>CM041718.1:23148765-25746265 GCA_023373845.1 Nibea coibor | reverse complement strand
TCCCCAAACTGACCTCAGGACCCTGACCTCCAGGATCCCGAACGCAGAGAAAGGGTCCACAGGGATACCTGATGGCTCCGTCACTCGCAGAGCGCAGTAGTGAGGGTCTTAACTTGGTCAAGGACAGGTTCACCATACTCTTACTATTCAGCCTGCCTTTGAGGCCTGACTCGAGGTTCCCACTGAGGCAAAGCAGGAGTGAGTCAGTGTCAGACACCTGCTGTGGGCTGTGGTCACCTCCTGAGGACCACGAGTCGCTGTCCATGTTTTTGGCGGACAGCCTCGAGCACAGACTATCCCTGGAGTGGCTGCTGCAGGAGGAGGTGGCCTGCTGCTCGGTCAAACCACCGCTCAACTGCTGCACATCCAGGTTGATGTCATTCATAGCGTTGATCAGAAGGTAGTACGCTTCTTTCAGCTGGTTCCTCAGCCTGTCTGTCTCCTGGGCACTGTTACTGTCACCAAGCTGTCCTCTATCCTGACCCGCTTGTGGCTCTGCAACCTCTGCTCTATCGTCACTTTTAGCTCTGATGGTTTCATAAAAAGGCAGAATCTCGTTATCATAATAATCCTCATCTTCACTATCTAAGGTGTATCCAAGCGAGGCCTCTGTGGCGCACAGGGATGCCATGTTAATGTCGCAGATTTCTAACTCTGTGGGGAAAAAGGTCGGGCTCTGCAGAGTCCCCGCAGTCCCTCTCGTGTCTCCTGCATACTCGGGCTCATAACTCTCAACGTTTCGGATTAAAATGTTTTCCTCCGCGTGCCTCGGCGCGCGGTTTGGACACATGAGTGCGGCGCAAAGTGGCGAGTCCGTCTTCAAAGTTTGGTTGTTGTCAAAAGTCCAGTTGGCGTTGTGTTCGTGGACAGTCACTACAGTGGCTGCCATGTGCCGGGAGGGTCCTCCGTCTCTGGGCTCTGTCCCATCACTATCAGCGGTGGTGGTGGTAGTGGTGACCCGGCCCTCTGCTGGTTTTTCTACCCGAGCTCGGTACAAAACGTGATTTGAATTGTCCCCAAACCCGATTGAATCCCCGACGCTGCACTGCCGCGGGACCGAGACGAAGTGCTTTCTCTGGGCATGCGGTCCTCCAAGCTTGACCCCCTCCGTTAACACGATTTTGCCACCGGGCCCCTGGTGGCTCCCACCTCCCTCCCTCACCGCGTGTCCCTCATACAGTGCGTCTCTTTGAAGCGAGACCCCCAGGAGCTCCTCATTAACCCGAACCCTGCCCCCGCTGCTCCTCCGCTCCTGGGGACATGGTCGTGCGCCTGCCACCAACTCCGCTGCGCGGCCGCGACTCTCCCGGACTATCACAACCCCCCCACCGGTTTGCACCATCGCCCCGTCAACACAATTCTCGTACGTGCTCATTCTCTCTGCCGTGCAATCCAGACCCAGACCCGTGAGCAGAACTACCGGGCGAGCCTCGTCGGAGTCTCGCGTTCGCGTTTGCAAAACTTTTTCTTTACCTTCTCGGCCCCCATTCGCCGCAGCAGCCGCAGAGCCGTATCCACCTCCGACCGTCGCTCCTTTCTTGGATTTCTTCCCCCGGAGTTTCGCTAGTAAAGTCCTCCGCAGAGGATCAGCCATTCCTTTCCTTTCTCCCCCCTCAACCCCCTTTTTTGGTTAATTCCTCCCGGTTTCTTTCAGCGCGCTGGCTCCAGAAGGAAAGGACCGAGTGGGTGCTCCTCGCTCGCCGCGGTCAAAGCTCGCCGGGCCGGACGAGCTCCTCTCCATTCTCCGCTGTCACCTCCGCTCTGTCGCCTCACTCACTCCTGCCTCTCTGTGCCTAAACTGCACCACCTCTCTCTCTCCCTCCCTCTCTGCTCCATACAAACACACACACTTTGCCCTCCCCTCTCTCTTCTCTCTCTCCCTTCCTTTCTCTCTAGCGCCTCACCTCACCTTCTCCTCATGTCTGCAGCTACTTTGGAAAATGTTCAGGGAACCTGCACATAAATTATTCAGCTTCTATAAGTGCAGAATGTGCAACTAAAAAAGTGAGGTTGTAAATCAGAGGTGCTCACATTTAATGTGGACTGAAAGACAACTTAAAGGTCCAGTGTGTCAGTGCTGGCCCCCATAATCAGAAAAATTAATAAAGTTCATAATCAGCTGTAAAAGTTGTTGATCACTTGAAGAGCTACTAACTGACATAATTACACCAAAGTTTATTAAATTTAATGTTAAATAAACAATGAAACACAGAAATAAATGAAATATTGACGCGATCTTGCTGAAAAATTCAAGAACTATATCACTGAAGGAGGATGAACATCGGCCACAGCCTGCCACCTGGAAAACTGATTTTATTTATGACTTATACCTGATAAACTTAGAGCCAGTGACATCTCATGAATCATTCTGAAGGACAATTTAATTTAAAGTTTAAAGTTTAATCAAAAGAAATAGACAGGACACAGATCGGTCCATAAGTCTGTGTATCTCGTTAATGCAGGACAATGAATATTCCATCTAGAGCTAAAGACAATTCATCAATGAGCTGATGAATAGAAAATAGACAGCAGCTATTTTATTAATAGATTCAACTTTCAGTCATTTTTAAAGCAAAAAACAACAACAACTTTTTCTGGTTTGAAGATTTGCTGCATCAAATCAAACAAATAAAAATACTCCAATATCAGTAAAGGAAGTTCTTCCTTGCCACTGTCACCACGTGCTTGCTCATGGTGAGAACTGTTGGGTTTCTAATGTGGAAAGTGTCATGAGTGACTTCTTTTATGATTTGGTGTAAGTAAGTAAAAGTACAAAACATCAGAGAAATGTACTTAAAGTATCTGAAGTCCAGTGTAGTAACATTGTAAAGTACAAATGTGGCTAAAGCATGAGGCATCAGACGCTGTCACCTCGTTTCCTCTTTAGTAGCTCAGGTGTAGAAATGTAGGCTGAGCCTGTAGGTTTTGCAGCTCCAGCCTCTCTTTTGAAACTCAGCGCATATTTGTCCCTGAAATGTGAGTTAAATGAAGTCGGAGAGCTTCAAATTACCACCTTCACTGGTAGCTGTGAAGGCATTCGAGCAAACAGCAGGGAGAAACAACACTCATCATCTCAGGGGAAAAAAATGTGCTCGAACCTCTGCAGACAAAGACGGAGAAAAATGTCATCCTCAGCGAGAAACAATAAGGAGGACGGCGATAACCTAGCAGCTCTGAGTCATCTCTTAGCTTTTACAAATGAGCGGGATCGAGTTTGTCGTGAGGAATTTGTCTGTTCTTAGTTTCATCTTCATTATTAGATGCACATGACGGCTATTTTTTACCCTCCAACAGCAATGCCGGGCCTAAAAGCACGGCCTGCCACATGATGGATCGCTGCCGATTATCGAACTGACACTTTTATCTGAAGTGTATCTTGAGTAATCCTCTCCTCTTTGACCTTGCGTCTCACCCCTGTCCCTGCTCGCAGCACAACCTGAGACGTTAAGAGCGGCGGAGACAGCAGAGAAAGGAATGAAACATACTTCACTTGAACCTTAAGCCGTTTGTTTGCTGTTGCCTCTACTTGGAATGTGCAAGAGGATGAGCTGCTGAAAAGCTGCAGAGTGCACATGCGCTCTCGGACTCTGTTTGGGGCACACACACCTACACACACACTGTTTCTCAGTGCTGGCTTAACTGTGACTCCCTTTTCTTCATTGGATATAAAATTCTACAACGTCTACCCATGATTGAGGGCATTTATTGTCAGAGCCATTCATCGACGTGGGCCCCAACGTCCCACATTCACCCTCCTTCTACCCGCCCCACCTCCACCGCTACCACCACCCTCAGTAAAACATGATAAGCATCTGTTATTGCTCTGCAGGAGCCGTGTAGGCCCTGACGCCTCGGCCTGCCTCCCCATCTGACTGACTAGACCCTGTCTGGGCAGTTATTTACAGGTCAAAACCTGCAGGCTGCATAGTGTGTCTTTGTGTGTGAAAGAGTGGGTGTTGTGAAGAATGAAAAAGAGCTTAGATGCATCAGGGAAAAACAGAAATCTTTGGACCAGACAGGAGTATTCTAATTGGTCAACACGTTCACTGCACGGCATGAGCAATGTCTTTTTTTGACAAATAACGTCTATTAGTGCAATTTTCATACTGGAAATATTTTACATTCCTGAAAATATGAGATCGTGTTTTGTGATACCTCTTAGTCCCTGAGGTTATACAGGACTACACGCAGTGATGGCTTAACATATGTATTATTAAAGAGAACTAAGAATTTAGTGCTTGAACTCCTTAAGTAAAGAGTTGAGGTGTTTATTTGAGTAATTGCTTCAAGTGAGTGTCAAAAAGCCCAAATTTAAATATTCAGTCTGCTTGTTTACATTTAAGAAGCCAGTTTCTTCGTGTTTGCTTAAAAATGCACTTAAATGATTAACAGACCATCCTGCTGTAGTTACTCGGTACATCACAAATAAAACATATTTACATACAAAATATATGATGAGTTCATAAAATATGCAAAACCCACAGAAACACCAAAACAAATAATGACTTGATCACGCACTATCTCCAAACATTATATTATCAAATTGTTGAAACTACACATTTTATGTCAACAATGAGGTTGTCAAACATGTTTTGTGCTGACCGTGAATGTAATGGAGTATTTTTACACAGCAGTGTCACTCAGGTGAAGGATGTAAACACTTTGTTCAACATGGTTCCTGTCATTAGTTCAGCGTGATAAGACTTCCCTCTGCAGACTTCTTGCGTCAGCTGACTGCCGAGCAAAACCGACACAGATGACACAATAACACACGAGCTGAAGATTTAAATACACGCAAAATAAGCGCTTGTCGAGAGTTAGTCTACATGCTGACTCAACGGCGCAGCAGAAAATGAGGAAGTTTGTCTTTCCTTTTTTTTTTTCCCCCTCCACCAGTCACTTGTGCCCTTTTGTGAGGCCAGTGGCAGAACATCTGCTTAGCTGGCCTCCTTTCAGATGGCCTGGACGGAGTGTATGAGGAAGAAAACTGTGTGTGTGTGTGTGTGAGAGAGAGAAAAAGAGAGAAAGTGTATGTGAGTGCACGTTTGCACATGCATGTGAGTGTGTGTTGGGATGTGGGGCTTTGCAGCTGTTGGGGCTCTCCTCCTGATGGCTGCCCATTGTTCCCCTCTCTCTGTGTCTCCGGCTCTCGCTCTCTGTGCCGGCCGGTTTATGGGCCTTCCCCTTTTCTCAGTGCACACCGCAACTAAATTTATGTCCTTGGACACAAGCCTTTCTCAGGGTATAAATTAGGCTGGATGATTCCTGTCAAGAGTGGCGTTGCCAAGTGCCTGCAGCTTTTTTTTTACGTTCCAGAGTCACATTAGCTATTCACTCATATTTTACTATTGAGTGAATAAAAAGGGAGCTCTTATCGTGCCTCGCCACATTTATATTCACACCAGCGTCCTGTTAAAGTTGTGGATTTGTAAGGTAGGTTTTGAATTTATCCTGATAGCTCTGTGCAGAGTCCATAAAACAATGAGTCACTTTTTCCTCCATGTCAGGCTGGAAAAAAAACATTTAGACAAGAATTGGGCTCTGAAACTCTTTAATGACAAAGTCCAGCTTAAATGAATCCCTCTGTGTACAAATATTAGTGTAATCAAATGATTAATATAACAACCAACATAACTATTTTTTGCAGCAATCAGATTACCTCCATGTTATATCCAGACTATAATAAAAGGTCATTATCAGTGAACTGATTGGTTGCTGCGGTCAAACGTTACGTCCTTGTCCGGGGCTCAGATCAGCTCTTATCTCTTCAGATACAAAGCAGACTGGGAGAGTTTAATATTCTGTTTGCTCGTGTTGGATGAAACGTCTGTGAGAGGCTGTTTAAAGATGCACGGCAAAATTAAAACACCAAATAAGGCCTGAGCTGCAGCATCTGGAATAAAGTGTTCCTCTGAAAGCGGTGACTCATCCAGGCTAAATTGAGCGGTCGAAGTCAGGAAAATGATATTTCACCCATCCTTGGGTTTTGTGTGACGTTGAAACTCCATTCTGGAGTCACTTTTTACTGACTCTTCACGTCAGGCTGCTTTAAAGGAGGCCGCAGATCATCAAAATCAATGATGCCAGGGAGAGATCAGGATAAGAGAAACGGGATGGAGCTAAAGATTGTTTTCATTACTGATTAATACTGGTCAGGTTTTTCTTCTTCTTTGCTCTCAGTAGGACATAAAGGCTGCAAACAGACCAGGTCAGCAGGGACAACACACATTTCTGCATAACAAGGACAGTACTGCATGTTCAGGGTGACTTTTGCAACGTCCACAGGGGAAATAGTCCTTAAAAGTCCAGCGTGTCAGATTTAGGAGGCTCTATTTAAAGAATATAGCAAAATAAGCATCATTATGTTTTTGTTACCTTAGACCGAGGTCTGTAGGTCTCTCTACAGTCCGCCATGTTTCTGCAGTAGGTGAGACTGGAAAAGCTAAAGCTAACCTTTAAACAGGGACTGCAAGCTGTCTGGGCTGAACCCAACGTCAATGACCCTGATGAAGATTATCAAGACAGGCTGTGATTCATTTTTCTGTTGATTGACAAGCTGTAACTGCTTTAGGCTGAACAATTATGAATTGATCTGATTCAGTAACCGCAGGACAAGAGCGGAGATAACGTCACACACACAGTTATCTCCTTCATTACTGACCAGCAGCCACAAAGCTCACCGCTGCTGGCCGATTCCTCCTTTTCTGAGACACACACACACACACACACACACACACAGCATCTGTTCCATATCATTGTCAACAGACGACCTCTGACATGTTTATCAAGATGCGAGGTTAGACTGCTCGTCTCTTGCTACTGTTCTGTGTCATCTCTGAACGTTCTCTCTCAGAGTACATTCATCATCAGATCATTCTTGAAATATTTCACTTCACAACTTTATCTTCGCGTTCGGACGCTCAGTCTGTGTGCAAACTAAGACAGATAAGACAGAAAGGCCGGTGACGCATGTGCCAAACTATATGGATTTTTGAAACTCAAGGTTTCCATGTTTAAAATATCGTGTGCCATTTTCTCTCTCGCTGGCATTTTTGTGGCTGTAGCTCTTCGATGTATACAGATTATAGGACAGCGGCTCAGAGTTTCCATTTGTGCATGCAGGCCCACAAATATGGCAAATAAAATATCGTTTGCCAGGAAAATACGTTTGCATAGAAGTATTTCCTTCTAATGTAAAGTATGTACGAGAGGGAAACAACTGTGTGTTTTGTAATTTGTCATCCCGTTCTGATCTGTCGTTTGCAGCTATAATCACTTTCTTCTTCTGATAAAAACCTTTCAGATGTTCTTGGGTGGTATGGAAGAATTGAACTGGTTCTTCAAACATCGTTTGGAAATATTCATCTACAATCAGCGGCCAGCACCACAATGTGACTGTAAATTACAATATTATATTACCGTCTCACCATCATTTGGAAAATTCAACCCCTCGCTCAATAAGAGACCATCAGAGAAGAACCTGCGGTTTATCGACCACCGTCTGCCTGAGCCAGACGGTAATTTACATTTTTTTCATCCATTTTCTAAAAAAAGATTTCAACATTTATATAACGCTCTCAATATTCTCCTTATGCCAGGTGAGGGGGATGTTTGTGTGCAGCTCCACAGAGGTTTTCTCCTCTGCTGAACATCTGTTTCACACAGTCAGCTGGTGTGAAAAACAACTGTTTGTCTCTAGAAAACGTCCGAGGATGAGTGAAGGGAAGTCAGCAAGTCGCTGGGTGTGTTGACACGCTACCATCATTCCAATTCATAAATTTAGATTCCAGCCATGCTAACGTTTGTCAGCCAGTGAAATGTCTCATCAGCTGCTGGACGGACTGTTGACTGCAGTCAGTAAAATCATGCTAACATGCTAATCTAACATGATCAACCTGATGAATACTACTTGGTGATCATCCAACTCAAACTCTACTCTAATTTATTGACCAGTCATCATGAACAGAATGATACAAAGCAGCCGGCCTGTGGTAACGTGTCGATCTGCACAAAGTAGCTCAGAAGACAGTGCCCAGGAAATGTTGGCCACAGTTCAGTCCCGGCAGAGCCAATAAATGATTAAATAAACAAACTAATCATAACCAGTTGTCAGTTATTACTATTAACCAATAAACGGCGCTCGTAGAACTGTTGTATAAACGCAGTAACACACTCGAGGTCGTGCCGTTATACTGGATATCAGCACAGCTGTGATTTGGGCGCAGGCACGAGGCCGCAGTGCCGATTTCATCCTTTTGTTTGTTAGATCATTAATAGATGATAATGTTGATTTATTTTAATCTGAGATGGTTAGTTCAATATTTGAAATTATTCATTGATGTTTCAAGAATTTTACCATTCAAATTGAACTTAGACTGTAAAAGCACATTAGCCTTGATGCTGAATGTAAGTCTGCAGTGTTGACTAAATATCAATATCATGGAGTAACTACTGGACTACAAAAAAGGTAGAATTATTCAAAGCTTTGTGTTCTGGAGGTGCAGTTATCTTTTCATTTGGCCTGCTGCTGTGTCTTTGCGTGCAGCCTCACAGAGCTGCTGAGCGGGGATACAGGCTCATCTCTTCTTGTTTTTCGTATTGGCCGTGCGTCCCCGTTTGCAGCACCACACAAATCAGCCAGAACTAAATTTACATACAAGCTGCGACATTGTGCTGACTGTGTGAAAATGTCATAAGTCAAGAGAGAAGCAGCTGTAGGCAGCCAGCTCAGTAAAGGTCCCTGAATACTCAATGGGCATCATGGGGTCTCGACCTTCCAGTAAATGTGTCACAGTGATAAACGGTTAGTGTGACTGACACTTCTCAGACTGGACCAGGAAACAGGCCTGACTTATTGGAAACCTCCTGCAATTTAGTTAATAAGTGACAACAGTTAAGCTCGTAAACTATAGAATTTTATTTAGATACTGCTGATCGGACAAACGTAACAAGACAAAGATGTTCCTTTATTAAATGACGATAAGGCCAGCCATGTGTGACATCCAGTGGGACGAAAAAATGCTTTGCATCTGGCAACATGATCTCCATAAGACAAAGAGGCTACAGTCCATGAGGCTGCAGATAACATATCAAAGAGAGTACTAACCGAGTAACACACACACAAAAAAAGAAAACACACACAAACTACGCTGGAATTCTGAATATTTTTCCTCACGATTCCAAGAATACTGCAAAACATCCATCTTCTGGGAAATTTTCCAGCTACGACGTTGACAGGGAGATGAGTAATTCTTCAACACTGATGGATGTGACCTCGCTGGTCGCGGCTCGCAGAGTCAGTACGCAGAGAGAACAGTTAGTTGTTCGTAAATATGGCTGATAAAAATCACTCTGCTGCTGTGCAGGACCAGGTACGCATTTCAGACAAGGCCAGGCACATACCTGCAGGCTGGAATTTTATCAGAAGCATATTTACCTCTATTTCATGTCAACCCCGAAATGACAGATAGGCCAGGAATTCCTCTGATCACTAAGCTGTTTCAAAGTGGAAACTTTCTCAATGCTCCGAGGATCATTATATTTGCTCCAATGCTCGCAGAAATTTAAAGAATGAATTCAGGAATGTTTCTGAGACTTCAAATGACAGACAGGACACAGCTTCCTCCAGTAAAATACGTTTTATTGCCTAAGTGGTTCATAATGAGTAGTATATCACTGAAAACAAACTATAAAATCATCCTGGTACAACTGTTCTTTACGCTGACGTGAGCAGAAACAGAAAAGGTTCATAAAACGGGACAATATTCCAGACATCTTCTGATATACTCAACTAAACATGCAAGAAGTTTTATTTCACACAGATGTAGAGTGTAATACAAGGTACACGAGACCGAACAAACAGTCTGTATGCATCGAGTATCTCAAGAGAACTGAGATGAGACAAACTTCCGAATCGAAGAACAGAACTCCCTCCCTGACAAACAGCACACACACACTCTCACACTCTCACACACACACACACTCTCCCGGTTGATATCCGGGCGGCCCGTGTTTAGACAGCAGACTTCACGACCAACACGAAGGAAGTGTTTTCTATTGCAGCTTAAGGGCGACACCTAGTGCCCAGAAGCAGGAAGAACAAGCATCTTTTTTCATGTCAACAGATTTACAGCGATTTTTAAAATCACGTTTGAAAACTTTTTTTTTTTTAAACACAGCACAAACATCATTCAGTGGTGATTAGATATTTCCTGTAATACAAGACAAAAACACTGAGCAGTAAGCCACCACAGCCGGACGTCACGGTTATTTCAGCAACAGGAGGCAAAGTCAACTAACCACACTTCACACTTTATGTTCACTGTGTCACAACAGCCTAAACTCACATTTACTTTTTTTGAAAAATAGTTTTGACCTTAATTTTTATTGGATCTGACATTTTACTCGGCAGCTTTCTTTGCCGTGGCGCAGAGACTCAGGGACTCGAACCAGAGCGATCAGGCAGGTTTACTCACGCCTCGCCTCACCTCGTCGTCTAAACCAAGCAAAGGTGACGCCAAACTGGGACTAAACCAGTCTGATCACCTGTTTGGTAATGCCCCAGTACATGTTGTAAAGCTGTGTCGAGTGATATCCCTCATCTCTGTGCCTTTGGAAGAAAGCTGAACACGACCCGGTTTGTAAAGCACCTGAACTTTGGAGTCCGCAGGAAATCTAAGCTGGACTGTCATCTACTGTGTGCTGACAGTCCTTTGAAAGCAAAACAAATATTATAATATTGCAAATGATGTCGTCACACAGGTAAGATACCTGCTTTTACTAGCAGCGCACCGCCTGCTGGACCATTGTGCTGATATCTGTAAAGGTTCTCGGCTGACATAAAATATTTTAAAATCACAAACAGATTCTTCGTCGTTACTCAATCTTTTGCCGGAGGATCCGTTTCTCCTCTTCTACGAAATTCTTGTCGGAGGTAGCTTGTCCCATGTCCCTCTTCCTCTTCTCCTTCTGCTGGAAGGTCTCCACTCGACGTTTCTTGGCAGACATGTCTCCCTTCTCGGATTCCTCATCTGATCGCCACGGCAGCGGTGTCAGTGTGAGATAGGGGTGAAGGGAGAGTGGAAAATAATGTTTTTTTTAAAAACTCGACAGCATTAAAATAGTTTCTGCAGGTGCAAAGCGGCAAATGGAGGAAATTTTTTGGGGGTTGTGCCTGTTTGGCACTTTTATTTTATCCATTTTCCATCAACATGGACAGTGAAGCAGCTGTGTGTGTGTTAGGACATTATCCTGGATCACTTTTAAGGCTTCAGTCAGAAGTTAACTTTGTTTATGAGGTTTGTTTGACACATTTTCACCTGCACATCAACTTTTAATAGGATCAGGACATATGAGCAGGTGTGCTGAAAGCACGTACGCGTCGATAAGCCTCTTTAACAGGTGCACCATGTGTCACTGCTGCAATACAACACGTCGAGTACTCTAAACGTGCTCAGAGTAAGTCGTTGAGGCTGTAAACTGCAGGACTAACCTGAGTCAGAGGGTTGCTCCTCTGCGGGTAAGAACCGGGCATTGCCGGTGTACGGCTGTGGTGCGTCCTCCCCGTTGTCCTCGTACACGTTGGACCACTTTATGGCCATGTCCATGCCCGGCGGAGGTCCCTTCTTCTTCTCTGGCTCTGAGGCGTAGCTTTCAGGAGGGGGTACGGCGTTTGTCTTCCAGGGTTTGAACTCCCTGGCAGGCTACAAGTGAGAAAACAGGTTGAGACAGACAAAGGAAGTTTACGTTTAGAGTCTGTGAGTATCTAGAGAAGCGCTGACCTTCTCGTTGGGTCAAAGTTTCAATCTGAAGGTGAGCGTCCTCTTCTCGTTCAGAGAATCAGAGTCTTACAAACCTGCTGTCTATTATTTATGTTTATTCATTTATTTCTAATTATTCCTTCAATGCTCTGACGCCTCATGTACGGTCAGTCAGAGAGTACATGAAGTTATTATTATTATTATCATCAGTGGTAGCAGACGTCACTGTAGCATTATGATTAACATTACATGTTACCAGCGTTAATCTCCTTAATAACTGAGGTGCACTGTCACGAGCACAGGTTAACGGTGACTACCTGTCTGTCCACCTGTCTGTCGCCGTCTACCTGTCTGTCCACCTGTCTGTCGCCGTCTACCTGCCTGTCCACCTGTCTGTCGCCGTCTACCTGTCTGTCCACCTGTCTGTCCACCTGTCTGTCGCCGTCTACCTGTCTGTCCACCTGTCTTTCACCGTCTACCTGTCTGTCCACCTGTCTTTCACCATCTACCTGTCTGTCCACCTGTCTTTCACCATCTACCTGTCTGTCCACCTGTCTGTCGCCGTCTACCTGTCTGTCCACCTGTCTGTCGCCGTCCACCTGTCTGTCTCACCTCCTCCGGGGCTTTGACCGTCAGGCTCTCCCAGTCTATCTCCTTGTTCAGCGGGTTGTAGAGGAAGGCGGGCTTGGACACGGAGCTGAACAGCTCGGCCGGTGTCGGCAGAGGAGCTCCGCCGGCTCCTCGCTTGGTCCCGTGCTGGGAGGACTGAGCCCCGCCGCCCGGAGCGTCCGTCCCGGGTCTCTTCTTCGGACCGTCTCGCTCCTCGTCCGAGTCGCTGCCGTCGCTGCTGTCGCTCAGGTCGTCGTAGCTGGAGAAGAAACCCAGAGAGCCGGACTTCTTTTCTTCAGACATGTCGAGCGAGTTCCGATTTCACGTGAAAACGACCCAGAAAACCGAGACTGAGGCTGAAGAAGAGGCTGGTTCCGTTTGTTCCGACCCACTCCGAGCTCTACTCCATTTTGAATCAGCCTCCAAAGGAGCCGTAAAGCGGCAGAGCAGTGTCGTAACGACTGTCGCAAAGATATTACATTAAAGGAGCAAGCCGAATAAAAAACAGGAAATATATTTAATGATGCTTTATATTTAAATTATGTATTTTACATGTATAAAATTAAATATTTATATTTCTGTAAATAGCAGCAGCCTCTGTGGCTGCAAATGAAGCCAATACAACTGGACATAACATGACATAATACAGCTTACACGGCTTAAAATGTCTTTATACTGGCTGCTTTTCTGTTTTTATGGCTCATATTCTTTCATATAGTATTGTTGGTGTCACTAATGAAGGACTTGCCATCGTGCAGTGAATTGTCTCTACCAGGAGAGGACGCTGTCAGACCTTTGTGCCTCCCTCATAGTGTGAAGGAGAAACTACAGTGGGCGTGAAAAACCTGGAAAACCTGGAAAACCTTGAATCAGTGTTTAGTTTGACTGTTCTGAACTCATGTAGGTGTCACTGGTAGATCGACATGGTGGAGAATAAAGATAAAAAGGCTTATTACAAGGGAACAAATATAACTTCATTTGTATTCAGCCAGTTTCCCTCTGGAGTCTCAGGTCCGGTAGGTTTGTTCTTCATCAGCTATTTCACAGTCTAACAAACACTGTGTGCTTCGGCCTTAACAAGCTTATGAAACTGTCTCCACGTAATGTACTGCAGTGATTATTTTTCAGTTTGATATAATGGGCTCAAATAAAAGTCCTGATGAGATATGTCTGCACCATAGACAGGACATAAACGTAAAACATGGACATAGTCTGTATGAGGCAACCACCTGTCAATCAAAGCGTCCACGCTCTTAATCCTGCATAACTTTAAGCCTTAATATAATGTGAACAGGTGAGTTGTATATAAATTCACCCTCAGTACAGTTGTCATGAACGGGGAAATTAGCTACAGAGACCAAAACTGTTTTTGTACCAGGCTGTAAACATGTTTATTTCTGCTGTCTAACATGGGGACTTATGGAGACTGACTCACTTCTGGAACCAGCCTCAAGTGGACGTTAGAAGAACTGCAGTTTTTGGTACTTTTGCATTAGCTTCACTACTTGATCTGCACACACGTTTAATTTTCTTTTGCTGTGTATTCAGTGGGGAGATGACAAGTAGAAAACCGGACATTATATGGACTTTAAGGCACTCTGTGCCAGCCATGAGGCCTCTGGGATTTTCTCTCGTTTCCATTTCCTATGACCTGTGACTCCTTTGACTCATTTGTTTGTTTTTTAAAAATTATTTTTACTTTAATGTCTCAAAAGCAAAGACACACTCAAGTCCCCTCTGTTTGAGTTACTGTATCTTTAAGCCAAAAAAAGAAGAAGTTTGTTGAGATCTGCAGCAGATGTTTGCTGATGTTTGGATCCGGAGGTCGTGGATTGTTTTATTTTTCCACATTTCATGAACCCTGAAGTGTGTATGTAGATGGAAAACTGGATCATCCACAACGCCTGTGTTCATGTCTAGTGAATTACACTACGTTTCATACCACTGAAGCCAGCGTGCGTTGACCTCTGATTAAAGTGGCTTCTGAATGTCTGCTGCGCCATAAATACAAACTTTCAAATACTCACGTTCAGCAGTTTTTCCCACAGAAAAGTCGATTAAATCCTGAGGCTAAAATTAAATTTCATACTCGTTTGCAAAGTTAGAAAAGATGTCCAGTGAAGTTGTGATTGTTGATCAGTTTTCATGATAATTTATCCTTCACAGATTTTATATAATGTAGGATATTATATATCATATATATATCAAGTATTCACACGACAGGAAGTCCTACATCTACCATTTGCATTGGCAACAAATGACATTATTAATTAGCCTTTATTAATATAAATATTTCAATGTTCATGTGCTGTTAAATAAAATACTTCAAATTGGAGCAGTATGACATTCTCAGCAGTTTTCTCTGATATTTTGTTGTTTCATTGTGATGATTTGTCAGCAGTTTATCATGCTGTGTAAAGTCAAACTGTAATATCTACAAACAGTTCATGTTCAGGACACCGTATAAAAGCCGCCTCAAAAGTCTGCCGTGACCCGGATTCGAACCGGGGTTGCTGCGGCCACAACGCAGAGTACTAACCACTATACGATCACGGCGAGCTAATCCGCGGATGAAGAACAGAGACATACCACAGGACTCAGATCAGCTCTGGTCACCTCATCGCTGCGTCTAAGTCCTAATGTGATGTTTCTGTTTGATGGAAGATATTTGTCACATACATAGCAGCTGTTAATACTTTGTT
This sequence comes from Nibea coibor, assembly GCA_023373845.1. NCBI lineage: Eukaryota > Metazoa > Chordata > Actinopteri > Sciaenidae > Nibea > Nibea coibor. The sequence goes on along the minus strand of CM041718.1, from coordinate 25,731,195 downwards.
AATACTTTGTTAAGTATCATATTTAACTGCTCATCATATTTAACGTTTGTAAGTTGAATACATAAAATATACACGTGAACATGTAAAAGAAAGTACTTATAGCTTGTCAGCAAGTATTTGATCAGCTCTGTGCATTAATCAGTGATGCGATGCAATAATGACATGAATTCATATTTTTGCATACAGCGCAATAAGTGATCATTGGTGAAAATGTAAAGGTTCCATGTGAGGACATTTATGCATACATTTATATATACATATATGCTTTAAAGCACGATTCTGAATGGCCTCCCTACAGTGACGACGGTAAGCAACACTAGCTAACATTAGCTTAGAAATGTCAACAAATGACCACTACAGCACAGAGTCTAACACAAAGTCCAAAGTCAAAGCAAATATAATGTACGACTCAATCAAGTTTTATTGATGAATTCAAATAAACATTCACTTGAAATTTAAGGTGGAAAAAGTTTAATTTTGACAATGCCACCTCAAAAACTCATTCAGTCAAACAACCTGATTATTATTTATTAATTGGATTATTATTAAGGAGTTTGTCACTATAACTGACTCATCAGCTGATTAACTGTCCCGGCCCAGCCAATCAGAGCTTGAAATCCCCCAAATGCAGATTATGTCTGGATGGGCCGGGGCAGGAGCTGGCTGCAGGGGAAAGTTTGGGTTGAGCAGGCTGATTCACCACAGTCCCGAGGGAGGCCTGTGGCTTGGAGACGGTGAGGTTTGAGCTGGGTGTGACTGAGTGTGTGTGCTCATGGGGGTGGAGGTGTGTGTGGTTGCTGTGCTGATGTTCGGTGTGCCCGCTCTCTGCTTGCTCGTGGGCGAGTGCCTCCGCAGAGGCAGCCTAAAGGGGAAGAGGAAAGAGAAAGAGAGAGTGTGACTGTCTTCAAAGTCACAGGGCTCCTTTGACAAAAACAATAGTTTTACCTGGGGAGTTGCTGATCCATTGCTGCCTTGATCAGCCACCCCTAAATCCCACCCAGCACAGTCAAAGACATGATCCCACCAGAAGCACAGAGAATATGTGGCTGTTCTCAGACACAGACATAACATAGAGAATCAGTTTTCAAAATGAAACACCCTGTGCAAACTACTCATGGTAGAAGCACGTGAACAAGAACGTCTTTGGCAGATGGAGGCAGCAGCGGATGAACAACTCCTGTTTGCGTCACTGCAGTTGAAGAATGTACCGGAGGTTCGTAGATCTCACACTTCACGTCTACAGCCTTCTGGAACGGCATATCCTTCACGTCAGGGAGTATTTCCATCTCGTCGTCCTGAGCCGTGTATGTGCCTAAACAGAAGCCTCTATGCTGAAAGAAGAAGAAGAAGAAGTCACAAATATAGTCGAGGCTGGAATTACAAGACTGAGCTACGGAGCAGAGTTTGGGCAGAAGCTGGTGCAAGCAGTGACCAATGCGGGCTGTACAGTTTCCACTTCATGACAGCTGCACTGAGGTTGAATTTGTACATAACTCATGACACTTTAATTGGCTGGTGGGTTGTTTGAATAACCTCGCCTCACCTCCACCTCTTTGCCTATTAACTGGGAGCTGGCAGGAGCTTCACGTCAGTGACGTTATGAAGACTATGTCCACGTAAATGAACTATTGAGGACACTTAGAAGTGTCTATACTCAGCTTTGGACCTACTATTAAAACATTCAAATATCTGAGTGCATGTGTGTGACTTACAGCAAACTGACAGTCCATAGGTTTGCAGTCGTTCAGTTGACTGGGGTCTGTTCTCTTTGAACACACTGTCTCCACAATGGTGAACTCCACAAAGTAGGATGCAGCAAAAACCCACTGATGAAGCACATAAAGACACACGGCATACACACTTACATGCATGTGTGTTAAGTATACTAATACGCACTTAACCTGTGTACTGATCTGATAAAAGTGCTGCACATGTAACATCAATGAGACACATTCAGAGGGTACAGAGGAATGCAGGTGTAGCCTTGTATCTCTGCTGGAAACAAATATCCTTTAGTCTTTACTCTGTGATTTTTGTTTCTTAACCTGTGAACTGGATCTTGTAATGTTCTCCAGAGCGAAGTAGTTGACATGGTTGCTCTCTTTATTGAACCTCTGCAGGGAGAGATTGGCTGTCTCCTTGACGACGGGCTCGTCCACGTTATCAGGTGTTGGACAGTCTGGACACACTGTCACCACCACAGTAGCAGGAACTAAACACAAGAATGAACAAAGTCAAAGGTCTCAGCTGAGGCTTTGATGAGGATTTAACACTTCGTACAGTGTCCTGCAGCATGAACCCCCTCAGCTATCAGCATGCTGTTTGCTTTATTCGGGCGTGCTCTCCTTCACTTCGTCAAATTGTGGACGAAGGATTTAAAATAAAAGCGTGTTTTCATATTATCAAATGATCGATCTACCTTCACGAATTGTGCAGGAGTAGCTTTGAAGTTTGGCTTCAGGGTCGGCATTGACAGATACCTTACACTCTCCATACACCTGCAGGACACAAATACACAAATGTCGGTATAGAAGAATGCACATAGAAGCCTCTAGACCGCAGAGAGCTTTGAAATACTTTAAATCCTTCCTGTGAATCAAAACCTGGAAAATAAAGTCTGTGTTTTGTAGATAGTTTAAGCTGTCACTATTAACTGGAACCGGAAATATATGAAACAAACATCATTGTGTTGATATCTCTGGGTCAGAGGTCATCACACATCGTGTTGCGTGTGCGCCGCAGCACTGACTCCGCCGTGGTCTGTTTCTGAAACGCCCCAGATGGGGTTTAAAGACACGTGCAGGATGGACCAAAACAGTGTCACAGCCACGACGTGACAGAGACCTGCCTGTGGAGTGGGAAACTGAAGGGGTCGCAATGTTTCCAGATACATTTTCTCACATAGGTAAAGATCTCTTCACATAACCAACATGGATAAACAGCAAGACTTAAGTGGCTCTCAAATCCAGAGACGGAGGCTGTTTTTTGGTGGGGGACAGTCGACCGAAGAGTCGAAGGGTCACTGTGACTTTCCCACTTATAAACTGGGTGTTTTTTTTCTCATGTAGCTGTACTGTTCTTAAGAACAGCTCTAATGGGTTAACCAAACAAACAAATCTCTTAAACAGTATTCAGATGCATTGAAGATACACAGCCACGTAGTACTTACTGGCACGTCACCGATACCTCTGATTTCACATTGTTTCCAGTTTTTCCTGCTGATGATGTGGCATTTGGTCTCCATGACATCGATGGTCAGTTCGTAGAGTGACCCACCTGTCTCCTGTACACACACACACACACACACACACACACACTTCCAGGTTTCCAGCCACTGTTTTCACTGTATTTCTGCAAATACTGTTGCAAATTTCAAGATAAAGATGTTCCTGTGTGTGTGTGTGTGTGTGCCTTCACCTTTTCAGTGAGAGAGACGTCGTACACTCTGTTGAGACTCAGGATGTATCCATTCGTCTGGTCCTGGTTGATCTGCCCCAGCGCCTCTTCTGCCACCTTCACCACATCAGGGCTATCGCAGCCTGGTGGGTCAGGCCCGGCTCTGCCCTCCTGCTGCAGCAAAACCAGACACAGAACCAGCAAGTACACACTCATCATCACACATACACAGATTAGGTCAAATAAATATAGTAAGCCTTCAGACTGTCCTGATAATTTAACATTCACACAGGCCTGGCCTGGTCTGTAAAGATGTGTAATCCTAGTTTTTACAGACAAGGTTTGGGCAGACTGATGTTGAACTTTCCTCTCTTGCAAAAAGGATGAGCAAACAGCTGTTATCTGCTGCTCTGTCGGCCATTGGTTGGCTCAGACTGGCTGATGGGTTAAAGTCCTCTGGGGAACAGCGGAAATTAACTTGATTTAAGAAAAGTTTATTTGATACAGTGCACGTAAGTGAATTCCTTTAATGTGGCAACAAATTCCAACAATAAAAATTTTAAATCAAATGTTTTTTTTCACTTTTGCAACTTATCAGAATTACAGGAACTGCAGTTGCGGGTTGTGTGGGTTGTGTCTACGGCTCAGAGAACACAGATAGGAGCTGTTTGCTGACTGTGTAAATCTGTTTCTGCCTCTGATGTCAGGTCCGATAAGCTACTTTAAAAAAACAGGCGGCATCACCTTTAACATTCCACATGATTTTCATACAGCAAAGTTTATGTAGAAAAATGGGCAAGTACAAGGATTTGATTTTGATGACCTGTAGCTCTTGTGGGGTTTTCCCGGTCTGCTGTGGTCAGTACCTGAGAGTATCGGCAACAGATCATGAGTGGCCGAGGCTCATTGGTGCATGTGGAGAGCAAAGGTTGCCCTTTGTGGTCACATCCAACAGACAAGCTACTGTAGCCAGACTGCTGAAAAAGTTACTGCTGCAGTTCTTGCTTATAGGGATATGTAGCCACAGAGCGGTCAGGGTGGCCCAAGCTGGCCCCCGTCCACTGCCAAAAGCACCAACAAAGGGCACTGACATCAGAATTAGACCACAGAACAATGTCAGAAGGTGACCTGGTCTTAAAGGATCTGCTGCTAACATCTTGGTGCCAGCACACCTTCAGAGGTTTATGTCCATGCCTTGACAAGTCAGGGTGTTTTTGCAAAAGCAAAATGGGGCTTAGACAATATTAAGCAGGTGTAATGTTATGCTTACTCTCTATCTGAATTCTGAACCAGATCCAGGTCCAGTCTAAGTGCATTTTCTTGTTCTGCATGTTGAGTTTGTATCAGTTGTACGCTCAATGCTCTGAACGACTGTTAGCTGCTTTAAATACTTTATTTACATTATGTAATGTAGATCAGCATAACTGGGTCGTACATGGATACTACCAAGAAAAAGCATGTTCAAATCTGTATTTTGATGCATTTTATGTTGGTGCACTTCAGTTACTGTCACACAGCCACTTCTCTAATGGTGATGTCATGTTTGGAAAAAATAACATCTGCTGTTTGTCACGTAACCACAATCTTTTTAAAGATTATTTTATCTAAAGATAGTTGCTTTTTTTTTTTGGATGGATCAGTGACAAACAGCAATGCGAAAGATGCTGGATTATTGTTTGTGGTATCATTTATTATTCTGTGCAGTCAATCACAAATAACATATAAACATAGAATACTTTCATGTCTGCCGGCTTCTTTGTGCAGTTACTCAGTTTGATGAGTCACGCGGTATATTGGGGTCAGTGTTTACAGTTTGTTATCTCTGAGGATTGTAAAAAGGAAATGACCAGTGTAGTGGTTTTATTATTTTATTTTTTTTTGACCAATTTCCCACCAACAGAGAATTGTGGGTTGACAAGAATCAAGACAGGAAAGCTAACAGGTTCTGTGCCTGTGAATGACTCCAGGCAAGCAGTCAGTGTGTATCGTTTATTGTCCATCAATGTGTCTGGAGCAGATGTTATATGTCTTCTCTTCTTGTAAGCCACCTTAAGCAGTTGGCTTGAACAAGGGGTCCTCAGAGAAGAGTTTCTCCACAAAGGTGGCGTGTAGTGCTGGAGGAGGGCACTGGGCTGAGACTGAGGCGGGGAAGGGTCGGATGATGGGCTCCATCTGTCCAGGAATCTGGGGGTCGGGCTTGGCTGGCAGGACGACTCCAACTTCAGGGACATCAGGGAAGACAGGCAGGGTCACAGGCTGGTCCATGGAGGGCAGTGTCTTCACTGTACCCTCTGGGTGGTCGTGGGTTGCGTTCTCGTGGTCATGCGTATGGTGATGATGGTGGTGCTCGTGCTCGTGCAGGTGAGCATGCTTGTGGTCATGGTCCAGAGCCTGCTCGTGGTCGTGATCATGGGTGTGCACGCCATCGGCATGCTTGTAGTCGTGGTGCTGGTTGGGAAAGTCGCCGCTGTGGTTGTGAGCTTTGGCGTGATGAGCGTGCACGTGATCGTGGCCATGGCCGTGGTCGTGGGAGTGGTCGTGAGCGTGCCTGTGGCTGCTGCCGGCGTCGTGGTCGTGCGTGTGGTGGTGCTCGCTGCCGTCAGCGTGCTGGCTGGTTTTGTCGTGATGAGCGTGGCTCTTGGTGTGGTCGTGTTCATGATCGTGTGAGTGTGTCTGGTCGGCACCGTGTGCTTGGTCGTGGCTCTGGTCGTGGTCGGCACTGTTGGTGTGGCTGTGGTCAGTCTCTCCACCCAGCAGGTGCAGTTTCTTCTCCCTCTCAGCAGCCTGTAAATCACACAAGATAAAGTCACATGTCTGCATGAGAAGGAAGCTGTCATTAAGTCTTTTGGGTCGAGTTTTTGTCAAGTCTTTCAGAGCAAGTTGTGAAGGAGAATGTGAAGTTTGGACTTCTGTATCTAAAAGTCCCTTATGTATATATTTTAGTATAAGTACTACACGCTACAATCTATAAAGAAATAGCTCATATTCAGAAAATGTGAGTCTTACCTCGGGCTCATAGATCTCACAGTCTACACTGATCTCATCATCACCAGTGGGAGTCTTGAAGAGGGACCCCTTACAGAAGCCCTTGTGCTGAATTAAGAGAGGAGAGGAGGAAGGAGTTAGGACTGTGGCTTTGTTAGACATTATAGTTGAATTTGAGAGTAATCCTTTGTCCTCAGACCCAACAATCCTCAGATAAACAATCCAATCGACCACGATAAAAAGATACTGTGAAACAGTCTGTCACGACTCACAGCAAACTCGCAGTCCATGACTGGGCACTTGTCAGTTGCCACAGCTTCTGCGCCCTTGGTGCAGGTGGTCTCCTGGATGGTGTACTCTACATTGTAATACATGGCTATGGACATCTGCACACAAACACACACAAAGAAAGAAAACATTGAACGAAGGAATAGTCATAACAATATGTGATATTTGATATAAAGAAGTCTATGCTGACTTTTGGTTTCACACAGGACACAAACAGGTGAAAGACCTGTGCTTGTTTGCACAGCCATCCAATCCAATGGTGATATGATGGATACATGGATGTGTCCACTAGAGGGCGTATTCTCTGCATTGCACTGAGAGGATAAAGTATGCAGTAAACTTACCCCTGAGGTAGCACGGGTGATTTTGACCAGACTGAAATAATGAGTCAGCCCGCTCTCCTTGTTGAACTTCTCCAGCGAGAGAGATGCAGCCTTCTGAACCTGTTCGCCGTCCAGAGCAGTGTGAGACGGACAGTCGGGACAGATCTCATGAATCTTAGTTGCAGGAGCTGAGCAGAGAGACAAGTGGTTTTGAATGTGCACGTAACACAGCAATGTTGTACAATGAACAAAACGTCTTAGACGTTGTATTTTAATCTTAATCAAGATGAGAAATCTGTCATATATTTCAACTATCTGCAAACATCTAAGGTCCAACTGAAACAAATGATTTACTGTTTCACCACGCTGGCAGAATAACCATCTCCGTTTTACCTGGTCTGACGGTACAGTCGTATTTGTAGAGACGCACCACTCTGTTGGGACGACTGATAAAGATGGCTGCTTTGCACCGTCCATATACCTGAGAAAAACAGTACAACCATGCAGTATTTCAGTGTGCCGCACACAAACGAGAGAGCACGACAGTAAGTAGCCTGAGTTAGACACAGTATTTTCATCCTAACAGTTATTGTAGGTTTTTCCCAACAACATATTTGCATGTGACCACCAGGATATATCACAGCCTGCCACTGTTGAAGCCTCATACTAGCTTCTGAACTTTAGAACAAGATAGATTTAAGTTGAACTGATGAAGGCGAAGTAGAAGCGAGGAAACAAATAAGAAATCTAACCGGTGTGTGGGCGACGGGACGAGCCTCGCAGGTCTTCCAGTCCTTCTTGCTGATAACGCTGCAGTTGGTCTCGACAACGTCCAGGCTCAAGTAGAAAACGAAGCCTTCCTCCTGTGATGCCAAATGGACACACGTGAAATTATCAAGCAATAATTACAGCCATGCCAACATCCTAATGAAAACACTCACAACACAATCTTTGATTTATTTCGAAAGGCTGATGATCAATGAAGCACTAAATGTTTCCATGAGCCTCTCTTATAACGTGTTTGGCTGAACTGTCTTAATTAAACTCATTATTGACTCATTGATCCTTTATCTGACTGAGGTTTGACTGACTATCCGACTGTGAACTATCAATAGCTGTGTATTGATAAATCCATGATGCTGTCCATAATGCTGAAGTAGCTGAAGTACTCTTAGAAATGAATAAATCGATGACAGGCTTTAGTCTCCAATGTTTCACACTCCTGCACTTTATGAAGACGTTTTCTACAACTTCAGTATCTCAAAAATAATTGAGAAATAACTGGCTTAAAGTGCAGATGATTTCTTTACTTGTTTCTTTGTGACTCACGTGTTTTGCCGTGTGGGCGCTGGACAGGCGGTGCAGGCTGAAGATGTAACCATCTGTTCGGTCCTGGTTGATTTTGGTGAGAGCCTCTTCTGCGGCACTTTTCGCAAACACGTCTTCACACGACACCTCCTCCATGTCGTTCTGCTCCACTGGCGCGCCGTGGACGCATCCCAACGCCAACAGGAGAGACAAAAGCATGTAGTGCTTCATGGTGAAAGGCCAGGGATGGAACAGATGCCAGACGAGGATAGGGTGACCTTTTATATCCTTACTGTGAGCCCATCCACTCTACCCCTCTCTCCTGCACACACTCACAAATCACTCCCCTTCAGGTAAACATAACCATTGACCCCCACTGAAAATGTATAGCCATATCTAGAAATACTGCATCTGTTGATTGCAACTACAGTACAGACTTGCACAATGGAGCTTATCAGTTGGGAGATAGCCAGCCCAGCAGCATGCCATCTACTGTGTAATCAATGAGGACAGTCAGCGGGGCTGGAAGTCACTAAATCCACTCTCGGCTCTGAGGCCTTGCTCGGCAGCCATAATCTAAAAGTTAAAGAATGTTGGGAAATAACTCATTGAAGTAGTCAGCATTGTCATCATTAAATGCATCGACACATCTGGACTTCAGACCTCAGGCTTTCCACTGACTGCTGCATTACTGTGCTGTTTGATTCAGCACATCAGTGCACTCTCATGATCTAAGAAGTGGAAATTTAACAGTTCTGCCATTGGAAACTGACCAATCACAGCCCTCTGTGGTCTCCATATGGTATCTCAGTAGCTACACGCACAGACTTCATGTCCATGCCCATGTAGAGTAAGTCTAGGCCACTGCTGAAGGTTGCAGTGGCATGAAGAATTAACATTTACTTTAAAGGTTCTTTAAGCAGAATTTAGTGGCATCTAATGGTGTAGTTGCAGATTAGAATCCCCTCCACTCGCCCAACCGGGTCAAGCCTGAAGGGCAGAACCAAGTACATCTTCCAACACTGCACATCACGACACAAACAAGTGTAGTCAAAAGTCAAGGTGTAGAGGTCTGAGTGGTGTAGAAAACAGTCAGTAGCACAGCTTTGTGTCTCATTTCACCCATGATTTGACCACAATCTGTCCCATTCCAAGGCCTTGACAGTTTCACTGAGTTAGGGCATGTAAACTCAGTTCATGTACAGTTTACTCACCTGTTTTCAGGTCAGCATTCAGTGATATGAGTATCAACAATTTCTTTGAAGGAGGCTGTGACGATAAAACAGAGTGAACTTGAACTTTTTACTTTACGTATCAGCAGCTGTGGCTGCAGTCCCAGCAGTGTTAGTGACACACGCGACCTTTGTCATTACAAAACAAGCAGTCCATGAAATCCACCAGCTAAAAAAAAAAAAATCAATATTTCTTGTGTAGCTGCTGTGTTGCAACTTCTGAGGTGAGGAGGTACACTTATGCAAGCCACAGAATCATTGGGAACGGCCAACGTCAATCTGAATTTAGTGTCTGAAATTGATGGATGGATGAAGACAGATCCACCAGGTCACATGTCGGGATCATGATGGAGATCATGTGTCTCTGAGAGTGGGTGTCCTCACTGGTTATATTAGATGAGTAACCTTAATTTTCATGTTTGTCAACAGACTTTATTTGAGGTTTAGTGATGTCATATTGTCTTGTTTGAGACAAATAAATTACGACACAGTTCCAGTTCAAGCTGCAAGCGAAACAAAATATTTGAGGTTTTGTAAAGAAGGTGTATTTTTTTTTAAATGTTTGACTTGAAATCTGTTTTAACCGAGTCGACCCATGACGTTGCAGTTCTTTCATGGTGTAAAACAGATTTGTCACTTTCATTTATTATGAACACTCGAAATCTGAAATGCTGAGTTAAATTCATCAATTCATTTTGAAGTTATTTCATAAGTTCTTTCAGCTCAAACTTGTTATGTTAGAGCTCTATTACATTACAAACTGTATTACATGTTGGAGTAGAGTTTGCTTCATTTCACTTTCCGTCAGAGCGAGAGTGAAATGCAAGTGAAAGGTGCAGCACTGACTGCTAGGGCATTGACACAGACCATCAGTGGACCTCAAACTTCAGCTGAGTACATTTTGATGTTAGTTAAAATGTTGAAAATGTTAGTTACCTACCGAGCACACAGACAATATTTGGTTTGGTACAAACTCAGGTACACACTCTAGGTCAAAGGAGAAAATGTAAAAGGGTCAACCAATGGCGTGGGCCCTTAAAGGGTTTACATTTCCATTAAGGTACAGTGTGATAAGAAAGTGTTAGTGCAGCAGTAAGTGCAGTGACTGATTATTTTTTTGGCCTTTTTCAAGCTTGACAGAAATGTCGTATGACATGTGTTCCTTTCAGTTCCTAGAATTCCCGAGTCAGTTTTCTGGTATTCTCAGTGATTCACTTCGAGCCTACACTGTCTTATATCAGACACAAGGTGGTGCTAGAGTATTTTGCCACATCAGACCACTTGGTTCACTCACATGGAGGTGCTTTGTACGTTGTTTACTAGTCTGAAGAAATACCATGATCCAGAATTAACCAAAAGACGAGATCTCAAGATCTCAAGAGAGATGCCGGTAATGTAAAATGTGTCAATATAAACTGAAACACTGACTCAATCACCAAATATGATTTTATTCCAGTGTGTCTGCATCATCCAGAACACACACAGATCTGACCGATCAGCTGATTTATCAACAATGATTCATGTCGGAGGGCTGTAACCAGAAGAAGAATCAGTCAAGCGGGAGATGATGAACAACTGCAGCTCTTGCCTGGGGCTCATCACTGAGAGACACTTTATTTAATCCGCCTTTCAGGTCTCACTGCATAGGGGAGTAAGGAAAAACCACCACCATGAGCCACAGACCTGAAAGAAGAATGATTTGATCCGTTACATGCTCACTTTGGTTTTGCACTTTTGTGTTTGTGTAAAAGGAAAACGTGAGAATTCGTCCCATGTTTTTGAGGCATACCGCAGCTTTTCAGATGAATCCACACCCCTGATCAGACATGCTTCATGAAAACATGTTACAGCTCATGTGTCCTAAGCAAATAATGGCATGTGAGATAATAAACATTCAAATACTCGTTCAGCTTGATGCTAGCACTGCTATCACGGGTGACAAACTAAAGGAATAACCACGCTTGCAGTGGAAGTAGTTCAGTTTGTAAGGACTTGGCTTGGGAGCCACAGGGTGAGCATCATGTGGAGTGTGAACTGGTAGCTGAGGAGGTGTCGGGTCACACTCCTGGGTAACTGCTCCAAGGGCCCTGATACATCAATCACTACCACCTATTATTGAATTTTGGGCTTTTATATGTAAAACTGGGCCACCACGTGTCACTAGAAGAGCTACAAGTCTCCAAACTCTACTGGAGCCGTCCTCTTGATGTATGCCACACGTGTGGAGAATACAGTGAAGGATGACTCATCTGACCATATCACTCTTTTGCACATCTCTGCAGACTATGAAGTGAGACCGCTGAATTCTTTTCCTTGGATGGTAAAGACATGATGTCGTTTTCTCAGTGTCGTTTCCCATTTCTGCGCGGCCCCTCTGGGATCATGTGTTCACTGTGCTGGGGGGTCCAGCCCTCCCTCGAGGAGATACAGCTCAGGTTCAGAGTGCTCCAAACAGTATGTCAAAACCATCCCTGACACACAAGAATCTCTTTTGGGAATTACATAAGATGTTCTATTATTATTAATATCATTTTTGTTTTGGTGAAATGTCAGTATGAGGAAGTAAACGTATCAATCCATGATGTCATGTCTTACATCAGCTCTCAATAACAAAACACCTGCTGTGTCCAAAAAGAGGTGACTGATCAAACACTGGAGCAGAAACACATGCATGTACTTGAGAATGTTCTTTTACTCCGCTGCATTTATCGACCGGCTGGCTGGCCACCTTTTTGCAGGTAAACACAGAAGACTGAGGTCCTCATCGTTGTATAGCTTCAAAGGTTGCTCTTCTAACTCTGTGAAATGTGCCATGCTAAATAAACTGCAGTAAAAAGCCATAGCAGCTAAGTGAAGTGACAATAAGTTGCAGCTGTCTCTGTCAGCTTGTGAGTTTTTCTGCCCTCTAGTGGCCAAATATTGAGTAATGCACCATTTAGGGGCCTCCCAGCCTGCGCAGTGAAGTCCCTTCAGATGATCCAGAACGCGGCGGCGTGTCTGGTCTACAACCAACCCAAAAGGTTGTTCCCCGTTGGTGAAACGTCCTACCAGTTCCTACCAGATCAGGGGCGTCCCTCTCTACCTTCAAAAACCTCCTGAAGACCTCCAGCTCTTCAGAGAGGACCTCCTCTACAACACGACCAACATCTGGACACGACACATCTGTCACAGCACTTACTGCTGCACTAACACTTTCTTATCGCACCTTGATTGTTTCCCTTCTCTGTGAGTCGCTTTAGTAAAGTCCATTTTACAAGCAGGACTTTTACTAGTTACTGAGTTTTATTGCTATTTTAAAATAAGTTTCCTCACCGCTGAAAGTTTGGACCCATGAAAAGCTGAGCAGCTGCTGCACGTCACTGTCATGTGATGATGTGATGTATTGAATTACCTTTAAAGGATGTAGCCGCTACACCGCCGGCCTGATTTCAATGAGCCTTGAAGGGAAAGAACAGTACATGTTGTTACTGAGTGGCCAGAGAGTGCCTGAATAATTCATGTGGGATGGCAAAATTTACTTGTTGACGTGAAACAGAAAACAGTTGTTCCATCCTCAAACTGCATTACCGAGCGGTTTCTCTTGGATTAGCAGTTAGAGTAGTTAAGGAAGAAGCAGGACTCTAAACTTAATACTGAAAAAACACTGAATATAACTAGATGTTATTGTGAGTGTCATCAGGATTTCTTAAAAGTCACTTAACTGTCTAACTCAATTGCAAGTAAGAAACCTGTTTTGTTTTGAGTTTTTTCACCATGTCAGAGGCTTTTTCACATCTCAAATTAATTCTACTCTGTTGTTTACAGAGCTCTTATCTTTGCACTAAATGTCAGCTCGGACAACAAATTGCAGTAGAAATTGCCTGATTGCCTACCCCAAAGCCTAATTTCCACCGGGGACGTAAGCACTGTGTAACATAACGGCAGTCACCGGAGCTGATCGCTGCCATTCTGATCAATGAAACCATTCACACCGGGCGCGTCGCAGAGCGTCTCAGCAGCACCTCTCCGTGCTGCAACGCTATCAATCCATAGCATTCCTATTTTTGATGAACGTGAAGCTCAACAGAGCAGATTGCACCAGACAGGAAATCTGACACAGAATCAGTTCAATTGAAAAAGTCTCATTAATTAACAAACTGCTGATTATAAACCATTGAACATTTGCATATTTGAATAAATGACTAACTGCAGAGTGTGTGTAGACGTGACAGCCGGCAGCTCCCTCTAACTTAGCTACATGTTCTTTTTCTTTGTAGTGCGGAGGGGACTACGTCTGCATCTCGTTGTGTAATCCTCTATTATAAGGTGCTAAAGCTGAACTTCACAGTCAGATTACAGCAGCATGAGGTCATTGGTTCGCAGAGGTGAACTAACTCTGTAGATTGCTTATTAGATGTGTTGCAACATCCCCTTTCATGTACACATCTCCCACCAGAGTGTGAACTGCTCTGCAAACGAGGCATGCTTCATGGTTTCATATAGATATACACAGTGTATCTTAAATAAGCTGTGCCTGAGCCTTAACGAGCTCCTGTTTTTCAGGAGCATTTTAATGGATGGACTTTCCCAGAATTGTAGACAATTGAGTCACTGCTGATTCACCAAAAAAGGACAGAAATTTACTAAACATGAACTGCTTGGAACCACACAGGGACTCACTATTTATCTATTCCAATAAAAAGATCATCACTTGAACACTTCAGTTTTTTGGATGAAGGGAAACAGCCTGACCTTTAGACATGTAAATCATTGCTAACAGTAAAAAAAGCATTTTAATGACTATTTCAGCTGGTGGGAAAATTGCTTCACAATCAGAGCTAACGGGAAGCTGCAGCTAACACCCACGTTTCAGAAGCATTTATTCCTCCAGACTTTGTTCATTTGCTCAGATTTGGTCATTTTCCTGGTTTATGTTCTTCTAAATATTCGAAATGTTAACATGCTATGTACTTCATTTGTTTCTCTTTTGTCTTTGTGTTTTATTTTGAAAATCCAGCGGTTTCTCTGTGCTGTTTCTGTGTCTGGCTTCCTGTCAGCTTCAGGTGGTCTGTGATCAATGTACGCGGTCTGCTCGCGGCGTCTGTCGGCTGGGTTTGAAACATCGACTAGCGTGGCTGCGATGGCCGCAGCATACATGCAACACACCTGGTGGGATTCGGGGCTAATAGAAACAACAACAGTCCGGCTACTGCAGCTTCCATCAGATTTAATTGATTACTGATTGATTACTCTAACATAAAGTTCTTGCAGTTTGTAAGTTTGTAAGTTCTGCTGTTGTTTATTTGATTTAAAGCTCGTGTTCAGGACGACAAGTTTGACTTTTTTAACATTTGTAGATATACAAAACTTTATAAGTCTTGGGGACAGATAAAGACTTCACTGAGGTCATGAGTATCAGCTGTTTACTTCCCTTCCTGGTGATATTTACCACTAATATATATGACAGCAGAAAGCAGAAACACGTGCTCTGACAGGCTGTCTGCTGATATTAAAGACATGTTGGATGCGTTATAAACCATACACGCTCTGACGTTATCACAGCAAGCACAGTTTCCTTTTTTCTTCTTCCTTCCTGTCATGTGAGAGAGACCCTGACGTTTGTTATTACGCAGACCAACCCCCAGTGCAACAGTTGTGGCCTGTGGCTACGACACGGCTGACCGCCGGTCACCCGAAAACACTTAAAGGCCGCGTGCAGACTTTCAGTGTTAGTTTGTCTCCCGAGGAGTCCGCGGTCTGATCGTAGCAGACAGTGTTTATTGCCGACATAACTGCAATAATGATGATATTTATGGAAAGATGATGTGTGCACTGAATTAAGTTTTATGAACCATAAAACTCGAGCCATTAGGTCAACATCCAGATGACCAGCAGAGCTTGATTTGTGGAATGTAATAAATGTGGCATAACACTGATGACATGATGGGAGGTTTCACAAACAAATGATTTACCTACGAGTATATTTACGTGAGAAAAAGACTTAAACAGCATCAGCAGGTGTTCTCTGAGCACTTGTCCAGCCTGAAATCGGCTTCCTCTGGTGATAATTTTAACATTTCAGTTACTAAGAAAGAGAGCTGCGGTGAATGCACTATTCAGGGACGACAACTGTGCGAGGCGTCGAGCCCGCGGGAGCCAGATTCCCTGCTGAACGTGAGTCTTTGTCAAACACAGAAAACAAGTTTTAGGTGTCAAGTACAGGCCAACGCTCGACATCATTAAAAGGGCGGAGGAGGTGATGAAATTCAGAATTTAATTTAAAGCAACACTGTGTAACAAGAACTATAAAATTAGATTTTTAATCATGTTGATGCTACATTGATGACAGGGTAGGTTTTACACCAACGGGAAGAAGAGGAGGTTTTCAGAGCCAGAACCCTCTGAGGTGCCAGAACAGGAGCTGGGCAAGTGGACAGTGTAACAGGGCTCAACAGCCTCTATGGACATAACGACAGAGGGGATGTTGACAGAGGAAGCTAAGAAGGGAAAATGGGAGACGGAGCAAGAAGTTGAGTAAATGTGGGACTGACTTTTAGTGGTTGGTGAGAGCTTGGTGAAATAAAAGGCTGAAAGACAGACGCCGAGCTGGGCTGACTGCTGCTGGACTAGTCAGTAATATTAGCTGCTGATGTCTTTTTTTATTTACCCATTTTCTGCATTAACAAGAAAGCGGCAGCAATCTGCTTCCAATTACTTGGTTTGTTATAACTCCAACTGTTGACAGCAGCTTGGCCTTGATGAGACTGACAATGACCCTTTAGTTTAGCATCAAGCCAAAGAAGCAGCAGTGTGGCCTTGTGTGCGTCTGTCAGAGGTCAGAGGTGTTCATGAGTTATAGACCAGGAGATAAAGCACTAAATCTGCCTCCACACCATACAAACACACTTCATGCTCTCACACACTTAAACAAACGCACACACTCATCCATCATCACGATGATGATGTTAGATCTAAGCTGTGAATACAGCTGATCACCATCAGCTGTTCTGATAGGTATCTTTAACCTGCATGCTGTTCCACACGTAGACCCATCACAGCTCATTATGGCCCGCCACGGCCGCTGTAAGCCCCTCTCTTCCTCTTGTACTAGCACCACGAGTTCTGTGTCATGGGTCATTTAGCCGAAGCTGGCTTTGTTTGGGTTCGATATGCTAATAGTCACGACCGAGGGCGTATGATGAAAGCTGTCTTTACAGTAATCCCTGAGCAAGCCTTTATTATTGGAACTAGCCAGTGTTTAAAGTGTCACGCCAGACAAATCTCCTCCGAGTTACCATCTGTGACGCTTTCATAAACAACTGCTGCAGCCCTGTCCAGGTCCTTATGTTTGAGAGGCTGACAGAGAGGAGCCTGCATGGGGTTCATGTGAGAGATTCACCTTCACTGCAGCAGTAGCACACGTGTAGCCATGTGGTGATATCAGGAAGTGTTGTGCAAGTTAATGCAACAGTTTGCATGAACTAGTTCATGCTCACAGTTTTATTGATAACTCATAATTGCCCATAGGTTTGTCTCAATGCATCAGTCCTGTCCCAGTGTACACCCCACCTCTGGGCCTGTATAAGCTGGGATCAGCTCCAGCCCCCCTGCAACCATGAGCATAAGCAATTACGGATTTTGAACTAAGTTCCCAGATACAATGAGAATTTTATTTAACCTGCAGGGTTTGGTTCATAAATATATCATAGATTCATATGCTTCCTACGGGTAACCTAAATGAGTTTGACTCAGGTGGAGGCTCGTGGCTCGTGGTCGTAGCGCCTTATTTTCCCCCAAGACTGGTCGGATGCTTCAGCTCGGTGTGTCGTTTCAAATTCAGTGGTTGACTTGGTTTTTGCAGACCCGCCGGGCACAATCTGCATACAAATGTCTGATTTTTTTTCAAACTCAACATGAGCAGCACTGCCTTCAGAAACACCGGCAGCTGCACTAGCCAGAACCTTTCATCTGTATGTGTAAGCACGTGTGCGCCTGTAGCTCAGAGACTCTGTTAATAATCACAAGCTTCACCACCTTCCTCTGACCATCACAACCTTTTCCTTTCCTTCCTCACACTTTTCTCCATTTCTAATCCAAAAGAGGTGAAAAGGTGTGAAATGGGAAGATGTATCGAGCAGGTTGTCATGGTAAAGGTCTCATCCACCTGCTCTGCTGCACCTTACCTGGTGAGTCATAAATTGAGACTGAGATGAATGGATTCCTGTAAACTATTGGGTCATAGCCTCTCCATGCAATGTTCATGTGATGCGTAACGATTATGATTACACCAAAAGTAATCAGGATATTGTTAAATGTTTTTATTTTTCAGAGCTTTCACGGCAAACAAGCCAAGTCATAATGGAATAACGATGTCAGATCAGCTTCCTGATAGATTTACCCGTCACGTTGAGTGTCTCCCGCGAAGACAGATGGAGCTCTTGACCATATGAGATCTGCAATTATCCTTTGCTAACCGTCCTCTGCGTAACTCATGGGAATGAAGTTGATGGCTTATGAAGGGCCCCGCTGTCCCTCCTCTGAGGAGCTGTGAGATCAGCGGGGATGAGCAGAGGACATGAGCCGGATAATTTATTGAGAATGAGCCACTTTCCCGATGCAATTCGCTGTCACTAGATGTGGTTTATGAGCGTCTGTATCCACAGCCCTGATGCTGCCTTTGTTCCTGTTAACCTTTGGAGCCATCAGTGTAATTGTAAATATGATGTGACCCACACCAGCGCACATTAAACACACACACTGTATTTTAAACTCGGATGATTGCCTTCCTGCTGGCCTGGTAGCTGAATGAGATTAGCAGCACTGCAGGTTATTTCAGGTGTCTTGTTTTGGTCAAAACAAAACGGACTGAAAGGCTGTGATGTTCTGCTTTGGAAACACGGCAGGCGGAAAAAAAGAACGTCTATCCTGAATCTATATTTAACACTGTCAACAATCACATGACCTCCAAACAGGGTGGTTTTAGAGATACTTTTTATATCAGAGGAGCTCTTGCAGGTGTGCACATAGTTGCCTTTCTTACCCGCAGTCTGTACTGATTTCTTTTCACAATTAGTTGGACTTGACAGTGCGAGTAACATGAGTAAGACGTGAACCAAGCAGCTGCCCTAACACTGACCTAGTTTCGAGGACTTGTTGGGTCAGTTTGTGCTTCTTCACCAATAAAGGAGTGTCAAGCTGTAAGATTCCAGTTTCCTGTCACAAGACAAACATTTCTTCTTTCCAAAGATTTACTTTCAAACTCAACTACATTAGCTTATTGTATTGTTAGTCACATGCATCAGTTATTTGAATCCCTTCCATCTTTAGGAAAAGCATAAGAAGTAACATTTGTACATACATACGACTCATACAATGTTCAGTCATAAGTTCTTTTTGTTTTCTGGAATTATTCCAACACTCAGGAGGGAAGCTGACAAGAACAGTGCTGTCAAATATTGTGGTGATGTTACAGACCGGCGGTAACCCTACGATAAGAAGGCTTGAAATGATGAACAGCAACAAAGAACTTATGAGGCTTGTGTCTGGATGTGTGTTGGATGAAATGTTGCCTCTCCATCATTCAGGCAGATCCTTCGGACCAGTGACAGGCGACAGAAGAACGTCCAGGTAAATCAGTGATGTGTGAGCAGAGGTTGAACCAGGTGTGCTTTTCATTTCGCCATAACTTCGATGGATTCACAGGCTGCAGAAAAAAGCTGCTAGTTTGTCTGAATTATGACGTGAACGGACACAATTACCAATTTGTCACAGAGAAATATATAATATATAAATGACTGTTGGGAAGGGGTGATAATTAGGTACTGCTTTTGAAAAGAGTAATGAGTAATAAATTACCCTGCGGCTGTAATTGTTCTCCTCTCCTGTCTCTCTCGTGTCTATCGACAGGGTCTTATTTAATGCCTGGATATCTGTGGCTGAAGCTGCTACACCACCTAATGAGATGCTGTTGTAGTTGAAAAGGCCTGTTGAGAGATGAGGCTGGCTCTCTCAGGTGCGATGTGTGTGTGTGTGTGTGTGAGGTGTGTGTGTGCGCTGGGAACAGAAAGAGCCATCATCACCTTGCTCCTGTGTAAGCCTGGCCTCTGGCGCTCTAATCATATCCTGCCGTCTGGATCAGTGCCGGTTAGCTGCAGGAGATTGCAAGCCAGAATTCATAATCAGCCCCTCGCTGACAGAGACCAAATAGAGGCTTTACATGTTGAGGTCCACCTGGTTTCATCTGCTCCATGCGTACATATCTGTTTTGTGGATTGCCTGTCCTGTTTTCTCCTTTGAGAAATTTAGATTTAGGCAGAGCGGATGGTCACACTGAGCTGACAGCAGACAACAAATTCTCCATTAGCTTTCCTGCCCAAGTCTCGACCTTATCTAACTCACAACATGAGCACACGTCTCCGTCTTCCTCCACGTCCGTGGAAAAGCACGCCACTAACATCGATTCCCAGATGAGATGTAGCTATTAGCTGCTCGGCTGCAGCTACGAGATGCCGAGTGAATGTTCCTGCAACTGTAACAACACACTGTCTGCACACGACCCGGAGCTGCAGCTGAGATTTCTTCACTTTATCTTGTGCTGCTGCTGCCGGAGTGCAGAGTGTCACACTGTGGAGAGCCTGTCAGCTGCTGTCAATCAAACACAGACACAGACACGCCCCTCAAGCCGCTCAGAGAAATATCAGAATTTATTTTCTTCCACATTTAACGATAGAAAGAAAGAAATGACATTATGTGATGTGATTTTTTGTTTAATAAACTCTAAAAAAGAAAATCTTTTTGTCTAAGTCATATAAGTTATAACACGTCACCGTCTTGCAAAGTCAAGAATGAACTTTGAAGCCAACACGGGAGAAAAGTTCTGAATGAAAACTTCAAACTTTGATGAAGAACTCACGATGAGCTTGGTGCTGCTATTGAGGACGTTATGAGAACACTGAGTTCGACCTTACAGAAGATTACTGCCAACGTTTAACTGCCAAAACTGAAACAGAAAACACATGCACAGCTTCATTTGTAAATTGTGGCATTCAGCTTCAGCTCCAGCCTTCATTTTCACGATGCCGGTGGTCCCTCCACTTCAGCTATGCGGCCAAAATGGCGACCACAGAGGGTGAAAAGTGTCCAATGTACCACACTCAACTTTTTGACAGTGATTGATGTGGGTACTCACTGAATCACTGGCTTACTTTGTTACTTTGTCACATCCCTCTGATTCTCATACAGATGCACAAAATACGTTTTAGCAAGAGAAGCACGAAGCTTCTCCAACGAGTCTGCATGAGGTCGGTTCGTTTGGATGGATACAGAAAACCAGACACAGAAGGGTACCATGTGCTGAGAAGGATGTGTAGGCTGTGAACATTTGCAGGTACGATATCTGCACGAAGATTTCCTCTCACGTCACAAAAGAATAAATAAAATAAAGAGACAAACGTCATCAGAAGAAGCACCGTATTCCCCTAAAAATACATTCATGCATTTTCCTACGACTGTAATTTCTCAGAAATCACAGACGTCTTTGTTCTGTATTATTATTTTTTTTTTAGAAGAAAGTGCATTACGTGCCGTGTGAAGCACAGATTATAGGGAGGAAGCACATTTATCATTTAAAATACCATTCGCCAAATGCACAAGCAACCATTACGACCTCATCTCCGACTGTAGTGAAGTCTTCAGAAATTGGCCACACGTTTGAATTCATTCGTTCTTTAAAGGGAAACATTGGCAGCTGTCCTCGCTTTAAATGCCTACACATGTTGGCTTACAAAGACCAGGAAAGGTAGATTTGAGCTTCAGCTGCTCATAAATCACTCAGAGAAAAAGAATCCAAGGAGCTTTTAGGTCATTAGGATGTTTAGGTCATGTGTGCATGTGTGCCTTCATCAGAGGGTTAACCTCTCGACTCTGGATGGATCTGCTTGATCTCATTTCATCATTACCTACGAGTGAAGATACAGATGTTGAAACAGTCTTCTCACGCTGAGATGAAACTAATCTGCACGCTCGTGTCTGAGAGGCTTCACATTCCCTCGACGCGTACTTTACAAAGAAGTGTGGGGATGATAATTGGAGCTTGAGTGCTTCCACTGCAAAACGACAAGGCGCGCTTCAGCT
Organism: Nibea coibor; assembly: GCA_023373845.1. Taxonomy (NCBI): domain Eukaryota; kingdom Metazoa; phylum Chordata; class Actinopteri; family Sciaenidae; genus Nibea; species Nibea coibor. Next base: position 25,709,552 of record CM041718.1, on the reverse strand, counting down.
GCAGCTCGAGGTTTTAATTATCTGTTTAATAATTCATTCATATTGAAATCAAACAAGCAAACAGATGACGGCCATGCCTCTCTGGGATTCGCTTCTCGGATGGTTATTCCTCCTGACGGTGTTGCTGAGCGTCAAGCTGCAACAGGTGGAAACTGGGAAGTGAATGCCTCACAGCTATACATCAACTATAAATGATATCAGCACCCTAAGCACTCAGGATGTGTGGTCAGCCAAAAACTAGGCAGTTAAGTTAAGGTTAGGCACGGAGCCTGACATCTCATCTATAAACCTTTTGTGCGTTGGATATCCTCAACGCCTCCCAGACAGTCATCCTAACTTTAACCACTCTGGCTGCTCGCCTAGATCAATCCACCGCATCGAGATATGACAGATGGACCAGTTTTGATGATGTTGATATCTCTCATGCGTTGTCTAAATTAAGAATATATACAAAGTTCTACATTATGATACTGTTTTATAGTACATATCAAGTATTTTCTGATCTGCCAGTTGAGGAAATAGTTCACAGAAACCAATTTTGACAGGAGGCAGGATGTGAGCAGCAGTTTCCAGTGTAAACTCCAAACACCTCCAATTTTGTCCTTGACCAACACACAAAAAATACTTTTTGTCAGCAGAAGCGTGTTATCACATGTGATGTGACACTCTGTGAAGGTTTTCGAGTAGCATGATGGAGCCTGTTTCGTTTGGATCCTGCACATGCATGCACACGTGTAACACACGCGCATGCAGCAGTGGCGTCATGTTATTCAGCCGAACTACAGGTGGCAGAAATAAGCCCACATATGTTGCAATGATCCTACGGAGGAAGCGAGGAGTGCAAGCTAGTAAACAAGGATGTAAACAATGCTGGATGGAACCGGAGGAAGGAAATGCACTCTACATTTATTAGACGTCAAAGATACACAAGATACACACAGCCCACACTCACGCTCATGCTAATGCTTCATATGCAGTGCCTCTGGACTTTGTAAACACAGACCTCTCTGTGTTAATGCTCTGTCGGTACCTGAAAACAAATGATCACTGTAATAAGCACATTCAGGCATTCTTAGGAAACACCTCGCAATCCCATCTGACCCTCGGGGTCAGCGTGGTCTGATTGCGCTGTGATTTTTAGAGATGGAGTAGGAGGAAGAGATTCTGCCAGAGGATTCTTCAGACTTCGAGATGGATGAACTCTGTGGCTCTGCGGTGCTAGATGTTTGGATTGCCTGTAACTGTTGCTGAGCAGCGGATACAAAAGGTCAGTCCTATTTAGGCTGCAGTGCCGCATTCTACTCGTTTTATCTCTGAATTCAAGCTGATTGAGCAGGTTGATTATAGTTATTAGACCTGGTCAGAAATGGAAAGGAAATTTCAACATGCAGGTCCCCAAAGATCTAAAAGAGGTCAGCTGCTGTAACACAAACCGTGTCCCATTTAAACCATATGCAGGCTTTGAGTAATGAAGTACTAAAATAAGTATGCAGACTGACTTCATATGTGTGCTGTTGATGGACACCACTGAAACATAATGCCATATAAAAATGCATCAACCGCTAACATCTGCAAATGTCAAATACATTGCAGATGGTGGGACAGCGTCTAGAGAAGAAAACAAGAATGTGTTGTCCTTAATCGCTCGCCTTTTGTCATCAAAACAACAGTGTGTGGTACAGTGTGTTGAGGGCGGCGGTGACACAGATCCACGGACATGAAAGAAAAGAAAGTGTTACATCTTTTTTCACACTTTGTCCTTGTGAGGTTTAATTGGCAGCGACTCAACATTCACAGTTTGAAAAACTGTCGACAGATCAAACTGTCAAACTGTCAATTAGAACAATGAGAATTGTTTTTATAGCTGCAATAATGACTGACTATGTTGCATACTGTAAGTGTTATGACAGCTCGACATGGCTGAGTTATCTCTCTGCTCGGGGCGGCCTCAGCGTGTCATCGAGCCGCCCTTTAAGGACCGCCCACAACATCCTGAAAAACTGTTTGAACAATACATCACTGAAATGTGGAGTCAGAGGTTCAAAGACTTTTCACGTGTGTTCAGAAACTATTTTCAAACATATTTAATATGTTTTAAAAGAAATCTCTGAATTGACTTCAGACACGCGGCCGTCCTGGCATTTTGTGACAGGTATGTGGTGATATAGGTCTCTAGCAACATGCTGGCTATACAACCAGGGGGAGAACAAGGTCATGGATGAAAAATGCAAAGACAATGCTATTGGACAATAATTCATAGGCAGCCTTGTCACCTACTGGACATGGAGGGTCTACCGCAGGTGGTCTAACAGCAGTGCATGACCCAGATCTTCTGCAGAACGACCTTCAGAGTTTTCTGTTCAAGGAACGACAGAAAATCTGCCCTGGGGAGCACAATGTAGTACAACAGTGGGACACAAAGGGGGTTTGTATTTAAACTCTCACTGCTGTGTGTTGAGGGAAAGTGCGAGCACAACAACACCATCCCTCAAATACCTCCTTGAAGTTTTTTTCCATGCAGGGACGACGATTGATTCCTCGAAGCTGGAGACGCCTCCCCCTCAGTGAAAAACACCTTTCTGTTTTGGTTACGTACGATCCCATCTGCTGTAAATTTCCCCCAATTCCTCTGCCTGTCTGTCTTCCCTCTCTCTCCTTCTCTCTCTCACTCTAGCTCTCCTTCCCCCGTCTCATGTGATTGGTCAGTTTTCTGTCATCGTGCACTCTGGAGCTATAAAACCACTGCTGGGGGTGGAGACACCCACAGCCTGGTGTCTTATCCTGGAGAACACTGCTATATAAACTCTCACACACTGTTGCTTCCTTATCCTCATTCACAACAACACTGCTGACTTTGGATCTTTAAGGTTGCATCATGTGTAAAGGACTTGCAACACTTCCAGCGACCTGCTTGAAAAGGTAAGACAGGTGTTTTTTTCTTAAACTGTATGTGCTGTTTTATGATTTTATATTCTTTATATGAAGATATTGAAATTTTGAATCAGTGAATGACTTGTAAACAAGTTATTTCTATAAAAAAGTAGCAGTTGTTAATCACTTGATTCCATAAAGCAGGACTTCTTTGTGCAGATGTTGTGACTGTCTCCCCAAATGGACTGACTGTCCTGTCTTCTTGTCTCTGCACAGTGCCAAAGACATCAAGCACAAAATAAGCTTCTTGCTGCAGAAGCCTGAACCCCAAACTGCAGATCAGAAGCCAGTGAAAGAGAAGACTGCCGCCGCTGCTGCAAAGAGGTCAGAGGAACTCATCTCTCTTCAAAATGTGGATGAATTTATAAAAACTAATGTTCACTCTTCACTTCCTGGAACTCAAAAAAGACACCTCGCCTCCGTTCACATGGATCGTGATTTAATAAACACACTTTCTGTTTCATGCACATGAATCCATCTGGATAATCAGTGCACGCGGAAACACCTGCAACATGTGATTGTGATGAAGGCGGTCGTGTTAGCAATTACTCACAGATATCAGCAGTGCTTTATTCACTTACAAATTTCTTTCATTTATTCAGTAATTATTTTTAATGACTCTAGAGGAGGACTTTACCAACAACAAACACTTTTTGTTCACCTTGAAGAGCCTCATTACTGTTTCAGAGGTTCATGCACAAGGCAGCTAATGATGAGAAGAGAGATGCAGGGGTTGCATTGACGCACTTTTATTCAATGAGAAACTGATTATTTCCTGTCTGATTTTTGATTTTCTTTTGAACATACTGAGCGTCCTTTCATACGTGTGATTTGTATTGCATTTGTTTGGTTCGTGTTACCATGGAGAACACTCCTCAACTAAACCCCATGATGCATATTATGTGGACATCCATACTCTGGTTGTTTATGACCTCCCCTCCCCTCAGGCCACGTTCCCTCCAGAAACTGGTTATCAGGTTAGCAACAATAACACTGAGCCTGACCTTTCATTCGCAGTAACATGAAACCGGTTCAGACACAGAGACAAATAGTTTCAGCTTTTCCTGCCAAAAGTGTTCAGCAGCAGCAGCAGCAGCAGGATCACACATACCACTCACAGCATAAAGACAAGCTGTGCATGATTCACATGAATAAAAATAACTCCTTTCTAGCTGGGTGTAGCTATTTAATTACATCCATTAACGCTGCAGTGATGAAATCTTTAACGAGGCATTATTGTACTGTAGGTTTGCCAGATGACGCACGCTGGCGTGATTAGATTTCCTGTATTGATCAGTTAATTGGTGCAGCTGGGATGTGGAGCAAAAGGAAAAAGATGGAAATACTTCTCGACACAATATGTATTTTTTTGGGGGGGTTGGCGAGATAACAGGAAGCCAGCAGGGCGCCTTCTTCACCTGTTCAATAGAGCAGCTAAATACTGCTGCGACAATTAGCTGATTAAACCTCATTTACATACACAAATCAATGGATTTTATGCAAACTTTCCAAGATGATAAAACTCTGAATGAAACCAGAGCAAATATAGCCTCAGTGTATAGCTTACAGAGAAATAGCAGCATGCATGTTGCAGCTTTTCTCATTCTAAACTCTAAAATCTTTCTGTCTGCGCTTTCAGGGCGCCTGCTGCAGCCGAGGTGGGGAAATGGAAGGAGTCTTTCAGCCACGTGATGAGCAGTGAAAGTAAGTGTTATTTTATCATCTCACATCCAAAATGAAGGAAAAAAGTTCAAGCTTGAAGTTAAAGACTAATGAGCTTCTGCTCGAATCCAAAAGTTTGCGTGATTCTAATAATACTGACGCTGGCAGTCATTAGTTCCTGAAACAGTCATCTCTCTCAGGAGAGAACATCATCATTCTCATGTGACATGACAGCACTGTAATCATGGGAATATTATCAGACAAGGCCGTGACCTTCGCATTCCTCGCTAATGGTTGCCAGTAAGTTTTGGCGATCTCGACAGTGATGCTTCATCTGTTACTTCACTTTCTGGAAGGCACCAAATTCACCGTAACACTGCAGAAGATTTGTTTAATTAAGCAGCATCGCCCTGCTCTGATCCTCTGACACATTAGAGAAAACTAAGATGACTTGGCTGAATGCAAACTGAGCTAACACACACACACACACACACACACACACACACACACACAGATGCATTCTCATGCTCTGGTCTTCTGCTACGTGTCACTAGACACTGCTTGAAGCCCCTTAGTGCATGCTGACCAGTGCTGAGTGTGTATGTGTCTATGTGAGGTCTCAGAGGACAGAAGCTCTCATACACACTCACAACACACACACACACACACACACACACACACACACACACACAGTGTGACTGCCTGGACACGAAAAGGGGAGCAATGGCCTTGCGGGAACCAGCTGAGTTCTGACCCGCTTCATTCCACGACCTCATCAACTGACCTCCAACATCGTCCTTCCTTCTTTCCTCTCGACTCTGTCGGCTCTCATTGGTTCTGTTTATCTTTAGGTGGCCTCAGTGGTCTCCCTCCATCTGTCTTCCTAAGTTTTGGGACTTCCAAATTTTGGGACAGTTGTGCTGCAGATGTTAATCATTTTTAATAGATTTGACTCCTACAGAGACCCGAGCAGGTCTGTGTCACTGTGGCTGGTTTGGTCATTGGAATAATGCAGAATTTATTGCTTCTCAGCAGATTATTCACAACCAAAGCCTGGAACCATGAAAGTTGTTATTCTCTCTTTGGTAGATGACCTTCTCACCTATTGCAGTCGATGGGCATGGCTGCATGATCCTATTCTTTTAACCCTCTGGGGTCCTATCAATGTCCGAATCAATTGCTTTTGCAACGGGTGATTACGACAAGCCCGGAGGGTTAATGATGAACCATGACTCGGCCCCGCCATTGTGTCTTAAACCTCTACACTTGCACTCGTGGGTCCTTAAGGTGCGTTTAACAGAAACACATGTTTTTTCTGCCTGCATTAGCGGGTCGCACAGTCTTCACCAGTTTCCTGAAGTCAGAGTTCAGCGAGGAGAACATGGACTTCTGGGTCGCCTGCGAAGACTACAAGAAGATTGCTCCCTCCAAGCTGGCGACCAGAGCCAAGCAGATCTACCAGCAATACGTTGATGCGGATGCTCCTAATGAGGTATTGACTTATCCGTACACATAGGACAACTTAAAATGCAGATTTTGTTTTAGTATCTTAACCTTTACCCTCTTTTTCCTCTCAGGTAAACTTAGATGCAGCGACCAGAGAGGAAACGAAGCAGAACGTCGAGAACGCCTGCCCGTCGTGTTTCGACGAAGCTCAGAAGATGATCTACATTTTAATGGAGAAGGACTCCTACAGGCGCTTCCTCAACTCCAAACTGATCCAGGATCTGTGTCAGAGCCAGACCACCAATTCTCAAGAGAAGAAGGAGAAGAAAAACTGTGACTGTGCGGAGAACAGGCAGGTGTTAACTGGAGGCGCCTAAACGGCGAGCCAACAGGAAAGAGTAGAGGAAGGTGCCAAAGACTGAAAATGTATGAGAAGGTAGACACCGGTCTGGTTTGTGTCCAGTGTTTAAAGAAGGTTAAGAAGGTGACTTGAAAGTTAACGTGACACATGGTCAAGCATTTATAACTTTTTTGATACTTGCTGTCGTCCACATCTGCCCATTTCCGTGTTCACCATCAGCTGCCAAATCCCAAAAAAGATGAAGTGACTAAATAAATATATCAGTGTACGTATAGATACAGAAAATCTTTAAATGTTGAAATGTTAAATGGCCAGACTCACAACAGAAAGTCTACCTAAATCTAAAGCTACCTCCACCCAACATACACCTTTAAAAACAAGCCTACCGCCAACGGAGAAGTAATACAGCACCTTCTTTATACGGCCGACCCAACTTAACCGTAGCTGATCAGAACAGACAAATCAGTGATTACTATCAGTATTAAAAACACTGCAGTTGAATCATGATCCCGATGATTAATCCAGAATGTGATCATCAGTTTTGGCTGTCAACAGAGCCCTACTTTGTAGACTGACTTATGCAACATTACCCAGCTTCACATTTACTACAAGCTCCGTGTTACGTATCACATGTTCATGGAAAAGATAAAGGATATCGGCGTGCTCTCATCACTCAGAGCTCTCAGTATGGTTGTGCTGTATGCATCAGATATCCGCACCGTGCCAAACGTTGACTTTGTGTGTACTTCTCGTGAGAACTGTGAGCATGCTTCAACATTTCTGTATCGATTTTCTGTTGCATGTCGTAAAGTTACTGAACAGCAGGCGATTAAAGTCAAATTGTGAGTCATTCGATTGATTTCGACGGTTCCCCTGCAGTTCTGTTCAGATGTTTATTACTGTAATTTGTGCAGGGTTCTTAATGATGTGTTTATTTTCACTGAATGTATATTCGGCTGCCTTGCTCGTTAAAATGTTCTATCCAAAAGTATCTTGTGGTGAACTACAAACTGTACGTATATTTATTGAATAATGTCATCGTCCTATTTATATCGTCTATGACTATTCACAAATAAAGTGATGTTGGTTGATCAGTGATCCGTGTGGTTAGTCTTTTCTGTGTTTGACAGTCGCTTGATAATATTACCTTTTTTTATGTCGGCGTGCTGACCTGCATTTTTTCGCCCTTTGTCTTTGCCGTTTCGTTGCTGTTTCCCGTCCAACTCTCTGAGGATCGAGGATGAATTTAGTCCATAAATCTTCCTTCCAAGAACCGGTAATGTCAAATAACATTACTCACAGAAACAGAATGTTAGCGAGAGTAAGATGCTTCTTATTAATGGCGGTGCGATAAGCCAAGAAGCTAAGTAAGCTGCTGAAGAGGTATTTTTAAGTTGGCAGAGGACGTTCTTTACAAAAGAAGGAGCCACAGTGTGATTCCATGAACGCATGCAGGCAGCTTGTTGAATCAGACTTTTATGAACACCATTTTATTCTTGGTAGTGGAGCTGCCATTCAAGCTGCTTGCCTGGCTGTTACTGTAATTGGGGTTTCTTGCTTAAGGGCACTTGACCTGAATAGCAGAGAGGCCAGCAATTGAACCACCAACCATGCAATTAATGCACAACATCCCTCCTGAGACGCAGAGTACCACTGAAAATATAGTCAGCAGTTATGCAACTATTTCATAGTAATAAAGTACTGGACAAGTTGGACCAATTCATCAGTGCATCACATAAGTCATATGGACACTATGAAGTCGACATGAAGGTTTACATCTCGTGGTTACGCGATAATTACCTCGTAATAAAGCTTCAGATCACGAAGGAAGAGACGAGGGGAAAACATTTATCCCTCTTTCATGACTCGACATAACTCAGAATGTAATCACACAGTAATCATCTATAATCAGCAGATGAAGCGGTCTCTGCCATCTCCGGATTGATTCTGTAATGACTGCAGATCATCAGAGTGTAACACTATTATGGGATTATCACTAGACGACGGTTTGGAGAACATTCTGCTTTTTATTGACACGCAACATCTGAACAAAAATACAACAGCGTACCTGTTTGTGGAATGATTGCTGGGTCCCATTCAGATTTTATTGCAATGTTTTTCATCTTCACACACACAAAGCTCAAAGATGATCAGCCACCAGCCAGAATGATCAGCACTCAGGTGCAGTGATTGCGGGCCGTGCAGTGTGTGCATATATGGGTGTGTCAGGTGTGTTTCCTCTTCCTGGAGCCTGGTGGCGGCGTGCATGGTGTGGCGGCGTGCATGGCGTGTTGTGAGGTGGCTGCTTAGCCTCGGCTTGCTTGCTCGCTTGTTTATCATCACATCACAAGACTGTAATTTATTTCCCAGCATTCAGTTCAGTCTCATTTCACTTTTGGCTGAAGCCCAGGATGATGCTCAGGCCCCAGTGTGAGACAGGACGTTGACTGCAGTTTTTTACATTGAAGGGTTATTATGAACACGTTCTCTGAATGTTACAGAACATTTTCATAAAACAAACAAAAGATCGCCTCCTCTGTGTCTAAGATTCGTTCAGCTTGTGGACTCTTTGCTTCAGTTTACCATGAAGTTGAGGCTGTTTACTGTAGCTGCATTCACGCTCATGTCTTTTTATGGGCAACAGATTTTGGGCCATGACGCCACTATACAGTAAATAAGCTTACTTAAATCTAATCTTCTGCACAGCTAAGTTGAACGGACAGGGAGAAAGCAAACATGCCTAAATATTTACTTTCTCTTAATTCCGTCTGCCTGCTTGGCGTCTTAGGAAAGGAACAAAAATAGAATAAAATGATGCAGAGGATAGAAAAAAAAAATCTCTAAAAGTGCTTGGGTTAATAATTCACCAGCACCCCCATACAGGGGCTTCAAAGTAGGATTAGTACTCCAGGAGTTTTTCCACGCAGACCCAAAAAGGGCTGTTCTTTGAAAACTGTCCGTGCTGAGCTGATACCGCGATCCATCCTTAGCTGCTGATTTATTCTTCCTTTGAGAGGCCATTTTTAGGAAAACTTCTCCTGAGGAAGAGATATGATGACTATACACACACATGCATTCTAGTTTCTGTCTCATATACTGTTTTATGTCGGTCGTCCTCTAAGTGCCTGGATTCTGCAGCTAAAACACAGGAGTCTGCAAGAAAGTGATAAATCCACTGGAGCCAGTGTGAATTTGATTCTGTCATCTAAAATGGAGAAGTCTAGAAAAAGTTGTATAACTCTGTGAGACGACCAGCAGCTTCACACTTTGGACTGGAGCTACAAACTGTCACTACTAAAATTGGAAATATGAGCTGGATTGGTGTCTGATGAATCCTCTGAGACAGCATGAAGAGAAGACGCTGTTGGTAGATCAGCTTATTGAAACTACGATTATGTGGTGATCAAGTTTGCAGGTCTCATATGAAGGGACAGCTAAGGCAGTGTTACACTCAACTCCTGCTACTGCTGTTCCTCCCCACTTCCATTGTTAAAACCTTTGAGACATTTTCTGAATTATTTCCCCGTCTGATAAGATTTCACGCTGTAATCTCCCATTTTGAACGTATGAACATCTTCGACAGACTCCGATCTGGGCTTAGATATCTCGCACTGCAGTGAATCTTCTCTGCTGATGGAACATAAAGACGGCTTTCTCTCCCTCTGTCGGCTCTGGTCCCTGTGCTGTCCTGCTCAATCTCAGCGCAGCATTTGACACAATCGACCATGTGATTCTTTCAAAACGCCTGGAGGATGATGTCTGTCTGTCTGCAGGGACCTCTGTTAAAAATGCTTTACCTCTGCTCTTCATCTCTTGCTCCATTAAATGTGGCATCCCCCAAAGCTCTATTTTAGTACAGCTTACACTTGCTTCCCCTCGGCTCTATCTTTGAAATATACAACCTTTAGTCTCCGTGTTACGACAATTTAAAAAGAAAAAAACAAAACTGTAAATGACATCAAATTCTGGATGGTGAGGATCTTTCAACTAAATAAAGGTTATGTTTGGCTCTCTTTGTCATCAGCCTGTAAGCAGTGTGCTCAGGCTCCTCTCTGAAAATCTACACAAGGAAGTTAAAACTCTTGGTGCTGTAGCCAAATTAAAGCTGTTTCAATGACCTGAAGAGTTAGCCATGTTGTTCCGTGTATGCGGTTGACTCATTCGCCCCCTTCTCAGCTCCAAATGGTTCAAAATGCAGCTGCCAGACTTTAAACAGGAACAAAGCAAAGACAACACATCTCTCCTGTTCTGGCTCTTATCTCACTGTTTGTTTTTAAAGTCCTAAATGGATCAGCTCCACAGTACATCACTGACCCGCTCCCATGTTCTGCCCCCGGGTCATCCTCAGAACAACAACTCCTCTCAGCGACCGGCTCATCCCTCAGAACCAGAAGTGACTGAGCTTCATTTTCCCTCCTCTTAACTAATTTGTATCATTCCCGCTCTGTCTGTACGATCACACTGTTGCCTTTTGTGTCATGTACAGATTCTAAACCACCAAGGTCTCCTGTTGTTTTTAAGTGTGCTATTAAAACGGCCTCGACTTCATGAACCAGAAATTAAAAAAAAAAACAAAAAACTGCAGTACAATGATGTACAGAATGTGTTTGACTTTGGGTGAGCGTATCCTCTCTGTAAAGCTGACCTCCTTTTATCGAGTTAAATGAACTTCTGTGAGCGGCAAAGCTCGTCTGCTTCTCATCCATTCAGACATCACACACACACACACACACACACACACACACACACACACAGCCTGTCATTTTTGCTGCAAAACAGAGTCATTACCCGAATCTTTTGTTTCAGGCTGCGCGGTGCCAGCGCTGCAGCTTCAGGAAGCGTTCGACATGTGCATCTATGTGTGGTCACGTTTTGAGCCAACGTGTTTACTTAACAGACCGTGAAAAAAAGAAAAGAAAATCAGCTCAGTTGGTCAAGTATGTGTCCACACATACGAAGAACTCGACTTGAAGAACTCGGTTTTTAAGCTGTTCTTGCACACAGAACAATTAGGACCACGAAGCTGAACCAAGAACAACGGAAAGTGTGAAAGAGCTGCTGTACATTCAAGTGGGTGAGTAAATGTATGCTGAATAAATACATATATATTAAAAAAGCAATATAAAGTCAGGTCTTCTGTAGAATTTAATAAAAATTATGCAAATATGAATCTCATTTTTCATTAAATTCTAAGTCTGCTGAAATGATGTCTTCATCTTACTGACAGAAGTAAGCCATCGTATCTAAACTTGGACATCATATACTCAACAGACTTTTTCATACTAAGACGAGGCGTCACGCTGACAGTGAGAAATGTAATGTGCCGTAATTATTGTAATTATTACTGCAAAAACTCAAGCACCCACTCCAACGGCTTTTCATGCAGATATAAAGAAAGGTCTGTCAGCACAACACTTGAGCTCACCGAGTTCCCGTCCATCATTCACCCACACAAGCACAGTGTGATGAACGATACGTGTGAACTTTGTTGTTGTAGAAGAAACTGATCTGAATGAGTGATGAACGTAAAGTTGAAGACGTGTTTAAAAAATTGGAGACAACAGATTGAAAGAAGTCAGAGCAAATATGGGAGTTAAGACTTCATTCTGATCATAATACTTTACAACCAATCAAAGTTGGTATTAAATTCAGACCATACAAACCAGAGACTGCAAACGTCACTTTAATATTTAAAGCAGAAAGATCGCATATATTTTTGCACACAGCCTCCTCATTTCACATTGCAGTGGTGTCGAGGCTCTTATTTGCCACCTCAGGCTTTGAATTCATAAGTGCTGCCGTGCCGGTACCTGGACTGGTTGTGGATTTGACACAGAAATCGTTTCCGACAGCTGAGATACGTCGCAGCGTCACTGTTGTTGGCACTCTGGAGCTCTGCAGCAATGCCGGTGTCTCCTCAAGGCTTACAACGCTAACAAGCTGATCATGGTGTTCACCACCAACGTAACGTGCTAATTACCTACCACCGTCATGCCCCGGTGTGTCCTTGTGTGTAGTGTTGTGTCATATGCAGTGCAGGTGTGTGGCTGCTGCTGATGCCTGATTGGCTTTCATTAACGGAGGTGTGGTCACCTGACTCGGCCCTTACCTGGAAGCTCGGAGGTTCAGGATTGGAGCGGCCAATCACCCTTTGTTCCTTTACAGTTTGTTCAGTTAATCCAAAATTTCATTGAATAAATAAATAACTGTTTACATGTAAACACCTGGTTTTATGTTACGTCCTTTTACACATTAAGCTGGGTCTAAACACAAAATAAGAAATGGGAAAGTCATCAGGTATTTGTTCAGGAATCAAAGAAGTGGAAACTTTGACCTGAAGATGGAGCTAGATGAAAAGTCAGAGGATCATTAGAGTGATTACAATTCATCCTGAGGAGGGAACATGATTCTGTTCAATCCATCGACAATCAAGCTACAAACTCATAAACTCACAGCGTGCTCGAAGGAAGAGAGATCAGAGTCAGCAGGACGCATCATTTGGGAACTCTTAGTCTGCTGGATGGATGGGCGCAAAATTGAGATATTTCACAGGATAAGTGACAAATCTGACACGCTGGAGGCGCTAAAGGAAAAGTCAGAGGTTCAGTAAAGTCATTAGGATTCATTATCTGAGAGAAGTGTCTGTACAAATGTTCACGTCAATCCCTCCTCCAGGTCAGAGATAACAGGACTTCTTGTTGTGGCAGTCACAACAAAACCCTCATAAATAAAACCCCCATAAATTGTGTTAATGTTCAGTCCCAGCCTCCTGCCTGTCTTAATAACTGAACTTTCCACTTTCAATTGAAACTTCCAGCCATTGACTAGCTGCGACTCCGCAGCACATTACATTTCGGTTTTGGCAATAAAGAATCATTTACAGCATCTCATGTAGGGATTCTATTATCCGAGCTCCTGTCTGTGTGCTTCTCGTCGCCTGGGGCTGTAGCACTTGCCACAGTCTGTTCAGGCTCAGGCCTGATCCGAGCTTCATTCTGCCTTAACCTGCTTATTGCTGGATGTTCCCTCCTGCCTTCCTAACGCCAAGCAGCTGTGAGGGCTGCTAATTAAAACCTGACAGGATGATCTGGTGCCCTAATGTGATCAGGCATGCAAGAAAGCACGTACAGGCTGACACGAGCACGCGGGAAGCCACTTATCTCCACTGCTGCGCGAGTACGCGCATACGCTCAGTACATACATCCATCCATCCCCGCGGCTGCACGTCTGGACCTCTGGTTTACTGGAGAAGTTTGCATAATAAACACTGCAGAGCTGAAGGGATCCATCTCACTGTGGTGTCTGTTTTTTTGGCTGTCTTGTGTTTATGTTCCTGCTGGTGCTGACATGCGACTACGCTTAAATAACAAGTTTATAACAGCCATATGACGTGTTTTGACAGGTGAGTGTGTGCACTGATAATACTTTCATCAAGCATTAATGGGACAAAGTTCATACTTGGAGGTGAAAGTATTCTTATCTTTGCTCTCTTTGACTTGAGTTTGTCAAGGAAATAAAAAAGGCAGTCTGGACTACTGTTCTATCACGGACAGGGCAGAAGGTAGATAAACAAAGTCCATGTGGGCTTATGCATCATAAATGGACAAGGCTTTAAATAAAGTCTGGCACAGGATTAAGTGTGGAAGCACGAGGGACAAGCCCGAGGATTAAGAGAACAAATCGGTGCAAGGCGGCAACAAAGTCTAAAAGCAAGTTACTGAACCCTGAATTGCACCATCGGAGCAGTTATCTCCTAAAACCGATGAGCAGTTGGCACCTTGCATGGCAGCCATTAGTGTGTGAATGGGTGAATGAGATGTCGTGTACAGTCCATTTACCACTTGTAGAATGGGATGCTTCCCTTTAACTAATAATCCATCTCAGAAAAGGTTTGCATAATGAGGTTTTGTATTTGTTGGTATCTTCTTCCTCCACTGCCTCATAAAAACGGCCAATGAGGAACAGAGGAATCAAAAATGTAAGAAATCTGCAGCATGGGGTGACTCAACAAACCAAAACATGCTTTTGCATCAGGATAGATTCAATACTGAATTTATTGGAATGTTGAACAGATGTTTGTTGTTTAAGCTACAAGTATTAAATTACTGTTCATTGGGGAATTTGTGCTTCACATGCAAACTGACAACACTGCGTTTGTTCTGTCGTTATTCATTGGTCCTTAATAAATCTGTCGGCTCCCACAGAGCTGGAGGGGTGAGTGATACTGAATTACTGGAAGTTGATAGTTAGAAATATTAAATGTGTTATGCTTTGTTAATTTGTTGGACTCAGATGAAGACAAAAACAGCTTTCAACATCCCAAATTTGATCTTATCCAGAAAGTGGAGAGATGAGGGCTGTGAGTGCTGCGCTGCTGGTTAGAAGGCAGAGTTATGAGGTGCCAGATGAGCTGCGCAGACACAAACCACAGGGAAAACTACAAAAACAAGGTCAGACGAGAATCATGTAAACAGGAAGCAGAAATAAAATGTTCTGATGATCATTTCTGGTAAATGCACAAGAGCCATACTCAAAAGGAGACAACACTACACCAGGAAGTACATAGTGTACTACACAGAAGTGTACTAATAGAAGTATCCGAATTGGCATGCAGTATAGGACTGAGGAAGAGGCACAGTTGGACAATGGCAAAATGCATCAATATACAAAATGGCGATACTGATTGAGCATTGTGTCGGACACCAGCTGGTGATTGTCAGGAATTCACAGGAAAAAATCATTACCACAGGAGAACAGTGGTTCAGTGATGATGAGACACAATGTCAAAGCAGTGAGCTTAAAGACGAGCCAATTTGTATCCATTCTTACAACTTTCTTTGAGACGTCCTCAGTGCTTTCATGGAGTGCAGCATTTCAATCGCTTTGTGAAACAGCTACTGAGCCTAAGAATGAACAATGACCTTCAAATCAATGTCTTCCATCATCGTCTGCAGCGTTTGAAAAACAGAAGAAACAGTGGGCAGTCGCATCAATGCCACCAGTCAGATAGGAGGGAGGAGTGAAAGAAGACAACACACAGCAGCCAGCTAATACTTAACAGCAGGAGGCCCAGCTCGGGGGCAAAAGTCAGTCCCAGATTTACTCTTGTCCGGCAGAAAAACTTCTGTGCTACAACTCTAACACTCTGAACGCAACAACATGAGCTAACAGCAGCTACACACTCAGTGTACTTCACTGTCCATCGGGAAACTCTGTAAATCAGAGAGTTGAGGTGGAGCAGCTGGAGGTCCAGTTTTAAGATGTGTGCCTTGTGGTTTTGGGTCGGGGATTTCTTATTTTAGAAGATTTCATTGGTAAAAACATGAATATTTTTGTGACCACATTAATAGAAAAACATTGCAAGTTATGGTTTTTATGGTTAAGCTGGGCGTGTTCTTCTGCTTCTGGTCCTGTTAAACTTACCACATTATCTTGCATATTTGTGAAGTCCAGTCTTGGCCATGAACACTTATTCTTGTTTGTCCTCCCCGTCTGAGTTCAGAGGAATTCCCTGCTTATCTAACCTGCACTGTTGTGCCAAAAACAGAAATATGCCAAAAAACATAAACTAATGAAAATTTGACCTTTCCCTCCAATTACATCGCCATTCCCTGTTTAACCCAAAGCCTCAGACTCATTTGTCATTTGTTAAGTACTTCATTACGTCACTGTTTCTCCAACTAATTTGCTGTTTTAGTCACACATTGGCTTTTCAAGGAAATTGTTCAGTGTGGCAAAGAATAAGTGAGCCGAGGCAAGACGTGATAACTAGAAATCTGCGAGCGCCGTTTGTTCAAATGGTGATGGATGGTTCGGCTCAGAGGAAATGAACAGCACCTTGCCCGTGCTGCTGGACAGCGCAAGCAAATCATAATTTCCCACACCGTTTAAGGTTTGTGGGTGACTGACAGGCAGACTTACATAAGCCTGCATGTGGTGAGCTTGATTAGAAGATGTGGTGCAGCTGAACGGGCAGGCGGCAGGTCAGCCGGGGAATAAACAGGTGGGCTGTACTCGCTTCGCTCCGTCACCATGGTTACTGATGGATGCTTTGTTCACCTAAGTATAAAAGTTTTTACGCTTTTTTTCACTGTCAGAAGGGTTTTGAGTCTCGCCTCTGCGCCATCTCTGTTAGTGTGACCGGCCCTTCACACAGATCGAACAGGGCTGACTGTTCAACCTGCGAACGTTTGTCCCGTATAGCAGCTGATGAATCCAGCATATTTCATGCAAAGTGTCTGTTTTGTCAGTTAAAAGTGTCACTGTCAGATTACACGTCGCTCACTGCTCGGTCATCACTTTTCATGAAGTGCGTGATGTTGCAGGGAAGTAGGTGCGAAGGGGTCCACTTCCAGGACCAACAATGTAAACAACTGGTGTGTTTGAGACCGGCTGTCTCATGTTTGGAAAAGCATTAAGAAAGAAAGAAGAGGAGATGGTGACCTTTCCTGGTTTCCTGTGCACGACACCAACATCATCATTCCTCCTTTGTTTCAGCGTGTTTATAGTTTTTGCACAGGAGAGCGCCCTGTTCTCGATTTCTGTTGGAGAAAGTCAGAGCATTTGTCATGGAGGACAAAAACAGTCCAATAGTCTTTTTGTGAGGCATGAGAAAAAATGAACAGACTCGACAGCCTTTGCTACATCAGGGTGATATTGTGTAGTCTAACCCTGTATCATAGGTCTAAGCTATGTATGTACACCTGTGAGGACAATCATGGGTGTTAATAACAATGACACTAACCACAACTAGAGACTCATTTTAACAGCTCACTGATTACAAAAATGCAGTGCAGGTGGGGGAGGGTGTGCAGGTTAGTGTTGACAGGGATCCCCGTGTGCAGACATGGAGACAAACAGCTGGATGTGGAAGCGGGCGTTTACAAAAACACTGCGTTAACCACAGTGCTCTTACCCCAAGGAGGGCAACTGAATGATCTGGGTGGCAGAGCTGGGCTTTTATGCAGCAGAGGTTGATTGGTTGATGAGGTACAGGTGGTGCAGTGATCAGCCAGGTGAGAGGGAAGGCCACACCCACAAGGTGACATACAAACACGGAGAGACAGAAAACTCTGTATCTGTTGTTTAACTTCCAAATCGATCCAACACATCATGACTGTGGCAACAAACTCCTGATAAATGCTCTTACAATACAAACACCATTAAAGACTAAAATATAGTTAATATTGCTATTTTTGTGGCAGAACTGGAGAGGAGAAGCCTCATTGGTACTTTTATTTACCCACATCTGCACGGGCACTGCACACCTCGTCTATATCTGTAGCCTTTTATTGCAAAACACGTGTTTACTGAACCGCTTGAATGATTAATATTTGAATGGTAGTCTGGGCACAGTTGGGAAGGACCTCAGCCCAACGCTCCTCAGCAGACGTAAAAGATTCCACCTTCTGCGTACTTTGCATTTGCTTTCTTTCCAAGTATGAGCATGAATTCACCTTCACATTTAGTTAAAACATCGTTTGCATCTATTTGCCACGGCCATCAGCTGGTGGTGACAGTTTACAGGAACATACACCTCCATGTTTTCCAGGTAGAGGAAATAAAAGTAGCAGTAGCAAGATAAATTGCTTTATCGTATTTATAGCAAGATAAATACTGCTTCCTTTGGGAGGCAACAATCCAGCTTATGAATTTATGTACCGAACAGGAAATTATACCAAATAAACACATTAATGAAAATCTATTTTTGTTTCACGCTATGTTGTGCTCACCTCACCTAGTCAGCCTTATATTTCTTTCCAGTTTGTGGCAGTTTGTCTTTTTCTTGTCCCCTCTTGTCATTTTGCATCGTGCAGTGGTTCTCCGAGGACTAGGTGTAACTGCTACTTACGCACGTTACCCAATCACTAGCTGTTCCCACTTGTCCACCAAGTCGAGGAGCCTCTTTGGTGGTTTCAGATAATGTGTGCTCACGTCAGGTTTTGTAGCTTATAATTGTTGAGTGGACAGTGTTGTAGGCATGTTGTTTCCGTCTTTCTCTTCTCCAAACAACATCATGCACACACCCACAAAATCATTTATTCAGTTTTTAAATAAGGGAGCAAGTCAAAGTCACGTAGCACAGTTCTCACAGCTAAAAAGTAGAGGCCAAACACAATATGCACTCCTCATGTCACAGAAACATCACCTGAAGGCAGAATGATTCAGATATGGAAAGTTTTATTTATGTTTTTTAAGCCTGATGTTACCTTCGCTCTTGAGTAAGCAGTTCATGTGTTGTCAGTTCTGTTGACGGCTCGGACCGCTCAGAGCTTGACCAAGAAACCCTGTGGGTGTAACATTGTCAGCGGTACATCTCGCTGCCCGCCGCAGATATCACGGGGGGAAATGACGGAATGTTCTTTTATTTTCTCGTACATGAAAAGTGTATAAAAAGCCCCGAGGCCATGAGAACTCTGTGCCACAATGCTGAAAACAAAGCTGGGGGAGCGTTGTCTTCCTTAATGAGGAACTTGAGTGTGAATCAGCTGTGTGTGAGTGTGTGTGTGTGTGTGCTTACCGATCCTGCAGCATCCACCCTCTGCGCCTTAGTTAATGATGTATGAAGAAATATAAACAACACTGTATAGTTTTATGGTCTTAATCCATCAGCAAAGACTCATGGGACTACTAATCTGCTTTGTTTAGATATCGTGTCTGTATAACTTTCCATTTGAAGTCGCTCCCATAGGTTGAAGCTGAGTCACAAAGAGATGACTTCATATGAAACACGTAGTTTCTCATCTGAAGTCTGATCACTGCTTTCGCTCCGGAGAGAGATTTGAAAAGGTCTGCTTGTGCTTAGAGGGCTAATCATTACTGCTGGCACAGCAGGCAAGACTAATCTTTGTATGAAAACATTATCATGAGATTCATATCGAGCAATCCCGAGTGAAATTCTTCATCTTCTTCTGGCACATTTGGAAAAAAGCCAAGTCACGAATCAGGTGAAATTAAGAAAACGAGGTTATCAGAATCAAACTCTTTTTTTCTGCCAGTTTCAACATAAAATAACCCGAAATATTTAAACCTTGAGGTAATCTCAGAGTTCTGCGTTGTTATGTGAGCTCACACATACTCAGTTTTCTCATAGTGATGTAAATGTGACCGTAAAGCAGCGAGTTAAACTCTAAAAACGTTTGTCAGAAACGTCACTGACCTCCTTCAGGGACCGACCCTTTCCATCTATTTCTAGGAACTGCGGCAGTAGTAGTGGACGTGTCCACGCAGAAAAGCTCTCACAGTGTTTGTGTTGGCAGCCGGTTCATCAGCCGCATCTGTTTCCGCTCGGTTTTTTCACTCATCGCTGATGCATTTCAGGGGCGAGCTCTTCACATGCTGCTTTGTTCTTCGCAGCGATTAATTTACTCCAAGGAGGAATTGCAAAAATGAGTGAACAGATGTATCAAATAATCTATTTTTCTTAGAGCTGTTTTACTTTAAAGGCTTAAGGGATTTATCCCCCTTCTGTAACTGTTTGTTTGATAGTTAAAGATAATTCCAGAACTACTCAGTGTGACAGCATTCTGCTGAATGTACACCTCTGGAAACCTTTTGTAAAAGATTTTGGGCTGCGTGTTTGACCGCGAGTGTGCAGAGTTGCTTTTGTTTTCTAGGTTTGGCCAATGGCGTACCGGGGCTGTGTCACCTCAGTTAGCCGCACAGCTGACAATATCTCCATCAGGGAAAGTCTGTAAATCTAATCTAAATCTTTCTCTGTTGGTCTAATCTGGTCCGGTCTGGCTGCTGAGCCCGACCCTGTTGATATGACGGCAGATTCAGTTAACAGCAGTTAATTAGCAGTACGCTGCATTAGGAAGTGGTTAGGATAAAGCTATCTGTCCGTTGGGAAACTTTAAAGTTGCCCGCCCGGCTGTAGATACATGCAGCAGCCTTAAGAATCGCTCCTTATCACACAGGAAGCACTCGGCTCCGGCAGCCTCATAAACAAGAAAGCATTTCATGGCATGTGAAATCAGCATATGGCCCCAAGTGTCGGATGAATCATCAGCTTTTCATCCTTTATCTGGAAATGCCAAACTAAAATACGCCCAAGGACTCTGGAGAATTTTGTAAAATTGCTAGAAAGCCTGATACTGGAGAACAGATGATACAAAGTGGAGACGTGTGTGATTAAAAACAAACACAAACAAACACTTTAACATGAATTTTGACGTCATGGGAATACTAATGAAAGATGTTACTTGAAGGGCAGCCTAAAAGACTCACATCATGTGACACATGATAAATACGTTTCTAATGAAGAAAAACAAAGTGACAATCGATAGTCAGGTGTTTCTTCTTTTATGACAGTGAACAGACTGGGACGAGTCCTCGTCAGTCTCCATTCATGGGTTCCATGTTTCGTATGGAAGAATAACTTAGACACATTTGCTTTGTAAATAGTCGATATTTACACATAAAATAAATACATCTTCAGGAATTGTATGCATATATATTTTTTATGTGGTCGACTACAAAACGTACATGCAAGGCTACAACAAATAATGCACACTCAGCACTGTTAAAGCCCTTATTGATGTTTCTGTGACACGATGTATGACGTTCAAGGTTATGACACCAGACTGGCCAATCTGTGCCGTAATGAAACCTTGTCAGCGCCGTTTAAAACTGCAATAAATCAGATTCTCTTACATTTGGGGATGGCTCCAATGCCCTTCTGAATTTTACCTCCAAAAATAAAACAAAGTTGACACAAAGTTGCCAAAATATGTCCTCCTCCTGATGAGCATTATTTTCAGTTTTTAGTTTGCAGACAATAAGGACTTCTCAAATGCTGAATATCTCCATAACAATATTCTTGTGTTGGTTAAGACATATATGCTTTTGTGTAATATATAAAAAAGCATTAAAGAGTAAATATAATCACACTTTATGACTGCTACATTCAGATAAATGTATATATTCATGATACTTTGCACACCGGCACCACATTCATCATCAGCTCTGTCTGTCTGTAAGTCAGATTAATACCAGTGTTTTGTTACAGTTAGAAGTGTTAACCTGGAGTACAAGTGTAAAGAACAAATATCATCAGACTGACAACCATGACTATTTAAAATGCAATATTTGTGATTGCAATGCCGCTATTTCCTTAAATTTCCTTTATGACGTTAAACACTAAATGTGATGTCTCATAACCAGTATTGACATCGTCCAGTGCTGAAACCCTGCAAGTCTCCCATGCGTTCTTTTTCTGGTGAATTAGCACTAAAACCAGGTCCGGTTCTGCTTTAGTGACTCAACATGCATACTACTTTGGTATCATCACATGGGAAACCGACTTTTCTCTGTTAGAATCACGGCCCTGTTCACTTCTTCTTTCTTTGGATTCCCTCCTACTTGATTTTCCCATCTTAGCAACTTGCAGTTTAGTGGTAGCCAAGGAGCTCGACCACTGAGCCAACCAACCAGCACTGTTCTCAAGGATGGCTCTCACACGATGCATCGCAACCGAAAAGGGTCAGGGTGGGTGGAGTGGAGTGGGTCATTTGGTGACAATCCAAACTTACTGTGACTATGTGAGAGAGTGGAAGAGACAAAAAGAGCTGCATGCATTGATACTAGAAGAGGGTCCACTCAAGTTCTTTTATTTAATGACAAAATATTTGGTTGTCACTGGAATCTATTTAAATAATACATTGATTAAAAACACCAGAGTGTTATTCTGTTTAGAGTTTTCCCAATGGTCTTTTCCCATAGACAGAAAATGTTATAGGTCATATCACATCCAGGCACTCAAAACTGCACTAATCCCATTTGAGTCATCTTGGGAAAACCACAATGTCTCTCTGACATCTGTCTGATTTTAACGTCTGCAAGGGCCGACACGAGAGTCTGGATTTAACATTTAGGGTTAATCTTTATGGGGTCAAGAAAAAATGCAGAGTGCTTTTCACTCAGCCAGATTTAAATTTAGTTAACTTTGTTTGCTTTCAGTCACAGTCACATAGGGTGTTTACGACATGACATAGACCAGAAGAATTATTATTATAATTGTAAGATAATAAGGAAATATATTAAAATAAAAAGAATCGCTTCAAGGGTGTCAGTGGATTCTGGTCAATGTCATCAAAAAGGTCAGAAGTGACCTTGGTGTCAAAGCTAATTCATACTAATGCGTCAGAATGTTGTGCTACCAAAGACCGTCTCCATTCTGTAGGAAAGAAAAGGCCCAGCTGTACCTGTGATGCCGCTTTTCAGACTGTGCAAACACTGCAAAATTGTGATGGATCTACTTGGACCAGACAATACGGAGCAGGCTAAAGGGAAAACGAGGAAGACTATGGACTATGCGGTGGTGGCAATCAATTGGGCCAAGCTTACACAAAACTGTAAATCTGTATAGACAGGTCTGGCAAAGCTGCAACACCTTGACGCACAACCTTGATGTCAGATAATGTTTTCAAGGGATCCTCTAATGAACATACTTAGATCTCTGCATCCAAAAGTTGAAGAACTGATTTAGCGGCCGATTGAAAAGATTAACTTGTGTGTTCTTCATGGAGGCAAATTGGTATGTTTTGATGTAGATCTTGAGTGTGTGTGTGTGTGTGTTCCTGTACTTCTACCTTTGTGTGAGAACCAATCATGTTCCTTAAAGCCATTTTTGATTGAGAGAGGTGTTTCTGGAAACCGTCACTTTTCTATGATAGGGACTGATTGTTGTGAGTGGAAGGTCCTCACTAGTGTAGAAGTTCAAGAACATGTGTGTATGTGTGTGTGTCTGTGTGTGTGTGTTGGGTGGGGAGGCAGGGTTATTTCAAAAGGCAGTCTTTCTCTTTAGTTACATCATCTCAATTTGGAAATATAATTTTCTCACACTTCATGTTTTGGACAATTTGTAAAATAAAAGTCTTGGTTCTGAGGCTGTCTTACACAGTTTGTAGTTTATTAGAAACATTTAATTTAAAAAGATTAGTCTCCTATTGATTTCATATGATGTACTGCTGTTTGAAACCTCCCCACCACCCCCCCACCCAAGTTCCCCAGACTCCCGCTCTGGCTTAGTTGACCAGAAGTTCCTGGTATTGCTCAGACCGGAGGAAACGACCAAAGGAGTCTTTCTCCATCAGGGCGAAGATCCTCTTCTGGGCCAGGTCAAAGGTCGCAGGGGAGAGATCCACCAAGTTCCTCAGGGTCACATCCTTGGTGAAGTGGTCAATGTTCACCTGTGATGGGAGGACAGCAGGACACGTTGTTGAGGATGAAGGTTGAATGAACAGAAAGTATCGATGGCATGAGTACTGACGGTGTGGAAAAGATGTGTCTGCAGTCAAAGACTCCGGGAAACAAAGTGGAAAACGTCAGTATAATGGTACTGTTTATTTTAACCAGCCATGTGATGTTTATTTCAAATAAAATATAAACATCTTACCTAAATTAAGTCAAGGTGATTATTCAAAAATCTGCAAGAGACCTGTTTACAGCAACTGGTTCAAATGAGTTGGGCTGATTGTAACGGAAGAAAATTCTGGGCTGTAATAAATTTAGTCTATTTAGACTATAAATAATGACTTCAATGGAAAAATGGTCAATTGGAAGTTGGACTTGGATCCAAAGTTTTACCAAAAATGAGAGGAAATGAGTATTAGAAGTAAAATATAGAAGAGACCAGCTGAAACAAGCTTTTTAAAAAGTAATTATTGGGCATTTTCTGGGGTTATTATGAGACATAGGCTTCTCTGCTCCACACATTGCTGAGATAGTATTTCTTTAGTAATCATGATTTATTTATTTATATTTGTCATTTTTAAACAGATTTTTCTTTTTTTTGTTGACTTTGTGGTCGTGGTACATTTGTGTCTTTGCCGTTAAAAGGTGAGAAGCAGAATGTGTTAACCAATTGTGGCTAGTTGTTTCCCGTCTTTAAGCTAACTGGTTTCAATCTTCTCATCTTACTGTCAACAAGGCAGTGAATGAATTTATGAAGATGAAGCATTTCTTTCATTTGTTTCACTAACTTGAGCCAGTGGAAAACTCTAATGTTGAAGATGGAATCACCACAGACAACGTGCCGAGCATTCATGTGTTATTATTACCTCTGTGTGTGTGTGTGTACATTCTCTGTCTGTAACCTCATCTGTTTACACTCCAGCACGCCTGTATTTCTCTTCTACACACTCGTTCACTGATTAGATAAGAGACTCTCACTCCTTCAGATGGTTATACAGTCGCCGTCTCTTCTACTTTAAATAAACTGTCAGCTGTTCTTTCTATTATACTACTCATCACAGCCTGTGGACCAGATTTTATATTTTATTTTGAATTTATCATATTTTATAAGCGACTGCTGCTGACTGATGGATGAACCAGTTTCATCACGTAGCACCTGCTACAGGAGATGAACTTGATACTTCTTTCTATTCCATGTGGAGTTGAGCTCATAAAAAAGGGGAAGTCACAGGAAGTCCCTGACCTCTCTAGGTCCCTCAGACTGGATGAAGTCTTCATAGATCTTCTTGGCCTTGGCAGCCATCTTCACGGGGTTCTTGGTCTTCTTGAAGTCCTCACAGGACATCCAGAACTCAATATTCTCATCGCTGAACTCTGACTGCAGGAAACTGCGGAAAGCATTCAGACCATCTGATGGAGAGAGGACGGGGTGAGAGTCAGATAATCAAATATGGAACAGCAAATGATTATTTAAAGTTTTTCATGCATTTATTTTAAAGTAAATCTGCTGTCACAGCACAGGACAAGGTGAAATACAAAGACAAAATGGAAAGACAGTAAATTCACATTTTGTCACAAAGTAGACCATAAATCTGAAAACACTGCGTAATGAGTCAGTTCGTAAGTTGTCGAGATGTCAAATCTGTCCATAAAAATGTGTTTGTGTGAGGAATAAACGGGAAAATGACCCCCATAAAACACAATCATCATCAGACCATCTGTCCGCCACCTTAGATTAACAGCTTCCATCCATCCCAACTGCTCTGATAATTTAGCGAAATGCTTCACAGCCAGGATCAACAGGAGTTCAATGCGAGTCATAACCTGAGATTTTGTTCTTTTTTAAAGTTTGCTTGGCCTCCACTGCACCGGCACCAGAATCACATATTCTGAATATTATATATTATAAATTATGAAACTGTTAAGAAACTTTATCAGCTGGACTTCAACGACAAAATAAGTTGTAAAATTTGTGAGCGAAGCCGCCTGTAAGAATCGAGAACACACTCCACTTTTCCAGGTGACACCTGTTTTTTCTCACATACCACATGAGCACTGTGTCTTGTTTTAATGGAACACGTCAATAACAGGCAGCTTGGCACAAAAGTAAAATTAAATTATATATATTGTTGATTTTGTTGCATTTTTTTTAGTATTAGTTTCCAACGTACTGAGACGTGGGAGATGTCTGCCTTTCAGAATGGTCAAAAAAGAAGTGTGTGAAATGTCTAACTTTCATTTAAAGCAGCAAAAACATTCAGATCATAATAAAACAACGAGTCATTTCAGCGCAGAGCATTGTAATCTAACATAATGGGTCCCATTGTCTGAAGCAGCATGTGCTGCAGAAGATAAGCATTCAGTTCTGGCCTCAGGCTTTTATCTGGGATCTAGATGGCGAGTTTGGTTCAGAATAGCACCGAGTCTCAATCGAGCTGCAGCTTTTTGTTTTTTTGTTTTCCCCTGACAGACCTTCATGACAAGGACCGGAACAAAAGGAGAAGCACACACGCACAGACACCGATGACTGACATGCATGATGGCTGACATGCAGCCTCATGTTTGTTTGTGTTTCATGCATTCATGACTTCCTGATCACACACATCAGCAGAATTGTGCTAAATTTTCCTGTACAATTAACTTTGTTTAATTAAGTTTTAATGAACTTCACTCGTCCTAATAGATTGAACAAGCTGCGCAATCTTTCAAATAACTAAACACTGAAGAAGTCCTCTAATTAAAAACTGCATCAACCTGAAAATGAGATGAATTTTTCTACAAGTTCATATCGAACAGTAATCATGCATTATTTATTTCTTGATGCATCGTGCAATTTGTAGCTTTCAAGTGAAGGACGGGGGTTGGTGCTACATCTGAGAGGTGCTAAGTCACTGAGCGTCTCATGGGAATTAACCTGGGAGAAGCCATAAAGAATAATGCAAAAGTAAAAATCTCATGCAGCAGTTTACAGGAGCCGTGCAATAAATCAATGCTGGTGGAATCATTTAGACTTCTCCCTGGAGATGTTACCATAACACTCATACCCTCCATGGACTGATACACACACAGATGCATACACACATTCATGCAGGCATGCAAACAAAGGTGGAACATAAATCTTTCTGACCTACACTGTGCTGCAGGAGCCACTTAGAAAGGTCTTTTACCACCTACTGAGCTGTGCAGAGAAAATGTTTCTCCGTGCACATTAGCTGGTCAGTAACATCTGTACGTGGATCTGTTTTTTATGCACAGGGGCAACTTAAGTGACTTATTAGCAGGAGAGTTTACATGCAGCGTTAAATACCATTACCCATTAGAGTTAATCATCAGTGCTCGTTCTGTGCACTTTGTGAAGTAAACAGTAGAGCTCCACATGATCAGTGTTTACACGTCTCTCAGTCGACACATGCGATCTTAATGTAACATTATCTCCTGCAAACTATGATTATGTGACAGTTTTACATCAGCACAAGGTGATGCTGGATAACTTCAAATCATTTATCAGATTAAGACCGTTTGTAAAATTCTTGCTCGCGTGCTATCTGCAGATGTCTTAATTCAAACTGTGAAAATCTGAAAAAATACAACTAAAGTTTTGCAAAGCTGCATTAGAGGTGCTAACACTGTAGGAGATGAGATTACTTTGTGGTTTAGGTACAGTTGATTAAAAACAAACAAACTACGTTTTACTACCTACTGGACACACACAGGATGTGACAAATTCTCCTTTAATAACGTGTTTAACACGTATGAAACACATGCAGCTGTAAATTACAGTGATTTATTTGTAATTGATGGATATTAAGGTTGAGAAAATCTGATTATGTAAGTCCTGTCAAAATTAAAGAAATGAAAGTTCACATTAGTGTCTAACACAATAACCACACAAGCTGTGCTGTTGCTATGGGAACCAGACCCTGCTAGATGTACTGTACAAGACAGCAGACCTCGGTGAAGCGATGTTTTCTCCCTTTGGTTCAACGTAAACCCAAGTTCCAGCTGTTACATAATGACCGCAGAAACAAGGTGTTGGATTTTTATCAGCTCACATGGTGGAAAAAAAACATTAAACCTGAAATCCTCAGTATCTCACAGAGAAAATGAGACACATTTAAAATGTGTTAAACTGTTACTCCTAATTACGTTGTGGGGACCAACGTCACAATACGGAGACGCGGAACCATACGGGGACAGAAGGGTTAAGCCTTCAGGGAATGGATGTGAATGGATGCAGTGACACACATAAGTGTTTGTGTGTGTGTGTGAGAGAGAGAGAGAGTGTACACCTACAGCCATTGTTCAGGACTCTGTCCAGACTCTCACGCCACTGAGCAGCCTCGTCAGGAGTAGGCCTGCACACAGAATACCTCAGTTCAGTCAGGAAGCATCAACAGTTAAAAAACACTCAGCTGTCACGGTGCGGGAAAAAGTTTTTGCAACAAGTTTCTCCCAAGAATCTAAACAATGTTTTTGATTTCAATCACAGGCCTCATGATCAATCTAACTTTTTCATTATGTGTCTACAAAGACACTACAGAGTGAAAAATGGAAGTCAGCGTTGCAGAAAATCTTCAACCAACACGCTATAAATATTGGAATACCTTTTTGATGCACAGTTCTAGCCTCACAGAGCCAGACTGCATCCTTTGATCTCAGTTTCCCCCTGCGAGATTTAAAGTCTGGAAAACTTCCACTGAGAATAGATTGCGTCTGGTATGTGTCGGACCAATCACAGGGAGCATTTAGACATTGGACTGAATGAACTCTTTGAATAATTGGAAAGGAGTAATGTTTCTGAAACTGCATGTCCTTCCTGTCACATTTAGAAGAAAGTTTCCAAAGCAATGTTTCTCAGCCTTAAAATGAGCTGGAAGGACCGATGACAGACCGAAGACTCGCTTAGGTGTAACAGAGAACATTTATCATACAGGCTTTTTCTTTATGAGCACTGGACTAGCACTAAATTAAAGCACTAAAAACACGTCAGTACACTAAATCAATTCAAATATAAATAGCTGACAAAATGTACATGAATAACAGCAAATGCTTGACAATAGAAAATGAAGACGTGAAGGCCACTTATTACAGTCGCAGGAAGTTAAAGAGCGCCAGTCGCAGTGCTCAAACACATGCTGCATACTGCAAAGCAACATGAAGCCTCAGCTAATGTCTCACCAGCTTCTGATGAAGCTACACTGGGGACCATTTAAGGTTAAAAATATTCTGCCTTGATCAGAATAAGTCTTTTTTCCAAGTGAACCAACTCAAGGACTTTCTGTAAATTTCCATCAAATGTCAATTTCAGACACAGTTTCCATTAAGCTGAAAAGCAGGACACAATAAGACTTCTCCTCACAAGGTTGCTGCATACGTGTATGATGTTTCAATAACAAAGAAAAGTAGATCAACATCTAATAGATTACATCTACAAAATTCATCTTTAACTCTTCTTTTCAGGGTAACGTAATGTAATGTAAAGCTGGGTACTATCAAACTCGGACATCTGAGCCCGGTCATGGTCTGGAGATGTTTAACGCGCTTTGATCTCCACATCTTGTACCTGTTTGGAGCTCTGCTCCGCCACTTAACCGGGAGTTATCTGGTTAACACGCTGGCAAACATCATTCCACAGTCATTCATCTCTCTGAGGAGAAGCAGATAAAGAGGACTCACTTCTGCAGCTTCTCCGGCTTCTTCTCAGCCTTCTCAGGGTACGGGATGATGAGGTCAATGGCATTTTCTGGCTTCTGCAGTAAAACTCCCAATTTCGACTTGATCTCCTTCGCCCTGGAAAACGCAAAGCAGAAGCAGTTTGTGTGACAAGTCTCTGTTTTAAATCCTTAGACACAGTAATGTAATCATGATGGGAGTTTTAGAGTTTAGTGAATTTTATCTTTATCTCTCTAACATGACTCTGGTAGATTGTATTTACAGAAGACGTTGAGATGAAACAAATTCTAGTTGGCTGATACAACAAAAGTCATTTTTAATGTTTTGAATAAAAATGGCACAAAAAAACACAAGAGACAAAAAAACAATATTAATTTAACTCTGATCTAATTAGACTGTTTTAGACAAATTAGATAATTTATTGAGTTAATAAGTTACTCTGGAAAATATCTGTAATGCAAAAATGTTGAACTCTTGTATTTGAATATGGAACAAACACCTGGACAGCATCACATTTTAAAACCAATTCTAACAAAACTGTGAAAATATTTGGTTGATTGTGGTTATGTATTGTTCTGTGTCGACTGTGTGAAGATTTTTCTTCATCTCTGCGTGTTTGAAAACTCTCTGACCGCCCGCTTCAAGTGCGCAAGCAACACAATACATTTGTCTGACTAATCAGCATAAACCAACAACTTCCAAGTTTGGTATTAAATAGTAGTTGCTATAAAATAACACGATGAAACTCTTCTTCAGGTCAAAAGTTCTCATTTCCATTTTAGAAAGTAAAAAGTTCACAAAGATGAACTTTAAGCCTTGTCAGATGGAAACTGGACCGGAGAATGATTTACAGTTTATGTTTTGACACGGTATAATGAACTCTTGAAATAAAGTTTTGTGATTTAAACCGCCCTGATGTTAAGACATGACAGGAAAAGAAAAGTGATGATGCAGGTCTCACCTTTCGAGGCAGGTTTGGGGTAAGGCAGCTAATCCTTTACACATTGTCCGGCACTTTCAGTTGCAGTATATTTAAGAATGAGCTCAGTTTTCCTGTTGCTGTTGCTCACTGTGAGTCTCTGAGTCTCGTTTTGCTTTCTGACTCTGGCTTTCAGCACATGGGGAGTTTTATACAGACGTCCTTTGGGCTTTGGGCCAACAGCTAAGCCAATCAGACTGGAATGTGTACAAGCACGGGTAGCATGGCTGAGGAAGGGCGGGTTTTCAGACGTGAACGGCTGTTTGCTTTGAGGTTTCAATTAGCAGACAGACCCAGCAGCAGTGTGCAGGATGCAGATTAAGACCATTTGTGCTTATTTTTAGAGCTAAAGTGCATTTTCTAAATATTTGCTGGTTGTACTATTTCAACAAATGTAAACCTGATTTTCTACAAAATTATTATCCTTTTCTAAACAGCTGCACAAGAGGTAAGGCTGAATTAAACACCAATTCACATTTGGCATGAATGTGGCTACGAGTGGGTTGAATCGGGTTCAGTCAGGGTTCAAAAGATAAACATGCATACTGTGTTTTCATTTGTGCATAATCACCTGAAATAAAAAGTGTTTTCCGTACCTTACACTGAGCCCGGGTCCAACATGTTTCTACAGCAGCCGCCTGTAGAGTCATTTTTTTTCCACACACTTGGAAGGGAGGGTGAGGCGAGGGGTATTCAGTCTGTTCGAATCTTCAACTTCAACACGGCGTCCTACAAATCTGACCTTTCAAACCGAACAGTGTCCATCATTACAAACTCTGTAAGTACGACAATCCCACATGACCTTCTGTCTTCAAGAGGTTTTGCAGCGGTTAACAACAGATTGCCACGGCCGCGCTCAGAGAAAGCACAATTATCCTTCGAACGGCTGCTTCAGTAGAAAAGTATTTGAACAAATAGCCGCTGCCGCTGACGTTCATCTCGTGTAGAAGAAACAAAAAGTAGTTTGGATGTGATCTTTCAAACAAATCTGAGTCTGCTCTTAAATTTCCACTCTCCCTCATTTTTCTTTAAATCACTGCAGATTGGAGTGTTTTTAACCTTGACATTTTTATTATATGTTTGGAAGAACTCGGTGAACACATGTACGCTTTATTACTGTCAGTAGAAGGAGGCTTTTCAGGTCGACAGCTGCCATTATGAAGCTTTATATTATATAAACTGTCCAAGGTTCAACCAGTCTGATTCTAATCATGACAGAACATCACATGCCCTGAAGCTCTCCCCTTTCAAACACGTCTTTGAATTCAGAAAACATGTTTTTCTGAATATATTCCAGTAGATCTACCGTATGTGATGCTGCTGAAAAATGAAGAAGGAGTGAAGTATTTTTGTTATTCTGAGCTGGACGCTCTCATTTATTTTGTATGTTGTACTCACGCAAGGCAGATAGCTCATAGCTAAGCTTGCCAACTCTTTCTGAAGCATTCACTCATGTATTTATAATATATATATATATATATATATATATATATATATATATATATTGAATTCCATCATAATAAAATGCTAAATTTAGTGCAGAGACAGGTTCAGCTTCAGCACATGGGCTTAATGTTAACCGACTTGTGACGTGACAGTTAATCAAGTAAAACAAGCAAATCTGCGATTACTTTTCATTAGGAATGCTGAGTTTCTATGTTCAGTCATTTGCCTGGCAGTGCAATACTGCGTGGATTATATAACCAAGTCATAGCAAAGATAAAAGTGACAAATAGTCATTTTCTCTGTTTCTATGGTGATGAAAACTAATCTGGAGCTGAAGTTATTAGAACGCAATTCTGTGTCTAAGTATCTAATTTGAAAATCTCTTATTAGGCTGAACCTCATTAATCTTTAATAAAAATGTCTCAGGTACTTTTTGAACACAGGAGCTGTCAGTGTTTGACTGCAGACGGCAGCTTTAGGGCAACTGTGCATGGGCAACTGCCTTCATGTGCACATTCATTAAAAACGTATCCAAAAGTGATGTCTCATCAACTGATGCTTCACATTTTCTGTGAAAATTCTCCAAAATTTTCCATAAATAAAACAACTAACTCTGTTTTGTCTGAACAGCTGATGTAGTCCAAAAATGCTGCCCAGGTCACAACATAATAGGAAATGTCTAGATACTTTATCTAATTGATTCTACCTTCAATATCCGCTTAGGTAACATCCACTAGCAGCACCTAAAGCATCATTAACCTTCTCATGGTTAGGAGAAGATCATAGTCTTCATTAAATATTAAAAAGGTCAAAGCAGTGAGGCATGAGAAACTAGAAGTTTACCTTAAAAAAAGATGCTGCCTCTAAATGTGTGAGAGAGCTGATAGAACTCACCCCAACCTTGAAGCACCATATTCAACAAACTTACAACTTTAGTCATTCCAATGTGAGAGCGTGTTACTAGATTACTTTTTAAATACTTACTTAGAGTAGCAACTTGACTGGACTCGGGTAATTTATTTGTGCATACCGTGCAAAACGAGTACAGGACATTGAAAGTAAACAACCCTCGATATGAGGAACCCCATGAGATGAACATCCACATATGAGCCGTGGAAAATTCTAAATTAACACAGTTTAACTCAACTAACAAATAAATAAACAGTCTCTCTGTCAGCAGGCTGAACAACTGTTGAAAGATACATGATCTTCTCAAATGAGCCTGAGGCACATTGTACTGTGGGCCATGCTATGCAGCCGGTAGCTATTAAGAGGGATCAGTTTGTTGGCACGGCAATGTATTCAGAAAACACAGGTTTCAGTACCGTGTTGTTAACGCCCTTGTTGCAGCCGGACAATAGGGGCCTGTCCGTTATATAAGTGCAGCACTTATTGAGATTGACTTGACTTGAATTGGCTGTTTTGTGTTTTTATTCCCCGACTAACAAAACCAGGTGCGGCGCTGTTTGCTTACCTTTCCTTGTTTTTACTGGTTCTATAACCAGAAACCCTGAAAAATGTCTCCTCAGCCACATTCTCACCTCAGACTTCAGTTGAGGTCATCGATAAGTCACTAAATCTGCCTCTGAAGATAAAGCTGCACGCTCTAAAGTGGCCCTTCATTGTGACAAGGCTCATCTGTGTCATAATCAGACTGTTTAATTACAGTATAGATATGCCTCGCCTGTCAGGTGGATGGATTATCCTGGCAAAGGCCAACTGCTCATTAGCGTACTGTATATTTGTTGTGTGACTGATAATTCAGCTTTCCTTGGACGTATGATGAGTATTCTGATCATTTCATAACATTTTCTTTGAAATATAGAAAGATCAGCAGTTATGTGCATGGTTAGAAAAGGTAAATGTTGTAGTGTGCATGTGATCATTCAACAAATGAGCTTGGGTGGTCGCACAAATAGTGCCGAATATCTCCAAGACTTGTGGCAGGTCGGCCATTTAAGATCGAACCCATCCTCTCCAGAAAAATTCTTATCAACTCAAATTGTAGCTCAAAATAATAAATTCAAAAGAAGGGTAAAAGTGTTTCACTTCCTGTTTTCTCTCTACATTGTCTTCTAGAATTGAAACCAGTAAAACAGTGCACAGTCTTGTGGCCTTGTAGGTGTGGTGCAAGAAAGAAACCTAGCGTGAGGTTCACATCGCCTGAAAACTTTAAACAAAGCTGTAACGCCTTCACGGACGAGGCAAGCACACAAAGCTACATAGGAGGTTTGCTTTCATTACAGAATTTCCTGGAAGCCAAAGTTCAGAGAGGGACAGTCCTTTGAGTGGTTGTGTACTTAGGCCAACGGGCACAAGCTGTACCGCTGTTCAAATAAACTGGCACCAGTTGGCATCCAGGTGCTTTGTTTACCCGGCCGACAGAAGCTCTACGCTCCATTTAGACACGTACAGCCTTTCTGAAGGCTCAAGCAACGCTGTCAAATGCTGTTTTTCAGGAGTAATGATCACCAAATGGCATGAAAAGGATGAAAAGGCAGTTGATGGCAATTGACAATCTGAAAAATATGTAATATGCAGGAAGTATCAATTATGGTGCACTTTTAGTAGCTGCACTGAGCTCAGTTTTTGAGCTCTTATTTGAGTTCACTTACACGTCCACTGAACCTGAACATTGTAATTATGAGACTTGATGACAGTGCATATATATGAGCTTTTCCTGATGAATACAAATGCTGCTTTAATATTCAAAGCCATAACAGATGTTAAGCAGACAGAGCCGACTGAATACAAGTATTTTGAAATCTGTTTTTAGATCTCATCACGAGGGATGTCTTGTTCAACACCTGGCGCTGCCTTTTATAGGTGACCTTATCATTCTGTTTTTACATGATTTACACAAGCCTTATGTTTCTGTTGTGCCATCATCACTTTTTTTATCTGAGGTATTTGCCATAATTGCTGTATTCCAGCAAAGAAAATAAGGCTCCATGGTTGCCAGATGCTCTTTGGCCAAACAGGAAAGCAAAGTCTAATCTCGGTCTGACATTATTCCAGAAATACACTGCCAATGTCCCCGTGCCAATCCTGGACTAATCTTTGAGTATTGTTGACTTCTTGGCTCAGGTTAGAGATATCGTAGACAGCTCTCCTGGCATTTCGCTCGCTTCCCATTGGTTAAAGGTCAACAACGGGAACTATGAGATAAACACTGCAAAGCTCTGCGTGTGTTTGCATACGTGTGATTCTGAGGAAAAAAGAGTTGTGGTGATGTCAGCAGGGGTTCTGTGGTAAATGAGGCCTTATTATTGCCATTTCCTTTGCTGAACCCAGATCAGTCATGAGACTTCATTGTGAGAATGCCTGCTCCAGGCTAGGAGGTTTGGCCAACGCACTATGGAGATAATGTCTCCCTTATAAGCTCTGCAAAACACATTCAGAGGACTAAACCTCATTGTTGTGCAACGCTCGTGAAGGCCTGGTGTGTAGATGTTTGTCAAAATAACTGATTGATTAATTAATTAAAGAAAACCTAATGCATTAAAAAATGAAAGCAAACATAGTATGAATCTGTTTTTCAATGCTCCTCGCAGCATATATGCGATAAGATGAATTAATCATGAAGCACGTAAATAATTAGATTTTTTAATTGCCTGTCAGCCCTAGTAGGAATGTAATTAAAAATAAGTTTGCTAATCTGAAAGAACAGATAAATCTGCATATGAACACAGATAATCCCACATTGCAGTTCAGCCTTTGTATTTCAGCTCTCTGCACAGACGGTTTACGTGCGTGCAACCAAAGCACGGCCAAACATGAACGATCATTAGTAGTCGACTACAAACAGAACGCTTCTGATGACAAAAACAAAACTACAGATTCTGTATTCATGTGTGTCCATGCAGCTGTACCTCAACGTTTCTTGGTTATAGACTCAAGAGTTGTCAAAGTAAGACTTAAGCCCCGCTCTTAAAATCATTCTGAGTCCTGTAGGTGACATTTCAGGGTAGCGTCTCTCCTTTTAAGTCTCAGACGTGACGCAATGGAAGCTGTTACGATTGTAATGAAGATCAAAACAGGACATAAGGACAGAAGGTGGACGAGATAACAGTTTGAGTGTTTTCTTTTCTGTGAGGTTCGCTGCTCTTCTGCTGCTTCATCGTCATTATTCTTTTGTCCTGGTTTCTCCTGTACAACATTAACATGACACAAATGTACTTATCTTGTGTGAGAAGAATATTCTGATTCATCAGGTACAGCAGAAAATCCAACCTTAAATCATCAGACAAATCTGTTTTTCTCCTCAATCAATGCTAATATAGTTGGACACAGGTACACCCTTCATCTTACCTAATGCACGCTTTCATAATCTCCATCCATTCATCCATTTTCCACTTATCCTTATCAGAGTCATGGGGGGCTGTGGTCGATCCAAGCTCACATTGGCTGAGAGGCGGGATTCACCCTATAGGTAGGTCAGCAGTTCATTGCAGGGCTGACACTGATAACCGTTCACACCTTCAGGCAATTTAGAACCACATTAACCTGCATGTCTTTGGACATGGGGAGAACATGCACCATCAATGCTGCTCATCAATGCATAAAACTTCTGGTGTTCAGTTTTCACCGTCTGTTGGAGTAGCACTGATAAGCTAGTGGTAAGCTGGGTTCTGCTGCGGTCAGAAAACAGATGCTCAGTGCTGATCTAAAAACATAGACCACTGAGTGCTTCAGTAAAATTTCCAATGCACAGGATGTGACATAACTCGTTTATGCTGAGTGCTTATAGAACATGCCTGCATGATGACAGAGGAGGGGAAGCGGTCACAGAGGTCAACACTGACAGAGCGACTGAGGACTCCGCGGCATCTCCAGGAGATTAGAGAAGAGAGTTTGAACATTATCAGGCTCGGACTTTTTCATTTTATTGGCATCAGATTGAATTCAAATTGGCAGGAAATTTCAGATCCGCTGCAAAACCTCGTTCCCCGCTTTCATGCTGAACCTCAGGCATGAGGCAGCTTGATTAGGAGGGTGTCCAGTTTCTCAGTGCTCTGTCCACATCAGGCCTGCGAGAGGAAATTAAATCGCTTTTCCCACAGCACCATTAATTGTTTTCGTTAAATTGTTTATTTGCAAAGGCTTTTCCGGCGAACCTGGAGCTTACATGGGGACAGAGAAGAGCTACAAAGACTGTTTTCTCTGGACTTATAGCGGATTTGTCTGTTACAGCATCATGGTCTGAACACAGAGACGGGGAAAGAAGAGGATAAATAATGATGTATTCGTTATCATTCCTGGGTTAGAGAAATAAATGGAAATTATAAAATGGATTTTCCATTGAAGGGTCACTGCTAAATGCTAACAATGGATGTATCGCTGAGCTGTTTTTTATGTAACACGGATCAGGCCAGCTAAATGAATAGAAAATATGATTTACAGTATCATGGTAAACCCAACACTCCTTCGGCAGGTACTACGTGTGCTTTCATAAATTTACAGTTTGGATTCCCTTCCAATTGTTTCTGACAGTCTCAATGGCAGCTAAAGTTTTATTTAAGAATTACAGCTACATAAAACATAAAAATACGTGAGCTGGACAAAACGCTGCGTCCAACCACTCGACTTATTCGTGTGTATTTTGACAGCTAAGGAACTTCCACGTCTACATCAGATCTGATCAACGGCAACTTTAGAACAACAGGGCCTCAATTAAACGGCTTGTGGTAATCACTATGTGTGTTTGGTTTTCAGAGATCTAGACAAGAATCAGACTAAATAGCCTTAAAATTGGTGATATAACTAAAAGCCAAACCAAACATAACAGTGAAACTACGCCAAGATATGGAAAATAGCAACAGTTTGAGGTGATTGTTTGGCTGGAGTTGCTGCGTGTGCAGCCAGTGAGCAGATCCATGTTTAGTTACTGTACATGGTGAACAGCCTGTGTCCTATGCAGCTCACGTACATGATGTTTGTTATGTTCACATGTAGGAGGGGTTAATGCACTGCGGAGCACTCGAAGAGGAAGTTTGATCTGGTGGCCATCTCAGCTCTCATGATGTAGGCCTGTGCTGTGCATGTTACTGTGGAAAGTATGCTTCTTAATGAGTGTAATGACACACTGTATTGTACTGTAGAAATCTGCATGCTTGGGAGGAAAGAACACCCCGTTGGACCTTCGAGTGGATCAATGGACTCGAGGTCTGAATGTCCTGAAGTCTCCAGTTTCATGAAATAAAGCACACATGGCCAAAGGTAAATGGAGACCCGGACATCACATCCGAATCTGATTATTCATAAAACCGTGGGCATTCATATGGTGATATAACAACTCTCCACTTCTCCTTTTGGAACTTGGCTACAGAGGTTCGTTCCAATTCAGCCACAAGAGCATTAGTGAGGAGTTAAGTTAGGCAATAAGGCCCCGGCTTGCCGTCCAGGTTCCAGCTCCAAAGGTGCAGAATAGAGTTGGGATCAGGACTCCGTGCAAGCCAGGCAAGTGGGAAAAAAGCTTCTTTTGCAGATTTGGCTTCGTGCACAGGCGTATCGTGATGCTGAAATAGGAAAGGGACATACAGAAAATTATTAGGCAGTTCTGCATTACTTGAAATCCACCAAACCAACTTCGACATCCTTCTTTTTGCTTTAATGTATCAAGGGCAACCTCATGAACTTCTACCAAGCTGGAGTTGGACTGTAACATGATGATTTCTCTTTAAGGGTTAGTTCTAATGTTTTGAAACGGGGTTCACAAAGTACTCAGAGAAGCAGAATGGGGGACCAGCATGGAAGTAAAGTAACGCACTGTGTGAAGAATCTCACAGACTTTCCAATAGCAAACCATAGCATCCATGTTACTTCCACTCCTGAGTCGATAGTTTTATCTTGCTCATCGTGCACATAAAAGCCAAAATGATGAAGAAGTTGTCGGCCGAGCTGTAATTTAGCTGTTAAACAGCTTCTCTGTCAGCCAATGAGCTTTAAACACTGTTTCTCTTCACTGGTGCAGATTATGTCTTAGATGCTGTCATGACTTTCCAGAATGGTGACCTCTGCCACATTACATAACTCTGTCAGGATAAGTGTTGTCTAATCCTGCTTTGAAAAGTCATATTCATAAGCTGTGACAGTCCAACATAGTTTCAAACTGTAATTGTAATTACAGTTGGCTTTTGATCCGGAGAGAATAAAAGGACCGAGGCACAGAGCAGTAAATTCTCACACTATGAACAAACATGTTCAGTTCAGTGTGAGTTTAAGGAATGAAGGAACTTTTTGTCTCATCTCTGAACCAAGAGATACAAAGTGATAACAAAAAGAATGACTCTGAGATGTGTTGCAAGGCCTGCTTTGTTACTGTGCAAACATCTGGTCTTAATTACTGAGGCGTCTGCAACAGAAATATGTCAACACTGGCATTCTGGTAGAACGCATGCACGATTAGATGTTGCAGATGTTGCAGATGTGCGTTTAAGACTGAAGAATTCAAAGTGATGACCGCAACAAAACAAATTCAGTTCCTGTGAAGAAAGTGTGGAACCTCCGCAGAGCACAATGCATGATGGGAAAGGCTTAGACAGAGCGTTAAGGTCAGGCTGGGTAAAGAAATCTAAAAACAATAGCTGACATGAAATCTAAACCTGCATGTGCTTAAAGTGGATTTATATGCAGCAGCACTCGCTTGCATTTCCATCCAAAGTAAGCTCAGTTAGCTCATGTTGATACAGTGCACTGCTACATGACATTTTTAAACAAGAGTGTGTGACAGAACATTTCGGAGAGCTGTAACGTTTGTTTCCCTCTTTAATCATTCGATTATCTTCACTGTAATTATCTAAATATTTGTCCTATTCAGTCTTTGTCTTCTGTTCATTTATCCATTTGTGTATAATGGAAGTTACTTCAGTCTCCACACAAAACTGCAATTTGTCTCGTCATGAGCACGTTCAGCTGCAGAGCTCAGACACGATGACGTACTCACAGCTTTCACTTAAAAAGTAAAAGTTCTAATTCCCCAACATACTACCATATATAGTAGTAATACTGTATTAAACACAGAGATTTAGCGGCATCGTGTGAACTCATTTGGCGAGAGCTTCAGTCCGCTGCAGGTTTAAGCAGAAAAAACACATCAAATATTACAATATGACTTACATTCATCACTTTTCATTTGCTAATTCGTGAACACGTGCAGAACAGAGTTCTTTGCATAGAAATCAAAGGTGATATTTGCTTGTTCTTCAAGCTCCATGTATGCGATGCCTGTCTCGACATTCAGGCATTCACCACAGAAGCTACTGCAAACGTGAAGGCTGCACAGGTTCACAGTTCTTAGACTTTGTTCTGCCACATGAAGGACATGAGCTGAAGTAGATGTTGTATTTACACAGGAGGTTAGTCTTTCCTTGACACCGTCCCCATGTGCACGCTCTTGATGGGAACTGCCGACGACGATCCAGAAAGGATCCACATGGAGAGTCTTGTGACATAACATGTTATGATTTGACCTTGCATGAATAGAAAACCTTGAAGGTAAATAAACTGTCAGGTAAATGTGGTGCAATGCTTTCCTCCTAACTGTGGAGTGTATAAGTATAAAGTAGCAGTAAATGGAAACCTTGAAATAAAGTACAAATGCCTCAGCATTGTACTTGTAAATGGACTCGCTAGTCACATTCCCGCAGCGCTGGTAGCTGTTAGTAATGCTGAAAGCTTCAGTCTGAGGGAGTTGGAAAATTTTGAAATAAAACATGCATATATGCTGGATTGAAGCTGATCCTCCTGACAGTCTTGACACTTTCCAGAACTGTCATACTGAAACTAAAACTGCTACTCCTTACTGAAATACACACGGGGGGAAAGTGAAATGATCTATCACTCTGGTAAATGAAAAATTCAGCAGACATTCAGTGTGTGAAGCCTTTTTTTCCAGGCGGGAGTGTGATCCTTCAGAGGACAGAGGATGTGAACCCTGAGGAACTCAGAGTCACTAGATAGCACAGTTTTCCTTTTTCACAAGGGACCCACACCAGGAGATTTCCCACGCTTGGAGTGTAATATACTGCTGCATTTCCCTCCTCTCTGTTCTTGCCCACTCATCAGATGTTTATCCTGATTCATCTCTTCTCCTCTCTTCTATCTGCTCTCCTCCTTCCACATCCTGCTCTTTCATTTCTACCCCGTTACATTGAAAAAAAAAAACGCAGACATAAAAACACTTGTTTGTTTGCTTGTCTTTGTGCAGCAGCACTCATGATGGGGGGGGATGTGAGCGATGTCCAGGCCACACTGAGGTGCGTCTGTGTTGGGGAGATGCGCAGCACATGTCCAGTCCTCTGGGATAGACTGAGGAATGTGCACATCGGGTCATCTACTGCAGATCTGCTCCCGTCTTTACGGCCACCAAGGGGGGTCGCGCCTCATCCTCAAGGAAACATGTAGAACAATGTGTGTTCTCGGCACCTATTTTAAACTCGAGGTCACGAAGGTTCAGAACAGCCACGATTATGGCTCTTAAGTCTTTAGTCTCACTTTTAATGAACATACAGTGTGTCCTCTCTCGAGTACACTGGCTGTGTTTACTCGGTGCATACTGTCCTGTACGTCCACTTCTACTGGATTTCTCACACTTTATTTCGCTGAGGCATTTACTAAGACCTCCTCAAATTTCAGCCTAATTAAAACATCTGTTGTATTTGATATTTAATATTAATTCATATTGAAGCATTTTCACCTCATGAAAAAAGAACATCTCCCACTTTAACTCCACCGTCCCAGCTTTGATGGTTCAGGTTACATCATCAGCTCAGGGTCTCTGTTATCTTGCCTGAGATGTTTATGAAGGATCAGCAGCTCAGACAGGATGCACGGGTTTATTTTCAACCTTTCACTGCCCCCCAGTGGACTGAAAGAAACCCACAATCAAAGACAAATTCAAAAGTTATGTAATGTAATATTGTTTAGGTTAAAATAGACATAAATATGTATGTCTATATAAAACCATAAGACTGGAGTGCAATGAATTTATAAAAAAGAAAACAGAACTTAGGTAGCAGGTTGCTTCATGAATGGTGGATATGACTTTATATACAGTACAAAGAGGATGAGTGGACTTTGATGATATTTTCATGTGTTAATGAATCATGCACAGGTACAGTGTGTGTGTGTGTGTGTGTGTGTGTGTGTGGTTCCTCGCCTCTGTTTGTTTTGGCACTCAGAGCTCTGCAGCACCTCCCAGAGGAGGGAAGTTGGCATCGGTTGTGTGTTTGGGTGGGATGAATCTGAAGTGATGTTTCCTTCCTGTTTCATGACTCTGGACATGTAAGATCTTTAATGGAGGGCAGAGACTGTCTCTGCAGTCCTGGTGGTCCATTGTAGTCTCTTCCCGTCCTGTTTGGTGGCCTCCTAATCAAACAATGATTGATAAGCAAAGGACAGACTGAATAATGGCAGCAGAATACGGATCACATGATCACATAGCACAGTGAGATTTTATTGTTTAGTACAGTCACCATCTCACTGACGAGGCATCCAGGAAATCTTTTTCCACACTGTCTGAGTCCAGAGTATAAACTGCTATTCCTTTTCCGCCCTGAAGAGGACGCTGTGAGGTCGAATCCTGTCTGTGTTTCAAATCAGAGTGGCTGTCTTGATGTTTCATTTGATGCATTATTATCAGTTCTGAGAGTATTTTGTGTTCTATATTTTATTTCCTGACAGAGAGACCTGCAGACACTTTATTCATCCAGTTGCCACTGCATCAGTTTGACATTAGTTTAATATTTGGACCTGATGCTCCGTTTAGATGCCAACATATCAGATTTTAACATTTGTGTTGCCAAATGGTCACATGAGTTTTAAATGACAGATGTATCATCCAAATGTAGTTATTTCAAGTCAAGCCACCAGATGTCAGTGTCACTTCACCATTACACCACACACAGCACATGTGCAATGGAGGACCACCAGCAAGACACACAGAAGAAGAAGCTGTTTACCGCTTAACATCCAAAAAGCAATGATGATTTTATAACATCTGAAAGCTACTGTTCATGTTCTTGTTCATGTTCCTGTTTCTTTTTAGTAACTGAGAGGAACAAACGCACCCTTGTGTTGAGGCCGGGGGCCTTATGTTACAAAACCAAAATGTGAAGCATGTCTTTGTTTATTTCTGTGTCTTATGTATTAGGATATCTGTGAAAGGTTCGGTTTCCTGTCCTGGTGTAATATTTGCCTCCCCTATGCAGTAGAGCTCAGCTGAATGTTAGCTTGCAGCACACTGAGGCCTATTTATACGCTGACATGTAACTAAAAATGGTACAATTGTATTTTTTGCCCTTTGTACCTCTTCTGGTAACAACATGTGGATAAAACTGCTGGGAACTTCCACAATATCTGACTTGTTAAGGAACATCAGTTTCCTACTTAGAGGAAGTGTTATTACATCTCAATATAAATGAACTTGACAGAGCCGAAGTGGCTGAAGCTGGCTGAGATGTAGTGATCTGTTTAACACCAAGAAAAGAAGTTAAAGTGGAAGTATGTCTTCATTTAGAGTGTCATTGGAAAGTAGTTCCAGAGAAAGGGTTTGGTTTATTGGAAAGGAAGGAACATTGTTGTTGAACACGTCGGCCACCTCAAGTTAATTAAATTAACTTCCACTGAACTGTCTTATGGTGGAAATCTGACGAAGTCAGTCATATAAAACCAAAAATATGTATTAAACTGTCACTACCAGACAAACAGCAGCACTTTCCTGACAAGTGAGCTTGAGGTCGAGTGATGACTGCCATCTCTGAGAGGCAAGGCAGTGCCGGAGACCCGACAGTCATTGTTTCTGTTTGTCAGAGGAGCAGCTGATAGACAAATGATGTGGGCGTTTTCTTACCACCATAACCACATTTTTTCATTAGACTTAATCTTCAGTTCATCAACCTTGACTTCATGTGAAATGGTCGACCATCAGATCAGTTTTCTCTGTAAGAAGCAGCCACAGTGTCTGAAAATGTCTTCCAGGAATAAAGTCCGACCAGGCGGGCTCTGTGACATCCATTAGACATTTCTCTCTGCAAGATGGATGTAGGTTCAATTATAATAATTTTATATAATATAATA
This sequence comes from Nibea coibor, assembly GCA_023373845.1. Classification (NCBI taxonomy): domain Eukaryota; kingdom Metazoa; phylum Chordata; class Actinopteri; family Sciaenidae; genus Nibea; species Nibea coibor. The sequence continues at coordinate 25,665,780 of CM041718.1, read as the reverse complement.
ATAATAATAATAATATTTAGTATAATAACTTTCCAATGAAACGCTTGCTTGCATTTGACAGCTGGAATGAAGTGCTTCCTGCTTGATACAGTCAGTGATTCTGAAGGCTGCTACATGCATCTTTACTTAGTGATCTTGGTGAAATTGGATCAGACTTTCCTGAAGAACAAATTGCTAACTGATACTAATTGCTGTTAACTGAATCTACCATTAGCAGGAAACAGAAATGACTCTACAGACACCCCGGACCATGAATAACACTACTGAGGTGATTTACAGAGTTTTCTTGATGGAAAGATTGATCAGCAGCAAACTTGGCTCAGCTGAGTAGCCAACCCAACTGAAGGTGGTAATAAAACCACCTTTGTAGGTTACAGTATTCCCTCCTAGACTGGCCACTGGTGCTTCTGACAGTTACTGACTTTGTCTGTCTGCTGTTTTGGATCTGGAAAAGTAGTCGACCGTGGGCTTATCAGTCGTTTCACCAAAGCGTAAAGTAAATGAGATGTCTCAGATGTTCCCTGCAACACTTGTACAGTAAAACCTGTATTGCAGATGGTCATTGCTATGCTTAGATCTAGATAAAAATATCAAAGGGTTACTATGGAGAGGAAGGCAGCATGACATGTTCATATGCAGAAGGACTGTGGACCAGCTGTTGTCCACCTGACACCGGCTCCACTCTATGCTGATGACATCTGAATATACAAAATATACATTCAGCCACATTTTATACTCACGCATGCTGGTGAGACGGATTCACCAAGGCAATCACTATGGAGATAGTTCATTTTAATGAGAACAAATTAGATAACCAGCATTATCGCTGTAATCAGTGTAATTATTACCTAACGAGGGCTCTGGGAGGTTTTGTATTCTCCTCCTGTTCGGTCTTTTCTACATGCCTGCTTTGCACACAGCAGCAGTGGTTCTCCAGCCTGGCAGCAGCTTTGCTGTCGTTTATTACCCGAAGTTGATGGCTAGTGCAAACAGTTGCTATGGTCATAATAAGTTTTATTGCTCTTCCTATTACGTTAATGCTGTCACATCATCTCTCTCTGTGCTTCCTGTTTGCTAGAAAGCTCTTTCTCATTCACACAATGTGGGACAATCGCTCAGCGCAGACGGATGGTGTCATTGTCTGAGTTCTTTATGACACAGAGCACCGCGGTTTCCTTGGTGAATAACAGATCTGCACAACACTGGCTGCAGAATGCCTCATGATGAAGAGCAAATATGTCCATATCATACTTATATCAGGTGATGTAAATGTGCAGACGTGTGCGTATTTAGAGAACTGCGTGCGAACTTCAACTGACCTTATTTACATTTGATGTCTCATGTATGTCACTGGGGTAAATAAGAGTTAAAATACCCATGGTGTGAGCTGAAAGTGACGCTTTGTTAGCTGCTGTATTGTTCATCAGTATGTAAAATGATCTTCAAAGCTTGATTCAGTTCAGTGAGGACAACACGTTTTAGTTTTTCATACTTTATTTTTCAAATAATTTAGTTCAGTTGCTGGTATGTAAAAAAAAAAGACAAAAAAACAAAACAAAGAACCAAAAAGCACAACAGTGATATAAATATTACAATATTATAAATTAAATTGCACATTTTTCATGTTTGTTTGGTAAAAATGCAACAAATATATTGCAGGCAAATAAATAGAAATAAATACAAAATCATGAAATATCCTGCATGCCAGTTCACAGACAGTGTAAGACTTTGACAAAAGGGACATGACACATCACAGCCACAAAGGTTTGCCTAATGGCAAAGAAAGGCGCTTCTGTTTGATTGTCACGCCGGTGTTAGCTTTCTTTCTTTCACTTGACTTTGCAGTCCAAATTTCATCTGTGTTCACCCAACAGTCCACTTAAGGCATCAGCTTTTCTCCAGTTTCCTATTTCTTCAATCTTTCCTCATCTTCAGACAGACGGCGTCTGCAGAATGCGCCCATCCGCCGCCGCTTTCATGACGATCTCTGTGTCTGCAACCGCGTCCAGCTCCATGATGCAGCACCTAACGCCATGCCTCTCTTTGCTTTCTCAACCCTTAAGGTCACCACTAACAATTCTCCATCGGCCTGCCGAGAGATTTCACGCCTTCTTCTCCTGCTGCTTGGTGGCCTTGGCACTCGGTTTAGCTTGGCACACTAGATCTCTGTAGGCTTGAGAGCGGAGGAAGCGGGGGTAGCAGTCTTTGGCCATGAGCATGTAGATCTTGTGCTGGGCCAAGTCGAAGCAAGAAGATGACAACTCCAGCATGTTAGCTTTGGTGATGTCACGAGTTTCATGGTCGATGTTAATCTGAAATAGAGATAAGAAATGAGTCTTTTTTGTCTGTTTTGTGGAACTGGAAATAAATTTTGGTCTTCATCATCTAACTTTTAGGATTTAGATTGGATGTTTCCTTACCTCGCGGGGTGCATCACTGCCAATGAATTCATCATATATCTTTTGGGCTTTGGCTGATAGTTTGCCAGTAGACTTAGTACTCCTGTAATCCTCGCAGGCAAAGTAGAACGCAATGTTCTCCTCGCTGAACTCGGATACCAGGAAAGCTGTGAAGGCACACAGTCCATCTGCGGATGAAAGGGGAAATTTCATTACTTGCGGTACACCACGGTGCTGCAGGGGCTGCATGTATCTCTGAGTGTATCTATAGTGTGCATTTGCACAGATGTGCAAGAAGCAAGAAAAAAAACCTAGATATTTACTTACATTTGCTGCACAGAAGTTTTTCAAAGGACTGTTTCCAGCTGAGGCATTCCTCCAGGGATGGCCTAAAAATAGACAAAGTAAAGTTAGATTTTCATTCAAGTACATGGCAACAATAAATGCTAAATTAATTTGTAGCAATAGATAGTGCAGTTTGTCTGATGCTTACTTATTTTGCCCTATTTTGCAGCTGGAAAGATTCCAGTTGGCTTTTTGCAAAATGCTTCCCAGCCTTGCTTTCAGCTCCTTGGCTCTGTGAAGAAAAGAAAAACAGGTTAGATACATTTTTCATAAGAACCTGATTGCATGCAGCACAGCTTGGAGCCACACTGAACGCAAAGTCTAAATTTAGCACAACCTAGATTTAAAATCCTCTCTGGGCTTCTCAATAATTCACACTCACAGATTCACAAAGATACAACAGCAAAGCTTTCTTCCTTAATAAAAATAATCCGAAGTCCTCAAACATCAGCCATGTGAATGTTTGCATGAAGCTTCAAGTACCTTTCCAAGCAGCAGGTAGGCAGTGATGCTAGTCCTTTACACATAGCCGCAGGTTGGAGTTGGTATGGGGTGGTGTCCCGTTTTACCAGTGGTTAAATATCCGTTTAGTAAAGCTCGGTCAGGAGCGAGATTGTCTGAGTGTCTCAACAGAGCCGGGGCAGAGGTTTTATAGTCCTACCTCCCCTGCCTCTGCCATGTCATCAGCCTTCTGAGCCAATCACAGAGAGAGAGAGAAAGAGAGAGAGAGAGAGAGAGAGAGACAGAGACAGAGAGAGAGACGATGCAGTCAGAATATGGGGGAGGATATGCAAGGACGAGGCTGGGAAATTACTGTAAAATGATAAAACTGATATTCTACACTGGTTTTCCTGTATGCCCCTGAAAAAAAACACCCCACAGTGAATCTTTCCATGCTCTCAAAACAACTTTTTCACCCACATATGACAATAGAAAATAAACAACCCCAGTCTGCTTTCTTTGGTCACAGCCTCAGCCTTTGGTCCTTTCGCCTCAGACTTCTGTTTTGCCATCAACACGCTCCAAAACAAAGCTTGCGCTCGTAGCTCACTGTAACTTTCCACGGTGTAAATGAAAGGTTTCAATGAATCGACGTGCATGTATCACCCAACATACAAGCTGATCTGCTAATAACATTCTGCCAAATGTTTCTTGACAGCTCCTTGCTGCTTTGTTTCCCAGTTTGTGGCTCTTCTTTGCACAGAGACATGACATAATTGAACAAATAGGCTGATAAAGGACCTTTCCGGTAGTAAACACTATCACACTGAGCCCGTTTATGGATCTGATAAATGTGTTAGGTCCAGGGAATGCTGGGAAGGAAATGTGGTATTCACTTTGTTTAATTATATTACTGTAAGCAAGCTGCATGTGAAACCAACTGCTCCACACAATAAAGACGGAGCGGGATCGTTTCCCATATGGCGAGCTGCATGTTTCTTATCTAGGATTTGTTTGTCATATAATTCAGATTAAAGAGACATTAGATAATCTCATGACTGACAAATGGTAAAGCCTCTGACACATCACTTGCACTGCTTTACAGTGGCAACTGGCTGGCGTCTTTCCAGAATGAAGTAGAGATGCAACAAAAAAGTTTTCTTGTTGGAGTTCTTGTTTCTGCAAAGCTACAACTAAAACCAACCAGAGCCAATGCAGCATTAAAAAGACCTTCAGCCACCATATTCCAAATGACAGTGGAAACATTGTACTGCGGCCGTTGCGTAAGTTTAGAGCCACGGGCGTTTCAAGGAATTCAGACCTAATACATGAGAAATGAGATCAGCCATGTAAACAAAAACTTTACTCACTATCAAAACATTGTTGTCAAATGTCACCGGTTTAAGTAATATTTATATCACCAGTGACTTCCTAAAACAGTTACAGACGATGAGCTATCGTGTTTATTGAATGCTTTAAGCGTGGACGATGATGCCACACTAAAGCATCCCTTCTTTTAATAAAAGATGTAATGCTTGTACCTTATCCAGTTCATCCATATTTCACCTCTATTGCATATAGTAAAGATGGACCTGAAAGAGCTCAGAGCACCACAGCCCACATCTGCATGCAGTATACCAGAAGACACAAGCAAGGCTTCGGCATTTTCATCCAGTTTGATCACGAGAAAGAGGCAGTGTAAGCATTCGACATCTACATGCTTAGTCAAACACATGATTCCACAAGTTAACCATGTTACCATTGACCAAAACCAACAGTATTTCTCTGAAAACGTTCACACGGCCTTCCTCTGCGGATGGCTGTCAGCCTCAAGTGCATTGGTTCCCAAAGACGATGCAAAAAAACAGTACCACCCAGTACAATGGTGTGTATCATTGATGTGTTTATATGGTTTCTAGACAGTAATGGGATAAGTATAAGTATCAAATGCTTTGACAGTAGAATCCATCTACGTCAGGTGTTGGTCTTTAAATTTAATTTATTGATATGAAGAACTGAACAGACAGATCCTTTAAAGAGAACAATAAATGACTTTAGTCATTTGTTTAAATGCTTAAAACAATCTGTGTATTTTCCTGACAGTTGATCTTTGGTAGTTGTGTAACTGATGATTTTGTTGTTTTGTTGTTGGATGATTAGATCTTTTATGCTCTCTTCCATCTCTTTTCCTTGAATTGTCATGATCTTTTCATAACCGTCAATAAAGATGTTCAGTTCCCAAAGCTCACCCAGAACCGAATCTAATTTGTTGGTCTAGTTTTTGAAGCATGGATTGTTTTGAAAGGTAATGACAAAAAAAGGACAAATTACCCTTCAAACAGTTTGTCAGACTGAGGATATCCCCGGGCTCCAAAGGAAGCAGTGCAAAGGGCATTACCTGTGATACACAAACATTTAGCAAGAGCTCGCAGTGTACCGAGACAATGCAGCACTGATTAAGTTGAGTCAGCTAATGCAGTGGATGTCTCTAGCAGGGAGGAAGCACACAACTTCACAGGGATTACCTAACCTGTCTAGATTCATTGTGCTGGGGAGGATTTAATTGTACCTTTTATTGCCAGGAGAGAACAAAGGTTTGCCCAAGACGCCTCGGGGAACCTGGCCACCCACTCACCTACTCATACGCTCACACTGATGTCAGCACACTTCTGTCAGTCCCAGACAAAAGACAACCGGAAACAAGAGAATTAAAAAAAAGAGAGAACGTGTACTGTATTATTGAGCTGAGTGCGGCTCTGGAAGCTGAGGATTTGCCGTCCTTGAAGCTGGTTGATGCAGCACATCGACTTTACTGAAATGGAATTAACGCTTTATATCAGCATGTGCCCAAGAAACACCAAACAATTCTACCAAGGATGGCTTACACTTTAGATCAGAAGATTCCCATGAATCAATTTTACATTTAACCCTTTGTAGCAATTATAATAACCAGTGTGAGAGAAGGCTTCAACTTATTTCTTAGAAAAACTTCCCATCTGAAATCAAAGCAACATTGTTCGATTCACCATCGTGCTGTGATGCCAATCGTTGCTCTCAGACGGTCATGCATTTTGTTACACTGATGTTGTCTACAACATTTTCCAAACAGCCCGTGGATTCATTATCAAACCTGGGGGTTGAGTGTTTATCGGAAACAGACTTTGTCGGACGAACAGTGATGTTCTCAGTGCTGAAGTTGGCTTTTCTCAGAACGCTGTGGCGTGTCCTTGTCTGGTTTTCAGTCCTACAAAGATTCCTAGTTTAGTTAAGTGCTTTAGGGGAATTCTTTATGGACCAGTGGACCAGTGGACAGTTATAAATGACAGTTGAACCTGTCAGATGTAATGCTCTACTTTAGATGAATCAGGCTTTGATCTCAGTACTGAAGTTCTCGTGCAATCTCAGAATGGAATAAAAACTAGGCAAGGACAGTCCACGTCACATTCGAGAGTGCTCTCGGAGGAGTTCTTCAAGGAAGCTGTACTGTTACGTACACTGCTCCTCTTCAGATGCTTTCATTGTTTGACCAAGAAAAATCTCATGCTGATCCAGCAGATGTTGAAAGTGAGATGAATTTAGTCTTGTTCACAGACCTCAATGATTGAAGCTGGTGAGATAGTTGTATTGCTTTAACTTTAGCATCAAATTCAGCTCAGATGTAACCTGTACAAATCTGCATCTTTTCATGAGCGAGCTTTACCTACCCAGTTATTTCTAAAGTCCGTATGGAGACTGGTAAGGACAACACTCAATCTCTCATTGACGTCATTGACATGTCACTCTGGGTTTCTCATCTTATTACATGAATCCTCTCTGTGTAGGGGCTCAGCTGGACGCAATCGCTGGTAACCTGTTGGCTTAGGGTTGGATGAGGCCATTGTCGTAGTCCATGACCAGATATCCAGTAAGGGAAGATCTGTCTTTGTGAATGAAAATTCCTTTTAAAGTAGCGTAATTGAGAAAAGCTTCTCAGTGGGTAAGCAGAAATAACATCATCCCATGTTCACATTTGAACCTCGGTCAGTTCCAAGAAGGCTCCTGGCATTCCCATCCCCCCTCACAACAACACATTCTGGATCAACTGTGATCAAATGAGGGCTTTGTTGCAAAAGATGTGACCTTCTGTAGGAATAGTGAAGGATCAAAACCATTACTGAGTAAAATTACCGCAGGAACTTGAATCTTCATGTAAACACAGACGTCCGTTTGAGTAGTAAGATCTTTAACTGTGTCTGTTTGCAGCAGTTCTGAGGATGATCGCGGCTTACAACACAAAATTCCTTGATTAATGATGCAATGTTTATTTTTAGAAACGCCTTCGGCAGCAGATATCTGTTGTGAATTTCAAAATTTCGCTTTCCACTGACAAAAAACAAAAACCCTGAACACAATTTATCTTGAATGTGTCAAGTCTGAATATTTTATCGCACCAAGGAAACGCATCACCGGGCAAATCTGATGAACTGGAGGTGACATTTACCTGTTTGAGTGAGTTTGAAATGAAAGGTCATGTCACTCTTTGCTTGCTTCAACGCCTCTGGGAAAAGAATTGAGGCCGAGGGCAGTTTAGGACACCTCAACATCTCAGCGCCCGATTTCACCTCAACCACAGTTCTAGCCACATCATTTGCGTTTGGACTAAGCCCTTTTACCTTGCGCTACCTAACACTGTAATTCCCTTTTTCATCTCAGGCTGCACATCTTGAGCACTGTGAAGCCCGTTCAGTTTCATCTGGGCTCAGCTGGGATGTCGAGAAAGCTCATCCTCGGCTCAGCGTGCTTCCTTTCACCATTCACCTTTATCTGGGGTTCTGTTACGGAGATGAGGAAGCAGGATTGGTATCATTCTCTCTTCGGGGGATGCTGTTAAGACGTCCTCCGTGAAGTATTGTTGCCAAAGAGAAAATGATAGATGAGGTCTCTGGTACCTCGCTTTAACCCTGTACCAGATACAGAGCAGCCCAAAACAAAAAGACCACCAACGGGCTGTAATAGTAAGTTATGTGATGGTAAATTACACCCCTCTGTTATTATCCACCTTTCTCTCTCAGGTTGAGAACTTTCCATTAGTAGAGAAAGTAGGTCAAGAAGCTGAGGAAAGTCCTCTGATCTCTATTAAGTGATCATCACAGCAGTTTTGAGAACAGAATTAGAATCTAACCCCATTAGTACCATAGACGTATCAAATGGGAAACACACCGGGAAATAATCCCTTTCTTAAAGATAAACTCCACATTATTATATTTTGCATTGCACTTAATCACATTATGTTGTTGGTGTATTTTATTACACAGGATTTATCCAGAAATAATAATAATAATAATAATAAAGTTCTCCACCTCTTATGAGCCTTCTTTTGTGTGGTAGTGGATTATACTGCAATACTGGTTTGAAAAGTTTCTCTCCTGGATGATCTGATACCTTTGTGTAGTTGGCTTTCAACTCTCACCAAATTTTCCTGTGACAAACTTGTCAGTGCAGCCATTCGAACCGATAGACGGTGATTAAAATATTCAAAGGCCAGTATATTATATACATTTAGCTTTAACTTGCGATCCGCATCATTGAGGTTCAACACGTTTCAACAACTGTGACACAGCTCACAGCAAACTACAGCCTCCAAGGTTAAGTTGAATGATCACCTGAACATAATCCACCATGAACGTCCGATTTATTGCAGATTTTTGTTGTTTTTTAATTTACATCTAATGAAGACGTGTTGGAAGCAAAATCTCAGAACTGAACATCTTGCTCCTTTTGATTTTATTGAGGATCACTACAAAGCTAAAAAGTTATTGTGCTTTCGGGGACAATCGAGCTCTCCACATGCTCCAACGAGGAGCCTTCACTCCTTTGTTTCCACATGAAGCATTAACCAGCTGTTAAATCTGCTTTGCTTTGTGATGTCGATCGCAAATCACTTCCACAATACAGAACGTACACATTAGGCTGCAGAACAAACACACCGAGCAGCTGCTCCGATGACACACTCTGAGTTAACTGAACAAGTTGTCATCCAGTGTGAACTTCCAGTATACAGCCAGGCGACTGAGGCACATGTGCACCATCACTGTGCAGTCAATAAAACTAAATGGAGACAAATGTGGACAAGGTTTCCTGCAGACTGTGTGACTTTATGCCTGAATAAGTGAGAGAAAACACAGCAGAAGCAATCATATTAGAGTAAGAGCGCTGTGTTTGTGTTCATGGCCGGCTCTGCTGGAGGAGAGAAGGTGTAATAGAAAAAAAACCCTGACATCCTGGTCTCAGGTCAGTGCCACAGGAAGTGCCTGTAATGTTTCCCGGCATTACATCGGCTTGTTTGTTTGTTTGGTTTTCTTTATTGAAGGTCCTTCAGGGCGGTGACTCAGCGAAGAGCGGAAAGGGGCAGCTGAAAGTCCATTTAAATGATTAAGTGAGAGGAAACATTCAAACAAAAAGATGAATTGCTGGGAAATTCTTGCAAGTGGATCAGTACAATCTAAAAAACGAAGGACAGATGATAGATGATGGAATTATTACGGTAACTTAGCATTAGATGTGAAGTACTGCTCTGAGTAAAGAGAAAGTTGAAGGTTTGGACAGCCACTCCACTTTTTTCAGTGTTTCTGGCCTCGATGAAATGTCTCGAAGTGACATTAATAAGAGCGATTTATCGTGTCGGCTTCTGTCTTTTAGCTTTTTATTTCACAAAGATTTCACCAGACACTAAAAGAAAGTCCCAGATTGCCAGCAGGCCACACATTTCAGGAGGGCCTCATGAAAAACTGGTTTCACAAGCTGCAGTCTGGTATTGTGAGGGACTAGAATTTATAATTTTTTTTTTTTTTTTAGGTGTTTTAGCCACTCAACCTTCCTCTGAAATAATTACCAAGTTCAACAAATTCTTTGGGGATCAAAATATAAACAGGTCGGGCGCCAAATATTTAGTTATTTTAGAAGTGCGATCCACCCACACAGAATATATTCACAACTAGAACGAAAAGTGCTCGGATCTGTGCTTGGACAGTTGGACAGTTGTCCTTTTCCCCGAAGCCTCTGAGCATTTGTGAAGTGGTCCTCTGTGGGAGTGCATCTGGCAGTGTGTGTGTGTGTGTGTGTGTGTGTGCGCCTCAGGTTGCTCATCTGTCTGATCCTCCTCTGGGGAGGAGCGGAGCAGCCTGCTGCAGACCCAGCCAGATGCTCGCTGTGGCTGTTAAACAATAACCGCTGGAGTGTGCTCCCCCCTCAGCAACATTGTGATCTCTAACTACTCCCAGGAGGCTATTTAGACGGAGGTCAGCTGAGCTACAATATGCAAACTGCCCTGAAATTTAAAGTAATAATCTGTGAAAGTCTTTTTTACTGGTGTTCATTACTAAGCTGCTTTTGCACTATATAACAGAACTGTGATCTCCATTAACATTTTCCAGTTTGCACTCCATCGCTTCTCTGTTCACTTATGTAAGATGTGTACGGTCACACCACCTACTTTAATTCCTTGGATGCCTTAAAGTAGCAAAAACTGTGAATGGAAGCAGTGCAGTCAGCACCATCAGTGCAGTGTGTAATTATAGGCAGCATGGCAGAAGGTACACAAGCGTGAGTCAGCTGGTCACTGCATATACAGGACCAGGTGGTAGCTCTGAATTAATAACAGGACTAAGGCTTTACAGCAGGGGTGTCCAAACTTTTTGCCTTGGAGGGTCTGAACTGGAATCTAATGGTGAGCCACAGGACAGAAGCAAACACCTTGGACTCTATTGATTACCGACCAGAAGAAGTACACACCGCCAACAACTACTGCATTGATTTTGTTCAAATTAGATTATATTTTCTGTTTTTCTGGGTCTGCATCAGTTTCCAGACGGACAGTAAAGTAAACTGCAGCCAACTGTAGCTGCTGTTAGCTAATGTTAGCTCACTTTGTTAGCCGGGCTGCTCGGGCTGAGTGTTTAGCGTTTGTACCACCGAGAAGAAGAGGAGGTTTTCAGGCCCGGGGCATGGGGGATTGCTGACAGGGAGCAGAGCTAATGTCGTGCCAGAACCCGAGCTGGTTGGGTTGCCAATGTAACAGTAGCTTCAGTAGTCTCGATGGACAGAAGAGAAAGGGAAAGAATGACAGTATTCTTGCTGTTGGACTAGTAAGTAATATTTCTGTCAATCCCAAAGATGGCCTGTTTAGTGTCCTTGCAGTTGACCTCGCAATATCTAGCTTGACAGATGTCTGAAATACTGTTATCTATAAAGATAACCCAGCATGTTTCCTCGCTACCATCTCTGCTTGCTGTCCGTGATTTGGCCTCTTGGCTATCACCCCAGCCTCTTTAACATTATGACGGGTGTGTAGGCAGGTACATATTTACACAGAGTATTTGGTGGAGCCCGTCTCAAACACTGGTAACTAGGTGTGTTTTATTTTCCTTTTTTTTTTAGAGGGCAGTGGACAAAAGCAGCAGGGTTCTTTTTATATGATAATCTGCTGGATTAATATGCAGAGTCTTCAAAGACAATCGGCACAAAGCTCACGTGCAGCAGCACGTTTTGGTGATGTCGTCGAAGGCCTTCTCGTTCCTCCTCATTTGTTACACAAATGTGCTCAGGAGCAGAGCCCGCATCGGAAATCAGTTGTGTTGTGTGTCTGCTGTCACGTGTGCGCTCATTTTGTATCATCATATCCCCAAACATCCTTGAAAGCATCTAGATTCAGTGTTACATCAGTGGACTAATTAAACGTTTAAAAACCACGTGAGTGTATCGGAGAGAGGTGGATTGTAATCAGAGAGGAGCAGGGTTTTCTGGCTGCGCTAAAGCAGATTTCACAACCATGAATTAAATATAAGTGTGATGATCTCTCCAACAAAAGCACCTCCAGCAGTTAAACGACTTGCAACTGGTAGGTGGTCCTTTACAAGCGGTGCTTGCCCCGGAGAAATCACTGATAATGATTAACTTGACGTGAATGGTTTGTTTTTTCCTCCTGCTGTACCCCAGTGGTCGGGTTGCGAAATGTCAGGCCCAGACAACAACAGGATTGATATTTGACTCTTGTCAACATCACAAACACACACTATGAATGTACCTGCTGCCTTGGAGATCATAACAAACAATCAGTAAAGTCAATACTCAGGGAGCAGCAGGTACTGTTATTCCCAGAGACTGTTGTTTGTGACTAAAAGCAACAGGTAACACTCAAGAGGGCAGTCCACGCCTGTAGGAATATGAGAGTTTGATAGACTAAACATATTTAACTTAATATTGGCTGCTGCATGAAACTAAGACCAGAGCATACCGAGACAAATACCAAGAGTTTGAGGTGTTGAGACCAAGTCAGGGCAGGTTACAGCCTCTTTAGGTAGCTAATATTCAACACGTATCTTTAGAAGATGATCTTGAACAGTGGCCCCAACCTTCTGAGTAATCATACCACTGAAGAATTTACAGCCTGCTTTGTGTTTTCTTTTGTTTGGCAGATGAACTCTTCGGTAACAGAATTTGGCTGCAGTAATGACGAAGATTTGGCTGCTCCCACACAGCTACAGCTTCTCCGGCTGTGTCTACATTTACTTTCTTGGAGTGCGTGCGAAGGTGGCTATTGCCTGAATTTGAAGCAGAATGTTTTACATTCAATCACAGTAATAATGTTAACAAATAAATTAGACAATACATGGGGAATTTATTGATATGCCCACAGTCCATTGTCCAAGACAAGATGGAGTAAAACTGCGGTCGGTTCTGAGACAGAGACCTTCAAAAACACTCCAATATTCATTTGGAGTCTTCAGTTAAATGATCCATTCTGGTTCCACTTCAATAGGTGGTCAGTGTTAGCTAGTTGGCTAACGTTGGCAGGTATTGTTCAGCAGGTTTACTAAAGTGTGTCGATAAGACCACACGACTGTAAAACTGAAATAATGAACATGGATCTATAGAGCCGAGGTTTCTTTGTGTTTATCTCTGCAGACGAGGCCTCGTACATCACGTTACAGATTTAATTTAGTGTTAAAAACATTTTGACAAACGGTGTGTTTACATCTTACATCATCGCAGTCATGTGAGGCTGCTGCATCTGTTTTTTAATTCTGGTAATTGTAACATGGACAATCAAATTTGTTTTGTCGTTCTTTCCTGTACAGCTTCTGTTGTTTGTCTCAGAGCTGAACAGGAGTAGTAATCGACTGTCCCCCCCATCCTGCCCATGATCCATAATCATGGGAGCGCTGCACCATGGGCATTGTGTTTACTATTGATAAAGACAGCAGAAAGAGTGAGAGAGGTGGAGACTGAGGAAGATGCAGAGAGAAACAAATAAAGGCAAAGGAAAGCAGTCACTGGTCCTGTTCCTAGTCATAAAGCAGTGCATGTGTGTCTCTATCAAATGCATTAACCCATTTTGTTAAAGACAAATCTTTCTGGGAGTGGTTCACAAAAGGTGAGCGTCATCTGAAGGAAAACGAGCAATGCCTGCAGCAAAGTGTGCTCGGTCGATGCTTTTGCAGTGTAGAAACTAACAAACAACAGGGACAAGTAGTAGGCCAAGACTGCGTCCTTATAGAGCTGCCACTCAAGCACGGATCAACTGACTGTGAATAGAAACTCCAAGTTACACAACAAGCACTACATATGGCAAAAACTGGATGAGGACCAATTTAGGACTTGAAATGTGTTTGCTATTCGCTGTCTTTATTATTATTATTATTATTATTATTATTATTATAATACACATGTACAGCTGCCCATATTTACCACTGTGGTATTGCACTCTGAAACTGGGGACACTAAATTGCAAAAATAAAAATTCTGCGTATTATCGATTTAATGAACGTTCCATTGCACTTTTCCATGTTAGGGGTGGATTTTCCGAATATAATGGATTGCAGCATTAAAGCAGAGCACCAGGCCAGCATCAGCTTTCATAATTGATCCCACCAAAAAGAAAAAAAAAAAGGGCCGGCACCTACACGTGGTTTACTCACACTCTGACGTCCATTGCTTTAATTTTCATAGCCACTGATAGGTTTGTAGCAGTCATGATTACGTGTTGAGTTGACGCTCAGCTTGTAAGCTCTTCCACAGCGAGATATGAGCTGGCTGTGTTTGCACTTTGCTTGGCCCAGATAGGTTTGTGTTGTGTCTACTGAGCAGAGGGTTGCTGTCCTACATTCGCTTTATTCTGAGTGACTAACACATTGACAAACAGCAGCAAAGTTAATGGATGTGTAATGTCAAAAGTGGGCGACTTCATCCCACCAGTGCCCCAGATACTCGCAGAGAGCAGGAGTTTTCTTGTGAAGCGCCGCTGCTGTTAAAACAGAAATAGTCTGAATGTTTGATTATTTTTCTGTTTTTAGTTTTCCATCATACTTTGTGTGACTCATCGCTGGTAGAGCAGCTGCAACATCTGACCTAGGATGTGACTAAATTTAAAGTTTTAGATGTTGAGTGAAGTTATCTTCTGCAGTGTAATTAACCAACTCTGCACAGAGAGTACTTTGCACAGTGCTCACCTGTCAGATAGATAGAATTCTGAGAATACTAAATCTCTTGTTCAAAAATCAATTTTGAAATAGAACATTGAATCACTCCAGATTTAGGACTGTGTTATGAAACGGCGTCGGGATCAAGGTCAATCTGCCTGTATCGTCAGTGTAATTTCGTAACTAATACCCTTTTGGTCTTATGACAGTGAAGCCACAGAATATAGGTGCAGATCCATTTTTAATCACAAAATATAGTGTGTGGTGGGGGGGGATTACATTCATGTGGAACACAGTAACAGACAATATAGGACGATATGTTTCAGCCAACACTTTGGCTCATACAGTACACATGCAATAAAGAAAATATTTGTCTCTTTTCCAGGCAGCTTATTTTTAAAAAGGAGTGCAAATACTGAGGGAGCATGATTCAAACACATTTGTCATGTTGCTGACATATTCTAGTTTTACTAGTTTTTTGCAGTCGTCGTCAGAATATACTATATACTATATACTATATACAATATTTAAATTATTCTGAGCATTGCATCATGCCGAAAATAAATGTATTAAATTTGCACAACACGTTTTTCAACTCAGAACAGATTGTGTTTGCTTTCAGCTCACTACCTGCAGGACTGGGTGATGTCTGATGTTCTGTTTAAACGAGCGCTCACTACTCGATATATTAAAAAGCAAATCAGTTTTTATGTTAACCCTCACAAATAATGACTCATTTTATCAAACCTTTGAAGGCAACGTGGACCAGAAAGTCCAGAAAGAAAGAGCAAAAAACAGATTGCATTTCATGGAGCTACTGCTGCTGATAGTTGAGTAACGTGGCTTTAATCAAACCTAGTTGAAAAAGTATGAATTTTTTTATTTTTTTTTATAAAATCCCAGTCAGCCACAGTGGATTGTTTCCATAGGATGCACTGTCTATACCAAGGTCAACAGGAGTGACAGCACATCTTCACTTCCTGAACAGCATGAACTGAAAGCAAAAAAAAAAAAAAAAAAAAAAAAAATGGACCCAACTCTTCAAACTCTATATTTAATGTCACATAGAATACCTGCAAGAGTTTACAATACACAGGATTATGTCTTCATATCAACATCTAAGTGCAATCTAGTTTGGCACAGTTTCAGATAAGTGTCGACTCACTTTACTGTCTGTTGTAAACACACAAACTACCACAACAGGTGTAGTCACCTGCGTACGACAGTGTCTATTTCACAAAGAACAGAAGATAAGTAGAGATAGTGCTGGGCGATCGGAGGATAATGACATTTACCTCGATAGATGATGGAATAAAAAGCAACTCTGCACTTTGACAAGGAAATCATTTTTCCTGAGCATGAGCTAAATAAAGGCTACATTGAAAATAATCTTTAAAATTTAAAGTTTATTTTCAAGTCCTAAATTTACTCTAAACTCAGAACAAAATAAAGATTTTGAATTACAGTAAATGGATTTCCAAGATCAAGACTTGGTTGGGGAATTTGCAGTTTCTTTCTCCATTTAATACTTTGAATACGTTTCATTTTAAATGCCATGACACATCATCAAACCAGAGCATGACACTTTCCATACTGAGCAGGTCTAGACTGTAGACCCAACAATTCCCACCATGAGCAAACACACTGACACGTTGAGATAAATATAGTTATCACATGATACGGTCATTTCATATCTTTAGACATATCGCCCAGCACCAAGTAGAGGTAAAACGATTAGCCTATCCTCATTGGGTCTTCACGGTACTGCACAGTGCAGCCCACCAAGACACGTCTTCTCTAGAGGGATTGCATGCATGGAGCTGGTGTAGACAAAAGGAAACAGTCAAACATGTCGCCCCCATCCTTGCAGATTCACAGTATTCTGATATGAGTGATTTACAGTACAGGTCCAGTTTTATGTCCGCTCTGGTCTTCATGAGAATCAGTCAAACTGACCTCCGCTGGCCTTGTGCGTGTGTCCTGTTGACCATATCCTGATACATCTTGGACCTGAGGAATCGTGGGTAGGAGTCTTTCTCCATGAGACTGTAGACTTTAGCTTGGACTTCATTGAGGCTGGTTGGAGACGGATCCTCCAGGCTCTGCTTGGTCCTTTCTCTGGTGCGGTAATCAATGTTTACCTGCCGGAATAATGAGGAAATGCATATTTGAAAAGGGAAGGAAGCAACATTGACCCTTATTAGAGTGCGGCCCTGTTTATACCTGCTATTAACATCCAATCACACCTGGACAGCTCTAAGTGCTGGTTTGAATGTACTCAGGGTGCATTTAGATTTGTTAGTGAGGAGAACCTTAGAAAGAAAGTCCGTTTTCCTAGCATGCTGGCTGCCAGTTAAAAAACAAGAGATATCTGGTCCTTGCGAACCGAAATGACGTACGTGTTTTTCTGTATATAGAGCCGGGAAGTGAGATCTGATCACGTGAGGTCACTTTAATGCTAGGTGTGAACTGATGTGCTGTCCTTGTGATCGGATCATGTTAATACCAGTATGTGTGTCAATGCAGGTAAATGGCAGGGCCTGTGAAAGCAACACGGATGGTTTTCCGGTAAAAGCGATGGAAGGAAAGATCAACTCTTTGTGAAAAGGAACCAGGTCAGGTCAGTACGTAGAAAGCCTGGTAATTGCAATCTCTTGGTATATTTACACAGTGTCATTGATTAAAACATTAACACCAGTCACACACACACCTCTCTCGGTGCCTGAATGTCAATGAACTCCTTAAAGATCTTGTTAGCTTTTGACACAAGCTTGGTTGAGCTCTTGATTTTTTTATAGTCCTCGCAGGCCATCCAAAACTCGATATTCTCGTCACTGAACTCTGTCTTGAGAAACGTCCGGAAGGCAGCCAGGCCATCTGGAAAGGACAAATGAATCAGATAGTAAAAGGGAGGAGGTATCAACAACAACAGAAACATGATTGATACAACGTAGCACTTATTTCCGTCCAGCAGCTGAGAACTCTTATTTGGATGTCTTTCCCCCCATTCAGCATAGAGCAGCTTGATCATGTGGTAATATGCTTCATCCTATGTTGACATTTTTCCAGTGCGTACACACTCGTTCCCAGAAGCGGGAATCAGCGCTTATGATTAGAGCAAATACATCAAAATACTCCCCTGCCTTCATCAGTCAAGATAAGTGATTAATTAATGTGCTCCTATTGATGATAACACAGAGGAAGGGCATGTTTTTCTATGGGGCCCGTGTCACACTGACATGTTATTCTGCTGTTTACCTCACAGAGCTATGAAACCGGGCAGAGCGGAGGGGGTGGTCCATCTGTGCATATGCAAAAACATTACACACACACACAAACACACACAGCTGCAGTGTCAAGAAATCCCCAAATAACTGTGATAACAAGTGGAAAGCAGGCAGGGAACCTTAAAGATTTCTACAGCGTTCCCTCTGGTCGACTTGGACTTGCATGGAAAAGGGTTTTCCTTCAGTGACACGCTTTGTGAAAAGGGCTGCTGGGAATGTGAACGTCTCTCTCCACATTAGTTATGGGCTTAACAGGATTTTTCTGGCATGCAGAGCTGCATCCATTTTAGTCAAGTACTGTGTGTGGGAACGGGTGTTAGTAAGTACTGACTGGCACCCAGAATTCTAATATTTAGATTTGTATGGACATTTCTTCCTTCAAGGTTTTCCCTCCGGTTTTCTTGGAGTCTCAGCGTTTATCACTAAAAAGCATTTTTGTGCGTCCTTAAACTTGCTGGCGGTAGCAGATACAAGTTGTGTATCTGGCCACCTGACAAACCTCATCCCTCTTTTAGCTGCATTTTAGTCCCCACAAACTAATCAGGGAGTTATGTCTTCACCGTGTTCATGTATGCTGAGCATAGTAGTAGGAAGGTTTAATGCTTTTGGCTGCAGCTGAAAATGACACTGAACATTATTATTAAACCATCAGCAGGATATGAATCATGCCACCTGTGTGCTCGTGGAAACAAACAAAAACCCAAAAAGCTCCACAGGGTTGGATGTTTGATAAGATGCTTTCATAACCGCTAAGACTATTAAGGTGTCTTTAAATATACTCAGAGAGGCGATGGGCTCATGGTCTGTAGCTTGGCAGGTTAGACTGAGAACAAGGACGACTAAAAGACACAGATGGCTGCATAAAAAGTGCAGACTGGCTGATCTGAGGCAAGAATCCAGAACAGGTTAACGTGACACTAGCAGGAACCGTAGCTGAGAAACTTAATGAACCGACTGTCCAGAGACTTGAGCTTAAATACATCAGCGCAATTAGGAGCAGCTGGAGTAATAAGGACAATGCATGGCAGCTGAGGCCGAGACAATTACTGGGGACTGAGAAGTGATCATGTGGCACTCAGACAAAACCAGACGAGATATGATTGAAAAAATGCATCGTCCCTGTAAGTTTAAAACACGGCTGCTGTGTGTGCCGCTCCGAACGGCTAGAACACAAAGTGTAACCCCTGACGTAACACACTCTCAGCTTGTTAACCTCACTGAACGTTTGTGCACTTCCATGTAACAGCAGACGGTGTGTACAGGTCAGGCAACAACAACAACACACAATCAGCTTTAAACACTGACGGATGAAGAATGCAGTCAGTGAAATGTGCTACCCCCTTCTTTCAAATTAGATTAAGTCAAGGTGAATTTAATATCCAGGGGAACATTCAGTACTGCTTTGACATTACTTATGTAATGTGTGTATGCCTGTGTGTGTGTGTGTGTGTGTGTACATGTTGTCGTTCACCTCTCTAATTCTTGGTCAATTGAAACAGGATGCACAGGTGTGACACGCCGTCTCCGCCTGCGGGGAAAGGCCCTGTTCTCGGCTCGGTCGGTGAAATTAGTTTTTTTATGATTACATGTCAAACCAACGCGTTATGTCATGAGCCCGAACAAAACAGATAACGTTCACGCAAGTGCAGCGGCTGACAGAGGCGCACGGTGTTTGATATGATGGAGTTAATCAGTAAGTGAGTTTTCAGACATTTAAAGACACAATAAGGTTTGTTGAAGCTTTAGACAGGCGTAGATGCACACAGGTCCACATCAGGCAGCTGTCACGGGGACAGTTCACTGCTGTTGGTGCTGGTCGGTTTCCTCGCCACTGTGACCACGTGCTAGCTCATGGTGGGACTTGTTAGTCCTCTGTGAATAATGTTCTCTGAGGCTCTATGTGCTCTATTTCTGTTATCATTCTGTGATATATAAATAAAATTGACTTGAATTAACGTGCACTGTGGAGTTAGCATGTTGCCCCCGTGTCTGCGGGTGTCATGACCTTCAGTCACATGTTAAAAAATAGTCAGTCAAACGCACAGCTTGAAAGACAAAGAGCGGTTTCCATATCAGGTAAATGTTGGTTTTCGTCGAAGGAGAGTGTGTGTGTGTGTGTGTGTGTGTGTGTTTACGGTGACATCTCACAAGGTGGCCGTGCTCTGAGTCCACCTGTGTTTTCTTTAATGTCTCACTTGAGTGAGTTTGACTTTCAGCTACGTCACATAGCTTGTTAGCAGTTAGAAAATAAACACATGACCTGTTTGTGCAGATGGATGATTGTGAGCAAGTCTGTACCAGAGTGTGTGTGTGTGTTCGGTCCAAGGGGAAGGTCACAGACAAGTATGTGACTCATTATGTGGTAAGGAGTCCTCACAACACGGAAATGAGACCCTTACATAAGATGAGCTCTGAGGGGAGAAAATGGGCTTTGCTTTGCTGAGTGACAAAAGAAACTTTTAAAGAAACAGACATTGTTATTTTGAGGTAGAGGAGTTACATAATACTGCTTTAATGTAAAAGTAATGTAGAAATAAAATGCAGACAGCAGAAGCTGTGATTCATGTAAGCTGCAATTATCAGAGAGAGTTCTGCCTCCATCTCAGCCCAGTGTAACATGGCTGTCACATCTGTAACATCATCTGCAGGTTCCCGAGGAGCCACTGTGGAGTTTGTGTTTCTTCTGGGTCAAAGTACGATGAGTGTATCCTCCTGATAAAGGAAGCAGCGACACAGGGAACTGAATCTGATGAATTTACTGTTTGTGGAACAGCTGCTATGGAAAGTGTCATGTGATAACCTTTGTCATGATTTGCTACTATGCAAATAAAAACTGAGTTGAATTCTCACATGACGTTGCTGTGAGGTGGCTTTACGCTTCATGATGCTGGCTGTGTGCGCCGTGTGCAGTGGGACTGTTAAAAATAGAGAAGATGTCCACTTACATTTGTGAGACAGAAGATGATCAAACGACTCGGACCATCGGACGACCTCGTCCGTCGATAGTCTGATGGAGAGAAAGGCCAAAAGGAAAAGCGCCTGAGCGAGATGCGAACCAAACACTGCGCTCGTGCATTTTTCAACACAAGACGGAACTGTATGTATTATTGAAGGGCAGCCGAGTTTAATGTATGATGTATCCTCTGCTCACAGCCGTTCTTCCGCTCAAAGCTTGTAAAGTCTTTAATGCCTGGTCACAATTACAGAACGCTGACAGGAGGAGGGAGAGGAGGCAGAAGAAGAACAATAGCTTATGTTTGCATCAATTCTCTTTCCTGGAGTGGTGAAAACATTATGGGAACACCATGCGGCGATTAAGGAGATACATTAACATTATTGTGCCGCTCCACTTTGGTCGACGAGGCTATTTCTGAAACACATTTTTGATAATATAAAAGTATAAAACATTTCACACCTTTGCAGCAAATAAAGTTTATGCTGCCATTATGTGTTGAAGCAGCTTGTTGCTTTGCATATAAATGCTTGGCCTGATTGGCAGAAGAGAGAAAACACAAACACGCTCCTGGAAGTATTTTAAAATGAATTTACCACCCATATTTTATGCAGAGTATGACTCGGAAGTATGTCTTCAAATTAAGGCATTAATAAGCCTAATGACTGACCTCATTTGCACAAATGCTTGTGTTTAATTCATCACATTTATTATGGCAGTACATTAGGAAGCTTAAGTGTAAATTATTCACAGCGAGAGAAATGTTTCTCCACCGGTAAACATTCCGAGTGCGCTTCGTTTACTGCCGAGACTGCTTCCATTAAAAAGCAGCTTTGAATCTGAGGAAACGAGCAGAATTCAAATGAGACTTCAGTCACACTAAAATACTGTTAACTTGAATTAGAAGATTTTACTTCAAAAGTTTCTAATTTGCCAAACTTTGAAGGCCAAAGGTGACATCTTAGTTAACTAACTAACTAACGAAGCTTGAGTTAAACATTTGTCGCAGACACGGGATGTTTTTTTGGCAGACTCACTTCAGACACCTGGCGGCGGTTTCGTGGGCAGGAGGCAGGAACTCTGAGAAGTCGCTGTAGGAGTCAGACTTGTGGGACAGGCAGCCTAGTCTTGTCTTCATGGTGCTGAACCTGCTGAAGAGACACACAGTGTTTTATGTTTTTTTTTCTTACGTCTATATCTCAGCATTGCAGGTAAAACCTTGTCCCCATGTGTGCGAGTGATGATTCACACGTGGTTGCATGGGTATATTTGTCACAGAGACAAATAAAGAACATGCAGTGTTGTGACCAGTAGCTGCGAATAAATCAGGAAAGTAAACCCAAACAGGACTGCTGAACGTGTCCTCTAGTCAGTTTCTGCATAACAGAGGTTAAATGTTGCATCTGATGCATTTGTAGACAAACCATGCAGAGCGCTGTCGTCATATTTTAGCTGTTGCTAAGGTGTAGCTGGGCTGCCCCTTTAGATATTTTGACTATGCATATGTGCTCAAATGTTGTTGGGAGACTGGATGAATAAACTGATGGTAAGAAACAAGATGCAGAGAGATAAGGCTGACTGGACAGGACAGGACTGGATGTAGACAACAGGTGCAACTCCATATGCAAAGGGAATTCAGTAAATCTCTGGCGCATTCAGAAGAGCTTCAAACATCCCTGAGATCCAAACTGACTTCTTGATGAGGTTTCTTGGTTTGCAGAGACTGATTGCATCAGTTCTACGGAGGCCGAGCTCTCTCAGATAACTGCAGCTTGCATTAACTCACAGCATCCTTCACGGCTCTGCAGATGTAGATGCTGCACTCTCCACCTAATTTATTAGAATGATCAAACAGAATCAATGAAAATGCACAGTTCATTTCTTTGCTGGCTTTCAGGAAAATAGACGTTTAATGTTCATCACCGGCCTTTAGTTGTGATTATGATTATGATAAAAACACCTCTGTTCTCTCATGCAGAGATTTGAACACACTGAAATGAACCATATCCCCTCCGTCTCTCATCACAAGCTGTCCCATCTCATTTGTACACTGCTGCTGTCATGTACTGTTTGTCAGTGTTCTGCCTCCGGGACACATGGGTCACTCCAGATGGGGCACGGTCGTAAAAAATGCTCCATCAAAGGCCAAAGATTTCTGAAAAAGTAGGTCTGCGTCACAGGGAAGACGAAGTGTAACGGGAAACTGAGGAATATATAACAAATGAATGAATTCATAAATTCTGCTTTTGATTTTCCTTTTTGATTCCTCCGGACAGGAAACATTCCAAACTTTCCAAAAAGTTATCAATATGATTGACTGCCATAAATCGCCATAGAGCAAATGATTTTTTACTTTGTTTTGATTAAACAATCATAATTTAAGCTGATAATTATCAAGTCAGAGGTGCTGCTCAGTAATCCTGAGGTGGACACCACAGAGCTTTGTGAATCATCAGTCAGAGGCGCGTTTATCATCTTAGTTTTAGTTTGATGAATGATCATTCTTTATTTACATTGGAGCCATCTTCCCTGCTCACCATTCATTTATTAATCGTTCAAACACAAAGCTCAATGTTAACTGCATTAAGCAGCAAGAGACGGATACCGTCGTCCAGCACAGACACAGCCACGCTTCATTCCCATGTAAGTTTTTGTGATGGATCTGCCATATAATCTAATGTCTGTCTAGTCTTCAATCCATGATACTATTCACCCTTTAAAAGTGAATATTTCTGCTCTTTCCTTGTCGTGTTTCTGTCTCTCGAATGGTGCCAGCGCTGCAGAGTTGAAGCGGTGGGATTGTTTTGATGCTTGGACCTGAAATTGGGAACATTGCATGAAATGTACTGTTCATTAGCCGACCGAAAGCCTTTTTCTGGAATTTATTAACGTGTTCTGATGTCCTCAATTTACCTCTGACAGGATGTTTTGAGACATCTTATATTTGTGTTTGTACATCAGGTTTCTGATATCGTCTTAGCTTGAAAATGGATGGCAGCGTGCTAGAGTGTTTAATAAATATGAGGCTTTACATAGAGGACATGAAAAACATCACACTCTGCATTACTTTGGGTTGTAATGGAGAGTTAATACCGTGCATGCACTCCTAGTCTTTGCAGCTTATTTCAGATGTAATGTAGATTATGATGCTTTCTGCCCCAGAACACCCACGTTATGTATCAGATGTTATAAAACAGATGCGCTGGAATGGAAGGGTGGTGTGAGTCATAATCTGAAGGTGCAGTTCATTTGTTAATGAACGCTCTGCAGGGACTGTGCAAAAAATAATGGGCACAGATATTTTAAGTACGGCGGACTGTGTTTACTGAAGTTCACAAGCGAGGGTCGGCTTTTACCTCACATTTCTCCAGGACTTGTGGAAGGTTATAAAAGAGTGTTAGGACTTAGGGGTTAGGTGTTAGTGGTGTTGGCATTAGTGCCATCACTGCGTGAGGAAGTCATGCAATCAGACGCAGCTTGGCTGCAGCGCTGTTTTAATCCTCCACATGGCTTCGTACCCCACTAAGAGCTTTTCAGAAGCGGAGCACTGTGCCTCTGTGTCTCATCTGGTTTTATTTTTTGTGCTTCTACCGTGAATAATTAAGCTACATAGTTAAATGTGCATAGCTGCCCCAATCTCTGTGTCGTTCTTGAAGATTCGGCTCACGTGGAATCACAATTATTGTCCTGAGGGGTAATACGAGCTACATCGCTGTGCTGGAACATGAACATGATTTTTCCCAGCAAAGTAGAAAGTTAATAAATTTCAGTAACTGAATGCACATATTACATTTCATTACTGACCGCCTAAATACAAAAATACGTTGGTCAGGACCAAAGCGATGGATGGACGGACCAACTGAGCAATATTTACAAGCCTGGCTTGTCTTGCTTTGCACTTGTTAAAACACATAACTCATTCATGGAATATGACTCAAATTAACTCATTAAGCTTTTTCTACATTCACATGTCACTGTCATGCAGGCAACACCCTTCACGGATCACATGACTAGATAATAACAGACGGCGAGCACAAATTAGAGGTTATTTCATGCAGATTACATATTTATCAACATATTGCTGTCAGACTGCAATCAGAGCTCTGAATTCCATGTAAACACATCTGGCCTTGAATTCTTCTGTGGTGTGAACACAGAAAGTAATACATACTGCCACATTGGACAGCAGCTTTAATAGGTTAATTATGAGAGTGGAAACCAGCATGCAAACACTTATTTTGGCTGAATTTGTACGTGTCAGCATGTGCCTTTTTCAGCAGACAAAGGTCATCAAGTGAAGCTGATGAGGAGCGACAAGGAAATATCGATAAGTCTGTTTGGCGGGTGCCAAACTGTCAATAACACAACAACAGAGCTCCCTCCTCCCTCTCCTCATGCCTTCGGTCCTCGCCTCTCCTCCTCTCTTTTTTGACGAATCCTCTATCTCTCCGCCTGTTGTGAGTTGCATTCTTTGCCTGCAGTATGGTGCAGACACGTGCCGCCGCCATCGCCGAGCTATTTATAAAAATCCCTGACAAATACATGTAGTCAGGAGGAAGCAGTGCATGTTCTATTCAGCCATGCAGCAAGGCTGGCTCCTGGAGGAAAGAGGCTAAAAACAGCAGCAGCGCTCTAATGTCTCAGATACACACACACACACACACACACACACACACACACACACACACACACACACGAATCTAAAAGTACAGGCAACATCCGCTAGACCTCCAGAATCTGACATGCCCGCTGGGGGTTGGTGGATTAAGAAGTTAAAATCTAGATCACGGAAGCGTGTGTGTGTGTGTGTGTGTGTGTGTGTGTGTGTGTGTTTGCATGAACATCCTTTGATGTTACCTAACTTGGTGCAATGCAGGTTTTCAGATTTCCCCTCATGTCTTCATTTCTGAACGCTGACAGCAGACCCTGCAGCTGTACAGTCGTGTGTATGTGTCTGTGCATTAGCTGACATGTAGCATTTGTGCTAAGATTTGCATAATATGTAGATCAGATTAATTTGTATTGATATGAAAACTGAATTTGGTTGGTGCCCATAGATGACCAGTAATAATAAATGTATACCGTAATATACTATACATGATTGCATATGGATGGATGCGCAGATATCTGCGCTGACGTTAACGTTGACGTTAAAGGCAGAAAGACAGAGACCGCCCGCGTCACGTAGTCACTCAGGTTAAAAGAACATCTCGAGTACAGGTCAAATCCCTGCTGCCGCTCCTGCTGAGTGCAAGTAAAAATAGCACCTTGTCAAGTTGAATCTTCGGACAGTTTTGATGTGGCCCGTTATAGCAGATCACGTTTTTGCTCTAAATCTGGGACAATTTTCTAACGTCACACACGTCCATATGGTACTTACTGAAAAAGTCAAATACAAAACATGACAGCCAAAAACAATGACAATTTATATTTCAAATTAAATGCAATCAATGCACGTCTCATTTATGACAGTTAAACATATTACAAATAAATTCCAATCCATGTGAATAACATGTCAGTGAATTCATAAAAAAGTCATGATGCATGCTGCCATGCATGCTTCACACCAGTGTGTGTTGATGTGTGGACATCATAGATATATCAGGTGACATAAAGAGCGAGAACGTCTTCATCTGGTGGAGGCCGGGGTGGATGGATGAGTCAAAGAAACTCAGGAGCTTCACACAGAAGAGCTGTTTGTGTGTTGGTCACTGTTTTGGTTAATTGTAGAATTTATCAGTTTATCTGTTTGGTTGTTATGCGTCGAGTATAATATGAAATATCCATTAATACTCAGTAATAAAATCGGGGGTTCTTCTTGGAAAGGTTGGGAACTACGGCTGCACAAATGAGTGCTTCTCCTGCTTTTCTACATCCTCATTTATCAGTAACTGTCTCTCCGTTAATTAAATTTAATTCATGAACTTGTTAATTAATGTGCTCACTCGCTGTCAGCCTCACTGCCCTCCACTTCTTTACACACACACACACACACACACAGAAACAGGGTCATAGGCTTGTTTCGTCTCTGCAGAAGCGCTGAGCCGTGTCGGGTGCTTCCATGACACTGTGTGGCCTCGTTGTACTGATTCTCACAAAAATACTGAAACCAAATGATACCAAAGGAATCATTCATCTTTTCTTGAGGACTAATATCAGGACATTTTTGCAGAAAATCACAAAAGTTGCAGAAACACACACACGTGGGTGAAACCAGATATTGTATTTCTTTAAGTAGGTCAGTGCGATCGTGAATAAAAGCTTCACAGTCACAGGTTGAATATTTGTTCTACAGTCATAGGGAATGCTGCGGAAAGTGTTGAACATGCAACAGCTCCGTGTGTCAAATCAGTGCTGAACATCTCTCAGATTTTGGTGTAATCAGCGACATCACATTACATTACACATCACTCCGAGATGGTTTCCATGCCAATTGAGATGCTCTGTGATTCAGATCACAAGATGTCCAGGCTCTCTGGGCAGTTTTGGCACATCCAGTCATGTCAGAACAAGTTGTCAGATTTGGGATTTGAGTCACAAGAGCAACAACTGCGGTCTTGCACTTGTGTGTTTTCATGTGTGTGCCCTGCCCGGAGGACGGAAACCCGACTGCCCACAGAAGTATGCGTCAGGCCATCTGATGTGTCGCTGCCATTAGGAAGGAACAACAGAAGGAGGAAATCGTGGCTTATTTTGGGTTTATTTCTGTTTTCCGCAGACATATGATGGACAGGACTCCTGCTGCTACTTCCTTGTGTCCATGTGTTGTCTGATCAATAAAGTTTTCCATTTTATGCTGATTCTGGTGGCACCTGTGGACATGAGCAGCCGTCTTCCACCGCCGCCATGATAGGAAGTGGCTGAACTTTTTAAAAGGATTAGTTTGGTTTAAAGTGATTTCATATTCCCACGTGTATTTCCTCTGTGCCAGAGGACACGGTTATGTGCTGTTTACAGTAAACAGACTTTGCATTGTCATGGCCAGCTCAGAAAATGCTTCTGGGAAAACGGTGCATTGAAATATGATGAGAAAGTGCAAAAGACCCAGAAGCCAGATGTAGAAACGTTACAGATGCACAGAAAACATGCAGTTCTCACTTTGAGAACATGTTCCTTCCCATTTTTGTTTGTGAAATATTAATTTATATTTAGATTGGCCTCGTTTTATTCTATTATGTGTCTGCCCTCTTATCCTCTCCTATGAAACAATCTAGAACGGGAATAAACTGAATCATAGTCATTGTTTTGATGTTTTAGAGAGAGAGATACATACATTTGGAGATACTACCATCGATATCTTACAGGTACTTGGGATTTATTAATAAACGGGTGAGATATATATAGCTGCAGCTGTGACTAACACTGTACCTTGCCGAATCTTTAAAAATGCATTTCTCTGCTGTTCTTTTCATTGACAGGTATTCTATAACAGCCATGTTCCATATATAACCTTTAGTCTAGTTGTTCTTTCAGCAGGGTGCTGTCAGCAGACACAAAGAAGAACATATCTGCAACAACAACAAAAATAAATACATTCAAAAGGTTCGATTTTCTTCTCAAATGTGTTAAAATCTGACATAGTGAGTGCTGATGTGTCTACCTGACAGGTGTGACACAGCATGACGATTGCTGTCTCATTCCACACGCTTCTGTACTTACACTTCCTAAGTGTCATTTATGTCAACATGCAGTGTAATAATCGGACACCGGACACCAAGCCAATACAGAAGTGCCAAAAACTGCTGCTCCTTGAACGTCCATTTGAGGCTGCTTTGATTGACAGGTGGGTGCCGTTACAGCTCATTTGGACACCTACACGTCTCAGGTTCGATGATCCACATCTCTATCTTTTGAATATTACATGAGTCAGGAGGCAAAAGCAGCAGAAAGCCAATATGACTGCAGGTTTCATAGCAGCTCCTCAGAAACCTGCAGGTGATGTCACGCATACGCTGTCCATCCATTCTTTATATTATGAGTGGACGTAAACCATTTAGGCTGTAGAAGGAGCAGCAACATCAACATTGTGAAAATGACAGCACTTGAGGTGAATGTCATAATTATATTTTGGTTGTCAAATGTTGGTGTTAATAGTGGTAATGCTGCATGATATGCATCCAAGCCAATGGTGCTATCGTTTCCGGTAAGTGCACAACGCCTGCAGTCTGGTCACAATAAAAAATGTCAAAACATTTTTGCCCTGAGGACAAAGTTACTAACATCAACAAAGTTCTAGCCAATCAGAGACAGAGGAGTGCTCACTAACAAAGATTTTGGAGCGAATTAAACTTTAAACATTTTGTGTATGCATAGTTTTCATGTCAATTACAATAATATCCAGGTATATTAACGTTAGAGAAGAACTGAGTGTGTGTAATAGATTCAAACTTTCCCCTGGTGAATCATGTTCCTTTCTACATACATCACGCTCTGTAACTCTGCGGTCCTCGCTCCTCTGAGGCCTCCTGTGATGACACCTGAGCACATTGCTCACTTCAACAGTCGGATAGGTCAGCCTGGGATAAATCTTCCCAGGGGCTTTTTCAGCACGTAACACCATGATAATATTTTTCATTCACTCTCTACTCAGAAAGATACACTCGTACAGTTAGATTAACGTCACTGCCCCACTGCGCAGCCTCTCCTCTGTCTATTTATTTTGTATCAACTTAATCTGTGCCGAGTTCACGGGCTTCAGCAGCTTATAATTTAATCTCGCAGAGAATAGAAGAGCAGGGCCTTACAGGGACACTGCACATTATTTATCTCTGCAGCTTGTTTGGCGAGCTGAAAAGGATTGCACATCTGCTCTACAAATAGTTCAGGATTTTATCCTCTTTCCAGCGAGGTACACTGTTCATTTGGATTAATGTTACTCTGCTGCCTGCAGGTGTTGTGCTGCTGCCACTTTTGTTTCAGACTCGTACTGACAAAAGCTCAGAAAGACATTGCTACATGTAAGTTAGTCAGTCAAAAGGAGAGATGGGCACTCTGTATCTGTATAAACACATAATAATTTCTGGTTTATTGAAATTTTGTCCATCCATCTGTACCTAGAACAGCTGCAAGGAATTTAACCCTCTAGACCTCGGGAGAATTTTCTAATGTAGTTGCAGTTCTGACATCACCGTACAATACAGAGCACAGTGACTGTCTTTGCATGAGCTGGGGATGATTTTAAAATAATGTGTGCTCCTCTTCGCTTTCACCTCAGACAAATCATCGCTCTGGCTCACCTCTGGGGGGGAAGGAAGGACAAACAAGGCTTCCACATCTTTGGCAAACTATTTGACTCAGAGCTATGTCAGACTGCACTCGAGCACATCTGCCTGTCACGACTATTAAAAGCATGTGCCAGGGGTTGTTGGAGATGATAAGGGCACGCTGCTGACTTGCTTTAAGCTTCCGGAGAACATTTGGCTTGGTGATAAAATTAGAGCATGTCGTCTACTGTAGGCTATATCTGCACATGATGGGATGTGACTGGACTGGATGGGCTTTTGTATGGTCCTGCTTGTTAGGGGCAGTGTTAGGATAAGGACGGCAAGG
This sequence comes from Nibea coibor, assembly GCA_023373845.1. Classification (NCBI taxonomy): domain Eukaryota; kingdom Metazoa; phylum Chordata; class Actinopteri; family Sciaenidae; genus Nibea; species Nibea coibor. The sequence goes on along the minus strand of CM041718.1, from coordinate 25,635,350 downwards.
ATGAACGAATGACAATATATTTATTTGTGCTTTTTGACTTTAGTTTTCAGAGTGTTTATTAAACTATAACCATCCAGTGCACAGAGGCTGATGTATGATCTGTTGAATGGTGACGCCGGTGTTGCATGGTATGGTAGAAATGTTACACACTGTTGCTTTCCAGCACAGAAAGCCTGCACATGTTTGCAAACACTGTGGCTATTTACAGCAGATTAACACATCCAACCAGTCAGCATCATGTGTAACAAACCCTGTGATGCAGGTGTACAGAACTGTGGTCTGTTTTTAATCTGGACATGCGCTTTGTTCCGCTTAGCGCTGCTGCATACTGAGCAGCTACAGACACTGATGTCCGTTCTCACTCATCCTGCCTTCAGCCATTTATGTAATCACTTGTTTTTTTTCCACAGGGATTTATTTTGCATTGCAGAAAGCGTCTTCTAAAAGCATCGCTCGAAACTGTTGTCAGATGCATGTAGCAGGCACGCACTGACTGAATATGTTGAGCTATACAGTAGCAATGCACTCGCTCCCTGCTTGAATACTGCTGCACACTGTGACAGCAGAACCTGCAGATCAACACTTTACAGCAGCATCTGATCTTACGTTGTAAATGATCAACAAATGACGTGTTAGATCGAGCGAATAGTAATAAGTTAGAACATGTAGAGGAAAAAAGACACACACAAGACAAAGAACAGCGGAAACCAGCAGGCCAGTCTGACAGGGACTGCAGCAGCAAACTGAAGTGGTCTGCTTGCAGGGTCTCCTGCAGTCCAGGACTCACTTAGTTCAGTTTGCTATGTAGCAAACGTGAAAAATGTTCTTCACTTGGTCAGCCAACAGCTGTCACCTAATCAGAAAGTCTGTAAAGGTCAGGTAAGGTAAGGTAGTTCAGTTAGCAGCAGTTAACTACTCTAACAGGTAGTTAGTTTAAAGTTACTGAAACTCTGTAAATCACAGAGAGTTGAGCTGAGCAGCCGAAGGACATCACGTTTTTCCCGTCCAGATACTGGAGTGTAGCTGACATGTAGTGCAGCTGTGTGATTGCATTTTGACTTCATGGGGACTTTAATTCTCCTGTCAGTCACTGCCTTGGTCAAGAGCACTGGCTTAGGACTGGAGTTGGTCCCCAGGCGCTGCACAGTGTCTGCACGCTGCTCCTAACACTGAGGTTTACATGCAGAGGACAAACCTCCCTCGAGGGATTAATAGAGGACAAATTAACTTGATTTATCGTTGGAACTTTGTTGGAAATTTGTCTGACAGTTAACATTAGGGACAGGCAGAGAGTGGGGCAGATGACACGCAAAAAAAAAGGTGGTATGTACCTTAAACCACAGGCGACACTGACATGACTGGATAACAATTTTCCAAAATCACCAAAAGTTTGTGATTCAGAGTCACATTGCCAGCAGCCGCCTAGCTTAGCTGAAAGCTGTAAGCCACTCGCTTGACCCCGTCAAAAGCTAACAACATCCTCCTTCCTATCAGTATCTGTGATGCTAATGCCTCTGACATGATGAGTGTTAGGATCGATAACGTTCAAAAGAGAGCGGCAAGTAGGAGGAAAAGGGTTTGAACACACCTCGCCCTGAGGTGACACTCGTGTGGGCTTCAAAGACCTACTCCATCTTTGATAGCTGTGACATTTAGTGAACTGAAAGGCATTCAGCATCAAGGGAGGGGAAGGTAGGTGGGAGGGTGTGATCTGGTTTTCAATAGTGCTCACAGGAAACAGGTACTGAAAGCATGCGTGAATGAGCAAGCACTCAGCTGGAGATTTGGACATGCAGCCTCCCAGATTGAACGTAAACACTGAAATAAGCTCGATAACGTGAACGCTCGTGTATGAAGCTTGCATTTCTCTCCTGCAATAGTTTGTTTAGCGTTTCCAATATTAGCCACACAGACGTCAAATCACTTCATCAACAGTGTTTACCCAGATTTAACAGTAAGCCTCCATTCAAAGCGGCGGATAACAATCAGTCCTGTGAACCATTAAGAATGACAAAGAGCCACATCATGCTCAGAGCTCCGTGTCCACAGCAGAATTACATAACGCTTTATCATTCAATAAATGAATATGGATCCTTTACCTTGACTCCGGTGTGCCGTGCCTCCCCTTCTTTGCCTATCCCCAACGTGCGTTTTGGCAGAACGCAGTCTCCGTCTAGCCAATGCTGCTGCTGTGTGTGTGTGTGTGTGTGTGTGTGTGTGTGTGTGTATATGTATGAATGTGCACAGCTCAGAACTGAAGATATCTCGTGTTTCTGATGCCAGCGAGTGGGAGCTACACACAGCATGCTCAATGGTGTGAAATCGTGGAGGGGGGAGGCAGGCAGGAGGAGGCTGGGGGCAGAGAGAGAGAAGGATAGAGGGAGAGGCAGAGGAGGAGGAATCAGAGAGACAGTGTGAGGGGGAAGAGGGCTTTGTTTGCACAGGGAACTCTCCAAGGACAAACCCGAGTGCAGGAGGGGAAGCTGCTGTACAGGTCTGGAATGAAGCTGCTGAAACAATTCATCAATAATTTCTGACAGTGTTGGAAATTAAACACTAATAAATGTGACGACTTTTTTATTTTTGCTTAAAAAAAAGAGCTGCAAATCATTGTATTGTACTTCTATACTACAGGCTATTTGAGGACGTTTACATCCATGTTACATACATGTTAGAACAAAGACAAAGGGAGGAGTGACGAATGCATTAAAAACTGGAAAGAAGATTTAAATATTGGGCAAGACGTTAGTATTACAAAGATTACATACACATAATTCTCCACTTTTCTTTACACTCAGGCACACCTGCACGAGTGTAAACATGCACTCTAGGAAATTCATTTCAGGTTTATTTATCATGAGGAAGCAGTCAGTTCAGCATAGTTATGACAGATGTTGCAGAAATGAATGCATTGTTTTCTTTGGAGCAGCGTCAGGGATTCCCGTGGGGTATACAATACCGTAAAAGACTGTCGCTTTAAGTGTCCTCCAGGTCACTATCATGTGCACAGAATGTTACGTAACACAGCATCTGCAGTGTACACAATAGGAATTGACACTCAGAAGATAACATGAAAGTCATAACACACATGTTCTGGCAGTCAACTAGCATTTTTCAGTCTGAATATGATTCATGCACACGCACATGCAGAGCATGCAGGGAATGCAGTTTGTACCTTTATTTGTTTGTACCCACAAAACGTATCGAAGATGTGACGAGCATTTAGAAGATAACGAACGAGAGAGCGGAGAGTGTCTGTCTTATCGCAATCTGAGGAGGAAGATATGATCTGCAAGGAGTGTGGAGGAGGCGGCCTGGCAGAGGACACATAATTCTTACCACTGAATAGACAACCAAGTGTTACATAAAATTACACAGACACACACACACACCATGCAAAAGCACTGCCTACACACACACACACACGTTGGTGTCCTTCTGTCGACATCCTCCTCAGTTCAGTTTCAGACACACACACACACACACACACACACACACACAGAAAGAATCATTGGAAGGGTGGGGTGGTAAAATAATGTGTGTGTTTTGAGCGGTTGAATCAGTTTTTCTATCGGGGAAGGAAATCTGATCTAATGAAAAACAAACAAAAAAAAAAACAATTCTGGACAAATTCTGAGGAAATGAAATATTTAGAAACAGCTCCAAAATGTTCCAAAATGGAATCAGACTTTGAATCATAGTGCATGATAACGTGTGTAAAAGTCAGAGTGACCCTGCTGACTTTTTGGTGAAGTGTCCCCGAGACACGACACTAGATACAATACAAAGCTCAGGACTGTGGAGTTTACGGGGTTAAATTCTACTATAGAGAGAGTGAAGTTACTGCGCTTACTTTCTTTCCATGTTGCCACTGAATAAACATTATTCCAATGGGAACTGTAGCCGGATCATTACTGACAGTGCAGAGTGACTGCAGTCTATCACATGTTCCTGTATATTCTGCAGCATCTGTATGACATCAAAGTCAGGCTGGGTAAGATATGAAAAGTACATTATAAATGAAGAAGGTGTTCATGTTTGTCACTAAACAGCAGATGAGATGACACACACTCTCAGCAAAGAGCTAATGAATGCAAATGCCATCTGAAGAAAAGAAAACTGAGGCGGTGTGCTTCCGGTCAGGAGTGACACAGCTCAAAGGAAACGTTCATAATCGTCTCATTTTTCAGCTGCAGCTGACAGTTAGGACAAACACATTATATTGTGCGATGGACAAAAACCCATTCTTTGACCGTGAACCTTCACGTGAGAAACGTGAGCTCATGAAATTACAGTTTGCTCGATTCTCCCTTTTTTTTCTGCATGTTAATGTCACCCAGCAGCGGTAGACATCACAGTGAGCAAAAAAAAAAAAAAACTATGCCGAATTCAAAGCTGCTTTTCAAATGTGAGGAAGCAGGCCACAAAAGGGAGAGTGATGAAAATGTTCTCCCACGTCGCTGACCAGGGCCGTGTGACCTTCATGACGCTGGAGAACTTGAATGCTAGGTTTCCCACTCAGCCTCCGTCTTTGTGTCTCTCTGCGTGACTAATCGGTAATCCTCTACCGGAAGAAAATATTTTACACATGCTCACTCCATCAAGTACTTCGTCTTTCATAGACAGTCTCTCAGCATATACAGTATCAAATTCCACTTGATGCGGTCTGAAGTAGACCTATGAGAAGGGACATCATGTAGTAGTGCTTCCTGTTGCTTCATCAAACCCTTCACAACTCTGTAAAATGCAGTTTATACAATAGCTGAACCATTTATTCTATCGTCTGAGCTGGAGCCGGAACCAGAGCCAGTTAAAGGACCCCTTGAAGCGCGGCTGCTGATGCCCGTCTGCACAATACTCCGGCCCGGTGCTATTCCCCAGGAGGTCATGGGGAGAGGCAGACTGACATGTTGGACTCATGGCATTCGTGGACTGAGCTGGACGTGGCAGATAAGAGGTGACAGGTGCCATGATGGAGATGGAACATGGATGGACAGGTGGACTGACTGATGTGATGCAGGTGAGAGGGAAACTGGAGACCTGGATGCCCAGCAGCACTCACACTTTTGTTCATTCAGGAGTCTGTTCTTATTAAATACGTTATATGCTATAAATATATGATGGCTTCTTTTGACTATTAACTGTCACACGCAGAGACCCGTCGTAGATTTATTAGATGCTTATTTTGCATCTACGTTCCACATCTTCCCTTTCTGTGTTTGTTCTCTTAAGTATGATGGATTACACAAAGATGAGACTTAGAGAACTCCTTAGAAAGGTTCAGTGATGGAATAATTCCTGTGACATACCTGTACAGTCCGTAATTATTGTCCCCAGGTCTAAATATATTCACCCTCTTAGTCACTGTTGTTGTGTCTGTCCGGATTATCTCAGGATTATCAGATTTAATTTTACAGACTCCATGTTTATTTTTGTTCCTTTGGACCTTTTGGAATAATCTAATCTCCCTCTTAAAAAGTGTATAAATTGTGACATAAAATAACTATTATATTTTTGGACATGAATCATATTTTCATGACCTTGCATACATCATTAAAATAGTACACCAGCTGATGTTTAATCAGATTGGAGAAGTAAAGAGGCCTTGTTGTAGTGAAGTGCATTGTTGCCTCATGTTCCTTTTACCAGGAAACCTTTAATCTAAACATTTGGGATAGTCAGCAGTCTAGAATTGAAGGCTGTCCCTGAGCTGTCCATCAAGGTGGCAGACTCAGCTGTGGCTGGTTTCATAAAAGTTCCTCTGAACACTTCTGATGTCATTCCATTTACTGTAAGTCCACCAAACCCATTCCAGAGAGCGCCGAGTCTCCAGTGTCATTAAAGATGCTGGCTGACCCTGACAGGCCGTTTGTCATGACAGTTGTAGCGTAGGCTGTCCCACCACAAGATTTCATTAGAGCGGCATGGCAGCTCCAGTCTGTAGAGCTGTGACGTATTTCTGAGTAAAACATAAAATTATGTGAGCAAGATGGATCTGATTACAAGCCTGATTCCAGAGACGTTGGTACATGCAGTGATGCACAGTTCCACCGAGTTTGGACAGGGGCCATAAAAGTTCTGTAAAATTCTGTTGACCTTCGACCCATCAGGCAGCAGGATGTTTCTGTTATAGGATACTACCACATGAGTTCAGGAACACATCCAAAAACACAGTTTGGCTTTCACTTTGCAGGTCTGAGTCTTGTAACAAATCAAAAGCATCTTTAAATGTGTCAGACAAACACCCAGGAGACTGTGTGAAACCAGTGGTGCAGTTTGGTTTGGTGGATTTAAATCCTAAAACCTGATGGTGCAGCCCTATAGTGGAAAATGTAGGAATGATTCATGCGCTCTCAAAATGAAGGATGGCATGCACAGATAGACTAATACAGAATGATTCTGGAGATGGAGGCGGCATACAGATAAAAGGTGCAAACACCATCAGTGACCTCCTCCAGAGAGTAAAGGCGGGCGGGTGAAAAAGGGACTATAAGTGTTGAAACCCTACAGATCATATGACCATATGTTTAGCAGAAACACAAGTGTTACAGCTCCCATGCTTCAGCTGTTCTCACCAGCGAATCATTTGGGTTAACCCACGTGCGTACCATGTGATATCGACATATAGCCTCCCCAATCATTCTGGCCTGACCTGGAAGGTCTGTAGAAATTCCAGCAACCCAGATTGAGTGCATTCTGTGTCAGTGGCACAATGCTGTGTCACCCACGCCTGCACGTGTGGTGTTTGATCACTGTTTGATCATGGAGTTAGATGACTGCAGGGCTTCCCTAAAACATCAGCAGGCCATCATCTGGTACAAAGTGTCTGTGCTAACATCTTCAGGGTGATTCAAGCAATAATGATCGCGTCACAAGTTGTTCCCAGAAATATTTTACAGCACAGGAGTCTTCCAGGATCCTGGACAGGACAAGAACTGATTCATCAAAGACGTTATATTAGACCAGATTAGAGGATGATGTAATATTTTCTCTTCAGGTCAGTGGGAGTGACATGCGAGAAGCTTTAACAATAAAACCATAAATCATAAAAAGGATCACACCTGCGGAGTTATTATAGTTATAAAGGGGAATACCCTGGCTGTCATTACTGACCATACATGTATCTGTAAATAGACAGAAAAGGAAATTGCCTCCACTTCCCTTTTCCAGACAAAAAAAAAAAAAAATCTGGGATAGACATGCACAGCTTCAGTTGTGAAATAACAGATTTGAACAATAATTTCAAATGGTGAATAACTAACATCTAACAAGTGTTAAACAGGAGTGCTGTGGGAGCTCCAAGCTCTGCAGTTTTGTGTATAATCGAAAATTCAACAAGGAAGGAGGTGTAGGATGAGAAACTACAGGGCTGCAACTTTCAACTTTCATTGTCTAAGCACTTATTACTTTGTGCAATGACAAAGTAAAATGTTTAAAACAAATAATGTTTCAGTGTAAAAACTGCTGAGATAAAATCATCATCATCATCATCATCATCATCATCATCATCATCATCACACTGCATGTAACCTGTGTGACCCATGAGGATGCATGAGAACGTGCAGCGGTGTGAAAACCACTGCGTCACTCAAGTATTAATATATGAAGGTCATTAATTGCATCTATCTTTAGTACTTCTGCCTCTCGGTCAATAAATCCGTCCCCGGCGTTTCAGTCGTTCTCAGAGGAAATGATGCACTAAAGTCTTCAACTGCTGTTTATTTGCTGAGCGGCTGATGAACCCGTTTCTTCGTATATTCAGCACCTCACTGGTGACGACTCAATAACCTGCACTCGCCTTTTTTTAATCTATGATTCACAGGAGTGTTTGTTAATGCAGAGGCTTGAGTCAACACGAATGAGCATGTATTCCTTGAAATGCTCTTCAGGGAAGCATTGAGAACAAACACTGCACTTTTTAGACTCCAAATTTCAGACTTATCAGAACTCTCGTCTGACCTTTTTTTTTTTTTTTTTAAGAAGACATTTTGACCTGTCACAGCGAGAAAAGCTCAAGTGTGAATAATGAAATTAATGATGGCTGAATTTCCTTTAGCTGCTTCATGCTCCTGGTATTATGCATGCATCACAGAGGGCTCACTGTCACACTGAAGTGGCTGATTGAGAATCTGTTAAGGTTATTAGTAACACCTGAGCTTTTCCTACCATGTCAAGTCAAAATGTCTGCTGTTTTTCTTACTTCTAGCATGAACGAGGGCGTATCCAGTGCCGGTAGCACATGCAGCGTCTGTTAATATAAAAGGCCCATTCTAAAAAAAGGTAACAAAACATTTGGATTTACAGCTGAACGTCCCTCTAAAAGCACGTGAAATCCTCCAGTGAATCGGAGGAGCAGGCGGGCTCTTTATTAGCATCGTTTTCTAAATAACTTGAAGAGTTCTGGATGAACGGGGAAACCTGTTTTCTTACACCAGGCTGTAAACACATTTTTATCATAACAGCTTATGGAGACTGACTCAAGTGGCCATTTGAGGAATCAAGCGGTTGTCTTGATCAAAGTGGTAGAGCGGGTTGACCCACATTACATCCCTCTAGCAATGCAGCTAGCATGGCTAATGATAACCTGCAGCCTCACAGCAAGACACCGCCAACTCTACTCTGCTACACCTGTGACTGATATTTCAACTCAGCTGGTATGGATATATGGAAAGGGAAGTCAACACTAACATATATTTAAGTACTGCAGTGTACCCTATAGAGTAAAAGTTAATCACGTGACATTTTAAGAGAATGTAGCCAGAACAGAGCAGGATTTTATTAATTAACTTAACAGAATTAAGTTTTTTTTTCATATTTATGCTAATATGAAATTCTCAATTAGATCATTTTCATTTTCAGCCCTGGTTTCAAGTGTCAAGGAAGCTGCCACTTCACTGTATGTATAATAAGAGGCTTAATGACAACGCCAGACAAAACCAAGGGCCGTGCCATCATCAAGATATGATCGATTAGCATGTGCAACACATACAATCTGCAAGCTCACTGCAGCTAATCGCTGCCCCCGTTATCCACCTTGGTTACTTAATTACCTCACTGTTATAATTCTGCATGTATCATCTGACCACAGGGCCATTTCCATGTTCTGTCTGTCTGCGTTACAGCATTTATTTAGACCAATAAAAACAAGCAGAATTAGAGCATCAGGTTTTTCACACCACCTGCTGAGAATCACCGCGCTGAACTCATTTTAACAAGGCTGCTTTTCCAAGAAGGAGTGCAGTCTAAGTCTACTTCTTTAGATGTAATTCCTGGAAATATACATTTATGCAAGCATGCCCCGACACTTATTTAATAAAAATGGCTGTGCACACACGCACACATCAGAATCTGACCTTCTGAATGCGGCTCTGTGCCATAAAAACAAACAAGTCAGTTACCTGGCAACCGTGCTGCTTTAAGAAATGCTCCCTTATTTTGTTATGGCACCTAACGGCGCTCCAGACTCGCCACATACACGCTTAGCTTTCTGTTGACTGAGTATCAGGACATCGTCCGCGAGCTGAGAGGCATTTAGGGGTTTGGGATGCAAGAACATCAAGTGTCTCTTCCTAAGCAGAGAACGTATCTAACGAGAGCAGGCTGTTACAAATGAGTGTTTGTACAAATTATCATTCCACACTCATAAAAATGATTTTTGCCTGCAGTATTGATTTTTTTTGGTTTCGTCAGTAAACGAGCAATCACAACGAGCAAACATGTAAGCCATGATGGATCAGGCGTATGTTAGTGTCCAGGAGATGAGCTGGCACCTCTCCAGCTGCCATAGTTTGGTCCATACTGGACTTGAATCGGCCACCCTCCGGTTCCCAAACCCAAGTCCCTACAGACTGAGCTACTGCTACCCCGTCATGTATAGTTCAGAAAGATGGACCCAAGCAGACACAGAGGTACTGTATAGTGAAACAAAGGGAACTTTTAATGACACTTGGGTGGAAGTTCAGCCAACAAAAATAAATCAGGAGCACAGGTAGAAGCGCAAAGACTGAACAATGCAGACCCAGGAGCCAAACACAGAACAGAGGACAGAATACAAGACCAGTGAAACACACACAGGTGAAGCCAAGGATCACCTGGATTAAATACACAAACGAACGAGACACAGGTGAGAACTAATCAGGGACAGGTGAAACTAATCAGACTGGAACAGACGATCAAAAGTGTCAGGAAATGCAGCAAAGGCTGGAAGCAAAGTCACGGACACAAAGAGGACGAGAATTACAAAATAAAGAGCTTTTCAAAACCCACTTCATGTTCTTAACTGTAAATGAACGATTCAAAGATTTGAATGTACAGTAACTCACTCTGCCATGCTTGTTATGTCTGCTTTAAAACATACATACAACATTCTGTGGCAGACTGAAGTTTTCTTTCAGTATCCAGTGTTCTTATTTTACACCGTGCAGGTAGCGTGCTCTAGTGGCCGCACGCAGGCATCACACTTCCACTCCATGATTCTGTACAATCGATTAAATCCAGCTGATGACAGACTGATAAACAACTCCACCACAGCCATCACTTGATGGATCGAACATCTCCGTGAACACACATGCACGTCTCCAAATATGTTTTTCTGCCGGGGTCTGCTGCTGCTGTAATAATTGATGACAGTTGTGATAAAAATCCTCACGTTCCTCTGTGCCTCAGAGAGTCTTCAAGGACGGGAGCCCTCTGGCAGGTTGGTGGCTCTCTCCGCCTGATTGCCTCCAGTGGGACGTTTCATGTGGAGCACAGTATAAACACCTCTGACTGTGAACAGCAGGGAAATGGCAGCAAAGAACGAGGCGTAGACAAAGTACTGAAACGAAATGTGAGGATTACACGAACTGTGGATGAAGACACATAAATTAATGAGTTTGTTCATTTAATTATGCCCTTCTCTCCCTCGTGGCCTTTCCTTCAAAAAGCTCTCCAAACAGCAACATTTTCTTCAGAAGCTTTTCATCGGCTCTGAACTCGTTCATTTATTAAAGTACACTTCCTTTTCTTTTGTTTGTAACCTATTGAAAACGTCTTTACAGCCCCTGGTTCAAATGGTTCATGTGTTAACAGATAACAGTGAGTGTCTGACTTGTGTGTACTGCAGTACCTGCGAGGTGATGCTGAGCTGCAGACTGTTGATGACGATGGCTGTGAGGACACTCTGGAGGACCGTGTTCACGAAATTGTTCATGCCGAACACCAACGCGTAGCGCCTCCTGCTCAGCGTCTTGGCTATCTGAAAACTGGGATACTGAATATGAGACGCTGCGCATTACACTGAAAGTGCTGAACATGGTGGTTTAAATGAAATAAAATTATGAATCAGAGTACAACTTACTCTGAGGTGGGCAAAGATTTCAAACTCATAGAGAAAATGGAAGATCAGTAGAAGTTTCTGTACTAAATTTGGTGCCAACGCATGAACCAATCCATCGGATATTTCAAAGAGTGTAAACACTGCAAACGTAAGAGTCAAAGAATTCACCCCTGTGGACACGGATGTCTTGAATTACATTTACAGGTAGAGGAAAAGTCATGGGATTACTAAAGTCAGTAAGATTCATGCTCTAGTGACCATGGAGGCGATCTATCCACTTGTTGTTGAGATATTTCAGTTTGGTCCAAAGCGGTGGACCAATCAATCCACCAACCAATTTCCATTCCAAGATACAAACTGACTGACAGTTCTTCATTTAGTCCCAGACAGCATGAGCAAGATAAGTCTATCACAATGATAAAAGCGAAGGAAAAAAGAACAGGTTGAAACTGAGAATAATTCCTTTAGCTTTAACTTGGAGTTGGTGCTGGATGTATTTGATTTATGTCAGGCCCAGGATGGATATCTTTACCTGATCGGAGTATTAAGTACAGCTGGAGCCCAAATTACCCAAGAAACTCCAAATAAAAAGAAGACGGACCTGCTCAAGGGGTCAGAGGAGCCACGCTTTCATTAACTGTGCTACGTGGTCGGGATATCTGGAGCTTTAGAAAACTCTCTATTCATCCCAAAACCATAACAGCTGATAATGTCTCACAGCGAATGTCTTTAAGTTACAAAATCATCTTCTGAGGGAGTTTGTACGTTTGATTCGAGGCCTCACATATTAAAATTCTGCACATCAGACTGAGGCACGTGCTTCATGTGGTCTGGCTGCTGCCGGCATGTCCATGCTGGAATGATTCTTACGTGCAGATGGTGCTGAGCTGCAAGTAAACTGTTTTGAAGAGGGAGAAGCACATGTAGCTGATCCAGATGTTGTCAGTCAGATCCATTAGGAATATGGCCCCCGCGACCAGGAATGTGAAACCCCCGAGGACCAGTTCCCCCCACACAGACCACTCCAGAGACATGTGTCCCACAGCAACAGAGGCTGCAGCTCCTGAAAGGGGAACACAGTCACTCTGTCAGTGCAATGCTGTGGGGGTGTCGGAGGTCTCCTCAGAGACCAGTACATGAACTGTTCAGCTGATGTCTGCTGAGGGAATTTATTACAATACTGTACTATATAGCCGTGGTGAAGTTCATGCAGTGAGGCGCTTGACATGGCTTTTCTGATTTACTCTGATCAATATCTACGTATACAGACTGCATGATTTGACACTAATATGTCTCTAGGTCATGTTTTGATGAATTTGTCTGACAACTAACATTCAAATCCTCCACCAGTTGAATTCTGAGCATCATTTTGGAAAAAACATGCCTCTCACATCAGCCACAAGGTGGCACAGTGCAGCCCTCGTACATCACCAGGCTCCAGTCTCCTCATGTGAAGGAGCTACGAGGCCTTTTATGACTGTGGATGGATATAAAGGCAGAGACTCCAGACAGTGAATCTTTGGAGCATCGATTATTTTAGGACACTCACATTTCTCTTTTTTATTTTGGAATGCTCGCTGATTTTGTCCCCTCTCTCTCCATCTCTCCCCCATGAAGTCAGAATGTATTTGTTTTTATCACACGTGTCCGCGCTATATGTCACCTACGCACACGGTATCTGACCCATCAGTGACAAAGAAAAGTCATTTTTGAGGTATTTCCAGGTGTTCTCAGGGGTGTTTTAGAGTTTCTCATTTTCTGGTGAACGATACAAAAAGTTATTGATGGCCCATCCTGCACTCTGGAGTGTTATGTTACTGATTTTGCGTCAAATGAAACACTTTCTCTCTCTTGAAGTTATTAATGTTTGATACAGTCTGTGAGTGACTCTGAGGGCAGCTCAGCTTCAACTCTCTGTGATTTACACAGTTTCCTGATGGACAGCTTTAGCCCAACAACTGCAGTTAACTGACAGGCAACAGAGCCGGGCTCAGCAGGACCGGACAGGACAAGACCGGGTCCGAGCACAGCCTCTGAGACCAACAGGAAATAACGTTAAAGTACTGAGGTGATTCACAGACTTTCCTGATGGTTGCTAAACAGTGAAACTCAGTCAGTCGTGTAGCTAACTGTACTCAGACTGGCCATCGCTGGTTTCAGTTCTGGGTTCAATTAATTAATTGAAAAATGCAATGCGTTGGGTGTAACGCACACTTGCTATTGGCTACTGTAAATGCCAATCAATATTCAGGACAAGTGCCTCCCTATCCGGCAGGAAACATAAAAATAAGCGCTCTGCTTTCTGTTTCACGGGAACTTAAAAGGTAAAAGTGTTTTCACTAGTTTATAATCACCTCGCATTTTCTCATTTCTTGTGACGTCCGTGGTTTGTCCTACACGCTGGGAAGGAGATGATGAGCCGAAGGTGAATCGCTGACGGTTAAATTAAACCTACACCTGACTCGCATTCGATGAGGCAAGTGTAAATAGGAAAATCTTGGACTCCCCAGAGACGTGGATCCATTTCCTGCAGAGCTCTTAATTCAGTAGAATATAAAGAGAGGCAGAGCATAATTGCTTCACTCTTAAATGTATACATTTCCTGCCTGATTCCTTGTGCGTTCGTGGTCAATGAGCTCTAATGGTCTGACGCGGATGCCACCTGGGACAGACTGTGTATTTAACGCGTTCTTAATCAATCCCCCAGACTCTGATTAGCAGAGGGGGGTCAAATGCAGACTGAATAATTGGAGCAGTTTTCACAGCAGTGTCAACTGGAGGCTTAGAAGGGTCAGCAGGAGCCAGCTGTATACAGCTTCATAGAGAGGGATCAATATTGCAGCTGGGCTCGACAATATGTTCAAACATCAGGAGTTCAGGCTAAATACCAACTCGCTGCTCGTGTTTCAGTTTAACTGGATACGTGTGTCTGTATCTAACAAGGTGAACTTGACACACATTTAAACCTAAACATGACATTAATAAATACATTTTCTTTGTTTCCTGTCAGAAAATATGACGCCAGAGACCAATGAAGGTATTTTAATTAGGAAAGATTATGGTTCCAGTTAAAATAACGTACAATGATTATCGGCCTGCAAAGGGAGGCACACTTCAGACGTGCTACAGGCACGTCCACCGTGCTCCCTGACTTTCCACCTCACTACATAAAGGGCACAGAGTTTCCTGCATGTGCACTGAACATTGGATTTAAAGATAAAGAATTATTTAATATGGACTGCGTGTGCTTTGAAATCTGGATACAGCAGGAAAAAAATGGAATATGTATTTTATTCTATCTGTTGTCCATGTATCTTTTGTTTTAATGCATTGCTGCTGTTTCCAATTTGAGAACGCTTGAATCCAAAGTCAGAGACACAAAGCTGTGTAGCCAAACAATTTAGTTTTGAACTTTCACAAAGTTGCAAGAGACAGATTAAGACTGAGTCTATATACAGGGCTATAGAGTGCTGTAGGGACAAATTTCAGTTAGCGTCTGGTTCCCTCAACAAAAAGACAAAGTTTTTTTCCATTAATATACTCTGTGTTAAATGTCGTATGACGATTACTCACTTCTTTCTCTTTTACTTCATTTGAAGTGTAAATGTCAGTGGCTATAAATGAACTACAGCATCACATGACTTCAGCACCACCAGGAAACTCTCATTAAGACATTTGTTAACAACGAGGGAACCAGATGTGGAGAACACGTTTCTGGTTGTAGGTCACATTCTCTCGTTTTGTAAGTTGTAATCAAAAGTATTGGACACGTTGAAATTTTGACAGATTTAAGCAGCATTGATTTTTACTCCCTAGCATGGTTGAAGCTCCTACGATCTCGTAACATGTGGCACATGGAGAAAAACGTGACCTCACACTGTGTTTGGTTATTCATGCTGATTAGATAACATCACACCGTGTGTGTGTTGCATGTAGGCGAGTAAAATGTAAATTTGCACACTTTGAGCTGCATGTGCGATCTACAGGAATGTATCCGGCATAAAATCCTCGGACATCCCTGACCCGGGGAGGGGGATGTCTCACTGAAGCTATGTTTGACTTGTAAATGACTTGTGATTACTGTTTTAGAGCGCAGATAACTAGCTGGGTCGAGGTGCCCGGTAACTCCTTCTCCTTGAAAAGCATACTGTACACAACAATGTAACTCCTCACAAGTTTGTTCTGCATACACATTTGGTTTTATCTTAATATTAATGAGCTACTAAAAAATGTTGTTCTCAAGCCCGGGGACGTACAGTTATTAATACGCTGAATATGAAAATAGTAAATTATGTTGTGCTTTTCTGCCATATTTTATCATGTTGTTAATCCATATGCATATTTTTTCCCTATCGGTTTCCACCAGGTTTTTTCCTCAGGGATGTTTTCTAAGTGTGGAACAGAGAAAATACAACAAGAATCTTTGGGGAAATATCAGACATCGGCCCTACAGCTTGACTGCATGTTGGGCAGAACCATTTACAAGTGAAAGGCATACAGCTGGATGCGGTTTACACAGAGTAATTGCCTTTGGTTTCTGGGGAATACAGGAATGTATCAGTACTATAATCAATAAAAGTGCACTGGCTGGATGGCAGCAGCTGCTATACCCATCTGGGGGATGAGAGCAGGCAATTAAATTGTCTAATTAATGCCGCTCCTATTGTCTGACGTGTTTTGGGGGTTGTGAAATACTAATAGTAGAAAGGGATTGTGTTTTCTTTCTGTCTATTCAATTCAATTATTTTTGTAGTGGAATGTGTAAAACACCGTATTCTTTAATGAAAATGTTGGGACTTGTTTTTGTTTTTTTACAAGAACCTGAGCCAGTTCTGTTAAGTAGCCAATGCAGAATTAATCAGCTCTCAGATTTTACACAGCTTTGAAGTGACGGTGGAGAATCAAACTAGAAGTTTGTGGAACTATTTTTCTGTAATGACACTGGGAGTTAAGAACAAATTAAATACCAAACACAATCAGCAGAAGAAGACGTGTTCAGATCCAGAGGAAAAGTTCAACATTTTGGGAAATGTCACTTTCTTGCTGGGTGGAGAAATATGTGACAAATTATGACAAATTAATCCAAGAACAAAACAAATAAGCGGTGCGTTTAGTTACCTGTCAGTGTGCTGAAAGCATCCACCCCTCCGTTGTAGGCTGTGAAATTGCCCGGCTGTATATGTAGCCAGAAGAGCTGGATGTAGGCGCTAACCTGGTAAAAGCCGCATGTCCCTGTAGCTGACCATATGCAGTAGAAGAGCATGGCCATAGAGGAGTAACATTCCTTACAGTCCAATAAAAGCCCTCTGAACTTACTCCCAACATGCTTTGCAGCCGTTGTGCTTCTCGCCCAGATGGAAACGTCCTCAGAGTCTGGAGTTTCCTCGCCTGAGGTTCCATGCTGTGCAGAACGTGTCCCCTTATGGAATAAACTAGTCTTAGGCATGGGCAGCAAAAAGGAGGTTAACAGTGCTACAGAGACGGAGATGAGAGTTATAAAAGCTAAGCAACCCAAGGACACTCCACCCAAAGACACAAGCAGCTGAGCCAGCATGGCACCCACAGCATAGCCCAGCAGTATGGCCCCTTTGACATAACTGGTCACTCTCTGATAATATCTGGGCTGAACCATGGTGTAAATGTAGGAGAAATAGGCCACATCTGCAGCCATGGCGATGCTGTAGCAGAAGAAGGCCAACTGAGCCAAGTGGACCCCCGAGCCAAAGAGTATCAGCAGCATGGTGGTGACATAGGTGATCCCCTGGAGGATGATTACAGGCTTGTACCTGAGAAAGTCTGTCACCAGGAGGACTGGGACGAGGAGAACCAGGTTGGAGTAAGTCCACACAGGATACACCTGTCTAGTCACCTGGATGTGGAGGAAGGCAAACAGAGACCTAATTATTTTTTTAGAAAATGATTCCTAACTGCTGATTGTAAGAGAATAGGTTGGCAGAGCACCAGATGCAGTTTCACCTCTGTTCATCCTCAATGAAAAATTGCCTCTGCACGGACATGATGAAACAGGAAGTAACACAAATGAGGCTCATAATGTGACACGTTGATGCATTTGAATATTATGCAAATAAACACAACGGCATCAGCTTGAACGGCGCGTCCTCTTAGGCAGAGTTTGGCTCATGAATTGTTTTTCGTGTTCCACTTTGTGTGGCGTATATATTCAAATCTTAATATTTAAAGATGGGACTTCAAATCTGAAACCTCCATCAGTCATCCTGAGTGACAAACGGTGAGTGTGGATGACAGCAGCAGGTTGTTGGTGGTGTAGCATTACGTCAGGAGCTCAAAGGTGTCTTTGAAAAGGAACGCTGAAAGAAATAGTTGCCGCCGCAGTCACTCTTGTGTCAAATGTACTTTGTTGCTATAGTTGCTAATTGTTCTTGTCTTTACTTTGTTTCTGTATCTTAATCTAATCTTAATATTTTATTAGGAGACTTAAAAACTCATTCAGGACCAGCTGAAAAAGTAGTTGGCATCATCCATGGGTGAGCATCAGATGAGCACACCTTGAGAGTCCCTGCCATAATTTGTGCTCCCCCCCTCCCGCTTTCGTGCATCACAGTGATTGTCATTGTGGAGGTGTGAAGGAGCCCGTTTACTTTCTCTGAATGTCAGCATGTGAGGTGTGATACTGTAGATGCTCTCCTCAGTCTGCATCAAACTTTACTTCAGCGCTGAACTCATTACCGTGTAAATAAGTCGACTCCATGCTCTGACTGTACATTATTCTTTAATGTGTGGAGAGAAATGAACAACAGAAAATAACATGTTGATGAATAATGAAAAGAAGCGATGAATATTACAAGATGAACCCTTCCTCTAAGATGAGATGTTAAATGATTAACACAACATGCGATTGGTTTACTGCAGACGGGTAATAACAGCCTCGAGTGCACGGCTGCCCTTTGGGACGGAAGAATGAGGGTAGCGTGTTGTGTTAGCCACTTTTAAGTTAGCAGAAGAAGTCGATTGGTTGATCCAGCTCCTGTCTGGAGGCGGGTACATAACAAAAAAGAGAGTAAATGTCATAGTAAAAATGCTTTAGTATGGAGATGAGTATAAAAAAACAGCCAACAGATGTCTCCCAACGACCCCCATGCACACGTTTCCGTGTAGCGAAGCTAAGTCATCAATTTATGGTTTGTTGTTGCACGTCGTGAACCCTCACAGGTCAGAAGAAGGACGAAAGAAAAGCAGACGGCCATGACATGTTTAGGCTTAAAATCTACTGAGCTGTTATTCAAAGTATCGTCTGTAACTGGAGCTAAGATATCGGAAGAATAACCACCTGAATATGACAAACAGAAAAACTAAAATTAGAAAGATTACATCGACTACTTATAGTTCAGCGTATGCACAAATATATTCATGTGTAAACTTCTACCCTGGAACCAAACATCCATTATTTTGTTATTCATACTTTATATTCATATTTACACACCTTTGTTTACATTCACATTCATATTCTGTATATTAAAAGTGAACAAATCTAATAACCTCAGGCTTCCACTGTATAGCAGTCTCACATCTCATTTCATAGCTCAGTGCCTCACCTGTTCGGCGGTGAGATTTTTGTAAGTTCCCGTGAGAAACTCTGTCAGGAAGGGCTCTATGGGCCTCATCATGGAGCAGAAACCATAGATGCAGAGCAGCACAGTGGGGCCCACCCAACCAGCGCAGCAGGGCACATAATGGTCTCCCCAGCAAGGCCTGTTGCCACACTCCCCGCTCCAGCAAAAACCCATCATTCCTCTCCGGCTCCCCTGGGACGTCTCAAATGCGTCCGGCGAGAGCACGGTCTAATTTAGGCAGTTTAATCTGTTGAGATATGGAAGCCTCAGATAAGGCCAAGGTGAGACTGACTGTGAACACCAAGTCACCTGCTTTGCCATTGTTGTTCCTCTCCTCTGAAGTTTTCCTGGCTACGGCAAGACAGGAAAAAATGTGAGGCTGTGAGTGAAGATACATTAAGATGAAATATGAGGTGGTAAGCCCCTGGGGCTCCAGCAGGTTATAATAAATACTGTCTCCTCCTCTGTCTTTATACAAAACACCCTCATTCCTGCAGATATTGAGGAAGGGGGAAGTCAAGCAGAGGAATATGTATGAGTGTGTGTGCAGGTGTACACACCACCCTGCTGCCCCACACATACGGCGTGCACACACTGTGTGCCTGCCACCATTAGAAAGTGGAGTCCAAAAACAAGGTGAGTGATGCACAACTGCTTTGGTCAAATAAATAATAAAGAAATATTGTTTTACAAAATATATAATGCATCTTCCGTGCACTTGCAGAAATATCACTCAGCTCTAAATTAAACACAAGTCTGAAACTCAATTTTCCAGAGTAGCTCATCTGATCAGATAATCTTAATGTTCAGCATTTTGTCTTTGTGACTGTCATAAATAACAAGTTGAAGTCAGTTTTTGGAGTTTGCAGGGTGGCTTGGTGGTGAATGCTTAATACTCAGGAGAGAGAGAGAGAGAGAGAGAGAGAGAGAGAGAGAGAGAGAGAGAGAGAGAGAGAGAGAGAGAGAGAGAGAGAGAGATAAGCAAGGCAATCATTCCCGAGATGAGAATTACTGTAGTCTGTAATTTAAAATATCCAACGGCGAATTATGACTCACCAGTGGGGTGTCAACAGAAAGCTCCACCGCAGCTCAAACTGTCAGACTGTCGCCACGACTTAAGTCTCAACATCAAGGTCAGCGGCAAAGAAAATATTATTCATATTCATATATTTTGGCCTTTCTAGTTTACTGTTGGCAGATTAACAGTATGTGATGTTCAAGCGACTACGGCTGGAGGGAGATAAAGAAACGCTCAGTTTGACCTTTACTGTCAAAGTGGCAGTGGTGGCCTAAAGGTTGGAGAAGCTCGCGACCGGAAAGTTGCCGGTTTGATCCCCACACCAGCAGTAATAATCTGGGTGGGGAACGTCCCTCCCTCGTTACCACCGCTGAGGTGCCTTTGAGCAAAGCCCTTTTCCCCAACCGCTCCAGTGGAGCTGCTCAGTGGCTGAAATTATAAAACAGTTGATACGTTCTCCTGTTGAGGAATGTATCCTTCTGTTCTGAGGTGTCATTATCACTACAAGTTGTAGAACAAGTAAAAGAAAAGGTCAGATGCTTTGATCTACAAGGCTTCCAGCGTACCTGCGTTTTCAGTCGTGTGCTCGACGTCGCCAAGGTTTTTAACACCCTCGGATCAAAAGCTAACAGCCGTGACACAAAACAGACAACCCGCTGTCCTGAACCACTCATGTCTTTGTTACATGCTTCACCTTTAAGGCAACAATCATCCATAAAAATGTATATAAGGCAGACTATAGGAATATAATGTACTGTGTTTTCATGAATGTATATTCGCCTCAAAATCAGGATAATTATGTTTCTGCTGAATGAGTCTTTTGTGTCTGCAGATGCTGTGGGACATATTCCATAGAGTCCGCCATGTTCAGCCACCTTGTTCCCACACTTTTTTCCCAGGACAGATGAACTAAACACTAAAAAGACTCTAAATTGGGCCTTTTGTGGTTTTCAGGTGTTTAGTGGCCACCGTATTTTCTCCTGCGTGCTATGGGGAGGAGAGTGTGAAACAAGGGGGTTACTAACTCCTACACTTTGCTCCTTTAATTATGTTCACTGGGAATGTTTCTGCAGTAAAAGAAGTGCAGCCTTTCTGTACAATGTATACAAGTCGTAGGGACATGGGCATGGTGGGATGGTGGGGGGCGAACCAATAAAGTGCCTCAGACTCGTACATCGGAGGCTGGGGTCACATTTTGTATCCAGCATGTTGTTCATATTAAATGTGAAACTGATTGTCCCTTGCCCCTGAAAGAGTTCGGCTGCAGACAGATCAGATGAAGGGTGAAGACAGATAAAATGTCATCAGTGAAGACTAGCAGAGCTTACGTTTACTACCAACATTTCACAACTCGCCAGAAACTTTAAATTCAAATGGAATTTAGGTGTCATTATGTTAGAGTTAGTACTGCATAAACAAGTATTGTAGGAGATGCTGGCTTTAAAAGACAATGCACAAATTAATGGAGAGTTACAGACCCACAGCAGCATGGCACACCTGCAGCCCAGGAGGGTGCCATTACCGGCACTTCTTCATCTCTTCCTGTTTGGGAAGTTTGAATCTGTTCATCCAGGGAACTTGCACTCCTACTACTTTGAAGGCTAGAATAATAACTAGCATACCACCAGATGCTAATGCTGTAATAATTCTGTGTCACTGTGTTTAAACCACCCAAACTAAACGGATACTTAACTCAGAGGTTTATTTTATTTCACAATTTTCACAGTATGTACAGTATCACACATTTGGAGCTGTGTGCGGCTCATCTAACGCTCCTCTGATGATTCTCATCCACTGGCCAACATATATTTCAAGTATTGCTTTTTTTGGCACTTTAAGATACAGGATATATGCAGGAGGGAGGACTGATTACTTGTGTTAAAATAAGACACGAACGTCCCTCATCGTGCGTTACTAAATGTTTTTTTTTTGTAGCTTTGGAAGAAAAAACATTCAGAAACATTTTCACCTCAGATACATGAAGCCTTCATCAGGCAAACAACTCACTGTATCTGTTTAAACATGGAAATATCATCACTCACATGCAGCCTACACATGCTGTACATACTGTTTATACTCATATATTCACCCGCTGTACGTAAAGCAATCTGCTACATGAATCATATTTATTTTTGCATCCTTGCACTCTGCACTGTTGTTGCATGTCCACGTTACTGTTGTTTACGTAGATAAATAGATATATTGTGTATATATATATTATTAGATACACACACACACACGTATATTTATTTATCTGTACATAGTACTTGGTGTTTACTTTGTTAGGTGTGTTGTTTGTAGTGTGTACATTGAGAGCGATGCACATATTATAACGAAAAACGACAGACATAAAAATAACACTAACACAACATGACTGCAATATGCTGGGCCAAGATCACCGAATATTAAAACCTCATCTTACTCTGTGAACTCATTACATTCTTAATCATCTCTGACCTGCAGTCTTATTCCTATTAATTTTCAGCAGGGACGGACCTCATTCTCATTTTGAGGGAGCCAGACTACCTCATTTTCTTTTCTTTTTTTTTCTTCCCTCTGTAATATTCAGTCTGCACTGAGACTGAAATCATAATCAAAAGTATATATCTCCCATTTCCCTACCTTTTTATCTGTAAGTTCACGGATAAAGACAGTGTAAAGATAGACGGTCTTCTGATAGCTGGAACAGAGCGGGAAGCAGTGGGCAGGTAAATGTCTGAAATTACCTGCTGTGCTCAGTAGGGCCTAATGGAGCTCGGCACGGTGAAGGACATCCAAAGGCTCATGGCACCGTGTGTCACCTGCAGAAGAAACTGTGTGGAATTTGATTTTTGGGGGTGAACTCGGCCTGAGATTGACACTTTGTCGAGTAAGCTCTGAAAATGCCCCAGTTGACCCGGCTCCAAAGGAGGAGTTTGGCCTCGACCAACCCCTTCCCAAAAAAAACAGAGAGACAGAGTCTGCGAGCCGCCGCACACAAAGGTGATGTATTCCTTGTAAAAGTATCTTTTCCTTTCCCTTCATATTTGTTCTCAGCAGTGTTGCACTTTGTTATCCTGTTCTCTCTCTATGCCCTTGCTTAATATTTCAATTAACCTATTCCTCGTCACAGACATAGTGAGTCTTCAAAGGCATTGATTTGAACGCTTCACGGATCAACCCTACAATCTCCCCCCCCCCCTTCTGCGCTGGCAAATCATATGAGGCTGCTACACTCAGGAGCCTGCCTTTGAAACGAACAGCGAGTGTGTGTTCGGGGAGGGGAGGGAGGGTGTACTGTATATTGAGGTGTTTGTGAGGCTCAGATAAGCTTATGTGTGCAGCGGTTTTGGCTGGAAAACAGAACTCCTACTGTGTCGCGCTGATAAGACGCGGAGGTTCAATTCTTTTCCCACCATTGCGGCGCTTGTTAATTTCACTGGACATTGATTTGGACTTATAATGAGGAGGCTAAATCATATTTCTGGTTGAGACAATGAACACATTAGAATCAATCACCTCTTACACACTCTCTCACTTTTCTTTAAATTACTGAGAATTTACATATGGCACTTCATTTGAATGTAAACTAAATGTTCAACAAAGCATCGTGTGTTTGCCGACATCGCACCACTTTATTCCCTCCATCCAGGAAGTGACGGAGTAATATCAGCTAAAAAACAGAAATAAACGAGTTAAGATTAGAGTTTGATTAAGCACTACATTTGCATTATAATTAATTATAATTAATCAGATAAATTTGCAATTATGAAGCCAAGTTATTCACCATCAACTTTGCATGGA
The DNA here is from genome assembly GCA_023373845.1 of Nibea coibor. Taxonomy (NCBI): domain Eukaryota; kingdom Metazoa; phylum Chordata; class Actinopteri; family Sciaenidae; genus Nibea; species Nibea coibor. The sequence goes on along the minus strand of CM041718.1, from coordinate 25,611,640 downwards.
TCCCTGGGGCGGTTATCCATGATGCCCAGCTGGTATTGTATATAATTCTAACCTTATCATGAACCCAGGTCTAAAATGAATTTCTCTACAGTATGTTTAAATCCTTAGTCAAATACTGAATATACTCACAGGCATATTCACTCCATCTCTCTTACACTCAGACACTGCAGTGCTGTGTGTGTGTCTCTAAGAGAATGAGTGCAGTCTGCTGTAAGACTGGGAGTCTTAAAATCACGCTGTAATCATCCAACTGAGATTTGTAAGCCGAGTCTCAAAGCCAGCAGCACTAAAAGCCCCGCCGTGATCAACAACCCCACAACACTAGATGGAGCTCTTGCTTCACCGTAACACCTGTAACGTCAGTCCTCAACGTCTGTGATGCACGGCGCTCGTGACAAATTCCTGACAATTTTGACAGTTCCAGCCTCAAACTTGTGAGAGCTGGAGGAAGAGCAGCGCGTGATTGACAAGCTGACGGAGAGACAAACGGTGCAAACCTAAAAAAAAACAGCTGTCCTTGCCATGCGGCCATCTGCTGATTCCTGTTTAATTGGATGTTGAGAGCTTTGATTGGAATATGCTTTGAATTATCTTAAGAGTTTGCCGTGTTTACAGTAGCAATAGATGGAGCAGAATTAGTAAGTACAAACAGTCTATAGATCATAGCTTGCATCTGACAACAGCTATGATCCATTGACATGATTGTAGTGAAGATATAACATGGTCTACAGAATCATATAAAGAGCTGCGTTGGTGGCTTACAGCTAAGCCCCTTTGACATTTTGTTCACTCAAGTGTGGAGTAATATTTCCTGACACTGAGAAATATTGTAAAGATTCCGGATTTCACAGGATGCAGTAATGCAGGGGTGAAAAAAAAAACACGATTCATCCTCCGGACACTGACCAGAATCTATAATATGATGTACACCTCTGGACGTCTGGACATCGCTGATGATCAATACCAAAAAAGATATGATTCATACAGTGGAACCAATTTGTCACAGGGGCAAGTTCATTTTTTTCACTGTCAATCAAAGATGGAAAATAACTGTTTTTCATCATGCATTCCGGTGTAGCACCGTCTCTGGCAGCCCCACAGAGCAACATAAATATTTTCTTCTGGCATGCATAAAAATCTCCCATCTTCCCGTTGGAAACACTGCCACAGCAGTGACTCGGGCTAATTGCTTACTGTGGACTGCCAAACACATCAAGGAATATTATAACATTATGTTGCAGTGCCTGTAGTAATCCAGAAATTGCTGGAATTCAAATGTCACTGAATATCAATACGTCAAAGGCACCACAGAGCTCAAGAAGGAGCTGCTTCCGATCAACACTTCACATCTGAGCCGAGTGGACCTATGGCTGTCAGCACTGAACCTAACCCGGTGACATTTAAAGAGGGGAAACAAGGAAGGTTTTCACTGCCCCATCGCACAAAATGACAGTAATATCTCCAGGTGTGTGTGACAGGGATGATAGCAGTATCTAGAATTTCTGGCATTCAGGACTCACCTCTCTTGGCCATCCTTGTTATTTTGCTTTGAAAAGAAGCTTTTTGCCCCGTCCATTCATTTTGTTTAGGTAATTCTACCCATCATCGTGTCAGCTAAAGCATGTGTTAGTCTGCAGTGACGCAGTGATCCTAAGGCAAGGAAACACCTCGAAGTCAGAACTGTCATGAACGATGAGTGCAAGTCCCTTTTTTTAGTTGAAATACCTCAGCGGCAGAGAGTACAATAAAGGATTACTAAACTGGACTGAATGTAAATAAGACTAAGTGGTTGCAGCCATGCTAGCAGCCTGTGCTAACAGGTTCAATTCTCACCGTAACAATGCTAAAACAATGATGTCAACCTCATGATGGCACGAGAGAAAAACACGTGTGTCATCCTCCACACGCCACAAAATGTGCTGCCGTTCCATTTGGCTTTTGCCAACATTGCCATCCACAGACAAACTGTTGTATTTTCTAACCTAGAATCCCCATTTTATCTGATAGGATCCCAAGTACCTGGTCCTCAGTAGGTTTAAAACAGAAACTATAAGAACTCAGAGATACACAAAATCTACTTCTCTGCAATGAAACTGACACAATGACTTCCCACATCTCGTCAGTGCCAGAATGTCATTGGGCTTCAGCACATTTGAGGGTCAAAGCTCACTTTAGTTGAAGTTTGGCTGCAAAACCTGTTGGAAAAACCTCAGGACCAAAGTTTATTGGAATAAAATAAGAGCTTTGCTATGTGCAATGTTACAGGGTTCATCTATCTAGCAGGCTACCAAAGGTCCAGAGGATGAGAGTGGCAAGATAAGGTGGAAACTCGTGAAGGAAGAAACATGTGTAGGAGTTCTTGGAGCAATTTGCACTGGTCCCACAGAGGTCACAGATGACTTAATACCACTTTAAGAAGTCCTAAACATATAAATTAATTGAAAAAACCAACTCAATATGGCAATATTCACGCCAGTTAGAACATATCTATTAGGAGCCATGCATTAAAACTCATTAGGGCTCGTTTGGAAAGGATGGGAGGTCTTTGGCACCAATCAATCAAGGTCATTGCTAAGATGATGCCATGCCATCGCTAAAGGGCTCTTAGACTGATGAGTGTCAGCGGCTTCTGGTGAGCGCTCGAGGGCTTATGTTCCCCTCGCTGGGCTCCCTTCCTCATAGACGAGTCCTATTCTGACAGAGAGAGCTGCAGGAGGAGGAAGGAAATAAAAGCTGACATATCAGCACCCTCTCCACATCTTGTCAGAGTTGTCCTCTTTTGCCCCAAACCAATATCCAGAACCTCTTGTTCTCTTTTTCTTTCCCCTCTCTCTCCCTCTGTCTCGTTCTTATTCCTATCGGCTGATCAGGCTAGCTGTGAAGAGACTGCCTTTCATTAGCTCGCTGTGTGGGGGTGCGCATGTGTGCAAGCATGCGTGAACGTGGGTGCCTGCAATATTTTATACATTCAGTACTCCTTTAGCAGTACCTCTTTGTCTTTAGCACCAGCTTTCCTGTTTCTGTTTCTGTGTCCCCACCCTTTACCGTCTTCATTTCTCCCCTTCATAATCTCTGCATCTTGCTTAAAGTAACAGATCCAGATCTGTGGGGGTAATCATGGTGGAGGAGGAGGAGGAGGAGGAGGAGGAGGAGGAGGAGGAGGAGGAGGAAGAAGAGGGGTATGAGAAGGAGGCGGAGGAGATTAGCTTACCAGTTATTTGGTGTGCTGCTTTTTTTGGGCACCACTCAGCTTTCCCTTTGACAGCTCTTATCCCGATCCTTCAGGGCTCTTCCTTCCGCAATCAACTAATCATATTCTTTACAATGTCATCTTTTGTATGACTCTCTATTTTTGGCTCGCATCCGAACAGGAAACGGTACTTGGCGTTCATCATTTGGGTAGAGATCTGAGAGTCATGAAAGCACAGGCAGGATGTGAATCCATGGTAATAACTGACATAATGGCTTCCGCAAGCAAAGATTTTAGAGCCGTTGACCTCTACACAGACAGACAGACAGACAGACAGACAGCGAGGCAGTCAGTTTGTGACCTTTTCACATACGTAAAAGACCAAACACATCTTAATAACACTGGATATCTCTAGAAACACGGATTGTTAATTCTCACCTCGAGGCAGTGTTCCCAGTAAATGTGCCGCTTTGTGTCTTTTCTATTAATCGGCAGCGCAATTTGCAGCCATTCCCATTAAGCCTTATATGTTAATGGGTAACATTAAAGAATAAAAGAGAGAAAAAAGTCCAGGGAAGATAATCAACCACGCTTGATTTGGGCATTAATTATTATAATGAAAGCAGGAAATCCACTTTAAGGTCAAACTGAGCTACCTGCAGACATATTTGGTATTGGGAGTCATGCTGGACGTTATTAATACGTCCATCTGAGAGAAGTGGTGTGTGCCAAATGCTACTTCCTAATGACCTCGCCGATCGCGGTACCCTCATGTTGGTACTCTCTTTTAATGAGATGGACTCATTATGAATTAGTACTGTATTGTTGGCCTGAAATTAGCAAACAGCCAATCAATTGTGCATTGCACAATTGCAGTCGGTAATTAACACATATCCATGCATCCATAACTGCTTTGCCAATCAGCAGCGGTAACCGCTGCTCCGCTATGCCATTTGAACAATTATATGTATACACACTATGTTATATATCCCCCCATTTCTGACTCAAGGATACCTTAAATAACTTCAGTTCAGTAACTTCAAACTTGCAAAACATTTATTTAATGATAGAAAAATAGTACATGATACTGCGTTTGTTGTGACTTGTTTACCTGTGTGCATGAGTATTCATCTGAGGAGTTTTGGTTCCAACTTGTACTATAAAGTCTGTACTGTTAATTTGATTGGTGCAATGTGTGTGTGTGTGTGTGTGTGTGTGTGTGTGTGTGAACTAAAAATAGTTTGTAATATCACTTCAATTCCAGCACGCAGCCAGTCAACCATCTGGGGGTGTGACATAGTTAGCTGTTTCTTAATCCCATCTGTTATTCACCGGAGCACATACGTTACTCTGCAGTCCTGCACATCACTTTAAATCATGATGTAACCTTTGTGTAAGAGCCACAGAGGTTTGATTTATTATTGATAGTTTATATATACAGACGTATGAAGGTTATATTTCTATTTATTATTCTGTAATCAGACATACAGTTTGTGGTTGACAACAGGTGACAGCGATAGTGCCTTGGGGTAAAATGCAAGTGGATGACATGATGCTAATAAAATCCAGATAATTCTGCAGAGGTTTGATTTGATTATCTGAGAGCATGTGATGCATAGAAGTGCAATAAGAATGAATAGAACATAGATACTTTGCAGAAAGGTGGCCTTTTTAGGTGGAGGGTTAGGGTTAGAACATGGAAAATGGATGGATGGATGGATGGATGGATGAATGGATGGATGGATGGATGGGTGGGTGGATGGGTGGATGCCTAGCATCGTATAGGAACAGTAATTATTAGGTAAGTCACAGTATTACTCACTGTTGTGAGCTTTCACAGTCTCGTCATTCACCATCAGAACTCGACCCATGAAAGAGCGGAAGCTTATGTTGACCAGACCTCCTCCTTTGGGACAATTAACACACAACACTGAGTGTCTGGGGGGTTTCGAATCATCAAGATGGTGTTGGAAAAACACCAAACGTGAAAACTAGGAATCTCTGCCAATGCTAACTTCAGTCAAGTTCACTTCAGGATTTAATACAAGCTGTGAAGGGACGTGCAGCTTAAATCAAATAGCTGAAGTTAAAGTTTGAAGGGCTTGTTGAAAAGGGGCATAAAAAAAAACAAAGATGCCATCGCGAATGCTGTCACCAGAAGCTGACAGTGCATCTCTGGCTTTGCTACCTCTCAAATGTCATCTTTACTTCAGCTTTTAACACAGCTAAGTTCTTTTCAGATGGAGAAGGGATGCTAAGGCACAGTTAAATGTCTGTGTACATACTTTCAATGTTCTATTAAAGAGACTCTCTCACATCATGCCACATCTCTGGGGTTTTTTTGACTTGTGAACATGAGCATCTGTGCAGCTGTCAGCACTGAGGTGCTCCTTTGGCAAAGAGAAGAAGTGTGCATGAACTTCGTGAACTTGTAAAATGTTGGTTTGAACTTGTGCACCACTTATAGCGGCGCTAACAGCTCTGAACCAGAATACAGACCCATACCCTGGTGCTCTTCCTCAGCCACCTTTTCCATCTTTTCTAATTAATTCTCTGTGGAGCTTCACACCTGCAGGGGCCAGACCAACTCTGCTCTCTTGTTTCTGGCTACAGGAGACAGTAATAGATGTTCGCCTATACAAAAAGGAACTGTCCCAGGTTACAGGGATGGAGGACAGTATAGGAAGTCTGAAGTTCACTGTAAGGCCATTTTCACAGGCGGTTCGTTTGTTGTGGAGCTCGATTGTCACCCCTACCTTTAACCCTGCTGCTCTGCTTACTGACTTCTTTACTTCTGTTCTGATCTGCTGGCCTGCTTGGGTACTTTTGTCAATAAAGGGCAACTGTGTACCACCGTTGTAAAGATTGGTGCTCGTGTTGATAGGTGCATACTGCCTGTGTGGTCCAGCCACGTCTAAAGGCTGTTCAGAATGGCTACCTTTGAAGCAGAGGCAAAGAGCCTGACATACAGTAAGAGAGGCACAATGTGATAATTATACGGATTGGGATAATAGTGCACACTTTTTAGACAGTAACTGTGCCCAAAAAAGTGTTGCACTCCTTTGTACAAATGAAAATTGACAGAGGTAGCTGTGTGAAGGATGAAAAGAGACAGTTTGAGAGAGAAAGTAACCAAAGCTAAATCCTGATAACACACAGGGAGTTTTCAAACAGCGTTTGAGGATCCAGGACTTTGTTTAACACATACTTTGATTAGATCAAATCAACAATTACAGGCCCAGTGTGTAAAATTTAAGGCGCTCTATTTACAGACTTTGCCAGAAATGAAATATAATATGCAAAACTATGTTCTCATCAGTGGCTTTTACATCAACAAACAGCAGGGTGTTGAGCCGCAGTGTTTCCCTCTACATAGGGACACTTTTTGTCTGTCGATATATTACATCAGGCATGATGACGTTGTCTCCGTGTTTTTTTTTTGTGAGAAAAGAAAGAAAAAAGAATGATAAGAGACGTTTGTTCCTCCTTTTCTCGTACCTGTGTATGCATCCCGTTATGCACTGGTAATGTGATGTGGATTCGAGCTTCATGTGGCTCGTTCGTAACCACTCAGCAGTGAGAAAATCAGCTGCAATGTTTTCACGTATATATTGTTAATTATCTAATTTGCAAAGGATGTGTTGTGTCATGTCCTCACTGTTGTCTTTGTAGTTCACGCCTTTGCTTTTCGGAAGAACATTTGTGTTGGAGATGTCATCAAGTACATGCAGAACTAGAACTGGGAACAAGACGACACTGTGCAAGTACCTTTTAGTTTTATTCACGGCAAGTATAGATGAGCATGTCTGGAAAGATCTTATGCCACCTTGTTCCAGAAAAAGAGCTTATATTAACCAGTGTTTTAGGCAAACCACTTCCTGATTCAGATGAAATTGCCAGCCTGAAAGCGCCCAAAATTTCATCCCCTTAAACAGTTGGATTAGGATCCCACCTTGGCTGCTCTCACTTGGCACCCAGTTGTTTCTGATTGGAGGCCTTCGAGCCGAGCCAACGAAGCAGAGCATCTCATTTGATCTGCCAGGGCTCCGTTCCCTCATCCAGACAGAACAGTGTGAAACATAAAGGCAACGCCAAAAAAGGCATCTATAATTAGTGAGTCGGTTAGGCTTCACCTCTCTCCAGCATCGCTTTCAGCTGGCCGAGACCCCCCACTATAAACACACAGTCACTCACACCCCCGACTTTAAGATTCATCTGCAAGTACGGCTCTGGTTTGTAATTGCCTCGCAAGTCTGGTTACTGAGAGTCAGCCTATTAGGGGAGCACCAGAGTGGAACATAACATTTTCAGTTTCAATTAGGTCTATGAGGGCATACATAATGCACGGGGGAGGTTTGGTCCCCTCAGAGTGGTGAACTGATGAACTCATGTGGGGAAATGACGCAGCAGTGGTCGAAGGAGTTGAGCTGAGCTGACTGTTTGTGCTGCATATGGCTGTAAGATTTGTCAGCCTTAAGTGAATTAGTATGTGCTCATTGGAATGTGGAGATAAATTTGGAGTGAGCATTTGCGAGTGTGTGTGTGTGTGTGAGAGAGGCAGTAAGCTATAAAGGAGAGGAAATTGCACCAGGCTGAACTAACTGAATTATATTCAAACTCATGAGGCCACAATTACCTGGTTTGGATTTTAGCTAAGCGAGAAGCAGCCATTCCTACAGTTAGACACTTTTTGTTGTCTGATGTGTCTCCAACATTGTGTAATCTGACATTTACACACAATGTTCACAAGTTCTGTGATCTTTTCTATCTCATTTGTTATGCAATATTCCCAACAGACTCGCTAGGATTTGTGTTGAAGCAGCAATGACCCTGATTGTGCCTATAGTGTGTGTGTGTGTGTGTGCGTTTGTGTGTGTGTGTGTCAGGGAGAGCTTGAGTTGAAAAATTGCACACTTTGAGCTCGGGCTTGAATACAATGGATCAGGGCCAGACTAGGGCTGCAGTTTCTGACCCGTGCAGTGATCTACTCTAGGTGTTCGATATATTTTGAAGATGAATTCTATATACTTAATCTTCTGGGTCTTGGAGCTAACTCACTGGTGACTGAAAGCACTGACTTTCTGCCAGCTGAATCACTACAGTATGCCACGTCCTAGTTAGAAGCTTACCGAAAAGACCACACAAGCTACAGAGAGAGCATGAACATAAGAACCAAGGGAATCAACGCAGTCCCTCACAGGCACAGTAGGTTGGTCTGCTACAGTCATTTATTAATGTGCATTTGAATGGTGCCATCTTAGCTTAACAAAATGGACAATATAATCATCCGCCTATTTCCTTCTGCTTATCTGGGGTCAGGTTGCAGTGGCAGCAGATTTAGCAGGGTGTTCCACGCGTCTCTCTCCCCAGCTCCTCTTGGGGTATCCCTGGCTATATACAGTAGTCCCTCCAGTGGGCCTGCCTCGGGGTCTGGTGCCAGTTAGACGTGCCCTGAACACCTCGAATGGAAGGTGCATAGGAAGCATCCTAATCAGAAGCCCAGATCGCCTCAGCTGGCTCCTTTCGACGCAAAAGAATTGTAGCTCTACTCCGAGCTCCCTGTCTCTAGGGCCGAGTCTAGATGCCCTTTGACGGTAACTCATTTTGTCCGCTTGTATCCAGAACCTCATTCTTTCGGTCACTACCTAAAGCGTATGACCAGGTGAGGTTTGCAGTGCAAACTGGAAAATCGAGAGTTTTGGCTTCCAGCTCTTCCCCACGTTACATTTATACACATTTGTACTAGCCTGCATTAAATGATCAGTAAAGGAATCTTTGCCTATGATTAAGAGCCTTGAAAACTCACCATCCTCACCAAATCTTTTGCAATAATCAGTTTTTCCCCTTGATCGGTTTTAGTTGCCTATCCTAAGGTGACCCTAACCATGCATTAACAATACTGTAGTTTATTGTGTGAGGAATAAAGGCACTGAGAGCATGCATTCATCTCCACGGGAAGACATTTTATCTTTTTTCGACAAAGTATGCCCTCTTTGGTTCCTGCAATAATGAATCCCTCCCTTAAATTAGAAGTGCTTGCGTAAAGTTTTATAGACTTGCGAGACAGATGCTCCGACTAAATCTGAGTGTCTAACAGCCCACGGTGCTCAGAAGTTTCCTGCTTCCCCCTTTTGACATTGTGCACCCCTCAGGCTTCCAACCTTCATATCTGTGCCATCTTCTCCGTCTGCCAGTTAACTAACTTCAGTCTCTGAACTCTCTGGCTTTCCTTCACCTTCCAGTCCCTCATAGCCAAAAGTCTTGTGGTGGATTTCATTGACTGTCTCCCTCACTCGAGTGTTCATTCTGCTTTTGTACAGCCTGCAGTCATGTCTAAAATTTGAACCAATGCTGTGTTTCATTTGTTACCTGTATCATATATATTGCCAACATTTATATACGTTTCCTGATATGGTTTCCATGTGCTTTTAGATTAACACAAACCGTGATTGCTGACACTGACAATAACACTGTCTGTGGGTCTGTGTCAGTGTTATTTTGCCTTTAAATGATGGTAAAATTAGTTCATCTTGGCATGAAATTGAAATAAAAATACTGTGTTTGGAGATCCATTTTTTTATTTGAACGGTGTTTTGCTGGATCCACAGCCAAATATCAGCTTGAACCAAGTGTTAAAGTACACTGATACATGCTCAGGGGATCGCTGTGATTTCAAACCTCTGAATAAGCAGAGATACGTTTGTATTAATATCCATACAGGGTGTGATGAGAGAGTTAGGTATGTAAGTCTTTATTTAGCCGAAGGTTTACATCACATCACTGAAGAAAAGCAAACCCAAGAAAGCAAAGCAAAAGTTCTTTACTTCCTTAAAATGATGTAGTTCCTTCCCAAACAGGATGTTCACTCACACAAATGAGGGATAATCAAATATCATTTAAGGAGGAATGGACGGTCAAATTAGGTTTTCTCCAGACTTCCCTTCCACAAGCATCATGCAGATGTTTGCAGGATGAGTTTCCTCCACTTGTATAGAATACATTCATGTTTGTCTTTGCCTCCTGACAGAAATTTAATCAACTTCCTGCGAGTTATGTTTACTATCCATCCACGCGTCTTCAGACAAGCTTCATTTCAGCTTCAGTGACGACTTTGTTGGCTCCATTTTATGCACACATCTAGTCATTCATGAGGCCACCTATGAATAAGCAGTTTTCCAGTGTTATTTTTATGCAGTGTTATTTGGGTCCTGAGATCAATGTTTAGCTTTCTTTAGGTTGACTTCACCAACTCCCCATGGCATGTCGCTCCAATGAGCACTGAGCTATTTGTCTTTCTGTCTCTGTGGCACACAAACTACCCCTCGCTTTAGGTTGCATCGTGATGTGTGACCATCCACAGGCAGCAATTGACTCTACAAGAGAATGACAACAGGCAGCAGTTCTCCTCACCAGCAACGACAAGCTCTTTGTGTGTGTATTTATGTGATCGGTCAGGCCAGAGAGGCCAAGTGTGGCCGAGTGCCCGCCTCGGCCACAGCAAACGAGACAGGACAGAGCAAGCCATTTTCTCCAAGCCCCTCTGGTTAAATTCCTTATTTTCACACCAGTCGCCCTGGAATTGCTCTGTCTCTCTCTATGAGCGACATCCTGATGGCACAGTGGGCAGCAAGCTCAACAAGCAAATAGCAGGAAGCCGGGGGGTGAGGCAGCGTCGGAGAGGCGTGGGAGTACAAATGTAATCCGAGGCCACGGAAAGCAGCTGAAAAAGAAAATCTCAAATGCCATGTTTGGGTTTGTTTAGTTTTGGCTGACCTGTGGACATACCTCTCCCGCGCAAATCGGGATCACGTTGACGTTCCATCTTGTTTATGTTCATCTGCTGTTGTTTACTGAAGTCAAACATGGACGGGGCCAGGGCGAACGTTGTTGTCTTGTCGACTCTCGACGGTGTACGTGACCTTCCCTCGACCCTCCTCTGAGCCTCGCTGGCCACAGGCTGCGATTTAGCTCAGCAAGTCGAGCTGCTCTCAGATTCCCCCCAGGTCCTGTTCACTACCAGAGGATCACAGGGTCAAAGAACCTGGCTTTACTTTAAGTTCAGACTGAATGTCCTGAGGGCTAAATTGTTAAGAACACACTGTCTGGTGTATTATGATGATTACTGAGGAGGCTGGCCAGGTATTACAGCAAAGCCTGCAGACTCTCTGTTATGTGACTTATCCCGTTGCATGGCAAAAGAACATTATTAATTGCTATATTGTTTCTTTGTGGCGCTCCATTGGTGTACAGTAGGTATTTATCATGCGTTGGCCACATTCTGTGTTTGCAATTTGCATTTTTAATTTGTTTTGTATGTACCGTATGCTCCTTTATGCACCCACACTGTCCTTACAAACGTCCTTTATGGGGATAACAAAATTAATTCATCATTTATTCAGTAAAAAAAAAAAAAAAGAGGCAGTTTTGAACTGATATCAGCAAAAACATGCACATGCTCATTTAATGCAGCGATATACAGCCACACATATAATGCACGTTTTGTTAATAATGATGCCCAGCACTGGTAAGTGGCTGGTCATCCTGCAGGCATGTGAAGGCACAAACCTCACACCCATAGCTGACATTGCTTTCCAAAACCATGGACATTAATTTGGTGCTATAACCATCTCCATTCTTCTGGGAATGTTCTCCCAATTTTCCCAAAACCTGAGCCACAAAGTTTTTCCTTAATTGGAACGAAGGAGCCCAAACCATAAAAAACAGCCCCAGGCTAAAAGTACACAAAGTATACCAAAAGTTGGGTTCATAACATACTTGTCCTCAATTTGTGAGTGATGCTCACTCGACAATTATTGATTCAGTCTCGTAAAAGGTGATTACGTTACATATCCGTATCCACTCAGATATGTTCCATGTGTATTTTTTTAGCATTTCTATAGTTACTCTTTGCAAGTCAACCATGACATCAGCAAGATGTAATTAGTTCCCCCCCCCCCCCCCCCCCCACACGCACAGACAGACACACACTTATCCCAAGACTCTTTGCTGTTTATTTCCACTGTACCTGAATTTGGACCCCAACGAGCCAATAAAATTCTGTGCTGATGAAGATCATGATCCATAGCTCTAGTGCAGCTACTTAATTGGAACTTGTGTTGAGATTAATGAGAACCTGGAAGCTTTTAAAGCCAACGAGGACCTGAAGTCCAACAAGTGCTGAAAAAAAAACAAAGAAAGCAGATTACATAATCTCTATCAGCACATGTTCTGGTAAAGATTATGTAATTTGATTTAAAGTTCCAGAACAACTATGAAAGAAATGATTGAAATGATTTTCAAAAACAAACACAGTTAGAAACAGTCTCAGATGTGAAGCGCGTCATTACCATGCATTAATTACGTTTGGGTTTGAACCTCTCGTGTTGACATTTATTTAATTTAAAAAGGTTTAGCAGGACTGCCCTATCAACAAGATTATACAGTCGAGTGACTGTGACTTTAGACAGCTATAAAAGATTCAGTGATGTACTGGACTACCAAGACTAAGAGGCTGCATCCAGCGAGTTTAAGAACTGCAGGAGCCCTCATAAATAATAGCTGTCCAGCAGCCAATGGATCTTCATGCAGGCTGAGTTAAGCGAGAGAAAGTCTCTGCTTTGTATCTCTTTATCTCAGCTGCACAGCCAAAGAGAACAGACCACAAGAACCACTTGGTCCATTTTTTATTTTTCACAAATTAATTATTCTTCATGGTACTGCGAGGCTGCAAACGGTTTGACTGTGAGAGAACGTGATCCCACTCTCCGAGGAAGCAAACAGCTATTTGTTTGTGTGATGTTATGCTAATTGTCTTTGCTGTTCTGATGGAAAGAGGGTGGGAGGGCAGCTGCATTCCCCGTACAGTCCATGCCAAACCTGGATTTCCATTTTCGTATTTGTAGCTACAAACACAACATGCCATGTGCAACTACAGAAGTCAAGCATGTGAGAAATATGCATCTTCTCCCACAAACTGTATCCATGCACACATGTTCATGCCCTCAAATAAACACCACGAAGCCTCATGTTGAGTCTCTGCATCACATTCTCCTTCCTCGTGTGTGTGCTTTCTCACACAACAAGGCAAAAACATGCGCTCAATTATTAATATCATATTTGTATATCACAAATTATCCACAGCCGGTCTAATAAGCTTTTAGCGCCTCTTTAACTGCCTCATAAAGCTTTATTGTGTGGCCTATTGTGTGTTCTAGTGAACATCTCATTTGGTGGAGCTTGATCACTAAAAATCCATGAAGAGTTTCCACAGAAATGCAGATTTGACTCATCAGCATTAAGCCATGCTTCTGCACTGTACATGCAAAGGGCAGACAGGAGTCAGATTATATGCAATAACACAATGTAATGAATAATTGATTCCTGGCCCTCGGGTGCGGGGAACGGAGAGGTTGCCAGGACAACCAGTAAAGCGCTGCGCTCTCTTTCTCAGACACACACACACACACACACACACACACACACACACACACACACACACAGTCTATGATAAGGCTGTCTAATTTGGCTCAACCTCTCTGTCTCTTGATGCTGTCTCCACATGGACAGCCTTTAATTGTTTAACTTAGACGTTCCCCTTCCTTCTAGTCGACGTACACACACACACACACACACACACGGCATAAACACACACTGCACAAACACACAGCACCCATAACCTCCTGCATGTACCAGAGGTTGTAACCTCCTGTAAGAAGATCTGTGTCTTTGTGCTGTCTTGATGATTACCAGCATCGGCTCCTCCAAAAAAGGCCATGGCGGTGCGATCAGTATATGATATGTTGGATTTTAATCACAGAGCTCGTGTTTTTATAATTACAGGGTAATTAACTGGCATCACAATACAGTGTGTGAAATTATGGGCTGTTAGATGCAGTGCCCAGTTTTCATTCACTTTGCAGTTTATCAGTTTCGATGGTCTATTTTTATCAAGAGTCATCCTGAAAGTACTGTTGATATTCAGGATCAATGATAAGTGTATTGGCACAGGAACAAAAATATGCTAAATGTATTACAGGACAGGAGGGGATCTGGGGGTTTAAACCGCAGCGGCTGAATAACAAAATCTGATTAGGATGTTTTGGCCGAGAGACACGAACCCCCGACACATACAGAGGCTAAAAAGTCACAGTCGCAGTTATTCTCGGAGTGTAATTCTCACATCCTGGATCGGAGCGCGCCGGTGTTGGCGGCTAGCGTCTTATTAATTAGTGAGCTTAAAGAAAAGTCAGAAACAAACATCTTGAGATCGGCCTTTGTCTCGCAGCGAATGCTCGGCTTTGATGTGATGGGTTTGAAATAAAACATATTGAATGGATACAGATGATTGGGTCTGTACAGAGCAACAGTTCCTCCATTCACGTTTTCCTCTGATTAAAAAAGCCCTCCTCAAAGCTCCAAGTTTCTTTGATGCTTTTTTAGAGAAAAAAACCTTCAGGTGTGGCTGGATGATGCAACGTTGAGCTGTTCTGCTCCTTGTCAGAAAAAAAAACAGATGGAGGAAAAAAGGCTTTAATTCAGACAAAAGCAGACAGGGACCTTCTGAATATCCACGCGCACGCAGGAGGCTGAGATGGCTCAGGCTCTGGAGTGTTTCTCTTTCTTTTCCTCCGTCTGTATCTTCCCATCTCCCTCCGTTGCTCCGTTCATTAATCAGCCCTTTATTAAACAAAAGCAGCTTCCAGCGCTGCCTAAAAGGTGCATAGATAATCTCGACATGAAGACAGAGTATTTACCCTCCTTACCCTCCACCTCTGCACAACATTCTGCATGGTAATGTGGGGGAACGCTCTCACAGTGCATGAAGACTGATTGAAAACACCAACCTTTGTAAATATTACATATGATTCTGTTTAATGGTCTTTGAGCTATTGTGCCTGAGAAAAAAAGGCAAACATCTGCTGCCAAGTACAGCCTGTGCGGACGGAGACGACGTGCGTGGATAAAAATGAATGCTGAGGTGAATTATCCACTGCGGAGAGAGGGTGGAATTTAATTACCGCCGTTCGACACTGACGTTTTTTAAGGACACGGGCAATTTCGAGGACCATTGTCTAACTACTCACAGGAAAAGCGATACAGCCGAGTCGGGCAATCAAACATCCCCACAGCAGAGAAAACTGGGCCAGGATGTACTTTCTTTGAACAACAGACAATTTAGAAGTTATAGTTTACTAGTCTATGGCAGAGGCAAAGGCACTTGGAGGAAGGGAAAAAAAGAATACTGTGTAAAGGTTCGATGTGTATAACAATGACAATGAGGCGTCGAGCTGGAAAGGAGCCCTTAATAGGTACCTGCTTGCCCTAGGGACCACACTCGCGTCTTATTGGTCATCCATTCACAAGACAGCGGCGCATTCTCCCCACCGCCAATCAGCCAATTACAGCCTCCATAACAGGAGGCCTGCTGGCAGCAAGGCAGTCTTTACAAGCCCTGCATCTCAGGCAGGGGAGACGACCCTGTCACAGAATCATAACTATGATGAATACGGCCGTCGGTTTATGGCAACGCCACTGTTTCTGGTAATGCGAGGTGGGCGTGAAATGGCCATTCACGGGGACTAGACAGCGTGACCCTGTTTGAAGCTTACCGAAAAATGATGTAAAATACTGTAAGATGATGAGAAGGGCAGGGAGAGAAGTGTTAATCCAGACGTGGTGAACATTTATTAGTGTTAGAGGGAAGGGGGCAACACTAATGTTGCTTCTTACCGGCCGCTAATGAAGCCAGTTACGAGGTAGACGCTATAGCTTGGAGTTGAGCAGAAGGGCAGACGGATATTTTGCTACCTCTGCTTTAATATTCAGTTCTTTTACGGAGGAGTGCCGGCCCATTTTATCCTGCAATTATTAATCTGTCCATTTGAACGAGGTCTGAGCAGATTCTGATCAGCATGAGCTGGCTTGAGTCCATGTCTCTTTGATTGCTGCTGAGTACCAATGACTCCACAGCACATTATCTACCCGGCCAATGATGCCGATCATTTAGTGACTCTATGCATTCTAATGTCCGAATTGCAGCTGATCCTGACATTTTAGCATTTAAGTGACTGATAATGACACAGTACAAAAAAGTGATTCTGGCGGCGCTGCATATGTGCCGGTCTGTCTGGGCTCTCTCTGTGGTGTTAGTAAGTACGTCAGCTAGAAATGCGTGTGACATGTAACTGTTTGCACACAGATGTGGAGTCAGATACAGAACTCCGAGGCAGAGGTCCATCATTTATTTGGTAGGAGGCAGATTTTGACGTGTAATCAATCAGTGAAGGCAAACAAAGCCGACACATGCCGGCCTACTGTTTCCAACGTCCGTCCTCGGTTTACAGCCTTATAGAAGCTGTAGGATGGAGTACTAAGGCGGAGATCCCCAACCCGCTGTGAAGAGTGGAAAGAGACAAAGACACTGCAAGTTCAAGTGTTTTGCTCACATCACATAATCACCATCAGTAAACAGCGGGGCTTACCCTTAGTCTCGCCGCTGGAGATGGATGCTGTTGGCAGGGAGGGCTCACTGGGTCGCGGTTGCCAAAGACACTTCCTTCCACCACATTGCTGGTTGTTCTAACAATGTGGGTTGCTTGAAATTTCATCACATAATCACAAGACTTAATTGGCACTCAGTGCCCAAACGGAGGCTGGACAGCTCAACAAAGAGTTGACAGGCAGGACTAACGGGGTCGTGGCGACTTGGTGATTTTATTTGTCTGTTTTAGTTCCATTTAAATTTTGTTGAATTAAAAAGCTACAAAAGCCACATATTTGATCTCAAATTGAAGAGGAAAATGTTTTTTCCACTTGTGTCAATTTCTGTTTTTCTGTTTGTTGATTAAGTAAAAAAAAAAAAATGTTAATTTGGGTGACGGTTCAGTAAAATGCAGCAGCATTTTTCAATTCTACCGGGCTTTAGAGGATTAACTATTAAAAGATAAATATCATACCCAGTTCAAAGAGTGAAAATAAAGTATTTCTTAAAATACAAATGATCACTTACTTTTAGTATGAGGCAAAACAAACAAAAGAAGAATTTACTTTGTTCTGCTTTATTTTCAGGGGATAAATGATCTACCGGCACACAGGAAGTATTTCAGGAATCTGCTGCACAAACCGACATCTTTTAAGCATTTTAAGTGGATGTTGCTCTTGCAGTTCCGATATTTTATGGAAATGAAATTCACTATTAACCCTCTGTACTTTGCGGCGTAGTGCAAAATGAAGCTTGAAAGCCAAATTAGGTTACTTATAATAAGCGGTAAAAATACACCACACGGTATTCATGCATTAATATTCTAGAAAATAAACATTGGCTGTAAATGTAATCCAAGGTTTAGTAGAATATAAGTATTTTTAGATGACCCACTATCTAGTGGACTGTTAAATGAGGATGCATTTGAACACAGTGCTGTAGTCTGTGAGCTCATCTTACAGCAGCCGAGCATGTAGAGGCGTCTGGCTGTACGTGCCTTTGATTGTCAACCCGTGTAAAGTAGTAAAGCCGCGTGGAAACTTCCTGTCTTTAGCTGTATGTTCTCATTAGTAGTTAGCGTACACCACCCACGGGGATCTCATTTCATTGAAGTGCTAGTTAGCTAACCAAGCTCATTTCGAATTATTAGCTAGACGACACAGGTCTTTGTAGTATCTCTGCGCATGTGTGTTATCCATATTATCAGCAACGGCACAGTGTGGCCTGCCCTCCTTCATGCATTATTCAGAGCACATAAGAGATATAGAACATTTTGATCTTTATTCTGTGGAACACAAACTTTCCAGATATGTGTGCTGTACATTGCTGGTACAGACACATCTCCTGTGCTTAAGGCTACTGACAACTGCTTCCTTGGATGATATTTTGCTCCAGCGCTTTTTAATACAGTTGGTGGATTCGCCAACAGAGTAAGAGACAGATGAAAGCCGGAGATTGTTTCACTATCAGCAGAGAGAGCTATAGCCACTGGCCACTGTGAATAGAGGGAGAGCAGAGATATAACAGACCTCTGTTGACACAGGTATACACTTCCAGGTCTTATCAGTGGAGCAGAAGATAACAGATATTATGCATATTCCCGATGACTCCTGTGGACACGGTGCTCTATGCATGTATCAGAAAACTAACAAAATATATAAGAGTCTCGTGTTCGTGTTAGTCATGCCAGCGACATGCCTCTTTAGGGATGGAGCCAAGGTCAGTTTGCCCACTACAATCAGCCTCAGCTGTACTTTTGGTCCCAATTAGCCAACATGGTCCAGCTTATCATTGTGAGCATCGCCCAAAGCACCACTGTATTGTACCACCTCACAGATGTGGCTGCAGACTCTTTAGTTTGAATAATCAGCGCTCCTGAGTTAGATGCATTATGGAGTCATATCACAGTACGAATGAACATTCTGGGTTTCTGTCTGTTCTGTCTTCAGATGTTAGCAGTGGACAGAAAGCAGAGTTTTCTTTTTTTTTTCTCTTCAGCTAATAACTCGAAGCTGCGAGTTCCTTGACCGCTCTCACAATCGATCACTCTCATAGCCCTTTCTCATAACCTCAAGGTTTTATTTGTTCTTAGCCAGCTGAAAATGTAAGTATTGTGGGTGGTTGCATGCTGTCCAGATTGTAAAGCCTTCTTAGACAAACTTCTGAGCTGTAATAACACTTGTGTTACACATCTATATTTCAGAATCATCCTAAATTATGCATCGGAGTTCATCGAAGTCATCATCATTATATATTTATGGTTTTTATCTTGGTAATTTTATCTTGTGTAAATACTCTGGTTGTTTCTGAGGGTTAGAGGTTAGAGGAAGGCATGCATATCATACACTGGAGGCTTTACACTGAAGACATTAAGTAAGTTTTGGGTTCCTGCTTTCCAAACTGGAAACTGGCTTCTGGACCCGTGTTGTCTGTCAATGTAAAAGTCTCTCTGCAGGTATTTGTTCACCTTTTTTCTGTAACTAGTACCCCACATCTCTCACTCTGAGCCTTTAAGTGCAGATGGCAGTACTTCAAGTATTTAAAAAAAATGTTCTATGAACAGAAATCTGGCACTCCATCTGGTAACATTAATTTATTCTAATGTATGCTTTAAAATGAATCCTTCCCTCTCTTGCCACACCCTCTTGACAACTTCTCACATTTCTCCTATCATCTCATGTCACTGGCTGACAGCGAGCATTGCATCCCGAGCTCCATATTATTCATCTGGCTCTTGGTTTTCCGAGCGAGACGTACTTCCCCTTTTGCCATCAGCCTCCCGCCCAGCTCAACCCGGCCCAAAAGCCCCTTTGATGTGTCACTTCACATCTCACCCTCAAAGCTGTGAAATCTCAATTTTCTGATAAGAGCAACCTCAATTTGTCAGGAGATACTATTTATAGATCTGACAGGGATAGAGCTGCACGAGTTGCAATAATTCCTAACATGCACTTGGAGGCAGACGCCACATTTGTGCGAAGTATAAGCAGCGCTGCTCCAGTCGATTTTCACCTGATAAAGACACAATCAAGGAAGTAGATTTGAAATGACGCTCAGCGGCGCTTTTATTTTACCACTGTATTAGACACGGGTCCAGCGTGGCCCAGCTTCCTGTTTGAACTCGTACCTCCTGAGGGTTGGAGCTCTTTTAATATCTCAATTCAACCCACTTTGTGGGTCTTAGAACTGCCTCCATCCACACAGCAGTCAAAAGGAAAACGTAGTAGTTTCAGCAGCCTTTGGCATCACACACACACACACACAATGTTGGAGAAGCTTCTCTGAAAATGGAGTTAACTGAGTTGCCCTTACTCAGACAGGAAATAGTTGAACTAAAGGAAAAGTCTACTGGGAGCTTTGTGTCTAAGAAATTAAGAAAAGAGCAATTAATGTTTTATTTTACAAGGCTGTAAAATTGTAGCACAGTCCTGGAATTTGCAAGAAAGTTTCCTGGAAAGCCTGATGTGAGATGTCATTTGGCACTAAGGGTAGGTAATATTGAGACACGTCGACATTTATTGAATTCTGCTTTTAAAAAGTGAAAACACCTAACGAGTCTAACTAAACTTTTTTCTCTATAATTTGCACCAAATTAGATACACACATGCATTTTCCATGAAGTAATGAACCTTTAAGTGTTACAGATCAAATTAATGCAAGATATGGCCAAGAAATGGTGAAAGAAAACCTCTAAAAAAAAGTATTAATACTTCAGATTAATAATATATAGTAATTATGGGCATGATTATGGTAATTGGTTATGCATAATGAAGTGAACTCGGTGGCATCTTCCCTTGGCATTGAAATGATTGCTGCAGAACCATAAAAATGTTTCATACGGTTGATGGATTTTCAGTCGTAGGTGATTATTCTAAAAATGTAGTAGTTGTTTTTTTTAGCTACAGTGTAGCATGGACTGAAATTAATGCAGTGTTTCATAACAAAAACAACTGTGCTGTACAGCACTGACACCAGCATGCAAATTAAATTTTAGCTTTCAGAAGAAGTGTTTCCTCCTTTCCAGACCTGCAAGGTTCCCGTAATAAAAGCACCTCAGGAGAAGTTTGGCATCATGTTAGTGAGAGACAGAGCGTATTCTTATTGAAACCACCTCTTTGTGCGGTCCACTCACTCTGTGCAGCGCGCACAAAGCAAGCTGGAAATAGTTTCAGAAGAAGCGCTGTAGATTAGGTAGTTCTTCTTCTTTGACTCGTATCACACGGATGCACACATGCCACAGATGCTTCCCTTAGACTTTAGCAATTTAATTTCACTTTGGTTTGGTGATGTGAGAGGGGAGTGGAAATAAATTAAACTGAGTATTTTGAAGAAATGCAGAAAACTGTCTCGAGAGGGGAAACGGGGGAAGAAAGGAATTCTTTGCAATAAAAGACACTAATCTGAAGTAAGATGCGGATACGAATAAGCCAGTTTGGTGATTCATAATAACTCAAATTGAGTTCTCTTCATGAAGTTTATAGTCTAATGATTTAAAATTCCCAACTTTCAAAAGCCATGAAATTAAAATGCTGATCACTCACACCCCAACACAGACAGTCAGTTTCACTTTGGGTGAGAAGTACTAATGGAAATTAAAGTCATTTATACATATTCATTTAAAAAAAAAAAAAAAAAAAATGTCGAGAGCTGTCTCATGTTGTTGTTGTTGATGTTTTCGTCATGTTAGCCAGATGGTATGGAAAAAAAAAGTGTTGGACAAGTCCTCAAGTTTTGCAGTCCAGTGATTTATAGGAGCGTTTATTATTCAGCAGTGATGAAATACCTGTATGATCACCTGAAAACACCTGGGGAACTGCTGTCCGCCATGTTGAAACACCATTTTTCTACAGTATCCCTCGATGGACAAACACTGATCTCTATCCGGCCTTTTGCTTTTAATGTTGATTTGGCACCCAGAGTTTTTCTTACCTGCTTGGAAGTAAAGTGTGAGGCGCAGAGCTGCAATCTTTAACGTCAGCACTAGGTCCTACTAAAGCCTGCACACTGTTCATTTGCAGATCACGTCTGTAATTTTAAAAAGGTTTGTATACAATTTTGGAAAAACAGGAAACTACTGTAAAATGTATAATCATTTTCCACAATTCTGCCTTCATGGCCATTTTCTTTTAGAGCGAGCGCTCTCATTAGAAGAGATGTTGATACTTTGTTTGCTATCAAAAGATTTTACAGTGTAATTATGGTATTTAGCCAAGCGGCTCGCTTACAGGTGAACAGGTCACGGACATTTTGTGAACTTCTACATAAACCAGGTGTGAAAACAGGCAGGTTTGTCTTTGTCTGACTGAGATGGAAAATAAACTCTGTTAAAGTGAAACAAGGTAAGTGTTGCTCTCTGCCGCAGCGGTTCTGTCTGTTAGAGGCAAATATAACCAAACAAACAGAGAAAAACAAGGTGAAGAGCGGAATGGAGACTGACTGACTGTCACCAGCTTAAGTAGCAGATAGACAGGTGAACCAAATCCACTTGACGACCTGACTCCACCCACCCGGCTCCTGCAGACATGTTTACCGTGGAGGGAAGATTCTGATGTGCGTTAATTCTTTACACCTCTGTTATTTTTTCAGTCAGTAATTTATCTGAATTCACAGCTCAGCGCCTCTTTGAATCCAAACCATCTGCTGCAGGATGCATCCCTTGGCAAGATTTAAGAATTACATAGATGCAGCACTTTTAATATCATGTTACTTGCTTGCACTATCTATGTTAACACCAGCTTTGTTGTGTTTAGGCCAATTGTGGTGGCAGCATATACAGAATATAAGAAATCTGATGTTTTATAGTTTATGCATTAAAACAGGATGATGTTCAGTTGTTACAGGTGATGAAGACAGTGCATGCTGGGAATCATCCCTCATCCTTTATGTCCATGAACAGAGTCAGAATCAAACAGGTGGCCAGGGTGGCATTTTCAGACTTCATTGGTTTCCATTTCAATAACACTGCCACAGTTTCTACTCACTTGGTTTGTGATGAGGGAATTGGCACCACAATCCTGTAATCCATCCGCAGCACAGTCTGGGATGTGAGGTGAATCTCAGCACTCACCTTTGCTTCTGATATTCAAGACGGCTGCACACCGGGTTATGAGTCACAGGGATGGACAGCAGGAAGATTCAGGATCAGGCTCCGTATGTTTGGCTGCTAAAGCTAAATATAAGGGACGGGTGAATTTCCTGACTGTGCATGTGGTCTCTGTGGATTTGGAAGGAGTGATGGCAAGAATATACATGCTTGAGGTATCTTCACATCGTATACACACACTGGGAAGAAACCTATGAGATCATGCTTTTAAATTTGGATTTTTTATAACAAGAATATAAAAAAAGTCGGGGACATTTATCTGGTGCCTGCTCAATGGTTCTGACTTTTCCCAGCCAATCCTGGGAATTGAAATGACAGTCTTGTGGTCACAAGCACTTTGTCTAACCTTTGGGCTACTGCTGGCCCAGTTTGTGAAATGGTAATGTGCAGCTTTGAAGTTTTCTCTATTGAGAAAAGGGAAAAGTCCGGCATTACATGACCACATATATCAAACTCACATACCTCTGATTTTATATTACACACGCAGGAGCTCGCTGAGTAAAGGTCTCTGTGTTAGATCATTTCCGACCCTCAGAAAAAAGCTTTTACTCGACTTGTTTCTTTCCTTCCAATGAAAGATTTCAATGGCAATTTGATTACCTGCAGCTGTGGAGAAGGAAAGAGCAATGTGAAGACAGATTGACCTTTTCTCTTCTCTCTACAACCGCTTGATCTGCCTTTCCCATCTCAACCATTCACACTGCACCCCAAGTCTCCAGCATATACCCGCGAGTCTGAGAGAATTTCACTGCTAATGCAGGGAAGGAATAGTGCCTGCATATTTGGGTATCTAGGTAGCGTCTCTGTTGTGTCCCTGAATGGGATCTGCAGTAGATATCCTTGACTGGTAAGTAGGGTTCGCGTCCTGTCTGCTTTTTTAATAAAGCAAACAAGGCACAGACTTGTCTGTAGTGTTTGGTGTGTATGTGGTCTTTCTTTGTGTTTTTTTTCTCTTTTTTTAGAAGAAAAGAGAAAAATACACAAAAGAAAGCAAGACAAAGAAAGAGAGAGGGAGAGTGAGAGCCACCATTGCCCTGGGGCATCTTCGCATTACCTCCACAATGCGATGCTGAATTCAAAACATTGCTCCCTCGTTCCAGCCAGGGAACCATGGAGCTATTATGTAGTGAATAGAAACATACCGTCTTCATGTATCAATTTACCACTGAACCCTAAAAAATGCCTCAGCAGCGAGATGTGACCCAGAAATGTCAAATGACTCCGGCGTAGTGTCCTAAGATGGGGAGGGGAAATTATGCAGAGAACAAACCTGCTGGCAGAAGTGATCAACCACAAATTATTCTATTCATATTCACAAAGCACCGGCTAATTTGAGGGAGTGACACCAATTTCCCACAGGCCAACCTGCATACCTGTTTTTTTCTCTATTTACTATTAAATACCACAGAGCTGTGCGTGCAGTGAGTGAGCATGGAGGAGATATTAATGAAGGATGGATTCCACTGGGCCCCCCACCACCACCACCACCCAACCCCTTTCCCACCCTCCCCCTCTAATAATAGGTATACAGCATTACACACATCTCCTAGCAACTACAGTTTGGGCCATCAACGATATAGCAGATCTGTTGAAATAATGACTTAAATATGACTTATATGCTAATATCAATATGCCGACACGCTCATAATTGCAGTGATAAAGGCCTATATGTGATTAGCATGTTCACTAATCTAAATTTAGCACATTACCATGCTGTAACAGGAAGTCCAGTGGCATGAGACGCAGTCAGCTCATCATTAAAGTGTAGGCAGCATGTATATCTAGGCCTGTGCCAAATTTCACCCAATCCATCCAACAGTGTTGTCAAGACATGCCACTAAAAAAAGTGGTGCGAAGCTCGGTGTGGTGTGAGTGCAGGCGGAGCTGAGGCAGGTTGAATGAAGTCCGGTTGCTCAAACGAGCCACCTGTGACTTCAACAACCTGGTAGTCGAACCGGCCCCGCTCTTAATCCTGCATAACTTTAAGACTTAATATCATTTGAACAGGTCAGTTCTATATAAGCTCACCCTCATGTCACTTCTGCATTGGCTTCAATTCACAGACAGCTCAAATCTAGTACCTACAAGTCAAGGTAAAGTCTGCTAGTCGATGTTTCTAAATGAACAAAGGTGCGTTTCGCTGTTTTAAGGTAAAGATAAGTTGCATGCATTTGCATTCAGATAAGATATGAGCCAAGCATACTGCCATACTAGATAACTCATAAGAGCTCTTAACAGAACGTATCAGATTTCTCTTTTCAAACCATAACATAGAGTAAACTGCTGTATTTAGTTTCATTTAAACATCCATTTCAAGGTTAGTAGCAGCTAAGGGTCCTTCAGTGTGGTCGCCAACATGTCAGCTGAGCACCTCTTCTTCCTTTTCATTTCCTAACGTCTCGCATACGTAGCTGTAAACCCTCCACGGTCTTCTGTGAACATGAGTGGCTGTTAATGCCTTTTCAAACCGGCGCCTCGGTCTGTCCTGCATATTGCCTCTCGTGGCTCGATTGTTTGGACTGTGTGCTGCTCGTATCCTTGACATTTTCTCTTACTCCCTCTGTCTTGCTTTTCAGTCTCTCTTTCATTTGTCCGGACTATATTTCTGAAAGTGTGACAGCACTCTGGGGATCATTTTACAGCAATTTAACATCATGTCAGATGTGAGGATATTTAGACGAGGGCAACTGATGCATATTTCCTGTATTAACCGTCTGTGGTGGCTGAAAAGTACTCAGATTCTTCACAGAAAGGTAGCATTGAATTACACATCGAATGCTATTGATCTGGCAAATTGTTTTGTCCACGGTGAAAATTGTTACTTAACACATAAACAGAACCTTTGACTGGTGGAGGAGAGAGGGATCAAATCCACCAACCCACCAGTAATGGCCAACAACAGTGCAATACAAAAACTGCAATGTTGAACCTGAGGTTTCAGGTTTAACTGTATCACAATCACAGACTACACATATTTCAAATTACACAGCCTTCACATAAAATAACACAACCACAAATAATGAGAGCTGTGCACAGCAGCTATGAAATGAACCTTGTGGTGAAGTTATTTCTTTAATACAAAGTAAAAATGCTAAATTTTAAGGAAGGCAGTTCAAACAGTGCAGAATGGCCCCTGTGAATGTCTTACTTTACATATTTTATTACTGGATTACTATCACATGCAGCATTTCAAGGTTGAGGTAATAGCAATAAAAGCGAATATTTATTTCTTCAGCATCTTTCCACATCCTGGCAATTCAAAGTGCTTTACACACAAAAGGCTTTAAGACAAGATGCACAAGAAACACACTGCGATGAGAACATGTTTTTCTCATATTCCAAAGTAGAAAACAGGTTAGATTCAGGTTAATTATACTAAACCTATATTTACTACTGTAAATAAGTACCTTTCCACTGCGTGCAACACAATCATACCAATTGAGAAAGCAAATGTTTTGCAATTGGTTTTAATTACAGTTTCAGTTACAGTTCAGTCCTGGATAATTTGTCTGAAATCGATTGTTGTCATGCTACACTTTGACATGTTTCGTGCACAATAACAAGTTAAAGAATGGAACGTACTGTCGCCTATACAGTAAATGCTGTTTTACGGCTGTTTGTAGTGAATGAGTTGGTGAGATAGGATTAAAAGTGTAACAGGAACTGGAGGGGGGGGCTAGGTGACATTGTGTTCACCAACTGAAATGGCAAGAAAAAAAACAAAACAACAACAACAACTATGTGGGGATGTAAGGATTTACGGGACGGACCAGCTTAGCAGGTTACGGCGGGCGAGCTGGAGAGAAGCCGAGTTAAAAGGCCTGCTAAATGAGTCCGGGCACAGCGGTGCCAACTGAGGCCTCCTGCAATGTTGTGATTTGATTGTGTTGTGCTATTAAGGCTCTCTTTGCTCATAATGGCACTTCTTCATCCACTGTAATATTATTCAAATGAGAGTCCAATGACACACTCCTCCTGGGCAGAAAAATCCACCCAGGCTCCAGATTAGTTCAAGGGCCCCCGTGAGAAATAGGGCGGCTAAATGGAGAGCCGTTAAGTTTTTAATTTCTATACTTTCTGAAAGTGTAAGAGGAGCAGGGAGAGAGAGCTGTTCCAGCAGAGGAGAATCTTAATATAGAAATGTAATGATATTTCAGTGAGTTGTGAGTGATGATGTCTGTCTGCTTCGCTTGCAAACAAAAAGATCAATTTGGAGAGAAATTATTTGTTATGCTAATTTGTGTTTTGTGTGGTCTCAGCTGAGATAGGTTGCTAAATTAGAAAGTGAAACAGCCACAGCAAGCAGCCTAAAACAAATCTGCTGTCACTAAAATCTATGCGTGCGCACACACACACACACACACACACACACACAGCTTTACAGGCGCAAGTGACCTCAAGTTTCTTAGGAATTATGTCACCTCTGCTTTTACTCTTTTGTAACCAATGACCATTTACTACCAATAGGTGGCAATCTGTCCTTGTCACTCAATGCGCTGATTGTTCGGGCTCCTCTGCAGAGTTTCAGTGTACACAAAGTGAGACTTTCACAGCTATATGTGAGGCAGAAAAAGGTGAAGAAACGCAGAGGAGAAAGACAGAAAAATGCCCTGAAAGCGAGAGAAAGGTTGAGAGGGATGAAGGGAGGACGACAGGGGTGCTGACTGGTCAAAAGGTTTGCTTTCTCCACCTGCTATGCCTTCTGTCCATGTGAGACTAAACCCCTTTAGTGTTTTAACACTCCTCATGAGGGAGTACATCTCCCACAATGCCTCGTGTCTTTGAGTACCCTCAGTCGCACCGTGTGTCAGGAGTGCATCTACTCTGCATAAAGGTTAGAGGCAAGGACGCGATGGGTGTAAGTCGTTTGGCTTGTTCCTCATTAAAAGGCTACCATCAAATGAGGGCTCGGGGGTTGGGGGGGCAGAGATATGGCTGATGATTGCATATTTTGTGGCTGCACAGCTGGCTGGCACAACACACCGGGATCTAAGTCAAAGCCAGTGCAAAACAAACAACGCCAATCAACCTGCTGCCTCTGGATGCCTCTCTATGTGAAGTGTCTGAAGCGCAGGCTGCGTCTCAAACGTCTTCTGTCGGCTCTTGGCTTTGCTGTCTCCCATGTTACCGCATTGACCTGAAAACAGACAGAGGGCGAAGCAATATAGTCGGCGTCTGGTTGGAAAATAACAGTCTAGTAACTCTACTCCCAAGCAATTATGCAAAAACCGACTCTCTGGTTCCTACTTTTAAAATGGAGGGAGAGCCGGCAATTGATGCACATCATAGCAGCTTTAACATCACACACAGAATTGCCATTCCCACATGGGATGTTAATAAGACTATTTCCTGCCATTGACTATAAAAATGACTCCCAAGTATTTGAAGACAACTAAGGCAAGGGCACAGCAAGTAATTGCTTCTCCACCCTGTTTTATAAGCAAGCGGCAGTGTGCTCCATGCATGGGCAATACACATCAGGTCCTTTTTGCAAGCGAGCCTTATGCATTACATATACATACTGTATGTCTGTGTAAAAGCATATATAGAGATGCATGATATATTGAGATCTATTTATAGCTAACCAAAAAGGGTATTGGAATGTCAAAAAGTAATATCTCTGCGGTATTGTGGAAACATGTTCCCCATTATTACCTAGTAAAGAAGCAATGCATTTCTTTGTACCAGGGTGCAAGGATACCGTATACCATAATATCAGCGAGACAAGCTCTGCACAAAAAAATCTGTTATCAGTGACAAAAAAAAAGAAAGAAAAAAGTTCTATCTCTTCGTCTTGTCCTTGATAGGAATCAACAAATGAGCACATAAAAGGAAGGAAGATAAAGGGGGCACAAACACTGGACAAAAAAGGAGCTCTCGGCAGATTTGAATAAACTGAGCGAGGCCACGGAAAGATGCAAGGATACTCGGCCTCTTCCCTTATCTGCAGGGGTGGAGGCCTAACTCTTCTTTAGATCAGTCTCTGCGCTGGAAAAAAAGAAGCCGTGGGTTCTCAAATCAATAAATATGCATGCTAACATAAAGCTGTAGGTTAACCTTTAATATTTGATGAGGAAATATTGTTAGGAGGATTGCGGTTGGGGGGGATGGTGTGAACATTCTTCGCTATATTGAAATTAATGAATCTTGACAAGCATTGAGGTTCATTGGGGCACTTATGCTTGTCCAATAAATAACTATAACTATGGAAGATATATAGCATGCATGACACAATAAGACAGTATAAAACATTACAGAACAAAACATGATACATTAATTCAATAAATCACCAACAAATGACTCCCAAATTCTCTCCTGTCTGCCCCCTAACGTACTGTAAGGATGATTGTGCATGAAGATAGTGTTATTTACAGTCAATGATTGTTGGCATTACAGAGTAACAAGCTCTATTTTTTTTCATATTGCAATATCATTCACCACCGCAAATGGTGCCCCATGACAGATATGGCAGTAACAAGCTACACTGATCAAGCCATCTGTTATTTTCAATGAAGCATGTATGTATTATGCAGATTTCACTCCCTCTCAACTGTTTGAACACAAGTGAACTGGACCAGACTGGGCAGATTCGAGCCTCTTCCATTCAGTATGGCATATATGGTGACCAGTCACGGGATCACCTGCTAACAAAGATCGGCAACAACTGAGCAGGCTGTGATAATATAGTCATCAAAGTGCAGCCTGTATAGACTGATATATTCATTTTAAGGAGGAAACAAGCTTTTCATTTGGCTATTGAGTAATTTTACAGTCAACACACTACAGTAATCAAAGGGGACAATACATATTGAACTGCAATTATTATGACTAATAACTAAACACACACATACAAAGAGAAAAATAGGAGAAGTAAATAAAGAAAAGGATGTGATGTTATCTGATTAGTATCAGCATCCAGTCATGTTCATTAAGGCGTACGTCATGTATATTATAACCACTATACTGCAGTTTAATTTAATTCATAATGATCTCATGACTCCTTATGATATTATTTACAGAGACGCAGTAATTCCCACCATGACTGAACATTTAGCGACAAGGAAAAACTTCCTTTTGAGAGGCGGAGAACTTGAGCAGAACCTGGCTCATGGTGAGCGGCCATCTGCAGTGATCAGTGAAGTTTAGAGAGGAGAGAGAGAGAAGCACAGCAGGACCAATACTAATGACAGCACTGTAATTTTATATACAGTACACTGTATACACATATTTTGCAATACTTTCAATATTCTGTATTTCCTAAAACATACACATCTTGATCAGGCTGCATTTGCTGTGTGGAGCAAATAATGTGGGGAAAACAAATTCTGACAGTGAACAATTTGTTGAAATGTTGCGTAATCTGTGTGCCATTAAGTCTGCCAAAAGGTATTTACATGAGCAAAATGAACAGTGTATAAAAATGACTCCAGCACATATATCAGTCAGGCTCCAGTCGCAACAGAGTTCACACTCCATTTACAAATAACTAGTCATTCCTGATGAGCTCTAATGCTAACTGGGGAACTGTATGTAGCAATCTTTATCACTTGGAAATCAGACAGTCATTCATATACAGTGTACGAAGACTTTCCAGTCAGCACACATTTATTTATAGCTCTTATATGAAAGTGGCAATACACTCGAGGAAGTTCTTTCCAGTGATTATGGGGCACTTCAGTGCTGCTGACACTGCTCAGCTGTACCTCATACCTACTGCACCGCCGGCATGCCCATCATCTTGTAGTGAACTGCCTCCCGGGTGCTATTGCTATATTATATCTTTTGTTAAAAGATGGATTTCATCCTAGGATGTCAGCGCAGAAATACAACTTAGAGAAACTATAATTCAGCCATCTACAATTCTCCTCCCAACCTCACCGAAATTGTTGTTTAAGTCTTTCATTATTACAGTTTCACAATTTTCTGAGGAGTGACACTGTCTGTGTCAGTTTGCCTTTACATGCTCTGCCTGATGGAGCCATTAAGAGGGAAAAATGCCTGTCGCATTCAAGCCGGCTGGTCAATAAGTGCCTGACAGATCTGAGCGGACAGTATGTTGACACTGATGACTGCGGTGGAGTTATAGCTCGCAGGACAGCAGTGTCACCTAATTCACAGTCATGACCTGAGCGCGCACACACACACAAGACCATGGGGGCTATAGAGGACCATCATGGCCACCCAGGCACACAGTATCTCCACATAATGAGCACTGGTGGGTTGCTTGTCTCCAGACTGGTGAATGTGCCTGGCCTGGGCTCAAAAGTCAGTTAGAGTGGTGACAGGGCTTCAGGGTACTGGATGAATGCCTGAGCAGCTGTCATGACCCCGCGTATTCGACAGTTTTTTTTTTTCTGCAGAGGGAAAAGAGGACATGTGAAGCCGGACATAATGAGTTCTTGTTTTAACACTGGTTTGATAGGCGAGTCGTTTTTAAATGGAAGAATACAGAGCACGTAAAGTTCCAAGTATAAATAATGAAATTCTTCATGAATGAAATGTTTTATTGGATATAAAAGATTGCATATTTTTGTTGTTCTGTGTAGATGAGGAGGGAGAATCACAGACAAACGCTGACGTTGAGTTAAGTTAGCGTTTGTTCAAGATTAAAGCGCAGAATAAACTGATTTCATTTTTTAGGAGACAAAAACCAACAAAGAAGCAAAGAGGGAGGGAAAAAAGGATCACCTTGCACCATGCAACAAAGATCATCTGGCAAAGGGGAATGCTAAGGTGGCTGTGTACTGGAGCTAATGAGGGGCAGGTGTTCAGGCACTAGGAAAGTCAGTTAATGAGGTGAATACACTGAGAGCGACTGGTGGACAGGTGAAGAATGGCAGGTCTGCAGGGAATTACAGAGAACAACCAGAGGTAGACGACGAGGACGGACCAGTTCAAGGGTTCGGATGATGGGATCATTCCGATTGAATACACAGCCTCGAGGTTGTTACTTTAAAGCCTGCAGAGACTTGTTTTTTATATTCATGACTAGATTAACAACAATCAAAATATTATGGAGAGTTTAACACTCAAAAATCAAGCAGGATTGTGTGTGGGTGATCTCAACACGTTTGATTGACAGTGGCTTACAACAACAAGCTGACAACCGCACAACTGTCGTGTTTTTGATCCAAATATTGATGAAAAATGTGTCACCACCCCTCTCTAACTGAACCCAAACCACTTCAAACCAGGGAAGAAAAACACACACAAAGACAATAGACAAATACAGAAACCTCTCATGAAATGAAAAACTGTTTCAGCTGAGTGAGAAAATAGGTTTTCGGGGCCTTTTAAGGGAATCAAATTGCACGCTTACTGTAGATCACACGCCACGGTGCCTACTGGGGCTGAGTATTAAAGAAAGGGCTTGAAATGAGGCCTGAAACTGGGACCAAAGGCAACCTCTGAAACCAGCGGCGGTCAGTCTAGCATCTTGGGGATAATAGAGCAGTAATCAGTGAGGCCTGCACATAGAAGCGTGTTGCAGCCCTTAAAATCACTCACAGACTAGCGGACAGGGGTCATCACCAACAACTATTTATTGTTTACTAGGAAATACGGCACATTAAGAACATCCACAAAACATGATTTTTGTCATTGTTGGGCTAGATTCTGGAGTATAAGTGACATATTGCACTTAGTCGTGTAAACATTTTGACTTCATGAGGGCTTTAGAAAATGATGGTACCATTCCCAAACCAGTACCCTGCCCTAAAGGCTGCATACATTGTGGATATAATATATGAAAATTGTGTATTTTAGTTTTAGTGTTAGCATCATACATTCTGGCATAACTTTTGCTGAGCACTATTTAACCCTAGTAAGCGATTATTCAAACTTAGTTTGCACTAAATGACATCTTTTAATGTTCAATGCCAACGCTTTAAATTATTGTTTCTACAACTTATATGCAAACTACAGTATGACCTACATGAATGTCACCATTCCCCCATCCATTACTCTGACCCCCGCATACTTTCAGCCTTGCTACATAATTGCTTGTATCCAGTAGGAGTAGTGGTAGTAGCAAAGAACAATAAACAGACAACATAATGTAAAGGGAAGTGATATTAGAAATGATTTGTCTTCATTGCTCCCTAGTAAACACAGCATAGCACACAACGCTTAGTCACCAGTTCTTGAGAAAGGACGCTTGTCATATTTGATCACAATAACAACGAAATAATGACTTTGCATGTAGAAATCCAATTAGTGTTGACTGTAATCCCCAAACTAATTTACATACTGTAGTTAAGTCTATGTGCTAAATGTTATTTTACGTTGCGCTCTAATTAATACTGATTGTTGTATGGCTGAGCTGTCATTATGTAATATTTTGCAGTCATTCAAATAGTGTCAACCATTAAATCTGTTTGGGGAATATCCCTTTGATGTTTTAACCTTGCAAGGAGAGCCACTTTAGCTCCAAAATTGGCTTCACATCCTCAGTAAGCCCTTCACCACCTGTAAGTCAAACCCTCCGTGGAATAAATGTGAAAAAGCCCAGTAAGTGAGTGGGGTTGAGTGGAGGAATGAAGGGTTTTGGGTGATGAAAATAGGAATGCTAATGTGCAATGTCTAATTGCTCGTTGCTTAAATTGGCTGACATGAGCACCCATCTGCTGAAGGTGAGCAATGTTGCAAAGTGCTTCCTAATTAAAATACTTGAAAGATAATTTGGGGAATTGGAAATTATTTAATGCCCATTTATGTAATTCCAGTGCATTAGTAAAAACAGAATGGGAACACGCTGTGTGTTATTATTGGATGCTATTGTGGATGTAGGAGCGAAGGTAACAAAGGAAGTCGGGGGTGCAGGGGGTGGAGGGTTGGAGGAAAATGCACAATATTTATGAAGCGCTGTCAGGTTAATGTCATGCAACATTTATTGATGCAGTAATGTTTAATTTAGCATACGCTCCTGTAATAAGCCATTAGGTGTTGTGCTATGATTCAGGGTTTGATGGTGCTGTAATGACAATCAGATGCCCTTGAATATCGCACTAACACTGCCGCATTTACAGGCAGAAAATGAAAATAAATCAAACTTAAAACGTATTTATGCCGGCTGAGGTTGCTGTGCAGTGGTGCTGGCTATCGATATCACGAGGATCTGTCTCTCAATGACTGGCTGTAAAATATTCAAAATTTCAGACAGGAACACGATTGGATTAGCTTTGATAATGGATGTCATAAAAGCAGGCAGTGCCATTTTAATAAATCTGTCACATTGCCAACGGGTAGAGATCGTAGAAGCATCTCACGGAACGACAACAGAATCTTTTTCTAGGCAGCAGCACCACCTCGAAAAAAGACACACACATACGCTACACGCAAAACAAAGACGCCTGAGCTGCGACACTCCACGGTTAAATTTGAGAGATCCCAAGTTTACCACCCGTCACAGCCTCGTGGAAAATACAAAATGACCAATGTCAGCTCAAGGAGGGTTGACCTTGGGGATAAACCGGCAGACTCTCCAGTGTTGCCTGTGATTGCATGACACCGTGTAAATGACCATGTGTCCCTTTGTCCTCTGTGATTAATGCCCTTAATTTGCTTGTAGCCCACCTGATAGATTGCGTGTGTGTTTCAGTTGTTTCCAGTGGAGTGTTCTAAAGCATTTCTTTTGACACTCAGAGCGGGTGACAGTGATTTACATAAGGTTTAAAGAATAGATTATCATATCCGACGCGGAGATGGCTCACTCAAAAACAGAGCTATCAGCTGGATATTATACCACGGCATGCATATGGATGAAGATACTGAAATGTGTCCCTCTTTTGTCATGCTTCGCAGGGCATGCAAGAATGTTTTCTGTTAGCAGCGGGCTGACCTAAAGCTATTTCCAGAAGGACTCTAAAGTTTGTTTCGATCATTATTTTCAACGGCTGTCATCATGACGGCTCAATCACTGCATACGGAAAGGACTTTGCAGGGTCACATTGTTATCATTGATTTCCTCACCAATGACATGACAATAAATGGCCAGTGACAAAGACACCAGCACAAAAAAAGAACCCCGTGTTTATGGGCATTATTCTTTTTCCTTTCTTGGAGTTCTTCTACTGAAGCTTATTGTTTTTGCATTTCAGGAAAGTCTTGTCCTCATTACAGTGTCTCCCTGTAATGAAAAAAAACAGAATTTATCTTTATAATGGATCATTATACATCTGCCACAGTGTAATGGCAGCAAGATAAAAATACTGTTGCTTGATTTACCTCACTGGCATACTCCATTAGATTTTAGTCTGGTGAATTAGCACAGAGGAGAAATCAGGATTGCAGAGCAGGCGAGCTGTGAGATCGAGAACACACACACTGTAAAATTGCCCCATTATGAAAGTTACATCAGAGGGACATTATAAACAACCACTGCCAGGGGATTTATTAGTACTGTACTGAACAAAACCATGGAGAGTATTAGCAGGGACAATGTCCTTTTTCACTCTTCCAAAAAGCCATTAGTGCACTGCTCTGAGTAACTGTGAGAAGGGATGGGAACCATGCAGGGATAGGACGAAGGAAAAAGGGAATGGGGCTGACACATAAATGATTGCAAAGGGAATTGAATGAAAGAAAATTATGTTCTGAACTTTGAACATGAACTTTAAAAAATGTTCCATAATGCTTTTTTGGGCATGGATGGTTTTGCTCGAAGATGGTCTCATGGAGATGAAAAAATCTGCAGTGATGGTGTTAAAGCAGCATCCTGATACAAAAAAAGGAGTACCACAGGGATCAATGCTGGGTCCATTATTTTAAACAAGTCAAATAAACTATTATATTTTCACATAATAACCATTTTCATATAAATGACATGATTACACCGTGGTGACCCAAACATACATTTAACATTTAGGGAAGTTTCCACCGACATACTGACAGATCCTTCTGACTCATTTTCATTCATCAGATTTCTGTAAATTTAAGCGGACGTGCTGTTCGGCTGAGTGAGGCCACACTGACAAAGAACATGAGTAACAAGGTAGCACAGCAACATTAAGGCTGTTGATGTTGCTATGCTACCAAGTTCCTCACAATATAACAAGGTCATTTTGGAACAAAGGGATACGTATTTACTCTATTTGAAAAGACAACAGCTGCTGCTGTGTATACACAGATGTCTTGTCCTCAAATATAATACCACCAAACTTGTTCAAATGGAACATCTAGAAAAAATATTCTCTCATATTCAGGTCAATAAGGTTTGTGTTTCTAGCCGTGCTCCAATTCAAGTGAAGAGTATCGTTGAATATTTCAATGTTGTTCATAAATGATGCTCTTAAACATTTACAATGAGGTGCTTTAAATATCGAGAGGACAGTATGTTGCACTCACAAAAAAAGACCTCTCTTCTCCTTATTGTTTCTCTGCCTGCACACACTGACATTGAACCTGCACGAATACCAAGAAATTTGCTTTTAATGTGCCTTGAATTTCCAGTGCCAAACAGAAGTGGCAGAGGAGGAGTGAGTCTTTGTAATGTTTTAAAGAAGCAGCATCACATTCTTTCCTTACAAATCAAAAGTAGAATCAAAAGAAATAAAACAGACTCTTGCTCCACTCAGTGCACACACGGTCTTTGCTCTTTTATTCTCGGTCTACTGTTCTGCTGTTGTATCAAATTTTAGCACGTCACAGATGAATCTCATAGGTTTGTCATGCAAGTAAAGATGTAAACACATTGTACCTGGCCAGGAGATTTTTCTTACTTGTGTGCCTAGACCAGTTGCTCTGATTCAGGCAGGAAATGACAAGATGTTTTAAAGAACTGACTTAAAGGAATCTTGGACAATGAAGGATGATTCTTTTAGTCACAACTTTGTTAATATATTATATATTTCCTGTTTTTGAAGATACTGTTCACTGGGCCAGATTTCAAAACTGCCAAACTCTGTAACCCATATGGGTAAATAATACACTTCAAACGTATAAATTTTGAAAGTAAGTGAAATGAATAATTTAAAGTACTTTTCACCAGGCAGTCCAGAACTGTGGTGTCCCTTCAGGATTTCACACTTTTAATCGTGGACCTATTTTGGAGTATCCGTGATATTTTTGTAAAGTTTCATTTTTATTCATGTTTCATTGCTGGAGTCTTGCAAATACATCTCAATTCAATCAATCCACAGCAGATTTATATAAAACTTGTACTACGGCATGTTTTGCATGTATGATATATTTACATTTTTTTAATTAAAAACCTCATCAACCATCATAATAATATAATATACAAAGTAATATACTGTAAAGTAATAATACAAGTGGATATTAATGAGATAACTATGTTTCCTATCTCATTGGATCTTAATGTATGATGAATAATGACTTAAAGTGGCTTGGAACCTCGATCCTCTCTGACAGCTGAGTCGTGGGTCGTGGCGTATCCCAGGGAAAGACAATGACGCTGGGAACTTGGCAGCACACACTTCCCAAGGTCGACAGAGCACTGGAGCCACAACAAAGGTTATTTCATTGGATTTAGTCACTGACTCCATCGCGTCTCACACAAGCCTCAGGCTGCTTTCAACAAGCCCGTCCTGCTGAATTCTTTGGAAGCTTTTTCTGAGCACAGCCTGACATTTGTTATTTGCTTTGGGAATTTAATACTGCTGCCTTTTTCAGTACCACAAGTGTCTTGTGTAGATTAAAAAGAGCACAGGCTAACAAAACCTAAAAGCCACTCAAGTCCAAAATGTAAGGGCAAATTCCCCATCACTTCAAACCATTGCACTGTCACTTTGACAGGCTATAATACTTATTAAGCTGACAATACCATGATGACTTGAGCCTCAAAGAGAAAAGTATTTCATAAGGATACAGGTCAGGGCTGTGGCATTGGTCTAAGCAGTCATGGAGATAGCAAGAGTGAGCCTTTCCTGACCTTGTGAGAGGTTTTATGACTAGAAGGGGTGATAGTTTTTGTCAGCATAAAGTTATTGTGCTTGCTGCTGTAACAGGATGATATCCTGACTCTGCACTGTCTGGAATATACACCCTCCCCCGATAAATTTCATCTCTTTATCCCTTGGAGTGGGAGCACAGCAGCCCAGAACCAGCTCCCTGTGGGTGAAAGGGAGGAGGATTAGGCACTCCCCATGCACAGCAGCTGTACACTTGGAAGTTGTTTTCTTATGTTGATGGAGTGAGACAATTTGTCTAGAAGTATGACCTTATCCTTTCTGGCACTTGCCTTCCATCAGAGTGGATAGCGCTGATGGAGTGATGGATTCCAAAAAAGAAGAAGTGCTTTGTGAGGATGCCACCGGCTGACACTGAGCAGAAAAACAAGAACGTTGCATCATCTGTTCTATCACTCAAAAGCATTTGAAGTTCTTAAATTGAGAGGCTGTGCACCAAATTGGACTGACAACCACACGAACGTTGCTGCTGAGTTTTAAAGGGATTATCAAATGGAATAATTGCTTTCTTTTTTGCTAGTTTGAAAAAATCTTCACAAATTAGAAGAATATGTTTCTCTCTTGAAAGAGACCTGATTAAAAATGTGAACTCTTTTTTGTTTGATATATCAAACTTTAACAAAAGTAAGACTGACATGTTCCCGGGACTGAAAAACTCATTAGTAACACTGCTCATTAGATGACTTTCCTTAAAAACCCACATGTCACGTCTTTATTATCCAATATGTGGATAGAAAATGTGAGCTAATGATTTCACAATCAGCCTGCCTGTGATATATGCAGCACCGTTGCCCCCGTCACATTCCCAACGATGACGAACAAAACCCTGGGGCTTCTTTATGTAGGCCTGCAAGTGACTAACACTGGCAAGCCAACTAAAAACACACATTATGTAAATTAGACAATGTCGATGTTACTGGAGGGCATATTCTCGCTCTGCTGGCAGAAGCTAGCCTCCTCCTCCCCCAACTTCCAGCCCCGGTGTCAACCTACAGCTGATCTACTCTGTGCACAGAACAAAAGTGATCTATTCAATTCCTGTTGGGAGAAAAGTAGAGCCCAACCGGAAACTGTGAAAAAATCAGTTTAAACACTGAATGTTACTGACTAAACTAATCACGTTATGATAACACGCAAATATTCATGCCTGAGTGACTCAACCCCGCTATCAAAAAAAACATACATTTTTGCATTATTTGTAATAATTTGATTAAAAAATAAACTTAATTGCTGCCAGTATCTCATCAGTGAACACTACAGCAACTCACTTCAGGGTGCCACATATTCCACGTTATGATCGCTAATACGACTGCAGCATTTGGAAAATGTTCTGATATAAAAATATTCATAAAATGCACTGCGATATAAAGAGTAACTATTCTGTCTGTATGTGCTGTAAAATTCATAAAACAAGCCAGTGGTCAACTCACTCTTTCATTTTTACTCCAGTGTTTTCACATTATCTGTCCCCGTGACTGCAGATCTGCAGGTTTACGATGACCGTCGTCTCTTACTGTGGACCACGATGTGTCAGGAACACTCCCTGTTCCTTCGACCCTGTCTGGACAGGTTTAAAGGTTGCACACTCCGGGTCACATTGCTCATTGCTCCACTGGACTTCTTGTGTCAGCTGCCACAGCTTAAAGCTCTGTATGACCGCTAAACATACAGTTCAGTTTCCCCCTCTTCCCTCGCTGCATTACAGGCTTCAAAATGAGATGCATACGTCTAAACACACCTGCCGCCACTGACGTTCAGTGTGGAATAAAATGAGCATATTTATCTTATGAGCCGAGTTTATCTCTCACGCGTGTGCTCTACTCAATTTCGATGCGTCTCTTTGCCTTCAGAGTGACAAATGAGATGGAAAAATTTCCACGTCAAAAACACGCTCGATGAAAAGCTCGCACACCGCTATCCTCCGCGGCGGTGTCAGAGCTGAAACAGAACAGCACGAAGAGTCGCTATATCAAAAAAGCGGGAGGTTTAGGCTGTCACAGAATGGTGACATTTTATATGGAGCGTCATTATGATAATGAACATTCATTCTCTATCACCGGCACCTCTTGGGCACCCTTCCCTTTAATGTACTACTCTGAAGGTAACGGTCTCTGACAGTCTTATTTATTGCATTGCATAGCGGGTTATTTCTGTAAGTCACTTTTTAAAAATATGCTACAGAGAATATCTGTGATAATCTATATCAAAGCAGCTTCCTGCAACGTATTGCTGTGTGCTATGGGAAATAAATTCCATCCTGAAAGTAATAAAGTCTACCAATGTCCCCCCGCTTAGGCCTGTTTGTTGGCTCTGAATATTCATGATTGCTTTTTGATTGACTGAGCACTGATGAATCTTAAAAATTAAAAGCACAAAAAAAGAGATGTGGCTGTGCACGCAGACCTGCTCAAATCTAGCATGAAATAAAGTATTCAATCTCTGATTGCATATCTCCACGAACATACAGTAGAGTGACTGGGGGCACCATTGCACCTTAACAACCCTGTAATGATCCAAAACCACTGCAATCTTATGGCACTGATGCATGACAATATTATCATTTAAAAAGCCTGTTGAGCCTCTGTGCACTCGTCTTAGCCAAGAACAAATGATATCTGCTCTCATCTCTGGAGGTATAAGAATTCATAGAATTCACACTTAGAGGTTTTTAACAAAGCACTGACGCTATAGCCGAGCCCGACGCAATTACAAATTCTTTCAGGGGAAATGATTAAATTACTTTCATTTACTGTGGTTTTAAAACTAAAGTGTATGCGCAAATCTGCCCTCCTCTGAGACCAGCTCTATAAAAGCCTTCCTCTGTTGCTCCGGTTTTGTAAGGCAATCCCAAAACACATTCACACCTGCAGACACACCAACACAAGTTCAGCGTGTGCACTCACTACCTGTCATTCACCTGCCTACTCCTGGGGTCCTGAGTTTGCCGTAGTTGCCATAGTAATGCCTAGAAAGAAACAGCAGACATTTTGTGTGTCTTCCCTTGGTCGCATTATCGATGGAGCCAGGGCTAATATGAATTACTGTATCTTAGCAACACTAGCACACACTTTGACAGAAGTTAAGGGTTTTTGTTTTCATTGAGTGTAGGTGTGTGTATATCTGTTCCACATTTTTTATACCCTTAAAAAAAAACTAATCAATTTCCCAGCTCACCTGCTTGCTCAATTTTGGCTGCTACTTTTCTGGGGCTGTTTTGCAAAATTCGAGAATATGTGAGAAAAAACGAAAAAAAAACAAAAAAAAGAAGCGTTGCCGAGCACCACACCGTAGAAGCCGGGTTTTGATTTTTTCAAGTTAAGACCATCAGTGTTGTTAAAGTGCAGCTGGGGCTGAAAAATGAGAGTCCTGAGAGATGGTGTCAGAGGCTGCACCTGCCCATAGAGTCTGAATAATGCACTCAGACCACAAGGACACCTGCTGTAGCCTGTACATCTGCAGCATCGCAGGCACAAATGCACGCACACACGCACACACACACACACACTCTCGTCAGCGTGCATGATCCACAAAAACACGCACTCCATCATCAAAGTCCGTGCATGCAAACATACACATGCACAGACCTGCTGAGCCAAAATAAATACTCCTAATTGGAGTTGGGAGGCAAAACTGCAAATCATCTCTCAGACGGAGGGGGGAAACATCATCTTATCTCTTCATTGCTTCTCTCCAGCTGAATTTCTATGAACGCAGATGAGTAAGATCCTTCATTCAAGATGCATACAGAGCCTACACTACTCCAAAAAACCTGCTGCCATTCTCACGAGAGGGAGCTGGTACACGGAGCAAGCAGAGTTTATTTGATCAGAACAGACCCTCGATACTTGGCGGGTCTCCACAATGATGTATCTGGTAATACACGTTGTCTTTACTGTAATGGTGTCGGATTAAAGTGGGACAATAAACAAGCTTATTTTACTCATTTTGACTTGTGCTGCTGAAGAAGAAGAAGAAAAAAACTGTGTCATCTCAGCTGCAAAGAACAACAACCCTGAAGCGATCGCAGCTTCAATTATTGATAACTTTCGCTGTCGAGCAGTCATCAGATGGTTGTCAGGCTTAAAGCAAAGGTTGGGAGAAAGGAGGGGGGGGGGGGGGGGGGGGGGGGGGTGTTCATGCTTTCTGTGCCAACAATTTGAAAGCAATTACATGAGAGGGAATCTGACTGAAAGGAAATGCAAAAAAGCTACTTCCTTTTCTCTGTTTTTCTTTGGAAGACATATTTCAAGGTTAAAAACAAGCGTGTGAGGGAGTTCTATCGGTAGAAAATGAGACAAGAGTGGACACGCGTTGGAAGCAGTGTGCCACTTTTGCATATTTCTTCACATCAGTTCTGTGTCCTTCGCTGGAGCAGCGCGGAGCCCAACTCATCAATACTGGATGAGTTTTATCTCTCTACAGTACGGGAGCTGTCAGTCTGAGCTCTAACATGCTTCTACTGCCGACAAGACAAGGGACGCTCACCTTACTGTATCACCCGTGTTTTGCTGTTCTACCATTAACTCAATCTCCCTTGGTCGGTGATGCGTCGTGTTATTGTGGAGGAAGAGTGGAAGAAGTGAGTGTCATGGGGTTTAGCTGTTATAACAGCTAGACAAGAGGTTCTCTTGTCTAACTGAAAACCTGAGGCCCGTAAACACAATACAAAGAAACATGATTTAAGTCGCTCATCATTTAAAAATTATTCCCAGAGTATCAAAACATGGAAAATAAAGTCCTGAGATTTGCATCGTAGATAGTTTAACTTGTCATCAATAACCAGAAGCTGAAGTATACATCATTACGTTGATGTTTTTTCCAGGTTTACACCTGGTTTTCTAAAAATGGCTCCACCACCGAGCGTCTCCACGTTTACAATCTCATGCAGGCTGTGAGATTGTGGTGGTGTTGCGAGGGAGATCCTGAGCCACCGTGCGACACGGTGGAAAAAAAGATGGAAACATTGTGAGTTCAAGCGCTTTGCTCTCACACACACACACACACACACACATTACAGAATCAACATCGGGAAACGGCGTGACTTTACCCGGCTCTCACTCCTGGAAATGCTGATTCCCCGGGGGATACACTTCGCCAAAGAGTCGAGAGGGAGGACTCACCAGGTCGCGGTGACTTTTCCGCATATAAACCAGCAATTTTTATCTCATGTAGCTGTACTGTTGTTTGTTCTTATGAGGAATATCTATTTAAAACATATATGGTGTCTGATTAAAGAGAAAGTTGTGCTTGTGACTGTCGACTTCATTTTAAGAAAAGAAAGCAAACTAAGACAGAATCTAAACTTCAGGCAGGCAGAGTGCAGTCAGGTCTCAGGCCAATCACTTACATTCTCCACATTCAATTTCATCCCATGCCGAGGCTACAAGGTAACCGATTGAATAAATGAATAAAGCAGAAAGCAACGGTTCACCAGGTCCAGGTCCCACCATGCACTGCTGCCCCAACAGGGCGGTGTTTGTTGTTAGCTGAGCTGATGAGTTTCAGCCCGACAGGTCAACTGCCCCAGGAAGGCAGGTGTCTCTCTTTCAGTGTGGAGCAACACTGTGTAAGTGTGTGTGTGTGTGTGTGTGAGACAGGGAAAACAAGCGTACACAAATATGCATGTGTATGCGCATGTATGCACCCCCCACCCGGAGGGCATCAGGAACTCGGGGAATTTGTGCGACACCTGGAGCCAAGCTTCCTTGACCTCATTTGTGTGTGCAGCCTCTCTGATTGGCCACTCTCCCCTGCATTGTCAATGTGTTTTTTACTCGTGGAGAGGCCTTTTGGCTCCCGCAATCTGCTTTTTCATTATTTTTAGACTTAATTTCCTGTCGTAGAGGAATCTTTGTTTTGTGTGTGTGTTCATAAAGTATGCAAAAAAAAAAAAAAAAGAAAGGACAATCCAGGACAAGGTTTGAGAAAAGAAGGACAACTGGAGCTAACTTAAGGACAGAGATGTCTTTGGTAAGAAAAGGGTGAGAGCCAGTGAGGAGAAAGAGAAATCAGTTCAGCACATAACAGGACAGGCCTGATGTTTGAGTGAGCATGGGC
Organism: Nibea coibor; assembly: GCA_023373845.1. NCBI lineage: Eukaryota > Metazoa > Chordata > Actinopteri > Sciaenidae > Nibea > Nibea coibor. The sequence goes on along the minus strand of CM041718.1, from coordinate 25,567,883 downwards.
CAAAACCAACATGGCAACGCACAATTAAGGCCCTAATAAATTAGGACACAGTTAACAGCAACAGCATGTCAACACGGCCCGGGGTGGGGGGCTGCGAGCGACATATCGAGGATACTGCGGCTACGTGTTGGAAGCAGACTAATGGGAAGCGATTTGGGGTTGGCCCAAGATATAATTACCGTCCCCACCTCTCCTGTTCAATGAGGCCTGAGGCCTCCTGGGAGAGGCCTATTTCAGTCAGGTAATGGAGAGCCCATGCCCAGGAGCGGATGATCAAATTGTCTGCAGCAATCTGCTTTTTTGCTCTCCTGATTGTCCCCACAGACATAAAGAGCTGACCCAAGGATTTTTTTTCGTTCCCTCTCCATTAGAGCCAAGCCAGCTTTAGAGGCAAAGCTCTCCCCCACCGTCACGGTTGTTGTATGGTTGCAGTGGTGTGTGTTTGTGTGTGTGTGTGTTTGTGTGCATGGGATGATAGCTGAACTTCATGTGATTTATGTGTTGTCACAGTAACAGGAGCATAATGAAGTTGTTCTTGCAAACATGTTTGGGCTCTGAGGGCCTAAATAATGCCGGGAGAAGAGGGGAGAGCTCGTATGACCAGGGGTGAGACAGAGAGAGACGATAATCATCACATGAATGTGGTCGTTTTTTGTGGAGGACATCTGCTCGATGAATGAACTCAATGATAAGAACTCACTTTATTTACAGCTAAAAAAAAACCCTCTCAGCCTCCTTCAGTGTCATCATCGCCCAGCTCTCTTAAAAAACACTGAAACAGGTGCATCCATTTAAGATAACCAGCGTCACGTCTGACAGACAAGCAGCTCCATGGCAACGGTTATAATAAGAGGAGAGCATTGGTGGTGTCATGTGAAAAATCTGTGTTTATATTAAACAGATATTTATATAAAAGTGTTAGGGTTAGGGTAATAAATAAATATATTTATTTCCTCTCTGTGTCCTCCACAGCTCTCCTTCTTCAAGTTTAAAGTCATCGTGATGTGACCTCGTTGGTTTGTGGACATTAGTCTTGAAGCCTTGAGTTTGACATAATACTAAAAACTTTATTTATACAGAACCTTGTTGAGTTCAGTCCTTTGCGGAACGTTTAGAAGCTGCTTCCATCTTTTTGGAGCCAGAAGTTCTGCTGGGTGATGTGTGTGAGTCGGGTTGTGTAATCTGGGTTTCATGAGCCCGTTGTGTTCAGCTGGACTCACTCACAATGACCTGTCAATCACACTAATTCTAATCTAAATCTATTTGTACTCTAAATGAGTAATATAATATACAAAGTGAACATTGTGCTGCGTGGAAGAACACGTGAAACTGGACCATGAGACCGTGAACTCGTTAGTACAGTGAGAAGCAGCGTCTTTTTTCTAACAGGCTGAATACATCAGATTTCTGTTCTTGCACATCGGCCTGAAGTTCTGTCCACTTATATATACTGTCAATGTTTCAGCATGAAGCTTTTCTCTCTGGCTGTCGATGCCTTATTCCAGACGTTATCGATCTGGATCTTCATATTCCAGGAGACTCGGCTTCATCCCTTTATGCGGATAGTTTTTGTGGAAGTTGTTTGGTTCTGGTCCTACTTTTTGCTGTACATCATGCTGAATCCTATTCTCAGTTCTTCTTTCCCCTTCCTATCCATACTGAGAGTCTCAAGATAAAAAGGTGGCATATGCTGCTGAGGGCTATAGGGATGTAATTGACAAAAAGTTACTGTACGGTTCTCGAACAGCCAGTTGGCGTTATCTCCAAGACACTTGGGAATTTTGGATAAAAGGACTTACAAAAATAAGAATACATTATAGACATCAGCTGTGCAGCCTGTTAATTAAAAAGTATCCATACTAACAGAGGTATTGAATGAAGGACTGCACTCATAATGTTGTAGCAGTAGTTTAAATGACCCTCATTCTTACAAACTCCATCCTCCCGGTTTGTACCGCAGACGTTCTGTTCTGGTATGATTGGTGGTCTCCAAGCCCAGGGCGAGATAACCCCCCAATGACATCATCAAGGGCTATTTTCTCAGACATCAGAGAGCACTCTCCATTGCCACAGAGGATATTACACAACTGTTTTCCCCCAGCTGAGTCCCTGCGCCTGCCCTGACTGCAGCAAACTGACCATCATGTGCAGCATTTATAGAGCTTACTTTTACATCTTGAAGAATAGGACAAAAACCAAAACGGGTATTCTAGTACTCATTTATTTTTTTGTCAAAATATTGTCTGTATCCGGCCGTGAACTGAGCTGAATGTATCATTACACTCCTACAGTAACGGGGAAAACAGCGTCTTTTTGCATCAGATATCAAAGTTTAACTCTCAGAAACCTTCATTTGTGATCTTTATTTGAAAAACACACACTCCTACTTTAGTCATTTCTATTCTTTGGGGTTTACAAAGATCAAGAATAATTGACTATTCAGTGTCTGTAACACACTGATTAGGAGGAGAGAATGAAAACAAGGATGTCTCTCTCGCCCTCCCACAGCGCTGCATGTTTTAAAGTATTTTACCAGAGAGAGTGGAACAAAAAAAAAAGCAGTGTAGATAAATCCATGCCACACAACCCATCACATTGTTTGCTATAATTAAACTCTCCCATCCCTTGTGGATGGTGAAAGAGACTTCAGTCTGTGAAAACATGTCACCCGCTCCCAGAGGGTTGTTTGTATTGTCAGTGATAGTTTATCAATACCCTGGATCTTAATCTTTCTGTCTCTGGCTCCAGGGTCCCCGGGTCTTTCTACATCGACCTTTACCAACTGGCATTACAACATGACTGAATGACTTCTGCTGCGGGAAGAGATTGTCTTTAAAATCCCCATGGAAATTAACCTCAATGCCAATGTTGTGCTTTCTATATCCGCTTTAATGGCTTTTTAATGAAACCGTAAAATAGGGAACCCTTTAAATTTGCCAATTACCCATAAAAAGGTTTAGTGTTCAGACAATGAGTCATTGCAGACATTTTTGGCACTGGGGTCTGGTAAGTGGCCTTTCAGGGACAAGAGGTCACCAGTGATTTAAGACTACGCAATATATGTCTCAATATAATGTACAACAAAGATGCAGATGATTCAGAGTCTTTGATTTGGATGAACAGTTTATCAAATTTGGCCAAATTTCAAAAAAACACGCAGCCATTTTGTGCCCTCAAAACATAATAACGGCTGCCATATTGGAAAAAAAAGCAGCCGTTTGGAAGCATTTTATCAAAATCATAAACTCTCTCCCTCGGGGTGAGCTCCTACTCCTTCATGGGGCCTTGACACCAGAGGTTAGTGAGAGGTGAGTGTCTCTCTATCTTCAGCGAATAGAAAGAATGGGACTCTCACGTGTCCCCGCTGGCCCTGAAGGCTATCAGGTTCAGGCATCTATACCTTGAAAATGCTCCCTGTCCAGCGTCTCCTTTCATTCATCATCGCCCTTATAATGTCTGGAAGAAATATGCTGCTGTAAGTATCATCTTTCACGGGTGTCACAGGTTGAGTGCCCCATTCGTTCTGGAGCCATACAGTTCCTGTAATTCTTTCAGGTAGCCCCTGCAGGTGCAGGAGTCCGGCAGTTACGTCTGTTTAGACAAAAAGATGGGGCATTGGCAGTTTGAGAAAATAGAGCGAAATGAGCAGGGAGACTGAGCAGGAGGATTATACTCAACTTTTTCCAGGTATCCCATTCAAGCATCTATTAAATGGGAGATTGCATTACAATCTAATGTTGTGATTCAACATCTTCAGGCATGCAAACTCAACAGGGGTGGACAAAAGGTGGCAAAGATGCAAATGCTCTAGGGGGTTCGTGGAACAGCTAGTAAAAACCAAAGTGGTTTTTGCTCTTTACAGTTATTGCATCTGCTGTTGGAGCAATAAAAAGACACGGCTTGGAGACCATATTTATAAATTGATTTCACAGTAGCTACAACTAAAAGAAAAGCGTTATCATTTTTGATGATCTTCCTATTTTCCCGGCTCTCAAGTGACCTAATGCAGGAGTCCCTCGTTTTCAGCTGAGGGTCGACAATGTTATCTCATGAATTAGTCTCCAAATTCCAAACAAAAGCTTGAATGTCCGTAATGCTACGCAAGTGGGATTTGGAATAATAACAAGCTTGCAAGCTAATGTTACATTCCAATGTTAACAACATTAGCTTTGCAACATCAAAACAACTCAACCGCATCAGTGATTAACAGTCCAAGCTTCACATATTCCTATAAGTCAATTATCATAGAGTTAATGTGAGGCATAGACAAGCAGTCAAAATCTGACCCTCCAACAAATCATTTGTTGGAGGGTCAGATCCCTCTCTAAGTTTCTATTATTCCTATGAAGAATACGATATTTTGCTACAATATATAAAACCAATGTGGCCCTGAAAAAGACTGAAAAAAAGAAACTGCTACAAAGAAAGAACAATAGAAATACAGAGTCTGTTTATTCAGTTGTGAATTGATGACTTACTTCTTTAACTCTGCTCTTCTGAGATATATCACAGGTTTGTTTTATTGATTTGATGATCTGAGATATTTGTTATAGATTTATGTTTCCAACCAGAAATACCTTTCTGTATGTCACATGAAATTAAACTTTTATTTATTTAGTGTGTATAAAAGTTAGTTCAGCAAGTTCTTAATTCAAACTCTACTCCTAATCTCTGCTACTGATTTAAGATTAGAAAGGATTAGCCCCCGATGTGTTATGACTGAACCCAGTAAGAAACATGTGCAATGGTTAAAAAAAGTATTTTCAAAGATTAACTTTGCTGCATGCCAAATCAACAGTTGCAGTTGGAATGTACTCAAGGCTAAATTAAATATTGATAAATAAACAATGCATAAGCCAGAAATGCCGACAGAATCCAAGGTAATGCCAGAAAACACGGATCCTTCAAACTGGGCACGGGGCATGTCTTAAATAGCCTGGAAACATGTAACCTACTGCTTTCATTTCACTGATGGCACTCCGTCTCCACCCAACCAGAAACCTGCAACACTCACAGACAGTCAACACACAAAATAACAACAGCACAACTCTTAAACACACAAACCGAGCTGGCAAAGGTAGATGAGCTTACATTTATCAGCCTCGTCAGACGTGTACTACACCAACACAATTATAAATGCTATTCTCAGCTTTTCCAACCCAAAACAATACAAACCAGCTGCTGTAGATAGAAAGTTAGACAATTATTGTGCAAGCTCTAAATGACACCCAACACAGTTGACCATAGTGTTTCTATACAAGTCTATGGGCCAAAATAGCCCCCAACTACATGCATGCTGACACAATCCAATTTTGTAGATTCATGGGACGATTGCAGTTACGTGGTGGCTTCTTTTGGCGCCTGCCTTGCCTCCATTGCAATACTGATATCACTGCCAACAACAACTTTCACTGCAGGAAAAAAGCAAAACTACAAGACGATTAAAGCGACTTTCACCCTTCAGGTCTTCTACACCGCATCCAAGGAAGAATGTGTTTACCACAAGTACTCCCTGCAGGTCATCCAACTGCCTAAGGGAAGAAGACAAAACCAGATAATACAGTGAGATTCAGTTGTTTCAGGTTCAAAAAAAAAAAAAAGAAAACACTGTACCAGTCAGATATAAAACAATATAAAACAACCAACGGTTCACAAAAATCTATGGTTATGTCCGACTCCAACAACTAGTAGAAACATGGCCCAGACGGCACTGATAAGTCGATTCAGATAAAACGGCAGCGTGGCATTAAATCTTGCTCAATATAGAGCCCTGCTTAAAGGCAACACCAGTAAAGATGGCTGAATCAACATTGGAGAGGAGAAAACTAACTCCTTTCTTGCACAAACAAGCAGTCCTACCACACATCTACCAGGCCCGGGACAAAGGGGCATGTTGCCCACGGCTCCTTAGAAAGCTGGGGAGCTTTCTAACCGAAACCAGCCCAGATACCAGCCCTCACTTAAAGCAATTTATCATTTCTAGAAGAGGTGTTATCATTGTTTCGACCCAGAGGTACATTTGTCTAATTTGGAAAGGTTCATATTGACACCTCAGTGAAGGCCAGAATTGTTAATTTAACAGTCTGCCTGGAATTATTTCCTCCTCTTGTTAATCTGTTTCATGGCCGGGTCACTCCACAGTGAAATGCGAATCGATTTAAAATCCTGGAAATGTTACACAGATGTGTTCCTTGAGTTCAAGAAGTTCATTCCTGTCTGCTCATAAACTCTGCCCAGAATACACAGCTCACATGTCTCAGTGCACCATCTGAGTTTCACTGGCTGTCTGGAGCTGTGACGAATCCTTGAACTGGCTAATCATCCGGAAGACTGAACCTGTGAAGTCCTACGATGATGCATACATCATTTCAAGAAGTTGTGCTGTTAGCTTCTTCACCTCCAGATGCTGTGTCTCCAAGTAATGAGCGCTGTGTTGGTTGAAGTTGACTGATGTGATAATTAGCGCACACTCCTCAAACTACGGCTCCTGTTGATGAATCAAATGTCATCCAGTTGACTGGCCAAAGGTTCTCCAAGAATAGGACCAAATATCACCTCAGATGTGTCAGATAATAAATTAGCAACATCCCGCCTTCTGTAAATCTGTTGACATGACAACAGTTTTCAGTGAGTTGCTCATCATCTTAATTTGTCTTTCTCTGTAGTGCATCAGTGTTCATATCTTCTTCTTAATCATCATTTGTCAGACACAGATAAGGTCTTCACATCCCCGCTGTTAGGACCATCCACAGCTGGCATCGTCAAAAACACTTTCTGCTTGATGTATTATGAGTAAGTGTCTCTACTTCCAAGTTTCGATTTTCTATTTTAGACAAAAAGCTCCTTCCATACTACGACAGCCATCTATCCTTTATCAAGGGTCCTTGGTCCCCCCTCGACTGTGTCCTGTTTGTTGTTTGTCTTCATCTGCTCCAGCTCATATTTTCAGCTCCTTTTCTTAAAAGATACTTTTAAATCAGAAAATATCTTCATGGTCAGAATTCGTAGAGGCAGAGTGGGATAAATAGTTTCATTCTGCAGCTTTGATGTAGAGACATACATATTTTAGATTGCATACACCTGAGGTAATTAATCTTTTTCGTCTTTTTATTTTCAGCTTGCTGTTTAAAAAACAAGACAGTTCATCTGTTTTACAACATGCCACATTAAGTTAGTACGAGCCTATAAGACGATAAGAATTACCGGAAAATTAATTGGACATGTTTTTGACTTCCGAATGTTTAATTTGTTTTCAACAGCTTGTTGTGTACTCTGCATATGACTGTAATGTGGCATTATGGACAGCGTGCCGTTTCCTCACATCTCTGTTGCAGCTTCTGTGTTTTGAAATTTATCACACAGGGTATTTAAAGCCTCGGACCTGCTGCTGATGTTGGCCTGTACAAACAAACTTGACATGACTTGACTTTTACTTCTTTATATAAAATCACACTGATTTTTCTTGTCTATGAAATGTGCCAAACAAATTAAGGGAGTCTTGATTTAATTTCAAGGCCCTCTTATAGACCTGCTTTTCTGTAATCTTTGAAAATTGCATCAGCGGAGCTGCAGCTGAAGTACTCTTTGTAACTCAGTTATGTCGAGGAGGCCCAGTGGCAGTCACCTCACAGCAAGTGAGACCTGGATTTGATTCCCTGTCTTAGAACCCTTCTTCTCCTGCAGAGAGGTTACAAAAACACGGAAGTGGCCTGGAAAATCTAAACTGCCTGGAGGTGTGAAATTAAATAACCATGTTGTACTGAACCTTCCACAAAATATACTGTATATCCCACCTGTCATGACCTTCTGGTCATAAATTTGTGAATATTGAGATCTCCTGAAAGTAACACGGTGCTACAAGTAGCATGAGTAATGTTTTTGACAAGGGACAGCAGGCGACTCCCGTGAAGTCAGAGACCGCGGGGCTAAAGCCACCAGTTTACAGTTTGTGGTAATGTGATTACTTTGAAATATTCACTTTACAAACTCAAAGGTGGAGGTAAGGTAAGGTACCACTCGCCTCACCATCCCTTTTCAAACATGTAGGAGAACTCACTCCGGGCGTGACACTCGTGGAAAAAAAACACTCAGCTGGTGGAGAATACACCCCCATGTATCAAGGCTAAATCCTTTCTGCAGCAGCCTAGGTTCGATTCTTTGGGTGCATCCTCTTTCCTGTCTGTCTTCACCTGTGTTGTCAGATAAAGGTGAAAAACAGAAAAGTGTGGAGGGCTCATCCTGAAGAGCGACAAGTTGTCATCACAGTTGCACACTGCAGTTACAAGCACCTACCCAGTAAATTTGTGTTACATCAAATTACCACAAATTTACACGCAGCAAACCTGGGGGGGGGTTGGGGGGTAACATGAGAGTGCTGGTTGGTTTCTGGTGCTGGTTGGTTTCTGGAGCTGTAGGCTAAATATAATGAAGCTGCTATGTGTAGTCTGCTGGGTCAATTGCACTTGATGATCACCCGAAGGGTGCTATGGCATTACAAACAATGCACAGGAAACAGAAGCAGCGGGGTTTAATAGGGGATCGTGGTTAATACCCCAGACCCTGCAAACTTACAAACACATTCACATTCACGCCTGGAGGACAATTTACATTTTAGGAAACTGGATCACCTGGAGGAAAGTCACATGGGAAGAACATTTGCCAGGACAGCCTCGGTGTGTGTCCTGGTGCTAACTATGCTGTGACTACCACAAAGCTAGAATTAAAGAAAAGTGAAACAGAGTTAATCATATTACCTCATAGCTAAATAAAATAATAAAGATAAACTTGTTGTATCCATTTGTGGGCAGTGGAAAGTTGGAAACAAACACTGACATAACATTATCACCTGCTAATTTCAGTTTAAATTCAATTTTCATTTCTCAAGTGCCAAAACTTCTTTCTCCATTGTTACATGTGCTATAATACACATGACAATGGAAAACAGGAACATTAGGGACTAGCTAATGTAGCTTATAATTTTTCATGTCATCTTCAGGATGGCTTGGAGGATCTGTAGAGGTTCGGGGTAATGTGTCAAGGAAGTTGTCTGTCGATTTTATTCAGAAGAATTCTGAAATATTTCTTAATTCATTCAGTTTTTACGCATTTACATTCCAAGGATGGAAACCCTCTATACATCAGTAGTCCACTACATGCACATGAATTCTAAGTACTGCTTGTATGTGGGATGGTGCATTTGGCCACTGGTCTACAGGGGATGCTTAAATTACAGGTCAATACAGCAGGACATATTGTCACTAATGGAGTGCATGATTTGTGGGGGACAATGTGTTTACGTCTGCCTTGTTTATATTTACAAAAGGAAAAAAATATTCCATGTTGACATAATTTGATGAACAGCCACTTAAAGGACGTCAGTCGCTGGTGAGATAGCTTTGGCACAGAAACCTCGTGCTAACTTTCCATACTTAGAAAAATATTAATCACACTGTCAAGTCAGACCTTTCTGCTGCTGCAAGCGTTATAAATTCAAGTTCTAGTCATTGCTGAAGCCATATCATTATTTTTCAAATGGATGGATCTACTAGCCTTATCTGTGATATTATGAAGATAATTTTTTATCTACAATATATATATATATATTTTCATTACTGCTATTGTTGTCATCAATTCTTCCAGCGTCTACAGTACAGACGCTGGAGCTGTTTTGTTAGTCACCTGCATCAGACTTTCTTTTCACCTGATGTAAGCCATTTTGAGAGTGACTGGAACAGCTCTAATTATAAGCTGACGCAGCTTCACGGCCAGCGTAGCTGTAGCGATGTTTTGATGTTCGGTGTTCATTCTTGTGAGCTCACTCACATTTGCTTGAATAAACCTGTCCGCTGTTTGTCAAATTAGAGATCCCTGCTGTGGAAATTATGCTAATCTGTTGAGTCTGGTGTCTGTCATAAAAGGCAGGGTACAAGAAAGAGTATATTTTGGTATTGTAATTTGTTGAAACATGTTCATTCTCTTTGAAAAACATCCACAAAGTGCTAAATGTTTCAAAGATTGTCTCCAGTCCTTCTGCATCGCGCCAATAGTTCAAGGCAGCTGAGGCAAGAATGACTGATGACTTCCTTTATTATCCTTGCATGTTGAACTGTGTGGCCACTCAACAGATCGATGATCACACGAATCTTTAAATGTCAACAGATAATATATTCGAATCAAATAACCTTCTTCATCTTTAGGTTTATTAGTCCATGTTGATATTTGTATAAGCGTGTGTCATGCATAGATCCAATAAAAGTATTTCTTTTATGTGTACACTGTTAGACGGTCAGGATTTATTTAAAAGCAAAAGAAAGCCAATAGTATGAAAACTTACAGCATGACTCAATAAATCAATAGCCTTGTTGATCAATCATTCCCCACGATAAAAATCTGACAACCCACAAGACCTGTGTCACAGTACTTGAGTCCTACTTACTCTATTTTTGAAATGCAATATTTGTTAGAAAAACCCAGCCGTTCCTTTTGAATGAAATCTGAATTACAGGGTGCAGCTGTGAACGTATCCTGCTCCCATCTAATGGTGCTCTGACCTTTTCCCTTAACAACTCAGAAATGGTTGGTAATTACGGTTACTGACATGGTGAATGAAATATATAGAATTCTATCATTCTTTTCCTAGAGGTCCGCAATCAATCATGCTGAGATGATCTGGCATGTGCTTGTTACATGTGGCAGACACCTCGGTGATCATACATGTTGAAGCAGGGGCCCTTTGATACCTCTTGAAAAGGTCACAGCCTGAAAAACCTATTAGACATTGACAGATGATGTAAAGTCTGATGTTGGCCTCTTTTGAAGATTTTAATTTGAAGGTATCCGGGCTCCAGATGTTTGACAGATCATTCTTTAGGATATCTACATTTTAGTCATTTAGCTGATGCTTTTATCCAAAGCGACACACAGAGAAGGGAAATGATCAAGGTACGGTGCGATAAGAAAGTGTTAGTGCTGTGACAATTCTTGAAGGGGTAGATTTTGTGTGTCCAGTTGTTGGTAGTGTTGTAGAGGACGTCCTCTCTGAAGAGCTGGAGGTCTTCAGGAGGTTTGTGGAGGTAGAGAGGGAGAAGAAGAGGCAGAGCCAGGTGTCATTCATCAGAGGAACGCAACGGTCGTGAGGTAACGTGAAGTGACATGGTTAGAAAAGTTTAGCTGGTCATCAATCATAACCCTCAAGTTTCTCGTCATGGTGTAGTATGTGGTAGTATGCTAGGTTTGGCTGGCTGGACCAGCAGTTCAGTTTCTGAGAGGTTCAGCTGAAGGTGGTGTGCTTTCATCCATGTGGAGATATCTGAGAGGCAATTGGAGACCCGTGCAGAGACCGAGGCGACCTCAGGAGGAAGTGACAGATTCATTCCAATTTCATTTACATTCCAAGCTGTTAATGAGCTCGAACCTGAAGATACAGTATGAGCATTTGATTTGTATGATGCAGCTTTTATTGTATTTTTCACACCGAGATGCTTCATGACTCGATAATGATCAGCGGCCCGAAACCATGTTCAAAGCAATGCACCCATGTAATTGTTTTAAGGTTTGCTCCGATGGGTTGTGAAATTTTCAATCCTTTATCTGGACTTCCTCTCATCAAATTCAAATTCAAATTCTCATCAATTGCCCCTCGGGGACAAATAAAGTTTATTGAATTGAATTGAAATGTGTATTAAGGTTTGCACATCAGTAACTGCCCAACTTGTGCTTTCCTTTTGGTCTCAATTAAAATAAGTCATCATCTGACGTTACTTGACCAATTAAGATCAACAGCAGTGGTTTGCCTAATGTCTCAATAATGCCATATCAGAGTTGCTGTAATTACTAGCTTTCGCCTTGTAGACAGCATTTATTCCAACACCTGTCATAACAGCAAAGGAATGGGATATAGTGCTTTAAATGTAATGGTATTTTTAACTCTCACCGCAGTCAACTGTCATCAGCTGTCTTCCCCGTCTCCAGCGTGTGTCGAGTGCAGAACAAAAGTACATGTGACTGTATGTATTACTTGATTATCACCTCCTGAAACGGGCCAACACGTGTCTTTATAATTAACTTCCTGTTTGGTGATAAAAGCAAAACGCGTGACAACATGTCTGAGATCCTTTAGACAGAAAGATGTATTTACCATTTTCTTCATCAGCAGCATTTTGATGTTATGGAAAGAAAAGTGCAACAACAATAACGATGCTCCATTCCATTTAAAGGATTAATGTGTAGTGTGATTTAGTGGAGTTGAGAAATGCAGTCATAACCCTTGTCTGGTGATAAAAAATACCAAAAAGCCGTTTAATGACTTTCATCATGTGCAGCAGAAAAATTGCAGTTAGTAACGTCGAGCCTTGAAATAATTGTGAGTGATACTGCAGAGAGAAACTCATGGCAGATAATGGTCTTAAGGAAGCCCGTTGTGTGTCATTAGTGCTGATTTGCATCAGGAGTGTTCAGACAGAAGAGGAAACATACTGTGTGTGATTTCATGCTTCAGTTTTTTATCATGGATGCATCCAGTGGGCTCAAACACTCGAGTGGTGGAAGAACACAGAACGAATGTCTGCGCTCACTCATAAATTCCCATGGTTTTTAATACCCAGCACAAGACAGCAACAAACACATTCAGCGCTTCACCTTCGTCAGCATTTTCTTTTGTTCTTAATGCGTTCAGCCATTCTCTTAAAAAAAAAAAAAAAATTAGAGTAAGGCTGGCTTATGCTTTATTCCAGCTCACTTGCTGACAGGGTTTTTGCATGTGTATCCTCTGGAGACAGATCTCACTAGCTGGGAGGTGTTTTACAGGCTTTATAAGAGAACGGCTCTGCCCCCCAGGGACCCTCAAACAGACACAAATCACTTTGACATGTCTTTCCTCTCCCCTTTTATCATACAGGATACAGGCATTTGGAGAAATGGCTGCACATAACATCACTCCCATAACAAGTAATGACATTGACAATAACCAGTCACACGTAAACATGATGCTGTCAATGAAAATGGGATTAATTGTACAGTTTTTACTGTGGCAGTGGATTCCTGTTGAATTTCAATTATTAGATATTATTTGAAAAAAATGCATTTGCACAGTTTTTTGGTTCCCTTGGGCCCAGATTCAGTTCAGTTTTTTGTGTCACGCAGAGACTGTTCTAATACACTATTCTAATACAGTAAATGCGGCACAAAATGCGTCTTGATCACCTCGGTGCAGGCGGCCCAGTAATACTGAAATCCTTTTCAAGGTTTGAACCAACAAGAGAGAGATTAATGGAAAGAAACCAAGCTGGGAGCGGGGCCGGATACACCGCTGAGTGCTCCTAAAGGGTTTCTTAGTCCAATGGTGTTTTTATGTTAACACTCTCTTCTTGACTGAGCTGTAACTTAAAGGGCTACTGGACTGTCACGACAACCTTTCAGAAAATATTACATTTGTAATATTCAGGCCTGCATGTAGGCAAAAGAACCTCTTTCACTCGTGTTTTCTCTCAGTCTCTGTATCTGGTTCTGTCCCTGTCTGGTGCTTTGGCCTGCTGCCGTACAAAACTTCAGCCTGTGATGCTGAAGAAATCATGTTATCACATAGACAAGTTCACTCTCTGGTTTTCTCGTCTTAGTTTCCTCCATCCATGTTCCCTTTGGTCGTTTGTCACTGTGTCCGTAGAGGCTGCTCCGCCGCTTACACTGCACTCTTGTTCAGCAGCTCCGGTTCTGGCACGACACCAGCTCCTCTCTCTGTCTGTCAGTATTCCCCCATGAACCCCGGGCCTGAAAATCTCCACGCTTTGTGTCGGTCCAAAAACTCCTGTGGTACAAATGCTAACGTTTCCCATGTGCTCGGAGCTCAGTTGATGCAGAGCGCCGGAGGACAGAAAACATTTTCTCCATAAAGTGTTTTAATAAAGCGTGGAACGTCAAAGACGGGGTGAGAAAGAAGGAACATATTCATGATTTGTGCCATGACACACATTTGACTACCACCACCGCACCCTGTCCTTAACTAACTAATTAATCTGGTTATAATTACAGGAATTGTTTGAGAGCATTTAACAGCTAATGAATTCACTGATTGGAAGGTAAGCAGGCCAGTCGACTAGCTCATCTATACTGTAGCTACTGGCATGTGTTGCTACCTTTAACTGAGAAGGTCAGCTATGCTAATAAGCTACCTTCCAGGGTTTGTGTAGCGAAAGAGGCGAGGGCAAGCCTTAATTAGTATCCTCTTTTTACTAATTAGCAAGGAAAACAACACGTCTGTCACCTCTGAGGTTTCAAGTGGTTTGAGGTTCAGACCTCTGGGGGTCCGATAAGAACTCCAACGCTCTTTAGCTGACCTGCTGTTTTTCTTTTTCTCACTTTTCCTGAAATGCAGTAGATAAGTGATCTGTGAAAGCTTCTTGACTAATTTACTGCGAGTGCAGAGTGTGTGTGTGGTCCGGAGGTGAACATTACACAGACACACGCATCGCTGCTCTTTTATTCTGCTGGATCTTTCACACCTTCCACTCTGGTTACTAATTATGCAAAGCTGATCGACTCCATCCGGGCGTCTCTGTAGAGTAGCTGATGTGAATTCAATGGTGTTAAAGAGAGAAATGCTAACTAACAAACTTAGGAAAGTATAAACACATCACTAACTAATATGTTTGAACAAATATGTGATTTGTATTTGCAATGCAGCTGTTGAAATTCTCTCTACCTCTGCTCCTTGATAGACTTGAATTAGTGTCTAACGGCCCAGCATTTGCATACTCTATGAGCTTGATTTTGAGTGACTTGTTTCTCATCAGAAACTAAAATGTTATTGCCTTGAAGTGGATGACCCTGATGAAGTATGATGCTTCATCAACCAGAGAAGCAAAATGAATTACTTTTCTTCAATTTAGGCCCTTTTCAGGATTTTTTCTGATCATGGAGATGCACGGCGGTGCAGCAAATAACTGCAGACATGCTGTCAGAGCTTTCATTTTCTTGTCATCTCCGATCCCCCGCAGGGAGCACAGGAGAATACGCGACAATAAATGACTTTTTTGGTCATTTAGACGAGGGCGGCGATGAATTTATGTTGCTCAGTGAGTTGACAAATGTCTCCACGTGCCTTAGCTGCTTTAGTCTATTAGTTGTGATGAGAAAATAAAGTGTAATACCACAGTGATGGCAAAGCCCAGAATTATGTGTCACAGTCAGTTTAAATTTGGCTGCAGGGTGGGCAGCTGCTTAGAGAGCCTACTGTTACAGTTCAGTCAGGTGACGGTTGCAGTCGTGCAATTTGGTACTTGTTCCTTACAGGATCTTCATTTTGTGCCAACTTTACTTAACATAATATGAGAGAGGAACATATTTTATGCCACATTTATTACAGCTATACCTACTATTTACTTTGCACTGTTGAATATCAAAAAATGTGTCAGTATCAAACATTAAACCCACACAGGCTTAAAATCTGTCTCTGAAAACAGAATTCACCACATAGAGTCTGAAAATATAAACTCGGCAGCACTTATCTACTACATCTGTATGATTATTGTGTTCCAAACACTCGTGTTTCTACCAAAAGACTGAGATAATACTAAATACACGTCTGCTGTTTGCCTTCATCACAGAAAACTACACTGGCTGAAACTGAATTAAAATTCAGTCTCACTGACTGCTGAACATCCAGGGATTGGATACTTGGGTCTTCACCTCAGCAACAAACTGATTGGTCTGACAGCACAGATGTCCTGTACAAAAAGGGGTCAAAGTCGCCTCACTTACTGAGCAGACTGAGGTCCAGGACTCGTAAAATATGCCTATGACACTGTGGTGGCATCTGCATTGTTCTGTGCAGTCATCTGCTGGGTTGGGGGAAGCACAGAGAAAGACAAGACATCCATCATGGACCGCTCCTCTCACCTCCTGCATGAGACTGTGGTGGGCCTAAGCAGCTCCCTCAGCAGACGGTTACTCCCACCATGTAAGAAGGAGATCTACCACAGCTCCTTCATTCCAACAGTCGGACTCTTCAACACCAGCATGACAGTATTTTTTTTTCTTATTACGCTTGTGTATATGAGCTACTGTGACAAGTGAATTTTCCTGGTGTCTGAATTTTTGGATGGAAATGTTGCTTCCCCAGTTTTAGTAATCACTGACTTTGTTTGCCTCCAGTTGGAAGCTGAGCAGGTTGTGCAATTTTACCAGCTGCCTGCTGAGCTGGAAACGGGGTCGATGGGACTATGAAAGCAGTGCTCGCGCAATTAAGAATTTTTACATTATGACTTTGCTACTTTTATAAATATGAATACTGACTACTGAGTGTGAAAGATTGCTGTTAAACCTGAGTCAAGCTCATGTGTTCTGGCAGCCACGGCACACATTTATTGTAAACAGCTCCAGATGAACGGCAGAAAGCTCTATACATGTATCAGTGATAATAACTAAATGTAATTTAGAGGAATGTTAGAGCACTTCACCTTCTTCAGCTGTCACACAGCACATTAATAATTATTTGCCTTGTTGGTCTGATGTTCACTTGCTTCACTCCTCTGTGGTCCTCTCAGTTTATTCTCTCCGTCTGAAATGAGGCATCGATTCACTGTTTGCAAATACTTTCTAAAAAGCAACTAGGATTTGTTTTCTGTATTTTCCCTGCTCAGCGTTAAACACATAAAACGCTGGCTTTAAAGCAGGAGATAAAACTCATCTGTGTTAGAAGTGGTCTCCCATGCCACAATTAAATGGAACAGATCTATTGCTCCAGCTTGTACATAGAATAAATAATCGCATGGGGATTCATATAGATTCTGTAAATAATGCAAGAAAGAGAGCCGCAAATTAGAAAATTAAAAGAAATGCTACCCGACTTCTGCTGAACACTCCACGTTCAGCGAGGGTTCACAAAGGAAGGTACAATGGCATGTTGTACAATAGTACATTCTGTACAATAATTAGACCCCACAGGACCAATTCTGAGGTTACTGAGAGGGCCTCTTAATCTTATCATGTAAAGGTAAATCATAATGAAAATGGTAAACACTGTTCAGAGCCTGGTTTTAATAGAGATTAAATATCTTTTATGCTTTGCCTGTTTTCTCTTTCTTTGCAAACTCTATTTTATTCTGAGAAGCGAGCAGCACGTTTGAACAACAAAGCTGGAAAGGAGCACAGTTAATCAAGTGTGATGCTTTCAGTAAAACATCGAGGTACTTATACCCTATTTCACTTCTCTACATGGGCTTTACCGACTCCTGAGAAAAATATCCACGGGTGTATTAAGCCAGAAGAATTAGAAACGAGACCTCAAGATGGTGCCCATTCATTAGAGCCAAATGCTTTACTGCCACGTCCTCTAACCTGTGATAATGTAGAATCGTTGGACAGAACTTCCAGATCTGTGAGCTAAAGCAGTTCGTAAATTATCAGAGTATGTCTTTGAGCATACAGCGAGTGCAACACACCAGGCGCATGGCGACGACCAAGACTGAGGCTTTAAAATGGTTGTACACACACACACACACACACACACACACACACACACCAATTAGTGACGTCGCTGAGCAGGTTAAAGCGTGCAAGAAGTTGAGTGAAACAAAACCAGTGAAGTTATAGGCGTCGGCCCAATGTGTAAGTTTAATGGGCTCGGAGTACAGTGGCTGACGCCTATCTTGATGTGAGTGATTGTTTGTCTCGATGTGTATGAACTGTGATGAACCGGTGACTCTCACCCCAACACCAGCTGGGATTGGCTCCAGCCCTCCACGGCCCCGATAAGAATAAGTGGTTATGGAAAATGGATGGATGGATTAGAACATTGTGAACACAATGTAAACAAAATCGAGGCAAATGAACTGCAGGAAAAAGATGGAGCTTACATTCTTTGCACAGGGTTGAAAAAAAAAAAAACTAATTGGAACGCAGAGCAAGACCAAATGAGAGTGAGGATCTGAGCAGAATATCTGTGAAACACATTTAAGGGAGAGATTCACTCAAATAGCATGCTTATATTCCTGCAGCAGAGGTAGCAGAGCACTGTACTGAACTGTGGCTCTGCATGAATGTGTAAGAAATAGTCAGCATGTTTTATTCATACCCCATACCACATCCCCTCAATCTGATGCTGGTACATAGACAAAATAAGTTCATACCCTGAAGCCTGATGATGATGCCAGTAATGTTAATTCACTGGCAGAAGATCTTGACTGAGGCAAGATGTAAAAAATGTTTTAAATGATTCTAAATTGATGTTTACCTCAGTTTCTGGCCGTCACCCAAAAGCATCGCTGTGGAACCAACCAAATTACTAATCCTACCTCCTATAGGCTGCTGTACATGCTGCTGAATGTCTGATGAACCAAAAACATAAGTGCTACTCATATTCACTGACAATAATTTCTCTTTTTTCCAATGTAGGAAGTTCCTGTACTGCAGAGACACTGCAGGGAGGAGGACAGCGTGAGTGGTTCGGCGTCTGAAGCAGTGGACACTGAAGACCAGGGCTGTGTCCTGGAATCAGCATGTTGGTACTGTAGGTGCAGACTAGTACTGAGAATCATTATTTTGTCGTACAAACAGCAACAAAACAGGTTGTTCCAGCCGATGTAATGCCCCTATCAGCAAGACTTTTATTTTGTCATTGCCCTCCAACACCTTTTCTCAAGAGTGTTATCAAGAAGATTGATGCAAGCGTTTATTCGTAATGGTTTTGTTTTGTTTAGGCAACTGAAATTGCTTGGTTAAGGTTAGGTAGAAACTGTTTGAAACAAAAGTTTCAAAGTTCCTCCACCCCTCCTTTAAGGTGCACTCGTACAAATGCAAAGCAAAAATGATGTGCAAAAGCAGACAAAGTTGATGGAAAGTTGGCAGTCAGTGCGAACAGATGTGAATTTGCTGCTCTGCAGTGCAGAGGCAAAGATGTGTGCATGGATTCACTTTGGAAAACAGAGATGAGGACTCACGAATTTGATCAGGATACAGAGTAAGAGGATGTAAGGACAATGGTGCAGAGATCATGGACAGTCAGAAACATCAGTCTACTTGTACACAGCCAGTGTGTGTGTGTGTGTGTGTGTGTGTGTCTGAATGCACCATTGTATGAGCTAAAATGTCGAGGCTGCAATCATTCTAACCGTAACTCAGTGATTTGTGTTGTAGATATTAAAAACAAAGTTATACTGATAGTGAATGACGGATATGTCCAATATAAATCTTTACAACTTCAAGAAAATGTAATTTAGGCAGCATAATGTTTCTCAGAAACAAATTCATTTTGCAAATTAGTAGTAAATGAATAGAATTTTTAGCAGGCGGGGTTGAAATCACTCATTCAGTGCATGACGATTATTCTAAGACAAGAGCAGACAATGTCAGGAACTTATTTTATACTTGAACTCTCCTCCCTCCCTCTCTCTCTGCCTCTCTCTTTTCCTTCATCTCAGTCCGCATTACAGCCAGCAGCATCAGAGAAGCTCGACTGTCAATGAAAAATATAAAATTGTTGGAGGCCATTACTTCCAAGTCATTAGTTAAAGGTGGGTGGACTGTGCAGTCTCATGAAATCATCTTTGCTGCTCTTCAAGTCGTTCTCCTTGCCGGGGAATGGGTCACTGCAGCACAGTGAGTGATTGCCTCGCAAGACAACTGTGCTCTAATATGAATTAGTATGAATAGGCAATAGAGGCGGCGCATGTAGCAGTGAGAAAAGCTTTGAAATAGGTCACTTACACGTAACAATATTATACTAAATTTTAATCTAGTGCAAGTAAGAAAAACGCCTATCTTGAATTAAAATAAAGGTGAACCTTAGCCCGTTCCATAAAAAGATCATTTATATTAAGAAAAATATCATCTGTACTACTGGAATAATTCAGGCTATTCATCACCATCGATATTGGGTTCAAGGCTGATTCATTATGAAATATATTAAATTCCCCCCTTTAGTGTCTCACCACTATCATACAATATCTGTCAAAGCTTTTGTGAAGTGAACTGGCATCAAACAGGTGATATGTCAGCAACTTTTTCTCAAAATTAAACCAAAAAAATGATGCTGACAAGTAGAAAAACTTATTTCTAAACTGGTGTCCATGTCCAGAGGCACGTTGTATGAGCAGGAGCGGTACTGTACTGAACGCTGGCACGTTGATGGTTAATTGTTTCCTTCCTTTTCATTCTTCCAACACTGATAATGATGTTTAATGACCGAATGAAGTCGATTTATTACATTTCATTTGAAAGCATGCATGTTTGTGATTTTCCCTGATGTTCGAGAAGTGAATATCAAAAGCAAATTGAATTTCTAAATTGCTAGATTTTTAAAGTCCTTCCTCCAAACTTCCCCAAAACACATTTTTAATGTGCAGTGAGTGAACGTCAGAGCGTGCACAGTCACTTCATTGGGCTGGAGGAAACGGTCGGTTAGGTTAACTACAGGCCTGCAACACCCAGAGAAATTCATTTTCCCTTTATGATTTGGAATTGTTTCTGGGATGTGACGATAATTTCAACAAATAAAGCTTCTGAAAAACATCGCATACTCTGTCTTTTTATTATTTGTTTATTTTTATATTGAACTGTTTTTCATTAGAAGTGCATTTACCACGCTGCATTAAAATCAGATCACAATAAAGGAGCAAATTGAAGAAGGTATATTGCATTTCAGCGTTCTCTGGCAGGCAGCAGCACAGACAGCCCAATAATAAATGCAAAGCAATCTCATTAGTTTGAGTAGGTTTAAGAGAGGGTACAGCTTTTCCTTTAAGACACATCATCCATGCCAACATGAAAAATTATCAACCGTCAAATCAGAGTTTGGGACAAGACAAAGACCGTTTACCGTTTCCTGTTCAGAGGGACAGTGGGCTCTGACTACTGAGTCTTTAGGCGTAGTTACATTTGGCTATGTGCAGTCTTAAGAGGCTGAACAGCCTCCTGCAGCACATTTCTGCAGACGCTTCTCAGCAGAATTCTCAGTTAGTGTTGACAGCTAAGCTAATTAGGGGTTATTGTTAGTTGGCTACTATTAGTTTATAATTAATAGCTGGATTAATGGAGCGGATAAATTAATGATGTCCATAAAGAACATTCAGCTCGTCTGGCCTGCAGGGCTTCATTCCTTTAAAGTTAAATTTGCAATTATCTTATTTGTGTAGCTTCGTACTCACTAAAATGATGTCGGAGATATTGGAACTTGGTGATATTGATTGAAATTTGTCCAGTGGTGCAACGATCATGAACGATCGAACAATCATACAGGCTGGAGGTACAAACAAACATGCTAATAATTCCTCACTGCACAGAAAAATAGTGAGTTTGCAAAACTTCAGCAAGTACCGTGCATCAAATGTCCATCAGCTTTGGTCAATGTTACTGATGACAGTGTACTTTAGGCTCCTAATTGACTTTGATTTAATTTACAATCCGTCTTATCATCTGACAGTTGTTGGATCTACTGAGATCTAAAGAATTACTGCGCTTCCATCATAATGGAAAAAACGAATGACGCAAGCTCCTTAAATAAAATCCAACTTCTAATCAGCCACAGCTTTCCTTCATGTCAAAGCTGATTGACTTGGCAGATTGAACACCTACATGAGCTGCTGTCGTTTGTGTTCTGTTGTCATGTTCTCGAGATGTTTGTTCTCATAGCAACTCATTTGACTCGTTGTCCACAAGGCAATCAACTTAAGGTCCACAGGTCTACTATATGCTAAATGAGTGGCACCTGAACCCCATTAACCCTGTTCAGTATGCTGTATGTAATGCATGAAATCAGGAGTCAGTGCTGCTAAGGGTCAATTAAACCATCAAACTTTGCAGACATTGTAATACGCAGAGATGTGAATGAGACATTAACAATGAAATAACAGAATTAATGTCATGAAATTATAAAAAAGTCAAGATGATTAAAGAGCAAAATAAATGGCCACATCAAGTTTCATTAAGCACGATGACAACCAGATGTGTGATGTGAAAAATAGTTTGACAGATATTTGCTGCAGATCTGTGCTAAGTGAGCTAAAAGCAACTGAACTATATTTGGATTCGATTTTGGAAACAATCAGCGAGCAGTGATGGCTTCTGTGATTAATAATTGAGTATTTCAAATCTGCAGACAGCCTGGAAGCCGCTGCAGAGATGTTAGAACTCGTGTGATGTGCTCAACCGTCTCAGGGGAAGGTCAGAAACTGTGAAAGCAAAACATTGTCCAATACCACGGGATGTTCAGACCCAACAATTTGTAGTTTCATCCTGTGTAGCATGTCATTTTGACAGACAACTAGTCTGACAACTATGGCATGCTCCGTGGTTCTTTGGATGCCGTGCTTGTTGATATTCCTGGCTCCTCTTACCTGATTCCCATTGCACGTCACGCACCTCATGAAAGACCCCACCCTGGACAAGAACATCAGTGTTGTATGATTCCAAGACATCCTCTGCAGCCCGGTTAACAACTTAATACGACAATAAAGATGCATTTCGGACAATCTTTATAAAAATGCATCTGCATATGTTGGAGGTTTCAGCTCAGGCTTTATTGAGGCAAGCACATCTCTGCTGCTCGTTACTATCTTTAGTGTTGGCAAGGTGTGAAACGCATGAACACTTTATCGCCTGACTGTTGATTGAAATGCACCTTAAACACTTGAAATACAGTTAATGCCGTGGGCTCTGATCTGAGCTTCAGACTTTGTTAGGACAAGTAGAAGCCTTCTCGAAACTTTCTGAAGCTGTCAGAGCCTTTTTTAAAAATCAGAGAAAGCAACCATCCATCACTGCAATCAGCTAACACGCTGGTTAGCACAGTTAGCAGGGACAGATAAGTGTTCTGACAGTCTCACATACAGCACTCGTAGTCTCGTCTTGTAAAGTTTGTCTGGCTCTTTGCAAATTAAGACGAATCATAAATATTCAGTGTCATCTTGTCTGAACAAATGCAAAACAAAAACACTTTAAGTCACCACAGCAGGATGTAAATCCTCCCTCCTTAAAGTATTCATTTAAGGACTCATAAATTCAGCATTTAGTCAGACGAAAGCAGCCAGCGAGCGGATCACGCTGTGCGTCATGAAAGGGGGGGCGAAGGCGGCGAAGTGACAGCTTGTCATGGTTTTTGTTTTTTTCACACTCTTCCTAATTGTGCTTTACTGACTGATATGTAGAACAGGCATCAAGTGCTCGCTTCTTGTTTTTGTGAGGAGGTGAAGCAATGCGGTGGATGTAGCTCTATAAATCAACTGACGTCAGTGAAAAGACTCAAAGTGTCTTAATGGGAAAAAGAAAGAATGTCGAGGAAATGTTAAAAACTTCGTAGAAGAAGAAATGTTTTCACTAGAAGTAACCGTTATAGCAATAAAGGTATGTACAGTATGATGTGTTTTCTGAAGCCGTGTTTCATTGAAGCTTGGTGTTATTATTATTAACAGGGAACAAAAAGGCTTATAAAAGGTGAATGGGATATGGAGACAGAGTTCTCAGATCTTCCTCGGTTCCCCCCCAGGCAAAAACAAAAGGAAAACGTCTACACAGGCAAAAGCAGCGTATGATTGTCGTTTTTTAAGAAACAGGCATCGTTCTGATGATTAGTCAGGCAGATTTAGAGGGTCTTTGAATATGCTTGAGAGGGTAGCGGGGCTCTGCAGTGACAGATGCCTGCCTTTTCCCATCAGGCAGTGCTTTAAATTGTTTACAATGAATCGCGCTAAAGGTTGATTTGATGCGGCTGTGAATTCATGCTTCAATAAGGTTTATGTGAACCCTGTTTTTTGCACGTGATGCAGGAACAAAGACGGAAGCAGGATTTTGGCCCGAGGCTTGATTTCCTTTTGTCTGAACTCTGTCTGTGCAGCTTCCACCTCGAGTTTCTCCTCCGCGCTTCAGAAGCAACGCGAGTGAAAGGATAAATATAATAATTGGACGTGTAATTGCACTTGCACGTATTTGTAATAAAACCCGTGGAGAACTCTGATTCAAATAAGTTGATTCAAGTAGCTTTTTTTTTTTCTTAGAGAGCATGAAGGTGAAGGGGGAGAATATTCTTCAAACGCCGTTGCTGAATGTGTCAGTATTTGAGAGTCAGCACAGCAGTACTCGCTTGGAGAAGGAAATAATTGGCTGCACTGTGCAAAGGCATGCACGTCAGTCTTCCTCCGTGCAGCCATGGATGTCATACTGCCTATGAATTGTGCATCTTTCAACGCTGGCTCCGTTTAGATGTTGCATGCAATAAATATCCCTTAATGAAAGTCCAAAATCAAAGAGCTATTTTTCTACTTTTCCACGCTGTAACTCAACAACTTTTCGTGCTAATCAGTACCCGTCCTTGTTTGTGTGTGCGCCCCTCCTGATGGCTGCTCAGTGTCGTGATTTGCAACACTTCTATTATGTTAATTAACAGTGATTTAATGCCTCTGAGAGGACTTCAAAGGACAACGCCAGGACAGTAGCTGAGATGGAAAATGGCAGGTTGTAGTATTTTGTTCCCAATTGGTGATTCACCCTTTACAGAGTTTTTCCTCGCTCGTTCCCTCTGAGCTGTCTCACGCCTCCATGCTGGTTCTCACTTCAGGGGAGAAAAAGAGGGACAACGGCTGGCTGATAATATTTTTTAATAAAAGCAGAACAGGAAGTGCATGTGTGTGCGAGCGAATGTGTACATTCTGTATGAGCTGCTGCTCTCGTTTTTCTTTAATAGAGACAAAAGACAAATGCACTGCAGAGCACACATTCATTTTCAAAAATGGAACCTTCTTCTTTCTTATTACAGCAACTCGAAGTGTGAATATGAACCAGTCTTCTTCTTCCTGGTAAACTGTCAGTGAATACTGTCTTTAATATACACCTCCATATTAATAACTCAAATTACAATAACCAGGGGTATTGAAGCATAAATGAAGATATGGCCCCCATAGGCTCCACTGTAGGATTTTTTTCTTTATCTTGTATTTTTCAACATGGTTCCCATCGCTCCTCACTGACACTTTCTAACCTAAAAGTGCCCGGTGGCTTTCCAGCAGCTTCCACAGCTTGTCAGATTGTCATATATGGAAAGTACCCACAGCAGCGGCAGGACAGGAAGACACTAATAAGGTGACAAAATACAGAGCCAAGCATTTTCTAGGGGGAAAAATGCTGCCACCATGATTTCATATAGAAAAGAAAATTAATGTGCCGCGCTACTCCAATCCTGAATCTTATCTGTCCCCTCAGAATTTTTTCAGTAGTTATTGCCACCAAAACTGTTGGATTTCTCCAGGCCTTTTAGAAGGGTGGGAAAAAAAGTTGGTGTGATATACTCTCTATTTGCAGCTAATGCATAATGATTGAGGGAAATGCTGGCACAGTAACATTCATCCTTTCCTGACCAACGGCTTTCTGCATCCATTTATTTCAGGAAAATGATGGAGAATTAGCCGCTCGGCTATACAGGAAACTAAGAGCTGATAAGTGGCATGCGTAAACAAATATTCAGCTCTCATTGTGAATGAAATAAAATACATATTGTTGATTTAAACATAACATGTAAATGCAGCTTCAAAGTCTGAATTCTCTCAGCTATAAATGGAAATTTTTAATTGCTGCGTCTTGATAGCTGATGTCAATTAAGGAGCCCTGAGGGATTCAGTTACTTTGAAAAGTGTTCATCGGAACAAAACCGACGCGTGCGGGCCAACGGATAGAAGTTGCAGATCTTTTTTTTTTTTTTGGTCTCTTGTCACGAGCCGCTCCATTGTGCTAATGAACCTGTTTCTACTCTCGGCTATGCATCCACAGGAGAATCATTCCTCTAAAAAAACTGCACCCCTTCTCATCAGCGCTTCATGGACTTCAACCTGCAGCTGTCAGTTTGATTCACAACAGTCACCGGCTTGGCATAGAAAAGGAAAATGCTTGCACATTAATGTATGATTCAGAAGGAACCCGATGCCAACAGACGTGCTATACATAGGAAGGCTTAAGGGAGAACTTCTCTAAAGGCTATCTGAAACACCTGCACAGCCTACTGCGCCATCCATTAGACATACTGTAGGCTAGTCTCAGATGGCCTATTCTCAATTGGATGAGATCATTAGTTTTGCTTCAGCCTCTATCACTACATAGACTTAACTGTTCTCTCACAAGGGACTTCCACCTGCAGTCCTGTGCATCCCCTCCCCGCCATGCTGCCTCCGCTTTTCACATTTCTTCTCCCTATGATGCCTCATCATCCTTTACTTCACAGCTGTAGTCTTTCTCTTCATATCCATCCTATGTCCTGTCGTTTCCTCGTCCTCGGCTACCTTTTCCCATGTTTTCACCCTCCATTCTCCGCCAGCTTTCCACTCCCTCGCCTCCTCTCTCACATTCACTCTGTCCATTTGTTCTCCTCTCTATCATCTCTGCCTCCGCCACTTCCCACCCCCCTCTCTGCTCCTTTTCTAACTCATCCACTATTTTCTCCTCTCCGCCTTACTAAACAGAGCCCCACATTATCCCCCTCCTGCTTCTATCAGGGGTAGCTAGCCTGTCAGCCTCAAGCCTTAGTTAATCACTCAGGCAGCCAGGCAGTCGGGCAGCTCGCTGCTTGCTCCCTGGACACTAATAGCAAGACAAGCAGAGAGCGAGCGCAGGGAGGGGGTAGAGGGGGGCTGGGTGGACTCATTAGGAATACAGGTATTTAAGGAAATGGTCCATTTCAAATCAAAAGATAATTTGTCTCCTGCTCAAGTAAAGGCTTTTTGTGAGACAGGCTGTAGTTATATTAGGTCAGCTACAAATGTGAAGTGGTTGGGTCGTGCATGCTGCTGGCTATCCGTGGCCGTGCTGTTGACATTATCAATTTGAGGCTTGATAAATACTTCTTGTGTTCGGATGGCATATTTTATCCCCAAAAGAGAGGTGGGGTTTGCTACCCGAAGGCGTTTTTTATGCTGACTCCATGTTGCTGCCGCGCCGATGGGGCAGGACTCGATAAAGTTGAAATATGACCTCCATTTGCACAATGACATTACTTCAAATAAAAAAAAAGGTTGCTGTCAGGCCTCTGAGGTGATCAATGCTTTTCAACAAATCCCTCATTGCCCATTTTGTGTTTGCATGGCCAAATCGATACCAGTGCGAATAAAAAATTCATACCTAACAGGCAAAATGAAACTAAGCGATGACTGGCAGTACTTTTTATCTGATAAGACAGTCCACAGGACAACTTATTGTGTTGCTTTTTATGAATGTTCAAGGGGTGAACGCCTGAACTCGGTTATCCTGAATAGCGTTGAGCGAGACTGGTTCCTTTTGAAACAACACAAGCTCACATTCGCCTCATACAAATGTTGAATTCATAGGCAATAAAAGCAGCCTTGCTCAAGTTAATACACTCAAGGGTTTTGCCACTACAGTGTTGCTTTGGCAGTGCTCAGACTGACAGTAGCCGCCTCATTTACAGAATTTTAATGAGGCCAGTACATCGACCCAGAGAGGGTGCCAACACAGAGGCCACCAGCAATAATGTTGATCCTGGCTCAACTTTTTGTTGCAACATGACATCATCCGAGTTAAGGCTGTGCCTTGGCTCACTCAGATTCATGCATACTAAAGATGAAACAATTGCCACTGTGATATCTTTGTGAGTTTGAAGACTGATCAGTCACACAGCGCCTGACACAACAGACTGGTCACTCAAACTGGACTGTGTCTGGATTCTATTTCATGCCTCAAACTCTAGATACAGCTTGATGATTTCGTATCTTTTCTCCACTATTTATCACGTAGAGAGCTGCAGAGATGAACTTTTCTCAAAGATGTGAGTCTGTGTGTCGGCCACAACTAGAATTGGTCCAAAACACTCATTATCACAGTTTGTAGTAGTCTGAAAAGGTATTTAGGGCTTTAGAAACACCTTGAGATGATGATGCATTTTCTTAATTTGCGTCATTAGTGAGTAAGCAAGTGTTTAAAATAGCACAATTGTGGACCGGGCGTCACAAAAGCCAAAAATATGAAGACTCGTAGATCTACTTAGATCCATTTTTGTGCATTTCATGCGTGTGGTGAGTCAGCCAGAGAAAGAATTTTTATCTCCACGCCCCATCGGCCCAAAAGCATCGACGCCTGAAGAACTTTTTCAGCAACCCGGGCCCAGTGAGCAACTGTCATTGGAATGAATGTGGTGTCGCCTCGGAACATAACGTCTTTATACATTTATGATGTGGCACCCCCCCTTCCATGCGCTGTCAGTCAGGTGACCTAATGCTGACGCCTTTAAAGCTGCTGATAGGTGAAGAGCATGTCACTGTGGCATTATCCTGTCATTGCCACTTGTGGCCCGATGTGGGCAATGTTCAGCAAACGTTGCTCTATATAGTTTTATGGGTATGAAAAAGTGTCGGCAGAATAAAACCACAAACTATTCTCAAACATTACCGCAGATTAGGAAGACTTTTTTGCGTCGTGATACCACACAGGTGTTACTGTTATTTTATTATCAATTAACAAAACAAAGAAGACTATCAGTACAAAAAAAGGGAAAGCAGCAGCAGTACGGTGGGTGTAGAGGAAGTGGACCTGTCACCATGTTGACACCCCTGCTATTAGAGGAACATTCTCAGGTGCAGTGGCTGGCAGTCTCCAGTGTTTACCGGGGAGCATCATTAGCCCGGCGTCTCACAGCCTTAAAATGTCATATATCCACAGTAATGAACTGAGAGAGCACGCACTATTCCCAAACTTCCCCGCTGCAGCGCCCACATTAATCCAAATGCTCAAACTCTGCAACTCGAGTCCCTCCACTCATTAACAGTGGCAGATATCAAGATAGGAATAATGAGCAAGTGCCCGCAAGTCAGGACATATATTAAAGAAATAGAAAGAGCAGGAGAGAGAGAGAGGGAGAGGGAGAGAGAATAAATCCTGTCATAAATGGGAAAATACCCCTGAGAAACTGCCTGCGGCTTGGATGACAAACAGCATGCATTCATATTGTTTGGAGACGGTGACAGCCTCTTCTTCTAGTGCCAGGAACATAATCATAAGAATGTACAACTCAAGTAAAGGCTAACAAAATGTGTAATAAAGACTGCTTTCATGCAGAGCGAGCGTTGGTGAAGAATGTTCATAACATTCAGCTGTAGATCCTCCAGAGGTTCATCCACGTGTTTTCAGGAGGACTGCACTTCAGTACAATTTGAGAGCTATGCTAGTACAGGTATATTAGTATTTTCTGTTCATGCCATACTATGACTCAATCCAAATATTGTAAATTTTACTGTCTAAAATATTTAACTTAAACTAATTCACATCTTCCAAACAAATAAATGATCATGTCTCAATATAATTAAGACGCTACTTTATTGAAGCAGAGATAGAAAGTGACAAGATTAATTAAAAAAAAATAAAATTAAAGTGATGAACTCATGAATGAATCTCCATGATATTAAAATATATACAGTACATCTTTATTTTTATACATTTTGGTAATTTAGATATATTTTGATTTGAAGAGTCATGCATGAGTCATATTTTTATTCTTTGTGCTATTAATTGATACTTTTCTAGAAAAAAAATAAAGACACGATAATAGTGATGGATATAACTAGTTTAATATATTTTGTCGCTGTACTCGGTTTGGCAGCTCCGTTACGTACCCGTGAAAACCATCCTGAGTGACTTCTGCTGCCCACTCTGGTCACAGGTGTCAATGACAGTATAACGCCACACTGACATCCTCTTCATCTGCCAAGATTCTCTGTGAGTCAGCTGCTTTTAAAAAGACGTCAGCATTAGGTCACCTGCCTGACGGTGCACAGCCGGGACATGAATGCATAAAGACGTTATGTTCCAGGATGACACCGCGTTCATTCCAATGACGGCTGCTCACTGAAAAAGTTCTTCAGGCATCAATGCGTTTCGGTACATGAGTATAGTGTAGTACTGTAGTATTTCTACTCTCACTTCAGTCTTCTACTTCTGCATTTTTTAGCATGACTTGCTACAATATTAAAGTTAGTGCTGTATATCAGACTTGAGCAGTACTGAATCACATATATACAGTAGACAGGAATGTTCTGGCACTACTATAATTTATTTGAGAACACAATGATGTGCAGAGCTTCTGAGTACATTCAAATCCAGCATGCAGATATACTATAGCACTGTGTATCTGCAGTGATGGATCCCAAACCAAAAGGGGCCAAAGCAAAAGAGGTGGAATATTGTTGTTATAATCCAGATAGAGAGGACTTAGCAGGGAACCAGAGCTTTCTTGTTTGGAGCCACTCAGTTTTTGTTAGTAGCTAGAAACTAATCAAGGATGTACGTATGTGTCCAAGTGGCAGGCTGATGCTGAAACAAACTCAGGGATCTCCGTTTATTTTCATTAAAAAATATATATACATTTCAAATTAATTTATTTCAAAGATTCCTTCTCGTAACGCTAGAGGGAGGTTGTGTACCAGCGTGGGAGATCCACTGGCTTCTTCATAAGCGTTGGGACTTTTTATTTCTGTTTTATTAATGAGAATCTCTGACCAGCCACTTCATCTACAAATCCATGTGAAGGCATTTAACAACTTCACATCATGAATAATTATCTCAGAATTTCTAAGTGTCATCGGCCGCACAGACCAGTTCCTATTACAAATCCATCCATCAACGGATGAGATTATATCAATATGAAATCTTGCCAGAGCATTACCGTGCAGGTATTGACTCAATATTGTTTTCCATTTCAGAGCATCACAATATATTGCAACTCATTACACTTCTCTGCTGAGATGAAAATATGTCAGACCGCTCATCTTTTGATAAATATGGAGGCCAAATGATCAGCGACCATCTGCGACTTGAGGTCGGGCAACAACTTTAAAAACAAAATGTTACATTTTAGAGGACTTTAATAACGTAGTTTGTCTGAGTAGAACTGTATAAAAGGTTTCCAGCACGGCCTCCAGAAGTTTGAAGTTCTTCCTCCTGGCGAAGCTGACCTATAGGCTGCTTCTCTTCTGACTTCATGTCTGAGGAGGTTTTCACTTGCATGTCTTCAGGAATAACTGAGGTCCCAACTCTGCTCTGGCATTTCTACAATTCTCAGCATGGGTGGTAAACTTGTCAAACTTTCATGCCGACGCCACGCTGCTCTACATTGTTTGCAGGAAGTGCCAGTTAGCTATGACTCAGCAGGACTTCTGACAAATGAATGAGCCCCAGTCAGATCTTTAATTCATTGCATGAGTGGGCTCAGGTGTGCTGCCTGGTTGTGCATGAGAGCATTTTCTAAAAGTGATTTATGTGCCTGTAGTTTGGTGATGATGTACATTTTTATCGCAGATACCTGAAACCTAGATTACGCATCATTACTTTGGATTCTGGACAGTTTGAGATCTTTTTTTTTTCCTTTTGTTAAAACTCGTGTAAAGTGTCTGACCAACTTTTTGTCAGTCCCCAAATCTCCCTTGTCTAGAAAGCAACATATCAGTGTTTCATGAGTTGTAGAGGCGGCAAAACCCAAAAATCGAAAATGTAAAGTTTGTAAACTTTATAGACTCTAATGTTGAAGATGCTCCACATACGATGTCCCATATGTTGTGTTTCTAGGGTGATCTGTTTTTATAGACACACAATTATTCAAATGTCTTCTTAAAATTTAAGTTTGGTGCAATACTTCCCCTGACAGCACAGGGAACTTTAGTGCTAATATGTTCATTTTTTTAACAGGATTGCAGACAAACTAATGCTGCTTTTTAAAAATCTATGATTTATATCAATTTTTGACATACAGCATGCTTAATTTACCAAGACCAGTGAGCCTCCATTATGGCTGATAGAGATACATGTCATCTTCTGTCGAGCAGACTTGGTAAGAAATGTCCTATCACATACAGAGAACATGATAAGAAGACTGTCTGAGTGTCTACTCACACAGTATGTTTGACTTTCCTTTCATGGTGAATTGATTAGTAACGACAGGAACTACTTATGCAGACCATTTTTACATCCAACCCGGACTCCAATCAGTTTATCTCTCAGCCTCTTCCCACATCGACGACTTGTTCCTCTTATCTCCCCGGCACTCAATCTCCTGTGTTTCATGTGGCTCGAGTTCCAGGACAGCGCTCATCACTTAGCTTGTTTTTAATCACCGTGATTTGCAGAAGAAATGCATCTCTGAAAGATGCCCTCAGAAAAGTGGAAGCTGAATGTGGGACTTTGCAGAATTGCTCATACACTCTCGTATTAAACTGGAGCCCTCGTTTGTTGCCTCAACACGGCGTGAGTCTGTGCACAGGAGCAGAGAGCACACATTGTGTGATTTCACCTGAAGCACTGAGCAGCTTTTTGGAAAGTCAAAGTGCCCGAGCTCTGCCTTGCTCCAAGATCGCTCCCATCCCACAAGCAGATGCCCAATAATGCAATTGCAAGTCGGGCAGCATCCGCCGCATTACTCACTCCATTAGCTGCAGTCAGACTGAAAGAAACATAGAATTTTCCAAATGTTAGACAAAAAATGCGAGTTGTTAGTAACAATAATTGATGGAGATGGTGGAGGTGAAAGTGTGGAGGCGGAGAGGAAGCAGGAAACATGAATTCAGGGTTTGGGGAGAGGAGATGAGGCTTGATGGGAGCAGAAATTGCTTCCACTATCAACCATGTTTCCATTTGTACTAATGACATCTATATTTTTTTCTTTTTTTTAATACCAGAAGATCTAAATCTTTCCAATGCTTACTTTAGAAACACACGGAGAAAAGTGCATGTCTATGGTGCATGCTCGCATTGAGATAATTCTCCATTTCATCTTGTAGGTGCAATAATAAAAAAAAAAAAAAAAGTTGCATTCATTGCTTTTAAACTTGAGTTGATAGAGATTCTGAAGAGTCAGACCTCAGGACACGATGCATGCTTTCACCTCAGCCTAAACACTTGAACTTTCCTCATTAAATGCCACCACCTCTCTCTCTTAGCCTCTCAGAGTTGAGCTGTGGTGGGTGCATCAGATTTGATTGCTCCCTGGCCTGGAGTGGGGCTACACACACACACACACACACACACACACACACACACACACACACACAGGGCATCAGTGGGCAGGTGCAAGAAAAGGCCCTGATAATTGGCTGGCATAGTGTGTCCAGGCCTCCGGTGGGGCTGGGCTGTGACTCCCGAGGAAGACACACAAAATGAGCTACTGCATCAAAAATTGAGGTTGGCAACCTCCATGCACGTCTGGGCGATTTTTCAAATGAGCATTTCTCGGCCCCAGAGGAAACCACGGTGCTCCTGCTATCATAAGCAATTGGAATAGAAATGGACACAAAATACTTTTTTGCTGGCATGCATAAGTAGGGTGGGCAAGAGGGCAAGCTGTGATGTTCAAAGAGTGGTAGATAAGAGAGCAGGAACAAAAAGAGACATCCGTTTTATTTTCTGAAGAAATTAGGTTAGCGTATTTTTGTTTCTGTGGTTTTTCTTTTAAGCCTCATATTTCCTTTTCCCGTTCTTTAAAGAACAGAAGAGATCAGAGGAATGGGCTTTGAGTCCTAATAAGAACTGTAAGGACTGTGTGGTGCATCATCCTGCTGCCACTGACAGAGCTATGAAAGCCCAGAGCAGAAATAGCTCCATTTTCACATCAGAGGGTCTAAACCTCTTTAAAAAAAAAGTTTGATAAATGTTACTCCAGACAAGTGTGTTATCGGCTTTCTTTAATCCAAAGCAGCCATACAACACGAGGGTCCGTATTGTTTTTCTGTTGCATGCGCAGCTGAATATTTTAAAGACGCAGTGAAATGGCGCAGGGTTTATTCATCAACTCGCCTTATACGACAACATTTCAGAGACGGAAAGTGTGAAAATAATTTCAGGTGGGGTTTGATCAAACTGTTTCGAAATTTGATTTGATTGCTAAAATGTGGGCGTGAAAGCGAGCATGGAGTCTCTGGAGAGCGAAGCTTTCACCCACATCTTGCTCACCGGCGATGGATAAGGAAGTGAAAAAAAGAGTGAGAGAGTGAGATGATTATAAAGACTCAAACAACTGCAAATCCTGCAACTGAAAGAAGGTTTTGTAAAATAAAGTCTGAGAACAGAACAACAGCTACTGGCTACTTAGAGCGGTTAGCCGGACGGTCCATGGCTCCTTTGATTGGATTAAATTTGGGCATTTTGAGTCATCAAAACTATCTTCAACATCTTTAATGCACATACAAGAAAGAAACAAAGGACAAAGGATCAGAACTTGAGAAATGTATTTTTTCTTCACTCTTTCCATCTGCACCATTTCATTTCATGCCAGTCACTCGGGGGCAGTGGAAGGAGCTGAAAACGTCTGCACGAAGGAGAATCCGCCATCCACCCGGAAAACAGCCTTTTCTCCCTGCTGAGATACGAAAACAGTTTCGATACACCACGTCCAACTTTATCGAGAGGGATGAAAGAAAATTGCATTCCAAGGAAAACATGCAAAAAGTACTGTGAACGTCTATGATGGGGTATTTTTTCAGGAAATCTTGGTTTGAGATAATTCTTCCTTTCATCTTCATTCCAAGAGTGAACAAATCGAAATTATTTTCTTTGAGCAGATTTTGTAAAAGAGTTGCGTTCACTGCTCTTAAGCTAGCGAGTTGATAAAGAAAATTCTGAAGACGATGCGTGCTTTCACGCTGGCCTTGAACTTTGGGAAACACGGCCGCTGAATCTTGGAGAACCTTTAAGGATCCCAACAACCCAGAAAACACCCTTTGTCCCTGCTGCATCCAGAAATGGTCCAACTTTTTACTCCAGCAGCTAGCTGCTAGCTACATTCATCTGCTGTGTGCATGCTTTTGTGTTGCTGAGGAGTGCATACTAAGGCACTAAAGCTGAGAACACTCTGGGGGTCCATCACTGTGAGTGACACCTTTCACCTCAGTGCAGCATTAAAAAGGCAACTGACATGACAGGATAAACACAGCATAGCTATAACTACCACTACTTTTATTTTTATTCACTTCAGAGCGACGCTGAAATCTGATGATTTGAGGAAAAAGAGCTCGCCTCGTGTCGGGCTTGCACGTCACGCCTGGACAGAACTTGGCAGAGTTGATTGAGGGACACATTTGCATTTGGCCGACCAAATCACTATTTTTATAGACCCCTCTCGCAATTACATATTCTCTGTGTTAATGTTACTTTCAGATGGAATTAGTTCTTTATGTGCTCTGATGCTTGTAGTCCATTAATTTAGTTTTATTGCCGCTAAATTAGATTCACTTACCCCCTCTGGCAAGGAAGCATAATGTGCATAAAAATAACTTATACCCCTAAACATTTGTTCTCAAAATATTCAGCTCAAGTTCACTGTAGGTAGGCCACTTGCATGTCAATAACCTTCAAAACTCCTCCATGTTTCAGACGTTTATTGTGATATGAACCCTCGTCTTCGCATTCCGAGTGCCTGTAAAAGTCACAGGCTGCCTCCGCCAGGCTAGGACATGTCTCACTTACTTTAAGTTTCTGAGGGAATGTTTTCTCCAAGGATCTGGCATTGAAATGATGATAATATTGTCACCTTCACCCACCACATTCTGCGCAGACGCCGCTCTTTCACTTTCATCCTTTAACATTGTTTTAGTGCCACTATTAAGGCATTATGAGTTTGCATGAGTGTTTTCTTTCTGCTGGAGAAAGGGCTGCGACTCTCTGGGTCACTTTGGGAATTGTGTCTGATTGCAGCTTGTGTGGTGAACTATGAAGTACATTTTCAAAGAGCCGTACAGATTGCTCTGTGGGGAACTGCAGCTAGGGCTAAAGCTGAGGAGAAAACAACACGACGCTGAACAATAAAAGCACAGCAACACATACTGATTGCGGAAATATTTTGACTCTCAAATCACAGAACATCTGTCTCTCAAGGAGGGAAATGCTGCTACTTGAGAGTTGTAAAGCTATCATTTGAAGAAAAAGATGACCCACTGTTTGCATGTTGCATGTTACAAAAGATGGTTAGACTCTGTTGTTGACAGACAGCAGCAGATATATTCAGAGGAAATTCAGCTTTAGGGTCAAAAGATTTTTGAGAGCGTTCAAAAACATGAATATTTCTTTTTGGATATAAATTTGTTTTTGCATTCGGATCGTTGCTGAGCATTGAACTGAACTGAATCCTGCATCTCTACATATGTAAAATAACAAAACTGTTTAGTTTAGAGAAACGCATTTTTATCTAATGCACGTGCTTATTTAGACCTCTGGGTCTTGTCTTGAATGCTATCAGAGACATTGGAAGTAACTCTGTCTGTCTGTGGTGCGATAACTTCCCTTTACTGCACTGAGCCCACTTAATGTTGAAACAGCCCATCTGATTCAGGTCCCAAGGTACCAGTCCCAAATCATCCATATAAACTGTATACTGACTGTGGTCACCTCCACCCCGGCCCCTTCAAGAGGATCCATCCATACTGTCGTGAGGTCAAGAGAAGAGATGGAGGAGTTTCAGCTGAGTTGGGAAAAACCAATGACATGGCGATGAAGTGCAAACACTTCTTTGGCCACAGTTCAGGTATCTTTTGTGCATTCCACTTCCAGAGTTCTCAGCTGCGGCGGCTTTAACTTTTCTCTCTCATTCGTGGTTCAACAGTGTTTTTGTGCTGTTGGCTTTAATTGACTTTATCTGCAATGCACATCCTGTGAGGAAAGAATATGAATATTACTCAGCCAGGTGGCCAGAAACATGAGTCCATATGAATTCCAGTGTCGCTCTCTATATGTGCCAGCAAGTGGCTTAAAACCATTTACTGCAGCTTTAAATGTGCCCGATGGAGAGTTCTTATGAACAAACATTCCACGTATTTTCAATCAAGCCTTCTTTATATCCATCTTTACCAGCTTCCTGTCTTCTTTCTTTCCTTTACTGGTGCATTGCTGCATTTCTTCACACATTACAGCCCCCTGTAGTTCTGTAGAATAGTGTCACACCATTGGCAGGAAGGTGTAGTAAAGGAACAAAACAGGGACCTAACAGCTCCACAGTGCTACTCAAGAGCGTGGGTTGGTACAGCATTGGTAGACAAAAGCAACCCCACATTTTCTTCCTCATACTAAAATGAATCTTAGCTTCACTGAATAGTTCTATTTAAATCTCCTGATACGCTAACAAGTAATGTTAATTAATGTTCTTTGTTCCTCACATCCACAAAAGGTCACACACTGTCCAGGTTCATGCAGTGACATTGTTTGGAGTAAAGCTGCCACCCTCCTGATAAATTCTCTGCTCCACTGCTGTCCTCCGTCCTGGCAGGTTTCTAATTACAGTTTTTGATTTGGCTGCTTAAATATTAATGACATTTGCTACAGTGGCATTAGAGTGCACATGGGAACATTTAAAATGACTAAAGTACATGAAAGAAGCCTCTAATCATTAAATAAAGTTAAACACTCATCGATACAATAATGAATAAATATTCCGAGTGAAGTTTTTAAAGGCACAGCCTCCAGTCGTAGAGACGGAGTGAAATGTGGGTGTGGTTCAAGAAATTAAAAGTGGATTGATGATTTATGCATAAATGCCAAGTGGCAAACTGATGCAGCACTGCTGACAAACTGCAGTTCCTCTTGTTGACCACTTGAGGCTGGCTGCAGAAGAAGAAGTCTCCATAAGTCCCCATGTTCAAATGTCCAACTTATATTAAGGCTTAAAGTTATGCAGGATTAAGAGCGTGGACGCTTTGATTGACAGGTGGGTGTCGTTACAGCGGCACTTCATTTCTCTGGCAGACGAGGCTTGTTGGGTACATTAATTAAAATTAGAGCACTTACATAAAATCGTAGTACAATTCTCAGCAGGGGGAGGCAAGCAGCTCTTCCCCGAACAAGTTCACTCAAGTATGAGTTGGAACAATTCTGTCCTTCCAAAATATTAATAGGGACATGTTCATAGTGTAAATATGCAAACTTTGCCCTTGGTGTTACCGGAGGGAGGAAAAGGAAACGTCCAGAGGGAACCTTTGAGTTAACAAGAGGGCCTGTTCATTTCTTGTCTTTTACTTTCCATGGTAAGAGAGCTAAATGGCATGAACATTTACACTCCACACATGAAGGTGTTTTGAATGTCTATGAAATATGAAGGGTCACCAAAGGGTGACTCTCTTCTTTTATACTCCTCCATTCAAGATGAGGAAGGAGAGAAAAGGTAGCTTTCACCTACATGATCTAGTTGAGTGCAACTGATGAATTCTGGAGACTAAAACCTTGAAATGTGATGCACGCTTTCACCACGGCCTCAAACACATTTTCTCATTAACTGCCACCACAGTGCTGTGAGCGCTCTGAGCTGTAATGGGACTTCAGATTTGACCTGGCTGGAGTGGAGCTGCACATGGGAATACCACACACGGCAACTTCATGCAATCTTCGGATTGTTTTTTCCTGAAGGTTGGAATATAAGTATTTTCTCTCCACTTGTTTGATCGTTCATATTGTGTTTTATTATGTAGTTTGTCAGTGAGACATGTTATATATCAAATATGTTGACATACTGAAGCAATCCTAATCAACATTTGCTTTGAAGAGTCTGTTAATCACAGCTATATAAAGAGGAAAGAGTATGAAGCTAATAACACGATGAGGATTTGACCCCTCGGTGCAGACAGAAACACCACATCATTTACTTAAAGATCACAGAGCTGTCATCAATGAGGTCCTGTCTGAGCATCTGTTGATCGATATGAGATGTCAGAGAGGGTCCTAATTACCAAGGCAGCAAAAAGTCAAAGAAAATCTTTAAATTCTTTGTGGCACGAAACACATTACCTTAATAATAAATGACTCCGCAGACACTCTTGAGAGAGTTCCTTTGCTTTAGTTACTGCCTGTGCTGAGCTTAATGCCCCATTTTTAAGGATCTGGTGTCTATGCTGGATTTGACTCCTTCATTTTTCTTCTGTTTTCAGTGATGGATTATGATGGTTGCCTAAGCATGAAGAGATTTGATTCAAGTCTACCTCCCTGTTTCCACTTGGCCCTGTGGGTTAATGAATCTCACATTTTTGGTGTGAATGCAGAAAAAAAAAGACGTTTGGTTGCTCTGAGTTACACGGAGTCACAGAGCAAAACATTCCGCACACACGTCACCTGTGATTGTTGTAATGCATGGATACTTTCAAAACCAAATCACTATGCAGAAAAATAATGACAAAAGCAAAACACCAGACACTGTGGTGCATGATGGAGCTTATGCCCTGTTCCATTAAATGTTGGGGGGAAAATTCCCTGCTGGTAGGGTGCAATTACAGTATTAGTATGCTACAGCGGCTCGAGCTTAGATATGAGAAGAAATGAACGAAACGTCGATGCTGATGTTGATTTGATTAAACCAGCAAAAGATGTATGTTTTTCCCAGCACGGTGTGTAACACACCACGTGTGACAGTGTCGTGTTTTCCGTCTTCTCATTGAGTTAGTTAGCAATAATAAATATGCAACGCCCAGTTATATACCTTTCAAAATAAAAGGCTAGGTTGCAGTTTGGTTCGATTTAGGAAACTTGATACAACTGAAGCACGGTAACATTTTGGCTTCAGGTTTCTGTTTCCGTCTCCGTTGCTCTGGGGCCGTCTGGTTGGCAGCCAGTTACAGTAGCTCTGAACATGTTTGTCATGTTTTTTCTACACTTACGAATGCCTGTTGGTACTGCACCTTCATACATCCTTGAACTGAGGCAGAGGGTGACAGTGACTTAGTATCCTCTGGTGGATCAGCACAACTATCATGTAGTTTGTCGTGACACCGAGCTGGTTTTCTAGTTCACGGTATGTCAATGCTGGCTACTGTTTCAAGGTGCTGCAGCTTACATCGAGCCCGAGTCTCTCGTTGTTCTCTCGTATGTTTTCTTACCCATTTGTCACACCCCGCAGTGTGTCATACAGACTGACACGGTATCCATTAGCGTCTGTTTGACCTGCTGTTAGGCGAAAGAAAATGTAGTTTTACGAAGTGAATACTAAGTATGTTAACTGATGCAAGTCACGTAAAATTATGCAACTTAAAATTACAAACAAGTCAGTGTTCTGGTTTGCATACCACCCTCCTCCTTACACAGGCTTTGTCACTCTTGATACTGTGTTACCTGATGCCGGTACCTTGGAGTAAAGTTGAAAGCCGGCTGCGTGTGACAAAATGCTGGTATATGACGGACTGGAAATAAGAATGTTCCACACAGAAGGAGCGATTTGCATTTTCCTGACATTTCTGGCAGAAAGCATCAATGCTGTCTGAACGTGTGAGAGGGAATACTCTGGGCAATTTGAGTCTCTGAACCTGCATTTCCACACTGAATGCTTTCATCATAAGAAATGGTTAAAACATCAGAGAGAGGAGTGAGAGAATGGTTGCGTGTGGAGCAGTTGGGGCTTCATACGTGTAAAGCACAAAGCACTTGAGGGGGGACGAGTGGTGTGATGCTTTTATTTCACGGCTTGGAGTAAGACATAAACCCGCGCAAATTACAGACTACAAACCAGAGGAAGAACCACCTGAGATAATGGGCTTTGATGCTGCGTCTTCCCTGCTGCCTCCAGCAGCCATCCATCAGCATAAACCCAAAACAGATTTAAAACCCAGAATTTCACCTCCTGTTGCTGCAGGGCGTTGTATTCCTTGCTGCATATCTTTAAAATCAGCCAGACGTGATCAGCTGCGTCTTAAATCAGACACACAAATACTCAAATGTGCCATAAACGAGAGAGAACATTTAGAGGTCTCGTATCTTTGATGTCCAAAGGAATAAATTTAATTTAATGATCCAGATAAAGCATGATATTATATGTAAAATCACAGCCAACACTTCTGTAAATCAGGTAGCTTTTGGTTCGGTTCCCTGACATCTTACCAAGCTATCCAAGAAAATGACTTCAAAGTTTCACCCAAGAAATCTTTTTCCTCTCTTTGGAGTACTTTCAGATAAAAGTTTAACTCAGGGAGGCAATTTTGAAAATGAGTGGAAAAGCTCTTAATATTCACCAACCACTGAAATGGATTTCAATGCAGCTGTCTAAAGTTTTGCACTTAATGTCTCTGATGTGACACTTTGAAGAAGTTCTGATAATTGTTTTTTTTAATAACTATATATGTTCAATCTGTGACAGCGCACATAACAGGTCTTGGAGAGAAGCAAAACTGATTGGCTGGATAAGTGAAACTGTCATCTGATGTGTCCCTAGACAATCCTAAAGGATCATGGCTCATCCAGTTATCAGTATCCAAAATAAGAAGATGAAGAAACAGCCTGATCCTGGTGGTGTGAGCGTTCACTCCATATGTGAGTGTGAAAAAGTATTTTTGTGCAAGTTTTGACACTGAGGTTGGAAAATGCACGAGGCAGTAAACCGATGCTTCTTATTATTAACAGCAAAGTACCAAAATGTACCAACCAGTTAAAATGACAAAGTTAACCGGGGGCGAGTCATCAGCTGTCACTAATTGATGTGAACTCTAAAATTAAACTCGTCCTTTATCAGTGTCATGTGTGCGCTCTGCTTTGCTTTGTGTTCTTGTAGTTCCGACAGCGGGGGACGCTGGACAAAGACCAGAACTCTGACCCGGGAGACCAAAGCTCACTGGGGTCTCATAAAGCGTGACACAGCAGACATTGTGACTTGTCATAGAAGAAAAAGCACAGGTGTCATCAATAACACAAACCACACCTTCGTCCTTTCAAGAGGCGGAGCTAAATGGAAGTCAATCATCGTTACCGGCTGTGTTTCCTACTGTGACATGTCACAATCCAAAACACACACGCCCCCTTTATAATTTAATGTGTTAGTCATTTTCTGGTTCATCGTTTTCAAACTGACGTTCAGCTTCTTTTTTTAAGTGATGGTATTTAAAATGTGATAATTACTCCAACATATAAAAGTGGTTCATTAACAGCCTAGTTACGTTTTTATCTGAAATTATATTAACTTTTATCATTTGGATCTGAAAGTGATTTTCCTCAAAATGTATTAAGTTAAGTTGAAGTGAACTTTGCTACTTTTAGGAGCTGATGCTGTTAACAGGAGCAGGTAACTTCCTCAATCCTCAAGACACACTAAACTTAAATAATGAAGATGACCTGGAGCTTGTCCATGGCAGATATTTAGCGTGCGAGAACAAGGCGAGCACAGGTGTTCTTAAAAACCTTCATAAAGGCTGTGGTGTGATGTAAAGTTCCAGACTTTTGGTATTCTGGATGTTCAGTCTTGGTTTTGCTGGCTGTTTGTAATTCTCCCCTCTTCGCGTCCCTAACTGTATTTCCTGCCTTGGTCGTGTTTTGATCGCCTGTTCTGCCCTGATTAGTTCTGACTCGTGTCTTGT
This sequence comes from Nibea coibor, assembly GCA_023373845.1. NCBI lineage: Eukaryota > Metazoa > Chordata > Actinopteri > Sciaenidae > Nibea > Nibea coibor. Next base: position 25,525,611 of record CM041718.1, on the reverse strand, counting down.
TATCCTGCCTTTTCGTGTGTCTTTAGTCCCTGTTCATTTGTTTCAGTGTTGGCTGCTGCCTCAAACGTTTAGCTCCAGCTCAGTGTTTAGTATTTTTGCTTTGGCTTTCTTTGCTTTTATTTGGATTTTAGTCCTTGCCCTGCCTTGCCGCCCTCTAAGTCTTTGTGTTTTGCATTATTAAATCATTCTAGACTGCAGGAGCTCTGCACCTGTATTTGTGCACTCGTGTGCCTGGCTATCTTGCTTGCACAGTCATAACAGCTCTAAATGAACAAGGAAGAAAGACGCTCTGCTGGTACATGCATTGTGTGGCTGATTAGGGCATGAGATGCAGGTGAGGTGGTGGGCGGGCAAGGCCAGGTAATTACAGAGTGGATGAGGGAAGTGGGAGCAGGTGTGAAGATGAGTAGGTGAGCTGATCCTGAGAGGAGGGAACGTCTGAGGGCACCTGGTGGATGGAAGGAAAAAAGCCAACGATGAGGCCTGGGGAAGCTGAATGTGGGTGGAGAGGACGGGCGGAGACAGACAAAGGTCTATTCATTAATAACACATGAATGCAAAGTACACCATCTATAGACCACACATAAAAATGTATTTTATTTAGTGTATTAACAAATTGTATTATACATTTTATAGACAGTGTTTTTGTAACTTTTGTTTCACAAACGACAGCATTATAAAAATAAAAGCACATGTAACATATATTGTGATTGTGGTGTCATTTTTCTCGGCAAATCTGAAGTAATACAGCATCTATTCATTTATTTAGTTTGTTTATTTGATTTCTTTTCTTACAAAATGTGTAGTAGACTTTAAAAACGAGTGAGTTCATCGGTGAATGGAAAAAGCTAAAAACAATGACGTGCCCATCGTGTGTGTCCGGGGTTAAAAGTGGTGGGGGGCGGTAAAACAAGTTTTTATGTTTATTTTCTGCACCATAAAATAAATGTGACGATAAAAGTACAAACAAAAACACATGCTGGTGGTGAAATGATTCTGCTCGTGAGATGATTACATTGCTTGGGTAATACTGCATCAGCGAAAGCTTTTGTTGACTTATGAGTGACTCAAATCTGTGCAACCTACAAATGTCAGCACACTGGCAACATATCGGTGGTGGTAAGAGTTTTAAATTTTATCTTATTAACTGTTAAAGTTATTTCCATCAGGAGAGGAGAAGAAAAAAGGAATGAGGCAAGTTTGATGAAATCCTTCTTAATTCTACAATGTTGTACAAATTTATACGAAAAGCTGACATGAGAATCTCAAAAGCACTCTCGAGATCCATGACGACGATGAAAATGTCCCCCAAATGTCCCTTTGCACGGCTCCAGAATTGCTCTTAACCATCATCAGGCCTGTGTGATAACTGCTCTGCCATCTGTGCACCTGGCCGCTTGCCCACTTATTAGCTACACAATTTGGTTGTTTCGTATTCCATCGAGTTGGGCTGCTTGGCACTGAAAGTCTGCAGCGCTGCCTGGATCCTGGCAACGTCTGTGGTGGACAGTTTCAGCCGATGCCGCAGCAGACAGGAGAAGAGGTCCAGAGGCTGAGCTCCGGGCGGGGAAAGCCTGTTGACCCGATCCCGGATCTCGAGCAGCTGCAGCAGGGCCGAGTCCTGCGATCCCTGAGTATATGGGTAGTCTAGCTGTAAAATCAAGTCCTGGATCGCTTCCGGGTCAAAGTGCATACTATAGCCATATACCTGGATGCTGTTGATCTTCATGTAGCCTAGATTTCGTCCCGGTTCCAGGTACTCCAAGGGTTCATAATATACAGTTCCGTTCCCGTTACTTGAGGGTCCTCTGATCCGGCTCCGTAGGTAAAAGTGGACTGTCTCAAAAAATGTTTTCCACTTGTTGCCCAAAGTCAAAGTCCAGTTATAACAGTCATAGGGAAGGTCTAATTTAGTCCTCTCCCAGTCTGGGTAGTTATTCTGGTCTATGGGCATGATCCAGCTCTCCGAGTGGCTCCCCCCAAATGGATTGATATAGACAGACAGCATGGGGTCCAGAGTGCTGTTCTTGGTAAGGCAGATCTGTAGAGACATCCCCAGGAGCATGTGGACATGGTTTGACTTGTATTTATTACTCTTCAGCGTCAGCAGCATCCTCTTCCTCCACGACGGGTCGAACCAGTTATTCAGCCTGACGTCGTTGCTGACAAAGATGCCGTGAATGCTGATGCGGTTGTCGCGTTTCTGCAGAAGGTAGCGCAGCTCCATGTCCTGCAGGTCCGTCTCGAAGCCGATGTAGTGGTCAGTGGAGTCGGGCACCTCGTTGCGGCACACGCCCTGGCTCAGCATGTACCCCTGGTTGCAGGTGGCACAGCGGGAGCGGTTCTCGTAGGAGCAGGAGGCGCAGGAGGTGCCCTCGCCCACCGTGCAGGGGATCACACCCTGGCAGGGAGGGTGCTCGTAGGGGCAGGAGCAGCTTCTGGTCTCCTCCAGGTACGAGCCAATGTGGTTGTTCTCACTGCAGTACATGATCGAGAGGATGTAGTTCAGCCAGTAGCTGAAGGGTCTGCAACAGAGACAGAGAAGCACGTAAGATTTACTGTCACTCTGCAGTGATAAATATTTACAGTTCTGCACTCAGATCATATATCAAAGAACAATTAAAACAAATTTCAGAGCGGTCACCTTAACCCCGTTATATAAGATCACATTTGATCCTTTGGTAGAGGGTCAAGCAAAGTGATATCATGCATACGAGATGTTTCAATATCAGTGTCAAAGAAAACATCGCTGAGGTTTAACAATCTTCCTCGTTCACTTTGTGTTCTAACAATGTGGGCGAGGGATGTATGGGTGAAGGTCAACAGTCCTCCACGGTTCTTGTAAGGCTTCACATTCAGCAGACACTCAATGAGCACCCACGTTTGAACGCTCCATTCAGATCTCAGATAATTAGAAATAAAAAGCAGTGCGTGTATCTGATGTCAGTGAGAAATAAGAAGCTAATGAAAGTTTAGTTTAGCACTGAAATGTTTGCTAGTTTGACCTTCTCCCATAATAACGAACAACTTTAATCAGGCTCTGATTCTGATTGTTCAACGTTGATTTGTGCCGGAAATATCTAACATGTTTATTCCAGCACAGTCTCGTTTCAAACCAGTGAAAAGAGCTCAGACCAAAACGTTTAAAATATTGCTTCATCTTTGGCATCATATAAAACATATCCTAACAAAAGTAATGTCTCCTCTGAGCCTTTTAGAACGCTGTTTAATATCACAAGTGTGATAGCAGAACATCTGATTTTAAAACAGGGATTTTTCATGCATATGTAAGCAGCTGGGATTATATAAGTAAGAATTGCCAAATGTTTCATTTATTCTCTGACACAAACACTAATGGTAAATCAAAATTCCTGAGATTGTTTGCGAAACAGGAGCAGATGGAGCGCATGACGAGAATATAATGTCGTAAATCAGTCTTTTACTTTCTTTGTTCCACATCTGTCACACTTCTGAATCCTCTTTTGTTCTCGAGCGGAGTTAGCAGTTGTGTTATTGTGGCCGTGTGCAGCTGCTAAATTAATTTAGGGGAAATAATGGTGCATGTATAAGTAATTTACATTCAAAAGCATATTTTTGAAGGGGAAAAATAACATTTGTCCAAACAGTTGTTTGGCTAAATAATAGCTGGGCTGCATCGTGTGTGCGGCACTGGGGATTGTAACTTTAATGATGAATATTAGATCAAAGCCATTAAAAAGTCTGCCAAGTTTCTTTCCCCAACTTCACAAACTAGGTTTAGAACAAATATAAGAGGCATATTTCAGCATTTCAAAATAAGTGTCTACCTCAGTACATTTTCTGGAGGGGTGATTTTTTTTTTCTACAATGGGAAGAAATTCGACGGCAGTTTGTTGGTGATTCGTTTATCAAGCGTTTGATGAGACACGGTGATGAATGTCGAACGCATGTGATTGTGCAGAGCGCTGTCGCTAAAGGAGGACAGATGAAAGTAATTTGCAATAAATGTAACTGAAGAAACTGACACTTTAACAGAATCAGACGGATACTCCGGAAACTACATATTCATTCTTTGCTTGATCTGATGTGAAAGACACATTTTTAGGCTGGAACTACGGCTGATAATGGGAAAATGTGTAGCTAGTATATTGTATTTAAAGGTCCAGTGTGAAGATTAAGAGAATAAAATGTCAGAAATGGAAAAGAATATTCATAACTATCTTTTCATCGCAGTGTAATCACCTGAAAATAAGAACAGTTGGGTCTTTGTTACCTGCAGCAGGAGCTGTTGTATATAAATTCTCCCTCAGTACAGTTGTCATGAACGGGGAAATTAGCTACAGAGACCAAAACTGTTTTTTGTTCCAGGCTGTAAACATGTTTATTTCTGCTGTGAAGTTTGGGGATTTTAATATGGAGACTTATGGACATGGCTCTTCCATGTTGGTTTCACCGGAGATGAGGCAGTATTCAGTTCTTTGCAAACTCGCTGATGGATTCCACTACATCTTCCACACTGGACCTTTCAAGGTTTTATGTTGTCAGACTTCACAAAACATAAATGAATAAACCGATTTTTGCTGCATTTGTTTAGCAGTGTGAACACGAGGGTGAAAAAGAGCGGAATACTTTTCATTCCACCCGAAGAAAGTAAATAAGAAAAAAGTACAGCTTCAAAATGTGAAGGAGAAATAGAGCCTGTATAAAACTGTTTTAACACAAGAGCTTTGAACCAGCAAGCCTCTCATGCAGTATTCCCACATCACAGTGAGTGTACAGTTGTTGTTGTGTTCAGCAGAGTGTGACGAGGAGGGGACGAAAAAAAAAGGAAGCAGGAGCAAAAGACATTTTCTCAAATCATCAAATTTAAAATCTGGTGACATTTTGTCAAAAGGCGCTCGATGTAACGTGTTAACAGTCTTAGCAGTACACAGCTTCTCTGAAACTCATCAGAGTCAGTTGTGCATATCTCACCTCCAGAGCGGAGGCTGTGCACAGCGAGGGAGAGGAAGCTGTCCCGCCTTCACAAAGCGCATTGTGTCAGCAGGACATGTAAACTGTCATGGAGACGCAGTGTGCAGCGTGGGCCAAAGAGAAGCCGGGTGTTCACTCTGCAATCTGTTCCTTGTCTGTCAGCTCATTTCACACAGATCAATGCCACACGCAAACTTTCTCCTTCTGCCGCAGATTCACTTTCACTAGTGAGCAGAACTTTTTTTTTTCCATTAAAGGAAACATTTATTAATTTGGTGAAACGGAAAAAAAAAAAAAATATATATATATATATATATATATATATATATATATATATATATACACACACACACACACACACACTGATACATTGTACTCACACAGTGCAAAATGAATAAATAAATAAATAATGTCCTTGTCGTCAAAGGCCTGAAAGTTACAATAGAAGCTCCAAAATGGATTTCTGGCATTAAGTCACAAAGCGTATGATATTTTTCATTTTTACTCATATGACAAAGACTTTGATATTTTAGTACATGAATAATGGCTGAAGAGATTTCGGAAAAATAAATTATGAACTCGGTCATTGCACTGTGGAATTTTTTTAATTTAGCAGAAGGAAATTGTGCATTTTAATGCAGCTACTCAAAGTTAAACTCGTAAGTCACTAATCTCTTTTTAGGGCAGATCTTTTAAAAATACAAAATGTGTGAATGATAGATTTTGTTGGTGGAAAATGTCATATTTCACCGCAGGAAGGAAGTGCAACTTCCAACAGCTTGGCCCTCAGTTCTGATAATATGAAGCAACAGAGTCGTCTTTAGATCATTTATGAGCAGGTTATATCACAGCAGGATCCAAAATATCCAGTTTAAGCATTTACTTTGATCACTCCCACTGAATTTACTGCTCTCCGTAACTTTGCTCCAAACACTGCCCGCCCGGCTCAGGGCTTGAAAAACACTGAATATTAGATTTGCTGCACATTGTGCTTTAGTCACTCATTATTTCATCATTTAATTTCATCATTGTCATTTTTCTGTACTCTGTGAGCCCTCAGACACAAACGGAGATGTTTACTAAGCCTGTTGCAAATTGCCATGATGGCCGCAAATGTTGCATCACTGTTTTCACTGAGCTGTCTTTTAACAAAGACTACAGATGTAAATGAGCTCTGATTACATAAAGCGCCGCTACAGAAAGTTGAATCTGATGTCACACTGTTTCGACTTTGTGTTGTGTTTGTCTGAGGAGCTGCTGAATGGCATTATGCCTTCAAAATAAAAGCGCCATCATTGTCATCAAATGACAAATTAAGTATATATGGCTATACTAAAAGAAAAATTCAGTCAGTAATTGAGTTGAGAAATTGATGATCAATATGGGAGACTGGTAAAACTGTTGAAACTTCAGATTGACTGTAAATGCAGTGAACCTGCAGAAATCACAAAGGTGTGAAGACGACAGGGTGTCACATTTCTGTTCTTGTGACTGCCGTTGTGTTGTTGAGAAGAGAGCTTCACTCAAGTAATTTTGCAATGCATCTTTTAATTTGTATTTCTGCCTCTCTCTCTCTCTCTCTGTCTGTCTCGCACGCCCTACCTGTGTCTGAACATCATCACTCACTCCGTGTGCCTCCGACGACAGTGCAGCAGATTTTTTTACTCCTGCTTCCTCTGAACAGTCCAAACTTTTCAGGGCTGTTGTTTTTCTTCCATTTTACTGGCAGGTAAATTCTCCATTCTGACTATAGGTAAATAATGAATAATGTAACCTGTTTAGCACTTAAATAATGCTGTGAATCTCAGCAAGTATCCCGAAAAAATGTGCTCCAACTCTGCGGTTCACTGCCTGTTGTGCTGCATGCCAAAATCTCAGCGTCTGCTTGTAAAACTTGTTGAAGCTCTGAGGTCAACAGATCTTATGCATGCAGGTGTGGTCTGATATTACTTACTGTGTTAAATTCTAAAGAATAATGTTGTGTTTGAATGAATTGTGGTGGTGGACCATGGGACACTGTAGGTGCAGCTGAAAAAATCACATTCAGGGGATCCTAAAATAAACTTAGCTGCTCTGACTTCATCACATTTACATCAAGTCAGAGTGTGCACACTACATGACTTTCTTTGGTTGAGAAAAACACAAAAAATAGATGATGATGATGATGATGATGATGATGGGGTGGTGGTGATGATGATGGGGTGGTGGTGATGAGCTACTGAGGAGAAGTTTTTTGTCTTTCATCACAGGCTAGTTAACCAACAGGAAAATCTCCCAAACTTAGCATATTCTCTTAAAACACTGCACAGTTTAATTTCACAGGAGGATAACTTTGATTTCCTGGATGTAAGGAGGCCGGGGCTGGGAGTGGTGCCAAGTCATCAGGTGTGACACCATAGCTCACTTCAGCAGGACCTCAGTCGAATATCAAAGCACTAATACATTGTGTGTATTATTAGCATAATGCCTAGTTTGGGGGATAACAAAGCGCTGCGCACAGAGTGTGCTAAAGAAAATAAATGAGCAGTGGCGTTCACAGCTTGCTTGAAAGAACTTGTGATGTAGCTGCAGGCTCTGGAAATTTTTGCTCATTTTCACACGTGTGCACACACCACACACACAGACACATGCACACGTCCGCATCAACAGAAAGGTCAGCAGTTCTACTTATCAGTTTCTCACCTCTCCCTCAGCATAATGATTCTGGGCTGAGTTCGACACCTCTTGCTGAGGGTGAAGAGCTTGTTGACGATGCGTCGCGCTTTGCTCAGCAGCTGCTGGTTGCTCAGCTCCAGCTGTTTGTAGCGCTGGTGAACCGTTGGCTCCATCTTCCAGAAGTACTGGATGGCGGACGTGTTCAGGGCGTAGAACGTGGGAAGCCGTCGGACGAAGTTCTGAAACTCATCTGGAAGGCAGAGGCAGATGCGAGATGAGAGATGAACACCTTTTTTTTTCTTTTTATCACAGGCCAAACTAACTCTCAATTTAGTCAGACCAAATGAAAGAATCGGTTTGCCGAGGCCGCGTGGCCTCAAAGGCTGCAGGGGAAACTGGATGTGATGTTGTTTGACGTATATGCTAATGGAGGAAGGCAGAGCTAAATGCGCAGGTTCGAGATACGATTTTTTTTTTCATTCCATTAACGAACAGCTGACAGCTTTTCCTCGACTAACACGCCGAGTCTGTCTGTGAGAAAACAGTGTGGACAGTGTGTCTGCTGCACGCGCACAATGCACGGCAAACAGATGAAATTTTCAAGGCATTCGGTAACAATAACATCACCGCTGTAACCATGATTGGTTGCATGGAAAATCTGTGCAAGTGCAACAGCGCTGTTTGTAATTAGGTAACGTTATCTTGATAACACAGCATCTGATTAGAAAACCAATTAAGTGTCAATGGCTTCCCAAGTGATTATGCAAGATGTATTACATGTTCCTATGAAATTAATAAGTTGATTAAACAGCTTGTAATAAAATATATTAAAAGGGTATTTGGGGGTGCTTTCCATGGCCTACATTTTTAAATGAGACAGATCCTCCTGAGAAGAGGAGAAGATCCGTAGTGCAGCATCAATGTTTGCTCATTTGATTTCACGTGTTCAATAAAGATGATCCCTTTGGACTGATCACGGCATGCATGTAAGGCACAGCTAGTCCTGAGAAGACTCCACACAGATGCTGCTGTCGGACAAAGCCGTGGCCAGGAGAGGCGCTGCAGCAGCCCCACACGCCCGCCCGCAGGAAGGTGAGGCACATCAGCATGTGTATTGTTTTTCTGCCATGTTACACACCACCGCTCATTGTCACCTGAGATAACTTGTCCGCATTGATGCAAAAATCACTATCCTCCCCTAACACAAGCTGGATATTGATGCTACACAGAACAACCAGGAGCAATCAAAGCAACATTAAGAAATAAAAAAAAGACAAATTATTTGTTAGTGAGATATCAGACACAGTGTTTTTAAATGGACTTATCAGTGTGGTAACTTTGAAATGTATCGTAGATGATCGCTGTAAATTTGCCGTGTGTATGTCAGCTGTTCTGCGATCATGGAGGAGATATTAGTTCATAGATTTCTTGGGTTTTGTTGGAAAATGCAAGTTCCTGCTGAACTAGACCATTATTTTATCACCAAGACAACGATAACCTCATCCCCAGAAACCCACTCTGTCTGCCCACCGTTATTATCCTGTCATCCACTGAAACCAGGGGAAGGTAACAGCACTTTAAAAATAGAAGAAGCTGTCAGGTTTGGAGGAGCACAAGGACAGACACTTTCCGGGCATTATTGAAAACAACATGGGGGGTGGGGTATTTTTCTTTAACTGCTAAATTATGAGGTTAATAAATGATGATGATGAGCAATATTATTTTTGCAAAATATTGAAATACATTTTGATCGTTGGTACCGCTCGGTGCGTTCTGTGCACATTAGTCACCTGTTTCATGATCCTGCTCGTTTCCTAATTAAAGCGTATCACACTCAGTGGAAGGTCGAAGCAAATCAGCTGACTGTGGAATCGTCATTTAACAATCAGCCGTGATTATTAATCTCTCTCCTCTGCTGCTGCTGCTGCTGATGTTAGTTGTTCTCTATTAGATCCAATATACAAGTGGATCCCCTGGGGGATTTCAAGGGAACTTACTTATTTTTCTTTATTTAATACAGCACAGCAACTGCGGATTCTCAGGGCACCTTGCTGCTTAAGTTATTGCCAGCTGTGTGCTAATCAAGTTGCCCTTAGTACAGAAGCATGTAGCCGGTAATAACACACTCAGCCAGCAAGGTGCACAAAGAAAAAGCTTAAGGCAGGGCTGGAGACCACTGAAACAGCTAGATGCCCTCGCAGCCTGTGGATGCAGCTCGCAGTTTCAGTAATGATGGAGACGCAGAAACAGAGCCGTGCTGGAACACTCAGTAAAATACGTGATTCGCTGTCAGGGAGAAATTTTCGTATTAACAGTCAAAGGCTGCGCCAGGCGGCACGCCTATTATTGATGAATGACCTTGTACAAGTGAACACTTAACGCAATGGTTAGCTGATAGCTGATGTGCCTGTTTCTTCCCTATGTTACCCGGCTGATAATAAATGAGGTTAACTGATACAACCGAGCTGCACAGAATTACATCACAGGTGACATCATAGGCCACTAACAGATCACGGCAGCTGTTTGTTCCTGACAGCTCCTCCTACGGCACTGAAAAACCTTCATTTGACTGAATCACCGTTGACCCAGTCACGTTACTGTAAATGCAGCCCTGGACATCGACATCTGCAACACGCAATTTCTGCACGCAGACGCTCTGGAATCAAACGGTAGCTGTTTGTTCTCCCTCTGTCCATACGTATGACAGACTTGTCAACCGTCAGAGATTTTTTCAGCTGAGTCAGCTACGGCATTAATATCTCTGGCTGTATTAGGCCACTGAGGGACATGTTGCCAATCAATAAGCAGATCTGCTTTATAGCAGTATTGGATTTACAAGATTTTTTCATCAGAGTGATGAACTTTAATTTGTCAAACATTTAAAGGTCCAGTGTGTAACATTAAGCGGCTCTATGCAGAGAATATGTCGGGACAGAAAGTTTCCGTTACCTTAGAGCGGGACGCTGTGGCTCCTCCTCCACAGACTCTGCCATGTTGAAGCAGCATGTTTCTATATTAAAACCGGAACGGACACACTGACTCTGGGGCCTTTCTGTGTTTTTTTCACGGCCACCATAGTTTCTCCTTCAAGCTTGGAAGGAAAGGGTCAGGCGAGCGGTTTGCAAGCCTGTCTTTAAATTTGGTAGACTGTTCAACAAACATGTATTTCAAATATTTTTTTAGGTGTAAGAAGTGTAAAGATCAAGAAAGTCTGGAGGACGCTGTGCTGGATGGACGGACGAAACATACACAGGACAAAAAGTCAACAGTGACTTATCTTACCATATGCACATAGATTAAGTAACATATTTAAGTTTGGTTAACATATGTAATGTGATGTTTTCCATTCCATATTATTGCTCTTATGACTACAAAGTGACTTTGGCTTTCTCTAAGTGCATTCGATGACACATTAAAAGCTTAAGCGGCAGTGAAATGTACTTAAAAGCGGCACGGTAGACACCATCATCATGTTAAATGATATTTTAAATTTAAATAATGAATTTAGTTTATCCATACTGTTCACCCTTACTGAGCTGTTGACAGTCACGTCTACCATAAAGAAATGCTTTTACATTTATGGGACGGACAAACATTTTGCTGTGGAGACTTTATGGGCTCTGACCACATCTAACTCTGGGACTTCTGAGGAAAGTCCATCACATCCAAGTCATTTCAGCTAATGGGGACGGGAGGCTCTCTCTGCTGTTTTCGTATCGCTTTGCAAGCTGCTGCTTTAAAAATTGCTCGTGTGTGTACTGATGAATTCCAATTACATGGATTGGATGCAATTGTCCCTTGTTTTCTTTGCCCATCAGCTACTCTAACAATAGGGTCTAATTTGCTGCCAGTGGGAGGGTCACACTCATTGAATTGTTGCAAAAAAAAAAAAAAAAAAAGGAAAACACTGACCTGACTCCTCAAAGTCTTGGTTGGCCATGTTCCAGGTATCTCGGATTTTCAGCAAACTGACTTCCATAGCCCTCAGATCCACCTCGGGGCAATTACACTGTGGGTAGTCCACGGCGCACTGGCACCAGCAGTCATTGTTCCGGCACACAAACTGGCCCTCCTCATTACAACCAATGTAGCTGAGGGCTGCCTGCACAAACCTGGCCCTCAGGTATTCAGGCAGAATGGCCTGAAGACCTGCAGCGAGAACAAAAAGCCCAACACAAACATACGGATGAATGAAGCGGGAGCTGTGAGTGCTTTCGCTGCTGCAGAAAAAGTGTTGCACTGGATCTGTAAATCACTGAAGGCCGCAAGTCTTTTTTTTTTTGTTTGTTTTCGCCACGCCTGACATATGCTTGGCGTCACATGCAATATGCTGAGATTCACTTTAAGTTTTATTTTTACTGCACAGTTCTGCTACTTTTGTTCTGAATCATTACTGTCTGGGATTCACTTCAGAACTCTGCAAGCATGCATGAACAAAAAAAAAATCCAAAGAGTGATTGAAGCTAAATTTGTTCTGACACTCTCATGCTGCAGTTATAAGCTTGCCAGAGAACAGACACTGTGACAATTCCATCAGAAATTGGGGGAGTTCAATTATGGATGGCCAACCTTGCAAATGAATCTTGTTTTCGGGGCTCTGAACCAAAACGGAGCTGACAGAGTCGAGGTTGTCATAGTTACTGCATCCGAGAGGGCCCGTCCTTGTTTCGGTCACCTAAAGAAAGAAAAACAGGCACACAACAATAATCCATACTGAGAAAGAAAGCCACTAATGGCATTAAATATACAGAGAGAGAGATAACTGAGGAGGGAGCACATGACTAAATGTCATGCAGAATAAGATTAATGACACCCTTTCTCTTCACTATCTCCTCTTCTGAGAAACACAAAGTGCATTACGCATTATTTAGACCCCTCCATTGTGCAAATCATATTTAGGGGAATGACTTTGTGAGTTTGTGGTCTAGAAATTGAGTTGCGATAAGGATCCCTGGAGTACAGCGTAATGAGTAAGTCCTGATGTCTTCTGTCAAATCTACTGTAACTCTACATTGTGTTTACCCATTGCAATGCCCGCCGACACCCCTAACATGCTAAAATCCATTGTGATACCAGTGTAAGCATGTCCTATTCAATTATATATGCACCTGAGGATTTGTGTAATTGCAATATTGTTACAGGGCTACACGAGCTGAAATGTGATGAGAGGATTGGCTCCGAAATGATCAGCGTCAACTGCGGAGCCGCTCCTCTAAAAGACCGCAACCGATTTAGCATTGCACTCCTGTGACATCATCCTCAACCCACTGTGGACATTTTTCAAATCTCTGAAGGTAACATCACTCTTTCTCCATGTTTTCCTCTTCCTGTCAAACTCCTGCCTACATTACCCACAATAACACTCTAACTGCAGCAAATTCAGTCAGCGTTTCCGGTGTGTTCTGCTAGCAGTGGTTGAAGTGGACACGTCTCCTTTCTGGCTTTTAAAGTAAGCGTGGTCCTACAGTTAGCACTAACACCTCTCAGCATGAAGGTTCTCTGTTAAAACCTTTACATGTTCTCCCCTCATGGACACCTGTCCCAGGTGTACCCAACCTCTCGCCAATTTCAGCATCGGTTGACTCTTTGACCCTCACCACCCACTAAAGGACAGCTAATTGCACTAGCATTGCTAAAAACAATGAATTGCAATGTCCCCGTGTGCCAAACAGCCCTTGTTATCTATCATTACCACGTAGCTTCTAGTACAGTTGTGGTTGATTGTGGTTATAATTTTCTTGCATAAAATTGAACTAGATTGTTTGTAACGTGGAACCGGTGACTCAAAGCTTAACTGTGGAAGCTGCAGCACCGTTCAGTCATTTACAGTCGACTTTTTATTCACGCCTTTATTTTTCAAATCAGCGGCGCACAGCAGAAAGCTCTGTCAAATGGCCATGATGAGAGCTTGCATGCTGTAACAAATGCTTTCTGGTCATTTTAGTGCACCTGTGGCGGAGCTGAAAACACAACAATGGGATTATTATTGCCGGTAGGTGTGATTACTTTAATCACGACCAATCAAGTCACCCTGATGGAGAGAGAATGGTGAAGGGCGGATTTCAACACAAAAACTTTTCCCCTGAGGAAAATGATGTGGCTGCGTGGGAGATGCAGAGTCTCCACCACAGAACTCAGGGCTTGGAGGATATTAAATTACTGCAGCTTGAGAGGAGGAAACACATTTGGTTAGCATGAGTTTCTCTGCGTCCCAGGAGGAGACTTGTACAAATCTAGGAAATGGTTCAATGACAGGAAATGAGGCGCCAAACAAGTTGGCAGGCGTAATCGGCGGGTTTGGCGCTGAGAGAGGGTCATCTACCAGCTACTCTATAGAAGACAGGGCCACCTTATTAATCAACACTCATGCATCATTATGGCATTTCTGAATATCTGACAATCTGTCACCCAAACGCTATGTGTACATAATTAGCAATGAAATGATTCCTGGTTTAACGACTTGTCTCCAAATCCGTATCAGGCAGCTTCGATCCACAAAAAAAGCACCAGAAAGAAGATCTGCTCTGAGCGCTCTGTCATGAGTGGGCGTGTTGGAAGCACCAGCTGGACACCGAGAGGGCAACTCGGTTTTACCTATTCTGAGTCAGGTTAATTGACTCAGAACAGGTCAAACCATGTAGGAGTGGAGGGAGAAGAACATCGCACCAGCTGACGCAGGTAGAGACAGCCGAGTTCAGCCTTTTCCTCTTGCTCGTATTTGAGAAGTGAGCAGTTATTCGAGGAAAAAAAATGTGTACATACCGAGGCCCGAGGACAGTTAAGCAGCGAGCTGTGTGTACAAGGATTGTCAAAAAAGCTGATGTGTGTCTGAACACACAGCCTGTGCGGTAAACATCGCTCCGTCTTTGTGTCTGTGCCGAGGAATTAACTTTGCAACCCGCTCGGTAAATTCATGAAAACAGCGGCTGTGATTTGTCGCCTGCACTTTTCACCTTGGCCTGTGACAGAATCATCACAACGCCGGCCCGGAAAAAAAAAACAGAATGGAAAAGCTGTTTTGTGGATTTTAAGCGCAGTGTCCTATACTTTTTTGGAGCTAAATGACAGAAAGCCTAACAGAGTGTACAAGACTAGATAATGCTTCTTGTACAGCGTCTGTTTCTTGCTCGTATTCACTTATATGAATGAGTCCAATGAACCTGTCCTCCTCCTGTTTGTAATAAAAAGAACCTCCTGTGCACGAGGAGGAAATTATTTTCTGGGACAAATGAAGCTTTTGAAGGCATTCAGGCAGATAAATGATCCACAGCTCCACTCGAGCTGAATGTCTTTATTTCTGTTAGCAGTTGGGCGATCTATTAAAACTCGCCACTGATTCTCTGCTGGCTGAAGTCCAACAAGACAAAATCAGTGTTTACATTCATTTTTAAATTTAAATGTTATGAGTCAATATGTGGGCTGACTGGATACAATTTAAAGAAAAAGAAAGCAACCATTCCAACGGAGAACTGGCCTGTACTCCGCTGTCTAAATGAATCAGAGGCCGATGCATTAGACGGAGGAGTTTTAATGCAGAGTCCAAACATGCGTTGCAGACAGATTACACTGATTGAATTCCTCCTGGACACTGAATAAGGCGTGTACAACCTCTGTTTGTCTTTGTGTCTTTTTCAGGTTAGGAACGGGGCCGCATGTTTGCACAGCGTGTTCACTCGAGGTCTTGTTGTTTTAAAATGCTGTTGTGAACGGGGAAAAAGCGGTGTGGGCTTCACGTCGTGCAAATTCAAGTGATTGCTTCCACAGTACCGTTCCACTCTCCTGACGGAGATTGATCAATTTAATTGGGTTATTTATAACTTTACTAAAAGCAGCCACCGTTCCAGCTTGCTGTCACTCCTAAGTGCCAAGCTCACAGTCGCCGGTACTACACTTCATACAATGACACTGTAGGTTCCCCTCCCCGATGTTCAGGCCAAGACTTGTGCTGCTTTTAGACACAATGTGGCAACGGCAGCAGTGTGCACAACCGACCAGTTTAAAGAGTGTTGAACACACCGCAGACCTCGTGTCTTAGAGGGCCTTTACTCTGCAGTCCGATTGGCAACTTCAGACACGAGGATGACAGCCAGGTCTGAATTAAAAACAGATATCTGCGTATGAATGCAGATACATTTTTAATTAGCATATTTATTATTGCTGATTTGGTCGCCTGGTGTGTGAACTCACAGGAAGGTGAAAAAAAAAGGTGCAGACTCTAATAACTGGCCTAAGTGTGAGAAGTCATCTTAATTTAGCAGAAAATAGATCCCCCGAGCGTGAAGTCACAGAGATGACGACACGCTGCGTGAATGAAATGAAAAGAAACTGGAAGTTGGGTAGAAACTTGCTGCGAGAAACAAAAGTTAAGTCAAAACAGAAGACAGACATAAAAAGATCAGAAGTTTTTGCCGCGAGTCCTGAAACATGCCCAAAGCTCAAAGACATTGTATTGTCAGATTTGTGCTGACAATAGACACACGCACACACACACACACACACACACACACACACACACACACGCACGAGACAATACTCCTTTGAGCACATGCTTAGATTGTTCACAATCTCAGCTCAATCATCCCTGACAAAAGCCTGATTTAGAGCACGCGTATATCCAGGCTCCACGGGCAGCAAATATAAACTGCCAACCTGAAGGGAAATCCATCTCCTTCGCTGTCACTTGCGAATTATTGCCAAACACCATGACGGTGTCTTCTTTTAATATTTTCCCAAAGGTCCAATAAAAGTAACAACATCTCCTTGCTAGATTAATGACAGGCAACAGTGGTATCCAGCCAGGAGGAACAAGAAGGAAGACTTTTGCCGCTGTGGGCAGGAAAGTTGTTTTTTTTCTTCTTTTGACAGCTACAAGGTCAACGAGGAAACCAAACACAGAGACATGGAGACGATTAAAGCTCAGAGTTTGTGTGTATGATATGCATCTCGTGTCCCGTTTAGCCTCCTGAACTCTTTTTTTTCTTAATTAACAACGATTTAATGCAGTCCTTTCATTACGATGTCGTAATTTTAGGCAGGATACGCAGACAAAGGCAGAGAGAGCGTGGAAGACGTAGAATAACTGAATGTCTTTCTTCTTCTTCTTTTTTTTTTTTTTTATTATTGACACGTTAACACAATTAATTAAAATCAGAGCAGGCTCCGTGGGGATCCACAGATTAATTTCCAACACAGACAGATGTCCAACTTAAAGGGGAAAATTGACCAAATGCAAATCTAAAGATGGCTTTTCTATGCATAGCAATGAGACCATCTGCAAAAAGAACCCAGTGGAGCAGAGCATGTGTGCACAGTCAGCCTTCTCTATTAGAAATCGACCCCAAAAAAGAAAAAAAAAACTTTTTGTATTTTTCTTCCAAGACCTCGAGTCGGCAACGTTCGCTATAAACCAGAGAACATACGAGAATCCAGTAAAATGTGATATGTAAATGACATGGATCGGTTGGTGGGGGAATTATTAATGTGCCATAATTGACTACAAGATAATTGTGCTGACTGTGTTGGAATAACTAACAGCTGCATTTAATGGAACATTTAATTGCACTTAAAGGCTTTCCTAGAATAAGCAGTTTGTGATGCTTACACATGCTGCGGACGTGACTTGTTTATCTTATCACCATGAATTTCACTTTGCCCCCCAGGCTTTTGCCTTTTGATGGCTTCTTCCTGACTAAATACTCCTTTAGAATTAATTAATCCTGAATATTTCTGTATTCGCTCTACCTTCTGTTTTAATCACTTATTTTCAAGTCCTTCTAGGGATGGGTGTTTAATTTATTCACCCTCTAAACATGATGGTACTCGCATCGGATAACTAAATCATTTTGCTTTGTAAAGTGTTCATGGAGCTGATTTTGTGAGGTATGTTTCTGATCACAAATCAGATGTTCAGTTATTCTGTGCTCTTTCATCACATTAGACCGTACCGCAAACGTGCGACCACAAGGAAAAGGATGATTTTTAATAAACCCGTGCTCAGATTAAAAGTCCAATCATACAAAATCCAAAAGTACAAATACGGTTCAGTTTTCCATTAGGCTCAGATTTTCCTCTGAATCTGTCTCCCGCCAATCACCATTGTGCAAAGAATCAGTGAAGCAGCGAGCTCTAAAGCTGGCAAGTGAAAATGGCTCTGATCAGTGCTAAGCTTCACAAGAGGGAATCTACATATAGGCCTATAAAATACTGCGCCACAGCCAGGAAGACGAGGAGGGAAGTTAAACTGAGGCAGTCGATTACAGATGGTGCCAAATTACTGGAAAAATCAACACAAAGTTAACGTGTTTGATCATCACGAGGGAGGTAACGGCTCCAGTGCTTCCCGGCTCTCCAATCCTCTATCAGAACTCTATTACAGGAATGGATATATTATTCTATATCAGCGGCTCCAAACCTTTTTCCTCAGGAGACATCTGACTGAGCCATTTATACATACAGTATATTCTATAGACCGAGTTTAACAATCATGCATACTCAACAGGAGAAGTTCAATGTTTTTTCTTCCTCGTGTTTGTTGCTTGTATCTTATTGTAATGCAGGACGAGCAGCTTGTGTTCACCACGCCTTTATCCTGTGAGAGTTTATGTCTTCAGTAATAATCTCAACTTTTCATTTTATTCACGGAAACGGAGCAAACGCTGAGCTCGAATGCAGCCTGCTGGAATCGCCGTGACAGACCCATGACAGGTCCTGATTATCGGATTGGAATCAATGGATACGGCTGCTCGAGGTAAACCTGAGTGGCTAATACCACGTAAGCCATAGAAGTTTTCTAGAAGGCGTTGCGATGCAAACCACACCCTGTATCGAAGCACCTACAACTGCTCTCTGTCTCCACTGGTTTATTTGGGGTTGTTCCTTTAATTGTCACCAGTCTGTACATTCGAGCAGTGGCAAGCAAACATTCCCAAGTGAGCCCCGGAGGCATCCTTTTTAGCTTCGTATTACACTCTGTCTGTGAAAATGCAGCTCTGCCTGCTGCCAGACACATCGCTCAGGGAAACACTGCTGCACAGAAAGTTGACACAGTTCCACTCCCGGCGGCCCAGCAGAGCACACGAGTGCGATGGCTGAGGACGCATCGTCTCAACTTTTTGGAGCAGGTGAGAGCCAGAGTCAGTATTTGGCGCCGTAGCTGGATTGAACGCTGCACAGCTGCTCGTTTTCTGCAGCGGAGAGGAGGGTTAATGTCGGCCCGGGGTTTCCACTCGAGAGGGTACGTATGCGGAAACACACAAACTCGAACTTCAAGTTCGAATGAGAAACACTGTCGCAAAAGCAGCAGAGAGCAGGACAGTCAAAAATAAAGACGTCCATCGGAAATGTAAAACATTTCAGAGAATAATGAGTTATTCTTTTCTCTTGACTAAGCAGGACGTCGCCACATCATGATTTCACAGAGAGGCTGGAAGTGAATATTTAGAGCTAATAAATTAAATGAACACGATAAAAGGAAATCCATGCAACGAGTTGGCCATTAAAGTATCCACGTTATCTAAATCTTATCTCGCGCAGTATTTAGATGGATGATAGCCTCTGTGTTATTGGTGTGTGTGTGGCCTGGGCAGGGGCAACGCAGCACTTAGCCTGTTAACACGGTCCACTGATAGAGACGGCCCCGCAGGCACATCCATTATTTAAAAAATGTAAGGCCTTAATATTATTGTAAGACCAGTTAGGTGAGAGCATTTCGCTGATGAAAATTCATCACTGCTGCGAATCCCTCATATGAATAATTCCAGGCAAAAAAAAGAAAAGAAAACAGCATAAAATGTCACTTAGTGAGCTCGTGTTGTCAGATTGAGTAACAATGGACTTTAAATGGCTGCACTTTCTGCTCTGTGCAAGAAGAAAAAAAGAGAAAGCACCAGATGCATTAATGTTTCATGAAAATCGTCTCTCATTTCAAAAATTGCCTCATTCGCCGCACCTTTAAGAATCGGCGCCCGCTTAATCACCGCGGCATAGTAAGATGTGAAAATCCACATTTGCATCTGAGATACGTTTACGCCTGTTTATTCAGTCTTTGAGGATTTCGATGCATGTTTTAAGAGCACTTTGTTGCACTGGCTTACACTCTAGTGTCAGCTGGCGAGGGATAAGCTTATAAACTATAAGTAAGAAAGAAAGAGGGGGAAAGGAAGAATATAGAACAGGAATGAGATTATTGTGAAAAAGAGCGCCACGGGGGAGCAGAGGGGAACCTTTGCTGAGAAGAAAGTAAAATGTTATAGTGTATGTGCTGTTACGTTCACTGAGTCTCTTCAAGAGAAGCTAAGCTATTTTCTTTTATAGGAAGTACCAGTAACTTGAAAAGAGGCCAAGAGAACAAATTTGATTCTGTCTATTCGTGTTTTGCTCTTCAGGCTTTTTAAGCAGCCGCAGATTAAAGAGAAATTCTTAAAAACCTTGACATCAGAAGTCAGATATGAGACTAAAGCCAGGAGCCGTCCTCGTCCATTTATACAATTATCTCTCGGAGGCGTCGTCACCTGAAACGTCTCAAAGAAATAAACCTATAGATCTTGTTAAAGGTTAAAGAAGTTGAAGACGAAAAGAAGAGCATTTATTTTCCTTTCTGAATAATGAAGACGCCAAAAAAACAAGCGAAGCGCCTGTAATGAATTATTCATCCCCGCTTGTGATAACAGAGGACAGAGTGCTTTAGTTTTTTCTGTTTTGTTTATCCTACCATCAAAACTGTCCCCAAACTCACGAAGCCGTGTTCCCTGCAACCGCTCCTCAGCAGCCATTATCTGATTTCTGCAGCTCGACTCTAACTTGTTTCGTGTTCTCTTCTTTGCTCCCGACAAATGAAGCGTAATGCTGCATGACTGACTGAACACTCAAGGCTCGACGCTGCAAATTGGGTCAAAGCTTCCTTATCGCTTCTCCTCCCCGTCAATGATATTCTCCTCCCCAAACTTTTCCTTTAATGAATCTTCAATACGGACGAGTCTGGGCTGCAAATCAAAGCAGCCATTGACGGATGCAGCGCTTCCTGTGTACCTGCCTGCACCTTGATCCCGGGCTAAAAGGCCTGCTAAATAAGGCCTGTCTGTCCCCGCCTCATCTCTCCTGCTCGGTCTCATATGACACCTTAACTCATACCAGCGAATGTTTGACAGATGACGGAGGCTCTCAAAGGAAATTACTGAAATGGAAGGGCTGATTCATCACACGACGTAATAGCAGAGACTTTTTTTTGGATTATTTTCCCGGGCTGCTCGGGCTCAGCCCTTCGGTCCTTCAGGCTTTTCCACCATTTAAAACATGTTATCTCTTAAAACCAGGGACCGATGCTTTTTTTCTGAAAGGCAGCTTTGTTTTGGCATCCGTCTTCATCGGGGTGAGGTAAAAACCCATGTTTAGAATTAAGGCCTGCTGACGCTGTGAATATTTTACATCAGTCACCTGAAAATGCCTCACAAACAAATGTACCCCCAGAGGGCTCTTTCTCCATTCGTCTCAATCAGAGGGGTTTTTAGCAGCACTTTGGTTCAGTGGCGACTGCCAAATCAGCTCAACGTCCTCTTGCCAATTCACTTTAGAGAATGTACAGTTTTATCTCTGATGGACTGTATAGTGGGGCATCACTAAGGACAAGTCAATGAAAAATGGGCTGCGGCTCAGTGAAAAAAGGGCCAAGCAGTTCAGTGTTTCAGCTGCAGCTACAGTCAGAACGAGGAAAGTGGACCCTGATGATGATTCTGCTTCTCCTGTCCAGCTCTGTCTGCTTAATGTTTGTCTTCTTCTCGAAGTAAGAACGCTGCCCAACAAATCTCATCACTGATCACCACGTGCAACGTGCAGCAAAGTTTTGGAGACTCTGATGAAGCAAGAAATCTCACACGCTGTTTGAGACTTTCTGGAAGCGATTTTAGATTTAGATTTAAATTTTAGACTTTAATATATATATAATCTGAATCCTTCATAATTTTAGTTTCTAGCTGTGATTTTCATTCAGTGTCTAATTAATTGTATATAGTTTTTTTTTTTATCCTTATATTTATGAAAAAAAAGTTTAATTTCTCCATCAAATGATTAGACACACATCAAACTTATTTGCACGGGTTTCATTTAAATGCAGATTCAGGCTATAGGTTAACTTTAACATCTGTTCACTGTAATACAGGTTAATGCATTTATTTTAGTATAGGTGAATATGCATGCTTACTGCATAAATTATCTATCTATCTATGGTGGTGTCTTTAATGAATGGTTGCTTGTTTTGCTTCAACAATAAAGAACACATTTAATAAAAACAGGAAAAAAAATCATCTGTTAATTTAGCCTAGATTCTTCACAATACTGTGTGAACGTGTGCCGTGGAGGAAAGAAAAGCGAGCGCTCTGACAGCTTCTAGCTGCTCCCGAGCAGCAGGATCGGCCCCTTGGAGAGCGCTGCGGCGCTGACAATTGTGCTACTATAATGCAGAAAGTCGGCGGCTTGCGGCTCGGGTTGGGTTTGGGTCGATGATTAACGGATATTTTTTGTGGGCCTGACAGTGCGGATTGGCTCTCGTAATGGGTTGGGTTGGTGCAGATGGTGAAAAAGCCCTGACCCGTGCTCAACCTGTTTTCTCTGACGGTATCTGGCATTTTTTGAATGTCTGGCAGCCCACCATGAGCATGCTGGTCCTCTCTCATCAACTAAAACATGTTCATCATGTTAAGAAGTCTCTTTATATGTTTTTGCATAGTCTGTGTTAACAAATGAACACTGACCTGTGTCACATGCTGCTCAATATCTTTCACTTTCTCTTAGCAATGCAACTTTCCAGACCGATACAGTCTGAAAGCTTCCTCATGCACCAGCTTAATGACGTTTTCATATCGATGCAATGTGCTCTGTTTGTCAGAGAAAACAAGCTGTTTGAATGCATCAACTTCAGCTCTGGGAAATTATAGATCTTTAGAAAACATGTGTCTAAAAACTTGGTCATTTTAGTCTTCAGAGAATAAAGACAGTCTAGTGAAGTTAAATGAACCTTCCAAAAACCAATTTAATCATCTGAAAATGGTCGGACAGCTGAAAACAGGGCCGGCGATGAATAATGCTAAACTGAAAGATATATATATAATTAAAGGATGAATTTACATATACATAAGTCTGTTTCCTGTAGCTATTTTAAAGTCTGTGACCTTTCCTCACAATCACGTGACGACACCTGAGCCAGACTGCTGATGAAGACTGAGATGCAAACCGTTCCCAAGGTCAAGATCCAGCTATCGCGTTTGTGTGGCCTCCTCCTGTACTCCGTCATCTCATCTCAGCACCGCGTGTTGTCAGTGCAGTGAAAAAAATATGTAAATAAATATGTAAAAAATGTATTCTTTCACACGATGCATCAGTTTTACCACACGACACAGAGAGTTCATGATAAAGGAATAAGCGGGGATCTATTAGCTTTGGTTAGGTGTGGTACACTGCAGTCAGGTGCGATCACAGCACACAGTAAAGAAGCATTGTCTCAGACAGGTGTTTGTGCAGGTTGTTGATATCCGCCACATCGCGTGACGTTAATCTGCTGCTTACCACGAGTGAGTGTGAACACATTAAAGCCACGTGAGGATACGGATTCTTTAGAAAGCATAGAGGATTCAGCGCGCGCCGCGAAGGGCAAAGTCAGCCCATTCAATTCATTCTTCTTGATAAGAGCTGACAGAGTGATGAATGAACACACCCTGAAGGTATTAAGCAGTAAAAGATGCAAGGTGATGTTTACATCATAAGCATATCTTGATATGCATAGCACACGGGTTCCGTACACAAGCCTGCGAATACACACATGAAAGAGCACGGCATGGGAAGTAAACAATAAGCCTGCTGCTCGCTTCGTCTACTCTCGTGGTTGAACTCATTCAGCGTGCATACATGTTTACTCCAATGTCACATCAAAGCAATTTAAAGTGCACACAACGTGATGTTAGCATGAGAAAAAATCTATATTTTCAATAAACCAGCTAGAGGAAAAATGTAGTTTGACCAAGTAATCTGATTAGTCAAATAGACACTTAGGACTCGATTATTCAAGAACTGCTTGTGAAAATATAATAATATGTGTGTGTGTGTGTGTGTGTATGTGTGTGTGTGTGAAAGCTATATGCAGTGAGTCAACACTAATGGCTTAAAAATACATGTGAAGCACCGTGTTGACATGCAAACGCGTCCATGGACTGCTGCAAGGTCACGGCTAAGTTAGGCTGCAAAGAGGTGGAACGCTTCTGGTAAATTTCCAGAAACTTTCCATGTGAAGTTAAGCTAGGCAATTTTGGAAATATTCCAAATCAGAAATTCAGTGGAATTATGGGTATTTATGGGAATGGCAAAAAAATAAAAAAATAAATAAAATGACATTAAAAGAATTACAAATGCTGTTACTGGAAACACACTGCAACTCTGCTGCAGCTCAGACTGGTGATGACAGCCTGGTAAAAAGAACTCGTTCACAGAGTTTTCCAGGTGCACAGAAGTCAGAAACAGAAACTTTCAGAGGAAGCAAACAAACATTTGCCACGATAAATGGAGCTCAAACAAATGCTGATACATTTAGTTCCTAAACACCTAAACACAGTCTGAGAAGAACCGATCTGAGCTGGTCAAAACAACCAAAATCAGAGCGTACAGCCGAAGCTGCTCGGAGTACCAGCTTTCTCTGATGGGGCGGATTGTACCACACTGGAAATCTGCAGGGAGGAGATGCCCCAAAACGAGGTGTGTTTACATTCAGGTGACAAAGCCCTGCAGCCACAGCATGAGTTATGACTCTCATCTGTCGAAAAACAAAGGCGGAAGTAGTCCGCAGAGGAAGGAGGTCGAGGTGGATGGATGGGGCAACAAAACATTGGACTTTTAACATGGGAGGTTTGTTTTCGACAGCTGGCAGGCAGCAATGGTTTCTTTTGACCATAATGATCGGCACTTGATTACTTTAACGTTAATGAACTAACTTCAACCCAAACGAGTCTCGGGGAGAACATCACAGCCACAACATCACAGACCGCAGCCATGCACAGTGGAATTTAAGGGTAAGATGAGAAGTTTGAAGCTGTTCTCATGTCACCAAAAAAGTTTGAAACCCACGGCTGTAGGAAAGTTTTTAAATCTAAGGTGAAATAAATCTAAGAAGAGGTTTCTTCTTCTTCAAAAAAAAAAAAAAAAGGTGTGGATGATGTTCTTCTTTTGAAGTTCTTCTTCTTTGGAAATATTTATTTGGAGGTGTTCTGCTCGTTAGGTAACCGGAGGTAGCGTATGAAATGGCAGCCGCGGGGTTTTTGGCAGAGGTCTTCGAGTGCACTCACTATAAAAGGTTCATTAATTAAAAATGGTATAGTTGAAGTTTATCAGTGCACGTAGAGGGTAAATGAGGTTCTAATCTTGTCAACCAAAGACTGAAGTTGCTTTATGTCCTTTAAAATATGCTTTAATAATCTGCAGTATAATGATTTTATGCATTTGAAGCAGGCCGGAGTATCCCACTGAGGGCCTATTGATGGCTCGTAAACTGCATACAGTAATTGGTAGTAAGTGTCTAAGTACTTGGCATGTACTGACCACTGTAGAGTGTCTTAATTTGTTCCAATAGTAACGCCCAGAGGGGGAGAACATGCACCATTAATATCTAAAAAAACAACAACACATAAACAGCTGCTGCACAGCGTGATTTAACTTCTCTCTCAACAATTAAAGCTTCAAAATAACAAAAGTATGTGGGTGATTTATCATTCCAGCTCACAGGCAGCGATATGAGCCAATATTTAATTACAAGGATCTCGAAATATTCTACCATCCTATTCTTTATTTATATATTCTCTCATGTCATATAGGTCAGTAACTCAATAACTCAATGTTTGCAATGTTTGCATGTGATGCAGAGGGTTCATACTGATTTCAGAGAGGGAAAAAATTGACTCAGAGTTCCCTTCAATAACAGCTCTTCTCATTAAAATTAGGCTAACCGGCTGATTGTAGGGTTTTTCATCGAATTGCACCATACTGGCCACGATTTCATTAATTCTTTAGTAAGTGAGCCAATCAAGACCACTTGCCATGTTTTCAAAACACAATAATTAGGTTTACCCGCTGAAACAAAATCTAATTTGAGCAGAAGTCTTCATGAAATTGCTGTAATCATACATGAAGAAAAATAAATCCAACAATGGGGGCAATTTAAGCGGCGTTTTTTTCTCGTTGTTATTGTGTTTGACAAAAGAGCGGCGAGCGTTTACCTTGATGGCAGTGGAGGCGATCTGGATGTGGTGCAGCTTGTGCAGGGTGCTCTCCCTGTCAATGAAGTAGGAGGCAGCCAGCTGGTGCAGAGCTTCCAGAGTCACAGCTGTGCCATTGGATTCAGTCACTTCAGACGTCCGACTCAACTTCCGCTTGTCCACAAAGATCATTAATGACTCTTCCCCTGTGAATACACACGCGCAGACACATACACGCGCTCCATGAATGACTAATCCTCTCTGAACATCCACTCACATAATGTTCTTAGCAGTGCAGAGGTAAATATTAAGCCCCGTGCACCTTTCATCATTACACAAATATGAAGGTGTCTGTCTGCAGCTGCAGTATATTGCACAATTTGAGATGCTTTACAGAGCTAAGCCTCTCAATACTAACAGAGCCGAAGCTTTCAGAGGATAGCGTATTGATGAACAGTGGGGAGAGTGAGGATCAATGGAAAAATCCTTTCTAACAGCATTGGGTTTTATGGGGAATGTGGTTTTAATTTGAAGAGACGTTAGAACTAACATTACAATACAGTACATTACCACCGGGGATAGACAAAGGTTAACACATCTCCACCGCAGCGTGAAAAGAAAATCCTCGATTGTAACAAGTAACTTTGTCTATTAGTGAGTCCCGGAAGCCTTTTAGCAACCCGAGATAAAAGTATGATGAGATTATTTCAAGTGAATACAAATGAAGTAGCATTTCTTAATTCTAACACAATGATCTTCCCATTTCATTGAGGAGGTGGCAGAGATTAATTATAATTTATAATTAACCATTAGATAAAACAACTTTCAAACACTTGCACATTGCTCCGATAAAAGAGTCTACCACTGTGCTCCTGAAGGCAACAGTGTGGGATATATTAGGCCACACTTTAGCTGCTGTACTTTGTTTGCAGTGCATCATGTACCAGGTTCTGGATCCGATCTATTTCGTAAAAGCAGTTAGTATTCACTGTGGCTTTGAGAGTTTATGCACAAGAGATCCGAGATGAAAAGAACCAGCAGAGGAGCACGGGGAGGAGATTGTGCAGCAGATAGCCATGGGAGCTTTGCTGCGCATTACGGTACTCTGGCTAACTTACATCCATTGTTATGGAAACAGAGATTCCATGTTGATTTTTTTTGCATGAATCAGAGAATATAAGCTTAAACAACCACAAACAGCCCCTCAGTCACAGCTGAGACAATATTTGTGTATCAGTGCAAGAAGCTTTAGAGCTTCGCATTTGTTTAATTGCTAGATCTTTACTCTTTCTTGGCAGTTCACCATCATTTGATAGCCAACGGTTTGCAGAAACAATGATGGATGAGCAAAGGAAGAGGGGGAACTTTATACGTTGGTCCTTTTTAAGCAAGTAATCTAAATTCAGAACATGAACTGGAAGTCCCTTTGGCCCTTTCCTATTTGGGATTTCCACCACATCTGAAGAAATAATGGATAATTATACTAATTATGGAAAGCATCATCTTCTTGATGCAGATTCTCCAAATTAGTGACTCACTAGCTCTTTGAAACAAACAGCAACTAAATTTAGACAGAGGCCATGAAATGGTTCCTGGAAGTATCCCTGCTGCTGAAAAGGACCACATGTTCGTCCTGGTTCTAAGCCACCTGGATGCACGCAGCCTCACCTTTTAACACCTCCTGTTTCCCACGGGTTCACGTAGGTCAACGAAAATCAAAGAAAACCACAGCACATCTACTTTATTTACCTCCCAGTGTAGCAGAGAGCAGGAAGTGGGTTCCATACTTTCTGATAATGTTGTCAGTGATGGCGCCGAGACTGGGCCTCCTGCCCAGCTGCCTAATGGTCTGGAGGAACTCGGGGTCCAGCGGCAAGGAAAAGCCATTGTTCTCTTGTCTCTCCAGGGCCAAGCTGTTCACCTTCCAGCGGCCAAACTCCCTGCAATGTCACAAAAAAACGTACGCTCAGTGGAAGCAAAGGACACACAACACATGAATGCTACATGCAGGGGCATTTGAGAAAACGGGTTCAACAGACGCCACACATTATTTGAACTCACACACAATAGGGGTCCCTCTTTGGATTTCCATCATTGTAAAGAAAATGACAGAGATACGGGAGCCATTTTGAAACGTTTCCATTAGACAGCAACTATGCACAGACTAAAACGGTCGCGTCTTGTTGTGATTTTAAAGCGGACAGAACACAGTTTGCCTCTCGAGGGGGGGGTTCATACTCAGATCTGTTCCTTGGTTTAAAATATGATGTCTGCATGACCTCTAAGTGAATCTCTTGTGCCACTCTTTAAAAGATAAATGGTCTCGTGCTGTTTCCACCTCCGGCTCGGAGAATTGCTTTGCACCATAGTGAAAAACATTGTGTTTCACCACCGATTTTGAATAATAGCACAATCTTTTCTCATCTTGAGTCACTTTTTGAGGAACTAGACGGGCTGTAATCACGGAATAGTCCTGCTGCTTTCAGGGCCTCTTTTGGAGGGAGCGGGCTTCAGCTAAAGATGTTTGATATTCAGCCTGGCCTTGGAGCATGCCAGCTGCCTTTATCTACCGAGTGCAGACTGAGTGCTGCTGCTTGATTCATAGATTAGTGCTATTGAAATACAGCTGGTAAAAAGCATGGTTCCTTGTAGGAGAGAGAAATTGAAGACCTTTCAATCACTGTTGGGTAGGTGGTTGACTTGTCAAGTGGAAAACGAAACACAAATAAAATTGGACATGCAATCGAGTTTGAATGTGTCGTTGCATCGTAAAGCAGAATTGCCCACACGTACTGTACCTCTTCTTTAGCCTCAGTACTATATATCCCATCCTTGTTCAGAAGAATGACACCAATAGTAATAAAAAATATTAGAACATT
This sequence comes from Nibea coibor, assembly GCA_023373845.1. Taxonomy (NCBI): domain Eukaryota; kingdom Metazoa; phylum Chordata; class Actinopteri; family Sciaenidae; genus Nibea; species Nibea coibor. Next base: position 25,496,897 of record CM041718.1, on the reverse strand, counting down.
TTGAAAGATTGGCTGAGATGACGGCTAAAATTCCATCTCCACTGCTACGGAGACAAAGACATCAGAAGCAGTTCAGAGATGAACAAGTTTTTATTACTTGGACGTGGTTCGATGAAAATGCAGTCTGGAAGATGCAGTAACAAGGCAGACTAATTTGACCAACTGGCAGCTGCTTTCCATCTGTATCTTGTGTAGTTTAGATGTCAGCTTTACTCAGCCATTTCCTACAAATCTCTACCTCCTGTTCTGTGGTTAGAGGCTGTGTGGCAGAAAAAAGGGACACCCATTATTTGTTCCTGGTTTGAGTAAAACTGTTGTTGTGTGTTTTACTCCATGTTTTCTACTCTATGACTTAGACAAAGAAACCCAAGAAGAGGCCTAAAAAGAACAAGCATACAGTGTCTTGAGCTGCCAGGGTTAGCCATAAAAGGGTTCACCAAGTGTGACACATCCCATCAAAAAAAAACACACACACACACACACCTCTGACATATTATCCTACTGTAATGCCATAACAGTAATGTGCTGAGAAATACTTCATACTTTCACCATGGTAACACCCACCGTGTACCACAGGACCTTCAGCCGTCAGACTCTTTAACACCAGCGTGACACATCGTAGCACCTTTTTATTGGATGCATGCATCCCCTTATTTACATCTTACTTAAATCATACTACGCTGTTCAATTAATTTTCCCTGTGCTAATTATATTTACTACAATGCGCAATTTATCTTTCCTGTTCAATTATACATATTTATTTACAGTGTATAATTACATCCTGTTATACAAAGATATATATGTGCATTTGAGGATGACACCACACACAGTGTGTATGCAGCATGATTACTCTCCTTTGGCTCCAGTTTGGTCTCCACCAACCAAATCTTGCTTTTTTAGCAGCGAGGTGTTCGGCTGCCCTCAACAGCTAGCCGCTAACGTTATGTGTCAGCTTCCTCCTGCTGCTGGAAACAGGATTAATGAAGGCAGTGACACTGAAGCATCCAGTAAATGTGCTGCACAAAAAAAGACAACTAACCAATGAGCTCAAAGAAGCTGAGTTGCAGGTAGGTGGTGAATCTCCGTGGATTGATTGTTTGGTGAAGGTTATAGGCTGTAGCTTGTTATATTGGGTTGTATTTTGCTTCACTGTGCGTGTCATTTGGATTAGTCCAAAATAGACATCCTCATCTTTTGATTTTATCTCTCGGGAGTCTCAATTGATTGTTAAGACGATACACAACAGGGGAATTTCTCAATCTATATCACCAAACTCTCGTAGCATCCCGTCCACATAATTTGCTTTCGTGTCAGGCGGGCAGACTCAATGCAAGCTGCTTTTCAAGAGCACAGGACTGCACAAAGAGATACTGTAGCTTCTGCACTGTAACTGACAACTGCTGTGTGCCTGACATGCCAGCTTGTATGGATTCTGAGCAGTGAAATCCCGTTAACTTTTAAAAATTTAAAGACTTTTCCCACAGCTTGGGAAGACTCTTTACAAAGGAGCAAACTGGGTGTTCTGATGTGTCTTTTTCTCTTTCTCTCTCTCTCACATATATACACCCCCCCAACACCCTGTAGACACACACCAACTCCCTCATGCAAACACGTAATGCATTCACACACAAACACACACACCCCACAGCTGCAAGCATCTCAACAAAGCTGCCCTTGCCGCAACAACTTTGCTATCGCCCAGAATATCGCAGAGCCCCCATGGGGGCCGCGGGCCTGCTGCCAATCAATTTCCCACCAATAACAATGACCCCAAGAGAAAAATACAAAATAGAAAACAGCTCATTAAGACCTGTTTCATGTCAGTGTTTCTCTATAACGAGCGGCCATTAGTGTTTCTCTCCGTCCACTGGGGCCGGCTGAAGAAGGGAGCGAGCAGAGAGAGAGAGAGGCGGACGGAGAGCTTAACTCTGATCGACACAGTGCCGTGCAGCGTCTCTCGCTGATGGACATTTATGAATGTTGCCACAGCTAAGCCGGAGAGCACAGAGCCCGCAGACACCCTCTGCACACGGCTCACATGAAGCACAAACACGAAAAGATCTTGCGTTTCATGGAAGACTTCAGGTTTATTTTACACTTAACTGTTTTCAGTGAGATGCTGAGTGACTGGAATAGCCTATCAGAGACGGACATGCACACACACACACCGCACATAATAACAGGCGGCGGGTTTATTTCACCCGCAGCTCTGTTCAGCAGGGGGCTCGCTGCACATCTACCTGTCAGCCGCACCCCCCTCTGAGCGAGCGGGAGCGCTGTGTACCAGGAGGTGAAGAGCTGCAGGAGCTACAGGGGCCCGAGATCAGACCAGGAGAGTCGTAGCCTGCTATCTGTCCATCACAGTGTACAGGCAGCCCGAGGGGGCCGCTTGGTGCCCAACATAACAAATCAGGAAAACCAACCTGGCAGATAACCTGCTGATGCAGCTGAAACACGCCACTGAGCATAGCGATGTAGATTCAGTACAGTATTTGACTGAGCGGGGCTGGTGTTATCTCCTGAGGCGGGTTAACGGGGAAACAATTGTAAGAAAATGAAATGTTTTCAAGGACACAACACGGTGTATTTTAAAGACAAAAAAAGGGCACCTGGTAAAACGTGAAAATATAAATCTGCCTTTAAGGTTCAAATGAGCATTTTGTAGGTTAATTGAAACTTTTGAGGGCGGCTCCTCTTAAATCAATAAAATAGCTTTATTCTTATTTTAATCATTTCACACCGAGGAGACTTCCATCAAAGAATCACTGTGTAATCGTGTGCAATTATGCATGATTTTGTATTACACGAACAATTACAGTGGCACTGGCCCACATAGACTATTGTTTAGATTAGCCTCAATGTCATTATTCTTTGTGAAAAATACCTAAGGGAGTGTCTATATAAAGGCTGCTGCAGGCTGGAATCCTGACCCTCTGCTTCATAAAAAAAGCCCACGAGCTGTGTTAAGACTGTTTCATAATTCTGTTAAAAGCCTGGAAACCACGGAGCGGGTTTCAAACTTATGGAGCTAAATTAAAAGATTCTACTAATGCAGGGTCAATTTGAAATCCTTTCAGGGCGATCTGCACATTAGTCCAGTTGTTTGCTCCTGTATTAACCTGAACAGCTCTCTCGTTACAGGAAGTGAATAATGACATGAAATTTCCAGCATGTCAGATCCAGAAATCTTGCACATATTTTCCAAAATGTTCCGTGTTCTTTTTTAGCTTTGTTGAAGTAGAATTTATGCTTAAAGTCACTGCGTGTGCAAGTACTCGGTCTATGAATAAGCTTAACGGCTCTACGGCTCTTCTGTTGTCATCTCAGCTCATCATGAGAACATTTGAATGTCAGAGAGAGAAAAAGAAGTGGGGAATAAAAGTAAAAGTAACGTCTCGTCTTTGCAGGTGTTCTGAATATTTGCATTTATACATCGTTTCCAGCAGCGAGCTGATTACCAGTGAAGACAGTTTTCTTCCATCTCTCATTTCCTCGCTGTTCTACTCGCATACTGTATAATGACTTTCCAGCAGTTAGGTCCAGATCATTGCTCCACATATCAAAACTCTGGGTTCAAACTGTGATTTACTGCACAATATTTACACACTGAAAAAAGTGGCATTTTTTCCTTCGATTATATAGTAATTAGTCCACAATTCGAGGCACATTAGAGGGGAGAGAGGTTAATTAAATGACTTCCTTTATTTGACAGATTGTCTCAAAAATGTTTCATTTCACATCTGACTTGCATACAGGATGCCATAAAAAGTTTTTTCTCCTCGAGACTATGTGGTACAGCTCACTAATTTGTTTTGCCAATGAAACCTAACTGCTGATTAGATCACGTTCACTGGCATCGTTCTCTTCCAAATGACCGGGGTTATTATCTGGAGTCCCACATGTTTGTTCAGGCAATAAATCTTTTTTGGAAATATTTCTCTCCTAGCATCAACCAAGTGCTTTAAGGAAAGTTCATTAATTCTTTAGTGGATATTATTAAAGTGGATATTAGCAATAGTTTTGCAGATAATTCTGTTTTTTTCACATTATGTTGATAAAATACAAATAAAGGCCAGAAGATAATTACATTTCTTTTAAAACATATTTGCAAATGCACTGCAGATGAATGATTGACCTGAAAAATCTAAAACCAGCCAAAGACCTTCGCTTTGCAATGCTTTACATCAGGGATCTTCAACCAGGAGGAGGTCCACTGTGGTACTGCAGGGGGTCCATCAATTTTTTGTCATAATAATTGACAATTTTCACCACGACAATTTGTGAGAATAGAAAAATGAAAAAATGATAGAGTAGACTGCAAGCATTAATATGCAGTGAGCTACCGAACGGATAATCTGTCACGGTAACGAGACCTCGAGCTCGAGATCCTACAGCTGCTCCTTCCACCTCTGCCGAGGACGTCATCGTCAGTGAGGTACCTGACATCCTGAAGCTAAATGTTTCTCTGTTGAATAATAGTAAAAATAAAATAAAAGTAATTATAAACCAGGCTTAAACTGTGACACATTTTTAAAACATGAATTAGACGTGGGGCTCGCTGCTGTTTATTTCTTGTCGAGGGGTCCTTGGGCTGTAAAAGACTCCTGATTTACATTTTGACCAAAAAGACCTAAAAATACATATTTTAAAATCATCAAAGCTCCTGGAGGAATAATTAGATGGAGGAAAACAGGGCAAACAAAACTAATAGAATAACCGTTCATTCTATTTATTAATTTGGTAATTTATCCAAATGGATGTGAATCAATGTAAAGCTAACAAGACATTTCCGTTACTTTGATAGACAAACATTTACTTCTCATCAAAAAGACCTGAGCGAGAACACATTGTTGTGTTTTGTAGCTGGGTTACCCCAGATACCAAAATAACCCGCTGTGCAAAACAGTTGGTTGATGTAGACTCAAAGTTATTTCAAGGACCTCCCCAAAGAGAATTGTGCAAAATGGGAGAAAAGTCCTTCATGCTTCATTCAGTAAGATAAACCAAATTACATTTATTTGGAAGACCTTGTGAGCAAACTGCGACCGCACTGGTGTTTCCAATGTTGCAGCTTTTTTTTTTCTTTCTTGGTTTAATCTGATGTGACATTGATCCTCCTCATCATGCATGTGCTATTAGCACCAGATAAATTAGTTTTGAAATTAAGAATCACAAACAAAGAGGCTTTTCATTTGAGCGACTTCAGAAGATATCCTACAGATGCCAGTTGCATAGCGAGCGTTTTCCTGAAAGGCACCGTCGTGGCACGCATCAACTTTGCTAATTGAGCTACTGATGATCCAGTTTTTACAAGAAGAGAGTTGGACGAGTCAGAAGAGAGTGGGAGTAAGAAGGAGGGAGAGAAAAACGAAGAGAGACTCGTGTCTTTTAGTTATCCACCCACTGCGGAGACAAACGGAACGAAAGCGAGATCAAGGCGGGGGAAGAGAGAGTGTAATGATGTAGTTAATAGCTGCTGGTTGTGAACGCTTCACGAAATTGCCACCAACAGTTTTTCAACATCAAACAAACATCAGACCATTAATTTGTGAAAATCCTATTAAACCTGCTGAGAGGTCCTCTAAACGAGACAACACACTGCTTCCTGCTCATTTTTGCCTTTTCATGCCTTTGAAATGTATACTTGAGTAACACTTAGCAGCATCAAACACTTGATTACCACCTAAAACTGAGACCGTTGACACGGGCGTTCTGAACCTCCTGCAGAGGATTAGGATTAGAATTGCACCGGGGAGGCAAAATGGTGCAAGGGAAAACAACCTTGAAGGATGAAGGAGAGTCCAACTTCCTGGACATCTTGTTCAGTTACACAATAGCTGTCAAATACACCTCATGGAGGCGCTATGATTTCACCGATATCACTGAGCATTTTGTACTGTTCCTAAATAATACTCAACAGATGGACGAAGGAGTAAACAGACTAAAGTCACTCATTATTACTCATTATTCTGAAGGCTCTCCTGGGTGCCTGGCAATCTCACAATGAATGCCTGCTAATGGCCAGAAAAGAGACCAGGGCACAGCCCCCAATAAAATTAAAGTTCCCTTTTACAGTGATTTCGATACGAATTTAGCAAATGAGAATTTAACACTTTAATTAGCGAGCTGTAGAAGGGCTCGTATCAGGATTTTTTAACCTTTGGACAGAGCCGTGCTAGCCGTCCCCCTCCCCCGCGTCCAATCTCTATGCCAAGTTAAGCCAATCGTTTTCTGGCTGGACCCATATATTTAGCGTACAATTGTCAGAGTGGTATCGATCTTCTCTGCTAACTCATGGAAAAAAGTGAATAAACATATTTTCAAGGTATTTCTGTAAAGGATAGGGTTTACTGTCTGGAGACAAGATGTACGCTGCAGTCTCCCAGTCAGGCGACCTCCATGACCTCCTCCCCGAGAGGTTTTGAAGTGCTACCCCAGCCGGAGAACTCAAGCGAGGACAGTCTCATTAGGTGGAATGAAGCTAAAATTTCCTCCTGATTTCATGCCTTCATGTTGAAGTGAAAATTCAACAAAAATGCACATCTTTGTTTTTGCAGGCTGCTCAGACTGAAGACTGCAGTCTCGCTTGAATTACCTGATTGGCATCAGCTGCTTCAATCATGCTTCACCATCAGCAGCTCATTCATCAGCTCCTTGGCTACCAGATGACTAGTAGAATCCAATCATAGTCGTACAGGTGTACACAGCGGCCTTTATGACCCGACACTTCTCGCTAATTACTCTGCCGACGCGTTCATGCCAACAGTTTGCTGCTGCAGCTCCCTCCACATTCCAGAGCTCCTCCTTAGGAGGTGTTCTCAGTAAAGTTAACAGTACTCAGACCTATCCTGTATCAGAGGAGTGTTTGTCCGATACATCCACCCTGATCTTTCATCTATTAGTTGCTTCTTTAGGTTAACACCATGATTCTGCTGACACTACACCTTCATACATATGTGCTCATTTTATGCCTATATGAGGGGCAGCTGTGGTTCTGGAGGTGGAGCGGGTTGTCCATTAATCAGATGATCGGAGGTTCTGGCTGGTACAGTTTGAAACTGTCAGTCCAGACTGTGGTCTGCATGTTGACTCAACAACAAATCGATCTCAGAGTTTTTATTGAGGTTGAATAAACGATGTAGCTGGAGGTAATTCACACTAATCTTGTTCCCAGGTGAATGTGGTTAGTTGTCATGGTGATATTGGAGAGAGTGATATGTCCTCAGGTCAGGCAGGAGTGTTTGATATCAGATCCTAAACTGTAGATACACAACATGTCTTGTTTTCTCTTGTACACAATGACTACAACCAGTGCAAATGGAGTTAAATAAATAAAGACTAAATGTAATTGGAGTACTACGTCTGGGAAATTAATATGGACTGTCTGAGCCATGTCTGGCGTGACATTAATTAAAAAGTTATAAGTGAGTTGATTAAATGCTATTTTGTTATCGCCAATCGTTCCAGACCTCTGACCTTGAATAAAATCAGACGCAGACCTTTCAGTAATAAGGTTGAGTACCCTCGCTCTAGTGGATCAGCAGGTCTATTACACGCTTCGTCGTGATACTGGGTGTGTGTGTGTGTGTTTGTTACTCAGATACTTTGAGTCCCTCAAAGAGCAGAGCGTTTTCCACCAAATCAGTGTACAGTATGTCTACTTGCTCGAAATGGTCACATAAATGTCTCTGACTAAACTGCTCTTACACCCTTTATAGAAAATAGAGGATGCTGCTCTATTTCCTTTTGCCTTTAAGCAAAGTGTAACATTTAGATTTCTTTCAGAAAAGAAGGTAAACGTACAATTTTACCTTATTTTGCCTGCTGATGCCATCCAAAGCCAATTTTGTGAGACTGAAATGCTGCGCAGTGTGAGAGAAGGCTAAAATGTCGTAGGAGGGTGAGTTTTGTTAAAAAGCAATTGCGTTATTGATTTGTAGCTCCCATGAATATCAGCACACCTCTGATAGCAGAAAAGCAAGGGCAAATCAGAGACAGGAGGGTTTGCTGACATGAGACTACTGATCCCTTTTTGTAACTGCAATTTGTCATAACGCTGTTGACAAGAGACACACATTGTGTACATAATGGGGCGAGCGCATACTGTTAACACACACTGTGCACACACACACTCGACCTCACAAACGCAAACAAATGGAGCAGGAGTCAGAAGAAGAACCACCAGCTACACCAGTAGACTGCATGATCGCGCCACTTATGGACCAAACTGAAACCAAACTGATGTCTTTGGTGTTATAAAAACATACACATGACCTTTGTGGTCTTGAAAATTGTGTGGGGGCTTAAAGAAATTCCCATAACACTTTATAGCAAGGGCACATGAATTGTGACAAATTCATGCATGAAAAAGCATTAATTCATTCATGTAGTAGGTCACGAGCTTCATTTGACATTCTTGAAGATATTTCATTTAGGGCGGTTTCGCAGTGCTTCCTCCCGCAGTGCAGAGACGTGTTTAATAGGTTAATTGCTGAGTCTAAATTGCCCGTAGGTGTGTATGTGAGTGTGAATGGTTGTTTGTCTCTATGTGTCCTGTGATGAGCTGGCGATTAGTCCAGGGTGAACCCGCCTCTCGCCCAAAGTCAGCTGGGATAGGCTCCAGCCCCACCGAGACCCGATGAGGAGAAGCGGTTACAGATAATGGATGGACGCAGCGATGGTTAATAAGCGCTATGCAACCGTCAATAATAGGCTACTCATTCATGTTAAAGCTGGACCAGGTCAGTACCCCTGGGTACCTGTGCACTGAACCTTTCCCCACGCACCAAAGCCCGACTATTATTTCTTTCACATTTCTGATCGGACATAAATGAATGTATAGTTTTTCACACATGAAGTGATGATACTACGTGTATCTTTACTGTAAAGTCTTACTGAAATTCCCTTAGGCTCAAAACAGTGACGGTAAATAATTGTTCAAATTCTTGACATCATGAAATAACTCCTTCTCTTCACCTTCGTGAAGATGTCCACAACAATAACTGCTGCTGAGGAGCTTTTATTGGTGATTTTTGCTTTTAGTTGTGACAGATTTCTTACTTCCTGTACACTGAAACGACAGCCTGCCATTGACTTGGCGTCGGTTTTGAATTTTGAAGTCCTGCTAATCAATTTAGGGCTGGATGGGATGTTTTTCTTTCTTCCTGGTGCCATGTACAATATAAACTGATACCGCTGATACATTTTGACATAAAAACCTTGACAAAGTATAACCCTTCAGACACAAATCAATATGTACTGAGACTGGGAAGCAGGCTGTATCCCAATGATTATAGCTCAGACCATCCATACAAAATATAGTCAAGCATTCGGAGTCTCTCTTTCATAAAAGCTGCTTCCATGGACCTCTGGCCCTGATAACTCCCCCATCTCACACTTGTCAGAAGCCATAAGCTCTGCGCTAGATGAAGTCCTCGTCACTGCCATTGCTGCTGGTGATCAAGAGGATGAGGCCGCTCTGCTTCTGTCCCGGAGACACATTCAACCTCTAACGGGAGGACGACATACTTGTCTCCACAGCAGCTCTCTCATTGGACAAGCAGCTGAGGCATTCATGTATGAGAGAAAACTGTATTTCCATAAAAACCATATCCCGGTATACACTCCTACTCTCTCTCTCTCTCGGGGTCCGTGCTTGCGAAAGAAATCCATAATGATTTCAAGAAAATAATGTATTGATTACAAATGACTATTTATAATCCGGATCAACCCTCTGAATCCAACTGCATTGTACACTGTGCCACAAGGTCAGATTTGATTTGGTTGCATATGTCAGAAAGACAGGAAGTGCTGGAACGGATGTCTGGATTTAAAGAAACAGCCCCAACAATAAATGAAGCATGAAATGAACCAACAGCATCCAATCATGCAAATATTTAATAATCATAACATAACCTTACCCAGGCATAATAGTTTCTGCACTTGTGCAGATATGTTTATAATAAACATCTCATGGTCTAGTAGCAATGGTGGAAGCAGCAGCTTCCTCTTAGGAAGAAACCAGAGACCACAGTTCATGACTCATTCCCTCTCAACACAGACTATTAAGGCAATCTTCTTCCAAAGTCCTCCAAACTAAGCAATAAAATGGTCTGTTCATCATTGTCTGCCAAATTGTTTTATTGATCTGGCATCCAGAACTGCAGGACACTGTCTAACAGTGCTTTCCAAACCATTACACAATGATTAATAGACGTGTTTGCTATGATTTGGCACAAACTTTTGGTTAAGGTTAGGGGAAGATCGTGGCGATGGCGCACAGAAAACAATGTTGACTTTTGACATTAATAGTTGTGGATGTAAAAATCGCACGCTTTGCTGACCCGACCATCGACCCTGACCTCATTAATGAGGAACAGAGCAGAGAGACAACAGTCAATATTCATATTGGATTGTTTGGGTCATTTTAAGCATTTGAACAAACGCTTAAAGATGTTGATAACTTTTGATGAGAACAGCCTCAGCTTTCTTTAACCTCAATGCGACCAGATCTTAACCACAACTACGAGTTACCCTAACTGTTTTCATCGGTGTATATTCACTGAAAATGGGAATCCTTTTATATCTACACACACTGTGGGTCCTCTTCCATGTGGAAGTGTTTGCTATGATTTTAGAGTGGACAAATGAAACACTGGCTCCAGATAGCAGCCAAGAAACCAAAGGCCCTATCACGATGGAGAGGGTGAAACAAAGTGATTCCAATCAGCAACTGTATGGCAAGCTTCTGCCACATCCTGCAAACTGAAAGAAAATTTCACCGAGGTCTAACATGGTGCATGAAGGTGCGCTGACCACCAATCGGAAATATGAAAGTGTATCCATGAACTCAACAATTTCCTCTAAAACTCCCTTTGATTTAATACCTAGTAATTTATATCTATAGCTGTTACCAGAACTGAACAAGGGTTCCCTCTTCAATATAGATGTAAATGTATGTTTGCAGTACTCCTCTCTTCTCTTCTCTTCTCTATCATGCAGTGGTCTGCCCATTTATTCCATCCCATTTCATAATCTCTTTTAAATGTGCCATCCCATCTAAAGCGTTCAAAACACAATGGCGGAATCACAAACAGAAGACAGAGCGAGCACAATAGGCTCTGCTGCGTCCAAATCTAAATGACATGATTACATTGTGCGGCAGGTATTGTAGCGTCATGCTTCTGCATTCTCTCCTCTCTACAAACATGTTTGCATGTAATTGAAACACTAATCACTCCATAATTACAAGAGACAACTCCTTACATCAAATGAAGTCAATGCAGAAGCCCCCGCGGGCTGACAGGAGAAGAAGAGAGGAGAAAGCATGGGAGATGAGGCGTGATATAAAAGTTATGGCCCATGAAGAAGAAGAAAGGAGGAGCTGACATTTTTGACTAATATGCTACTGTCTGTGAATATGGCTCGATTACACACAAGAAATTGTGGAGCAAGAAGCTCCTGACGTTCACGGGAATGAGTTCCCGACAGCCCGAGCTTCTCAATTGTTAAAGCAAACAAGCTTTTGTTCATTTTACACCCATTTCCACGTCTGATATCGCTAATTGAACTCGTGCTATGAGTGAGAACAAGCAGAGGAGCTAAAATAGATACACTGTTAACTGATTCATTTACATACACAGGTGTATTTAGGAGCAGCTGACAGCTTTCAATATTAAATCAAACGCCCAAAGCTGTTAAGAGACTCGCAAACCGTCGCCAGGAGACAGGAGAGAATGAAAGAATGGAGAGATGTTTTAAAACTGCCATTATGGCTGATATAACAGGTGCATTTTTCTGCAATCACAGTGGAAGTAATATTGTTAAGTGCCACTATGCCTGCTTTTTTTTTTTTTTCAGCTGAAATCCATTAATTCATTGCTCCCATTATTGCATTTGATCAGACCTTGAGACGAGAAAACCTTTTTTTCATTCAGAGGATTTGCAGTTTGGAAAATCACATCTTACATTAAACCGCCGTGACAGAAAGCTGTAATTCTCCAGGTGTTTTTAATCCGGCCCTTTAATGCAGTCTAGATAGAAGAGCAAAGATCCTGAGTGTAAAAAATTATACACTTTATAACTCCTGAGTAACACTCCCTTCAAATTTTTATTTTTATTTTTAATTTATTAGCATAATTAGAAATTGTTACAAGCTGCTCTGGTGCAGTGACCGGCCAGCAGGGGGGGATAAAGCTCTGGTTCCTCCTCTTTGTACTCCTCCAGTCCTCCTCCTCCCTCCTCCTCATCCACAGACTCCCCTCTCCTCTGCCCCTTGACGGGAAAGGCCAACTGAGCTCTGGAGAATATTTATGAGCGAGGGAAAGCAATTGGTTTGAGATCATTCGACAAGGGAGGGAGGGAGAAGGGGGGATGGGGGAGGTAGAGAAAAGGGAGAAAATGTGAGATGCACGTGGAGATAAAGGCCGAGACGGAGGTGGATTTAAGTGTTTTTATTGAAACTTCCTCTAACCTGGTGGGTAATTAAAAGTAATGAGTCATTGCTATTCCTCTGCCTCTGTGTGTACGCTCCTGCATTCTTATAGTGTCTCGCTCTCGCTCTGTAGTTACAAGAACCAACAATTTGCACGGGCGTTGAGGGAAAACTGTTCAGACTCTGGGCGATTTGGCTACTCCTTCCACAGATTTAGGATTCCATCACACAGCGGTGACGATTGAAGAAGCAATAACAAGACTTTTACTGACCCATAAAGGAGCGTTATGTGTCTGCAAGAAGCAGAACGGCGTTGTTGATCAATACGAACGGCTCAAAGATTACTTTGCCTGGCTTTCAAAATTCATGAGTCTGTTCTGGAACAACACACACACAAAAAAGCGGCGCAGCCCGCTGCATTTTGAAGGCACTTCTGATCTCTTCAGTTGTCAGCTAACTGGCATCCTCGACTGCTCAGCGATGGATGACAGTGCTCCGGGTGCAAGATATTTAAAGACTTGTTTTTTCAAGACAAGGAACACAAATGACAATGGGACACTGTTCCACTTTTCAACGTGGTGAAATTCGACTTCCTTCACTTGAATTCCTATTGAATTTTTTACTCTAATTAGTCAGCTTACTTTTGCTCTTCAGGGGGAAATTGAAAAGGCCACTGGAGCTCAAGGGGAAAACGGAGGTGTATGGATTTATCAAGTTTGCATTTCTGGATATTTGCTGTTGGAGGTCAATAGAAGCCACTCTGTAGTTTACAGAATGCTTTTAGTGCTACAGGTTTGGAAATCTAAAGTGGTCAGACGATGTCTGTGTGAGTTTTAGTGAATACAAAATCTCGTGCATGCAAATTATTTCTTCAGCAGGACATAAAAAAACTAGAAGAGGGAGAAAGGGAGCTATAGAGACGTCCTGAAAGAGCAGCCAGCAGGGAGACAGCGAGGGAGGGAGTGATGGATGTGGGGAAGCCAACAGCGCTACATTCCCTATCTTTGCCTGGCATTGTCACCCTTGTCAGCTGCTAAATGCCAGTGTCAGTCAAACCTCTGTTCAGCTGGCATCAGCCCCTCCACTGCAGGGGCTGCGGACACGCCGACAGCATCGCTCTCATCACGAGTATCAAAACACTTACCTGGCTCAACACACAGCCACAAATACAGACAGTCAGTACAGCACGCTCGATCCTGGTCGGATAGCAACGACTCTCACTCTTATTGTTGTCGGCTGAAAACCGTTCATCATCTTTTCAGAAAATCAAGAAAGCCAGCTTTGTTTTTCGTCTGCTTGATGAGAGAAAGTACTTCACCTCTAAAGGACCTCAACGCCCCTGAAGATGAAGAGGAAAGTAGAAGAAAAGCCACTCTGCATGGTGATTTGTAAAATAAAACTGTCTATATAAGATGTTATATCCATCACACACACACACCTACACACAGAGGATATTACCCCTACAGTTACACACACTGTGTGTGTCATGCTGCCTCACTGAACCACAGACTAAAAGAATTTTATCAGCCTGAGTTGCAGTGTTGAGTGTCCATGCTTCCCTTCCCTTTATCCCAAAGAGAATAAAACTCAGGGGAGAAATATGATCACAACATCACACACACACACACACACACACACACACACACACGAAGAAAGCCTGCTATGTAAAGATGAGTTTTGCAGCTGTTACTATGGTTTGCTTGTGTTTAAAGCCTAAATAATTCAGTTAAATGAACTTGTGGAACGTATGAAATGACAAACTGGTCAAAGACGCACGATTCAGAGTTGCTAATATATTTCAAAATACTGCTTCAAACTGTACACACGTTGTATATTTCATGTAATGCATCTGATTGACAACAGATTAGACAACTTCCTAATGTCCTGTGACTTCATATGTCAGTCTGCGTCTTGAAACGCTCACTTCTTCCTTGAATTCCACTCTCTCGTCTTAAGAGCAAAAGAAAAAATGCCGTTCTGTATCGAGCCTTCAAACAATACCCTGCTGCTTCTGAGCACACACCCACTATACCTCACACCGCACACTTCTGAAGCCATCCTGTCTACCCACTGTCACACATCGGCTGGCTCAGTCAGATATCTGTTACGTCCCGCTGCTTTGCTCAAACCTTCCTGCGGTATCTTCCACTTTGAGTTTCCACTCATATGCAGCGTTCTGGCAGCTTGTATCGTACTTGAACCATATGTCTGTGCTGCCCACAAAAAGCCGAATCAGGCAGTCGCACCCAAGGAAGCTTGCATCAATACAGAATGCATGCAGAGCTTTTCATTTGTATGCAAAACTCCACTAAGTAATCGTCGCAATGCTTCATCCCACAGTGCCACCTACTACATCTGCATCTTTTATAGTCTAAAGAAAAGTATTATGGGATCTCTCCCGTAGACGTTCCTGAAGAGCCTGTAAAAATGTTTCTTTTCCTCCAAGCAAAGCCACAAGAATCAGAGTTTAAATTATATCCGACTTCACGTAATTGCACAGTATCTCTACTTTTAGTCCACTTTGGCTTTAGATGTCATAAACAACCTTCATCTCAGGCAGACCACTCAAACCATCATCCTTGACCCCACCGTCCACCATCTCTCACCTGTATATCTTGTACTTGGTGGTGAATCCTTGCTGGTAGCGCTCTGTGAAATCAACAAACTCCTGCGAGTGGTGAAAGGGACCTTTGTCTGACAGGAGCCAGCCCAGGGGCCCAGTGGAGCCGCCGAAGCCAGCCCCGGCAGGGTCTGCCGCCCAGGCCCCTACTGACACCCAGCTCTGGAGCAGGCTTAATGTTAACCACTTCCATAGAAACATGAGGGCCGTCAGTCTAATGGAGATGCACGGGCCACTCATGCTGCTTCCCCCGGCCCCGGTGACTCTTCATTCTCTCTGCACTCCGGATGAGTCCTGCTGGAACGAGAAAGGAGAGGGAGAGGAGTTGAGGCAGGGTAGACACAGTTGAACAAGAAAGGTTGTAATTCTGGTTTGGGGCGTGAGTGGGATGAAGATGACCAGGGGGAGCTGCATCTGTCCAGCACTGCTGGGTCAGAAATGATGAATATCTACAGTGCATTTAATGCACAAACGGAAGCAAACACTGTTCTACCATGATGCATTTTAAATTGAATTTGGATGATTGGGACGCTTTATGTAAAAGTCCGTTGTTTTGTTGTTTTTTTTTTGTTTTTTTTTTTACCTTATTCTGTAAGTGCTGTGCTCCGTAACTGGTCCGAATTAGTCTCCGCAAAATCCTCTGATAGGACCGTGAAGTTGGGTTCGGCTCGGCGCACACACGGGGCGGCATTGGAAGAGGGACTTCGGGGAGGATTATCGCCACAAATGCAAACAGACGCACAATTAGAGGCAGAGAAACTTGAAGGAAACAGAAGATGACATCCAGTCTCCACGGAGCGCGCTCCTCTGCTTTTTTCTGGACTGTTTTTTCTTCACAGTGTCATATTTCCAGCCTCAGACGATGCGCAGCAGTTTGTACTGTATAGGTCCAATCCAAACGGAGCGGAGTCGCAGCGGACACGATGTTTTCAAGAGCGCGCAGGGTCAAACCTTCCCAGGTAGACCAATTATTTCAGCGCAGTGGTGTGTTTTTTGGTTTTCGGTGAATGTGCGAGGATGCAGAAAAATGAGCACCCGCATCAGAGAAGCGTCGCTTTGCCGCGTCCGTTAACTCATTTTTCGGCTTTTTATTGGAACGACGCGCTCAGGGGCGCGTGCAGGGCGCACGGAAAGCTGCTGATGCTGGACTCCCGGCGCACAGAGAGTGTGTGTGAATGGCATTCGCGGCGCCCTCTCCCCTCCCCTGTACCACACCGCCGCAATTTAATTTATTCCAGCAGCGAGCACACTCCCGGTTGGCTGAGACGTAACTGGAGGAAGTGTGAGTAGGAGGTGTTGTTGTGGGGAGGGTGGGGAGCGGGTGGTGTTGGTTAAGGCATGGTCAGAGGATGCTGATGTGTTGGAGTCAGATGCCTAATTTTGGGAAACAGTAACAGCTTTAAAGCAGGATGCAGGGAGAAGGGAACAGTAGGAATCCGGATAAAAAGGGGGACATGTCAAGTTTAATAAGTCGACTCTCCTGACATCTGCAGCCTCGCACTTTAGGGAGGTGTGTGCTCCTGATAACAGATTTAAAAAGGCACAGTCCACTAATTAATAACAAGCAAGGCACACACAAGAACAGAGCAGAGTTACACAAAGAAGCAGAGAATAGTCACCACAATGGAATTAATATTCCACGGCTCTGCTAGATGGAGAGTCAATCTACTGAATGTTGATTGTCATAATGGATATCATTTCAGTGAAAATGGCTCCTGAAGAGAAAAGTTTTAATTATTTGAATAATGACTTTAATGGTGGTTGTGCTGCTGGTGATGATGACGATCATGAGGAGGAGGAGGAGGAGGAGAGGGTGTTTTCAGCCCCCTGCAGTTATTCTCGTTATTTCCTCTGCCCTCTTCCTCCCTCTCCTTTCTTCCTGCAGAATAATCATCACTTTCACCATCAGCAAACTTAATTAGATCTGCTCTATACCCGCTCGATCCGCGCGCGCTCGCTCGCTCGCTTGTGCATCGGACACCGAGCGTGGATCAGAGAGGGAGAGAGGCGGGCGAGCGAAGGGAGGGGATATGTGTGCTGCCTTTCAGCTTTTCTGTAGACGTTCAAAGGGAGGTTTTATACAGGGATTGGATTAGAGAAATGAACACCATTGAGTCGTGAGATTCGCTGCTTCCCAAACTCAAAAGAGAAGCTGAAATCCTGTGGCACAGCGACTTGCAGATTCTGGAGTGAAAGAATGAGTTGATTTGTCACGGTTTCATCATCATGTCTGGGGGATTGGGTGGCTTTTCTTGTGACCCTGCAGCCATGATGACTTGTGAAGCACAACTACCACAGAATGGAAACAGACATTCCTTGGTGTTGTGCTTCTTTGGATTAAGATTTCTGGACTTGTTTCTTGTTGTGAAGCTGACCATTTAAAGTTTGTAAGTCTGCAGGCCCAGGTTAAACTTTTTTTTGTTGAAAGTTTTGAATAAAAGATGATTTTTAGTGGAGAGTGTCACAGCTCATTACTTTCATGGATTCACACTGCATTTTAGGCGTTTCTTTTTTTTCAGGTTTCAGAGCCTGGAAACTCATACAGTATGAGCAGAGCGCAGCAAGTCCCTGCAGCTCATATTTAGCGTTTCATATAAATCATTCATCAGTTTGTGTGTGTGTTTGTGTACGAGAATAGATACGTTTAGCACTGTTATGTGCACGGAAGCAAGTGTTGCTTGTTTATTTCTCTTTTTAGGAGAGACAGAAAAGGCAATTGATTGCCAATGGATGGAACATGAGGAAGTCCATGCCAGACAACACTGCACAATGAAAAGAGAAGAAGAAAAATCAAAACTCAAAGAGAAAGTCACAGCAAAGGGCTCATTATAGCCCCAGAAAAGGTGCAGGAAATGGCTGAGCAGTGACCTGCAACAAGAGGGTCAGCTATGCTGTGTGAGGCCACAGTATCCAAAGATTGCAGAAGCAGAAACTCAGAGACATGATTTGAAATTTACAATGAAATTTGTAAACCATGAAGAAATATGACTTGTAGTACTTCTATAGTAGTGTAGGAGGAATGACCACATAAAACTTTAATGTAGAAATGATTGTTTGATGCTTTCTGCTGTCTTGTTCCTACTGTATCAGTTACAACCCAGATTAGTGAAAATAGATACAATGCACACGAGCGTTTTGTTTTTTTGGCCACTTGGGGGCAGCAGAAACAAGCTGTGGACGCATCGTTAACATATCGTATTTTAAATTGTTCATGGCCCACTCGTTTGCACTCGTTGGCTCATTTTACAAGTCCAAGCATCCACCAATGAATGAGTCAAATATTTGCAGTCTTTTAGCTCCGTTTCTGGTCTCTGGCAGTAAACATCTCCTTTGGGAAATATCCGGCTCTTTAGCTGCTATATGCTCCACTAGATAGTCACTAATTGTGTCTGTCTGCTGTTTGTTGCTGGGCAGGTAGCGTACAGAGAGTTTCTGCTTCTGCAGAAAACAACGTTGTGAGTGCAGTGGGAGTGAACCGAAACAGGGCCGGACGCCGAAACAATACGTTGGAACTATAAAGCTCCGTGAAGCTGCACACTCCGATGACGACTCTGTCTTTTCACACAAGCAGCCACTTCAAACTGTAACATGCAGCATAATGGAATAACATACTCAAGTACCGTATTTAAAGAGGCATTAAGGGTCATTTCACATACACTATGAATGAAGTAACTATGTGTAATGTGACAGGGGTCACTCACAGAGACAAATAAATAAAACCATGCAGCCCATCTTTGCACTTCTCTTCATTTTTACTGACCGTGCTGTCTTTCAGCTCATCGCTTTGGTTTTACTGCCGACGACTTGACCTGAGCTAAAAGGTGAGTCAAAGTTTACCACATGACTGAACTTATGAACACACATTAGTGTGTGTATGTATGAGTACCATGTGCTAAACATTGGTTGTGTTTGCAGCTTGTTACACCGCCCCTTTAAATTATACTTGATGTGCAATTATTTTCCTGTGCAATTATATCTCTTTACATCGTGAAGCTGCCGACACATTCCTGCTGCAATCTTTGTACAATTTCATCCATTTTCCTCTTGTTGTGTTGGAGCTCCTGTAAAATGTGAATTTCTCCAGCGTGGGATCGATAAAGGCTGTCTTCTCTTCATCATTTCTTACTGCAAATGGAGATAGTGTTAATACTTTACTCCATGACTGTTTAATATTTTGCAGAAAATGATAACTAGCATCTTAAATGTGATACATTAAAGTATCCCAAATTAGATTGTGGATAGTAGATATTTGCTTCACCACAAATGCATCATTAAGAGATCTTTATGTTCTGCATAATTGTAGTTTTCCATGCAGTACTCCATGTAGTACTTCTCTCTATAGTTTAGTAAATCTAAAGCACAGCGTCACATCAAATACAATGGAACATAAAAAAGGAAGAAAAGAAAAGAAACATGCACCTAGCCGTCACCATCTACCCTCATCATCAAAGGCTCGCAGGTAAGCCACCGATTTTTCATTTCGGGGCTGTGTCACCCATATCCCAGCATGCATTAGGACAGCAAGTAAAAATTCACCCTGAGCAGGTCATTGGTCTATCGCAAGGTGAACACAGATAAAAAGACATTCACATTCACATTCACACATGCCGACAGTTCCAATTTTTCCATCCACCTGACTTGAATTTTTTAAAGAACGGGCATGCAGCTCGGAGTCATGAGAACAGAGATGTGGAATCCATTCTTCTTATTGTTAAGCAACGCCGTGCACCGCTGAGCCGCTGTGCCGTCCTGCAATCATTACACACAGCAAAACAATAACAACCTGCAAATGGACCTGTGTCAACAAACAGCTGGTACACAGACCACGGGCTGAGGTCTCATCTCTCTGCGTGAGTGTGTGTAACCTGAGCGGCGGAGAGAGGACCGAGGCAGTTGCATTTACTCAGCGCTGAGACAGATAGTCATTAGGGGAGGTAAACATTCACTTAAGCCTGAGCGTGCTCATTGATGCCACTCAAGGGTCTTTGTGAGGAGTGATCAGGGAACAGAGTGAAGCTGAGGTTTTAATTAGCCTGAAAACCTGACAGCCTCTGTCAGTGCTCAGCACTGTTAGCTTTACTCGCTTTCTCCTCAAGAGGTATGGGACGAGGAAAAGAATGCGTGACACTTCCACAGATGCTACATAAAATGCACGTTTCACTGTAGTCCATGCTGATGTGTTAATGCTCGAAAACGGCGCTTCGATGGATACGACATCACAGCACCGCATCCTCTTTGTTTGGATGAGATAAGTGGTGCAGGACAACAGTTAGCTGCGTTTATGTCTGCATAAATTATAAATTACTATCAGAAAAAAATAAAGAATCATCCTCACTTAACGTTGTCCACAGCGCAGATCTCAGCGGGGTCAGAGGCATACATAATGTAGTGATTAAAAGAGCCAACAGCCTGACAACACTTTAATCAGAACCTGCATTACTTATTGCCCATTTGGGTCACCAAACTGGCCATTAATCAACTTAAGAAAATGCTGAGCATCTCATCCATTTGTCCTGCTGTATCATCATTACACTTTTTTCCTTTTATCTGTACAGTTATACAAGCAGGACTGTGCAAGTATTCAAGGTTTCCTTTTGTCTGAGTACAATAAATACCCTGTTTCTAATTAACTGCCTGGTTCGCTGTGAGGTCTCGTGTTGTTCTCGAGCTGTTTGAGACACATCATTGTATTGTGCACATAGGGGAGAGTCAATAGGAGATAGATCAGTGCTGCAAGCCTATTTCAGGCTTTACAGTAGATGCTTGCTGCAGCTTCATTTCATGTTATTCGTGCTTTTCTTAAATTGTGATTAATGTTTTTAAAGGTCAAATTCCTAAAAATATATAAAAAAAAACGTTTCAGTGTCTTCTCTCTCCCCGGGTAGGTGTACTCGACGCCTTGCGCGCTGTGTGCGCACATGTCCTCTCGAGCTGTCATTATTTCTAAAGCTGGATATGTGTGAAAATTCTACAGATTAAGTTGTGAAGAGAAAGTCTGCTGTATGAACACAAATATCTGCAGGTTCCATCCTCACCTGCCATCAGCTCAGAGAGAAAACAGATGTTAGATGACACCCTGCAAACCCATTGTGCAGCATATGAATATATGAGACTGTGCTCGAGCTTATGTAAACAGACGCACAGAGGCATATATGTGTGATACAATATGACCTCGTCAGTCGGATATTATTGTCCTTAAGTTTATGAACATGTGCGTCACGTGTGCTCTTTTTCCTTATTGTCACCTCCTACACATGGACGCCTGGGAATGAAAAATGAATGGCCTTGGACTTACTCACTCAGGCAGGCACAACATTTTTGTAGATCTTCTTCTTTCATGACATCCTTGTGGAATAAATAGTCTGTAATGGTGGTGCAGTGTACTAAGCTACGGAATCATCACATCAATTGTAATTGGTTTGACATCTTGGAAGTGTACTGCGGCACATGAAAGGTTTTTTAAAGGTCCAGTGTAAGAATCAATGGGGCTCTATGTACAGAATATGGGAATGGGAGTCATTATGTTTTTGTTACCTTAGAATAAGCCTATTATCCTTGTTCATAAAATATTGAACAAACATGTTGCTTCATGAGGAGCACACAGACCTTAGCATTTCCTACTTAACTTGGAAAAGGATTTGGCTGTTCACATCAGGATTTAAAGCCATGTAAAAGATTAATCATTTGAAAGAGAAGGTTTAACCTTTACAGTCAAAGACGATTGTTAAAACTGACCCTTGGTAAAATGTTCTGTGCCGTTTCTGAAATTGGGGATGTGAATAGTGAGTCAACTAAAAACCCAAACTGCTGTAAGACAGATGAGAAGCTGCAAAACCCTGACTAACAGTTGAACTGGTATCAAGGATCTTCAGTAGGAGGACGTGGACTTGTGCATGACCAAAGCAGGCCGATGGCACATCTCCTGCTCTTGTTTTTGTATAAACGGCTGCTCAAGCAGCTCACAGACCGGGTGACCCATGCTTAGCAGCTCAAGCAGCCCATCGTCTGGCAGCCCTTCCGGCATTTGCCCACTTTCCAGATGGCCAGTTGTTCACTGCTTCGACAAAATGCCAAATATATTTTTAGAGGTATAACGATAATGTGCAACTTTTTCTTTCAATTCAGGATGTGTGACATTCCCACACTGCTGAGAGGCCATATTCAAGCACGTCGTGAGACTCTTGGATGTCTCTTTTTGTAAGAGCCCTTCATAAAATTACTGCAGGCTTACATCCACTGAAGTTAGAAGCCAAGAGGAACACTACACGTCTAACAGGAACAACAATAAGTACTTAAAAATGAGATAGGAGGTAACAAAGATGTCCACAATCAGTGCACAGGAGGGAGCGATAATGTCTTTGATGCTGATCCTGGAGAGAATGTTGCCCTCCAGTTTCAGGACAACCCATTGGAGGACTGTGGAGATGAAGCCACATGGACTTGAGTTCAGGAAGGTAGTTCAAACTCAAACAAAAAGGCAGCCAAACCCAAATCTCGAGCTTGAGGACACTCTCAATATCCATCGGTTTATCCGTTGGTATCTCCTCACTTCTCCTGACAGGACTGTGGAGATCAAGCCACGCCCACACAATGAAGACACGCCCACTTGACAGAGCAGTCGAGCAGCCATTTTCAAGCGACTGAAACGTGTCAGATGAGTTCAGAAGATGACATGACTAACTCTGAAACTCTCTGAGCTGAGATGAATTCATCTCTGTCTCTGCTCAGGGCGTCCTCAGCGTGTCATCGAGCCGCCCTTTAAGGACCGCCCACAAAATCCTGAAAACTGTTTGCACCTCGAACGCCACATTTCAGTGATGTATCGTCCAAAGTCTTTTTACTTGTTTTCAGCAACTGTTGTCCAACATATTTAATGTTTTTTAAAAGAAATTCAAGACTTTAATAAATTAGAGGGCAAAGATTACTTTAGGTTAGAATATATATTTCTCACCCTGTTAGCAGCAGCATGTACAGCAAAAGAGCAGTAGTGTTTTTTTTCTTCTTCACTGTGTATCCATACTTGAGCCATAGCTGCTATAAAGCTCTCTAGTGTTTCGCTCCTCTGTCCTCTCTTCATGAATATCTTCAGCAGCTTGTCAGGTTGTACATCTGGCTTGCCAGAGAGATCTGGACTGCAGGGGATGTTGGTAATACAGAAATTCTGCATTTATCTGAAAGGAAAAATAAAGAAGAAGAGTGCACTCAGCGGAGTGCAGATCTCTGCCAGGAAACAGATGGCGAAGCACCTACTCAATGCCACCACGACTGTCACACAGATTTGCTAAATTTTCAATCGTTATGCTGAGGAATAAGTTTTCTTATTGACGTGTACGCAGAGTATTTCTTCTTGAGACGATGAAGATGATGTAACCGAGTGTCCTGAGCTCACCTACATCTGAATAAATTCCGTCGTTGTAAACATTTGTTGACAATATTTTGTTTAACACACCACATATGAAATGATTATTAAAATAAACCTCCTACCATCTCCTCCCCTTCCAGCTCAGCTCAGTTGTCCCTCCCAGCTCCCCGACACTCACTGCTGTCAGATCAATGTGACACACGGAACTGTGAGGGATTTGTTGAACATGTGTTGATAGGTTGTACAAAGTTCAGTGATGGAAAAAAAAAAAAAAAGACTTGAAGGACAAGGTGGTTTATGGGAAGGGAGTGGAGCATCAAAGAGAGAGTCAGAGATGAAGGACAGCGGGACTGTAGGTAGTGGCATACATCTTTAACAGCGGTTTGGAGTCTGTAACACCAAAGACGAACGCTCCCTTGTGGTGTGTTCCCATCAAATGAGAAGCCTTGTGTTCGGATCACTCGTGTAACTTGCACAAGTAATGCAAGTAAATATTCATCTTTTTTCAATAAATGGATCAAATGGAAATGAAATAGCTGCATCATGATGCTAATTGTTAAAGATACTTGTGATCTTACAGACAGGCGTAACCCTTGTTTTTGCATTGATCAGGCCAACTTGGCTCAGGTTGAGTAGAGCTGGAATCAAATTACAGACACATATTTTCAGAACTTGACCAGGTAGTCCAACTTCCTCATTTACTCTTCTCAAAAAATCTTCTTTTTGTCTAGTCTCGGTATAAATATAAAGCAGTCTCATAGAGCTCTGGGTGCCCACAGACAGCTACAAGCCGAGGTCAGCACCTTCCTTGCTCTCTGCTGCAGACAGGTTGAGAAGCGACAGAGAAGATAAATCCACTTTTTAATCCCAAAAGTTTTAGAAAAGAAAAAAAAAAAAACTACACGCTGAGCTCTCCTCCCACCAGTAAACGGCTCCAGATCTGAATCCAGGGTGACTGCAGGTGTTTACATCCTCAAGAAGCTTCAGCTCTGGGTCTCTCATCCAAAACTCCCCGGCACTCGACAGCTGTTGGTGAACAGCAGCTCTGTCCTTCCACTCCGACTGCTCCTCCAAACACTTTGCTAAGCCCTGCGATACAAACTCAATTCAGAAAACAAGTGTTGTTTATCAGGTCTGCCCACAAGACAAAATAGTTTTTACAAACTGGTGTCAAGATCCAGTTATTTCAGCATCGTTTTGATCCATTTGTCGGCATTATATCACAGCAAAATCTGCTGTGGACGGTCGAGTTGCACACAATGAGCACAAATGAAATTGACAAATTTGCTGTGATTCTCTCTTTGAATTGATGTTGTATACGATGTAATCACGTGAAAAATTGTATCGGTAAACCAGCAGCAAAGACAGAAACTGGGGATTTGTTCACTTGCATCTAACTCAGGTGAATTACAGCGTACCTGGCACTGAATTCATCTGCAAAAGCATCAGACCAAACTTCCCTGTGGATGTTTTTGAGACGAAAATAAAAAGGTCCAACTGTGTACAACGGACTGCTGTATGTGGGCTTGTTTACTAGGTTGTCAGTCACTGCAGCCGCAAGAAGTCCTTGAGCCTTCGCATCATACAAGTGCACAAAAATATGAGGCTGATAGTTCCAGTAGCTTGTGCACTCAGCTGTGGACAGACACATGAGCAAACGCATGATCCGCTCCAGGTTTCTGCCTGTAATAGTTAAGAGTTTATTATTTAGTAAAGCATGTAACATTAAAATGTTTAGCATCAGTTAGGTTGTGGATGGGTTTGAGTGGTGGACTGTTTTGATTTTTTATTAATTCTGCTAGTTTTATCTGAAACATCATCAATCAGCTCAAATGATTTGTTTTGCTGTTGCGACCTCCTTTAATTTCTCATGATATCTAGAGTATTACAGTATCCATCATTGTCTTTTTTAAATGTAATTATATTTCTTCCAGATTCCTGAAGCTTTTGAAGGTGCTAAAGAGTATTTTTCCACCTATGTGAATCTGAAACAGTAAGTGTGTGTTATGAATAAAAAATAATAATCAATAAATCATTATGTTTTTCCTAAATTTGGTGAAGCCTTCAAGAAAACTTGACATTTCCCACCAAGAGAAGTCTCATGCGACCATTCAACAAGCTTAAAACACAGTTCAAAAATCAAATCAAATAATTTGATATTAATCATGGAGACTGCTGCCACGAAGACTTTGACTTCTGCTGTGCACTCTAATCTACGCCCTGCTGGAGAAGCAGCACATATGTATTATTAAAAAGAAAAAGTGAAAAGGTTGTAAAATGTGACGCCCTGCTCACCTGAAATCAAACAGTCATTTCCAACCACTCATTTGTCCCCCGACTGATTGTAATTGGCTGAGCTGTTTGCCTCCACTTGTAAAAAGACACTTGCCACATGGGAGACAAAAGTAAACCACGTCCCTCTGGAGAGAGAAAATACAAGAGTGTTCCAGAAACTCCACCAGGACGTTTTGTACATGTCATGAAGCAGAAATGCTAACATAAGGTTTTCAAAGCACGTTAGCATGGCTAGTGAATGAGAGCTAACATTGGCATTAACAATAACTGGGTCAGTGTTGATGGCATTGTCTGCTGTTCAAAGCTCATCCTACCCCCTCTCTTGGCCTCCTGCATAGGTTAGGAAAATAGTGTGATTTTATTAAAACACTGAAACAGCAGCTGTGTGTAAATATAGACAACCACTGGAGAAGCAAAGCTCAGTGTGGTGGCTCTGCCCATTTTCAGATTAGCCAGCACTGCCAAGATGGTGACAGCCAAAGACACACGAGTGTGGGTGAAGCTGAGCTGGGCTAAATGAAGCCCGACTGCTCAAATAAGCCACCTGTAATGGCACTCACCTGTCAATCAAGGCTGCCCACGCTCTTAATTCTGCATCCATTTAAGTCTTTAAATGAATTATAACTTCAATTGTTATTTATTTTATTTATTATTTTTTATTGTATGTAGCTCTCCAGGATCCAGAGTTGGACTAAAAATAAACATGACGTTGGATTTTAGCTTTCTTTGTTGACAGACATGAACATGAGCGAATTTTCTCTATCTGTATCTCCTGAAATCATAACTGACTGATTATTAAGCCCATTCATCCCTTCCTATGAAGAAACAAATGCCTGTTTACACACCACTCATGGTCTTCACTCATGGTAACACACAGGAGGTGTTACATCTGTTGATACATACATTTAATACTCATAAGTAATATAGGCTGCATGACTTACAACAAAGATGTTTGCTGATGCAACTTTACACCTGAGCTGGATGTGAAAACGTTAAATACTGTAAACTTTTTAAAGTATGAAAACATGACACGTATCTTCCTCTCGGTGCGTATCATGTTTTAGTTTTAACATGACGTACACGACATATTTTATACAATCATACTCTGCCTGCTGCTCAGCCGCTGCACATGTTCATACTGCTAAATCTGTACATACCTCAGCATATCTTATTGTTTTTCATTTCACACTGTATTAATACTGTATTTATCTTAGCATATTCTTATTTAGCCCTCACCGCATTCTACATATTACCGCCATATATCAGTACTAAACAATAAAGTTCTGAATCTAATGTAATCTAATAGCTCATGTATGTTCTTCACATTTGTCAGTTTATTCATATGCTGTGTTTTGACATATGCTTACCATAGAATTACCATCACCTATTCATGCAAATAGAATATATTTGAAGAGAGGGAGAGAGGGGGAGAAATAATAAAATGTGTCAGTCTGTCCACAGAGGGAGAAGCTGCTCATACGTCTCCTTACACAGCCTCCCCAGATGCTCAGCCTCTCCCTGTTGTTGCCTCTCTTATTGAATGATTCTGACATTCATATATTCAGTCAAGAATTCAGCGACAGAATGTGTGTTTATGTGTGCCCGTGCATGCCTGTGTGTGTGTGTGATATGAGAAGACTGTTAAAGGCTGCTAGACTTCTCACCTCATCAGGGAGTTGAGTTCATTTGCAGGAGCAAAATTGTTGTTTGCAAATGTGGCCACTCCAGTTGAAAAACTATTAACTCCAGAGATTGAAATATATACTGTGTTGCATAGTAAAGAGTAACATTATTTCATTTTTATTGAGTGGGAAAACAGTGGGCTAACAAGCAGATGGCAAACTCCAGCACGTCTGGCTTTCAAGATGTTGTGCTTATAGCAATTATACTCCATTCTTGATTTCTTGTCAGTGATTCGGAGTATAGCAGTAAGGCAGGTATTGGCACAATCATCCAAATTGTTGAAATGATGTTGCCTCGCTCTCTAACAACGTGCACAGAGAGGGTGTAAGGTGCTGAGAATACAGAGTTTTGTTCAGAACATGGGAATTGTTATCAGACAGACAAAACTAAATAAATATCAGACGGCAGCACCTCAACAGAATGAGTCAGCA
This sequence comes from Nibea coibor, assembly GCA_023373845.1. NCBI lineage: Eukaryota > Metazoa > Chordata > Actinopteri > Sciaenidae > Nibea > Nibea coibor. Next base: position 25,469,073 of record CM041718.1, on the reverse strand, counting down.
AACATGGCTTATAGAAAACTTCATTTAGAGCCAAAGTGTGCGTCTGATGACTAATGCCGCTCGACGGGGACGTAGAAAAGTCTGAATCTTTCTCCTTTAAATGCAGCATCAGTTAGCAGCTGACTCATTAGGCTCTCTTATGCAACCTGTCGGTTTCTTGATGCTGCTGTATCGAATCGTTGTGTTTGATCTTTAAAGCGAGATGCGGCTCCTCCACCTCTAACAGGTGTTCACGATGGAGCTCTGGATTTGAAGGTAAAGAAAGAAAAAGGAGTAATCGCCGTCAGTCCTGAAACGCTGAAAAATCTGTCATCAAGTTAACCACAAACGACTCCACTGATTCCCCGTCCACGTTCACTCGATTGAACGCTCATTTGTAATCGTTTAACGTTTATTAGCTGAATCGTCCCATTAATGTTCTGTATAAAGTAAATAAAGAGGAAAAAAGACAGACACAAACGGCTACTTATCCCTCTAATACAATAATTCACTTTTTTAGCTTAGCAACCAGTTTCATTTTTGTCCAGCCGTGCTGAATGCAGTTAAGGGTCTCATAAAACATGGTAAGAAAGCTTATCTGACGAAGCAGATTGCTTCGCTGGCACTGCCCATTGTATAAAGCTTGTTAGCATTATGTTCCCTCCCGCTTCTGTTTTTTACCTTTTTCAGAGTTATTCCCCCCGATGCTGGTCTGCATCGCGGCGGAGGGGGGAGGGGGGTGCAAGGACGATTCATTCCCTCCGGGGAAAGCAAGGCAAACAATTCACCAGTGATAGAGAGACTTTTCCAGAAAAAAAAAAAAACACACAGTGTTAGTAGGACATTGTCTGGGTTTATAGAGAACATAGGTCAGGGATAGAAAGTGCCCAGCCTCTGCCTGTGGCGGCTGGCTGCTGATAAATGACCTCAGCCAACAGCCTCCAGTCTTGTGCAGTGTCCAGCTGAAATACCCAGGAGCTCTGCTCCAGTCCACACATATTGTACACAAGCCTGACTGGATTGCTTTTGCTCACCCATTGCGAGTGTAACTGCTGTCAGTGTATGCAAATAAATGACGTAGAAGGATGGCTCTCTTTGCCAGTCGAGACGACGTGCACCGTAAGAACGACAGCTTTTCTTCTTCAGCAGACTCTCGTTAGTTTGAGTGCTGGATATGTTTGCACCTTAAAGTGGAAAGAAAAGACTTATTTGCTTTAACCATTACCATAGTAATGATTTCAACCAGGGGTACACGGCCCCTAGGGGGTCTGCAGAGTACTGCAGGGGGTCCGCCATTAACTGACAGTATTCACCAAAGTAATGGCGAATGTGAGCGTGAAGATGAATGAGAAGCTACAAACAGCTGAGACATTTGCACTCCAGCTGGATGAATCAGTGTCCAAAGACGCAGCTCTTGCAATTTAATAACCAATAATAATGATGCATGAAAGGCATCATAAAACATATAGTTAGTAAAGATAATAACCTAATATATACATAGGTTATTCAGCTTTCACTTCAAACTATTAAAGTAAATATAAAAGCTGTTATAGGCCAATGAGGCGGCCCTGTTCTGTTTGTCTTCTTCCTTCTCGGTCCTGATCTAAAGAATAATGACAGCATCTGTGTTCAGATTTGTTCCTCTCATTATGCATTGTCAGCCAGCGAGGATGAAATGTTAAGGCTAGATTTAAGAGATGTATAAACCAAATGAATGAACTCATCTTACTCCCCCCTCCACCTGAACAGCAGCCCCTGCTGTACTTACTGTCTGTGCAAAGCAACAGTACTCAAACTATGTCATTACTATGCAATGAACATCATCGCAGTAGCTTTTGCCTCTTTTGCCTCCCCAAATGAAATATAAAATTCTGACAATTTCAATTTACCTCTTGAATGAACATGCTTTCTTCTCTCTTATTTCCAAAGTGGTGTTGATCACTTCTTCATTGGGCCAGGCTCTGAGGAAAGTGATCCGGTCTTTGCAACAGCGGCATAAACAATAATAAGCATTTTGGAAATGCTGGGGGTCTGTTGTCTGTCTCCACTTTAATATCAGAAGGTTCCTACAGCATAAACAAAGGTCTGTAAAGCCAAACCATCGTGCTGCGGGTGGTGAAAGTTAAGTATTTACTTCATCATTTATTCCCTGCGCTTTCAGTTCTTGTTCTGCTTCACACCACTGCTTGATCCATATTGTAAAACTTTTAGCCACTGAACTAGAGCTGCAACTAACACTTATTTTGGCATCCATCTGTCAAATATTTATGCAGTTTATCAAAAAAAAATGAAAATGCCAATCATAATCTCCCGAGGTGCTTCTTTTGTCAGTCCCAAAACGGCGAGAAAGAGATTTGAGTGAAGCAGCTAGAGAGTGTTTGGCTTGTTAATTGAGTTAAATGAATAATAAACTCTTGTCAATAAACGTAATTAACCAATCCTTTAAACGCTGCAATTAACACATTTAGCAGCGACTCATTATGATTAGCACACAGGAAATAATCACCAACACCGTGATTCTGTCCGTGCCCTGCACAGCACTGCAGCCTCTTTCAGCTCAGTCTTTCGGTTTTACTTCTTTTCATGTTTTGGTTCAGTTAAATGTCGGAAAGTAGTGAAAATGCTGATCATAACCTCCCAACTTGCCTTGTTTTGTCTGTTCAAAAACTCAAAGAGATTTAATTTAATCTCTCTGAAGCAGCTAATTTGGAGGAATTGGAGGATTTCAAATGATTTCAATGAATAATAAACTGTCAGAATTGTGATTAACACATTGACGATCTTAACCTTCTGTGATTGCTGCTCGGTCAGTCATTACAAAGGACCTGCAGGACATCACCAACCCTTGCAGCCTCTTTCAGCTCATTCTTTTGGTTGTAAAGCCCGCATCCTGTGCTGTTTCAGTTCACTCTTACAGCTTTCATTGTCCTCATTTCCAGCTGCAGTAGGCAGCTGTTGAAAGTGAAAAGGCTGCCTTGCACCAAATTGCACAAACAGCCAAAACTAGCTGGTGGAGAAAGTGAAAATATGGCAGCTAAAAGACCCAGATATTTTTCCTCAGGAGTTGGTGGAGACAGAGCTAAAAACAGCGTGACTTATATTCTTCAAAAGCTCAACTCCAGGTAAATGTTAATATTGCTCCACATCTGCTCGCTGTGTCATGACAAATCAACAAGGTGAGCACATGTCGAGGTCGTCCTGTTCCTATGCCCCAAAGTACCATGACGTAAATAAAGAAGAAACACTAAACTATTTATAACTGAAATCTTTTTCTTGGTTGACTCTTCCTTTTAATTTACCCGTAGTAGCCACCAAAATAAATGCCAAAGAGGGTACGTTTTATTATATGTTACCAAAAATACATATTGTGCTCTTATTTGGCAGACTGCGCTCGCAGTATAAAGAAGGCATGGAGACAGCAGCAGCATTTTTCTCCACCTGCAGCAGGGCAATGATAGCATTGTGAGTGGAGAAAATCTCAGAGATAATGAGGTAAATATTGGACTTTTGAATACTTCGGTTGTGCTGCACAAGATTTTTGCAGGAATTTTACGGTCATTGTTTGCTCACATTGGATCTGAAATGACCTCGTTATAGGTCGCCAATGCTTTTTTGGAGGAGAAGCTAATTCATTCTGTTTTAATGACATGCAAACTTCATTTCTGTGAGAGGATTTAGATGAACTAATAACTTATCTCTATTACAGCAAATTTAAGCGTCTCTTCTCCTCTTTTCTCACTTTAATTTCACATTTGGGCCACCGCAGATAAATGAAGTGATGATTTTAAAATTCCTGAGACTATTACCTTTATTACCACAAATTGTGAGCATTGCTCAGTCATTTGCTGCAGGCTATGTGTGAGATAATACAGTGGCTGAGGTTGGAAATGTATCAGAATCTTTGTAGAATGGAGGCATGAACATGAACATTATTGAATTTTGTAGCTTCTACATTTTAAAGCTGTTTAAATATTGCAAAAGCATCTTTTGTGTCCTGCTCCAACTTGTCTCATAAAATGTTCATCATTTATAGATTTATATATTTAGGTTGTGGTGTTGTATAGAAAGAGAAGATCCTCCTCGATATTTAGGCACAGATTTTTGATTGTGCTTCTCATATGGAACAACATAATATCATCATTTTATCAGAGACCATATGTCTGTGCAGCACTGAAATTACGCAGAAGTGAGACTTTAAACAGCAGACAACAGACTGCAGTGAGATTTAATGGAATGACTACAGATGGACAAATGGTTAGAGATAATGCAGCAGTGATAGAGACTGAACAGGTTAAATATAGTATATTCAGCGTGTGTGCGGCAGTTTGCATGACAGACTGTGTGTGTGTGTGTGTGTGTGTGTGTGTGTGTGTTTGGCTGTGAGGCATGGCCAGATGCTGTTTTGGGACATGCTCTCGGGAGAATAAAAGGCTTGGCTCTCTAAGACCTCATCAGCTGCCATCAACACTGGGACAGTGGGGAGAAAACCAAATTACATGTGATCACAAACACTTACCGAATAAACGGAATGTTGTGATCTGAGGGTGTTGCTGGAAAATGACTGACACGGGGGCGGAGGGGCCGTGGGGGACTGCAGGGACCCGAACTGTCACAACTCACGGAAGAAAGACATAAAACAAAAAAAGAAAGGAAACTCACAAGTGTTTTGCTCAAAGACACGTCGGTGCACGGACAGTTGGAGCTGCAGTATTGAACTATCTGGATGACCTGTTTTACCGCCTGAGCCGCAGCCGCTCCATGTGAGAAAAATGTTTTTGGCATTTGCTGGGCTCGGGCCACACACACTCACACTGTGATGTAGTGAAGTGTGAATGCACCTAAAGTGATTTTGGGGCAATAGAATCCAATTTTAAGGTTAATTTAAAGTATTCATCATTGCAAATGGTATCATGTTGATGCAGCGTAAGTACAAAGGGTATTTTAAGAGGAAAAGAAAACGCTTTTCTCAAAGTAACATTGATTTTTTCTTCTTCTGGTTTTTCCTTCTGGTTGGTGGTTGTTTACCTCGTGATATCCGATGACTGAAGGTCATATTTTCCACACCTTTTAATTTTATGCTGCATCATTACCCACAGAGCACACGCCGGCCGTAACCTTACACTGGGTGATTAGTCGTGTAAAAAATGCTGAAAAAATGTGCACTTTGAACATTTTGTCTTTAACCACACTCACCTTCCATGCATTAAGCTTTATTTACTAAAGGTCCTCTGAGGCTTGCAGGACGCGTGTGAAGAAACGGCACGTCTCTCTGTTTTATAACTGTTTTCTGAATATGTTTTTTTTTCCACTTTGGCTTTCATGGAAATGTCTGAAGAAGAAAAAATGTGTTGGCCATTGTGCTGCCAAATAGACTGATAAACAGTACAAAATGTAACATTACCACTGAGAGCCCGTAAAGTAACATTTACTTTTTTCTTTTTTTTTCAGATTGTTAGTGGATGCTGCTCGGCAGTGAGACCAGCAGATGTTTTGACACCCTTCTTACCTCCTTCCTGCGCCTTAATATTCTCACAAGGGTCCTCTCCTGGTTTTATTTTTAACTGGCATGAATAAATTAATTACTTGAGAAGGAGCAACAAATGAAGCTCCTCTGTGAAAATAATGGCATCGCACACACCATACTGCTTTGCACCAGTGCAGCGCTTTCAAGATCACACACATACACACGTACAAATATACACACAAAAACATGCACCTGCTCATAAATCTCTACCCCAGAGGGACCCACTGTAGTTAATTGCGGTCATGTAACTTGTGTGTAGCTATGTTGTTTAGCCTGAAAACGATGTCAACGGTATTACTTCCAGATTTATATCTAAAGGCGTCGACTACTTTTAAGCTTACAAGCTAGTTTAAGGTCCTCAGTGTTTGATACTATTAAACAAGTTGCCATTACTTCTGCAATATAGCAGCTTGTCAGTGCTAGCTGTAAAGTGGTTTGTCAACTCCCTCTCAGTGTGTCCAGTTTGCCCTCTCTCTCCCTTTGTCCTTGTATGAAAGGGCATACCTCAGGGATCTACACTGGGATCATTATTATTTCACATTTATGTATGTAATCTTTGTGCTACTTGCACTGTTCAGTGTAGATGTTCTTATTGGGTGACTTTTATATGCAAATCTCACCTTGGGCTGTTTCCCCTCTTACCTGTGTACACACGCACACATGTAAATCAAAACCAATATGGCCTGTTACTTCAAACCTGCAGTGCATAACTCGAGTCGCCCCTCTGGCAGTGAGAATAATTACACAAGCAGAAAACACAAGAATCTGAAGTCTGCCACAGTGTGGCTGTTCACGCCAGAGGCACATTCTGCGCTGGTCAACAGCAGCTCTGCTGCTGTACTCTTTTCTAAAAATCCACATGAATTATGTGGCCGCTGATGAGCATGGCGTTGCTTCTTCTGCACCAGTGAGGTTAAAAGAACCATCTCGTGATGGTCTGCTAGCCCAGGCTTCTCTACTGCTTGTCTGTGGCACAAATGTTGGTTAGACACAGTGGGTGGGCAGATAGTTCATAGTTCATGTGGGAGAAAAAAAAAGAAGAACTGAAATTTAACAGTGGGTTGGATGCATATTTAATCAGTTACCAGTTTCAGATCATTTATGGTGTATTTTTATATCAGATTTTCTCGCAGCTTGCAAAAAAAAAAAAAAAAAAAAAAGAGCAATGCCGCCCTTTTCACAATACTTTGTGCAGGCATCAGATTGAAAAAGAAGGATGCATATCATAAATACAAAGATTTACCCACTGGTGACAGGCTAAATCAGCATTGTGTGAACTCATTTGGCAGAAGCCTGAATGTAACAGACGTTCATTTCTATAAAGTCCGGCGCTCCGGCTTTAAAGTTGTCCTGATGTCAGTTCTTCTGAGTTGGGTCAGAGTCAGAGAACGGGGGAAGCTTTTAAATAGCCCACGTTTACCCTCTGTCTGAACAATGTACAGAAGCAGTTGACCTTGACAGACTTTGTATGAGTTTAAATGCTTTGGAAAATAGTCCTCTTGGTCTCTAAGTTCATTGGGTTTACTTTGGTTTTTGGCAAGTCATGCAGCTAACCTTAATACTGTTCAGTAGCATGTGATTTTGTGTTGATTTGTAACCGTGTTTTAGTGCCACCCTCTTGGACGGTTGGAGGCTTAGACGACGAGCGAGAGGCATCGCCCCTCACAGTTATTGCTCACACTTTGTCGCAGGAAAAGATAAGAAATGCTACTGTCAGCATAAACTTTGCCATCTTTTACACTGCATAAACACTTTTAAAGCGATCTGATTGAATCTGTGTTCCATTATTAAGGAGTGCATTATGAATTCACCCTCTACCATTCACACACACTCAGTCACCCTTGACACAAAAATCTTCTAAGACACAGTCCATTCGCTGAAGGATTGTTCAGTAAATTAACCAAATCCCCAACTGCAGAAGTGTCAGGTAATGATTTCCCTAATTACACTTTAATTCAATTTTGTACTATATTGACACCCTTCAGTGCATCCCTGACTCTCAGCCTGTCTCCCAGCATTACTCTCTCCTCCCTAAAGAGGCAGGAAACAGCTCAGCAGTGATGTCTTCCCTTCATGGTCGGCTTGTGGCTGCTGCAGTCTGAAGCTCACTCTCACTCTGAGCTTCTGTTTTTGAATCAGGACTCACTTAAAGGAATAGAACAAGTATTTGGCGGATTGTTTTATTGTAAGTGCTTGAATATTAGCTATATCCAGGCTTGATTTGTCTCTTCAGTGCTCCGCCATAACGCTATAAAACCATTTTATTACAGAGACTTATGCTTTTGGGTCATGTCAGTGGCTTGTATGGTTTTTATAGCTTGTAAATGCTGAATAAAAAAATTGAAACACTGTCCTACCTGTGCCATACTGAGTCGCATTATACAGAGTGTCTATCCACATTGAGATCTCCATTATGAAGGACATCAAGCAAATGGCAAAGGGGGTTTCTGGTGCAATACTGGAAGTAAAATTTGGCATAACAGCCTGTATTGTCTGGGCAGAACAGTGCCAGTCTGAAATGTTGTTTTGTTGCTCCCAGTCAGGTTGATTCTTGGCTTTACAAGCCACTGTCTGCTTTATAGGCTGAATTTTGTTTTTTTCCTTCATCCCCAACACTGCAGGTCTATGTAGAGAAGGGTGTTATGGGTAACTGTAAGGTCACAGAGGCTCACAGTGGAGCTGGCGTGCACACACACACACACACACCCCTCTCAAATCTCAACAACATGCTGTGTTCATCCGACGCCTGTGAAATAACAACAAAAAAAAAATGTATAAAAGCGAAACAGCCTCTGCGAATGAGTGCAGTCCAGAGCGGCACATGTCCCAGCCTCTAGGGTCAGGTCAGGTCTAGGTGCTGTTCTGCTCATTCACAAGGCAAACATGTTGACTTCAAGGCGGTGTCAGGAATAGGCTTATTGTTTTCACAAAGCACGGTGACACATTTACCGCACACCATAATAACAGAGAGTTACTGAAAATAGCACTCCTTTAAAACCCACAAGGGGTTGTGCTGGTGTTGGTGTGTTGCCACAGTTACTGGTGAAAAATTCAAATACGATCGAGGAAGTGTCGGTAATACGCCGATGTGAACCGAGGTATTTAAACAACCATTCCATCCTGTGTCTTCATGACGGCATGGTAAAAAAAAGACAACAAAAACACGACACTATTCACGATACAAGTGTCTGACAAAGGAATGTGTGCTGGAACATTTTCTTCAGAGTTCAGACGAGTCATCCTGCACTCTGGGACTAATTTTGCATCTAACGAAATGATTCTTGTTTGATTCAGTCTATGAGTGATCCTGAGGAGCAGCTGAGTGAGGAGTTTGGGTCTAGTTTAACCTCTGACCCCCAAATTCCACCTGGCGGGGAGTTGTGCGAGGATACTGTGAGCGCTGCTGTCTGGTTCAAAAGCGTCTCCGAAGCGTGTAGAAGCATATTTACAAAGAGATAAACCAGGAAAATAACCAAATCTGAGTGAGTAAGTCATATGCAGGATGGACCAAAACAGCATCACAGCCACGACGTGACCGAGAAGTGCCCGGTGGGGTTTAAGGGTGAGACCAACAGGGAGTAACGTTACACTGCTGAGGCGATGGGAAGATCGCTAACTAGAAAACCACCAACTATCAATACGTAGATCAGCCACATGAGCTGGACTGCCCACTCCTGGATTTGGAGATTGTGTTCGGTCACAGGTCCGGCTGTGTTCGCTGGACGAAAAGCTCAAAAACAAAAGTTCATAACGCTGCTAGCAATGCATAGCATGATGAATGATGCACACTCACTATTGTCTGCTGCCGTGGGAGGGAGGAACCTCATAGCTACAGAATGTCATTTTATTATTATATATATATATATATATATATATATATATATCCATCCAATTAGTCACCCTTTCTCTGTCTACGTCTATCTCTGTGGGTTTTATTTATTATTAATTATTTAACTATTATTTAACCAGTGAAAGTATTAGTATAAAGTATTAAAACCGGTTTGTGCCTATTGTGACTCTTCCAGTGTTGAACATTCAAGGTTTCTGCCCCGCAGCAGTGATATGTAACCACTCATCTGTCCTCTGCACAGCGCCATTTATGCAGTTTTCCATAACCTTCGCTTTTTTGTTGACACAATGAAAGTAGTCCCACTAATTAAAACCTTTCACTAATGTCATATATTGTATGAATTTTATTGGTCTCTTTCAGGAGACCTCCACGAATCGGCCGCGTGTAATTTAAGATTTTTCACAATTTAGCATTTAGAATTTACATTTTGCTCTGTCTCATAAAACCTTGGTATATTTCTTTACCCAGCCTGCCTCCCTTCTTGTCAGCAAGCGAGTCCGCCAGAGGCCAGCTTGCCCTCTGCAGTACATCCAAGTCTTTATTCTAAAAAGGGCTGCTGAGAGCACCATGTCTGGCACCACAGTATCTGTACGGGCTTCCAGTAATACTGCATCATATCGTCCATAATAAACTCAAATTCAGCCGATCCCGGAGGAGCATGCGAGAAATGCGTTCACAGAGAATGGAAGGAAGAGTAATGCACTTGAACATATGGATGCCCACACAGACGTGTGCATGGTGTTCTGCATGCAGGCACATTTTCTCCATAACAGGCAATGTGTTGCTCACCCACACTATTGTTCGGAAATTAGCATAGCTCCTACAGACCGTTTCCAGGACATTTTCTCACACAGGCAGAAAAAGAAACAGAAAGAAAAGAAACGTGCTGGGCGGAGAGACAGATGGAACAGGTGCAAATATTGCACACAAAGAGGCCAAACAGAGAAGCCAGTGTCAAGCACATGGAGGCGTTTGTGCGAGAGCAGAAATATTTAGAAGGCTAAAAACAGTGGTGGCACTTAGTCTCCACATCCATCACAGAGGAGACTGCTGTGTTTGTCCAAAGGAGAGGAGCTGTGCGGGTGTGAGCAGACTGCAAAGTTAGCTGGCTAGGTGACTGGCCAGGAGACGAAAATCTTGTGGATTAGACTCAAAACACACACACTCGCACTAGTCCATTGTGCGAGGCTTTCAGAGATGGTGGGGATAAAACTGTTGGACAGTTCAGCAGCTGGAAATGATAAAAACGACACTGACATTTTTATACAATTAGAACAAAAGCAAAAACACACACGAGCAGAGCGGCAGCTGCTGAATGAAGCCACTTTGAACATCAGTCCCACAGATGAAATATATTGTATTAGATAAATGTATATCTAATATTCATTTGCATAAGCATCTTTTTTTATCAAAATTATGAGGAAAAATCTGCAAAAATGACTGACTGTGACTGCAAACCAATCACCGTCGACGTATTTCATTTGTGTCCGTAAAATATACACTTGAGCGTACATTTCATTTTTATGTGTCTCATGTCAAACTCAGTCACTGACACGAATGTCTGTCCATTGATTTATTCTTTTATGAAGGTTAACTGGAGGTTTCACAGCAGAGTTAATAGACCCTGTATGGAGATGTATTCATCTGAGGAAGTTCCATAACAGAGACACCTAGAAATATCCTGCAACTGTCCATAGACAGATTGATTTTCTCAGAAAATGGCAGATAGAACATTTTAATCAGTCCTTTTCTTTAAGTTAGTTTCATAAGATCTCATTTCAATTTCATTTTTCTAGGGCCTACGTGACAAAACTGACATGATTCTGTCTGTATTTTTTATTTTTTATGTTGAGTTCACATCAAACACAAAGCTAAAAAGTTAGACACAAATTATAAAATAGTTTTAATCCAGATTCCTCACAGTTAAACTGAAATATTGACCTTTAAGGTTTGTTAACTTTCTCAGGATATCAGGTTTGAATTTGGTTGGTGATGCTCATTTTATTAGGAAAATAAAACAGCTTCAGTTTCCATAGGAAAGTCTGTCTGATGGCAAACTAAAGCAAAGAGGTATAATACTCTAAATATAGCCAACAGTGACACAGTTTTTTTGGTCGGGTTTCGCTGCTGCTGCCTCCGTCTCCGTCCCCGATTTGTTTAGTTTCCGCCCGGCCCTCCTGGGGGAGACGTCAATCTGATGTGATTTGCGCCTACGCAGACTTCAGAAATGGACAACAGCCAAACAAGCTGTTTTTGAACTAAAAGTTCATGGTCGCTCTGACTTTTGAAGATGCTTAATGAGACAGCAAACTTCGATATCATGTATGCATTTTTACCATGTCACATATCCCGAAGCTTTGAATCCAGCTCATGGATCCAAAATAAACTGTTATTTTATTGCAATGAAACTAAAAGATGCCAAAATAACTACACCATGATGGTGATTTGTCTCCTGAGTTCATCTTTTGTCTGGTCTGTCTGTTCACAAGACAGCAGGCAAATAACTTTTTTTTTTAAATGCTTGTTTTCTGAATGGAGCAAGCAGTGGCAGGCACTGGTGTGTGTGTGTGTGTGTGTGTGTGCATTCACCAGAGACTCTGGCTCTTTCTGTTATTTCCCTCCAGTCTCCCTTCTTTTCTTCCTCTCCTCTCATACGTTCAGGAAGTAAAGTACATTTCCCCTCCAGCAGGCAAACATGGACGAGGATATACTAATTACTGTACATTATAAACACCCGGCAGTGGAGGTCGGCACCTCCACGGCTCGCTGCTGCAGACAGGTTGAGAAAGAAGAGATAAAAAAATAAAAGTTTGAGAAATAAACTCTGAACTCTCCTCCAGCCGGTAAACAGCTCGGGATCAGAGCGGCATCCAGAGTGACTCCGGGTGTTTGTTCTTCTAGGAGCTCTGGCTCTGCCCCCCCGGCTCTTTCCTCTAGCTGTCTGCTCCACTCGGTCCTCCTCACATAACACCGTGCAAAGCTCTGCAATATGTGATCATTTTTCACTAAAGGTGAAGGACGTGAAGTTTGCATAAGAAGATTGTGTCTATTTCCATCTTCTGAAGCCTCAACTAAATGTCATTTCACTTAATTAGTGACCATATTAAATGTTATACTGTATCTCAAAGTGTCACAGATAACCTTTAAATAGTCAGAAAAAATAAAAAAAGTTTTTATTACATTTATATGCATAATTGTACTTTATTTATTGTATCTTGTAGTTTGTGGATATTAAGTAAGTTCATATCTGACAACACATCAGTCTATGGTTTCAGTACCAGTCAAGCTTAAAGCAACATTTTTGTGACCTGGGTGAGTGGTTTGAACCACCACGGGAGGACGGCAGGAACGCTGTTGTGCCAGAACCGGAGCTGTGCAATCAAGGCAATGTAACTGGGCTTAGCACCCTCCATGGATACAATGACAGAGACAAAAGACTGACGGAGATGTTAAGAAGAGAAAAGGAGTGAGGTACTGAGCAAGAAGCTGCCGGATAAGATTAAATCTGGGACTCGTTTTCCATTGTTGGCGAGAGCTGAATTAAAGGCTGAAGACAGACGCCGAGCTGGACTTCTTGCTGTTGGACTAATGAGTAATATTAGCTGGCTGCTATGTTTTGTGTTTTCTTTGGTTGATGCCAACTCACAAGTTTTTGATCATAAGTAATATAATCATGACAAATGCACATGTACAGCTATCCGTATTCACCACAGTGGTACCTCACTGTGAAACGGAGGGTCACTAAATCAGAAAAATATTTTTTTTTTTACCAAACGCTGCTTTAAAATCTCTCTGATCTCTCTGATATCGGGCTGTCTGGTGGCAGAAGAATGAATTTTGTTTTACATTCAGGCTCAAGCTGTTGCTTCAGTTTCCAGAAGGTCTCGGAAATGTCACTGCCTTCAGCATTGATGTCTGAGCTCTGACTGGTGCCATTACAAGACCATTTGTTAGGCCACAGCAGCTCAGCGCCTGGAAAGGTTTCTGCTTCCTTGGACCTGTTCCAAAGTTGTCAGTGCTAACATACAAAGCCAAAAGGTTTCCAACCTGCAGGTGTGGAACCATGGGAGTCCTGCCTGAGAGAGCGAGCTAGCAGGCAAGTACTTACTTACTACTGTAAGCCCCCCCTCCACAAGTTTATATATATCTACCTGGAATGTCATTGTACCCCAGTTTAATGGCTGGAATAAATTATAGTTCACCTACCTTTAAACCAAGATAACACTTGAAGTTCTCATGATATATAGTGCCAAATTACCCTGTTTGCACCACAGAAATGACGCCGTTTGTCTGGCGCTGAGACGCTTAAAATTTATGTTTTCCTGCAGAGCGGTCAGTGTTATTTGCCCATGATGGTGAGCTTTCCTGGATTAACTTTGTCTTCCAGAGGTCTTAGCTCAGTGAAAGAGTCTTTTTGTGTTCAGGACCACAGATACAGCAGGATGATTTCCACCTGACGGGCCTGTAACAGAGGTTATCTGACTCCTATGAGAGCTTTTTGCTTTGACTCAATCAGGTTAGTTGTGTTTTGTCCCTTCTCGCCGTTTGGACATCCTGTCAGATACCACGTTGTTCTACTGTTTTGAAAAATGACATTTCTTTTCAATCTTTTACACCACCTTCCGTCTGTACTTCAAATTCATTTAATCCATGGTGGAGAGAGACTGACTGAGCTTTCTGGATCCTTTAAGAATGGTACGGAGACAATATTCCTCCTTGACATTCGGTGAATAATCTGCTGTCCCCTGAACAGGTAGCATCCTCGCTAGATAACAAAATGCCATGCATGTCAAATTGGTGAGAAAATGACTGTCCAGCAGAGCACGAGAGGCGAGCAGCCAACAGCACAGCAAGGTTTCTATCGCTATTTCCATCAAAAGACGCCTCCCTGCACGGGTGGAGAGCTGCGTGCCAACACTTCTGTCACCTTCGAAGGCTCTTGGAGTGCGAGGGAGAGGGGTGGGGGGGCTGTGCGGTGGTGATAGTGATGGAAAGAGTTACAGTCTCTGCATAATGTTCAAGTCATTTTCCCAGCATATGTCGCAGACTACAGCTGCTGGGTGTGAAGGCTGCAGCATTGTGCACCATTAGATCTCATACCGGGTAAAACGTGATCCAGGATCTTGATTTGTCCCTCAGAATAACAATGTGGTGTTGGCTGCATTATTAGCATTCACATTATATAAATGAAAGTCGTAGGTGTAGCAGATACCTGATTGGCTGATTGGAGGTTTCACTTCTGACTCTATACAACGTCTCACCTCAGTTAGATTCACGAGGCAAAAGTAAAGCACCTTAGAGAGCGAGACGAGGAAAGAGACGTTTCCTGTGACAATAAATAAATAGGCTCCTGTTCTTGTCACCTTGATGTGTGTTTTGCTCAGGTATTTTTACCATTAGTTTCGACATAGTGCATCGAAAGAACAAGCATCGAGGGAAAGGGCTTAATGAGCTCTTTGTCTTACTCAGTTTTCAATGTCCTATATATAATTCATTTTTTCCCCTCCATGTTTCTTATTTGTTACTTTGTGAAGTAGTTCTGCTTTTTGGCTTGCTTTTTTCCCAACAAATAATCAAATGAGTGCTGCACAATCCCCCCGAGGAAAATGAGCCGTGTTTGTTTTCTAAATAGAGCTTACTCATTATTTATTCTGTTATTTATTTGTTCTGCGCCGTTATCGTTAATAATTACGAGTGTGATCATCACAGGGCAAAACAGCCACAAGTAGAAGCAGAGATTAGCTCATTTTGCCACAAAACTTTTTTCTTGAATTATAAAAACTCAAGACCTAATTAAAATCAACAACAATGTTCATAATTAGTTTGTTTTATGTCCCCCATAACAGCCCATGTGACCCCTAGAAAAACAAAGATTCATGGTTCATTCAAGTTTAAGCAGCCAAAAGATCCCCGTCATTGTGGGACAGGAGGGAATGCTGTTAAAGTCTTTTCAACTCCCACTCCTGGTGTGCAGCGTGGATATATCAGCAGCTGAGTTGGGGAAATCATCGTTATGAGCTGGAGCTGTGGGAAAAGGTTGTCTGCGCGGTCGATCGTCCATCACGCACCCGTCTGACGCTGTCCACACAGGCCGCATAATGGCTAGCATCTCCCTTAACGAAGCACACGTTCATCAGTCAAGTGTATTTCCTTTTGTTTCATTAGCCGAACTAGCAATCATATGTTTTGCAGTGACCTGCCCCCTACCCACGGCAGAACATGCAAATTCAACACAGGACCAGGAGCCTTCTTGCTGTGAGGTGACGGTGTCAACCACTGCACCACTGTGCCGCCTGCACCGCTGTACACAGTCCATCAACTCAAATGTCATATTTTCATCCGTCCTATCTGCCTTGGTTTTTACCCGTCGAGGTTTGACTGGCACTCTTTTAATTGTCTCCTTGTTGTGCCTGTAATAGTGTAATGTTTTTTTTTTTCCCAGCTGGAGCATGAAATCTTCACTCAGACGCTGAGGAGAACCAACCGCCCAGCTGCTACTGAATATTATCCAGGATGGCCAATGTTAGTTTTAGTGAAGCCAGTAACCCAAAGAGAGACAGAGACCTCAGGTCAACAGCTCGCGATATGGAGGTTGGCTGCTTGACAACTTCTACAAACTTTCAGTCCACTTCCTCTCCACCTCCTTTACCTCTGCTGTCTCTCTTTTACTGGCAGGTGTGCGCGCGCACACACACACACACAAACACAAACACAAGTGGAGGAATGTTCTGTATTGTTTCGTTCATGGTACGACACTATGACACCACTGTAATTAAACACACAAATCTATGAGCTTAAACACTGCCCATTTACTTTAAATAAAGACAATAGCAACAATCCTTTCAGCTAATTAAAATGAGCTATAAACAGTTTGCATATTATTTACGGGCAAATTGCTACACAATTTACCATAAAACGGTTAATGTATGTATATTTGTGACTACAGGCAATGGTGTTAACCGTACTGGAATAATGTTTGAATATCAAGCCTGCAGGCGGTCGTGGCTACTATTGAGTTGCCTCTAGTTTAATTTAGCGCGAAATTAATACATAGAGGAAAAACTGTTAGCATTCCTTTTGATTCAACAGAACAGGGTTAGACAAAATTGGATGGTGTGGCAGAGCTAATTTCTGACTCTCTGGTTCTTACCTCAAAAAAAAAAAAAAAAAAACATGTCGACGCCGTCGAGGTGGTGTGAAAATGGGTAGTGCCACAAATTTGTATTTCAAAACTCGCTTCAGGGCACTCCAGAAATTTAGTTAGTCATCCGAAAGTGAATCCGCTGATAGGGACAGTTTCACTGAAATGAATTCAGCTTTTTTTTTTTTTTTTTTGCTGCTACATACGTGCCGGCGTGACAAAGCATTTAGTTTCAACATCACACAATTTTTTGCTCTCGCCACTGATAACCACGACCTGTGTGTGTTTCTAATGGGTAAGGATGAAGCTCCAAAAGTCCATTAAGACTGCCTCCAAGGAGGCTGATGAAACTAAGGAAAAAATCCAGAGACGTGATGTATTGCAGCGCAGTTTTGTTGGCAACTTCATCACCACTATCAGCACATGAGTTGCTCCAACACAAATGCTTTTCTTGACCTTGTGTGCTTGCAACCCCACAAGCAAGATCCTGCCTAATGCATACCGCTTCTGACACACCATCCTCTCGGGGTTTGACATATTACACACTGGACCTATATAAAAAAAAACTGCAGCAATAGATAGGTCGGCCAACTTTGTCCTCCGTCTCGGCATGCACCGTCTTCAAGTTCTGCACGATGCCTTGGACTTTATGAAATACAGATACTCTTTTCCATTATACTGTATACACCTCATGAAATGCAGCTTGATGAAACAGTAATCTTCTTTACTGAACATTCAATGAAATTATATGCTGTTGTAGAGAGAGCAAGGTACTTTTTTTTACTTCGTTTTTATTGCATTGTTCTCCGCCGTCAGACAATACATTTTATTTGGCTTCCTCGAGTGCTTCCCTTTGCTGTCGTTTCTCTTCGTATTAAATGAAATCAAAATGTCATGCCTTTTGCCGCAGTCATTACTTTGTAAACTTCTGGACTTCCAAAGTAAATAAAAGTATCTCAGCAGCATTTATACTTGTCGTATTTCCTTTCTCTTTCATTTTTCATGTGGCACATGTGGCTTTCTTGGAATCACGCCTTAATGAGAAAAAAAAGAACAATACCGTTTCTTCTTCTCATCGACAAATACTCTATTCCCCATTTATTTGTTTTTTAAGTGGCTGTTTCATTCAGAAAGGTGAAATTCAATGAGAATGAGTGAAGGCATGTACATTTAACTTGAAGACGGAAAAATGCTTGAGGTCGAAATTCTAATCATGTTTCTCAGAATGCACAGGCTGCATCGAATATTAGAGAATTTCATGCTCAGCCACGTCTGCAGAATATTTGTCAAAGAGGCGGTGCACCTTGACACAGAGGTGAGGAAGTGTTAGAGCAGACCGACAGTGAAAAAATAAAGAAATAAATCAGAAATGTAACAATATAGGAGGTCAATTATGTTGTTTTGGCTGAGAAAGATCTTCTTGTGTGCGGTAAACACACGTTCTCACGCATGAAAACTCCGGGAAATGACAGTTAAAGTGCTGAGTTTGAAACTGTTAAATTACTGTACAACATTAATCCATTTAGCTTTTGTGCATGCGAGCTGAGATGTCACACTTTAAAGTGGTTTCCATGTCGGTACAGCACTAGCATCCACTCGTCTTCATTCAGGGTTACATGATTGCTTTGGACACCTGTTACGTGCCAAACGGTCATGCTCTGTATATCTGCTTTCCGTCTTGAGCCGAGCAGAGATGTTTAAATGTTTCACCAGCCCCACCCCAGCCCCTTTTCCCAACCAAATCCATTTCATCCTCTCTGCCAGCTCAGTTACAGACAGATAGATCCTTTCATCCCCCAAAGAGGTACCCTGCGCTTCAGTGAAACAGCGTGACAGACAAAAGCTTGGGGGGATGCCCGTGGCCAGCCCCGCAGTCTCATCTCCTATCCATAATCTAGCCTGCCTCTGCCATTGCAGATTACCTCCATGGAAACCAGCGGTGCTTGGCTGTGCCGGCGAGTTGTTGCTGGCAGCGAGGGTAGCAACATATGTCTCGTACCGACCGAACAAGATAAACACTGTCTTCATCGCGTACCCGCACGGACATTGTCTACGCGGTACACCCAGAAGTTTTCTTTGTTGCCGGGTGACTGTGAAGGTGAGAGTGAAAGGTTATCGTGTTTCAGTGTGGATGGAGACTTTAGTCCACCATACACAGACGTAATCCGCACTTCCAGAGAAAAAGGGATTACTGGAGATGAAAGGATTCTGAACAAGAGATTTTAAAGGGACTAGTAATGCCACCATAGGCACAAAAATTCACAAATGCGCGCACACACACACACACACACACACACACAGAAATAGGTTAGACTGTTTTAGTATTGTTGCCATATTGTTCTTGAATTCATCAGTCAGTGTCTGCAGAATGTGATATGATGGTTAGAATGCAGTTCTTCTCTTTTGTCCCAATTTCTCTTCTTGTCTCCTGCATTGTTTCCTTCTTCCTTCTTTCTGCTCGTCTCCTTCTCTCTCCTTGCCTTTTGCTTTGTCTCTTTTCCTTTCTACCTCTCACTCATCTCTTCCCTTTCTGCCCTAACCCCTCTCTTTATATATCTTCTCCCTTGTCTCCTTTTCCCTTCTTGTCTTTCTCCTTTAACTGTTTATTTCCTTCTTGTCTCCTCTTTTGATTTTTCCTTTATCTGATTTCCCTCTCCTTTCTGTTTCCCTTTATCCGTTCCTTCTTTTTTATTCTTCTCTTCCCTTTTCTTTCTTTCTTTCTTTCTTTCTTTCTTTCTTTTCCTCCTACCTTTTGAATCCTTCGTGTGCATCTTTTACTTCTCCTTATCAACCTTATTATTGTTGTTCTTTAAGCATTTTTTCTTGTCTATTGGATTTTTTTAAAAGCGCTACCAGGTACAGAAAGATTGTGGATAAAAAAAAAAACAGATTTATATGTTCAGGTTCAGAAAATAAAGGATTGAATGCAAATGCAGATTAAGCC
This sequence comes from Nibea coibor, assembly GCA_023373845.1. Taxonomy (NCBI): domain Eukaryota; kingdom Metazoa; phylum Chordata; class Actinopteri; family Sciaenidae; genus Nibea; species Nibea coibor. The sequence continues at coordinate 25,449,635 of CM041718.1, read as the reverse complement.
AGCAGCAGAATGACTTCAGTGGTTTATTGAAGAACATCATAGAGGCAGAGAGGGAGACGGGTAACAGGCAGACAGATAAGTGACAGGCAGGTAAGCAGGTTCAGGTCCAGGTTACTGAATCTCAAAAGCTAAACCAAAAAGGCAAGACAGAGACACAAGCAGCGAGGACGAACTGACCCTGAGAGGAGCGAACACAAAGACTAAACACATGAGCGAGGGCAGGATAACATGACACAGGTGAAAGCTAACCAGGAGCAGGTGAAACTAATCAGGGCAGGGCAAGGCAATCAGTGAACAAAGTTACAGACACTTTCTTGGCATTCAAACACTGAAATGTAAGAATCAACCAGCAGTCGACTGAATATTGGCACAGAGTATCCGCTATCTGGAGCTTCTCCATCCTTAATCAAACTGTTTGAAGTCACAAATTGCAGGTGTTCCTTAAAATGACATTCAGGTTTTTATGAAGAGAAACACAGACAAACTTTGAAACCTACAGTGTTATAAGACAGACTTGCTGATTAAATAAATATCCAACGACACATCCTACAGCCTGCTTGCTCATTTATTTTTAGAGGTCCCTGCAGTGTTGAACACGCTGAAGCAATAATTCTGGCAGCAGTGCTTTATCCATCAGAGCACCGAAAAGCCATAAAAGAGATATTGCGGTTTTTCATATGTGTGGTTGCGTATGTGTGCCTGAAAATTAATAATTCACAAAATGAATATGTGGTGCTGGTGGTTGGGGTGGTGTCTGTTTACTGTATATCCCTCTGTGAGGGGATAAATCCTGCTGATGTGTTGCTGTGATTCATGTACTCATTGCGCTTTCTGTACGCGGTTGATTTAGTCTGGAGTTATGGGTCATCGAGGAGGGCGCGTATTGTTCTCAGGTTTGGAATGATGGTGTAAGAAAAAAAAAAAAAAGACTGCCGTGATACGGCTGACAAACTACTTCCTAATCCCTGTTTGTTATTAATGTACAGCTAACAAGACAAATGCACGGCGGGAGTGAAAATGTACACCTCAATGATCAGGACTTCACCATGCGGCTCCTCACTCTCTAAATCTTCCCAGCGTCCCTCATTCACATGGTAGTTTATTGACAGTGGGAAATATTTATTCTGCAGGCTGTAAAGCGAGGCTGGCTATGGTAATGCACCATGCCTTATTGTGAAAAACATCCTTTAGCAACACCGATCCTTCAGGAAGAATGATCTCTGCAAGGCCTCAGAAAAGGCAGTCGTGTTATGCAGAGGGCTACTGAGAAATACAGAATCTGCGAGGAGAAGAATCCTTAAATAAAACTGCAATATGTAGAAGTGTGGCTCCAGTAAAAATGCAAGCATATGTTCCTCTGGTCCTGAGAGTCCTGAGCCCCCTAACCCTAACAGGGGGACATAACATTGTGGATCCTTTGTCATATTCCAATTATGTGCAACATCAATCTGGGGAACACAGCACCCAGGCGACAAGACCAAATCCCATGTAACCAAAGAGGGACAGGAATTTCCTTTTAGATATTTTCCTACCAAAAGAAGCTGGACACATCCTCTTGGGATTTGTACAAGAATTCTGCAGGCTGCCAGGCTTAAGTTCAAGTGTAGACTGGAAGGTCTCACTGAATCCATCTGTTACACTCCTTGTAGACAAGCTGGGGACACTAAATCAGAAAAAAGAAGGCTATGATTTGGATTTCTTTAAAGGCCCGGTGTGTGAAATTCAGCAGCATCTGGTGGTGAAGTTGTAGAATGCAACCGACTTAACACCCCTGACCTCACCCAGCGTAAAGGAGAAGGCCCTATTAACTAAAACAACATATCATCTGAACAGATCTTAACTGAATTTGGCCTATAATGATCAGCAACTCCCAGTTTATAGCATAAACTGTTAGCAGTCATGCAGGATACAGATTCAGATTTACCTCCACGCAAGCGGCATATCTGGAAAATACTGGATCCAAAGCCTCACGGTGCCTCCTCTGGTTTTTACCTCACACACTGTTTCAGTTTCTTTAGTCGTAAAAATTCTTTTGCTTTGCTACTTTAAGCAGCATACTTCTCTTCTGTTACAACAGTTACAACTACATTCTCCATGATACACCCCCTTGACAAACATATTCCATTACATACAGTGTCTCAGTATGCTAATTGCAAATAATGGCCATGCGCCTGTTAATTTGCAGAGAGCAAGAACATTTTTTTCACGCATGCATTAGTGAATCAGACACATTGTCTGCAACAAACAGGTAGGTAGAAATCCAGTGAGCAGAAATATATTACAGGTAACCCAGAGGCGATAAACTTTACCAAGACAACAGCAAGCTAACCTCTGCATATTTACACTGATTCCTGATGAGATACATCCGTGCAGGCATATAACTGTATCTGCTGACCCATTAGGTGATCTTTAGAGGAGAAAGGCAGGGGCAGGTGAGGAGTCCAGTCAAAAGGCTGACAGTCAGAGCTGACACCGGAATATAAAAGTTACTCACACAACGAGCAAAGACTTCCAGTCTTAGTCTCCAGGCACAAGCCACAACATAAGTCAGCATCTTATTGGTACAAGGAAAGGCTGCTCATTAAGAATGTTTATGTTTTTAATAAATGCCTGAGTTGAACTGGGTTGAGTCGGTGCTGAGAGCACAGCTCGGTGCTGAGAGCTCAGCTCGGTGCTGATTTATCATCATATAATTCACAAACAAGAACTGCTTGGAACTGATACTTATTAAATCTAAACGCCCTCCAAGTTCCTTATCCAGCTGTACTGTAATTTAAAAAAGTGTTACAATGACATGTAAAATACGACTGGTATTCAATGCTCAAGGTAGCACCACAGAGTGCCACCACACTCTCTGTAGGAAAGCAGTGGCTCATGCCGGTGCAAAGTGATTCTGCCCGTGATCATGTGTAGACAGCCTGAGGCTGTCTGAGCGTGTTTGTGTCCAAGGCTATAGATGAAGGAGAGGGAGAATGAACAGGGTCACCATGACACTAAGTTCATATGATAGTAATATTTTAGCAGCTGCAGAAGCAGCCAGAGAGAAAGTGTGGATAAAATCCAGATGAAATTTAATGACTGAACAGACGAGACGACCTGACCGGCGTGTTGTTGTTTTTTTTAAGATTTAACATTTGACATTTTCCTCGCATGTTTCTGGAGCTTCTCATCACTGTTTCCATTAACTTTAATTTTTCCAGCTGTGAGAAGCTCCTCAATCATGCATTCGGGTTGTGAGACAGTGGGGTCGATCAACATTATACTCAAAAAACAAGCAAATGTAGTTAAGCATAGCGACATATTCCCATTTTTTCAATGCAAACACACTGTTCACAACTAGAATTTACGTGTCACAGTGACACACCTATTTCTTCTAGCCACTGGGAGCTAATGGGACCCTACCAAGGGCAAAAACAAGCTTTAATAATGCGACTTACTCCCACTTGACTCTGAAGCTTTACAAATGGACTTGTTTCATCCACCTAACACACATAGCATCCAACACACACCCTGGGCAAAAAAAAAAAAAAAAAAAAATCCACCTGCAAATTTCATTCACACCTGGCCATTATCTCGTGTCCTGGAGGGATAAAGAGCTAATTAGAAAGAGTACAGGGGTCCTTATGAAGTCCAGAAAAGGTTGCAGTGGTCCGCTAGGTAATCACCCACATCCAAACTGTACACGCTCTCAGGGATATGCCTTAATATCAAACCAATTTTGAAATGATTTACCTGCAAGGGAAGTAAACAATTTTTACCGTGGCTTTTATCGACTGGGCAAAAATTGCTTATTGTGCAAGAAGAAATGTAACTTGGAGTAAACTCCATTAAAAGAAGAATGCGTGGGGCATTTCCCCTCCGTTTTCCCTCCTCCTCTATTGTTATCATTTCTCCTCATTCTCCAGATCGTCTGTTCCTGATATTACCAATAATAGCCAAGAGGATCCATATTTCTGTGGAGCTATTATTAAAAAGCTGGACGACACTGTAACATTTCACTGTAAATTCTCTTTTTGTGTATGTCTGTTTCTGTCTGTGAAATCAATCGCCAGTGATGAACAAGAAAGATGACTGCCTCATCTTCCTGTGTAGAAACCTCCAGGTCTCTCTTGTTTCTCAGCAGTCAGTTGTGAAATTGTGATGGGATAAAATGACCCTTTAATCCACGTGGCTCTGTGTGTGCAGTGTGACACTGGCTTGCAGCAACAAACCATTTTATTTTCACGTGATATGCGAAAATCGAGAGGTCATCTGAAGGACCAAACTCAACTGCAGGCTGTCGGGGAAAATATTAACTTTACCTCGTACAAAGACCGTGTGCTTCAGAATGTTTTATCACGCAGAATGGAGGAAACGATGCTGGCTTTTTTTGTTGCTATGCCACGATTCAACATTACAAAACACGTAAGATGTGTTTTACCTCCAGGCGTATCTTTTTGGTATGAAGCCTGGCCTGATAATCAGTCAAAGAGACAACAGTCACGACTGCAGTCACACTGGTATTGGGTTTCTTTCTACATGATGTGGGCATTGCACTATATCAAAGTATCATAAATAGGGCATTTCAGAAGTGACTGTTCTGGTTTATTTCTGAAGGCATCAGAGTTTTTTTTTTTTGTCCGTCTTTTGTCCGAGTACTCTCTCAACGAAATGTTACCAAAGCAGTCTGATAATGACCGCTGAGCTAACATTCTCAGAAAGTTTCCACAGATCCTGAAGATCTTCGAGTAATCAGCACTGACATTTAAAACTTTGAATCTTGAGGTCTGTGAAAAATTGTGTTCATTCGTGTTCGAGATCTCGGCTTTTGATTTGTAAGGGAAGAGTGTACTGTTATTTCAGTAAGCCATCACCAGGAGAGAACTTTAGTACTGAACAATTCTGTGAAAGCCCAGGACGCATTAGAACAGAGCAGAACAGAATGTGCCAACATTTTGTGAATTCCTGAAATGTCTGCACGTGGCAGTGACGGCATTAAAGGTGGGGAATGATTGTGATTACAGTTAATGAAAAGATGGAAATTCATTTCAGATCACTAACAGTTACAAACTCTTTGTTCTTCTGTGTGAACGTCAGACAACCTCCACACACTATGTCCTGTGTTTTCTCTGGACACTGGCAGTGAATGGAGTAACTGCATTTTTTGGGTTGTATTTGGTTGTAAATCTATGAGGTCCGGGTCACCTTGATGAACGGAATCAGTGTTAATTAGCCAGAAAACAACAACCTATTTTTAACTCTGTTTTAGCACCTGAAGCAAACAAGGAGAGCAACAAATGTGAAGCCAAAAATAAGTGAAAGAACTTCAGATGTCATGTCAGTTCAACAGTTTGAATGAGATGATACTGTATACATCATGCGAGGAAGATAAAAGAAAATAATATTTAGCAAATTTAATGAACGGATACCACAGAGTCTGGATTACAATAAGTAACATTTCTGTGTGTGAAACAGTTGATCTGCAGTGTAATGCAGGGAAAGTTGGACTATGTTCAATAATTTGTGCCAAAGAAAAAAAGCTGTCTGATGGCAAGATAAAAAATATTCTAATATTTTTTCAGGTGGGCCTTTGTGAGTAAATATGTTTTTCTGCTGACCATGTCCACAGCGGTGCTCTACTTTAGAGCCGGGACCACTTCTTCAAATTGGGGGCAGTCCAACCAGCGTCTACTGTTTGTAATATGCCGACTATGAATAAAGACGCTTATAGAAGGACAGGGCTGGATATCTTTCTCAGGTGTCTGTTGAAGTTCACGTCAGCTTGAGATTGCTTTACGTGATAGCATAATATCAGGTAACATTGTGCAACGTGAAGCTGTGCATTGTTTGGGAGCATACGTGGAGACTTTGTTTTGGAGTCGTGGAAATGATAAATGATAAGCAGTGGAAAGCACGGTGAATCATCACTCTGAGCCCTCACTGATGATGGGCTACTCGTATTTATGCAACCGCGACAGCGAAATTATACAGTTAAAGAGGGCAAATGGGCTTCTGCCATGGCTTTGTGCACGTCCTTGGAAGTGAATTTATAAAATAACCTCAATGCTTCCAACCATGCTGCGTGTTTGCAGCCAACATGCTCCATTAATCAAATTAGAGAAGATTCAGTTTTGGTAACTTTAAAAAATGGTCAACTGGAGTGCCTGCCTGGCAGGAAGCTGGCTGACAAATGATAAAGTCCTTGCTGCCATATTTCCAATAGTTTGACTTTGGCTTTTAAAAGTCTTTCTGAATTGAATTATCTCCTGTTTCTTAGATGCAATGATTGCTGAAATTGGCTCCAATTGTTTCCATTTCATGTTGGCAGAAGAAAACATGATAAATCTTTCAAGTCCTACAGGAACTGGTTGAATATGCATCAACATTTTTATGTACACCGAGAGTTTAGTCAGACTGATTTATATTTAGTTTTAGTCTTGACTCTGACTCTGTCATGACCGAATACTAAATTGTTTACAGACCTACAGGCCTGCAGACACATTTGTATGCATTACCTGTTGTTTACCAGTCCTGAACTCCTCGTTGTCACTTGCAGGGAGGTAAAAAAAAACCTTGTTTTATTTCCTCAGGTGCATCGATTGTTAGTTCCCAAAGCTTGTGCAAAGAGTCAACAACAATTGATTTTCAAATGATAGAAATTCAAACTTTGGCCATTAGTGTCCTGCAAGCCAGTCAGTGATGGTTACACAGCTGAAAGATGGTTACAGCACAACAACCAACGCCCCGGCGCCTCCTCTTTCACTGCGTTAACGTGGCATCATCAGAGACTTTTTTTCCGATGGGGCCAGACGACAGCTCATCACAGATGAATAGTATTTGCACACAGGCAAAACAAGGCAGCCAGAGTCATCCTATACATTCAACAATATGCAAATAATATTCCATTATTAAAATTCAGCTTTGTTTTATGACTCACTGGGACATAATATATGGAACTGCCGGTTCTGAACTCACTGTGCAGCCTTTTTTTCTTTTTAGCACGTCCACAGGCGCACGTATGGCTATCACACATGATCATGATTCACTGTGTCCTTGTGATTCACCATGAAAGGCAGGTGATGACATTCCAGTCCTCTGGAATTACTGAATACGCGTGAATCCAGTGACCCGTGCAAGGGTCAGAGCCATAATGTTCACACTGTTGAAGAGCTGGTAGTACTCCTCTTGGAATTAACTCACAACTACACAGATAAAGCTCTGTATGTAGAGCCAATGTTCAGGGCTTGTCAGCCAGGTTACACTAGCTCCGTACTGCATAATGATGTGTGAGCATCTCGGGCTAGCTGCCGGCTCTTTATACTGCAGAATGGAGACTCGCCCAACGAGAAAGGAAAGTAATAAATTACTCTGGCAAGATTTGAGTTCTGCATAAGTCAGGAGGAGCCACCACGGGGGAAACAGATTGTAGATTGTTTTGTGTGGGAGAGGGAATGGGGGAGGTTGGTTGTGGCGTTTAGATTAATGCATCCGCCCGCCTTATAAAATGCCTTTGAATCTGCAAGTGCAATGTAAGGTGTAACATAAATGTGAGATACATTATATTCACTCCTGTATGTACGGCTTTGTCATTAAGCAGTGATTTGCCTATTTTGTCAGCAGGTGCAAATATTTCTCATCGTATAATATTCACGGAGAGCAGGGCCAAGCTCTTTGACATCCCATTCAGACGCGGCACGCGCAGGCAGCTGTTTATGATGAATGCTGTTACCCTCCTCGCTGGTGGAGGGAAATGCCTCGTGGCTTCACACAGCAGCGGCGAAACAGAGAGCTGCCATTTGCAGGAAGATTTGGTAAACAAATAAACATGTCACATGACTAAACAACAAAGGAAATGTGTTTTTGAATACTATATCCATTATTATATTCCATCTACAGTCGGCATTTATTGACTGATGAAAAGATGTTTTGTTACATGACGTATGTAGGACAGACAGAATGAGGATATCTTTGGATAGATGACGTTTTGAGGTTTGATTCAAGGACAGACAACAAGCTGAGACTGATGCAGGCACGTGAGTATTAGATAAGTATTAGCCTGAATTATACTGATTTCAAACGTGCATATTAAAACAGCTCTGATTGAGCCAGTGTGCATATAGGACAGTATTGCTACTGATAGTTTGCCAGCTGAGGTGGACATGAGCAGGAAAGTTGAAACTCATATCCACTTCCCCTCTGATCAGAGGTTTTAATTGATGATGCTAAGGCCCTGTCCACACGAATACACGACCTCACCCAATAAACTGTTGTTTTGAAACACAGCCGGTTTCACACCTCGGAAAAAGACGGATACGTCTGGACACGAGGCTGAAACGAGTGTGACTCACGTGTGTCTCGCGTGCACAGAAGTACAACACACACAAACATAGATGCAGTTATCATGTCAGCTATAAAGTAAAGGCCACGCTGAACAGTGAGGGATCTAAATGTCAATACAAAACACTGAATATTAATTATCAATCAATACCAGTCAATCACATGCGACCTCTCTCGTCTACTGAAGTCGAGCAAACGCATCTGACATCCGTTTTTTTTTGTGTGTGAAGCGTTCATAGATGGAAATGTTCATCTGAGCTGCAGAAAGCTTTATAGCTTCACAGCAACAGTGGAAATTTACTGAGCTGTATCCCTCCACCTCTCATTCCTGCTCAGCTGTTAAAGCTGGTAGAAATAATACAGCATTTCTACGTCTGCTACACATTGTATTCTGTTCTATTATTCGGAGGTGTTTTTATCTCGGTTTGACGCACATGAAACTCAACAGTTTGCCCCAAACTGAGCGAAGACACTCCGAACATTTAACTGCTACAGTGTAGCTGACCTTCTCATAATATCGCTGTCCATGATTTCAGTTTGAGGTGAGGCTCCATGGTTTCTGAAGGGATTGTGCATGTAGATCTAAAACCTGAAAATATAATGATTGTGGACCATTTACAGCAGCCACTGATGGGAAAAGTAAATGACTTTGGCTCAGAGTATGAAGTCTCTAAAGCACAGAGGGCTTCACACATTCAGACCAGGTGGTGTAGGTAAGTGTCTGGCAGCATGGCAGAGCTCCGCTAGGCACTTCAATAGATAACTTCAATAGAATATGTTAGCATACCTGTACGTTCAGGACATACACAAACTCTGCTTGCACTTTCTGCTCTAAAAATAAATTTCAGTTCTAGCTCTATGAACTTTTGACCATATTTGTGTCTATTGTTTAAAATACATCATCATAGTTTTCAGATCATGTTTTAAATGACTTTATATTCTCAGAAAATATTAAACACTGATTAGAGTCAGTTCATTCCCAACACAATGCAAGATACACAAGTCAGTAACGGCCCCTGTGTTTCTGATTGGCTCCTGCTGGTCATCGTCAATGCTTATTAAAGACATACAGGATGTTGATTGGAGCAGCTGCCAATTATTGAACTAACTTGGCAACTGAGGTACTTGTTAACTACCTGACTGGGTCAGGTAAACTCCTGATGATGTACAAAAAAATACATTATTTGAAATCATCGTTTGCCACAGAGTATATTTGTGTCAGTGAGTTAGAAATGTAAGAGTTATTTATTTTGTGGGCAGCATACTCGCCCTTCTCTCCTTGTGGTCCAACTCACTTTTTGCAGTATTATTCCAGAATCCTGCCAATAAAGAGCCTCTGGTTTATGTTGCCTTCGATTCCCTTACAAGCTCGGTCGTAACACTGTCATTATTGCAAGTGACAGTGTTACAGCCGCGGATGTTGAACTTGTTTTCAGTATCAACACCGAGGGCATGCCCTCGTTTCTGTTGATGCTGATGAGAGTACGACTGAATAAATGCATGAATAAAAACAAGACGACAACAGAATGCAGTGAGGAAACAGTTCAAGAGCAGAGACGTCTGCGATCGTGCTTTTAAATTGACCTACAGATACAAGTGTGCTACATTTCAGTGAGTGCTGTGTGAGCAGCACAAAAACTGAAATTGGCGTTTGTCTGCGGTGCTTTGGGCATCAGCCAATCGCAGTCAAATGATAATTCTGGGACCAGTTTAATAGAGTTGTGATATATGATGGCAAATCTTTAGAAATTAAACCAGTGCCAAATCACTCGACTCGAACAAAGAGTGACAGTTACGGGGCTGGGAATCTGTTTTCCACTTGTCACGATGGTACGATTAAAAAAGTAAAGTGTTGTGTCCCTCTAGAACAAGCTGTCAAAACATTTTCTTCTGGCTGCATGCAGCGTACAGTAGGGAATAGGAATTATAAATTCTAGTTAAGTAGCCTACAGGCATGATTGATACATGGTTTGGCATCCAATATTACTTATCATCAAAGCAGCGACCTGATTTCACCTCAGGTCTGTGTTTGCAGTATAGAAGCTCTCAAATGAAATGTGGGCCTAATTACATTTTATCTGATGCCCCGCAGCAGGCCCTGCCCTCTGAGAAATTAATATCTGAGTGTCCACTGCACCCAGTCTCAATTACATTTCTTTTCAAATGCATCAGCTGCCATCCTTCTTGTTAATGTGCAGTGTGGGAATGAAAGTGAATACAGTTTGGAGTTATTCGTCATGCCCCAAAGACCGAGCGAGAGGCTCTGCGGCATGCGTCTGCGCCTCAGAAAAGCTGTAACAACTCAGAAAAACAAGCTTCCTCACTTACATTTATGAGCTTCTTGATGCTTTATTTCTTACTTAATGCCTTCACAGGAGAATGGGTGTGGATGTTTTGTTCCTAATGCTATTCAGAGAACGGGCTGTCACAGTGTTTAAAGTCACCAGATATTTACTTGCCGCTGCCTGTTGCGAAGGGGGTTGGATTGAAGTTTTGTCACTGCAGCCAGATTTCTAAAATGAGAAGTGCCGTGCTGAGTCTTGTTGGTGCCCCTGCTGTGGCCGTGTTACATATGCCCCTCACCGCCTCCACCTCTTCTAGACAAGCTGAGAATGGCTCGTCTGCTGAGGCATTCTACAGTGTACTCATAACAGACAGTAACTACACACTGCAACTGCTGCAAGTGTGTGTATGTGTGTGTGTGTGTGTGTGTGTCTGTGTGTGTGTGTGTGTGTGTGTGTGTGTGGGGGGGGGGGGGGGGGGGGGGGTCTTATTGCTTGATGGTGAGTCACACACCTGTCAGTAATGACCTCTGGGTCACTCCTATGGAGATGTGTGTGGATAATGAGCATTACATCTCCACGGTCACCTGAAACAATGTTTGTGAGAATCTTAAGAACAGGCTGCTTACTGTATGTGTGTGTATGTGTGTGAGGCGATACTACTAATATGTAGCCAAGGAGATTAGAAATGTATGCATGTGTATGAGCTTTCCATCTCTATAACTGTGTGTGTATGTGTGTGTGTGCCTATAATGGAATGCAGAGTGCACCACTACTTCCTATTCATTGCAAACTCATGTTTAAAAAGTTCTGCTCGGCATCAGGAATCCACTTTCTTTCACTTCTCACATTACTCAGCATACAGTTGGCAAGTGATATTTCATAAAGTACTTAGAAGTTCTCCGTGTGGTCATCACTGGATCGGTTCAGATGTGCTGATAAACACACATAAGTGCACATGTTTGGAAGAGCACATACATCATCAGATGCATGCAACAGAATTTAAAATGTTGGCACATTTTTTCTGCCGCCCCGTGCAGGTAATGTTGCAGAAACACAGTGCAGCCACTCAATTAATTAAAGAACAATAATGTAACTTTGACAAACATTAATGCAGCCTTGACGTTCATTGTGATGGATTAGAGAAGTCAAGCAACAGAACTTTCAAGACTGGTGATTGATTTTCAGACCAAAATGAACATGGCTGCCTGAAACTGGGTAAAAATATAGATCACAACATTTGAAATGTTAGGATAGCTGTGATGTAACTTAGAACATGATCAGATCGTGCAAACAAATCAATTAAGCTTCCGATGTAAATAACGCCTTTTAACGACTAATGAGTTCCCTCCCACGTACTGCGGGTCAGCGGGAACCGTCTGACAACTTTTACGTTATGAAATCGCATCGCTCCTCTGGCAGCCTTCACTGCAAGAACACCCTCATGTATGCCTGCGGTCATGATAAATCTGCCAAGAGAAGAAATAAAACTAAACAAGCCAGGCTGGGTGTTGCACAGTCTGCTGCACTTACTTGTAGTTCAAGAGAACATACAGTACGAGTGTTTTTCTCCTTATTTTTCTAAATTGTAGCCTGAAGACATCGGAACTAAGATAAAACCCATTATTTGGTCAAATTATGTTTTGCATTTTACTTCCTTCAAAGTAGCCTCTTTTTGCTTAGTTGGCAGCTTGACACACTCTTGGCATTCTCTCAGTAGCTGGACTGATTTTCATTTAACAGGTGTGCCTTGTCAAAAGTTAATTTACAAGTTGCCTTGCCTTCTTTGAACAACACAACTGATGATCTCGAGTGGGCAGAGGAAGTGTTGGCAGTAAACAGCCCCATTGTAGAAATCCATATTTGGACAACAAATCAGAAATCTACGTTCATCATCTCTTTCACACATGAAGGTCAGACAATCGGGAGAAGTACAATCACTCTGAATGCATCTCCAAATGTCGTTACAGAAACCCTCTGGCACTTTGTTAACTGGCTCTCACGAGGACCATCCCAGGTTCTGCTGCAGAGGAAGTTCATTACAGTGTACCGAGTACATCTGGTTTTATGTTGCTTCCTTTTCCCTGCATGAGCTGGGTAGTAACAACAGTTACCAGCATCAGAAATCAGCTACAACAGACACTGACTGTTCTTAGGAGACTGTGTGAATCAGGCCTTCATGGTTGAATTGCTGCAAAGAAAGCACTACTCAGGGAGACCAACAAGAAGAAGAGAGTTCTGTACTTTGTTGTGCTGTCTTTGATGGCTCCAAATTTGAGATTGTTGGATCAAACCACCATGTCTTTGTGGGAGGCAGTGAAGGTGAACGGATGGTATTTGCATGTGTGGTTCCCACAGTAAAGCATGGGGGAGGTGGTGTGCTGATGCGGGGATGCTCCACTGGTGACACTGTTGGTGATTTATTCAAAATTTAGGGCAGAATCAGGTGGCGTGACTACCACGGCATTCTGCAGCCACATGCCATCTCATCTGGTTTCTGCTCAGTGGGACAAACATTTGTTTTTTCAGCAGGACAATCACCCAAAACACACCGCCAGGCTCTGCAAGGACTATTTGACCAAGATGGAGTGTGATGGAGTGCTGCATCAGATGACCTGGCCTCCACAATCACTCAACCTAAACCTAACTGAGAAGGTTTGGGATCAGTTGGACTGCATAGCAAAGGAAAAGCAGCCAACAAGCTCAGCGTCTATGGGAACTCCTTCAAGGCTGTTGGAAATTCGTTCCAGGTGACTGCCTGATGAAGCCGACTGAGAGAATGCCAAGAGTGTGCAGAGCTGTCAACAAAGCAAAGCCATGGCTACTTTGAAGAATCTGAAATATAAAACATATTTTGCTCTGTTTATCACATAATTCCATGAGTTTCACAGTTCGGATGTCTTCTCTGCTTATCTACAGGAAGGTGTGTCCAAACCTTTGACTGGTTCCATAGGAAGAAGTATTAGAGTACAGTCCACTGTGTACTGACTGGTATGGAGGTTGGAATGGTGACTTGTTTCTGGAAGTGCAGATAGCAGTGCTGATATTCAGAATTTCTAATATGTTGACTAAGATAGGATTCAGCAGAAAAACAGCATTTATTTTAAAGTTAGCAGCTCTGTGGTGGTGGGCAACAATTAACCCTGTGAGTCCCAGACTGTTGCTCAGGTTTATTGGCAGGATTGATTGATTTCATTTGGGGAAAGGCAATCAGAGAAATGAGTTAGAGTGTCAGTCTGAGCATACATTCTCTGCTGTACTTTGCTATTAAATATTGGAAGTCTACTCACTTTGTTACTGATTAATAGGAGCAATAATAGTTTGCCTTATTATTACTATTTGTGATGTGAAAAATATAAATATGTTATTAATTAAATAATAATAATAATAATAAAATATCTGCTGTGTTTTCTTAAAGTAACTCTCCATGCCCAGGGTCATCTCCCATAACCAGCCTCCAGCATGTTCCAGGTTCCAGGCACGGCTCTCAGCCCTCTAAGTCTGACCCAAGGCCCCTAACACTGGGTCACCAGCCCTGAGACAGCCTCCAGCAAGCTTCAGTCAGTGAGCCCATGCAGGACGCCGTGTCCCCGTGCCTCCACCTCTACCACTCGAAGGATGTAGGAGAGGTCAGCACTTGTTCCTGGCTGTCCTCCAGTGTTTTTCATGAAAACTTCCTTCAGGATCCTGAGATAACGGGGTCCTCTTGATTCAGAAAAACGAGGCAAAAAAAATGTTTTCTCAAATAAATATAAGAAGCTGTAGTACTACATTTAAAACTAAAGAAATTGTCTGTGAGGCAAGATGAAGCCATTAGGAGTTGCCTTTTAAATGTGACTGTAATTATGTATTTATGGATACCGGTATGAGCGAGGCTTCTGTCACTAAAAAAGGCTGCGTCTGTTGCAGCACAAGTGTTTAAATCAGATGCTATGTCTTGAAAGTTCCAAAGAATCCTAGCTCACCTTCACACAGGCAGGTACATTATAGATTTATGATGTTTGTTCCAATTCACAAATAGCAGGTTGCAGAACAGGAAAAAAGAGGCGTATATTGAACCGCTTTTCATACTGTGAAACAACATGATGGAGCGTTACCATCATAAGAAGTTCATGTTTGCTGCAATGAGACAAAAAAAAAAAAAAACAACAACCACAGTACAAAAAAGTGTGTGGTCCAAACAGCTTGTGGCCGTGTTTACATGCCGTCGAAGGACAGTAAAGCTGCAGCAGAATTGCAAGGATTAAAGAAATAACCTGCACAATCTTTGGGCCACTGCTTAATCCGCTCAAGTAAATACCTGACACTCAATTTTCAGCAAGGCCGTGCAGAGCTGCTGTGATGGCTGTTGTCAGTACTGGGGGGGTTAACTCCATCTGCTGAAGGACATACGAGGGTGATGAGGTGGCCATGGCCTCTTCTGTGTCCCTCACCCTCTCCCCGGAGCCTAATAATGGCCAGAGAATACTGCAGATTAAATATAAAGGCTGTAAATAGTGCTGATATCCACTGCGGCAAGACTGACAATGGATACAGTATAAGTATAGTGTATATCATTTGCCCTTTAAAAAACAGACTGAGTTGTTATTCATGAACAGAAGGAAATGAGCATTTGCTGAAAATATGGTAATTGTTTAAAAATGTGCCTGAGTTTGTTTATTTGTAATATTTGGCCACCATTCAGAGTCTGCTGTGACACAGTTGCCCTTAATTACTTGTCAAAGCATGAGGCACCGCGAGTGTTTCTCTCTCTCATTTATAACGCAGCAATCAGAACTTCACACTCCCTCCGTGCTATTTCAAAGCACAATTCACATGCATTCAGAGACGGAAAAAAGAAAGAATCTAAAAGGGTGGAAAATATCTTGAGTGGAAGCTTATAGCATGACATAAAAACACTCCTTACTCACCCACTGTGCTTCTCCAGAGACTTTTAAATCCTGCATTCAAACAGAGCAGCATAGCCACAAGCTTTTGGGGAGGGAGGGGCGAGGGAGAGCTTTATAAACTCAGGGTGCAAGAGCAATGCAGACTCGTATTACTCTTCACAGTTGCTGCATTTATCCCCTAATTCCTGATTATTCTGCAGTGAGCTGCTAGGTGTGCTCAATTTACAACAGAATAGAAGACAGATTTCATCCCTGGGGGCGCAGCAGCTGAATGCATTTCTTCTTCTTCTTCTTTTCTATTTTTTAATTAGAGCTTAAAAGTTTAACGGTAACTGCTCAACCATTTGGGGCAGTGCTGGTGATTATCATGGGCAAAGTATTTTAATAACAGATCATTTAGCATTTTTAGTTGTAGGATCCCAGTAAAGGGAGTTGTTGAGCACTGGCCCTTTAGGCTGTGTAAAGACTTGCAGAGGAATTCTTGTTTAGAGAAGCAGCTATTTAAACTGTAACACAATTATTCAGGAGCCTCGCCTGGTCTCAGATGGCTGAGCTTAATAGTGTGTATGTTCTTTTGTGGCAAAAGCAAACAGTCCTGCATTTAAAATTTTAATTTGAATGAACTACAGTTTCATATCAGGCACCTTTTTTAGTTTGGCATGTTTCTCCGGTTTGGATTTAAAGTTTAGGCTCATCGTTTTTTATGCACTTTGCATCCACTCCACAGTGAATTAAGGGTATTTGCAAGGTTAATGTACAGTTAATGTGATGCTAGTGGCTAGTATCATCATGCTGCATTTATGTTTTGATCAGCTGCTCGATGAGTCCATTACCTCGCATGGATTTGTTATAATGAGAGTTCAAAGTGACACATCAAAAACGCAGAATTCCTCTAACTTTGAAACTAAAGGAGCGAAACAGAAGTTTCCTTTTTACTCTTTTACTTGAAATACGTTCTCCAAGGACTATCAGGCTATAAAGTTATACATAGAACCACCCTAGATACAGATGGGGCTGTCTCTAAAGTTCCACATTTTACCTTCAGGAAGTCCTATTTTTTTCTTCTGAGGAGTTTTATCTCTAACAGCACGCAGCAGCTTGCTCTTAAGCTCTCATTAGAACAGCCAGATAAAGGGGTGAGGGAGAGCGATGGATGGAGGGATGGACAGGTGGGTCGTGCACCGTCGTTGAAGACAATAAGTTATGTTTTATTGGCAAGGACTAATTCTTCATTCGTCTAATTGAAGAAGTCAAAGGTAGATCAATAAGCTTCACCAGGGCGGCACTGTTCTGGCATTATAGCAAAAGACCGAGCAGCACAAATAGATCTTTTATCAGCGACAGGGCTTAGTGTGTTTACAACACATCCCTTATCTTTCCAACTCCCATCTGTCCCGGTGCAAGAATCCAATTATGTTCCCAATATTAACCCCTTTAGAGAATTAACCCCACACACCACTAGTCTTTGAGCAAATAAAAGTGGGTGAGGAACCTGCTGCCAGTGTTAAATGAGGAAATAAATAATGGATGCTGGCTTTGCCGCTCTCCCTCTGTGTGCCACTGATCCTACCCACCTGGAGGGCTTCTAAATAAGATCCTACGCTGGCTGAGCACAACACAGCAGTTCATTGATCCCCACCCTGTGGTAAGGCCTCTTCCCTCAGGTGGGCATATGAAGGTTGAAGAGAAAGGGCATGAAAAAAAACTACACAGGAGCAAAACACAGAAATACACAGACGGTGGAAGGCTGAGTGACTCACCTGCCCTCTAGGAAGCGCAGTACAGATCAAAAGAGTCAGCAGCTTGGATGCACATGCATGTATGTGTGTGTGTGAGGCTAGTGCTGCACTCTAAAGAAAATCAAATGCGGTTCTCGTGTTCTCAAATCTATGCAATTAATATGGTCTGTTTGTTTAATGGATCTAGAGCAGATGGAGCAGCTTGTGAGTCACAATGTGGTGGGAAAACTGGAAACACAGCGCCCACAAAACACATGTACAGTAGACGATAGGCAGGCAGTCACATGACATCCTTGACCAGTTCCACAACGCTTTAGAAATGTTTAGCTGCACGCAATGCAGCAGAAGCTAGCAGAGGACACGACGTCTGCTCACCGACAAGTGACTAAATGAACATCAGGAAGAGACATCAGCTGTCTGGGAACGTCGGACTGAAAGAGGTCACGGCATCGACTGTTTAGAGGTCAAAGACATCAGCCAGGAGTCAGCAGGACGCGGAGAAAGGTCAAATGTGACGCCAGATACCATTTGTGAACACACCACCACCTGTTATCACGTCACCCATGTTACACGCTTAGGTCGTGTCATGACAGGTGAGACCGTGTTGAACGCTTGTGATGTATCACATGAGCACAGAGCTCAGATCTCTTCGTTGTCAACGTGATCAATACTGCCCTAAAAACTTCGCCTGACCTCTGATGGATTACGCACTTTGAAAGCTAAATCCTTCCTGAACGTTTCTGCCTGAGAAATCTTTGATATTTTGAAAAGGTTACAGTAAAAATAACATTTATATTCTTACTGATATTTCAACATGGATGTTTAGTATTGGATACACTAATTATTTATAATCATTAACGTTCATATCTTATTTTCCAGTATGTTTGTGTCACAGGTAAATAATTTAACTGTTAATCTCAAATTGTTATGGCATCTGCATTATGACTCTATATCCGCCGTTTTCATTATTCAAGTAGTTAATTAAACTGCTTTAATTAAAGTGTCATCTTAAGATACATTTAAAGTGGAAATTAATGTATTTTTGCAACCCAGTCTCCTAATTATCACTTGGATATTGCAATGGTGGATGGATCTCGCTAATAAATGTGTTTTTTGCTTACCACGGGGCAAAATGAAACAATTGTCTAAACGTTCCTGTTTTGGCATTGCATGAACACACGCAGCCCACTCACTCATTTCAGTGAATCCACTGCGTTGGCACAGTTGGGGATTCCAACGTTTCAGCAAAGAGAGTCAAGGTTGAACAAATGCAAGGTCGGAAAGGTTGCAAGGTTGTAAAAAAAAGAAACTTTTTCTGCAGACAGAAATGTGGCCAGCTCATATACACAGATATAAGGTAATGATACTGGATACAGCTTCCAGCGATGGAAACTGAAGACTATAATTACCTTGTGAGAAAACAAATCTACTTCTCACTTGATTCTTTCCTCAGTTGAGAATGAATCAAAATTCTGTTGCTACATTTTTTTCATTTCTGACCTCAGATGCTTTCAGAAAACACATTTCATACTGTTCAGTGTGAGTACATTTGTCTGTTTCATTACTTTTTCTGTAAATTTTTAGTAAACAGATAATGAAGCAGCCCATTCTAAGAAGTTATTATTTGGCTTGTTTACAGGCGGAAAGAAAGACTTGGGCACGTGTGAATTATATTTTGCTGGAAATAAAAACAGTGGCACATTTAAAAATAAATTGAATTTAAAAAAATGATGCAGTCCACAAAAAATCCACCTCTTCCATTTCAGTTGTTCCCTCCATATCTGGTGAGACATTCCTGACTGGAATGATCCCTGACGGTGGATATCATATCCCACAAGACACCACTGCAAAACCCAGAGGCTGCTGCATCACAAGCCTTTTATCCAGCCATATTGTCTGCTTCTTTTTCCACATTCACAAAACTAGGAAGCTTTTTTCTTTTTTTTTCTTCTTTTCTTTAGAAGATCCGTCACATTTGCTAGATCCTGCTCCACTGGCTCTGCAGAGTGTGTGTGTGTGTGTGTGTGTGTGTGTGTGTGTGTGTGTGTGTGTGTGTGTGTGCGCACTGAGAAACCGAGCTGGAGAAAAAGGAGAAAATGATCAAGGGCACTGCTGACATCAGACTTGGTATTGTAGGTTGGTATTGTAGGGTGCTGCCTCTCACAGATGAGCCTTTCATAGCCAGACCTATCACCACACTTAGTTTTAGTGGCTAGACAAAGGTCTGACTGAAGCCATTATCACGCTAGTATATGGGGAATGCACTGCGTTGTTTGTGTTCCTATAAATGAGACTGCTTACACACTGACGTGTCCAGTAGTACTTCAGAAATCATGTAGTGCAGTAAGCAGTGCTTCATGTGTACACGTGCCCCGAGCGTCAGCTGTTTCCTGCATGTGCATGACCCACGAGTGCTTCCTGGTTTAATGCATATTTCAGATAGATTATAGCTTAAAAGTACTGTCCATGATTTGGATTTTAACGTGACCTCAACCTAAAGTAGATACTCATGAAAATGAATCATGCTCTCGCTGTTTAGGTCTGGCTTAATTTATCACATTGCTTCGAACTGTAGCTTTGTTCATCCAGCTCGTTTTGGTACAGGCCCATCATATTTTATTTAAAAGAACAAAGTTCAGTCTATTTTTTCTAAGTACTGAAGTTTCTGCTGTGTGAAAGGGCAGCATAAATGAAATGCTACTGTACATGCAGCACATTGTCAGTTCTGCGTATGAACATCACCGGAGAGGCCTGTGGTTAGCGTGGGCATGTAGACGGACACTTTCAGGTGTGATAAATTTACACACACCTGTGTGAAGGCAGCCTGTGCATCTGAGGCTGAATCAAACACTGGGATTATTCTTTTTTATAACCTTATCACTATTTCTAGTTTCACAGGTTGACTGTCCCACAGGGACAAAAAAACGCTCGCTACTCCAGATGGCGAGTCCACCCCTGACTGTCTCTATTTTCTTTGACAGGAGGATGACATAACAGCACGACTAAGAGAAGGAAAATATAAATAAAATGCACAGCTGAAAATACAGTGTGACACACTGATATGCACATTTCAGTTTAAAGCCACAGTCTCTGCAATTATTAGAAATAGCTGAACAGCCGTAGGCCCTTTTATCCCCGTGTGAGTGGAGCGTATAGAATCTTTAGGTGTCCGTGAGCATGTCTGTCCTTTCAGAGAAGATGAAATGATTGGTTTCTTGACAGACCTTTATACCAGGGCACACAGTTGAAAGTGCTGGCCTTTGTCTTGGAAGGGGAGTCGATGACGTGGAGGTGGTGTTATTCTGGAGCACACTCGGGCCTACAGCCATAACTACAGAGGGGTATACATTCATCAAAACACACCCATACACACACACACAATTACTTCTATACCTCCAAGCAATGATTGGGTCACATAGGCTTGGACTTTAATTTAATGTAATTTCATTTATCACTCTGAATTAGATTTCATGTTGCTGTTTAATAATTTAAATCCCCTGAAAAGCACTCTTGGCTTTCATCTCAGTATCAAGGAACACTAGAAGATGACCGGAGGTTACGGGTACTACAGCGGGCCGTGATTTACTTTGCATTGTGGCAGAGGCAGTGTGTGGAAACAAGAGAGTTTGTGCGCCATGTAAATGTTGTATTCCAAGAGTATGAGGACACTATCTGAACATACAGTAACCATAATCTACAAAAAAAAGTCTCTCTCGGGAGAAATGACATTTGATCCCATGCTTACTGATTCTTTTTCACTTTTTCATAACTGCTATTACAGCATGTTCTCAACCCAGGTCGCTAAATACGGATGCTGCTCAGCATCTCATGCAGACACACAGGAAAGTTTAGGAAATGATGTTCGCTGTGAAACCATAGCAAATGAAACACAAACACAGTCACCTGGGTGAAATTCCTGTATGTTAGACTGTCCCACGCATCCCACACAACCTCCTCAAATATAAAAAAAACCCAGCCTCACATGCTCCATCGCTCTGTGCGACTCCACGGCTCACACTGTTGAGTCTCTCTTCTTTCTGGGAACCATCATCATGCTCCCTCATGAAGAAAGCACAACACTAGATGCTAGATAATACTGGCTACTGGCTGCAGCAGGTAAAGTTCAACCTGCCAAAGACAAGGATGGTGCACTTTTACACCTCCATCATTGAATCCATCCTGACCTCCTCCATCACCATCTGGTACGCTGCTGCCACTGCCAAGGACAAAGGCGGACTGCAGCGTATCATTCGGTCTGCTGAGAAGGTGATTGGCTGCAATGTTCCATCTCTTCAGGACCTGAACCACCTCAACGTTTTTGAGACACTCCCCTCTGGCAGCCGGCTGCTGTCCACCAGGATCAAAACGCTCAGCTGCCACTGGCCTCATTAACAAGGCCTGACGGCCTCTCTGACACTGTCTTACATCCTCCATGCCCCCGTACCCCAGCCATACTCATTACATTATCATATGGCCTCCTGACTCTATGGCTTACATAAATGCACACCTTTTAATAACTTTTTAATTAACATCCTTTTGATATATATTTTTTTCCTCAATATTTCAGTACCCTGCAGGCTGGGAACTTTTGGACATTCCTGCACAAAACTGTACAGCACTTTTTTATTTAAAAAAACAGATTGTACGTGCATTTATATTTTCAAGTTCTCAATATTTTATTCACCAAAACAAAAAGACAATAAACCTGCTTTTGATTCTTCTTATGTCACTCTCTAGTGTAATCTAACGGGAACCTTGTGCATCTGTGCCAAGGGGCGTGACACAAACCTTGGGAAGGAGGCTGGCTGCTGTACGTGTTTGGACACAGAGTAATGATACTTGTTAATGAGACTGTCAGTGTTGTTTGTCATATAGAACTGAAAAATATATGTTGTAGTATGTGTTGTAAAAGATGAATAATAAGGTCACCTTGCTCTTTGGAGTGTTAACAACTGGCGTTAAGTCCATGTTGCTGTAGTTGTAGTTAAAGGAAGTTCATAGTGTGAATTGTCAATCAAGGAACTATTATCGTCAATTATTGAGCTGTAGAGTTGAGTATTTTCCTGTGTGTGTTTGAATTTAGCTCTGCAGTATGTAAAACAAAGACAAATGGCTCTTTCAGACACACAGCAATGCTCTCTGACACCCATTATTTCCTGTACAGAAACCCGCCAGCACGATTGTGCCCAAAGTTTAACGAGGTTGGCCGCCGAGCTTGTGCCACTGGACCCTGCAGCGATTATTTTTGATGATTAAAAAATAAATAAATAAATGAGACTGAGATATTTGCATTGTTCCAACTTGTTAGTGTAATGACACATCACGTGTCATCACATAGCAGCTCCAAAAGCGTGTGCTTCTTTTGAATACAAAAGATCAGATGAGCCTAACAGCTATACCCTGGATTATGATGCCATACAGGACTATATTACCCACCCCTGGATGTTGAAGCTTTATTTATTTCAGTACTAATCACATTGACTTAGGTTCAGACATTCAAACCTGGATGCTGCCCAGTACAGCCACAGTCTGCTCTATTGGCAATTGGCAGTTGGAGGTTAAGGTCTCAGCTAAGGGGCATCAGTCTTTGCCTGTCCTGCTGGTCGTGGGATCGAACCAACGCCCTTACCAAGCCTGCTTCTCTAACCTTTGCCTGCCGCTGCCTAATTAAGCTCCATTGACTTGATTAAGAGGAGAAAGACGCTCAGTTATTTAATGTCGATCCCATTTCCTGTTTATTTAGTTGTCCTGACAGATTGATACGTCTTAACAAGTGAATGCCATTACGTCTAAGTGAACGTCGGCATTCAACAGATTTATGGCCTCATAAGCAATAGATTTATGGTCTAATGTGGGCTTGTCATAAAGAATTTACTGTTAGATGTTATGTTAATTTCATGTTTTATTTATTTCTCAGTGTTCCCATGATGGTGATGCATTTGTGTGATGCTGCTCTGGGGGACTTTGGAATACCTTTCAGTCAAAGCAATAGACTACTGGCTTGGGAGTACTAGATAACAACACGGTGTTTGTGAATATTCTGAAGAGACAGTTTGAAGATGTTTTATCATGAAAAACGTGACTGTGTACTGCGTTTGATTGTTCCGATAGATGGATAGATAGCATGTGGTCCTCTTTAATATTAAGCACAGGAAGCACTCAGTCATCCTAAGATGAGTGCTTTGAAATAATAAATTACAAAATGCAAATAAGGAGAAGATTAGTCTGTGTTTATGGGTGGCATTTAATTTTAATTGGTTCATTATTTCCAGAAATTACATTTTTAAACTCTCCTGACTGCCACAGCTGTGCTTGGTGCCGCGTCAAGGGACTGAAGGCTACAGGTCGAGAGCATCCCTATCTGTAAACCAGACTCCCGCGTACAAAGGATCAGTGTGATGCTGGTTGATCCTTCACTTTCAGGTGTAAATGTTAAAGCTGAGGGGAACTCTGTTTATCAGTGTTGGAGTAGTTGAAGCCAGGTTGCACTGTTACCTCATGTCTGACAAATGGAACATTAATAACATGCAACTCTGATCCAAAGACATATTTTTATTAGTTTTAAACTTACAGACAAAAAATACTTTAAATGCTGCATTGTAGAAAGAGGTTGGACCAGTTCCTAGCAGCATTCTTACACGGTGCCCATTGATTGTATCCAGAATCTATCCAAAACTAACTGCTGATACACATCGGACATTGACATGGAGCAGAGTGTAAAATGCAAAAAAACACCCACATGCTTGCTCTGCTGTTGCGTATCTGTGCTTCTGGTACAATGAAGTGCTTATCTGAATCATTTCGAAACAGGTTGTTCTCATTTGTACACAGTTTCAAGTAGTTTTTACCTGGTGAAGGACTTTGCAGTCCAACATAGAAAAAAAATATGATGCACAACCACTCCATATTTTAGAACTTCGAAACAAAACTGCCCTCAGTGTCCATTTAATCAGTGTCGCAGTAGTTGAAGCCAGTTTGCACTGTTACCTCTTGTCTGACAAATGGAATATTAATACCATATTTTTATTAGTTTTAAACTTCTATGAACAAAAATGCTTTAAATACTTTAAGAACTGTGTTGGAGAAAGGCTTCGGACCAGTTTCTAGCAGCAATCTTACACAGTTTATCCAGAATCTATCCAAAACTAACTGCTGATACACATCGGACATTGACATGGAGAGTAAAATGCAAAAAAAAAAAAAAAAACACCCACATGCTTGCTCTGCTGTTGCGTATCTGTGCTTCTGGTACAATGAAGTACTTATCTGAATCATTTCGAAACAGGTTGTACACAGTTTCAAGTAGTTTTTACCTGGTGAAGGACTTTGCAGTCCAACATAGAAATATATGAATAAATTCCTGAAAATCTGTTTCAAGCAAAACACGTGAAAATTGGCGTACACACGTGCAGAATTTTAAACTCAAGCCTGGGTTGTGACCTTTTTTTTCCATTTTAACCCCTCCATCTTTATCTTCTTTCTAAGCGTATGATACTATAGAAATGCCACAGAATATATATTAAAATATATGCAGAGGCATAGTGTTATGGAATGAAGCTCAAGCTGAGTAACCTTTGTTTTACCTCTATGACATTTATGCTTTATTCGAAGGCATGACACGCAGAGTCGGGAACAACAAGGGTCAGACGGAGGTTAGTGACACAGTCAAAGGGTTGAGAGCCGACGTCAAATCACCTCAAGTGCTCGATACGTGCTCGCTGCTCGTCAGAAGATTAAAACAAAACAAAACCTGCATATCGCTCGTCGCTTCATATCAAACAGGCCTCCTGGGATCATTTGCTGTCATCAGCAACAAGGGCAAGATGAACCCAGGAACGCCGCTGTGAAACAGCATCTGTCCCACGGTGTGCAGTATAGAATGACTGCTGCCTATAAAATGCCAATGCGCCCTCATAGATGACTGGTTTTCATCAGGATAAGGCTTGATCCTGAGATAAAGTGCCCCTCCTTATCGACCATGACAGTTCTCGCTTGTTCTATCACAGACAGAGTGTAGGCGCACGGCGCTCCGCTCGCAGGGCTCCCTGCTGGCATCAATAGCAGCAGGATTTTCGAACGGGATTTCACTGGTCTCGGCTTGTGAGCAGTGATCCTTGATGCAAAGCTGTCTTATCTGACAAGTGTGTGAGAGTGTGTATGGGTGGATCACAGAGTGTATGTGTTTCTGTATACGGAGCATGTGTGTTCACTCTGCATGACTACACAGACACAGTCGTTATCTCAAATCAAGAGCATGAGGGCATTAGAGTACAGTCCAGCACTCCACCCCTCCCCCTGTCACACTCCCCTCTATCCATCCATCCTTCCAGCCATCCATCTATCCTCCACTAGCAGCACTCCATCACCCCCTTCCACCCCCACCCCTCCCTCTTCCCCTTATCCTTCATCCACAGCGCAGAGCTCAGACTCCTGGGGAGATTATGTCTGCCTGTCAGCCTCTCTGTTCTGATAGGTTAGAGCAGAGTTTTTATTTTATTTATTTTTTTATCCCCTTTGCACACGTGAAAGCTGACATGATTGGCACTCATCTGGAGTTCTGATTGTTGTGCTGCGTGCAGATTTTTGCAGAGGGAGTCACTTCTTAGATTTTGATACGGAGGCAAAGCTCTGCTGACAGCCCCGAACCGACGAAGGTGCAGCAAGCAGTCGACGCCTCTTTATCGGTAAATGCAGGCATTCTCTTGTCTCCAAAAAAACTTCTCCTCCTGGGAGATGTCTTGTATTGCTGAGTCATATGGGAAAAAAAAGAAAAACAGTTCAGTGCTGCCACATCTGAACACAAAGGAAATCTCACTAAAGAACTCTGTTCCTCTAGGAATGCAGAAAAAATGCGAAAACACCCAGAACATCTATTTTAATTGAATTGATTCGGTTGTTACTTAATTTGCGCAGGAAGATTCATGTAATGAGTGGCCAAGGCAAGATTTGAACCCAGGCCAAAAGGTGGGCATGAGTAATTGCACAAGTTAAAATTTCAACCATTACCGCATACACTCACTGCAATCAGGGGACATCTCTTTCTTCATTACTGCCCTGCTGCTTGACTTCAGAGCTGATGGCCAACTTGCATTTTAATTTTTACCCAAACAGAATGACTCCATTATTGCTGTCTAATGTACAAAGTCAGTGCAGGTCTAATTCCACAAACTCCCCGCAAATTTCAATTGGAGATCATTTTCAAGCTGTGCTGTTTACTACTCATTTGTAGTTTGCACTCTCGAAACTTCTGCACATTAAGAAAAGTTGTAACAGCAGCTTCTTTGAGGAGCTAGTTTGCCGTTTTCTCAGCAAATATTCAATTAATGAACCAAAAGTAAAGGACGTCTGTGCAGCAGGTGGCAGGTGGTAAGAGGGTAAGGTGGAGGAGAAACAGTTTCCTCTGGTTACAGTCAGCGGGCTGAAATGATGTGAATTAAATCACCTGGATCACAAGTCACTAATAGGCAGACCCCGTCCGGACCCAGTGCCGGAACCAACGTATCATATTCAGTTTTGGAGATTTTATTTTGACCAGCGACTCTTTTTTCTGATAGTGTTTATACACCGCTACCCAGCAAAAAGGGACATCCTACCTGTCTCTGATTGGCCTGGTGGGTTTGAGTTGGTTGGGTTTAGGCATGAAGACTGAGATTGATCAAGGTGAGGAGAGCAAGACACAGGAGAGGTAAGGGAACCTGCACGTGAAATCATAACTGAGTAGCCCTGATCTACGTAATCACACAGATGTGATTGATGTGGCAGATTTTTTACAATCCTGTAGCATTTATACTTGCTTGTACAGTATGAACTTTCTTGACACCTCCCGGCTCATATTCAGGATTTACTGTAGCCTTTATTTGTAGCACTCATTGCTCTGACATCTGTCTCCTATGACGGACTTGTTCTCTACCGAGCAATCAAGGAGGTGACTTTGTTCCAAAATGGTGCCACTCACTTTTTAGTCATTTCCCGCAGCTAAAACTGGTCGTACACACAGCTGTCTCAACTGTCATTTTTCTGTCGCACTGGCATTAAACAACCTCCTCTCCTGTGGGTTCTTGTCCAGCCAACGTAGCGGTGGGTGCACTAAATGATGCAGCACAGGCGATGAGTCTCTGCACATTAAAAGATTTTCTATTTGGATTCAGTCCTGAGGGATCTCGAGGCACAAATGTGAAGCGTACTTTGTTTTTCCACCCTTATTTTGCCAAAGTAGAACTTGAGAGGAATGAGCAGCTTGCAGCACTTATTGTGCATGCACTTGTTTGTGCAGCAACAGACACCACCGATGTTTGAAGGGATGCAAGGCAGTATGAGCAGAACCAAACTATGATTGCAATCAAAAACATTAGTTAAACAAGTCAGATGTCTGCGTGTGCACTGACTCCTAATCAGCTTCACTGACTCATCATTCTCAGAACATATGATTAGTATGTGTTTCACACTGCAAAAGTCGAGCACAAAATCAGCAGAGTTCACAAACCGCCAGATGTCTGGTCAGACTGCTTCTTTGACCCTTTCTGAATTAACAAGCTTTGACGACAGATACGGGGAAAATGTGATTTTTCTTCTTTTTTTTTTTTTTTGGAAACTAGTCTTGGACAGCGAAATATATTGTCCTGGACTGAATCCAGTACCACAGCAATTTCTCCCATCAGTGCCCTTAAAGGGTCAGTTCACCCAAATTACAAGGAAATAATTCAATCACTCAATCTTATTAGATGTGCAAATGGTTTCCAGTTTGAGGTTTTAGGATATCCCTGTTTGTCGCTGCACTGGGGTGGCAGCAGAAGCTAGTGAGTGGGTTTTTGTTTGTGCTGCTCAAAATGTTAAAGGGAATACAAAATATAAAAATGATTTATTCATTCATGGAAGAGGCGATGACTTGACTCAGAGATTCTTCATCCAGGCATAGACTGTTAGGAGGACAGGTAGGTGTGGCATATAATTCTAATCAAGTGGCCATATGATGGCACATGGTGTATTTGGCTACCTAAAGAGACAATAGATCAGTTAAAATGATGAGGAACAGGAACTCTGCTTTATACTGAGTTATTATTTATTCAGCATGAATTAAGGACAGCCACGTCTAAGACTTCATACGATGACAAAAATGACCAAACAAACCTGCTGAGAGCACAAATCCCAGCGATGCGTTATGTGGACCTGCATGTGAAGTAAGCCGATTGGTTCATCCAAAGTGGAGAAGAATGTATTAACCTTAATACATCAACGTGATGCTCAGCAGCGCTGTTTGCGAGGGAAATACTAACTATGAAAATAATGGTGTGAAATACTTTTATTTTTGTAAATGCCCAGGCTGGCACGTAAGAGAAAGAAATACATGACAAAGATTAATATCTTAATATTTACTGTAACCTACTCATTGTGTGCTTCAGTGTTTAAATCAGATTTGTTGAGAGTGAAGTTCATCCTTTAAAAGGAAGATTGGAGATCTGCGTTGAATTACTGGCCTTAACCCTACAGAGACCCTGATTCTGCACTTTTTCACATAGTGCAACACTCTTTCTCTGCTAAATAATACATTTGAAAACTCATCAGTGATGCATCTTTCCAGTAACAATGTCGTGGTTAATTTGAATATTCCACAGACCTCTCTAGCGAATCTTTTTTTTTTCCCCACAATGACTTTCTTTGGAAGAAGTAGTTCAAAACCTCCGGCATAGCTACCTCCAACTACAGACAGAGAGGGAAAGACAATTTGGGCAAGCCCTTAAAGTCAGCTCACATAATTGCACATTATCCATAACGAAGAAGGACCAAGAAACTTTTTGTTGAGTCATATGCAGCAGTAAACATTGTACTTTCCACATCATTAATGGGCAATGCCTCTAATGCACGTCTGCTAATTGGACCTTTTGTGCTATTGGCCAATACTTCCTCATTGATCATCATCATCAGATGTTTTAAAGTAACGGATGACATTATTCAAAACATGTCAGTAGTTCACGGGCTCATTATATTATAGTGCTGGAGTTGAAAGCAGCTCCATTTCTCCAGTCTGAATAAAAACCATTTAGGCATAGAGAACATGAAATAATAATATAGCTGCCAACAGTGCTGCTAGAGGACCATGAAGACCTTCATCATGCTTCATTTACAAGTGGAACAAATGAGATACGGAGCTGGACCCTTGCTACTTTTATTTATGTTCTTACATAATCTTCTTTCTGTGCATGCAGTCTTATTTTACAGCATACTTTTCTGCTTGTACCTTCTCCTCAGTGCATCCGGAGAGAAGGTACACTGCTGCTGCAACTCTTACAGCTGAAAAAAGGGAAAGAAAAAATAAAAATCAATGTAATTTCTGCCATTAGGTGTCCTTTCCCGCAAACATCATGATGCCTCTTTGACATCCATACTCTTGGAAATACCTGCAGTCTCAGCATGAGTCTCTGAGTCACCCAGCTTCCCGGAGACCAGAGAACAGAACGGAAAAGAATCTCCGGGAGAGATCTGAAACTGGCAGAACATTTAGAGACCGTTGAGAAAATCAATACAAATTGTGGTCAAACATACACAACGCAGGATAGAAAACCTGAACAATGCTTAGTATATGGTAGCAACGCCGCATGTTGCTGTGGGTCAAACATTGCACACTCTACGTCTCGGCATGAGTCGATGCGATCCTTAGTAGGAAAGTTCATAGTGGGGAGATAGACAGACAAGGAAACAGAGCGAAACAGCGCAAGAAGAAGCTTACTGGCAGGGGAGCTGGTGCCAGATGGGAGAGGAAAGAGCTGCCCAGGAGAGGCGCCAGTAAGCAGGGACAAGTGATGCCAGCCCAACTGTGTCTAACAGGAGGTCCAGCTATTTAATCAAACCCAGCACTGAAACCACACCAGTGCCAGATGCAATTCAAATACTTATAGAATGCGAGCGCCCATTAGTTCTGTTCAGATTCCCCACCCTGTGTCAAAGATGTTTGAATGACTGCTCCTTCATCATCTGTGAAAAACTGATGGAAGATACCAGAGATGTGACAGATTTCAGAATCACAGCCACTGGGTGATAAGATCGAGACAGGAATTTGACGATACACACAAAGAAACGTAAAATGACTCTTTGAACAGTGCTTGTGTGCACAGCAAGCACTTGTTACATTATGTGGGGAGGTTCAACATTTGTCCTTCACTTAATCCAAAACTGGCTTGCAGCTGGCTGTGCCTTCAGCTCAGATTCAAACACACTGCCGTTTGGGTGATTGAGCTGCCAATACTTTTCCACCGATCCACCCACACACACGCACACACACCTAGTAAAGAAAACTACTGCTAATAGCAACACAGCTATTGCGCCTAATGTCAAGGTATCCCTTAGAGATGGCTGATGAAATCATCTGCCCTGTGGGGGATGAAGAAACAAGCAAACAGAGGAGGGGACAGTTTGTGCAAGAAATAACTGGAAACACCTTGATTAAATTCAGAGGTGTGAGATTTTCATCAGCGTGATACCACTCAGTGGGGGCGTCGGGGGTGTAATGCTAGGGGCCGGGAGTCTCTCCTGTTGACAGAAAGGACACTGCTTGTCAGCAAAGTCATCTTTTCCCGCGCGCGCAACATCTGCGCTGATTTCGTGCTGCACACTAAGCAGGCCATTAATCTAAACCAGGACCAGTCCTTATCGTGCAGAGCGACAGGCACCCTCACACTGTGCACAGAGAATGAAAAATAGATATCAGGTTTTTTTCCTCTCTCCTTCGCCGCATTTGTCTATGTGTCCGTCTCTTTGTGTACCTTATTCTTATCAACCGCTCCCCTCTTTCCTGCTTCTTTGAGGTCATTTGAATTTGACACGGTTTTGCGTCCGGCTCTCTTAAGCAGCGCAACACAGAAATACCTCTCCCCGAAATAGCACCGTGCCTCTTGACCCCTTTTTTTGGAGCGCCGCAGCCTCTGCGATGGATCGATGCACAGTGGTGCTGATGCTGTGGCATTTCCACAAGGAGATGGATGTTGTGGGGTCTATAAGGCAGCATACTGACATTTACATAAGGAAAGAATGGATGCTCTTGGGCCGGGGGAGGAAAGAAAAAAAAAGAGGTGGGAGAGGAACAGCATGCACAGTGGTTATCACCCCCCTCCTCACTGAAGCTTCTTGACAGTCATTTTGCCCCTCCTGCTGTGGTACGGAGATGGTACATGAAATATTTTCTTTACACCATCTGCAGTTCCAGTCAGCAAAAGGAACCGAGGTTATGACATATGTCAGCACACTGCAACCGGCACTGGAGGGAGGTTAATGAATAGATTTAAATAAAGATTTACTTTTTTTTCCCAGCCGATCAGAGCGCTGAGATGATTTAGACCTAAGCCGTGCCTTCTCCGTCTTGTGCAGTGGTTATTTATAAAAGAGGACAAGATGTGCAGAGGGACTCTGAGGGCAGCAGAACTCAAAGCTGAGCCAGGCAATCTTGAAGTTATTCAATCAAAAATGAGTATGTTTCATATTAAGAGTACCATATTGAATGTGGGCCAAGGTGTGCTGCCCACAGAAATATTTTTCAAAGCTCAGGAAATCATTACTAAAATGTACTGTTAAATGTCAGAGTGACCTGCTGCAAACTGCTCCAGACAGCCTCTTTCTTGTCGTGGAAAAGTTTTCCTTTAAGTAAAAATAAATAAATTAATTTAAAAAGTATGCGCTTGTAATTTGTCTTCTCGCATATTAGAAGTCATCATTATCTCATCTCAGTGGTTAAAATGCTCCTAAATTAAATTTAAATGCATCAATTACATAGTCAGGTTTGGATTGCACAGCTAAGTGTTTCATGGTTAATTAGAGTTTTCCAAATAGGATGTGCTCAGTCAGAAACTTTTCTCTTAAAAAAAAACATACTGCGATTTAATAGCAGTGAGACTTTACAGGATTAGAATGGATTTGGTGCATTCAGTGCCCGAGGATTTTCCAAATTGCACCATAGAAACCATTGGCTTAGTTTTGTGCAGATGAAACATTAGTCCAATATATTGGAGCATCTGTCTTGTTTACTGATCTCACATATCCTATCCTGTCATATGTGGGAGTTTATTGGAAGGAGTGACTACCATGAAATCACTCACACTGCTTCTCATTGAGGATTATATTGGATATAAATGGATCAAAATGGAGCTTCAGGTGAGTTATTGACCACTGGAGTTATTATCAAATATTGTTATTGAATTCATCTGTGTTTTGATGCTTAGAGTTGAATCAATGGAGGCTTTAAAGAATTCAGACCACTCAACAGAGCGGTGATATAGATAGTGTGTCTTATTACTTGGACAGAAAATTGAATTGTAGTGTGAGAGATCTGCTGTTTAGATTTGATTTGGTAGCTTCACAGTGGACACATGCTTCCACTGTATGTGCAGCGCTTGCATTTACAGTATGCTAATATGAACTTAAACTGTGTCATAATTTGACTCGTGCACATTTTGTTTTTGTGGTATTATATACAGAAAAAAAAAAAAAACATTGACTCTCAGAGGTTTTGCAGATTGGAAATGCAATAACCTCCCACAACATCATCACGCTCTGATTATAACAATTATAGCACACTCACGATGTGCTAA
Organism: Nibea coibor; assembly: GCA_023373845.1. Lineage (NCBI taxonomy): Eukaryota > Metazoa > Chordata > Actinopteri > Sciaenidae > Nibea > Nibea coibor. The sequence continues at coordinate 25,416,834 of CM041718.1, read as the reverse complement.
TAATTCCTTATGAGCACTGCATCCACTAAGAGAAGCTGTATCCCAACAAAGGAGCCGCCTGTGCAATCTACCATTCAATTCTAATTAGTTCACAGGCTTATAATGTACTTGTCTTTTTCTGGCTGAGGTTTTAACACATCGCTGAGTCCAGTTGGTTGTCTTTTATCATGCAATAGTCTCATCAGCTCAATATTCCACTAAGCTTCTAAAGCAGCACAGCAGGGAGATTTTTATTTTTTATTTTTTTCAAATTGAAAAGCCTAATCTGTGCCAGAGAGACTTTCCATATCTACTCCTCTGTTGAGTCTGCTTGCCCTGTCTCTGAACTGGCCAGAGAGCGTAGGACTGTAGCAGAGTGCCTCGGTTCACGCAGCCGTCCGTCTGTGACGCTGCACTTTTGTCTGGCCCGCTTCGGCAGCATAGGTGCATTAAGTGCTGCCCGTGTTTGCCGTCTCCAACTGTTTGAGGCCCATCTGGGCACTGCTTTAAGAAGTCTAAATAATTTGTTGACTCGCTCGTTTAAATTTGTGTGCTCCGCTGAGACAGTCCGCCTGGTTAAATATGAACACACTGACAAGTACAAGGACAGTAAATAATTACAGGGATTATATTCCAGGTTTAGGTTTTTATTTCCTCACAGATGCCAACAAAATATTTCCAAACCATCTTCTCTGCAGCTCGAACTCATGCTGTATTTCTAAGAAATACAAAGACGTGGTATTCTTATTTTGTGTCATATGACTGGACATGTTGTCACAGACGTTGACATCCAAAACACACAGATCATCTCTCTGCCTTCATGCTCCATATATCACTGAGGTAGTGTGACAAGATGCAGCTCTCTGGTATCTATGAACAAATCACCTCATTGCGCTCAGACCCAACATCTGGATCTGGAAGCTTGCAAACTTCCCTGCTCCTAGAAAACACACATATCACACCTTTACAACAGTGCTGAGACTGCAGTGAGGGGTCTATTGAAAAGCTGTTCCTCTGCGCCGCGTGACACATAACATCTGCAAGTCATCCGACACATTGCAGAATTATCTCTCTCTCTCTCTCCAGAGATGAGTTGTGCCCTGAAGACAAACTGCAGAGATGAATCTCCATAATTGTCTCCCTCCTTCACAGTTGCTGTGAAAGTGGGAGCCCTGCTCTCAAGGCAAGCAAAAAGTAGTCGCATCTGTTTGGATAAATGGAGCAGCAGTTTTCAAACTCATAAGCCAGCTTACCTGATACAGATTTTATGTTTATGAAACAAAAAAAAAAAAAACCACAATGCAGTCATCGCTCCAAAAATCTGATTGCAAACTACTCCCGCAGCAGATTTTCACAGCAGAAGTTATTTGAGTTTTTTTTCTTTTCGCCGTCAACATTAGAATCCGTTCATCCAGCCGAGAGATGTGACTCCTTTTTTTTTTTGTACCACTTTTTTGGGATTAATAAGCTTCTAAAAATCTCCAGTGAGGAAACTGACCAAAGAAAATGGTTAATATTTTCAAAATAAAGCTTGCTGAGAAATATGTCATGTTCCATAAGTTTGAAATATTTAATGTAATGCAAGTTACAAAGCAGTAAGTGTTGACTCAGCTTCACAGACTGAAGCGTATAGGGCCACTGACCAAGCTGCCATATTTGACAACTCGGATGTCGGAGGGGAAAAATGGTTTGTTGGTTTGTTGGTGCCGTCGGGCTGACCTTTGTATCACTAAAATTCCACTTGGATCCTTATTTTTCCGCCTTGCTTCCCCTTTCGTTGTTAATGATTACTAGAGATTGTAAAGGTGTAAGTTTTCGGCTTCTTAAGGGAGACACGCCAGAAAAAGTTGGAGAATATTGTGGCGTTGTTGGGTTGGACTGCGACGCAGGATGTGTTCACATTTCAACATCGTGAAACAAAGTTTTATAACCGTGTCCTTCTTACACTCTGTGCCTCAGATCGCCTCCTGGACAGAGGAGTAAACGCAGTCCAGGCATCAGTTGTGTTGTATGTGAATTACTGACTGGTATATAGATAAAAATTAGGGGAGAGAAGAGTAAGAACAACAGGTCATGCCTGCAACATGAACCTGGATGTGATGCAGCAGACCAAACCAAGAAGTCCATCACCCTTGCTGAGGCTTGTGTTCCTTTTCCTGTATAACAGCAACCGTGTCTCCGACAAATTACATCTAATGTTACTAAATTGCAATAGCAATTTATGTTTGCTGGTAATGTTTTGTTGGATGTAGTGCAATGTTCATAAAGTGCAGTGGAAACATTGCAGGGGAGGAGGACAGAGCTTTCTTTAGAAGCTATTTACTGTCTGATTTTCATTTCCTACCATCAACAAACCAGGTTACTAAAAGAATCTTTTCATCATTACAGCACTAAGTGAGTTTGCAAACTCTGTATGTAGTTCTCATCTCTCAAAAATTATTTTCATTTTTGCCCAAATATTCCTTCTTAAAAACTGTCCTGTAAACTTTATAAAAAGGTAAAATGAGGATGGCTTTATGATTGAAACACAGCATGATTCTGTGCAATAATCAATCATCAGAATGCATCCTAGTTACATTGAGTCTTCATCAGGTGTATCGACATCAGTGCTAGAAGTGTAATATAACCACCACTGTGCACGCTGGCCCTGTTATCGGCCAAAATAGCACGGTGGTAATAATCTACCTGAACACATGAATGACATGAATGACAGGATTTTTGATACGGACTCTGTGTGAAGGGTCCTCTGCGTCACTCGAGCGGCTCCATCACCGGCCAGCGTGATGAGCTCCCGGTGTGTGTGAAGGTAATGTGTGACGTCCTTTCATTCCTCATTTCACTTTAAAGCTCTCTACATGTTGGCTGAGCGTGATGAGGTTTGGATTTCATTCCCTCTGCCTCCGTCAGTGAGAACCACGTCCTGCCTCTTCATTTTTTTTTGGATGAAGCATCTCCATTACATTCTAATTGCTCAACTGACGTTCACAAACACTTAGTGCCTTTTGTGTACACGAGAAAACAAAAAATGTTAATATGAAACCACAAAAGTATTTTTTAATTCCAACTAAAGAAATAGAATCTAAAATGTCAAAACCAACAAGATCAGTGTTGATTTTAGAAAAGAGGTTAAGACGCCGTCGTCTCCATCAGTGGAGGTGGAAAAGGTAAACAGCTTTAGTTCCTGGGAATTGACATCACAGAACCTGTCAGGGGCGTCATACATCTCCGTCCTGGCAAAGAGAGCTCAGAGATGACTGCATGTCTTTAGGAAACTTAAAATATGACTCCTGTGTGAATTGAAGCAGAAAAAGATTATTATTATTATTTTTAAACTTTTGAAATGACGTCTAAGTATAACTTTGACTTTGGAATAAACTAATTAAAGCACAGCAGTTTTGTTGCAGGTAATTCTATTAACTTTCCTCAGATTACATTTCTGGTTCAGTACAAACTCAAATTGAATTTTACCTTTTTAAAAACTTCAATTCTGCTATAAATAAAAGCTCCACTAACAAGTTTGTTACAGCCAAATGTTTGCTACATTATGAGCGTTTAGAGTGTCTCATACACTCTAAACTTTCTTACAGATTAATGACTAGAAAAACTGATGAGCTGCATCTGAAATTATGCTTCAGGTTCTCAGGTTCAGATGATGTAAGCTACTTCTGATGACCTGCTACTTGACCACTAAGAAAAAAAAGTTTATACCTGAGAGTGAGTGAATTAGAAGAGATTAATACAAAACTAGTCAGCAGAACACTCCTTGGATTTGTGCATGTCTTCCCCAAGGTACACGGTAAGGCACCTCAGCATCTCAAGGCTCTTCACACATAATGTAAAGTTACACTGTCCAGTTTAATTTAATAATGCATCTTCCACATCGAATGTGTTGACAAAATGAACATCACAGGTCTTCTCCCTGACAACTCCTCACCTTGCTGCGATCAAGGGAGCCAAGAATCTAGGTTGAAGTTGAGATTGTCAACATTGACTTTTCTTTGGAACAGAATGAATGCATAAGTGTTTCCCACACGGAGCTGGGCAGACTGCCCAGGTATATTAATGGCATTTTGCAAAGAAACACATTCACAGACACATTATCTGATATTCAGTGTGTTTTTGGGGAACAGCGAACTCAACAAGCTAACAGCTGTAACGTTCTTCCACCCCCACCACTCACAGAGTCGAAGCATAGCAGCTGGAGGACACTCATAACTCCTAGAATGTGTCAGTCTGGACTCACTCCACTCCAGCAGCATCATAAGCAAGGAAGCATTTCATCGAGAGCGAAATTAGTACACGCCCCCAAGTGAAGTATAAGTGTTCGATTCAGAGTTCGACTGACAACAAAACAAACCTCACTAACCTGGCAAATGCACCAGGGTCTGTTTGAACTTAAACATGTTAGGTAAGCGCCATAAAAAGACAATACCAGCCTCAGCGACAGCCTGTTCACCTTGCTGCCATCTGGCAAGCAGTACAGAAGTATCCACCGCTGTATCAGACTCTTTTTTTCCTCGGGCTGTTAGAAACCTCAATTTATCCTCTGCACTCCACCATAAATAATAGGTTTTTGTTGTACGTGTAGAGTATAGAAGCTACAGCTTGTATTTTGTTGTACAACCTTGTCTTATAGAATGATAAATACACGGACCTCAGCCCTGTACCTTTAAAGCATTGTGTTTGTTTGTCTGACAGTCTTGGAGCATCTCAAGCATTTAAAGATACATTGTGGAGAGTGAGCTCCACATGCAGAGCTCTGCTGAGACAAGCCTCCCTCCAGTCCAACACTCTTCAACTATGTACATACTGTAGAGAGTATAGAATGATGTACACACACAGTATTATTGATATACAAATACATGGTTTCACACACTGCCAATCAAAGCACATACATGCATACCAAAGGCTTATTTCTCTGTAGCATGTGTGTATTCGGCATGCATCAGTCTCATGTTAAGCACAGCTTGCTTTGATAGATCAGTCACTGGATATTCATCGTTAGGCCTCGCCATCTAACATCCAATAACCCACGATCAGCAGCAAATTACATATTTAACCTAACAAATCTGGAAACAAACTGACGTTTAAATGTCAGCGACGTCACACTTAACCTCTGGCTGTGTTTGGGGGGAATTTTAATCTCAGGTCTGAAAATAACAACCTCCTGTTGGTGTCTACAATGTAGGTAAACAGAAATGTCACTTATCTTGTTAAGGCATTAATCAAATACACATTTGAAGCTGACTAACAACATACAAATAGAAGATGTAGACCACTAAGGACAATAGGCCTTGATATAGACAGTCCTACTTTCCACTTAACAAATAACAGTCACATATGTTGAATTTGGATCCACCAGGATGTCAAGCTCACACCATCACATGCAGGAGAAAGGAAAGGTACAAAAAGCTCGAGAAAAACATCTGGAATGAGGAACTGACAGTCAGGGGAGAGAGGGACATATCCCAGGACGCCGATGGCCCAGGACAGAGAAGCCTGAGTGAAAAGAGAGGACAAGTAGGACGAACTGGGGAGATAGAGAGAGAGACAGGCAGAAGCACCTTAAAGTCTGATCTGACATTGATATGGAGCCAACAAAAAGGAGCTTAGTGTAATGTGGTCAAAGTCTCTGGTGTTATATATAATATTCTAGCTGAAGTATTTTAAGCTGTGGAGGACTAATAACTAAATTATCAGTCTGGATGTAACAAAGACACGAATCAGGATCTCTGCATCAGGACAGAGGAGACTGGATATCAGCTCAATGCAAAGGTGATTTCTTTAACAAGTCTAAATGGTCTGAGTGGACAATTAGGCCGTGACTGACTGTTTCCATGTTTAAGAATGAATCAAATCTTTTTAATCGCAGATAAAATGGAAATGTAGTTCCAATTCACTAAAACCAGGCTGACCAAAAATAGCTTTAATTTTCCATGTATGTTTTTTTTCTGGGCTAAATAACATCCATGACTTACTAACCTGATTTAGCTCAAGACAACGTCCATGAAGGGCGAGTACATGTGATCAGAAGCTTCAGAAATGGAGGTCAATAAAGTTTGAGACATTCAAAATAATACATAAATAACATTTGTGTATCTAGATATCATCAACATTTCCTCCATCGCCGTAGATCATACCTAAATATTGTGTTTTCAGGCATCTCATGAATATAAAATTCATGGAGTTAACTTTTACTCAGGAGTGAGACCATGCCGTCCAGCTGCTAAACTCCTCACCCAGTCCTTCCCCTTCCTCTCATCACCTCCTATTGAATCCACCGTAAATCTCTCCCATCTGCAGTCGCTCTCTCAGGCCAGTCTAACAGATGACACCCCTCCTCCACCTTCTCCACATCTATATCTATTTATCTGTCCTTAAACCTTTAAATGAAATATTGCAGTGGCACGGTCCTCACGAGTGAATCCAGCCAGGCTAATATAGAGTAAACAGTATAATATTTAGTACAGTCAACTGTCATCTGCACAGCTACATCTGTAAATGACTCTAAATGTGTACCAGCTGAGATTGCTGGGAAATTTGTGATGCAATTTCCGGGCCTCCATGGGAATATGCTATTTAGCTAACTTTGTTAGATAAGGTTTGCTAAGAGGACAAACACATACATGCACACACACACACACACACACACCTTCCCACACGCATTTGGTTTCAGTCGGGAAATGTGATTGCCGGTGACAACCGCTGTGACGTAGCGGCCTGCCAGCAGGTGCTTCGGGCTCTTTGCCCACTCTCTGAACTGGCCACAGAGGAATATCTGTCAGGCCTGGTTACTGGCATTGCTATCTAGCTCCGACACTCCCGCTGTATTCGAGAGCTCAGCAGAAGAAGAGTGTGCATTTGTGTCAGGGAGCGAAGACTGTAGACAATGAAGGAGGAAAAAAAAAACATGCAGTCACTAGGGGAGGGCCACCTTCTCCGAGCCTCTGCTGTGCAGATGCATGTTGCAAATTATAGACTTGAATTGGCCTCTATTCCAGGAGAAAATGCATATCTTACAAGGTTTTCTATACCCCACGGCTTGAGTTTATGCAGGAAAGCTGGCGTGTTGTTGATTTTTCACTGAAGATGAGCCTGTCTTTGGCGGAACGCGCTTTAAAATGCTTAAGTGCTGTGTTGAGTATTCACACAGGAATACCCAGACACTGCAGGTATGTGTACAGAGTACTTCAATACAGCCTGGATCAACAAACTAACAAAAGCTTTGCTGCGAAATGTTCAGAAGACATGACAAATATAAGACGTTGTCCAGGGAAGGAGGTTTGTTGGTTTTGGGGGGGTTGGTTTGTACACTTTGTTTTTTCCCCCTCTGCTGCCTGCTGGGTTGACTATGTATGAAGATTATGAACATCATCCAGGATATTTTATGTAGGGTAGCCAAACAATTATGGATCCAAACTGCCTCCAGTTTTATTCTGTGAGGGACTTTTTTTTTGTTGACCTTGGAAATATCGAGACCAGAAATGAACAGTTGCCAGTCTGTATTCTGCCAGTGATTAACACCACCATCACTGTAATCTCAAGAATAAAAAACAACAAAGAAAGTTGTATTTTTTATATATATTAGCAAACTCCATCTGCTGATGATTACTGTTAGATGGAGTTGAAAGCTCTGGATAAAACTTAAAAGTGGACCTTGTGTTCAGATTCCCACAAATGTAATACACATCTCCACTTTTTAGTCATGTCTAATAAGTTTCACTTTGAAAGCAGATGTCTTGATCGTCTGGTAAGAACACAAACGCGGTATTGAAGTATTGAGTCCTTCAGTATTCAGCTTCTGAAAGCGGTAAACTTCATTCAATTCCATATGGAGAATTTCCCATTGCAGAACATCAAAATTACCAATTTAGCAGATGCCTTTCAAAGTGTGGTGATTGTAAAATGCATTTTTGAATGATGTGCCATGCTGAATATTAATGTTTCTCTTTGTATTCCTTTCATTTTCCGACCGTGGAACGGGGACTGCGCTTTGCAGATGCACTTGAGGTTGAACAGAGGATCGTCTGAATTAATGGAGGTTGAAGAATCTGGTCTGATGAATCAATGCATGAAACACCTACACGTGTCCAGGCTGTCTCACTTCTGGCACTGCAAAAGATCGAAGTTTATGGAATGAAAGTTGGCTCAACACACACACACACACACACACACACACACACACACACACACAGTGTATTTTACATTTAGTTTGGCTGCTCCACATTCTGCTGCATTATTCTTGTCAAGCAGCGATGATCTCTCCCGAATGGCAATCTGGCTGTGGGCTTTTCCAATATGGAGTGATGAGTGATGTGTCGTGTGTAAATTGTCCCACATTGGATCAGACTTATTGATTTCTGAGTGTCGGCACTTGGATCTTTTGAGCTCTGTGCTTCGGCGGCAGAATGATTACTTTTTCATCATCTCATTGATATTTCATCATGATTGTACTTCTCCTTCTTTCCGTCCAAACTACTACTGCCAACTGCCCTTCTGAAAAGCAATTATGCTATGGATGTCTATCATTTCCCTCTTATGAAACTGTCCATGTGCCAGGGCTCCTTTAGAATACAGAGACGTTACACTCATGCTTTAGGCAGTTCCACCTTTTCGCTTGGATCTGTTCCTGTGCGCTCTGTTGTTGTTTTTGAGCGTCTGTGCATCTCCCATTAGCCATGCAGTGACTCTTTTTGTCTGTGCTGCACCTTCCCTGCCTGCAGATGTGCTTGCTGCCACAGGATCCTTCCTTACACTTGCGCAGGATAATGGTAATGTTTGTCACGCCTTCCTTGCTAAAAGGTAAATATGAAGAAGCTTCACTGTCATTATTTCAATGCAAATGATAGGTTGGAGAAGCAAAATCCACATTTTAAAAGAATACACTGATTATAGTTCTGCCCGTGGATTTCTGGCAGTTTATTATGCATAAAGATAACAATTACAGTATGCGTGTGTTGGAAATTATTTTAATGGGATATCAAAATATGGTGCAGAAGATAAAAAAGAGGCAAACAAGAAACAGGATGTAGTCTGTCTTCAGACTTCAGAGTAAAGCTGGTAATAGCTCGTCCCATCCAGAGGTGTGTGAGGAGGCGTGTTGACTTGACAAGACTGTTTGATATGTTAGTAGGGGGGAAGGGAGCGTGCTGAACTGCACTGCAACATGATGCCACATTATGACATCAGATAAAATAAAAAAAGGAAGAGAAGAACAAGATTTGTTTGTAAAAATCCATTTCTTTCAACAGTCTCAATTTTGCCTCGAGGAGAGAACATCAAATTGCAATTAATGGACCTATTTGCTCAAGTAAAATCTTTGCCTTGAGTGCCGTATCTGGAGGGTAAACTCAGAGCAAATTACCAGAATTCTACTTAATCAGGAGACAAACAAGTGTTGCTTTGAGAGGACGCTGACTCATAAACGCCATCCTTCACCTGTTGACAGGCCCCCCTTCATCAAGAGGAGGGTGGCTCAGGAAGTGAAATGGGTCATACAGTGGTAGTTCGATCCAACTCCCTACTGGCTATACATCCCAGTGTCCTTGAGGAAAACCTGAAATTGTTTCCTCCTGCTGCTTGTGGAGCGTTCTGAAGTGCTGTGCCCTGCTGGTCTAAAACATGAACAGACCATTCACCGTTGCAGGAGGAGGGGAGTGACGGGGGGAAACCGAGGGAACCAAAATGAATGAGATTTATTTAAGGGAACAGGAATGCATTCAGGCTAGCGGGATACATTTGGACAGCAAAAACACGACGCTAAGTGCATGAAAGAGTAGAGAGAGAGTACAAAATGTACAAAAGGTGAAAAAAGGGAGAAATAAGACATGTCCATGTTCTTCTACTTCTACTTTTTCAAAAGTAGCATTCAGCTCATTTTGTTCGAAGTTTCTCCCAAACCATTAATGGCTGCTAAAGTGGGGGGCACTTAAATGTTATCCTGCTTTAGAAAAGGGGGGCATGGCAGGACTTAGCATAAATGAGCATGCTGTGTTGTGTTTACTGACATCGCATTATGGGATTTCTGGCTAAGTCCACAAAAAAAAAAAAAAGAAAAAGTCTCCTCTTGCTGCCATGTGTGAAATTAACTTGTACAGCATTAATCAAAGTATATAGGCTCCTCACACACACACACACACACACACACACACACACACACGCTGAATACAGCCCCATTCATTTGCATGGACAATAAGAAATATAGGAACAACATACACCACGCATATAAAAGCATGCATGAAGACAGGACTAAAAGTATTCCAGCCATAGCATCATCTGCTGATGCATGCGAAGGGAAATGCTGTGTGCGGCTGCGTTTTCCACCCTCCCCCTTTCCCGGACTGTCTACCTGAATTAGCCCAGGACTCTCCTGCTGTCCTAACAGCATCCGGTCTAAATGAGGTGAGCGGAGTGGCCACTGTGCCAAATGGACACATAAAAAGGAGACATTAATGGACTGAGGAGCGGCATAAATCTACCAGCTGAGCCGTCTACTCCAATGCCTGTGTGAGCAAGCCGGTGTAGAAGGAGAGGACGAAGACGCCCCAGGTGAGGCATATATCTCTGGCATCTAATTATACTGACTCTAAGTGCCAATGACATCACACATCCCACACGGAAAACGGGGAAATACAATTATTTCTCCATTTATTTGAGAGTGTTGCAAGAAAATATGCTCTGCGTGCTTTTTAAATATTATTTGCCATGACATTTCTGCATTATTTAATAGTGGAAGCAGGCACCTTATGGAGGTCTTACTCTAATATATGTTGCATTTCAGTATCACGGATGATAAATTATTTGGGTCTTTAAAAAAAAAAAAAAAAAAAAAAAAAAAAAAAAGTATAAATTCAAGTTCATGCTGCAAATGGTGTCAGTGGCACGATGAATGAAATCTCAGAATTGCATCCCAAGAAGCCACGATACAATGTGAATGTTAGCCTGGTAGAAAATATGGGTTTGATCATTCCAGGAACTATTAAAGAAAGTCTTTATAGCCACTCATCCACCCAGAGGGATGTCCAACAGGTGTTCAATGGGCCTATTTGTACTGCAGGAAATCACTGTTGAGGAGCTGCTTGCTATCAAATGTCCCTAGTTACGGTGCAAAGCAGTAGACGGGGAAAAAACGGATTTCCATTATATGTAAAATCAAAATAAGATCCATCATTTGGAAAGTGAATCATTCAGAGCTCTTACGACTAATGACACACATTAAGGACAAATTATGGTACTTTGTTCCAAATGCAGGAAACATAAGTACATTGTTGACAAGATGAGTTCTGGCTGGATCTATAGTCTGAAAGCTAAAATCTGTCTCGTTCACATAGGTTAATGAGTGTTTCGCTTCTCTTTATTGGTGACTGTTACAGAACAGCGGAGTCCAATCATGTGCTGCGGACTGAAAGAGTTTCCTTCCAAGCAATCATGACACCAGCTGATTTCACCATTAGTCGCTGCCTCCTTCTTTTAAAATGCGGCAAGTTAATCAAGTGAAAAAACGACAGCAGCTGATGTGGTGGCAAGGTTGGAAGAAAAACCTTCGGAGGTTTGGAGATCCAAGGCAAAAACTAAACCCACAAAAAGATTCATGTGTGCTACACAAAGCACTGAATTATATCAAATAAAAAAAAAAGAAGCCCTAATTAAGTCCAACCACTGCAATAAGAGCATTTTTTATATGCAAATGAATTCAACAAGGCCACGTGAATGATGACTGTGCTCCCCGTCAGCTGAACCAGTGTGTAGCAGCGAGGCCATGTAAATTTCAGGAAATTAAATGCGGGAGGCGTACGAGGCGTTCGGTATGGCGCTTAATCTACATCATGATGAAACAGCAGCATGTGGTGTGGCAAATGCTGAGGTACTTTATTTGTTCATTTGGCAGGGAGCTGCACCAGAGTTAGCTGTGAGCTAATTTACATCGCTTCTTCAGGATGAGAATACTGAGGAGGAGCTGTGCTCTGTTTGGGGGATAAACTACTGTCCCGACTAACACGGAGTCAGTTGGAAACTCTAACGACCAGAAAATATACCACTGTCAAATAAATCAGTGTGATCCTTCCTAGAAAATATTATACCTGTATTGTCCCTTTTTTATTGGCCCATATCTGCCCTTTTACTTGTTATTTAAACAGGATGGCAATTAAACTCAATCAGTATGAGAGTTTTGGTTTTTTTAGCTGTGCGTAGGCCTCCTTGATGATGGAGCAGGATTCCCAGGAGTCTATATGCTGGTGGTGTTTGAGTAAAGCCTGCAGGTGGTTGATGGAAATGTTGAATCTCCTGGAGCATCCTGAAAGTCACGGCGGTGGTGGGGAGGTTGTGCAGTAAAAGGCCTGAGAGGCAGAACTGGAATGATATTTAAAGAGTATCCAGGAATCGATTGGCTGGAGGAACATGTGCAGAAAGATCACTGACCAGATACGGCGAGCAGATCGAGAATCGTGGATGAGGTTACTTTGTCAGCGTGAGAAAAGCAGAGATGCAGAAGATAAGTATGCAGAGAGAAATGATACACATAAAACCACGTTCAGAAGTTTGAGAGATTATTCTTCTCTTCTACTCTGCCTTCTCCTTCAGCAGGCTCACTGCCACCAACAGTAACCGCTCTCATATCTAAAAGGTCACTGCTTTTGTACGTAATTATAATATAACAAGACCTTGACTAAAAGCTACCTCAAGCAACATTTCACCTTCGCTTTGTCTGATCACTTACAGACCCTTCCATCTCTTGAAGTGGGTGCAAAGCAGCGTGTCAGTGCTAAACATTTCAAGGAGATCTGACAGGTTTACGGAGGATAGAGAGTAAAGCTCGCAAGCTGCACAGCCATTAATAGCAACACACCACATGTTGGACCGAAGAACAACACACATCAGCTTCGTAGCAGCATGTTGGCTTCGGACACATCAGCTGCACCTGGTGCTAAGAGTGTTGCAATTAGTGACTGGCTCCTGGTGAAGAGTGGCAATTCTTGCCCATGTGATAGATTTGCTTGAGCCAGGCGGGAGGTGACTGTTGGCGTTTAAACTGCGGGTGACATCACTGTATGAATAATGAAGAGGAGAGAAAGACGCGTGCCGTAGATGAGGCAGTAAACGGCTGCTGTGATTCCTGACTGAACCTGAGCCTCAGTCTGCAGACACACTGAATGGTACAGACAGAACTGTGTGCACTAATCTTAGTATGCAGTGTCTTGCACAGAGGTCATACCAAAATCTATAAGATCACATTTATTGATTAAAAAGACATAACCTGCCATTATCTAATCAAAATTCAGCAGCACACAGGCGCTGTTATAACGTTTGTGCTCTCTGATGACAGATCCTCTTGAAACATGGCACCTAAGAGCAATATGTGCTCGTACTCGTCGAGCACATGCCTGAAAACATGCTCCATTTCAGATATTAAAGCCACATGCAATTTGTTTTCATCTGCAATTTTGGCTTTTTGAAATAATCTCCTTTTTCCATCAAACCTCGGCATGCAGAATATCACTGTGTCAGTTCTTTGTGTTTTTTCCACAGACTGAGCTGTGAATGTAACTTTCAGTGTTAATGGTGTCTGCACACCCATGCAGGTGTTTTCCATAATTAGATCTCTGCCCAAGTTGTTGACGGTAAGTTCAACTGAACAACAGCAATTATGATTCCATTAACATGTGCAGGTTTTAAGTGTCAGCAAATGAAGCTGCAATTCAAAAATATGTGACTGTATTATTAATTGAATACTGAACTGATACATCTCGTCATACCTTTGATGCTGCTTTTCTGATCAATGTGTACTTTGTAGCATTTTCCTCTCTGCCTCTGTGATGGTAGAAAGGAGGGTTCAGTCCAATCCGGCCCCTCCACCCTCCCCCTGCCCACTCTCACTCCATTTGCACGTTCACATTGAGAGTCCGCCACATAAAGTGTCATTTCAAGCTAACTAGCCTGAAGTGGAAGTGGGTTATAAATTCCCTCCTCACAGAGTCTGCATTGAAGCAGGGTTATGAACTGCACATCTCTGAAGTGCAGTGTGTGTGTACAAGATCGAGGAAACACTGCATGCATAGAGAGGTGAGTTCTGACCATGTTCATGTACACATGACTGAATTAGAAGTTGCATTTTGGAGCAAACAGGCCATTGTGTAACTCAGGAAACGGTACGTGCTCATTATAGACAAAGCTACTGGGATTGTTACCTGATCTGACTTGATTGCCTGTCGAGTGCAATTTCAGGGAATGTGGAGAAAAACTAATCAGATCAACGATCGGAAAGAAAAAATGTTTAGCAAAACCAGAAATGTATCCAAAGAAAGGTGAGCATGTTGTGTTTATTCAGTTCAGGGTTCCTTTCACAAGGTTACTGCCATGCATGAGGTGAGTTTGCCATGTAATTGCTCGATGCTTCATCAGTGCCGCATTCTGTAATGTGATGTAATGCTGTATAAAACTAGATACATCCTCATCAGGATCTGGACACGGCACCAGAGAACATGCAAACGCTGCACGGAAAGGCCCGAGCTTTTTGAAAAAAAGGTGCCGGTGCTAACCACTGCACCACAGTTCAGAGAGAGTTTGAGCTTTGTCACCTTAAAAAATGGAAATACTGCTGTTAACTAAGATGCTGATTGGACACCGTGCTGACACGTGTTGCTGTTTCTATCAGAGGAAGGTGAGGCAGTCCCAAAGCTTATTTATACACCGCCCCTAAAGAGACTCTCCACACAGCTGGCTCCAGAGTGGGAGCGTGTAGGAGCCGGATTGGAATTGGGCCGAGGATGACATGCACCCAAGAGGAGGTCTAATCAGGCAAGTTAAGTGAACACACCTGTGAGGATGGAAATTAGTGTGCTTGGGAGAAAACTTATCTCCGGCAGCCATCCTCACAGGACTACTCTGAAATCTTTAATGTAGGCGGTGCAAAATAACCATTTACTCAGCTGTTTGTTCTTTAACTCGGCCTTCAAACAACATATAAAGAGAAAAGCGTGCGTGCTTCTCAGGAACTTGATGACGAGGACCCACACACTGTTAGACCTTTTCAAACGCTGTTTTACTGTCCAGGCTTCTGCCTCTGTTTCCTTTTACTTAACCTTCATTAAATCGTCATTGCTCTTGTTGTGACCTTTCACTATAATTCAAAAGATGTGCAAGTTACAAGAAAATGAGGTGCCTATGTGCATGAATGGGAGATGTACACACACACACAAAGCCCAGGGCTTCATTTCATGGATTTGTTTGTTTCGGGTCGCTCTACCACGTCTGCTTTCATAAGTTTTCATGTCACAGCCAACAGAAATCTGCCCACAATCTGTCAGGTTGAAAGCTGAGATTTCATTTTCTGATTAAGTTTTGTTATTGTGCAGATTTCTAACACTAGTTGAAGACAAAGGTAAAAAAAATCAGTGTAAAGTTAGAGATTATACAGAACCTTACACCAAAATATGGAACATATATGGGTTTGTTTTTGTTTGATACAATCACATCTCTGCATGAATAATTTATGACCGCCTTCACTTTGGGAGGCCAAATAAAGCACTTCCACAAAAAAACACAAAGTTTTACATTTACATTATTCCCATGTGAACTTCTCCAGATACACTGCAGGTCCCTGTAGGCACAACACTCAGATCCACTGATCCACATCAAACAAAAAAAGATGTTTGCTCTTTTTTTTTAAAACGGTGAGTTTTATATCTGCGATTGTCACTTGAGAGATTTCTCTCTGCGTAAATGTATTTATTATTCACCATTTTTGGTGTGATTCTACACGTGGCTTTGCTTACATACATGTTTGATGTGTCATATTTTAGAGGCTGTATCCTCCAAAGGACTCTCAAATCATTCCATATATCCAGCCTCTTGCATGAACTTGCAGTAATGATGAATGTGAGGCAGGCAGTATCCAGACCTTTTTTTTTGCCTCGCATTCTTTCTTTCTCGCATTATTTTAAAACATCTGCAGCGAAGTCGCTTGTGTTTCCTTCAGGTCAGGAGTGTGTCCTCAGCTAATCTCTGGGTTTGCGGCTCGATCCCCCGCTCCGTCTGTCCCACATGTCTAAGTGTCCTTGGGCAAGAAGAACCCTAATTGCTCCCGATGGACACAGCAGCTCCTTTGCCATCGGTGAGAGTGTGTGTGTGTGTGTGTGTGTGTGTGTGTGAAATAGAAGCCAAGTTTGAGGTAGATAAGTGCTATGTAAGTACAGTCTGTTGGAGTTTCAAAGACATAACCGCTGTACATACTGTATGTGGGCTGCAAGAGGTGTTCTTAAGCAACACTGAAAACTAATGAGAAGAAGCTATTTGTAACTAGTAATTAGTAATCTCAGCCTAAACTTCTCTTCCACACAGACCTCACAGATATTCTTCCGTTTCCGTTCAGCAGAAGAACTGAAGCGTCTCAAACACACGAGAGGTGCCGAAAATCTGCGGCAGAACACAACTAATATTCTTAGTTCACGAGGAACCGTTGGAAGCGCTTAACAACAGCAACAATGACGGCTGACAGAGAGTTTGACAAAGTCGGAGAGGGATGAGGCTGACGGCGGCTGTGAGCTGCAGCTTTGACTCAGTCCCCGTGAGTGACTCCACGCTTCCACTCGGTGATTTATTCTGTCTCAAATGATGCAGAAAATTACTTCATCAGAGCCTCCGTGTTAAATGCGTGTTTGCTGAACAGTGCTGCTGTTTTGAATTACAGTCATGACGGCAAGTTTGTGGTAGCAGGTAGGTATGCATTAAATATATAATATTGATAATAAAGTTTGGATCATATGTGTATTTAACCAGCTGCACTTTCCAAACAAACTTCTCACCAGTCTGATCTCCTCCATGCACCTCGTGTGTTATTTTACCTTTTTTAGTAATTAAGATATTTTTGTCTGATGTTGATTATGCTTAGCTCATTTACATGGTGTTTACTGGCACAGCTATGCCAACATGCCAACTGTCTATGCAAATGCTTTCTCACCTTCATTTTCATTTTCATTTTCTGTGGACCAAAAAATGATTGATTCTGCTGATTTACATATAAAACACATCATGCACCAAATGACCACAGAAAAGACAGAGTACATCAGATGGAGCTGGTCAGAAGTCAGACATTATAGAGACTTCAGAACTACAGACAGAGAGGAAACATTGTAGCCTGGTAGAACCATATACAGTAGGCCCGAAAAGAAAAAGACCAAATCTCAGCAAATTAAAGTCTGGTGGGAAAAAAGTGCCCGGCTTCTGAATGAACCAAAGCGGCGCTGCAGCCACGATGCCACGGAGCTCTGGTGTAATCCGAGGATAAGAAGAAGAGAGAGGGTGAGGCAATGGGGTTGCAATCACCGATCTCACTGCTAGATGCCGTTAGATCGTACACACCGGTCCTTTGAAAACAAGAAATACCAGTAATGAGAGAAAAGAGAGAACCAACGTTCTACGTGTAAAATTAATTAATTAACGAAAAGGACGCACTGCACCTGCAACCACACCCACTGGTGATGTCACAGCGACACCTTGGAGAACCGCACATGAAAAAAAGGTGAGGAAAGACATGATGGTTAGCCAATATTAAGAAAGAAGAATGAAACCTCGCACACTGACGGGGGCTTTTATATTCCACTGCCAGTCCTGCTGCACATCGGAGTTCACCTAGATGAATATGAATAAGCTCTCCTCTTGGAAGGGAAGGGAAGAGTGACGTTTTTGGGTGAATCCGGGGAAGTGTTCTTTCTCTTTTTAAAATATTATGGGCATTATATGAGGAAAAAAAAAGACTTTCTATGATAAGCAGCAGTTAGTCATAGTCAGAGAAATTTCTCCCTTTTTCTGCGCACCCCGTTTTATTTGGTGAATGCATTGCTCGTCTAATCAGTGACCTCTGAATGCAACTTCTAGCAAAAGTTTTGGCATTATCTATTTTTCATGTTCTCTGTAAGCTCTTTTTCCACTCTTATTCTGTCCCTTTGAGCTGTCAGTCATTCATTCTACACCAAGAGAAAAATGAATATCAATGCATGCTTTGGATAATTATACTAAATGCAATTCATCTGGAGAGGACAGATGGCTCTCAACTGCACCCTCAATTGGATTCTGAATTTGTTCCCTAAGGCTCCTTAAGACACAATATTTTTAGATCATTATTCATATTTATTTGCACACACAGTGTAAACAAGCTTTATATAAGAATGCAGATAGTATTATTGGATGCAGTCGTCTTGCTATCTGCTGCTTTCACCCTTTTCCCGAATGTACCTTAGACCCATAAATGTCCTGACCGTTTTCTGTGTCAGTGTCATGGTGATAGCAGGAGCCTCCATAGAAGATGCACCGGCAATTTGCCAGCGTGAGCCTTTCCCAGCATGCACCGGGTGTGCGAAAGGCCTAGATATAGTGGACAAGTCACCGGAGCTACTAGATTGAGCTCAGGCTGTGTGAAAAGAAGCCACTCTCAGTCCTTCTCGCCCTGCCCTTTATGTCGTGAACTGATTGCCTGACCTCGACGCAACCTCAGATCGTAACTCACCATTGTTATCTGAGGCTCTACCAGCCACGCGGAACCCTTCATTCAGACTCCTTTCAGGTGCCAGTCAATCCACTCCATTCTTTTCGGAAATATGAGACACATGTGAACACTTGTACACAATTGTATGTAGAGCCTTACAAGTCTCCTTTCACTCAACACTAAAGAAAAGCTTTAATTGCCGCCTGTATGAAAAATAAATGTATGTGTTGGCTGTGTGTTCTCTGTGTTTCTCTTCAGGGATGATTGAATCATAATTGAATAATTGAGAATGTACAAAGATGATTCATCTAATCATCAGGCTTGTGAATGGTTCCTGACTTTCAGCCCATTACGTAGATCTGCAAACCAGGCGGAAATAATTCATATTATTATTATTAAAAAAACAAACATCATCATTTCTGCTGCGAGGGGTAACCTATTTTATTTCTAAATATTTTATATATTTTTTGAGACATTTCAAGAAATGTTGGATATATTATTTGCCTGTGGACTTTGTTCTGCCATTCTAGATTGAATTAAAATGATATCTGGCCAAAGGCAGCGCTCATTGGAATTGCAAATCAGTTTTAGTTAGCCTCCCTGCTGGGTGCCAGCAGTGTTGACACCACAGATGGCTTTAACTTTCTGCTATTTTAATGGGCGTGATATGAAAAACTGGGGTGGCAGTTTTCCCATTTGGAAAAAAAAAAAAAAAAGGTCCTTAGCAAACGCCATCCTTTCCGTTCAAAGATGGCCGCTGATGTGAACCCCTGTTTTCAGACGCCAACATGATTAGCCTGCCAAGTGCTGCCTAAACAGATCTACAATGGAAGGGTGCACGGCTGGATAGCCAGAGGTCTTATCCTTTTTTGCGAGGCACAGGAATCTGTGACCTGCACTGTTGAATCAGGTACTTCTCACTTTGATGGGCAGTCCTGCCGTCCAGACTGAGGAAGGCAGGACTGCCCCGTCTGATCTCTCTTCTGCAGCGTGAGCAGTTTAGTGTTTTAGTGGTCATGCAGAGTCTGCTGCTGACACACTCCTGTCTGGTCAAAGGAAGAAACAAAAAAATCAACCCTCCAGCGAACCACTCTGAACTGTCACCAACTCTGTAAGACTTAATGTGAATTTCAGACTCAACTTTTTTAATAAGATCAGACCTGAGTGAACATGAGTGTAAGCTGCAGTGAGAATTACTCTCGAGACAGTAGATCCGCTCTTTCTGCTCAAATTGCATTGAAAATAAAATAAAAGAAGAAAAAGACTGAATGCCTCCCATAGGACACATTCTTCATAGAACAACTTTTTTCAAGTCAAAACAATTTCAAAAAATCTCAGAAAATAGCCCCTAACGGTTTACCTTTTGTTGCAGGAGAGATTTATTTCTGTTTGGTGTATTTTTCTCATCTGCAACTAGTCAACTCTGCTGCAGTTCAGGGAATGTAAGACTGCATCTATATTCAGCGTAGCTAAAACAATCTGTCATCATGCCAAAGTTTGGAATACACGAAGATCTGGTCACACTTTCAGAATGAAGCCACTTTACTTCAGGTTTAGGCACCAAAATCATTTGGTTACAAGAAAACTGTGAGTAACTTTTGGCTTCACACGGGATGAGAACAGCTCCTGGGTGGAAGCCACTCTTTATATCATACATGTGTGCTTTTCATGTCAAAACATGACATTGTTTAACATCAGATGAAATGCTTCACTAAGTTTGAATACATTTATGCACATCTGCAGTCATATTTACTCATATATTTTTCATACCTTTGACCTGGAGCCGTTTTCTCTCTGTACTACAAGTAATGCCACTTTTTTAAAAAAAGGAAACCTCTTCCAGAGTTAAACAGTAAAACAGGTTTCATTTCAGTGTGGAACTTTATTGAATATTCCACTGTCAGACATCCTCATCAATCTAGACCTATAATCCATCATTGTCAAGTGAACAATGCATGCATTAATTTGAAGGGATATATTCCATTTTTTTCCCATGCACCCTCAGGCAATAATTTTAACAACTGTCAGCAAGTAGGATGCTGTAAGTAGAGTTCAGATCAATCCCCTCTGTGGGAAGGAAGTAATGCACATTGGACACTGGTACATAGCAGAACAGCTTTTATCATGCCCATACTGAAGATGAATCAAAAGCACAGCAGTGAACTGTGCAGATGGAGAAGCACTTCACAGCATTTACTCTGAAACACCATAACCTTGGTTAAAAGCTATATTGAGTAGATATCCTTTGCAATATGTAGCAGTTATGACAACCTAGTGTTTTTATTACTAGTCTCAAAAAGCCAGTTTAGTCTTTGAATTGGACTCCAAGACAAGCTGACAGATGCTACATGTCAATTAATGTAGACTTGGTTTTCTAAGCACCAGACAAATGTATGAGATGTTTTGATTTATTTACTGTTCACTACAGCTGCCTGTTACTCAGACCGCGACCTGAAATCACACAAAATCAAAACAATGAGCTAAAAGAGGCTGTAAAAAAAGGACTACAGACAGAGGGCCACAGGCCAGATCAACACAACCATAACCTCAACCTCACAACCTCAGAGTTTGTCCCCATACATGAATATGACATATGACAAAAGTATTTTGTAGTTTAGGGAAGAAGCTAATGTGTGAGCTACTTTGCTTCCTTCCTGTCTCTGCTGAGTGACTGTCAGGTTCATCTCCAAACACCAAACCAGTGTGTTCAGTTTGTGCTTAGAGGAACCACATAGAGTAACACCAAACTTTCCAGACCGACTTTCTCAAGGTATCACAGGAGAGGGTCAAAGAATACATCTTACAATCTGAGTCGTATTACTCTGGTGCAGGCATGCACGGACCAAGAGAGAGCTACTGCATCTGAGCAAACATGCATGCTCAGACCCATCTACATATCCTGGTTTAAACTCTAACTTCTTCTTAATGGTTGCTGCAGTGTGCCTTACACGAATGGAAAAAAATGCATGTGCATGAACTGCATGTGAAGCTTTCGTGCACCTCAGCACCTGCGCATGTATGATGTATAAGGGCACGCACCATATTTCCAAATCTGCTCAGGCGCTCTGGCATCGCTTTGACTGCCGAAAAGAGGCACATAATGGGCAGGAAAAGAGATCAGCTCCCTGTTTTGAAAAGGAATCACCTTTTTAATTTACCATAAGATGTCTCTCAGCACGCAGAGATTTCGTCTGACGTTTTTCTGCTTCATTTGCACTCCGCTCTGTTTTCTGCCAAGCTCATCGGTTTTTTGCCTATGTCAAAAGCTCTGCTTTTCTAATGGATTTTCAGTGAACAGATTTTCTATTTACGATAAGAGGATGCTCTTAGTCTTTAAAAGCCCAATTGAATGTTGATGGGAGCGGCTGTATTCCAAACATGTTTTATTAGTACTTTTTAAATCATCTATCCTTTCATTGAATTTTTTTTGCCTTTCGCGTTTTTTTTTTTTTTTAAAGTGAACAGAAACTAACTTAACTGAAGAGACAAATAAAAGAATTCTAACCGGATGTCAAGGCTCCGCTAACATACTGTAGCTCAAGGTTGTAAACTTTAAAACGGTTCCATACACTGCCAAACAATGAATGATACAGACTTCATTTCCCGCTCTGGCATCTCTGCAAGTGTGGTAGACTTAAAAGAGCAGCTATATGAGGTGTCACCTTGTGAATATGATTTTATATGTTGCTCAATGTAGTGTATCATTCATAGGAAAATGCTGCAGGGCTATATGGCTACTTCTCAGTGCTGCCACTGCAGAATTATTTGCCAATGGACTGATGCAAAATATTTCATACTGTATTGATACAGAGGCTGCAGCAGGTTTGGGAGACTTAGTGGCACCTCCTCAACCCACTTAGATTTTAAATACAATATAGCTTGGCATAATTATTCATGAAAATGCAACTACAGTCTACAAAATGGCTCTTTAGATTGCAACGGTGCAGTAATTCCAGAAGCTAGTTGTGTATTTTGTGTGTTTGCCAGGCCTGGAAATGACACTGAAAAAGTAAGGCTGAGGACCACTAATCCAAAAGATGCTGGAACACTCCCGTTACATCATTTATCTATGCCTGTGGGACGTGGTATGAGCATGTTAATTCACCTAAGAAGAAACATTGGCTCTGCAGTCAAACTATTTTTCTCCACCTCGTCTATTATTCTTGTAGGACATCGGGACACCTTATTGTGTCTTGTTGTAAAGCTGGGGGAGTTTCCTAGCACCCCTGATTCTGGCAAGTCCTTCCCTTTTTCTGCAATGCTCGCTGACAGTTGGATGGCTTTCAAAGCTCGGATAGACATTAACCTTTCTCGGTTAAACGTTAATACAGAAGATGGGATTCCTTAATAAAAGTCAAAGGTACAAGCCTCTGTTTATGTAAGGTGCATTTACAGAGGAATACCCGATCAGCAGGCCTCTGGAAAACGGGCTCATTGAATTGATTTTTTACTGCAAAACAATCTGCACTTTACTTTCCTATTCAAGCCCAATTTTGCATGAATTCTGCAAGTAGCACACCATGTTTGTGCCCAACTGCAAGTGTAGTGAATCAGCTGCGACTCTGATATTCCCTTGTTGGTCCTTCCCAATGGCAGTCTTGGCTCGTGGGTATTGTGGTTATTTTGAGATGTCAGCCATGCCAAACTGGGATGCACTCAGTGCTCAGAGACAAGTGAAGTTGAATGTAGTAAAACTGGTGGCCAGAGCGTGCACATGGGAGACAGGGAATATGGTTATATGCAGATTTTGTTTCCACAAATCATGTTGTCTCCACCCTCCAAAATGGACTATTAAAATGAGTGTGAAGCACCCCATTAATATGAGGGTGGACTGCTGCAGTCACTGTATTTGAGTCAAATATGAGAGCAATCAAAAAGAACTACCTCCTCATCAATAAACCACAGCGATCCCATCCATCTCTCCAGAGCTATGATGGATAGACACGGACCAGTCTAATTAAAGGATGAATTATGGAATGGATTCAATTCATCACTATTCTGTCATTGCTGTTAAATTCAGTCAGTCCCATGTTTCTGTATCTGGGTTGCACTGCTTTTCTGCATCTATCAATCATAAATCAAGGAAAAATTAGTCCCAGCAGGAGATCTTATGTAGTTTATCTGGGCCACACTTCTGGTCCAACAATCCTCTGCTTTACGTCGTCGTGTTGAAACCGAGCTTGTGCTTGATGATTCCCAGTTTACACACTGCTAAACCTTCCGAGCTGCATGTGGCAGGCGATATGGTGTTAAAACAAACACGGCAGGAGAGACTACTGAATGCTCGCAGCCAATCCTGCACACGCAGAAGAAATTCACCTATGCACACACAGATATTGGCACAAAGGCGTACACAGCCGTGCGTTCATGCACACGAACAAACACACTTAAACATACAAGACCCTCCAGATGAAGAGCACAGCCACGCCAGGGACTAGGATATTATTGATTGGATGACTTGTACACACACACACACACACACGGTGCACATCACACAAAGCGGTGGCAATAAGATCTTAAATGGGTGCCTCTTAGCAAGGACTCGCCTCTGCATTATGAGGCTTTTGTGAATGGTCAGATTGAGGTCAATAAACATTTTCTGTCCACACAAAGAGCGGGAGAAAGAAGGCAGGGGGAAGGAGACAGCTGGCATCCAAGGCCAGAGGTATTGTGGAGCTCTTCAGTGCCTCTCCCTTCATCAGAGGACATAGTGATGGAGGGATGTGGGGGACATAATGAGCGCCTGTCAAAAGACTGAAACAAACAGGCCAATCAGTCAATGAATACAAAACATCCACAGAGGTTGCTGTCAGTTCATGTTCGCTGCAGTATATCCCACCACTCGAAACTAGTTTTCCTTCGTGTGTGTGTGTGTGTGTGTGTGTGTGTGCTCCCGTTTTTTCCGGAAATATGTGTGTTCATCTGCATGTAGAGTGGGAAATCTATTATACAGCAGAACAAGGTCTGCACGCAAGGAAGGAAGAGAGGGAGAGAGGAGAATGCCAAAGAAATGCCTCAGGCTCCCTGCAGTTCTATTAGCGAGGCTGTTGAAGGAGTGGAGCTCACTGGACCCCCCAAAAATTATGTAAAGTCCAAAAATGGCTTGAATTTGGATGTTTTTCAAGATGCAGCACCTTGAATTCAAGAAACAGAGTAACTGACAACACGTGGAATTATGTATCCAAATATTCAATATCCATTTATAGATTTAGGATTTTGAACATGCTATTACCTCTGTGTCTTCCGTTGCAGTTTCAGTGATGGAACGTAATGAGTGAACTATGACATGCAGTCAGTGAGTGCCATCAAGCAAACAGCCACAAATAGAAACTCAAATCAATTATCTTTACAGAAGGGCATTAATTATCGGCCATGTTTTCCGATAAAGACTTTATCCTGATCTCGTAACTTGCATCAAGAACAACACGATGCATCAACAATTTACCTCATGGAGATTTATCGGAGCCTAAAATAGAAGGTAAAATTCATCCCAGCAAATGAGAAAGGTGAAGTTCACTCGGTTGGCTGAGCGTGCGCCGCGTTGATCGCAGCAAACATAATAGGACACAGGACAAATGGCTCGTTGTAAACGACAATAAGTTAACTCGTGTCTTGTATGTGATGAATTACAAAACAAGCAAAAACATGTTTCAGCCAAAATTGTTAAAATTGGATCGGGTTGCTTCGTTTAATAGTTTTACAGTCTTTGCTCAGAGCCATGCGCAGGCTGTGATCAGGGGTCGTCAGGCAAGTGTGAATAGTCTCTTAACTGAATCGAAAGGGACGCCCACCATGTTGGATGTGTAGGTGACATGCAGCATGAACCAGATGTCAGGTTCATTTCACATTATCTGCACTATATTACCACTACTTAATACTACTATTGTGTAATCCTTGATTGCATTTGACAACCACACAATTGCATTGTGTTGTTATTATGAATTGCTACTTGGGATACAGTGCAGTGGTTATAATAAATGGACGTGCACTTCGGTCAGGAAAACGTGAGGCTGCTGGGTAATTACCACGACGAGTGAACAGAAGTTGCTTAAAACCAAAAAGCCCAGTACCTTCTTCTTTTATCTGTGACTGAATTATGCAAAATCTTTTTAGAAAACTCTCATATCACCTTGTGCAAACATGTAGAAATCTGTGTTTGCTCTGTTTTTTTCAAGCCCCCCTTTTAGAGTACATTTGTACATCTGAAGTGCATTTATTTTCTTTGTTATGTGTTTCAAATGGCACTTTGGCTACAAGTCACCAGATGTAATTTCCATTTCATTTAAAGGATAAGGACTAAAATCACAGAGCAGTTCAAAGACAAAAATATACACATGGAGATGTAGAAAAAAAAATGATGTTTTTAGATGAAGCAGAAATGGCGAGTGTATTGAGTGCATTATTACCCAAAATGCCACATGCTGGATGGGGCTGAGTAGGGGTTGAATTGTTGACTGATGTTGCCAACAACCAATTTTTATTCCCATGTTTAAATAAAAAAAAGAAGTAATAATAATTTGAGGTTATTTGTCCTTAACCTCGCATGCATGATGGTGATTTATGTCAGGGATCAGCACAAAAACACGCAGGACGTCGGAAATGAGATGGAAATTATTAAAATCTTAAAAAAAAACACACATTGTGATGTACGCATGTGCACATTCTCACCTGCACAAAAGCATGCAAATACCTCAGCACCTTCATGAATAAAGTGCTTTTTGCGTAGTTCAGCAGTTCATACATAAACAGCACTCAAGTATCAGTGAAAGACCCACAGGACCTGTGCGCTGGCTTTACGCTGTGATATTTAGCCTTTAAGATGCATGTGGCTGTGGATAAAGCGCTGGATCATTTGAGTGTAACAGAAAAGACAGCAGTATTTGCAATGGATTTGCTGAGGTGAGTCAGAGGTCACACCACATGTGGGTCTGTTCTGCCCACCAGTGAGTCTAACCTTTGCTGTGCTCCATTAGCAGCGGAGACTGTCTCTTGGGGTGGAGAAGGGTGAAAGAAAATGAACAGCTGGACTGATTTCCTGTCTCTTTGCTGCTGGTTGCTAGGGGGCAAAATTGCAAATTGTTATACACAAAGTGAGTTGGCTGGTTTTGTTGACATTCCACATTTCCCTTGAATGGGTTTTTTCTGATGCGTGCTCATGCTCGTGGCCGCGCGTGTGCTTTTTCCTCGATATGTCAGGCAAACTTGAGACTGGAAGGTCGCCAGTTGAAGTCCCTGGACTACCTGGGAGGGGGGATGTAAATGAATGTTCTCCTCTCTGTCGGCAGCTAGTGTCGAGGCGTGTGCCCTTGAGCCATACACTGGTTCAATAGGAGTGCATTAATGTGGTTGTACTGGTCAGCTCCCAGTGGTAGACTGCGGTTGGTTTTATCAAGTTGGGCATCAATTGTAAAATGAAAAATGCATGTTTTGATTTTCCTTGGACAATAAATCATAAAACAAAATGTGCATGAGAGATTTTGAGGTCAGTTTTATAATTTTGCTTGACTGTTACTCTATTATGTCAAATGTTCAATCAGCTTGCCCAGTAATGTTGCAAACCATGGCTGGTCAGTGTTTTGCATGTGTGCATTTAACCCTCCTGATCGCAGTAGAAGTGCAGCATGTTGCTGCAATTTACTGAGAGCCATCACTCAAATGGGCTCAATCTCATCTCTCAATCCTTTTTAATTTGATATTACATACAGTATGTGGCTGTTGCATATTTTTTTTTCAACAGAGTTTGATGCAACACACCAGAAACACAAAAGCAAATAGCACTACTACTGTTGACTCTTCGGCAAACAGCCTCCGTCTCCAGCAATAAGAGCCCGTTAAGTCAGCTGCTTATTTATGGTGATTATGTGATGAAATTTTGAGCAACCCACAATTGTTATAACAAATAACAGTAATGTGGTAGTAGGTAGTGTGTCTGGCAACTTACATGAGAAAAGACCTTTGTATTTATGTGAAAAAGTCAGCACCAGCCAACTCACAGTGTCTCTTTAAACTGTGTCCACGCTGCGTCAGAATCTCCCTTACAATACTAAGGGACAGTACTTCTTACAATAATACCCATATTATAAATATGGCTATTGTTTGTTGGTGGAGACATTTTTAGGTTCATGATGGAAACCAGGTGGAAATCTGCAAAGAAATGTATCTACAATACAAATCTCAGGACTTTATTTCCCATGCTTTGATATCCTGGGATATTATTTTAAAATAATGAGTGCTAGTGAATACAGAATATAGAGTTTCTGGAGGGTTAAGGGACTCTGTTTTAGATTATTACATTAAAAGACATGCAGAGATAATGCTGCTGTTCCCAAGAACTTGTGAAAGGTTTCGTCCAGTTATTGCTAAACTGTATTCCCAATGAGTCATTCAAAATGTGAGAATTAACTTTTTTTTTTTTTATTGAGAGCTTCGCTGGGTTCAGAGTCTTGCTGCGAGGATCAGCTGCAGTCCAAGCTGAGCTCCCTTCAGTAGCTTGAACAGCTCCTTAATCTTCCTCTCCCCATCGCTTCATCCCCATCCCTACAGTATCATGACTTATTTCTTCTTTGTTGGATGAAGTGAATAGAGAGAATTCAGAGTGAACAGGGTGCTTCTCTTGTGATGGCGTACGTATTGACAGGGCCACACAAAAAGAAGCTAAGATTTAGGAGGTGGCCAGTAAAGAGGCGCTCAGCGCTAATGAAGTGTATCCTTCACTATCTATCAGCTGTCTTGTGACAACTATCAATGGACCAGATCGATACAGATGTGGTCAAAGATTCAGTGGTGCTTGAATGGGAGCACTCACCTCAATCTGTCTGTGCCATTAACTCTTCTCTTTGGTCCCCTCTTCGGGCTCGTGGTAATAAACTAATTCCACACTAGAAGAAGCTCTCCTCTTCTTTCTGGCTGAGGCTTCCTCATATTTAACCAGTTGGATCCGGTATAATGCAGCTGCAGTTGGCAAAGCGTTATCTTAGCTGTCTGGCACTCATCAAGTCTCATATTTAAGAATTTTCTAAGACTGAGTCTGTTGCTTAATGCTGATCTTCCATGCATGAGTATGAGAGCCATAGGTTTCCCATCATGAGGATTATGCTGGGATGGCATTAGTATAAAGCAGCGTAAGTCAGTCGATGATATGGCATATTGGAAAATAAACATGTGGAAACTAGTGGATAATATTTCCTTTTTTTCAAATTATAAATAAAACCTTTAAAGTCCCAGTGTGTCAGATTTAGAAGACTCTTTTTACAGAATGTGACAGTTACTTATATTTACTTTACTACTTGTAAACTTAATTATGCAACTTTCTGAGCACTCATGAGTGTATAATTCCCCCAAAAGACAGACATGGACGACTCATGTAGAGAACCAAGAACAAGTCTTATGGTATACAAGTTGAAAACATTTTAATTGTTGCTCTGAGATGAGACAGAAATCTGTTTTTTAATATTGTATTTGAATATGAATCCATGAATAATATATAAGGTAACGGTGAGTCTAACGTTGCATGTTCCTACAGTTAGCCCTCTTGGCTAATGTGAGGGGAAGATCGTGATTGCGGTATCATGATCGTCGCGCCACATCCTTACTTTCTGCCTCACTACACAAAGGACACTATTTCATGCAATGGAGCTGAGGGTTGGCATTGGGCGTAGACCACGAGCTACGAAATTGTCCAGCATTATCCCTAAGTGTTGCTAGACTGGGCATTGCCGCTGAATGATAGCATTTGATGGAAATTGAGCGCTGCAGAATGATCCATTTATGGACACAATTCTGAAGGAGATTGGGCTGTTGCAGCAAATTTGTTTGCATTTTTGGACTGTGGGTAGAGGCGCTTGCAGCCTGCAGACTGACAATGGATCCTCAGTTGAACAGCTAGAAATTGCTCCACAATATCAACAGTGTTGATAGCAGGAAGCAGCAATGGGCAACGATAAGACAGTTGGTGGAATCATGCTGTCCACAAGTCTTTCAGCATCATTTCTGGCTGTTTCATGGTTTTTCTGACCACTTCCACGTTGTTGCTTTACCAACAGGTGCATGCTGGCGTGGCTAACATGCTTATGTTAGTAGACCCATGTAGTTTCCCCATGCCAGGTGTGGGGAAGTTATAAAAGTCCTCATCTGAACTGTGAGCTCTTTCCAATCAAACCTCAGCCCTCACACAGATTAACATTCATGTATTCTTTACCAGTCAGAGACATTTTCTTTGTTATTGTTTAAGAGGATCACAGTCATACATCTCCTATGAATACAAAGGATGTTTGCTGTGATGAGATCTGGCTCACAGAGAGGATTTCAAGCTTGCACTGATTATAGCCTTATTTATTTTACTGATACATACACAGAATTCATAGTTGGACATGTAAATAATCATAGCTTTCTCTACCAAAAGGACAGAGAAGAATACAAGTATTTTGCAGATGGTATACGTGCACAATGTTGGCGATGACCAATACAGGCCAGGATGGGCCAAAGCAACGTTGACACACACCCACAAAAATACAGAATAACTGAATATTTTCCTGCATTGTCCTAAAACAACGTGAATCCAGCAGATAATGAGTCCAAACACACCAGCTGCAGATCAAATACTTAAAAGAGCAGAGTGAGACAGGGCATGAGACAGCCGAGGTCACACGAAATGCAACAAATTGACCTGATTATTAAAAAATATATTCAAACTCGCTGTGTGGCATCTTCAAAGGAGAACAGTCTGCTGATTGTTGTCGAAAAGCTTTTATCCAACATGCACTGCTTCCCCTGTCCAAGGACGCTCGGACGCTTATCCATGAAACAATTTAATGCCAGCATACTAATGAACAAGTGACAGAAAGAGTTAGCTGCACGTGTGACCTACAGTGACAGAAGAGAGCTTCTCTGCTGATCTCTGGACACAGACAGCCTAATTAGCTTATGTTGAAAACCAACGTGGGGATACTAAATAGCAGATCTCAGCTTCGATCTCAGCCTATGACTTTCACCTTCGTGAGGCTTTTCTGCTGTTTTTTTTTTTTTTTTTGACTATAATCCCTGTCACAGTGACTGCGGGGCGCTCTTTAAGCTGGAGATGTTTGAAAAAGTTTCGGGGAGTGCAGTGGGACAGGGAAGGCTGAGTGGGCCGGATATATTGTGCTTTGAGAATGATCAAGCAAAGAGCAGATTGTGCAGGACAGAATGACATTCAGACAGGTGAGTACAATAACACTCAGTGTGATGGTTGCAGGCGCGTGGGAACTTATTTTTCAGCAAGGGATGCTACCCTGGATACATGCGTGCACGCGCGTGACACCTTCCACACATGTGCATATCATAAACAACTGACATCTTATGTAGTGAATTTTCTAGAGTTAAATGTGAAACTTGGGTGGAAATAATATAACAACACTTGCAGCTTAGTGGCTCTAAAAATATGAAGGAAGGAGATAAGGAAGTATTGGTGTGTGTGCTCAGGAAGGGAAACTTTATTAGCATGCTTCATACAGAACTAAACTTCTTGCGTGGTGACATACCTCAGTGCTCAGTTTGATCAGATCTCTACAGTTACAGTCATTTAAATAAAAGTCCAGACAAAAACAATGTTTGAGCTCACTGTCCCTCAAAAAGCATCTCTGCTTGACAACTCCAAAGTTAGTTGATTCTTTGAAAACAAACTTATGGACGTCGACTCACTTCTTGAGGATTTACAGTTTTTTTCTCGTCCACATTGGCTTCATTTTTGGTTTATTGTAGATTTTTGGAATTCTAGAAGTTTCTCCGTCCCTGACTTTACAGATTTGCTCTATCAATGGATGTTTAGTCTTCAGTTTCTGACACTGACGTGTTTTTAAGCGCTGCGTTTACATGAACAGGCTTTAAACTTTCTTCTCGTGGTGCAATCAACATTTTTCTTTAGCTAACCTGACTAAAATCTTTTAGGGCTCTGAGTTAAATTCCTCCCCAAATATTTCAATTTGAAAACTTCAACATCTCATAAATACTTTAAAAGAAATCACAGAGGTGTTAGACATTATTGTGGGTGGAAATTCTCTTTTGGTGAGACTCAGCTGTGGCTGATGGCATTTACTGCAATATTTCAATGAAAAAGAAATGACATCAAAGTGCTTTTCTGGGTCTTCAGTTCAGATGATGAGTGAACCCAGTCTGACACAGCTCTCAAATTTAACTGAACTCCTGTATCTATCAAAACCATCACCCCCTTTCTCTCTTCAACTGCATCTAGCCAGAGGGAATGGAGCCATTAGAGGGTTCCATCACAAAAACAAATGTCATCACTGGTTTAATCTCCTGCCGCATTTCTTAACATCATGATGTGAAGCTTTTCTCTGATAACACGTTGGAATAAAACAATAAAACTTGAATAAATTACATATGGGCTGAGGCAATCGATAAAGATTTGAGGCTGACTTGACACTGCGATTATTGTTTTTTTTTTTTTTTTATCCCCTCTCCCACTTTCTCACTTAACATGTCCAGGAGAGAGTTGCGTTCACAGCTAAAAAGAAATAATTTCCATTATCTGTTAAAATTAATAAAAATTCAAGCGGCAGCCGAGTTTCCTTGTTATATGTTGAAAAATTCACCCCGCTGAAAGAATATAGCACGGCGATATTTGATCGAAGAGGCACTTCTTTTTCTTTTCTTTTTTCCCCGCCCAACTTAAAAGGGTTGTAAATGAATTCTCAACTCCTCTTCTCGTCTTCTGGCAGTGTTATCATATCCTGCTGAAATAAGGCCATCCCACCAGCTCATACAGAGTGAATTGTGGATTGTATATAATTACTGATTCCTACTGGAATATTTCATACGGAGCAAGATAAATTAAATGATAAGCATCTCAGCCTTCTTAGTGCTTATTTCCTCCTTCAGTGTGTGTGTGTGTGTGTGTGTGTGTGTAAGACGGAAGCACTGACGTTACATTTCTTTTTTTTTTTTTTTTTTTTTTCATTTCATTTTGGGGCCATGAGAGAGAGCACACGGCATTTACTGGCTGGAAAAGCAATTATCGTGAGTTGTAAAGACATTTCAAGACAACAACTCTGTAGAAGTTTGGTAAAGTTCTTTTTTTTCTCATTTCGATGTTTTAAATCTGGAATTTGGAGCAAAATCCAACCTATGGTTCCTCATGAAATATGTCAGTAACAGGACTCTGAGGTGCTGTGAGTAAATATGTAAATAAGGGCTGTCACGTTGGCAGTAATAAATATACAAAGTCCTCTTAGGTTTTCAGAATAAAGCTGAGTCAGTCCCCTCACAGCTAGAAAGTACAAAACCCAGGCCAACAGTATCAGATACAGTTAGGTCCAAAAACAGCTGGACAGTGATAGAATTTTCAGAATTTTGGCTCTGCGCTCCTCCACAATGGATTTGAAATTAAAAGTGCAGAATTTCAGCTTTTATTTAACACATTAAAGTTCAATGAAATGTTTAATAATTGCAGACATTTTTTTTTATTTTTTTTATGCACTGCCTCATTTCAGCGGCTCGAAAGTAATAAGCATGAATGGTTGTTTCTACGTGTCAGCCCTGTGATGAACTGATAACCTGTCCGAGATATACCCCACCATTCAGCAGGGATGGGCTCCAGCTCCCTCGACCCCAAAAACCACAGAACTGTAGAGTAACATTAGGCCTCATGATCAAAGTTTTTATGTCACATTGACACTTCTGTCCATATTCGTATGCACCCCTTGTCCGCGAGCTCTCCTTCTCTATTTTAAGCATCCATGCACATGTGATGTGTCTTCTAGCAGATGGGGAAATAGAAACTGTGTCCAACTGTGCTAACATTTGCTGGTGTATTGAGACTTTTTAGGTGGAACGCCGCTCCTGCCCTGACATTTTGACAGCATCTCATGTTAAGTTACTGTAGCCGGCCCGTCTGCCTGTGCAGAGAGCAGCTGCGCACATGTCCCTTAAATCAAGTTGTGGGTTTTCCAGGTTGTGCAGTGACAGATGGGTTGAATTGTATGTAGTGTGCGGATTGTGTTTCATACACGATCTGGCACTTCATAATAAAGTTTGAGGGCCGTGTAAAGTACAGGAGTTTCCTGGGAATAACAACAAAACTGGAGGATGCCAAGAGATGGGCTTGGATGCAGGAAAAGCCTGGGACGAACCGGAGTGTTGGCAGGTTTGCCATCCACCCCAACCACCCCCATATGTTGACTTTATGACTCTTTATACTTTAACGGCAGATCAAAACGTTTGCCAGACGGCGTGTCCAGGAATAATGCTCGAGTACCTACAGCAGGTTACTTTGAAGTGTAGAGCCACCGACCAAGCTGCCATATTGACGACTTGGGAGTAAGAACAGGTTGGATATCTACCTGAAAACCAAATGTGCCAGAACACAATGAGGCGCACATGTTATCATCTGCTGCTGCTCGCAATTTCACATGAAAATACCAATAATGCACTGCCCCAGTAAACGTTCACAGACTAAAGATTTATCACAAACTTGAGAGGGAATAGTGACTTTTGAATCTGCAGTTGGATGTGACTTTTTAATTTCGTGCCCAACCTGAGGCCAGTCTGCCATTGTTTGACAGTAATGGCATAATTGCTTTGATATTTGAAATATCAAAGCTGTGGGTCTGTTCTCCAGGCGTAATGAGTCGTGAAAAATCCAAGGGTGCTGTTTTAGGTTGTTGTTTTTGGCTGCATGTGACTCCTCAAGTGATTTCCCTTTCCTCTGCCTTTGAGAAATGACTTCACCCTTTGTGATCGAGGGTGAGGTAGTTGTCTCTCTGAGTGAGCTATTGTGTCATCAATCACAAGACGCCGTGAACTGAAAACTGAATTCATTTAAAGTGGAAAACGAGAATTTCCAAGTCCTTCCTCCTCAGATGGGTAGATGACAAACGGACAGGCGGACAGAAGGACACGTATCTTTAGTGACATTTCCTGATAACGCTAACATCTACATGTCCGGGGTTATGTTTCTATGGAAACATTGATTCCAGCTCAGCAAGCTAAATGTCGGTTGTCTTGCACAACTTACTTAGGAAGGAGAATCGACACCCTATTCCTCGCCTGCTTTTAACGATTGTCTTGAGGTCTAGTTGAGATATTTGAATAAACTTTTTAAATTGACAGGTACAGCAACTGTTCCTAGGAGCAATAATGAGGGAGCAGATGCTCTATTGACTATTTGTTTTGCAAATGGCGTTGCTGTTGCTTCGCACTACACTTGGTGAGATTTTTAGCCGTGCTCACAGCACGACGAGAGGGATGTTTGTCCGTCTGTCAGTTCACCACTTAGAGAGAGAAATATCTGATTACAGTGGAGAGTAACAGGGCTGCATTTTTATGTCCCAGCAGTGAAATTGTTGGTTTTTCAATTTCATGTTTTTTTCAGTCAGATTTGTGGCATGATGCTTGATGAGTCACACAACTGTGTTTTCAGTATTGATACATATAATGAGCTATTCTTGGTACAGTATGACATTTCAACTAAAATGGCTTATTATGTTATAATAATGTATGGTACACATGCAACTCTGTATTCTATGAATTTAGATGTTGCAAACTGACGTTTATCTTGACAAAAATGCTGCAGCAACTTTACTGCAGCAGATCTAAAGACTTGTTACGGTAGATGTAAGAGTTATACATAAAAATTAAATAAAGAAATAAATAAACATGTTCCAGATCAAAACCGCAGTAGCCATATACCATTTTGTACTGTACAGCTGTTTCTTATGTATTAAATATCTGGGTTGATCTTTGAACACCTTGTTCCCCAGAGGATGAAGTCTACTAACTGTGGTTATGCTCTGATAACCACCATCAGCAGGTAAAAGCTTTATTTGTCCAGTGATTTCAACATCTACTGGATGAGTCAACATGGAAACGTCTGACATTGACGGTTCCTAGACAATAAATACTACTGACTTATTTTTGAAACAGCTAGCCATCAGATACATTATATTGATTCCCTGTCTTTAAAATCAATTCTTTGGTTTCTAACAAAATACCAGAATAAAGACGGCATCCCACTCAGCCACAGGAAACGGTTGTCTGATGTAAACATGCTGATACGCTGAACTAAGATGGTGAACATAGTAAACATACATACTGCACACTGACACATGCACCTCATCGATGTGAGCATGTTGACATATTGATTGTTGTTAGCATTAGCTCAAAACACAAACAGCATCTCTGGGAGTTTCTTGTAAAGTATCCTCAACATTGATTTTTTTGTGCTTCTGTACAGAAGTAATCGTTTCCTGATCAGGTCTTCAGAGTATCCTGGTTATGTTCTTGCACATGTAAACTTCATGTTATTTGAAACCAGTTTTGTGGATTGAAATTGAGAAAGGATGTCATTCAAACATCTAGTCAAGTCTTCCAGTTGTCTTTAATTAGAGCAGCATCCTCGCCTAGTCGGTAAAGTTGTACCTGCAAGAACCTGCAACCTGAAATAAAACTGAGCAGCATGGATAATAAACTGTGAGTCTCTGAATCTTCGCCAACAAATGCAGGGTCACGGCCCGTGCTGATTTTGTTCATGCTTGTCACATTGTGGCCATCTTTCTTGATCATTTGGGGTGAATATGTCACTAATGTCAACCTCAATCCTGCTCCCGCCCAACAGGAAATTGACACGACAACCGGCTGATGAATGAAGTGAAAAGAAATGGCAGTTCAGCTTGATTATCAGGCCAGATAAATTGCATCGTTGCTCTTGTCTTCCATTACCAGTGATCAGCCAAAGGAAAGAGAGGCCAAATATAGCCCAGTGGTGAGCGCAACAGTATCCAGGCAACCGGAAACCAGAATGGGCAAATTCCCACCTGCTCCAGGAACCTCGTGTATCCAGGTGATCAGAATAGGAAAACAAACAGGTTTCTCTATATGTGGACATGCACATTTGATTTGTTTCACTCTGAGCTATACTTATCAAAACCATCAGCTAAGTAATGAGTGCAACATTTGTGGCAGCCTGTTTACCGTGCACCACTGGCACACTCCTCTGTCTGGCACTAGCAGAAGTGATTAAAGGGCAGCTGTCAAGAGATGCGATTTTATCTCCCCCAAACAGGAGCAGAGCAGAGCTGACAGCAGCAACACTTACACCTCACATGGGATGGGCTCGACCAAGACAAATGGAATTATGTCTTTCTCCCATTTTGTCAAGCGCCTTATCTGTCTGAATCGATGCGGCTTTCTCCTACCCACAGGGAGCGGGAAGAAATGTGAGTGCAGTCGTTGCAGGTAAATAGTAATTGGACTCTTTCCATTCCCCCGTTTTAAGTCTGGAACAAAGTGAAACTTCTTCCTGACTGGAAGAAAATATAGCATAGAGGAAGTGGCAGAGATAACAGCCAGGCAGCTGAGTCTTAAGCTCTACATCAACAGTGTTATTGTATGTGCTTTTCACTCCGTCAATGACAAAATGTCACTTAAATCTGAAATCTGTCTCTGTTGATACAGTTGAGCTGCCTGTGTGTATTTGGAAACTTGTAATGCAATCACATAATCATAGAACACTCGCAGATATGCTGCTGTATGTGAGAGCAGTGGTCCAAGTGAGTGTTTAAACACACAGATTAAGATATAAAAGAGGTTCATGTGATTCATATTCATGAGTGGAAGGAGGAAAAGAAGTTCTAAATACGCAGGGAGGAATACTAACGTCAGGAGATTTAATTTACCTTAATAAGTGCATAAGAATTAACATATTTAGTGTTAAATTCAATAAAAAAAAGACTGTGTGAGTATGTAAGTTCATTATTGACCATGGACCGTGGACAAAGATCCACTTAAAGAGTGAATAGGACCGGAGAAGATCGGCTCTGAAAAAAATAACCTGTAAGTGGACCTTGAAATATTCAGTGAAAACATGTTTAACATTCTGATCTGAATCTGTATAATGTTGCTCTCTGATGAACCGTGTGTGTCCAGGAGGATGAAAAAACTCCAGCTCAGGAAATAAACGCTAAACAATAAAACACCGTAAAGAGACGCATTTAGCAGCCAGGAATGGAAATCTATGTTTACACAGTCATCAGTGAATCGTTTAATATATTTAATGGATTTACACGGATTGTGAGCGATATTAATGGTTCTAACGACGTGCAGGTGCTTCAGATCCTCGACTCTGCTGTTTACGTCCACCTCAGCTGCTGAGCTATCAATAGCATGGCTGTCCTACATGTTTCCACACAGCACATTGGCCTAATCAAAGCGCTCTTACCTTCGTGGACTGGATTTGCATAATCTAGGCTAATGGCCATCTGACCCGAGGAAAGATCACAGAGCTTATCGTCTTTCCTCCAATCAAAAATGTCATGTATCCAAAGCTATCCTCTTTCAATCTATCCCACATACGTGATCTAACAAAAGCTCTTTTCATTGATCAATAAGATTCTAAAAGCTGACCATAGACAATGATAATATGCACATTAGATATATAGACGAAAAGTCAGCAATGATAAGAAAATCTACAGATGAAACCTACAAAGAATCATTAACATCTCATTCAAATATTCAAAAATAATTAAATAAATATATATTTTTTCTTTTTTTCTGCTGCTGGCAACTAAAGCGTTATTACCATTTTAATGAGTGTGCTTTGGCCGCTCGGAGCACCTCGTTAAGGTTACACAAAGATCATTGTCTTACTTAATTATTGAAAACTTTCAAGTTCAAGGCAGGGAAACGTTGACCATCTGTCCCCTAACCTTGACTGATCCTTTCAGAGCTTAAGGTTGACAACATCTGGGATGCGGGACGTAAACCTCGATCTCCGGTGTCAAAATCGTGTGGTTGGGTAGGAGACGATTGGCTGAACTGTGACTTCTGTGCAGCATGAGGACGACACTTTGGTAATATATGAGTAGAATGAGTAGGAGATTAGGTTAGAATTCAAAATATCTATTTTTTATTGTTTTGGAAAGTACAAATAAAATCGTCTGACCTTTAAAGAAATGGCTTCTGTTTCCCCATTCAGCCATCTTATACTTAAAGAGCCTAATTCTGCAATTCAAAATGCCTTTTAATTAAAGAGAGGATTGTGGAGTCATAGCTAAATATAATTACACAATCATACAGCAAACATTATTTCTAGATGCTGAATGTACTTTTTTGAATGTCAAATGCAAAACAGAAATGTGCATACATCTCTATTCAAATTATGTTAGCAGAAGCACTTTTATTTACTGTATAATCGTCGCTTTATCAGGCTCCAACCATGAACTCCTCTGCCATTTGGTTTGCCCTTTATATTTGCCAGGACTTCTTGCCTTTTTAAATGCAG
The DNA here is from genome assembly GCA_023373845.1 of Nibea coibor. Classification (NCBI taxonomy): domain Eukaryota; kingdom Metazoa; phylum Chordata; class Actinopteri; family Sciaenidae; genus Nibea; species Nibea coibor. The sequence goes on along the minus strand of CM041718.1, from coordinate 25,378,102 downwards.
AGTGGAGATGAGCAACCCCAGTGTGTGTGCATAACACACACACACACACACACACACACACACACACACACACACACACACACAAACAGGCACAAACACACATTCTCACCTCATTCATTCACATTAGCTGCTTTTCACCCTGCTTATGCAGAAAGCCTCCATTTCCAGGTGTACATTTTTTTCATTACAAGGGGAATTGAAAAGGAGATGGGGACTACTTTTTTTTTTTTTTTGCCTTTCTCCCAGTGATGAGTTCATGCATTTGAAGAGGAGCTTTGTCACCCGGGAATTAGCACTCCATGCATGCACCCTCCCTGCTCTCCCAGACGGCCTTTACATCATCCAAGGCAGAGAGAGAGAGAGAGAGAGAGAGAGAGAGAGAGAGAGAGAGAGCTGGCTTCATGCTCAGAATAGAAGAAATTGAAAAAAGACGAAATAGGAATTCACCGGCATGCGTGCGTGTGCGGCGCAGAATAAAACTAATTATCTGTATATTGATAAATCTTTTCTGGACCAGAGCGAATACATACTTAATGAGGGGTTTGTCAACATATTTCCATCTGATTTATTCCATTTCAATAAGATTGGTCATATTTAACCGCAGAGGTATCTCGGGAGGGCTACGAGCTACGAGCTCCTTGAAGGCAGCATCTTGACTGAATTTAACACCCCGCAGGCGCTGTTCCTCCCACATATCAACCACAGCAGACAGCCTGTATTAAAAATAAATGAAATAAATAAACATTACATGGAGATGAAACTTCAGATGTGTGAGCGCATATGTACATGTGAATAATGTGTATATTTCACGTGCACAACTTTTGAAAGCGCGTGTTCTAGTCGTGTTTCTGCTTGTGGCGCTGTGTGTGTTTGAGCCGTGGGGGTGAGTGTGTGCACGAGTCTGTCCACAGCAGATACAGTATGTGTCGAAGCCAGCTGCTTGCTCATGATGCCACTGCTCATTAGTTGGCTATTACGGCTGCTCTGACTCTGGACTCTGCAAAGGTGAATACTTAAGAGGATATCACAGTTGGCAAGGTAAGGTAAGACACCTGGTGTGGCCGGCATGTGTGGAAAGTGTATCTTTGTGACAGCACCGGTACAAAAGGCCTTATGTGGCGACACATCAGCGTCTTCTCCCACAGGAATATCTCATTTCATGTTGTGAGTAGGAGTCCACGGTGCCGCCTTTGCCGATCATGTGCTTTTTTTATGTTCCTTCATATAAATCCGGTGAAAAGGTTCTGAATCATCAAATTGCTGCGTAATAATGCTGCATTGTAATCTAAACAACCAGACTCCCTTTTCACTTCTTGACAGAGTAATTAGCAGCTATGATCCGGCATGAATGTTCAGATTATAAAGCTCCTGAACTTGTAACTCTCAAAGTTCCTCTCCTCATTGTTGGGCAGAGGCATCATTTGCTTCGCGTTCCAAAGTTCAAATTCAAGAAAAGTACATGAAATAAGGAGGCATTCTGTTTTCTGGTGAATGCTGCTTTGCTTCCAGTGTAGACCCTTATATCAACTTTGCAAAGTCTAATCTATCGATGCAGGGTGGTTTTAAATTCATCTGGCATTGACATTATGCTAGTGAAAAGCAAGGAGCGCTTTGTGGATTTATCTTTGACTCCCACGCAGTTCTTGGCTTCTAATTTTCTGATAACGGCAGGACACGAGTTCTTTCCGTAAAAAGACACAACTTGAAACTCGAATGTGCAATTACAGCAGAATGAAAGTCTGGGGTTCTTCCATAACGTGAGACCACAATGGAAGCCCTGAAAGAAAGAAGAAAAAAAAAACCCAGTGCTGTTTTGTCCAGCTGCATTTGTTGGTGCAGGATTGCATTCCAAAGCAATAGATGTGCTGTTGATTTTGGGAATTATTTTTCACTCGCTGTTATGTGTGAAACTCTTCCCTGAACCACAGTGGCTCAACCTCCAAATCCTCTGAATGCGTGCTGCTAGAGTCAGTTCCTGCCCTGACTAGCCCTTATCTTGGGATACAGGCTGTTCTAACGTCTGACAAAATCCAGACAGATTAGCCCTGACTAGGAGTTAAACGAGTCACCTTCAAAGCCTCAAAGACTATTATCTGTTACCACTGAGCAAAAGGTCCTTGAGAGCGCAAGCTGTGTAGTTCACAATGTTGGAAAGAGATCACAATTTAGATGCAATATTTTCTGCAATGAAAATGATGGATAGGTTACTGATAAAATGCAACAGACGCGGCATCCAGAGAATGACAATGTTTAAAAGCAGGAGCTCAGATGCGGTCTGGTTTTATTTTGGTCAAAATATCAGCTGATATCCTTGTTTCGAACACTTTGTTATTTGTAAAAGAAACATTGTTTTTCATTGCAGCAGAGATAACAAAGTGTATATGAACAGATGAACTACGTTCATACATTCTCAGAACTTATCGGCTGTTTGTCTCGGAGTTCTTAAGTAATCCGTCAGCATTCCTTAAGCGACTCATGAGTTTTCTGATCTGCCACCTTTACAATTAGTCCTGTAACCCTCCGGAAAGATCGCCTTCGTTAGTAGTAGATAATTGAATCCAAGTCTCTGTTGTTGAGGCGACACACTTTAATTATTGTGTCCTTCCCAACAGTGAAGATCCACTGGACATGATAAAGTGCAACACTTTAAACAAGCCACTTTACTTGCTAATTTATAGACATTAAAATCAGGCCAGCGAATTCATCCTCAAAGTCTAAGAATGTTTAAAACTGCAGGACCAATATTCATTGTAATGTTATGGCAATATATCTCTGCTATTTTTGTATTCAAATTTTATACTATTTGGATAAAACATCTCTGTCTCAGTTACTATTACTCATTCTGTTATAGCTTCAATAAATTTGACCATAGAATCTGAAATAATGAGCAAACCATGAAATACAGAAATCAGATCATCTAAACAGATTCAGTAGATCAGCAGGAAATTATTCATCAGTGCATCAGTAGTTACTAAGTGTAAGTGCATTTTATCACTGTGGGCGTGTGATTACATAGAAGCACTGCAAACATGGTCTAAATAAGCATTTATGAATCAGAATGTGCAATGATTATCTCCACCACATGCACTCCAGAGACTAAACTTCCTCTGTCTCTTCTTCTTTGGGGTCGGGGTTAAATAAATAACCGATGCTGTTGCTTTAATGCAAAGGATGATAATTATTTACATAACCTTTGTCAGAAAAGGTGTAATTGTGCTTCTGCTGCTGAGGACAGCTCACTCTCAGGCTGGAAAAGAATAAAAATGAGTTGAAATCTATCTGCCTTGCCTGTTCTTATTCCTAAATGATGACCATCTCTCCAAAAATAATCGATCGCTCCAGTAATTGTGTTGTTAATTACAGTAGGCCAGGGGCGCCTCCCGCTCGTTTCTACTCTATTTCCCTGTAACCATGAAGAATTACAGAATCTGGAATTTGATTGATGTTGGTTACGATCAGCTCCTTAATCCTGCGTAGTGCTCCTCAACTGTATCACGCTGAATTACAAATTGCCTTCATGCTAATGGAGAATCATGAATAATCCAAAAGAACGAGTGCTCGTGCAGACGCACACGAGCCAGACCTCACATTTAATTTATGAACGTGTGAAATCCACATATGAAAAAAATACCATGAGAAAAGTTCCTTATGTAGCGATCACCATTGCTCGATGATTCCCCTCTGCTCTGGAACATTTTAATCACTGGTAAACATGTTGCGAGCAATGGGAAAATAATGAAGATTAAGTCAGGAAGAAATTGAGTAGGATTTAAATTAAGCTGCTGACACTCCTGCATTATGGTGACATAGAACATTAATTATTGCAATATAAAAATGCCCTGAAGCCTGCTAAACACTTTATCTTTGTTGCCTGCAATGTTTCCATCTCAACATTGTTCAGCGCTAATTTAGCAAGAACCCAGAAGGCCTTGGAACAGCCTGTTCACTAATGAATGCAAAATAATTGTCCAGTTCCACCTTCTCGTGTACAAATTATTGCTTTTGCATGTGTGTGTGTGCGCGTGTGTGTGCCTTTGTGGGTGTGTGTGTGTCATATACTCATTGATTACAGTCCTGGTTGTGTTTTTTTTTTTTTTTTAATGACTCTCACTGAAAACCTTTACACACTTCATCATGATCTCCTGATGTATGAAGGAACAGTAAAAGATTTAAGGAGTATCATTACCAGTTACCATTGGCATGATAATTTCATTAATTACAGCGATGTGATTAACTGTCTTTCGGAGCTAAAAGAGGGCAGCCAAGACATAATTTGGAGAAATGTTTCCTCTGGAAATGAATATTCGAGACAGTCCGGTTAGGCTGAAAGGCTGCTTTTGCAAGGTTTCACGCTCAAATGGACTGGATTTAATAGATGTGGTGGCAGCTTAAATATGTACCTCAGAAATATAGTCCTATTCACATGCAGGCACCTATTTTGCACTTTTGCAAGTCAATGCTGCCTTTAAGTACCCATGAGTAAGCTGAGCAAGATAGTTCTGTCTAAACTGAAACAGAGCAATAAATAGCATTTGAATAGCTGGGACAGAGCATAGTGTGTCAAGTGGAAACCACCAATGAAATCCATCCCGTTTGGGTCAGCATTTTTAGTCTTATGGACCAATGAAAAGATGTTTTATCATTAATCTAAAATCGTAAAATAGCTTTGATTCGGCTAATACGCTGTGTGGAAACATGCAGGACAACCTCGCTCTTGATGGAGATGAAGTGAGATGAACACAAGCAGGAGGATCAAGGATGAGAACCACTCAGATATTATACATTCACCTTTGCTTACAATCCAGTCCATCCACTTTAAATATTAAACGGTTCACCAGATTTTCATCAAACGTGTTTTAGGTTTATTTTGTGAGATAGTTTCTGAGAAACGAGAAAAGTAAATACATTTCCATTCGTCTCATTCGTCAGATCTCATGCCCTCAGTTTGTAATGAAGTCTTTCCACTAACCCTTCTTTGGTTTCCATGCTCAGGCCGAGATAACCCTGGTGACTGATGATTTCTCACACTTGGCAAAGACAAAGGGAGACAAATAACTGTATTCACAGGGTGAGTAGTGCTCGCCACGACTGGTAAATGTATCATCTGCTGTGTACGGTTTCTCTCCACCTGATGGAGTTCAATATTCGCTCTCCTTTTAAGTCAAGTTTGGTCTCTATCAACTCAAAACAATGAACCTAACCTAGCTAACAATATATGCTGTTTGGTGCTGGTACAGGTGTACAGTGGATTTACAAGAGCTTTGTGTGCTGCAAACAGTTGCCCGCTGCTGCAGAAAATTGGGCCGATCCGCAACGCTGACCCCATACAGCAAATGTGTCTTAAAACTGAAATAACGAGCTGAAAGGAGCTAAAAAGCTTAGTATAGAATTCTCTGTGGATTCTTCAGAGTGACACCTTTCACAGGACACAGAGCTGTTTGACTGTTTTAATCAGTTAGCAGAGTTTCATATTTCCCCCATATATTGTATGAGTTACTAGGATACTGTTGAGTGCACGGAGCTGATTATTTTGAGACGCATCAGGTGCAAAAATTCTGCCTCCCTCTGACATTTTCTCTGATTTGTTTCCAGGATTCTAAGCCTTCAAAGTTCCTGACTCCAGACATTACACTAAAAGCAAACCCATGTTTTTTTAAAGTCATTTTCTTAACCCCACCACATAAATTTAATAATTTGCCCTCTTGCTTGACGTGCTTTCAGGCAGTCATGCGTGCCATATGACCCCAGGCAATAACTCCAAGGGGGCTGGAAAGGTGACCTCTGTGAATTGCATGCATGTGACGAGGCATTGTCAGTAAAAAGGCGATAATAGCATGCACAGTTGAATTCTCCATCATACCCAGAGGTATGTATGTGACAAATGAGATATGTTTCACGGTGGGATGGGAAAATGGCAACCGTTTGAGGACGTGGTGTGTGCCCTCTTCAAAATACGTGACAAATCTCATTCCATTTAATTAGATTCATGTGTCACTCTCTAAACAAGCACGGGAATGACAACATGTTGCTGATGGACGTTACCCATTGCACACTTGATTAAAGCCATTTATTGTTAAATCACAGTAATTAGACCTGACAGGAAACATGGCTGTAACTCATTAGTGGGCTAACAGATAATAACTGCACATTAATGCATGATTTTTTTTTTCCAGCATGCTGCACAAGTGACATTGTACAGGATAGGACTGGTTTCTGTTTAATTTAAATGTTTCATGATCACTGAGAATTTAAGTTTAAGAGTTTAAGTTATACTATTTAATAATCTGTTTTCTTTGGCACACTGTTATTGATGTTTGCTTCTGTATAATAAAGCCAGTTCTCCCATAGTCGTGAATTCCAGGCCAACAGTCTTTGCTTTGAATTTCTTTCATCCGCAATATTTGCTTCATCTCCCTTCTTCTCTTAGTTGAAATAAATGCTGCTTGTTTGAAGTATGTTGAAAGATGATTATGATTTAGAAGATCTTGAAACAAACGCTTAAATTGGGTTATTTGAAGTGGTTTATCCAAATTCAGTGGGTTACCTACAACGGAGAGCACTGCTTTGTTCTGCAGCAATTAACGTGCATCCAAACTAACGTGTTAAAACACTGAAGTCACACAAGAAGACAAACAAGCTAACCGATTACGCATTCTGGTAAAATTCCAAGTTTTGTTAATGATGCTTGGTTGCTTTAAAGACAGCATGAATCAATAAAAACAGTTCAATTTCCTGCTGTAAAGGGCGTACTGACGGCCAGTTAGAGCAGTGAAAAGATTCTAAATATAGCCTACACTGAGACTGATATCTTTTGTTTTTATTCTTTTAGGTAGCTAAATATCTTTTGTTGCTGCCCCTGTCCGGCCTTGTTTTTCTCTAAACTGGAGGCATGCCAACTGGCATCTAATACACTGACTGTGGGTAAGTATCTCATTCAACCCCACTTCAAATAACTTGAAATATCCCTTTGCAACACTGTGCAAAATATTTCACGCAACACCAATTTTAGCCAGGTCTTTCCTGTGACAAATCCTTGGTGCTCAGGAAGCGATATGCTCAGGAGCTTGAAGCCGTGTTGAACATATCTCTCTTTTTTTAATCAATATGTGGAATGGGGAAATGAATCTGAGTGGAAACTATGCTACCTATAAAAACTTAATTAAAACAGCATCCAGGGGGACACATTTTATTGGGCACACTGTTTTAGTGACAGCTGATCTGAGTCAAAATGCTCCACTAAGTATTTACCATCAAATTCATCATACGGCTGTCCATCGAGGCAGCATTAGATTACAACAGTATCAGTGCCGGATACCTTTGCAGCATAACTTCTCCGGTGATCCTGCATGCACTGTACCTAGAAAGTGGTAGCAATTTCCTCCTGATCCCTCACCGAGGTTACAGTGTCCTTGGTGTGATAATCCATTTAGCTGTTAAAGAGTCCTTATCAGCCATGCATACTCGAGTGGTACATGGTGTATGGGACCAGAGTCAAAATGTGACACAATGGCTCTCATCTCAACTGAAACATTGCTGTTCAAGCTTCAGAAAGAGTCATCAGCACCGGTGACAACGGCCAGTTCAGCAGGGCAGAGTGCTCCTCTCTGAGGTAGGTAGGGCTAATAGTGGCTTGACAAAAATTGGAATGAGTCAGTGACCATGACACGAGCCCCTTGGCTGTTAGGTATTGTTTTGCAATGTCTGTGCAATTTCCTGTGAAGTTCCCATAGTCTGACAGTCCAGTCAACATTAATGAACTTCAAAAACTCTCAGTGGGAACACTGAACTAGGAAACTTGAAATTCTATAGTCATCAGGATATAGAAGAAAATCCCATTCTTATCCACTATAATGCTGCCATAGATTTGATAAATTCTACCTTGCATTTCTCAGTACATTTTGCTATTTGGAAGTGCATTTCCCTGCATTGTGACTAAGCACATAAGTGTAGACACGTTGCCATGCTGAAATATTTCTATAGCAGATGAAATAAAGTTTGATGAGCGAAATGGGTTTGACAGTCTGAAGAGCCTCAGAACTGAAAGAAAACAGCTTCTCTCTAGACTCACCATTTTGCATGTTCAGCAGTCATTCGGGGAGAAATCCATCACCAATGAGGCAAAACCCATATTTTCTCCACTGGAAGTAGCCTCAGCAGGCCAGAATGAGTAAGATACATGGCTTATTTGGTGACAGGAAACTCTCTTGCTGATTTCTGGATTGCTCTTTTTTCAGCTAAATGTACAGTAAAACCTGCTGGTCAGCCCAGCTTAGATTTTGTGGAGGGGGATGGGGTGTCTGAAAGGCACTTTAGGAAATATAAGAAACCAGCAAGTGAGGTAGATGTGAGAGGTGGTGGGCAGCCCTGTGGCGAAAATGTAAATTTAACAGGGAGACCAACCCTTTAGGTTGGAAAATCTGTCTGCAAGCAACACTGCTGTTATAAATCCTAGGCCCCATGACAACAGCTCACTCGAGGTCTTGAAACTCTAGATATCTATAATCCAGTTCTGGGTCCCTGAATCATTTGTGGGTTTCCTCCCATTCTGCACCGCTGTCTGCAACCTGCTTTTTAAAATAGTGTTACTTTAGTGAAACTTAACATTTCAGTGCAATCCCATCTACAGCACCTAGAACTGCTCGACTGTCGCAGTTAGTCATGTAGCTACTCGACAGTCGTGGCGTGCTAAACATTTTAAAATGCAAATCTATACATGCCTCAGGATTCTGGAGAGTCCACTGCAACCTGGGATGTTACATGTATTGACTTCTTTGGGTAGTACTTCTCACTGTGACTGTTCAAAGAGCACTTTTATGTGACTCACAGCGTCAGCAACAGCAACCTTTGCCTAATATACGTTATTTCATATAGAAGAAGAAAATAGCACACTGTAGTTTAATGAGCAGTCATCATACACATTATAGATACTTACTGGCCACCAACTGCAGAGTAAAGTGGGCTTTCTTATGCTCTAACTAGCTCTCAATTCCCCACTGGACACCTACAGTCTGTTAACAACAGAAGAAATATTAAATCTCATCAAGCTTTATTACATATGCAAAGGGTAGAGGGTGGAGGATACGGTCTACTGCTGCAGGCTGTATCTACAACAACAGTTGCAGATACAGTTAACACCCACTGTAGAGAAATGTACGGGATCGTGTGTGATGTAATGGAAAAACGATTATGTCACTATTATGAATTATGTTGTTGTCATCATTCAAATAACACTGAACATAATTGTTTACAGAGTATACATTTTTAGATGCCAACATGCTTATAAAAGCTTTCTTGCAGCCTCCATCTCCAGTATAAGCCAGCAGGACTCTGTATTATCTAAAGAAACACCCATCACTTATTTGTTGCAGGGGTTATGTTGTCTCTGGACGATCTCTCAGTCTCTGCCTGAGTCATCGCACATGCTCATCAAAGTCCACCCAGTGTTCATCCAGAAATGTCTGAAATGTGTCGTGCTGACAGGAAGTAGTTTAACCAGAGCGTAGCCAGTTGTATCATGGCCTATGTGTCAAGAGTCTGAAGGACTTCAAGGAGCAGCTTAGAAGTTATTCGTTGAAGCTGCTCAGAAGAGCTCAGTTTATACATGAAGTCTGCAGAAGGAGCTCACAGTGGATGGATTGGTGTATAACCGACGCAAGGACTCATCATCTTTGTTATTTAAAGCCTTTGATGCTTGAGTGCAGAGTTCATGTCTCATCTCCCACAAACAGCTAACATATGTTTCTGTTAATCCTGATGTTTCACGGCTATTCCCTAACCTTAACTGTTTTTCTCATTTAGGTACGATGGATTCATCAGCTCACACTGAGGCATCATTATGCTGGAAATCTGCACTAAATCCTGGATGTACTGGGTTAAGACAAACTTTGACTATGTCTTAAATGAAACTAATAGTGATACTTCAAATAGATGTCTAAATTAATCTTGTTCATAAAGCTGTCTATTTCTTGACTAGCGTAAGTAGGACTAATTTACTAAATTAAGAAACTGCATCAAACTCAGCTCCCATCATTCAGCAGAAAATGTTTGCCTGCTGGAAGAATCCGTATGTTACGAGGACATTTTACTCAGAAAATTCGGTGAAAACTGCAACAATAAAAATAACTCCCAGTAACATTAAATCTCGATGCATTGCAGATCTGTAGCAGAGCTGACACGAGGTGGCTTTTTAACGTAGCAGGTCTCAGCGCTGCGCTTCTGCTAACTCGTCAGTCAAGCTGAGGATAGTTTCCACTGTGCTGGAGGCTATATGCACTGTCTAAAACTCTATCCCTCCTCATTGTCTGCTCCACAACATTGTTAGCAGTGTTACTGTTAAATTATGTGCCATGTTTTCACTTTTGTCATTTGGTGGCCAGTGATTGTTACCATGGAAACATGGCTATAAGTTTGGAGTTAGTTTGCGGGTAAATCTTTAAGTTTAAGGGTCCAGTGTGTCAGATCCATATCTATTTACAGAATGAATCTAATGTATGTTTTCATTGAGCTGAAAAATAAGAATTTTGTTATTATTTTATTACCATAGAATGAGCCTTTTTATTTCTACAGAGCGAGTCCATGTTGCGTGTCTCTACCAAACCAAACACTGGCTTTAGAAAGGACATTTGGCAGGTAGGTTCTCGTACATACTTGGAGGGTGAGGCAAGGGGTAATCAGTCGGTTGCAGTCTGCAGCATCAGTGTTAGATGTCACTAAATCCCACAAACTGGTTGTCGGACTGGGCTAGCTGTTTGTTTGCTAACTGTTTCTGAAAGTTACCACGCCCCAAATTGCTGCAAAGAGAATGATCCTACAACTACAGTACTGCAGGGATATTTGCTCATTTACTATTGGAGTAGTATGAACACCCCTCCTGCTAACAAAACTCTTTGATTCACTGACAGTATTGGTGCTTTTACAACATAGGCCAAGGTCAAATGACATTATGTAAATGTGTTATTATATCAGCATATAAAAGGAATGAGTATAATCAGCAAAGAAGTGAAGAGTTACACACAAACAGACTAGAATAGCCTCTCCAATGGAATCCTCAGTGTGAGCTTAATTACCATTGACATATGTACAGATGGTAGAGTCACTCAGTATGCTAACCTCCCAATACACCCAGAGAGAAGTGGGATAAGAGGGGGAAGTACATTAGCACTTGATATATGCATTTCCCTTTTGTAGTTCGAGATGCAGTCTATGAAGCAAATCTAAACTTCTATTATGATGATGTGACTGCCATCAACAACCCATGAAATAGTAAAGACTAATAGATAATGCATAAACAGACTAATAGCAGTGCTACAGTAGGTAGTTCACTGAACACTGCAAGCATTGTGATAGCTGTGTATCCATAACATATTTATGAATGCAGGGACATTTCTCTCCTTTCTTTCCAGCACACACGCCAGATAATAAACAAACACTCATTAATCATCTTCATGCAGCCGAGTTCAGGCCTGTGAGAGGAAAATATAATGGCAGTCATGGCACCTGCTGTAATTCCAATATCCTTTATAATTTACCTTGACCAGACTGTTTTGAGCAGAGAATCTGTTCCAGTCATGAAGTTGGGCCACCATGAAACAGTGTCAAATTAGTATTCAGGGGCGGTTCGTCCATATTTTTACTGCCAGGGAAGTGATAATCAGGAATTCAAGATGCATATTCTGTGTTTGTCCCTTTGACAGAAAACAATTGTCCTGCTGTGCTCTCTGCGTTTGGAAAGCAGCCGTCTTGGGTATACAGGATTTGAACTCTCTCACTTTCAATCTCTTGTCTCTCAACGTGCACACTCATGCAGTCACACCGGCGCACTACAATAATCTGTACAGTGCTTCACAACAGAAACCAATCCCTCCCTCGCCAGATTCAGTCTGATAACAAACCTGCTCGTCATGACTTCAAATGGATAAAGATTACCATCCAGAAAAGGAGCAAAACAAAGAGGAAGGAATACAGGAAAGACAAACAAATGTAACACGAGAGCAAACCTCAAGCGTGGGGGGTAATAAATCACAGTAAAAAGGATAGTCGAACTTTCTCTCCTCCTTTACAAGAGACTGCTGCTAAAAATGCTGGCGAGGCTATTCCCAGCAGGAGGAAACTTCTGGAGATTACTGTGTAATAAGCCTGAAACGGGCTGCGGGTGAATTGAGACTGAGCGTTCACCCTTCTTCCAGGGTCATGGGACTCATTCTCTCAGGAACAGCCACTTGTCTAGCAATCTCTGGTCAGATGTGTTAGTGGTAAAGTGAAAAAGAGGAAAGGAGAGAGAGGGTCATTTCTGGACCTTCGGGCCATTGTTTGCCTGCCTCTGCTCAATCGACGTATTTCAAAAATCTCATGTCGACCAAGAACTTAGAAATAACTTGAATTTTAAATATGTGTCTGAGCTTGACACCTTCTCATTGAAGTCAAACATCATTTTCTTCTTTTTTTTGTCTTCTCCGCGTCACAAGTTTCCCTGAAGCAGTTTTTTTTCTGCAAAATTCAACAAACTTGCAAAAGACATGACCTTATTTCACAAGGTTTTCCTCTTTCTGGTGTCATTGCTTAAGATTTTATTAGATTAACTTATTTGTCTATTTTAACATCCAAATTTACATATCTTACTACAAAGGTAGTATTTCATAATGGATTTAATTTCATGTATAGAGGCCCCACTTCGGGCACCATGGGATCTGCATTTAGATCAAGGTAATGACATTAAATTACTGGCCTTTGTATCTACATCTGGTATTATGCACTCTTATCTCTCATCTGTCCTGATCTGCTCAAATCTAAATATGCAAATTAGGCTGGCAGAGCTGGAGCAGTGAAGAAACATGGCATGACCCAGGTCAAGGTCCAAGGATCTGTTTCCTTTGGCAAGGGGACGTTGTGTTGCTTTTTTCCTCAACAGCTTGAGACAGCAGGAAAAGTTAGGTGACCTTTCAACTTTCAGTATTTGTTTTTCTTAGTTACGTACAGTGCAGATGGCATTTACACCTGTTTCCCTGCAATTAAATTGCAAGTCAGACTATCTTCAGATGGTTAAAAAACATGTTAAGGAGATTCCACTATTTCTCCAAGCTCTTATTCTCACAACGTTCACCTGTCTGACTATGAGTCAGGCTAACTTAGCAGCTACCAAAGCTGTCCATCAAAAACATTGGGACAGGCAGCTTGAGGATCTTCAAGCTTTCCTTCACACATGTTATAATATTATTATATATATTATTAATAATATATATATCTATATTTTTTTCAAACGTTTGCATGCAAGGATGAGCTTCTAAACCTACCTCAGGGATACCTGAGAGATCAACTTCCACCGTGTCAGAGTCTACATTTCTTTTAATCTTTAATCTGAGCATAGCTCCATAGTCAGAGCAACAATGAGTTTAAGACCCAGGTAAATAAATAAACAGATGAATAAATATATCCATTAATTAACTGAATATGTACATTTGATTGAACCACTCTACGTTCGAACTGCATTTACCAGCACTTGAATGTCTTCATGCCAGCTAAATGATGAGACTTCTCCCTTTGTGCCATCTTGTGTTTACAGTCGACTGGATATTGCTCATCTTCAGTTGTTCTCACCACGCTCCATTCCCGTGCCAGCTTTTTGCCTTAACAGTAACTTTATTTTCACTCTCTTTCTCCGCCTGTCTCTGTGTAAATCTCTTGCTTTCAGTACCTCTCACTTTCTCCCTTCACAGTATATATCATGTCAAAGCAAACATTGCCCAGCGAGTGGTGGTCTGAGCATGCTCCTTGACAAATTCTCAGTTATAAGGTAGGTTTCCTGGTCACAGCGGTTGATATTACAGAGATTGTTCACGGTTTAGGAATGAGCTCTCTGCTTTTGGCTCCTATTGTCTCTATCATGAGTTTCTGTTATGAGTGTAGTTTGAATATGTTTAAAGGAGTTTTCCAAGCACAGAACAAATACTGCACTGTAAATGTGCTCCCAGACACGAGCATAGGAATAAGTGGCTTTATCCACTTAGCTTTTTCTCCATGCAATCATGGTTCTGACTTCCATTATTGGAGAAACAGTTTGAGGAACTCATTGACATTTTGGCAAAGCTAACAGGCAAGTTGGAAATAGAAATCTAATTTGAATACTTCAAAGAGAGTGTGGTAATAAATTCAAAAGAGAGAGAGAGAGAAAGATTTGTTACAGTGTGGCACACAACACTGACACTTTCTGACAAGTAAAGCCTTCATTGGAGCTGATAATGGCTTTTCTTGCAAAAAAAAGGCAGAGCGTAAACGTTGGAAGCACTGATATTGCTTTAAATTATTTTTTCATTGATTTACATGAATGAAGATCAACAAGAAATACCTTTTTTGTCTTCTGTTAACACCGAGCTTATACATAGACTGAGAGTGTGTGAATGATATTCACTTGATTCTCAGGAGGAGCATCTTGAAAAGCAGATAATTCAAGTCCCCGTAAAGCAACGTGCTTTCACGGCATACCAATAAACATAAACATATTCTGTAGTGTTAGCATAAGTGTGTCTTGGGTCTGTCTTGGGTTATACACTGTCGTTGCCTGACAGCCTGGTTTCAAATCTTGCCTCCAGCGTTTGGGACTGCATGTTTTTCTTGCCTCGGTTCAGACCTTTGAATCCACCCAGTCCACCGGGTTGACTGATTCTGGACTTGGATTATGACATGAAATAGTAGTTTCTTGGTTGAAAAAGCAATTATCCAATGAGTGCCTTGACCCGCAAGGGTACTAACGATTAGCCAATCAGCGCCACATGCAGGCAGGACTAACAAGTGCTCTCCGGCTATGCACTGGAAGTAATAAGTAATAAGGGTGATACGGTTGATGCTGCTATTGAGGAAGTTCTGAATAAATAAAAAGTTACTTTGAGATCTCAGTATTTTGTTTTTGCTTCACTCCACTCTGCTCCTAACACCTCGACAAGGATACGTATCAGTGTTGACTTGAAATGATGTGTATGTGACGGATGCGTTGGTCTCTAGTGATTGGTTATCAAATCATCCTCCTCCAGAAATTGGTTAAAGTAGAGGCGATGTCAGACTGAAGATGGAAATGGAGCGTAACAAGTTGAAAATTCTGTCTGATATCAGGCAAAGTCTTCCACTTTTTTGGTGTGGGTTTTCTTCCACAGTCAAAAAGCATTTCTGTAAAGAGTTTTTCTCTACTTTTAGCAAAGTGCATGCTGGGATATGCTCTGCCTGCCCCATAACACCGAACAAAATTAAGCTGGTATAGAAAATCAATGGGAAAAATGCTGTAGTTGGCTGTACCTCAGCACTTTCAAACTCATTTAAAGACAAACAACTTCTCCTTAAGGTGATGATCAATGATATTTTTGTTTCTCTTTATTTGGTGACACCTTTACTGATGCTGCTGTCACTGTTTTAGTGTACAGCGCTGCATTTCCCAGTGATCCCTTGTCACAGTGTCACCAGTGGTTTGACGCCACTGGATTGACAGCGGCTCCCAATACCCCAAACAAACATGTATTAGCTGCTCTATTGAGACCGGAGACTGGACTATAAAAGAAGATACAGATGGTGCCAGAAAATGATGATGTCTAGAGAGATGGTAATGCCAGAACTATAAATAAACATATGAAGAAAGTAACGCTATTATTGCATATCGTTTACAATCAATTGCAGCAAGCAGATCACAAGCAGTAATGCCATTAAAGTGAAGGCAGCACCTGTGAGCACTAAAATATCACTGCACTGAGCTCGATATGGAAGGGAGCTAACAGACAAGCACAGACAGGAAAATGCAAAGGAACCAGCTGAAGCGATGCTGTTAAAATTGTCCTGCAATTTGAGCAAAATGCCCTTTTAGAGGAGCAATCCAGTTAGCAGCTTGTTTCGTCCTTCCAGTTCCATTAGGACGTTCGCAGGTTTTTGAATTTTAGGTACATTTGGAGGAGATATCAGTGAAATCCTCTTCAGGAACTATAACATAACTATTTTGCACTGATCACCTCTCGCTATCTCAGGGTTGTCACTCTACAGACCATCAGAGAGCCTAAGTATCACGAGGCACACAGAGGGATTCGAAATGCAGACTAGAGACGGTGGTAGAGGTTCAAAACACAAAGGTTTACTAGACAAATACTTGGTGATACAAGATATGAATCGCAGTCAAAAACAGGCATAAGGTCGAGAAGAGGATCAAAAATGGACGAGATGAACCAAGACACAAACACCGCATTTTCATGATTCCCAGTTTGTGCTGTGCAATGCTTTAATCCTTAAACTGTCACTACATGTGGACATCACCTAAGAAAAAGGAGCCACGCCTCTTGACCTTGATGTCATGGTCAACAAGTGTTCGAGAAATACACGTACTGTGCATATCGCTTGCTGCCATTTTACCCTCATTGTACAGAGCTTATAAAAACATGTATGAATGTTTTACTTTAACTTTATTGACTGACTGCTCCATGTATAGCACGAATGGACTTCGAGAACTTTGCCTGCACGGATGTCCAGTGTTTCTGTCTTATAATTACAGCCACAGTAATCACAGTTATCAGTTTAATTATGTCTTGATAGCGATCAGGCCCTGCGGCTTTATCAGAGGGATCTGCGTTTACAGGAGTGGTGGACCTGCTTAATGAATTTCACATTTGCTATCCTAAAAATCCTAAAATCTAATAATCCCTTTTAATATTACTTACAAATGAAGATCAAAAGTTCAGAGCTACATTGTGGCATAACGAGTATCTGATCGATTAACCCACAGGTAGTACTACACAAGCTTTAGGCATCTCCAAAACAGGATGGGCCGAATCCGTTCCGTCTGTGCATTGAAGCGCCTTGATATGCTGATGACTGATTACTGGCTACGAGGCATTTCAAGTCACCCCCTTCCCCTCAAACACCACCTACACCATCTCATCCACGCTTGCCACAATTTTTTGCCCAGAAGCAAGAGTCATAATAAAACAAAATGAAAGCAGGCTTTTTTGCAGCATCATCAGCAATTCCTCACCCATCGCTGCTGCTCCTCAAAAAGAAAAAAAAAAAAAAAGAAACGTAATTTTTAAGTGAACTCCTGGCAGGCAAACAAATGCAAATTGCGTCAATCAAAGAAATGTTAGGACCTTCTTTCCACCTCATGGACGCATTCAGCTAGTTGGCAGCGATGTAGTGCTACTGCAGAGGAAAAACAACAGCAGATTAGTTCATGTACAAGGGCTCTTTCATTGCTGAGTTTGTACACTTTGCATAGGAGAACTTTATTTCCAGTGTAATTCAAGGATTAAAACAGAAAGGCAGGGCTAAGTCTGCGTGCTTGCGGCAATGTCTGTAGGCAGGAGAATTACAGTCGTTGGCTCTGGGTTTAATTGGATCCCATTGAAACAGAGCAGAGAGCTGACGTCATGCAACAATAACTTTTTATCCGTTGACCTCTCTTTTTCCATCCTTTGCCTTCCCATGTTGAACTCTGGATTCACATATAAGGCACACTCACACTCACAGCAGCTCTGCCTTCACTTTTTATGGGGGGTCACTCTGTCCTGAGAAGCCGACAGCTTCCCCTTAGCCGTCGCCACAGTCACCAGGACATGGACATTTAGGAGATTATGTAATATCTCCCCTGAAAAAAGGTGGTAAACCAGCAAGCCTAATGTCAGCCCAAAGCTAGAGAAGGCAGAGTAGCACCGTGCTTGTAAATCATGGTCATTACTTAATTAAAAACTGCTCCAAAGGGAAACATGACCTGTTCTATTTTCTTAATTCTTTTCATACTTTAATAGGGTTATATCATGAATAATTGAAAGGTTTTCTTCGAACACCTTACAGTTTTTTTTCTTTCTGCTGTTTCGGCAATGTTTCGGTTCCTGAGATTCTACCTTAAATGTTTAAACCAAAGATGATTAAAAAAACAGAAACACCTGTGGTCATGCAGGACTACAGGGTCATTTGTAGCACCTGCTGAAAATCAGCTGATGTCCCCGGGCACCAGCTACTCATATATTAACATAAGAAAGCTGCTTGTTTTAACACCCAGCGGGGCACACTTTAACCGCTACTGAACGGACCACACACTACCCCGACCTTAACACACAGGATTAACATTTCAGGGGGTTCGCGGACGGTTAATCTCGTTGCTTATATCATCTGGTGTTGTTTGCACCTTTGAATCAACCTCTTATATGTAGTGTGGGTAGCATGTTGTCATGGCACTAATAATGTAACAGATGGTTTACTCTTCTCCAGGTGGTTTTATGACTTCATTTCATTTGAATGGAGCTTTTTTCAAAGGTGGAACCTTTTTTAATGGCAGAGTTTGTGTTAGCTGTTACTCTTCAGAATCATACAAGTGAATGGAGATCAGCTGTAAAGTATCCTACAGTTAGAACAACATGCAGCACCCATCGTCTAAGTTGAGCTTAATTTAGCTTTGTATTGATAAAATAGGCTCAGTGTACCTTTGTTTGTATCAGTAAGCAGTGTTTGACGTGCAGTAGTTCTCCTCGATAGCTCGCTCTAATAACAAACTTATAAAAGTGCATCAATCACTATTTTTGGGAGTATTTCAGTCGTACTCAGAGAATTAGATTCTGTTCTTTAGGCTGAATATATTAAATGATACCTTTCATTATATTTTATTAGTTCCACATGAAGTCATGATTAATTCATCATGACCTAAACCAGTCATGTGTTACCAGTGCATTTTTCATTAGACTCCTGCACTCTGTGCCACCATTCAGCTGTCTCTTCAGTTCAAATACGGATTTCTTTTGGCTGAGAACGTTGTCTGTCCAAAGAGAGAACGTTTCCGTCAAACATTTTGCATTCATAGTGCTGAAATTGTGTCTGAAATGGGTCAAGAGGAGTTCTTATTCTCTTCAAGTGATTTGAAACGGTCCAGGCTTGATTAAGTGTTGTGGCTTCATCACTATCATCTCTTTGTATCAGGAGGTCAGGAGTCAGAGAGTCAAGCCCCTAGAGTATTATTAGTGACTTAATTGGCGTTTGACTGCACTGGAGGTTTCAGTGCATACTTAGATTGAATTAGCTGCCAAGATCTTATTCTATATCAATATAGTTTCTTATTTACCTGGTTTGAACCTACATGCCAATACTAATCTCACCCACCACGTTTTAATCTGATCATCATTAAAAGGTGCAGGAGAGTTTGAGTTATTTTCAGCCAGGACAGATTTTCCTTTATTTCATTGTATCAACAGATATTCTTAAATATTTGATGTCATTACACTGTGCAGCATCATTTTCCTTCAGTTTGACAGCAGCGCTTCGCTCTAATACACCCCCAAAGGGGCAAACCCAAAATCTCCAGCAGTTTAACCTAAAAGTCCGTAAATGTTGTTTTGCAGTTTTAACTGCACTGAGAACAGCAAAGAGAAATGTGGTGATACAATGATGTGCCTCAGTGTAGTGCTGAAGGATAAGAACGATGTGAAAACTGTTTTTTTTCCGACTGATCTTCATTTGTTTGTCACTCTGATGGCATCTTTTCTTTAATTATTATTTATTTTTTTACCATAGAGAAATTAAAGCAATAAACATAAGCATAATTGTAATTAAATTAAGAAACTCTTGTCAAAACATGAATAAAATTTGCTTTCCGAATGTTCTAAGTGCCACTCACTAAGAAATTGCAATAATTAGTGATAATTATGCAATGATCCTGACATGATTGTTCTCCAGAGGTGTGAGTTTGTGCCATGAACTGACAATGTTGACACTAATGACTTGATTGGTATAATTCACATAAATTCCAGCATCCACACGGGAAGGTAAGCAGCTGGGAAACAGTTTAAGCATTCTTTATCTACAACTGTGATTTCAACTTGTCTTGCATCACTCTTGGACACATCGCAGTGTGCTGAGGTTATGGGACCCCGCACATGATCAGCAGACCTTACTGTGCCACTGTTTTCCTATGGGGGGAGAGCGGCGGTGCCCAGCTATAGGAGAAGTACTACCTTGAAATTGCCACAAAGCACTGTGCTCAAAGTTCAGATCATTTCACCTTTGACCTCTGGTCCCGCTGAGCTTTCAAAGCACGACCAATGAGATAACAGCTGTATGTGTTGTAGCATAGCAGCCACACAAGCAGCGGAGGCGCAGAGCAGAGAGTGATGGATGAAATTGTTCCATCCACCTTCCACAATATGAAACTCTTCCCTGAACTCATCATTTTAACAAATCGTAGCACAACCTCACCAAAGTGCACGGCAAAGTGTCAGCGGTCAGATGGGGTATTCACCTGCTTTGCACATAGTTTAAGGCAGCTGAGCTATTTATGTACGTCAGAGACATGGACAGAGGATCTGATTCTCATGGCTACATAGACAGTCCACGATCGAAAAAATCCCATGAAGCTACCACATAGAAATTCTGATTTCTTGAAGAAAGCTGTATTTTTTGCTGACCGCACCACACTTCGCCTGTGCAGGGATCGTGCTCCACGCTGAGCTGAGAGCAAATCTCTTATCATGTGAAGGCAGCATCATCATTCCTGTCAGTTCCTTTCTATAACGTGCGTCAAATGAGCAGGAGCTCGACGATGGCTGCGTTAAATTAACATGAAGAAAATGTAACTAACTAACGGCTTCCTTTTTCCAAGCACGATACAAACTTAAATCGCTGGCTAACACTACGTGGTGCGGTGAGAATAAGGGAACGTCCTCTTATCAATATTTATGGGGTATATAGTATGATGTTCTCCAGTCAGTAACTCACCACAGAAGCATCGACGCCGGGTCCTGCCATGAGTAAAACCCGCCCAGAGGCTTGAAGATAAATGCTGCTTCTACAGATAGACTACTCAAAACTGTGAGACTGTGTAACAACACAAAGTGGAACAGCTTCAGCGTCGTTTCATAGGAATACTCACAATTATGACACTGTAAAACATTACTGTTGTCTCTACTGTTCCAACTCTCTAGGCATAACACTCCTCGGCCATATTACTTTTTTTATTCCTTTGCCTTTAAACAGAACATACTCAGGTAATGGAGGGTCTTATTAAAGCAGACAAGTTCATTTGTTTAAGTCATTTAGGGCACATAGGTCCCTAATGGCTAATGATTTATTACAGGAAAGAATTCAGCATTCAGGCATCCTTGGACCTACCCGCCCTGCCAACTACAGAGATGTCATGTTACATAGGAAATTAGTGTCAGAGGAAGTTACTGTTTTGGACTCGTGAATTAATCACAGAGGAGACAGTGAAGGAGGAGTGGAAGGCTCTGTCACACTGCTCTCCTGCACTCGGGGTACACTGAATTCTGGAGAATACATCAAAGGGTGAATAAAGAAAGGCGGGGGCCATGAGAGCTGGCAGCCTGGAGAGGTGTGCAGTGGGAATGGCAGGTCTGCCAGGTTGAAGGGTGATTAAGAAGGGTGCTATGACAGAGAGGAGAAGAGAGAAGGGGATAGAGAAAAAGATGTTGTTCTACAGCGCTCATCTCCAACTTTGGATTCATTACAGCTGCTCTCTACAAGCCCTTTGAAATTTCACTTTTCAAACAATTTGCTGAAAGTTCTGAGTGTCTCTCCAGAAGCAATCTTTGATTACCATTACAAAAGGCGAGGGGAGCAGCGAGACGCCAAGACAATCGGAGGGGCTTACGTCGCCCCTCGCCACGCCACGCTGCCATTGCAGCAGATGGGGCTCTGCAAGCTTTTATTGCCGCCCTTGTTCAGAGCGCCGCTTTGCAATATTCATGTCTCGCTAAGTCAAAGTTAGATTGGTCATTTTACTTCGACAAAGTCAAAAAGTCATATGATCATTTGTTATGAGATTGTAGGAGAGCCACCAGCTGGGTCAGCAGATTGTGCCGAACACTGTAAGTCCTTGGCATCGCTGTTTTCTTAATCGCTCAAGATGAGCAAGTCTTCACAGGCTGTATTTCATATTTTTGGTTAGAAATGTCATCACAGTTTGTTCTTCTGAGCTGAATCTAAGGTCAACACTTGGAAGGTGTTTGAATTAGCTCCAGCATTTCCATTGAGGCATGTAGGGAGATGATATCTTTTTAATTAATTTTGACTTTTATTTTTTTGAGGGGAAAATATCCCCCTTAACTTTCTGTCCGCCTCACTCACTCACTCGTTCCCCCAGCTCCAACTTACATAAGCGTGCTCATGTAAAATTCAATTCATCATTTACTGGCAAAGTACAGAGTCACAGATGTGACGCCGAAAATTTGAAAATCATTCGGCAGGAAGATTCTCACACGCAGGCACAGAGAAAACAGAGTGCCAGAAATCTCTGCCTTTCCTAAAGGTGATGTTCTATGAAAATTTGATTTTGTGAAGCAGCAGGGCCCTTTTAATGTGTAAATGACACAATGACGCTGACGGGCCTCTTTCTTGCCGGTGTCTCGGTGGAACCTGACCGGGGGATTTGTAAATTAGGTGAAGCTATGAAAGTTTGATCAGGATTCAATGGCTCGTTAAAGGGATTGGTTAATTCAGGGGAAAGGCAGAGCTGATTGGACTGGGGTTTATTTTTTTTTGATGGACAGCTCAGAGAGCACACTACGGCCCCCCGTCACTCAGGAAGTACGCACATATTCATGCGTGCTGCTATATGTGATGTGCTCTCACAGATTTCTCCTACAGTATATTCTAAAGCCACGAGCAGCAGTTTATTCCAGGCACTGGTTTGCCCCCTGCTGTGTGTTGGCTCGAGCTGCTTCAAGAGTTTCTTCTGCTGCCTGGATACCACTCAATACCTCTGTGCAAAGTCCTGCAATTATCCAGAACAGTGAAAGAACACATTATTCAGAGATATGCTCCTGTGACATTACCCCACGCCCTTCAAGAAAGGCGATGAATGCTTCCCTCTGTTGTCAAGACGATCAAATTATTTTATTTTTGTTCTGATTTAAATTTTTAAGAGAAATGAGGTTTTCTCTCAAGATATAGTTTCCTCGATCTTGTCTACATGGGCGAGATATGATTTTACATCAGTGTGATCTCTCATTTATGGGATACAGCAGTCAGAATCGAGGCGCGCGGGAGAGCTGCAGCTTAATGGTAAATCAACACTGCCACCCTTAGGCCAAATGAGAATAGCACACAAACAACACCAAACTCCAGTGCAGGATTTAGGCTTTTTTATGTGCGCAGCATTTTTTTAACATTTAAACTACAGTGTTTTCTTTCCTCTAAATTGCCCTCACGGATGAAGTGACGCAGCAGTTTTGCAGGTGTGTGGAGAAAGAGCTAACCGAGAAGATGAACTCAGCTCATTATGGACCATTGTTCAACATTTTACATCTTTTAGTGTCGAGGACTCAGTTTCCGTTACAGATACATATACACCATGAACAATTATCAGCTTACAGCAGTACAGTTATGCACAAGAACATGCTGCTGGATTCTGCAAGCTTTCTTTGTGCAGAAGTTTGTATCAGTAA
Organism: Nibea coibor; assembly: GCA_023373845.1. Classification (NCBI taxonomy): domain Eukaryota; kingdom Metazoa; phylum Chordata; class Actinopteri; family Sciaenidae; genus Nibea; species Nibea coibor. Next base: position 25,354,694 of record CM041718.1, on the reverse strand, counting down.
CAACAAAATGAATATATGAAGAATGCAGGCTACATTTTCACTCTGTATTAGGACACTCCACACAGAAGTTAGAGGATATTTATCAATAAATAAATGCAATCGAATATTTAAAGACAGGTTTGTTGTGGGAAAGAAAGATTGACAGAGCTAATTTAACACTCCAGACTCTCCTCTATAATTTTTAGAGCTGAATGTCTGAATGTCAGAGTCACTCCGGGTGTTAGAAGTGTTCGAATCAGGCCAGAGGAGAGTGTTAGGAGAGTCATGTGGTACCCTCTGTGGACTGACAGTTTTCATTATTCTCTCCACCCCCTAACCTCCTCCACCCCACCCCACGCCTCCATTACTCACTGTCTCTCAGCCTCCCTCCATCTCTCTCTCTTTCTCACGCTTACACACACAGACACACACACACACACAGACACACACACACACACGCACACACACACACACGCACACACACACACACACACACACACACACCTAGGGTCCAGAGACATAAACAGATTGTTGCAGCTGACCTGAGGGCATCTTGAGATGCTGAGAGTAATGACACTCGATGCCACATGATCAGCAAGGTGAAACGTGTGTGTGTGTGTGTGTGTGAGAGTGTGATGTTATATTCCAGCTGTAAATATACATATATACCCGTTTTCTGTATTTTATTAGTCTGATATCACAGTTTAAGGTCATTTTATGGGATACAGGAATATAAATAAATCACATTTAATTAGTAAGGTCTTTTTTAGTATTATTCTAATTTTATAAAGTGAGATGCGCCACTACATATTACATATAAGTGAAATAGATGCAATCCGAGGTGGAAATATTTGGTGTGTATCAATATGAAATGACTGTCCTGTTTTTGGTATTTGGTGGACAACCTCAGATATTTGAGCCTCAATTACTCCGAGCCTTTTGAACCTGCGTGTTGGGAACACGCCGGCTGTTCGCGTCTCCGCTCAACCTAGTTTGATAGCAGAGTGCACAGCGCTCGGTGTATGTAGTGAAATAAACTGGGTGTTTTTTTTAAATGTCAGCCTTGTGACGCCTGACAGACGGTAGATGCAGGAGTTTAACCCACAGCAATTAAAGGAGGACTACGGTGGATTCTCAGTTTGAAGAATCTGTTCGACATTTAGTTAAAAATGATTGTTTGATCTGATTTTAAACTCTCTGATGCTTTTATGTTGTGGGGAACCAAAACCAGAAAAACAAAGGCAACAGCACGATGTTTGTTCTATGAAGTGAGATATTTTGAATCAAAATCAAACTATTAAAAAACACGCTGGAATAAAACACGACCTTCTCTGTTTTTTTTTTGTTTTTTTTTTTGCTTTGACCCCCATTTAGTCTTTAGCTCATGACTCCGCCAGGCCTGACTCCAATGTGTCGTCCTCTTCCACAGTCCAGGTCAGTCCTCAGGAGAGTTCCAGGCTAACAGTAGGTGTATCAGTCCACGCCTTTGACTGTCCTCCACGCTACAAAGCTCCTTCACAGAGCGTGCTGGCAAATCAATAGCTGTATATACCCTATAGCATACAACTTTGACAGGTGTCCTTCCATACTTGCTGTCAAACAGGACCTTTTCTGACACTTTGTGAATCCTGAGTGGTGCCAGTCTGGTTTAGCATTCTCCTCAGTGCATTGTGGACAGGATAATCTGCCACTAGCACCGTTCCTGTAGGTCAAGCCCGTGTAAAAAAAAGTCTTTGCAATGGTCAGCTTAAAGACTTACCTCGGACTTCAAATTCTAACATCGGCTGATGCCACCGTATCTCCTTTTTGCTTCTGCAAACTCCATCCACATTTTGTAAACCCAGAGTGACAAAATGGCCAAAATAAATATTGGTTTTCTACCAAGAGCGCTTTAAACCCAGGGCGATCCAAATTTAGCTGTTGTTTTAGGATGGTCCCATTAGTTTTGGGCATGTCAGGCAATATCATGCTACCTGACACTATGTAAACCAACCCTCCGCCCACACAAGGATGAGCCGTCTAACTTGGGTCAGCTCCAGATCTTCCGGCTCAGGGCCCGATGTCTCACACCTCTCCCTGCCGTGATATGTCATCTGCTGGCTCTGACAGGCTGGTAGTCAGGCTGCTTTTACCGGAGGGAGGCTTTGCTTTCTGGCAGCTCCTGTGTCACTAACTATAGGCAACTCCTTCCGTTACAGCTTCAACACTGCAGGCAGCCAGTCAGTAAAATATTTACCATAAATGAGGAATGCATAAAGGAAAAGGTATGCTATAGCATGAAGTGGAAGGTGTTGGACCCTTGTTACAGTCAGGACAGCTGCCAAAATGAGTGCTAAATCTCATTCAGCACATTAAGGCCCCTTACTAGTGTTTTGGCACCAAGGATGCTTGTGTACTGAGAGGAGACATTGTTAGCTCTCAACGGGTCTGTTTATTCATCATAATGAGAAAATGCAGGTGACACTGTCAGGCACAGAGCTGAAATGAAATGCAGGGCGTGGAGGTTGCATGCAAGTCAGTTTGGAGAAATGGTTTTCAGCGAAGCCACTTTGATAATGGACTGCAGAATAAAGATGAGTTTACTCACATTCAAGAGCCCTTTAGAGCCAGTGTGCTCCTTCTCTCTCCTGGGTCTCATGTGCTATGAAGCCACGTGTTTCCAACCTTCAATCAGTCCCTGCAGGCCTCACACACACACACACACACACACACACACAGTGTTATGCTGATTGAAAAGACTTTTCTTCTCTTGGTCGAAAACACTGAAGCACTTGTAGCTTAATCACAAGCTTGGTGAGGATTGGCCACTTTATAAAATACTTATATGACCTGCTTGACTTTCTTTCCCAGATTTAAGACAAACGCAGGAGAGGAACGATGGCCTTTTGGGAATAAACTGTGACACCGCGTCTAAACGTGGCACATTGATTTGCCTTGAAGAGAGACAACAAAAGAGATCAATGGTCATTTTAGTGATAAGAATAGATTGAGTGTTGGCCTCCCTTAAAAAAAAAGAAAGAAAGAAAGAAAGAAAGAAGTATGCAGCCGGTGTCACCCTCATTAGCAGCCATGACATCAAAATCTGTTTAATCTTGCATAAAACCTTTCACATCTGAGACCCCATGCAGGGAGGCTTTTATTACAAGTCCTAGAAGGTCGCATTGCTCTCGCCCATTAATTACATTCCATATCAAAGATAATAATAAACACACCGGTGGGCTGGACCGATTGCACCTCATGCTCTGTTCAAGGACGGCCTAACGTGAAGTCAACTTTAGATGGATGGAGATCCGCAGGCGAGCCAAGAGCAACGGGGCTCGGCTTGTTTGTTTGGTTTTTTCGGCTTTATCGTGGGTTTTGTTCGCTCCACCCACCATGACAATAAGAATGAGGGGATGGGAGCAGAGGAACAGTATTAAATGAGTGTTGTCCGTCACCTTTGTACATCAGGAGGAGTTTGGAGTGAACACACAGCTGACGGTTAGATTTTTCTGTTAATTACAGCAACTGTTTTAAAACATGAGACCCGTCTGCTCGTCTGTTTTGTCAGACGCCGTCGCTCTCTGTCCTTGGTGATGATGCAGAGGAGCCCCGGCTCTGAAATAAGAGCTTTGGTTTTGCTGATCTGCCAGTTGGTTAATCGTAAGTGGGCTGCCAAAGCCACAGCATGAGGCCTGTCGCATCATTGTCTTTTTTTATTAACGTGCGCGCTGTAAGGAGAAGCTGTGAGCAGTGTGTGTGCGGTGACACTAGCATGTTGCAAATCGTCTTTTCAGCTTCCATAATAGAGGTGTGTGTGTGTGTGTGTGTGTGTGTTTAGATGCAGTCAGGCTTGCGTGGATGTGCTGTGCATGCAGAATGAGAGCGGTGTGTGCGCGTGTGGACGGGTGTCATCTCCTTTTTGTCAACAAACACCTGTTTCGTCCCTGTTAATTAATTGTTTAACATAGTTTCAATTTGTCAAGCAGTTTGCTCGTGGTGGAATTAGCTTGCTAGCTTGCTGACGCTAGCTAGCACATCCCCTAATCAGTGTCCAGATGAATTATAAGTGTTGAAGTGGCCAGATGTTGCTCTGCCATAAATCCAGTAAAATATAAATAATAAATGACATCTGCTTGTTTAGCATCCTGTAACTACATGAGCTAACATGAGCAGAAAGGAACAGAAGACAAAATATTATTCATGCATCAGACTTTAGTTTAAAGATTTAAAATCTGCACAGGTTTGTATTTGTATCTTTCTAACAGTTCATTGCAGCTTGTTCTATATTCTCATGTGCCGCTGGCTTATTTATTTTTATTTTTTTTATGTGTTTCTAGTTTTTCCAGGTCCATATTTCTTTGCTATAGCCTTAAAATATATTTTCTACATTGACACTCTGTTGTCATAATAATAGTGAATACTGTGTTGTCCCAGAGAGGGGCACTGCCAGCAATGCATACGGCTCTGCGGCTGTTAAGCCAGCACTGGCATCAATATACAAGACATACTGTACACAAAATAAATGGAGCTTTGTTCAGCATGAGAGCTCCAGACTGGAACATCAACAACACTTGAATTAGGAAATCAGTCTCCTATAAACACTGTAAAAAGTGTCAATATTAAGCAATGTGCACTGAATTGAAATGACCGTCTGCCAGGTCTGGCAAGTTTGCAGCTCTTCAGGCGTGATTATTTTGAGTAAATACAGAGATGGAGAACATTTCAGCGTTCTGTTAATGTCTCATGTAAATTGAATTCCAGTAGACGTTATTATGGCAAAACACTTCACAGTCCTGCACTGTGTTCTCCGACCACTCTCTCTCTCATTATCAGGTATCACTGACCAGCGTGATGGCCGTGTTGACAATGAGACTAACCTCTCCGAGTCCATTTCGGAGTCCATTAGCAGCTGCGTCCCTCCATCAGTCAGAGTTGGTTAGTCTTTTGTCTCGGCTGCAGCTGTTAAGGTGTCATCCTTTAATGGCACAGTCCTCACCTCAGCTGTGAATGCTATCGAATTCCATTTACATTTAGTTTGTTCTTTATAATATATATATATACACACACATATATACACATATATATATATATATATATATACAACACATATATATATATATATATATAGTATATACACACATATATATATATATACATATATATATACACATATATATATATACCCATATATATATATATATATATATATATAATATATATATATATATATATATATAGATATATATATATATTATAATATATATATATATACATATAGATACATACATACATACATATACATATACATATATATATAATATATATATTATATATATATATATATATATATAATATACATACACATATAATATATACATACACATATAAATATATACATACACATATATATATATATATATATATATATATATATATATATATATATATATATATATATAGACCATATACATACATATCCATATACATAATATATATATATATATATATATAATATATATATATATATATATATCTATATATATATTCCATCTTATTCATGTGATTCACCCTAAGGCAGAGTGCTTCTGATAACAGATGGTTCTTTGTCTTTGTCTTCTACTATAATTCTGTTTGACTACAGTCGACTGCAAGGCACACTGTGCAGCTTTGAAATACAAATACGTTCACCTTAACTCACAGCAATGCTGGAACTCTAGTGGTGCAGGAAATATGTGTGATCATACTATCATACATATAAAGTGGTATCATAATGTGTTTCAGCCATATATACAGTACTGTGTGTGTTTCCAGATGGTTAGTGTCTCAAAGACTCGTCCCCATCAGTAATGAGTGCTGAACATGCTATTAACAACAGCTTTGTTGCCCAGGGGAATCCTTCCCACTGTAGTTTGCATAGTGCTTCAAAACTAATCACTACGTTAAAAAAAGAGAAACATCAACAAAAGTGAGGGTGAGATCAAAATGAGACACGTTCCGATGTGATTTTCTTTTTAAAAATGTAACCCATGTCACGTGCAGTCTCTACAGGATCGAGCTCTTTCAGCTTTCAATTAGAAATTAATGCCAAAGTTTGAATTGTGTTCATCTGCTCGTTTAGAAAAAAAAAAGATGAAAGCGCTGTCGCCATCATGCTTTCCTCTCGGATTGCCATAGGCCTTTCAGATGGTCATAGGTTTACAGGGCCCAAACGATGCTTTAATGGGTATCAACAGCTTTACACTGACATATTTTCACAACAGAGATCAGCAATCCATATAATTAGAAGAGATGTATTCCTTCTGCATGTCCATGACTGCATGGTCACGATGTAGCAGCTCCCTTATCCGTATCATTATACACACCAACGGAATGTGACAATTTAAAATAATTTAAGAATGATCTTTTTGTTCAGTTTTTGTCCAAGAAATCCGTTACCACACCATTTGCCCACAGCATTCATCATTAAGCAGTAGAAAATAGTCATAGATTTGCATGTAAGTGCATCCACGGATCATATGCATGAGTATTTTTACACTTCCTGAGGTTCTGTTACATTTCTCAAGTTGTGTCAACATTGAATGTACATTGTCTTTATTTCTGGCTGTATATGATAGCAACGTTGGCACTTAAGAAGGAATAGTCATCTGTGATCACTCAGTATAAATCAGGTAGTTCAGTCTTCAGTAGAAAAGCTAATGCTAAATTTATATAAATGATTATATTGTACCTGTGTAGTCACAGCGTCCGTGTGGATGAGAACTTGTATAACACGTAAACTGCATTTTTTTCCTCCAGAAGTGTGGACATGGCTTGAGTGCAAACTAGAAAGCCTTTTGTGAAAGCCATAAATCTGAGCAGCTGGCTCAGTAATTCTTGAGTCACTGTTATTGATCAACAACCTTATGAATCCCCTGAACATATATCATGATCTTTTCTGTTAAACTATAAAAAGAAAATCTTATTTATTATACTTTTAAGGTTATCTGCGGAGATGGCAGAAAAGCAATAATGAACAACGCGGGTTTCTTTATGACTTTTAATTCAGGGTGTTCCACACATACGGCCCACCTGCTCAGCTTGAGAGTTTCTGGGAAAATCTGCAGAAGAACAAAGTACACTGGCATCAGATGATACAAGCCCATTGACCAGGAGAGAAATCAGTATATTATTGATGCTTTCTGTGTCAGAGTGTGTGAATTGCACAACAAGCATCTCTTTGGTGCCGAATAAAAGAGGCATTATCGCCTCAATTTGTGCATTTTTTCCCACATTACAGCTCAAAGAAAAGCATTACACCTGTGACAAGACACCAAACTCAAATCAAGATTAAAAGTTAAACATAATCTTGACTGTTAGGAGACCAGACACAGCGTATTGACCAATTGATGGTGGTATTACTGGTGGGTGGGATGTTGTCTGTTTTCCTCGTGTTAGTTAGCAGTCCAGCTGTAAGTGAGACGAGGATGAAGAGCAAATAAAGAACACTGCAGAGATCCAGCCGAAAGGGAACTGAGGCATCTGGACATTAAAAGAGAGGCATTGTTTAAAGTTTGGCAATTTTCTAAATGGAGAAAGACACAACCGTTTCACAACAGTGTTCATTTGCTTGTCAAATTTTAAAGCTGGATCGAAGTTAACACCATGATAAATCTGAGGCTCCAAGGTCCCTAGGGTGATTGGCTATACCCCTGATAGAGCTGAAGGATCCAAATAAAACCACCTCTGACGTTTTTTTTGCAATTCAAAATTTCACATCCTGGAGGCAGTCAAGGAGGTACCTAATTGGATTGTTACTCTCACTAACTTTTAATGGGAGATATAGCTGTGTCATCTGTGCAGCATCAGTGGGAGATGTTGTATATTTGGAAGACTGAGCCCAAGGGGAGCATGTAAAAAGGGAATATTAGGGTCCCTAAAATAGAGCTTTGTGGTACTCCGCAGGGTAGGGGAACAGATGAGGTTTCTAAGGAGGAGGTTTTGAGGTTTAGCAATATTCAGCAATGTTCAATTATTTTGGTCTGTAGAGTAGACAAACAAACAACATTGAGCTACAAAGCTAATAAAATCCAAGCTGTAATCAATCATAGTTTTCATTTAACTGTGAACCGCTCAGGAAGAACTAAAACATTTAACCAGATCTTCCCATGACATATTGTAGGCTTGGTGTCATTTGAATGTAAAGTTGGGAGTCTGGCTGTAAAGCTTGATTACCAGCAATTACACCTATGTTTCCACACACACACACACACACACACACACACACACACACACACACACACAATGATCTAATGAGGTTACATGGGACAAGCTTGCATGAATTAGTTGTTACACTGAAAGGCTGAGGAGCAAATGGGTCAAATGTTAATTGCGAATTGTCTCAGTTCATAGAGAATAAAGATTGTAATTAATCCTGGATGGGACAAATTCATAGCAGTGTACCACGCTAATGTACCTGTGTGGCACACAAACAGTGCCTCACATTTCTCAAGAGCACAATTAGAAAAAGTTATTCACCCCATATTAATGTTAAAGCCAAAAGGTGAAAAAATACTTAAGCATGACATCATCTATGACTCCAGGTAAGGCATGACCTTACATGGGTATCATTATGTTTAATAATAAGAAGAAATCCACCGTAAATGAAGTATAAAAAAGGTTCCAACTGAATTTAAGAAAAAAAACAATAACACTTCCTCTCCACTTGATTTATATCGCCAAGATTTTATCAAATAATGGCATTGTTTGAAGCATGTGTCAATATGCAGGAGTTCATCAAGTCCAGTGTCAAACCAAAAATGAACAATATGATACAAAACTGAGAGAAATGTTTGAACAGATATCACAAAGATGGCAGAGAACTTTCATCTTGGTGCTATATTTACACAGCCTTTTGGTACAGAGCATTGGATCATCCTCTCAATACCTTTTCTATTTGCCTCTTATTTCTTTGCTGGGTACTTTAACAACCTCAACCAGAGACCAAAAGCTCTTTAATGCACCGCTGTTCACTTCTGGATCTGCACCAATGACTACGAATGGAGCATTAAAATTTGGGGGGTCACAAAGTTTGTCTGAGCTTTTACACCCAAGTGACCTTTTTTTTTCTTTTCAGTTCAGAAAAAGAGAAATTGTTCGCTCTCATATCCCCACCAGAAAATACCCCGGAGACTATCACAGTGCCCGCAATGTGGGTCTCCATACAAGGTCAATGATGCTGATTCAGAAGGTGTCTCTTTTTTCCATTTGTAGCTGGGGCACAGACTCCTAGATGGCCAGAAGTCTAGACTCCAGACGTGATCATATCTAATATACCGTATCATATCCAAGCACCCATGAAGCAACATGCCATAGTTCGAGAAACAAAGCCATTCCTTATAGCTGTATGGTGTAGCTCGAAGGCTCTAATTTTTGGTGACCTTCAAAGTTGCAGCTTTACAGTGTAAGACCATAATGACTGTAATTATTACAAGGCAAGACATCATTGCAAAATGACTAATGTGACCATTAGAGCTAACAACGCGTACAGCACTCTTCAAGGCAAGCCTACACAGACGTCAACAGAGTCCCACAATGCAGCAACACAGCTAATTAATACAGAGCAGAGTCAGTGCGTACACAAGAACCAGCTCCATCCAGGCCAGTGTTAATTGAAAGGGTTCTCATTTTCTGTGCCGGCCCTCTCAAGGTGACGGAGCATGTTGTGGTTAGATTAAATATTTATTGAGGGGTGTCATTACATTGCCATTATCATTTAGATCAGTTCATTAAACAACAAGATACACCAATGATGAGGCAATTACGGTTGTTAAATAAAACAGGATGAAAAGAGATAAAAAAAAAAAAAACAAGACTGCTGCACCGACACACACACACACACACACACACACACACACACACACACACACACACTCCTACTGTAGATGTGTGTTTTGTACACAAAGTGGGATACACAAATGTTTCGAGGTCACTGTGCTGGGTCCCAAGGTAATCAGTGAATCTGTGGCAATTCTTAAAAAAACAAGGATAACCATTGACCCCTGCTGGAAAGTCCGGGCGATATACCTGAAGAATTACGTACAAAAATATAAATACACACAGACAAAGCTTGTGTCAGGAGGCTGAGTCTCACATATTGGGAGAAATCCAACAGTTGAAGGTACTCTGTTGATGAAAGATTGGGTTTGAGCGTATGACTCACTCATGATTTTATACAGAATTTACAAATTCTGTACTTTGAAAACTGCTGTTGAATTCTCTGTGTGACTACTTGCAAACACCACAGGGATGTTAGAGTGAAGAGATTGACTCCGGCTTAGCTTCTTCATCAATGCATTTATACACACACACACACACACACACTTGCTTTTGTTGTTTGAAAAGAAACAAATATTGTATTCAGAGCATCAGCAGTGACCGTCTGGCTTTGGTGTCAGTCAGTAACGTTTAGGCTACAGTAGCCTCATTAGAACACTTTTCCTCAGTAATAATATAGAACATATCCTACGTACAGGAACACGCGCTACTGTTCTTTGGGGTTATATAAAGACATCCTGGGAAATACAGGATATCACTAATGCTCACAATAAGCTGGCCAGGTCGAAAGACACTACACACTAAAGATGTATACTACAATACTACTTGTGTTATTTTTTTTTTTTTTTTTTATCATTATTCCCCTGAAGAGACTAAATCTTGTTTTTGGCTCCATGCATTGGTTTTTATTGTTGTATCCCCAAAGCCCAATAAAGTGTGAAGATGTAAATAGCAAATAATAAATTTGACTAAGCAGTCTGATCAGTTGACCTTTAGAACAAGCTCAAATCAGCATGACAGCACACCATGCTCACCACTAAAAATATTACTCCGCCATTTCCATAGTAACACTATAACTGCCAAGATCCAGCCGGCTACTACAACAGACGAGTGATGCTTATGGACCTCAGTCCTGACCGCATCACTACTGTGCGAATAATGATGGTTAAGGGCACACGCTTGTGTAATATTGCTTAATTTAACTGAATTGTTGGGACTGAAAGGCTAAAATGTCAGCCTTATCCTCTAAACATAATGTAACTGCTGGATGCACTGCACATAACAATGAATTATGCCACTGTACAAGTATCTGCATGCGATATTTCTTGTAAAGCGACACATTCTGTATTCTCCTTGAACCCCCCTCTGGCTTACTGGTAGATGTCATGTTCCCTCTGCGGTTGTTTGTTTGATCTCTTGCAGTTATAAATGAAAAGGTGACATTCGCTGGCAGATTATTTAGTGAAAGGTTTCTTCTGTTAGGTCATGAACAGCGAGTGAATGCACCGAAGAAAAAAAGAATGCACTGATCTACAGATGTGGCCCTTTGAAAGAGACTGAAAAGGAGACAGAAAGAGGTCCTCCACTGTGTGTGACAAGTGTTTAATGTGAATGATTGCTTAGCCATGTCCAATGGATCTCTAGGAGGGGCCCTATTTTTAGAAAAGCACTTCTAAATGTCCACCAGCTTGATGTACATCTTCTACAGAGTGTGAGGGAACAGAGCACTCTGTCTTGATAAGTGCAGCCATTTGATGGAAGTTGCAATATGTAGCACATACATAGGATCGCTTGGCCCAGGCAAAATATACTGTAAGACCTTACAGATGTATTTCGCGATGACCGTATTCTCCACGAACAGAGCGAGTGAAACAGAATACAAGCTTGTTATAATCCTGCCGGGTCTGGATTTGATTTGTTTGGGTTATGCAGGAAGTCAGTTCTGTTTTTAATTGAATTTTTGTTCCTGCTTTCGTGGTCGGAAGCTGCGTTCTGTTCAGACCAGTAAATGTATCTAATGAACAGCAAACCGACCAAACAACCAGCATTTCATGAAGCCATTCGGATGGTAAAGCAACGTACAATTCGAGACCTTGCGAGTGAGGACATTGTGGAATGTCAGGATATTTTTGGAAAGTGAGAACATCCTCACATTCCAATTTAAGTCTTAGACCTTGAGAGTAAGGGCGATGTGGAATGGGGGGGCTGAATCCGAGGACATTTTAGCCCGTTGTCATTTTCCAAATTGTGTTTAAGGTCCTTGACAGTAAGGACAATGTGGACTATGAGGACATTATTGGAAAAGAAGGACATGTTGGCCATTCCTAAATTTTCCATTGAGTTTTAGACCTTGGCAGTGAGGACAGTTTAAGCAGTCCTCAATTTCCAATTTAAATTTCAGAGCTTTAACGTTGGGATATTTTAGAAAGAGATGAAGTTTTACCTCATCCTTGCTTTACAATTTCAGCTTTAGAATTTTAGAACAGGAATATTTCTGGGAAGTGAGAACATTTCGGTCAGCTCTGACATTTTATTTGGACTGTGAAAGAATGGAGATATCAGAAAATTCAAATTTGAGTTTTGGGAGTGGAAAACCACCAGGACATTTTGGACTTTGGTAAGTCTAGAAGTATATTATCATATTTGATTATTATGATATTTGAGTTAGGGGTTCCAGAGAAGTATCTGCTTTACCTAAAGACATTCAAGAACATTCAAGGACAGTAGAACCAAGCCCAAAGATAAATTATTATTAAAGTATTATTAAAGTATAGAATTTGTGCACAGTTTTGAAGGAAATGCCTACGATTCCTATGAGAGATGTTAAATTATCTTGTATCTGAACCCCCCCCCCCCCATTTCCATTCTGAATGCAAAGGAATGGATTAAGACTCTGCTGCATTCAGAAATTACAGAAACCTTAATTACTTTTAGTCATAAGGGTACTAATGAGAAAAATGAAAAGCATGCACGTATAAGGGCACAAATTATTTGCTTGTTAAAAGATTTAAAAAGTAAACTAATCATATTAAGGATATGCTGCTGCATTTTACTCAGACAGATCGGGGAGTTTGACTGCATTCAAGGTGATATACTTTAGTTATCAGTCCAGTTTTTTTTTCATGAGAGCAGGCACCATTTGTTTTCATTTTAATGACCCATCACAGTGAGTGCTCACGATGACTGAGTAAAAAAAAAGAAAAGTACGCTGTACACTTGAATAACTATATTTTCTGTTGTGTGAAGGTTAAAATGTGTCCTTAAAGTTAAAAAAAAGAAAAACATTACAGCTTCCCAAAAAGTTTTTTAAGGTCACCGTAAAGTGGTCAAGGTGATCTTGACACATTCAAAAAGCTGAAAGCACAGAGGGAGACAAGATATCATTTGTTCAGAGTGAGAAGTGCTCAGAAGTGTTTCTCTGCGAAAGATGGGGGGCAGGGAGTCTTTCATGCTCCAGCCAGCCTCCTTCTGATTTAGATGCCTGGTCATTGGAGGCCTCACTGACCCACATGGCTTTCCAGAGGCATTCTGGGTATGAGGATATAAGCCTGACCAGGTAAAGAGAATCTGTAATTGGAGTAACTTTAACAAGGCTGTTACTTTGCCATAAATCATGACAAGTGAAAGTCCTGTGCCCTCTATTCAGTGCCCTGAAATAGTGCAGGAGGAAAAATTAACTGCTCTGCTACAACTTTCCTCTTCAATCCAGTGGGGGTTTATTGGATTTTATCCTGCCGGGCTTATAGTGTGTGTGCTCGTGTGTGTAAGACAGTGAAACTCTGGGATAAAACCCCCTCTTCTGATATTTAAAAGAAATTATGCAGGTCCAGCATAACAAGATTTAAAAAAGTAAACGTCACCTCCAGTTGGCTCATTCACACCCTCAGTGACAGTGACTGACTTCTAATGCAGACATTGTTCAAAGTTATTTTGACTGACTGCTTGAATTTAAGAAAAAAAGAAAAAGTTGAGTTGGAAAACATGTCAGACGATACGGCCGGCTTTAAAAAGCCTCGTCAATACACAACAATTATTCCTGATTGTCTCTCCGCACTGAAAACCCGTCCAGTCGGAGCGGTTCTGATTTGCCAAGAAATCCTTTAAGTACTTACACTCAGCTGCTTTGTCTCTCTAAGAGCTGGCGCTGTCTGCCAGGATGTGCCCAACAGGTTTCCTTGCACAGTCCTACAGTATTATTTACATAGTACATGAAACTGGATTTTATTTCTGTCCCTATCACTGCTGTCAAACTTTCAAAGAAGTAGATGATTTATAGTTTTTCCAGTTTCTGTGTGCCTCAAGCTGTATATACAGAGTTCACGGTTTAAGCTGTGCATCTGAAAACGGGAGATATATATTTATATAGGGAAGCATAACCAGTGCACATAAACAGTGTGTCTATTCTGCCTGTAAGGAAAATGATAAATAATTGATATTTGAACGGCAGCAGTGACCACAGGGTGTCAGGCCACAGAAGGTGCCAGAAAAGGTCCAGAGAACAGTAATAATGACAGCATGAAGTGACTGTATAGACTCTTAGAAGAGGTGAGGTGAGATGTGATGGAAACACAACCTCACCTGCCATCTGTTGCTATAAAAACTCATTGAGTCTGACAAGAGGTTAGAAGAGCAGGCTTGTCTGTACAACGATCCATCTTCCAGAAAATATGAGTAAACATGATTTTTTTCTGATGTGAGGCTGAGACTCTGAGAAGTGTATCAGTGACAATATACACATGTTGAAATATAGAGAACAAAATGAACGAAGAACAGATACAAGCAGCACAGTCACTTACTCACCAGCCTCCCCCGCTCTGGTTTAGGTGCAATAATTAATAATAGAACAATAAATAAGGACTATCCAGTAAAATGAAGTGTTGCCAGGTGTATTAACGGGAATACAGTGATGGGTTACAGACTGTGCAGGTGAGAGATCCAGATCGAAGTGTGATTTCTGTGCTGCGAGTCAGGCATTTCATTTTATTTTAATAAATACGCTTTTAACTAAGCTACTCTGCGTCGGGCGCCTCGTCCTCGTGCTGGCCCATCTGCAAATAAAATTTTGCATGCCGGATAATTAAGGACCTTTAAGGATGGAGTCAGTAGCCAGCCTGAGACATTTCTGCCCCAGGAGCCTCATTTAATGAATTATATTCAATCCAATTCATATAAAAAAAAATAAATAAAAAAAAAAACAATGCTGCATATGCAGAAAATGTGCAAACCTAATTATTTGTTAACCTTGAAGCATTTCCAGCTAGTTCCCGGGCTTGATGCATTAACTTTTGTGTTACCACAGCTCAGGTTTGTTTATCATCCGAATACCATCTGCACTAATTACTACAGGCACTGGCTTCGTTACTGTAAATATATCAGGGTGGTTTATATTTCTCATTATGTACTAAATCCTCTGTACACATAATGCTGTAGTGTGTACTGGTGTAGCTGAGGAACACAGTGGCGTCTTCCAACAGCAAAATGACACAGCTCTCTGAAAACTAATGCAGAGTGACTACCCCATTCACACTCGATTAGTCTGATCATGCAATTTAGTGGAGATGATGATAAAATGAGTTCTATGAAGATATAATTGTGATCACAGAGGCTTATTAATTACTTGGTTAAACAAGGATGCCTGAAAATTGCTCAGTCAGGATGTGTCACACAGTTCAGTGTTTCTGTTTTCATGAGAGGAAATAATGATGGATGAATGTTGAATAAGCCACAAACAGGCATTCAGTGATTATACAAAAGCTAAAATAATATTTTATAACATGGAGCTAAGTGGAGACCTAGAGTTTAGTGTGACTTCACTCTGGTTTATGAACCTGTGAGCAGCCGTGAGCATTGAACGTGTTGACCTCAGTTTGTGTGGACACTTGGAGTTTCTGTGATACTACTTCATATTCATACAGAGCCCAGACTAAAAAGTAGCTGCTTGGAGGAAAGTGAGCAAAGAAAAGTGACTATCAATTCTGAAAATATCGTGAAAAGATTGTAACTGGAAAGTCAGCTTGTCATCTTGTGGACAGACAGTCTGCATCATGGTATAGTCATATTGGCATCTGTTTGATCAAAACATCTGTTCATTTTGGGTTCACACTGCTGAATATTTACCGTATTACTCACGTCACTCGTGTGGGGAACAAAAGTGATCCTGTGAGGAAACTCGAGCGAGTAGTATTTTGTGGAGACACTCCACTCTAAATAGATGCTTTTTTTTTTATTAGCTGGGGACCCAGCAGAGGGAGGACTGCCAAGAGAAGGGAGAATATTTTAGAAACTTATGAAACACGGACGTATTCCCTGTGAGGTTACCCACACTGCTTTTCACACTCACATTTCCTTTGTAATTAAAGATTAATTTTTGGAAGGGGGGGGGGGTCCTTTTAAAACCAGTCATTGTTGCTATGGAGAACCCAGTCATAGATTGAATTAGGGCTGGAGCAAATATAAAATTCTTAATTACTGCAATTAGGAATAAGACACTGCACCATTGTGCTGATTGGATTCATTCAAAAAGCATGTGTTTGGGTTTTCTGACCTTCTGATACAATACTTACAAAATATAACACTAAATCCTAAAATTCAACCAAAGCTAATATGAAACCTGTGTCACGACCACAAGGCTGATGAAGCTGTAACAAAGAGATATCAAACAAAAAGCCTGCACTCGTTCACAAAATGAACAAGATGAACTGACAGAGACAAAGGGAGACCAGGAGTATTTATACATGAGGTGAGTGAAAACAGGTGAAACCAATCAGGGCGGGGCAAACAATTACAAAGGCGGGAAAATCACACAACAGAGGAAGGCAGGAGGAGGAAGTCTGAAACGAGAGGGTGTCACGAGAGGTGACTACGAAGGAGGAAGTGCTTGAAACATAAAACACGGAACATGAGCATGACTAAAATGAACACACTTGATGAGACACAACATATTGTGGATGTCTTCCAAATGTTTTCTCACTGAGCCGTGGCAGAGGATACATCCTGTGAGTCGATGTCTGTCCAGCTGCAACACGTGACACCAATTTGCTTTGGCTGTCTCCGACTGCTGAAGCTTCATGTTAACTTACACTTAACTTAAGAATGGATTTTTTTTTTTCACTTACTGTAATTGCACTGTAAAGGACTTGCTCACAGCCAGTGTGGAGAGGAGTTCGATTAAGGAAGCCAATAATGAGCTACATGCACATGCATAAGCACTGTATTCTGACAGAAACTGTGCTACGTTACACTGTTCAAGAATAAACTCTGGTACCATGTTTCTTAGATCTTCAAAATGCTCCTTGAAAGTTTCAATCTTCTCTAAACGTTTTCTGTGTAGAAGCTATTACAACCAGATATCTGTACGTGGAACACACTTGTCTCACCTTCTGTGGGAATCAAGCAGGGTACTTTGGATTCGAAGCCTGGACTCCCATGATAACCTGTTTGAATTGATAAAATTAAAATTCAAACTTTGAGAGATAATTTATGGACATTCTTACTACCTTTTCAAAAAATGATCATGCCAAGCAACCACAGTAAAAGACTCGAACATTCTCTGCAAACGAATCTGAACTCAGCTGTGGAAAATTCAGCTTGTCAGTGTGCCGTGTACAGTATGTTGATACAAATAGAAGGCAGTGAATCCCTCCCCCCTGAGCCTGTCTACAAACCATAAAGCTGCATCTGTAGACCAGTTTAATGAGCCATCCTGTGTTGGAAGATGAGGGCTTTATTTCAGGTGCAATAAAAAAAAAAAAAAAGAAGTCTCACATTGCTCCACACTTCCCGAGCCGAACCTTTTGAAATGCTAAGACCTTTCTTTTCCTCATCTTATTTCCTCTAAGGTCACAATCAGTGTAGACTTCACCAGAAAGAATGGTCTGTAATTGCAATCATGATTTCACAACAAGTTACCCTATAATTTTTTGCCCCCCCTTTTTTTGGAGTATAAGACACATTACAGATATCCAATGTTAAAGTTCACCTGCTCCCAAGCAGGATAAATAATTAGCAACTCAGTGGGAAGTAGCAGCTAATACAGCAATTACCTTATCCAATACCTTGATTATCACTGAAAGGTTCCTGCAGGTTCAAAAGGAGCACTGCCGCTGAGAACTGCTCCAATTTGTTATTCATTGACTTCTTTGATTTAGGCACTGGTCCCAAGCTCATTAAAAAAGACCATTACAGATTGAAAAGGACATTTAATAGCCGTACCTTGTATCTCCAAATCCAGTGGTATATATATATATCTATATCTTCAGAAAGTATGCATTAATTGCAAAGATTAATGATGGAGAACCTGTTTCACTTGAATGAATCTTTTATGTTGAAGAACATACGTTATGATACAACACAAGATCCAAGCCATAGAAAATAGATTTATTTCCCTACTCTGATTTCAAATGCCATGAAACGGCCTTGAAGCATATGGGTACTATTGTCACAAATTCCTTTGTTTGGTTTGGAGTGATGTTGAACTTTATTTATTTCTTTTCTGATCAATAAAACTGTAAATGTCATAACAGGCCTCGCTGTGGAACAACCTTCGGTGCCTTTGACTTACACTGGGCAAAACATGGATTAATGTTCTAGAAGACGCTGACGCTCTTCTCAGAGTCAACTAACGCAATGAGATTTCATGGAGCGCTTTGGGATTCCTTTCCAGCTACACATCGTCTGGTAGCACTACTTTTTTACTAGAACTGATAGACTGGTCTCCCGTATCTATAAAACTTTAATCTCTCAACTTTAACAATCTTCTTCTTCTGGTATGGGAAAAGAAATCACATGGTCTTGGTTTGGACTGGCCTCAGGTACGGTGTGGTGTTTGTCCGTGCCCTGTAGTACGACACATAAAACATTTTCTGACTGATGTGAAATGAATGGCAGCTTGTCAAGTTAAAGCCTGATGTTTTGTTGCCCCATTCATCCAACCTGATGATCTTTCTTTCAACGTTACCCTAGAACATCAACCAACTTCCCCCTTTGCTTCTGTCTTAATACTTCAGGATCAAAAACTACAATCATGGAAGTGATTACAGTGAAACGCTGGCCTTAAATGATGGTGATAATATAACTGCATATCTGCTTTCTGCCTCATACTAGGGATTCAGTCCTCGATATCATTTATTGTTAATGTTCTATGATAGCCTTAATACAGGAGACATACATGCTTCTACACAACTCGATCACAACTCCCTTTAGCCCCTAAAATGTGTGTTTGTTTCTCATCTCATTGTAACTGTAGAGTGGAAGCTCCTTATTTGTTCTTTATGTGGAAATAAAATCAAAAAGAAAAAAAGAAAGCATTGAGATCAGTTGAGCCGTGTGTTTGCCTGATCAACAAGATAGTGCCATTATGTCCCGGTGTGCTCTGAATAACTTCCACATACTTGCAGTCTTAACAGCCAATTCTGGCAGTTACCGGATATCACACAAGGAGGCACTTGACTACTTGCAAATACCGCCCTGGGACAGAGCCAGCGTTCCAGCTGCCGGCTCCTCCATTGGCCAAACATGGCACACATTCACACGTTCGACAGCCAGTGTCGTTAATTCTGACATATGTAACCTGAGCTGTGATCCTGTAGCACACATTTGAGAAATTCACCAAGCTGTCCCTGGCAAACAATACATCTTCCCACATTCCCACAAGCTGACCCTGCTTTTTTCCTTCTCTGAAGTTTGAATGTGAACTTGTGCTAAAAGATTTTGGTATTTTTGTTGATTTTATTGTTAGTCATTTTTTTGTTCTAGGATGACTATTCATTCTTTCATAAATACCCAGCTGGAGCCGATCCAGCTGCTGCAAAGAGGTCACCAGGTCTCCATCACAGTGATAACACATGGAGGAAAAACAAGCACTCACGCTCACACCTATGTTCAATTTAGAGCCACCAGCGCCCGTTGGGCTTCGACTTGAGAAGC
Source organism: Nibea coibor (assembly GCA_023373845.1). Taxonomy (NCBI): domain Eukaryota; kingdom Metazoa; phylum Chordata; class Actinopteri; family Sciaenidae; genus Nibea; species Nibea coibor. Next base: position 25,334,996 of record CM041718.1, on the reverse strand, counting down.
TTCTTGCTGTGAGGCGGAGCTAACCTCTGCACCACCAGCGTGACCTCACATGGGTCGCCTTTCCCTCAGTGTGAAAGATTTAGTGGCATCTGGAGGTGAGGTTCCATCTCACAACCCCCATGGCCTCACAACACACTGGAAATCTTAAACAGTGGAAATATTAAAGATCCAGTAGTGGTAAATAGTATATATGCTGATTACAGCTGCTGTGCCTCACCCTCTGCTTCTTAACATGACGAAGAAACTGTGTCGACCATGAAACGCATGCTCTAGATGTCCTGTCTTAGGCCTGTGTTTAGTTTTGTCCATTCTGGGTTACGGTAGAATTATGAAAGTTAAACATGGCTAAGGATCCAAGACGTAAAAGTCTCAGTGGACTTTTCGGAGAAAGGAAGAACATGCAGGAGCTGACCTGCCACATGAGGTATATACAGAGCCTTTAATTAGTTTAATTAGTCAGCCTCTTCCTATTTGTCACAAATGCTCGCACTCATGTGGCGTTCTACTTAAAACCTGTAGCATGTCGGCTTGAACACGGCTGGTATAAATCAACTCAATCAGGGCTTCTCACTTCCTAACATTTACGAGTCCAAAAGAGACCTTTAAAAAAAAGTCACACCAGTGAGGCACAGGAATAGAGAAGTTACACAACATATGTTCATTATAAATGTGTGACATTTGATTCTGGTGACACATTCAGTTCATCACCTCGCGTTGATCTCATACACACACACACACACACACACACATTTGCTGCTCCTGACAAAGAATCCGTCAAAAAAGTTCAAAAGAAGCAAAACTGTTGTGGAAGTTTGAGTCTTTTGAAAAGAGTGAGATTACAAGAAGTCTATTCATTGTACTGCAGAAAACTATGGAGCCCAGCACGTCGAGGACTCACCTTGGTGGGATTCATCAAAGAGAGCAGCTTTTCCCTGCTGTACCATCATGAGACATGCCTTGCGGGACACTTCCATTTGCTCTACCAGACCTGAATGCGATGTGACAGGCTGTAGGATCAAAGACAGGCCCAGCTTGATGTCTCGCACAAGTTGGCATGACTTATACAACCAATAACAACAGAATTCTGACACACGTTTGACGCAGAGTTGGTAAAGAGAGTTTAATCAGCTGAGTGTATGCAGATTTGTCTCTGTCCTGTGATTTATTAATATGATGATCACCTATGGAACAAACTGGAAGGTTGCATGGATCTCTCAATCCGGAGGCTGCAGCGAAAGCGAGTCAAATCAATGGGGCACGATTGATATTTGGTTATGAATATTTCAGCTATGCACTCTGCGTCTGTCGGTTTGTTTGAAGAAAGTCTTGTGGATTTTTTTTGCAGAAACATTTTTGCAGTTTACCTGGCATTTCGCTTCGTCCCCTCAGTTTGTAGTATTAAATGATAGCCCATTAAAGTCTGTTTGTCTTTATATTTATATGCTTCTATCTCAGTAAACAAGTCCTCCGGTAAGCCTCTGTAACGAGCTCCCCGTTCTATCTTTTGCTTTCTTTCTTTCAGATGTTGCTAGCTGCTACAATTAATTTGTCTCACCACAGTGTTTATGAGAAGAGATGACTCCAGACTCCGGCATTTATCATATGTGCTTTCCCTCAGTGCCCCCAGTTATAGGTCCCAGTTAGATTTATAGACTTATCTGATATCTCTAACGTGGCAGTCCCTGAGGTCCCACTGTTTCCTATGCGAGTGATTAATCGACAGGTCAGCCATTTTTGTGTGCGCATCAAGGGTGTTATTGTGTTTGAGGTGCATCTATGAAAAGGCAACTCGTGTGCTCGCGTTGAAGGGACAACAGATTTGCAGTGCAGCACCTTCTTGATAATTATATTCATTTATAAATGGCCCTCTCAGCCATGCGGGCTACATCTGCAAGACAATTAGCATGTAAAATACACAGACGGCAGCTCTGAATATATGAGACTCCTCTGGCTGTCAGTGTATTAGCATTGCTATGGGATAAATAATAAGGGAGGGGATTTAACTCTTCACTTCTATCCCTTTAAATTAAATTTCTTTAATCCCGTTAGGAAGCATCACTGTCACAATATTAAGCTTGATGAGTCTTACCTGAAATACCCACTTCATACCTGCGATGGAACCCTGAATCTTAATGGAATTTAACAGCTTTTCTCCAAACTTCTTGGAAGACGAATGATAAACTGGATTAATGAAAAGTTGGTTTGATTGCACTTTACTTTAATAGTTCCATAAGTACTGCTGTACATGAACTAAAAGAACAAACATACAAATGTGTTTGCATGAATCATGAGACTGGACTTTGATTGCCAGTAAACTGTACCTATTATCCTTTTAATAGTAATGCTAAAGGTCATAAAATAAATCATTAAATTAAGCCAGACTACAAAGTATTAAAAATGAAGCTTGTCTGACCTTTAATTTCCGATCTATTGTATATTTAATTACCTCTCCAATGCATGAGCGTGCGTCTGCAGCAACCATCCAGGGTTGTTATTACTGAGTAATTAGTTTTGTACCTCAGCGGGACACGCATTACTGAGCAGAAGGCAAATTCTCTTATAAGTTGTCCCGCACTCACTGTACTATTCACCCAGCGTGTTGCCATTCAAGTAGCGAGCTGATGATACATGATAAATTAAAGCTCTGTATCATCTACGGGAGGTCATGAATCATGAGCGATTACTGTATCAAGCACAGAAAAAGAAAGATATGGTGCTATATCTTCAGCTTTAATTTGAGGGTGGTTTATATTCACATAGGATGATAGAAAGGATTTTACATGTAAGATGCTGCTTTTTCCTGTTGTTAAGCAAAAGGTGTTACATAATGAACAGTAGATACAAAGTAATTATTGATTTTTAAATGCTGTATTTTGAAGCAGATAAGTGTTTACCCATGTGCATTCACCACAAGTGCAGCCATTAATTTGTAGTGATTCTGTTAAAAAAAATCAATTAGGCAAAAGTACAAGGCTGTTAAAGCCGATTCATCTCAGACACCACCTGTGCCCTTTGCGAGCATTTATATCTAAAAGGAAACACAAATACAATCATGTCGACAGATTTAAAAAGTGAACATCGTGACAAACATGACAGGAATTATAAAAAGAGCCAGCCTGCATCAAATGTGCTGCTGATGGTTGAATTCCGCTCTGATAACAGAGGTTATCTTCCTCATCTGCTCTCCCAGAAGTGAGTGTGAACTTGTTGCCGGGGCCACAGTGATGGGAAGCTTATTGGAGTCTGGGCCAGCGCTGCTTCAGTTCCACTCTAATCAGCACTTCACCAAACAGGAAATCTGGGTGGGATGAAATACCTCGAACCTCGAGTACACTGCACGATGTTTGGAGCTCCTTCACCTCTTTGGAATTAACTGTGAAATTGTGCTGGAAAGCAAACCAAGGCCAGCCAAACTGCATTCGCTCAGAGAGTCCTCACAGTTATGAACCTTGTTTTAAGGCAGTATGGAAATGTGTTTATTGCAAAAAATTGGAGAGAGCACAAAACAAATTTAGTGGCCACTCAGTCAGCGAGTCAAGCTTTGAGAGTGCAGAGACGTGGACTTATGAAAGCAGAATTCGATTTGTGTGTGAGGGAGTGCAGAGCTGTGAGCTTAACTGATGATTTGGGCATACAAGAGGAACAGAAACATTCTCACATTCAGAGTGATCGAAGGCAAACTTTCAGCAGTCTGACTCAAACTAAGAGCAGCAAGTCACCCGTCCAGTTTGACCTCAAAGTGAAGAGTCATCATTCCTTCGATAGCAATTGCAATCACAAAGTGAGATCCACAATGTAACAGAGGGTAAATGTTGAGGCATATAGATAAATCTCATGTCCTAAATAGCCACATGCTCAGTCAGTGCAGAAGAGAAATATATTTAGAAGCTGACTGTTGGCTTTTGGAGCTCAGCCTGCAGACCGCCCGACTCGACCCCTTCCTTCCCATATAACACTTATCTGTGTGCTGTAGTCATTCAAAGCATGACCTCAGACTCATTGACAGATTTCAAAGCTAAGCCCTGGATCTCCACTGACCCTGGAACAGCCCCTGGTCTGTGGTGCAAAATGTGATTCAGTTCATTCATCCAGCTGCTGGATATGAGCTTCGACTTTTCCTCCCACTTCCAAAATCCTCTGATGTGCCATCACAATGACTGTGCTGACGTGGAGACGGCAGGCAGGGGCAGTCACGGGGGGATGTGAGCTCACATTATTCTTCTCTCCACAGGCATTCTGCACTTCTCTGCTTTCCTCTTTAATTTGTTTTTTAAATGTTTAATCGTGTGCTTCCCGTTAATATCATTTGTTCCTTATGTAAAGCTCTTCTGACTGCCTTTGTGTTGAAATGTGCTAAATAAATAAACTCCTCTTGCCTTGGCTTTTGAAGCTGTCCCATAAATCTTTGTGACATAAATTCATGGTGTGCTAGTTATGACTCAGGGGATTTTCAAGGCAGTTTTTGTAGACTCATTATCTCATATTTTAGGCCCAAAACAAAAGAATTACTTCATATCATATTGGTATTCCTGGCAGGATGGTGAAACACCACGCTCAGGCATGCTTCTGCAAAATGTAAATGAATAACATTTAATGAAAATACAAGAAGAAATAATGTGTGCATGCAGTTTTGCATGTTTGCTCAGAGAGACTCGTCCGCTGTGTATTGTGAATGCTGCAGTATACAAATGCTTTGCCTGCAGTAGATCAGATCCTGTGGGAATACGGATTCACATGAGCAGTTTTTGATGCGGTTAAGAGAAAATTGCAACATGATCAATAAAAAAAGAACAAATGTCGTACGTTATACTCAACCATTAACTCTTTTAATGTGCGCACCTTCTTGGCTTCAGTGTAAAAAATGTATTTTATACAACAATACATTTAGAAACAACTTCTCTTCCGTGGAACAGTTTCCCGAAAAAACAAAATGCAACAATGAATCAGGAAAGTGAGGCTGAGTCAACATTATGTTGAAATGCACAGTGCGTATGCATTTTTCTTTTTGCTTAAAAAAAGTTTGGGTCTGGAAATTATCATCTAAATATAAGACCAGTATTTATCTAATGGAGACAGACCAAACACCCGCTCCCTGTTCAGGCTGCTGGGCATGCTGTGCAGGCAGCTGCTTTAGAGTCCTCGCAACTTTTTGTTTCAAGCACTGTCGCCAGCTGTGTTTTTAATCACTGTATTTAGGAGCATTTAAGTTTTTTGGGCATTGTGTATAATATATTTGGATAGGATATTAAGCAGTGTCAATATGAATGATTTTACATCCATCCAACCATCCATTATCTCTAACAGCGTTTCTCTCCAGGGTCGCGGTGGGGCTGGAGCCTATCCCAGCTGACTTAGGGCCAGAGGTGGGGTACCTGGACAGGTCGCCAGGTCATTACAGACACACAGAGGCAAACAACCATTACCATTTTACAACGATATCTGCATATATAAAAAATACGACACGTAATTTCAGTTACCACAGTGATGTGGATCCTGCTTTCTGTATCTCAAGGAGAAGAAGTCCCAACAGAACATATTGATCTCAAGACATGTGCTTGACCTTGTCTAACCTCCAAATGTCCTCTAAGTATGGAAATATCTGTTTAAAGAGATCAGTGTCTTTCATCATTCTTGCATATCATGTTGCTAATCAGACTTCAGAGGAAGTCTTGACCGGGACATCCGTTATCTGTTTTCCAGAAATCTACTGGCTGCACTGGAAGATTTTTTTTTGCACACTAACTGCAGACACTGGATGAAGTTGACAAACACTGAATTTAAATTCCAAGTTTTTAACTGCTTCACCACTTCAGGCTTGTCATTTGTTACTACTTATGACTTGATATCTTCAAAAGAGAAGCCTCTTGTCACTGATTGGCCTCATTGACACAAAACACAAAAGGACATTCATTTTCAAATGGGATCTGATAGATGCAAGTGAGTCCCAGCAAGTCCTATTTATATTGTCATAATGAATGGCTAATAGTACGATGTCTTGCTTGCTCTCTCTTTCTGATGAGTTAGACTACAACCCTCCCATTGCATGCTGATCAGCACACTAGGCATAATGAGCCTCATTTGTAGCATTATTATTCCTGGATATGATTACAATGCAATTTCAGTACTTTTTTTTTTTGCATTCCCACCTGCTTAGACCAGCACGCATGCAAGTGAACGTGCAGTGTAGCTTTAGCACACACTGACCTGTCGAAAGCTCAGCGACTTGTCAACTTTGACAAACATTCTTCTAGTCCAGATATTAAATTATAATTTTTAATATAGTTAAAAATCTGCATTGGGATTAGATTAATTGATTAATTTTGCCAATGACCAGACATAAAGGTAGTTTCTTTCAGTCAGTTAAGTATCTGTAGTGGTCATACATCAGCAGGAATGATGTATGTTCCATCTGCAGTCTCTAATTTTAGGGATGTGCTTTGTACACACAGGTCAAACAACTGCAATGGCTCCATTTATTCATTTAATCTTCCAAAACAGTGACAGGATGTAACAAAGTAGGAACACGACCCTCTGCTTCTCTTCACACCTAAACAGAAACTCTTACAGCGAAACTATATTTAAATGCAGATCGATCCGTCCGTCCATCTTCAGGAGATGAAGACGGATTCCATCCGACCATCATGAGTTTAAAGTCACAAGTTTAGTGAGTTTGCAATGAAGATATGAAGTTATGTAATGGTGTTTCCATTGTAACAGATGTATCAAGGAAGAGATGACTCCAAGGTCTGAGGTTCAAGGTGCTTTAATAGAAGCTCAGATCCTTCGTTATGTGATAGGAATGAACCAAGGTGATGGTTTGTTGCTGCCTCTTTTATACAGCATTTCTGTTACGTCAGGTACAAACTATGTCGGGATGGGCCTCTATGTGAAACTCTGCATCTTATATTAAGATTCTAACAGTATAATTGTGTGCAATTATTTTGCAGCCCACAGTATTTGTTAATTGATTAAAATTGGAGGCAAAGTGTTCAGATTGTCACAAGAGCTGTCCACAGTGTTGATTTTGATTCTGCCATTATTTGCATTGGCAGGCTGGAATCCTGCTGGCAGGGGCCGATGATTTCTGTAAGCAGTGGTTTGTATCCTGCACTCGGCTCCTATTCAGCAGTGTTACTGATATTACTGTCTTCTGAAATATATAAATATTTTGTGGTGTGCACAGTGTCCGTTTTACAAAGTAAATTCAGCTTCAGAGTCCGCCCTTTGAAGCACATTTGGGGTGCTGTATATTAACATTTGGGGTGCTGCATATTTGTTCCCTCCTCAGCAGAGGACTCAGCCCCTGGCTCATTAGCAACTGTCTGCTGCTTTTTTAAACTGGATGAGAGCTGCTGTGATTGCTCATTAGTGATCGTGGGGGAATTGCGCCATGTTGTATGCTGCTAAGTCAAACACTCAGCCTGGCTGAAATCACTTTTTCTGGGGTGGGTTGTATTTTTATTTTTGTGTGAGGTTTCCAAATCACTAAAACCAAATGACACTGAGAACACACACCGTGTTGTGACACCATTTCACCTGGATTATATCAGAGGAGGCGTGATTTTTGGTGCAAAGATGTGCAGGTGAATTAGAAACTGGAAGTTGTATGAAGGTGAGAGTCTGAATGCTCCATCCATGCAGTATATAGGAATTAGCCCTGTTAGGGGCCTGTGTGATCATATTGTGTTATCCTGAGCAGGATAAAGGGTTTATAAAATGGATGGATGGAGCTATTAGTGTTAAGATTTTTTTTTGTTTGTTGCTGCAGAATGTTCACTGCACACTGCAGAAAGTTAAATTACCTTCATAAATAAGGGCTATTCTGTTTGAGGATAACAAATGGAAGAGGGATAAATAAAATGGGGCCACCTCTCTTTGTTAATAAAGGGTTGAAAGCTGAGATCACTGCAGCCCCTGAGAACATTTTCACTCTCTTACGCACAACAATTAGTAGAGTTAAATTATGTTATAGAAAACTTCTACAAACTGCATATACAGACTTTTTATCATTTGACTTTAAAGCAACATTGGATAACGTTTCTACCATAAAATCTTATCAGATAAGATTTTAAATCATTTTGACGCTACACTGATGTGTAATTGGTGGAAACTGAGTTATTCCCACTCTCCTTCTCCTTATGCACTATGTAACTTTAAGGGTACAATCGCCCATCAAAGTGCGTGACACTGCCTGACTCAATAGTGTGTTAGTGTTTGTACTGCAGATGTTTAGGACCACTGGGAAGAGGAGGTTTGCAGGCATACACAGATGCTGATGGGGAGTGGAGCCGGTGTTGTGGCAGAACAGGAGCTGAGATGGTTTGTCTTATATTTCTGTTGCATAGATACAATCATATTATCATCAATGTTTTCAGAGCTGACCTCTCTGTCTCAACTGCTTTGAGGAAATTACAGGCATCTCCACAGGCCCAGGAATTCTTACAGTTGCAGCTGCTGTAGCACCATGATATCAGCTATGTACAGTTAGACAGAATAATGAAAGAAAACACCTGCAGTGTAGACGGTAAACATAACCTGACACGTTACATGCCGTATGTGGTTTGATCTATGCATTGTTAGAGGGTTCAATATTTACAAAGCCAAAATGAGCTTGTATGAAATTCTGCGAGTTTTCATGCACCAGTTGAGCTGTTATGACAGCGCAGACTCCTGTTCTCATTTGACCTCAGGTCAGCTGTTGCATGCCGCTTTTCTTTCATGACAGTTTCACTTTGAAGCCATTGTAACAGCAACATTCTTATTATTTCCATTGCCGTCTGCAACTACACATGTATTTTTATCAAGCGGCAACCTCCGTGGCTGTGAAGTGAAGCCAACACTGAATCCGGGCTTTATTCGGACTGCCCCAGCTCCATCCACGCTCCCTGTGTCTGCCCGTTTTTTGGATTAGCCTGGAGGCAGCAGAGACGGGACTGCCAAGATGGTGACAGCTAGAGCTGCCACACTGAGCTCGACGTCACTGAGACTGCATCCATGTTTTCTACAGTCTATGCTTTTCACTTGCTGATTAGCTCTCAATTCAGGTTCCTCGCTGGGCAGAGCAATGCAGGCAATTTCACTGAGGTCACCGTACTAATGATACACATTTAATTTGTAGCACACTTGCAGGGACAGCAAAGCTAATAGGAGACAGACGGAGATATTAAAAAATATAATTGTCTGTATAGAAATGCTGCATGGCCTGATAATGAATCAGCAAAAAGGAGATCACCTGTGTGGGAGCACTGTGGGTGCTCAGAGCCAAATCTGTCTTTTATAATGTACCAATTTGTTTCGCCAATCAAAAGTTGAAGGGAAACAAAAATGCCGAGTGTAATATCTTTACTGGAAATGTTTTTCCACAGAAGGAAGTGCAGTTTTTTTTTTTCTGATTCTTTCTGCAAGAATAGAAAAGATGTCCGTGAAGATTTTGCAGATACAGAATCATTCTGAAATCTTTACTTACTTTCAGGGTTCAAATAAAAGCTGCATGTCCGACTCATCGTTAAGATCAGGACATATATGTTTTTTGGTTTGTTCTTTTCATGTGATACTTTCATGATATTGCCCTTTTATTTCCAAACTGGAATGTAAAGCAACGCTTCATTGTTGTGGAAATGACAGACACAGAGCTTCCACATGCGTTACCACTCCTTTCTTCTTTTCTCAGCTGCTCTGATGCAGAACTTAATCATAGTCTAGTGCAAAACTGGCAGAATTTTAAATACAGTTTGCTACGTCGGTCTCTGTGGTTACGACTGGTCGGCGGAGAACAAATAGCTGAACGTATCAGCACTGCTCTGATGATTGCATCTGCGGAGCACCTCATGATTTTAAAAGGAGAGAAGTCGAGGTATTGTTTTTCTTTTATTTAATAATCCATATTGAGTTGTTTATCCATGTGTGATAGTCTTTGAAGAGTAAAAACATATTTCTACCATAAATTACAGAAAGTCATATCATGCTTCACCATGCGCTGTGATAAAGTATATACAGCTTAGACAAATATTATTCAAGCTTGGCATTTAAATAACACATGGTCTATAAAACAGCCAAATATAATCTAAACTACATTAGTGGATTTTATAATTGCTTTGGAGAGAACTGTTAGAACCTACAGCACCCACAGGCAGACGTTCTATTGCAGTTGTGTATCTCTACAATGCTCAAATGACCTTGGGATGCAATTCAATCTGCAATTCAATCTCTTCCTCAGTTTTTTTGAGCTTCAATTAGACTTAAGCCACAAAGGCACAAAGTAAATGTGACTGGCTGGAGAAGAAAAAGAAGAATCCAATCTAAAATGGATCCCCGTGCTTCATGCACATGCTCGCTCTTGGTTTGTTGTGCTCTCATTACTCACACTGAACTCAAGCAGTAAATCAATTAGATGTCTGTAAATGCGTCATAATGTGTTTCCCAGCATGTAAATGATATGTGAGAGATTTCATTTTGAGGGATAACAGGTTAAATTCGCAGCTCACTTGCTTTCCCAGTTTAGCGTTTTGCTGCAAAGAAAATAAGGAGTCATCTGGGCAGTGTTTGCTCAAGCCAAAGAAGATTATTTCTCTGAGCTTCATGCCAGGTAACTTAATGAGATGCTTAGACCACAGAGAAGACCTCGGCATATGCCTGAGTGTCACTTCTGTTTAGGGAGGCAATCTTTTTTCCGAACGGCGGATGGTTTCAACTTGAATTCTCGGCTTTTCAGGAACAATTAAGGAATACTTGTATAAAAAAAAAAGCCTACATGCATAGAGCTTTTCTGTATTGGGTTAATAAATTATTCCTGTGTGTATTGATCACCCAAGAATAATGTGTAGAATAAGAAATGGCCTTATTAAGAGCAAAGAAACTCACATTGGATTTCCAGTAACAAATTCCAGTGAATTATAGTCGTAATTACAACCACAACACGCTACACATATAATATATTTTGATATAATTGCTCTCCAATGATACTACCCAAAGATATTAATGTTCACTTTCGAGTTGGTAATGAAAGGTGTCCCTGTTATTGTCCTCCAGAGCAAGATCTGATGATATCTACGTATAGCATCAAATTACTGCCGACCAAACCCAATACCTCTCTGTTATGTAGGGTTATTGCCATCACTGGGATGCAGCATATTATATTGATTTTACCCTTATCATCCAAAATCCACACTTTAAGTTAGGCAGGGATCTTAAACTGTCTACAGAGGATAATATTTACAGCCAAAATATTTCAGCCACTCAGGAATTTGTAAAATTCATTATAGGGTGACTACGAGCTCACCAGAGAGAAGAGCGTCTACTTATTGATGTAGATGGAGTTAAAAAGACAGCTACTCCTACTTATGCATGCGGAGATTGATGATATGAAGTCAATGCAACCTGGATACGTAAAAAAAAAAATGCTGAGTTTCTTTCTCACTCTATGGTCTTAAAATTATTATAATAGCTCATGGTCACCCCTGGCAGCAACAAATATAATGTGCTGAGCAGCACTAACCCTGACTGGCCTGCTATGGTGAGTTAATCATACTGATAGGACTCCCATTTTAGCTCCACTGGGTTATTATGTGTCAAAGGCCAAGTAGGACAGTAAGTGTTTGGTGCTGCTATTTAATGCCTCCAAACCTTGAGTATATAGTGATGCGTGCATGAAATGGTAGCCATGGGAAGTTGACGAGACGTTGCGAGTGTGGGATGGATTAATCAGCATGGCCGATAACAGAAACATCTTCTATGTCTTGTGGTGTTGTTGAGACTTAAACTATTCTATTTTAAAGTTAGAAACCAAAAAATAGTCGGGAGAAGTTTTGTTTCAACCAAAACTGAGAATGTACAGCCTGCTCAGGTTAAGGGTGACGCAGTGCTCTGGATGATAAACACACTTAATCAGAGCGCTGAGGTCTATCTGCTCAGCTGAGACGTGCTATCTGCCTCCGGTGGTTGGAAACTGGACGCCTCCACATTCCAGAGGGGGATACAAAGTGTCACCTGTGTGATACGGGCCAGGTTAAAAAACAAAAATGCACTTACACCCTCGTCTATTGTCCGTCTCTCTGTTTCTGTCCGTCTAAGCAAAGCATGAGCCACATTTTAAAATCTGGAATTCACTTGAATTATGATATTAGGAGGATCTTAACTCATAATACTTTTATTTCACATGTTTGACCTCTGCACTTTTAACTAAAATCTGTTATTCATGTAATAATGGGGTAGCCTCTTTATCGATGTAAATATGGTTTTATTGCACTCATATTTTAGATTTTGTTTTTATCTTCTTCACATAATACAGCATTTTCTCCTTGAATATTTCTTCATAAAAGATATTAAATACACATTTTGTTGCAAAGTATTTGGAATTTTGTCAAGTTGTCAAGTAAATGCGCTTGCTGCACTAACCTGAATATAACCTGACCCTGACCCAGCACACTGTGTTTTGGCTGACAGAGACAGAACATTATGTATTAGGAAAGCAACACAGAGCCCTTATAACCACATCATACTGCCTGAGAACACTGACGGTGAGAGTTCTTACGACTGTAATTGTCCCCTAAAAGACAGATAATACTTGTTTTTAATGGAAATCCCTTCTATCAGGAATTAGGTTTGAAATAAAGTGAGAAATATGCACAAAAGTATCATTAAACAGAAAATACAAATCAAGCAAAGGCAGAAAGAGACGGTGCCGATGTTCCTCCTTTGGGGTTGGTTTGTTCCTCAAAGGAACAAGAAAAATACAAAAACTTACCGGCTGTAAATATTAATTGAATTCGGGGTGGTGATAAAAACGTATTTAATTACATGTTTTTAGGAGTTTTGTTGAGTTGCTCTATTACATCATAATTCACATTCATTTGACTTGTGTTGAATTATTTGTCTGTTTTGCCACCGAGCAAAATAAATAAATAAATAGCTAAACCTCGGACTCCATTTCCCCACAGAAGGTGGTTTATTCTGGGACGTTTTCACGGCTCGTCTCTTGGGTACCGGTGAGAGGACGGCACTGTATGAATGTGCTGTACAGTATGCATCTGGGTCCAGTCATGAGTCCTCTTCACTATCCTCTGCATGATGAAGATTAAGATGAGCGGGAAATGAACCTCATCTCTCAGTGTGATTAATGTCCACCAAGCGTAATTAAAGACTTTTAGTTAATTCCCCTGTCTCTGCTGCTCGCTAACCATTTTTAATCATTTCCTCTGGTTGGTTCTCTGTAATTGAATGTCTTCATTATATGGACTACAGCAGCTGGAATTATAGTTGTATAAGAGGTTTTATTTAAATCTGCTTACATTTATGTTTTGGAATTTAAATGGAAGCCAATAAAAACTCAGTACTGATATTTTTGGAGCTACATAATGCGTTTCATGGCGATGTTCAGGAAATATTAACACTTAAAATTCATTTTCACTTCGATAAATATGAGAAACCTTTTAATATTCTAATTGCTATTCTGACAATGCTGTCTTCAAACAATATTTCTATGGGGGAATTTGAGTACATAATTCAAGTGGAGAATTGTGAGAATACTGTTGCTCTGATTGGGAAAACAAATTCTCAAATGTTGAATTATGCAGGAACACGTGATCTTCTGTTTGTAGCCATGCTGGCAGTGCTAAGCTGTCTGATCACCTGATCTTTCCTTTAGTGCCACCGCTGTCACTCACCCTGTGAAAAATCTCATCTTGTTCGTGAGAATAGTTGCGGACCTGCGGAGGTGTAAACACAAACCAGAGAACGAAATCAGTTTATTGAGTTCACAAAGAGAAGGGCGCAGTGTAGATGGAGATGAAGCACTGCTGTTGGCAGAAATTCAAGATGTTGGCGTGGAGACAAAGATTTTAACAAGCATAAAACTTTCCAAACAGGTACAGTACTAGTTGGTCATAGCAGAGTTACTGTGAGTGAGACTGACTCAACCTCCAACACTCTGTCAGTCTTTTAAACAGCGGAGGTTGATTGGAGGTGAGGGGAAACAACAGGTAACCACTAAAGTGGAGAACAGTCTCCGCATGACACATCCCACATCATCTAACTCACACTAAATCTCTTGGTACACCATCCTCGAAATAACATCATACATCTACTGTATCAACACAAGGACGATACCAAGCAGGTCTAACCATAATGACTGTATATCAAAGTGTATGGATTATTGTATATTATATGAACAGCAAGAGGAATACAAAGAATGAGTTATCGTTCAGAACACGTCAACATATCGACTGTCGTCTCATGTCGACACCCGATAATGTAATGTTACAATGCATTACTGTCTGACTGTATTATCTCTGCTAGAAATTTGCCTCTGGAGAGTTCATTTGAAGCAGGTGCCATTATCCTGAACGCAGCCTGAAACACGTCACATAATCCACTGACGCTGCCAAAGTGGTAACAATAGCACGGCGATGCCCTGTATGTTCCGTCCACTTCGAATCAACAGCACAAAGGACAAAATATTGTTTTTGTGTTTACATCTTTGTCATTCTTTTTCCTCAGGAGGCTTTTTGTACATACGTGGAGCTCTGACTGCTTTTTCTGTGCCATATATGAACAAAAGATATGGATTGTTTTACAGCACGACAAAGGAAGCGTTTGAATAGTTTGCTAGTATCGACAGCCAGTTCAGCTTTTCAGCTGTTATCAATTGTTGTTATTTCCTCGTAAAAAAAAAAAAAACAGACATGTCTGAGGGGGGCAGGAGGCTTCATCCTCTGCCACCACGCTCGCTTTTGTACTGCATATTTCAGTCAATAACAAAGCTTTCTCTTCTACTGCTTACAGAGAGTTCTATACATTTTCACTTGTGCTCAGTGACCCGTTCTATACTAGACCATACCTTCCAATTGTTAATATGAATTTAATATTTTATGATTGAAACTTCATAGCCCTGCAGCTCTCTCATTAGCAGGACTGTTCCCTGAGCCCCGGTGAGAAGCACAGCGACCAATCAGCGATGGCTACCTTTTCTCCAACAGGGCAAATTACCACATGAAAAGTATTAGGCCCAACTTAATTACATTCAGCTCACAGCTGTAAGGCTATTTCTGAGACATTCATGAAAGTAATGGCCTGGAGGTCTTTTTTCCCCTCTCTTAGACTTCAAGTGCATTACTGTACAGGGTGTTTAAATTGACTCTTTGTTTTCTATTGAATGGTTTAATTGAACTACTGTATTTGGTATGCAGTTGCCTACTGTGTGTGTGTGTGTGTGTGTGTGACAAATCCCTGCCATTTCCACAAATCAAGTATTTATTTATTTATATTTCTTCCACTGTGTGCAGCCTTGACTTTCAAAGAGAGAATGAAAAACAAGAAATTAAAGTGTTTTCTCCGGTTCAGCCTCTTACAAATCTATTGTAATGACAAACACATTTGCATCAAATCTCTGCAGAAACATGTTTATCACAAGCCGTCGCATCTCTCTCGGCCTCTAAGCGCTTTCTCCGGGATGACTAATTCCCCCAGTTTATTTCACCTGTCAAACCACTGGCATTACCGTTATGTTGGATTAGTTTCACTCAACTTTCTGTTGTCGTCTGACAAAAAAAAGTAAATCTTATGTAAGCTGTGCATGCAGGTCTTGGAGACAGTTGGCTAATTAAAGTGAAATGGGGCAGATAATAGCTTTTAAAAACATTTCAGCCATTTAATGAGCTTATTATTTACTATGAAAAGGAACGTGTCACCACCACCTCCACCACGGCACCTCCACCACCACCAGTGAGAGCTGCCACCCACTCTAATGCCAGCCCGCTGCGCTGAGACATGGCATCCATAAATTTCAATGACTAAAGAAATATTATCACGGCTAATGAAATAATGCTTAGCCCACTCTAACACTCTGAGGTCCCCTCTGGGCAAATTGTCTCAAGTCATTCTAGGAAGATGGTAATTAAAAGACAAAATACAGCTTGAGAATGAAATGATCATTTGCAGAGCCGAGGTCTTTCACAGAATGCAAATTTAATTTAAAAAAAGTAAGTTATTACAGTTTTATGATGGTGTCAGGCTTTTCATATGGCATTGATGTTTTTTTCCATTAGGGGTTTAAAATGATGTTCCAGTGTCGGAGTTAAAAACGGGGTCACTCATGCATTGGCTTATTGGTTCTAAAGGCTCTCTGTAGCCCTTCGCTGCTGAGGCACTCAATTACATTGGAGGTCTGAGAGGATGTCAATGATGCCGATTTAATGAATAATGTGCATGTGCTGCATCAGTATAACAATACATGAAGCACAAGTGTTTTTTATTCTCTTTGGTTTTTTGTTTGTGGCCCTACCTGATGCATGAACCATGCAGCATAGGAACTGCTGATGAAAAATATTCTCCCACACTTCTGATGGCCCAGACCCTTACGCTTCCTTTACTGATGACTGAAGTTGGGCAGTTTACAGATAACTGGAGGAGAATACCATATGTCCTCTCTAATGAGAAGGTTCAGGTCATTCTGAATGCAGCTAAAACCTTAGAGGTTTTTTTTTGGGGGGGGGGTGATTTATGAACTGAAAAGTGCCAATTAGCACAGGACAAACCGGCAACATTATAGACGGCGGGAGCAGAGGTTGCAACAGTGAACTTGACTGTTGATGGCTCCATCGATCAAGAAAGGATTTCAGTCTCAGAATGAATTATGCCGTCACCATGTTTGCCACCGCAGCGTCGGAGAACTGGGTCAACTGCATGACTGAGTGTGTGTGGCACCGGGCCTCTTCAGAGATGGCTTTTGAAGCTTTTGATAGGTCAAAGCAGATCACTGTCATTGTTGTGTACCATCTCGTTTTTTGATCTCCGACTTTAAAATGACAGGGGAGCCAGAGAATCAAAGATAATGTGCAATCAATCCGTTCCCCTGTGACAGTTGGAAGAAAGCTGTAGTTGAGCAGAAACAAAAGGGCTGTACACAGGATTTATATAAGCTGCTTCATCTGCCTGATGTTGCCTGAGAAAATAGACAAAAAAAACATTTTGAAAAATATATGTCTTCATGAGTGCCAGGCAACACAACCCTGACCTTGCCACATTGAGAGCAAGCCAGTAACCACTCTGGAGGTGTCAGCCACCGACAGCCTCACCATAGATTAAAATTTCCCACCTTTCTTTGCTGTAACACCCGCCCTCCCCTGGCCTTTCAGCTCCCTCCCGGCCCCCAAACACCCACTCCTCCTCATTTGAATTCATCATCTGGTACTTATTTCATATTTTTGCCTGTTTTCAGTGACACATACAAAAAATAATGTCTGCTTTGGAGCAATTAATGCTGGCATGTTGTTTCCCTTCTTTACTATGCACATTGTGTATGAATACCTAAAGGTCAGTGGAGGCATTTATGGGCCTGTTCCTCCATTAGTCATTCTAAGTGTGTAGTTTGACACTTGTGTCCCTCACGGGTTCCCCGGGGACTCATTTTTCTCTCCAAAGAGATGCATGGATGCAAACCTGCAGCAGGGCAGGACTTTTACTGCAATCCAAGTGCTTCCATTATAGGAAGTCAGCGGCGTGTGTGTATTGATGCAATTTGTCATGAAGAGTTGCTTCTTGTGAGGGCAGATGGCAGGTGGTGTTGATCAAGTTGGCGGCTAAGATCTGGGTGTGTGCTTCTCTATCTAGTTCACAAGCGGGTGGCCACTGATACTTATATTCTGCAGCAGATACAGGCCGAGGACTTGAATCAAGGACAATGCAGGAGCCGGTTAATTAAAAAGGGAATGTCTATTAGTTTGACAGATCCCACAAAAAGACCAAAACCAACAATGTGCTAGTCTCAGCTCCAAAGCATTTTTGTTCGCACTGAGGTCATGGAACTGCAATTTTAGGAAATGCTATTTAAACAGGCATAAATAGTGTCATTTTCTGTGCTATTTAACATCCACAGCAGCAGAGAATGGACTGAAAACGTCCTTTAATTAATCGAACATGTCCAGTCACAACACGTTTACCTTCAAGTGACAGTGCCCTCTAGTGGCTGGACTAATTATGAGCGCAAATGAGAGTGACATAGCTGTGTTTGAATATTTGTGTTTTTAGTTCAGACGGTTCCTAACAGAGTCAAATGATGCCAAACTGCACTGAGCCATCCCTTAAAAGATCATCGTGCTGCACAGTTATGTGCATAACACAGCAGACACGTGCAACAGAGAAACATCAGAGCACATTTTTACTGTCGTGTGCACAGGCATCTATTCTCTTTCAGAACTATCAAGTTAAGAAGTAATCAGAAACAAACTGATTGGATTTGTCATCATCATCAACACAAAATACTATTAATCACTGTATTTTTTTTTTTATATCCATCCTCTCTCTCTCTCTCTCTTGTGGAATACAGTGATAAATTGTTGTTTTGGACAGTAAGCTTTGTACAGCACTGAGTAGTCTGTGACTGTACTCATGAATCTTACCTTGACCTCGTGATGTTCTTCAGTTAGTTCAAGGAAAAGTGTTTAGGAAAGGACACAGGCCCAGGTGAGGTTAGGGCGGACAGATCAGGTCAAAAACATCAGATTCAGGAGATTGCTGTTGGTCCCCTGACACTAAATAAAAGTTGTTTTAACCCAAAACAGGATTTTTCTGTCTATATAAATAATAAGTTCAGACAGTAAACTGAGCTTCATGTTAGTGGATGAGAGCAAAGAGGCAGAGAATATCAGCAACTCTAATGGATGCTGTTATTGTCCAAAGTTTATGTATTTAAACTTTATGCTGTCTTCTTTTTATTTCTTCTGCATAATTTTGCAGTTTTTCGTGTGACTTCTTTCTTTTCTAAGACTTAATGTTATTACTGTCCCGTGGCTGTATTCTCCCCTGGAGGACGAATGTTAGTGCGACCTCATTTGTATTTTACAAAAACATAAACAACAATTGAGCAAAAAAGGAAAAGTAAATCTGAAAAAATCCATAGACACTTTGTAATAAATGATAACACATGCTAATACATTCGTTTTATCTCTAACATCTCCCCAATAAATATCTTCATCCAACATGTTTCTATTTTAGAACTAATTCATTCATTTCTATCCAAAATGCAGATCCCCAAATGAATAGGAAATCAAACATTTGGATACCAGTGTGCATTAAAAATTAAAGAAGGAAATAGGTCCCATATAGTTGAGAATATATTATGTTGCATCGGGCTGCTTGGTATTCGTTCAAAAGTGGGGTTGCTGTGAGCGCGACATGTTCTTTTCAGTGCTGGGTGTTAGAATCATGGCATGGTAATTCCTCTTCATTTGCACCGCATAAATTACATTTTCACTGTGACAGCAGAGCTCGCCCCGCACGGCAGCCCATAGCCAGTATAACAATTAATTTAATATCTGAGAACGCAGTTCATTTGTTTGGCTGTGAGGGAATTGAAATCCTAATGAAATGGCTCCTCTCGAAGAGAAGTCTCTGAATTATGCCGCAGTATATTTGTTAGTTCATGCTGGTTTTTCCACTTGTGAAGGGCTTACCTGGAGGACCAGGTGATGATTATTCGGGCTGAAGTACAGTACAAGAGATGGCTCTTTATTGCAATTAGGCCACAATGATGATAAACAACAGACATTCATCCACTGAGCTGTACACACAATGATTAATGTTGCCAGGCGGAACGGCAACTATGCAAATAAGCAATTGTAAAGGGATTACATGAATCCATCATTCTATATGCCAGAAAGCCTTACACTGTCGACACAATAGGTAACAAATCCATGAAGAGGCAGTAAAGGACAAGAGGTAGAACTTGGCTTGTTTGTGACACTGTACAGGTGGGATCGGGATGTCATCCACACAGCAGAGCTCCTGAAAGCAGAGCCTGGAGGTGACAGATCCAGTCCCACCTTAAACAAACTGCCTCCCCTCTAACAACACAACGGGCTGATAGATGGTAGATAGATGTAAGAAGTTGTCAGGGGTAATCATCTAAAGCTTCATTGTTAATCTGCTGCGTAACGTCTCTGTAAGTGACTCAGCACGTCTGGAACTTGGCAGCGCTTCAATGACAGCGTGAGTGCGCGCGTGAGGGCTTGTTCGGATATGATGCGTGGTGACGTCACGTGCGTGCATGCGCGCGGACGTGTGTCTCTCAGTAGAAAGTGATTTGACCCTTAAACGAACGCCGAACACATTTAATTATATTGTTGACCCTGTGTTACTTATAACGAATAAACCCCAAACTTAATGACCTGACGGCGGAAGACGACGTAATGACGTCACGCATGAGCGTTCGTACCTGCGTACAGGTGGTGACCTTTGACAGCGAATGCGCGGCGACGTCACCCGGAACGTGAATTGTTGACGGAACTGAGGCCGCGACGCGCTGAGCGTTCAGTTTTAATCTGTTTCTGTAACGAACACTTACCTGTCAGACATGCGGAGGCTGGCCGTCGGAGGCCCTCGCGGAAGCGTAGTGCCGCTGCCACCGGCTGACGGCGTGTTGCGGGGCCGGTGTATTTGGATGATGCCGACGGGCCGTTGTCTCCGGAGGCGGTGAGTTGGAGAACTGGCACGATGGACTGTCGGTGGATGTCTCGTCTCTCGTTCTGAAGATGGAGCTGAGCTGGGAGGCGCGATGGATTCAACAGGTGGATTAAAGCTGTCGAACCGGGCTGGATGCGGCCCGTCAAACAGACTGAGCGGAGGCTGCTGGACTGACTCGATCAGCTGTTGGATCACGGGAAGAGGCGCCTCGTGGACGGAGGAGGATCTGCAGGTGTGTGTCAGGTGTGTGTCGATGGAAACTTTAGCTGCGGTCGTCCTGGTCTGATTATCCTCCGATGGAGAGTGAAGTTCACGGTCACGGTAAGGTGAGTGAATGAATGACGGTTACTCGCAGACGGTGGTCACGTGCTTTTCTGAGTGTGCTCGAGGTGGTGTGGCGTGTTTCCCGGTCGCGTGAAGGGAACCTCGGGGTGACTGCCGGAAGTGGCGCTGTTGAGGTGTGGTCCGCCTCCTGAAACTCTAATGTATGTAACTGTGTGTCTGTCCGGACAGGGATCCCTGAAGAGCACAGGTGATGTAAATGTGTGATTTGGGGCTATTAAAGTTAAACTGACAGGAAGTGATTTGCCCTACAAGGTTTGTACTGAGGCTCATCTTCCTTAAAGCAAAGGTCATGACTGTCCTGAAGCTGGAACGCTTCATGAATGCACAGGAGACAAGTGGAAGAACAATAAACTGAAATCGATGAGTGTGAGCTTTCACATATAAAGGCCTCTGTCAACACGTGGTTGGTGTGTATGTTGCTGCCTGGCTAAGCCCTTACCCATGCTCTCTGTAATTGTGTGAATTATTGGGAAGAGAAAGATAATTCCTCAAAGTGTTTAACATGCATATGCACTCACAAACAGTGAAATGTGGAATAAGCCTCCTTGTTTCCTTAAAGCAACACTGCACAGAAATGAGTATTTTTGGTGATTTAGTGTCCCCAGTTTCAGATTGCTGTATCACTGTTACAGTTCCCACTTGCCGAGCTCTGGTTCTGGTACGACAGCTCCGCTCCCCACCAGCATTCGCCCACACTCCGGACCTGAAAACTTCCTCTTCCCGGTGGTCCAAATCGCCTGTGGTACAAACATTAACACTCCCTCGGTGGTCTGAGTTCACAGTTCGAGCAGCCTGGCTAACAGATTCAACCAGCACTAGCTAACAGCAGCTCCAGTTGGCAGCAGTAGAGAGCTGAGGTGGAGCAGCTGGAGGACATCGCATCTTTCACCAAAACCAATGAAATAGTTGGTGGTGTCGATGTATAAAGAGCGGGGATGACTGTGATACCATTCACCTGGTTACAATTCAGCGTAGCATCAACATGATTTAAATTAATTTTAAATTATGCAGTGTTGATTGAACCTATGTCAGCACAATGAACATGACAAAACATCTTGCTGAGCCTTAGACCCACATCAACTCAAAGCTGCGTGACATGACACAGACAGAAACTCAACTGTTACAGCAAAGAATTGAAAACATCAGTAACATGACATCAGTCCCGGAATTAATTAATTCCTTGTTGTGTTGCATGAGACACTTAACACATGTGCTGCTTGTTGCCTTTGTTGTTTAAATATCACTACATTAACCTTTTTTCATTAAGATAAACAGTCAAACAAACGCTGGTGCGTCCTCTGGGATTCCGGTTGTAAACACTCGCCTGCTGCGCGAGAGCTGCTGGAGCCATTATCCTCCCAGTCAGATCTATCTTCGGCCATCAAGGGACCAGTAGACACTTCGCTGTCAGAGGCCAGAGCAAAATTGATCCATTGTAATTGCATCCTGTGTGAAGTTAATGACTTTTTAAGGCAAAGTGGCCGTCATTGTTTCGGATTCTGACAGATATATGTAAATGACCTTGACGTGCACATATGCTAATTGGCGGGAGAGACAGCTGTCTTTATGGATGAGCTCTGAAATTAGGGCGTAGCTTGTAAGCTTTTAGCCATGCTGCTGCTCTGAACAGTCCCATGATGTGGACTGTGATTTAATTTCACTTCCATGTTCATGTACTTTGTGCAACAAGGAAAAAAAGCATAATTCTCTGTTTGAATTGCGATCTGTTAACGTTGAAGAAAGAGGGTGAATATTTATACACACATTTATATTCATTGTTCAACCAACACATGCAGCACAACCCTGAGAATATCATGACGATGAACACCGCAAATGCAGCCCTCATAAAACAAAGTGTGCTGCATGTCCACATCAGTTATGTTGGACACATAAAAATAATCTGTTCTGCATGGAGGCACTTCATACTGAGCAACGTGACCAACACTGGAACTGAAAGTTCATTAACTTCCTGTAACGTGAAGTTACCAGGGAAACACAGCAGTTTTTCACAGTCAAAGACTGTCAACAGCCACTGCAAAGTGCGTGCTTCAATATTTCCATATTAATGTGCTTTTCATGAATTATAGGTTTATCCGGCATGAAAGAAAAAGGCTTGAAAGAATTCTGCCTCTTTGCAGCATTTACCCATAATAAATACCTTTTAAAGTCTATTTCAAACATTGCTGTACAAGAGTTCTCAGGATTCATTTTATTAACTTAAGACTTTTGTAGGGATGTTATTTGCATTTTATAGCCTTGATAGTTTGACACATGTTTGCTTAGAACATACGATCTCCTGCTGATCATATAACACGTGTTCAATGTCAAGAAGCCATAACAGTATCGAGATAAAATGGCATTTTAAAGTCAGATATACGTATGCTGTAAATTCACTCTCATTACTATGGTATGAGGTTGAAACCGTGAACACTCTACATATCGTCGAATAATACCTCTGTAAAGGTGTGCATGTAAGGTTGCATGTAACTTGTTTGTGATCATTTGACAAAAAAAATAACCAGAACACGTCCAAAACTCAGGTGTTTCTTTGCTCACCCACTCACACACCTTCTCTATGACCTGAGACGTCAATTGGCTCTCCATTCAGCAAAGAATGCAGTTTTAAAATGCTCCTCATCACCTACAATGCCCTCCACAACCTAACCCCCTCCTACTTTGCCGACATACTCAGATCCGCAGACGCCAACACCTTCACCCCTCACAACAAAAGCCTTCAGGTCAGCGAAGGACCATCATTTTGGTTAAAAGTTAATAGAAGATTTTATTTTATGTAAGTCACCGCCCTGATCTGAAGACATGATCTTTTTTAACCGAGTACTGCCAGTGCCTACACATAAAGTTGAACAGTGTACTCAAGATGTTGATACTGAGTATATCTGTAAAATGTACTCTGAAAACGTTTTTGTGACTTGCATTAAGGTACATTAATTAACATTTCCTCCTTATGAAAAACATTAGCTCCGCTAATATGATCCTCTATAATATGTACCCAGTCATCCGCATTGGACCAAATTAGCAGATGTTAATTACTTTGTGGACAACTCAATAAAGCCTTTTCAAACTTGCGACATGCAGACACATGCTAATGTGAAACACTGAGACGAGAGGATGCGACTTTGTTCATGACGAGGCAAGATTTTAGCATTTAAGTGACGTTCCAGATTAGCTAGAGGTCGTCTTTGGAGGTGTCTGAGAAAATGTCATCAGTCATTAGGACACAGTCCATGAAACGCAATGCTCCATTTCGGCTCGAGTGTTTCCTTCAGGGAATCACAAGGATCGTTCAAGTTGACTGGATCCAGCAGACAACAGCAAATTGTTTGCCCTGAGAAATGAATCGGCGGGGCCGGGGTGCTCTTCAGGCTTTTTGACTGAGAAAAATGTCACCGGGACTCTGCATCCTGCGATTTTGGAAAGTGGAATTAGACAGCTTCGCAGATATGCGACTCCGCTGAAGGCTTGGAGTTTCCGAATTCACAGTTAGTAGGTCGAAGTCATGGACTGTTGCTAACAAAAAAAAAAAAAAAAAAATGCATGGCCAGATGCAAGCCTCGGAGACATTCATTTTAAAACTGATAATCTTTGAAGAAAAAATAGCTTGATGTTCAAGTCTTTAAAATAATCTCATTTTCATAGTCACCCTGGCCTTGACTCCCACAGATACATTTACTTCAGGAACCCCCTGGACATTGAGAAGTCTTGAAACTGCGTTTGTCAAGTCCTTTGAGGAGGACGCAGGTTCTTTGATTTTTAGCTGTATTCTGAACAGCACAGTATACTGAAGGCTATGATCATTTAAATAATAACAAATCTCAGACTCCATCAAAGCAATATTATGTAAATCTCCAGGACAAACCATTTCTTTCTTCTGTTTCCTACTCGAATACACATCGGCTCGGAAGGTCTCATCAGCAGAATTGTTTTAATATTTCCTAACCTAACGGTGGTTTTATTAAAAGGGAATTTGCTACTTATCCATTTTGTCCTTATAGAGATTTCTGTAATTGCACCTGTGCCCAAGTTGTTGGAACACTACCCCCCTCCCCCCCGGTTAAAATGTATGCTTGCCCATGTTACCAATCTCCAGGGTCTGAGTGTTATATTACTGCTATCTCGACACTTCCAGGTCCAGTCCCTGCCAAGGTCACTTGGCCTGAGCTGCAGTTGACGGCTCCCAGTCAGCCAGACCAGATGGTCCCCTCTGCACACATTACCTTCCGCTAATACCACTCTGAAGGTGAGGACATCACAAGTGACATTCAGAAGCCAAGAATTCCAAGTCTTACCTGTCAGTGGTAGACCTGGAATACTGAACACGCTGAGGCCAACAGCAATGGAAAAGAAAGATGTACTAGGCTCTTAAAATGTCCAGCACGTCTGACTGATGCCTCACTAAATGTGAATTTCAAGAAAGTCTTGACATAATATTCACTTAAGGCCATTGTAAGTTGAAGGCTAATTGCACTACTTTGTATTTTCTGTTCTAACAATTGATTTTTGTGCTCCAAAGTGCTGCAGAAAGTAATTTTCAGTGAATATAATCTTCTTGTCTGAAAAAGGTCACATGGTTGTACATCTCCTGCTAATCACAGTGCTATCCGCACGATATCTCAGATGTTATTTGTTTAAACGTCACAGAATTGATCATGAATTGTTCATCTCTGAGCAGAGAGCCTGTTTGTGCTGCTTCCTACAGCTGGAGTTGAATGCATCATTAGATAGTGACATTCAGCTGAGTCATAAGCTTCTACCTGTGTGTTCAGCTAAGCCTTTGACAGAAATGCTAACATACTCAGGTCTGGGCTGTTCATGATGTGTGCGCTACTACAGCTTCAGATTTACAGCAACTGTGGCTGTGCAGACAGACAGGTGAGGACTAAAATCTTTATTCACACGGATTACTAAACACTCACTTCATGTCATCACAGAAAGAGAATTGGTTGAAGATGAAGATGATACCAATCACTGAACAATTAACCTTCTTGACCTCAGAGCGTCTGCTCTATATTTCACTGTAGTGCCCGTCAATGTAAAAAATCCCTCTTAATATTGTGAATAGTTTAAGTTGCTTCAATAACCTGAACCAGGAAAATAAGCCTGACTCTTCTGCCACAGGTTTCCACTATGAATCTAAAAACAAAGCATTTGGAATTCATAGTTTTGTGGAAGACGTAAAATCGTGTTGTTAGGGAGATCATGACCCGTGTAACAGACTGGAAATCAGCGAAGACGTTGTGTGTTTAAGCGTTTTCACTATCACATCACATAATCACCATCAGTAAACAGCAGGACTCTTTAACAGTGAGAGTCAGCTTCGTGCCACGCTGACTTTTATGCATATAAACTGGGCAGTTACGTTTTCATGTACCTGTTATTTGTTGTAATAAAACAGAATCTGCTACAGTTGTAGTGTGATGCATTTATTTATGTTTCTCATCCTGATGCTTCAAGTTTAAAGACTTATTTTTTTCAAATAAAAAAAGAACTTGTGATTGTCAAAGAACTAAAGTGGCCTTTCACGAATTCCATCTCGAAAAGCACCAAGATAAACGGCTAAAAAGATGCTGAAGAAAAAGTCAGTTCAGTTTTAGCTGCTGGACTCTCGTCCACATGTTCAACTCAGTGCATCACGTCTTAGCACTTAAATTACATCTCATGGCTCACATTGGTGGTTTCAAACATTTCCAGTTTTCTTAAAATAAATTTACCACTCCCACCCATATAAATAATAAAATAAAACAAACTCTTGTTCATTTTCCATACCTTAAAAAAAAAGAAAACTGCATAAATAAAATTGATTCAATTTAGTTTTAATCCATATTGTTACTCTCCTGGCAGCAGCTCTATAAACCCCAGATAAAAGTCATAGGAATAAGAATTATTAATAATTAATTAATGTTCAGATTCAGATTCACACACAGTGAGGACCGGTCTAAAAATCAGACCCATCATAATAACAATGACGGGTCTGACTGACAATCTGAACAAGTAATGAAACCAGCTGTAACATTTATAATTGGCCTCCAGCCACACATCAGTGTTTTATGATGTGACCTTTATCATCTGTGGCAGTATAACGTTCAACAATCAGCCCATTAATTAAATAAAATGTTGACTCTGATACCACAGCTATACATTTTTTTCATCTTCTTAGATCACATGACTACTTGTAACAGGATCCAAACAGTACCTCCAGCAAACATATTTTATTTCAGTTTCATGATTTATCGTCATATATACCTAATCATGTTATAGTCAGTCACCTCACAGGAAATCTGTAG
Source organism: Nibea coibor (assembly GCA_023373845.1). NCBI lineage: Eukaryota > Metazoa > Chordata > Actinopteri > Sciaenidae > Nibea > Nibea coibor. The sequence goes on along the minus strand of CM041718.1, from coordinate 25,307,895 downwards.
CTGGTTATAGTCTCATTTTACTTTTATTTTCATTCATACATTTGAACTCGTCACCACTCGTTGTGCTTTCATTCAGATGTTAGACTCCACAGAGCCACAGTGTGCAGCATAATGCCGCAGCCTTAATTGAATCTGCAAAACAAGGCCATGGTAATGGAGTGTATGAAGGAAATGCATCTAGGAGGTGTCATCTGTAGGTCTCAGCTCATTATGTCTTCGTCTCGGAAAGCTATATGCTGTCGTCGTCAGAATTGAACCCCGCTGACCATTCTTTACGTCTATTCTCTGTCTTTCTGTGCCGCTTTGGTCCAGAAAAGATGGGACGTTCTTTTGAAAGTCATAATTACCATGGAGTAATCAGCCCATTTAACATTCGTCTTCCCTTTTGTCCAACATGTACAAAAGCTTAAGGATGGCTAATTGGGCAGGAGGACTTACTCAAATGCTGAAGACTTAAGAATAAAAGTGTCTTTCAACACGGGACGATATGAAGGGCTTACGTCCTGTACGGAATAATTTACTGATAACATTGAGACCACTCTTTTAGGGATTTTTTTTTTTTTTTCCTACAGAGCAGGAAACTTGCCTGAGCGCAGCTTGCAGTCACTGTGCCGCTTTGTGAGGAAGGACTGCCTGCAGCTCCAGATAAAATGACGAGGTGACAAATTTATAACGGCTTTGTGTCCATACAATTCAGAGGGATTCTGGGGTTGGCTGGGAATAAGGTGACACGGCTGACAGGGATTTCATCCAGCTGAACTGCAGCAAGGAGACAATCCTCGACAAGATGCGTCCTGGACGTCGTTTTTTTTTTTTTGGCCAATGACTCTAACTATGATCATTCATACAGCAGGATGAATACTGTAATATTAGATGTGTTATTAAAAACAAGAGCAGCATTAAACCTAAATGTGGATTTGTCTCCCTCCCTCTCTAAACTCAACCCAAAGTGGCATAACTGTTTTGACACTATATAAATTGAAATGATGTACCAAGTATGTCATTTAACTGCTCATCTGTTGGATTTTTCATTCTTCAACAGTTTGTTCAGCTGTATGTGGGAGGAAACAACATTTTACACTGTTTCAGCTTGCAGCACTTTTGTTTACTGACATCTATCTGGATTAGGACCGACCAATAAACTGAACGTCAAAACCAGTTTGCCCTTATAGCAGTTTTCAACTTATGAACTGCTTCAAATGAAACTGAATGCATTGGGAGAAGAGCTACAGTGCAACATGAAACCAGATGTTCAACGATTCTGCACACAGTTCAGGCGAGGACGTTTTCTCACAACTATATCTAGACAAATTCCAAGTAAGCCAACAAAAGAAATTAAATACCGAGTTACAAATTAAATACAAACTTAAATTCTGTTTGGACTGGACCATTAACATCAGCTACAGACATGGAGGACTAAACTAAGAGAAGACAAGTCTCCTCACAACTATTTGATTACTTCTCTCAGTGAGTTCATGACAAACTGAAGATTAACCCTCATTTTAAAGCTAGTTTGGTCCAACGAGGAGCAGCTGCAGAACATTTCATGTCAGGATGATTATCCTGCCATGTCACCTGGTCTTAATTTGGAATCAGAATCAAATCATACATCCTCATCATGCCATCAATCATGCACAAGGACATTTTCCAGAACAGCTTTGAAATACAAAATATAATAAGTTGTAAAATATAGTCCATTTCATGACTGACCAAAATAAACTCAAATAAATAAAAATATTGGAGCTTACTACCTTTTGTTCACTGAGTGGAGGTTTCTTTTAATGATTCTTCTCCACATTTACGATAGGAATTACTTTGCAGTGGAATAACTGGCAGCTAACCAGCTGTAGTAAACTGTCGGTTAATGAATTCAGAGAGGGGAAAGCGACAAACTTCACTGTGAAAATGACCTGCCCTATCAGCAAAGAAGCTCTCAGGTTTTGGCAAAGCAACACAGTTCTGGTTTCTGCTTTTTTTTCTATGTGAGACTTTAAGGCTCCGTCCTTCACTATGTGAGGATCACAGTCTTGTAGCCTGTATTCAGAGTGTTAAACTTTAAACCTGGATCTGCTCATGTCCTGTAATTGCCATATTAATTTCTCTGCTTCTCAAACTCACCGGCATGCATGAACGTGAGCCGTTTTAGTGTGTCCTCGCTTTCCCATCAGCGTCAACCAACAAAAAGAGACATTTCCAACTGACAGCTGTGCAGAGACTTTGAAAATGTGCTTTGAAGATTAACAATAATAATAAAGAGATTCTCCTACCCTCAGACCATAATGTCTCCATCTCCTTGCAACACTCCCTACCCTGAGCCACTCCCACCCACAAGCATATGCATTTCATCATACAGGTTTATGTGTGAGGCAGAATAATTCATCATTGGTTGGGAGGTGACGGTGGGGGGAACACTAAACATCCATCTTAGGTAGCAAACTAAGATTCACCTTTTTCTAAATGCACCTCATCATCTGTTCTCATGTACACATGGGGGATGCTGTTGCACACATCTGTGAGTAAACGCATCTCTGCCCTCAACAGCAGAGAAACTTTCCATGCACTTCCTCCTGGGAGTGGACTGACAGTGCAGCAAGCACACAAAATGACTATAAATAGACCATGGCTCCATCTGATGTGTTTGTCTGTGGCGATTGTTCACCAAACAATGGTTTGGTGACATGACAGTAAAAGATGATCTAATGATGCTGATTAGAATTCAAACATTTGTATTGTACAGTGGAAGATATGCAATATGCTGAGCTAATTGATGAAATACAGTTTATTATTTTGATTAGAATCCATTATGCCTCATTCACTGTTGTCAGACGTGGTTAAACTCAAATTTCTCTTAGTGAAACGTTGAATAGTTTAACTTTAAATTGGTTCTGTCTCAGATCTAATGTCGTTTTAATAGGCTGCTGTGTATATGTTCATGTATGATTGCTAAATAATTACAGTTCTTTAAAATTAGAATCGAGTCACTTTCTCATATTGTCGTAAGAGCCAAATAAATGTAAGCTGCAGCGACTGGATCCCTGCAAGACCAAATTAGACTTCAAACCGGAGCTGATTTCATTATTTACAAATTACTGAAGAGTAATAGTATGTGTGGCGTTTTGTTCTGCTTGTCAGACAATCAAATTTTTCTTGTTTTGAGCTTGTACGCATTCATTGATTCATTCTTTCAGCAGCAGTGGGGTGTCAGGCGAGGGACACAAAGGCCAACTGTGTGACTTTATTATTTCACTCTGGAGACCAATCGCCTGCATCACTTAGGGTTTATCTGACTGCTCGATCTGAGAGCGCTCTGAGCTCTGGACTTCTTTTCTTCTTCTTTTCTTTCTTTTATTCCCTTTTTTCTTCCTTTCCCATCATTACATTTGAAGGACATATTTTTTCCCCCCATTGTCACTGCAAGGTGTCCTCCTAAAAATCACAGGACCATGCGGTGGCTCATGCCAGACGGGTCACCTGTCTCCTCGGCCACCTGGAGGAAGGTGATAGAACACAGCGGGCTGTCAATCAGACCTGAGTGCAGAGCGGAGGAGGGAAGAAGAAGAAAAATGAGTGTTAATGTGGGGGGAGGGGTGCATCATCACATTTCCGTAGGTGTTGTAAAAAGAAATGAGCAAAGTGATGTGTCTTGATGCACCGATGACTCTTTGACTCCAGGCCCCCACACATAATCACACTTACAGCAGATGCACAGCGATACATCAGGCCTTTACAATATGTTCTATAGAAGTCTTTTGGTAAACATATGACAGCTGGAGAAAGCAGCATTGTGGACTTCAAAAACAAAATATGTCATTTGAAGCACATCAGAGGTAGGAAGTAGCATGACGCCGCTGTACTGCCAGAATAAGAAGTGGTTTTGCAAAAAACACTGCACTCCGCTGAAGAACGAGAACATCTGTGGTGTGGTTGAGGGAAGATTGTGGTTATGGCAAATAAACTTTCTTCATTGGAACTGAGTAAACTGCGAGGTGCATAAATGTCAGTGCAGTTCCAAGGGGAATAGGGACGCTATAGTGCAGACACCCCATCTAAAGGGTGATAGATGTCTAAAAGGAATTATCGGTAATGGAACAGCATTCATGCAAAAGACGTGAGCTGAAGTTCTATTATCAGAGTATGTAAGGAGTCGGTTGTGTTGAATGCAAATACAGATTTCTTTTCAAAATGCACCTGATAAATCTGGAAAGAATGAGAGAGGAGCGCATTAGAGCTGAGACTCTGTCAAGGCTGTCCACATTCCAGGGCTGGAGAACACAAAATGTCAGCAAGCAACTCAGTTTCTGGAGAACGAGTAAAGAGCCGGACCCAGTTGGAAAGAATAGAGGCGGTGCCGCTGCCCAGTGTGGTTCTCTCTGAGGCCTCGAGACAGTCTGGGTGTAAACACTCAGATGATTGATCTCTGTCGGTGTCTACTATTCATCATTTTTCTGCTAATTCAGTCCCATTTGCCACAGATGTTTCACAGGTAGGCCTCTGCTTGTCCATGTGAACCTCCACATGCATCTGCTCCCTGATTTAAAAAGTATGTAACCCAACCAAAAGGACAAACACGATGTGTCCTTGCATGTCTAACATCACCAGATGTCATAAACATGGTATGTGATAATTGCCAATCAACGTTAGGTTCATATCGCATCACATCAGCTTATCGTGTCCATGCTCCACTTGACTTAAGGCTTAAAAGCCCTTGTCTAAAGTAGATGTGGAAGGTGACATTGCTGCAATCATAGCTTTCATACTGATGGATCTGCAGAAAGTGCAGGACATTAATGTTTTCTAGACATCGTGAGCCCCAAAGCGAAGCTTAAATGAGTCTGTCCTCACCAGACAAACCCGCTCAGTCGCTGTTCAAACACTTGAAATGACCTGTGCTTACATTTCCCATGACAAGCAATTTGTCATTTAAGTGTGAGGACTTATGGGCTTCAAAATACTGTGACTTTTTATACCCTAACTAGCCTCTAATTTGTTTATTCTTAAGGCTCAAGTTCATTAGCGTAAAAGTATATTAATGTTCGTTCTGTTCCAACCAAATATAGAAGCGAGACACTGAAGTGCCACAGCCATGTGACCTCTTAGAAACCTCTTATTTCAGGTTTTTAATAGAACTGGCTGTTAGAATTATCAGAATTATCCATATTATATATAAATACTGGATGGAGCTTCTGGGTCTGAAACATGAAGTGATTGCATAAGTGCCTCAGACCAGCATTGTTTCTCATGGCCAGCAGAGGGTAACTCCACAGCTTCCAACAGGTCCTCACTCAATGAATGACTTTTTCCTATGATGTGTATGGTTTCAAAGTTTCAAGCCTCTTTCCCTGCAGCATTATGATGCTGCATTTCCATTCAAATAGATGGAAAGGTAGGATATAATTTAAGGCATGGCTATCCTGTGATTGACAAGTCACTACCACAGAGTGTCCACAGGTTCTCAGTCACATCCAACCAGGATAGAGGTGCAGCCCAGTCCACATTTCATCATCCAAGTATCACCTCTGGTGCCAAAAAAAACAAGATGGTGTCGGCTATAATGCCAAACTCTAGTCCTTAGAGTGATAGTCCGCAAACAAATGAGTCACAGGTTTACTTGGTATTATCACACACCAGAGCTGTACATGATGAGCATGCAAATATAGATATGTATAAAAAACGCTACTCTTGCTACTATTGTGTCTGTATAGTGCCAGTTTGAGCCATTTGGTGCTGTTGGCGCCAGCCTTCTGCAAAGTACTGACGTCAGGGATAGCACAATACGTGTCAACACATTAATAGATTGTTCTGCACTCCACCTGTGGGTCTGAGATTGGAATGAAGAGGGAAATAAACACACAGGAATGGAGCTTAATTAGACTCCTCTCTGATAAGGACTTGGAATATATTGAGTAAGCAGAGGTCTTCCAATAAATTCTGGGGTGTTCCGAATGAGAAAGCAGGAAACAGAAGCGCATCTGATATAGTCAATCAAGTGCAATTAATCTCAGTTGTGGGTGAAGGTATGGGCTGGTTGTAAAGTGCCTTACACCCTTGGCATCATTACACACTCGGATGCCCCGCTGCCTTTTAAGAGGTGTGCCACGGTGGTCTATTTGTGCATCAGACCGTGCAGTGTACAAGCAAGGCCAGGGACATTACCCTCGCTGTGTGTCGCGACACTGTAGCCTCATCAAGGTAACCTGCAGGGAGGCAATCTGCGAAAGGAGTTTATCCATGCTCTAATCCAAATGTCACTTCCTTCACATTGCATCAGTTTGGCAGGAGTTTTTTTTTAAAAGCAGCTAATTTTTTTAACATATAAATAAGGATCATGCTGATGGAGCAAACTATGAGCCTACACCTACACCTACCCTGTGTCCCATGTCTCATTAATGCATGTTTATGCATATTACTAAGGTCCAGCAGGTTCTCATGGACCGTGGCTGCTGCGTACGTCACTGTCGTCACTGTGACAATGTCTCCATTGTAGTTTAGTTAGTTAATGATTTACTGCAGCTGCGCATCACTCCTTTGGTATTTATTACAATATACACTGATCATGTGTCAAAGATGATTGCACAGTACTCTGATTAGTAACTATAGTGAAATTTACGTTTACGTGTTTCATTGTTTCTTTACTTAAAACATTTGTACTGAAGGGCAGAGAAGTAAATACAGTGGAGTAAAAACAAACATACCTATTTTTGTCTAACATATTGTATAAAGGAACATAATGTAAATATTATATATTATATATAAGTACAGCAGGAATTGAGAACTGCGGCTAAATATTTCTCCTGGCCTGCGGTCGTGTGGTCAAGATCTCTAAACCTTTTAACCTTCTTGAGAGGTTAAATTAACTCAGAGATGTTTGGTTTCTGGGGGGTTGTCATGCTCTAAAAATTCCTTTTGCACATGAATTCCCTGCCTTCCATCCTATTGTTGTTTGCACAGTTTACAGCACTATTATTATTAAGATGATATGTGAGCTGGAATCTTATTTTGTTCACAAATATGTCAAGCATTCACATGACACAACCAAATAATTTGTAGTTTTCCTCTTAATGAATTCCCCGATGCTATTAGACGGCCCAGCGCATTCAGCTTAGAAAACATCCAAAAGTCACCACGGTACATTTATAGTTATTAGATTCTTGCATGGACGAGAGGAAAAATCCTTCCTCCTCTTTGTAATGTAATGTATATTAATCTGTTCATCCATAAAATCAGATCAAGGATTATGAAAAACGCTGAATCCAATACTTTTCATGATACATTAAACTCATATGTACTTATCGCAAATGGTGTTTGTATCATCAGCAGTGATACAAACAGAAACCACAGGGGAGACAAAGGGAGGCAGAGATTAAGGCTCCTTTCCTTTTTTCTCTTGTTTGTTTGTAATTTCAAGCCCTCTTCTTCCTCCTCACTGTTTCAGACTTTATTTTCTAGTGATTACACCTGAACATAACAATAGCTGCAACAACAATAGGCTATTACCTCTGATGGGAAAAGCCACTTTGACTTTCAGGATTTCACAATTGTCAAATCAGTCACCTGGGATATTTTATTCCTTTCGAGGATATGCAATTACTCCGAAGGACATCAGACTTGTATTCTTGTCAAATGAGAAGCTGCAGACGATATGACCCCATCCATGGCAGCACCAGATGGGTTCAGGCCTCTTGTTAACTGTCTGACACCTTTACAATACTCTGACCACTCTCATCACTGACACTTCTGCTCCTTGACCGTTTTTTAAGGGCACAGTGTAGCTGCCATATGAGGGCTATCGCAGATGACATGCAACATATTTCCATGTCTTCACAAAGAAGCCCCACGGTCGCTCAGTGGACGGTCAACTGCACAATGCAATTTCACATTTTTAAAAGCTCCCTCTCCCTCGGCCCGTTCCTCGGAGAGCCCGAATGCATGCATGGAGTACAAGTGATATCAGCTACAACTTTGCTACAAGGCAAGGGAGAACTCATTGGGGAATGGGCCAGTGTTTGGGCAGGTCTCTGGGGAATGCAGATCAGAAGCAGAGGTCTTCAAAGGTCCAGGGAGAAGGATGAACAAGAGGGCTGAGGTGAGGGGAGGAGGGGGAGGTGATGGAGAACAAGAGGCTGAGAGCCAAGGGAGATAGAGGAGGCAGTGTGGTGGGAAGAGGGTTCAAAATTCGGACTGGAAAAAGTGCTTTCTGCGTGTGTTACAGTATGTGTGCACGTGCGGGTCGGTCACCCTCACCCTGCCTTCTGGTGTGGGAGGATGCAGAGATCACTGAAGGTTTGTCAGAGCAGCTGAGAAGAAGCATATTGGCCATTTATGTGTTAGCATAGCATCCTTAAAATGTTTTGTTCTGAAAGAATGCTGCTAGAAAATGAGCCAGAATACATTCAGGTGGGATGAATCGACAGGGTGCAAGTTTACATCCAGTGCCAATAGAAACTTTATTGATCACTCAAGGGGAAGTTTTTACATGCATTTTACCCAAAATACATCCACATGCAAACTGGCGACTAGGCTTACCCCACAACAGTGTTTAGGAGGTAAACGTATAGGCTGTCAGTGTTTTAAAGGCTAGATCTAAAAATCAAATAGAGAATGAAAGAAACAGGTTGTTGTAATTAAAGGCATGAGTTTGACAGAAGTCCACATCTCCACTGATTAACCTTAAAAAGCCTCCATGTGAACAAGGCTGCTCAAATGCCATCTGATGACATTTGGCTAACTTTAACTTTGCTCTGTGTTTTGGGATTAGACCTCACATTTTTACTCTGTAGAGCAGCATGTTGTTAGAGAGAGCTTTCTGATACCCAGACTATATTGATCTTAACTATTACCAGCTCATATGGAATGAAAATATGGAATAATAACCTTAAAAAGCTCATCCAAGCAAAACTGCACATTAAAATTAGGGAATGTACATTTTGTTTTTAAACAGACCCCATGAGGATGTTGTTACAATAAGAACTATTTCTTTAATTTCTTTACATTTTAATGTGTCTGCTAACGTTGCTTAATTTGGCCAAATAACTAACAAAGTCAGAGTCAACCTAAATGAAACAGGGAGTTTTGAAGCAGGGCTCTAAATATTAATCTTATAAGCCAACGGTCTACTGGTTGTAAAAAGTTTTTAAAGGGTTATCAGGAGACCGCAATGTTTGTCGAGAGTTCTCTTTACTGAATGTTTGTTTTATCTTCTGTTTTTGTCTTTGAGCTACTTTTTAATTTAGTTTTGTTCAGTTTGTTCAGTTGTGTAGTCTCTGTTAAACCAATACTGGTTATAATTACATTTTTAAGCTTTTGAAGGGAAAGCAAAACTTCAAATATTCCTTCATTTAGACATTTTCCGAAAGCAGCCTACAAAATGGCTTTTATGTCAACAAAGCTTAAAGAAACTAGAGCAAAGGTTTTGAAAGTAATATTCATATCTGTGTTTTGTTTAGGATTTTTATTTTTTTTGTCTAACCTTCAAAAAAAAAAAGAACATCTGACATGTTTGCCTGGGGTCCATCCCATTTCAAAGGTGGATTTTGTATGTAGACAACAAGCTGGTAATTTCCCTCGGTGCAGCAGCTGAGCACACTCATCTGTGCGATGACAAACGGAAAGGGTTATCCGGTCCCCTCAGAATACCTCACAAACATCGCTCAGATAAACCTAATTTTGCCCAAGGCTCTCTTCACCTGCTTGAAAACTGGAGCAATAAATTTGCAAATATCTTCAAGAATTCCCACCTTTCTGAACCTGCAGTAACTATACATCCACAGGGGCGGATCACTTTCCCTAGAGGACTTTGGAAATATCATTGAGGCCTTCAATATGTTTTTATTATTTATTTTTGACTGTAACAATTACAAATGTCATGGAAGAAAAATCACAAGCTCCATCAGGGGCCCTGTAGCACCTTTTAGGGGGGGTGACATTGCCAAATGTGTTGGCTGTTTATTTATTAATTTTCTCTTTTTTTGCATAACATTATTCATGAATATTAATGTTACCTCATGGTGGGAACTGTTTGCAGTACTCAGTGAGCTGGAAGAGGCCATGAAACAAAGCTGGGGAAAATCATGGCCGCTAATGTGAAGTGGGAGTTGTGGGCTTTCAGTGCAGTGCATCACTGAAATAACCACTCACATAGAAGTTACACTTATTTATTTATATATATATATATATATATATATATATATATATATATATATATATATATATATATATATAAAAATAGGTCCATATTTGACATAATTTCTCACTGGCTTTCCAAAGACCTGTCCAAGAAAAGCACTATTTTCCAAGAATAAGTCATGTGGGAGCTGCGGGCTGACCTATAGTGGGTCTTTACCCTGAGACTGGAGCTGCTTTTAGAACAGACAGCCAAACTTCAGGTCAGCAGGGATTAATTAGCTTTTTGAAACCCACCCAGCAGATGTCAAGGTAATCTTGGGATGTGGGCTGCAGAGGTCAATGCAATATCTCAGAGCAGAGGGAGTGAGAGCTGATCACACCAGTGTCCAACGCTCTGCCATGCCAGACGTTAGTCCCAAATAGCCTGAGACTGCTCAGTGCCAACCCCCAGCCCTCATTCAGGCCCCATTAATGGCAAAGCGTAGAACTGGGTCGCCATTTACGTGCCTGCGGAAATCAACAGAACTTTTTTTTTTTACAGTGTTTTCATTCCAAACAACATGAGTTACTTCCAAAAGTTATGTGTACAAAACTGAATCTTCTCTTATCTATGATCTCAGAGGATAAATCAAGTTTTCACACATTCACTGAGGAGAAATTGTCAGTTTTCCCTCGTCACGTTTTATCTGGGTGAACAGAGTCTCACATTGGCAGACCCGCCTCCACTGTTCTGGAGCTCTGTGCCAACACAGGAGGAATCTCCGGCCAAACCCATTATTATTCTGTGAAAGGTGAGAAAACACTCAGGGTTGAGAGGCATTGAGATCAGAATTGTCAAGAGGAGGTCTAAACTGTGCTGAACTTACGGGCGTTTTTCACCAAAAATATGCCAGGCACAAACAATACTGGAGAACACTGAGGGGGACACACCAACACTTCAACCATTTGCTGGATATTTGTTGCAGATAAACATGAATTCATATCTTTACAATGTGCAACTGTTAAAACTGTAATCTCTGGTAAATCATATCTGATAAATGTTCCACTGTTCGCATCAAAACATCATTACTGGTGTTATGGATGACTGTCCAACAAAACAAAATACCAATGTCTCTGTCTCTGTGAGGCTCTTCTTAGCCACCATTAATAACGCCATGCTGAGGTTTAGCCGGTTTACCATGTTCTCCATTTTATGTGCTATTTAACACCAAACAAAAGGCTGATAGCAATTATTTGCCAATTATTTTTACAGGCAGTAAAAAACACAAAGTATTAGACAAGTTTAAAAAAATCAGGAGAGGAAAAGTTGAAGATGCTGACCCTGGATAAGAAAGCAAGAAAACAGCAAGTTAATGCAATTCATTGAGCGGGGGTGCGAATGTTTGTACCAAATGTCATGGCAATTGATCCAATAGTTGTGGAGACATTTCACTCAAAAACACAAATGTCAACCTCATGGTGGACTAGAAGAAAAGTCAGGGGATCATAAAAGTCATTAGAATTCATCCTCCGAGAACCCTCAGCATCTGTTCAAAATTTCTTGACAGCCTGTTCAATAGCTGAGGTCTTTTATTCTGAGTCTCATACTGCGGCTGAAAAGAAAGAGAAAAGAATCGACGGGCCTGGACCTGCACAATCTGAGGCTGCATCATTAGCATGTACAATTTCAGCTTGAGCGTATGTCATTATTGTTGCCTAGGATGGGAGAGAGGGGTGGAAAAACCTTCTCAGCCTGTGACTGGGGGAAAACGCTGGCTGGTGGACATTAACTGCACCGAGCTGATGTTATTGTCCAACAATTTGAACATGCATAATTAAACTTGTGTCCAGAATAAAGGAAAATTCTTTCACCATCAGAATGTTGATATTTAGATTGGTCCATTTAACTCTATGATACTCACAGAAACTGAGATTGAAATGCCTTTATGTAGGTAAGAGTATACAGTATAGTGTACTAACGGTTACAGTGGTGTATATCTGATTATTATAATGAAAAGCCACAGCTTTTTCTGCATGAAGAGGAGATGATAAAGAGGTGAAAGGAGGAAAACAAAAAGCGTACAGTATATTCATGCCCATGGCTGAGATTAGCTCCGTTCTCTTTGTTCCTGGTTGACCTCCCTGTTGAGAATTGGCGACCTGTTCTGCAGTGGCACAGCGTTAATGGCTTAGAAAATGCAGCCAGGCAGGAAACTTCGATGGGAGCTTCAGTGTGACCAGCATAACGCCGTGTGTGCACTGTTTTTTAATAAGCAGGTGCAGGATGAATGTAGGTCTCATCAAATCCAGCAATTAATATGTTTAGAGGAACTTTGATGGTGAGCATTAATTTCAGTAACAGCCCAATAAAGAGCACAGAGTTCAAAGTTGTACGTATAAATACTGCTTTCTCTGTCTCGCTTCATGTTTTTTTTTTTGCAGGTGTGTGCCTGGTTATTATTCACCCTTTATAATGGAATGCTATTTTCAAGGTACCAGGATATCTGTGAAATGCCACCTATATTTCTGCAGAGTTAGTGCTGAATACAGCAAAGCTTTGTGGGAGAACCTGCAGCCTGAAGGCTCCTGTGCTCCCATAAGGATCAGCCCAACTCATGTCTGGCACAATAAAAAACAGGCTGCCATTCTGATCGATGATGCAAACACTTTTTATTAAAGTTTCAGAAATAAGAGCCGTAGATGAGTTTTTTTGTGAGGTAGTCTGATCATTTCAACGTATGAAACGATTCTTGCTTTGTTGAGCATGAACACACGGCGTACGGTACAGTATACTGACTGCGTGGTGATATGTTGGATGAATTGCACACACTGTTTGACAGTTCACTCTTGCAACAGTTGCTCAGGAACACCAAAGCAATTGACACTTGACACGAAATACATTGACTGGAGCCGCAACGTGCTGCTACTTCAGTTACCACTGCTAAAGTCACATGATGCTGTTCATTTGAGGGAACATTAATTAATTTGTGTGCACAAATTGCATATTAGAGGTTATATATTAGATGTGCACACAAATGAGCTACTCATGCATACAAATGAATAACACTCTCAGACAAATTAGTAATGTTGAGGTCAACGTTTACTAATGATGAAAAATAAAGCCTGAGACCTGCTGGCCTCTAGAAAGGACCCACGTGTGTTTTACTTATGTGATGCCACCACTGATACAAAAAGTTACACAGGCAGTACTTTACCCAAATCTAGGTAGGCCTAGATTCCCAGTCATACTTAAAGTTGAAGTCATTCTCGGTTGGAATTAACAGCCGTCTCTGGGGTCAAAATCCACGCACCCCAACCTCCACCACCCATCTGCAGACTTTACCACGACATGACATGTCCGTGTCCATGTTGTGTAATAACTGTACACGAGCTAACTGAAGGGACAGACAGCAGCAAGGACTCAGTCCTAAAAGTTGCTGCAAACTGCATAACTTTCAGAAATTCTGTAATGCTGCCAGTCTGTTGTCATATATTGACACAGGGTTGCACATCCTGCACAATCTCAGGTGTACTCATCACAAGATTATTGAACTAGGAAAGATTATTCAACAAGAAACAGACGAGAGGTCATTCCGTGTTTGTGTGTCAGCAGCCTTCCCCGTCTCTGCTTTCCTGTTGCATTCTCTTTGGATGCCGTTCCTCCACCATCTTTACATTCTTTAAGTTCTGACTACTTCATTTTTTGAAGATTTCTGCTGCAGCATCTGCCAGCTCAAGGTTAAGATGCTCCAGAAGTGAAGTGAGTACCGTCAAGCTGTCATGACAGGAAGGAGCGTGGACTCCACGATGGCTCGATGTTTTCATTTTTGGGTTTAAAGAAAGAAATGTGTGTGTGCAAACAGTCAGCGTAGTCTGCATCAGGCTCGAACGTGCTGGCGGAATCTATGAATATATTAGAAAATATACTGTCAAAATGACTACAGCTAACATTTCTTTCATCTAATTTGTGTTTAGCATCCGCAGCATTTGTATGGTTTCACTTTGTCATTCCAACTAAGTCAGAGTTCCCCTCATTAAAAAGTCTAAAAAGTGGTTTGCAGGACATTTGTGCGGGTTGTTGTGGGGTCGTGCCTTACACAGTTTTGCAATGTGAAACAGCTTAATAAACAAGGTTCTACAAATATATGTGCTATGTGCAGACGGTCAGATGCATTTAAAATTCTTCAACTGAAACAGCTAAATGTTTCAACAGGACGAGCCGGATAGAGAATTGCTGCTGGCAGGGATTTTTTTTTCCTTTTCTCGTCTCCATCCGCATGGCAGCCATAGGTTGAGGTCATCAGTGGAGAAGTCACTTCTGATATAGAGTAGATCCTCTGTCTTGCTTGAGGACACTTCAAGGTCCTGGATAGTTGAAAGAGATTTTCCCTGCTCGCCACGAGACTCTGATGCCCCACAGTTGTGACGAGCGCGAACAAAGACACTTAAAAGGTCACAGAGAAAAATAAGATACGGCGGCTGCATTAGTATTCAAAGTGCAGTGGCATTAGTAAAACTGAATTGCTCAAGAGTTCATCTTGAACACATATTTAGCCTTTTCTCTCCCATCTGTAATTGAAGAATGTCGCACTCATCCGACTGAGCAGAGGTAGAGTTTGGATTCAGGGGAATCATTCAGTGGCTAGCGCTCACTCAGTGGAGATTGATGACATTTACATTTGTTAGATCAGGCTTTCAGCCAGAAAGACCTTAATCAGAACATCAGATTGATTCAGAATGTTAACTGAGTGGAGGATTTTTTGGCTTCGAAAGGAGGAGATGGGCTGACGAGATATCAACATTATACTCTTATTATTTATGTTTATACTTCATATTTAAATAGCTGTTTTTTTTATTTACTGTCACTTCTCTTCCTACCAGCCTCGCTCTAACAGTCTGATTATGCCACATACTGGAGCTAACATACAGCACGTGTCAAGCTCTGCCTTTGTTCCCTCTTCATAATTGGTAACTGTGGGCATTTCTCTTTGTGCTGCTCCAACACTAAAGCAAAAGTGTGCAGGCAGGTCTGACCATGCAAGAATAGACCTGACATGACTATTGTTCAGCTTATAAAGTGTGTCAGAAAGTGTAGAATTCACAGTCATATTACTTGAAGCTGGAGCATCACATTTGGTTTGAGACTACTCTTTGAAAACTGGAAGCGACATCCAAGAAATTAAATTTTTAGACATTAGACACGTTTACGCAGTTTGTTTTGGGGGTAAAGAATCTTCACAGTCCTCATGAATCTTTCTTTAACTTTCCTTGTTACACCTGATTACATCAAAAATAACCAATCAGCGAGGCCCATGATTCAGATGTTAAAGCAGCGGTGTCCAAACTTCTTTCGAAGACGGACAGATTATGTGGAGACACCACACCCGATGCAAACATTTAAAAAATACAAACGCACTGTTATCTAATATTTTTTTCATTGTCACAATTATCATTTTTTTTAAATGTCAATGTAACCAAATCTAAGCCAATCAGGCGTGAACAAGTGTTTTATAACTTTTATGGAACACGTTAAACTTGCATGAAGTCAATGTCTGTTTTAAAGTCATGCAGGAGGAAAAGTATTTTTTAGGGACAATGAAGCTGATTATTAATTGAAATAAATAAATGTGTTTAATGCAGCTCTATTCTTCTTAATTATCTTTGAAAGCCAGCGAGGGCGTCACTGTAGCTTCTTCGAGTAAATATTCACCTCCAGCTGCATTTCTTTGTTTTTCCTAATTCTTTGTCTTTGTGGTTGAAAGGCAGATCGGTGGGACTGTGTTTAATAAGAATGTTTAAGAAAGAAGATTTTAAATATAGTAAAATAACATGATGACCCAATGAAATGAACTGATCTAGAAGACAAACTCATAGTGTGATCGTATCTTCTCCTTAATTTCCACCCTCTTGTCTTTTGACAGTTTGTGTAAATAGTGGAAATAATTTTTAGATGAGGTCGCAGCCCTGGATATACTGATCTCAGCTGGCTTTTATGTGGCTGTGCCCTCAGCCCTGGAGTTGTTGATACAGCTTATGTAGAATATTCTCTACAGAAAAAAAAAATAATAATACAGCCATCATCTTCCATAGTGGGATTTAAATGAGCAGAAATAAAAGACATAGCGCTGCTGTGAGCATGTTCACATGGATTCAGAGAGAATAGAGGACACGGTTTCTGAATATTTAATGACAGTCAGACTACCCCGGTCTAATCATATGATCAGATTTGCACTTGTTTTCAGTCTCACACTTTATGCATAATGCACTTTCCTTATGCAAATGCAGGGATCTACCATGAATTTGTATGAATCCTCAGAGCCAAGTTTCGAGTGAACTGACACAGTATCGGATCTTTGTGTGTGTGAGACGAGTCAGAAACATGAATAAGGAATACCTACTCCGACCTGCACCTTTTATTTTTAGGTAATTTCTTTTAAACATGAAATAATCTCTCTTGTATCATGAAAACCACTCTGAAGCTTCCAGGCTCGAGGAGAGATTACGTGGCTTTTCAGCAGTTTATCATCAGTTCTCACTGAGTACCTCTCAAGAATATAGTGATCAGAACATGATGGATAGGTTTCACATTAGCCCTGTTCTGCAATCCCTCTTGGCGGCACCCACAGAGGTATTCATTCACACTCGTCTATGTGGGCGTAAATGTGAATATACGTAGCCATGCAATCTGTCATGCTTGGTCATAGCACGCTGGGGAGCAATTAACTTTAATCAGGCTTCAACTCGGTCGGTAATTCCAAAAGCAATCACAATACTCCAGACATTTTGACGTTAAATGTAGACTTGGCACCGCGCTTGTTTGCTGAAGAAGTGATTCATGTTTGTTTGCAGTGATATTTGTTACTAGTGAATGTGTAGTGCTTCTGTTTTTGCACATGCTGATACGACTTTTCAAATTTGAAATAGAGAAAAAAAAATGGCGTCCTGATATTTTTGCCCAGTGGGACAGTGAGGTGTCAAATGCCAACGTCAGCACTAATGTAGGGAGTTTTCTGTCCTTTTACGTAAAGGAGGTGAACTCTTTGTGGATTTGGCGGAGACTGGGGAGACTCAGACTTGAGTTCACCAATAGACCTGAAATCACCTCTTTCCCTAACCTTAACCGAGTCTTGTTGCACCGCACAGAGCTCCTGACACCGATCATCACCCTTCAAAGCCTCAGACGACATTGCACAATTGTTTTCAGCAGCCCCCTCGGGGCATTAATGTCGACGTAAAGTCCCACATCAAGCAAAAACATTTTGAAGCTGCAGGTTTCTGGAAAGGTCACCTTTTAGCCTGAGAAATGTGTGTGAGGGGATTTAATTTTTTTTTCTTAATTATTTTATAGATTAAACAATTTAAAAATAACTATAATCTAAAAGTGGATCAAAAGATTATTTGACAAAGAAAATAATCATTAGTTGCCTACAGCAAAAATATATTATGTTTCCATGGACGAGGCTGTTTTTTTCACTGCTGTTTGTATTTCTTTATTTATTTTTGTAGATTCATGCCGCGTGTGTGCACGTGCACGTGCATATCGTCTGTGTGTGTGGAGTCCTTGTTTACATCTGTTCCAGTGCGCCGAGTTCATTGTGAGTGAGCATTTATTCGATAAAGGCTTAGAGGGATTTGAGATGAATCTTGTTTCTTTGCTGTTTTCTGCTCCCTGTTTGATTTTGGTATGAAGGCTGGAGATGAAGATTAGAAAGAACTGTGCAACCTTACAAAAAAAAAAAAGAAGTGTCGGGACTATTTCAGAGTTGTGTGCCTTTCAGTTGACCTCTCCTTCTATTTATTTATGATTCAATCTGAACCTCACTATTCAGATATAGAAGGTGATGCATCTGTAATAACTATAAATTAACTTTTCATTCAGTAACAAAATCCCATCAAGTTCTGACCACGATACCCGTCGAAGCATTTCAGTGGTTCTTTATTCGACATGACCCTCCTGGCCTTCCACAATAATGTCACTGTGAAAGGAAAGCTTCACAGCGAGAAAGCCTCAACAAATTCAGAATTCAGTGCCTCTACATTTAAAATAACCTTGTTGGTTTGAGTAGACTAGAGTCCATTATATAAAGAGCTGGATAATAGCCAGTGATTCACCCAAAATATATAAAAAAGAAAAGGTCTGGTCAGTGAATGAATATTGGAAGCATCTCACCGCAGTTCACATCTTGACTTGCATCTCTCTCACCGGCCAGCACCTGAATGTGAATGCTGTGCCCACACAGGTACCAGAAAATCAATATTGTCTGTTAACCATTACCTCGTGAGGCCCGCAGTAACCTCACACTGGAGAACTTAAAAGAAGAACATCATCAGGATCAAAATGAATCTCTTTAGAGTAAAATGTGATGTCATTTAGCTGCTTCTGTCCCAGCAGGAAGACAAATGCTGTAGCTGCTTGTGTCAGATTGACAGTTATGACATAAGTTACATGATATCCTACTGCCGGGCTTATCTGATGGAGGTGCAAGCTGACACATCACCGAGAAGACTGGTGTCCTTCTCAATATTCACTCTGCATCTTGAACTGCTACCAAACAGATGGCTTTGCTGCTCTTCTTACACAAACCCACAAGAAACTGTTACAACTTTTGCATACAACAAAAGGAACACAGCATAGGCTGAAATAATGAAGTGTCACTCTGCATAATGTCCTAATGTCTTAATTAATGCTTGTGCATTTTTGCAAGGCGCCAGTGGCTGCGTCAGTGATAAGGCTCTATCCTCTGCATGCTCACTTTTGAATCAGTGGACGTGAAACGTGATGATGGTGATGATGATAACAACTCCATTTAGATTCCTGTGTGTCAGTGCGGGCACGAGTCTGCAATACATCCATCTGTGGTGGTCTAATATTCTCGAACGTGGGCTGAGAGCATCATTTGTCTTAAGTGTCAAAGGCACTTGACATTACGGGGCCCCTCCGGCTCGCATCTCAAAGAGAGGTTGACAGGCGATTCGGAGCCATCCGAGACAGGGCTGATCCGTCAGCGGCCTCTTCCTCGTGCACTTTAGAAGTTAACCGCTAAAGATGACTTTCGGGAAACTTGAGCCCAGGCCTGAGACCAAAACCTCAGCTATATAGAGAGGAAGCCAGTCGCCAGCCTGCAGCACGCTGGTATTAGAAGACGACCAGATTATTCACTGAGTGCAGCAGCATGATGGGCTTTGGCCAATTTAGCAATTCATCCAAAGCCAGTTAAGTGGTGGGATGGACGATTGCAAGAGGCAGAGAAGCACTTGAATTGATTCTGTGTAAAACTCTCTTTCTTATGTGTCTTACAGATCTGAAACGATCTGTCTCTGCATACTCTCTGTGCCATATCATTTCGAGATTTTTAGGTGTCAGAATTGGTTTTGGGAAAATAGAAATTGCTGCTAATTTCATAGAAATATAGCCCTTTTCCACTCCCCCCCTTTCTTAGTCAGACCGTCTCTGGGAAAGAAACTTGCACTGCTGCTGTGTCTAATAAATGTCTCACCAATGATTTATTTCCGCCAGATAGCCATAACGTCACCCTTCTGTCAAATTCATTCATTCTGATCAAGGAGCAATTTCAGCACATGCACTAGAAATGCTTTTTTTGATTTAGTTTTTGACATTTTTACCAATATGTCTGACATGCAATATATGCAAATTGAACCTCTCTAATAAGCATCCTCTTTGGTTCAATTGGTTCAGACCTTTTTTCTCCCATCTGACAGTCGCACGCGTCTAATTTTGGTCATGAAAATAGCCTTATTATTTTCCTGATAAGGGCATGCCTATTGAGATGTCACTATTCTGTTCTCGCCGAGCAATCACCCCATCCATTCAATTTGGATTCAAAATATCACTTTGCACCTCTCAGGAGAGATTGTTACCTCTTCACAGCATGTAGGTGCATGCACAGACGCATGTGTGTACACACACACGTGTCCAAACGCCTCATCACTGTCATCTCCAATGAAGTCTTGAATGATTGATGGTTTCGCCATGTATTCAAGGCCAAATAGGAACCCTGAGTTCTCTCACCCAGCTCCTCCGATTCCTTGCACGCTGCCCTGCCAGGGGGCGTGTGTGTGTGGCGTCAGTATTGTGGCGTTAATATTTTTCCTCATCGGGAGATAAAAGAACAGGTGGCTTTAGTTAGGGGTCAGTGGGACTCATATTAGCTATCTGTGGAGGAACAGAATCAAACATATATCACCACGCCTTCTGCCCCTGGGAGGGTCTGATTACACCCTGCACAGTGTCTGTCTCCCTCCATGGGTGTGTTCTCCCTGAGAGGGTGAAAAATGGAAGGCACCATCGCAGATCTGAGGAACTGTTGCAGAGCAGCTGCACTGTGAAATTGATATTAATTGAAATTGATTATTCAATCTGGGACACATGGGTCATTAATTTCTAATCTCTCCCTTCAATCAATAATATGTCCCTCTCTCTAAAGCGTCTTTTACAGCTTTTAACTCTTGTTTATGAATAAAAATGATTACAATGATAGCATTCCTTAATTAAAGCAGAGGCTGCTCTGCCTCGTCATTATTTTACCGAATTTCATGCATCTGCAGGAACAAAAAAAAAAAGTAATTAAGCTGAAAAAAGAAAGATTAGGAGTGGGAGGAAACTCATCATTTGAACTCCTTTGCAATAAAATATTGCACTTATACCTAAATTCTGCTTTACCAGCTCGTTGTCAGTGAAAAATACGCTGTCTCATCTAGACGTCTGTATTTTTCTCACAGCCGTGCTGGCTTTTTATTTCTTCTTCTTCTTCTGAGTTGGGAGGGGACAAGACAGACCACAGCATGATATATAGACAGCTGTCAGGTAATTTAACACACCCTTTGGCAGCCATGTGGAGGCTTGACCGACAGACTCTGTGTTCAGCTCGGGGTTTCTGCTTCTTTTTCCTTGTCATTGTCACCAAGTGCTTGGTCATGGTGGGGATAGCTGAGGCTCAGTAAATTATGCTTTAAAGAGTACACGACCAGTTCTACATGGAGCATATCATAAGATAACTTCTGATATGACTCGGTGCTAGACAAATACAATTTAATTAAATGCGCAATACAATAAATGCAACACTTTTTCACTGGGAGCAGTAAAATCACTAAAACTGCCCGTCTGCAATGCTAAAAAATGAATTAGGTGCACCTTGGGAGCTCAGCAGCATGTGCCCTGTGTACAGAGGCTGAGGCCTTGCCACATTTTAACATTTATAAGGCATTGAACTATGGATATTTCATATCAGGCTACAGATGTGTTTTTTTTGTTTCTTTTTTTTTCCTCAGGAGAGCAAAGTCACGACCCGCCCTGCACTGATTGACTAGTACTCATCGCTTGGATCAGTGTAAAACAATCAGAGGCAGAGAGAGAATTATTCCTTCTTTTTCTGAGTGTAGTAAAAAATACATCAATGTACTTCAGCATTCCATACTTACGGGAAATGATCCAACGTTTATAATGGATGTAAATCAAATGGTGACTTTGAAATGACACTTCTAATTAACTTTGCAGAGAGAGCAAAATGTTCTTCTCCAAGATTATTACTTTTTTTTATTGTTGTTGTTTTCCAAGATCTTTATTGAGCTGTCTCACCACAATCAATAAATGCCACAATAACTTTTTTTTCTACATCTATTAGTAACTCCTCCATGTCCTCTGTGCATTGTACTGTGGTACAATGGTGTCTGTCAACAGCACACTCAAAAATCAAGCAGATCGTGTGATTGAGTGCACGTAGTCTCTCGTCACTGTAGACAGAATGTGTGTGTGTGAGTGTGTGTGTGTGTGTATATATATATATATATATATATATATATATATATATATATATATATATATATATATATATAATTTTGCTGTTGCATGTTTTTTGTAAATAAAATGTAAATGTACAGTAGTTCTGTACAACATAATTAGTTTTATCAGCAAAATTGCAACCACAAGGATCGAGCTACAAGCGAAGTTATGTTTGCAGCACTGAGTAGCTCCTCCATTAGTGAATTGCATTGTGGGACAATAGTGGCCATTAACAGAGCACTGGGGTTGAATGTTTTGGAATCAATACTGACTCTATGTAACCGAGTCCTGCTTATAATTCATATGCATGTAGGAGAACCGGGTCACCTCTAACCTCTAAGCATTTCGTGTTCGTGAGGTTTCTTTAGCACAAAGCACTAATTTGAATGCAGACGTCTTCTCACCCTCAACCACTTTACATGGATCCAGAAAATTAACACAGGCTTCTTCAGACGGAGTTGTTTGCCACAATACAGCCTGATTGGGCGTTGATTATGTTTGTTGGTTCAACCTTAATTATCCCGGCTGTTTGGTACGCATCTTCTCTCTCTGATTGCTGACGCATATCACCATGAGGTTTGCGAAGAGCGGCATCCCGCGCACATCAACGCCGACATTTCAAGTGCCACTGAGGCTCCTAATGATCGTTTCAAAGCACTCCAGGCTGCTCGCGGTTTGATTTGGAGTGTGTGTGTGCCATCGGAAAGGGAGCTTTTTCAGCAAAACACACAAGTGTTTCTTTTTTATGAATTTGCCTGTTCTTAAATTGTCGTCCTTCAGGGTGAGAAGACCTGTTTAGCCCTGGAGTGATTGAATTACCCCTTTTCTGTCTTAGAAGTGCACGCACAAATGCTTTAAATCAAGTTTTAACCTGTGCATACACGCAGTTTACAAACTGATTTTATTCATATTTTAGCACTTATGGCATTAAAGTATTTTCCAATAGATAGCCAGATATGATTAAGTGTAATAACAGTGAAATCAATGTGAATAGCACTGGTATCCTCACACAACATTTAGATTTGTGATAACAGGCAAGAAAAAGCAGATATAATCACATCATCATCTCATCTGATCCTGGAATGTCTTATTGATTTCTGGGCTTTTTCAATTAAACTGGTGTCAAATGGGGTAATAGGAGACTCACAGGTGAGGTCAGAACTGGCATCCTGTAATATCATAACATGTGATATTAACCTTGATAAGTCATGAGTATAAAGCATCTCCACATGGCTCACTTCCCTAGCTCTGAGTACTGAAGCTCCCAGCACAGGAAAGGTGCCATGATGAGCCTCATGGATCTGCACAAGCAAGTGGGCGGAGAGGAAATCCTCCAGATATTCCACCGATCAACAGAAAAGCAGCAAAGACTGTGGAGAAGAGGCTGCTCCTGAGTAAACAATGCAAAAGTAGAAAAACTAATCGGTTTGCAAGTGTTTTATGAAGGAAATGAATTCAATATGTTTGTTGTCCTCCGGCATGGCAATGGAAATTATGTTTGTTTGGCAGAAAACTCCACAAGGTCTTGTTTTTAATTAAACATTTGCACATTGTACATTATGTTCTCTGACATTTATATTCACTGATTAATTTAAATATTTACAAGCACAGTATCAATTTATCAAATATGAAACCCAAATGTAGATTGTCATGTTTCCCAGGTGAAGAATGAACTTTTAATCTCAGGTTTATGAGACATCACGGATGATGAAAGTTTGTGAAATGTTGAAAGCAGAGGTGAGTGGTGGTGATCCTCAGCTCTCCATCAACGTGGCCCTTCAAAACGTCAGTACGCTTCTTCTTCGTGTTTTCATTGTTTTGTTTTGTGTTTTCAGAACAGCTTGGAGGCATAGCCGCCTAGCTAAGGTTGGAGCAATTAAACTCCGAGTGTAATAACTTGTGAGCAAGTGAGAAAAGCACAGATGCTAATGTGCTGAAAGTGTTTCATACTATTGTAGTGTTAGCGTAATCTCTCCTCTAAATATGGCTTCAGTGTGACATCGAGCCATGATTGAAAACCTAAAAAACCTGAATACAAATCTGGTGAAGAGTTTAATGCTGTAGCTTCACACTTCGGTACTACACATTACACATACATTTTAATGTATTAAACAACCAAACGTGTACATCTTTGCCTTGGGGCTTTCATTTTGATTAACCTGCTCCTGGTATTCCTACGTTATCTTAAATAAAAGATGTAAATATGTCTCCAGTCACTGCCCTAGCAAGGCCTGTCATAAAGCAACACCATCTCCAATGGCGTAACAACTCTGTTAATGCATACCTTTCAATCATTTGAAAAACGAAAAGCCCCTTTCTCCTCATCAGATTCTTTTCACACACAGTTTATGTTGGTATTCCTATTCATCTACATCATCTTGATGAAAAATTACATAATGAGCCCCATTTAAATCACCCCATTTGGACAGAATTGCTTTTATCTAAGGGCAAGTCTGATGTTTGATCAGCATTAAGTAGGTGTAATACTTTATTCAAGCATTGCGGCACTGTAGGGCCTCAGTTATCCTGGAAGGAAATAGTGCTGATTTCACACTCCACTCCCCCGAACACAGAGGCAGACTTAGACATTGACTGTGGAGCAGTGTATTTGGAAAAATGTGACACAAAACCAAATAATTCATAAATGACCTTGTCTAGCGCCGGTGCCTCAATCCTCTGATGAGTACATGTCACAGCAAAGGATTGTCTAATAAGTGATGCATTGGAAAGCCTGGCCAGAGGATCCCTGAAGCAATTCTTTTGTAATTGATGTTGCAGCATAAAATGGCTCTCAGTGGGCCCAGCTGATTAGGTTGCTTTTTTTGTTGCTGTCTAGCCTGCTTGCCTCTCACAAACAGTCACTCACCATTTGGAATGACAGTTTCACATCTAATTATCCCATTAAGCCCAATCACATTCTTGTGTGTCCTGTCGTGTGTCTCATCTCCAAATGCGTGTTTGCAGACCAGATGATGCTGCGTATTAATAAAGTCTGATTATTGACTATCACTTGTTGGACAATGGCAAAAACAAAACACAGATGAGGTGCTAGAGGTGATTCTGAGGTATTGAATATAATCTATAATGTATGGGGGATGGATAAACACAGGGAAAAGGAAAAGAAATATATAGATTTATATGTGTATATTTAAGTCTTGCTCTCCCATTGTTGCTCATTCACTGCCGTGTGGACTCTGGGGACTTGATGCAAATGTCTCGGTGTTCCACTTACTCCTTGATCCAACAGGGTTCATCAAGTTTAATCGGCTGTGTGCGCCGTCGATTCCCTCCACCACCTCGTCGTAACAGACGTGGAGAAAAGGAGAGTTTGTGGCTGTGTCCTCATAATTTCTCAAAGCATTACCTCATGTCTGTACACATTATGATAATATAATATGTATATTTATGCTGTATAATAAATATTGAATACGGCATGCTGTTATATTAACATGCAGCTGCTTTGCAGTGCCAAACCAAGTGACCTATGCATGCAGCTCCATATATAACATCTGCTTTAGTAATCTGACAATTATGATAATGCTCTAAAATGAGCTCTCAATGCGCTTTTGATGCCTTGCAAGCAGAATTTCTACTCAAGCATGGCACATTTGCGTCCTGCAGTGGTGTTTGAACAGTTTTACCATTCCGGTGCCGTGTGTGACTTTCTAAAGGATATTTTCCCTAATGAATGTAGAAGCAAGTGTCGCTCTCTCATCCTTTACGCCGATGATGTCATGTTTTCCTTCTTCATCCGCTCGTGTGCTTCTGACTTACAAGGACACTTTATAATTCTGTTTTCTTCTGCTGAACTTTGAAAACCAAGTGAGGAAATAGAACTGAACAGAATAAAAAGTAACTTGGTGAACTACACTGTAAAGGACAAGTGTGAAGGATTTAATGGCATCCAATGGCGTATGCCGTATTTATCCATCTATCCATCTGTAATGTTTAATTAAGGGTGCATTTTGTGATTATTTTCCTCACAGAAATTATATCAATACCATAATTGCTATATCAAGCAATCTGTCTTATAATTAATAGGGTACTGAAATACATAATACCCAATTCAACATAAGTTCAGCTGAAACACCAAAACTGTTTTCTTTCAATACATATTTCACTCTGATATTCTCTGCACATCCACAGTCGATGCAGCCTTACTTCCTAATGAATGGCATTCATCTGGCACCCTGAGTAATGTCATTTTACAATGCATCATAGCAGCTAATAAACTCAGGATTGATTTGTGCTTATACAAAAACACATCAGGCGGAAACCATCACATCAGTAATAAATTGATGCTGATCTGGTCGTGGGGACGGAGCAGCCAAATGCCAGGAGAATTTTATTTATTTATATTTTTTTCTTATTGGAGGCTTCTCAGCGGCGTAATCGATCTTGGTGCAGAGCCTTTTGTTCTCTGAAGTAATAAAGGAGAGTATTGATTTATTGGCGGGCGACAGTTACCTTTTGCCTCCTCCTCCTGTTCTCGGTTTCGTTGCACTGTCGGGTCCCGGGGGAGGAAAAGTTTGGTCTGTATGGAAGCTGAAGGCCTGCACTTTGCTACAGCACACTGCACATCCACACTGACACTCAGATGTAAGATCCCTGGGAAAATACAATGCAAGAGGTATAGATCTGGACACAGTAGATATATTTTTTTTAGTCAGGACTTGGGCTTTATCATCATGTACAAATATTTTCTGTTGATTTTATGACTCTGATAAATGACAAAGCAGACCCAGTACAAAATCCTGTCTGGAATAAATCACTG
This sequence comes from Nibea coibor, assembly GCA_023373845.1. Lineage (NCBI taxonomy): Eukaryota > Metazoa > Chordata > Actinopteri > Sciaenidae > Nibea > Nibea coibor. The sequence continues at coordinate 25,281,220 of CM041718.1, read as the reverse complement.
AATCAAAAGTGTGAGCGTCCATAAATGTGTAAATGCGAGCAGGAATTAATGCAGGAAACAAAGTGGCAGATGTGAGAGCAGACGCTACCTGACTCAGCTAGATCTCACTCTGACCAACAACAATGGAGTGTGACTGGCCAAACCTTCGTTTTTTGCATAAACTGTAATTAAGAGCAAGTTCACTTTAAATGCATTTCAAACAGCTCCTGATGTATGATTACATTTTAGGTAACACATCTGTCAATCAATCAATCTAACCCTTGATCTGAAAGACTAACGAAAGACCTACACACTGAAACTGTAAGCAAACATAGAGGCCAATGCTGGATTTGGAATCAGTAGAACATTTTGCTGATACAGTCACTATCAATACTTGGTTTGAGGTTTGGGTTTTTAATGCATTTGCTGTTGCAAATTACGTATGCATATGAAATTTCTATGAGACCGGATTGCCTGAGGATGAACAGTGAACAGAGTTCTTGCACACCATAAAGGCCTCCTTTCCTCCAGCCATTATTGCCGTTGTTGTGAGCATAGATCGCTTTTCCATTTCCCTCAGAACGTAACTCAGTGAAGAAATGATCACCGCAGCATGTGCACAGAAGACAAATTGAAATTGTGCCAATTTCATATTGAATTTGGTACAAGCAAAAGCTATTTTTTATGATGTGCATTGCAGGGTAATAACCTAGTTTGAGTAACGTTGTTTGGTTCGCACAAACAAGTAACTACAGGAGGGGTTGTCACCGGGGTGTAACATTAACATTAGAAGGAAAAGTGTTTGTTTGTTAATTTGATTTATTTATAAGTCTCGTAAATCAAACCTTCATTTTCCTGGGCAGCATTCGCAGGGAAAAGCAAGGCTTATGGGGAACCAGTCTAAACACAGATGGTGTCATTATTATGTAGCCATTACCCCGAAGCAATCAGCTTCTACTTCATCATGATAAGTTGAAGCAAAAGAGTCATCCATCCGTTTTGACTTTAACTGCATCATGGACACACGTTCACTTTAGTTAATAAAGATATTTCTTATGCGATGGCTCCTTTTAAATCAGTTCATGTTGAAAATGAGTGTTCATTGTAGCTGTAGATGGATTCAGATCTAAATGTTGACCTAAAATGACACCAAGGCAATTATGAAGTCAGCCTTCTTCAAAATATAGCAGACATATTTTCTCTCTTTATCTCTAGATGAACTATGAGCAATGAGCTGCTTTCTGGGTGTCTTTAGCTACAATGCTGAACCAACTTTAAGGTGGTCTGTGTTCCAGCATCCGTTTGTAAATCTCTTTGATTAATTCAAACATATTTTTTTAAGTATTCCTCTTTTTTTTTTTTTTTCATTTCTTGTTGTCAGCTGTACAAAATGTTCAAGCCGTGAACTCTCCTTGCCTGTCTGGTTTTCAACCATGAATGAGAAGGTCCTGGACTCTGTGGGGATGATTCTGGCTTTGGGTGAAAAATTCTCTTCGGTTTCAGTCAAAGCAGAAATAGAAACACAACAGAAGAGAAATCGTGTTTAGTAGATCACACACAGGATTTAATCAAGCAGATCTACAGAGGATCAGAAAGGGCTTTTTCTTCTGATACCTTTGATTGACAGATCACTAAAGGTCAAAGCCTTTCTAACCAAACGAGCCTCTTGCCACCCACTCACACAGTCATGAGGGAGGCTGCAGGGAGACACTGGCAGAATAAAAGATTGAGCTATTTACAAGCTCGCTGTAATGTTTTATGGCGAGCTACCTCTGCAGGATGGTTTTTAGAACTGAGCCTGGTAATTGCACAATGAGTAGAGTGCTGTTAAACATCATAATTATGGGTGTGCTACCTTGGGATCTTTTTATTTTGCCGGAGGAAGAACACGTACTGTAGGGAGGGATGAATTATTTTTTAGTCCTCCATTTCCATTTTTCTTTGAAAAGCACCATCCATATTCCTAATTACTCTGTGAATGTTATATTTATTTATTTATTTATCTATTTATTTGGGTGAAGGAGTAAAATATATTAGTGTTTTACTCCTGCAGTTTCCTGTTTTGTTATTGCTTTCCCTCCTGTGCACAGAGTTTTAAAAGGGTTGGACTTTAAGGTTTGCTAACCAGTCACTAAAAGTTCAAAGTCACCACAGACCCACAAACACAACTGCAGGTGCTCTCATTCTTTCAGGCTCCTTTCACGCTGTAGCACTCGTTTCCCTCCACATAACTGACATGGCCGTATCCAGGAAAAGACGTGCTGACATTTGGTTATATATTCCACCACTCACACATCTCATCAAACACTACTCATCCATGTACAGCCCTCTCCCAACGCAGCTTTTGACACAAGTTGAAGTGGATAGGAGGAGCAGACAAATTGAGGTGATGACTGCTAACATGTACGTGCCTTAGTGATACGGCAGACCAAAGGTAAGTCAAGCACCTGTGAAGGTTAACAGAATCAAGGTGACACCTTATGCCTGACATTAATAATGCAGGTTGAATCGTTGACATACAGTACAGAGGCGCACAGCGAACTCTCTACGTTTGTGCATCTCTTTAACATCAATAAATCATAATTGCTCTGCAGACATTAGTATAATTAATCTACAGAAAAAAAAGCTTGAGCCTGCCTGTAACTAAGACAGAAGCACCCAGCTTATGGACTTGAAACACATCTGCCTTTTATTTGCTGGATGCAATGCAGATTTTAAGCTAAATATTCTGTCACTTTGCTTCTCCCTAAAACACTGGTGCATTGCAGTTAGAGTAGTAAAGGTGTGGTTACGTTTAAGCTTCCTACCTTGGATGTAGATGTGGTAGTAATGTCAGCCTATAGTGAGCGTGTCATTGAGGTCAGGAAGCTCGAGAAATTGGCAAAGGGTTGTGGACAGACTGTGGACATGCGTAAATAAAAGCGCTGCAGGATGCCCTCTGATGTTAAAAGTAAAGCCCTTCCTCCTCTTCACTGTGTGCCTTGGCACGCTGATTCAACCGCGCACAAACTGTGTTGTAGGCACAGTTTAACAATAGTTTGTTGAGCTGCTATGCACTTGGGTTGGACAGAAAGTGCTGTGTGCTGCCTTAATTGGTATTTGGTCCCATCACCTTGTCTGAAGCGGCCATGCAGCGGAAGCAACGCGTCAGCAGCACAATAGCAGCAGCTGCTGTCCTCTGTCAGAGTCTACACTGGATCTGTTCAGCCTCAGTACAGCTGTGCACTCAAGACGTGTTTGACAGAGCACACAGTCCAACACACAAACATATCTATTTGTGTAAATACAAAAAAAAAGATGTGCATTGCAAATAAAATGCCTTCAGGTCCCAGTTACAAAGCGAGAGTCAGGCACACACCACCACATAGCCGGTGTAATCAGCTGCATTGGTTAAACTGCATATGTTCCATCACACTTTAGACTGGAAACACGGCTTAACATCCAGTGTAGGTAGGATGTTACTCACAGAATACATCACTGAGCGATGTTGCAAGATGGAGGCTAAAAGTCGATATTCCTCTCACGCAAAATCCACTTTAATGGCACATTCTCGAAATTGACACGAGCCCTATAAGTTTAAATATAGACCAAAAATCGCATTCACCAAATCCAGAAGTTGGACTCAAGTCATGTACTTTGTACTGACCCCTGCCCTACACTCACTCATTACCCTGCTGCATTCTGTATTCTGAGCCACTGTGATGGCTTCCCAGCATTACTAAATAAAACAGCTTCTTTTTACTAGTCAAACTGTGTCTTTTCAATTTCACACCAGCTTGCCTCATTTGACTACATACAGTTTTTGACTTTAAAAGAGTTGTTGTTGTTAAAGATGTGGGGAACAGTTTCCCCTGCAGGATAATAAAGTTTGTGCACAGGAATCTTAATTTCCTGTAGATTTAAAAATATTAATAGGATAAAATGGCTATTGGTCGTAATCACCATGGTAACCATGGCAACTCTACCAAGAAGAGTGCAAGTTTTACAGATTGCGCTTTACATAAACTACACGTGTCACCATTTACCGTATTTATTTGACCCGTTAGTGTGAATTAAGTAAAGGAGGGCTTGTATAATCACACGTTGTGCAGTTTTGGGATGTTTTTGGTTGGAATGAAATTACCTCAGTAAGTCTTTGTTAAATGAGGTGAGCAGAAAATGTTAAGATGCACGGAAGTAATTGCAGAAAAAAAATTAAACCGAACACGCACTACGGGGGTGTTAACAATCACGTAGATCCGATTCATTTACCCTGACTCTACTGTAATTTGTCAAAACTCAACTCGAACTGTCAAGTGTATTTTAAAATGAAAAAGAAATCTAGTTAAGCGTATCGTGAAAAATATCCCCACAGCTGGAATCTGTTATAACATGATCTTTTAATATCAATTTATCTACAAAATCTTGACTGACACCACTGTATTCTGGTCTTCATGGAAAGTGCACTGTCACTGAAGCAAAAGGAACATATAAAAATTACAAACAAACAGACTGTACCATTTTTTTTACCATAAAATGTCCATTGGTTCGGCATTGGTACTTACAGTACAGTATAAATGAGCAGTCATATTGAAACAGGATGGTTCAATTTTTATATAGTGGTATCTGAATTTCTACTTTAGAATTCTTTTGTTTGTTCTTGTGCATTTTCTCGCTGATCCACCTCATTCTTTATGATATAGCACTGAAGGTAGTTGCCACAAAACAGAAACCAAAACAACCAGATGAGTACATTCTTTCTGATTTCTCTCCTTATTTACCATACAGTTTGGTAATCCATCGAGACTGTAAGCAGCTGCCCCACAATGGACACAATTCATATGTCCAGAAGTTCTCCTGGAGGCCATTTGCAGTCCAGATTTCCCATCGAGCAGCTGTTAACTGCACAGCTTGGTGGTCTCGTAATCCATCGCATTGGGCAGACGTGAGCTGAAGGCCTGTAAGGAGGCATGAATGCGAACCACCTCGCTGGCAGTCAGTTTGAGCCGGTGCCGCAGAAGACAAGCAAACAGGTCCAACCTCTGTTGACCCGGAGGGGACAGCCGGTTTACCCGGTCTCGTATTTCCAAGAGCTGAAGCATGGCCGTGTCTTGGGAACCTTGGGTGTACGGGTAGTCCAGCTGCAGAATCAAGTCACGGATCGCCTCTGGGTCAAAGTGCATGCTGTAACCAAAGACCTGGATGCTGTTGATCTTCATGTAGCCCAGGTTCCGAGCAGGATCAGTGATTTCTAAAGGCTCATAATAAACACTGTCATTCACTCCGTCTTGAGTCTTTATCCTGCTTCGAAGATAGATGTGAATGGTTTCAAAGAACGTCTTCCACTTGTTGCCCAGCGTCAGAGTCCAGTTATAGCACTCGAAAGGTAGATCCAGCTTGGTGGCCTGCCAGTCTGGAAAACTGTTCTCATTGACAGGGATGTACCAACTCTCTGAGTGGCTTCCTCCGAATGGGTTGATGTAGAGAGTAAGGACAGGCTCCAGGGTGCTGTTCTTTGTAAGGCAGATCTGGAGGGATATTCCCAGCAGCATGTGGACCATGTTAGACTTGTACTTGTTGCTCTTCAGCGTCAGCAGCATCCTTTTTCTCCATGACGGGTCAAACCAACTGTTGAGTCGCATGTCATTGCTGATGAAGATTGCGTGGACCTGCGAAACACACAGATTTGGAAAAAGTCTAGATATATGGATGCACCGCACTCATCAACACATTAACTACATACAAGGAGGTGTAGCTTTGGAAACTTTTGTAGAAGGGGATGACGTGCAGCAAAAGTTGAGGCAATTCACTCGGAAAAACGTAAGGCAGAGAAGAGGAGGAAAGGCACAACAATAGGTATTAGGCTGCTTCTTGCATTTGAAGATGCCACTCCATTTTTATTTTCATGCAACACACTTCTTTGCTCTTTTCAAAGCTTTCACACTCATCCCATTGTCTTTCGGATGGAGTTGTTTAGAGCAACTCTGGCCATTAAGGACGTCCCTTTCCAGAGTAAAGAGTGTCTAGTTGTCGTCCTAGCTGAATGGGTACAGCGTATGCTGCGATGTGGCATGGTTGCAATCATAGCTGGTTCAATTTTGGACCTTGCTTCACCTTACTGCCCTCTCTCTCTCTCTCTCTGTTCCTTGTCACTCGCCAAGAAAAGCAAAAAAATACCCCTCGCCTCACCACCAAAAACAAAAGGAATGACCCTTCAAACTGACCTATTTTCAACCTGTATTTTATTGAGGCAAGAAATAGGTTACTTCTGCTTTTATTGTATGCAACACTGCTGGTGCAGGTTTTGTCAAACAATGCCTGCTTGCTTTTGACTTATAGCTATGTTATATATAGGCTAATACCTATTTTTGACCATGGCTGGCTAACCATAAATCAACATCTACACATCGAATCACTAAGTTCTGAACTGTTTGTTATTTATATATTTTATTTATTCATTTCTCTCTATTCTTATCGATGGACCACAGTGCCTCAGATATACAGAACATCTAAGACATGGTACAACAAATACAAGAAAAAAACATGAGGAAACTATGAAGTTCCTCAGTAGCCAGAAGGGCAAGACTTTGTAATGCTGAGTGGCTCCCATGAGTGAGTATATCCTCCCCAGGCTACTCTGAAAGACAGCTCAGCTCTCGGTCAGCCTGACATGATTAAGCAAAGGCTAAAAGAAAAAATACCTCTAGCCTGCGGTCAGCTCTCTGCAGTAGGTAGCCCAGCTCCAAATCCTGGAGGTCTGTCTCAAATCCCAGGTAGTTCTCCGTAGAGTCTGCCACCATGGGCCTGCAGGCCCCCTGCGTCAGGCTAAACCCCGGGTTGCAGCTCCCACAGCGGGTGTGGTTGTCTGGTGCACATGCAGCGCAAGCCAAGCCTTCCCCGACGGAGCAGGGCGGAGGCAGCTGACAGGGGCTGTGTTCGTATCGACAGCTGCAGCTGTGGAGCTCCTCGGAGAATGCACCAAGTTGGTTGTTCTCTGAGCAATACAGGAGAGACTGGAAATGATTGAGCCAGTAGGACTGAGGCCTGCAGCAGGAGAAGAAGAAAAACAGAGCAGGAGAGAGAGTGAGAGGCAGTGAGAGAGTGGTTATTGAACAGGGCTTATAGGATGAGCTGGTTTATTAGGTAGCTGCTTTATTGGGTCCTGGACACCTGTCTGGCTGTGCAGACAGCTTGCTCGTTAAAAATATAGAGCATAATCAGCATAATGTAAAGCATGCAGACAGGCCGCGCAGACAGGATTCAAGTTAGGCTTGCAACTAACAGTTATTTTCATTATTATGTTGATGAATGGATTAGTTCTTTAGGTCTATAAAATGTGTTCATCGTGTTGATTCAAAGCCCAAGGTAAGATCCTCAAGTGTTTTGTTTTGTTACCATGGCAACGATATGCAGTTTACTCTCATGACTAAGAAAACATTCAAATTTAAGAGGCTCAGACGATCTGGACCTCTTATCTAAAGAATTACTCTATTTATAAAAATACTTTCAATGAATTTAATATTGGACAACAAACCAATGTATCATTGCAGATATAGTTAAAGTTATTTTGGTTAAGGTCATTTGCAGGTCAAAGGACATTAGTGGTAGTCTAGATTGACATAACCAGCAACATTTCAATCACTACATTTCAATGCATACTTTGGATGCATTCACAGCCTGTGTTTGCTAGGATGATGATCTCAACACTGTATGGAAGTATCTCTGCAGAAATATGCTACTGAGTCAGGCTGGCCTGGGATTCTTGTGGAGTACCAGTTTTCATGTTTGTCCTGAAGTTCCAGATGAATGCAGGTTACACATGCAAAGAATATGAGCATAAACACTGCTGTTTGAAAAGGAAGAGTAAGCGAGAGACAGACAGAGAGAGAAAGTTGTCTTTGATCAGTTTGTGACATAAATATTAGAAGCGCGCTGCAGCCGTAGGGAAACCGAGTCTCAGACATACACATAATTCCCCCATGTGGACCCGAGTTTGATTCCCGTCTGTAGCACTTTCTCGCCTGTGATTTCTTTATGCCTCTTATCCTCTTTGCTCGCAGAAAAGAAAGTGCTCAGTACATACCTCTGGCTTTCCATTCAAAAAAAACAAAAAAACAACCTTATTCTTTGATGAGGGTGTATTGTGGTAAACTTTATGCTAATCTAAAAATGTTGGCTGGATTACACTCTGAGCATCCTCCCTCTGTATCCCACTCTCATTGTGTGTTTGGTAAAAGGGAGCAAGTTTGAATTCAGAAAATCACTGATTTGAATATCAAAACCCCCTCACGGAAAAAACAGTGATGGGAAATGAACCAAAAGGGCTCTTCCTTTCCATCACTCGCCACCTGTGGGTAAGGTATTTCACCTCTGACAGCTGCAGCAGAGCAAAGCAGTCTCCAACACAAGGCTGCAGTTGTGCTGTTAGTTCCCCGGTGTGATTATGCACAGCCTTCCTGCTCCCTGCTACTCTGCCTCCACACCGCTGCTGTAAATCACAGTGTCTTCCAACTTCAGTGCCACTTTTAAAGGAGCAGACGACGTTGTGTTTTGAAAATGAGTTCAGTAAAATAGATAAAGCAACTCTCAGGCAATGACTAAAATGACATTCAGGAGAAACAGGAGATTCTACAAGATTTTGGAACCTGCACAGATTTGCTCCTGTTAGATTAAATTAGATTAGATTATACTTTATTCAGCCCAACAACACTGAAATTTACTTATTACAGCAGCAGAGTAACCAGACAGAAGCATCTTATAACCTACACAATAAATAAAAGTGCATTAGTGAGGTCCTATACTGGGCGATCAGACCTGGCTCACAGTCCGTGTCCCCGTTCATCCCAAAGGTCTTGGACGGGTTTGAGTTCAGGGCCCCGTGCAAAAGTTTTGCACCATCTTATTTTACTCCTATTGTCTATGTTCTTTATAAAATGTGCATTTGATACTGTGTACACACAATCTCGACATCATTAATTTCATGCTATGTTTTCTTTTTGTTTACTGTCAGATTGGCAGTTGAGGCACAGTTGTACTTATTTTTAGAACTCTTTAACTATCTTCGGTCAGAGGTCCTGGACCACACCAGTCAAATAGTCAATCAAGCCAAAATCCATCAATATGAAGCTAGCAGGCGAGCTAAACACTTTCTGTGACGCAAAGATTACTGGATGAGAGGAGGAACCTTTCACATCTATCACTCTTTCTTCCAAACACGTGAACATCAGGAAGGCAGCAGGACCAGATGGTAAGAGAGCAGACGTCTTCAAACTTTGTGCTGACCAACTAGTGGCGAGTATTCAGCAGTATTCAACCTGCCCGTGCCTCAGACTGCCATTATTCCTGTGCCCGAGACAAAAAGTCCAGCCTGCCCTAATGACTATTGCCCAGTGCTTTTATCTCTGTAGTGATGAAATGCTTTGAAATGCTCACTACAATTTGCTAATCATCTCAACTGATCAACAGAGGACGCCGTAGCACAGATCCTCCACAGCACGACAGTTCAGCATTTTAAACCAAAGTTCCCCTCCAAACTCAAAACCTGATCGTTCACACCCTGACATGCACGTGTCTGGACACACCTCACTCACCCTTACCCTTAACATCGGGGCACCCCAGTTATTAAGTTGTTGTTATTATACCATTATTTTTTACTTATTTAGTTTAACTCAGAGGCTCAGAAAATATATTTTAATTTGAATTGTATGAAAAGACCAATGTTATGACAGGAAGTATCACCTTCTGAACATTTCTCATATAAAAAGTAACATAACTGAACCAGTGTGCAGCTGTAAAGCTGAAATTCTGTGATCTATTCAAAGCCTTGACAAGTTCATTAAAAAGCCATTCAACATTTTAGAGTCAAATCTTAATTGCACTTTCTTCGTAGTCAAACAGAGATGACAAGACCTTGATGTTCCTGAAAAAAGTCAGCACCTTTCTTTGGCAGAAAGCTGTACACAAGAAACATTTTCCAAGCTGATTAAAGCAGAAGTACTGAACGCATGACTTGAATGACAATGTGCATCATTATGCCTAATGGCAAAAGTTTGAGCACAAAGTATGCTGTGTCGTCTTATCATTATCCGCCTAATAAAAGCCAAGCTGACTACTGCTTCGACTGGCTTATTCTCTCATAATTGTCAGCGCAAAGGAAAAGTAGCCCGCAGGAAGCAAAATCAATCACATATCTCTCATCTATCTCAAGTGCCTCAAACAGGACGTTAAAGGCAGAGCCGCAAGTTTTTTTTTTTTTTTTGAAGCGCTTCCGTTTCTCTCCAAGGCAAACATCGCCATTCTCAATCTCTCTCCACTGTGCGTGGTGATTTCTGTGAAGACAGAAGAGAAAAGGAAAGCTTCACAGTTGACGCGGCGGTAATAACATAGATAAACACTGCCTGGATGAGGGTGATGACGCTCCCACTCCTTTTCTTGGCAAGTGGGTGGGAATATCAGCTGCATAGATCAGTGATTAATGTGTGTTTTGGCAGGAACGAGACAGGGATGTACACCGAGAGAGAGAAAAGAAAGAGGAAGAAAAGAAGGCGAGAGGCTGGACATTGAACAGACTCCACTGTATAGATTAATCTGCTGGTTGATTCATGTGTCTTGCCATCAGACATCACCGCCAGTTCTGTGGAAGCTCAGCTCATCTGACTGACAGTGATGGTTGGACTCATCATTGGCGCTGACCTCCGTTTGATGGAGGAAGGGAGCATTTTCTTCTCAAAACTCAGAAACAGTCCTCACCAGTAACAAAAACAACACTGGTCAAACACTTAAAATGACCTATGTCTATTTGTTTCAGTGACAAGTGACCTCTCGCTCCCATCTGAATAATGTCTCCTTCGTCAGCAGTGAAAGCAGGACGCTGTTAGAACATTACAAAAGGTCGTGGAGGAGGTCAGAGTGCCAGGGTGCGGGTACAAAATGTCCAACTGTGACACCGGAGGCCATGGCTGTCTTTCTGTGTTTGGATAACAGTGGTTTCATTTAACCTTCACGGATGTCTTTAAGTTTAAGTCGCCGCTACTGAACCTTGTAATAGCTCGAAATCAGAGACATTTTTGGAACAGCCATAACCAAACCGGTCATGATCAGATCATCTACTGTTACTGTTTTGATGAACCCTGGGAGGATGGCTGTGAAAAGGTTAACTTAAAAAAAATCTAACATGTACATGGACTATAAATCAAGAAATGTGCAACCCGCTTTCAAACTTTCATCTGATCTCGTAATCAGCTGAGAGACAGGATTTGATGAACCCCTGAACCTGAGAAAGATATGAAATTGTAAACGTGGAATGTTCTTTGCAGCCGTGAAAGCGACGCAGAGGATCTGGTTTCAGAGGGATCTCGAGGAGCTGAAGTACATTGAAATGAAATGAAGATTTCATCATTTCATGAGGCTCAATAAAGATTTAATGGAGTGGAGAATTGTGGATTTCTGAAGTTAAACTTTACTGTTGGAGCAGCCGATAGAGCAGAGCAGGTGAGCTCATTTGTGTGAAAACTGAGCTGAATCTGGTTGAAAAGTTGTGGCGCACCGTAGAGGTCTAGCTTGATGCTAATTTAGAGCATCCCAACCTTTGGAGGATGTACACATTTCTTGCAGCTTGCTGCACAAAAGAGATAAACATAAAATCCTTTACATTCACCAAAGGTGTATTGCAAGGGTACACAAGTGAAATTCCACCACCGCATGGCAGCTTCGTTATTTCCTACATCCCTGGATTGGTCTATAGAGAGGGCTGCACCCTACAGAGGCTGTGATCCGATGTACAGCTTTGGGCAAAAAGCTACAGTGGGTGTACAGATCAAACAGAAAGTGGCGAATGCTCAAAAAGAAAAGTACATTTTAAAAAAAGACACAAGATGTTGGCCGCAGTAGATTTACTCAGGGCCAAAGTCACCTGTGACCGAAAACTGCTGGAGAGAAAGAAAATGCGTCTCGTCAGCTGTGCTCACCGCTCTCGTGGTAGGTGGACTTGTGGCTGTCGGTGACATCTTTTACTGAGACTGAAGAGCTTGAAAATGACTCTCTCGGCTCGTTTGAAGAGGACCCGCATGCTGTTCTCCAGCTGCTCGTATCTCCACTGGAACAAGTTGTCCATCGACCACAAGTGCTGGATGGTTGACACATTCAGGAAATAGTTCTGGGGCAGCCTCGCATAGAACGCCTTGAATTCATCTATAAGACACATAAACATAATCTTAACATCAATAAAGCACTGCGATATTATTTACAGAAAGATGCTTATCATGATAAATGTTGGTTACTACACTAATATTTAAATCATTATGTTGATAGAGTATGATTCGTAGTGTATGATCTGTCTTGTGTGTGTCGCTGGTTGTGGCCTTCTGTCACCTGCCTGATCACCTGACCACCTGTTCTTCATCTTCTAATCAACCTCTGCAGTTCAAACGAGCAGCTTTAGCTCCCAGCCTCTGCCAGATCATCCACTGATCACTGCTGTAACACATACTTTAGCCAAACTGTGAGTGTTATATGTTGTGTGCGTCTTCCATCTTCTAGGCTAAGCACGGTCTTGTCTTAGTTTCTTTCCACACCACCAACAGCCCTGCACCAGCCACCGGGTTGCCCTGCTCATTCCACCTCTTTTAATTTATAATCGGTCTGAGACTTGTTTGCATTCTGGGTCTGCTAAACTTTCATCTTAACAATAATGATGACTAATGTGATTAACCGTCCAGCCTCCTCAGGGTTATGAATATTTTAAAGTTCACTTTTGTGGTCACAATTGACTTGAAAAACATTTTGACCTGCTACACATCCAGCTGAATATCATCTGTTTAAATTATGCATCGCTGCACATCTGTGATGTGGAGTCATTTTGCAGGTGTTTCTTTTGAACCTACATGTGCTGTGGGTGTAATTACACTACTTTGCAAGTATAAATAGACACAAATTGACATTTTCCTTCATCACATGATTGGCAACTAGCAAGATATCGTATGTGGCATTTTTTTTCTTTCCTGTGTCTACAACATATCATGGCTGCTACCAAGAGCACATTTGTGCTCATTAACATCCTGCAGTGGCTCTTTCATGAGTCCAGTTGATATGATATATTTACTGTGGTCAATGATGACCACCGAAACCAAGTGCCTCATAAATATAATGTTGTCGAGTTATATTTCTTGACTTTATGACTTGACAAGCATCACCTCAACGCTCCATTAAACAATCGACGAGTGCACATTGGATACGATAAAACACAGACGGGCCCACGGTTTTGTCCTCCACTTTGAGACACAACAACAATGGCTGAGTTGCAGTTGAAGGAGCCTTTGAAACTGCACACACCTTGGCAGCCTCTTCTGTTCAGGGTAAAAATGTGGACTTTGGGATACCTGAACTGGGACACAGCATCTGCCAGGTGGAGCTTTGAAAAGTCACCTCTAACATGTTGATTATATTCAGTGAAGCAAAAGTCAGAGTGGGTCTACTCTGAAGCTGAAAGCAAACATTTTAAATGGGAACTTTGCCCATTGCAAAAAAAAAAAAAGTAAAATCCAATTTGAAAGAGAATTTTGGCACTTATTTTTTTTAAAAAACATTATTGCATAACAGTCGCATTAATCAAACTTCATGGACGAGCTACAGACGTCTAGACAGGAGTGTCTAAACAACGAGCAGCTGTTTGGATAGGAAATGTTTTTGTTTCCCTGGCATCATTTGATTCAAGGTTAACAATCACATTGCTTCTTGCGAAAAGTCAGTATTTGATCGCCATCAATCCATCTGCATCAATGGTCTGGCCAGTTCCTGGCATCTTCCTCTGCTGATACAGCACTGAGCTCGAAATCTATGATATCCCTTCACTGAAGGACACTTATGACACTTTGGGGTGTCTGCATTCAGAGCACGCTCCTGCCCTCACTTCACACCCAGCTATTAAAACATAAACTTTGAAAGTAATTGCACTTAGGGATATTTCAGCCAAATCTGAGGGGGGGGCATCATTTGATTTCACCTGAGTCATAATCACCAAGGCAGGGTGACTGAGCACTGCAATAATAACCAAACATTATGCTAGGAGCTTCAACTCAAACTCTGTTTCCCTGGTGATATGAAAAGCTGGACCTGCAATAAATGGGTTTTATAGCTGATTAATTTGCTCCAGACATATTGTAAACTACCTGAGCCGAAAGCTTCTTTTTTTTTTTTTTTTTTTAATCCGGTCCTGTCGCCTCGTTAATTTGCTTTATGCAGATAGTGCGCCAGGACCCAAAATTCACAACCAGCTATTATAGTTCACCTATAAATCATAGAATAGGGAGGAATATACATATAGAATCCTCAGTCAGATTTAAGAGTGCAGATAAAACACTTGAATTCATTCTCACTCCCTCTCATATGAAAGATTTATATTGTAAAAGTTTGATTTTCCTGCATTTAAATGAGGCGTGTGACGTGAAAGGAAGAGAGAATTATCATGGTGAGGGCTTTGTTACCTGATTCCTCAAACTCCTTATAGAGGATGCCCCACGTCTCCGTGATTCTCTCCAGGCTCTCCTCCATGGCTTGGATGTCCATGTAAGGACAGTTGCACTCTGGGAACTTGAGGTCACAGTTGCACCAGCAGTCATTGTCCTTGCAGCCAAATTCACCTTCTCCGTTACAGGCGATGTAGCTGAGCGCAGCCTGGACAAAACTTTCTCTCAAGTAGTCTGGGAGGATCACCTGCAAGCCTGTAAGGAAGAACCTGTGTTATTTTTATGCCATGTTTATCCCTCGTGCATTTTTTTTCTTAAATAGCGTGACAATCATAGTAAAAATCAGACAAACCTTGCAGCTGGACTTTATTTTCAGGGCTCTGAACCAGCACTGAGCTAACCGAGTCAAGGTTGTCATAGTTACTGCATCCGAGAGGACCTGTGCGGGTCTCTGTCACCTGGGCAACGACAAATGGAAAAAGCTCATTTATAAATTCTCCACAGCATCCATTTTAGGACAAGTGCTTGGTTAAGTTGCATTTGTTTGCACAAAAATATATTTAAAGGGTACTTGTGATTTTCAGATACAAAATTAGTTTGAAGGGGAGCAGAGAAAATGTGGCTTGTGCAACATAAATGCTTTTCTCTGTTCTGTATAAATAAAGTAGTCTCTACATAATCGATTGTACTTGCAAACATAAAAAAAAAACAGAACTGGGGTAAGCTCATTTAGATCCCTCTAAATTGCTGTAAGAGTACTTTGCTGCACTCATTTTTTCTGCAAGAATGCTAAAACGTTTCTTTTCTTGTCCAGTCACTGATTGAAGACGTTTCGACTGACCTTTGCCACAAAGCAGCTCCAGCAAAGCATCCTTTTTCACTTCATTTGCAAGAAGAGATCTTATTTCAGCACCCTGCTTTTTCTTGCTGTGACACGGCGAGGAGCGTCTAACTGATTCTCATTTTTCTCTCTTTGTGGTTCTGGGACACCATATTTTGTTCAGCAATTTGTCCTGGTCAGGCTTGTCAGAGGACAGTTGGTATAAAGTGACAGATGGATGAGGCGAGACAATGAGGGTCAGTCGATCAGTAACACAATCATAGAGGGCTGAAGGGCTCAGGAACCTCATATGAGGCCAGTGCTGCAGGGAAGTGAGAACTCAGCGTGTGGTTCTTTAATCAAAAGCCTAATCCAGGAGAGACGGAACAATAAATATCTTCTGTGAATGTGAAAAGGGAAATCAAGATACTTTGACTGCAATTCTTTGACTATAATATTTATATCACATTAGAGATCCCTTGTTTCCCTCATGAGGGATTTTAATCCTGATATGAATGTGAGGAAATGAGATACAAGCCCGCGTTTCAGACCACATGAATATTGAATCCATATAAGGAATTATTTGATATGCCATATGATATGCCATATGGCAAAACATTGACTGATGAGCAGAGCATTCAATTTCCGCTCTGCATAGCAGCTGCTATTCACTGTAGATGCTTTCTGGTATATTAAAAATACTTAATAGGGCATTATTGGCCACCTGTATCTTGCCACA
Organism: Nibea coibor; assembly: GCA_023373845.1. NCBI lineage: Eukaryota > Metazoa > Chordata > Actinopteri > Sciaenidae > Nibea > Nibea coibor. The sequence goes on along the minus strand of CM041718.1, from coordinate 25,265,241 downwards.
TGGCTCCATGAGGGAATAAAGCAAATGCTGGAGTTCTGAGGAAGCTCTAAGACTTTCTTTTGCTGTGTTCTCTCTTTATTTCATGGCGTGAACTTTTAGCCCAGGTGCCACCATGCTGCTAAAGTATTTCACTGAGTGAGTGGGAGAAAGAAGCATGGGAAGAGGAAGGCTTTGATCGCTGCCTCGTACAGCAGATCAGTAAGCGAATGAAATCATCTTATTAAAAAAACCTTTAACACATGCGGGCAAACAAATGTTTACAATTTATGTTCCGACAGTCTGACAGAGAGGTTGATGCGCCCCGACGCTCACCTCTTCTTCTAAAGGAAGCCTTTAGAAAGAATCTTTTCACTTCCCTCAAAGTTGCATTGAATGGGTCACTAGAGGGCACACGCATTGCCTGACATACTGTCAAGTTACAAAATCTTTAAAACACTCGGAGCCCGGGGTTAACGTCTGTGCTGTTTTAATGCACATATATACATACACAGAGCTCTCTGTGGTATGAAGCATCCGATCAATGAGATTAAAGTTATGTTATGTTGGCCACAATAATCTCCAACTTAACCTTTTTTTTTTTTTTCAGCTCGTGGATCATTTTTGGATGGATTTGGCCGTCATGTTGTGTTATGATTCTAACTCTAATGATTAAGAGGTCACTACAGTTCAGAATCAAACACTGAGATTATTAGAATAATAATAAAAACATAAAAATAGTTCCAAAGACTGCAGATAATCCCTTTTGAAGTCAATAGTTGCTATCCTTCTAGCTCCCCTTTGTTCTCTACCAGAAGAGAAATACTGCTTTGTGTAGGATCTTACACTTTCTTTACCATCTACTCACAAAGTGACTGCAGCTTGCTGTTGGTCAGGTAATGTACAACAGAGTTATCGAAGCTTATTGGTGGAAATGGGAGTTGCAAAACACTGAGGCTGAAAAGCTTCAGAGCTGATGAATGCAGTCTGCCACCGTCACATTCAGTGTCAGCATGTGGAAACTTGATTTATTAAGTTTGTTGTCTAAAATGTGTCGCTGTGGCAGTTTTACACTTTTTATGTTCAAGCGAGAAACTTTGGCTTGACTGAGATCATAGATGAAGCAGACAGTGATGGTCCAGACAGCGATTAATCAAATCAGGGAGCTCGAAAAATGTTTCTTCACAATAATGAGATCACGATATAATAAAGACTGGTTTCATATGTTCATCTCGTGGACAGAGACTCCTGCCGCCTCCTCATTCAAGCCTGCCGCCTCGCTCATCACTGTGCGCAGACAGGCTGGCAAACATGGCCTCAGTCAGTTCAGGATATCAGCATCAATTCAGGAACGGAAATTCTCAAATTGTAACAGAAATTATCCCAGGCGCTCTCGAACAACTGAAGTCATTACTCACTGTAGAAACAAGCCGATCTGATCACAGACTCTGCTGTGCGACGTGACTTCTTTCGGAGAGCCCGGATTTCCACAGCCAACCCCCAGCACACCACAACAGTAACAGGCTTTTCCTCCAAAATGAGCTTCAATTTCCCCTTTGCACGGAGACAGCAGGGGGGCCTTTTGCCTCGCCAGCCCTCCCTCATTCATCCCTCAACTTGTTCGATTTCAAATTCATGCAGAGGAGTGCTTAGTTGCGCTGCTGTGTGGGTCAATGCCCTGTGGAAATGATGCACAAGTGTGGAGGAATCTGTCGCTCCTTTTGACTCACTTTCTAGCAGTGATTGAGGTGAGTCTCTCCTTTTTCCACTTCCTACCTGTCAGTTACGCAGGATGACTGCCTTTGGAGCATGAAAGCACACTCTCTCTTCCTCTCTGTAGCTACAGGGAAAACCCTAATTCCCAAGAAATGAAACACAAAAGCATCTGCCTCTGCACCTCTGATGTGCCCACCTCAGCTGCAAAAGAAATACCCAACCCTCTGAACACAATGTAGTGAGAGGACAGAGCTTTGATATAAGTACAGGGAGTCTGATTCATGTTCAGCAACAGCAGAGAAAAACCACACAAGCCGACTACCACTGTGTGCAGGCGAATGAAAAAGGTAGAAAGGGGGGTCATCCTTCCCTCCGTAGCCCTATTAACCCCATGCTACCTGAAGGTGACAACCGGAGGCAGAAACCTGTCACGAGCTGTGTTTCACAAGATTCATTTATCTTCCCCTCACCATATGTGCACATCACAGAGCAATTCCTCCAGACTCGATGTGCTTCCGGAGGCTGGAGATCATATCTCATCACCAGCAGGCTGATAAAAAGCATCATTTTCCACTTCAGTAGTGATTCATTGTGTTATATAAAAAAAAGCAAATCACACCCAAAACTACATGCATGGTGCTGCTTTCTACACTGCAAATGCCACCTGGCAGACAAATTTAAACTCTGAAATAAAAATGGGAAGCTGTGAGTGTTTCTAATGAACAGTGTGCAGTACACACAGATCAAATACACTGAGATAATTTTCACCTCTGCATGGATATTCTTTAACGATGTGTTTATCGCCTCGTATTTTCGATGCAATCCTGCATCCTTGACACAAACGACAGTGATTCTCTGCATATTTCAATAGTCATCATTGGAAGCGACGTGGGTGTGAGGAGGAATAAATCAATCCAACATGTGATTCGAACACAGATCAGACAACTCATCCCACACCTGCCCGATTCCCCCGTCCACGCTCCCCTTCCTCTTCTTTCTCTCTTTCCACCAGCTGTGTGAGCAGCACAGTTTAGCTGAAGAATACCTGAAAGCATGCTAACGCTGCTGCAAAATGTGTAAACAAGATGATGGATAGCAATTTAATAAGATCCCAAACTTCCGTTTGCACGATCGTCTTTTAACCTGTGTATAATTTCACTCTTAGACTGAACCAGGTTTGTCTTCCATACTCTGCATGCTGTCACTGACACAATGGCATTGCCAGAGGCATCATGCATTTGAGTGTTTCATATCATATCACATCACTTCCAGTTATGGTAATTATGCTTTGAATGAAAGAGAGGTTTCAAACAAAGCTTCTCTGGGACGCTTCCCATAGCAGCTCCAGATGGCATTCAGAGGTAAATCCTAAAACCCTGAAATCATGTACCGTGATTTTGTGCAAGCTCGTGTTTACAATCAAATCCTGTCTGACGCTTTGTAACAAAGGAATAAAAAAAGAGAGACGGGAGCACCAGGCCGTGCTGCTACAGAAGATACTTTTGTTTTTAGTGTTTGTATTCACGTCGCTCATCCCAAATCCAGTGTAATTTGATCAATTATGCTTTTTTTATAGTCCAGTATAGCTGCTCTGCTCATTGAAATTCAGTGAACATTGTGGCTAGACTGCTGTTTTTTGTTGGCCATATGCCTCCAGTGGTCACTGGAGATGCCGGGTGTTTTAATTTACCTGATTTTTTTTTCAGAAACATTATTTTAGTTTGGCAATGTAGCATAATTTGTAAAATTAGTATGCAAACACAGAAAAACATGATTTATTTTGTAGAAATATATGAGAAGACACAGAGGGAACCAAAGGCAAAAAAAAAAAGAAATAGGAGAAACATAATCGACCATGACTAGCAGCCCTCAAGCCTTCTTACCAGTAGAAAATCAGTTTATTGTTACATAATGATATTGACTTTGATGTGGGGCTGAAGAGGGAATATAGAAGACAGAATCTTTAATAATAAATGCACTATACTCTGAGAGAATAGAGAATGCTGGCCCAGAATTTCACAATAGAGATACGAAGGCGTTACCTTGATGGCAGTGGAGGCGATCTGGATGTGGTGCAGCTTGCGCAGGGTGCTCTCCCTGTCGATGAAGTAGGAGGCAGCCAGCTGGTGCAGAGCTTCCAGAGTCACAGTGGAGGAGTTACCTGAGTAATCGCTCACCTCCGCTTTCTTACTCAGTTTCCTCTTGTCCACAAATATCGTTAAGGCCTCTTCTCCTGCACAGAAATGCAACATTTCATTTTGCTTGTACTTTTGGAAAAGTGCACATTAGGGTTTTCCAAGTGTAATCGCACTGACGTAAAATCAAACAGTTAATATCTTAAGTGTTTAAGTGTTTAAGTGTTTCTTGGTGTTTGTCTCCATCTTTGGTGCTAAGCACTTGTGCTGAGGTGTTTATGCCTTGCACTCCCACAAATCACTTGTCAGTCAAAAAGTTGTGCCAAGCAGTGTCAGTTCTTTGGATTTGGATCTTAAATTTTCTGAGTTTCTGCATTTGCTACTGTTTTCATGGTGATGCATGGCCCATGACACCGTTTTATTTTATTTTTGTTTTGAATTATCCCAATTAATCTAACACAATGCCATAATTTAGAAAAAAAGAAACTACCACCTGCTCTGCTCCAGGAGAGACACGTGGACTAGATTCCAGGTGGTTAAGAGCAAAGGAGCAGCCATGTAAAAGCCTCTGAAGCACAAAGACACTTGACCACAATTAGGATAAGCCACGTCACCCCGTAGAAGCCGCTGATCATCGCAATCAGCACTTCATAAGTCTAGGGGCGATGGTGCAGCTCTCTCTTTGCTTGAGAGTCCCCAAGACACTGCACATCATATTTCTCATCATAATGCAGCGTTAATGCTTCAGGGCCATTTTTTTCTGCCCGCTGCCTTTCTTTCCTCGGCTGCTGAAGGGCACCCTCTTAATATCACAATCTATTTATTAATTTCATTAAGTCCATATGTTTCCGAACACAGAGGCAATCCATTCCGAACCACAGAGGCATATCTCTGGCAATGATCCAAGGCAAACTCCTCATTCTCCTCTCTTCATACCACTAAGTGCTGGCTGAGAGCCAGAGCGAGAGGCTGCATCAGCTCAGGCAGCTGGTATGGTTGCATTACATGCAGCCACTCACAACAGCGACCTTTTCTAAGCTGGGAGTCAGGTCTGAAGTAATTGACAAGTGTTGCTCTGTAAAAGCAAATCTGCTTTGCAGGACTTGCCTCTCTGGCATCTCGAATGAGGTTTTTTTTCTTTCTTCACTCAGAGGACCATTAATGCTCGTCCATTCATCACAACACAGAAAACCAAAAACAGGGTGAGTGTGGCGTGATTGGGAGTCGGAGTGGTGGGTACACAGGCATTTACATGTATTCATACGTCTCTGAAGAATGATGCCGTTCTGCCAGTGGCATATTATTCTGCTGTGTTGTGTTATTCAGTTACTTACTGTGACTGAGTTATTCTGCCATATCCATCTGTTTTCCATATGCAACGGCTGGGAGAGCGGATTCTACAAAACCTTGTATACTTTACAGCACAAACACATTTCACCTCATAGTTCTGGACTTTAATATTACTTCCCCTTAATTTCTGTTTCTTCTGCATGAATCATCGATTACAAGTTTTAATATAACTGGTGTGTTAGCACGATCACGTCAATATAGTCCTTTAAGAAAAATCAAACAGTTTCCAACGGTCTCACTGAATTGATCTTAATCATCTAACTGGCGACAGATTATGAAATGTGGTAACCACTCGACGGTCGCTCACTGAAAATGAGGAAACTGCTTTTGTCTACATCTGTCTGAAATCAAGAAAGCATTGTTATCAAGATTACTGTAATGTTTGAGTGTTCCTCTTTTGTTACTGAAAACTGCACACTTGCTGAGTGAGAATGCAAAGCTCGAAATGAAAAACTAAGGGGTGCATGGCTTAATGAACTCCAAAATACTGGTTAGAGCAGGGAATGCTTCGATCTGTTCCAGAAGTTCAATTAGTTAGCACAGAAGGGTTAATGGAAGTCATTATACAGACATCTAAACAATATAACAACTTTATTTACCTCCCAGTGTAGCTGACAACAGGAAGTGAGTACCATACTTCCTGATCAGATTGTCAGTGATCATCTGGGTGGTGGGCCTGCGGCCCAGGAGTCGAATGTTCCTGACGAACTCAGGGGTCAGAGGTAACGGAGACTCCAAAAAATCTCTCCTTTCCACTGCCAAGTTGTTCACCTTCCATCTCCCAAACTCCCTGAAAGGAATATTAATAAAAACAACATAAGCACACGTGAATTATAGAGCTTTGTTAATAAGTCAATTAGCACATCTCCCTCTGTGCTCTCCACAGTGTAAGGAATTCTTCAACCATGTCGACACAGCCTGAACTCGATGAAGAAAAAACAGAGAATGAGAAAAAGTGACAGACGTACTTTAGTGTGAAGACAAAAGAAAAGAAAAAGTGTCATTTGAAACCGTGATTGTCACCTGGGATGGATACCTTCTCCCACTACGCAGCTGACAGATGTTTTCCTTAATAGCCTCATCATGACATGAGACATACATCGAAATGAAGAAAGTACAATGCGCTACGAGAAAATGACTCCATTCCTCAAATGGAGAATGTATCCTGTAATGATAGTGAAACAAAGTGGCGACAGAAATGTTGAACAAAAGACTCTGTTTCCCCTCGAGCAACTACCGCTGCACGTCTGACCTCGACCACATGTGCTGTGGGTATATGCACCTCCCCATGCTTCATTGATTATAATATCTCTGGAAATGTTCAAATCTGGTGGCACCTGACAGCTTTAAGATGATAACACGATGCATAATGATGCTCGTGCAGGCAGCAGGACGGGAACAGGATTTTAATAAAGTTTGCACTCGTACTGTCTTCATTCATATCTCCCTCTCACAGCTTTTTAAAGCTGCTGTGACTTTCTCCTTCACTGTAAAAACCTAACATACATTATGAGAAATGGATATGTCAAAGGCAGCATAGTAATCTGACTAAAGCTAAACTGGAGGAACCAAAGGATACGGATGTTCAGTCAACAAAGACCGATCTGGCACCCTACATGCATTCATCTGAGTATTTTTGTACAACATTTGCCTAAGGCACAGCTCTTTGAACTGAGTACATTTGGCAGTGCTTTGACTCGTAGCATACACAAAGTTATTCTACTAGCAGAAAGTTAAAAGTTGAAACACTTCCATGTGAAGTGTCCTTCACAGACACTTCTGTACACCTGCAGCTCCGCGCTCAGCTTAACAGAGTGATAATGATATGAATTAAAAATCACACTTGCATGTGTTTTTGTTTTTCTGACATTTGGCAACGGTGCAAAGTTTAGGCTGAGAATATTGTGTTCTGAGACGAGAGGTGTGCAAGGCACCTTCATCTGTATAGCTCTGCAAAGTCAAATAAGTCATATGAGCATGCATAATAAGGAGAATTACTGTTTTGGAATAATGCATTTTAAATTTAGAGAGACAACAACTCAACTCTACAACGATCTGAATCTGCAGCTCCGCTACATTAGCCCTGCGATGCTACCGTGGCGCCATGCCTGCAAGCTTTATGATTGTGTGCCATGGTTACCCTCTTGGTTTAGTTTAGTTATGTTCTTATACCTTGACATTTGCTAATTAGCACTTAACACAAAGCCGAGGCTGATGTGAAGGTAATTAGTTGTGCATGTATGATCATTAATCAGAGTATTTACTCATTTCAATTTCAACCTGGTGATAGACGGAAGAGTTAAGGGATCGCGAATGCAATTAAAATTCATCCTAGGGTGACATGAATGTGTGTACCTGTGTGCACGCACCATGACGACCCATCCCACAGCCCTCCATGGAGACATTTCACTCAAAACAAGCAGCGTCAAACTTGTGAGGCTGCAGGGAATGAAATATAGGATCGCTTCACTGAAACATGTCTTAGGATAAAACTTTGACCTGATGGTGGCACCGCATTAAATGTCAGGGCATTCATGAATGTCATGGCAATCTATCTAAGAGATTTTTCAGTCATTCCCATCTCTACAGCCAAACCACTGGCTAAAATGCAATGCTTCCAATGACAATGGTAAGGGACAGAACTTGCTACACAACAGGTTGATAAAGAGATATAACCATAGAAACTCCTGCATAAAACACATCCAGTCACCATGTAAGCTCATCCCTTTGTTTCTTCAAACATGTCTTGCTATCAGACCAACAACGTCTCTGCATGAACATCCAGTAAACTGCAATGCCAGGTTGTTTGGCTCCATACCTCTCGAAGAAAAATGTAACTCATTTGGGTGGAAGTGCTTTCACTTGGCCCGGAGCAGGCGAGGCTCACTGCTAGCTAACCTGCTGTCATAACAAATTGGATAGAAAGAACCAACGGCCAAACGCCATGTGACCGAGGCATCACAAGATCAAAAATGCAAGGTCATAATGTCTTACTTTAGAGAAAGTATGCTCTCAGAACTGAACATGAACCTCAGGAATCCCGCTGCTTAAAGCTTTTCAAATATGATGAAGTCAAATAATGTCGAATAGGACTGGAAGATCTTTTAGGGTGCATATAATCAGTTAGACGTCAAACTCATACTCCAAACAAGGAGAGGCCAGCAGCAGAAGGACCAGTGACTCCTTCTTACTGTAGCTGCTGTTAGCTAGTCAGCGCAGGTAGCCGTGCAGTGAGCAGTCCTTCCAGCTGACTCTTTCTGGACTGGGAGATTGGAGCACTCGGGGAGTGTGGGAGCTTTGGACCACTGGGAGAAGGAGGTTTTCAGGGTGTTTGCAGCACTGTGACCCAGTGGGGAACGCTGGTGGGACTGGCACCAGAACTGGAGCCGGGAGAGTAGGCAGCTGAACGGGGCTCAGCAGGCTCTCAGTGGACACAGCTAGCCTGAGACCAAACACATCCCCCGAGACCAGACAAGTTTAATGATGGGGAATACAGTACTCAGGTGATTTACAGCAGTTCCATCCAGGACTGTAGGATTTACTTTACACATAACTACAAAATCAACACTGAAAAGGTGGCAGATAAAAATGTATCCGTGCATAATTTATTCTTTCAGCCAATGCAGTGCTCTGAATTGAATTCACTTCAGGAGCCAATCAAATATCAGCTGGAGCTGCTGCTCCTGGGTCCTCCCAAGTTTTGAAGGTCACTTTAAATCTCATTTGTTAAGTTGTTGTGTATCTTTCCAAAGAAACAAACCTGATATTGCATAAATAATATGATATAATAATGTATGGTATTTTGTTCTAATTAATCATCCTTTAATTGTTCCTGTTTAAGATTTAATCACAGGTTTCTGCATTCATTCATTATAAATGGTGAACGTGTGTCAGGTTATTAATAGGAGACCTGCAGAGCTCATCTAAAAGCTCCATTTACAAATATAATGTTCATTACCTGTACCTGAAGTATGCCTGCTGTTAGAAACACGTGATAAAAAGCATAATGTCCACATAGATGACTCACTTTACGGACGGTTTTGTATCATTTGAACACTCTGAGGTGTTCTGATCCACTTTCTTGGAGTCCATGAACTCTAAGAAATGAAGAGACACCATTAAAGCTGAATTCAACACCTTGCTCACATAAAGTATGACATCTACATCTCATCCTTTGCCACTTTAACAAGCCGATTTCAATAAGCACAGAAAATAAAAGACTAACTAACCCAGAGTATTTCTCTTACATTGTTTATGGTGTTTTGTATATTTAGTGAGAAGGGAACAGCAACTTTTCATTCTTAGAGGCATGAAAGACGTTCAAACTCATGAGATACTTTGGTATATAAAAGGTTTTTAGTTTTTTTGACTCCAGCAACAGAAATATTTTTCAATGTATTTAGATGGGAATATGTTCTTCATTAAATCTTTGCAAAGGAAGTGTTCCCTCATTCCTCTCAATCTGTGTCCCGCTAATTGGCTGTTTCGCCAACAGTCAGACAAAGTGAGAATAACTCAAAGGCAGTTTGCGTTTGTGTGAGTAGATACTAACATAAAATCAAACTGATGTAGATGGAAAATGAACTAAACACATGTACATAAAAACCCACCTGCAGAGAAATAACCTATTTTAGCATCTGTAGCTAATTAAATATGGACTTGCAAAATTAAGACTGTTTGAAGACCGCAGCTATCTTTGATGTTAAAAGAGTCTCATATTAGGCCACGGGCGAGACTGTATTTACTTTTGCGACCGTGTTCCCTCTGAATGAACGTATAAAGAGACGGTTATGAAGTCACAGACAGACATCACAGCTGTAATTATCACAGATCGGTTGTGATTACTTTGAAATTTCTCTGGGAGGCTCCGAGAGTGCTGTGCCAATTTTTTATTTATTTTAAATCCGCCTGGCACTGCCCCCAATTTACTCACATAATCACATTTTATATGAGAAGAAAGGGACGGGAAAAGTGTTTCTCAAAGAGCCCTTTCGCCTTTTTTTTACAGAGCAAACTCGTTTTAAAAATTGTTTGATGGGCTACATCCTGATGTTTTTTTTTAGAAGCAATGAAGCGTAGCCGTAGAACATAAAAAACGGGGGATGCATATGATTCATTGTTCTGACTGATGGATTATTTTTGGCGGATTCCATTGTGTGGCAGGACGTAAACATTCAGTGAATTTATGCCATCTGCGTTGTCCTATCAGTCAAGTGGTGCACGTTTCTCCCTCCAAAATAAAAGCTTGACTGCTGTAATCAGAACGGGTTGAACAACCTTGGCTGCTGATGATGGATGGGGGGAGTGTGGCCTTTTGAAAGGGTATATATCACATTAAACCAGGAGTAATGAGGAAAGCTCGAACACCCAGATGTTTGAATGATACAAAGTGTAAATCCCCGAGAATTTCAACAGCTACAGACAAAAGTTAGAACGAACTGGTGGCCAGATTTGCATAGATTTCAATTTCTGTTATATAATCACAAAACAAGACACTGATTCACACGATATTAAGCGGAAACTGTAGGCAGCATGTAAACATAATGATGTTTAATGGATATGTGGTAGCCGTTGACCTTTTTGCTGACACTGTAGTATTCAGACGAAGCCTTTGACTAATCTCTTGTTCAGATAGATCTAGTGTAGCTATTAATCTTCACCTCATTTCATGCCATACAAATAAATGACCTCTTCAAATGGGACACTGTGTCTCTTGAGTTCCACTTTGCAGCATGAGAGCACTAGTTCAAAGCCACAGCACGTTCTGCGGGGGACAAAAAGGAATACACAGCAAGAGAGAGAGAGAAGGGGGGAGCGGGCAGAGAACAGGTATAGAAAGAGTGTGCTCAAATCCCCGCCGTCGTTCGTTTCTTCAGTTATCGTTGACTGTGATAAGCTAGCCCCGTCTTATCTTAAACCCCCGATAGGCCAAATGGTTCGTCCTGCAGGGAGAGGAGGAGAGGAAATGGGTTTCACCACAGAGTTGATTTTAGGGGCTGCAATCCTCTTTAAACCAGCTAAGTCATTATTATTATCAAGTTCATTGCTCCTTTTGCGCCAAGGTACATCAGTTTCATCAGTATAAGTCGGCCGACGCTATCATGGCCAAGTTGTTTGAGTTGTTGAATTTTCTCCAAATTTTAAAGAGGTCTTTTCTTTCCTCAGCCGGTTCAGTGTAACTCAATTTTTCGATCACTTGTGCTTTGCTTGATGTGACTTTATACTGCACTACATACCGGAGAATATTTTACTTCTCACTTTAAGGTCTTCATTTAATAGGTAATTACTAATTATGAAACATTAATCCAGTTTTATACAGTAATATACGGTTTACTGTTAAATCACCACACCAGCAGTTGTCAACCTTGATATCTCCTCTTTTAACAGTCGTTGGCACTTGAAGGAATCATTTCTACATCTGAGACGGTTGCATTTAATAACTGTTAAGGTCCACAGAGATAAAATGACCCAGCAATATTATAGAAACGTCCAAAATATAAGTTTGTGTCGCTGAAGGTTCCTTCAGAAGCCGGCCAAACTTCTCAGGTCAGTGTGGAACCTTCAGGAACAGATAGTTACTTTGTAGAACAATGTGAATGTGCTATATCAGTTACAGCAGCCATCTTTCTGCAGAGAAGTATTTATACTTCTTGTAAAAGTGCATTTAACTGATTATACTTAAATAGGCTTTTGAATGCAGAACATTAAATCATTTAGATTGGAGTATTTGTTTTTTAGATTGGTGTATTGATGGTGTTAGTTAAGTAAAATATATAAATACATCTTCTGCCTCTGTAGTTCTGATATTTCTTGTATCCACATTTATTCGCTGGCATGCCGCCTAATGTTTAAGCAGTTTAATACCATTTAATGAGCATATTGAATTTTCCACAGTCAAATAATATTTATAATGAAATCTTATCCCATAAAAAATAATCACATGCATTATCCAAATGCAATATGTTCCGAACGCGGCCAAATACATGTCAACACTCCTGCCTTCACCCTGGTGGATATGGCAGCTTTCCCTTGGCAGGGTTTCCCCAGGACAGGTGGCTAAGGCGGAAGGCCCACATTGTGTTTGCATTGGAAGCAATGGTTGTGCTCGCCGGTGAATCGCCAAAAAGACACACGGACGCATACAAAAACACACCAAACCCGCTTTCATTTCCTGCAGATGATTTGTCAGAATTTCTTTCAAATTCAATCTGGAAGAGACGGGAAATTGAAAAGAGGAATAACTCTATGAATGAATTAATCCGTCACTGCTGAGGTGGCTCAAACGCTGCAACCCACGGCACAGAGTCCGGTAATCTATCTGCTCCTGCATTTATTAGGATTTAGCAGAGGTCTGAGCAGAAAAAAATACTGTCACTTCCAATCCGCCCTTCCAGCCTCTTTGCTCGAGTGTTGTGCCTCTCAAACAAACACAGACCGCCAAAAGACTGATCATTTACAACAAACACGAGCTGAAGATTTACGTTACTATTGTTGTACCTGAACAATGGCCACAGGCGTGTATTGATTGGAAGTTTCTCACATTATAACAACAAACACAATGTGTAGCATTCAGCACAGAAAGTGCTGAGACAATGGATGTTAGCAGGTGCTACTTTCTGTCTTCATACCTTGTTTACACATAGTTTGGAACACGGTGCGGCTCTTTGTTTCTGGATCTAAAGCCGCTGTCAGTCTGATACAGGTTTCTAAAACTGATAATATGACGCAGCCTGTATTAACACTGTTAGCAGTCAGAGTACACAAGCAGCTCCCCAAAATGTAAATATAAAAGGTTCTTCTATGATTTCCTCCAAACCAGCGGTGGCCCAGTCTGGCAGGGAATTACCAACCTACCACGGGGGTTTCTTACTGGGTTTGTCTTCTGGCATCCAGGAGTAACAATTAAGAATTAGCCACTTTAGCAAGTAGTTAGGCTAAGGCCATCTGTCTTCATGATCCAGTTTGACGAATCAGTAAATTAAGATCTAAATCTGTGTTTTCGTACATAATGACTGAGGCCTGAACATCGAATCACTCAGACGGGAATTACTCGGCTCCAGCGGCATCAGTGCATCAGTTTGTTTTTGTTTTCATCCTCTTGACACGATGAACGTTAGCAATACATCCGATATTTGTTGAGGTATATTTACTTTAAACCAGGCTAGTCATCTCCACTTACACTACCATCTCCCCGTGCTACTAGTGTAAGTGTGTCTAAAAACTGGCAATGAGGATAAAAAGGGAAACACATGTTGATGTTTCCCTCCATTTACACTCAAACCATCAGCTATTTTTATTGAATCAAACTTTAGCGAGACAGCTCTACTAAGAGAAATTACCGACTTCAGCTGCCTGCTGCGTTAACATCTTGAATAAAAAGTGAGAACTGAAATAAAAACCGAGCAATTAATGCTGATTTGGGGTATGCTGTCTAATCGCGTCTCCTCTGACAAAAATAAAGTGCAGAGACCAACACTTTTCCTCAGATGCTATTTCAAATGTCAGTACTTTCCCCCGTTAAGACACTTTTTCTATTTATTACTCCTCTTTCTCCATCTTTTTAACCACAAGCAGAAACTTGGAGTTGCCAAAATCTCTGAGGGAATTTCAGGAGAGGAGACGAGACAAAGAACATCAGTGTGAATGAAGCAGTGGGATGCTGAGAAGCAGCGCTGAGGGAGTCTGCTCTAAAGCACTCACCTCAGCCCTCTTCAGAGCACCTGCAGACTCCCCCGTGGTTTGAGAAATCTACTGTTGCTCATTGCATTTGAAGTTGCTCTTATATCAAACAGTAAAGCTGCTTTCTTTTGATCAATCTCAACTCAAAGGCTCGCTGTGCCCTTCATGCTCCAGTCTGCAAAATAAACTTGCAGATAAATATCAGAGTCCCATTGTTTTGTCTCATTATATGTTGATGCTAACACTGAGCCTATATTTAAAATGAAGGGAAGCTAATTGGTTTAGAAAGGAGTAAATGAAGCTAATTACTTGATGTTGGTGATTTAAACATCCGTGTTGACAGCAGCTTCAGCAACATAAATCAAAGCCTGAAGTTGTAACACTCCTAAACTCTGGATCTCATTTAAACCTGGACCGTGTTTCTTTTTTAAATATTAAATCAAATGTATCCTTGAATGTCGATACAACAAACAAACCTCACACCAATTTAAGTGTTTTATTGTCACCTGTTATTTGTTTTGTGCTTTAGAAGTTTAAATTTACCCCATCTGCTCTGCTTATTAAATCATTATTACTTATAATTATAATTTCACATTCTGCGTTTAACGATACAAACAATGAACATCACCGTCCTTCGTCATTCTCATACCTCAGGAAAATATTGTTTTTGTATTTCTTGTTGAACTGAATAATATTTGACCTTTGTTCCATGTCCATTATATTATTCATGCACAGCACCATGATCATCTGTCCTTTAGCTGAATAATAAACCTAATATACAACAGTTCTGTTTACTTCAGATTTTGGACATTCAAATGCAGTAATCCCTGGTAATCCTCGTTCGCGCTTTGAGCATCACACAGCAGCGAAATCGTTTGAATCCATTCCAATATTGTGAAGGAACTATTTAATTAGGAGACTAATGCAGCATGTTTCCTTAAAAAAGACAGCTGATAATAACCAAGCTAATTTACCTTAAAGGATAATTACTCAGGTTATCGCACTGCAGGACACTGGACACAATAATTAAGATACATAAAGGTATTTTACAGAGCAATAGTTCCCACAAAACAAAAGGTCACAGAATGGGGGGGAAAAAATGAGATTAAAAACTAAGTTTGGATTAATTCTGATGCACCTCACAAACCGCCGAGCACTGAAAGAAAAGCTGCAACAGAGCATCACTTCCTCTTCCTGTCAGTGCACGAATGCCACAGCTTGATCTGGAAATTTAAGGACCGCAGGAGAATACCGTAGAAATGAAATCTCCTGCCCCCCTTGAGAGCATATTGCAGTGTGACCACTTTCTTTAATAAAACAACTCCACTGAATTTTTTATGAGCCATCTCCAGGTGTGAGCTCCCAAAATCGTCCCACCAACGCAGGCGTGGAAAGGGAGCTATTATTTGCCAAAACCAAAAAAATGAGGAGATTACCCACAGCTGCATCGCTCCAGTCTTCAAATTCAGATTCCCTTTTGGAATCAAATGGGAAAGAATCCAAGTGAATTTCAATTTAGGAAGATTTACAAGCTATTTACTTTTTAGGTTAGTTTTTCTTTTTAATATCATTACTATTAATCAATGCCGCATTGTGGTAATCTAGAGAGCCTCAAACACAACCTTGCAGCTGACAGAAGCCTCTCGGGGGATTCTGTGATAATGCAGAGTAATAAGTACTAAGAGCTCACTAATCACTTGGCCACATGATAAGACTATTAATCTTGCCGCCCATGCAGCCCAGCTCCAACGGATCGCTGCCTTTTGCCAGAAAGGGAAATATTAAAAAGCTCTAATGCAGCAACTGTTCACCGAAGCCATAAAGTATCCCTGCGCAGATCCATAGATGTCAGGAACCCTGTCTGTATATTTCCTGAAGCCTGGACAACATCCTCCTAAATGACAATGGATATAATTCATGACACAATCTCCATTAATTCAGTCGTATGCCGATATCTCAAACTGTGTTGCTGTCATGACAAATCATCATTTTTTTTCTCTGTGCTAATCAACATATTTCAGCTGACCGCCGATCAGGTGACTCCCTGGAGGGTTTGGAAGCAGTGTAATGCGATATACAGCCAGCTGATAGCAACGAGCCTGCATGACATACATCCTAATGCTGTCTGCCACGTGCCAGGTGCCTTTTGTGAGCGCTGCCTGCTCACATGCTTACAAGGAGCCCTCTCTGCATTACTTTCCCCCGCGTTGTCATGCAGTCGGACTACTAAATAAGCACGAATGGGGCTTTCATACAGCATATGTCCTCTGTGTGCACTAATATAAGATATGCAGTTGTGTTGCATTTTCTTCCTTACATCATTTTGATGTTGCAATAAAGAAGTTAGCAGGGGAAGGAAAAATGGAGTGCTCATAAAAAACCTTCTGCAACTGCAGCACTGCCTTCACACTGGAATTCAGATAACTTGATCACATCGATGTTATGGCTAATGGCCTTGGACTGACCTTGTCCTGGAATTCAATCTGCTCCTTAACCAGCGTATTACAACAGGTGTACAGATGGACACTCGTGAGTTAATTCAACCGGGGCAGATGAAAGTTCAGTGCCTCCGTTTCCCATCTCTGTCATTAAATACAACTTCACCTGATTTGCCTGCAGTCCATTTCATTGCAAGCGATAAAAATTTCACTAGAGTGCTTTAACAAAAGGTCGGGGGAGGACATTAGAAAGCCCACCCAAAATTTCTACAGCAGCTTACTGTTACTGTACAGGAAATATCCAGTATTAATGAAACATGCAGGAATGATGCTGAATCAGTGAATTTATCCTGCAGAATCTTTCTCCCCCAAACCAACATAAACCTACATACAACACCAATGTGACGCCTGTGAAATTATAACTGAGTGATTATCGCAGTCACTGCGTCTGCAGTCGAGGTCCTCGAGCCTTCCGGCAGCCGTGGGTGTGAACAGTAAACTGTGTCACGGCTGTGCTTTAAAAAAGGAAAGCTTCGACCTTCGCGGATATGTGCCAGTCTCATGTCTGTCCGTCTGTTGTTACAGGTGAAAGCTGAAAGTTTTAGAGGTGAATAGAACTAAGTAAGTTTCCCCATTTCAGTTTTTTTTTTTTTTTTTTTTGCTGAGCTAATTAGCTGGTGGCTGTAGCTCCATGTCAAGCTCACGACAATGGTATCGATCTTCTCATCTTCTCGGGAGGCAGGCAAATTAGAAGAGTTAAACATTTGGGGAAACACTCTATTAACAGACAGGCAGACGTATTTAACGAGCGATGCATCCGACCAGTTTGTGATTGGGAAACTACTTTTTGGTCAGCTAACAAAAAAAATCTTTAATAAAACATGAGTAACACGTTTCATATAGCAGCGGTATATTAAGCAGTGAAAGCATCGTCATGTGATCACTGTTGGTGTTAAATTAGCTGAATCTTCTGGATGAAACACACGGGCACGGACATGAACCGTACAGAGTCGTTCTGTGGGCTGTTGAGCAGTGCGAGCTTTCCAGGTGAGTTCTTCATCGCGTGCTGTATTGATGTATGAGTGTTTTCTTTAATGATTAGAGAGGCTGCACACAGTCATTGCAGCAAACACTGTGAATATTTAAGCAGCAAAACCACAAAAAAACAAAACTGTAGTTAGAAAATTGACAGGACAGAAAAGTCTCGATGGGAAATTGGAAAAGTAAAAATGTATTTTAGTAGCTGAAAGTTTCACAGCTCTAATTGAGCTCAGAATTTATCAGGAGGACTATTTCACTGACCTTTTTGGATGTGCAGAAGAAGAAAGTTCATTGATTAGCATTAATTAATCCCCCTTAGATCCACATTGTCTCTGTGAGGTTACACACAATGCACACACATGGGAGTAGTATCCATGACACCATCATGAGTTTCTGAAGAATACGTGGTGGCTCTGGCACCACCAGCTCCCCACTAATCCAGAACTGGACTGACGTGACTGACGTGACTGACGTGCTTTGTAACCCCTTTCATGCTCAAGTTTTTGGCAGCTCAGCTTTGGCTGCGCAACCGCTTGCATGCATTTGGCCATAACTGTACATCTCAGACGTTTCTCTAGGCTGCTGCTAAGGACAAAGTACACAACGACATAGTCGCATTATGCCTGTGTATTTACATACAGCTGATCTTTCAAAGAACGATCATGCAGACTGTGTAACAGGGCAGTGATATACTGTAGCAGTAGTTGATAGAGTGTGAAGTGCCTCTTCATCCTGCAGTCGTGACTCACCTGTATATTTTATATCTGGTGGAGAAGCCTTGCCGGTTCTTCTCCACAAAGTCGATGTACTCGGGAGAGTGGTGGAAGGGCCCTTTATCAGACAGCAGCCAGTCCAGGGGGCCTCCGGGCTTGTCATTGGGGAGGCTGGCTGTTCCTGCTGCTGCTACTATTACCGCAGAGCGTAAACACACCCAGCAGTGAAGGCTGAGGCTGATGACGCCCCATAGAGCCATCAGAGATGGAGGGAGCGCGGGAGGGATGAGGGTGGTGGTGATGGTGGAGGTGGGAGGGGGGTGTTCAGCAGCAGCCAAAGCCACTCATCATTAGCTGGCTCCTCCACTTGGATGACCAGGGGACCTGCATCACCTCAACGCCCCCGGAACACCTAAGGAAAATAACACAAACGCAGACACCCACATTCAGCATAAAACCTGACGCAGGGAGACACAGGAAGCTACAGACGGTGTTTCAGACTTTAACAGCTCCACGGAGCAGCAGTAATGCTTGAATTTGATTCTTCCAGGTGGTTTCATTACACCGAAGTCCTGATTTTCCTGATGATGGAGTCATTTCTGACTGCAGCTTCTCAAACATGTTCAAACAACGTGTTAATTGAACTCGAGTTCACTACTAGTTTTATGATTGTGAAGAAAACAAATCCGAAGAGACTCACACTTTCTAAACTGTCTTCTTTTTTAGTTGTGATCCAGATTTTCATACTATCATGCCACGCGAGCTCATCTCATTGAGAGCAAAGTGCAGCTAAGTGTCTTGATCAAAGACACTTCATTCTGTGAACAGGAAGAGGTTCACAGGTTTTAAGACACCAAGCCCCAGATTTAAGGGCAGCCTCGCTCTTGTTTTGATCCGGATTACTCTAAAACGCTCAAACTGAAGAGACTGTCACAAATCATCAGTCACGAGAGCAACGCGTGGAAATTTCGCAGAGCGTCCATTTCCTGTGACTGCTCATCAGGTAGAGGTACATATAAAAATTTAAACGCTCCTTCAGAGCTAAATGTGGTTTTCTTGGGGGTTGGTGGGGAAATGAGTAATCAAATAAAAACTTTAAAGTTAAATGCACTGTGACGTGCTACGGATCCGTCTTCCTTTTGGAGAGAGAACAATCACGTCCGTCATGCGTCATCACTTCCTGTGAGTTTGGATTGATGTGAGACTCATTTGGGTGAAGAAGGGAAAAGTTTTGCAGAGCTGATTAATAATGTTACATATTTCTGCTAATGTCTCGCTCTGGGACTGAAAGATGTTTTGATATATTTTAAAGTGTGAATACTTTTAAAATGGGTTGATGGTTCTAATCATTAATTATTGTCAAAGTTATGATTGTAATTGTCAAATCATCCCATTAATGCAGCGAGTAATTGCTGTGCTGCTTTTTTGAAATTATACTCATCATCATGCCGCTCGCTTTCTTAGCATCTATCCAGAGTTGTGAAAGAAAAAAAAACCTACACATACTATTTTTTGTAAAGTCTCAGTTGCTGTGTTTTATCAGACTACATGCTGTTCCGAGTACTGTCCAGGGCTCACATTAGTTTCCATCACCATTTCCAGCCCCGTCAATCATCTCCCCCGCAGTGACACGCTGATTTTCTGTGTGTCAGTCTGTGTGTGTGTGTGTGTGTGTGTGTGTTGGTGTGTAGTGGGGTTTGAGTCCCATTACAGTATTCTGATGACAATCTGTCAAGTTAACTCAGCCATATGACCGTCTGTGTGGGTGTGTGCACGTGTGTGTGGCTTTCAAAAGTCCCAGACAACACAGCAGACGGTGTGGGGAGAGCGCACAACAGCTGGAGGTGGACAGAGAGAGCGGAGACAGATTTAAAATGCGATGCTAAACGCTATTATATGTTCATCCACAGACGGCGACAGAGATGACTGTTGATTATTGAAAGTTCAGGACTTTAATTTAGTATTTCTAATGAGACGAGATGAGCTGGAAATTGATTTGAGTCTTACATCGCTCAGCCTGCTTCCAATGTGCTTGGGACAGTGTGAGCAGTCTTTATTTTTTAGTGTGCTATTAATTGAAAGGTTGTTTGTTAATTTTAGATTCATAAATCATCTTCAGACAAAACTGGTCCTCATACAGCTCACTCTGAAAGTGTTTACTCTTTGTGGCCTATACTGTTTTACTACCCAACTCCTGTAAGTATGCAAGTGGAGCACCCTTGTCATACCTGATGGTAAGACAGATCGTTTTCATCAAAATGAAAGCCATGATCCAATCCAAGGTTTCCAGGTGCTTTGTAGGATTTGCACAAATCCTCAAGATCAAAACTGAAGTGACACTTCAGTGTTTCATTTAATTAAAGCTCAGTGTTTTCACTATCAAGTCTCAAACACACCTTAAAGTCTTAAAAGAGCAAAATCCCAAATCCAAGCCAACATTCCACCCAGCCCGTTTAGAATCAGTGAAACCAACAAAGATCACACACTGTAGGATTACAGCTGTAATGATCAGACTTCCATGTGGAATCAGGATCTCTGCAGAGACATTGTTCATCCGTCCTGGTTCGAACGTTTGTAATAATCTTACTGGTGCAAAATGGGAAGAGGCTTCATCAGAAGGGAAATGATTATGATAAAAATAAAATCACACACCATATTTTTTTATATCCCAACTGTCAACACCAACCGGTCTACATTGTGAACTCAAGATCGTAATCACCACTATAACTGTAATATGTGCACCTGCTCAGAGACTCCAGTTTCAAGCCTGCAGTATTGATACGTACGCTTCATGTATATCTCATGCATAGCGTGTATGAATGTGGCATAATCCTGCACAACACTAAGACTGACAGGAATAAAGTTACCCAACACTGATATTCTCTTTAAACTCCGCTTCATGATGATGCAGTTAAACTGTGAATGAGTCCTTCAGCGATATCTGTTCTGGTTGCAGCAGTGTTGAATAGTTTATTCACACTGAGACGGGAGGACCTCTGTCTTCCCAGCTTTTCTGTTATCTTCGACTCTGTTCGAGCTCGAGAATCGCACTTTTCTCTCTGTTCCTTCAGCAGCGGAGGGACGCACAGCGATCACAGTCACACTTTATGGGTGTTTTGACAAAGTCTGACACTAAAGTTGTGGCTTACTACCGTATAGTATCAGGTTTGGGTACAAGTTTCTGCATTATAAAGTATGGCACCGTGTCTACGCTGCAATATAATTGGCCTCAGAAAAAGAAAATTACAAAACTACCCCGGCTTCCTTGCACTGCCTTGCTTTACATGGTGCACGTTGTGTATGAGGTGACCTATCTTAGAGGGGACTGTGCGGTGTGTTAATATCAAAATAGAGCACAGAGGTCATATTAAAAGACTCTTTAATCCTATCATCCAACAGGCAGCTGTCCAAAAAGCTGATGCAGGAAAACACTGGGCTTTCTCTGTTCCCTGTTGCCCACTTTCTCGCTTCTCCTTCGTCCGTCTCCGCCTCCTTTGTCTTTTTTCTTTTGTCTCATCTTCCTCAAACAGCCCACTCTCTTTTCCTTTGCATTCTAAAATAACTCTACAACCCAATTTTGACTCAAATCCTGCATGTTTTTGTCTTTTACACACTTGCTATGACAGTCCTGTCAGTAAATATTCATTGTTTTTAGACAGGTCTGCACCAACCTTATAATCACATTATCACCCAGATAAAGCCATCTGCTAAGCCTTAGTTATCAGACGCCTGGTGATATCAGATACATGCCATTTTCACTTTATAAGGGCATTATGTCACATTTACAACCGTATGCAAACACTGCTTTTCATCAGGCAGTGTTTAAAAAATGCTCCTGCTTGAGGGCAGGAAGCCATCTCATAATCTAACAACAAATCAAATGTTGGGCGGTACAACACGGAGGAATTTTCAATTCGAGCAGTAGACGAGCACCAAGGCTCCAGTGGTTCCACTCAAATATGATTTCGCACAACGTGGGCCAGCAATAACCCGGGGCTGTTTGAAACCTCTGTATAAAATGAAAGCTATGTTTGTTCCTGTGAGGTCCTCTCAAAGGAATTGTGAGAAAAGTGCAAATGACGGGGGGTGGGAGTGGCAGATTTTCCCCACACATGAATGTAATGAGGATGTGCGTTCCCTGAATAGGCAAATGCCAAGAATAATATCCATGAAAGGCAAAGATGTGGCCTCATATAGTATATCTCCATGTAGATTCATTCTGGCTATCAAGTGACTGTTTTGTTTTGCTAATCTTTTCACAATCTCCTTCCAGATTATGAAAACATCGACAGGCGTATTCTCAGAGCACCGAGGTAATCAGAATTTTAAGTTAAATTAGAAATGGTATGAGCTTTTCAGAAGCAGGTTTCCTGCTTTTGAAAATGTTTCACCCCCTCCAAGGTTTCAAAACTGCTCTCTGGCGAAATTCACAGTCGGCACGCGCCTTCGTGCACAATCACTTCAGCCTTGTCATGTGACAAACAATCTTTCTTTATATGTTTTTAAAAAATGACCATCTGAACAGGAAACGTATAACGTTTCTTTGAGCAGAGAGAAAGCCCAGAGATCGCAATTTATCTTTTAAATGACACTAAAGACAAGGTCCTGTTTGTTCCTGCAGGGGAGAAATATCCATTTGGAAGTCTGTTTTTTTGTTCTGCCAGCTCAATAGAGAAAGGAGGGTGTTGAACAAATGGCCATTCGAGTGAAGTACAGCCAACAGTGGATCAACCTCTACAACGTTTTTACGCCCACTGCCCATCATAATGACAGGCTATATTCAGTAAGCACCACTGAATATCAAATACCTCAGCTGCAGAAATACTTAACAAGTCATCTGTGATGGCTCCGCGTCGTATGCAAGGTTTTATGTCTCGTCATTACTTGACCAAAACGCCCCACGGATCGATGGCAGAGCGAAGGCTGCTGCTGGTTTTTCCCCTTATGACACTTTTTGAGCAAAATATATAGTTTGCACCTGTCACACGTTTTTTTTTTTTGATTTAAAACATCTCAAACTATTTAAAACTACATAACGCCTACAGTAGATTTTGGTGAGACAGAGAAGTTCATTCATGGATAATTTCTAATTTAAAAACAGGAGTCCATGTTGGAAAACCACCGGTCAAGCAGAGAGAGAGAAAACCAACATGCCCATGACTGAAAACATATCACGAAATGTTCTCCCCCAAGGCACGATGAAAAAAAAAAGAGTGAGTCAAAAGACATTTTTCATTACAAGGACTACTGGTGGTTACATTAAGGTGTGACACATGCACAGTGTGGGTCTGGTATGTCCTCCAGCTGTTTGGAACCTCTGCACGAAATCACAACTCTCTTTGTTTTTGCCACATTTTATCAAGAGGGAAGCATTCAAATAATAATAATAATATATATAATGTATATTTTTATATAAGTGTGGCTTCCTGCAGTTGAAGTCATTTAACACCCTCTGGGAAAATAAAATGTTCAGTGTGTCACTCAGCAAAAAATAGATAATTTGACAGAAGCCATGATTGCTGATATTCTTAACATTACTCAAGCGCTTGTTTTGACATTCTGTGATTGATTCACAGACTTCTTGAGCTAAAATGGCTAAATTGCCAGCAATTGCAATTGCTGCCACTTTGAGTTAATATCTCAATTGATTCTGCTAAAGAGAGCACCCTGAAATCAGCTTATTTATTGGCTGTTCCTACCAATCTGCGGCGCTCGTAATGAATGGTTTTATCTGTCTTCACAAAGAGCTCTGCTGCGTGTCTTTCAGGTTGTTCTGCAACACTTCCTGTAACTTTGTGCCAAAATGATGTTTCCTCCAGAGATTTAGGACTGGCTCCTGTCTGCAGAGTTGGATCTTGGGAGTCTCACCCTGGTTTTTTGGAGGATACAGTAAGCTTGATGAGATGTGGGAACTCCCTGAGCCTAATCTTTCTTGAGAATTTCAGCAGCCGTTTTCTTTGGAGACTGGGACAAAGCAGAGCATTCAGCCCCTAAACATCTGCTCGCTTATTGTAGGATGCCAGAGCTGTAACGGTCACCTACCTGAGCCTCGCTTGTATGCATGCGTGTGTGTGTGTGTGTGTGTGTGTGTAGATGACTGCATGTGTGTGTGTCCATATTCATGACTGGAACTCTCCACAACAGATCCTCTTTGTTGGCACTGCAAGTATGCAAATTGAAATGAGTCTCTTTTTGTGATATCTCACACTTTGAACACATTTGAAACGATAGGAGAAACGGAAGCAGGCGCCTGCTTTGCAGGGGGCCCGGGGAGGGAGGGAGGGAGGGAGGGGGGTTTATTTAAAATATTTCATTAGATTTTTCCAACAGGACTCACTTTGTAACTTGTCTGCGAGCCAGCCCCAAAACCATCCTCAAAGTAGGGAAACAGGAACTGATAAACTTTACATCTTCCCCTCTGTGCTGACTAATGAGGTTTTTGGCCCTAATTAACCCAGTTATCTTCCCTCCTACAACTGTCAACAATACCTCTCATACTAGCGCCACGGGTAAAACACAGCCTTTGTGAAATTATAATATATGACTGCCAGTTGCACTCATCCGGCTGTCTTACAAACAAATACAAAAGGATGAGCTCCCTGGGTGTGCCGGGAAGACGACATCAAAAGACAAAAAAAGATGTCACTATGTATGAGCTTACACATGCATGAGCCTGAGCGCGCACACACACACACACACACACACACACACACACACACACACACACGTGCAGATCTATAAACATGCATATAAACCATCCAACAAGAAGACTGAACAGCCAGGCCGCTGCGGGGAAGGTTGAATGAAAGTGTGTGTGGTGTTCTGTTGTGTCAGTGTTTTGTGGACAGTTAAATTTACTTTGGAGCCTCTTGGAGATGTTGTGGATCTAATTTAGTGACGGACAGTTTTCAAGAAGAAAAAAAAAAAAAACGCTTTCCCTCATCCCCAAAAAACAGATTTCTTAAAAATGTAACACTGTCATCTTTATGTCCAAACTCAGATTTAGTAGGTGGACACTAAGAAGCAGAATCTCATGCAAATGTACTTGGTCGGTTTAATATTTCCTGACTTAAAGTTTGATGACTTGGCTGCAATATTCATCTCTCATAATCTTCTTTGTATGTAAATGAGCTTTAGTTAAGTCAACAAACAAAGAGACTTCAAAGAGGCGACTGGAAGCATGCAGACGGCTGCAGATACACATCCTGAACACAAACTGCAGCTTCCCTGAACTTTGTCTTTTATTGAAATTAGCTGTATTTCCTCTATTGTTTGGGCTGCTATAGACTCCACTGCTGTATGTGGAATAGTCATAATATTAATAATAATTAATAATAAGTGCAAAGTTAACCAGATCTTTACTTTTAAATGTTTCTTATCGGTGACATTAGAAGTCAATATGTAGAAATGTCTTCAGCAGCTTTTTTTGTTAACAAACTTAATTCTTCTTAATGAATTATTCCCTTTATTTAATTTAATGTATTCATGCGTGGCACATACAAGGTTTGCTTTACAATCTCTCTTCATGTATAAGATAGAATATACTATCCTGAGATGGTGTCAGGCTATACTTTCATATATTCAAAATATGAGAAATATACATTCATATCACATATTCATAGTCCATATTCCCTTCCCAGCCATGTCACAAGTCATTGAAGGTGATGCTGATATACAGTGACAGTCTGTGGAAGGAGGTGGACAGACTCAGCTAAACCTGGATGATGCGTGATCTTTCCATTCTTTCTATTATCATTTCTTTTTTTAACTTTAATCATAAAACAGATTCATTTTCATTTCTAATGTCTTTTGGAAAGCACAGTCAAATGTCATCCTGGTGTTTCTGGAGGATTTGGACAGACTGCATACTTTGCTCTTTAATTCTTGTTGTTGATTGAAGCTGATGAACTACAGAACAGAGCATTAACTCATTACAGCAAATAAAAAATGCATCATGTTTCTTCTGTCACATTCATAATATATTCCCTGTGTGAGCCAAAGACAGTTTGGTATCATCCACAGTGACATTACTTATGTTTTGGGTCAATTAGGCCTCAGAGTGCTCTGCTGTGTAAAAGGTATTGTGATCATCAATCACAGATATAGAGCTTATAAAAATCAGTCGTGCTTAACCTCGTTTTAGTCTCTGAGACTCCAAACAGAAGTCATTTTCTGAAACATGTTAGCTCATAAAACAACGTTAAGGATGTTTGTTTTATTTACATGTCCTGGGCTGTCCGAGCTCCCAGACAGACACGGAGGTTAAGTACTGTTTAAGCGAGTTGTAGCGCGTGTGCTAAATCTGTTCGCTCTACATTTGTTTGCTACCCGCTCGACAGAATTCCAAACAGTCCGAAATCTCTGTTTTCCCCA
Organism: Nibea coibor; assembly: GCA_023373845.1. NCBI lineage: Eukaryota > Metazoa > Chordata > Actinopteri > Sciaenidae > Nibea > Nibea coibor. The sequence goes on along the minus strand of CM041718.1, from coordinate 25,238,820 downwards.
TATGAGATGAAAGCGGGCGGTCAACGGGGAGCCAGATTGCAGATAAACCAATAAACCGACAAGAGCTGCTGCCACAAACGCGCTGTGGGACTTTACAGCGGTACAGTTCGTTATAGTGTCCGCTTCTATTTAAGGAACCCAAGCGTGCGTCACATCAGAAAGTGTGCCTCTGTAAAAATCACACTCAAATCTTACTGCCACTATTTACAAAATAAGACAGCGGCTTGTTGAGGCGGGGGAAACTCCACGGCAGACATCTTTTTTTAGGCCAGCAGTGAAAGTGATCAGGCCAACAAATCCCAAAGTCTCACAAAAACAAGATGGAAATTCGGCTGCGAGAAGCAATAAACACAGATCACAAACACAGCAAACGCTCGCTTTTTGTTTGTACGGTGATGATTCATTCACACACACACACACACACACACACACACACACAAAGATTATCAGCATTATGAACAGATGAAAAAAAATGGTTCAAAAGTTGCCCCTGGTTCATTCAAATCAATTCCAAACAAACCTTGATTTCCGAGTGTTGACGATCAATATATCTATGTAAGTAGCAGGAGTGTGTGTGTGTGTGTGTGTGTGTGTGGCTGTAAGAATCTCAACAGTATGTGTGATTTTGTTCTCCTCGATGGCTGCGGCAGTGATTGGACATTAATTATTTAGACAGATTCAATCAATCAGGGAGCTTGCGGTGTCCATCAGTGTCTGTGTGTGTGCTCATGTGCAGGTTTTAGCAAGTTAAAACTAAGTGTGCATTTTCTTAAATCCACAAGGGCGTTGCAGTCAGTCATTAAAAGCGATAGTACATTAAAAAAAATGAAATTGGAAGCAAACAGGGGAAAAGTCACCTTAATGATTGCTACCCAGACTGTAAACTTCTTTCTTGCACATTTTTATATGGCTGCATATCACCGAGCGGCCGGGAACATACAGAGAGGGAAGCTTCTATAAATCACAGTAAAGCACAAATAGACCTCTTCTGCTGGTGGCCTTGTGCAAACAGGGACAAAGGTTGCTCTTAAATTAAATGGGAGTGTTTCCCTCCTCACTCTTTTCTTTGGCTTTTTTCCTTTCTTTATTTTGTTTGTGCCTTCCACTGCCACGCTGGCTCCTTTGAATACCCACAAATGGAACAAATTAGACATTATTCTCTACCATTCTCCCTTCACGTCCTTTCACTGCAGAAGAGGGAGGCTAGGAAATGTAGAAAGCACGGGACGTATTCAGGAGCTGCTTTTTAACTTGTCCTGAGCTCAACCTTTTGCACTTTGCTATTCAGCACTGTATATTTCCTTCTGTCATGGAGCTTTCAGTGCTGTTTGTTGGCTCGTTTGTTTGTCTGTCGGCAGAACTGCAGGAATAGGGAACGCTAAGTTTATAGAGTATTTGTCACATTTCAGCTGTTTTACTTGCCTGTCGATGTTTAACCTGGCAAAGATGGAAGCTGGTGTTATATCAAGTGTTCAAACTCAACTCATGAGCTGTTGGGATGTTACGAATCACAGACAGTCGATAGGTGGACTATCCAAATAAAGTTTCACCTGAAAACTGCAGTGCCAGTATTGGTGAAACTTGTTGGAAGGAGCCAAGAAAGAACCGATAAAGTTTTGCAATGGATCTAACAAAGTGCTTTTTGGGGCGTCTGTAGCTAAATGAACTGGATTCGTTGCACATGTGCAAATGTCATCCTTAAAGGTTCAGTGTGTAGAATTTAGTTGCATCCAGGGGTCTAATCCCATCGCAATCTCTTCACATCACCCTCAACTAAAGAAACAGCAGTTTAGGGGCAATGTCTGAAGTCACTATTTAATGTTAATACGGCGTCCTCCATGGAGCCACCTCGGAGCCACGGAAATAAAGAGATTCTTATTTTCAGGTGCTCACACATGCATGAAAACATAGTTAGGAATATTATATTCCATGTGTACGAACTCGTATACACTGCAGCTTTAAAGAAGGCATGATCAAACACGAACAGCCACCTCAAACATCACTGCAGAAACAAAGGCTGCATGTCTGTAAGAAATGACCAACCTGGCATCTGTGTCGGGTGTGTTTGAACCTGTCTCTGGTCCGAACAATCGCCCACGACTGCAAAAGCCATCTATCTATCTATGGAGACTCCTGAGGGTTAAAACGAATAGTGTGTAGATTTCTATATCACAGCAGACAGGAGGAGAGGAGAGGCCGTTTGAACCAGATGTACTGATGTAGCATTCACACCTTCAGGAGTAGATTGAATCTTTTCAGGATTAAATTATTGTTATGTAGAAAACAAAAGATGATTTTTTGAAAAGACATCAGCAGTTATCCATTTCTGTTCGATCGCTGACGTCATCTGTCGGGAACAACCTCACAAGATTCTCCTGAAGGCAGCTGTAATCATGATGTGCTGGGACAATAATTTGGTTGATATGGAGTTATGTGAGGCACATTCAGGTGGGTGTCATGCTTAGTGTGCTGACGACATTCAGGCACCTGACTGTTTTAGTGAGAGCGATGCTCTTGATTTGTTAGACATAAAATGAAAATGACTTTTTGTGACGGACTGCAAATTTGCTGTAAGAGCAGTTTCATGTCTGTGTGTGTGTGTGTGTGTGTGTGTGTGTGTGTGTGTTACAGAATATGTTCAGACTCAACATTCAATTACTACTTGCCTCACAGAGAGATTTTATTTTAATACCCCGGTCGCACTAATCTGAGAGATTCATGATTTTCTCCTCTTTTGCCTTACTCTCATGTCTTCTTCTTTTCCCTTCTCTCCCTCCAAACTCTCTCTTCTCCATCATTTCAGACTGAAGTCAAACTCCGCGGTTTGCTCATTATCATAAAATAATGGGCTGTGGATATTGAGCAGATCCTGGCAAAAACTTGACCCTAAAATACAGCAAAAACCTGCACGGCAATCGTTTTCCGGCTTTTTTCATCCTCAGTTCTCTTTCTTTCTCCCTTCCTGTCTTTCTGTGCCTTATCTTCTTATTTCAGACTTCATTTTTGCCTCCCTCTCCCAACTCCCACTTGCCTGCAAATTGCTGTTATGATCAAATACACTGCGGTGGTATTTCACACAGCGAGGGCCCTCATTCATTAAGTTGAACACTTGTTAGCATTCTGCCCCCACCACGTCCCACCCACCCACCCACCCCCCTCTAACCCAAAGCTAAGTTACGAAGAACCATTTTGCATCAAGCTGCATTTACTCCGCAAAGTCTTCTTGTTCTCGTGCACTGTGTTTACAGTGGCTGTGGGTGGAGGGGTGGAAAGGTTCCTTTTTCGTTACCTCCCTCCTGTCCCATTCTTTCCACAGCCCTCCACCTACGTATGACGCCTCACCCAACCCTATCAGGCAGCTAATGCTAAAGTGGAAGAACAAGGCGCCCTCTCAGGCATGTAATTCCTCCTCTTGGTATTAGTCTAGAAGCCTATAGATGGCTCCCTGCACAGTTGCAGTGTAAGTGTTTTTCAAGCTCAATTGGACTCCTTTTAGGCGTATGTCCATCACGGTCAGCTGGTCTAATCGCCAACGCCTTCACAAAACAAATTCGGACTCTCACAAGCAAAGAAAGCACGATCGCATGAACACGTCGCCTGGCGAAGATGCAGAAATGTGTTGAGCTGTTAACTTTCTTCTCTTTTTTTGTGGGGCAGGTGAGCGGTACAAGGAGAGAAATCTCCCTTTTCATGGGAGGAGACAGTGTGCCTTTCAGGCCTAGACACGCTCGGGTTCACCAGTCTCCCAGGATAGATGAGGACACAGCTGAACAGTGGCCCTGTTGTGGCCCTATAAAAAGTCTGAGGCTTTGGCACTTGTGCCTAACACTGGCAAGTGGCAATGAGAATTACAGCAGTGATTCACTGCTCCTTTTTTTTTTTGCAGCGCAGCTACAAAACTACCTTCCTGTCACTGATGTGGGTTATTCGCTCTGCTTTAATATGAAGTTAAATTTAAAACACTACAAATAGCACCTCTCCCAACCTGCCCTTGGGCCAGCATGACTGCATGCATAAAATGTTGTTTGTTTTCTTTGAGGGCATTTGGCTCATTATCAGAGCCTCCACCGATGATCCCATAAGGCTGCCCTGACTCATGTGCCTTCTTTGAGGGCGATGCTTGAGGGTGAACTATATAATTATGAAATCAGTGGGACCTTTTTTTTCCTCTCTCTATTTTTTGGAGAGCGAGCTGTTTTTTTTTTCCTCGCTGGTGCATGGCAAACCGTGCTCTGTGCACACATCAGTGTTAGAGATCTGATCCTCTGCAGGCGAGAATGCCAATACACCCTAAGGAGTATAGATTAGAGATGTTTGTTAGAAAGGCAGAGAAAGGGTAGCAGTGTGTGTGTGTGTGTGTCAGGGGCTGGTATGAAGGCAAAAGATGAGTCTGATTGTGCTCATGTGTGCATGAAAAAGCACGATTGTGTGTGTTGTCCTGAAAGCAGCAGCCATGGATAGTTGGCGTCTGTGCATGTGTGCGTGTGTGTGTGTGTGTGCAAGGTGTGAGTCTGCATGTTCGTGCATACGTGTGTGTTTGTTTGGGTTTCTGTGGGAGTTTCTTGCTTGCATTGTGGTCAAGCCTCAGAGAGCATTTCATACAGCACAGCAGATTTTTACAGTGCTATCCAGGCCACTGCCACAGTGTGGACATTTCTCAGAAATAAGAATAGAGAAGGCAGAAATTATCCACAGGTAGGTCTTTACAGAAGCACGCGCTTTTATATTGACACGACACAATTTGACAAAATATGACAGAAATACAAGGAACTCACCGCGATTTGGAACAGAAGATAAAGTTTAACTCAGTATTTCCCATCCTCCCTCGCTGAATCTCGGTGACTCAACTGGCGAAATTGTAGAGAAACTCATTTCACAGTTTGTCGGGATTCAATAGCAACTCCGGGAAAAACAACAGCGCTCCAAAAAAATAAAAAAAGAAGAAATCACACACAGTACACACTCAGAGATCCGAAAAACAGGGGAAAGTGATCGGCAAGCTTGCTGCTCCGGACCAATCCGTCGCACGGTTCTACACCAGTGAGAAACTTTCGCTGAGGGGGTGAAAAGTCGGCTTATCCCAGAGTAATTCAGCGTTCCTGGAAGCAGAGGCTTTGACCTTTCTGGGGATAATGACTTTACAAAATGAAATCATCCAGCAGGAGATGTAGTCAAGGAGGAGAGACGAGTAGAGGAGGAGGAGGAGGAGGAGGAGAGAGACTCAAGCAGCGCAAAGGGGCTGTCGATTAGAAGATTAAAAAGACGCGTTTGCGCATTTGTTTCAGCCACAAACCGGCGGGGTCCAACGTCGGACAGATGCGACGGAATGCGGATACTGGGGTGGGGGGGACGCAGACAGCCGCCCCACGGTGATGGTTAAATATCCCGTTATGAATTCCACCCCAGCGTCTTTTGCTTTTTTTTTTTTTTTTTTCTACTTGACCCGCCTACTCCGCATCGGCTGTGTGGAGACAGCGCAAGGAGCGGAGGAGCCGGATCCTGTAGGGAAACTGTAGGTAGGCGCCCAGCAGCAAGATAACAGGCATTGGGCGCCTCAGCTCTCCCCCCGTGCCCCTCTCTCACTTAGTCACATGTTTAAGACACAAGTAGCCCTCTGTAATAGCTGCCAAAGCAGGCTAGAATATCAGGATAGGCGACGTGGTGAGAATGATAACAGGCGTTTTTTTTGGTTAACAGTCTCTCCTTCTCACTTTAAATGAAAGGCACTGGTGTGCACTAAGCGAAATGACACTCTTGCCATTAACTTTATGCCCCAATTCAGTTCTTTTAATGCAGCAGTTATTTATAAAGACACGGGCATTTGAGGTAATTGAATATCCCCCATAACTGCCTGGCTGGTCCATTCCAAAAAAAAAAAAAAAAAAGCGTCTCTGGAGAGGACGTCAACGTTTGAGTCCTTATCTGTCTGAGCTGTCACATTAGTCAGAGGAGAGCGAAGGTGTTGAGCACAATGTCTAATCCTCTTTGGTTTTGTCTTGTGGAGCATGCCTGTGCATGAACCATGAGTCATTAAAGTGGCACAGCAAAGCAAAGGCACAGCTCTGCTCAACAAGAAGGAGGAAGAGCAGAGAGACCATGGCCACTGGCTGGACAGATAGATGTTGACATTTTCATAATGACTGTGACAGCACATATTATAGTAACAGGGATCAGCTCTGGTAAACTGTGCGCTCGTGCACCTGATTTCATTTCAGATTGCACTGATCAGAGTGTGGAGGATCTGAAGTGACCGGCTCAGGCAGATTCTCTTGTCTTCCATTGGCTCTTTCTGCTCTGCAGGGATAATTAATATGTAGTGAGGAGTGGTGATCTGTGTGAATTTGATCTGAAATACAGTTTGAATCCTTCACTCCCCTGGGTGAGTGGGTTCTAAAGTCCACGGTGGCTATTTCCAATCAATATTTTATATTTAATGTCCACAGATTCACTATGTATTGCGTTTGTAGTAATTCCATGTGAAATGTGTTCTAAACCCTGATAATGTGGCTATTGTAAAGGGTTCGGTGTTTCATCATGGGGTCGTTTGTTAACTGTTGGGTTCAAAGAAAAGAAATCTACCCAGAAACAGCAGAAATTAATCTGTGAAAGCAATCAGGTCTTCTTCAGGAATTCTACAGACACAGCAGCCTCAGTGTGGTGCTAATTAACCCAGTTCCCGGTGTGTTCCGGCGTCCATTTAGTATGCCGTGCTGTACTGTAGCTGTCCGCGGTCCTGAAGTTGATTTATGTTGCATCCCAGCAGAGATTTGTGCCAGATTCAGTGTGATGCAGACTCCGTTTTATATTCCTAACTGTCAATTCTGATCAGGATGGTAAAAAAAAAAAAAAAGTGACAACTTGTTAGAAAAATGTCATTAATTTAACCACTTCCTTAAGTGTATCCATCCATCTGTGTGCTCCATTAGAAAAACGGCAGCGTTGTTCCCGAAGCCGATCCATCCATCATTCATATTAAAAACCATCCGGCTCTGTGGTTTGGTGCCGATGACACGCTTATGGATGGGGCGCTGTCCGTGGTTCTGAATAACCATCCTCACTGTTTGGAGCCAGCGGAATCATCAAAGTTGAACTTTTTTGATTAAAAACTACTTAAAATTCCTGTTTCAATAAGTGATTCAGCAAAGCCTCACCAGGAGTGTTCACCTCATGTGACATTTCTAATCACTTTATCTGGACGTGTTCTGTCAACAAAAGAACTTTTTCTCCTTAAAATGGCTCTTTATCTGAAAAAAAGTTTTTTCTTCTTCTTGGCCATGACCCGCTAAGTACTGTAATTCAATTAATTTCACTATCAACCAATAATGGCCACCATTAGCATATTAATGAGTGATGTTCATGAAATGGATCTCCATCTTGTCTGCTGGAACAGAAGCAACCCAGTGGATTTGCTGCTCCAGTGTCTGTGACGGGCAAGGCTGTGTAACTAATTTACACCTTAAGCACAGTCTCATTAAAGGACCTGGGAGTGTCTGGGAAAGCGTTGCATTCATTTTTAGCTCGGTGACTGTCTGGACGGGGCTGCAGAAAATGTTCCTCTCCCATACGGAGAGAGCGCTGTCATGTGTAATATTTGGCCTTTTTTCGCTGTCATTCCTCATTCTCTAATGCCAGAAAGGAGTTCACGTCCATGTCAGCGACGAGTCACTCCTGAATCAGAGATGTGACCTTTCTTTTCTTTTTTTTTCTTTTCAGGGAGTTTTGCTCGCATGCTTGTTTGATTTCACGTTTTTAACAATCGCAGCTTTAATACACAATAGGATTTGCGATTTTTTTCCCCATTCTGTGCTCCGTCTCGGTAGCTCTTACTGTATAGCTGACTGGCTGACTGTCAGGCTCCTGCAAATACAGTCACACACACGCACACACAAGCTGAACCCCCCCTATAATTTGACCTTAGCCGTCTCCAATATCCCTCAGGCAGCCATGGAGGACAGTTGATTCAGATAACTCTATTCCACTGGGCCTGTAAAATGAATTTAGGTCTGTTCAACTAAGGGCCCATTCATTTTGACTCCATTTCACCGTCTATCATTTCCCCCAGAATACCATCAGACCAGCAGTTATCTATTCTATATTTAAAACAGCCAGGATTATTTGGTGCATGGGATGAATTCACCTCATACTTCATACAGATTACCTCAAGCTATCTTGCGTTGCCTTCTATCTATTGCTGCACTACAGATTCGGTATTAGAATATAAGCCAGTGCCAGCAGCATTATACCCTGTTTATTATGGTATATGCTTATCAGTGCACACCCAGGACAAAAGGTTCATGAACGGGAGGAACTTTTAAACTACTCTCAGGGAATATTTAACTTTTTTTTGTCTCATCAAAAAGCAAAATCTGCTCCTTTCCCTCTTGAATTCTTTAGAAGACGAGCAGCAATCATAATTATTTACCCTTTATCGAACAAAACCTCAACCTCAGAACAAACCCATTGACATTTCTCCTGACTGGGAGGTGAACAAGACTTACATTGTAATGAGACTCTTCAGGGCTAATGTTTTAATCTGCCGGAACTTCTCATAATATCATTACCAGCTCCCAAATGCACCTTGCTGTTGTACTTATTATACAATAAACAACACTTTATATAATGGCCAATGTGAGGCTTAATGATGACCCTGATGAGAAGAGGAATTAAGTTGATACCGGAGGCAAAGTTATAAAGAAGGTGAGATAACCTTGTTCTCGGCTGGAGGCAACAACAGTAAATGCCGCGATAGTAATCAGTGTTTTCATTCACGATATTTATCATGGTATGGCAGCTTCGGCGCTTAGTGCGGCCCGCTAATTCAGAGGGATTGTGGGATTGATAAAACAAACCGTGGAGGGAGGAGGGGTGTGGGCGGAGGTAGTGAGGAAGGTAAGCTGCTTTGTCTACCCTCAGTAAACACAGATCACAACTAGTGTGTTGTTTTCTCTCTCTTCTGGATCAACATTCACACGTTCAAATGGTGCCATCACAACTGCTTCAGTCAAACTTTTGAGTCAGAACTGGATTTTTTTTCTGCAGCGAGGAGTGGAAAAAGGAAAAGCTGTTGGCAAAAATCCCTGGACAGACTGAAAAGAAAAGAAAAAATAGTTGAACATCAACTACAGCAAAGTGCCCTTTGGTTAAGCGCTGAACTTTCGACTACCCCCGTTAAACTCTTCATTGGTGAACGAAACAGAGCCGTGATAAACAATTCCTGCTGTGACCAATTCCTTCTTCTTATGCACTCTTTTTTTTTATCATGCCTAGTTTAAACATTTAAAAAAATAGAAATAAATAAAGAATAAAAATTATGACCCGCAGCACAGCTGGAATTCATTTTGTAGTGACACATTTCAACAGTGCAGATATTATCACTCATTTCTTTTTCAGGCAAGAAAAAAAAATCTGGGAAATTGAGAGCCCAGATATGGACAGACCAGTGTGCTTTTATACCTAGAGTGTGCTGCCATGGAGGAAGCCTATCACCAAAACCCAATGAACAGATAGCTTGGAGATTTATCTGAAATGATATAGTGCTGTGAATGAGAAGGGTATGGCTTCTCCATTACCCATCCATCACCAGTGATGTATTGCAGATAAACTACCAGGCAGCAACAAGCTCTTGCTGAGAGGCTGACCTCGTTGATGAAAGCGAAAAACTCCCCCATGGCCGTCCCAGCATGCACGGCCCCCTCTTTTCAATACAACAGTCAGAGCTTGTCTCTGTAAAAAGGGGGAACTCATATCAACGCGACTACTTCTCGGGGGTGGTGTGTGTGTGTGTGTGTGTGTGTACAGCGCTGACGGAAAAGAACAAACATGCAATTTGTCTCCAGACATGGGATGGAAAGTCCCTCTCCTCGACATAAGTGCTGGGAGGTGAAGTGGGGAAGGCTTGTCTAACACAGTGCAGTTTTCACTAGCCTGTGTTGCAGCGCACCTGTTCAAACAGCACCTGGTTTTATCTCCACGCTGGCATCGATAAATAGACTGCAGCTGAACCTGCGTTTTGTGTTGGATGTAAATGTTTGATGACCGCCGTGAGTCGAAGACATCCATCCCGAGCAGTGTGTAATTTTGCACTTTAGCAGCGCCAAACAGCAACGCGGGGCCGACTTTATTTGAGTACTTTAGTGGCAAAGGAATCAGTGCCATCAGTAAACTGCCACATTATACCTAAGTTAGTCTATAAACGAAGAGAGACGAGGAGATGACTCATCTATCAAAAGGCACAAAAAGAAACATTACCCACAGCGATCTCTCTCTATAGTAACCTCCTGACAATAACAGCCCCTTGATATCCTCAGTCCTGGTTTGCGTCCTTTAATATTGAGAGTCTGCTGATGGAGGTCAACACGATGTTTACGTTTCTTTTCATACTGTCACACAGCTGCTCGCTGCGTGCAACGTATAACGGCTGCATTAAAGTTAATGAGCTAATTGATAAAGTGGAATATTTTGTTAGTGCATATGCGTTAACGGAGCCTTGTCACAGTTTACATTTAATGGTTTTCAATAAACTTTAATAAAGTATTGTATAGCATCTCCTGGATCTGTTGTGCAGGTTTGGATGGACAAATTTCAGCCTGCAGCAGGAACAAGATCAGTTCTTAAAAAGAGGCAATGAAAAAATATATTTATCATTAACACTAAGGGTGGGTGATCCACACAATTTGGTTTTGATCCAATACAAAGTAATACTGAGGCTAGGATCACTGAGAAATACTAATGTCACTGTGAGTGAATGGAATATGCCATAATGAACTAATGTTCTGCTTCTGAATGTCACCAAATCATTTTCATTATATGACGCATTTCTTTTCATTACTCTGTAAATAATCACAGTAATTTAACAAAATGTTCAGCAGCAGAGATTCCAGTCAGAAGATGGCGGATGTTCATGTGTTGTTGCTGTATCAGTTTTTTGGTGTTGATCCCATCAACATTAGTATTGATACTCAAATATCTGTACTATCTATGCATGGGGATCAATCAGCTCCAATTATCACTGTTGGCTGCTGTTGGACTGGTGTATGCCCACATGCCTTCTGGAAATACAACTAATTTGCAACAGCAAATATATTTTCTAGGAAATTAAATGCTGCCCAAATTATGTTCGTTTGATTTCATCAAAATAATGAGGGAGAGTATGTAAATATGTGAAACAATCACTGACATTGTGTTTAATTTGTCTTCTCATAGCAACTCAAGCATTATCAAATGGTTTATGTTTGTACAGAAATACAGAAAACTACTTCGAAACAAAAGTTTTTTGTCTACGCCTAACCACAGGCAGAATTCAGGATGCAAACAGTGGTCCCTGTATCAAAGGCTCCCTGCACGCCTCCTTTGATACGTACGGTTTGTTTCACCTGCTAGCGAGAAGCCTTACGAGGCGTGAGCGATGGGATCCATGATAGCACTTTTACTTTGTGTTGCTGTAAGACGGATCGTCAGGCCAGTGTGAACTGAACGAGGTTATTAACAACATTGTCTGGGAATCTAGTTCTGATTAGGTCCCAACAAAAACCACGGGCCAGCCTGCGAAATGATCTCATGTTTCTGTTTCAACGGCTTCTGAGGGCAGAGATTTCACTCTCTGCAACCATAACTGACAATAGAATAAATTTATGGCATCTAATCAGAGACCTTCCTCATTATTTAGCCCTGGAAGGCGCACAGTGTTACTGCAAATGACAACTATTGGAAAACTGAATTGGTTTTCTTGTCTTTTTTTTTCCCTCAATGTATTCTTCTTATCCGCTTTCTGCTTTGGGTAGAAGAGAGTAAACAAATGACACAAAGCTGAGTGGAAGTCGTAGAGATAAATTCTCAACCTGTGGTTTGCAGAGGATTGAGCGTTGGGACAAGTTAAGGCATGTGAAGTGACCCGGTCCACATTACCCCTGTCACTATCTGTATTTCCCAGCTTGGCCTGATAGATCCATGGGCCCTCTGCTGACAGAGATAATACAAGGCAGAGAGAAAGACCGTTTTGTGACAGCGTTGGGAAAAAGCAGAGAGGAGCAAGCAAAAGCAGAGAACAGGGGGAAAGTGCATGACTCAGCGAAAGGTGTCGCACCATTAAAATTAAATTTACAGCTGGTTTCAGACAAATCTGTAAGCTCTGTGGCTGTAGGCAGAGGTGGTTGGGCATTTGGAGGACATTACAAATTGACACCCTACTTCTTGGGACTACTGAATCATTTATTACACCTACCACTACTTAAGCTGTCGAAGCAGTGATGGGTTTGGCACTGTGTTGTCCACAGTTAATTTATCAGGGATGAGCTGGCTGGTACACTGTCTGCCCAGTCTGCTGTTGAATCTTCCTCTGTCATTACAGATGTCAAAATCTCCAGCTTCCATTTTATCAGAAAGGAGAGGGTGTCATGAATGTGTTCACGAAAGGGCTTTTTATATGCACTGATTTGAATAATCAATATCCTAATGTACCGCTGCTGCTCGGATACTTATTGTTTCCGTGTAGAGTCGTAACAATGTCAACAGTTACAGTTAAGGCGGGGTTTTAATTTGTCAAACAGGGCGACAGGTACCATCTTACACAGATGATTTGAGTCTGAACAAACCTCAGTACAACACTGGGCGTGATTAGAGGCCGAATTCCTCCCGAGTTATACCACTCTGCGATGGAGAGCATTTATTATTCTAAAAGAAAAACAAAAACAGTGAGTAAATATAGAAAATATGCGACCTGAAAGCTGTGGACAGAACGGATACATTTCTGATAACCCTGATTAAACACAAATTAAAAGCATAACTAAAGCCTGACCTTTCCCGCTGAAGTATCACTAAAACAAACTCTTCTAACGTTATGCAGAGTTTTAGGTTTTTACTTTTTAACGTTGCCATAAAAGTACTTTTATCTGTCTGCCAAAAGTATCTTCTTCAATTATAGTGGAGCTTAGCAGGACAGATCAGAAGAGAGAGCAAAAGTCAGTCACTTCTATTCTGATCAAAATTCACTCATAAATACTGCATGTAGGAAGAATATTGCTAATTATGTTGGTATTCAAATAAAATCCTTCAGGATGTAGATTCACAGTATACTCGGGTGATTTAGCTCACATACACCCCACAGCATTGTCATTCACTGTGTCACTTTCTGCACTGGTCTTTGTCAAATGAATACAATGTGCCCGATGTTTACCTGATCAGCTACTGATTATTGAACAATATTCTGGTTTTATTGCAACATAAATACAAAGTTAAAAGTAATCATTAAAAAAGTACTTGTTAACTTAAAGCGATGTGCATACGAACATAAAATGTAAATATTTTCTATGTTTTAGACAAAGAGTGTTTGCGATCTGTCCTTTAAGCCACTGACGTGTTTGACTGGTGACGGGAGGCAGCAGGATTACCGAGGCACAGTGTAAACAAAGCTCACAGCACATAAGCAAGGACGGACAGCGCTGCCGTTTAGCATCAGAACAATCACTTCTTTCTGACTTCAGGCTTGCTCTCCATTTCATACGCGTGTATATCATTCAGCCAGTGACTGTGAATGAAGTCTTTTTACATGGCTGAAACTCTTCAGGATGAATGCTGAATGAGTGTTCTCAGCTGATGATTGTCACACTAAATCTTAATCAGGGGGATGAAATGGTCAGATCTGTAAATAAAGTCTGCTATGACACAACATGAGTTTTCTGACATCATAGCAGCAGAATGAAGTTGTGAACAGCAGACTGGCAGCTCATTATCTTTTAAGTTAACATGGTGAACATGTCCTTGTTTAAACATCCAGCAGTTACAGAGCAAGTTTCTAATTCATTTGGAGTTCATGTTCTAAGGACTTGGTGAATGTAAATCCAATATTCACTCTGGTTTAACTCCGTTTTTAGTCTGCTTCAACTCCCGTGGGAAATATCTGCCTCTTTAGCTGCTAAATTCTCCACTATATTCAACAGCTAGGTGTTAACTGTGTCTGTCTGCTGGCGCTGAGCAGGTAGTGAACACTGTGTTTGTGGAGCTTAGTTTTTGCTGGAAACAGCTGCTGGCTGTGGCTAAACATGATGCAATGAGACTATGTATAAAACATAAAACGTTGTATCCATGATATCAACCCAGGGTCTCCGAACAGCTCACTGAGACAGCTCTGGCCATCACCATCTTTGCAGTCTTGCCTCTGCTGCCTCTCGGCTTATCTAATAAATGGACTAAAGACGTGGCTCGTTGGTGGAAGTCTGGATGTTCAAACAAGCCACCTCTGATGGCTGATTAATACAAGCTATAGAGACCAAAACCAATGTCTGTACCCAGCTGTGAACGTGCTTATTTCTGCTGTGATGTTGGGCATTTTAACATGGGGTCTTATGGAGATTGACTAGTTCTGGAGCCAGCCTCAAGTGGACGTTTGAGGAACTACAGTATTAGGCACCAGCACATTGGTTTTGCTTCACAGCCACAAAGGCTGCTCGTCTAAACACCTCCAAGACTGCACAAGCTAATTCTCAGAGCTGCTTTAAATGAGGGAGATGATACACAAACAAAGTCTTTAGTCAAAGTCGCTGAAAATGTTACAGTCCTTACTTGCACTGGAAGGAAAACTATTCAAGCTGCTAACCTTCACACAAATAGAGTTTAATGAACTGACTATCAATTAAATCCTCAGAGAACATGGAACCTAAAATAGAATGATTCAAAAGTACATGGTCATCAACCTGAAAACAAGGAAAGGTCATTGCTAGAAGCATTCTTGCACCAGTGAACTATTAAGTCCAAACTCAAAGTCAGTAACCGCCTGCTTCAGGAATATAAGTAGGCTTTTATTGGGACAGTGTGATGGAGCGGCGGTAATTTGGCTTGCTTTCAAGTCAAACCCGCACCCCATCAACATTTATTTAGATCTGAATACCGGGCATCTGTTTTTCAAGGTTTTGGAGAATATTTACTGAGAAACAGCGATGTCACCAATCCCTGGTATTGCTGTTTCATCCACGCTACAGACAAGGGATTTAGAGGCCCTTTACAAACAGTGATTGACAGCCATATTAAATTATAGAGAGCTTCCAGGAGAGGCTTCTTCCCTCGTGGTCTGACTGGCTGTAATTTTCCCTGAATCTGGTGCAAGCATTCCCCTGTTCCCGAGCCCTAATTTAACAGTCCTAAAACACCCATGTGCACTCGGCGCTGAACAAAAACCAAACGCTGCTAATGCCAAGTTAATTAATAGAACCCCAGCTGCTTCGGCCTCAGAAAGACATACAATGCCAAGGAGGAAATATTCTGCTCCGTACGCGTCTATTGTGGCGATAATGCTTTGGTGTCAATGGGACATGCCCTTATTGGCCCGCTCATCTGCTTTGTTAATTTTGTTTACGGAGTCATCGCTTTCCAAAAAATGCTGGGATTAATTTCAGTACAGCAGCTCCTGGGGCTGCCATGTGCCGTCAGATCCAGATCTGAAAAGAAGTTAGTGCTTCCACACAGATGAATGATTTTCACTCAATATACTGATTCATCAAGAATCCAATGAAGTCCAATTAGTAAGTTTTTTTTTTGCCTTTCTTTCTCTAAGAGTTCTGAGATTATTTCTAATCTTTGAACAGCTGAAAACTACATTTTAAACTTAAGCCCAGCTGGAGGGTTAAATAACAACTTCCTTTTTTAGAGAAAGAAAAATGACCTATGATTTCAAAACATGATATTTAGAGCAGATATTCATGATGGTTGGATGAAACTCCTCATCAAAATTGGATGATCCCTTAACTGTTTCTGTAGCTCTACCAAAAAGTTAAAGCTTGCACTTATCCTGTGATATCTTAACATCAATAAATGCACGGATGCAAAATTCTAGACAGACATTTATGGTTCCAAGAGGATGAACCTTCCCCAATCTGGATAAAAGACTTTGTGAAAACAAGGAAACCAACTCAGATACTGACCAGTGGTTTTGAATGGACAGTCCAGATTCGGTGCATACATTCAGATGAATTCTCCTCACCCAACTGCTCTTCTAGCTCACTATCTGGTCAAGATTTCAAACAAATATTAGCAAAACTAATTCCCATCAGCTTTGTCAAACAACAAGTTTGAGTAAGCTGATGTAAAGTACCTCTTGACAAAAATAAATTGAAACAAAATGAATCTATCATCCGGCTGCTGACACGAGTCTCATGCTTTAGTGTAAAGTAAAATAAAAATGTGAATTCTGCTCAGAGTTGGTTATAAAATCCCAGCACACCATGGAGCATCTCTCCTGTCAGGCTGCTGACAGCGCCGTCACTTGAAGAGTCAATCACAGTGGACGGCTGCAGAGGAGGTTGTAGCACCATCTGGTTTAGCCCACTTCACTGACAGTCATCACCGGGGCATCTAACAGACTGAACTGGTAGTGCCTCCCGTTGTCCGTAACCCGCCGTTTTTCTGTCACCTTTCTGCACTTCCATCACAGTTAGTTTTACGGTCAGTGTGAGACTCGCTTTGTAAAGTTTACAGCCTGTTACTCTGCAGCTAAAAAAAGAAGAGCACAGATTCCACTGACAAGATGCACTTTGACTGGGTATCAGCTTAACTAACTCCAATCTTTGATTTTTGGGGGCAGGCTGAATATAGCATACTTACTTACAATAGAATGAGAAGCTAAAAGAGAAAGAGATTAGAAAACAAACCGTATATATGACATAATGGACAATCTTACACAACCACCAAGCCTCAAACTGACTGTTTTGAAAACAGAATGGACACATTATAATTGAACAAAAAATTAGACTACAGAAAACATCACTTAGTGATAGAGCCATGGATACCACCTCTGAGATAATTACTGTGTTTAAAACAACACACTTTACTTCACTAACAACAAGTTTCAAACCTTTTTCCTCACCCCCTCTCAGATGTACCCCCCCCCCCCCCCCCCCCCTTCATCAAGGACTGGAGTGTTTGAAAAGACAGATAACAACATGTTTCCATTGGGCGCAAACCTTTATCTAATCCAGTTTTGAGGGAAGATAATTAAAGGTCAAATGACTGACCGAGGCAGTGCTTCCATTTGTGCCGTCGCCCCCTCTGATAAAACACCATGTCACCCAATCATTTAATTGACTTTACTTTACATGTGGTATCTCAGAAATGGAGAACGGTATACGACTGTGGGAGGCAAGGTCATAAATCATCAGGCCTGCCTGTAAACACTATCACTTAAAAAGGATAGCAGAGATCCAGCAGATGCTGTTAACAAATCTCCTTTGACCTGAGAAACAAACCTGCAGCCCTTCTGCTCGGCCCCCCGACACTTTCAGCAGAGAGCAGCAGCGGTACGCGCACCTTTCCATTCTGTATCTGACTTTAATTTTTCATATCTGGCCTACCTCCTGATATGAAGAGGCAGGTCAAATTGAGAAGCATTGCCCTGAGTATGGTAACTGTGGTCAGTTAATGGTTATGAAATATGTAGGCATTTTCCCCTCGTCTGAGGCATGCATGCTATTGATTCCTTTGGGGCTCCATCAATCACGGCGATAACCTCACCGTCACCTAAGTTACTGAGAGCCATCGCTCAGGCCCGAGGCTCAGGGAGACAGGACAGGACAAAAATCTATGGGCTCTTTATCTTTCTCCAGTTTGCTTTACTTTTGCATGTGTGTTGTTGCTAACAGTGAGTGTGTGATGTCATTAAGAGTCGATGAATCAGCTGACATAAACACACTCGCTTTAATTGTGCAGATTGAGCGGCCTCCTCTTTATCACCTCTTACCTAATCCATTTTGCCTCATAAGCTCACGGGTCTTTGGGATGCATGTGTAATACTGTACATTTATGCCTTCCATCAGTCCCTGTGTGAAGAGAACAGAAACAGATGGAGGCACACCACTGGACAAATTACAGATTTTCCTTGTTAACTTGCTCAAAGCTTTCTTTATTGTTCTTTGTTGCCTCGCTGCCACGGCAACTGCTGCTGTTATGGACATTTGTTTTTAGTTTTTATTTGATAAAGCAGTCATCAGTGTTGTATTAGACTCACTGGCAGTGATTTCTGCATTAATTTGTGAAATTTTCTTAATTCTTAATTAATCTCTCAACTGCTGCCTCTGAGTGGTGCAGCTGACACTGACCTGCGACGACAACTACGGCTGCTTTTTTATAAATAATAATTTACTGTGACCTTCTTCCTATATAGCGTATCATGACTGCATAAATGAACAACATTTTCTCAAATATATCCAATGGTAGAAAGCTCTGAGTGCAGGATTTTAATTAGAATCCTGTGATGAATTTGAATTGTGAGAACTGAATGTTCAGCTCCAAACTAAATTCAATTTCTAATTACAATGCAGTGATTCAAACTGAACAATACAAATTCAAATATGAATGATTCCATGATTTTGCCATACAAGAACTCAGATGCTTTGAGTTTCCAGGAGCTGCGTACAGATCCTTGCACCATGGGGTTCTGCCACCACAGAAGGTGAAAGGCCTCAGGATCTTATCATGGTATCTCTGTGCATTCAAATAGCCATTAATAAAACACACTTGTGTTAGTTTTCCGTAGTTTCCGTAGTCAAACCACTCACCCACACAATGCCACGCGCTGTCTGCCATCTGTCTGCTACAGTCTTTCATGAAGGGAACATTTCTCCCAAGTGCCATACGACATTAAACGTGAGCATTTGCCCACTCATAGATAAGTTAAGACATTAAGCTGCAGTTGGGTCAAGACCCTGGTGAGAACGACAAGCACTCCGACGGTTCCTGACAGTCTGTGCAGAAATTCGGCGGCCGTGCAAACCAACTGTTGCATCAGCTGTGTGAGTCGCTGACCTTAGACAAGCTGAAGTCAAAAGGCCGTATGTGGAGGTCCTGGACTGCCGTGGTTACACACGAGCTTCGGTTGTGAGGCCGAGCTGGCTGCTGGTGATGGCTTGTGGTAGTGAAATGAACATTCAATTTATGAGTCTGGTGGACTTTTCTAAAATCAGCGCACCAACTGCACGCTTCCTCAAAAACTGCAACATCTGAGGCAACAAAACTGAACCTTTGGTGTCACCAGTCCAAGGCACACCTGTGCAATAGTCAAGCTGTTTAATCAGCAGCTTGATATGCCACACCTGTCAAGTGGATGATTACCTTGGCAGAGAAGTGCACACTTACATGGATTTTAACACATTTATGAAGGCATGTTGAGAGATATGGATCTTTTGTGTGTAAAGAAAAGATCTTTGAATTTCAACTTGTCACAGCTCAAAAAACGTGTTTCCCCCTCAGAGGAATAAGCCACAGTGATACCCTGAGATCAGCCCAAATTTCAGAGGTGTGCTTTTGTGTCCTGTAATAGTCTAAACATTGTTCCACACAATCCTAGCAGAACAATGAATGCACTGCTGATATTCAGACATATTGAACGTCACAGCACAGAAATACTGCCGACTGAAAAGCCTCAGTCCTTAAATATCCACGTCGATATCCACCGTATCAGTCACCCACGTCCCAGATACCGTCTTTGTGAAAAGGTGCCGTCGTGTTTGGGTTTGCCATAGATCAATGCAATTAGCTTTCCAACAGTAACAGGAATGTGTTTGAAAGTCAATTTAGTATATTTCTCTGTGATTGACAACCTGTCCACTTTGCTGACACAGTCTTAATTGAACTGGTGCAGTAAATCCCTGCCATCATGTACTGCACGCAGATTAAAACACTGAGATTGATTTGCAAGTAGTCTTTGACCCAGGACTTACTCACAAGCCTTTGCAAATGTCACTCACGCATGCTGCACAGTCGAGTAAAGAGAGCCCAGAAGGGTTAGATATTCATTTGAAAATAATTTTAATGCAAAGCGTTCCTCTTCTAACAGCCAGCTGTGAGTAAACAAGTAGCCATTGTCTGTTGTGTTGGCGTTGTCAAAGCGTTCCCTTGGGACGGGCATGAAATATTCATAAGACATGTTTTGAAATGCATTTAAAGATGTAGCAGTGAGTGAGTTGCAGAGATGTTGCACTGAATCACTTTGTTTTTTTGTTTTTTTTGGATCATTTCAGCTGGAAAACAGCAGCAGCATGTTTTAACCTCACTGCCCAGCTCCCAGTGTGTCCTCACAGGTGTTTTCTGTTCGGGCTGATTGGACCTCTGCTCAGGTCGATGTTAAATAGAAATGAAATAAATAAAATATGATGCAATAATATAGCAGACATTAGGATACCACTTAGGAAGTAATATGTTCATGTTACTAAAATATTTAGAGTTAATTAATTAATTAAAATGTGAAATTTGACTTTTTTCTAATGGACACACTTGAGTTTTGGATATCTTAAATATTTTCAGGACATAAACTCTCAGCAGGATTTGGGGAAAGGGCTGTGTAACTTGGTGTGAAATGGGAAATGTCCAATTGGAAAATCTAATCCAGGTGTTTGCTTGAATAACCCTGACAGTCTTTGTCCGTCCACAGAGGGTTAGTTGAATATGTAAAAATATGATTTTTTTTCTGCAGGCAAGATTACAATTCAACAATGAACTTTCCAGTAATGCAGAAATGTTAACTTTGGTTTAAATGGATCTTTAAGAAAATCACTAACTGCAGGTCAGTTGGCGCTGCTGGCGTGTTTGAGCTGAATGTATTCAGCGTCTCTGTGCTCATAAACCAGAATAGATTTTTATTAAAACACTAGCAACAAGAACAATATTTACCATTAAACAGAAAATTAATGTTAAAAATGTCACATCTGAGCTAATGATTTCTTGACAATCAGTTCTGAAACCTGATTATGTCTCTATTTTAGTTATTTCCACAAAACTTATTGAATCTTTTTAATTAGGAAAAACACACAAGACCTTTATGTTTTAATTATTATCTTGCTAGAGATTTCTATGTCATACCAATAAATAAAATTAAAACAAAAAAAAAGGTGGAAGTTGTCCTGTAACATAAATGTCAGGTCAGCCTTGTGCTCCGGCCACAAAGCTCTCATCTCATCAGCCATGCAAGTGAAAACACCTGTGAGGGAGACTTACAGGCTCACCTGTTGCTGTCTGATTAGCACCTTTAGGATCAGAGCCCTCCATGATCCTTGAAGAGGACCTGTTATTCTCATTTCCAGCTTTATATTCTTAGCCTGAGTCTCCACACTCACAGTTCAAACACCCTTTCATTTATCTCATACTGGCCCTCCGTGCAGCCCCTCCGTTTATCCTCTGTCTCTTTAAGGTCTCTCTCTTCCTAAGAGCCTACTTTCTTCCAATTGGCCGGTGTCCAGAAGCTTTTGAGTGGCTGCACCCCGTGTTCATGAACACTGCCTCAGCTTCTTGCCATTGTGCTCAACAGCATGACACCTTTTGATGGCCTAGCTCGGACAATAGCAATCACAAGAGCACTGAATTAGATGAATATGCTGTTACTGTCAAGCTGCAAATGAGGAGGAAAAAAAGTGAGACCAGGTTCACGGAGTGCTGCAAAACAACAACAACAAAAAAAAACAAAACACAATTTATCTCTAATGTATTCGTGAAATACAATCCAGCCACTAAGATCAGTGGAGAAAATCTTCTCTGATCTGCCTATAATGTCCTAACACCTGCTCTGCTTCAACTTTCATTGATTTCACTGAGTTTCTTGATGGACAGATTGCTTGACTTGTTGCTATACTTCATCCACAAAATGTAGCTGCTGTTAGCTAGTTAACCGTTCTGTTAAACTGTTTCCAGACTGGGAGCCCTGACCGCCGGGTTGGCCGGGGTCTCAAGCTCCTTTGCACTTAGTTAGCTACAGCCAGAGGAAAATCAGAGGGAAATAACTTTCCTTCACAACCAAAGAGTAAACAAAGTAATTCTGTGCAAAGCAGTTGCATAATTAGATCGAGGGTGGGCGGGGAGCGTCTCTGCTTCATGCTTAGCGCTGACATTTAGCATTGGAATCAGTGTCAGTTTATTCTTTTCATTCAAGCACTAGATCGACTTCAGTCCCTCAGAGCGTTCTTATCATTTTCTTTGTGGAGGACATCCTGTTGGCCTCGTCGTATTCCCTGCAATGTGACAGATCTTTTTCAGATTGTTACAGTAAGAACATTTTTCTGTAGGCAAACGTCTGCTCTGCAGTATATACCAACACATTTCTTTTTTTTTTTTTACAAATGGACTCCACCACGAGTGCCAAGGGCAAGAGTTTGATAATGAAGCATTATCATGGCCAAAGCAAACAAACCCATCATTAATAAGACCGGCTGTCTGCCTCCACTGAAATTTACATTCCAGGATTACCTGTCACAACCGATTAGATGGCTTTGACCATCGACTCAAAATGGTAGCTATTTTTATTTGGAAGTAATATTTTCTTTTTTGTACTTGTTGTTGTCTGGTGCATTATTTGTTGGCTCAAAGTTTTGGCTTCACATTAGCCCAGACTGAATGCATATTGACTCTTTCATTCTGCTCTTGAAAACAAACAGCAGGGAGGCAGCAGAGTTTATGGGAAACTGCACACGTTGTTTGTAAGTTATCAACTTGCTATACAACTACAGCTGTCAACCTTTGTATGACTGATGTCTTCCACTGTTACTCGCAATAAACAGAACTAAAAAAACAAATAACTTGCAATCCTTGAGTGTAATGGAAAGAAAAAATGGGGAAAGAAGAATCATTGGGTCTCTACTGGAGCAGGAGCTGCAGCCACAGTCTCCTCTTTAGAAAACTCGATGGTTTATTACTGACTGGAAGCACCGATTCTTATGATTTGATTCTTATGCACTGATTCTTCTGAATCAATCTGCATACATTTGAGATAGACAAAAGTCGAGAAACTCCCACTGTCCATTTTGTCAAATTATGTATCGTAGTTTTGTATTTGGAAGATGAAGTGGTTAAATTTCTTGTTAAAAGTTTAAATTTCTGTTCTGCACCTTGTTGTTGGCTCCAACAATTAGGACCACTCAAAAGCCTGAAAGAGGTTTGTGCTATAAAAACTAATTAATCCAAATTAGGCAGCATATAGTAGCAAAATTGACTACCGCAATTATGGAAAGCAACCCACAGACACCAAAATTAGAGGTGAAGGCAGAAGAATATTGCTCCTCTTGTCATGACACAGTAATATGAAATAAAACATCCTACTTCACCACTTAGCTGTGTTTTCAAAGGTAAAAATCTTATTCCTCCATTTGTAACATTTTTGTAACGAGTTTCTGTCATTTTCAGTCACATATTTCCCTCAATTACGCACAGTGGAGCCATGATTACGAAGATGGAGCTCACATGAACTTTTGCAAGGCTGGTTTTGTCACAGCGGGGGCTGTCATTAACATGGACTCCTGCTCGGAGCCTCGAGCCTTTAACTGTCCTTAAACTGCCCATGCAAAAGTGGGAAATTAGCAAATGTCAATCACTCGCTGACACAACTATCAAGAGGAGTCAGTTGGAGTGTGAAAGGGCCTGAGGGGGTGGGGGTGGTGGGGGTGGTGGAGGAGTCGGGTGGTGTTTCCTCTACACTTTGAATACCAACTCATCACATTACGTTCATCCCACTCGCTGAGCTGAAATCTTGCCTGCGGTGCTTCACACCAAGTCGTCTTCTCCTCTGTCACCTTGTGTGTTCAAAATGGCAGCCACTGGAAATCATGTAGGTGTATCAATTAGATGGCAGGAGGCTATGACACATCATCCAGCAAGATTTCAACCAAGAAAACTCCTTCTGGCAGCTCCTTCTCCTTACACAAAGGGAAATGTTCAGAATTCACCTTGTACTTGCTTGGATGTGTTTTTATCAGCTCATGTTCACTGACTAATTTCTTGCCTCATGGTAGCTGTGGTCAGAAAACTCATGCATTAAATTCTTATCCTAAATCGAAGGTGGTGTCTGTTAATGAAGTGCAGAGTGTTGCCGTTGTGATCTTCCACATGAGGAATCAATGTGCTGGGTCTCATGAATGACTTTAAAAAATGCAGGACTGACAGAGTATTAAACAGCAGTGGGAAACGGGGACGCATTCCCTAATATCGAAGTTTAGAGTATGAGCTGTGACATTTCACTTGGACGATGTTACTTTTATATGTTGTCATTACCTTCCATTTATTTGTAACCAGTTTAAATAGGTTCACGCCTGGATTCTGTTACTCCCTTTCTGCAGAGCAGCTGATGTACTATGATATTTCCTGACTTTGCTATTTTGACAAGGACCTTCTGAATGCACCATTAAACAATTGACCATCGTACAATGGGCCGCAAGGGGGTTTGTGTCCTCCAATTTCAAACCAGGAAGGCTGCGTTTTGAAGCAGAGACTAAAGGTGGATGCAGCCTTTTGAATTGAGATGCTACACACACACACACACACAGCAGAAGTGCCAAGTAGAAGTCCCCAAGTCTCCCATTGTGTTTTTCCCACATGCAGTCCTGTGTTCCCCTGTCTCAGCTGCTTCTAATTAAGGCCTACCTTATTATCCCTAATGTATTTAGGCTCTGTCAGTGTGTGTGCTGGAGTCTCAGCGGCTGAGAACGGTGACAGCCCAGTATAATTATTAAAAAGCACAAAAAGAAACTGGTCAAATGTGAAAGCAAAGGTCTTCTTTGTTGTTGTTAATATTCTAGCTAAAATAGTTTTAGACAAGTCTTTGGTTTATACAATCAATGTAGCATTAAGCTGTTTAGATGCTTAATGCAGAAAATATTTTGCATTTCACTTGAATTTCTTATGAAGAGTCAAATTAAACCACAAACAAAAATACATACAAAAATTCTAAGCTGTAATTCCATCTTAACCAAAAAATAAATAATAATTTGCTTGCTAGCTCACCTCACACAGCTAAAGAACGCACAAGTACACTATGGTAAACTGTTACCACAGCGTGGGATACCCAAACCCACAGGACTAAGCATTGCAATTTTAAATCTGCCAGAGATTACGATGGAATAAGCTCAAAGGATAGCTTCTGTCAGTGTGACCACCACCACCTCGGAGGTCGGCAGTGCCAAGACAGTTTACTGCTGGTGAGCAGCTCAAAAATTTGCATGTCAACAAAGTTGAACCACATGAGTAAGCTCCACACTCATTGAATCATCCGCACAAGACTCATCCCATGCCACACTGCAACATGACTCTGACAAAATCAGTCTCATCTATTTTTGGGCCTGTCAAACAAGCCAGTAAAAACAGTTTCTATTTTCACGACACTGTGAATTAAAAACTGTGCAAACAGATGAACAACAAGCATTTATTTTACTTTATCTAAAATGAAGGTCATAGTATTGCATTGCCGTGTAGTCTGCATCATAACTTTTACTGATTTGAAGCCTATTTGTGGATGTGGATCATACTGGCAGCACAAATTGACTCATGTAATAACTCTGTCCTAAAATTCTGACGGTATAATACTTTTGATTCAGGCTGTTTTTGGTCTACGGACCTTTAAATCAGTCATCAGTAGACGTGTCTAACAATGGATTTGAGGCTCAATCAATAAGTCTTTTAGTGCAACAATTCTGTCTAAATGAACTCAATTTAGTGCAATCATTACTGCTGGTGTCACAAATGTGTGAGTCATTAGTAAATGTGATGCTTCAATGATCCAATCTGCATGCACACAGTGTTCATCAGTGTTGACGCTTTTGTGAAATAAAGTTTGGATATTGACAGAAATGTTGAGTTCATCGACTAAGAACAAAAGGTCAGTCAAGCAGCTACAGTTAAAGAAGCCATGGATTTTCAAAGCTGTTCTCCAGGATGGCAGAGAGCAGCAATCTTTGCAGTTACCTCAGATTTGAATGTGTGTGGCAAATTGCCAAGTCTACCACAGTCTACCTTCTCCCCAAAACACACTGTAATGTTCAGAATCCTGAAGCCTATGTTGCCCAGCCTTTGACATCTTTGCACGCATGATTACCAGAACACGAGCTTCCTGCAGCCTCAGAGTGGGTCCATACTAAAAGCGTACATGTGCACAAAAGCCACGCCGACATATAATCAGGCAAGGACACCTGCAGCCAACTTGATGCATAGAAAATGAGCCTGCTGTTAGATGGTACTTTATAGTGAATCACAGCAACAACCGAGAAGACCAAGAAAAGGAAGCATACAGACACAAATGTACCCGTGGGAAAGGTGGAGGTTAGAAAGTTTGGAGTGTTTGGTGGCCACAGCCGAGGAGTCACAAACACAAGAAGATGCAGCTAGGGGCCACACGGTGCTGCCGCGGTTAATGTAGTGAGTTCATCAAACAGGACAGTACCTGAAATAAAAAATGGTAAGATCTAAAGGTGGAAGTGAGAAAAAGAATTGTGTGCCACCACTAAAGCGTGTCTGCTACTGGTAGTGGAAAGGGCACACCGAGCTGTCACGGCTGGCAGCCTGAATGGCCTCTTTACTCAGGGAGATTCGTGTGTGGCATAATGTTTGAGAAGAAAAGAGAAAGTGACAGTTGAGACTACAGATGAACCTGGTAAAGCATCTTTTATTGCACGGCTGTTTGAACAATTAAACAGAGACGTGTGGAAATGCACAGTTGGCTAAATGTGTTATTGTGTCCTTCAGTTCTTCCAGAGGAGCAGTAGGTGGTGAGGAGGTTCCGGTCAGGGAGATTGTGAAGGGGCTGGAAGCAGAAGAATGTCAAAGCCACTGCAGAAGATGAACTGAAACAAATGAGTCTTGATGGGTGAAAATTTCAAAGATCTTTTTAGAAAATTAACCTTTTCCATTGCTGCCATTTTACACACTCCTCATTATCCCCATGGATCCTTGCTTCCACTTGGTAATCTTCCAGTCAAGGAGAGGGCTGTAGGTCAGGGTCCTCATGCTGGGGGGGGTAAAGGAGGCCAAGAGGGAGATAAAGGCCAATCCTTTGTGCCATATTGTGCAAAACAGCACATGCCCTGATAATCCGGCACGCTATTTGGGTAGTATACAAGTCGGAAGCAAGACCACCATCTGCATTTGAGAACGCTGATGGCATCCTCCACAACTGAGCAAGCACAAGGGTGGGCATCACTGGAGCTCATTTCCTCTGAGCTCTGTGGGTTTGGAAATGGGCTGAACAGAAAGAGCGTGGGGGGGTGGCCACTGTCACCTGCAGCTTTTTAATGCAGAGTAATTCATACATCAAGCTGGGTTAGATTTCTACAAAATGGTATTTCACTTCACTGTAATGAGCCAGGACAAAGGAGTCATGTGTTAAGCCCAGGCCGTCATGCCACCACGTTTGTCAGGACCAGGACAACTTCGCTTCATACGGAGCTCTTGTGCCAATTACACCAGACCAGAAACCAGACCTTACTGCAAATTGCCTTTGATCTTAGCCTGTTTCCCCACAGTGTAAGAGATGGACTTCTCATTTTAATAATCTCCATAATGACAGGCATTACAGAAGTCAGGGATGACTGCGATATCCCAGACCTAGGATAGACGCTAACAGAATTATACTATTAAAACATTATATATTGTATTCCTTAAGGGACTGCATGGTTCCATCAGGTTGGTCTGTCTCATGCTGGACTGAGTTCAGCACATAGATCCAAGAGCCCAGCTCTGTGGGGAATCTAAATCGGCTTATTAGGCAGTCATCATCATGGGCCAGGAAGTCTTTGTGGTTCATTCCCTCCTTTTTCTTCCATTCACATAGTCTTCTGACAGTGCCAGCACATCCATCATGCAGCATTTTCACAAGCTCAACACAGTATTTATACGTGTACAGCAATCAGACTGATTGCTTCTCACCTTGCCAAATGATGGTGACAATCAGCGGTATCCCTCACCCTGGGATATCATCTGAAAATGGAACTGTGATAGGTAAACATCATTTATTTTAACTTTTGCATGATTAGAGAAGGCAGAGTGTGTTTTTGGAGCCACGGCAGTGTCTCTGGTGTTCTCTCCAGTGATTTTACTCAGATTTAGGGGGATCTATTTGCAGAATATAGCAGAAGAAGTGCTCTATAGCATGCATTACTATGACTGAGTCCACCACAAAACACTGGCTCAAGAAAAGGCCTTTCACGTGTTTCTACTTCATGCTAGGAAGGAGAGGGTGAGGCGAGGCAGCTGCAATTAGCACGATGCCAAAGATGGATGCCTCTAAAGCCCGCGCACTGAACGCTATCTGCTGTTCTCTTGGATTACTAGTGTAGTATAGTGTAAGTATATCCATGCTTCATAACAGGGAAAGCCAGACCTTCCTGAATTCTGCCACATCTTTGCACCATTGTAGTATTTCGACAGCTGTGGTGAGTCAAGTTTGTTTTGTATAGATTCCAACTGTTGTGTGGGAAGTGTTTCAGGTCCAGTTTTATTCAGAAGCATATATGGTTATAAATGAGGCTCCTGGTCTCCTCGTATGAGCTGCCAACAAATCTGTAACACCTCCCTACAGGAGTTTGAGTCTTTACTTAAATGCTTTCAGTAAGTCTCATTCTCATGTAGAGTGCCTACCATTACTCTAAGCTCTCAAGTGGACTTTTATGAAATCTGCCCTTCAACCCTCTCCATTTCTCTGCATAATGAACGGTGCGGTACAAATGCACAACATATTTGGAGGGCACTGCTCAGTCTTTTTGTCCTGCGTGATTGCTATTATGATGTTCGGTAAATCTTCTGTTTCCTTTGGATGCTGGCCTGTGACACCGCATGTGACCATCATATCGATTTACAGTCCTACATACTACCACATACCAAATGCTGAAGGGAAGTGAAGAAAGCCATGTCAGATGATTACTGAAAAATGTCGCTTTTCAGCAGCTGCGAGGTCAGTAGCCCACTCATCCCAGCTTTTCATCAATATAGTCGAGTGGCTGTGTTGGAGACTCACTGAAGGAACAACTTGTGTGCCGAATAATATGTGCTGTAAACCGAAATAGGACTGTAAGCCATTTTTCAAGGGAAATGTTTTTGGTCGTATTTCTCGCTAGTTATAGAAAGCTTGAGTGGAAGAGACAGTGAATCATCACAGTGATCAATTTTCGTATTGACCAACAGGTTTTGAACAAGCGAGAGCAGCTATGGCAACTCCCAAGGGAAAAACCGGAGTAATCCATTGGAGGAGCAGGGGAAAAGAGAACAGTGTGATTGCTGCAGTAACTGTTTGATTTTGTTTCCAGTGACTTTCACTCACCGTCAATCAGATGGTGATTAAAATATCTGCACAGCTCAAGAACAAATTGCACTGTGCTGCTTGATTGTTCCTGACACCTCCTCCACTGTGTGCCTTTCCTCTGACTTTGAGTCATGTTTACACTGAATGAAAATGCCACCACCTCTATACTTAACATCGATTAGAAAAAAATTCAGAAAAAATGTTATGAGGTTTTGTCATGTCATCACAGTGGCTGGTGTGGGCTAATAAAAACATAATTTAGACTTTTACTTTTCATAAACCTGAATAAATAAATCAGGGAATCGATGAACGGAACACATGCACAAGGATTTTCCTCCATCACAAGTACAGCTACACACGCGTTTTACTGTTATGGTAGAATGGTAGCAGAAACAAAGCAGACATCAAAATCAAGTTTCATTTGAGTCACAAAGGTGCAGCATTCGACAAGATCCAGTGGTTGGGTTTCTACAATGATGCAGGGCTGGTGGTGGAAAAAGACAAAACGGAGCTGGACGTGGCAGGAGGAGCACGGAGGATTTTCCTGAAGCACGGAGACTCGTTTTTAGAAAGGGACAAAGCCTCAACATGACACACACCCTTATATCATAAGTCATCTGCAAGAAAAATGTTGGCCACTTGACAGTATTGACATTGTCACATAAGTTGATATGGTGGAAATGTTAAACAGTTGCCTAGTTACTGTGCACATCTTACAGGCAGATGAAGCTTCCATTTTCAAGTAGTTTACTTTTTTCTGCCACCTCTCAAAGTTGCATATTCACTCTTATTTTAGCTCCATTAAGCTCATAGCAAACATTTAATACTCCACTATGTTCGCCAGCTATATATGCTATTTGCCTGCTTTATCACTCATTACAGCTGTCTGCTGAGGCTGAAAACAGCACTGCGAGAGTGAACTAATACAGCGAAGCCGTGGACCAGAAAACCAAAAACAATGAGCTGAGAGATCATATAGCTAAAAACCTCCTCAGAGTTAGTTGTGAATATTGATTTTAGCTGCTTAAAAAAAATCTGTATATTTCAGTGAAAAACTCAGTGCTTCTGCTGCTGCTGTGTAATGGTGCCAGCAGTCAAAGGTGCTCATGGCTTAGCCCGTTAACGGTGGACATTAAAAGCACAGTGCAGAACACTTGCCGGGTCGCACCGTGGAAGGTGTTTTCAGACAACTCTAATGCAAATCTTAAACAATGACAGATAGTCCTTGATTAAGCTTCTGCCTTTAAGGGGGGGTGGATTTGATAGCACGGCAGTGTGAGATCATTTACATTGATTATGTCATGCTCCTGTTATAGAGAGCCAATCCCAGAGAATTAACTCGAGTTCCGGAACTCTAATCATTTTTAACCGTCCTGCTGAAATGAAGGCAAGAGTGATCGATATGACTTCGACTGATTCCATGTGGGGGTCGCTCCACTTCTTATCTGCCCCCCTCTAACAGCATTGACAGATGAATTTAACAAGAGGGGCACTATCTGCCTGGCCAAGAATAGAACAGCTAAACTATCTGCGGCTTTGCTTGCATGGTTCCAGCAGTATTGATGAATATATCACAGTGTGTTCAGCCAGTAGGAACCAATCCTCCGTCTACTTTTTTTTCTTTTTAATCACTAATTCGGTTAGATCTCTTCCCGTGGAGCTGGGCGTGATGACCCATGGTCGTTAAATGGAAATACTCTCCACACCAAAATGCATTCATTCCATCTCATCTGCTTGAGGTTATGAGTGTGTAATCAAGTTGAATGCAGTATATTTGTAGAATGTGTGAACTAATTGGCTTGAGCAGTAAGACTTTCTTTAATTTACTCCATGTTATGCTACCTGTTGTGGAATCTTCGCTTTGTATAAACAGATTGTTAACAATGTTTTCTCTGGACAGTTTGAGCCTGTAGCATTTTGTTTCCACGAGTGAGTCAGAATCTGCACTAAGATGTAAAATGCCGTTGTTGGCTTTCTAACAATCAAGTGTGTGCTTCTTCGTGTTCTCCTGGGCTGTACATTACTTGACTTTCTCAAATCGGGGCAATTCACAGGACCTCAGGCAGACAATTGAATTTGATTGCACGTCAAAAGTGTATCTGTGGATTTGGTGATGCACTTTTATTTCCCACAGTTCAGACTGAAATAGAATCAACCACATGGAGCAGCAACACATTTAGTCTGCAAAGAAGAGAGAGAGAACTTAAAGAATTTGCTCTCCATGTCATCCCTCTTCTTTACTCTGCCCATTAGCTGATGATACTGTCTTCTTGTCAGCTGATAGCGCATGAATAAAGTTTGTGCCTGTTGTAGAAACCAGTGGAACCTTAACAATGGTAGAGAGGTTTTTACACACCAAAATAAATGGCTGTGTTCCATTAAGTGCCTCAGCATGTCAGCATTCAGCAGGGTTTTGAACTGAACGTCATTATTAGTTACTCCTTCCCTGCTGTATCGAAACCAGTTTTTCTGTTAGCCATCAGTGATTGAACCATTTTTCCACTGTGAAATGAATGATACTGCATCTGACCCTTCTCCCATGTTGTGCTCACCTCCAGCAGGATTGTTTGAAAGAGCAACTCCCTCCAAGGCCGATGGCACTGTTGGTTGTAGTAGAGCCTGAGGTTTACAAGTCGTTCAACACAAAGTCTGGAGTAACATATCTCACCACATCTGGAGGGAAGACTTTGGAGTCTTTGGTTTACGGTGGAACAACTCGAAATCTCAGATCAGACCAACTCACTGCCTCATTGTGTTGATTTTTAATTAGTCAAAGTGCATATTTACTGTATAAAAAGTTTTGATTCTAAGGACTGTTGCTTCCAAGTTTAACACAAATTAAGATTGCCATGAATAAAATATGACTATTATAAATATTAAAATAGCTGGATTTAAAAAAAAAAAGTCCTCTCACAAGACACACTTTGTTAATGTTTTTATTATATGCATTTATGCAGACGGTGCATTCTGGTGCTCTGGTTCCATTTTCACTGTCCAAGATATTTAATGTTTTTATTTATTTAATTCAGCACTCATTTTATATTTATTTATTAGCCTTATAGGCTAAGTAAAAGCACCTGCGTGGTGACACAGTTTGTTTTCCTCAGGATTGATTTAGCGTGGTGCATAGGTTAACAAGATCCCACTGCGGGGAATGATGAAGGACACTTATTAATATCACAGCATGTGCAGGCCTGGGGAAAAAGGGCGCTCATTGTTTTTCCAAAGCAGTTCTGCCATCCTACAGTGTGTCAGTGTCAAGAGGCAGGGAAGGCTTATTTACCACTCGTCCCTCAGGTTCTGTGGCATTTCGTATCAAACTTAACCCTTTGCCTCGCTCACTCGGTACCCTGTCTTATTTACTTCTTTATTTCCAGTGTCTGAAAGAAAAAAAAACACACAGTGGAAGGTTAGTTTGAATCCATAACTGGACACAACTAAACAGCAGCAAAGCTGTGAAGTCTTTACTTCTTCATTTCTTCACTGCTGTTAGCTCTGAAATGAAATCAGCGCTGGCATTGTCACGGACGAGTGTATTGTTAAATATTATTCTAAATGTTTCACCACCATCCCTGTATTTCTTCTTTAGTAAAATGTGAGGCTTGTAGGGCAAGGTGAGCGATATTTATACAGTGAGTGTGTGTGTGTGTGTGAGAGAGAGAGAGAGCAGCACAGATAAAATGTAGGGTATTTGGTTAGGGGGTTACTGATGACAGAATATCATCAGGTGAAGTGAAATATTCTCCCCGGGGGATGCATGTGTTTGTTTGTGTGTGTGTGTTTTTCTATCCATTGTTCTTATGGTGTGGAAACTACGCACATAAATCACACCGTGATGGAAAGAAAATAGTATACGGGGTAGATGGTGTCGGTGTAACGTAGCCACTGGCTCAGAATTCACTTTAACTTCGATTGTTCTGACAGTGTTTGAACTTTCTTAAATCTGCATTAATGAATTTTTGATCATGATTAACGCGTCCACAGCCATTAGCACAGGGAGTGGTCGTAGAAGTTACTTCAGCAGTATGAGTTACAGCAGCTTTTTTTTCTTTTTCTATTTAACAGAGCTATCTTGTCTTTCTTTCTTAATTTCAGATATGTGAAACGATTCGCCCATGGTCATCTCACTATTCAAACGATGGATTGGGTTTAAAGAATAATGCTGACCTCAGTGTTCTCATTTTTTGAGAGATAGCAAGTTGAAATAGTCGTTTTATTTAAATGATTGTGGGGACGTCTTCAACACCGAGACTTACACTGCTAACAGAGCTTCAAATGTAAACTGATACCTGAAGTATGTTATCGTGGCACAAGTATAGCACAGTGATAAACTTGCATTTCTTAGTGCTGCATGCTTCATGTTTCAGGCAAAACGTGTTCAGTTCACCTCATGAAACAATTACAAAACAATTTTCCTTTGTGTATTTTTTTAAAATTAAAATATTAAATATTTCAGCTGCTGTACATGCACCAATAACCCAAGAGTTACATGATTTATCTCATCCTCCAATTAAAAAAAAACACCTCTATTGCACACAACAATGAGACGTTGACAGTTTCCCCGCAGTATAGATTAACTTTAAATTTTGTTAATTGGTCTCCCAGATGACATTTTATTTCTTTTTATTTTCCTGCAGAGGTAATCTCGGTAATGAGGAAAATTGCTGTTTAACAACAACAGGCCACACGACTGTGCCTGGGCAGACGACCGCTGCTGCACTGAAGTGTTGATGCCTGAATTGCAAGCGCCAGACTGGCAAGCGAGCGGAGGAATTTTAGCAGAAGCAAAGACGGAACGAAAGAGAAGGAGAGGAGGAGGTGGAGGAAGGGGTGGTTGAGAGAAATAATCATTGGGAGAGGAATGTGCTATCCACAGGGGCTCCTGCTAATTGCCTCGCTCATGAGTTTGTGGGACGTGTTAGTCGGCTACTGGATCTGGATCCAGCTCTGCCGCCTCAGGGGTGTTGGCATCTCTGCTCACCAGACGACAGCTCAGTTTGACATGGACTTTTTTTTTTTTTCCCCTTCCTCCCAGCCATTGCAGCTTGCCTCCCCTAGAGGTTCCCCCCCCCCCATCAGAAGTGGCCTAGCTGTGATGGATTGGCATCCTGTGAGTGTCAAACTGCTTTATGGCTCTTTAATGAGGCGATCAGGCAGAGGGAGCCTCCACTGCCACTGCCACTATTGGTGCTTAAATAGGAAATCAAAACAGGTGAAGTTTCATTATAGCTGCTGCTGTTAGCTTCAGCTTTCAGCGGCCAAACTACTCCCACGGAAAAACAAACTGAATGAAAACTGTATTATTTCCATATTTCAGGTCGCCTCAGGTCATAGTTTGTATAATGGACGTTCACTACACAAGGGGATTTGTCGAATGCAATTTCTTTACGATTTTAATGAGTAATGAGTTTCTGGAACGAGAATTCTATGAAAATAATCAAAAAAACCTCAACATGAACTGCATTATTCTTAATTTCCATTCAAATGAAGGCCCATATGTTCCCATGAATTGCATAAATTAAATACAAGGCAATGGCATGCACATGCAGCCAGCAGATGTCTTCCCAGCTTCAATATCACATTATTTTTTTGGAATTACATCATTAGTGAAACACCACAGAACAGCCAGCAGATAGCTTCATTAAATAATGATGTTACAGCTCACAACAATCTGTTGGTTTAATGCATTCTGCATTGACAGAACACCCACCCACACATACAGTCTGCACGCGTGCACAAACACAAACAGAACCCACTTCCTCTACATGTCTGCGCGCGCACACACACACACACAATGAAACACACAAGCACTCAGAACAGGAGCAGAGTGAACCCTGTTGACAAAGAAACACTCCAATTATGCATAAAAAAGATACAGAAGCGAGCAATTACTCAAACTGTGCCAGCTGTCACAACAGTAATATGGCTGTGTATATGCTGCATTCCATCAATCAGGAAACCGCCACATGCTTGCTTCAACACAGAGCTGTAGTCTGGTGACTGGCGAAAATAATTTACCCTGACGAAATTAGTCACAACTGGAAAGCAAAAAAATACGTCTGTTTATTGCGCACAACAAATCCCACAAGAACGTATTGAGTGTATTAATAATTTTTCAGAAGGACTCTGAGGGTTATTCATCGCCACTAAGTCAACTGAGAATATAATCTAGCCTGCATACAGTATAAGTGACAGTTAAAGCTCAGTGAACTGAGCATGAACTCTGAAATGCTCATTCGGATTATGCTATGGTAGTTTTTTTTTTTTTTTTTTTGGACACATACTAAGAACATTATCCTGCATAAACATGAGTCATGTCACAAACCATAAGCTCACTGCCCCATGTTCACCTGTCGATCTTATGGCTCCTGGTTCCTGTCAAAGTCAGGCAAGATGTTTCTGAGTGCAAACAAGTAAACTTCTGCTTCCACGTCTTTACACACTGGAACAATACCTTCAGTGTCAAACATGTTTACTCGCCTGTGTCTTATTTTTAATGCAATCAAGTCAGTTATTAATATAAAGCATGCATTATGTCCTGCTGCTTTGCTCGTGGACAAAGTGATGAGACCTAAAAGTAGCAATACCACGCTGCAAAAATAGTTCATTGCAAGTGACAGCTTGAGATAGATACCAACGTGCAGACAAAGCATGCAGACAAATGGCTGCAGGTTAGAAATTAAACCAGGCCCACTGCAGCGAGGACTTCAGATGCTCCATCATAGGTTTTGTATGGAGAATCTTAATTTGTAACATGACTGGTGACTCCAGCTGCCCTTTCTATGCAGTGAAGTAGAAGAATAAAGGGGCTTGAAAGTGAAATACTCACTGTTTAAGTATATTCAAACTGTACTTTGTAATTACTGTTTACATGGAGTGTTACTCCATGAACCACGTGCATATTCATGAGGCCTAACAATATGTTGAAAGCATTTTGAGCACTTGACAGAACTCTGAAGGGTTAAGCAGACTTTCAAACCCTGCATCTGTGTTCATTAGCCTGCAGTCTTCTTCTCTGCCCTTTTCTGGTAATTTACTGCATTTCTTGGCACGACACCGCCTCTTGTCGATCAGTGTGAAATGCAATAAATATACCGCCAACCTCATCAGGACATAAGGGCAGTTTTATATGTTCAGGTCTATATATCAGTTGCTGCTGCACGCTGGCCTGTTATGCAGTTGCTTGCTCTGTGAAAGTTTGCAATCATCATCATCGTCATGACCCACCACTGACTACACAACGTGTTGAAACTGTGACTTGGAATCTTTGATAATGTAATACTGGATATTGTGTGACTTGTGAGCTTCACCTAGTTAGACTTATGCATTCTGATATGGCCATGTGTGCTGAAGTGTTCAATGCAATGAGTGAGCAAATATCATTTTTATTGTAGTTAATATGCTATAAATGTCCACCAAAGAATTATACAGCAGGCAGCGGGCAACACGATAAATAAACTACAAGTTCTTAACCTCAGGAGCTCGAGAAGATATAAGATGTTGTTTTAAAATCATTTTCTCCCTCCTTGTTCACTTTATTTATCCAATATGGAGCTGTTAAAACAGCTACTGAGTGCTACCATAAATACACTTTGGGTCACAGTCCTTCAACGCGCAGGCCTCTTAATGTCACTGCTTGTTTTTCTTTTTTTGGAGATTGAGCCAAAAAAACATTGAGTTCCTCTCTATCTTGTATCTCCATTGCTCCACGGAGACTGAGCACATAGTTTTCAGATTGGAAATACTTGGTGCTCTTCTTCTGGAGGAATATGCGTCACAGGAATAGCTTGCAAACAGAACCAATTTCATGCTGCTTTAACACTCAGAAAGTCGTTTTAATTCAGGAACACACAGCTGGTCCCAGAACTGCTCCATTTAGATGAAGGCCTTTATGAGTCTAAATCAACAATACATGGTATTGACATGAAACTGCCCATGTATTCCCTGAACATAACCAGGTCACAATATATTCAACATCTGCCTCTGAGGCAGCCCGATCGGATGGCTTTGCTGATATGTCTGAATCGTATAATTGCACCTCTGGGAATTGTCTTCTGCACCATGCGTTATGGAAGTCAGTATTAGTTCAGTATATTAAATAGAAGCAGTCCGGTATTCCTTTTCCCTAATGCTCATATTAAACTCTGCAGTGTCTGACTTTCACACCTGCAGTAACCTCTCAGAACAGCAATTAATTTCTGTCTTTTTAAACCATGAACGCAGTCCTTCTCTACCCCGAACCACTGACAGTGTGAAGACTGAGCAGCGTCTGCATGATGTGACCCGTGGATTTGGAAGAGGCGTTTTGAAGCTCAGAATCCGCAGCTCTAGCCAGTGCCATGCTGGTAGTCCTGCTTCTTCCACTTCCCGGCAACTCTAGACAGGCCAAATGACACCTTGGTGGTAAAACAAGCCATCTGTAACGGCACCTTCCTGTTAATAAAAGCAGCGATGCTGGTACTTTATCCCATAATTAATGTGTTTTAAAAAAGCATGAATGGGGAAATGAGCTATTTTCTATTGTACCGGGCTGTAAACATGTTTTGGACATTTGAACATGGGGACTTATGGAGACTGACTCAACTGGCTGTTTGTGAAGTGAAGCCAATGTGAAAGTGCCAAACTGCCTCAGACACAGAGGTTTCCACCAATGGTTTATATGTCAACCTCATTCTTGCCAAATCACTTAATTAGTTGCCATAATTTAATCACATACTTTGATTTTAGCTAAGTAGTTTTTAAGTGGTAGTCATTTCTGTAACATTAACCATTACTCGCCATGTGCTAATACTGTAGGAAAGAAAAGAGAATTGAAGAATCCATTATCTGCACTCTGCCTGGTGTCGAGGCCGCCTGATGCTTCCCCGTGCACTGTGTACCGCAGATCCCTGCACTGTAAACATTTAGAATTGTTTTCTGCAGATACTTCTCCCATAGAACCGGAGGTTAGGGTGGGGGCTACTTTCTGTGGGACACTGTTTTATATGCAAAGCAAACCCATAACCTCCTTCCTTCGCAGCCATAGTGACTCTGACACTTACTCTGTCACTCCACAGAATAGCCTCCCTAAAAAGCACAGCAAGTGGTGATTATGTAAGGTGGAGAGTGGGTTTGAAATGAATCATATCCCGCAGCCTGGCCCTATGGAACAAATTCAATCTCCCCAAAAGTGCAAGCGCCGCCTGTCTAGCATGGCCCCTATGCACTTAAACTCATCTTAAGCGTTTTGATTGCTATTTGTCCATGCTTTAGATTCTGATCCCTCTTCATGGCCACCAGAGGTAGACTCCTGGAGGCAGCAGAAAGGTCCTCAGTACAATGAATTATATCAACGCAGAGCATTTGTAAAGACCAAAACTGACAATAAGAATAAATACAGAGGTGCACCATGACTGAAAGAAAACAATGAACATTAAGTATATTTCTGTTCCATATTAATATTTATTATTGACAGTGGAGGTCATGGAGATGTTTCAGTTGTTATCTTGTGACCTAAATGTTTTTTTTTCTTCACATGGCTTCATGTTATCTGCTGATGAGGTTTAGCTGAACGCTGTAGCTTTCTTTATTTCCATCTTTAGGCGTTTGCTGATAAATGTGATTTATTTTCTGAGCTGTAAACACTAAAATACAGAGCCAAATATGTTGTTGATCATTAGTTGGTGGAGTGAGCACCTGCTGTTTTTACTATTTCAGAAAGATTATTTACATGACTTTGATTTTTTATGGTTGACAGCATTTTTTTTTTTTTTTTTTATTGCTGATGGGCAGTTTGAAGTAATGATACTGGTACATTATTACTGATATAAAGCTGTTATAGCTCCACTGGAATACTTTATGCAAGTTAAATTCTGTGCATTGGACAATGGCGCTGCAGTGTTCTGTTATTACTGAGATGAGCCCTCCAACTTAGCTCATTTCCATCCAAATGTCAGCTTTGATTAATCACCTCAGTGAGAGCTCTCCACCATCTCATGCATCTGCCAAGACCCAGCACCACCACACAGCACACCAGCAGACTCTCAAACAGGGCCGTTTCCACTGGCAGACTTAGGATTGAGAAATTACAGTATATGCTTCAGTTTGGCGAGAGGATATTGGAAGAATGTCACGAGAGTTTCATCAAATTAAATCATTTCTGCAAAGATATCAAACAATCTCACAGCCTAAATTGAATTAGTAGAAGTCGTGATATTTCCTCAGACTGATTGACATTTCCATCATATGTCATGTCCCAATAAATGTTTATCTTTTCTCAATCAAACAACAAATTGAAAATCAAAGTTATCACAAGTTATATTTCTGGCTGCTCTGATAATGGTGCTTTGATTGAGCACATCTTGACAGTTGAATGCAAAATATGTGGCAATAAAGTCAATAAAGTTCATAAAATTAATTCTGATGCAAACTTCCATGGTGGTTTTATTAAGCAAAGACTTACATCCAATATTCCATACAGCATTATTAATAGAAATAAAGCTTATGAACAATATAAGTTGGATATGAAGATGCTTAATCTGTCAAACTCGTCTTTCAAAAACCACCTGCCTCATTATGATTGCTTTATTGCTGATGACAGATAAGGGAAACAGATTAACATCTCGTCATCACGCAAAACAGTTGCTGATTTATGAAATATCTAATTTTGCTGAAGATAAATTTATTAATAAACTTTATAGAAAGTTTGGTGTGAAAGAAATATGCAGAATATAAGGTGCATATATTATATGAACTTTCTCAAGCCCAAGTTTAAACAAGCTGTAATTATTTGAAGGTGCAGTGTGTGTATGGTGCCACGCAGCAGCGTGTGCCACAAAAGGCTGGAACCATTAAAAAGTGAATGGGCTTGTATTACTTCTGATCTGCAGACTACTCATTTACATGTTTTTCCGTGAGATTTGCCTCATGCAAAGAAAGAATTTCAGGTGATTATACACTCATAAAAAAACAAAGTTATGCACATTATGTCCACCTTCTGCCATATTCTGTAGAATAAACAATAAGACCAAACTTTAAACTTGACTCTCGGTTGTGCTGCATCTGCTCTCACCTTTTACATCCTCTTTTTGTTCATATTACATCCAAGCAAACACACCTGAGTTCATATTTTCAGCTTTTCAAGGCAAAAGTTGTCTTCTTGGTCCAAAAGCTACTGTCAGCTATCACATATGGACACGAGTGTCTGACTTAGGAGGTTATTCAGTGTAAATACCTGCAAGCTTCATTTTTAATCTAAAAACTAATCTAAAAAACTGGGCTTTAAGTCTAAATGAGGTTCAGTCAGCTCTGAATTAAATGATATACTCTCATCTCCAGAGAAATATCTCTGGATCATGCATTCTCCCTGGTCATTCTCCACAGACATGACTGATGAAGTTAGAGAATTAAAAAAATATAGCATGGCAATCACAGCTACGTGGAATGGAGTGGGTCTTATACATGCACAGGTAATTGGAGAGCTAATTATTGTCGACTCTAACAGATGGTGCAGTAGAGTAGAAACTGATTAAGAAAATCTGGCAAAGTTCCTGGATTGTTCTTGTTTTTTTCTGCCACCTAAGTTTTGTGGATGTTCATTCACCACTTTGCAATAATAACTAGTGAATGATAAAGCCATTAAAATAGATGGAGTACACAAAACTGAAACACTAATGAAACTGTCTGGTTAACATCAGTACTGTGGAAAGACAAACACTGAGCGTATAAATGTTTAAGTGCTGAATACTTTACACTAATCTCAGTCCACAGTGCATTGCGTGTGTGTGTGTGTGTGTGTGTGTGTGTATGAACAGAGAATTAATCGTCTGTCTTTTTTCTGCATTAACAAAAAAACAATTCTTCCTTTAGCTTTATCGCTCATGATGAAAGAGCACTGAACATACAGTCCTTTTGAGGTAGCGGTTCATTTATTTCTCTGGTATATGGCCACCTTATATATAGCACTGAATATATATGAGGATATTTCACAGATATTTGACCTGAGATATGTGTGTGTGTGTGTGTGTGTGTGTGTGTGTGTGTGTGTGGGCTGACATGGAAACCACCACACACAAAGTGAGGATGAACAACAGCAAAACAGATTACATGAAGTCAGCTGGAACTGCAAAGGATTACTTGTCCGTCTGATTGTCACAAGTATTACACGAACCCTTAATGACGGCACGATGCCTTGTGATTGTCAGTGCTGTGCTGTGTTTGGCTTTTGGAGGGAAATGTATAGTTTGTCCATGATGTGATTCAACACCTCTAACCTCTTCTACTATCAATCAAAGTTGTTTTTTACAGCCAAAAAGGAAAGGTCATTGTTTCCTTAACTAAACCAAGTAGTTTGGTTGCATTTGGATCAGAGCAGCTATTCGGAGTAGTTTCTTTATTGTTTGCCATTCAAAGTGAATGTGCTGAGTGAAAACAGTCTCATTCATCCTCTGAATATCACAGATCATCACACATACTTCTATAAGTGATCATCTCACTTTCATTGGTTTGGCTAACTAGTCTTACAATCAAATCATATTTACTCCTTTTTTGTCTCGGCCAGCTCGTCTGGGGAATATCAGGCTCTTTAGCTGCCAAGTGCTCCGCTGTCTTTGGTGCTTGGGCACATTCAGTACAGTGGATTTATGATACAGTACAGTGGATTCATCATAACTTTTTTCCAAAAAAATAACAGCTGTCATTTGCATCAGCATGCAGCACTGATGATGACTGATACAGTCAGACTGAAGCAAAAGCACCAAAAGGAAAAGAGGTAAAATCAAAACATGTTCTGGATCCTTTACAGGAAGTACAGAGGCTGCCACTCTCACCATGCTGCAATGTAGCACCTGCTGAAATAAAATCCATGTGACAATAAAACATGACTTAAATCTGCATGTTTTGTTCTAACAGAGTTTTCCTATAGCAGACCGTCATATGGACCATATGCATTATAGATGCTCAGTGTGTGATCCCGTTTTCCCGCTTCAAGATGCACATCATTGTTGCCTAGGAACTTTTTTTTTTTTTTTTTTTTCAAAGTTAAACCTAGAGTTAGCTTCGAGCTAAAACCAAAGAGGAATGGAAGCTTTGAAGAACATCACAACAGAATGTCAGTAGGAAAAAGAATGACTGCCGCAGAGGCTTCAGCAGTGCTTCAGAGATGATGCAGATCCTGATAGAGGAGCCGGATCGAATACTGACGTCTTATGGCCTCTTGAAAGTTCATCTGATGCTGGCTCCAAGAGTGATTCAGAGATAATTCCCCTCAGAAAAAAAAATAATGGACCGGACTGCAGAGGATCGTGTGATTCATGTTTTTAAAAAATCATGACGTGTTTTTATAGAATGGAAATATTCTGCTTTGCTCCATATTTGTTGTTCTATAGGTTCAACGGCAACATTTACGACACACAAATGGAAGCAAGCAACTGCAGAGGCGGCACAGCAGCACCATAAATTACAGTTCTGCAAGCACAGAAAGAGGTCTGACACACTCTAAACTGAGGACTGTGTTTGAGGATATTTCAGTGTGTTAAGTCAAACAGATGATGACAGATATTTAGAGCTTCGAATGTAAATATGGCCTGAGAAAAATAACTTCCAGTAGTCTGAATGTCAGACTGATCACTACGGCTATTCTACGTACAGAACTCCGACAATAAGGGCGTTTTCACACCAGCACTGTTCGGCCTGCAGACTAGAGTTTGTTTCCTCTGATAGTCAGGTTTGTTTGGGCAGGTGTGAAAGCTCATCTGAACTCTGGTGCGGACCAAACAAGCAAACTCAGGTCCGCTTGAAAAGATGGTCTCCGTCTGCTTGTAAGTGAACCCTGGTGCGGTTCTCTTACAGTGGGAAAGCAAACTAACTGTCGAGCAAACCAAAGATCAGAGAGCCAATCGATGAGCTGGGTTTTCTTCTTCCTGGTGCTTTTTTCCTAGTCACTGATTGTTTTGGGCAGTACCGCCCCCAAACGAGCAGCTGCTGTAACTGCATGACGTTGTCCGGCAGTTTGATCTGCTTT
This sequence comes from Nibea coibor, assembly GCA_023373845.1. Taxonomy (NCBI): domain Eukaryota; kingdom Metazoa; phylum Chordata; class Actinopteri; family Sciaenidae; genus Nibea; species Nibea coibor. The sequence continues at coordinate 25,195,795 of CM041718.1, read as the reverse complement.
CAAACGTGCAGTGTGAAAGTGAAGCAAACGGACTGTCCTGGTGTGAAAGCAACAGTACATGTCAAGAGCAGCTTCACTCAGACGTTAACCGAAGAGGTGAAAATACTTGAAATCATTGAAACACTTGATTTTTATTCACATGCTCAGCTGTAGACATGCAGGGCCGGGGTGAAACTGACACCACAGCTCCACACAGACGTGTTTAAAAATGACTGACCTGACTGAACGAATGTTCAGAGATGCATCCAAGTTTCAAAGCACTTATTTTGAATTGAATGTGAAGGTTTATTTCGATATTGCAGAGCTACTACCCGGTCCAATTACTTAAACTGACACCATTCTGTGTGCATGCTTTTTAGACATTTAAAAAAAATGATGATGATGGATGATTAAAATGGGCATTTGCAGAACGTTCAACTTCATTTTCACTTTCAAGTGTTTTACATAACTGGATTAAAGCCACTTGATAAAACACTTATTGATTTCAGTTTCATACCCATGCAGCTCATGGCCAGTGTAGTGGTCTCTGTGTAGCACCACATCCCAGTAATTAATCTAGTGAGTAAAGTGTTACCGTGACACAGAGGGATGATAGAAAAAATAAGACCCGGGCTGTTAAACAACTTTTTTTTTTTGTAATGAGTATTTATTCAGGTGCCAGGTTTATTCATTTATTCAGGTTCAACCTTCCAAACGGCTCCAAAGAGCAATGACAATAACAGAACAATACACCTCTGACTAATTTTTGCTAATCGCTTATTTAGTCTTTAAGAATTAATGGTGGTGGCGAATACTTTAAAATGATTAACTACCGGAAAGCAACATGTTTTGTCTCCTCTGTCAAACCTGACACCGCTGGCTGCAACACAATATTCTTAGAAAAAACATCCATATACGTCGTGTCAGAGAAGAGAAATCTGGAGTTGTTGTAACTTCCTTTGTGTTCGCTGTCCTGAATTCTAAAGTTGGTGTAGTGTTGCATGTCAATAAAAGAGGTTCATCTATCTTCAAAATAAGAGTTGTGCTGTTCCTATCGACTCGATAGAGGAATCAAAGCAGTGAAAGAACATCTGTTGATGCTGCCTGACTGCGCATTCATGTCACGGCACTCTCTGCACGGGAAGTCCCAAAATACATGACAAACTCTCAGAGGCCCAGATCAATCAGGCTCACCAAAGTGCCCAAATGTCTGACACATCCCCATCCAGTCTCGCTTCTCGACGTGCGTTCCAGCTGAGCAGCACGTAAATGTTTTAAAGTCCTCACATCTTAAATATCTGCAGCACTAACTACTTTATGATCTGCGAGGACGCTGTTCAACTTCTCAATTAGCTTCTAATTAAGACCTCCTCTGAAAGCGCCGGAGGCAGGCATGGAGAAGTGGGTCAAGCTAAAAAGCATCACAGCCTGGTCAGATTCAGTGGATGCACACATGAAACTGAAAGGAACAAAGATCTCATGACATCAGCAGACTTGGATCATGTTATAAGATGCATAGAAGATGAGAACAAGCGGACGCTCAGCACATTAAATGATGCATCGCGCAGGGTCACCACCGACGCTTGCTCACTTCCTGATTTGGCAAGACGCTGTATATTATGCTTTTGCACACTACATGGTATACTGTGTAACTCTGCAGCCCTTGGGATGCCATAATTCTGTTATTCCGTAAGCCTCCTTCCACATTGCATTTGTATTTCTCCCTCTTCATCAAAAGCTCATCTTCCAGATAAATTTAACCAGTAATTAAAGGGGCTTGGTGCTGACACAAGCTTATGACAACCACTCTCAGTGACAGAAGCTGCAGAGGAATTTTGTCAAGAAGATGCCAGATAATTTACACTTTCAGGAACAAGTGACTGACTACCGGCATATCTCCACATCTGTATTGCATTCCTTCTCCATTAAGCTGGTCAGCTTACATAAATTAGACGTTAAAGTCAAGATGAAATGTAAAATAACATCCCAGATTATACCGTGCAACTGTTTCACAGAACATGCCACAAAAAGCTAATAGCTAGCTGCCACTAAAGCTACAGTCGGCACTGGAAAGGTTCAGCCTTTCAGTGAACACAGCTGGACCAGGACCGAACGCAGCCTCGGAGACAGATGAAGGCCAGTTTGACGACGGCGAGGTGATTTATGTTTAGTTTCCTGATCAACTTGTTGCAAAAGTAACCTGCTGTTAACTGTAATGTTAGCTGCTGTTGGCTCTATTTGTCACGCAGCTATAGCTGCAGGGTGCCGGGAGCCGAACCCCCCCGAGGAAAGCACCTGTCGTCAAACTGGCCTCCGTTGGTTTTGGATGCTGTGTCCTGATCCGCTGCATTCCCTCCTAGTTCGGCAAAGGCAGCTAATGGGACTACCATAGCACTTCAGAGGGATAGTGTGTACACAAGGCACTACTGGCCAGCAGTTCAGCTCTTTAACATGTTCCTCCAATCTGTCTGTTTTTATGAGAACCGGGAAAATATGCAGGAGTGAATGCCTGCTAGCTATTTCAGAACTTTACGTTCATTTACAGCATATTTCAAAAATACAGGGGTTGGGGTCTGGATGAGGCGTGGCATTGTCGCTGTCGCTGTATGTGATGTGGGGTTGGAGGGGGACACTGACTACCAGGATTCATACTATACTGTCAGACTCTCCACTTTCTGTCTACTAGAAAGACAAGTGAGTCTGGCGGTGGAGTCAGGCGGCGCATTGACAGTCACTAGAAGCACATTTACATTCGACAGCTTGCTATCATTACCAGCAGTTATGTTCAAACTGGGACTAAAGTCAGCCAGCTTCTGCTACTTATAGACTATTTAGTACGGCAACTGCCACAGTTGGTTAAATGCAGGAAATATACCTTAAACTTCTGTCTAATGCGACAAGTTTGGGGAGGAGCCAGAGGGTTCAACTTTAAATTGATGCAGACACGTACAAGTTAACTTTGACTAGAAAAGGCTTTAATTCATTGAGTTTTATTGACATAAAATGTGTGTATTCCTGGAAAAATCACCTGTACTCATGTGCCAACAATCAGAGAACATTAGTGTGATTGAATTTCCTCTCCATTAATTGTGAAAAGTGAAACAAAAATTACCTACATCTGAAAAACGGCATCTCGCAGTGCAAAACCATCATACAACTTTAACCAGCGTGTCCTCAAACTTTGAAACGAGAACACCGCAACACAAATCTCTTGTCTCTCATTTAGCTGCTTTCCATATCGTCTCTTGTGCATTTTGACAGCTGAAAAAAAAAGAACAAAATCTGAATTCTCCCTTGAGCAGCAGTGTGGAAAGAATTCACTGTTACAAGCCGCGTCTGTATATGAAAACTGGGAGTTCTGTAATGGCTACATCTGTACTGTCAGCCCTCGTATTGAGAATGAAAAGCCTCAATAATCGTGTTTTCTATTTTTGTGCATTGTGCTGGTGCTGGTGGCTTCCTTATTTTTCTGTTTGTGTTGACTCTCTTCTCGGAAGAGACCCAAGAGAGAGAGGCACCAGAGCTGGGGGATCTGTTGCAATCTGCTATTGCACATTTCAGATCACATAATGTGACAGGGCAAACATCTTGCTGCAGTCTGCACACCAATATGCAGCACAGCCGCGGATAACCGTGTCTTAAGTGAAATGTCAAAATGTTGCAGATAGACACATTGCAGGTCACAGTGAAGCAGTGTTTTTAAAACCATACTGGATTGTATATATCTTCCTATGGTATGTGTTCTGACTTTCATAAATCATTCTCTACAACATTATTCTCCTTGGAGACTGGCAGTGGGTGATTCTCTTCTTACACACACACACAAACACACACACAGCTGAGAGCTGAATCGAGATGTGGTTGCTTAAAGCTCTTAAATTTCGAAGATGTTGTGATGGTCAAATGTCATGTGGATTATATGGATTCCAGACTGAAGCACAACACCTGTCTAAGAAGCACAGCTTAAAGACAGCATTGAACATGAGTATTGATTCATCTTATGTTTGTGTGCCTTCATAAAACTACTCATATGTTGAAGCTGTCTCGTTGCACAGATATCAATTCAGAGATGCAGATTCGTCTGAACATTTGTGTTTACCAGGCAGAGATGAGGGAATAAAAAAGCAGCCCAGTGCCTGGATGGTCTAGATGAATTGTCACAGCTGAGAAAAGACAGTGGGTTTAACTGAGAGTCCTGTTTGTACTCCCCTGGTGGTGTTATGTACCGGGTGGTGTGTTGAGTGAAACAGGGACAGGTTTGTGTCAGTGCACATAGATTCAGTTTACTGTACGTGCCCTGCTTTAGACATCCGGTGCCAAATTTGCAATAAAATCCTCTCATGTTTAGTTAATCTTTTTATTGGTTATGATAAACCCTTAATTCATGTGTGAGATCTGAGGTTGCAGCAACATCGCTATAATATTAAAGAACACAAGCAGACGAGAGACTGCAGACACGTCTTCATGTTTACTTAATTTATTCGGAGAGAAAAATACAGGCAGGCGTTCAAATTATTCCCCACTTATGTGTCCATTAGATCTGACTGCTTCTCTCGTTAAGCTTTTGACCTATTGTTCTCGTACGCCCACATAAAGTACGATGAAGAGAATTCACAAACTTTTAATGCATGTCAGCATATTTAAAGGACAGCGTTTAATACACAGTTCGTACATTTTAAGTGATTTTTTTTTTATTTATTTAAAGCATCACACTGAATGTGGAAAATGAGGCGTGGCCGCCTTTCATTCCTTTTTCTACAGGTTGTTGGAAATCACCGACCATGAGCGTTGCCGGTGGCGACACAATAAATTCCTACATGAGTGAACTTTGATCCAGAGGTGGTAGAAAGTTGTTGCGCAGCAACCAATCACGTCTGACGTCGGCTGTGTATCATGTTTTATCACATAATAGTTTTTTTTTTGTCCCATTCTCATCTGAACGGTCGAACGTCAGAAAAAACAGTTTTACAGGCCTGCTGAACACCCGACATGATCAGCTTTCACAACATGCTTAAAAAATATGCAAATGATGAAAACATTGTAGATGATTCTATTGATTCTATTATTAATAATTTCCAAAAATTGTTTTTTCAGACCTCCCTTCTTCTCAAAATGGCCCATTAAAAACCTTAAAGTGGGACTTTGATCTCGGAGAACTTCAGTGAAGATCAGAGCAGCTAATTAATTCTGAAGATTATTGTGCAACTGTTTGAATGTTCACTTGCTAACACATCTCACAGTTCTCTGTGGCATTCAGAGAAGACGGTGTTTTGACATTTGCACCACATGCCCAGTTAAAACTGCTACAATGCAGTCCGCCTTGTTCTTTTCCTGCTTCGAGGATTTGCATAAAAGTCAAATCGTTTCAACATAATATACACAACATGCCTGTAATATTCTGAGCAGGCTCTGTTTTTATGAGAGTTGCAGTCAAAGCCAACAAAATTCCACAGAGCGTGCTGCACTTTTTTGCCGCGCTTCTTTGAGCAACTAGGCGACACGAGCACAAATCGTGCTAATCCTTGACACAATCCTTCACTGCACTGCTTGTTACTGACATACCCTCTACCTCACCTTTCTCCCTCCTTGGGTGCAACCAATTCTGCGGTAAATACCAAGTTGGCACAGGTGAGAGAAACTAAAAACCCATAAGAACAAGCCCTGCCATCCACCATATGTCACCTGCTCTCTCTCTTTCAAAGAGAGCGACTCAGGGTGAATGAGAAGCTTTTCATTTCTGTCCTGTTCTTTTCAAAATGCCGAATTTATTTAATTATACATCTATGTTCACAATTTTTATTTTTTTTTAATTAATTTTATCACTGAGCAAAACAAATACCGGTTATGGAGCGAGTAATGGGAAAGACTGTTGAGCCAGATATGGCAGTTGTGCAGAGTGTAGCTGTGAAGTTCCCTGTTGTGTGATTTGGCCTAGGTAGTTTACCACACATGAGCAGAACCACTATCGGCCAGCATGGGGCTTTTTTCCTGGGCGTGCAGCTTGCCTAAAAGCAGGCAACCCACAGAAAAAGTCTTGCAGGGCCAATGCTGCTGGCTCATAATGGGGGAAGCAACTGTGAGGCCAGACGGCGCAATTCCAGCTGTTGCATTTATTTATTTCAAATAGTTTCAGAGATGCACTGTATTGTAGCAAATTTTAACTTATTTAGTTTGTTATTATTTGTTTATTTGGGGAATTCATTATATTATGTATTGTATATAATTATAAAAATAATTGAAATGAGTAAAAATAAAGTATTATTCCAAAAATCCAGATAAATGTGTTCCTGGAATCTGGTGAGATGAAATTGTTTCCAAGCTGCATTTATGGAGTGTGAATTGAATTTTACCTCCCGCCGTGTGCAGATAGTTGCTTCATTATTTTGTGGGAAAAAAAAAAATATTGTCAAAGATTGAAAGAAAAACGAGTTTAAACGTCCAAACGTGCGTAATTGATGTCGCAGCAGCGGGAGATGAATGTCGGCTTCCAACAGGCGTAAACGGGCATTGAACACAGACGGAAAGTTCAAATAATTAAAAAAAAAAAAAAAACATGAACGTTAAGATAAGACTCCCATTTCTCACACAACACTGAGTCCTGTGAAACCGATGTAAATGATCTGGTCATCGTTTGCAGCAGGAAAAAAAACATCCTCCCCAGCTGAGCGGAGAATAGGTCAGAACCCTGAGAGAGAGATTGGATCTAAATTGCTCCAATCTTTGCGATAGATAACAGCAGAGGCACCCCCACTGCTGCTCTGCTGCACGGCTCCACGTTTCCACGGAATCACAGGAGCAGTAATGAGAGGGCCACAGGTTCGCTCTTCATTATTTAGTCTTCTAAATTGTCGCCCTTTGGCGTGCCTTTTTTTTTTACCATAACAGTCACCTCCCCCCTCTCCAAACCAGCAGCAGGACCCTCCGGAGCCACTAAATCAGCTGTGGGTGTTTGTTGAGGTTAATCTGTATTGTTCATGCCGATGTGAGAAAAGGGGGTGGGATCCCTTCAGCGTGCTGATAGCTGCCTCCTAACAGGCAACAAACATCCCGTGGCACATCTTGTTGATGTAGCCCTGCAGTGGGACTCTGTTTGTTGTGCTTGTGTCATGGACACAGAGATAACCTCACTCCAACGAGGAGTTTAATTGCTTGCCCCCTGTGTTGGCAGGATCAGAACAGAGGAGGAGGAGGAGGAGGAAGGAGCTCTGCAGCTCTCATGGGGCTCCATCTGAAAGCACACTGATATGACTGTACTGCAACAAATCGCTAAATATGTATTGGGATTATTTTAGGAGAAAGGAAATGACTTGTAAGTGATTTCAATATGAGTGTGGGGAAGCTGATGGAGGGTGGAAGGCTTAACAGCTCCACCTGGACCTTCTAATTTAACTGACTGAGCTGTTTGATTAAAAACAAACCCAAGAAGTTGGAGATGATTTCACATGGTTTTAACTTTAAATTAATTCAAACAGCCAGATATTACTGAAGGAGGAGTCACCTTGTTTTAGTGGACAGGTTACGTGGTGAATGATGTGGGTGGTGCTGATCCCTGACCACCAGCCATGGTCTGAATCACATATTTGAAATAATTCTTGGAGTATCAGACAACGTGATGCACCAAGAGTGAACAAAACCAGGAAAACTATGAACTTTCTGCACTCTGCAGCTTATCTAACCTTTACAGCCGAAGAGGTTTAACTCACGTCCATCTAATTGAATCTGTTAAACACTGAGTCAAAGTGTGTCTTTCACATTGTCACTAAACTTTAACAAAAAGCTAAATATCATGAATATTAAAATAGTTTTTTACCCCACAGCCATCATTGAACTGAACTCCACAAATCACTGCCCTCCTTCCTCCACCACGACCACCACCACCACCACCCTCCCAGCATAATCGCATCACTTCACACTAAAGAACTCAGCAGCTTTCAACTAACTGTTGAATATGCAATCAATCCGTACATATCTCTGTAAAACATCCAGTAAATATTTGAGGACAATAGGCAACAGCAGCTTTAAACATACTAGCTGTTCTTTGTCTTTAATGACTTTGTTCAAATCCCTTTTTGTATCATCCCACTGCTGCTGTACTCTGTCTATGAGTGGGTGAATGTGTGTGGACTGTTTGCACATCTGGCATATCTGATTATTTTTTGCAATTACAATAAAAAACATTATGTCTATTTGTGTTCCTCTAATTTCAATAAGCACAACAACTATTTCATCAGTTTACAGTTCAACAAAGGACAGCTCAAATATTTCAATGTAATACACAGTATGTAAATTCAAACATTTCATAAGGAAGTGAATATTCAACCAAGGCAGTAATATATCAGGGAAAGCAGGCTGGTGCAAAAAGAAGTCTCTGGAGAGACTGAAGAATGGATGCTGCCCAGCTTGTTGTCCGTGGTCAACCAACTTCCTTCAAACACTGATTAAGAGGGACTGCTGCCGCCATGACGACGCTGCCACAATAACCTGCCAGGCCTCCGCACACTTTCCTCTGAGATGCCTCCCATGAGTCTCTTGACATGATCAACATGAGGTCACATAGCGCGGCTGAGCTGTGAGGACAATAGAGCTGTATGACCAGCTGTGGGTATATGGAGCTGTGTCATCCTGGGGATGGCTACATTTCCACACTGTCACACGTGGAGACATTTATTTATGTCCACAATAAAAATAAATTTAAAAATAAATAAATTTAGGCAGACAAACTCTGCAAAGTACAAAAGCCAGTGAGATAAAATATCAGCACTATTGAATGCACCTCTCAAAATGGAATAAGCACAAAATAAACACCCAGTTTTAATAAAGAAGTAAATCCTCAACCTAGTCAGCGATATACTGAGGAGGTTAAATGGATACTGCACTCTTTGAAATTTATTGCAAAACAAAAACTTGGAGGAAAACTGGAGAGCGCTGATTGTTTTGCAGCCTTGAACATTATCAACTGACTGCTCTGCAGAAAGGCATATTGGACTCTCACGCCCACTCCATTCTTAACACAGCGGAGCGTTAGTCAAAATGAAAAACTGAACTTGTCATGTTTTCTTTAATTCGTGACACTTGATGGATTCTGGTACTTTCTGTGCTTTAAAGCACCAAAAACACTTCAAAAACTAGTGAACCAGCAACTTTGCTAACAGCCAAGTCCAACAACACAAGACACAGCCAGCGAATTTTACTGACTAGTCCAGCAGCAGTCAGCCCAGCTCGCTGTATTTTATTTCACAAAGTTTTCGACAGTGACTAAAAGTCAGTCCCAGATTTACTCTGTCCAGCAGCTTCTTGCTCCGTCACTCTCTCATTTTCTTTATTTCTTTGTACCTTCCTCCATAATTGTGCCTCCATTTTTAAATGCTCTGTTGTTATATCCAAACTGAGAAGCGCCTAATACAGCTCCTTTTTGTTGCAAGATGTGCTGAGAGGCCAGATTCAGAATTCTTTCTCTCCAACGAATTCACCCAAATCTTTTCCCATTTGCAGTTTGCTGCTCAAAGTCCCACATAGATGGACATTCATGAGGCACGGGTGGGTGGAAATTCTTTTCACAGCCCTGAAGGGGAAATGTAACCATATTATTTGTTCCTTTTATAGTGGGTGTATGGAGATATGTCGTCTCATTGTGCATGGCTTTTATGAACATGATATGAATATGGTTTGATTGCCACACTCCCCCCCGGGACCACATGGGCGCCATTTCATTTGTGTAACCTCAAACCGAATGTCAAGTTTAGTCAGTTGAAACCTCCACAGAGGACTCATGTCAAAGCTCTCTCACATAAACCTTTGATTCATCCGTACAGCGAGTTATCAGCAATGCTCAAAAATGAAGATTTGAACTCAATTCAAAGCCAAAGATGGAACACAGCCATGAAGGGAAAATGTAAATGAGGGACGCTTCTCTGCCATACCATCTCATGGCTCAGTTTGAGATGCACTCAGTTCTCTGGCCAGTTGGTCATTCTGCCTTTACCTTCTGTGTTAGGCTTGAAGCTTGTCATGATCGGTCCGCAACATTTTCCATATTTTCTGCATTCCACGATTTAAGTTTCAGTTTCTGTGTATCGTTATTTTTAATGATTTTCAGCTCACTCCTCAGGTTTCCTTATTATCCTCTTGTCGCTGCTAAAAAAGTAACATGCCTCATTTATTGTGGAGTACACGATTTGGGGGCTTTTGAACAAAAACATTAATGAACTGGATAGGATGAGTCACCACTCTTTGTGCAGAGCAGAAAAGTTCAGCTATGCATAAAAAAGTCTGGAATGTAGTTTATTTTACTGTTAAATGGAAATCTAAATTATTGATAGTCCTGTAATTGGAATGAAACGACATCCACATTTAATCAAACAATGTTTTAAGGAATAACCATGACAACCGAATTCAACTTGCTATGCACTCTGTTAAGCATGTTCTCCCGTGCAAGTTCACTATAAGCTCGTTTGTTGAATGTCATTAGCTTGCAATGCTCACCTCCCCATGCAAATAGAGCGCATTAATCATCGGCTCTGCTTTGCATAAAGGAGCCACCAAAATGCACACCGTTACCTCTAATGGGTAACATAGGATATGATGTGATGGAAGATCTCACTGGAACTCTTTAAGCCTCTTTTAATCACTGATTAAATTGATCAAATGTCAGACATCTACAGTGAACCCTGATGAAGTGTTTCCTGGGGATCAAAGCAACAAAGGTACTGTATTCTGACAACTGTAGTTTGATACTTTCTAGATGCCCATTAAAGTAATGCTTGATGAACCTGAGAGTGTACCATTGTTAACATAATTATCTCATTGAAGATAGTAATTATATCGGGTTCAATATAGACATTCTCATTATTATATAATGACTAATTACTTCTTAAGTGAATAGCATGCATCCTATGGGACTCTTCGCGGATAGATAGCAGGAGAGTAGATTTGTCTTCTCGTCTTTTTAGTTTAAATTAACATATTTCCTTTCATTACATCACCACAGTGGATCTTCTTCTATTGCATGTAGTCTAACACACTTTCATACGGTGCTTTACCTGAGCATACGTCCACGATGTGTGTTTAGTATCCAATGCTGTAAGCCGTGGATACTCTTGGAGTGCCTCACAAACACATAAAACCACACTGTGCAGAACACTTTGTGATGCTTGAAGATGTAAAGGTTCCTTTTGACACCAAAATAGGACTAACGTGGATAAAAATGTACTAAAAACGCAGTTCCAGGTGATGCAAAGTGTCATTATTCCGACAACTGACATTTAAACATGAAGGGACATGTCAAGATACTATAAAGTTATCCATAATGATCACCTTTATGACGCTAAAATGTCAAAATCTCAAAGACTCTTCGGCGAAAGCTAAAGTCAAGGTGGATGTGATCTTGAGTCATAATGAAGCAGGTTTAATAGCTGCTATTGGCTGCACTGCACAGCTGCGTAGCTGTTCTCAGGCGTCCTAAAGGATCTGAATGTCTGCAAAGTTAAAGTCATTAAGGTTTCATGATTGATAGGGTTCTTTTTTTTATTTTTTTTTCTGCATTAGTCAATATATTGACATTCAGTAATACCCTCTCTACAGAGTAATATTCATCTTTAGTGGCAGGGTCTGCCATTCCCACACTGGATTCAAATTGCCTAATTGAGTGATTGAAATGATGTACGCCATGATTTCTCCTAAATGATACGAGCCTGTTTACTGTTCTTTTCTATCAGCTGTATTAGTTGCTGCAAATTGAAGCACAACATTTCCCACTGATGCTTCTTCATGTTAAGGGCCCAACCAAGGGTGTCTTTTATTGTGAATGATTCAGAGGAAATGTATGCTGCCAGTGCTTTGTTTTCATCAAAATGAATGTATCCAACAAATTAACTATTACAGGTAGTGAATCAAGTGGGAGCAGCCACAGTACTGTGTAATATAAAAATAGTTTCATATGATGCACTATTGTTTATTTCGGTGAATCTTCATGGCAACATTCTGTCATTTGAATGTCGGTTTGCATCATGCAGCAGTGACGCAAGCTGCAGGCAGGAAATTTGCATGCACAAATAAACATGGAGAAGAATAAACTTCTGGATGTGTTAAATCTGCACAAATGTAGCAATACACAACTGCAATCCAAAGGAAGAGGAAGACCTGTCCGGATGGACACAGTATGGGGATGAAAGCTTCGACACAGACCAAAAACTTGTCTACCCAGCAGACCCAAACGCCAAATATCCGCAAGAATCACATCACACAGTAAGGAGAGTTTACAGATAACAGCCACAACCGGACAGCTGACCGCTCCAAAGTAACCCCGGACCTAGACACTGTAAGACGAGATAATGGCCGTCATCGAGGTTACATCTGACAAGACTGTTGTGTGACTTGGAATAGGAAACTTCTACAAATACAACATGCCAACAAAACGGTGCAGAGGTACACCAAAGACACAATTACAGCCACCTACAACAATGCCTGTTCATGATAGGCATTTTTGTTTTTAATAAGAAGAAAATAATAAATAAAATGGGTGAGCCAAAGCTAAGCACTGTGTTTAGTGGTCCAGTGGCATGTGGGTGAAGTATGCTTTCAGGGTTTTCTGGCAAAAAGCCCTGAGGACAAACGTCCCCCATGAGAATGCCCAGAATATTCCAGGTTGTCTACCTTTTTTTAGCAAAATGTAAAACCAACCCCCCCTCCCTTACTTTCTGTGTTCTCTGGTCATATAGTCACAATTCCAGAAGTCCCAATGGGTTTAACTTACAGTGACTGTTACTTTTTAAACTCCGCAGCAAAGTGTTAATAACTTTCACTTATTTCTTTGGTTTAAAGTAGTTGCAATCAAAACTGCAGGTGAGTGTGAAGCCTGTGTAAATGCCAAAGACTTTTCTCACTGGTTATAGAGTATACGATACCTGAGTCTATGTTACTTCATTAAATAGAAGTCAGCCCATCTTTCAGCCACTAGATTCATCATAAATATGCAGTTATTGCTTTTCAGTATTGCGGTATAATTTCAAAATCAATGCATGATGAATCTCCTAAATGACAAACATTGCATAGTGGATTAAAGGTCGGTGAGATTGTCTTGATCCATCTCACTTAGCGTGTAAATGAGAACTGAGACAGCGCGGGTTATTTGATGTAAATATACTCCACTGAGGTGGTGAGATGAACACTCTTCCCTGAGGTTGTGAACGACTTAGCCAAACAGCAGACCAGAACTCAATGATGCCTGAAAGCATCCCCCCATTAAGATGAGCTTTTCTTTCTATTTAGTCCATTGCCACCTGGGAAAATTACACGCTTTTGAAGAAGTGATTTAAGCAGCAGTGAGCGGAAGTAGCGGCTTTTACTGAGTTACCACTTACCACCTGAGTGGTCTGAAGAAGCTGCAGAACGTGAAAAAAAATCATCTCCTATGCACACTGCAGAAACTCAATAAATCTCAAAAACATGCCGATCTGATTTGCCATCCCAGTGCTCCAGTGTGCAACATGGTGTTGTCCAATTTAAACTGTCATCATGACAGTCTGAAATAGACAGGATTAGTTAATAACCATGCACAGACAATTTTGGATGAATGGCTCACTCCATCCCAATTCAATTGGGAAAAAAAAGAACTCTATTAACAGTCAATGGGATGTACGAAATAGTCGTACCAATCATTTGGGTTGCCCAGATCGGCAGAGTTAATACCCAAACAGCATTGCTTTTTTTTTTTTTCTCCTGCAGGATGCATCTCATAACAGCTGTGTTTAGCAGATAATCAAAAGTCTGAGAGACTGCATGTCTCAGCTGCATCGTTGCCTTTTGCAATCCTTGATGCAGTTGTTTTGAACACTGATGGGTATGACCGCGTCCTTTCCAAAGGCAAAGCGTTTTTAATGTGAACATTTACAAAGAAAGCCACGTTGTATTTGTAAAGTGTTGACTGCTGGAAAGGTGCCCTATATTATGTGTGTGTGTCTGCATGTAGCGGAGAAAGCGGTTTTGGTTTTCCTCTTTGAAATCCATGCAGAGCGAAAATGTAACACGGTTGCAAAACAATGAGGTCAACGATGAGGTCTCGCAGTATTGTGTTTCAAAAACTGTTCCAGCATGGATCTGATCCTCATTGATCGTTTTCTCAGCAACGATGGGTCGACTTGTTAGTCTTGTTGTCTGGCATGATTTGCTATTCCTACCTTCCCTGTATATCAAAGCACTCCTTTTCTTTCTGTTTGACTTAGCAGACTCATCCTTAAGGATGTCGAGTATTGATCTGTTGTCTGATCTTTCATGGAGTGCACTCAATTCCAGACTGATAGACTCCTGTTGTATTCCCACAGACCAAACCAGCTAACTGAAAGGGAACAGGAGGTGTTACTGTAAACTAGGTCAGTAATACTTACATTACCTCCTCTTATTAGTTATAAGAATTACCTCCACACCAGATTGCTTTCAGCCCAATCCACCGTTTCTTTAAAAATTCTCTTTTTGCAGTTGTTCTTTCTTCTTTTAAGCCGACAGCTCCAGTCAGGCTTTCAGAGGATCAACTGCGCTTAAATTGTCCCAGACAGGTGACATGTAGAGGTTACCACAATTGTCATTGCATCACATAAATCCCACACAGTTGCAGTTAAAGAGTGTGTGGGCCTTTCTGAATTGTCTCAATGGATAATGTGAAGAGCACTTGACTGCTTTGACATACTGATGTAATAAAGGATCCGGTGCAGTGATTATAACCCTGTCAGGAAGAGCTTTACATGGATTTCTAATGGAACAAGTGTAATCTCTCAGTGTCTGATGATTAATGTAATTTGTGTTAGAAACTATACAACCTATTGCTCTATGCTCAGCCAGTTCTTGATACGCTGAGGGGGCATAACCCTTTAAAATGGTAGCACCCATCAGCTGAGCTGGACTCGCCTTTTAATGACTATTGTCGCTCACATTACAGTCTGTACAACATTAAACGTTGTCGATTAAAAAGTGCATACAAATGAAAATCCAGTTCTTTCATGTAGATGCCAGCATTAAAAATTAATCACAATCTAACTCTGCGTTGCTTATTGGCTAATACCTGAACAGAATTTGAAGATTTCGGATGTAACCTTGTTAAAAACAAAACAGTAGGAGTTGAGATCAAGTTATAAGAGGCTGAGCATTCCTAAAGAATGAGGCTGGAACAGTACAATGGACAGTAGCGTGGAAAAAGCCAGTAACCACAAAGAAAGACAAACTTTCCAGCCACAGAAGCATTTCTGTTGTACAGCAGCGTGCTGAAGTAACACCAGCCTGTTATCGTGCTCACGATGTTAATATGCTGGTTTTAAGCCATTTTAATTTCGTTTGATAACGGGATTACATTTGCTACTAAGCACTAAAAACAGTAAAACTGAGGCTCATGGATGTCTTTAGTCCCGCAGGTATTTAAAATCAAAGGATTGGACAATATGGAAATGGGAGTTAAGGGATCACCAAAGATATTGCATTTCATCCTGCGGGGAACAGAAATGTGTCTGCCACATTTCATGGAAATCTATCAAGTACTTTTGTGATATTTCAGTCTGGACCAGAGTGGTAAAAGTGACAAGCCGCAGGCAGCAGGAGTAGACATTTGAAAAACAAAAGGCAGCACATGCAGGAAGACAGGAAGAGGAATATCTGCATTTGAGGGGTGCTGATGAACAACAGACCGAACAGATGTGAGAGTGTGGGAATGTGAACACTGCACACGTGGACACACACACCTACGCTCAAACGATGCAGGCTTTGACATTGTTTGCATTTGACAGTGCATACAGATGTGAATGCTGGCAGTGCGTAAGGCCGAGATAAACAGACCAACACAAATATACGGCTGACCTTGACCCAACTGAGCTCATAGCAGAGCTGGCTCTTCCAATGTTTTCTAACCGTATGTATGTTCAGCGTTCACCAGATCACAGCCGGGACACGGTCCCGTTAAATCCCTGTACAGGCGTCGTACTAACAATGAACACCAAAATCATCAATATGCCAGTCCCATACTCTTTAAACAACCCAAAGCAAACAGAGGGGACAGCTAGGACATTACTTTGGAATGAGGACTCTTTAGAGAGATCACTGACTGACAGACTATGGATCCCCTCATTAACTATGTAGTACTGTTGATCAGGCAGAGCATTCATGAAAGTCTGCCTATACTTGCAGTCATTTTAAGATTTGGCTGATGGTCAGATTTTGAGGTGAGCACAGGTAAAAGTGTCTCTGTGAGGCTGCGCCGAGGCACTGCTAATGCCAGCATGCTAACATCCTCACAGTGCTGTGATGTAATGATGTTTAGCAGGGATAATGCTAATGCATATAACATGCTAATGACAGGTGCTTTATTCACGATCCACTTGGCTTTGCAGCTGTCATATGACTATCACTGCCTGTTCAGTGTGGACCCTTTACCCCTCGATCCGAGCAGACACAGCTCTGTGACTTCTCCATGCGACTTCATAACACATCAGTGTTTCAGAAGAGTGTTTTGATCAGACTGTTTTGTGCGTCTGCCATGAGTAAACAGGTTCCCTTTTGTCTGTTTTTATGATTGGAAGTCTATACAGGGTGTTTTATTTTGAAGTTGACCAGGTTCTCTAGGCTGTTTCTGCGTCTCCCATTTCCTCTGTGCTGGTTGCCGCATCCATCAATAACCGAACAGCCGCATATTCTCTGTGGAGCGGAGATGCTTCTGGGCAGAGATGCTTCTGGGATTCTTCTGAAATACATGGCAGCACTTCTGGCACACACAATCATTGTCCAGAACGGGTGCGATCAGCTCCACTAGCCGCGGTGCAGCCAGAACACACAGCAGCACCTGCTGGGAGTGAATCATTACTATCTGTTGAACTGTGGCCTCACACTCCTGCTGATTGTCTCTGTACTGATGCACTAACACACCCTCACCAATGCAAAAAAGCAAAATATCAAACTGGAGCTGTTGATTATAAAAGAGTGTTGTGATTGGGATGTTAATAATCTATTCAGAATGCCACTTCAGGCTGAAAAATAAAATGCACAAGCAACAATTTAAATAGCAGTGGTTTCTTGACTAAAAGGAGTATTGTCATAGCATGATACCATATGACAATTGCAGTATAGAACCTGAATGTCAGCCTTTTCCCCGCCGAAAATCTGGGCGACAAAACCCAGGCTTGGCATCTACTTCTAAGCTGAGAGCATTATTGTATATCAGGTGTCACATTCACTGCCCAGGGTGTTGAATCTGTCCCGGGTGATTAGTGATGGCCAATAACTGATCAGCTTCATCATTTTCCTCACCTGTTGACAACATTCTACCTTATTGTGGAGATGCCAACACCAGGCCTGCAGTCAGTTCTGCCTCTTTCAGGAGATTTATTAAGTTAGTTCAGTTGTAACTAACCCAGTTCGGTTAGTTTTCTCTGCCCATTCTCACAGTAGATTTTCTTGTTTTGTGTTGGCTTCAGCAAAGATCTGTAATCTAATGTCTGTGGCCAGTTCACTCAGTTTTTTTCTCCCCATGCACACAGCAGCTTTTCTTGTTTTGCTTCTGCAAAGATCTGCAACACATTCAGGTATTGATAGAATAACCATTGACGTCTGCTCATACATTGTACAAAGCAGCTTAATCAGTCAGCTACAGGCTGCTGCCGACGCTTTGCCTGAATCTGAATGTAGAAAACAGTGTAATTATTTCAACCCTTTGAATTTAGCAGCAGTTAAATTCAGCCATCTATCTGCCTGGATGTTATTGGATGCACCTCATACAGGTTAGCATATTTTAGGATCAAAGGTTTTACTCACACTCCCCTTAAGGGTGTGTGCAGCCTGGCTCTGTGCAGTGCTGTTGAATGTGAAATGTGTTTTACAAAGAAGTCATTTGGATATTCAGGTTCTTCCACAAGAGAAGTCTGAGCACTAAGTAAGGTGGAATGCATGGTTTGGCTGATAGCTTTATAACCCTCCTTAAAATGCTTTGCTTGTCCCTCTCGACTGGCTCTGCAATTTTAAATGTTTAATGGCTCAGCGCTATTCTTATTAATGCTGGCCATTTTCCCATCTGAGTGGACTTGAATCCGTCGATGCTCAATGGTTCATATTCATTTCATGCTCTTTTTTTTTTTTGTCTTATTACCGGTGCCACAGCACTGACCACGCTTGTGTTATATCCTGAAATTCAAAACCTGCTGTTGTAGAACAGTGCACCATTTCTTCATGTTTGCTTTATGCCGTATTACATTTTGCTTTTTGAAGGATCATAAAACTTAAGCGAGTATTGTCTGTCGCTAATTATACTTTGTGTGTCTGTTGCAAGAAAGTCGTCACCGTAACGTGACGAGCATGCAACCTGAAAACGCTTCTCCAGAACATCTCAGTAAGACCAATGCAGCTGTGCATCAGTCTCCTGCTATGATACCTGTTTTGCATAATTAGCTGTTGGTACCTCATTAACGGATATATAGAGAAGCTCGTCACTTAGCACCTAAACGCGTGAGGCTCCTACAATCAAGGTCAGTTCAGAAATTAGTTTAATCTGTTACTGCCCAAGACGTGACAGATACGAGAACGTCAGGTAATTGCTTCTTTGGAAAAATGGAAGAGTTCTATGAAGTTAGTCATCCACAAGGATGAATATTATAAATTGCAGAGAGGAACAAATTAACTGGGTTGATATATTATATCTCAGAGAGTGTGGGTTTCTGTCAGACTGCTACACTGTGTTCTGGCACATGTTTAGTGTATCTGATGTGAGTCCATTAGTGCTTTGATGATCAGTCAGGTTGATGGGTCAGAACAAACAGTGAGGATGCAGCCACGGCGTTCTGAAGTGACAACTGTTGGCGGAAATGTCAAATGTGAAAACAAAACACTTGTCCATGAAATGAATGACTACAAAGCACTGCTGTTTTTATAGTTTTGCATTTGTATGTTCCACGGCCAAAAAATAAATGGCAACGAGGAAAGCAGCGGCAAATGAAACGGTAGCCACATCTCAGAGGATAAAACGGCGGCTTTCAGTGTGAACAGACACTTTGACAGAGCTGTTTCACTCAAAGTTGATTAACAAACAAATTATTCAGAGGCAGGGCAGTGTCGTGTAATGTGCACTCCACTCCTCGCTAACACGTTGTGTTTTTTTCTATGACTTATGTAAGTGTTTACAATTTCAGTTTAAGTAATTCAGCTTTGTAAGCAACTCCACTTTTGGCGGGTCATTTGGCAAAAGGTTCAGGCTCAGGAGAGGCAGCTGGCCTCCAACATAAATGGAGGAATATGCATTCTAATGAATCCAAGTTGTCGTTTTCATACGTATCCTTTTAGATGTCTTCTTCAGTAAACGAGCTACACATTCAATGCACGGGGTCTCGTTTCCGCTGTTCATACGTGTGTTTCATTCAGAGGAAGGGTCGTGTGAGTGTTGCTGCTTTGTTGTTGAGTTGTTAAAGACATTGATGACCTGGAAAAACAGATGACTTAATGATGTAACACCTGGCCTCGTGTGACTTCGATGACTGCAGTCCACATCTGAGTTCAGGCGACCTCAAAGACTGTTGTTGCACAACAGACCTCAGGTGACTTTAACAACTCAGACGGAAGTGGTCACGACAACACGAAGCCCCAACGAATGTGGAACCAAGTGGAAACAATGGTCTTCACGGATCTGCAAGTCCAGGTGTCCCAGGTTTAACCTTTCTCAAAAAATAAAAGAATGATGTAATCTGAGTACAACCTTCTGCAAAGTCACTCTGGTTCTTTTTTTAAAAACGTGTGGACAGCAGTTTCCTATTGGATGCCTACCGGACTTATAATTGAAGATATAAACAAGCACCACTCAGCACTGCTCTACGAAACACATTACTACTTGTAATGTTGACATGTTGCTAGTACTGCTGATTCTGAGCTCATATATGACCCTTTATAATGGAGCTGGACACATTTTGACACCGACCCATTAGGCTTAAACGGTTCTGAGCAATGATTAGACCCTTTCTGCTCCACATTTCTTAGTACCAATAACACAGTTAGCCAGAGGGGAAGAAAGGTTTCTAGTTTCTGGGACAGTTCCTTGTTATTCAGTGCTGTTAGTTATTCTGTCATTACTAGCGCGCCTGTCTCTTTCAAAGACTGTCTCCGTGGGTTGATGCAAGGGTGCAGCGCTTCCTGTCCTCTGTAAATGAACGCTGATGTTTATTGAAGATCTCTTTGGCTCCAGCTGAAAACTCATTATAAAAACTTCCAACATAACTCAGCAATATGTTGAGGTCTGGTAAGCATGGCCCAGATCGATATAGGGAATCAATTCATGTCACTGTCTGCATTAGCCCACGGTAAATGTAAAGCATCTTTTCAAACAGAGGGCATAAACGCCTTCCAGGACAAGAACCCTGTGTAATAGGGGTGCTCTTCTCTTCTAAGTTTGCTTCGAGGTCAGAGAAGATCACTTGACATGCAGTTGTGCTGTCTGACACAGACAAGTATAGGTTAAAGTTCTGGGTTAGACACAGAGAAATATCAAAGCAGGAGCAGAGTACCACATGTGAGCACTGGATGCTTTCTACACAACTTGACCCGACACACGCTGACCTTGACCTGGCCTGACATCCTGTTGAACGAGGTAGTGTGAGGGAGTTTGTCTGCAGTGAGAGAGTAAGAGCTGGGACTGTTCTCACTCTTTGTATTCCTGCTGCCTTTTATATTTCCAATTTGCTTCTTCTAGTAACATCTGCATCCTTTCAGTCCAAGGTTCACAGCACGCATCTAAAACATCTGACAATGGTTCAGAAATTAGCAGGATTTTGACTGAATACTGAAAATGTCATTGTGTCCAATTGTTTTCTTCAGGCCAATGTGCTTTTCTAATATTTAATACAAAGCAGAACCCTAGCTTTTTCTTTAATATTTTACAGATATGCTCTGTATTAATGTTTAATGCCTTTGCATTGGGTATACTCACTTCTAAATCCTCTGATGTTCATCTTTTTATTTATTTTTTTCCTACAATGGCGATACGGTAGAATGAGTTGTCCAGTTTTCCTCAGTGGATGGAGTAGAGGCTAAAGAATACTTCAGGATATTACACCCAAAATGCATAATTATGTTGTTGTTGATCTGTGTGTGGGCCTTTATTTATTGAAAACTCACTCACCTCTTCAGTGAGTAAGGGTCATTATGAAATCAACCAGCCACATAGGCCAAGCACCAAAAGTCAAGTGAGATGTGTAAATACTACTGGCCCACTTTGGGTGAGCTAATTATGCAAGAGTAGTCTAATAACACAGGGTGGATGTGTTGTCAGATGGGCTACATCAGTATAGAGTATAAATTAAGTATATCCACTTCTCCAGACACACAACAGCACACCTCAGGTCTGCTGATGATCTTTGTCCATTTTTAGATTAGCCAGGAGGCAGCAGAGGCAGGACTGCTAAGATGGCGACCACCAGAGACACCACACTGAGCTTCACCTATGGCTTCAGAATATTTTATACTATCTATACGGGTCCAAGTCCAACCTGCGTCATTCTTTATTCTCCTTTTTCATAGGTGGCATATCAAGAATAGATAGCAAGACAAAGAGAGTGAGAACAAAAGTTTTATTAACTCCTTTTTACTCTCTCCTCTTTATGAAAATAGCAAAAATGTGTGTTTTTGTATAACACACACACATCACGCTCCACTCACCCATAGCTAACTCGAACAGAGGCCACAAAGCTGCTCTTCTTCCACAGTGAATAAACTCTTTGTGTCACTTGGTGTGAAAAATGAAGTAAACACAGATTTTATGACCAACACCTTATATTTCCAAATGGACTACTTTGAATTTCAACTTTTTAAAACACTAAATACATCTTAACTTCAACAAATCCATTGTTTGTTTTTTTTTATTTTCTAGGAGCAGAAAATCCCTGAGCAGAACTTTAGCCAACATAGGTAAAGAGTGTTATGAGATAGTATTCTCTCAGGGTGAGAATTTTAAATTAGACAGGAAGTAATTAGCCTCACTTCCAATATTTAGAATTTGCAGCATCATAAATTAGCAAGCCTTACTTCCAAAGAAAGGGGAAAAACAAACAGCAGCAGCCTTCCTGAGGGATAAAAGCAAGAGGAACTAATACATGCATACAAAAAACATTTAGAGAAAAAGCAGTATCCTCTAATGACTCCACCTATGAAAGAGAGCATACCTTCATTTTTTCTATTCCTGTTTGACAGATTAAAGGAACACTGATTAATTGGTCTCTCTGATGCTACTTTTAATGAACAGCGAGGTCGGACCGTTGGGGGCAAATTAGCTTGATCCTCTTTTTGCAGAACAGAATTAATGAAACCCCCGTGGATTAAGCTGAAGTGTGCCCTGTATCCACGCTCATGTGCAGTTAGAATACCTCACACTGGTAGCAACTATTCCAATATTTGCCCGAACTGAGAGTGTAAGGGTTCAGCAGTTAGCCCTCGTGATGCAGTAAAGCTCCCATTAATGAGATTATCAGGCACTAATGAAACTTCATCTGTATCATTACATCTTCAACATCAGACCATAAAATACTTAAAAAAAAAAAAAAGGACGGGGGGATTTTAAGTCCTTCATGAATCATCTTTGTGATAAGCTCTGAATTACAGCATTAGATTTATTGACTGCATACTACTGTGCCTAGAACTTTCTCTAAAGCCAGCGCATAGTAATTTCCACGTGCACTGAGTCATACTGCTGTGTATAAATAATCTCTTTAACCTCTAGGCCTGGGAGCTTTCATCTTTTGAAAATCAGAGGAAGCGAGAGATCGATGCAGGACTTGCAGAACAATGTATTTTCACACCACTGTACCGAGAGCGGTGAGACTGCAGCCGTTCGTTTCTTAGAGTAAAGCAGAGGGTGTCCTCAAGAGCAGTTCAACTGTAGCAGCCTCGGTGTTTGTCAAACTCACAGAGAGCTGCAGGGGAGGAGATGTGATGCAGAGGAGAGAAAGCGGGGATCAGGGTGGTATGGAACTGTTCTCAGCAGACGACTACAGAGAACGACATGTAATACCGTAGTAGATTGTAATGGAAAGAAACCTAATATCAGCCTCTGGCAACTAAAGCGTGACTAACATTTGATGAGGATGTTTTGGCAATTCAGTCAGTCGGCTAAGGTGAGGAAAAGATTGTAGTCTCGGTCGAACCTTCATAAACATTTTATTTGTTTTGTTCTGGCTACTCGGGGCAGCCAACAAGCTGCAAATACAGCTCTGATGTATTGACCTTTTATTCTTCTTTTTTGGTTTGTTAGTAAATATTAAATATAAATAATATATTAAATATTTAATCTCTATTTTGGTTCCCACCAAAAACAGTTAAAAAACGCTACATTGAGCAGCAATAATGAAAAAATCACTGCTGACTTTAAGTATAAGACAGAATGTGTTTGCTTTCTCAATATTTAGCCTAAAGACACAAAGCTCATCCTCCAGCGTTAAAGCCCCTCACAGGAACAGGTCACTTTCTGGGCCAGGAAAAAAACCATAAACAATCCAGAGAGTAATCTGAAATCATTTAGTCGTCTTCATGAATGATGTTCGGGGGACAGGTTTGCACTACAAAGAAACATGTTTGGTTACTTGTTCCAATGTTGAACAATCTCTTTACAACCTAGCTTCTTTCGTGTCATGTGACAGTTTGTGCAATTATCATATGAAAAGACTTGAATGGAACTGAAAGCACACATCACGCTGCCAGTGAGATACGAATGAAAAATCACAACAGTAACAAAACATGCAATTCTGTTTCTTTCTAGCAGACTGCAGTGTTACACACTCCTCATGAAAATAGCAGAAATAAGAGGTACATAGTCTGATGGTGTTAAGTACGGCTCAGTAGAGCCAGATAGGGTCAGCTAGAAAGAAATTATAGACCCAAGGCCATAACAGTGGCATCGTGTCTACGAGATTTGTTTTCACAAACCAACAGGAAAGCTGTTTTCTAACACATGTAAAAAATAATAATGCATGTGTTATCCATGTGTTAACACGTGGCAAAAATCCTGAATATATATATATATATATATATATATATATATATATATATATATATATATATATACAGGATTTTTGCCACTTAACAGCAATATGAATTTACACATTGGCAGCACGAGATATTGGCACGTTGTTATCACATGAATAAATATATCCCAATGCCGACAAGTCGCAATGAAATAAACTCTGCTCAGTCCTCTCAACTCCTTTCTAGTAGGTATAGCTGTGTGGGTGGAGGTGTGGAAGAGGTTCAGCCATGTTTCTTTCGACCTTGTGGGAGGATTCTGGTTTTGACTCTTAAATGTTTGATCTATCTCCTTTTATAACCAGAGACCGAAGACCCCACGAAAATTAAAATTTCGACAGATTGAATAAATGTGCTTCCGTGGGCTCTGTGGTTCACATGCATGCTGTGTTTTCTCTGAATGCTAACCATAATTTTGTCAAGTTTGGCTTTTAAATCACTAATTACTTACCGCTGTGCCTCGAGCCTGATTAGCATTTTCCGATCGACTGGAGGGAGCAGAGTTTGGTTGTAGGTTGATTTTATTCCACAGTAGCAATGTTTTACTCGACATCTTCACATCTTTTCTGAAAGAACTGTACAAAGTCATGTTATCGAAAAAAAAAAAAGTTTTACAACCACAGCGTCGTCAGAACATTTTGGACATTGGTCAAAAATAATATTGAATACAAATTATATGACAATGCAGTTCTTTGGCTTTGGCAGTGAATATGCTTGCTTTTATGCACTCAGTGGGTACAGTGGGGGCAATTAGCTAGCAATCAAGGAGCACATAATGTTTCCCATACAGAACATAAAAACAGATCTAAGCAGGTGGTGGTTGAAGTGGTGTGTCAGCAAAAGAGGCAACATTTTGATGGCATGCATCAACAACTGCAGTGCCGGACAGACCGGAGGCTCAGAGTTCAGATGGACTACCAGTTTTGCAGTGTGGGCAGTGAAATGTTGTGAACACACTGTATACATTTTATTTTGTTAACGTGAAGTGATGGTCTGCAGCATGCAGTTGGGTCCAGCACTAGCCTACACATTACTGCCATAATTGCATACTAGTCACCTGCCTCAGCCTCTGTGACTATTAGCAGTTTTGACAGAACCGCAGCCAGCCACATTGTGACATCCGTCGTTTCACAGTCTTCAGGGAATACTAGTGAGCGCTCTGCTGGATCAGACCAATAGAGCATAGCCAGCAAATGCTTCCTGACTGAACTTACATAGCTCATTGATGATGACATGTTTCATTCGGATGATGCAAGTAAATCAAGATGGTGCCTTTACGCTTACATTTTCAAAAAAAAAAAAAAAAAAATAGGCCTTAGGTAGAGAACACTGGCTGGCTCGTTCTATAAAGCTCTGGCACATTCACAGATCCCAGCAGCAAGGTTGCGCTTTTTATGTGCGCCCTGTCTTGCATCCTTCTGGCAGTTACCAGAACACATTTTATCTGTGGGGGTATATGACTTAATATATCTGAGAGTGTATATCTATGTGCTTTTCTCACAGTCTCTCTCACAGTATACATTTTTATAGCTTGAAGAAGTCGAAGGAGGGAGGTGGTGGTGGTGGTGGTGGTGGCACTGATGGTGAGCGGTGTGCGGGGGAGGGCAGTCGAGGGGAAGGTGGGAGGGGGTTCTCTAGCTACGGTATATAATATCTTGATAGCTTGGTGCCACATGTGACATTGCAGAGAGGAAATTCATACTGAGGGCTGTCATATGGTGGGTGGATATGGCGTCCATAAACCCCTGAGGGTGTGAGAATGATAAAACCCTGTTTTGTTGTATTGCAAGGGAGAATTCTCCCATTAACTTTGGTTTGATTGCATATAAACATGGCATGCAGGCGGTGGAGTCCTTGTTTCCAGAAATCCCTGGCTGAGCGCTGCTGTATCTGCTGCCAAGTGAGGTAGGTTACATGGCTGGGAGCAGCGTAGCCTCAGCCATGGATGGCAGCCTGCAAAGACCACTGTGCGGTGCCAGGGTTACGGGTATGTAAAGGGAGGCAAATGTGCCCATTACACTCAGGCAGCCTCCCTCACCAGCCGAGTGTGATCTGCTGCTCGCTCTCTCCCCGTCTCTGTCCTTCCTTCCATTTGGATCGGGCTCCCCTGCTCCAAACGCCTTTCAACCGCTTCCCCCTTTATCACACTGATACACTCTCTTACCAAGTATATAAACACACTGACTCACTCGCGCACATACACAAATTCACAGCCTTCAATCTATCCCATGCTGTCCAGACAAATCAACAGTTGGAGCCAGAAGCTTTCTGCCCATCTGGTCAGTCATTTCCAGCCGGTCCCAGCGTGCAAAAAGAGAGAGAGAGCCATCTAATCCCCATCCTGCCTCCGCACTAGAGGGTTCTGATAGTTTCCCCCAGTCAAAGTCAAGAACGGTTGAATACAACTCTACCACACGGCTGCCAAGGTCACCAAACTCTCTAATCTCTCTCCCTCTCATTCTGTTTTGCTTTTTTTCTTTCCCACTCATTCTCCCTCTGTCTCACACTCACCCACACACCTCTCGCTCTTTTCCTCTCTTAGTCACATGGCACACACATCCTGTGGAGGTTTGATTGTATGAAATCCAGGGGGAAAGGCCCGCTTTGCAGACACAGCAGCTGATGTACTGTACTCCACAGTGATTAGTGTGAGGCCAGCTTCCTCTGAACTGTCAAGCCACGGGGCAGAGAAACTTGGGAAATTTGTACCCTCAAATATCGGAGCAGATTACAAAGTTAACTTTAGAGCACTTTTTTTATACGTGCTGGAGTTGATTTGGCTCAAATCAGAACTTGTTACTGTTGCTGTTGCACTTTTTTCCCTGCTGGCCTAGTTTGGGCATAGAGGAATGAATCATAAACAAAGCCATGTTTTCAAGATGGTAGGGCTTTTATTGCAGAATGTAATATTGTGTTATCCATATTCTCTCTGCCTTCTGGCCTGTATGCTCTGGCTAAATAAAACTCACAGTGGCGTGCTCACTTATAATTCTGTTAAGGAAAAAGTAAACACGAATGCATTACCGAGAACGGTGACAATTTTCAAATCAGCGTTTATTGCTTATGAGATTTGCTTATTCCACTGTGGATCTCCTTGGTTGACTGTTTTCTTTTAATCTTTGTTTGGTCAGGGAAGGTCGGCTGGAGAGGCACATTCATTTTCATCCAGCTACTGTACACAGAGCTCACACCTGGGGAGCTGCGCGCTATAGCCATTGTTTTCAGTAGCTGGCCAATGAGCAGCTCCACTGGAGCAATGGGAGGTTAAATACTTAACTCAAGGGCACCTCCATCTTAGGTGTCATGGGAGCGTGCATAGGTACCCGTTCTCTTTGCCAAATCAAAGTTTCGATCAGGTCCAGAGGTTTGAAGCATTGACCTTCCACTCATAAGCTGTAAATACAGAAGTGACCTGAGAAGACCTGCACGTCAGACTGAGCAGGAAGCCTGTTTGACTTGGAAACAAATTTAACTGTGATCAGTAGCTTATAGTGAACACAAGCGGTGCTTCTATATTATTTACTTTGTCTGTGCACCCAAAATTCTACTAATCCAGCAAATGCAGCCACCATAGAGGATGTGGCACTGTGACTGTGCTGTATGTGACGTAGGAGGTAAAGAGACACAAAGAAAAGTTGCTGACAGACTGACCACAGCTCAGCATAGCAGGCTTGTAGTTAGAGCTGACCATGGTAATCAGTCATGACCAGTTACTGTTCGATTTTCTGTGTTTCAGTGGAACCGGACAGAGTCCGCTGGAGCGGCTGAGGCTGAGACAGTGTTGTAGCCAAAACCACCTAAACCGAGACCGAGTCATGACCAAGAACAAAGTATTGTAGAGACCAAAACCAGACAGTATGCAGCCTTCTTAAGTAGCTAACATCCACCAAAGGTCTTGAGGCATAGTCCCAGTTGTCTCATTAAGTGTTGCATTGCAGTATTTACTATACATATATACTGCTGTGTTTTCTCTGGACTCTTTGTGGTTTAGGGACATCAGCCAAATCTTTACAGAGGATTTGGCTGATGTCTCCTCCCAGACAATCATGATTTTTTCCTCCTGTTTCCTGAATTCATTTCTTTGAGTAAATGTGAGGGGAGGTGGGGAGGGACAGCCATTAACAGTAACAGAAAAAATATTGCCTGTATTTGAAGCAGAAAGTCTAAAACCAAGCAAAAACTTAGTTCATTCCAAGACGAGGCAGAGACCGATCTTGAGCACGACAACTGTCGGGGACTGTCAGAATGTAGCCAACCTTAGCCCTGCTGTTTATTATGAGATCATCAACAAGAGAAAGAAGCCACTCGAGTGCTTCTACAGTTGTCAAAAGCACAAGTCAAAACCAAGCAAAAAAGACTTTCACTCAGCGTTAATTATAAAACTGTCACGATGTAAATTAAAATGTCAGTGTTAACCTTGCAAAGTTCTGAATGATTCAAAACAACACATAGCGCTATTTTCAACCCATGAGATGCCAGCTTTGATAAATATGGTAAGAACATCAGTATAACACAAGCATTGATGTTTCATATACAGTCAAGATAATATAGAACGAAAGGCAGTGGGAGTCGTTTTCTGTTGTTTTTCCGCAGCAAAAAAAAGCAACTTTCAGCCATGCAATCATGAATTTCCCCTGAGGACACAGCAGTCAGTCAGGTGAAGTGCAAATGCATAGTAACAATTGGCATTTGGACGAGCAGGGTCGACTGTATATGGCTGGTCATGAAATGGATGAGGAAGCGGTGCCTCCATGTAAAAAGCAGAAAGCCCACAGAGAGTAATTCAATTTCAAACACTTTACTGAAACCTGCAACTTTGAATAAGTAAGCATGAAGGACAAAAGACCGTAGACTAACAAAACACTGAGTGCTGCCTGACACTTAAATACAATTTCTGACCACAAAGCTTATGCTTGACATTGCTTTTAAAAGCCTACACCATAGCCTTTGGCTCTGAAGCTGTCGCCTTTTCAGGTGGCTTTTGGTTCCACATAACTAGACCTACGGGTGCACTGTGGACCCTACTCTGGCTTACTGTGGTGTGAAATTGCATACGCAACCTTGAAATGATTCCCACAATAGCAGATGGTCTTAGCAATGGAGAAAAATACATTTTGCCCGCCTGTCTGAAGAAGGAAGGTGACAATAAATGAAAGTTTGATTAGAAAACGACACCTGAGGGGTTATGGCATGCGACAGAAGAGTGAGCCTCTTCAAACTCACTGAAGAATTTCATTTTTGACTGATTATGATGGAGCGCACTTCCAAGAGCTTTAAAAATTATGAAACCATTAGTCATTTTTTACACCAGGGCTTTAAAAGTGTTAAATTGATGTTAGCAGAGAGGTCGCACCAAAACAACCCAATTAGAAGATCCCAAAATAGTTCATAAGAAAGCACTTTCCTCACAAGCGCAGCTCGTACAATGAGTGTGGCTCACAGGTGTAATGAGAAGAAAGTAAGTGCTGCTGTGAATAACCAGAATATGGCATGTGCTACATTTCAGGTAATGTGCACAACCTCAAGGGCTGGAATATTTTCTGCTGCAAATGCAAAGCTGATAATAATCAATACATTACAATACCAGCTATTTTCTGACATACTTATTATGGCTCACAGTGCACTTTAAATAAGGTGCTCCTGGAATCAGCTAAGTACATTGAAAAGATGCTGAATCATAAAAAGCAGTCTGAAGGGACTGCTACTTTAAAACCAGAGCTGTTTGGTGACGGTGGCAATGATTTATGAGGCAAATTCAGATGGAACCATTTTCTCATTAGAGAGGAGAACATCGAACCAACCTCCTCCCTTACAGCTTAGTGAACTAAATGCTCAATGATTGATGCTGATGCTGATGTGCTTACTGCACATTCAGGCTCCCAATCTAAATTGCAGATGTCAGAGCGCACGTGGCGTCCATCGCTGCACTCTTTTATATTCCAACAACATGGTCAAAGAATGAATTACTTTTAGGGGACCGATACATCCACATCACTTATACTTGTTGATTTAGTGTCATTTGCTATTTAATCACTGCAGATATATAGTGTAGATGGATTTTAAATGAACCTAACTGTTGCTTCTCATTTCCCCTCCCTTCCTCTGACTTTCTGGGCTCTGACATCCCTTTCCTGTCATCCTTCATCCTATTACCCTCTCTTCCCCTTTGTCTTATTGTAGGTTCTCGCTGCAAATGGCCCGATCAAGTATCTCAGTCTATTTACTTCCTGTTGCACTGAGGAGGAAAGACAGCTGACATTTGGATGACCATGCAATCAACATTTGTCCAAACCAGATTGGCATCTAGCTAACAGTGTAGCTCCTGACTGCAACCCCATCACATCACTCTGTATTTCCTAGCTCAGAGGAGAAACTATGGTCGCTGCAAAAACGTGAACGGCCCTTTCTAGAGCAGTGTTTAGTCTGTCCATTCTGGGCTACTGTAGAAACATCGCAGTTCAACATATCAGACTCTGTGGAAGAGATACCACAGCATCTGTAGATAGCAAAGACTCATTCTAAGGTCACAACTAATAACTAATATTTAAAGAAGGAGCAGTGTGTACTGACACAAGCTAATGTTGCCCTTGCTTTTATACAATGTAGCGTTACATCTCAGCACGCATCTGTTGCATAATCTGATAATAAAGGAGCCTTTAAAGGAGACCTCTGCAGATCTTACACACCAAAATATGCTTACAGGTTTTTGGAGAGTTCTACTGTACATGTGAAAAAAAGCTGCAGGAGAAGGAGCTGAAAGTCTGGGGGTGTCAAGTTAAAGAAGTCAGCGAACCAGAACCTCTGTAGCTGTCCCTCGTCTACATAAGCTGCTGCTATCATAACCCACGAACCAGGCCCCCAGAAAAAGTGCCGGGCTTTGAAGCCGATCTGTGGTATCTGTGGCCAAACTGTGTAATGACAGCAGTGGCGATGTCATGGAATGCACAGACTTTTTCACATGAGCTTACATCGAGAGAAGCAACTAGAAAATGGTGAAAACATCTTTTTTAAGGGTCACAACTTTTCGCAGAAGCGTAGTGCATCACCTTGTGGTGAGCTTTGCTCCGACTCGTTTTCTTTTTTTTATTTCTTCCACATGCTCCAGTAAACTTGGCTGCATGTTTCTGTGTGTGCACAGTATGTTTGGACAGGTCAGATCTAATGATCATTAGCAGAGAGAGAGAGAGAAAAAAGGGGGAAACAGCCTCCACTATTTATAGCAGACCTGGTCCGGAGGCATGGAGCCCCCAGGGAGAAAAAACAAAGTCATAGATCAACCTGAGGGGAAGTAATTAGGACAGATATTTAAACTGAATAATGTAGGCCCGCTGAAATATTGAAACCACCTAAAGTTTATTAATTAAGTGCTAATCTGGTGAATGGGCTTGTTTCATGTCTCCTTTATTTCGTGCCAGCTGAATTATTCAGGGACACGGAGGCATACAGGACAGATAACACTCGCCGTACATGTCATCAGTCCTCTCGTTAAGAGATGATTAAAGGCACGCTCCACCTCGGTACTTGTGCGTCAGCAGTCTGCTATTACAGTCGATATGGTTCTGTAGTGAGCCAGTCACACTACAGTAGTCTAACAAGGTCACTTTGAAGTTGTAGCAGTGCACAGTCAGTGAAGATTTGTTAGGAGACTTTTATAAGGGGATTCAATTACATATGGGTAGCCAGGCATGCATGCTTGAGCATACAAAGAGATACGCAGACACATGCTCACATATAATTCAATGACAGAAGCAAACTGTGCACACAATAAACAGTTCCACTCGAACGGTGTAAATAAATACTGCACTTAATTCACTGTTTTACTCTCTGAGACAGTCGAGTCTGAGTTGACAGCCGAAACTTGCCCTCCGCCTCTTAATCCCTTCTCTACTTTTCTATTTCTATTTCTTCTCGTACCCTTCTTATCTATCTCCTCCTTCGCTCCTTTCCCATTCCAATCCTTCCTTTCCTGCTCTCACCCATCTCTCTCTTTTCTTTCTTTTGTTCATGCCGCTTGGGTTTCACAGATGGAGTGACTTGAGGCGATGGCGGTTATGCAAAACACAGTTCAAATGAATGCAGGGCTGCCACAATGAAAATGGCATAAAAGGCGTGCACACACAAAAACGCATCTAACTCTTTCATGGCATGAAAATCTTGTGGTGGAGGCAGAAAAGTACATTTTGGATTTCATTATTATAAAAGCAGGAAGTTTTTTTTTTTTTTACTGGCTACTGGTCCTGCACAGATTAAACTGTCAGCGATGGAAATTAATTATTCTCCCTACAAAGTCCATCAGATGGACACCGTTGTATTACACGATTCTCACGAATGTTATAGTTCCCACACATCGTGCATCATCTCGTAAAAAAAATCACATGAAATTAGTAATTTAGTCTTTTAATCATTTATTACAGTCAGTTTTAAAAACTGCTCCAAACAAACAGAATCAGTGTTTGCTCCTGTCCTGAGTTCACACACTCGATGGTTAAGTTTTGCTTAAATACAGAGGTAGTCTTATATAATCTCATAATTTCATCATGTACAGGTTCAGCAGCATCATCGTGTTTAAGCTGCATTATAATTTAGTTATACATTACGATTAGTTTATATATACTCTGGAGAGCTACATACAATAATAAAACTTAAATTCTACGCTGCCCTGCCTGTGATCGGCTGACGTTCTCGCCCTCAGCTTGACTAGTTTCACCAACTGGAAGCCACAAAGGCAACAAGTCCCGGCCAGTCAGAGACAGGTAGGATGACCCTTTCGCTGAGTAACGGTGTAGAAACTCAGTGATATGTCGTTTCTGGCTCTGCGTCCTGATAAGACAGAGGATGGGTCCAGACCGCGGCCCGCCTGTGCTATAAAGAACCGGTCAAACTGCAATACAATATCTTGCTTGTAGCAACTAAGACATGACTCACATTTTTTTTATTGTTATGTTTTGGCACTTAGACGATAATTAGACATGACTAGGGTCAGGAGGAGGTGTGAAAAAAAGAAGCAGTCTTATTTAATTAATATTAATAATAATATTAAAAACGATGATGGTTTCAGGTGTTGCTTTGTACGCCCCCTGCCACATCCTGCCACCCACTCACAAAAGACTCTGAAGCTAATCCAGGCATAAATTGCATAAAGGAGACGTGGTTGCTTCACATCGCCTGCAGAATGCTGCGTAAAGAATAAAATGAGTTCAGAAGTTCAAACGCTGCACCTAGCAAGTCAATGTGTTATGTCGGCATATTTTTCAGATCTTTTTTTCATTTTTTTTTGGAAAGTTACAAAATTGTTGAACACCCCATATTCTGATGAAAGATTTGGCAGGAGTGGGTTTTAGTTACTGTCAGACAATCCGGCGAGGCCGACATGTTGAAGCCTCCTCCTCCTTAGAGTGCAGTTTGCAGACACTACTTACAGTCCATCCTACACTGCACCGCACTGCAAGTAAAAAGTCAACAGTTTAGTGCAGCGTGCTATAAATACCGTATGGACTCATCCATTAAGAGTAATCATAATTTGGGAAATTCCTGTCAGCACTTTCCCGGCATCATTCTCGACAGCAGCTTAAGCTAAAGGGGTCTGATTTGAATACTGCTCAGTCAGTAATTGCTGTCTCTTTATTGTCAAGATTTTATGTTGCGAGATGGGCTCGGTCTTGACGACTGTACATCGCTTAACATTATCCCTGAGGTGTGGGGTCAATCAATACAACGGGACCTGTCCTTTAGGAAAATGCAGATATGTTGGGAATCGATACCCCTGTGTCATCACCTCTCATTTCAATCAGAGTGGCTGGGATATGACACCATGGCAGCTCTCCAGGGAATGAAACTGTACAATGGAGTGAATCTCAATTGCTTCTTATGACTTCTTTGCTTCCCCTTGCGTTTCCCCGCCTTGCTGAAACTATTGTAATTTATAGTTTCCTGATCTACGGCCTGCTCTTTTGTTCTCTTCTGTTAGAAATTTAGAATTTCAAATTCAGAAGTCTTTTCATTTTAAAACTCTGAAGCTAATGTTCGAAGGATAAAGTTTTTTTTAGTATGAACCAAAAATGATATTTCAGATTTTACATGACATAAAATGAGCCTAAACTCCTTTTTGTCAAAGCCTGAGGTTGAGCCTGTCTCTCTGCATGAGGTGAACCAGTCATCCCTTTGAGAATCTCAACTTAAGCCTAAATCTGCTTCTTACCGTGAGCCTGAAACTCTTTCTCTCTAAGCCTTAACCCTTACATACATACTTCTTAAGTAATATATTACTGTACTATACAATATTACACCCTGTCTCATTGTCATCGTGTCAAATTATCTGTTTCTAACAATGTACTGGTATCAAAATGTCAAAAATCTCACACGTTTCCAAAAGAGTGTGACGTTGCAGGAACCATAGTTACTCATCACATCCACATTTCCCTCACTTGAGTCATTCCCATGCAAGGAGAGAAGAAACGAAGAAGAAAGTAATCTCAGTAGCAGTCCATCTCGGCTTTCTGAGTCAAAACCTCTCTGTCTGAAGTCGAACCTGTTTCTACGCATGAGCTGAGCTAAAACATGTCTACCTACCTGTCTCACTGTCTGATCTTAAACGTGTCTCTTCATCTGAGCCTGATCTTAAACGTTTCTCTTGCCTGTCTCTCCAGGTTGAACCTGCATGTGTCTGTTTGTTGAGCCTGCCTTTGATGAATTACATTTTAAATCTGGTGGTTTTACCCAGGCCGTCTCTTGCTCCAAGAACTCTGTTCACTCAGCAGCATTTATAGGACAATCAGTTGCATAACCATGAGTGGTTTCTCTTTAATCTAAAGTTCTTGAACTTTCTCAGCCCTTGACCCCAGAGGACTAAACTCTGAATCATTGATTACTTCTTTCACACAAGAAAAAAGAAAAAGATGAGCCCTAGTTTCAAATATAGCTCATACTCTGTGTGAGTCTTCAGCACAGTTATGAAAAAGGACATTTGGTGAGACAGTAATTCTTGAGCATCTTCAGAAACGCCTCCTGGCTTTCCCCTTTTACCCTAATTTCCGATCACTGCAGTCGGAAGACAGTTGGCAGGTAGGGCCCAGTAGCCGCCGACATCCCTCTACTGAACAGAAACCGAATGAGCCTGATTGTTGGACTCGGTGAGCTCCAGACTTTCTCTTTCAGGTTCACTCAGCGTTTAAACATGTTTTGCTTTGAGCTGACCGTCCATTTGTTAAGGGTCAGTACCTTTTTTAGTCTCAGTCATGGTTTCCAGCTCAACTCATATGATGCTCCAGTGGCCACATCTGCCAGCAACAGCAGTAAAAGGCTTGACACAAGCATCTGCTGTGTGTGTGTGTGTGTGTGTGTGTGTTTGTCATAGTCTATGAGACTTCTGAATTATCTTGCAAAATGGGCTTTTTTTTCCATATTGAAATTTGGTTCAGAAGAGAACAGAAGGCAATTGTCAGTATCACTCCATGTATTCAAGGTCAATGAACAGAAGAGCGACACACACAAATAGCACCACTCTGAAACAACTAACTGCAACAATTAAACTCTGGCAAAACAGGACGTGACACTGATCTTAAGCAAATGTAAATTGAAGGCAGAGGTTAAGGTTCTTCTGCAAAACAAGCCAGAAGAAAATTGCAGTAATAGTCTGCTTGAAACCATTTGCTGCTGCAGACATGGACTTTAATTAGCTTGATTGCATTTGTCGTTGATAAAGTCATGTTGTGCTCGTAACCCGCTGCTGTTTCCCTCATGATCACCGCAGCGTATCTTTCCTCCCATCTTATTCTCTCGGGATAGATTCATTTATTATTTCCTTGCCTGTGTCCTGCGTATGACAAGGTGCCAACTGTGTCCAATAAAGTTTGTTGACATAAACACAATCATACCTGTCAAATTGTTCTATCTGAGTAAATCCCACAGCTAAGAGGTTGTTTATTTTGCAGCCTGGCCGGCATAACAGCTGCTTGGGTTGATGTCATAAAATGTAAAATGAAGGAGCGGGAAGCATTAAAAGGCTTCCTGTAGCTAAAGCTGTTATGGTTATGTTTAAGACAGACAGCTCAATGCCAGCTGCCAATCACCACGTCCCCTGTTGAGTTGCAATAACGAACATGACTGACAGACAGTTGGTCAAGATAAAAAAAAAAAATCAGACATCCTGGTGGAACCAAAAGACAAACAGCAGGAAGGAGATGGACAGCGAACGCCGACGCACTCGAGGAAACGCACGTTTCTTTTACAATAAAACCTTGTTCTTTTGTCGACTCTGGGATGTTTCATGGCGTTCTTGATTGAACCGAAGCAGGCTGCAGACCGTCAGACGACTGTCAGGAAGAAAAGGACGAACATCAAATGATGCCATTTCATTTTCTCTACGGTGGTATTGAACTGCAAACACCATTAGTTCTGCAAACTGGCCACAAAACAAGCAGACAACATCCATAACCCCGATTCTGTAATATGTTGTTTCCGCTCAAATAATGCTATCATGAGCCTCCGGGAGCCCGTAAAGGTGATTGTTATTTGATATTTCACATACACAACAGTGGACCCTCTCGGGGTCAGAGTATTGATTCCATGTTTTTTTTTTTTTTTTTTTTTTTCAATTCTGACATCAGGTGCCAGTGTTTGTGAAATTTCTTTCTCCGCTCAGCTTTGTTGACACGTCTTCTCAATTTTGAAGATCCTGAGGCGGCTGTGATATTTCCCGAATCGATCTGTTTGATCAGAGGCAGTCTGATGGAAGCAGACAATTTGTCACCGTGCTCCGTGGACTGGACTGTATATGTCATCGGTCTGATATCAGGCGAGTCATTCAAAGGCATTACCGAATTAACCAAAGCCGATTGTCCATTGTTGGTGACAGGCTTGATTTTAGCGCTGGACGTGATTTATTCCACTTTAAATTGAATTAGTTAACCTTTCTGGTACTTAATATAATTGTACTGTTCGCCATAATTCATATTTGTGTTCTCCGTGTTTGACTGTGCAAGAAACTGGTCCAAAAGTCATTTAATCTTTGGCCACTTAGTGTTCTACTAAATGGGGAAATCATTCATCCTGATGGTGCTATATTTCAACCGGGTTCATTATTTCATTTAATTAGGGCAGGAAAATGAACAAATATTTGGCTGAAGAGCTAACAGATGACATTTTTGAGGCAACATTTTCTAGTTGAATAATTAGAGTTAAGCGTCTGTTGGGCAATGACATTAGCAAAGCAAATAGAAAAACAAAACCCCGATTCCTTCAACCGTGGATGTCAGCTGAAGCGGTTAAACCTCGGCAATTTACTATTTAGACACACTCCTCTGTCATTTCACCCAAAGAATATGTGAATGGCTGCTTATTTTTGCATGCACAATAATGCATATACTTTATGTAGCTCAACGATGAGCTAAATATTAATTTGCTTTGAGTGACAAAGCCGAGACAAAATCTGACAGTGTGTCTCGCTGTTTTGCTGTGTGGCTTAGCTCAGCTTTCTTCTCTCCTTGAGGCTTACCGAAAACAAACACGATCCAATAACAGCCTAATAGAATGGAGGCTGATGATGAAACTTTTACTGTCATCACACTCATTATCCGATAAAGACACTAAGGAAGCAAAAGAGGGAGACAGCGAGACAGAGAGGAGAGGAAAGCCACAGAAGGAGACACCGAGGGGGAGGCGTGATGAATTCGGAAGAGGAATAAAAAGAGTGCTTATTCAGTTGCAAAAGATTTATGACCTAATGCGGATGTGGTTGTGAACTCTTTAGTGCTTCTGCCTCTCTCAAAATTTCCCCACCGTGGCGCTAGGTAACTCTGCAATCCTGCAATCAACATCCTGTCTCCATGTAAATGTGCATAAATGGCTCCCTACACAATGAAATTTATGATCCAGACAACACACCCCGAGATTTAGGTTCAAAATTGCACTCAAACTATTGATTTACACATCAGCTTGCTTTCCAGGCATTAAATCCTGGATATTTATGTGTCTAAGTCTGTAGATATAAAAATAATTACGGCAACTGTGATGCCCGATTCCTGATTTCCAATGCTGTATGGTAATCCATTAATGACCCATGCTTATGCTCAGGATTAATCATTTCAAAGGATTTCCATGGTGAGGATAATATATATCACTGTGTTAGTTTCAACACATTTTGACCTGTGCATCAGCTCACATATGCTCATTTGACTGTGGCTGTAATAAATACTACTACCACTAGAATAAACGCTACAGCGATGCTAAAAAAAGTGACTAAACCAAGAAACATCAGTTGTAAGTGTTAATCAAAGGTGTGAGTGTGTTACAGCTGAGATTAATCAGGCTCGTATCGAGGTGTGTGGAACCTCTCAAGGACCCCAGAGTTCAGCTTCTTGTATAAATTATTCCATTAAGACAGAACAGCGTATCTGAACTTTGAGCTTGGCCACACTACCTGTAGCTAAAAAAAAAGAAAAAATCATTTTTAAAAACACCCTGAGAAATGAGCAGACTGTAGAAGGTAGGCAGCGCTGACGAATCACAAGATTTGCTGTTTGTGTTGTGACAAAGCGGGCTCCCTCCTATACTGTAGCTCGCAGGGTCCAGTCACAGAGTCTGTTTTGCTTAGGATGGTTCCTACCAGAGATCACGTCAAGAACGTTCAACGTTGCCGTCACATTACAACATAGTCTAGTGTAGGTTTCCTAACACCTTGTGAATTATCCTTCACATCTTTCCTTGACCTCGTGACGTTTTCCATCGAGGTCAGGGAAAAGTGGCATTGTCCCTGGTTTTCCTCTCACCTGTGTCATCACCATCACCATCGCCTGCTCCTCATCATCTAATCGACCTCTGCAGAACAAAAGAGCGGCCATACCTTCCTGGACCTCACCGGGCTGTTCAGTCAAAGTCGCTCAGCTCGTCTTTGCTTCTGTTCTTCTGTTGCGTCTTTGCTCTATCATCTCCATCAGGACCTGCACCTTCCACATCTGTTTCATAAACTGTGTAACCGTCATTGTCTGAGACTGGTGTGTGCATTTTGGGTCTGCTAAAAGTTGAGCTCCTCCTGATACTGTAGCTCCAGTTTGCACTGTGTGACTGTTCTTACAGATAGTGCTCTACTTCTAACAACACTTCTTCATGAGTAGTGGTCCCACTCATGATATTAGTAATGTTTCTGCTCTCGCTGCACACAGAATGCTTCCTATTATGTGTGAACTTTAAATACCTACAGAGAGAATCTGCTATTCGACTACTAATTATGAATCTGGATCGTGCTTAATTTGTAATTTTGTTGGCCTGGATGTATGTGGAGTATGTAGTACATTATCTCCCGTGTGCAGACACATTTGGTGAGTTCAGTGACTCAAGGACAAAGCACGGAATGTTTTATGCATATTAATGAGACAAACACGCAACCTGCTGTTTGAACACACGGTAATGCTGTTTCATGTTAATACCCTACATAAGTTATAGACAAAGGCATACGAATTCTATTAAATGATGAATTCATTTCCTTATTAGTCAGTTATTTTATTATATAACTAACTACCGGGACATTTGGTGTCTCCGTCTGCCTGTTGTTTTGCTCTATCAGTAAGACTGCTGTACCATAAACAGCACATTTGTACTGTTTTCTGTTCACAGAGGAGTACACTCGTAGCATGTTTGCTTTCGGGTTCCTCAATCTGACTTCCAGAGTTTGTTTTTCCACCCAGTGGTACACTCCTGGGACTGAGTTTACACTCCCTGCTGCTGTTTAGTGTACTGTAAGCGCCTCCAAGCTATGTGGCTTTGTGAAGTTGAACCGTGGCGGTGCACCGTACAGCTTCCTTGCATAAGTAAGAGCTTACATAAATGTTTAAAGGGTTGCTTCACTGACAACACACAAAACAAAGAGATTTAAATATATTCTCACTTACCAGCAGATAGTTTTGGTTTTATTAAAAGTTTTCGAGGTGCTCAAAGAAACTTTAAATTATATTTGTAGAAACTCTGCAGGTGTCTTTACAGGCAATATCACAGTAAAATGTGAGATATAGTCTCTTTCATTCACTATGCAGTAATTGCTCCTACAAAGAGAAATTGAGTCTCTCACTTCTTTTAAAAATGAAATTCAATTTACCTTCATCATTTTGGTGGGTGTTACAAATTTTGCGGTGGGATTACATTTCTCAAAACCCGAGCTTGCAAAACTTAAAGAGCATGACAGGATGGTTGCAGACCTCTGTGCACCTCTGAGGAAAAATAGGTCTGATTTTGTGCTTAATGATAGACGTTCCCATGGAGGTCAGCAACTCCGGACAAACCCCGGCTGAGCAAAACAGAACAATCTTCTTGCTCCAGGGCCACAAAATGATGACATGGCTGTAAAGGTGACGTCAAGTTCAATTAAATTATTACTAATTTCTTCAGTTTTTGCAAAATGTAACTAAAAACTATTTTGTCTGGGGCTCTAAGCGCTGCCAAAACTCCGGTGACCTACACAGCGGTACTGCGCCTGAATGCATCCTGTGTAAACACTGACAGCTGCTGCTGCTGCTCTGCTATCGTGCTGCTTTCACTGCAGGCAACCTGTGTAGACATTGTGTTTGATACCGCCATATTTTTACCTGTCATTCGGATGAACTTTAATTAGATTGAACTACAGCCGGAGTTGAAGCTTTTCCTTCTTCACTGGGAGTTTACAGCGTTGTACTGCCGATGTGCTCTCGTGTTATCGTGTTTTCTGTGAGGTGCGGAGACCTCATAGGCAGCAGGAAAAAGTTTGTTTTGTGGTTTCCCACTTAGATTCTCCTTGAGTTAGCTCTACATAAACACAATATGACACAGAGAGGGAGAGAGAGTGTGTTGGTTGCAGTTTGGATGCAGGATAGATGCATGATGGGAGACAACAATGGTCATGAAAGTGGCTTTATGGGCTTTAAAATGAAACCGGTCCATCAGGCAGCGGGGCTAGTTGGAGAAAGACTGCAAATGAAGTTGAGGCACAGGAAAGAGCATCACACATCATATAAAACTGCCCTGGAAAAAATATAACGTAAAAAATAATGAATACTCGGAGGAGTACTGTGTGCATGCATGATGTCTGTGAGTGCACGGTGTCTGTCCCTTGATATTTGCCCAGATTCGCTCCAGAAAACACCCGGTGCCACTCCAGCACCTGTTCATCTTCAGATTTAAGCAGAGAGCAATGAGTGGACTCGTTCTCAGCTCCCATGCCAGGTATATGTTCCCTCTTCCCCTCTGGCACACTTCGCAGGCTTCCACCTCCCCATCATGTTCCTCTGGCATTCACTGGACGTATTTCTACAGGAAGTGGTGCCAGGCTCAGCTTCTTATTGGCTGGCCTTTTGGAAGTGCCAGCAAAGAAAACCATGTTAACCTCATCAGATCCAAAAGTCTGCACCAGTTAATGTATGAATTAGAGGAATGGAAGAATGAATTATTGCTTGTAAAGGTGTTTTTGACCTGAATGAATCTTTATCAGCTTTTTTCTTTTTTTTTTTTTTTACCTCTGACTGCAAATTTAGTTCAGTCGTGTCTATTTTAGCCAGCGGAGCATTATACCAGTGAATATTTCATTATCCCACACCTCTGAAATCTGTTGACTTCTGTTGTGGGTATCCAGGTTTCATCCCTTTCATTTGGCATTTAGAGTAAGCTTTTTGTGGAGCATAATGCCAGGCTTTACTTTATTTATTGGCTGGCCTTTGGAGGTTTCAGCATCTAAACTCATTTACGGGCACTCTGGTGTGGCTCTCTCGTAACATAAAGTGAATAAATCAGGTGAACTATTCGGATGAGATTGTATCCGTGTCAAACCAAAGGTGACTATGATTATTAAATCCATTACCACTGTGTGCAGAGATTTTGGACAGAGAGAAATGCATGTTCTTTTCTTTCTTTCTCGGAAAAGAAGCATCACACAGAATCACAGAAACAGACGCCCGGGGCGGACGAGAATAAAAATGTTTATTATTAATATTTATCTAATCTGTGTGAATAAATGAATGGGAATGGAAAGCAAATGCTTGAATGAAAGCACAATAGAGGAAAAAAAAGCAAATGTAAAACTCTTGACTGCATCTTCTGATTCGCTTCGGTGTTTCTGCTCAGCTCAGGAGGCAGGCAGTGTGGGACTAACACATTTATTTATTTGATTCCGTCAGACAGGACGGCGATCATGTTATGCCATAAACAGGTTTCTTTACATATTAATTACATCGACCAGCTGGTGCGAGAGAGGACGGCTCCAGATATGTAGCCCAAGCGGACTCATTAGTTTTTACCCACAGATCTTAGCTGCCGTAGCACAACCTTGCACGCTCATGAAAATGCAATAAGGATTCTCAGTTCAGCGCTGGACTCTCTTTCTCATGCTCCAATTAATGCTGCAACTACAACAATACTACTGTTACAGCACTACACTTAGTACTGCCATCATAGAGGGTGCAGCATTTTTTATGGACTTTTTTTTTGATAGCCACAGGCAAACTTTGACAGGAAGGTATACTGTAAATTTCACAGTAACCTGTTTACAGTGTAGGGAGAGAAAGGGAGGATGACATGTAGCACAAGGCCACAGGTCAGCATCCTGGCCTGTCGCAGCAATGCCTGTGTCTTTGTAGATGAGGTGCATGCTCTACCAGGTGAGCAACCAGGGCTCCCCTGAGTGCAGCAACTTCTACTCTCTAATACATGCAGAAACTTGCTCCTAATGTTAAAAAGTCACGTGTGAAGAAGACACCAACAGAGAGAGTTAACTCCCCTGTAGTTCAATCACAGAGACTGAAAAAGAAAATATTGACTGATGGACTTGAGCCAACAACATCAGTGGCAGGCAGCTGGTAGGGGTGTGGGCTTCAGTGACCATTCCCTGAACTTCATCTGAATTTAAAATGCTGCAGCATTTGCAGATATCCTAATCAGTGTCATTTTTACATGTCATCTGATTTCCTGTTATATAACGCCGCAGATGCAGATGTGATTATTTTGCAATGGAGCAGCTTGAACTACTTTTTCTAAGTATCTTCAATTAATAAAACGTTTTTTCTCTTGAGGGTAACTTGGCTGTTTTTATTCAGCTGCTCAGCTGAGTTGGTGAAACAAACAAGCATCAGCAACAAACGGCTCACAGTTCAGAGACGTCCTGCGTATCGCTCCAGGTGCATGTTAGCGTTAGCATTTAGCTCAGACTATGGCTATCATGCCTGTCTCCTTTAATGTTCTAACCTACCTTCATCTGTCTTTGACGTGATGCATAATATCACATAATTTGGATGCAGGTAATGACCCAGAACATACTCTCTGTGTTATTTCTCACACCTCAAAAATCATGTCTCACTGAA
This sequence comes from Nibea coibor, assembly GCA_023373845.1. Taxonomy (NCBI): domain Eukaryota; kingdom Metazoa; phylum Chordata; class Actinopteri; family Sciaenidae; genus Nibea; species Nibea coibor. The sequence goes on along the minus strand of CM041718.1, from coordinate 25,152,485 downwards.
ACTAATGTATCATTTAACACTTCCAATGCTATCGTTTGAGATATGTCATTATCACAGAACATTATGATCAGTGAGCAACACAACAATGGCCTTTCAGAGTAAAAGGCTGTGGACTGTAAATACATACCAGAAGGGGTTTTAAGTCATAGTGTAATGTGTTGCCTTTTCTCCTCTTGGTAGAGCTCCACCAAAATATTGAAAATTTCGGTTCCACATCTTGTCGTGGATGTTTGTACACCAGCAGAAAGCCAAAAATCTGTAATAGACTGTTGGTGCATGCAGGAAATCCATTTTCTGACCCACTTTAGGAGCAGTGGGGCAGCCATTGTCCAGCACCCAGGGACCGACTAATTTCTGAGGCCAGCACTTTGGTCAGGGCCAGTAACGACTACAGAGCATGCCTTTTTTTTGCTGTGGAAGGAAATTGGAGAAACTGGAGGCAATTTCACACAGAAAGGTCCAGCGCTTAGATCTTAGGACCTTCTTGCGATGAGCCAACAGCGCTAACCACTGAACCACCACATTGGAGAAAACACATGAATACAGAAACAGCCTGGAGACAAAATCCTGATTATCCACACGAGGGGTTTAAAAATGATGTAAACGTGCACTCTCACCCTGATGCAAGTTTTATGTTCCAAAAGAAAAAGTCTCTTTCTGGACGCATGTTGAGTCTGAGGCATGAGACATATGTCGTGTACAGCTGGTGGTACTCTAGGGGGGGTTGTCTCCGCCTTATGCACAAGATGCTCTCTGCCCAATACAAATGAGGCAGCTGCAGAGATCGGCAGATTCACCTCCGTGCACAAGAGCATACAGTAGGCTAACAGCTCTCACACATCATGGCATTTTCCCTCTTTTGCATGAACCATCAGCGCTAGCAGCAGGTGTCAGTCGTCTTTTTGGATTGCGGATAGATCTGGAGTATCAGCATTTATGAATATATATTAAACAGATTATCACGATTATAAAACCACATTACTGTGGACCTATTCTTAAAATGAGCACGTCAGACGAGATTGAGAGATTAGCCAATGTTTCCTCTGTCGATTTGAATATTTGCAGGGGAAACACACACACACATTTTAATGATTTCTGTATGTTTGAGGAGCTTCACATGTTCTCTCACCGCCCACCGCATCCCTCACACAGTGTGACATTTTCCCCCTGGCCCAATCCATATTGTAATGTCAGAAGACAGATTTCCTAATATAAGCTAATATAAACATTAGGAGGCCATTTTTGGCAGCATTAGTCTTTGATTGAATGCCATTTAAAGCTCTGAGTGAGAGTGCTGAATCATACGGGCGGGACTTGGCAATCTGGTAAGAGAAATTCCCTTTGAGGATGAGTGTTTCATTTCTACTTCTTTAGCAAGGCACAGAGCAGCAGCGCTGCACAAACACACTCGACTACACACACACTCTCACACGCTTTAAAATGCATTTTAACACACGGTGTTTGTTCATTGCTTAATGTGGCCAAAAACATTACATTTTCATTGCCAGCTAACTTGAATTGGCTCATCATTACGGCGTTTTGGTGCCGATCCAGACTTCATTCCAGCGTAATAACAATGTTTGTCAGAACGCTGCGAGTTTATATCCATGAGGGAGGGACTCGGACGACGTGTGTGCATGCGTTCAGTTTGCGTTTCCAGTTTCTGACTGCTTCACCGAGCACCAGATGAATATCAAATGCAAAGAGCATTAATAGATGAAAATATGCAAATGAGGCAGTTTAAAGGGAATAAAATAACAAAGCAATCATTTACGCAGAAAGTTTAGATGTTAATTGGAGCCACAGAGGAGTTATGTTCCCTGTTCGAGCTGATGTCTTCACAGGTGTTACATGCTTTTCATCTCACACTCCTCCCACCTCATGTCATGGGTCAAAACAATGGATACAAACTGAAAAGAAATTATGACATTTGTCTGATTCTCAGGTTATTTTACTTTATCCATTTATTTGTTTCTTCGCCTGTGCTGTGATTCTTGCCTGCTTCTAATCTCCTGCAAAGCTGCTTTGGTTTCCGTGTAGTGCGGCTGCTTTTTGTTTGTGCGCGCACAGCCACCAGAATGGATTCGCTTCTTTATTTAAAGTCACATATACTTTACGCCGTGCTTTGTTTTGTGAATTCCTCCGCTGACAGAAGCATGGATACGGGCTTATCACTGTTAAACAGCTCATCTATAAACATGGGGTAACAAATATGATTCCATTAGACATGGCAGTGTTTCTCACCTCCCCCGCCCCCCCTCTGCAGATTTACATGCAGCGCCTGTTGCACAACTGTGAGTCTGCACATGTTGACATTTTGAGTAAAATCTGAATGGATCTCCAAAAAACTGATGTAACCATTTGCAGTGAAGTGAGTGTGCATTTCTTCTATCTGTGTTGAGCTCAAACTAATGTCCTCAGACAGTCTGACAATGAACATGACTTGCAATGTGCAGAGACTGATTGCTTGTGGCACTTTGCACCCGCAGCCAACAAAACTCAGCACCAAACTGGTCCCTCCGTAATGTTTTGTGTAAAATAATTTTCTGGAAGGTTGAGCTGCATACAAACTTTGGGATTAGACATACAGTATGGTCAGTAAGTAAACTAATTTAATCCTCTCTCAATTTCACTGTTGCATGGGCTAAGCTGCCACAAAGTTAGGCCTACACAAGGCAGGACGCTTGTGTTTTCCTTGTTTCAACTTGCCACATCATTTGCTGTATTCCACAGCAAGGTGTTTGAGTGAGCAAACACCTCGCCGATCACAAGCGGAAACCGGCGGATAAATGTGATAATTGGTAAAGAGCTGGACTTTGAGGGGAAACTTTGGCTCTGTGCCCTTTTGGATCAATAATGCACACCCTAAATTGAAAGTCATTCGACTTGAACTGGAGAATGAGTTTGCAATCTATTGTCAGTCGGGAACAAGGATGCATTTTGGTGGCTCAGAAGCTATATGAAAGTGAAATTGAACATGATTCCACTCTTGCTGCTCAGCTAATCCAACTCTTTGTATGCGTGGACGTGCTTCACAGCGATTACACAGAAACGTAACCACTGGAAATCAAATAGCCACTTTATGTAGCAGGGCAGGAATTCAGATTTATACCCTAACCTCATTGTAATAACCAGCTCTATAGGTTCAAGTGATACTTCTTGAAATTACTTCTTGTGGTTTCAGTTGCAGTTTACTTCAAGTATTACAAAAACTGAAGATGATGGACAACTGAAAGTACACTGCTCTCATTTTCTGGAGAGATGAGTGGCTATGATGATAATAATAATAATAATAAAAGAGCTGCAGACATAATTAATTCATAATAATTTGGTATGATCAAAAAATAACAATCTCCTGGGTTGATGCTTGTGAATGGAATAATACAAGTAAGCTCTGACAGAAAGGTGAGTTACTGACATGGAAATGATTCATTCATCTGACTCATTTCACTCTGAGTGAAATCTGTGCACAAGTTTAAAACATTACGGAGAAAATGTCACAAAATAACAGTTTGGTTCAACACATTTGTTTTTTCCTAGACTCACAATTGAGTTTGTAAATGGTTCACTCAATGGAGACTGGAACAAGAAGAAAACCTGCACTGCCGAGCCCGTCCAGTCTTTAGGGCAGTGATGCACGCTGTGTGTAACGTTGCTCAGGATATCCATCTTCAGTGTTTAAAAAGCTTCTTCTGTGTTACAAATTGATTTGCTCTATCTCCACCTCGTTTCATGATGGAGGAAAATGGGGGGGCATCGTTTGTTAGCAGCCGCTCTTGCCGCCCTTCAAGCAACTACTTTGCATTCAGAAATCCCCAGACGGGCTGGTAGGCGGCGAGATCTCTGATCATCCAATATCTTGATACAAGGCATTTCCTGATGAAGCCAGGCAACTCTTTGTCTCCCACTTTTCAAACTTGAAACAAAGAAAAAGAAAAACAACCAAAAAACAGACAAGGGATGAGATCTGAACTTCATTTTAAACCAACATATCTCGTGATATATCAAATTTAAATGTGTAGCTGGGAAATATTGTAAAACAGCATCTCACCTGTTAAATGTTATTCTCCGTTGCTTGGTGTTGGCAGTTCTTTTGTTGGAACATCGGAAAGTTGCACATTGGGTTGGAATCACAAAACAAAAAGGCAATAGCGGGATAGCATGCCACAAGCTGGCCCAGAGTCTATACAGCTTGGTGAGTCAGCCTTGTACAAGTGGCCAACCACAGTAAGAAAATAATAATGCCCTGCAGCCCAAATTTTCCCTTTAGACTTTTTAAAAGAGATGTCTGTAAAACTGTTTACAAGACACATCAAACTGCAAACAAGGCCAATCCTTCATCACTGAAGCCTACATGTATTTTTAAATCATAAAGATCTGTCTGACAGAACGTAGAAAAGTATTTTCAAAGTTTTCCAGTGTGCGTGAAATCATCTTGTCTGGACTGTGAGGTGTGGTGGACACAGGTGGTATTCAAGGTCTATGACCAAAGTCCAGTTTCCCAGGACTCAGCCAATGCAAAACAATCAGCTGTAAGTACTGTATGTCAGTATTAAGCCTTACATGAATTGCACACGGCTTGTGCATCGGTAACTGGAATCACAAACTCAACCAGTAGACCTCTTATGTAAGGCAATTACAGGATGCAAATACACTGAGAGGCAATTCATAGTATCAGATATGGGGTTCAAAGTCTGGGTTCCAAAATAAATATCTTTATCTGCATTAATAAACCGAATAATGACCTATGACTGAGTCACTGCATGTAAGCAAAGGAGATAACAAGCAAAATGGCAACAGGGAAACGAACTAAAGTAGTAGGTGAAGAGTGTGAATGTTATAACAAGCTCTTACAAGCTAGATAGTATAAGACATACTGCTGGCCTCAGGGCTATTTTCAACTCCAGTACAGCCTACTCAGACCCAGTCAATGCATTACAGTGAAGCCTGTCATGAGTTCTCTGTGTTGGCCTGTGTGTCTCACTGAGGGGCCTTTGTTGCATGTGCCATGAGGTAGCCTCAGTGCTGCAGTCTTGAAGAGAGCTCGGAGCTCCAGGCTCACTACATTCCCTCCCAGTTCTGAAGGCCTGACAGTCCTATTAGGGCTGAATGAGGAAGAATTTGCCTTACCTTGGCAAAAGATCTCTCATAGCCCCTGACAGCTATGGCAGCTCGTCATGGCAGCTTGCTGATGAGAACTCTGCAACCCCCTTCCTCCCGCCACTGCCACCGCTGCCATCACCAGCCCTGCGTGCCTCCTCATCCAGTCCTTCATGTGGAGCGCTTGAAATGCCAGATTCTCTTCTTTCTCTGGTTCATTTGACTATAAGAACAACAAAATGGAAGCATAAGATACCAATATCTCTTGCTGCAAGAGAGAGAAAAAAGGGAGCCGGCTCCACCAAGCCAAAGCACGGAGCGGGCTGAGTGACAGGAAGGAGTTGAAAAGCACACAAGGCAATTTAGAAATTTATATTCAATCTCCTCCCTTGTGGAAAACCAAACTACACTCCTGGCATCCCATTTTTCTGCCTGACACACCACGTAAAATTGATCAATACAAACTTGTCACCCCCAGCCGACAAGAGAGGAGAGATGGAACGACAGGTAACTCCAAGCACAACAATCAGTGAACCCTAGAGAGAGTTTTTGTTTACTAGTATTATTTTTCAGTGTTCCACTTTACTAGATTCAAAGGCTTTGTAAAAGACGGTGTTGCAGACTGATATGGTGGATGTCAAGAAACTCAAGGAAACTTAACACAGTTATCAATGCCGAACCAACAGACAGACACTGTAAAGAGATGGCCTTGAGGCTGTTTCCATAAATCTAAAAGACCCCTGTGGCTTTTAGCAAGGTTCACTTTTATGCCCGTCCTGTTGAAGAAAAATAACAACTTGTTTACCACTAATGATGCCGATCTGCAGCTGAATCCGGCGCTCACACTTTCATGATCACAAGTTCAGACCTGAGAAGGAAGAGCGCAGACAGTCGATGAATCACCAGGAAGTGAAACACGCAGAAAAGATCTTGCCAAGTATGAATTGGTTGTGGCCATCTGGCAGTGATGAGCAAGTGCCCCCTTCCCCTGCTCAGCCCCGTCGACTGGGACCAGTGAAGACAGAAATCAGTCAGATGAAACTGATGCGGACATCAGGTGGAGGATCCACTTACAGCTCGTCTCGCCTGAGCTCCCTTTGACTGCTGGTGCACTCCGATACGCTGTCTTGCCTCTGCAAGACAGTTCTATTTCTCCAGCCTCCTAAAGGTGTTCAGCAATGACTAAACACTCCCAAATGTCCTTATCGATTGTTTTATTATTTCAGCCATGGAGGGGTGGCGGTGGTAGACACGGTGGCAGAAACATATTTTCAGTTCAGAGATTAAGTGAGAATCCCCTGCCTCACGGGGGTTCGATGCTCGGTGATTATGCAAAACCGTTAGAGACGTCTCCGACTCAGAGGGCAATGAACAATGGATGCTTTGATCATGTACCAAGGTGACCTTGATTTCAAGGTCATTCTTTATGTTCATCTTCCTTTGGTCTTTATCATTCAAGGCTTGTAAGCACCACCTATACTGGGTGGATTATCGCAGTTTGTCCACTGGGATGACAAAAGCGTGTTGGATGGATTTATCTCTGTTAAATCACATCAAACAGTAACAGCGTGAATGTTCCACCATTAGATTAGGATCTACCAATAAAGCTGTAGTTAGCAAAGCGGCTAGCGACGAGTGCTGGCTCACCTTCAGAGACCTCATGGCAGCTTGTGTTGGTCAATATTAGCAAAGGAGGTCGATTGACAGGATACTGTAATAGCCTATCAGGTACAATTTGTGTATGATGATGATGGATGAATACGTTTTAAGATGAAACCACGCCCTTGATAAAGATTTACTTTCCTAATTGGCGTGTTTTAGGTCTGAACCTCGTCACTTCACTTTGGTTTCTGTCTGAAAACTCCTTTGCAAGTTTGTTCGTTCAGTTTTTAAAGATCGCAGACTCACTTTCACAAGCTGTGAGTCTAAAAAAAAAAAGTGCTTCTGACAGTTTAATATCTGGACAATGTTGTTTTACGAGAGCTCCATAAAAGAATGAAGGACGAGGGAGGGACAGCAGCTTCCTCTGAGACGCTGCAGCATATTCTGTTGGCTACATCGTCAGTCAATCACGAGAGCGGCTCAAATTGAAACCACATGTGCAGATTTGTAAAACATACTTTGCAGGCAGAAGACAAAACTCCATTATACTTCATAGTTAAGATATTTTCTCCATCATTTCAAACACGCTACCTTCAATGAGAGGTCTATCTAAGGAGAGTATGCTTCAATGCAATCCAAAATGCACCCCGGTAGTGACCCTGGCTCTGAGTGAGAACTTTATTATTATCACCCTCTCATCCCTGCAGTGTTGAGCTGATGGAATGATGATGTAAAAGCACGGATGCTAGATTTTAAATCATGCATATCCTGTATTCTTTATGTATTCTCTCTAAGTAGAGTTACGCATGACTCTGCCGTGAACTGGGATGGTAAATAAGGGGGAGTAATGGAGCTAGCAGCAGTTACTGTATCGCTTTTTAATGTTGACATTTGACCAGTCCAGTCATGTCAAGTTTATGAAGCCCATTATCACAAATGGAGTCTCACAGGACCTTGCAGGTCAACGTCAATGATCTCTGACCCCGTCAGAGTTAAAAAGGAAAAGAAAAAACATATCCATGTACTGACCTGGCAGGCTGAGCAATGGTAGGTGAAAAAGTGATAATATTAAGTTAAATACACATACGAAGTATAACAAAAGGACTGTCATTAATGAAATATTCATATAATCCATGAGGTCAGAGAAATACGGTAAGGGCTCTATCAATTATTAAAAATGAAACTGGATATTCTTCACTGTAAAAATAGAAATTATGGGTTTTATTTATTTATTTTCCGTGTGTGTACCATACAGTTCAAATGTACCAGTGAGAATCAAATGTATCCCAGTGGTTCTAAATGGTAAATCAGCATCCAGCAGAGAGCAAACAGAGTAAAGTGTCTTATCTATGAGGCTTCACACACATTCAGATTTACATCAAATACACATGCATGCACAGACAGATTATTCCTTTTTCAACTTCTTTGCACTCCACATGCTTCTGACACACTGACTGAACCCCCATATACAGAAACATAAAGACAAACCTCACCGCACACACAGACACCTACACACAGCGGAGACTGCAAAACCAGTGCAGCTTACTACAAATGCAAAATACTGAATTTACAAATCACCCACACAGAAACTCACAGATTGGCATTCATGTGCATTATGAAGAAGATCACCATCCGTCTGTGAAGCAGCGAGTTCAAAGAGAAAATGCGGCTGTTACATGAGTTAGGATTAAATTTATTGGATTTCTTTGTTCTACTTTTGGATAAAGATAGATTTCTCACTGGAAACCCTGCACATGTTCGCTTTGCTTTGATTTTACATTCAATTTTCACTTTTCATTTTGAACATTAAAGTGAAATTATAATTTGGAGCTGAATATAGCATAGATAGTCATGTCAGATATACAGTATTTAGGTCAGTTTTGTCATAAATACGTGAAAATCACTTAATGATGTAAACACAAAAAGAGCTGAACACTCAGATTTCACTGCAGCATTACTTAATGTTATTACACTGCAAGAAAATCTGAGAGTGTGGCTATATTTTATTTGTAATATAAAGTTAGAATCTCTCCGAGTCTGAACCTGACACAGGCACATAACTCTCATTAAAGTATACAATATAAATCTCTAATCAAATTAGTAATCTAAACAGAATTTATGAGTTAAATATCTATTTCAGCAGCTGAGACCTGGCTTTTCTTTCCATCCCCGAGTGGTTTCATGTGTCTGGGGTTATGTTCCCTTGATCAGAGGACAGCTGTCATAACAGGAGGTTTAACCTACAACCGTTTGACCAATGACTGACATGCAAGCCTCTTTCCTGCCAGGTAAAATCGACATCTGTGTCACGTCTGTACGACAGACACCACATGAAGACAAATTAATGAGACATCCATGTCCATTCCTTTCATCTGCAGTAATTGATGCTTGCTGCAAAGAAGTGAAAGGTTAGGGGGGGAAGCCCAGTGCTTCTAAAAATCTGCATCAAATATTAATGAAGAGCAGCCTGGGATGATTCAGTCTGTGTATTATTAATGATGACATTGGTAGAGTCAAACCGAGTGAAGGGCACTGTCTGTGGACAGAGCAGTGTTTAGACACCTCAGACTATATTAGTGACTTTTTTATGCATTCATATATTCCTTTAAATTGGCATAGGGCAGTCCAATTAGTGTTTGCTTTACATATATTCAGAAGATGTTCTGAATGCATGACTTTGTTGTGATGTTAACTGTAAAGCCCGGAGCTGCTCTGCAGAGCATGGATTGAAGGAAACAGGTGGCTGTGAGAAAATCTGGGAGGATTTGTTGCCTTATCTACTGCTGCATTTTGTTTTTGGAGCTAATGCCACAAATATTTGACAAAACTCATCTGATTATGAAAACAACATGCAGCTCATATAATATCATCAAATATCATGGATTACAGGAATATGAGGGAGGCTGTACTCTGCTTTAAGGATTTATTAAGACAGATCACGCCTTCCCGCTGCCATCGAGTCATTTCATTCAAACTTTTTTGACTTGCACAACTACTTATGTTTATATTTTAATAAAGAGCAGCTTCTCACAGTTGTGTAAGTCCTGTCCTTTCTAAATAGCAACGGTAGAAGTCGTATGATTCTGGTATAACCCCATAAAACCTCACCCATCTATAGACCTAACCCCAAACCTAACCCTGAGGGAGCGAGAGTCCACTTTTTTGAACACACAATTGCGTGATGTTTAAATTTTAAAGGATGGTGTGTGTGACCCCATGTTTTTAAAGGGAAGATCTCCTTCTTTGGATCAGGGACTTACTAGATGGCTGCTGCAGCACTGGTAGCTCAGGGTTGATCAATGGACCGTGCACCTAGTCTGGCTGCCTGACGACAGCCCGGGCTCTCCCAAATCCCCAACCTGACCATGATCAAGTCCAAGTTGTGTTCACAAGAGACTGAGAATATGTCCACAGACTAAAACACAACAGAATATTTGTTTTTGATGTTTACTCAGTGTGTTTAATGCTGCACTATCTATGACATTTCAAACTGAAGGATTTACTGGTTAAAGACATGTTATATATCAGGGTGTCGTTCAGCTCAGTCAGCAGAGCATCCGCCACGTGTACAAAGGCTCAGTCCTTGCTGCTTTGGTCCAGGGTTCGAATCCGACCTGTGGCTCTTTCCTGCATGTCATTCCCCGTCTCTCTCTCTCCTCACATTTCCTGTCACTCTTCAGCTGTTTCTGTCAAGAAAAAAAAAAAAGCTACTTGGCTGTAACAAAGAAGACAGATTGTATGTATGTCTATGAGAACATGAGTTCTCACTTCTCGCTTGATTTATTACCTCAGTAAACAGTTTCCTTGCGAGTTCACGGTCTTAATAGCTGGTTTCAAGTCTTTTCCCACACAGCATGATGTTCACTTTGTAAATTATGGTTCCACTTAGAGGAAAATAGACAATAAAGCCGATTATGCTTCAGGGTGTGGCTACCTTTGCAGTGACAAGCCATTCACAGTGAGTGTGTTCAGCTCAACAGGCAGCTAATAGAGAAGCATTACCTTAATTGAGTTGTCACCTTGAGATTTTTTGGCACATTAAATTCTATGGACGTCCATAAAAACTCTGCATTCAGATAAATACACAGCAGGACATAGAGACACAAATATTGGCTACTATGTGCAACTCCATCTGCTCACCGCTAATGTAATTAATTTCACAACTCAGTGACAGAGATATTGAGGTATGTCTGTTTTAAACCAATTCAATTATCCACCTAATCTAACAAGACAGAGGAGAAATCAATTGCATCGTATTACTGCGAAGCAAGCAGAGGAGATATTTGGAATTCCTTGCAGATCTAAGAAGACAGACCCAATTTAGGTTGATCTTTTTTCAAAAGCTTCAATTTGCATCTTTCTCCGAAGCTCAGCAATTAATGAAATATGTAGGAGGAAGACTCATTTTATTATTTTTACACATTCAGATTATAGACCTTCCCATCCAAATGACTTCATATGTAAGTGTTTAATAAGTTTTTAGGGCAATAGTAATGTAACCGCTAGGTAATGGTTGGTCCAGACTAAAATACCTTAACTACTGGATGGACTGTCATGAAATTTTGAAAAGACATTAATGTCTCTGTTTGTAAAAACACCAGGCTTTTCCTCTTGAACCATCGGCAGGTCAGATTTTTAATTATCCTATATGATATCCTTCAAGATATCTCCACAACATTTTAAACCTGAAGTTATGGTTTTGAGTGAAACGTCCTGACAACTATTTGATGGATTACTATGAAATCTGGTGCAAACATTCATGTCCCCTCAAGCTGAACTCTGGCAATCCCTTCAGCACCATGAAATTCTTACTTCTCCAACATTGTCTTTTTTGACCAGATATCTGCGAAACAAACAACATTCACATCCATTTTAACTGCACTCAGTGTTAATTGATAATTACCAAAGGCTTACATGCTAACATGCTAAACTGGGATGATAAATATGATAAACAATACAGTCAGTCATCACACACACCAATCGATCTATCCTGCAGTTATTTTGGTCTTTTTTTTTTTTTTTATTCTTTCGTCAAGTATGAGTCTTGAGTAGAAGCTACCCCACAGATTACACTTCTATATTTGAAGCATTTATTGGAGCAGGCATGCTTTGCTTCCACTAACTCTAATGGTATTTGCACTCCTATTCATTCTGGCAGTCTGCCACAATTCAGCTGACTTTCATTCATCATAGGACCGTCTGCACAGGCTGCACAAACTGAGCAATAAGTTCTTATTGTGACCCAAATATCGTAACACCAGGTACCCTTCCAACATTTTATTGCACTAGAACCAACTGGCAATGTTTCTTTGAGATGTTTTTATTATGAGGATGAATTCCCGTGTTGACAACAGAAGAAAACACTGATTGTAAAATCACCTCATAAAATGATCTTATAAATTGTTATTCAGCTGTGTCTGCATGCTTGACGTCAACTAAAGGCTGAACATGTGAATGCAGACTGTATTGATTTTCATCCTCTGCTTGCTAATGATGAAGGTGAAAAGCATTATTAGTGTGAAGTGATGAGGTGTTTAGGAAAAAAGCTATTTGTCATCCCCTTTGACCTCAATCCCTAATCAATGTTTTCAATTTGTGCGTCGATAAAAGCGAACAGGCTTAATGCAAGGACTCGACAAAATCCTACAGGGGTCACATTAAAAATGCAAGGCATGGTAGATATCTCAAGTGGCCTGACTGGAAGTTGTCCAAATATAATATTGTACCCCTGCAGCAATTATGGGGATCGCTGGAAGGGCGGCAACTGCGAGGAAATGAACTCAGGATCAATCTCGGCACTTATCAGGATATAAGTGAGTCGGCCGAGGTTCAAGGAGACTTCAGGAATCTGTTTGGCACCTGACGCACTGCAGCTCTGGCTGGGCGAGAGGACGACTGCCAATCTCGCTCGACTTTTCAACCCATTTCATTATGCCGCGTCTCAAACCAAATTTTTTGAAGTTACAACACTTCATCAACAAAACTTTCACAGAATCGCCGTTCCTCACTGATTTTTTCTTTTCTGTAAGATTCACTTTTTATCATCCCGCTCTTATGTACTCTCGAGCAGAGACAGGTATTCAGGCACTATGATACAATCTGTTTTCAAAGTCAACGGGTGATGAATATCTTTGGTTGAATTCTGTTGGCGCACTATGCACCTCATATTCCCAGCACCTGTGTGTGCCATGCATTATGAATGCTGCTTTGATCAGTTTCGTTGGACAGTAAACATTTAAGATTCAATCCTAAAAGATCGATGCATTAAAATATTTTCCGTCTAGTGAGATCAAACTTCCTCTGCATTTTTAATCATAATACCTATAATAGACCCGAGGGCGTCCACAGTTGTTAAGAATCTCTTAACACACCTCTCCATCTAAATCAATGTGGTACATTGTGATGTAAATTACCATTTGGGCTTTAGGTTTTCGGCTGAGTGATTGAGAGTTCAGGCTGTCTGAATTATGTGCCCGGCCTTTCTAATGGTAGCTCATAATTTCACAGATCAATGAGCATTATCTATAGTAGTAAAAAAAAAAAAAAAAAAAAAAAAAAAAAGGTTGAATTTGTAATAGGGCCAAACTCAATATTCCACTCCCATTGTTCAGCAAGGACACGGCCTTTTGAATCCCACTGTGCTGCCAAGTAGCACCTCTGAAATACAGGACATCTCAGTGTCTGTGTTGTGTCTTAAACCACTTCTCTGCTATTCCTCGATTTTGCTTCACCTCATCACCGAGACGCTGAGTGTGTGCAGCTCACCAAACCCAACCGAGCAGAGGCCCAAACGCTGAGAGCCACAGCAGAAAGTTCAGTGTGTCAGCTGGTTTGTGCTGATCTAATTGTTACTTTATTGGGGAAATAAACTCCATCAGAACACGGAGCAAAGAGACAGTGGAGGAAGGTGCAGTTAAAGGAATAGCTGGCCATTTTACTGCAGAATGCTTCTTTTTATTCTGCACAGACAGATGTGATTGTGGATAGAGGTAAATGCTGGAACTACAGCCGAGTGCAGTGACATCCTGGAGCGTTGCAGCCTCCGGTCGCTGCTTTGTTCATCCTCGAATGTATGCACAGACGATGGTTCTGCATGCAATCAATAAAACGAATATGAAAATGTTTCATGAGACATAACAGAAGGATTAAATCACAATCTATGGAAGAGAATGACATCTACTCTAGAAGGACAGCCACCCATGGTGGACTGTGACCTGAAACAACATTCAGCAGTAGACCACATCTAAGCAGTGCAAGGACAGAGGACGCAGAGTGGAATTAGGTTTTACTCCCTTATTTGTCATCTATAACACACGACAATGGCCTTGGCCTCTTGACAGTAGATGCAGCTCTGACTGTTGTCAAAGTTACCTCATCCTGCAGAGTCAACCAAACCAGTTTCCAGTGGTGGTTTTTAGTGCCAGTAGCCGGCATCAGTCCACATCAGGCCAGTTCCTTTCCTTTAGCAACACGCTCACAGCAGAAAAAAAAAGGCATCTCATTCTGAGTCTTATTAAACTGTGGCAAAAACTGCAAATGATAAATATCAAAGGAATGCACCCCAGACCCAGACACCTCCCCACCCTAATCCCTGTGCCATCTTTACCCAGAGAGAGACGACATCCCTCCAGATATAGCATCCTGTCTGCTTTTAAATCATCCCTCAGAGCTTCTCCTCAATTTGCTTTCTAACTTCCAATTCAAGTTTACATCTCTCATGCTCCACTTCCAACAAGAGACACATCTTCAGCTGCTCAACAGTTAATCATAACACCTATTTCAACCAGTTTTGATTTCAAAGCCACTTTAATATTTTCTGTGAGACATTTGTCCTCCAAAACCATTGAATAATCCTCAATTTCAAGAGACTGTTCCATTGTGCAGTTCTCCAAAGCCTCCTTGAATGTAGCAGCAACAAAAGTTTCACTTTAAGCCAAACCAAATCAAAATTTATACTCAAACAGACCCAACAGGATATAGTAAAGTTTCCCCATGCTCCTCTGCCCTGTTTGAAGCTTCCCTGCTGTTTAAAGATCCCCTGCTAACTCCTAGTATTTACATACTAAAGACCACCTGATCAGGAGAGTGATTGGTAGCCCCTCTTCTGAAACCACAGACATGTTCCCATGTGAGGGTACAGTCACATTCGCCACCGCACGGCGGTCAGCCCAAAAAACGTGAAGGGGGACGCCATTACCAACACCACTGTGTCTGCTGTGGAAACATCCAGGTTTCTAAGATCCACAGTTTCCAAGGACCTAAAGTGAAAGTCCGACACAGACATGGTCATCATGAAGGCACAGACGAAAATCCAGTTCCTGTGCCAGCTCAGGAAGCTTAACCTGCCTAAGGAGCTGCTGATTCAGTTCTACACCACCATTATTCAGTCTGTTCTTTGTTCATCGATCACTGTCTGCTTTGGGTCTGCCACCAAAGTGGACAAAAACAGACTACAACGGACAGTCAGGACTGCAGAGAAAATCACCGGTGCCAACCCGCCCACCACTGAAGATTTATACATGTCCAGAGTCAAGAAATGGGCAGGAAGCATATCTGCAGATCCATCACAGCCTGGACACAACCTCTTTCAACTTCTCCCCTCCGGGAGGCGTAACAGAGCTCATTAACCATCCACGATACCTGTAAACTATTTATTCTCATTGTTTAAATACAGTTTTCTTCTTTAAAGCATGTAAATACTGTCACTCATACACAACCTACACATGCTGCACATACCGTATATACTGTCACATCAACCTTCTTCATGCACATGTATCATATTTTATTTAGTATCATTGCCTTGTTTACCTTGTCATGCTTGTCTTTGTTTTTAGTTGTATTTGTGCATATATATGTTTTTATATATAAGATTTTCTTTTCAAGCTTTATTTTGATAGTAAACTAAAGAGTGACAGGAATGTGGAGACAGAGAGAGATGGGGAATGACATGCAGCAAAGGGCCACAGGTCAGATTCGAACCCTGAGCCTGTGTACATGGGGCGGATGCTCTACCAACTGAGCTGACTGACACCCACAACAGCATTAATGTTGCTCAAAAGAGACTCCTGTGTAGAACTAGCAAATAAAAGCAACAAGGTAGCGATTGATTATATCGAAAAACCTGCAATGCATGTCGTTAAAACTCAGCGGAATGGATATGAGTTACCTGATACTATCTGTAAACTCAGCATAATGTTTTTAACTGGCCACACAAGGTGCCAATATACGTCCAACGATAATAAATGGTTTGCCACGAGACTCAAAGCAGCTTTCTTTTCCCAATAACGAGTTTAAAGAGCATGAAATTTAAACACAGGTAATGAAGCCGGGCTGTATAATTACACTCTTGTTTCATGTGGAGGTGCCTTCATTCTTCTTTGCTTCAGGCTATTTCTGATCCAATTCGAGCATCCAGAAATGAGGGGAGGACCCGGCGGTGTGAATGCAATTTGCTACTGGTGAGTGCATCCTTAGATATTTGCCCGAAAGACACGAATGGGTTAAGCTATTATGATCTGCACAGGGCAGATAAATAGAGTCCTGCAGGGAAGAGAGAAAAAGGAAACACCAGTTTTTCTTCAAGATATGTTTACTAGACCTGCAGGGGAAGCATGCATAATTAGGGTGTAATTCAATTAATACGTTGCCTCGAAATATCCTGAGCAAAAACCATCATCTATTTATTTGTACTACGAGATGTTGCATATTAAACGTTGCAGCTCAATGGGCTGAAATCTGGAGCGACATATCAAAGATGAGGTGAAAACATTTATTGATTTGAGTCTGCGCTGAAAAATTCAGATTTATAGACATACTAGGACTAATAGTGAAGCCTTGAAGGAGTATCCATCACCGCTGGCATGTGGCATTGATGGCCTGAGAATGTGAGGCAGTTTTATGGACACATTATGAGCAGGCTGTCTGAGCGCTTTTAAAACGGCATCACTCAGGGTGTCAAACAAAACCAGCCTACATGTATTCACTTAGAGTGTCAAACAAAACGGGTCTACATGCATTGACTTAGAGTTCCTCTATGAAGCGTGGCTCTGCTAAGCACATTAACACACAAACACATACATTATCCAATAATACCCCAGGCTCCGACCATTTGATGTAAAATCGCCTTATGAATACTGTGTTAAATACTGCGAGCCTTTTTGTTATCTTTCCTTCACATTCTGCCTTCCCCCGAAATGCTCCTTGTTAGCTAGAAGTCCCAAAGATGTCAGTGCAGAGAGAGGAGCCGCATCAAAGTGCCAAGTACTGTGGTACATGTCTGCAAAGCCCTGTTGGCTTGAAATTCCAACCCTTCGCTCACGCCTACGCCGCCTCGGAAAAAAACAGCTACAGTAATTGCAGAGGGGGTATTGTTTTCCTGAGCAGCAGAAATAATTGTGTTTACAAATGGTTGGTGGAAATTTGAGACTTGAGAGAGACGTGGGGTCAGATTGGAAATGACAACTGCAGAATTCGGCATTTGTTTAAGGAAGAATTGCCTTGTACCAAACATAATTTGAGCTGGATTTAGCTGCCAACCACCACATCTTTGCACTATATATAAAAAAGGCTTAATTGAACAATGTGTGGCATTATGGTTGATTTATCCGTAGCTATAACAATTCCAGTATCCCCTTTCTCCTCAGTTTGCAAGATGGACAAAGTCTGTTTCAGACCTAGTTTCCAAAACATCAGTTTGTTTATTGCTCACAAACAAATTAGTGAGATGGGAAAGCAGGATGCAAAAGGTATCTGTTACATTTCAAAAACTACCAAAAACACCACAGTATCTCCAACATATGGCAAAACTCTGACTCGAAATGATAACAGCCTTGGAGGACAGGTCAAATGGGAATTAAGGCTCCAAGCAAAGAGTGAAAATTTAATTTATGTTCTTGTAATCAAGTGCATGAGAAAGATAAGTTTTGCCTCGCCATGATGAGCATGAAAATTGGCTCTCAAGAGCTTTTAAAACAACAAACTTTAAATTCAAAGATTGTACTTGAACTTCACGTCATCTGTGAAAGGAGGAAATGAAAAGATATACACACAAAGTGTGCATGCACACCTTCTCTGCACTCACAGTTGTTAAAAATATATGGCTTCCAATCTTATGAGTACTATAAAATAAATCGGCACCAAGAGAATTTACAGTGTGGATGGGTATACTGACCATAACTCTTTATATAAGCTCACTTTTCATGGTGCAATATAAACATCCGCATAATAGAGTTTGACTTGTAGATGGTCAGATGTGTCTCGCCCAGCCAAACGGAGCATAACAGACCTTTTGTGATGCTTTTGGCATGACAAGCAGATGGGGAGATGCAGAAAAATACTCATCCTTCATAATTTCAGGAGTTGGGCCCGGTCAGGTATTTAGAGAGCTTATTCCCTGCTGAGTTGCACTGCAATTTAATCCGGAGACCCAGTCAAGCAAGACAGATGAATCTTGTCATCTTCTGAGAGGCAAGAGAGTTGACTGATCTCAAATTTTGAACTAATGTATTAGATAGTCAGAGAGTAGAAAAAAACTCAATTTGGTTCCTTTTAGAGAGGATTAGGTCTGGAACACCTGTCTCCAGGGCACTGTCTGCACATGTGACTTCCGGAAGTCATTTATTCAAGAAGCTGTCCGCTGTCATTGCAGTTTACAGTGTTATTAACACGTTAGCCTGTTGTGTCAGTTATCTGCTGGTGGCACATCTTTGCATACAAAATTCAAGGTTAGAGAACTTGATCTGTGTAGACCCACGAAGTTTAGTAAAAAAAAAAAAACAGGAGGAAAAATTGCATATTTAAATACACTTTAAATATGTTAGATGCTCTTTATTGATCTGAGCATGGCAGAGTGACACTCTTTGCATCTTAACAGCACAGTAGGTGTTTGCTTTTGGCCCGTGGCCCACCGTCACTTCTCACTTTCCTTGTTTCTTCCAAACAACTCAAGCAACATTTAATGAAATTCATAATGTAATAAAATCCTGAAATATTAACCAAGTTTCTAAACTGTCTCGACCCTTCTGTTATCATCAGTCCACCCATTGTTCACAGCGCTTCCAAACCGAGTGTGTAGATCAGAGGTGAGGGGAAAACGCTCACTTAGGAGGCAGGAAGTGTACGCCACTCCAGATCGCTGGTGCAGATTGTAACGCGTTATCTTCGGTTGGAGAGCATCTTTGGTGACGTTACTGTTGTGAGGCGACGCAGGCTCCACAAAACAGCACGGTATGTTAAAGGGCCGATTTCTAGATATTTTGTAAGACTGACGTGCTCCTCCTCGAAGACACACACGGTGGCTATGGAGATATCAAACTGCGAGAACTGTGATTGGTCAGCTCGGGCTGCCTGTGAGCAAAATTATAATTAAAGTCTGACACAGACGACCTGTATAATACATGTATCCAGTGTTGCAGTATCTATCAAATGGTGAAATCCTTTGTTGAATTATGTACAAGACTACAATAACCACTGCAAAACCCATGTAGCAATGTATTACAGTAATCCTCAGTCATTAAAGTGTCCTTTAAAACAAGTTTTGTTTGAAATCTGTCTGTTATCTATTGCACATCATGTTTTGTCTTGGAAAATCAAACTTGTGTATTCCACTAAAGGTCAAATTTGCTCTCTGAACTAAATCACTGAGTTGGCTGTTAGATGATCAGAGAAGCTTTGTTAAAGTAACTGGCTGATATTCATGTGGTGGGAAGCTTTGCTTTAGGGTATGTAAATGTGCTTTTAACAGCACTTTAACACTGCATACATTTCAACTGTTCTCTGAAGAAATGTTCCCAGAGGAAGTGTGAATGTTTGTAAGAGGGAAAAAGAGAAGAGAGATTATTTCAAGACTGATTATAGGTCATAGATTTGTAATTACAAAACAACAACTTGGCATCAGTTCAACTGCTTTTCTAAAGATTTATTAAATAATAGTAAAAAAATAAATGATACACATGATCTGCACAGATGATGACAGACATGCATGTCCTGGTGATGTTTGCTCCATGGGTTAACTAAATGTTTGATGAAATGATGTCATGTAAGCTCACCTTATTACAGCTGCTGTTAATGAAGTATGCTTGTATAAGCCTCAGTTCAGAGGTTCAGGCTGTTGCTGTTCAAATCGGGCAGCGCAGCACAGCAGGGGCGAAAACAACTAAACCACAGGGTGCCAACCAACAATGGCTACTTGTTTCCGGTGCAATTTTTAAACAGATTCAGTTAATTCAGTTAGTTAAGGTTCCCAACAGCAGCATCCCCACAGGTCTGGATTTTAACTGCCTCGTATAACCAAGAGTGTCTAAAACTCAAGAATGTATTCTATGTAAGATGAAAACTTATTAATACATAATATGGTTTAATTGGCCACTTCCTATTTGGCAATTCAATAGATCCTTGCTCATCTTAGTCTCTACACATTCAACCAGGACACCTAAATCTGACTACAGTGTTTTAATATTATGTTGTTCAAAGAAAATGTAATTTTCATACTGTACTGAGTGAATAGATGCACCGTGCTAAAAGATCAAACAGTGAACCAGTCTGAAGAGACTTAATGTCTGGGCGGGTTTAACCCCGGGCCAAGGTTAAATCAGAGGTTTAACCCCAAGTTTGACAATGGACAGCTGCCAGACATTACAAAGGCAGCGCGAGTGTGAGACAGATTTCTTAAAGTGTAAAGATAAATATATGGTACTAAAGCTAATATGAAATCTGTTTTCTTAACCAGAAGAGCTACTTACCAAACACAGAGACCATGTTGGTTATTTTAAATTACAGGTTTCTGTGCTCACGCTCCTTGTTTGACGTGCACAGTTGGAAAAATGAGATGTTACGAGCTTCCAATCAGGATTTTGAAAAAATGCAAACAGAATCGGACAACAGTTATTGTTGATTATTGCCTGCATTGTGGGGCAAACTGCACCCACACATCACGCTAACCTAACAGTGCTTCTGGAATATACAACAAGCAAAGCCATATGGGTGCTGTAGTTGATGATGTGCAAAAGTGCATGGCTATTGTATTAATTAAAACTAGAGCTGACATGGAAATGTTCAGTGTTTGACCTAGATGGGTAATCATCCAACCTGACCTGCAGCAAATCACCATTTTCTCAGTTGTATATGCAGTATACTATATGCTGAAGTGGTTATAAGTGGCTGCTGGATTTTTTGTTTTAGCCTTTCATACATTTCGCCATGCCCTTCTCCATGGAGACTGCATAATGTCTGCAGACTGGTGGGGATTTCATGAGCACTGAAATCTTTGTTAGGTCTTACAATAAATAGTTGCCCCTGATACTTTTGGTATTCTATTACGCATGACTAAGAATGGAGACTGATAAAACACTGACTAACAACAATTTAGTGAAACTTTATCTCTCTAAAAACTCTGGAAATATCAGTGTCAAACAAGATTTGTGTGTTCATCTGCTCTTTACAAGACTCTAATTGACAGTTAAAGATTCTTTAAAAAGAACATCTGACTGTGGGAAATGCTGAAATGAATGTTTAAGTGCTAAATAGAGTCGTTTTGTTACAGGTGTACCCACTTTAAGGTCACCTATCGGATTTTCTTTCAGCACAGTTTCCTTGAGCTGAGTAATGGTATTTAAATGGTTCCTCTGAATTATTTCACGCTGTCAGTTATGATAATGTAAAGTGTCTGCAATTAAAAAGCACATAACCTTCTAATGCAATCCTAATGCATTTTGTCATCGACATTTTGTTTCTAAAGACATGTTGACTAAGAATCTAGATTACATGCTTTGTGTTATTGAGAGTGTGTACCGATGTGTAACGACAAAACCCTTTTAAAAGGGAAGAATTTTCCAAGTCAGTGAGCAGTGCTGCACATTGACCAGAAGAGGAAGACGAGGTTGATTGATTATTTCATTTAATCTGGCTGCCACACCTCCACACTACACCAACTCTCCTCCCTCCTCTTTCAGCCCCACCGTCTTTTACACTTTAGCGTGGCTTTCATCATTACTGTAAAACACACTGACACCTTCAATTCCTCTTCATATCTCTGGCAAACAATTTCCATCTCCACAGCTTTGTTCTCCTTAATAGGCAATAGAATCACACTAAACTCCTCAAGCTCCTCCATCTCCATTCTGCTGTGAAGAGTCCATCCATTAGCCTTGCACCTCATTGCTCCCAGCACCTGACCCAGAAACCAGGGGAAAAGCAGTGAGGCCTTCACATCATCTACCGTCGTTCATTCATTCAGTGCACAGGGCTGTGGTGTGCTGGCACCAGTTATTGGCTTTTAGGCAATGTGCCTGCACTGCTTTGTGTTATTGATGAGATTTAAATTATACCCGAGGACAATGTTTTATGCTTTAGTGCGTGAGAAGTCAGTTGGCTGTGAGCGATGCCGGACCACTTTACAGAGACCACACATCACATTACTCAACAAAAGTTTGAGTATTGAGCTCGTCTAACTAAGCTTTGATTTCCCATCCACTTTTGCCGGTGGGTCAGGTAGCAGGCCTGCAAAAATAAGTACTCAGCGAATATCAGAAGATTTAGGAAGTGTGTTTGAAGACTACACTGATGAGAATGCAGCTTCCTCCAGTCGGGAGAGTGTTGTGCATGTGGACACTGACGTGAAAACACTAATATTGCAGCAGTGACACAAAAAACAAATCTGAAAACGATACACAGGCCTTATGTTTGCACTGATGGATGTTTTGCTCTGCAGTGATGGAACGTTTTGCTCTGTGGAAGCTGTTTTTAATATTCTCTAAGAATAAATAGCAGCAGATGTCTCCAAAATGGGGGGAAAAAAACAGTCCCGTTACTTATTTTTGGAGGACTCAAATGACTCTATTCATGTTATATCCCAGCTGCAGCTGAGAGGTTGCACACTCAGTACACAGAGGGAAAACAGAAGCCACTTTGACCACTAAACAGGCAAAGGACAGAATCACCAGTAGGACTCATTATTTTACGTGCTGGCAAATTGAACTCTGGTCCTGTTCAATCGCGAGTTATAAATGCAGCTTTTAGGCCCGCCAGGCAATTACAGAGGATGGAGAGACAAATTATTGCCTCATGATCAATTATTGAAATTTTTAATGTGAAAAATAAGTTGTTGCTCTGGTTTGCCGATGATTAGCTGCTGCCAAACAGTCCAATGGAGGTGTCTTCATCAGAGGTCTTTATTTTTAAAGTTTCAGAGTCTGGTTGGAGACTAGGTTGGATGAAGGTGGAAGGTTTTGTCCAAGCGCTGTGTTCTTGAGAGCAGTAGAGAGGGAGCGTGGTCTGATGTGCCTGTAGATAGTCGGGCAGTGCAACACCTAATCTATGGGAAAACCAGTAACCCAAAGTCAGTGGCTATGGCTGAGGTTGACTCTTTAGGGGATTCCTTTAAATACTGTCAAATAGGCCTGCAGGCAAGAGCACAGAGACCTTGTCTTGCTCAGTGAGGTCTTGTAGTCTAATTTAGTGGACACTCTTCATAGCTCCAGTTTTCGATCTATTCTTAGTATCTGCATGTTGAGCTCATCAGTTGGCTCTCGCTCTCGATCCAGCTTTGAAAGATCTTCCACTGTGCTATTACATGCACTTTCATAGGATGCTTTACTCATAGTGGAGATTCCTATCGAGTCCACTTGGATGTTTTATGGGTGTACAGAGACACATCATCAGCATAGAAGTAGAGTGCAGTCTCGCAAACATTAGGAAGGTCATTAAAGAGGAGAAACACGAGGACTGGTGATACAGAAATGTTTATGGAATAGGTTTATGAGGCTTAGCCTTAATGGGAAAGTTTGATTAATCTGTTAGCCTGCAGATGACCTTGGAGCCATGACTCCCACTGACATCCTCTCTTCATTTTAGGCTGTTATTCCACCTGTCATGGATGATGTTTAGGAGATCTGAAGCTCTCTTGTTAAGCATGTTCCTCTGGGAATATTAGATTACTCTCTGTTTCATTAGTGTTGTTATCTTTTAGTCATCAGTGTTTTGAGACGTAATAGCCTGTAGCAAAGGAATGTAAGAGAGCTAATTATTGTGCCAAAACACACTTGAGGAGGGGGGCTAAATATGTGTGCAATACACACCCTGCCCAGTCTGATCAGAATTTCTTTACCTGTACTGGAAGTTTCCCACTCAAAGGGGTAACTGATGGTGTTATATAACCAAAGGCTCTATCAGTGTTAACATGACCAGTGTGTATGACTTAGTGGCACCTAGCAGTGGTGGACTCTGTAGAAGCGGACCTGCTCCCTTTATAAATATAAAAGGCTCATTCTAAGGTAACAAAAACGTGTTGATTCACACTTTTTGGTGCTCTTCATATTCATATTCAAATCCTTCAATTTTACACACTGTGCTCTTATTTTCAAGTCCATTTACAAATGTGTTTGTTTGCTATGTAATCGTCATTGTATTTCATGTATCGCATCGACAGTTGGAAACTGTGGGATGTAGAAAAAGTTGGAAGACCCCAAAAATGTCTATTGGACTTCAAAATATCATTTTACTGTAATGTTATAGTATCAAAATTAACTGTGCTGCCATCACATGCATCATATTTCTGTAGTTTTATTGTTCATAGATGTGAAGATGTCACAGATGTCAAGTCAATGCAATCCTTCAGGATGTAATCATACTTAAGGTGGAAGAGATGCTGCGGTCTGGTGCTGTGGATTGACTTGTTTACGAAATTCAATACAGGAAAGTATTTCAGTTCTCTGCTGAAGATGGAGACTTCACATTGTCCAGTGCCTAGTGGGTTTGACACTTTATTCTCCAGAGGTTAACAACACTGAAGGAGAGCCGTATTGGATGCCGGCTTAACAGGAGTGCAATCTGGACTGGTATTTAAAAGATAATGGCGAGGCAAAAACCAATTAGCTTTGTGCTCTGTGGCTGTCCAATGCTCACAGCTCTTGTCGGTGCAATTACAGGGTCACTCCTGCCACCAGGTAGAAGCCCGTATCTTGACAGCAGTCTAGCTAATTTTGCTGCAAAGCTAATTACAGAGATGATTATTGGTGAGGAGTGGATGACATTTAAAGTTTGTTTGATTTTCTTTTTCTTGTGTCTCTCGTGATGATACAGAAACAGAACCATTTTCTCTGTGCTGAGAATCTCTCGTTTGGCATTATGACTGTTGCCATTTTGTGTTTTGGGAGCCAGAAGTGAAGATATTTGGACAGGAGGGTGGAGCTTAGGAGAACGCGGATTGCTATACTTCTTTCCTGATTGGATCTGACAAAGAACCTAACACGTCTTGGTAGCAACTTATCAATCACAAGATAGCCACGCCTTCCCCTCACTCTGCTTTATCATCTATTTAACTTCATCACACTGACGGTGCTGATTCCCCTGATGTTATTCTCTGTCTCTCGTGTGACAGTGTAGCTCACAGTTATGGCTGTGAGTGAAATATCCCAACAACTGTTGGATGATTGCCATGTAATTTGCCTCAGACATTCACCGTTCTCCTTGACAGCTGGCTCTGACAATAACCGAGGTCAAAGTCAGTCTGCGTTGAATGGACCAAATGCTTCACTAGTGCCTGTGTGGTCGCACCCCTGAATGCTTTCCAAGAAAAAAATATCATGTACACTGAATGTTGTCATTACTTAACTTTTGTGGCATGTAATAAGTGTGCAGGTGTTTTTTTCTTTGTTGAGATTGCAGATTTCGTGAAGCCTCTGTTCGATTGTCTGTCTCCACCTCATTACTAATTTAGTTTAGTTTTTTATGATATGCATACATTTTCTGTTGCATAATGAGATGTGTTTTATTGGTTGGTTAATTTTTCATGGTGCATTCTTAATTGAGATCATCCTCCTTTTAGTGTACTGCTACTCATGCTGTTCTCTGCTGTTTTAGGCATGTCCCCCCCTCATAGACCAACATCTGTTGAACAATGTTTCAAAATATATAATATAATATATTCAATTTAAAAGATATATGAAAATGTAATATACAAACAACAGACGAACTTGACTGACTACAATTTTCAACTTTAATTTTGTGGCTGGTTTTTCAGTGGGAAAGAATGGAAATGTCGCAATCACCAGAATTTAATTTGGAGAAAAGCACAAAGTATGGTGATTTAGAGGAATAATTGACCATTTTTCATGAGAAATCCTGCCCAGAGTGACTTCAAAGAAAATACAGAATGAAAGACTACACTTAAGGAACTCTTAATGTATCCGTCTGGCTTCAGTTGGATTTAGATGTGTCTCTCCATGGTCACCCAGTGATGTCTAAGACTGACAAGCACTAAGATAGAAATAAGGCCTTCAAGCTGAAGCCTGTGAAACCAACTTCCAGACCTGCCAGACAGAGCGCAAAGTGAACATCCTCCGTTAAGATGGTCTGCCAGACAGTCCATCATTAACCACTAGACAGCTTAATTAAAGG
This sequence comes from Nibea coibor, assembly GCA_023373845.1. Classification (NCBI taxonomy): domain Eukaryota; kingdom Metazoa; phylum Chordata; class Actinopteri; family Sciaenidae; genus Nibea; species Nibea coibor. The sequence goes on along the minus strand of CM041718.1, from coordinate 25,126,391 downwards.
AATCAGAGTCAGATCTCTGGAATGCAGCTTGACATTTTAACTGTTTTTAAAAATGCCTTTTTAAGCAGCGTGATTATCAGACGGACTGAGGTTATTACCAGGTCATATAAAACGACTTCTTAGCTCACCTATCTGAGCACAGCTTTAATACATCCTGTTTTGTTGTGCATGGACTAAAGAAAGGAAAAAACTATCTTACATGCAGGAAGTATTCCTTTGTAACAATCTCACTGCAATCAGCTTCTTTCTGAAAATAGGCTTGGACTGTCTTTTCTCTGACATTTCACAGGTTGTTCTGTGTCTGCTGCACTATCTCTGTTTTTTTACAGCTCATCCACCTCCTCACAAATATACATAAATACGCTCGTGTACAAGCATGCAAACACACATCCAAATCCTCGTTTGTGAAATAGTAAATATTGTAATTTTTATGTTTAAAATAGAAACTGAAACGTGACTGATGATGACATTTGCATGAAATATGCCCTCGTATATGTTTGTCAAATGCTTTCATCCACACACACACAAACACACACCAAACCTTTTTTTAATGAGTCAAAACCTGTTATGTACTGTGCATCTTTTACATATATTTGACATCTTCCATTCAAGATGTACACACACCCACGCACGCCAGGACCAGTTGGTCATTAACTGTAGCAGGGCTGTCCATAACGATTTCACCTGTCAAGTGTGATCCTGCTGTGTGAAGCTGCATACAGCACAGCGCAGTGGCCACCGGGAGTTTCAAGTCAGCTCTGACAAATGGCCAAGGCTGGCAGTGGATCAGCAGACTCGGGGTGCTGTCTGACTTATCACTCCACCAGCAGACACTATTACAGCCGTTGGGTTTGTCTACAGGCTTCTGTGCGCTCTCAGTCTTCTTCCAACTCGCTCATGCTGTATTCTTACTCTGTCAGCCTGTTTCTCTTCCTCCTTATCACTTGTAATTTCCAACCAAAGTCAAAGACGCTTCAGCGGCATGGCTCTTCAAAAATTAACAATACTGCCAAAAGATGTCAACTTTTAATAAATGTACCTCGGGGAGGTTCACTGAACATGCTTCCTTTTTTTCCTCCATGTGACACTGCTTCACATTCACACATTTACATTTGCAGCTCCTCGCGTATAACCACAGTCGTTTTTTCTTCACCCTGAACTGATCCTGACAAGACCCAAAGCTGTCAGAAAATTCTGTTTGATTCTGCTTCATTTTCTAATAAAGACTTCAGGCTTGAGTCGCACTCAGCACATTTTTTGAATGATTACATTTTATGCCTATGCACCGTAAGTCATTTTATTTAAGGGATGGATGTTTTATGTTTGACAGTATGCGATGTATCTTTGTATTTGCAGTCATGGCTGCAGGGTGTTTGCTACTTTTCACTTTATTATAAACTCTGGAAATCATTCAGCTTTGTGTCTCATTGTGCAAGCACTGTATTAATCATGTCGTGAGGACAAAAATCGGTTTACACGCTCACAAAATGACGACCAGCCCACACATTTGAGACTGAAAGCACACCCTCAGATGGTAGCACATCAGATCGTAGGTTTAAGACATGAGTATTAGTTAAAGAAATATTTTGACATTTTGTCAAATGCTGGACACAAACTCACTTTCTTACTGAGACTTTGATAGGAAGATCGATGCGACTTCTGCCCTCTGGATAGCATAACTTAGCACAGAGACTGAAGACGAGGTTTGTGCCTACAGCCACGATATTAGTCCACACAGAGTGGCATGCTTAAACATTTTTGCATGGATTAAACAGCATTTTTCAAAACGTAAGGTGCTTGCAGGGAGATTTTGGTACCTTTTTGGACACCGTCAGGCTAGATCTTTTCTCAGTGACTGGCAAAAATTCCCCTGAAATCCCTCACCATGTTTGTCCAGCAAGCCTTAGAGCCTTAGAACATAAGGGACCCTTTCTCACAGCCGGCACAAGCAGTGTCCAAAGACATTGCTAGTTTCTGATCAATGCAGTTTTCATTTTCACATCCGACACCCACATATGCCCATGGGTGTGTTGATCTTAAAATAACGTCTGTTGGGTGCTTTGTTAGCGCATAGCTATCTTTAGGTAAAAGAACGGCACCATTGACACAGAAAAATCAGGTCTAAAGATAATGGCACAGTATTTTCCTGCTATTTTAAGAGAGCAGTATTCCAGAAAATAGGATGTGCCTACATAGGCTCGTTCATATCGCACATACACTCAAAGAGAGGCGCAGCAGCACTGCACATACTCAGTTAAATGTTAATGTGGCCTATGAAACATTTAAAGGGAATTTGAATATTAACTGCATGAATTAATTGACTGAGGTGTGTGTCAGTCCAGCAGTGTCCGACGAGTGGACGCCAATTTTTCTTTTCACTGTAACTTTTCGTTGTTTTCTCACTTGCATTGAAGCCGGTTGTTAAAGTCCACAACCTTCTTTCTTGTTGTCACAGGTTGTGAGTGCAAAAACACGACAGACTTTCACCACTTCAAGGCACTGACCTTCAGATGCAGTCACAGGATATCAAACGAGGATGTTCTCCACAGCTGGCTGTGTATCAAATTCTTTCATTTCACTCAATTAAATACCTGCTAGATGTGCACAGTTATACACGCGGCACAGCTCCATTGATCCCATGCGAACGCGCCACACGAAACACAGACGTGGGGGGTCATTTCCCAACCACATGACTCCTGGTAATTACAGTCCCATGTGTAATTACTGCTGTGCTGCATTTCTTTGCAAGTGACCAGCCTAAGTTCTGTTGGACGTATGAGAGCATAGGGACAGCTGGTACAAGTCCTCAAATCACCAGGAGACAGGAGAGTACAGATGTCTCTCACAGCCTGGCGGGATGAGCAGGTCCATTTCTGCAGCAGAAAACCGTTCGTTCCTCCAACTTGCAGAGTGTACAGTTTAAATAACAATGTTGCAGGTAAAGTGGCATGTTGCACTCAAAACAGAACTATGATTAATTACAACACTAGATAAAACCCCTGTGGCACTTTACTTTGTGCCCACAGTGTGCACTGTTTAGCCAGCAAAAGTGAGTTGAAGCTGTAGGTCGTTTGAATGCAGCTCTAGAATTGAGTTATTTCTCGAGATAATTGGTCGATTGGTTCTGCATCACAATGACAAGGACACACAAAAGAATTTGAAATCTTGTCATAATGGGCAGCTTTAACATTTAACGTTAGCTTAAAAAAACTCTGAAACAAAGTACATTGTCAAACAATGTATCAACAATGCATTCATTTGGTGCCAGCAGCAAGCAGGAGGAAATGTTTCCATCTCAGCTCATCTTTGTTTTATTGCTTATACCTGCACCTTTGTGTGTTTCTGTATATTCTCAGTCTGTCTCTCTGTCCTTTTCTTGCTGGTGCACATTCTCTCTCTCAGGCTCCCTCTTTGTCACTCCCGGCCTGTATCACTCTGTTGCTGCTGATGTGAATTTTTCATCACAACAGTTTCTTGCCTTTCCTTGTGTACACGCTGCATCATCAACAATTCAGGCCCTTTTGCATGATGGCTATTCAGGGAATGCCAGATTCTTTTTCACTGTTGTTAAAATCATAGGTTTTGTAAAAGCGTGTTGTCAGTGAGAGAATGACAGAACTCCTTCAATGGGTGAAAGAGACTGAACATCCGTTTTAACGGCTTATCCCAGCTGACACTGGGCGAGATGCGGTATACGCCTTGGACAAACCACCATTGCCACCAAGTATTTGGATTGTGGGAGGAAGCACCTGAAGAGAAGATAGAACCCACGCATGCACACTCAGCTTTGGTTTCATCCTGTACGGATGGCTGGCCACAGTGCCGCAGTGAAAATGTAGTTGTGTAGTATGTTTGGTTTTCACTTAGCGTACCTCCAGGTTGCCTTTGCTGTGTGCACAGCCACAGGTCACCAAGGTAAGAATCACGAGGAGGAGGAATTTACATGGTAGTCATCACATTCATCCCTGGTGGCTTTTTGGAGTTTCAACCGACCTGACCTACATGTGCGAGGAAACACACGTGACAAGCCGGTCTCACAGGGAAAAAAATAATAATACATATATTTCACACAAAAAGGTCATAATCAGGTTAGAGACCCGTGACCTGCTTGATGTGAAGAATGCCAGTGAGCCACCATGCTGCCCATCAATAAGTCATTACCTCATTAATTTTGAGACATTCTAATCATTACCATAAACAAATGAGTCCACTGCCAGGAGGATTAGCAGCCTCTCCCTGCTTCTAAATTTCCCATTGTGTGCTACCAGGTCAGAACTGGCAGGAAATCTTCTGGCTTGCCTAATGCACACTGATTGCTTGAGGGCAGACAAAAACAAGCAGAGGACATTCATTCATCCAGCACAAATGGAGCTAAAGCTTTTACAGATTCTGGCAAGAGTAGCCGGAGAAAGGTGGATAGTAAAGTCATCTCCACCATGTTTATCCCTTCAGTAAAACCAAAGGATAATTGGACAAATAGGCGACATGAGCTGAGTTGAGATGTAGTAGCACTATTAATTTGTCAGTTCTATGCGTAAGATAGAGAGATACTTTATTGATACCAAAGGGATTTTTGGGATCATTAAAGAATTCAAGTGCAGTAAGAATGACACAAAAGCTGCTTTTTTTTTTTTTGGGAAGTTGGGTAGCCTCCCACACTTGGACTTTTTCTTAGTGATACTAGTGGGTAGCGGTGGGTGGATTGATACTTTGATACTCACAAGCTCCTAGGCTGGTATCGATTTCTTAGGAAAAAAAAAACATCAATAATAGAAACACAGGCCAAAACTTTACATCACTTCAGAATTTTAGAGGCCAGATTTCAATTGTTGTGTTGAAACAGCCCTGACATGAGCCGGCCCATGTCACATGACCGACTGTACCGTTCAAGCATGCGTGGTTGAGACTAACGTGTTACAACAAGGTTCCCTATGTGTGCTGCACAGTGGCAACATGAGTCAAACATAAAAACAGAAAGTTTTACGAGGCTGAAACTAAATCTTTGTTCATCTTCTATAAATTCCTCATCATGATTGCTAATGTTAAGGCAATTTAATTAAGGCAATGTCTAATAAAGACAAGACACTACAGGTGAAAAAAGGTTGGTACCGCCCTACCGCTGGGTTGGCTTTATAATTAGCCTATTTTTAGCAATTTAGCTGCAGCGCTGCACAGCGGTGTGGGAGGATGCTGGTGATGTTTATTTGTGGAGAACATAAGCGCTAAGGACCAATCAGAAAATAGGTTTTATTTCTCTGATTCTTTCTTTCTTTCATAACTACATCACTCAACAGCCACAACCACAAACCAAAGGAAGCTTCTTCGTATCACCACTTTGCAGCACAGACTGCAAACCAGGAGAACATCGTAGCTGGGTGCATGAAATACACCGAGCTTGGACACAAATGGTAAAGTACCCATGATACCTTCTGGTTATTTCAAGCTGACCGTGATGCAGTTTGACCGATCTGATTGTTGGATTGCTCGATGTGGTTGGGTGGTGTTGGGTTGCGATTCTACAAAAGGTGATTGTGGTTCATCTCCACACGTTAGCACCCGCACTGTCACAACCTAGATACACCGCCACACACACGTCAGACACAATAACCTCTCTGTCACCTGACTTCCAATCTAGCACACCCGACAGGTCAAAGGTTCATATATCTCACATTCATGCTCTCTATGATGGAATGAATTCAGTGATCCTCTACTTTTCCTCTAATGCCACAATGATGTTCACGTTTGCTTTAAATGAAATGACAGTTCACAAAGACAGTCCCTCTCAGGGTGAATTTACCTCTAACTCTGGTTAAAATACTTAAGACAGAATACCTAAAACTATCGACAGTCACCAAGACTCTTGTAAATTACTCTGGGTTAATTAAGCTTTGACGCTTTTTTACAAAAGAACAGTTCTTCTATGTTATGTATGCTTAATATTAAGGAGTCTTTATTCACCCTTTTCAAATCAATATTTAGTGGAGTCACCTTTGACAACAATTACAGCGATGAGTCTGTGTGAATCACTTTGTATCAGCTTTGTACATCTGGACTCTGCAATTTTTCCCCCATTCTTCCCTTGTCCTCTGTTAAAATGGATTCACTCCAGAGAAGGTCTGAGGCTGTCTGCTGTCGATAGCAAATCTAAAAGCCTTTATAAGGACATGGAAAGATTAAAAACCAAAGCGCTGTGACTGTCGTGGTCTTCGAGAGTTGGACAACAGAGTCCAAGGTCAAAGTAGATCAGATGTGAAGCCAGTCGGGGCCAGATCAGCTCTGATACAAGTTGCACCTGTAGAGCTGAAGGCTGCCGGGCAGAAAATAACAGAGTCATAATGCATTATCGGATCAGTGAGCGCTGGCAATCATAAAAAAGAAATTCAGGCTGAAACATACGACTGAGGAAGGAAATGTGATACATGACCATGAGAGGACACAGCCAGCAAACATTAGTTACTGGTAAAATGATCACACTTGATTCAGGGATGTATATGAATGGATACACAAAGCAGAATAGGTCTACTAATCTGTTACACCTGTTGCTGTGTGAATGATTTATAGGATGCTGTTAAGTGCTTAAGACTTAAATGGATGACCCAATCTCCCTCACACAACCTTACTTTATATTAGAACCCTGTTCATCAGGCTGAGGAGTGTCTCTGCCTGCAGGAAGGCATAGGCGACGTGGGAGTGAGCATCAAGTACCAAACTCTTGTAACTCTGCACCGAATCACTGCATTCAGAGCTTCTACAGCGACGTTATATAAGGTTAGGCATGTTTCCAAGTTGGCACACGTAGTTTCAAAGTGTAATTAACTTTGTTTTGTGTTTGTTATAATTACATGACTTATGATCAAAACCTTTGACAGGTTTGCTTTGACAGTAAAAAATCAAGTGAGTGCAACAACAAGACTTTATTTCAAGAAGCTCTCACCCAGGGGCGAAATCTTCAATCAGGGAGATCAGGATCCTGACAAAGGTCTTTCTGAGTTTTATAGCAACGTTACAAAATAACAAAACAGATATACTGATGTGCATTTCATCTCTGAATAGTCTGTTCATCATCTGACAAAAAGACATTCACTCTTATATTAAAGACATACTGTAGCCACGGCTGTCCACCTTTATTTTCTTTAACTAAACGCTCCTATTATGTCCTAATGTGATTATTTTTCACTTTGTTAATGGCATTTTAAATGATCTCTGTAACTGCAAGTGTTATGACCTCAGCCTTCTACCTCATCTTTATACCTCATTTATGATTCTGATTATGTGTCTTGTAAATGTAGAGGTTAACAGGGTGGAAAAAAGAGAAGCAAGGACAGCGACCTCAGGACAAAACAGAGGTTGACTGTTTTTCTCTCACGCTAAATATTGAACTTCAATATAGTTTGCAACAGCTGCCGAATCCTGTGTTATGTGAGTGTTGTTTGAGCATTATGTGTTGGTGCTCCCCTCAAAACTGCATCTCATCAGTCAACTTCCTCCGTGCAACCACCAACTGAGTGTGACTGAACACAGAAAACTATGAGCTCAAACTGCTATTGATTATTTTCTTCTGAATATCGAAGGGACGTGACCCCCGGTCCCCTGCAGAGATCACATGCATGCTCTCGCCAATGGCTAAAACCCAGTGCTAGGCTGTCTCCTGTCTGGCAGCATCTCGCTCGATCACTCTCTCGTTTCCTCTTCTTGGCTTCTTCACCATCATCCTCTTTTCTCTCTTTACCTCAGCCGTGATGTACGGCAGCTGAGTCTTGTTGTATCGTCTGCTTGTCTGGCTCTGGTTCTAGCATGACACCAATGCCAGTGTCTGCCAGAAGTGCCCCTGCACCAGGCTTGAAAGCCTCGTCCTTGCGATGGTCCAAAGCTCCTGTGCAACCAGTGGTCCAGTTACCACCGGTCCTGTTGGTACGGCTAAGACCTAACTGGCTAAAGGGGGAGTCACAGGAGACCGTACCCACTCAAATCAAATTACAGGTGCAAGAAAAGACGATGAGGGTGCAGAATGTGATTGAGAGAGGCAGCATTCACCTTATTACACATCAGTGTAGCATCAAAATGATTCTGAAGCTGTTTTTAAGTTAGAAAAGTTGCTTTAAAGTCTGTTTTAGGCTCGTTGTTTCAACAACATCAATCTCAACAGATGCATTCTTTATATAAAGCTTTCACAAAACAACAGCTCTCCATATGGTAACCATAATGTGCAAACCTCTTAAATTTAGGCAGATTCTGGAACAGTGGTGGTCTCTCTTTGTGTTGTTTTTTTCTTTCTGCGTTCTGCTTCATTGGTGACATTGCTCTTCATCTCGTCCTGCTTTCTTTCTGTTTCCCTGAGCTGAAACCTTAATGTTTGCTGTTTTCAATCTAAAAACAGCAAGTGCAGCAGCGACAATATGTCACATATACTTCAGAGTGATACCTGTCAAAAGTAGTTACTGCAGGCCGTGTCATTCTTTGCATAATCTGTACCTGAACGGAAATAACCCAGCCAATCAAAACACCATCTTCTGAGCAGACACATACATAAACTGCATACGGTAATAATTTAACCACTCCTAGCATCATCTCTGTCACCATGACAACAGTTTGAACAATGCGATCCCTTTCCCATTGTTATTTAAACATTTCTCACGTTTCGCTCATTTTGTGAGCGTCCTTGTGAACATTTCCAAAGCGGAGGTTTTCAAAGTATGCTCTGTGTCCTGCATTGTGCGCTTTGTCTTCTCTTTTTCATGCTAGATAAAACATTAAAACACATTGAGGTCGTTGCCGACTGTTACTGTAGCATGTGCACTATTTCAAAACAGCAGCAGTGAAAAAAGGCTGCACTACAGTGTCACCAGTGATGAAAGCAAACTGCTTTATATTCCGTTTTGATTCGGCACCTCCTGCACAATAGCAGCAGCGGTAGAAGAGTCTGTGATGGAGCCTGTGATGCATAGTAAACTACTTTCAATTTTTAATGATTGACACTGCTGCACAATGTTTCCATCTGTTTCCTTCAGGTTTAGTTTTAAAGCCGGCCCACATTTTGAAGCTGCTGTATTTGTAGATGATTACCGCCTAATTTGTCTTGCTGAGTGAAGCTGTGCAGTGTGGCTGGTCGGCTACATCTGCAGTCATTTTTAATAGATGCCGTGTCTGTGTCTGTGTTTGGTATGAGCTGTGATCAGTGATAGCTGGTGGCTTAAAACTGGGACGGGTGAGCAGAAACGAGCAGAAGATTCTTTGAGATGCTGTAGACTTCTTAAGCCTTATTCTCCGTCTACTAAAACTAAAAAAGAAATAAAAAATACAATGATGGTCACTGATTTTCATCTCAAGAACTAGAGGAGGAGCTTCCCTTTCTGCCCGTCTCTAAGGGCACGCTTCCTCCAGTTGTAATGCTAATTAGACAAGTTGTATTTGATGTGAATGCCTGTTAGATCTCCTGAATGATTTCATGCAAACACCTGAATTTAGAAAGTCTTTGGAAACACAAATACCTGAGACACAACATGAAAACTGTCTCAAACCGAAGTTTTCTGTAGGCGTCTTCTTATCCACAATGCTGTATAAATCATTCATGTATTTGCTTTAAGTTTGTATGAAAAGTAGGTAAGATTTGTATTCATGAAAAAATATACCATCAACTGACCTCAAGATAAATATTCGCCCATCTTTGACAGTTTGATGTAAAAGGCCTGTTTTCTCATGACCTGTACGCTGCTCATCAGATTTCACTGTGGGCTAAAAGGAAATTAGATTGTTTTCAAAATGTTTTTCTGTTAGTATTATTTTCCTGAAATGAAAAGCTTGTGTGTGTCCATGAAACTGACACCCACCTTGGTGCATTCCAGCTGCTCTCACTTCAAAGTCCTCAAATATGGCACCTTTGGCAGCGTCTGACGTCATCTTCTGATGTATCACAGAAGTCAGGTGACGTATCAAGAGAGAGTCCACACCTGGAGGTGCGAGGGGTGCATGGATGGATGAAGTAATCCTGGAGGCTGCTGTTCGTGTCCTGTTTGAAGCACAGACTGTCATCATCATCATACTGCACATCAACAGGTGAGCTCTTGTGTGGTGGCTCTGGTCACCACCACCTTGGCAGTCCTGGCAAAGACGTGGATTCTGGATGGAGCTGGTGCTGACTGAATGTGCCTGGTTGTGCTAACAAGCCACCTGTAATGGCACTGACTGCTTTCTGCACCAGGCTGCGAACATATTTATTTCTGCTCTGAACATGAGTCAATCTCCATTAGCCCCCATGACAGCAGCATCAGCTTCTTCTTCGGTCGTGGTAACTTACAGTACGTCCACACTTTTTAAACAGATTTCAGTTGTAATGTCAAATATCCAGGAATACATTGTGCCTTGAATGATAACCTCTTAAAACATCAATCTGTTTTCATTTAAAAACATGTTCTACATTACATCTTTCATTTGTCTGATGAGATTTATTCTGCCGTTTGAGATGAAAACTGCTGGACTACTTTGTCAGCACAAATATGCACATTGTTGAGACTAAGCGTCATTGAGCAGACTCCTCTGGGGCTTCTATGTTCAGCATCAGCACAAGTGATTTATTCTTATATCTAGGGTCAGTTCAGTTTTTCAACGTGCATCAGGAGTTTAGAGTTTTTAAAACTTTTAACAAATGCAGGTGGTCATGAGCGGTGCATGTGCTTCACTAATAACAAGCAGGGAGGCCCAGATTCAGACAGTAACGTACACTATCTCACAGAAATGACCAGATTATAATGCCGCACGCTCGTCACTGCAGTCATTATTATTCAGATTCATGCCGTTTGCAATATTTGACCAATAAGTAGAGTGAATGTGTGGTGAACAAATTAAGCGTCTTTGCACCAGTTGCAGTCATGTACATGTGCAAAGATGAAATATCTTGGCCATGTTTGTGAAGCCTGAAAATTAAGTTTGACACCGACCAATAAAAAGAAATGACTTTTTGAGATGCTGGTGGTGCCGAGGGAGGGAGATGTTTGTCCATCATTGAAACTCAGTGTTCAGACTTTGCAGTGGCAGTGTTCTCTTGGTGTCCACGGTTATTTCTGTAGAATAGACTATGCAGACTAAGAATAACAAGTGAGCTGAGACTTAAATAATTTTAAAAAAAATGTATGTATCTTTGTATCTGGGGTTTGCTGATGTTTAACAACTCCAGGGTTTGAAATCCCTTTTACATGCAGACGCGTGTGCTAAAGCAGTTTCCACATGTTGCAACATTGCACATGAGAATTGAGACGGGCTTCATGTATTATCTTCAAAACCATGTTTAACATGTGCAAAGCAACACGTTTGATTCTGCACATGTGAAATTCTAATAAGAGATAAGAGGCAGTATGAATATTAAAGCTATGAAAAAGATGGAGTAAAGAATGGTTATATGTGCCTGCCTGTGTTATATTGGAAGATTCAATCAAACAGAAATTTGCATCTATAAAGTTTTTTTTTTTTTTTTCACATAACAGATTTGTTTTTACAGTCAAGCTTATCGTCTTAACTTAACATGGGAAACATTTGAGTGCATTATTAGCTATGCAGGTCAGGGCAATGTGATCTTATGAGATTCTATTTTTAGGATTGCAGATCGTATAAGCACTCTAACATCCACAAAGCAAAATGTTAATATTAAACGTATCAGTAGAATATTCACAGGCAACATATTTCATTTTTTTCCACTGTGAATAATGTATGATTTTTTTTTTTTTTTTTTTTATGGTTGCGTTCAGGCACGTGCAGTTCTTGGGGTACTTTTAGAGAACAGTCATGGTCTTAGTTATATATTGTCAGGGAGAATAATCCAGGCAGCAATTACATTTAAACTCTAAATATATTCATTCGGCAGCGTTGCCTAACTTTGAGGATACAGATTTGAATCAAAGGACAAAATTGCTCAAAACTGCATGAGACCAACTTCCTTCAATTCTGTGATTCTTTTGAACACTCAGGGATAAAAAAGTACAAAGTAAATAGATTTCTCTTCTTCTGAGAAGTGTTACAGCTCACCTCTGATTACCTCAGGTTTAGCTCGATATGGTTTGGGACCTGCCATCCTTGGTTGCCAGTGTTTCTTCAGTCTGCCCAAACTCTAAACCCCGTCTTCTAAAAATTACATTTATATAAAACTAATCTGCAAAAGTAAAAGTCATACATTTTCATTAGTTTGTAAATTCTCATTTTCTTTTGTGTGTTTGCTGATGACACTGACTTACAAACTCTAATAAATAACACAAATGAGGAACTGCTGAAAGTTGCAGGATGGTTTCAGCTCAAGAAACTGTTTTGAAATATTAAAAAGACAAATATAAGAATATTTACAGGAAGTAGCAGGAGCCATATTTTGCTGTAGTGTCAATAGATGGGAAAGAAATCCCCACACTTGTTGATGAAGTCACCGGGGATGATCAGCGAATGAAATTTCATCAATGTCACTTGTTTATTAACTTTATATTATTTTATGATTCCTTCGTGCTGAGCCGAAAGGCAAACTTTTGATTTTCCAGCCTATTAATGTTCCAAACCTCATCTACGGTCAGGACTTTTGGGTAGTGACCAAAAGAATGCGATTACAGATACCAAAATGAGTTTCCTCCGTAGTGTGGTTAGTCTTAGAGATCTTGTGAGAAACTCAGACATCCGGACTGAGTTTGTGTCGAATGGAGCCAACTGAGGTGGTTTCGACGTCTGATAAGGATACCTCCTAGGCACTATCCTTAGGAGGTGTTCCGGATACATCTAAGTAGCAGGAGACTCCCGGGCAGACCCAGAACTTGCCGGAGGGATTATATAGCCCATCTGGCCTGGATACGACTCGAGGTCCCTCAGGAGGAGCTCGAATGCATTGCTAGTGAGAAGGACATCTGGAACGCCCCGCTAAACCTGCCTCCACTGTGACCCGACCCCGGGTAAGAGGAAGGAAATGGATGAATGGATGGATGGTTTAGCGGCTGACAGCAGTTGGTTCAGGCTATAGGGGACATCATGCTCTTGGTTTAATATCTGCAGCGATATAAAGCATGTCACACAATATTACTGTTTAACTGCAACCACGATCTTTTCATAAATTTAATGAAGTCCTGCATTTATTCATAAAATAACAACATAATCCAGCCAGCACTTGCTTTTTGTTCATCAAGTACTTTATTAACGTCATTTCTGGAGCAAGTCTGAGGAAAAAAGCAAACGTAAAGATGTTTCTTTATAAAAAGGTTGAAAGATAATAATGCTGAAATCACAGCCCTAATGCAAAGATTATGTATAATTATTCCATTAACAAATCAAATTTTATATAAGGAAATGACAGCAGATTATTTTATCTCCATTACTTTGTTCATTTAAATGTCAAAGCACATTTGTCAGAGCAGCTCTCTCATTTTAACAGATAATAGACAGAAAAAAGAAAGCCCAAAATGCCACTGTTGCTTGAAACGTTGTGTTCCAGTTTGACAGCTGAGACATGAAATTGCTCAGGCAATTATCACATTTCCAAATGAGAACTGGGAAAACTTCTGTACTCTGACTTCAGGAAGCCAATGCTGCAGCATGCACGACGCTCCTGCTCCTGTGTTTCTATTGTAGCTTCTGAAATTCATCATTTTATTCTGAAATTGTTCATTTTGCTCATGATTTTGCTCATTCACAACACATCCATATCAGATGATGAGATTTTATTATTTATTTTCTTAACCGAGTTATGATGTACCTTCAGCACGAGCATGAAGGTCACACTTCACACAGGAATGCATTACAGTGCAGTACATTCCAGCGTGTTTCTTTGCACGCCTCTCAGCCTCTCAGCGAATTTCCAATTCACTCCTGCCTGCCTGGGCCTATTTTTCATCTTCACTGTAGCATCAAAGGTAGTTTTTCTGTGTCCATTAAGCTTTTAATTCTGAGGAAACAATCCATTCACTCGCAGCAATGTCCCCTTCACTGTGCATTACCTCTGACCCTTCTCTGCTGGACAGCTCTCCCGCTGTGATTTTCTCGAGTTGAAAGGTGCAGACTTAACAGGCTCTCGATGGAGCCAAAAAAGGGGGTCGTGGGATTTGACATCTCGGTCGTGATAAAAGGGAACAACCTCCCCTAACTGCGGACAGGATTTGCTTCACAAAAAAATACTGCTCTGTAGTGGATTTTTTTTTTTTTTTTTATCTTCAGAGTAGCTGGAGAGATTTGCTTTCTATAAAGAAAGTCAAAGAAGGAAAGCAGAAGCTGCTGTCACTTTTGTTGAATCCTGATGGTCTTCCAGCGTGTTTATTATTCCACGTGTGCTGAAAACCGAATCAGTAATCAGCAAATGTTGTTAAAAATATAAAACATATTCCATCAGCCTTGTTAGCCGAGAGGAAAAAACCCTGAAAGGGCATTAAATGTGTGATAATGTGAGGGTTGTGTTGAAGAATATGTGTGGGTTTTATTCACAAAGAGGTGACATATCCATTGATTTTTTTTTTTTTTATTTCAACTGAAAACAAAATGTTGCAGTGGGGTGAACACACAGATCCTCAAGTGAAAGCGTAATTACGCCAAATAATGTGCAATCACGCCAAGCGCCCATCTCCCTCATTCCCCCTAAAACCATCCCAAATCAGTTTTGTATGAATGTGTAATTATTTTTGCTGCACAGAGGAAAAAACAATTGGCATCCTGCAATTTGTTTCCTCGTCTGAGGCAGTGTGCATCTGAAAGCGGGTGGGGAAGCAGCCAGCATTGTCGCCAAACATCCAAAACACACTGGCACTTTGTTGCGTTTCTTCTGCCTGCGCTGACATCTGTGGGTCTCCAGTGCTTCATTTCACAAAGACGATTTGGGAAGAATGTGAGCGGACGATAACAAAACAGGCTTCGGGGCTGTAAGGTGACAGCGTGTTCTGCGCTGCAACAATCAATTTGATATAATTACAGTCGTTATTGAGGAGAGTTCGTTGTTGTGGGTATTTAACAGTGCTGGAATGTAGCATGTTATATTTCAGATTTGATGCTCGTGCCTTTCTGCTTCTGCTGCACTGCAGAGAGGGAAATATTCAACTTTTCACATAACGATGAAAAATACAACTAGAGTCTTCACTGCTCCAGAAAACTAAAGCAGACCTGTCTATTGTTTAAAATCTGGAACCCTGACCCATGCAGACCCAAGCAGTACATATGATACAGCTACTGAAGGCACTAACCAGGCTGCAGAGGGAGAGTTGTTGGGCTTGCCGTGGATTCACTGCTAACTTTGAACTTTTTAACTTGTGAGAGCAGACAGTGCAGCGAAGGCCGATGTGTTGGTGGCCTGTGAGCATGGAGGAGGTGGAGAGAGGAGGATGCTGGTGTCCATCATGAGCGGCTCCTCTCACCTCCTGCAGGAGACTGTGGAGGACTTAAACAGCTTCTTCAGCGACAGACTTTTTTTCTGCATATCTCTGACTTGTGAATAATTTATCATCAACCTTGTGTATATGAGCTACTGTGACAAGTGAATTTCCCCAGTGTGGGATCATTAAAGTCCATCTTATCTTATCATAATAACAGCTGCTTGTTTGGTTCTCATGGCTACCACCAAGATGAATTAACACAGTTTGGTTCGTTTTAAGCAAATAAAAAAAATGCTTGTCTGGGTTAAAATAAGAACATAACTGTAAATGTAACATGACGTAACCAGCTGCAACATTAAAATGATTATGAGTCATTATGATCTAACGACACTCACACACTCACAGGGGCCATTTTCTTCATCAAGTACACTTTAAATACTTGAAGTATATTTTCCCCACAGTCAGTACTATGCACAATGTGTGTATCAGTACTTCCAGATATGAAATGTGAGAATTTCCTTTGAATTGCTTCAGTTTATTTTTAATAACTTTGAAATTAGTTTGATGTCACAGAATGAGTATGTCTGACTAACTTCAAACCAACCAATCAATCAATAGCAGGTCCGCCCATAATGATAATAATAAACAGCTCATAATTTGCACCCGGCAATAAAATGCTGCTTTTACAAAAAATACACAAGTAATAATAATTAAATGATATAACATATGACCTCAGTCAGATGGGATATTAAAGAAGAGTTCCCTGATAATATTCCACGTGCTTTCCGTGAATATGAAGTGGAATATTTCCTCCACTGCTGGTTCTTTCATTGAACAGCTCTCTGGCTTCACTCAAACCTTAAATATGAACCACTGCATGAGAAATGTGCATTACACGTTCAGAATATGTCAGGTATGTATTTTACTGTCTTGTGGCTTTGAGGACCTCGACGCCCGACGTCGAACCAACATCAGTTCACAGCAATTTTCGATAAAGTGCACATCAATGGCTCACTGATGAGATATGGGCACATGTCAGGAGAAAATCTCTCAAATGGCGACGGCTTATCGAGACAGGATCTGTCAGAGCCTCCTGAAAAGATGTGACGGGGGAGAGAGCTCAGAACCAGTATGAATCAAATACAATCAAATGAAATCCTGTCAGCCAAAGTGCGTATTCTCATCAATCTCATCCAATAAAGTCAGCGATAACAAAAACAGCCCTGTGGGATCTGTCCTGCCCTGACGGAGAATACAAAAGACATGCTCAAATGTGACACAGCTGATCTTTTTCTGTCACTCTCCTAAGACACATTTTCAGTTGAATGTTTTCTGTGAAGCGACCTTGTTGTATATTATATTCATTCTTTGTTTTTTTTACAGGAAACGAGTGTAGTCATGTTCAGCGATGAGATTCTCACCACTCATCAGGTGCGATGTGCTTGTTGACCCATACACACACACCTCGCCTCGAAATATTAAAAGACGAGTTTGGACCGCGTAGCAACAAATACTGTGCTTTGAATTCTCGGCTCTCGGGACACAAAGAAGTTTGTGCAGTTTGGTTCTCTCTGAGAGACGTCGCTGTGCTTTGGTACTAAAAAATAGTGTCTTACTATCACTTGTACTGCCTTATCTTATCTTTACTGCAGTTCAATTCATCTTTACAGAAGAATATTATAAACACATACTGTCACCTATTAATCAAAACAGTGTAAAGAAATGCTGCTGAGCGGTGTGTGCAGACCTCGCTCCCTCCTGCGCTGCATACAGCTTGAACAAACCACTGAGTCCCAATTCTGTGACTTCCTGTTGTATACAGTACACAGACATAAATACAGTTGATGTATAAGAAATCGACTGAAATCAACACATATATACTGAGTAGAAAGAACATTGGACAATCGCTGCGATTTCTGGAAGCAGATTACGGTTAAACTTGACAAAATGTTTTTTCAGAATATAGATTTTTGTGTTCTGAGGTGTTCTCAGCTACACGACTCACAGTTTGTTTTCGACAGCTGTGAGCTGCTCCTGCGCTCCCCGTGTCCATCAACAGCACACTCAAATATCAAAAAGCATGAAAGCAGGTTTTAAGCAGGCTTTACGTCCTCGTTCCTGTAATGCCTGGCGATAATCAGATGGTGCAGAGATGAGCATTATGCTGTTCCTCCTCAGCTCTCCCTTTCTCTTGTAATTATGATGGCAAGACATAAGAGGGTGGTTTAGAGAGAAGAAATATATACTGTGTCCCAATTTGGACGCTTCCATTAGTACAATTCTCTGTAGTACACTGTGTACTTCCTGGCGTAGTGCGTTAATCTCACTAATACATACAAGCATTAGCACCAACATAGCTTCCTCAGCCACCATCTTACAGTGCTGGTGGCCCTTCCCCATCCACTACGAAGCCGAAATGGTGATCACTGACCATTACAGTGTAAACACACTTATTTACTCAAAATAGCAAGTGTAAGTATGGAATTACACCCATTGAGGCACAGTAGGTGTGTGTCACCCTCTCACTCTGCCATCACCCTTTGAAAAGGACTGCGAAGCAGTGGTTTGAAGGAGCATCCGACCTGAAGTCCCAGAAAACATTTACTGACCCCTTATTTAGCTTCCAATGACTCTCTTCTTTTTATTCCCCTTGAGTTTATTGGTGAGTCTCACCTGAACACTGTGTGTCACTCCTCACAGCCACACTGAACGGCACAGACGATTTTACCAACTTTAAGATGTTTTTCTCTTTGTGCTGTTGTGACATCTGCTGCGTTGATGCCTGTCTTTAAACGCTGAATCGTTTGCCCTCTGTTGGTTTTTAAAGATAACCTTGTGGAGGCGACTCATGTTTCAAATGCAGCATCTCGGTGAGAACATGTTACATACTCACCCCGCAGGTCAACACTTCTGTGTATAGAAACGGTGTTCAGTCATAAAGAACGCCTCCTTGCTCTTACAGGGAACGTCGTCACAAGTCAAATGTCATTTCCACAAAAGACGTTTAATGCACTGAAAAATTTCATTAATATTCTCCGATAATGTTATGTTATTAATGTGCACATGAATGCAAGGTGCTCTATATGCAAACACACACACACACACACACACAGCCTGATGCCCTCACTCACATGCACATGCACATGCCATCTGGCAATCCTGGCAAATGTCAAAAGGTTTGCTCTGGGCCGCGGCTTGCAGAAAATCTCTTGGCAAATTGAGATACGGACAAATATTTGTGAAAGAATATGAAAGCTGCAGGGTGCAGCCACTTCACCGGGTACAACATCATCAAACGCTCAGTTCAGTAACACGATAATCAATGATTAGGCGATGCTATTAAACAGCCTTTTGGATGCTCTTTGTGGTCATGTGGATTTTTGCAGCAGGTTTTTCCTGCAGACCTAATTAAAAACTTTGTTTTGATTGATTAGTAATAGTTTGGGATTTAGGCTGTCGTGCAGTGGAGAAATTCAATTTGTTTTTTTGTTACTGTATTCAGTTTTACTATGATTTATGTCATTCCTCTTTCTGCTGTGTTGTTAAACGTTTTGTCTTTTCTAATCCTCGTGAGAAACATTTTTGATTGAATGTTGCTGTGCAACTTCATTTAATCTGCATAATGAGTGATAGTCTTTTCTACGAAACCTCTTGAAACATTTGAAAATATGATTCAATGTGAAAATAAACAAAAATGATCTGTTTCAGGTTTCAGTCAACAAACACACACACACACACACACACACAGTCTGGGAATGTAGTAGTAGAATTTTTAAGTACTGCTCGAGCCTGAAAGATCTTATTCGCCTCTGTAATGGAGCTACATTTCTGTCCAAAAACTATTATTAATCTTAATAATAATAAATAATCAATGAGCCAAACTGTCACTGGATTCCTTCATTACCATTAACCATCCCACACACACACCGTCCCATCGCCATAAATATCAACTAACGGGCCAAATGTACAGGCCCATGGTAAATAAAATATACTGACAATACAGTCGGCAGCAAAAACATAATTTAGGTGTCTGCCTCCTGTCTGAGCACCATTAACAGCAGCGCTGTAATCCATAGATAATAAAACAGGTTAGGTACTGTGTCTGTGGTAACAGCAGCTGATTGCTTTATTGCTTTTGCTAACAGAAGCTAACTGACTTCATTTGGTAGCAGCCATTAGAAGGTTGGAGCTGATGCAGATTTTTCTATGTGCATGTGTCTTCACACACACACACACACACACACACACACACACACACACACACACACCACTTTGCAAACACTTGACCTGCACGGCGGGGATAACGCACAACAATGAAAACTGATGTCGCTCACAAGAGTGCATGATGAATGGTTATGAAGCACACTGCAGTTTGCCATAACTGACCGTTTGAAGTGTTGTGTGCTCAAAATAGTCAGTCTAAGTATTGAAGTACGTCAATGGAGACACAGTTTAGGGACACGTTCAGATATCAGCAGGCAAAACATTTCCCAAGAACGTCGTCTAATTTATTCAATTCGTTCTCATCTAGTGAAAATTACGGGGACTTTGTAGCTCGACTCGTCCTTTAATGCATTAAGAAGCTTCAGATGTTTTTTGAAAAGAAACAAAAAAAACATTTTAGCACTAATATGCAAAATAATGCAGCAGGGCGCTCTGATATCTTAAAACACATGTTCTCTATAGGTGGTCTGAGTCTTTATTGTTCCTTCTTTATTGTGTTTACAAGAATTGCTACACGGACAGACACATGTTGTGATGACAGTGTAATTCCATGCAGTGGAGGAGGTCTGCACCAATGAAGAGAAAATACACTTTAAGAGTATTTGTGTTCCCTGAGGCTGATCAACTGCATGAGAGGAATGGTAGAAATAAAACAGCAGTGTTTAGTATTTACAGTAGTAATTATTGTGGCTTTCACAAATGTGTTATTCACAATACAAACAGGCAGACAGGAGAGCTTCTTTGCCTCCTGTAGAGGCACTTGAAGACTTGCAAAGTGTAACTTGTCATCCTGATGAAACATTCGAGAGTTTTCACCGCTGGTTTGCCACCAACGGCGTGAAAATACCAACGGATGTACAGCAGAGAGACGTGGCGTTTGATACTGTTAAACAAGCACAGACGGGCGAGTCCTGCACGATGAGGACTTATCAGAGGAAAGTAATTATTCTCTCATTATGTTCAGTTTTCAGATGTGGAAATCGTAGTGATAAGTTGTCAAACGTACCCTCCTGAAGCTGAGGGATCCCGCTGAGACGTTAGAACGATTTGCAGCTGAGTGTTGACATGGCGGGAAATTGATTAGGAATTCATATTTTCATAAATTCAGCAACTGTGCAAGACAGAACTGAAGTTTAAAGAAGCAGAAAGAGAGAGAGAGAAAAACAGAGAAACAGGGCCCAAAGAAGACAGAATATCTTCCTGCCCTCCCCGGTGAGCCAGACAAATTGATTGTATTATTCCTGGCTGTCGCAGTCACTATAATATAATGCTATAAAACAAAATACAGCCATAGGAGCAGCGGGGAGCTTATGCATCATAGGAAGATAGTTGATGGTTATCACTTTGAGAAGAATATATACAATGAGTTACCATTCAGCATGCTGCTGTAGCCCTCCCACCAACACAGAGATGACAGCAGAGCGTGCAGGTTTGTAAAAAATCTAAATAACACAGCCGCCTAATGGAGACAAAAGACGTCTGCGCTCAGCGGAGAATTCCTGCAACACATCATCTATGAAAAGAGTGCTAAAGGAGGACGGAAGCTTTTTGCAAAGTGTGAAACGATAACCTCTAATTAACGTGGATACAGCACTGAAATAATTCACTAACGGTCGTATTAGCGTGTTTCCTTGCACCTCACTTTATTCACTTTTTTCTCCAGTTAACAATAATTATCCTGTCATTGTTGCAGGTTTTTGAAATGTTAATTGTGAAGATGGATCACAGCAAACTGAAGAAAGGTGAACCTGCATGAACTCAGATTTTGGTCACACTTTTATTATTCATCATTATATTATTTTTATTTTCAAGTTGTTTTTTAAACTTGATGCACTGATTTACAAATCCTTTTATTCCTATATTCAGTTATATAAAATGATCTCTGCTGCATGTTCCAATAGAGTTTGGACAGTTTTGAAAGATCAAAAATCACCTGTTCAGAACAGTCAGCAGGTAACAGAGGATCAGGACTGAACTTTCACATCCACAGTCCCAGGATCATTAAAGAAATCATCTGAACGTGCAGGGAGACGGCCAGAACCGACACCGGATACAAACCATCATGATGGTGCAGAGGATATTACTACACTGACTCTATGATGCAAAGAGAAAGGCAGATATCAGCGCTGACCTCTCAGGACACGAGCTCAGTGCACAGCATCGTCACATCGTATCCTCCACGCTACATTCACACACCAACGCAACTGTTTCTGAAAACAAGGCTGAAGGAATTAAGAATGTTGGTGTGTGATTATGAATATTATGCACGTATTCCTCATAATCACGCCTGGTGTGATCACGATCTGCTTTTCATTGTTTTGAACAAAAATCTTATCTGTTAAGATCAGTTAATGCAAAATAATCTTCTTAACAAAATGACACAAGTTATCACATTAGCAGTCGTTACTAAATCTGCTTAGCAGGATCATTACAGCGCGGGACACCAGGTGTGTGTTTTTAAGGCGCTAACAAGCACAGACTGGCTGGGAAACACAAAAATATTCACTTTAATCTGAGGAATAAAAATAAAAACACAGGAATTATCTGAGGGTGTTAATAAATACATTTTCAGAAGTAACAAATTTAATTAAACTGACGTCAGCTCTGGTGATATTTGCATTGAGAGCTCCCCCGCTGGGATAATGAAATGCGTCTGAAATATTCGGAGGGGTAATCAGTAACCTGGCTCTCCTCCCACCAGAACACACTATTGCAGTCATACAGTGACTATATCACACCCTATTAACCAGAATGACCCAGAACCCAGGTGGTGGGGTACTTATTCATCTCGCTGCTTCTTACGCTACGTGGTGTAAACTCGGCAAAAAACTGTTATTAAAACACTTCCTCGGGACATAATTTACCATAGGCCGGTGAGCGTGGAGAAAGGCCAACACGTTTAGAATCCATTTCGCTGCTCAGATGCCACTGCGAAAAAAAAGCAACTGTAGGTCCCTGGTAATTGCTACACCAACCTATGAACCTCTTTAATTTCCATACATCCTGAAGGGATCAAACGCTCGCCCGAAGTACAGCGTCAGCGTTGAGGTTTAATGCGTGTGTGTGTGTGGCTGCGTCTGTGTTGTCGAGCAGGCGACCTGTGTGTTGTCCCCGCCTTTTGATGAGGACTGCCGCTGTACAAACATCGGCCCCTGGGAATCCGGCTGGACTGAGGCAGAATGCAGGAGGTGTCGCGGATGAAATATGATTTGAATGCTCACGCCGAAATGGGGAAATATCACATTAGAGGCATGCAGTATGTATGTCTCCATGCCCTACAGATACAGGGGTTCATTACGCACCAGCTTTGATGTATCTGAGAGAATTTCAATGTTTATCGTCGTTGTCCCCGTGACATGTGCATTAATATCACACGGCCTCGCTGTTGTTCTCCCTCTGAACTCAGCATGCAGAATTGATAACCGTGGCCTCATTTGTCTGCCTCGCCTGCTTCCCGGGTCAAGAACTGAATTGTGTCAGTGTGTTTTGTGGGATTTTGTCTAATTTAAGGGACTTGGGAAATCAATGTTTTGTTTTGATTTTTTCATTTTCAGAGCGAAGATGTAGCTTCCGAAACAGACCTGTGGCTAAGCGAGCGGTGTCATTAAAGACTGGTATTACGAGTATCACCTCATGTATTTTGCAGAGCGTGATAGGTCCAATCATTGCAGCTTAAGGGGGCTTACACTCTCAACGCATCATCGGCACTCCATCAGTGACGAGAGCGCGAGCACGGAGGTGACACAATAGCCTTTTAAATGCTCTAAAAGCGGCTCACTCTGGCATACTGATCAGCCGTAGAACAAAAGGCAGTATTCATTTGGTCACATCCTGAGTCAGGAACTGTGCTGCCATACCTCTTTTACATCCAATTAAAAAAACACATCTGACTTCTGGGCTGTCAGACACCTTGCACCTTCAGAACCACAGTAGGTTCTAGCACCTTTAGACAGCTGCTTTAAAAAGCAGGCTTCCTCCATGCATTATGATCAGCAGAGTATTTGCCATGGCCCGAACGTTTGCAGCATCTTAAAAGGTTGCAGAGCTCAAGCTCCGGCTGTCTGTGCCATCACTTTGCTTTGGTCAGCATTACCATTACAAACGTGACAATTTGGCTTCCCACAGCTCAGCTCCCCCCCCCCCCCACCCTCCCTCCCGACACCAATCTCACTGCCAGTGAGGAAGCTTTGCTCCGTGCTTCACACTATATCACAGCCCATATTTTGATGAATATATCTATATGTATCATCCATGCATGCTGGTGGGAGCAATTTCTGAGCACACTCTGTGCTGTGCAACAAAATGCAATGTAAGGATAAATGTCAGGCCAGTTGATAAAGTTCAGTGTTAACTACTTCAGTGGTCTTCAGGCCTTCTCTGTCACTAAGCAAACTGATTACGCTTAATCAAATAACCTGTTTTACGGATATTCCATATTATATCCAATGCATGTTAATAACTTACCTATTAATAACTTATTAATTAATAATAAGTGCAGATTTAAGACGTCTCTGACACATTTGTGCACATAGAGGTCTCACACACTGGACCTGTAACAGAAACTAATGAATGAAATATTGGTGTGTGCATGACACACCCCCCACGGCAAAACTACAAAATCATCATCATCATCATCATTTTTCGGAGAGCTTTTAAGGTGCTCGTAGGCGAATTCTGTTCCACCATTCTAAGATGAGAGTTAACAAAAGCACCGTGTTGCATTCAAGGTCTGGAGGTGTACATGATTAAAAAAACTTTCACTTCAAAGTGACTGAATCATCTTTGTAAATATTGCTACAGCAGTTATCATTTCATGTTTCTTTGAACACAAAAAAGTGCTGAGAGCAATAAATAATTTGAACTGACAAATGTTGCCACGGTAATTGTTATTCAGCCAACACGACCTTCCTGTGTCGCACTGTTTGGATGTGTATATATACAGTATACGGTGTTTGCATTGTCCTGCCTCCTGTAGCTTGTTAGTTGGAAAATGAATGCCTGTGTTTGCATACAGCAACTGTACGAACACGTTTTAGAGCATTTGGGTTATTTTCATTAATGAAGACAGCAGGGCGAGCGTTAGCATGCTCATAGACTGCATATCCGAGGGAGCTCGGCAATCACTCTCCTATCAGGGGGTGATCTAGCCACTGTGACCAGATTAGATGGGGGGAACCCATGAGGCTGCCTTTATAATTACTTTGCTGATTGGAAAAATAAGAACCCTCTAACAAGCTCTGTCAATCAAGCGTGCACTGTTTTCCACAACGATTATGTAGAGGAAAAATGTTGAGCCTTTTCTGTGTCATTATACAGCCGGCGGATCTCCAATGCCCAAAGGTTGGCCAATTTACCAGTTTCACAAACAAAACAATGGAAATACATAAACCCTGCACATTCATAAACATTTCAGCTTCAGTGAGTCCATCACCCGACACACGTGTTGGGAAGACTGCATGTAATTGTGTGTGTGTGAGCGTAATCGTGCATGCATGGGTATTTGCATGTGTTTTCAGCCTGTGTGTCCGACGCAGTCGAACCAAATCCAACACAAAGTGTTTGTTTACTTGTGTTTTCCCCCCATTGTGGTTCGCTCTCATACTAATCCCTATCTGAGGACTTATTCTGGTCTGTTGTTTGGGGTAAGACTCCAACTTGAGCGAAAGCTTGGCAGGAAGGAAGGAAGCCTCTCGCGCTCCTCCTGGCATGTCATTGATGCATGCCATTAGGCGCCATGTGTCACATTCTTCCACGAGGACATGCAGCTTTTTCAGAAAAGGCACCAAACAATGCAGAGCAAATAAGGGGCCAACCTGCAGGATGGCAATACGGGGAAGATAATAAGGACAACCATGTGCTCAACGTGAGAGTGACTGAGCTGTATCTGCAATTCAGAGGAGATGGAAGTTTGGTGGAGAACTTAAACAGGTCGTTCTATACCGCATCCACCCACCCATCAATCTATTGTGGGCAGAAAACAGCCAATTTTCTAAATGAGGAATGATGCCAGTGTTTACCATAATAGCAAAGTGAACATTTGATGACTCACTGTATGCTACGTTTAACCAAACACAAGCTGGCTATTAAGTGTGTTTATTTAGCACAGGAAATTACTGCTCTCCCTCCGTTCCTCTTCTCCATTTTTTCCGTCATTAAATGACCCATCAATTCAAATACCCAATCTGCCCCTGAAGCACACACTCATGCACAAACACACACATGCATACACACTTACTCCTCGCTCTGGTGTGCACACTTTGGCTATAAATAGCATCACAAGGATGCTATACCCTTGGAAAAAAAAAAAAAAAAGAAAGAGGGTCTTCAGCAGCACAAGTGACAAAAAAGAAAAAGAAAAAGCTGCCATGTTCAAATGTGGGAAAGCTTTGAAGGCTACGTGCCGCCCTCTGTAAAATTCATATTGTTTGGAGTAAAGCTATAACACTCTGGCAAATAAACAAACCACAAGAAGACAAAACACGTGGCTGTGATGAAATTGGGCTGCAATGACATGTAATTTAGCCCAAGCAGAGCGCTGAAAGATGTGGAAGGGACTGCTAACCCTTACATTTTCATCCTCTGAGACAGCTGCTGCTGCTACTGCAGTGCTTACTCTGGGCAGTGTGGGAAGAGGGGAGGGAAGAAAGAAGAAATAGCTGCACGAGAGAAAGAGACACTTGTGCTCCTGACTTATTCATGGACAACCCTCGATGTATGAACAGAAAAAAAAACCCAGTGGAAGCCATTCGACATGTAAAAATACAGATTTCCTTTTTACATATGCAAAGCAAGCTAATCATCGCCATGGTTACCTGAGAGGGCATGTGAGGAAAGCTTACATCTGTTTATTTTAAGCGCACTTTGCATTTCACGCCTGATTGTTATGTGGAGGAAAGATACACCCCGAAGGATTTTTCCTGTTTGAAAGCAGTCAGACAGAGATCACACACACTCACCAGTGCTGATTTTCAAAGTAAATGTACTTTATACAAAAAGTCTGAAAGACTGGAAAACTAATAAATGTTCCCACTAAAGCCACAGAGAAACAGAATGCGAGTGAAACACAAGTATCCATAAGTCCTCAGTAAAATCGTGGTTTCATTGGTGCACAATGATGGAATCATTTGAGGAACTCTAAAACTCATGGATGCTTTATTGTGTGAGGGCACCTAGAAGCTTGTCTGGTTTACTTCCTGTTTGAATATGTGCAGTACTGTTTCTGCCATTGTTCCTGCTCGGTGCTTCATCACATATTTTTAAATCATGTTTCACGACTGGAGGAAAGGTTAACAGATAAAAAAATCTCTATGGATCCGCAGTTCATAACAGAGAGAGTCATAACTGACCTTGTTTGCAGTTCGTCTCTTTTCCAGGGTGGGCTGCAGGGAATTTTTGGAATCTGCAAGACCTCAAGAAGTCATTGGGCAAAACTGGAAGCAAAGCTAAGCAGTGTCTCAGTTAGTGCACGTCTGGGTAGCACACGGTGTACTTTCTGGCATAGTGCACTATTTTCTGCAGGGTAGCGTTGTCTCATTTCAAGGCCACTGACGATCACAACATTTCAGCTTCTTTGATGAATTAGAAGAGCACCAGCACCAACATTTGACTGACATATATTTATATCTTGAGGTTGTATATGTAACTTCCAGTACGTGCCACTGATGGCTGGAAATGCTTTCTACACTCAACTTTCTGACCACAGCGGCATAGAAGTGATTTGTTGAATCATTTTCCAGAAGTTGTGGATATACTGAAGTGAAAGTTTTAACACGGATGTTGGAACCAAACTGGGACACGTGGAAGATTCTGGTATGTTTTCATTTTTTATGAATGAGAATGTTAAAGGAGTTTCCTTAGTTTAGTTTCACCTAGATTCTTATGCCCTCACACATGTACACCACGTTGTAGAGTTTCATCCTCTTCACAATATGCTTCTGACAGACTAAAGTGAAGAAAATATATCAGCATGCATGTATGCATACTGTATATGAACCACAGCAATGAAGCAAACTCCAACCGGATGAAAAATGACCCACTGAATGAACACAGTGAGCAAACAGCTCAAAGTAATAATAGGTTTTATTTATCGTATATAATTTCCATTGTTAATACAAGTAGCTGAAGGCAGTGAACTCCAAATTAAACTGTACAAAACATTTCACAATCTGTGAACATATATTTATCTTCTTTTTAATGAGCCGGTCTGGAATTTCAATACAGTTAACTGTTCTGAGCTCTGCATTCTTCAGCGTGACCTCCATTACCAGTGAGCACTTTGCTGCGTTGGAATAAACATAAATGAAAATTATGTTTTTTTTCATCTTCTCTTCTTTTTTTTAAATGGTTGAATTTTTCAGCTATAAGGACAAAAAAAAAGTTCACCGACATTACATCACTTCGTGTTAAACAACGGACCATTGGTGGAAACCTTTTTTTTTTTTTTTTTTTTTTACACCTACTCAATCATTTTAGGGCTTGAACAGCAGTGTTGGAAACTGTTTGTGCCCTGCAACAGAATAAATAAATCATGAGTAAACAATAAGTTGATACAGTACATCTTATTGACAAATGCTTTGTCTTTAACTCTGGATGAATTTCATTAAAAATAAGATGGATAGGAGGTCGTCTTGCTCTTTTTACTGCTCTGTTATTACAGCGATCTAATATTGTGATTGGCTGCTGTCAATGCTGAACTTGAACCCTCAGAAGATTTAAGCTGCCATCAGAAGATGAAACTCACACGGCTGAAACAGCGCGATCTGTATGCAAAACAGCAACAGGAGCGGCTAATGGTCCCATCATTAATTAATTTAACCGCACTACAGGTGAAACGTCCTCGTCTAATTTTCTCACCAGTCAGACAGATTTTTTTTAAAGTATTCTCGAAGTAGGTTTGTGTTTGGCTGTAGCCTTCAGAATAATCGCCCTGCCTTGTCTCTCCTCTCCCTGTTCAGTTGTTACTGAACTAATTTTCTATTCACACACACTCAAGAAAGTCTTATCTGGGGGAAAGTTGTAGCATCGTAGGGGTGGTACAAAAGTTTTAATGATGAAAGTGCCAGCAGCAAATTGCGACATGATTCACTGGAGTCTGCAAGCGGCTTTTTGACAGATGAGACAACCATCAGAAAAAAAGAGAGGGAATAAACCAATTCAAGTCAGGCAACAGATTTGTTGAAGGAACGAGGAAATAAATGATCTTGGCAACTTATTAAATAAACTCTGAAGCAGCAACTTAATGTGTGTCTTTGATGATTCCAGGGGGCTTTTAGAAACTCAAGGTTTTGAATTTTCAAGGACTCTTGAAACGAAATGTACAAAACCTCTATAAGGGTTTCTTCTGTTTGTGCTACTGTAATGAACTTAGCTTCTTTAACAGAGTCAGACCTTCTTCTCTTAGTCGTCCATCAGGCAGATGATGAGAGACAAACGGACATGCTTACATTAACTACACATAGACACCTTCGACTAATATTTACACGTGGTGCTGTTAGATAAACAGTCACCTAATTGCACTATTCCACAGCTCGTAAAGACTCTCGGTATCCATTAACATGACGTAATTAGTCGTAATTTGCATCATTAAAGACAAAACAATAGCATAATCGTTTATGAATACTCAATCAGAGGATAATTAGCAAGTCTTGATCTGCATCTTCAGGCTTGAGAGATGCAGGGAGAAAAAAAAGTAAAAGAGGGTTAGAGGGTGGGGAGTCTTTGTTGTTTGACTGAAGAACAAGAGGCTTCCTCCTCTTCCTCCTCTGCTCCCCTACGAACACGCTTCTTCAGCTTTAACTAAATTTGACTGTTTAATTGCTGTTGGCCCAATTTTTCTTCCCTTGTTGTTCTTTTTTTTTGTTTTGCGAGGAGAAAAAAGGAGAGTGTACAACAAAGGCGATCCTTTTGTCTCATGTTGTAGCCTGTAAGACTCTGTCTGCAGAATGGCATTCGTCTTTGTTGGGTATAGAAAGTGAAGATCGTTAGCTGCTGAGAAGACATAATGAGGGGAGTATTGGTGAGGAATATTTGAATGCACGCGCTGCCAAAGGCTGTGCAGTATATCTTTATCTTAGCTGGTGTTGTGTTTTATTGCACTGTATACATTTATATGTCAGATAACAGACCCGGATGCTTACATGCCGTGCACAGTATGAATACATGTTAATGTTTTATTTCTGAATTTATATCCTGTCAGCCCAGCTGATGACTGAATGAATGTAAATCAGCCTGGAGGAGTTCTGCGTAGCCTGTGAAAACATTTGTGCACAATGCTCTCTGGGGGAGTATTGGTACCATTTCATTTTGATAGCCCACCTTCAGATAGTTCATAGAGTCCCATTAGTTGCAATCCAACAACTGTGTTCTGATGATACCGCCGTGGCTAATGTTTGGTTAGGCACAAAAATAAACCATGAATTCTCTCATGTAGTTGTTAGACACTCTGTTCAACCTGTACTGAGGTGAATAAGCACCTAAATACCTGACTCCGACATCTTATGATGCTTCAAGCATTAAATCTTTTTAGGTTTTCCAAATTCAGACAGAAAATGTTAAATATTTTATGAGCGGTCTGGATCAGTGAATTTTAGACATCAAAATTAAAACAAACAGTTCTGTTTGAGTGTTACTCACCAACACAAATTGTGTGAATGCTTGAAGTCTGACAAAAGATCCATCCATTTTATGGATCTTTACCAGGGTCAAGAGGGGCTGCAGCCTATCATGGTTTGGTACGGTACCCGGAGAACCGTGCTCCTCTGTCTAACAAAGGATGAATACCTTTACGTTCTCATAAAACACTTGTTCAGGTCTTATCAGTGTCGGGACTCCCAGGTTGGAAACCACAGAAACAACAATGCCTGATTTTAATATTTGTCTTCTTACATCCTGTTTCTCACATGATTCAAGAAAAATGGATTTATGAGAATCTGGACCCTTTAATTACATTCTACTCATTTCAAAGAGGCTGATTCAGGATAGATTAAATAGAGTTTAAAGGAAAATGCTCTTAATTCAGTGATACTTAATTAGGCAGTCAGTTGCTTGATTTTGAGGCTTGGGGACTATTAAAAATGTACAAACTGAGAAGACTCAAAGATGCAGCCTTTAGGAAAGGCAGATGAAAAGATCTCGATTTGACCAAGTTTCATTTTGGGAAATATAGCATCGAGAGTTTTTGGAACTGCTTTTGGAAAACTTGGCTTCTTCTTTTCTTTTCTTCTCAGAATCTGTTTCTTTTCAAACTAAATGGAATCGTTGGAGTTTAATTATGAGGCTCAGATGTGTCTTTTTCCTGCAGGAACAGACCAGTTCTGCAGCGTTTTGCCTGACAGCTGCTGGACGAAATCTTTAGCCAAATGTCTGCCACATTACTCAATGCTCCGCTACAGAGGATTAAATCTGTCCTAAATCATAATGACACACAGTTTTAGGTTGTTATGGTTTTGATTCATGTGTTTTTGAGGCTTTATGTCAACGTTTTACAGACAGTAAAATAAGCTTTATTATTTTTATATGGAGATATGTTGTTTTATGCACAATAGGGTTGCGTTTATTTGGCATTATGAGAAGGAGGATGTTAAATCACAAACAACTACAAAAATGTCAAAGATAAGACAATAAAGTCCGAGACTTATTTCCATTTTCTTGGAGAAAGGTGCATGTGAAAATGAGATGCTATAATTGTGGGTCTACTTCTCGTACGCAGTCATTCATCTTCGTAAACTAGACAAAAACACTCCTTACCCATAAAAGCCGCACGCCGTGCAGTTGCTAATTTACAGTGCTACAGCACCTTTTTTATCCCAATTCAAGTGCTGCCCACAGAGGAGCGGATCATCGCGTATGCATAAAGATCAAGACGAAGATTAACCCCCACACAATGCTGATGAATGTATATTAAACACGCACGCACGCACAGGAACAGACACACAAATAGCCCTACACACCTGTCTGCACACCACCTACACTCTATCGCACACACATTCTCTCCCTGCACACACACACACCACCTCGCCCACCCTAACCCAGATGGTCGGTCCAAGCTACAGCGCTGTGAAACACTGAGGCCACAGAGCATCAGTCCAAGGGATTCTGACTTCCCATCTGAGCGCTTAACATGCACGACGACAGCCGCTGCATATGATGCTATGTGCCCGAGAGAGACCGACAAAGAGAAAGACGGACGGACGGACGGACAGTAAAGACAGAAAGGAAGCCAGGGAGTGAGTTAGAGACAGAGAGTAGACACAGAGACACAGCTCCCCACAGTGGAGCTGTATTGTACAGTCTACAAAAGGCCATAGGAAACATTATGAAGCACAGAGCTTTATTTACGTCACCTACAAATCAGGTTTTTACTCCTGTTCCTCGCTGCAGCAGCTATAGTTCAGTGAGACCCGTGTAATGCTGCACATAGATATTATTTATGACAGAACGCCATTACAAGCTCAGAAAAGAAAGCCTTGCAGGACATGTGTGGGCCCCTTTAGATGCTTTCAGATCCTGCAGCGTCACAAATTTCCCTCCCAAAACAACGTTAGTAAATTCTAATATTTTTCTGTCAGTGCGTCTCCTTCTGTTTTTGTTGTTGCCTCAAGTTTTCATCTCCAAATCAAGCGCCGTGTGCACCGGTGCTATATTTTTGCAATTCAGCCGTGAACGGGGCGCGCCCTGTGAGCTTCGTGTCAAGCGTAATGTAATTAGAGAATAGGGTCGACACAGTAAAACAGGGGTGAGGAAGGCTAATCAACTCTCTGAGTCACTCTCCATCTGTAATGAGAAGAAGAGCATGAGAGAGCCGGCACACAGACAGAGAGGGAGACACACACACACACACACACACACACACACACACACACACACACACACAGATTAAATTGATTAGAAATTGAAATCCCAGCTCAAATATTCACTAAGAGACGTTAATTACAGTGAAATTGATCATTTTTTTTACAGTTTGCACTAATTTCCCCAGTCTCTGTGTTCACTTTTTACTTCTCCTTGACCTCTATGAGCAAACTTTGCCAAAAGTACTTGATGAACATTAGGCCAAAAGTATGTGGACAACATAAACACACAAAAATAGGAGAAACTGATTTATTTTAACAACCATAGGCATTATTTTGTTGCTATAAACGTCCACTCTCCATTTTTAGAATATTTCTCTACATTTTGGGCCTAAATTATCAGACCTGGGAACTTTTTCACCAAATTTGTGACATAAAAAAATTTATATTTTTGCATTTTTTTTGTTTCACTTACCAGAGCAAATACCACATCTGTGACCCATGCATCTAGTGTGATTTGTGCTCAGAAGTCGACCCAGGCTTGCAGTCTGTGTTGTAGTTCACCCCCCCAAAAGGTGTTTTCTGGCCTGCACAGACCTCTGACTTCAACTCCCGTCCAAGTTCTTCCACATTAAACTGACATTTCTTTATTGCGTTTTGCACTGGGAAATGAACATGAACATGCACAGATGTTTGTATTTTTGTCTAAGAAATGAGGTGCACAAATCATGATCATGGTCAGTTTGTTCTAGGTATTGGTGACCGATTTTAACTTTTGAACCACGTCTAGTTATGTCCAAAAATGACATACATTAAAAATAAATTTGAATTTTTAGGTATAAAATAATGGTTTAGGCCTTATTCTATTAATCACAGTCAGCCATGAATTCATGTAAATCTTTCTGGATTTCACTGACATTAGATTGTTTCAGCTGATCAAGCGATTCAAACAACCATATCACTGAAGACTTTGAGTTAGCTCGAGCTCTGCAGCAGTCCCCACGGATCTGTGTATTTAATCCCACAGAGGGGACAAGCAAAGTCAGACGAGGGTGTGGAGAATAGTCAACCATCCACTAAGTATGCATGAGCTGCAATGGCATTATTCAAATAAGACCTGCCGGTAGGTGGAAGTGCAGCAAGCTAACGTGTTTCTATGAGCCTCTGTTGCCAGTTCAAATACGTCTAAATGGGTCTTTCCTAATCCTTCAGTTATACAGTGGACCATTTAATACTGCGGCTGACGTGATGAGGGGTCACTGAGAGTATAATATTGTTATTATACAACAATTACCAACTGAAATAAAATAATCAAAAAATTTCCATTTTCCATGTTTTGGGGCAATTTGCTCTCAAATTATTGCGCTCGCTGTTTCTGTTCTGATCTCTGTTTCTATGGAGATGCACGGGGTCTGACTAATACCTGGAAAACAATCAGTCACAGCAGTAGACTCTGTTTTGGACTTCTTCGGGTACACAGGGCCGCGCATGGGGTTGTGGATGGGTGACTTGGATAGCAGGTCCCAGTGTACAGTCTGTGTTATCAATTAACTTACACAACACGCCGCAGTGCACTTGAATAACGAGAAAACCAGCAGAATTCATGTTTTCAATAACACCTGAATAAATAATGAAGTGAAGCTTTTAATGGATTTTTTTTTGCAAACCAAGGTCTCACGTGTCCTTCATCAACGCAATTATTGGCATCTAACATGAATGGTTTATGTAAATGAACATTTGTATGTGTTGTCTAATTATCAAAGCCTCCTTGGTTAAAGGTGGCTTATATAAGACAGGCCTTGATGCCTCATTTTCTAAACAGATGTTCTCCCCGTCCATGAGTGTATCCCATTGTGTGTCCCCAGTGTACGTCTTACTGAGGAGAAAAGTCCTTCAAACCTGAAAAAACTGAGAGTTTCTGGAATGGAAAGCTGCACCAACATCTACAAAACAAAAACACACAAGTCCTCGGCTGTATCTGAAATGTGAAATGTACCATTAATGCACCGTTAATGTACCGTTAATGTACCGTTAATGTATCACCAGTGCAAACTATCAAAAAAAGAAAAAGTGTTGTGAATACATTTCACCCAGCTGCCCTGATTCATTCACTTAACCCAAGGTCAGCCGCTCGGGCCCGGTGCTTTGGCTTGAATCGAGCTCAGAATATTCATCAGTTATTCTGAAGCGATGACTGTCATTATGTCATTTGCATTAAAGCGTGGACTTTAAAGCTGCCTTAATTGATTATTGGTCACTCGGGGACAGCAGAACAAGCTGTAAATGTAACATTATTATCATCTTGGTAATCATAATGAGCCTATTTATACACCCAACAGACACAAACCAGCGTTAGAAGTCATTTTGAGTCATTTGTTCTTAGTGACCTGACCTTTGTTCTGTCTCCATAAAGCCCCGGGGGAAATATCTGTATCTTTGGCTGCTAAATCGTCCACTATTTACTCCAGCTACCTTTTGTTGGTAGCATACAGCTTTTCTTTTGCTGCCTCTTCCTGGAAACAAATCAACCCTGGCTGCTTAAGGTGAGTTTATTAGTTTATTGCCTGGTCCTGAATTAGACTTTGGCATTGTCTTTTGTCTTGTCTTGCATATTGGGACAATTGAGTGCATTTTATGAACTTTTACCACAGTTCAAATTGAATTTGTGCTCAGATTCTGATTCAGAACCAAAGTCTTGGTTAGGCCTTACTCATGAAGAAGAACAAAGACTTATAAGACATGCATGGATGTCGATTTGAGGAGGCAGCGTAGAGTCAGAGTAGCATCAAGCGGAAGAACTGTTACCTGCAGTTGGTGTGTTAACATCGTCAAACCAGCTATGTGCGATCTTATTATGGAATATTTCAATAATATAAGATAACAACAGTGCCACACATAACTGCTGGCATGCTCATGCAGAGGTATACAAATGAAACGGAGACTGCCAGCAGGAGATGTCCGAGATAAAGTAGACCGCAGCCCGTTGTACGTTTAATAAAGAAGCAGAGCTGTATCTACGTTTGCCTAGTCAGACTCGTGTAACAATTCCACTTCATCCTGCTGTTACCCGGGCTGTCTTTGGCTATCGCTCCTGAGCTGATTCTGTGATCTCCACACACTAAAGGACTTGTTCAGCACCCTGCAGACGTCTGGTCATAAATATGAAACACAGCTGATGGTATCAGAGCCACTCAGAGAAACTCAGTCTGGGATTATTTGAATTCCTAAAACTCTTCACGTGAAAGCTGATGTGACGTCTCTTCCAACGATACCGATCCGGTGCATTAACCAGGTGTGTCATGTCAAATCATGCTGCAAAAATCATGCAAACACGCAAGTTTGATTCTGCCACAAACAAACCCAAAAGTCGAGGAAATCGCCAAGATAAGCAACACTTTGTTGGGTTGAGGAGACAAAAAAAGTTGCTCTCCATCATCCGTAAGTGATAGGACGGCAGCGAGCTGGTGATGAATACCACGCCAGGCACGCATCTGACAGGTTTTTGTTGTGAACATCATACTCTCAGCATCTCCAGTGGGGTCATTACAGATGCAAATCCCAGTCGCTGCTGTGTTTTATGACACCTGTTCTTGTTTTCCAAGACGGCCCCGGCAAGTGTCCCGTCGAGGACTTGCAAATCAAGACAGAAAAACGAGAAATGGGCGGACAGGTAGGACCGCTCAGCTGTCAACAATATCCCTCGTCTACCTTCACTCCCCTCCTCGCTCCCCTCCCGATCACAGCTCTGCCATTCGTGCTCCCATCAGTCATTTTCATAGCCCCATTCCTCTCCCCTTCTCTCTCTCTCAATGTGAGATGAGGACATTGCACCCCACCTCTGCCTGATACTTCAGCATCTGCTTTCTTTCTGCCACCGGTTTGTCTCCGGAGAGTACGATGCTTATCGCGGGGTTCTGTGTGAACTGGGTCAAAGAGTCTCCTCATTGCCTGTACAGATGCAAGAAGGAAATAGGTTCCAATAACATGTTGAAGAAATATTGTGCCACAACCACGGGTGAATAGTGCAACCATAAAATTCTAAAGAAACCTGCAAAGCCTGCCGAGCACCGCGTGTATGATAAATTTAGAGGTCCGCCGGGCAGGAATTGTGTGTAAAAATAGGCCTACACCATTGTTATCCACCTGAAACTCAAAGTGAGGTTGCAAAAGTAAAGAAGGTACAATACAGAGCTCAGGTGACAGTCCTATTTTGACATTACTGGGAAAGCTTGATAGAGTATAATTAAGGACAGTGAACTGAATTACATCTTGGCTCGATTTTACTTTCTGCGTCAAAGCTTGAAGTACGGCTTCCATTATGGAGCAAGACAGAAAGTAAAGGTGTCAAGGTGGCTTAGGGCATATTCTTCCCTTAACTTTACACACAACATACCATAAATCATAGTTTATTTTCCAGTGACTTCCAGGTAGGGGGCTGAAGCAGTGCATCAACGTGTACATACAAATCTAACTAAAATATCCAACTAATCAGGTCATCGCAGGGTTAAAAATATATTTAAACAAAAAATCAGACAAGAATGAATAATTCTAGTTAATGCTGAAACACTTTTGGTCTCGATTTTACTCATGTAACCATGTGAATACAGATGCTCATGGTCATGTGTTGGTTTCACAGAGCGGCGTGCCTTGAACTTGTTTCCCCTCTTAAGTACACATTATTCATCTGAGTGTCTGCAGCACCTGCTTTGTTATAATTATCAAATTCAAGTAGGCCATTTGTTTCCCTTTAGAAGTGCAATGAAAGGTTTTCAAAACCAGAAAGACTCGGCTGGATAATAGAAGCTAATGTGAGGGGCAAGACCAGTCGCCAAGTCAAATGACCCAGACAAGGCCGAGACAAAAAAATGTCCAAAGACCAAACTCACATTAAAAAAGTGCCACCAGCATTTTGTCTCAGCTGAACATCCTGTTGCTAGTAGCAACCACTACTGGCACAGTTCTGTAGCAGTTAACTGGAATTTGTTTCATTCATCTTTTTCTGAGATCTGTGTCCAAATTTGATAACTTCCTTTTTACCTCCTCGCCAAATGTTGCTGTGAAAGCTCGCAGTTGTTTGGTCGGCTTTTTAATTTGTGCTGTTGTGGAATTTTTCTCCTCTGTGATCAGCTCAGATAACCAAACTGCTAGTTATATTAGCTGTCTAGAGAAAATGTGTTGCTAAGTAACTGTTGGGTAACTGAAACTGGGACTCAGATTTACTAGATACGAGGTCTGACCTTTTGCACTCCACCACTCCCCACAGGATCTTCAGGGGGAGATAGCAGGTCAACAGTAGCGACGGTACAGATTATGTGAAAGCTGGACCCTTGAGATTAATTTGCCTTTCTCGTCATGAAGCTGACAACATCGTATAAGGGCTCAGAACATTGTGACCGCAGTGAAGTCATTGTTTGGTTGGTGCTGTTTGTCACACAGATTTGATGCATTATTTTGTTTGTCCACTTGAAAATTGCTAAAATGACTAAAAAAGATCCTCAAGACACAAAAAATCATGCTGTCATTTTGTATCATTTGGGCATCATTTCTGCAACGATTCCCTTTGCAAGCATTTCTATTCAGAAACCTTCTTATTGTCAACACATGTAGGGAAGCCATCGACCTCTGAGCGCTTGGCATGCTACCACGTTCATATGATACCGGGATCTTACCAGCACGTCGGCTGAGATACATTGTTTCTTTGCTTTTCCCTCCTTTGTGAATCTGCCTTCTGTGTTATTAACTGTCCTTAATCATCTTTAATCCGACTATACATGAAGGTCTATCATCAAACTTGCTGTCACTGATTAATGACCACATCAGTCCTTCCAACATTCATGATGTAAAATATGTTAATGTTATGTTAATGTTAAAGCGTCCTCCCTGGCTCACTATTAATTGTGCACACTCCTGAGAATTACACATCTCCAAAGTGGTGCATGATTATTCTCCTTATAAGTGCAGGGCCAGTCACAGCTGTGCCTCCTATCTCCCTCTGCTTTGCATTGTAAACTAATGATTTGCTTAAAGTCTTCTTTTTTAAAAGGTTTAAGCAGCCACAAGCTTCAGAAACCGCAGTCTGACCACGGAGAGCAACAAATGAAGCTTTTTTTTTTTTTTTTTTTACAGAAATGCAGAGGTAATACTTTCTTACTTTAGAGGGAGTTTGGGGTTAAAAAGTACAGAGTGAAAACATTTCTGCAAACCCTGGGCCTGCCTCTGCTAAAACAACATGCACGGGCTTGTACCTGTAGGGTTTGTCAGGTAAGGAGAGGAGAAGCAGAGCAGCTCAGGAGCAGGAGTGTGGTGTGTGTTGTTGGACGCATTTTTAATCAACAACTGGCTGTTACGAAACGCACATCAGTCTTTTTCTTTGGCAGCAGAAACAAACACATGTTGTAAGTATGAGCTCCAAATTGGCTTTAAGCTTCGGGACTTTGGACAAACTGGCTGTTTGGCACTGAGGATTTTGATACTGTTGAACATTTCTGAATGTTTTACTTCCCCCCCGGTCTGCCTTGTTCTTCGGTTAATGACTGACTCTCTCTGATCTGGCGCGGCCAAGAAAAGCGTGCTGCTAGAATAAAACCGGGATGTGTCTTGCCGATAGTTAGCTCTCTTGTCTGAGTCTGTGAGCAAGTGTTTCTGATGGGGCTCCTGTGATCTCAGTTTTTATTGGACGGTTCTCTCTCTGTGTTTCTCAGAGTTTCTTGTGTGTGCCTCTGGCTCTCTTTCCCTTCCTCCCTTTCCTCCCTGAGAAAACATTACAAAAAGAGTCTCTGAGCTGCGCTCTGCCATCTGTGTGACGCAATCCAAAAATGGATGGCTGAATGAAGATATAGCCTTTCCACTGATTCCTTGTCCTTTGACTTCTGTGAGATTTCTTATAGCGCATCAATTGAAAGTACAGTTGGAAGCGGCGCTGTTAAAGCTGTCTGAGCTTTGCCGGATGAACTACGTTCAGGCAATTAGTTTCTTAAGAAGAGGAACGTCAAACTTTAGTTTAATTCGGCGATGTAGAAGGACAACTTTAGACCTCGAGTACACTGAGCCGGAGAAGAGAGCAGGCTTTGTCCACCTTTTTCTGAGTTATATGCAATAAAACAGGAATTGCACCAATATGCTCAGCTTATGCCAATGTGCTTTCCTAGTCATCCGTACGGGCTGCAAATTCCCTCTTTACATCCACTCCACCCTGGTGCGGGCCTCTCAGGACACCCACTAAAGCTCTGTTCTGTTACTGTTAATAGCCACATTAACATCCAAGCAAATTAAATGGGACTGTGGGAATTATGTCATTCTGCAAACGTGAAAGAAAACAAGCAAACTATAACAGGGTAGGAGCCGGTCAACGTCTTATAGCTTATTGTCATGACTTGTCACACACACACACACACACACACACACAGCTCTCAGTCTGTCAGTTGGACAGCTGTCACAGCAGAAAGAACTGTGTGACACTCAGTCGGCTCTGTTCGTTAGACGAGGCAGGCTGCTGGGCTGTGCTGCCTGGAGCGGTCTTGTTCCAGGTACTGGTGCTGATGACTGGCTGGCAAGGTCAGCCCCGGTGCTGCTGGCTTATTGACAGAACAGAGAGAAACGAAAAAATGCAATGCCAATATCTGGAAGTGTTTTTGGTAACGGCTAGCAAAGCATATTAAGAGCTGGGGAATGTGGGGAAACTGTCTGATTGTGGAGCAGGCTGTCGAACAAGATAAATAAAGGTTTTAAGGAGCATGCTAGCCGGAAGAGGAGAATTATTTTTTGTTGACAAGTGAAGCTCAGATGCAGCCTCAGCCACCCCCTGCTGTACTGTTTCATGTTCATGTGACTGCAACACCAGACCGACATCTTTACGGTCCTCGGGTCTGTTTTGTAGCAGCACACACCGTGTGTATGTGTCGTGATGTAAAATAAGACAAAAACGTGCATTCCTTAAAAATACACTTCAGCAGAATGCTGCGGATTCGCCACAACGTTGAGATAAAAATGACAGCGCTCTCCACACACAAGAGCTGCCTGCAAAGTGTATTTATATGCATTTACAGACATGCTCTGTACAGTCGCTGTTATCTCATCAGATAATGTGAACAGCTCTTGCACATCCACCCAGCCTGAGTCTGTCAGTGCAGATGCTCGTCCCCTCTTTATTTGCTACACTTCCAGAATGTTCACTTGCTGTAATTCCTTGTTTTACATTTGCCGCTCTGACTTATTCTTATCTCAATCTCCGCTGCCACGGTGACCCACTTTCCCCCGATGGGGATCATTAAATTTTCATCTAATTTATTTAGGATTTCCGAAAATGAGTAAACTAATGACGAGAGGACGCTTCTGGTTTGGCTGTTAGCTACCACGCTGACATAAATCAGACAATTAAAAAGTTAAAAACAGGATTTTCAGTATAGGTTAGTGAACCCACAGTGGTTTCAGTCCCAGAGTATTATAAACACACAAACCATCAGGATTGACCCGTACTGAAACAGAAACAAATATTTGTATAGGAATTGGGAGTTACTTAATTTAGCTGATTTTATGATTTATTCTTCTGCTCATGAACAGAAAATGATGCACGTTTCGTTGCATTTGTTACTTTTGGCCACTTGTGGGCGACAGAACAGAGCTGTCAATACGACAATGACATATTATCACCTTCTAAAGTCGACACTGAGCAACACGAGCATTATCTGGAGCTGTTTCTGACTGAATTCAACCCATTTTGTTCGCTTTGTTCGCCACCGACTCTCAGCTGCTTGATGCTCACTCACAGACTCATAGTTGCTAACTCTGCCATGTGGTGGTGGGTGGGTGGGGTTAGGGCGAAGGCATGTTTGGCTTTGGGGCTGACGTTGCCTGCTGCTGGGAAGAAGGCTGTATAAAGATGCTAAAAGGTTCTTGTAGAAACATTATTTTGTGCTAAAATAAGTGAACACTTTCTGCACCATATTTAATGTAACTTTAACTTTTAATAATGATCTATTTTCATGTGTTCGTGGTCAGGTCCCAGGTCCAGTGGACAGCACTAACAGTCTCACACCTGGTATTCATTTAAGAGCTAAGATGTGAGTTGTTATGAATTTTGTCCTCTAAGGAAGATTCAAAGTTTGACAAGATGAGGTGGCTGCCTGTATATTTTTAAATAAATTCAGAATGACTGATTTATAGCAGTTAATTAACAGATGTAATCATCAATCTCTCTGATGTAATGAGGAGATACAAATCTGGATTTTAATGAGTTGACTGACAGGTGATACATCGCTGTCCTCTGCAGTATGTACGTCATCTGATTTACAAGATGGACTTAAATGGCATTCTTGCTCCGCAGGGCTCCGGTTGATGATGTCGTGGCATGGGGAGAGTCACTCGACCATCTTCTGGAGTGTAAAAGTAAGCTCCATCATGGATTCACTCCTCTCACTCCTCTCTCGATTGTCTGTCCCTTGCAGTTCTCTGACGCTCAGCCCTACATATCATCCCCAATCACCCTCAGGGCTTCCTTTGGAGGATCGAGGATATATTCTTCCTTTAAGTTCATCAAATCCATTTGGAGATATATTTAAGGAGGATGACACTGGCTGAGATAAGAGGCCTAATCTGGGCTGCCAGTGTAGATAGGATGATTCCAGCGGGCTCTTATTCATTTATAAAGCCGCCACTCGCTGATGCTTTTTCACCTGACCATACTCCCGGCCTCTATTTGGAAATGACTGAAGGGGGCAGATGGGTTCTTTCCCTCCCTTTCTTTCTCCTTTTCTTCTCTGATGTATATCCTCTCATTACTTTACTGAAATGAATTCAGCTGATCTGTAATATTTCAGCCCGTTGTCTCCTGCGTCAAAATTAACTGTCCTCTGGAAGATAAATTTCGTCTTGCATCCCAGTTGCTCCGTTTCCCCCCGAAGAAGTGCGGTGACACGTGTGACAAATCGGTAAACAGTGGCAAAAAATAAATAGTTGCGCATGTGGCAGCTGCAATCTGACGGCATTTATATACCTTTGCATCTCGTGTGATTTTTAAAGAGTCGACTCCGGAATGATTGAAAGCTCCGATATGGGCCGAGAGTGATTCATAGACAGGAACAAGCGGCCTCTGGACAATATTTTGTTTCTTGTCAATTACTGTCAGAGCGCCAAGCGTGATTTATGTAAAGCAATTTGTGTAAATAACACCAGTGCTCCATGTTTCGCTGTTTGTTTGTGCTCCCAGAAGACTTCCAAAGTATTTTTCACCTGCATTTGAATCATAGCTCCGTGAATACTCCCCGTAACAAAAGCTAATGAGTGTGAGGAGAAGATAACATGAAACAGTAGGCGTGCAGAATCATGTGATGCTGAAGCAGCGTGCGTTGGGATGCGGGGTTTTGAAGTTAAAGGCGCCTGCAGACATACCTGGCAGTTTGCTGCGTCGTCTCTTTGTTCACTGACTTCTTTGAGCTAACAAGGACTGTGCTGAGGAAGAGACAGTGTGAGTGAACACAGATAACAGAATGCTTTAACCTTTAGCAACAGCTTGTTGCTCATATAAATATCCAGATTTAAAATTATTTTTATGTTTTTTAAAAGAAAATGTTTCCTGTTGCAAGAAGCCAGTCACCAGCAGACGAGGTCCTCTTGTTTCAAGGTCAGAGATCTTCAGATCTTCTGGCAAACAAAGTGAAGACAAAAAAGGAAACAAAAAAAAACATGGAAGTTACTGAAACACAAAATAATCTGAGCGTTAAATCACGTGTGACGGGATCATCAGGGATGAATCATGATGAGTGTATCACATCAGCTCCGTCTGACGGCTGTGAGGTCAGCGGGGTTACTC
Organism: Nibea coibor; assembly: GCA_023373845.1. Taxonomy (NCBI): domain Eukaryota; kingdom Metazoa; phylum Chordata; class Actinopteri; family Sciaenidae; genus Nibea; species Nibea coibor. The sequence goes on along the minus strand of CM041718.1, from coordinate 25,083,261 downwards.
GGTGGGTGAAGGATGTTATGTAACAATAAGAGGCACCTTTCAGCACTCACACACACCTCTGAGGTAAAAAGGGAACCTCCTCTGGCATTCCTACAGGAAAAACAACATGTGGCCTAATACAAAGGAGGCGGCTTCTTAAACTTCCAGATAAGTGTAGCGTGTGCCAACCTGCTCTGCTTTCATACAAAATCTTGTAGAGATATATTGAATGTGCAGGTTCACGGCATCATTGTGAGATGATTGCTTTCTTTCTGTCTTCATACTATAAAGTTACATATTTGTTTCTATGTATTTCTCTCTTTCTTGTTGTATTTTTGTATATGCTCTCTGGTTCGCTTTGTGATTTTTCTTGGCGTATTTCAACACGGCAGTTTGTACCCACTCTCAGGAGTTGTTAGAAAACCTTCTCACTCTTGACAGCCGCCTCAGGCTCTTCATGCAGGTCTCTGTCCAGCATCAACCCCTGTTGCACCGTACAGTGCAACATCATCCACCGTATGCTACAACATCATCTCCTCCACCATCGGCATGACTCTCACTCTCATTAGTTGTGGGTGCATTTGCTTTTACAAGACAATTTTAGCGTCTAACTTCTCGTCAGACAGGTTTGTCTTTATGTCAATGATACGTTGTTGAAACCTGCTCTATTTCCAATTATTTCAGGTCATCTGTGGCGACCGCTGACGCTGCGACGCTGCTTAGCGTGTCTGCTCATTGAGCACGGTGTGAAAGTCTCATATATGGAAATATTAAAGATATCAAAGATTATGCACATCACACAAACTCTTCGCTGAGGTGGAAAGAGCCATTTAAGATGGATCCATGCAGTTAGAGAGTGAATCTGACGTGGAATGCTGGTATGAGAAACACTCAGAAAAGATACAAACGTGTTGTTGCTTGAGGCCGTGTTGTCATGATGATAACTTGAGATTAAAACATATCTTTCTAGACTTCAGGACATTTACAGCTTTGGGGGATATAGGACAGCGGTTCCCAGCCTTTTTCCTGCAGGGACTCTGGTCCATATTGATATAGTTTAGGGACATTTTATAGTATTTATTACTGTAAATAAATTCTATAGCAGATAATGAAGTCTCTGTGAGTAAAGCTTGTGCTCAAGTCTTTAGAAGTTAAATAATAATCAGAACTTAAAATCTAAATAATACTTTGATTTCCTTTGTGTAGATGAAAGAAATGCGTGGATGCAGCTCCTCTGTATATGTTTTTAAAAGTTGTCTGGGCCCACATAAAATCAATAAGACCTCTCGCCCCCCTCAGTGCTCGACCTTCTGCGTTGGTTTTCGACCTTCTCTCTTAACGTGCAGAGATTTTTCTGGATGCTCTGAATCTTTTAATAATATTGCAGACTGTTTTAAGCTGACAAACTTTGTTCTTTAACTGTTGGACTATTTGCAGTTTTTCACAAAGATGTGAACTCTTTGTCTGTTTCATCTTTGTCTGTGACCTTGTTGACCTTTGGAGGACGCCCCTTTAATCATGATACCAGCCTAAACCAACGAACCTGCTCAGAAACACGGCGACACGGATTCAATGCTGAACTTCCACCAGAATCATCATTTTGAATAATTAGTGATGAAGGCAGCATAGACTCAGTGTTGGTCTGCTCTCTGGGTGTTCACCTGTTCAATAATCCGAACAGGTGTTTGGATCATTCTGCAGCTTTTACAGTCCTTTGTTGCTCCTCTTCAACTTTATCAGAACAGACTCGCCAGATCTGTAAAAGAAACTTGTGTTGAATGTTTGAAACGAAGGCTTTAAAGTGTCTGTGTTTCCTCTGTGCAGCGGGCCAGCTGGTGTTTGAGAACTTCTTGAGGACAGAATACAGCGAGGAGAACCTTCTGTTTTGGCTGGCGTGTGAAGACTACAAGAAAATTAAGAGCGAAACTGAAATGAAAGCTGTCGCCAGAAGGATTTATGCGGAGTTTGTGGAGGTCGATGCGCCCAGACAGGTAAAGTGAAACGAGAATGAAGTGTGAACTCTGCAACTTCAGCTGCTGGCTTGTTGATGCTCCACAGTTTGACTTACTTTTACAACGTGATACAATGTTTGTAGACCACCGCCCCTTTCTTTGTCGCTCTGTGCTACAGTTTTTTTTCTTTTGTATATGCCTGAAAAGGCATGATAATGTAAAAATATATATCTCCAAAGAACTCATGAGTGAAATAAAAGTTGCTGTTTTCTGCACACAGATAAACATTGACTGCGTGACGAGAGGAGAAATCAGCAAAAATCTCTCTCAGCCGGGGCCAAATTGCTTCGACAGGGCGCAGAGACTGATATATGGTCTGATGGAAAATGACTGTTATCCGCGATTTCTGAAATCAGAAATCTACCAAGCTCTCCTGGAACAGCAATGAAAGCAACACGAGGAAAGAGAAGAAATCATCCGACATCCCTCTGAATGATTGATTCTGCACTTCAGCTGACTCTGCTTAGAATCTCCGTTTAAAAAAATAAAAAGGCTTGTCTGTCAGAGGAGGACGCGGGGCTGTAGGTATGAGGACTGACAGGATTTAAAAAGCCAAACATGATCTAAATAATATATTAAGCCGCATTTAATGTCGATTTCTGTTTGGGTTGCACCAAGGTTTGCATCAACATCAGCAGCGATTCAGTGTTGGTCTGCTATCTGGGTGTGGTTTAAAAGTGTGACGTCATCGTCTGTTAAACTTCTGCATGATTATATTTGATGAGTGACTCCACCGTCATGTAACATTAACAAACGCTGTGTGTGCTGGTGTAGGATTAAAACACGTCCTATTATCTTGTTGAATTTCTAAATAATCAGTTATCAGAATGTGTCAGGTCTGAAGCTCATTTCTGCCAGTGAAAAGAAATGATGAAAACTACGAGGATGACTGTGAGGGCTGCTGTGTTTAAGTAGTATCTCATAATTTGGATTTTTTTTCTAATTATGAGAAAAAGGTCATAAGATTCAGCCTTTGAACGTGGGGTGGATGCTCTACTGATTCAGCTGACCTACGACTTTTAAACTCAATTCTGATTCTGAAAATTCTGACTTTCTGGCAGAGGGTCCTCGGTTCTTGAGTCGGATTGAAGCTCACATATTTTTCTTTATTTGCTTAAATAGTTTGAACACTGTTTCGAGTTGATGTGGGTTTCAAACTGAACATTTATTCTTACATCTATGCAAATGTAATATGTGTAAGTTGAATCCATAATAAATAGAGAAACAGTTATTTAACAATGTAATAAGGTGCAGTTTAATGTTGTGTCTTAATTCATGTACTTCCTGGTGTTAGTGGTCATGTGATCACACATTTGGTGTATGTCACATAGTTTTGTAACTAAATCCAGCAAATTTACAGCGTCCATAATCTCTCATTCCTCAACGCTGTGCCAGCTCTGACGAAGGCCTGGGTTCAAGGTTACGGTTAAATCAGCCTCTCAGCAGCAAATATAGTTGGTGTGGAACTGAAAATGTGGACACCACTGGCATCTGTGGCACAATCCAGTTTGTAGACTCCGGCTCCATTTGTCAGTGAGATTGAGGATGCAGACGCCGAGGCAGAGCAGGCTGAGGAAGAAAAAGGGACTTTACTGAACCAATGTTTAAATTAACAGACTTGAAGTCGGTCCAAACTCGTAAAGAAATTCAGAATGGCAAGGCAGCCGGGCAAGTCGTAAACAGGCAGGCGGGTCAAAACACAGGCAGCAGATATCAGGCAGAAAATCAAGAGCAGGAGAACAAGTACAGCCGGCTGGAATACAAATGCACGACGTGACACACTGGCAAAGGGAAAGAGGCCTGTGAGCTTATTATAGATGGTTATATGTGCGAGCAGGTGGGGATGATTTGAGAAGGTGAACAGGTGGATGTGGGAACCGGCTGATCTTGATCCGGAGAAAAGTCCAAGGGCATCTGGTGGCCAGGTGTTGTATGTCAGGTCTGGAGAGTTCCTCAGAAATGCATGGTGGAGCCTGGGGGAAGTGGAAGGAGGCTCGAGGCAGCGACAGACTGATGGAACATAAAAAGGCATCCGTGTGACACCGTCATGAGGGAATGAGCTTCGTATGAAAAATGACTCAGAGTGCAGCAGCAACCACAGACGCTGCACAATCCAGTGAATTGTAAAAAATAAGGAAAAGAGGAGTTTGTATCAGAAGCTGCAGAATAACAGATATGATGATCTGAGGCAGGCTCATGTAGGGACACAGCAGTCAGAGTTTAACCCTGTAAACAGATATTATGCTGATTTAATATACATCATTATGCCAATATCTACATTTTTTCTGTGAGTGTCAGTGTCAGGCTGTAACATTAAAAATGTCTCTGCCAACAAACTCCTTTACAACCTTACAGAAGCCGTAAGATCCTGAGCCACCGCGCAGAGTGGAAAGTGACAAAGACGCTGCCAGTTCAAGTGTTTTGCAATTTCATCACATAATCACCGTAGACAAACAGCAGGACTTAACCGGCTCTCGCTGCCAAGTCAGAGGCTGTTTGGTCGGCAGGGATGACTGGCCGGGTCGCACTGACTTTTAGCGGTACTGTTGATTAGCAGGAAATAGATCTACATCAGTTCTGGTGCCATTTGTTTTTTCTTTCTGATGTTTTGGAGTTTTGATTCAAACTTGGTTTCATATTTCATAAATAAAAGAGGAAGTTGTGTTGAAACGAAAACATCTCATGATTGTCAGTTGACTTCTGTTTCTGAGAGAGAGCTGTTGGTTGATTGGGTAGGAAATGTATCCAAAATGTGAAATATGAGGAATAAAAATTGTAGCAAACTGAATTATTGTCGATGACAGACAGGCTGCAGTCCTTCTGTGCCTTATCTTCTCTCCCTACTACCCACTCCCCTCTTCTCAGAGCCTGCCATTCCCGCCCTGTCCAGCAGTTGTCGCCCATCCTTCATCAAAACTGCACAACTGCTGCTCATCATCGCTCTCTGCCCTCTGTACAGTTCATCTAATGGTATCATCATATTCATTTTTCCCAGTGAGTCAGAATCCACAAACAGGATCCTGAAACCGAAGCAGCCAAATGGAATTCGGCCGTTATTCATTTTATTATTTACAGCTGTATCAAAATATCATGTTATGACTAATTATTGTATTTAGCGTGTTCAGGAAAAGCCCCAAAGAAAACTGAAACTGCTTTGACTCTAACGTTACCGGCTTTTAATAACTCATGTGTGGTTTCTGAGATACGACTTACTCATTTCCTAGGAATACCATATAAAGTATGTCATGTTTCTCTATTTGAACAGTCTGTCTATCAGAAATAACATTTTGTTCCAGAGGTGTTTTCCTGGAAAATTAAAAAAAAAAAAATCTTCTTGTGACTAACAAAAAAAAAGGATGTTAAAACTGGATGTGTGCTCAGGTCAGTGAGTCGCCTGCGTGCCGTGAAGAAATTCCACTGTGGACGTTACAAAGTTTGCCGTTAAAGCCGACATCTTAATTCTCACACCTTAACCTCTGACCTTTGACACTGAGGAGATATTTCATTTAAAATTCAGGAAATTGTTTTATACTTTTTGTGCTGCTCTGCTAAAGAGTAAAGAGTTTAAAAAGTAAAATATATTATGTAATTATAAAATATTTCTTATGATTTCGTTTGGGGGATCTGGAGACAGTGGACTGCATCCCACATGTGACAACACCGGAAAATCTGTTATCCGTTTTTGTTGGCTCTCAAACTGCAAACATCCGGTGGGAATGAAGTAAATTGAGGTTATCGAGCAGCGTTTATGGCAGAGATGAAAATCTCAACCATAAACATCATCCCTGCATATTCTAATCTTAGCCACTGAACAGCTTCCTGTTCAGCATTTAAAGAACGATTCGTTTTCAAGTTTGATGCCCGAGGCTTCACGCTCACAATGAAACATTTATTTGAAGATTTGAACAAACACTTTTTGGGCATATTCACTTCTGACACATTCATATTCATATTCAAAACCTTTATTTATGCAGCATTCTCATTGTATTTATACAGAATATGGCAGTATTTAAAATGACTATTAGCTGTACAGTAAAGAAACACAACATTTAACAGTGAAACTTTTATTTTATGCAGCATTCATTTGGTGTTTTTATTCATTATCTGTCACAGCAGCATTCCCTTGGCAGTATAAAATATCAAATCAACAGTACAAATACCCATTTACAATAATATCAGAAAAAGTAGAATGTATTTTTTACAGTAAAATTCTGGCAACCACGTCTGACACGACGGTTTTATTTTTACAGTGTAGATGAGAGATTAAACACTATGTGAAGCAAGTTAGCGTAGCTTAGCATAAAGAATAGAAGCGGGGGGAAACCGCTAGCCTGGTTCAGACACTGAATAAGCACGGGCATCCAGCACATGTTGTTTCTGACAGCAGTGATCTGCAGTACTTGTACTTTTTGTACAAGCTCCATGGAAGGCGGGAAAAGACCAAGCGGTCAGAACGTGTGAATATATTATTGTGAGGCGAAGGCACAACATCTGCTTTGATAGAAAACTCAGAAATCAACATGAGACCTCCCCGAGAGCAAGAGGTGGTATGGTAATTAAGACTGAATGTATTCTGAATATTTGGGGGAATTCATGCAGTCAGTTGTTGTTTCAGGGGAGACGTAACAATGGTAACACGTTTCCACCAATGAAAACAGCTTCAGGCAACATAACTCAACGCGCCCTTCCACGATTTCATAGACGTAACTGAAACAAAACTGAGGTGGAATTCATTTATTCTGTGTTTTTATGATAGAAATATAAGGTTATTGCATTTTTTCTCGTGCCGTGGTGTTGACCTCATGTGTGGGTTTCAGGCTGCATGTTTCTCTCTTGCCTGCATACATGAAACCTTTCTTGGACCTCACAAAGAGAGTTTGCTTCTGCTTCTGCTTCTGCAGAGTTCAGTCGCTGAATCGGTGGCAGCAGATTCTGCAGAGAACTACCTTCTGCCAGTCTGATTGGACTTACAGCATTATCTGATTGTATTTCTGGCCCCTGCTGGAACTTGGACTTAATACACAGGAGAGATAGGAAGGATAGGAGAGGAAGGGTTCGGTGGTGGAAGGTCAATCTGGGAGGAGAAGGATAAAAAAAAAAGAAGAATCCGTGCAGAGGCTGGATGGAAAGAAGCACAGAGAGGGAGCAGAGGGACGAATAAAAGCAAAGTAGAATTAGGAGTATGGAGAAGAAATAAAGGACTAATGAGGAAAGGGAGGATTTGCAGAAAGGGCACAATGAGGAGGAAGGAAAAAGAGGGGTGAGGGAGGTGAAAGGCCGAAAGGAAAGAACAGAGGGACGAAGGAAGGCAGGGAAGCTGGAAGCGATTGAAGGAAGAAGCTCAGCGGGAGGTGGGGAAGGATGGATGACAGGCGGGAGTGAGGGAGGGCACGGATGCAGCGAAAGCCCCAGCAGGTTGACCTAATGTGAGCAGCAGAGGCTGAGATAAGGCCCCATGACTTTGGGTTTGGGGGAGACGCGAGTGGCAGAGATCGCAGTGGGTGGGAGATAAGGCGACCGGGTCTCTGCTGACAGCCGCAAACTGTTCTTTCTTCCCAACAGGGAGAAAGAAACTTTACACTGTCTCAACTCCCAAAGATTGACTCCTCCTGTGGCAGACTTGCAGCTCTTTAATACTTACAGGACGAGCGATAAAGGAGTGTTTTTTTTCCTCTTCTATCGTATAATCTAAGGACCCAACAGTTTCTCTTTCAGCTTCCTCCCGGACACAGTGCGCTGCGACTGTGCTGTGTGAGAGAAAGAGAAAGACTCTGCAGCCTTGCTTTATCACTGCGTAATAAATATTTGACGTTATTTTCATCTTTTAAGTCAAAGCTTAACACTGAGAAGATTAGAGAAGCACACTGGTTATCGCAGTCGCAAATCTTCCTTACAGCAGGGTCACAATAAAAGCGCCTCATATTTATTTTTAAAATGACACAGCAAATGTTTTATGAGGAAGAAACAGATTCAGTGACGTTTGGTGAGAAACGGTGAAATTTAACAGAACTTTTTGTCATTTTCAACACACAGCAAAGCACCTTTAAAGAACCAACAGCAAACTTTGTAAATTGGTGAAGTCTGAAGTCATTTATCAACATTTTTCCTGCCTCTCAAATATTACGATTCGCTCGTCCTTCTTTTAATTCTTGGTAAATTGAACAGCTTTCTATTTAAGGTCATTAACGTTGTGCAATTTTAAGACATCACTCTGGGCTCTGGGAAGATTGAGTTTTTCATTATTCCCTGACATTTTATAGACTAAACAAGCAATCAGAAAAAAAAGGAAAAACTGAAGACACGAATAAATACAGGAAATAATTAGATGCAGATTTGATTTATAGAATATTTGCAAAAATGTTTTCAGCCTTTTATGAACCAACCAGCAGCTCTGGATGCTTTTTTAAAACTTTATTTAAGGCATTTCAGTTATATGGACATAAGCTTACATACATATACAAACAGACACATGAACAGAACATGCAGCCCAGTGACAGAGTTTCCACATCTGGGACAGATGGGGTGAACACATGGGTATATCTTAGCTAATGGTCATTGGAGTAATGTCCTCTGTGAAATACCTTGAAGTGTATCAGCCTTCTGCCTTATATACGTATAGAAGGTGTATGTTGTGTATGATGCATTTAGCCCTGACATCATCACGGAAGAAGTGCGACCTATCAGCTAATAATTCAGTTAAAACATACATTGCTGAGGCTCACATGACATGAAAATAAAATGTCTGAGTTTCAGTCTTGGCTCTCGTTGGACCTACACTCTCAGTCACGCTGCATGATCTCTATAAATCACCACTAGATGGAGACAAACGCCTGGTCTTATCAAACGCACAAGAAGCCTCATCGTCCACTTTGTTTGTATCTTTGGCATTTTTGCACTTACACCGTATTATGGTTACACTGATATGAACAGTAATTACTGTAATTACATAATTCAGTTAATTATACTCGACATGAATAGTAATCGGTTGTTAAAAGGTAAGTTACATGAATGACTTGAAGTACAGGAGTTCATTATTCACTCTGCTCTTCATCTGTGTTCATTTTGTTTCACGGCGGTGGAAACGCTGACAGAAATGAGAAGTTTTATCCATTATTGCGCTGCGAAAACAGGAAAATGTGGTCAGAGCAGCGTGTTACAGATTCCTGCTGACAAACAGATCAGTCAGACAGATCAGGAATTGAAGTGTGACGCTCGAGCAGGGACTTCTGTCTGGGGACAGTGGACGACATAATAGGAACCTGTCAGTCTGACTTCCCCTGATTCTGCCCTGGCTTGATGTCCCTCAGCTACCGAAAGCTGTTTCACTTCCACACAGTCTTCTGGTGAAACACTTGCGACACCGATTCCCCCCCTGCTCCTCCTCCTCCACCACCACCACCCTGTCAGACTGCAGGGACAGCGGCGGTTCTCTGAAACCTCAACAAGCAATCTGAGGGACAGCATGCCAAGTGAATCACTTTGGAGAAAAGAAGTGAAAACGTGTTCGGCATAGATGATCACATCTTTGGAGACGACAACGGTTTTGGTTTTGAAATGTCTGCTTTCATGTCACTTTTGTGAGATGGTGAAATGTCATTACTAACACATTAACAAATACTTTAACAAGTACTACTACATTTATCTTTGAGCTTTAGTTACTTTACAAGATACAAAACATACCTTTTTTAGTAGTTTTGATACATTGATATCTTTCTTTATTTCCATTTTTTTTACAGGAGAATAGAATTCTTTTTTTACATGTGTTTTTCCCTGAAATACAGCCACACACCCAGGAGGTGAGCTGGCACCTCCCCAGAGAATAACTCTGAGTTACCGCCGCCTCATCCCGTGCAATCAAAATCGATCACTGAAGAAATTATCCCTCATAAAAATAAGTATGATTATTGAAGTCCTACATGTGAGCTGAACCTAAAGCAACCGCAACACAAAGTCCTGCTTTCATAGTAACTCAGACAGTAATAATCTGATCTAAACACGACGTGTATCAGCTGGAGGGGATCTTTGTTTTTTTCTGCATTGACTACTTTTGCTTTAAGAAGTACATTTTCCTAATTATACTTGCATGTTTTTATTCATTCTCAAAGCAGGACTCCAACAGGTTTTTTTTACAGTGCGGTTAGCGAAGAGATCTGAATATTTCCACCACCATTGTTGTTGCTGTCACGTTTTATTCCACGTGTGAGATGAACTTTCCATCTGGTTTTGCATCGGCCGCTTGATTTACGTTATCACGTGACAATCACAACGTCAAAATAAAAAGGCCTTTGTGTGGAATTAGGCCACCAGCTTAGTAAATAAACTTCACAGGTACACGACTGTAAAATTCTTCTGGAGCAACGTCATGCTATATTTTAATTATTTCTATATTTTTAAATTCAGCATTTGAGTTAGAATCAGGAGACAACATGGTGCCTCGTGTTACTGTGCTCATGGATCCATCGTTCTGACCTCGGGAGGACACAAAAACATGAATGTAATCCTTCAGGGTGTATTTATGTGACAACAAAATACTTCATGCTACCACCATGATCACTCATAAGATCTGTCATCCATGAGAAACAAAAACCTAAACAAAGGCTTCCTTTGGCGCATGATTCACCTGACCATGCCACACACTTTTTGTTCTCTGAGACAGTATTATTATTTTTTACTGTAAGAAGAGTTTCAATGAGCTATCCAACAATAAAATAAAAGTACAGAATGAATAATAGTGCAGAAAAGCAGCATTCCTGTCAGTAGATTTTAGTAGGAATGCCTCAGTGTAGGAAAGAGTACCGGAAGTCCTCGCTTCCTCCCCTTCAGGTCACACACTTGTCTGTCTGTCTCTGGCCTAGCTTGATGGAAAAGCTCGTTTCAGGGAGCAGAGGGATTTACGGTTGACCACACAGGGTCAGACAGACGCAGACTCGTTACCATGGCTAGTGTTCCCCTGAAACCTCGGCAAGATCAACAGAAATTGCTCTGTGTGCTCTCCATCCGCCTCTCGCTGCAACTGCAGCGCTTTCGTGCGTGACCCTGAATGCAATGGAACGTCAATCATTTATTTATTTTTTGTTCCATGCACCAAATTTGTTTGTCAGTGTTCATCTGGTCCACAGGCACAATATTCCATAAGAAAAAACAGACTCACAGTTAAGCTGTTCCTTCTTTAGAGAAATACAGTATATCACGTGGTGTTTGAAAAGACTGATAACACTACGTGCGCGTTGACTCAGCGGATTGACCTGACTCATCCGATCCCCGGCTCCAGTTTTAGTTTAGTCTGCATTTCAATGGATGAAGGAGTCAGATATAAAACTACACTGCCCAGACAGGCAAGTACAGAACACACACACGGACAAGACGAGACAAGATATACACATACATAATACAGTGTACTTGGTAGGTAATAACTCTAAGTTAAGCTGCTTGTTCCCTGTTCAGCTTGACTCCATTGTCTTCAGTTGCCTTCGCAGTAGATTATTGCTGCTGTAAGTATTCATATCTCACAGAAGCACACTTCCTGTCAATCAGTCAAAGCCCAGTCTGATGAAATATTTCACGATTTTCCACTATTATGTAACGCTAATGTCACAATAGCTCCTCTGAAAGCATCCAAGAGTTGTGCGGTGTCGTACAGTAGCCTGATGAAAGGGGAGCGTTGCTCCAAAAACGGGGACATTCTGGTGTGAACACACTGCAAACGCATACGCAACAGATATTGCTGCTCTGAGAAATGGTAGGTCAAACAGAAGACAGCTGAATCTCACATATGAAGTAAGTGTTTGGATAGATGTGCAGAGTTAAAGGAAGAAAAAAGAGCAGCTCTGGGAGCCCAGAGCAGACAAACAGTGTGTGTAGATGAGGCCTCTCAGTGTTCTTGCATGTTGTGGAGCACGTGGTGAGGCCGGGGGACCACTCAACTAACTTTTAACCATACGGCACAGTCTCATCAGCTCCACACCACCATTAAAGTGTCCGGATGATGTGAAGTGTGCACCTCTACACTATAACTACACAGTCAGACAAAGTGTGTGTAGCCACATGACTGATGCTTTGTCAAACGGCTAACTCGTATGAACTTTTAACAGCATTCATCGCAGCTGTCTGAGGAAAACTCCACTAACTAAACTAAATAGACTGACTCTGGAAAATATGAAATTACAGTGAAATACTGGAACATAAATATTGACCTGGACAGCACAGGCTGATTTGTGTGATCCCCCACTGGTGCGTTCGCGAGAAATAGAAAGAGTTACATAACATCGGGAGCATGTGATCAGCACACGGCCGACATGAAAAGAAAGGTTAAAAAGGTCTGTAAATATCTGTCCCTGAACTTGTGTCAGATGACTATTTTTTCTGAAACCACAGTGCGTCAGTGTTATGTTTTATCTAATGTTACTGCTGAGGTGACTCATATGTTTTTTGTCCTCTTTATGATGTCACCACAGAACAGAGTCTGCCATTCATACTGTAACTAGATTTTTTTTCTTCTTTATTTTAATGCAGTGGACCAGAAGAATGCCGGTAAATGCAGTCAGTGCACTTTTTTTCATAGCACGTAACGTAGATACCATGGAAAGTACAAAGTTTGAATACTATAACCTCGTCATTTGTACAAAAACAAATCAGATTTCTCCATTATGATCCAGAGGCAATACTTCATGAATGTTAAAACTTACTGAGTTACAGATACCTAAAGGTCCAGTATGTAAGATTTAGCGGCATCTAGGGCTGAAGTTGCAGATTGCATACACTGAATACCCCTCACCTCATCTGCCAAGCATTCTGGGATACTGTAATAACATGGCCAACACACTCCCTCTGTGTATTTGCAAATGATGGTGATTTTCAGGTCCATTCATTTTCCATGACCACTTCACCTTATCAAGGTCACGGACAGCCAGTCCCAGCTGGCATTGGGCACACCCTGTAATAAATTACTAGCTCATCACAGGTGATTGTACACTAATAAAAACTTACTTATAGAGGGTTATCACAAAAGCTGTGATAAAAAGGCAGACACTTTAGATATAACTAACCATGAACCATGACTTTTACACCCTTCATGGTACATGGTGAAGTATAAGGCAGGACTGTGGTACAGTCCTGTCAAGTGATACTTATCACGCTCTCAGTGATCTGCTATCAGCGGTAGGCATCAACTATTTTTCCAGTATCAGTGCCAACTACCACATAAGAGGAAATGAACCCACAGTAGATGAGAGATGATGACTCAGCCATTCATGTTTGATTCACCCGTCTGTCAGTTTAGTTGAGGTATTCGGACAGACTAAAAAGGGCTAAGCTGTGCAGACACAATGATTTGTAAGTGGCACTGGCAGCCACTCAAGTGGAAGTGCCCTACCCTGCAGTGTTGAAACTGAAGTCGCAGCTATGATGCACGTCTTAGTTACTTCTGTAATTGGTGGTAAACGTGCGAGATGATTATAAAATGTGTTTTATTCTTTTTTAAAAAGTGTTTAGTTTAAGATTACTGTCATCTGCATAGAAATATCCTCCTAGAGTGTCCGATAAAATTCTTGACCCTGTTTCCATTCCAGTGGAAAATAATCTTCGAAGTCGTAGTGCTTCCACGACCCCAAAGTGGTTCATGATAAATCGGAGGGTTCACAAGTTGGTTAATAAGACAGAAGAACACATTACAAACTTCTTCCCCAGAGTTTTTGTGCTCTCTTGTCCAGCAGGTTCTCCTGGATCGCGGCTGCCGCTTTGGTCCTGCACGACGTACATTATTGTTACTATATCTCCATTACAGTTCATAGTTTGTTGATGATTTGCTGCTGCTGTGCATGTCTCTCTGTTTCCATCTATCTCTCTATCTGCCCGCACCTTCCTCTCTCTATCTGCCTCTCTCTAGCTTAAACTCAACCGCCCGTGGCGGATGACCATCCACCAGAGAGCTTGGGTCTGCCAAAGCGTGACAGGGGCTAGGCCCCGGCTATATAGGGTCACAGGATAGTGATATCAAACCGCTGAAGGAGGTTGATGAAATCATTTTTTTACAGTCTAAAATTAAACACACAGGGCAAAGCACATCCTGTGTACACTTTATATACAACATAATGTGACTCAGGATGTGGATCACTGAGATAAGCTGACTGACTGTTCTATCCGCTCTCCGTTCCGGTCTGTTGCAATTTGCATTTCATTTTCATTGATAAACAACAGCAAGCAGTTGACCTACAGAAGGTGAACTAACGGGCTGCAAGTTTACAAAAAGTACAATATTTCTCATTGTGGTTTTCAGAGTTTCAGGAAAAAGCCAATGAGAACCACAGTTAGTGTGAAATGAAGTCCTCGCCTTTAGAATCGCAGAGGTTATAAGAAAGACAAACCACATCCTCATGTTTGTAATTGACTGTTTGGTAAGTCCCATGTTACAGTGGCTTTCATTCTCATCATGGCAAATTCTTAGTCATTTTTAAAAGCCAAACTGCAATCGTGTAGTTGAGGAGCCACATTATTATTGATTTGTAGTCGTGTTGCCGTCCATCTGGTGAATTTAAGTTCAGATATACACTCTCTGTTTAGCTTTTGGTCTTCATCAGTTCTGGCTCTTTAGCTTCTAAATGCTCCACGATGTTCAGCAGATAGTAGTAGGTAGTGCACCGTGAGTTTTTTGAATTAAAAACAGCTGCCTGTTGAGCCCAGAAACAACACTGTGGTGAAAGTGAACTAGAACAGTACGCTTGTGAGCCAGACAGCTAAACAATGAGCTGAATAAGCTTGTTAAAAAGCACCAGCCAAGAGGAGCTGCAGATTTAGATGATAATTCTAAGTCACCCCTTTCACACGGCCACATAATATGGAGCCTACTATTCTGATCATAATCAGTTTCAGTGCCAAAATATCAAATCAAATCAAATCAAATTTTATTTGTATAGCCCAAAGTCACAAAACACATTTTGCCTCAGAGGGCTTTACAATCTGTACAGGGAGTGACACCCTCTGTCCTTAGACCCTCGGTCCGAGTGAGGAAAAACTTGCCCACAAAAAACCCTTTTAACAGGGAAAAAAATGTGGAAGAAACCTCAGGAAGAGCCACAGAGGAGGGATCCCTCTTCCAGGACGGACAGACGTGCAATGGATGTCACATGTACAGAACAATCAACACAAACATATTGTACAATTACAATCAATTACAATAAATGGTGAGGTGATTGCAGTAGCAGTGGAACACAGATGCACAGCAGCAATAAGTCATTAACCAACAAAGCTGTAGTCGGGATGGTAGCAATAATGACTATATATGGCATGTAATGCTAAATATGGTGGACGTCAGCAGCAGACCACGGCGGCAGCCACGATCCATGAGAACCTGCTGGACGAGAAAGCACAGAAACTCCGGGGAAGAGGTAGAAAGAAAATATATAATATTCTTCACTTCCAAAAGAAAGACAGCTTCAGTGATGAACTGGACTTCTGTCGAGGGTTAGAAACTCTTAAAGAAATGAACATTATTGACTTCTAGAGTTTAGACAGTGCATGGAAAAATGAATGAACTACTGAACAATTAAAATTTGGGTGGTGCTGAAAAGTTGATGAAGCCGAATCTTCATTTTTTTTTTTTTTTTTTGCTTCACTTGTCACACAACTGTTTCAATGAATGCCGCATGTAAACACCAGACCGTATTGGATCACTTCCCATGTAAAGTAGAATCTGCAACCGTGATGATTTTCCAATCAGAATGAAAAAAGTAAGTAACTGCATTTATTGTCAATAAAATTTAAAGAATAAACATTAATGTACAATTAAGACTCCGTAACGGTATGTAGACGTTAAAGAACTCTGTCATTTCACAAGCTCAGTGGACCGATCAGGATGAATATATTTGCATGATCAGAACTTTCTCATGGTCCTGATGAAAGTACCGTTCAGCCAAGCATGCAATATTAAGGGTGTCGCCCGCAAGCAGCCAACTCCCTAACCCCGCACGTGCATCCACTGAAGCTCTTGTAGTTCTGGAGTGGAAAGTTTGTAAAAAAAAAAACTCACTTCAGCATTCTCCTAACCACAAACATACCACTTTAAACAATAGATAGACCCCTGAGGGAATCCTGAAAAGCACCACATTGACATCCCCGCCCAAGCACAGGTTTTGTGTGGTGTAAAACATAATCAGACAAGAGGAACTATGTCATGCTTATTTACATATATAATCAAGGTTGAGAGAGAATCAAATCAAATCAAATTTTATTCATATAGCCCAAAGTCACAAAGTCCTCGGAGGGCTTTACAGTCTGTACAGGGAGTGACACCCTCTGTCCGCAGACCCTCGGTTCCAGTGAGGAAAAACCATAAAAACCCTTTGAACGGGGAAAAAAGGTGGAAGAGCCACAGAGGAGGGACCCCTCTCCCAGGACAGACGGACGTGCAGACAGATGTCACAATGCATGTATAAGTGTATTAATGCTTCTGAGCATTAAACATGTATGACAGTAAAGCTAAGAGGACTCATTACAGGAGCTGTTCTGAGAACTGTTCGGGTTACTTGCTGGGTTTCGGTACACATAGAAACTTTCCAGTGAACTTCCTGTTTCTTTTTATGCTTTGACACGAACTATCTCTGACTCAGAGAAATGTTTTGATGTTTGTGCTTTCATAGATTTTTAAGTTTACTTCTCAGGAGTTTTTCTTTTTCAGTTTTAAACTTAAACTTGGTGACACTGCAAGCCTTCGCCCATACTACCTGAACTGTGTTTGCTGCAACTGAATCAATTCAAATCTTAAAGTTTTTTATTCGGTCCCTGTTCCTCGACAGTTCCCCTACTCTGGTCATGTATCAGCCAGTATAAAACAGTCTGCTTGCAATCCAAGGGGTTGTATATAACCCAGAGTTTGACAAGTATCCTGGGTGGTGCAATCATGTTTCCTTCAGTTGAGGACAGTAAAAACGTATAGATACTATAATTTATCTTGTAAGGCAATTACTGGCCTCCAGAACATCCAACATACTTTTACTCTTAACAAACAAATTCTGGGAAATTATATAAAATCACTCCCACTTAAAGGTCACAAATATATACTTTCATTTTCAAAAAAAAGAATTTCCCAACAAAAAAAACAGCCTGACCTGTTGTCAAGACAGTTTTTGGACGACAAAGGAGGTGAAGCACAGAAGAAGAGATGTTAGACTTTAGCTACACATGGAAGCAGCAAAATTAACATTATTATTATTATTATTACTATTATTATTATTATTATTATCATTATTATTGTTGTTGTTATTATTATTATTATTATTAACAGTATCTGGTTCGTTTTAAGAGATTTTGAATTGTAGATGATTATAGATGAGTAATTCAGTGAATGAAGGTGTGTCTCACTTTGATGCAATCTGTAACATTCCTAATACAACCTGACATATTAACTGTCTCAATAAAACTGGTATAGCTGCATCGTTTGACCGTTAATAGTTCTGAGGCTTCTCTCCACCTCTGGCTGCTTTTTCACTGTGTCTACAAACTCACATCTGCACATCACAGAGGCAGAAAAGACCTTTCCCACTTGGAATTTTACAGCTGTGAGTCAGTGACAACAGTAACTGAGTCTAAACAGCAGCCAGCTGTGTGCTTATCCAAATGGCATTCAGATACCTGTACGAGCAGGTCCCGGGCGTCATAAGTACTCACTTCTCCTGCCTTCATGTGGCAGTAAGGGGGTAAAACCTATGGGAGACAACGGACGGTACTGTTTACAGACACAGCAACAAACTCTTGAAACTCCTTAGAGGACATAACCAGGGATGTTAAAATGCCAAAACATTTGTTTTCAAAGATTCGGTTCTATGAAATTAAGGATCTGATGCAAAATGTGAAGCGGCCCAGAAGGTAAGCCAGACTCAGATTCATGATTCTGAGTAATGATCTGAGTATTTTACTTCTTCTTTCACGTTATAGCACAACATTCAACTTCATCTGTTTTTCAGAATTGATATTGTTCTTAATCGAAAGAGACATAAGAAGGACATCCAGTGCCTCATGGTGCAAAGAATAAACGATGAGGCTCATCCTTCAAAACTCAGGTACTGTTTGTTGCACAATTAAAGATATCTCAGTGTCACAGTTCTTATTAACCTAGGTGAAAATGAACAACTCAAATTTCTTTTATTCACAGCTGGCAGACTAACCACAAAGTCCATCAGACACTGGAAAAACTGCTACGGGATAAAAGTAAGAGTGGAGGAAAAACCTGTTAGAAATCATATTTTGTACATTTGTTTGAGTTTACCCTGGTGATCTAATGATGTTTCTTCTGAATCTTTCCCTCAGAATATTTAGCAGCATTCCATGCCTTCCTGCGGTCTGAGTTCAGCGAGGAAAACATCGAGTTCTGGCTCGCATGTGAAGACTTTAAGTCCACCGCCTCGCCGGACGACCTTTGCTGGAAAGCCAAGGAGATCTACCAGGAGTTCATCAAGCCCACGGCCTGCAGAGAGGTCAGTTTGTCAGGGTTGATGATGAGACGGAGCTGGATGAATAGCCTGGATCAGCAGAAAGAAACTCTGCTGCCATTAGCATTCTTAAATATGATGAAAACCCGCACATACATTTACTGAAACAGGTATTGCATCAGGATGAGGCCCTCGTGTACACAAGAAGAATGAGTAAAAGATTCACAAACTGAGTGAAGCAACGTAGATGACTGCTAAATGTCACAACTTTCACTGTTTACAGTGAAGACGTATGCTGTGATTGAAAGGGTGGGGCTCTCCTCCAACTTCTTCAGAGTAGAGCAGCTCTGCTTCAACATCACACTCAATATTTTTATAGACTCGATTGTCTATTTTTAATGTTGTATGTAGCGGTCTGTGAATGCGTGTACATGGTTTTTGTTCTTATATTTTATTCCTTCTCTGGTGCCACGTATGTCACGTGTCTTGCCTTTGTTTGGCCTCAGTGTCTGGCTCTGTCATTAAGTGTCTCGCTTGTGCTTGTCTGTCAAATAATTCTGTAAACTGTAGAACTTGCTTATTAAATTTGCACTTTTTGACTCTCTGAACTTCTTAAATGTGACCATAATGCTCCGTATGACTCAGAGGCTCCGGAACTGATGGTACTTTTTACGTAGCACTACGCTCCCAGATCCCAAATTAATTAATCAGGACTTCTGTTATTGAACATTTGTGGTTTTGGTTGGCACGGAGAGGCTGTGGGGTCTAACTGACCTTCATCAAATGTCCAGTTTGTGGCGACGGGAACTGTTACCATGTTCCAATACTGTACCACGTATTGAATGTTCATGACGTCGGAAGAAAAAAAAAAAAAAACTATTGTAAATTTTCACATGTGCAGCAGTCTGATGTCCAGGCTTCAAACGAGGGAGGAAGTCAAGCCAGTCAGGACAGAACACAAACATCTGTTATCAATTCTTAACTCTGGAAACAATGGTTTAACAGGAGGTCAGCCTAGCCGAGGAAGACTCTCAAAAACAGAAACATTTAGTGTGATTGTCTCTGTATTTACAGTTCTCTTTGTGTTGCTCTTCAGATCAATGTCGACCACCATATCAAAGAGGAGATCAAGAAGTCTTTGGAGAAACCGAGCCTCTCCTGCTTCGATGAGGCCCAGAAACAAGTTTACCTGCTGATGGAGAGAGACTCTTGTCCCAGATTCTTGCACTCAGACGCCTACCTGAGCCTAAAAAACAAATCCAAGTCTCTGTGGTACATTTAGTCTGAGAAAGAACAAAAAAAAGCCATTGAGACACTAAAAAATGCTTGCTACTTCTCTCTTTCTCTATTTGACTGAATTGAAAAGTTATTTCACACTGTGCGAGAGGCGAGAGGTGAACATGATGTACTGTGGCTGGAAAATAAAGCACAAAAGAGAAAAGTATTGAAAAGTAAGGTGTACCGAGTGTGTGAAGGGGGGAGGAAGAGAAATGGTGTTGGCATGTGTTCGAGTTGTTTGAAATTCTGGATGTGTTAGCTGAAAGTCTGCGTAAGTTAAGGTGCAGTGTACAAATGATGAGAAATGATAAACTGTTTCTGACATGCAGAATAAAATGATCTAATTTTCCTAAATGGGCAATGATTTCAAAATTCTTGAACCAAATTTGGAACTTTCGTCTATGACTACTTTTTAATATTCTGGTTGTTTCCATATAGTCAGAACTTTAGGTCAGAACAGAGGTTTATATTTATCTGAGTGACTGTCTAGCTGGAGGTGTGGGGATGGGCATGAGTCAAAAAAAAGAGAAGTTTCCACAGCTCAACCGGCAAAGAGATTCTGTTTTTGGTCACATGTCTGATATATCCTCTAATTAGGTGCAGAGATAACTCCACACACCGGCAATGGGGTTTACCAAACTGGAAAAAAGTAACCCCACGCTAACCCTTGATCCCACTCAGTTCTGTAAATGGCCTTATTCCTACAAAATGTGCCTTAAAAAGGAGTACTGAGGCAGCTAATAATAACTCAGGGGCTTAAACGACAACACTGCAGTCATCAGACAACCTGATGCGTAACAGATCAGCCTGAATGTGCTGCCTTGTTAGGGGAATAATCTCATCACGCACAGACAATGACGGCAGAGATACATTACTTTAGAGAAGTAACCTCAAAGAGTTCACATAAATGTATTAAAAGTGGAGAATGAGCGTCTCTATACGTCACATAAATGCGGGCTTGTGTTTTATGGGTTGTTGTTACGGTCTCCAGCCTTTGGAAGCTTGTTTTGCTTCCTCCAAGTAGTCTGTCTAATTAATATGAAATGAAAGTAATCTTATGTTGTAGTTAAGAATGTAAAAATCCTAATTTCAGTCACATTCTTATGGATAAAATGGTCAGACGTTGAGGTCAAACTTTGCTTATTTAGAAATTCCTGGCAGTCAAAAATATCTTTTATGACTCTCGAAGGTCCACGCACTGAAGCAGGAACCGACGTTTCAAACCATGTTACTCATCAGTAAATGGAGTAGATGTGTTATGGTGTGACTGACGGGCTAGTGCAAATTTCTTTTGTCACGTATACAATTATCAAGATCATGCAGAAACCTGTGTTTACTCTGCAGACATCTTATTCTAACCTCAACAAATTCCACATGACACAATCGTAGCTGTTATCATTTGATTCCCTGCACACCCACCCACATGTACCGAACTAGCCCATACCAGATCTAGATCGGATATTACGTAACATATTTCCTAACTTTAATTAAGTGCTTTCAGTGACAGTGACAAAGTTGCCACAGTTGTTACGACACATGTTGCATGGCATGAGTTTGTATTGTGGATAAAGTTTGTCTTGTTTGCAACATGTCCTCAATATGTTGATGGTAAATATGATCCAGGCATCTCAATATTTCTTGCTAAATGCATTTGTTGTTGCAAATGAGTCTTTTTTATGGCTAAGTGTCACAATAAGCAGCTTTGTCAGCTTTTATTTTGGCGAGCAACGCACTTTTCTCCATGTCAAAAGCGTTAATAACTCTGAGTACGCCGACATGTCAGGGGTTGTTCCTGATAAATGACAAATCTCACATCTCCCGCATCACATGGTCGTACTATTCTTCACACACAATCTGTCTGTTTTCCAACAGCCCGGCACAGTTACCATGGTAGCAAAAAGGAAGTGAGTACTGTCGATGGCACATCGTTAGTCAAGACAAGTCACACTTGGGGGAACTTCACTGACAGATCTCCATGTTACAGGATAATGTATCGCATGGTGCTTTCTATACTGCTCTGTTCCTCCATATAGTAACTGTAGACACTTGATAAAATATGAAAGCGACAGCTTTCAGTTCACAGTGTTTGGTGACTCTTCATAACGCCTCAGTTCCTTATAACCGTGTTTGGGCAAAAGAAGAGGGAGAGCAGCGTCAGTGAAGCCAAGCCAAAGGGCAGATTGTAACAGAATGGCCCGGGGCATCAGATGGTGAGCAGGAGTGACAGGCGACAGGCACAAAATCTGATTTGGTCTAGTTTCTGAAAGCACAGAAGTATTTTTAATGATCTTCTGAATCCTCGTTCATTTATTTTCATTTGAGTTCACGGCCACAATCTGCTCCCTCCTCTCTGAACCCATTAGAACAAACACCACGGTTACTTGCATTTACTCCTCTAGGTTTTTTCATGTGGAGTAGCTCTTTGATTATATGAAATAGCTAAGCTTTATTCTACCTTTATTGAAATGAGCTGTGGACTCAAATATGATACGGTAAAAAGTAGATCTTCTCGGAAGCCAATGAGTTTTGACCTGAAAACTCACTGAGCGTGACAGTGCACAATGTTAGATTTGCATTGGACCTGTACACCTCTGCCGGCAATGATACAATGCCATGATCACGATACCAAACATAACCCACAGAAACCAGACCGTGACGTCATTCTTGTCTAACTTTGTCAACCTGCAATGATTCCCTTGTCAATCTCAAGCTGCGTTTGTCGACTTTGTGACATTTATTTGGGAAGATGGAAAATAGATCGCTGCGTTAGGAAGCAAGAATGAGCAAAATGACGCATCCCAGATTAAAAACCCATCTGACTGATATGAAGTGAGAGACAGATGGCGTGTTCTGTCACACTGGTAGCCAAAGCTTACGAGTAGAAGTGGTATTTCCAGGGATTTCATGTCTTTCCTTCTAAACTCATCACAGCAGCTTGATGCACAGTTTTTAGACAGAGTGAAAGTTGGAATCATGTTGTGTACTCCAAGTGAAAGAAACTTAAATAAAACAGCAACATCTTGGATTCTCTGTTCAACGCAAGGCCTCATGTCGATCCGACCAGCAAAACTATCAAGGTTTCTTGACAAAAGTGATGTTTCAGTGGGTTTTTTTGGTGCGTGCCATGTTTCCTCAGTAGATATCAGAGTAATTGTGGCCTCGCAGTCAGAAGGACACAGGTTTGAGATTCAGCCCAGTTCTTTTCCACGTGAAGTTATCATTACTGCACTTGTTAGGACCTTCACTACCCGTATTTAAAACCTAACCCAAAGCCTAAATCTTCATCCTCAACGTGACAACTTGTCTTTATTAGTTTTACTGTAAATGCATCATTAGCACGCCAGCCACAGTTCTCCATGAACTCAATCTACTAACTGTAGTACTGTACAGTAACGGGACTATCGACAAACTTTCACTCCAGATTTTGGGACAAACAACAAGATTCCCGGTTTGTCAGAACCGTCCCACCATTGTCCCAGAATTCTCTACCAAACCTCTACGATCTTCACCACAATTTAAAAAATGAATGAGAGTATTTTACATTGTTAACCTACAGTAGTACTGGGCCACAATGCTGTCTTGTCACACTGTTATTATGTTCATAAATCAGTGTTGATGTCAAGGGTGACAACATCTTATGAGTCATAGACAAGCGTCATGCAACCTGAGGCTCTTTCTGACAGAATATGTTGTGCGGGTATCTGCCATGTCAGTCTTTTCAAAGGAACTCTAGGAGGTTTACTCCTACTTTCGTGAAGTTTATCCATCCGTGGCTAAGTGTGCTGAGTTGTGACACTGGATTTGAACGTCACTCTCCAGTTTTTTTTGTCTAAAAGTGTAAAAGCAGAGAAAAGAGAGGCTGTCCGAGAGAATCTCTTTAACAATGTGGCCATTCGTTACTGCTATAGAGATGTCTCCCTTTACCCATGGTACCCACAATACTTTGGTCCAAGCAGCCTTCACTTTAAGATAAGACAGAAGTTCAGGATTGGACGTAGAAGCCTATAAATTCCCACAGTTCATTCTTTAGTTTCAATCATGGTGGCAGCCTTTACGTCAGTGCCAGACCAAATATGTCATAGGCCAACAATGATTAAAGGGAAACATAAAATGTCATAGGTCAGCGTTACTAATGCTAATTTTAGCTAATGCTAGTCACTCGCCAAGGAACTGTCCAGTTCACTACAAGTTCTCACACCACAACTCGATTTCTGGCCAAGCCCGGGTTCTTTCTCTTCACCCCTGTCTGCTCCCAGTCCCTCCAACATCTAACAGGCTCCAATGTAAAAAAAAAAAAAAGACTGTGGTCCGTCAGATTTGTGTGAATCAGTGTTGACATTGGCATCAGGATCCTTGTTCATTACTGTAGCAGTTGACCTTGTCAGCCATCTAATTAATGTCACAGTTTCTAAAATTTGAGGTGAGTTTGCGTTACGAAACGAGTCTAAATGCCAAAGTGAGTGTGTATACAGACTGGGAAATACCTTCTCTACTTCATTTTCTAACATATTCACTCCTGAGTGATGTAAGTCTAAAAAGTCTGCTGCTTCTAAGCCTTTCTCTACTTATTTGGATATTAAACTTCCAGTTCAACCCTCCAAATAAAGATTTCAGCCCACAGTTTGACCATGTGGGATATAACAGACAATTTTTCTAACTTCCTGTTGCCTTGCTGACTCTATGTTGTAATCAGTTTCCTCTTTCTGACATGTGTGCACTGTAGCTTTGAGTTGCAAAAATTTGCACTGCATTCTTTATTAAAAACTGTCCTTTGAGGGACGAATAGACGCTGAAGCTGAATCCACACACTCACGAGACAGAAGAGTAATCCTTCCATTTGTCACTAACAGGCTTCGAAGCACACGGTGTGTGAAGGTCACAATTTGCCTATCAGAGCCACTGTTACTGTAATTTGCATCTGTGCTGTTAGACTAAAAATAATGCAAACACAGCATGCACTCAGCCAAGAGTGCAGATAGTTTGGCTCATCCAGTCGGGAGGGGGGAAGGATCAGCAGCAGCAGCAGGAAAAGAAAGCAGAGAGACATAATAGGGAGTAAGACATCGAGAGGAGGGAGGCATTCATGCAGCTCAGTGCGAGTATGTGCTGTTTCTAACAGTGAGGTAGGAGGAGAGGAGGAACAGGAGGAGGAGGAGGAAGGGGTGCTTCCTCTTCAGTCTGGGCTGATGCATCCCAGCAGCCCCAGTCCGTAGCAACAGGAAACCTTAGTATAAAAGCCGTGTTGCAGGGGGAACCCTGCTAAGTGTCTCTCAGCCACAGCATGACCAGGACAGAGAGCCTGAGAGTTTGGACTTAACAAAACAATGCCCAGCCTAATCGCCGAACCACTCAACACACAGCACTTCATCATGGACAGAGATGACAGGAAGAGAAACAAGAACATGTGAGTGAAACTTTTACTTGAACTCTCGACGGTTTCCAGTAAACGCGCTCACACGGGGCTTATCGATGTTTTGCTTTTTTTTTTTTTAAGTTCTCACGATAAACCTTTCAGACACGAGAGCACACACACACACACACACACAGGAGTCATCACGGATGCTTCACTGTATCTCCTGAAAATAGTCAAAGTTAATAACAGCATCTAACTTTACCACACCACATGCTCTCTGTTCTAATTACCAACATGCCCAACATGCTTTGACCAATTCACTTGAAGCCAATTTAACAGCAGCAAATCCAACACGGATATATATTCATGCATTTCTTATCTCCACACAGCGGAAAGAACTTTATGTGCCGACTCCAGTGCATGTTCTCACACTCGTCGGGCTCTGAGAGGTAAGGAGACTTATGGAGTGTTTTGCATACATTTCAGTTTTAAAATAGCCAGCCTGCTGCTATCATTTCCATCTATGGCATCATGAAAGCATTCAAATGAACTAGGGACACCATGTTTGCTTTGGCAAAGCACACACACGGACGACAACGTATCCCATGGTTATGACATTTTTGTATGAATTTGATAAGCACATCTGCTAATGCTTTCTTGATTAGACGACATCTGTGTCCTCGCAGCCCCTTGCAAGTTTCACCCTGGCTTTATTTTACCCAAATTTGATTCTGGTTGAGTAATCTAACTTGCATTCTCTCCCAGCAGGCTAAGTTTAGAAGATACCCAACAATGGTCACAGTCACTGGAAAAGCTTCTGGAGTCTAAATGTAGGTTGCTTTTCCCCTGAGGACAAGAATACTGCTAGAACAGAAAATTCTGTTTGTAAGAGTGACAGTTTACAGAGGATGGTGTATTTTTTAAGGAAGCTAACAACAGGGTGTTATCTGTACTTCATGCTTCCTTTGTGTTTCCTCAGATGGACTGGCTACTTTTCGTAGCTTTCTCAAATCTGAATACAGCGACGAGAATATCGAGTTCTGGCTCACCTGTGAGGATTACAAGAAGATCAAATCATCATTCAGAATGTCCTCAAGAGCCAAGAAGATTTATGAGCAGTTCATCAAAGCAGAATCTCCCAAAGAGGTAACTTACACTCTACATTCACACACAGCCTCACATATACGTCTTTCATCTTTCTATACTGTTATATCAGATGAAAAGTGAAGATACATATTCAGAACGGACAGAATACTGAATGAAGTGAAAGTGTCTGCTTAAATGTTGAACCTCAGATCTCTCGCTCTTGGCTCAAATCCCCTCATTCCTATCTATGTGCCTCATTCCAGATCAACATTGACTATCACACCCGAGAACAAATCAAAAGGAACGTCAAGACTCCCACCATGCATTGCTTTGACGACGCTCAGAAGATAGTTTACGGGCTGATGGAAAGAGACTCGTACCCTCGGTTCCTCCGCTCGGACATTTATAGGACTCTCCTTGAAAACCTCGCCGCCGACGCCACAAAAGG
The DNA here is from genome assembly GCA_023373845.1 of Nibea coibor. Lineage (NCBI taxonomy): Eukaryota > Metazoa > Chordata > Actinopteri > Sciaenidae > Nibea > Nibea coibor. Next base: position 25,056,684 of record CM041718.1, on the reverse strand, counting down.
ATGAAGGCACGCTGAGGAGGAGGAGAGAGAAAGGACATAAAACCCCCTAACTGGAATGTTTGAGCTCCTTCAGGAGGAAGGAAGGATTGACAACAAAGAAGGAAGGAGGCTCGACCCCCGCCGCGCCACACACGGACACATGTGGAGGTCCAAGACCTCGGCATCGGCGTCACTAGATCCAGAAGCGAACAGTGCCTTAGTCCCATCTTCGGAGGATTACCAAACGCTGAGCACGTCACACTTGAGGACTTTGGAACAATAAGAAGAATAAACATGACCAACTTTTATGATAATGAACTCTAGTGTGTGTGTGTGTTTGCACTGGATGATAAGACTGCGCAAGTAGGCGAATTGACCACTTTGGACAATGAATGAATCAGGAGGGCGACTGACGCCCGCTCTGACGGCCGAGCTGCGTAAGCAAACCATGCAGCGGACCTCCTTTGGCCTTCTTTGCTGTGGTGTTTCCTGTGCAGATAAAGATAGCGGATGTAAGATGCAACGGTCACACTCTATTAGTGTGTGTGTGTGTGTGTGTGTGTGTGTGTGTGTGTGTGCGTGTGTGTGTGTGTGTGTGTGTGTGAGAGAGAGAGAGAGAATGAGTATTTAGTTATTGCTTTTAACTGCCACTGACACAGAATAAGCTGTCACAATAAGAGTTGGCCAATTATCTAATGACAGCAATAGGGAAGCAAACAAATCCATAGCAGGCAGAGGACTCAATAATGATCAGTCATCCTGGGTAAAGGGTTGCAGGAGGCCACTTAGTTTTGCAAGAGGCATTCTGGGACACTTTAAAAAGAGCTTTTTATTTTCTTTGGATTGGATGTGGGGTTTTAAAAACTGATGTCGATAGATTTAAGCTGATATTTTGTGCCAATATTAAATATTTTATGGTAAAAGTAGTTTTTAATCCAATAAACATCCAGATTAAATATATATTTTTATGTAAATGGAGCATAATGCACATTTCTCGTGTGGAATCTGAAACAAATTCCACATTTCCAGCCGGTGTAGTCTAATTTAATTCCTCAGCGCACGGCCGCCGGCTGCTGTCTTATAATCTAAACAGAATTCGTACAGCACTGAGGTGTCCAGAGTTGTGACATTACATAATGAACTATTTGAGTGGGATTACTGTAGCGATAGAATGTTTCACCTTGCATGACGGGATGTTCGAACTCCTTGTATACTTTGAGAATGTGCCTTGTTCTTGCTTTCCAAAAGCTTGTTGTCCTTTGAATGCATTCTTTGGTATTCTTGGAGTCGATAGTTAAGTTAACTTAAAGGTTCAACAGTGTATTATTTATTGTTAATTTTCACCATTTGAGTAAAAAGTTTGTTGCAGTGTTGAAGTGCTTGTTATAATGTTAGTGATCTGAATGACATTAAATTATTTAAATTGCCTACTTGGAACAGATTGACTTTTTTTCTTTCTCGTTTCTGATCTCTGTTTTAACCTTGTGGTCTGTTTAAAGTGGACAGAAAGACACTTGCAGTGAAATAGATCTGAACACATGGCATGGGAAAATGAATGAGATGTTTGCATAATGAATGTCTGTTATATGTTTAAAGAAATACTCCACCGCATGGAAACATAAAGGCTGTGCCAAGTTCTGGTGGGCCCGAAGACTTATTTTTTTTTACTGTTATGGAGAAGCAACTACAGTTGTTGGCAAGACTTAACACTCCTTACTGACAAAGTATATACACAGTATATTTCTTTAGAAATAGAGCTCCTGGTTTCTCAGTCAAACATTTTCAGTATTTTGAAGGTTGATATTCAAAATCTTGACGTGAGTACAAAAACATGATAAAGAAGAAGATCAGCGAGATAGCAACAACACATTTAAAAAGAGAATCCTGCGTTTGTATCGGCGGCTTTGGGTTTCATTTTCTGTCTTCAAACCTTATGTTATCTGACTAAAGATATCGGGTGCTGGGAGTTTCCTGTTATCATTTTTTTTTCTTTTTTAATCACTGAAAGGCATCTGTTGACTTGAGAATTAAACGCACAAGTGATATGCGCTCTTTTAGAAACAGGAAGGCCTGCACTTCCAGTTTCTTATGAAATCAGTCATTGTGAGAAATGAGATTTTCTCTGAAATGTAACCACACAGCATAATGAAACATTGTACTATTCGACAGAAGGAATGATAAGACTTAGGTTATTTTTGCTTACAGTCAAGTGAAAAAAAATAAAAAATATGTTTTTTGGGGGGGCAGAGTCACATTAATCGTTGCCTCGAACACATTAGCGAATCAGTCCACCCGTGGGCGGAAAACATTGGAAGAAATTGAAATTGTCATTAGCCAAAGTGCACATGGCTGACTGGCACAGAATAGGAAACCCATGATGAGTGTCTCGCTGTTTTGTTCTGTTGATTGTTGAACAGTACAGAACGCTGGAGCGATTATAGAGGCAGGAGGATGGACAGACTCCATTGTCTGATCCAAGACAGTAATGAATGTGCGAGCAGAACTCGTTAAATACTGTTTGGTCTCATTCTCTCTCTTTCTCTGAAATACACAAACAAACACTTTTGAAATATGAGAGAAACAGCCTGGCATTGTACTTCCTCTGTTCCCAGCTGGAATGCCGTCCAGCTGAATAGATTAACTAGAAAAGAAAAAAATCACATAGCCTGGTGGTGTTAACATTTTTTCTGAATGCACTGTTGTTGTCACACTGTTTCCAGACGGATGTGAAGTACATGTGAGGCAAAATACACATTCAAAAGCTACTAAATACTTCAAAACCAGGACAAAAGCTCATTTCTTTACATTGAATTTTATTCTGAAAAGCTCCATGTGCTTTGATTGGAACTCATTCAACATATAGGTGAGACATTAAAAGTTAAATAAAAAAACCTGCAGTCCTCCTCCAACCTCTGTTAAGTTAACACCTGTTAGGTGACTAATACCGCTTGAATTGAACTGTATAGAATCATCCACACCACCAGGTACAAAATGACACACACTAGGTGGAAAGATACACTCGTGAGATGAGAAGTCATATTAAGTTTCATGTAATTACTCCATTACAAAGTGACAAACAGCTCGTAAAAAACAAGACACAATGAGAGCACTGTTGTCACTGACATGTGATATGCTGCCAAACATCATCGAAAGCAGCTCCGTACACGTCATCGGTCGCTTATATGTCACATTTACACCAGCTCTGCAAAAACGTTCAGAATCTGCTTCTGACCCCATGACACATTTTCAAACGCTCCAAACTTTGGCACTAAATTGGCAGAAGTGCACAAACCTTTGCACATGCACCGCAGCAATCATTAACTGAGGTCATTTTGTGCAAATGGCCCATAAAATATCACTGACTGTAAAAGTTTGACACTCTTCTTGCCAGTTATTGTTTAAAAGATGGAAAACAACTTTATGCATCTCATTTTCCATCCCACTTCCACATTTTATGTAAACTGATCTTACACTCTGGATCTTTAATGCAAAACTTCAGGTATGTTTTGAAGTATATATTTAACCATACTGCACCGTGCACTACTCCACAGATCAGCTGTTCAACCAGCTGTTTCAAAAATGCACACAGCATCTTTGAAATCTTAAGAAACGTGAAGTTTGATTACAATCTGGTAAAAACGGCAGGTAACAGTGTACTTATGGTCAAACAGTCGCTCCTTTTTTCTCCTTGGAAACGCGTCTGTATGCAAAAAACGCATGAAACAGGATTTGCATGGTCAGGTACCTCGGAAGTGCAGCTGCTGTCAACACAGCTGCAGGCGATTCACTGTAGTACAGGAGCTGAATAGTGATTGATGAAATTGCTTCCAACAGGTTGCCAAAACATCCTTGTTATGTCGTGAATCTCTATAATTGATGGGTCTACGTCAGCTCCACCCTCCATCTACGTGCAGATAAACCGGTCCAAATATATTTCTTTTACAGGCGCTGTTGATATTTTAATGTCAGCTTCTGTTAAAACGGAGGTTCCTCAGTGGTTTGTGTGTGTTGTACCAACTTCCACATGCAGTGCATATATGCATGCACACACACACACACACACACATACACTTTTTACGGTTGGAATTGATAAATTTTGGCTATTTTGGCCCCCCATCATGGTTTTCATGCCAAAACTGTCGGAACTAGATTAGATGAAATTTTTCATGTAAACAATTCAACACAAGTTCAGTGAAGACGGGACACTGGGACATCGTTAAAGAACGTATCATGAGTGACTAGACAGAACAAATTCAGCTTTGAACCTGCTGAACCTGTGCAAACTAACATCATTTTTTTCTTCATAAAAGCCATCATACAAAACATTTGATACGTTAGCTGTCACTTCGGTGGAAAGATTTGCCTCCCTGTCAAATTTTAGGATTCCCTGGAACACACCGCAGCCAAACTGAGTTTTCATTTTGGCAATGTCGTCTTATGAATGCCTTTGCCATTGTTGGCTGTTTGAGAGAGGATGGGGTACAATCAATCAATCACTCGTGTTTTCCTCAGCCTCAAGTGGACAAGAAAGGCAAATGTTCAAAATGTCCATGCAATTAATAACTGCAGCAGCTGATGGTGTCATATGTGAAGACGCTTGGTAAGTGGTGAATCGGCTGGAGCCACCAGGAGGGAAGCCAAAGAAAAAAGCCAACAACTTGGTGTCTTGGAGTGTTTTCAGCTAAATGAGCAACTATCTTCAGCACATGATCAGTGCCTTGTGGCAAGAAATTATGCCCTTACATAAATTTGCTCATGTGTAACAAACATAATGCTCGACAGCCTGCACTTGTCCATCATTTCTTATACTGAGAATAAAATCATTGGAAATATATTTGTGAAGCCAGAAGAGGTTTAAGCACAGCAGCAGAAACTAACATAAGAAACACATGAATGAATCATCAAGTGAGGGTTGCTCTGTCTTCTTCTCCTCCAGGCCCTGCTGTCTTTCTGGCTCTCTGCCTTGACACAGCAGATGAGTGAGAGAGCTCAGGTTTGTATTATGATATAATTAGTCTATTTATAATGATGATCGTTAGTGGCGGGACCAAAAGAGAACACAGAAGACGTAGAACAAAAAGAAGAGGGTATGTTACGAACATACTGAAAGGAATGTGACGTGCGGTCACACGTGGTGGCACGAAGCCCAGAGGATTATAACTGTGAACGGCAACGAGGGTGGTGTGATACAAGTAGCAGTAGAGTGTCATCGGCGTATAAACAGACACAAAGCAGTTTGTGTTTCTGAAGTATTGTAGCCTACTGCACAAATGATATGAAATGCAAATACTTCAAAACAGATGCTGCTGAAGGTCAATATTAATGTTCTATTAACGTTGTTTTTTGGATTCATTTTTAGGTGAGCCACTGTAAACAAAGGGAAATGGCTAGCTTGGTTCTGTCCAAAGTTAAGAAAAAATGGTAAGTATATTGCAGTATCCACCACAACAACATCAGTTTCAGCTGCCATTTTCAAAATGCCGATGGTTCCTCCCTTCTGCTACGTAGCCAAAATAGCATTTCACACTCAGCTTTGTTTTGACTGTTATCAGTGCACCATCTGGGCGTTCGCACTTCGCAGCCTTTTGCCATAATTACCAGTGTGAACGCTCTTATGCTCTCAAAATAATGTGTGAGCATGGAAGTATGCAAATTTAAGGCACAGCAATGGTCTTGACAAGATCTGTTTCTGTTTCCATTCTTCATACGAAGCTAATCTTAGCAGTCTTCTGGCTCTAGCTTTGTAAGTCACACCAGATATGAAAGTTGTATCGTTGTATCTTGTATGTAATGTGCAGGCCTTGTTTTTGTATTTTTTTTTTTTTTTACATTTCTGTACTGGCTGTGTCCCGGCACGCTTTGTACTCACTGAGGAAATGTTTCTGTGTTTATTGGTACTGTATTTTATTGGTGTCACAGTACATTTTTAGTGTCTTTGGCTGGCTCCACAGCAGTATAATATCGTCTCGTATTTCCTTTTCTGTATGTTTTTATGGGGGTGATCCCTCCTTTATGTGTTGTTGACTGACTACATTTCTCCCTGGGGATCAATGAAGTGTATGTTTTACCACTGTCAATGAGCAAATGTGACTTTTATCATTGTAAGATGTGTATAGTGGTTGTGTGCAACCTGCTGAAACCTGCAAACTATCTGAGCCAGAGGAGTAGTTTCCTGCAGTTGAATCTTCATGTAAGACCATGCCATGACTGGATTCTGCATCAGCCCTTACGCTCATGAAGTTACCAGGCTTTGTTTGTGCTAATAAAATAGGCTCACAGCATGTAACCGTGGCTCTGATTTCACTTTTTAACAGGGCCGAACATGCTTAGTAAAGCGTCAAAAGGCAGAAACTGTGCTGCCTGCTTTGACGTGGAAACAACCTGACATAACAGTATGTATCAGTCAACACAGAGCCATGTTGACATGCCAAGATCAAGCATTGCCCAGGGCAGGAAGACTGGTATCTACTGTTCCTGTCTTAACCTGCCCTGATGTTGTGAAGTATGGGAAAGGGAGGTCAAAGCAAAGACGCAACTCACAAGCTGTACGTGCAACATGACGAGGCCAGAAACAAAGAGCTCATAAAGCTACACCTTCACATGAAAATGAGAAAATTACACCCTTCCTTGACTCTAGTCTCCTGTTATAATCATCATTTTCATTTTTTAGTTACAAACTTGTGCCAAAAACATCAGTTGAAACTCTAATTTTGGAAAGGCAGGGAACCCTCCAGAGACTTAATACTTATTAGTTTTGTGCTGTCCTCCTGGAGCTGTCACACTGAGAACAGCTGTGGCTTAGTTGGCAGAATGGATCGTCTACTAAAATTTAACGGGTTGCTGGTCCAGTCTTTGGTGTCCGTGCCACGAGTGTGTGCACGGGTGAGCTTTGTACCATCGCAGGCACTTTGGATAGAAAGCTGCTTCTGACGGGCAGTTGGCAGCTTGCATCTGCCATCACTGCATGAGCGTGTCGTGTCAAAACACTTTGAGTGGTCACTAGATCAGGAGAAGCACAATGTAAATACAAGTTTAGCCTCTTTATCCTCATTTTTTATGCTTTGGTTTGTATTATTGAACAGGGACACAGCTAAAAAGATCAGTCAGTTCCTTTTCTAACACAATGAACTTCTAAATTCTAGCAGAAATGTAAATGTGAGACACAGGAAGTTAATGATGCGCAGGTGTCATCCCCATGTAGCCTCTAATAGCCCGTATGAGGATGTAGTCTTTAAAAGTCTGCCAGCACCTTTTTATTTCTTTCATTTGTCTCTCAGGTTCAAATAAAAACATAAACGAACATCTTTGCTGATTAATCTTCAATAATCCAAATCAATATAAGCCTTATCAGTATTCAGGTTCTCACACTATGTAACTGCTCCATCTCTGGATAATTACTGGGTAATTACTTTCTCTAAGTTTCCTGATGGGAAGTAAAGTAATTGCTGTCAACCGTAGCTGCTGGCGTTTTGGACCACAGAGAGGTTTTTAGGCCCAGGTTGTGGGGGAATGCTGAGCCAGTGTCGTGCAAGAACTGGAGCTGGGCAAGTGGGCAATGTAACCGGACTCAGGTGCCTTCATGGACATAATCAGAGAGGTAAAGAGGAAGCTAAAAAAAGGAAAGAGTGACCCAGCAAGAGGCTTCCGGACACGACAAATCTGAGACTGGGCGAGCGCTCGGCTTCTTGCTGTTGGACTAGTAAGTAATGTGTTGCTGACTCACTCATGTACAGCAGTTCATATTTACCACAGTGTTATTACACCCTGAAACTGAGGATGCCAGATGGCAAAAATACCAATTTCTACATACACATGCTTTAAATGTGTCTCCTCTCTCCTCTCAGTTAAAGTTTGTCTGGCTAAATAAGCTGTTTAAGAACAAGCCCACTTGGTCATGACCCAGAATCCATGTGAGACATGCAGATATCCCGTTTGGGGTTTTATCCCACGTTTGTTAGTTGAACTTTAATCACAAGTAAGTTTTGCAGAGGTTACTAAGCATTGCTTTTTTTCTCTAACTGTTTTGGGCTGAGTGCATGGGTATTTTCCACAGTCTGTAGTAAACACTTACACACAACAGCTGTGTTGGTTTTCCACTCTGCCACGCTGAAGTAATGCTGGTGGTCTTCCTTGATGTGCACGCTGTTGTTCGCACCTTTCCTCATGCACTTGAAGCTTCATGGTAGCTTCAGGCACTTCGCTAAGCATAAAAAAGAAAACCCTGGCTGGGTTAAAAGTGCAGCCAGGCTTTATGAATACCACAGTGTACAAACACAAAGAGGACAAAATCTGCTGGGAATCACCTCCTGCGTAAGGCTCTCTGGACGGACCTCGTGCCTTAGTGGAAACTTGGCTCTGCTCTTCATCCACTTCCAAACAGACGGCTGCTTACACACTAGTCTGCACACCATAATAAACACATGAGGTGAACACAGTGTTTTCACCCAGAAGAGCTCCAAACTGGTGCAATGGAGAGAGAGAGAGAGAGAGAGAGAGAGAGTGATAATCACAACAGAACAATGGCAGGTGACGCAGGCGCATATAGGTCACATAATCGAGAACAAATTGTCATTGTTCTTGACATATGCGTGTCCTGTTCCATAATGGAAAAGGCCCTTTTACTGGATTTGGGAAGTGATGTCGACGGCGCTGTTACTGGAATAAGGAGTTCAGTGTGCATAAATGGCCGGTTTCTGAAGCACAGAGTGGAACATTACCTTCAAAATGTTGCCCAGTTATGTGTGCAGATTGTTAAATGTGATGTGTGGCAACTCATGAGACCTAGACAGCGTGTTGCAAATGTTCTCTCATTTTTAACTTATTTTCGCGCTTCTGTTTAAAAGTGTTCTTAAATAACACATCATAACATTCAATCCAGTTCAGCTCAATATTATTTACATAGCGCCCAATCATAGCAGATGTTATCTCATGACTTTTCCATATAGAGCAAGTCTGGACGTACACTTTATGATAATATTTACAGAGACAAAACATCGACTGCATTCATTCTTTTTATTTCTAACCACTGGAATTATTTTGGACCCGTGTTTACTTTTCCACTGCTGCATCTCGTAGACAAATTGTGCATCTAACGGAATGACAAATTCATGAACGCAGCTTTGCATGCAAACAATGAGTGAATGGAAACACGGCACGGTGGCCAGAGTGCATAAAAAACCGGACCTGCAGGTTTAGCTGAACAACACTTGCACATTTGATTCATTTGAGACGCCGTGAAAACTGTAAATAATGGAAAGTGCAGATGCATTGCTCATTCATGACGGCTGTCACGTTTGGTAGTCAAATTGATGATCTATGGTTTAATCAACGTGAACTGCTGAATGATCGCTCCAAGATTATATGAAAGACAAACAACGTTCAGTTCGCTGCAGATGGAAAACATTTGCTGCTAAAGGCCTGAGGCAGTTATTTAATATCATAACATAATAGAAGGTGAAGATGCATCTTCAGTTTGAATCTACAGTAACCAGCCTAACCCTGACCATGCAGACTGACCCGGGGCCTTTCTCTGTAGAGTTTGCATGCTTTATCCACATCTGCATTGGTTCTTTCTGGGTGCTCCGGCTTCCTCCCACAGTCCAAAAGCCTACAGGTGTGAATGTGAGCCTGAATGGTTGTTGTGTGTGTTGGTGTACCCAGGGTATACTCTCCTAATGTCAGGGGATCAGCTCCAGCCCCACTCAGCCCTCTTAAGCAGTCATAGAGAATGGATGGATGGATGGATGGATGGATAGATGGATTTGCACTTTTTACAAATACTGTAGATGAAATCTGATGTGTAGGAAGTCAAATGTAGGTTTTCGTTTCATTGTACAGTTTAAGTATTAACATTGTTTATTTGCTGCATTGACTTTAACAGCCTCATAAAAACATTTAAAGTTACTAAAATTATGCTAAAAATACTCACATGTGATCGGGTCTCTAAATCTGAGAAAATAATTCTTTTAGGCGGGTGGTGGGTGAATGATTTATGCATACATGTGGATTTGAAAGAGTTTGGATCAAATCTGTACATCAGTGTCCGTAGCGTTTTTTCCTCTGGCAGCGGTGCTGAGGGCTGCTGAGGTGAAGCTGAGAGGGAGAAACTTTATATTCTCTGTCAAAATCAGCAGGAGAAGCACGTAGAAACAGCTGTTTGCGGCTTGCAAGCACTATCGCTGTCTCTGTTTTTCCCTCTCGGGGCTTCACTCCAAAGATAATGTGAACGAGTTCGCTCAAACATTGATAGGGACGATTCGGTCCTGCCAAAATATTAGCAACATCTCTACCATCCATATGCAAAACTACGCCCTTGGATGAACCGACGAGAGAATCGCCAAATTCTGCAGCTCTCGTTTGTTAGCAGATTCTGACCGACCAGTTCGTTTTTCTAGCTCGTCTGTTGCTGCTGAGGAAAGTCAAGTTTAAGACACCCAAACAACCACTTCCGTTTGTCACTTGGACAATAAATCAAACTCAACGAAATGCTAAAAATGCTAAACTTGTGCAAAGACCTTGGGCGATAACGTGTCAGACTGTATTTTTAGCTTGTGGTGACAGAAAACATCAGCACTTTAACTGTACACCAGAAGACATGCTGAGCTTAGAACTGGTTGATGGTCAAATGTTTCCGACATTTAGGTTATATAAAACTCAGATTTCAGACATAGCACTGGACTTTCCTCAGTGATTGGCTGAACGGCTACCAGCTGACCAGTAACATACAGGTGTGATCTTCTCACCACCACTGCTGCTGATACCCTCATGCCAGCGCAGTTCCTCCCTCTATCCTCAGCCACCCCCCGCCCCTATGGTGCTGAGGCTTCAGGTACTGCTGACATTAATAAGATCTTGCGTACGTGCATGTGTTTGTTGACGGGGGATCAGTTTGCCTAGCAGCAACGGATTCTTTGAGCTCCCTCAAAGAGCAAAGCCCATTTTTCCGCCAAATCGAACCGTATAACTCTTTGCTATAAAAGGTCAATCCCTCGACTGAAGCGTTTCTGACTGACCCGCTTAAGTGCGCTCTATGGAGAGAAGTTAACGTGAGAGGAATGTAAAACAATGCATTCAGCAATGCAGGCATTTCTGTTTTTAAACACCTCATGAAGCTGAGGCGGATGTTGCCTCATTATCTTTGTACCAACGCATCTCAACATGCCATCGTTAAGCAACTCTCGACGTGTCCACACCCTGCTGACTCATCCACTGAACGTGAACACTGCAGGTAGTGTCGCAAAGTCACAATGAATCAATTGTACTTCAGAGATGACACTTGTGTCACAAGTCACATACAAGGCTCAGCGGTCTTTTTTGTATTTCTTTCATTTAGAAAGTAAAATATAAAGTATTAATGCGTGCCTGGACAAATGCAGAGCTGCTCCGGCTTTGTAAACACTCTGAACGTAAAAGAAGAAAGAAAAACAGTGAAGAAAGGTGGGAAAAGTTCCATCACAGACTTTATTTTAAGAATAAGTGCATTGAGACTGCCATGCACGTCACATCTTGACCTTATGCTTAAAAATGGAAGCCCTCAGGAAAGTTAGGGAGAGAATGTTTATGCAGTGACAGCCTATCATTGCCTCGGGCCCTGAGAGTCATACCAGGGTAAGTCACTGTTTACACAGCAAGAGCCAATCGCGCAAAAGACCTGCCATTTCCAAGACCCGCCTCTCCCCTGTCAAGCTCCTGTGGCAGGAGAGACTATAAAGGTTGCCTGACGAGTCAAGAGGGAGAAGGAGAAGAGATTGAACCATGAGAGAGAACCTTACCAGTGTGTCATCCCAAAACATGGCATCCACAGACTGCATGAAACCCGCCGACCTGCCCGCAGAGAAGAAGGGAATGAAGTAAGTTAATGCGGCGTTTAATGAGAGGAAGGCTTCTGGGTATGATGGACCTAATAAACAATATTACTCTGCCATTAAACCACTGATGATTTCTTCTTCTTTCAGGAGGAGAAACTGGAGAAACAGAATAGGATTTCTCTTGAAGTCAAACAATTCCCATTCGATACTCCATCTAATGAGAAACAGAACTTACAGGTAAGGCCGTCTTTATCTTGAGCATTACATAACATCGGATCTGCGTGCATAACGTCTCGTTTGTGCTTTCTGCTAGTTCTAGTTTAATCACCGTCTCCGTGTACCCATTATCCACACTTCATGGATTGACTGCTATGAACATATTTATTTATGACCAAATAAAACCAGATTTCTAGAATTTATACCTCAAATAAATTATTTTAACTTCAGAGGAAGTTTCTGCAGTATTATTACACCGAATTCTGATCATCGAATTGAGGATTTTGCAACGTTTCCCTCAGTCTGCATGTAAAAGTAGTGATTGCTTCATATTTACTTTGACACACGCCTTCTCCTTCACCCTCAGGCCAACTGCTGATGACGTTAACCAATGGGCACAGTCACTTGACACACTCCTCAGTCATAAATGTAAGTATCATTCAACAGACTACTGGTGCACGGTTACATAAAAGAGCCTCAAAGGTCACACGGTGACTGTCCTTTCTGAATGACGGCGGTTTATTGGCCTCAATAAAACGCTGTAATGGCTTTGCACTTACTTTATTTAGCATTAATGGCAAACAGGCGATGTGTCCCTCAGCTTGTTTTAACACTTTTCTCTCCCGGCCCTCCTCCCTCCTGCAGATGGGAAAGCAGCCTTTTGTATCTTCCTGAAGTCTGAGTTCTGCGAAGAGAACATTGAGTTTTGGACGGCCTGTGAGGACTTCAAGAACCACAAATCACGCAAAGAGATGGTCTCCAAGGCCAACAGCATTTACGAGGAGTTCATTAAAAATGAAGCTCCCAAAGAGGTAACAGCTAGTCACCTGATTAGTCTCTGTATTCACCTTGAAGCTTCATCAACACACAAGATGTCCTTTATTAAGAATCTGTATCAAATGCTCATTATGTCAGTTTCTTTGGTCACAGATAAACCTGGACTTCCACACCAAAAATGCCATCATCGAGAGCCTCCATGAGCCCACTGCGACTAGCTTCTTGGCAGCTCAGAGGAAAGTCTACAGCCTGATGGAGAACAACTCCTACCCCAGGTTTATCCACTCCGACCTCTACAAAGAACTGTGTGACGCCGCCAGGAGAGAGGGCAAAGCACACTGAGTCCTCCGGGGCCTGAAGTCATTTGTTTACTGCTGTGACTGTGTGAATAGACCACTGATGATGTTCATTCCAAGCACCGCCTCGGGGATAATAGACCCGAATGCAAATCTGCGAGCATAAACATTACCGGCGAGGGTGGAAAAATGCAAAACTGAAGCCATTTTTTATTCCGCTCTGCTGAGAGCTTTCAACAGTGAAGCTGGGATGATTAGGCTGGGTGCTATATGCTGCTGCAGGCAGTACACAGAGCATTTCTACCTGATAGGATTAAGGTTACATTTTCTTCACTCGGCCATTACCTGCACTTTCTTTGCCACGCTGTTAAAATTTTCAGCTACGATGCAGTTCAAGAAAATCTGTTGTAGTGCAAATGCATTCAACACAAAGGAGACTGTCGTTTGCCACAACACTTAACTGTCTGTTTTGTGCTGATGTCCACTTGAAGACAGCTATCACCTACAGAGGATTTCCATTGTTTTGTTCTGTTTACGCGACAAAGTGCAATTTTAATTTATATGACAAAATTCACATTTTCACCAAAGAAGGTTTGAAATCACTGTGAGAATGTTATGTATTGTAAATATTGTGACACTGCACATGCTGAATGTAAATTTATGTTTTAGGGCAGCTGGACTGCTCAAGAAATAAAAATGTTCTTCAATGCTGAAATGTCTCTGATGGGCTTATTTTTGAATTCAGGGCAAAGACGGCTCACCGGTGACAGGCAGCGGACATGCCTTTAAGGTTGCTATGGCTACGCTTATTTACATCAACAGTTCTCAACTTGACTAAGTGACATATTTTATGGATATTTTCTATTATATAGACTGTTATTTAATAACTCATATTGTACCTAAGTACTTTTTCTTACCTGTCCATGCTGCTTACACTGTATCTATCCTGTAACATATTCATACACTGTATATATCGTATAGAATATTTAAATTTATACCTGCACTGTCCCGATCATATGTACATACATCATATGTACATACTCTGCATCTTGCATCTAATCTAATCTAACAATAACCGAACAGGACTACTGATGAACTGTGCAGTTAAGACAAATAATGAACGCAATAATCGAACGACGTCTGTGTCAAATTGTTTGGTTGGGTTTCGTTCCCAGCTCCAAAGCTGGTCAAAGTTTCTTTGTCCATCATTCGGTGCTGAGCAGGCACTCCACGCAGGGTTAATCAGTGTTCTTTGCTGAAAATAATATTGATGACAGCACTGAGAGAGAATCAACAGTAAAGTTAGGATCTGTAAAAAGAAAACAAAAAGCTCTGACAAAGAGTTGGATGATAGTTATCATGGGTTCTATTTATTTGATCTATTGTTGATACTAAAATATGAATAACAGCAGTTTTAAATAGATTTTCTTAGAATGGAGCCAAAACGGGCGAATGTGTCTCATACGGTCCGAAAATATGTCATCTATTGCTAAAGCTAAGTGAAACAATATTTTTGCAACTTAGAAAATGTATTTTCTACTGCCTGTAAATCTTGAACATCAGAACTTGAAACGATTTAAGGCAAATGTACTGCACTCTGGGTGTTTGGTTTAACAGAGAGGTCAGACACATCAGCATACTGTACACACTGATATTTTCAGAAACAACGTGCTCGATGTTCAGTTACACAACAAAAACAACATTCCTCATCTTTCTGGAACATTTCATTCCACTTTGTGCAGCCGACGTCACCGTGGCCGAGTTCCCGCCCTGTAGCAGTGTTTAAAGTTAAAAGTACAGGCGGATAAAGAACACCTTCACTGACACCACCACAGAGAGCCCTCCTCCGCCTGCCCAGTGTGTGTGTCTCCTCTCTGATACCGAGTCTGTTTCCAGTCGTGAACTCATAGCCGAGGCTGACAGTGGCCAGACACCCGGACGTTGCTCCTGACAGGCTGACAGCTCTTGCTCTCTCCTCAGACCTGCGGCCTGCTGTCGAGGTGTAATGAGATCATCTGTTACACCAGCAGCTCTCCAGAAGCGTATGCTCCGCTGGCCCGCAGGTTAGAGGAGCAGCTTTATGATCTGAACATTAACGGCTTCAAAGCCAGACTGGCTGTGGAAAGACGTTAACTGTGTTAATAATAGATTATTTTCTCGGTTTGTCGATCAGTCCACCTCTTTGGTCCAGACTGAAATAACTATTGGATGGACGCCATATTTTCTACAGACATGATGAGTCATGATCCTCAGGGGATTAAGACCAGTGACCTTGATGATCCCCCTTCCAGCACCACCAGCTATGGGACGGATTATCATTGAATTTGCCACAGACTTCCATGTTCCCCTCAAGATGAACTGTAATAAGCTCAGTGACCCCTTAAAGCAACACTGTGCAACTTTTCTGACAGATTTTAGAAGCATGAGAAGTACGTAACATTTTGCAGCACTAAGTCAAACGATGTCACTGATTCTGGTGAAACTGGATCATATTTTATGGAGAAAATGTTTCTTGTTTTCTCTCTGACGTCCTCCGGATGCGCAGCTTCAACTCTTTGTGATTTACAGAGTTTCCAAACACCAAATGTAGCTGCTGCTAGCTCAGAGCACCGTGGGGAGTGTTAGTGTTTGTTCCACGGGCATTTTGGACCACCAGGAAGAGGTTTTCAGGTCCAGACGCAAGTGGATGCTGACATGGGACGGAGTTATTCTCGTGCCAGAACTGGAGCTATAGGCAGGCGAGTGATGTAACTGGGCTCAGCAGCCTCTGTGGACATAATGGCAGAGGAGAAGAGGCCGAAGAGGACGTCGAGCGGAGGAAGCTAAGAAAGGACCAAGCGATAGGCTGCTGGACGATTTCGCCTCTCTCAGGGCTTCGTTTCATTTTCTCCCTGTGAATGCTACTTATGAAAACCCATTAATCAACTTTATCAACAAATAAATACCAAACATTTTCTGGCTCCGGCTTCTCAACTTTGCTGCTTTTCTGTTTTATATCATAAAATTGGAAACTCTTTAAGCTTTTGCAGCTTTCAGGCCATCTTAGGTCCTTTACTTGATGTTTAATAGTCTAAATGATTCATCAGGAAAATGATTAAACGCAATTAATAGTTGTAGCATTAATGCTAATGTTATTTTTCAAGGACTTTTGCCTTGTCTGGGTTTGGGACCGCTGCTTTTTATGGGCCTCTCAAGTCTTTTCAGACACTGTACCGGATAATGAGCTCTACAAATAAACTTTCCTTGACCTTCAAAGTAGGACTACGCAGCACACATTCCGTTACGCAGCAGTCTTTGGCTATTTTTAAGACCTAATTCTTTTTCGTAGCATCTGCATCGTTGTCTGCCTATTGCACCACGCACGTTACGTGACGTCAAGCAAGTAAAGAATAAAAGAATGACAAATACTGATAATTGCTGGGTTTGACAACAAAGCATACAATGAGCTAGCGAAGGTATTCACCTCGCCAAACTGGAACCACCATCGTCGTCAGTATTTCTTTATTTTGGTTCGCTCATCATGCTATCTGACCTCAGAAGAATAAGAACAGACACGCTGTTCTCTCTCTCTCTTGCTGGTAGTAAAACCTGTGAGTTTTCATTTGTTGCCATGAAGGATCTTGGCAACTGACTACTGGGCTGTGAGCCAGCGAGTACTTAAGGTGTGTATGTACACACTGGAGCCAAAAATAGAAAAAGGAGCCACGGTCTTCTCTGGTCAACAGGCTGCAGATGCGTCATACTACAGGAGACTTGAGACGTACGCGGTGTTCAAGCACACCCCGGATAAGTATGGTCGCAGAACTTTTGATTTACAGGCCGCTGCAGACGCCCATGTTCAAAACAACATGCTGCCACGGGAAGCGGCAAACACACGAGGAGTCTGTTCTTAATGATGCACTTATAAGGACTTTGCAGCTTGTCAGCGCACTCTCATCAGGCCAGACAGCCGAAGACAGATGAGAATGTAAGATGAAGTGTTTTTAAAGAGTTTGATATCAGTCCCGCTGAAGATGCAGCAGAGCTTCACTCTGTGATTTATATTAAACAAGAGAAATGTTTTTTTTTTGTACTGTGCTGTAGAAACAATGCCAGACACTTCCTCTGTTTGACCAGCAGGTGGTGGCAAAGATCTACCGCAGAGTCTGAGTGGATTTATTTTAAATAAATATCTGAAAATAAAAAAACAAATTTCATTGAGAAGTTCCAAAAAAATCATAAAACAATTCACAAACATCTAGGCATTTTATTATGAAAATAAGACAGAACATACTTTGAGCACATCTTTCCTTCTATCATGCATTAGAGCTGATGGACACACACGGAGCGTTTCTTTTTTTTTGTTTTTTTGCTGGACAGTCTCTCTGCTGCACCTGCAGTGCACTTCTTCAGGTCCGGATGGTTTCGACGTGATGCCACAGCGGCGACGTGCTGCAGACCATCCATCTTTAATATGAATATGACAGATGATGTACAGTATCTGTATGCGGCTCAGTGATGAAAGAGTGACTGTTGGATTCTGGATGTGTGTGTGTGTGTTGGCTTCTTTGTTCAGGTGTGTTGTCGACGTTTACTTGGCCTCCTGGGCTTTTTTGGCGCTCTGTTTCTCCTTCGCCTGACGAGAAAAAACAACCCAGAGATGTTTTAATTAGTGTCCAGAAAATTCAACGAAACCAGTTAAGAAAATTGTCTTGATGACTTAAATCACAAAATATGAGCATGTACTCCAATTTTAATTAGTGAAGCTGATTAAACAGAATAACTTCAGGCTTATTGATGAACTGGGCATGTTTGCCCTCTAGTGGTCAGAATAAACACTGAAGCTCAGGGGTGCGGTCCCATAGTCTATTTTGGTTAGGAAGGTTCCTAACCGAGTGAAATGACCTGGAAGTATTAATGTGGCCGCCGTGATGACAGCTGTTTGAACTGTTAAGAAAAGGAGCTTTAATGCTTCCTTTATTATGTCCTTTTAGGATACACAGGACCAGCCTTTAGGAAAGGAAAGGAGGAGGAAACAACGCGGTCTGAACGCCGCTGTCGTCTTTTCCTAACTCCTTATAACCTCTCCTTCACATCTTTCCTTGACCTCGTGACATTGAGGTAAAGGAAACGTGCTTATGGATGAGTTGTTTTTTTTTTGACTATTCGACCGAACCCCTGGTTTCCTGGAAGACATCTCATTAAAAACAACATTTTGAATCATCTGTCCTCAAACATGACACGCAATGCAGTGAGAGTAAAAGCTGTGGAAAGAAAGAGAAAGAGAAAAAGAAGAATACCTTCTCCACCAAAGGTATTAACTGCTGGCACTCTGCCAGCGTCTTCAGTAGCTCCATGATGAAAGGAAGGTAGTTGTGCTTTCGTCGGATGTTTTCGATCTAAGAGACAACACATAAATCCAACGAGTGAGGGGAAAATGAGCTCAAGCGATGTCTCTGAGAGGAAATGAACGTGACCTCCTCGCTCGAAGCCCCCGCTGAGCTCACGGTAAACACAGCCTCGGTAGGAATTGTCAATCAGAATTGCATGACCAGTAGTTCCAACCGACGTGCTCGAATCAGCGTGACAGCACACTGTGCTCGTCACTGAACATATTACTGCCCGGGCAGCTGCAAAGTCAGCTGGCTGCAATAAAATGTGAAAGTTTCTTTATTTCCGAAGTGAACTGACTGATTGCAGATTTATTTTCAGGAATACAAACATTTCCAACAAGCAGTGGGAAACTTTCTTCAGTGAATAGACTTCATCGTGCTGTCAGACCGGCTCCGTTCATACAGGCGCTGCCTCGTTCGTGTGCAGCAGAACAGTTTGGTGACGGAGGACGCATCTGTGTTTTAAAGACTAACGCAGAATGAAGCTGAATGTTTTGTCGGATAAAAACTATTTTAGCAATGATTACATCTTTTTCCAACATGTGGACTTCAAACTTTACAGTTATGGGAAACTTTTAGATCACATTCTCCGTCAGCTGCGTGGTGAGTCGTGACACAGCTAGCTTAAAAATAAACGAGGAAAAATGTGCACATACCTTAGTCACGAGGTTGAGCAACAGAGGCAGATTTTTTTATTCATGTGTGTGAGATTTATTCTGATTGAGAAACTGTCTCTGCTGCGGGTCGCTACGAAGGGTCAGACTACTTGCTGGAGTAGTAACCTGGATTCCATTACATACAGCTGTCTACCAACATAACTGATTATTTAGTCAGAACATACTTGATGTATTTCCATGGAAACAAAGAGCCAGAAACGAGAACATTTTTTACTTTGAGAGCAAATTGCTAGATTACATTTAGGAGTGAGCTTCACCTTATTATTGGCACCTCAGTTCCCTGTGATGTAACATTGCCTAAACGTGTTTTCAGCAAACGTTACATGTGACAGGAGCGAGCTGTCGAGCAGAAACTCACCTTATATCTTTTAAGTTTCTGGTTTTCCTCTTCGATGAGGAGCTGGTACTTGGCGATCTCTGATTGGATGGAGCTAAGAAACGTGCTGCTCTGGTCTGTGTCCATTGGTTCATCCTGTGAACAGAAAGTATGACGAGGAATCTGAACCACATTAGATGGAAGAAAATAGCAGTCAAGCAACTGAACAATCATGATTTAACCACTGGTCAAGGCTAGCTTCAGGCCAGCATGAGGTGTTGCACACAGTGCAATGACGAGAACATACTGTAGAAGTTTCTTTAATAATAAGTGAATAAGCCTCAGCTCCTTAAATGTGTCTGCATGAGGGTCATCCATATGCTGCATTTACTCATGAGTGCTTTCATGAATGAAGTTAAACCTTGTGTTTGCTGACCTCCAGTGGTCGAATGCTTCACCTTGCTGCAAGAATGCAGATGTGGTGATGAGTACATTGTTTGCTTTGCTGCACCTGTAACCAACCACACCCAGCAGTGATGTCAAATATCAACAAGGTTTACTCCACTAGGTGTGGCATCATCAGGTGACGAACAGTGAGAAGATTTTTAGCTTCAGGTCAGGTAACTCTTTGAACCTTCTATCAAAGATGATCTTGACATAAAAGTGGGCAGCAGGAAAAGTGGACGCTCTCCTTCTCTGCTGCAGAAACGTTCATTCACGCCTTCATCACCTTCAGAACTGACTACAACAACAGTTTCCTCGACAGAACACCATCACCATGTATCTGTCCTCCTCCCTCTGGATCTCTCCCCAAACACATCCGTGACTGTACCGACTTTCCAACACTCAAATCTCTGACAAAAACACATCTTTTTAAACGTTTAGCTCAGGCTGATGTGATTTTGCTGCTTCGATGTCTTTGACTATCCAGAAAAGCTCTTATAAACATCCACGCTCTGTGTTCACCGTCACAACGTCACATCTGTAACACTAAAAGCTGCTGATAGACAGGTCTCCTGTTTCAAAACCTTCCAGGATCTGGATGATTCATAGCAGCGGTGTCTCTAAAATACACCACACTGTTCATCTGCTCGAGCGCATCACGGTTATGATCTCACGTTTGGAAGCTGACATTTCGCATATGTAGCCTCACAGGGAGAAAGTGAAAGAATACATTCTTCTTTGTCATGTGTGCAATGGATTTTTTTAACCTGCCACTCACCTCAGTGAGCTGAGTCTGGAGCTCTGCAATTTTTCTCTCATATATCATCTTTCTGTCTGACACAATGGCCATTAAGTTGAATCGGATCTCTCCCTCGCTGTACCTGCAGAGAGAAACAATACAGTTATACAGAGTGCAGAATGATACGCTGTCAAGAAAATAAAGGTAGCACAGTGTTTGGCTGAAAATGTCGCTACATACAGAGAGAATACTCGTCACTTATGAGTTCAGAAACTATGGACAATGCTAATAAATCAAATGAGATGGATGGCAGAATTAAAAAGTCACATCAGCTGAGATGGAAAGTATTTGTTTAACCTGTTTAAGTACAAAGACACTCACTTCTGTATTCTTTTCTCTATCACCGGGCGGACTGCGCTGATCCAGTCATCCTGGTTACACGCACCTGGTGAAAAATATGAGACGGGAATAAATAAAACTGCAGATGTTCATATGTGCGGTTACTAAAAGCAGTGTACATCATCATAAAACAGACAGTTTTAGGAGAAATGGAGCCGTTGCCAACGAGACAGAAATCAGCTGTGTGCAGACGGACCTCACACTGACTGACTTTGAACATGAAGCAACAACAAATCACGTTTTTCCTGCTTACCCAGGTCGATCGGTCCTTCCCGAAGTCCGTCCAGCTCGTATAGCCGACCGTTTACAGGAACGTAGCTCACAAAATGAAAAGCGTCCTCGTCCTTTGCTGACGACTTTGCATCAAACTCAAACATTTGTTGTCTGCAAATTAAAAAAATGCACAGAATCACAGGTAATTCTCCTGGAGCAGGAAAGTAGGAATACATACATTTATGCTAATAAACAAATGTGATGCACATTTGTGTCTTTAATAATGACCAAACATTTTTATTTCTCATTTATTCAAAGGAGCAGTGTGGGATTTAATGGCATCTAGCGGGTTAGTTTCTAACTGCAACCCTGTCGTCTCACCCTCTGCTTCCTAGCGTGGCCCTGAAACATGTTTAGTTTGTCTGTTCTGGGCTACTGTAGAAACATCTGTACATATCAAACTGTCATTCTAAATGTTACGGCCGCTGTCGTCTCGCCTTAGAATATCACTGTGTGTGCTGTCTCCAATCCGATTGGTCCCCAGCTGACGAGGCGAGGAGGACCGGAGAGGTCCAGGATTGGATTCTAGATTTTAGATGATTATACACCAATGAAATCAGAGCTTTGCAGGTTATATTCTATTTCTGTCCCTTAAATCTGACACACTGGAACTCATTTTTGGGAAGTGGACCGACCTCACACGCGCGCCTGTCTTACAAAAGCAGCCTCTTGTATTAGCAACAAACGGACCAAACACACGAGTTCGCCTGAGGAGCTAAAAATAACACGCAGCCAATCAAACTGAGCCTCTCCAGCTGGATGTGATACGAGCGGGAGCTTACCTGGCAAAGCTGTTGTGAACTTGCCGGATGACTTCGGAGTTGCTGAGAGCCAAACCTTTCATCTGAGGAGAGCAGGAGATGCAGGATTAGAACGCTGACTGTACAACCGCTGAACTTACACACGCAGGGCTGTACGAGAGGCGGAATATCTTCATGCATCAAATTAGTGTTTCAATTTCAGCAACATTAAAGAGTACTAATTAAAATAAATGACTCATTTGTTGCTTCGCCATCATCCTATCAATATACTGATTCTTGTGTGCAGCCGTTCACGGCCTGCTTGTTTTCATCATTTAATTAGTTGCTGCCATAAACTCATTAAAATAAATAGACATAAAAAACAACACAAAGTAGTCTCACTAGGCGGAGGAAGCCTCTCGATTTTTGAATTTTTCAAAACCAAAGCAGAAACTGAGCATCATAAATCAGTTCCGCCCGGTTCCTTTGAATATTTGTGGGACAGACAGACTGAGTCATCATGGTTTTGAAGGTAAGAGGATAAAAGTGTCAGAGAAAATCACTAGATGGAGTTGGGCAGTAAATTACTGCTCCCAAAGGGAAAGCAGTTTTAACATTATTTTTAGAAAGAGTCATGAATTATGTATTTCTTATTGAGTTACAGGCCGAGTGCTGTGTCACGGAAGTTAAAAGGGAAGGTTCAGTGTCTTTCTTACATGAAAGTTAGCGCACAAACAAAAAATACCATGGACGTACAGCAGCATCGAAACTCTGTGAGAACTCTCTGAACTCTGTCAGCGTGTCTCCGAGCAACATGTCAGAATGGGAGCAGTTGAGCAGAACGCTGACGATTGCCTGGGTGGCACAGGCGTTGTTAATGACCTGAAAACACACAGATAAAAATACCAATTAATAAAGTGAAGAGATAAAAAAAGAAACATTAGATTGATGCATGACGCGTTGATGAAATGAAGTTTCAAATATAAGACCAGCGTGTTGATAATAAAGAATCGTTCAAGAGTGATGAGAAGTTTTTGATGTGGGCACAAAGCACGACGATTCATCATCTAATTCGTTATCCAATCTGCCTGAACCACTCTGCACTACAGATAATAACGTGTTGTAATTTCACGTGTGTTTCTCGGTGCAGTTACCCTGTGATGCACCTTTTTATCCTTTATCACAGTCTTTCTAAAGGGGCGGCAGCAGCTCGGTCCATACAGACTTGGCTTGGGTTGGTGGTTCAAGTCCAGCATGGAACAAAGTACGGTGGTGGACTGAGAGCTGGAGAGGTGCCGGTTCACCTCACCTCCTGGGCACCGCAGAGGCACCGAGCCCACCACAACTGCTCGCAGGGCGCTGCTCTCAGTGGCTGTCCATCACTCCACCACTTCTCTGCACATGTGCATGTGTACCATGTGTGTTTGGGTTAACATGCATGTAAAACTGAGTGATCTGAGTGAGGGATTAATAAAAGTATATCTTCTTCTTCTTCTTCTTCTTCTTGGAGGTATGTCAGCAGCTACTGAGATGCACCTGATCAGATACAGACGCGTTTCTTTTTAGATGACAGAGCATGTTTACCTGTTTAGCAAAGAAGATGTGGTCCAGCCTTGAATCCTGAACGATTGACCCTGCTGGCTCCTCACCTGGCTGCCACTTGAAGAGGAAAATCAACCCATGAACTGGTCTGGAACAGAACAGACAGATTTAAAACACACACACACACACACACGTCTTTATGATGCAGCGTGCCATGTAATGAAGCTGCGAGCATCAACATACTTCAAGTTGTCAAAGTTCTCCGGCTCCATGCTCCAGATCTCTTCAACCTGGGCGCCTTTGCAACCTGAAAACAAACCAACAAACATTCATTCACATTTTGTGTCGCTGCAACTGTTTGAGCCAAAAACGTGAGCTGGCTGATGGAGCAGGATGACAGCACGGCACGGCACGGCACGGCACAACAAAACCAGGGTTTGTGATCACGCGCCGTTGTTTTGAACGCTGAGTAATGCTAGGCTAGTTAGCATCGCCTAATTAATGTTGCTGCGACTGGCTAATTATTACACCCACCTTCACGGCGAGTGCGGCGTTTAGGTTACCGCTGAGAGTTCACAGGCTCTAAAATATAATATTAAAATTGATAATAACATTTTCCCTCCTTGCATCCGGTCAGTCGTTATTTATAAAGTTACCGTTAGCTCCAGAACGGCTAGTTAGCATTAGCGCTGTCGTGGATAGCCACGTTACATTGAATGAGCAGCTAGCGGCGAGCTAACGAGTCACTCACCGAAACCTTTAATGAGCTCCGTGAACACGCCGGGGTCACTCTCCATCAGACACCACTCTCCCGCGCTGCCAGCCATTCTTCACGACGGACGCTGTTCGTTCAACCTACCGTGCACATATACGAGATGCTAATACCTTAGCTTAGCTCAGTGCACCCGCTACTAGTCAAGCTAATTTCACTCGGAGTGACCTCACCGTGATGCGGCTGCAATGAGGGCTGCGAGGGTGCGCTCGTTTTACCGCAGGGCGCACACCGAAGAGAGGGGACATAAGCTGGACCAAAAAAAAAGGTGACTCCAAAAATAAAACATAAACTTTATACACATTTCTATGTTTGTACATGTAAAACTAATGTTGAAAAACCCTCCACTAAGAGCGGATGGCTTGTGAAATTACATCAATATCCGCCCACCTGAGAGGAGAAGTGTGAAAAATGAAGCACTCTTTATAAAAGACACAGTAAAGACGTGGGAGGCAGGTAGTAAACTTTCATTCATATTTATTAACCATAAATATACATTCAAGGCATTAAGAAAACATTTAAGAGCGGTTATGACTTAATGCACAGGCCAATTAAACTTTATGTTCTTAACACCCACCGGCGTCATGACTACATAATATCAAAGAAACTCATACAAACAGCTACTGCTGCTAAAATCCGTGACATAAAAAAATGCTTCAACAAGTTTTTAAAAAATTACAGAATGAGAATATCTTTGACAGTCCAGCACATGACTAACATTTCCGAATAAGATTTAACATCAAAATACTTAACACAATAAAATGTTTTAATCAGAGTGATCGAAAATGAGTCGATACGTCACAACCGCATGATGTTCACAGTTCAGACTGTAATGCTGTCCATGCAGAAGACACACATGAAGCGGTTCCACTGTTCACAGGTTTTGTTTAAAAGATGGCAGCTTTAATGATACTGTACATCGCTGGATGGAAAAAAGGACGTCGCCTAACGTCAAGTAACCCAGACGCTTTGATGAATAAATAACATGTTCAAACAATGTATAACCTGTAGCACAAGATCAAGCAAACATTTCATAAATACAGGATTGAAAAAGACTACAAGAACGGTTAGTCATTTGGCGGACTCGAACCGCCCGCTGCCCGAGCCCTCGGAGCCGGTGGCGGCGCAGCAGGGGGCGCACTGTTCGATCAGAGGCACCAGCTTTCCCTGCTGATGGAGCTGTTTGGTGTCGGAGCCACCCCCGATGCAGTTCCCGTTAATGAAGACTCTTGGCACCTGAACAGACAAATCACATCACGTTAGCACGATGTGAGCCACATACTATAAACTTTAAAAGTGAACTATGATTTTCAGTATTTGGACCAAGTAGCTCATGAAGAATAAGGTGTGCCAGAATAAGTTCTGCAGTTCAACATCTCAGATATATATTTAATCAACACAGCTCAGGATCAGGGTCAAAAAACATCCCTAGTTTGAAACTTTCTGCAGAGCATCAGAGATAATCTGCGAGGTGAAGTGTGCGTTAAGTGTAGCAGCAACAGCCTGTTCACCCTGCTGCCGTCTGGAAAGTGATACAGAAGTATGTGCTGCCATGACACCAGACCACAGAGCAGCTTCTTCCTCAGGCTGTGAGACTCCACCAGCCGTCCTCCGCACTTCGCCATAAATAATAGTTTGTTTTGTGTGTGGAGCATAACATGGGATTACGGTGTGCGTTTGGTTGTGCAACCCTGTGTTGTAGAGTGATGAATAAAAAATGCTTTGCTGTCCTGTGCTTGTGCTTAATTTTGCAACAGTTGGTATTGTTAATAATTTTAAAATGATATAACTTCACCAAAATGTCGGGGTTGGAGTCTGCAGTGAAATAAAGTAAAAGCTTAAGGATAAAAAGATGCAGTGTGTAGGATTTAGGAGGATTTATTGGTAGAAAAATCACATATTTAATGCACATACGTTTGTTCTCATTAGCATATATTCACCTGAAAGTTAAGAGTCATTGTTTCACACCGCAGAATGAGCTCTTTACATCTACACAGGGGTCCTCTTACACCACGTCTAATAGTAACTCTTGCACACATGCACTTGATTCAGCACAGGAGCTGCTTCAAACTGTTCTTCTCTCACAGAATTTGAAGTATTATTTTCATTTTTTTGAGTGTTATAAAGAATATTCCATTTGTTGTTACTATCAAAATGTTATTTTTCTAGGGCAGTGAATTTGCTACGATTAAAGACTATAGTCTGAGAACGATGCAGCTTGCTCACATCTTTTTCTGGACTCAGACTCTATTTCCATCAAGATAAACTCTTAATTCTTGGCTGCTCCAAAGAAAAACACTGTTCACGTCACCCCAAATTTAACTGAGATGCTGAGCTGCCAGAACAAACAAGCTTTCAAATATTCATGTTTTGATTCTTTTTTTTAAATAGATGCTGAAATAACAAGCTTGTGAAGTTTGATCCCAAAATAAAACGTGAGGCTCTTACCGTTCTGGCACCAGTCACCTGAGCTAAGGCCTCTTGCAGTCTCCTCCCGTCGCTGTGCTCATCCAGTTCAATCACTTTGTACGTCGCGCCAATTTCGCTGAACACATTTTTGGCCATTTTGCAATAAGGACAGGTGGTCTTGGAAAATATCACAACACAGTTCTGTGACACCACTTCCTGAAAGGTCAGGGAAAAAATAAGATTTAATTAAGTATCAGTAGAACACAGAAATAGACTGCACATACCAGGCTTGAAGTGAGCTGCTGGGCAAAGGCAAAAAAAGGAACCATAACTACTTTTTTTATTAAATATTTCCAAGGTTAATCAATGTGGCAACAGTGGCGGTTCATGCACAAACAGAACATGATATAGATATCGTCGGCAAATGACTTTTTAAATCATACATTTTCTAAAGGTTACAATTCAAATTTAAAGCTCACATCTCATCAGTAACTTCACGTGGAATCAGCACGCTACATTTGTGATATTTCAGAGCCTCATCTGTCGCAGATTTTGGATACTGTTGCTCGCTGACATGCTCAAAAATGTAGAAGAGAAACATGAAAACAAAACCTAATATACTGGAGCACACTGCAAACATGAAGAAGGATGATTTCAAGAGAGATCAGAGGCACACTGTTATACTAAAAGGGTTAAACAAGCATCTTACTTACCTGAACATATTGGACGCAGGATGTGCCAGAGCCTCCTGTAGTGGAGGAGGATGTATAATTCCCCATTCTGAAACAGACAAAGCACAACATTGGCACATGCAGCACTTTAAGTCATTTAGTCTACTGTCATATATTAGAACCTAACTGACACACTGCAAGGATTCACACAGCACAGTATGTCCAGGGGCCTGCAGTAACCTTAAAAACGTGAAGAAATCACGTGCAGACACGAAGTGAAGGCTAAAAATATATAAAATTAGATTTAACTGGAGGATAAATGCTGGTCTGAAAGCACCCATGTCTACTGTTAGAGTCCTAACACGTCGTTTCACAGCTTATGACGCCTGATCTACAACTGCAATAAGGTCTGTGTGCTAAGTAATCCAGGATTAGTACACATGCTCTACACCGGCACAGGTAATTAGCTCAGATTTGATTTGGGTAGGTGACGCGTTGAAATCCATTTAAAATGTGGGAAAATAAAGATTTAACGGCGACGTGAGAACGAAAAACACTTCGCAAACCGTGGATGTTCATTTTTAATCAAAGGTGACCATTTTAGTGTAAATTCGGGATATAAATAATACAATTTCCAGCAAGTGTTTGAGGTAAATCATTAGAGTTTCTATTAGCTTCACTGCCCATTTGACGCTCAGCGTTGGCAACAAACCAATGACAAAAATGTATTTTTTAATGAAGTGATTCATTATTGGTGGGTCACGTGCATGCCGAATTATCCACAGGACCAGGTTGAATGGTAACAGTTCAAATTAAAGTGTGTTTATGGGTGAATACGAGGCTTAAAAACAAACTAAACGTTAAACCAAGTGAAGTTATTATGCAGTACGTCTGCTCGGCGTGGTCACGTTACGCTACGCACGCTTCTGTGAATGGGCTACGTTAACTTAGCCTCGTGAAGCAATAACAACAACAACACAAGCAGCGATGTTATGCCACGTTCAAACGTTAACGTCGCCTCTCCGTGTCTCTGTAATAACGACCCGTGCTTCGTTTATTCATTGTTTCAGTGAAGGCAGCGGGAATGACCTTCGACAGCCGGTCCACGCCGCCCGGGGAAGACATCCAGCTCGAGCGAACATGGAGAGAAGATAACAAACGAGCCGGAGAGAGTCGAGCTGCTGGCCTGGATGAAACATGCGGTTAGTGCGCAGACAGGTCTGCAGTCTCTCACACACACACACACGCAGTCACACACACCACCTCTGGCTGTAAATGTACGCGTGCTTTCGCCCCCCTTATGCGCAGTGTTTATGGAAGCCTACCTTACGTGACCACCGGAAGCAGTTTGTGACGCAAGCCGCAATTTGACGTAACGGCCAAACGTCAACAATGAGTGTCACGTGATTACACAGACTGATTTATTCAAAAGGTAAAGCGTTGATATTATTATTATATTATTATTGTATATTATATTATTATATACTTAAATGCATATATATTACATTACAAATTCAGTAGCTCAGTCAACTTCAGCACGGACCACAGAGTGAGGATTAATGGTAAATGGACCGTTGACTGCCGGAGCTAACCATTCATACACATTCACACACCAGTGGCACAGGGCTGCAATTTGGGGGTCAGCATCTTGTCCAGGGACACTTCCACATGCAGACTGGAGGAGCCGGGGATCGAACCAACGATCATCTGATTAGTGAGCGGTGCCAGTTCACCTCCTGGGCACTGCTGAGGTGCCCTTGAGTCATGTACTGAACCACTAACCACTATGTGGCAGCCACTGGCAGCTTAAAGAATGGATGCCGTCTGTGTGACCACCTGTAGGTGTCTGAAGAGCTGTTTTAAACATGTTTATTTCTGCTGTGAAGTTTGACGTTTGAACATGGGGACTTATGGAGACTGACTCACTTCTGGAACCAGCCTCAAGTGGACGTTTGAGGAACTGCAGTTTTTGGCACTTCCCCCATAAGCTTCAATTCACAGCCACAATAAAATACATGTCACCATACTTGGTTTTTATTAACTCATGGTGTGTGTGTGTGTGTGTGTGTGTGTGTGTGTGTGTGTGTGTGTTTTGACCACAAGAACTAAACAAAGACTCCGTCCTCTAATGAGCATTTCAGTTTCGGCTCTGTTGGACTCCTTTTTCTTCATTCTAATGTCATAAATAGAGACTGGCTCCTGAGACTGCCAAGTTGCCTCTGTAATGAGCGATGCACCAAAATCCACTTGTGCATGTATCCGGTCAGGATCAGTACCAGATTCTGACAGGACTGAGGAATCTGTAATAGTTATATTACATTAGGCAGCACAGCACTCCACAAACAGAGAGAGGAAGGCAGACAATTACACGGAGGGAGAGAGAGAGACATGATGGCGTGTAAACGAGGGAGAGAGGAGGGGCTGAACCTCCTGGGGGACGATGATCCATCCAAGCGTCTGGATGAGGCACTGACAGCCAGGAGAGACAACGAGGCTCCCAGTGGTCCGGAGAAAACTAGAGAGAGAGATGCATTTGTTGATTTGTCATTGGGAGAGTAAACACAGAGTATGCTTAAGTACTAGGGTTAAGACATTTATGAGACTAAAGGATGAGGGTAATGACAACAGGGGCAAGGCCTGAAGTATCACAGGATGTACCTTAATTGAAAGTTACGGCAAAGATTTAAGGCCTCAACAGAATCAGACTGTCAGATATGAATAGGGAGATTATTCCAGAGGAAAGTGGCACAATAGGAACCTCTGGGGATTTAACACACAGGAGTGAATATGAGGTATAATCAGATCAGACATCAGCACATTGCAAACCAGACAGCAGAACATTACAGTCATCATGTTGGGATAATGGCATGCATGAAGGTCTCTGCATCAGGAAAAGGAGACGTTTGGATCGAACACTGATATATTTGACTGTTAAACTTTGAGGGATCACACAGTCGTCAGTGGTTGCTGTTATGTCGAGCAGGCCCAGTGACCACCCTCTCTGTTTTCTGGGAATGCAAGAGCAGGAAAGTATGTGAAATCCAGGATTTCACAGCAGATATACAGGCCCCCTAGATCATCAGCCTTTACGGGCACATACAGCCGAGTATCATCGGCGCTGTCTGTACACTGCAGGCATCAAAGCTGCTACAAATGCAGATTATTTCCTCCTTTATCCTCAAAGGTTTTCATTTCCCCTCCCTCCTCAAAAGCAGGAGGAAATGCATTAGTTCAGAAGTACCTATTTCCCATTTACCATGTTATCCCAGAATAGGCTCCCAGGCTTGGGAATCAATCACAAATCTAAAGATATCTGATGAGGCAGCACCAAAGTGCTTCACTTCAAATGCGTTCTCTTTTACTTTCTCCAAAGCCGAGCAAGAAATGCATCATTTCAGAATGGATTCACGCCATCAAAGAGATTTGAAGTTTTGCCCTGGAGTGGGTAATATCCCAACACAAATCCAGAAATGTTGTGGAGGACCGTTGAGATTTCGTCAGGGTCGAAAATGTGTAGATACACGCGATAAAAGACAAGGAGGATTGGTCCGGCTGATCTCTGCAATCTCAGTCATTTTTTTTGATAGAGCCGGGGAGAGCTACGGTATTAAGCTGCAGACCTCATCTCCCTGGCTACATTTTAAAGTGTGAAACCTCTTTTTTCTTCTGGTACGAGGTTAAGCGCTCTCTTTTGGGGGAAGGCTCCGTCCATTATCTTTATATGAGTGCGAGTGTGTTCGGATTACAAATCTTGGAATCGTCTCTCTCTGTTCAGGAGATCAGTAAACCAACATAACCTGTGCTGGGGTCATGGTGAGAGAGGGGACTGATTTCCAGTGGCTGGCCAAAGAGTTGCCATGGCAACATCCATCTCTGACAGGGCACATCACAACCTCGTGAATGGAGACACGTCTAAATTCTGTTTTTCTAAATCGAGAAACAGACAAAATCCTCTGTCACTGGTCAAATTTACTCAGCCCATTTCTGGTGTAAAGATAACCGCCCTGCACTAGTTTTTTTCCCTCTCACAGCAGGAGGAAGACAGACCTACAGGCACGAACACTAAACAGCCTCTAACGGCCGGTTAATATGATAACGGGATAAAACTCTTATAAAGTGACAAGAACTCAGACGGGCATATTTCACATACCATTTCAGCTGCAGTGAGGAAACGTGCATGCCTCCCCTCACGTAAAACATGTCGGTAACGAGGCATGGGAAAACATCTCAAGCTGCGATGAAGTTGTGACACGTGGAACCGGTGGCTGACATATCGTTGATGGTCGGTGGACGTATTCATGCCACTGAGCTCCATAGAGAAACCTAATTTATGACACATGTAATGGAAATGCATCTGTGGAGTCTCCTGATGTAGATGTGGGCACCCACATACACAAAATGACCTCAGCATGTTGAACAATGCTGCAGTGTTTTTATGTGACACTAGTTAAACAACACACACCACAATAGAAAGACATTAGTTACGAATAATTAGTGATAACGAGCATATAAATAGATTAGAAGCTCGGGTCACTTTAAGAGAAACTTAAAGATTATTCAGAAGACAGACTCGCTGTCATTTGCTGTGGATCATTTGTCTTTGGAAAAGAATGAGCAGCCATTAGTGTGATCTATATCACACATCTCATTGGCATTAGGCCTCTGATGCTTCACTTTGACAAATTACAGGCAGCGTGGGGCGAGTTGTTGACACTGCCTGTTCTGGTTTAACACTTGTTTGCGATACAAATCACAATGTGCTCGAGCCGACTCCAGCATATGTCGCGCCGAAGGGAAGCCTGCTTATGGACTGGAAACCTGTCCATCACGGCGATAGTAAGAAGAGACTGTCACATTCATGCATATCAGCAATTCACCACCTCAATTCCACTTGATATGTATCTTTAGCTCGGTGGAGGGAAAGCCACACAAACACCCAGGTACATGTTCTCCACAGGGAGGACATGTACCTGCATCTTATTAAGTGTTCATATTTGTTGTGAAACGGCCACACTGGAAGGTGATAACAGCACACATTTGCAGACAGTCTGTCCTGGAAGAGCGCTCGCAGTGTTGGTGTCGGTTCTGCACATGAAAAGTGACAGCAATAGTTACGTAAAGGATGAAAAAAACAGAAAGAGAGACCGAGAAGTTCACCTCCCCACAGCTGAAGGTCGGGAAGTTACAGAATCCGTCCATTAATATCAAAAAGGCAGGCAGAAAGTTGAGTTATTTGAGGATGCTTTTAGAGGTATCATTAAGTTCTCCATAATGTGCTCCTAAATTCAAAGATCATTTGTCCATTAGTTTGCCATTAAAGGTGGGATTAGTCATGTTGTAGAAAGGAGGTTGGTTGTTTCCCATTTACGTCAGTATTTGACCTCCTGGGAATGGAACTTAATGTGGTTTGTAGTGAGTCACGAACACAGCAGGTGGAGTTTGTAGCCTTCATGTTGGTTTTCGTAAATGGATTTCTTTATGTTTATTTAGAAATATCTGACAAATCCCACAAATGAACAGTTTCAGATTTACAGAGGACTCTTAATAGACCTCTTAAAATACCTTAAATTGAAAAAAATTGGTCGGACGCAGCTTCCGACATCGAAAAGGTGCACATGGGGAGTGATGAGTCAGATTTCTTCTCACTGTCTGACACACTCTGTGCATTTATGTCTATTGTCTCCACAGGAACAAAGGGAAATTAGCAGTGGTGGCAAATTGCACACCACATGACTAAAATCTTAATGACATATTTTGTTCTGGAAACACTGGAGGGCCCGGAGCAGCTGATCGGGACTTTTCGTGAAGTATTTTGATGTCACTGTGGCATTTTTACAAGCAGCTCCTATAATTTAATATTGAGCGTTTCCTTTAGGCATTTTGATTCATAATGGAAGAAGCAATAGTGAAAACAAACAGTCCTCAATGTAATATTTTTTACCACGTCTATCATTTTATTTCTGTCATCTCAGCTTTTGAGCAGAGAAAGTGGCGAGTCTTAAGATGTTTGCTTTGTCAGTTTCTCTCCACATGATTATATTTTCCCTACAGTTAGCAGTAGCTTCAGGGCAAAGCGGTCTGATACTATTGAAAAATCTCAATTGTAGTCTCCATTGATCAAAGCGTAGCTCTTGGCCATTGCTTGATTGAGTGCTGTGGAGTTTCTGCTTAACAGGCAATTGGCAAAGTGCATAATAACTCATTTTTAGTCAGTTCATCAATAAGCTAACACTAAAATCAATAGCACTTATCATGCGGATAAGTAAAGCGTGTGTCGCTGTGATTTTTCACTCGTTGTGAGTTTCAGTCAGGAGCTGCAGCCAGACTCCTGATTTTTATGGGTTGAGAAAACTGTCAGTCAGGCTGGCTGCAGTCAGGATTGTCTGGGTTGATTCCAGGTCTGCTTAAGACCATGTCCAAAGGGGTCAAGAGTGAGCCAACACTACAGTCAGAGGAAATCAGGAAGGCCAACATCAGCGATAAACCTGCAGCTAGGATTTCTCCAAATGAAAAAAAATACAATTCAGCTCTGCCATAATCTATATTTTTGATGGAAACATTCAATTTAATAACTCATTCTCACTCGGTGGAGTATTTTTGGGTTTCTAGCCACAATTTTACTGGATGGTTCAGCCATTTCTGGCAAAAATGCTGCAAAAACAGACACAGTGAGCGTCTAGCTGCTCAGCCGTCACACAGCTGAAGGGCCAAATATTTTGTTTTAGAAGTTAATAGAGACTGAAATGCTGCTTAATGCTCGCGTAACATTTGTCAGGTGGCGAGAAACTTTACCTGAATGCTAACGATGTCTGTTTGTCTCCCTCTAGGGGTGAGTTGTTTCTGCAGCCAACCACAATAACAATAACAAGTTCTTCATGAACAGATAAAATCTAGCAAAGTAGTAAGAAATATATTTTATAATGTTTTATAAAATATATAAAAATAGTGATATATTTATCAAGCCTAATCTGAGCAGGTAAATCACAGTTCGGGAGCCCGGCCTGAAAATGCTCAGTCGGGCCCGGGTCGACCAGAAAGCCAGTATCGGCTGATCAAAGCCTGCACCCAGGCTCATCAGGGGTTAGCAGGTCTATGAAGGAAGTATTAAAGTCAACAATAAAATGTTCAAACAATGTGAAAATGAGCCCAGAAATGGGTGATCTCGTTTACTTGAACAGATGAATGTTCTAGCAGCGACCAATTGAAGGCGATGGTGGGAATCCAGTTTAATATCTCTGTAGAGAGCAAAAATATCAGTATGGAAAACTCTGTGAATCCTCAGGCACTAGGAAAGATCTATTTCTTCAGTGAACCTGAGTTGAAAGAAACATAATATAATAATGCACACAAAAATCTTGCAGTTGACTTAATCTTATGAGAGAGGGGTTGAAGATGGCAAAGTATCTGCTTCAGAAAACTGCGTGTCGTTTAGAGAATCCGTCCATTAATATCAAAAAGGCAGGCAGAAAGTTGAGTTATTTGAGGATGCTTTTAGAGGTATCATTAAGTTCTCCTTAAAGTGCCCCTAAATTCAAAGTTCATTTGTCCATTAGTTTGCCATTAAAGGTGGGATTAGTCATGTTGTAGAAAGGAGGTTGGTTGTTTCCCATTTACGTCAGTATTTGACCTCCTGGGAATGGAACTTAATGTGGTTTGTAGTGAGTCACGAACACAGCAGGTGGAGTTTGTAGCCTTCATGTTGGTTTTCGTAAATGGATTTCTTTATTTTTATTGGAAATATCTGACAAATCCCACAAATGAACAATTTCAGATTTACAGAGGACTCTTAATAGACAGAAAGTAAACCCCTTAAAATACCTTCATTTGAAAAAAAAATTAAATTCACAAATTTTAATTGACAATTTTAAGACGCTTGTGACTTCTTCCTTCATTCATACATTAATTAATTTACTGCTGTCAGTGTGAATGTAATTACGTACATTTACAGAAGAACTGTAGAGCTAAGAGTGAAATACTGCAAGCAAAGGTAAAGCCAGATAACACCTGTGAAAGACGTCAGAAAATGGTCTGGGGACCGGATTATCGCCCTCCAGGAGCTAAAAATATCCTTCGTTCAGACGACAGCGTGCATGCTCCGTAAGAGACACATACAGGGTTAGCGAGATAGATTTGTTTGGTCTCTGGGAGCTTAATTTTACATCAGGAGGCTTAAAAAAATCTGTGCATGGCAAGTGACAATCACTTGTGATAGATGGAGCCCAGCTCTGCTGCAGAGTGGACGCATTTTCCTGGAATCTGAAATCGGTTATTGACTGCTTATCCAACCACTGCCCTCAAAAGGCAGAGTGGCCTTCCAGTGCAAAACAACAGATACTATGGCAGCAATATATTTCTCAGACAGAACAATTTATGGGGCCATCACTATTAATCATTGCCGTGGAAAGGAAGATTGCCTAACTCATCCCGAGCCCCCATAGAAATGTAATTCTCTCACTGCCTAAAGTGCTTATAGGGGTGAGCTGCAAATGCGTTTTGCCCACGCTCGGGCTCGGTCCTACACTGGCATGGCAATAAGCTGTGTTGATTTAATATCCGTTTGCCGCATGCATTTTCTTGGACGTGTAATCAGTCCACAAGGTTCCGTGAGAGGCTGTCATGAATCTCGTCGGCTGTACCATTTCCTTACCCCGCACCCCCACAGCTCCACCTCCACCCTGCCCTTCCTCCTCCAGTGGACAATCACCGGTTCGCCAGCAGGACACGGCGGATCCGGCAGCCATTCCTGATTATGCTCATGACTCAGGTTGCCGATTGGCTGTCACAGGATGCAATCACGCATACAGTTTGTTTTCTGTTTTTTGGTTTTTATGGTTTTCTTTTGGTGCTGCAGCACTGTCTTCTGAGATTTTGTCAAAATGATTGAGAGCTTGCTTTGAAATGCAAATACATCTTCCGTGCACAAACACTGAGAAAAACATAGAAAGTTTTCTACTCTAAGTAGAACTGAGGAGAAGGAGAGCCCACTGGTTAGAGGACATAGAAAACATGAAACACTTGAGTCTTTGAGTCATTGTTGATGGCCTCAGCGTGCTTTTCAAGCTTCAATTCACAGAAGAATGGCACTGTAGAGTCACATTGTTTGGTTCTAACTGTGCAGGCCATTTAACACCCCGCCATGACCTCCTGATTCAACCACAAGCTTCACCTCGACTTACTTGATGAGGTTTTGAAGAAGATCCTTGACAAAATCACACTTTCATGTGGGTCTCCCAGGTGAAAGCCTTGTGTGTTGTTGACCACTGCTGCTGCAGAGAAAAGACTGTCTGCATGTGCACACAGTTGAATTGGATGAAGCTGATTGTTTTACTTCATCAGTGTAGTCTGGTTACCTGCATGCAATGCTACAGGATCAGCACCACGGACAGCGTTTTTGTGAACCCACGTTGAAGGGCCAGCACACCTGAACAGGTAATTTCAATCATTCTGATTGGACCAAACTGATCAATAAGAGTGATTTATCCCACCTTAACAGGTGAGTGAGGGTGGTGTTGATCTATTCAGGTCTGCACATGCCCACTGTCTCCCAGAAAATGGTCCAACCATGCACACTGAGTGTTCCCCATTCACAAGGGAGTTGTTTTATTCCCTAAATGTATTAATATGCAAAACATAAAACCCACTGACAGTCTGCTTGGTGTGAACATTTTTCGAGGTCATGCCGTACCTTGGCAATTTTATGTCAAATCTGCCAAGTCTCCTCAGGTAATCCTCTCTGACTGTCGTCTCCGGTTAATTAGAATCATAATGTTGTCACTTCCAAATCACATCAAGGCTTCACGGAAGAAGGCGTTTGTCTGATTAGTAACAAATAGCAATTAGTAACCTCAAAAACAAGTATTTCAGTCTAAATACTTGCACCTTCGCAGTATATCCTTATGAATTGTTGTGGTGCTGTGTGTCTTTAGAGGTTTGTGGCAGCGCTTTTCTTTATTTATGAGAAATATCCTGGCGCTGGGCAGGGGCTGTTTGCCTTTCCGATACATTATCAGGAAACATAAGCTGATATACGTATATTTTTTGTGCATTAGCAGATCAAAATGTCAGCACAGGCCTGAAAAAATAACCAGTCCGAGATAACGCTATAAGGAAAAACAGGTTTTCTTATTCTACAGAAAGTTGTCATATAGATGAAGGATTACATAGAAGAAAATCAGAAACATGCGTCCGCACTTCCATTTGGAGGGTTTAAATGAATTTGGCGCTCCTCCTCCTGCTCATGTGTCATCTTCAGTTTTTAAATGTCTCCGTTGAAAGATTGGACATGGCTTGTGTCAGCTGAGACGGCCCGTGCTATTGACGGTGACATTTGTTTTAGGGAAGGTTACGACAATGTGTCAAGTAAGTATTCTCCTGACTGCTGTCAACACGAATTGCTGTTTTTGTTGTTGCTGTCGAGGGGACGGGTGGAGGGACCGCTGTTGACACAAATTGGATTGGTGGCATGTCAGGTTAGTGTTTGTAAGTCTAAAAAGGACAGGTCCCAATTCTTTTAACTGTGTGTGTGTTTGAGGTTGGAGGTACGTTTGTCTCCTTGTTATTCAGAATGAACGCTGACCAGTGTGTGTTTCTGTGATAGGAGAGGCGGACACCAGTTGTTTCAGTGGCTCGAGGTGTCGGAAGAGATTTCACAGCTCCTTGAGCACAGTAATCCTGGAGCTCTTGATACAAGATGGCAAATAAAACGGCCCCCTGGACGACGCTGAAACACTTACTGAACCCTACTTCCACTGATCTGTATCGCTCCACAATGTGAAGTGCAGTTGTCCCCTACAAATAAGGTCAACAACACCTTGCCATGCAGTGTTATTTTCTCTGAACTGATTAAAGGACCAGTGTGCAGGATTTAGTGGCGTCGAGCAACAAAGTTGCAGATTGCAATTGACTGAATACCTCCTTGAATCAACTTCCCCTTCCAAGCTTGTAGAAAGAAATGCAAGAAACATTGCTGTGCAACATGGAAGAGGTCTGCTGCATCAGTGGATATAAACGGCTCAATCCAAGGTAACACACCAGTAACACTGTGTGGAAATTGGTACTTATGATCAAAAACTAGTCAGTCGTCAACTTTTCTAAAAGCCAAATATCAGCCAAGGTCACAACACAAGACGTAGCAGCCAGCTAATACATACTAGTCCAACAGCAAGAAGCCCAGCTTCGGCATCTGTCTTTTATTTCACAAAGTTCTCGGCAATAACTAAAAGTCAGTCCCAAATTTTGTCTTTTTCTTCTTGTTTTGTCACTTTTCTCTTCGTAGCTTCGTCTGAGCCGGGTTACATTGCCCATTCGCCCAGCTCCTGTTCTGGCATGACACCGGCATCACTGTCTGTCAGCATTCCCCCGTACGCCCGGGGCCTGAAAAGCTCCTCTTCTTCCCAGTGGTCCAAAACTCACAGTCTGGGCAGCCCAGCTAACAAATTGAGCTAGCATTAGCTAACAGCAACTGTATTTCACAACAGTTTACTTCACTGACCATCAGGAAACTCTGTAAATCACAGAGTTGATGCATTTAATGAGACCCCATTGACCTGGTTACACATCAGCGTAGCATCAACATGATTTTAACGTGTTGCTTAAATCAGGAAAAGATACGCTAATGAAAGCATATTTATGAATATTTTGAAAATAGATAAGTAGTTACATAAATAGTTACATAAATGTTACATGGTGGTCTTTTTAATACATTTTTTAAATGACACATTCAATGACACGAGCTGCATATTAAATTGAATTAAATGCTCAAAGGTTCCTGATGTGCTTTTAAACTCCATCTTTGCTGCAGTTATATTTGATTGACATTTAAGTCAAGATAGGTGGTGTGGTATTAAAATCTTTCCATTATTGTTATTTCAGCGTCTGTTACACATAACAGTGTCGAGGTGACTCAAGCCATTAACTTTTTCTTTCTTTCCAAGCACTTGATTGATATTTTAACGTCAACGCACAGAACAAGGTATGAATGCATTATGAGAATGCAAATGTCTTGAACAAATGTTTGACAGTTTAATTTATTCTTTTGAAATATCACAGACCTTAATTCTGCATTAAAATAATGCACTGGCTTTAATTTCACGTCAGCGGGGAACTACTTTTTCTGCCCGTTCTCTCTCGAATCTGAGTCAAAGCCAAACCAGGTGTGCTGTGTGCAATTCTGGTTTCAGGCTGTAGAGGGCAGAGTTGTTTTGTCGTATCAGTCAGCAGATTCGATGCAGTGACAGAGCCTGACACTGACTGTTTCAGAAAGAATCTAACCAACTGGATGGTGAAACACTTTACAGGAGAAACAGCTGACACTTTTGACACTTTGTGGTACTTATCCATTCAGCTCATTTCATTCAGTCATTTGCTTTGGTTTGAAATCACCCGTCACATTCAGGTTTCTTCGAATTCAACACGTGATCCGTGTGGACAAACTGAACAATTACTGATATGGTTATGTAGCGCACGGCAGTGCTAAACATCAGGAGGAAAATGTAGCATTTATCTGTAATAATCCTCGACCCCTGAAGCTCAGTGGGCCAAGGTAGATAAGTAAACGGCCTGTCGCTGCTGCTGCTCCTGTGTGGGTGGCCTGCAGCAATCACAAATGACGTTCTGTTGGCTGTGGAAGCGTGGCGATCCATCTTCCCCCAACTCTCTCTTCTCTTCTTCTCTTCTTCTACCTCTTTTTCTCCCTCCCTTATCTTTTTTAAGAATCCTTTCTCCAGTGCAGTTTTATCAGCTGGCTTCAGAGCCCCCCAAGCTGAGCGCCAGGTCTCCATGTGTTGCTTTATCTGGAGCAGGAATTACGTTGACCTTGCGGCAACTTAAACACTTTATCAGGAGCACAATAATCTTCTTCTTCACGGGGGAAAGCGCATCAGCAGAAAAGAAAAAAAAAAGAAATAAACGAGTTGCGGGCTAGCAGGGATCCAGGTTGGTGCTGTGGGGTTACAGCACTGGCTGGGCTGGAGGTTTCAGCATGCTGAGCCGCATTGTCCTCCAAGAAAGAAACCTGCTCTTTACAGCAGCGACGACATCCATTCATAGCTGCTTACATAGGAAGAAACACATTAATAATGTTTCATATGTATTAAATCAGGCACTGCGTGTTATTAATTCCTTTTGAAAGGAGTGACTGACAGCGACTCCCTTCATGTTGCCACAGGATTGTGCCTGAGTTATTTTTACACATGTGGTGTTGATACGGCTGATTTCCTACAACACGATTACAAGTGTTTGATCAGAAGGAATGGTCTGCACTGTCTGTTCCTATATAGACAAATGATTGACAGATCTTTTTTTAAATACGACTTTCCCACAAAAAGATTTTCGCATTCATTACAAGTGCTGTATGGTAATGAGCCGGTCCCCTGATGCATCTCTGAGAAGATTCTCCAGGAATGACAATCCCACTTATCGCTTTCGTCTTCACGGCTGATACTTCTCTTATCTTGCAGGCTCTGTTTCTTAATGTCCTATGCCGCCACTTGACTGTATCCGCACCACATCTCAAAGTTTTTTTACCCAGGTGGAACACATCTGATGTCGAGCTAAGGTAGAACGTAATGCGATGACTCCGGATGAGCCGGCATTTGCATAGAAGACTCGCTATGAGAAGTCATGGTGATTTGACACTGGAGGCTAATCTAGGGTAAGTTCAGTCCAGCAGACAGCTGTTTTGCATGCTAAGTCTGTACTTAGCCACTCTTTCTCCTCATGCATGCTGCTCTCTCATCAGCTATCCAATAGCACAGCAACACACCTGCGTTGTCAGCCTATCGTCCTCCTGCTGTCTGTTTGAATCGCTCTCTGCCACTGTCTTCAGGTACATTCATGCTGCTACTGCTATGCGTACAGCTCCACCTGCCCATCTCCACCTTAACTTGGAGCTTCTCTGGGTTGCCGCCCTTCGATCACGAACATCTCTAGACTTTGCCACATCATCTGTTATAATAAATCCTCTCCTGATTGAACTGCATGAAACAATCAGTCATTTAATAATTAAGCCTAACAGCAGGAAAATAATCAATCATTAAAAATGATTAAAACGTGCATTTATCTTCATTCCTTTTAAAATACTTCTCTTTGACCCTGTGGGGGAACGTCTGTGGGCGTAGGAACGTCTGTGGGTGTAGGAAAAACAGCAGTACCGCTGCTGTTTTCTTTTTCCTTCAGAGAAATAATCAATTCCAACTAGCTGTTTACATGATTTAAACAATGAAACATGGGCTGCACTGTGGCTCCCTGTGGGTGAGTTAAAGACGTGCAGGTGGGGCGCTCCGGTAGCCCACCTGGTAGAGCGTGCGCCTCATGTATCAAGGCGAGTCCTTACCACGGTGGCTCAGTGGCTGCTTGTCGTCTCCTCTCTCTCCCTGCTGCATGTCCTGCACATTTCTTTCAGCTGTGACTATTTAATAAAGCAGAAAACGTTGTGCAGGTTATAGGTTATCATCGATCTGGTGATCTGCCCAGCATCTAGTTCAAATCTGAGCTGGGACGGGCTACAGCTCCTGTACAGGAGCAGAGGATAAACACTGTAGATGTAATGGTTGAGTGGACACATTAGCTGCTACTTTAGATATTTCTCTGATTTATATAAACTGCATGTTGGTTTTATAGCTGCAGGTAAGATTAATAAATGTGGAAACAAGAAGGAAAAGAGAACTTTGGTGCAGAAAGTAGACGTGATCTAAAGTATGTCTGTGACACTACATGATCCAATTATGGTTTCTGGCATAATAATCAATATTACAGTGTACTACCTTAATAAAATAATAACAAAAATAGTAAATGATTCTCACCCAACCAGCCGCAGCCTGGTGTCAGTGCAATAACCTTCATTACTGTGATAACTGTCTGTGGCCGGAGGGCTACGCCTTTGATTTTGTGCCACCTCAGTTTCCTTTAACTGCGAATTATTTTCTTTGAAAAATGGAGTTGTTCTGGAAAAGGCGAGCCTGGATTCAGCTGTGAATAAAGGTGCACAGTATTTTTTTTTTTTATGTTACGCGATGCAGTTTTATGCATACTTAAAGAGACTCTCAAGCATTTTACTATTGAACTTCCATAAAAGTTAAATGACTTGCAAGACTCAGGTAATAAAAAAGAGGGCAAGACTTCTTGACTTTTCATCTTTAGTGTGGGTCGAGCCTGAACAATGCCGGATCCTTCAACTCCCATAATTCACCTTGATATTTCCTCTTTAGACCCTGGAGCCTTTGAACTAAAATGATTCTTTTGTCACTGCAGACTTCATTGCATAGTCTAGTTTCCTGTTAGCATAGGACGTTAAGACAACCGTCTTAAAACTTGAATCTTTAATCCCTACAAATTGCATAAGGTGCTGCTCGGAGGTTTATGACTTTCAAAGTGTGGTAGGATCCGTCGTTACCAAGTATGAATGGTGGAGATAACCATAACCCCGGGTTATGCTTCTCACATTTAGCTGCTGCAAGTGTTGACAAGCCTTCACAAAGGACTATGACATGCACAAAAAGAGACTTTCATTTTGTTTTACAAAATATCTCCGTCCACACTAGAATGCAAAAG
Organism: Nibea coibor; assembly: GCA_023373845.1. Lineage (NCBI taxonomy): Eukaryota > Metazoa > Chordata > Actinopteri > Sciaenidae > Nibea > Nibea coibor. The sequence continues at coordinate 25,013,706 of CM041718.1, read as the reverse complement.
AGACTCCAAACCATCACCTGCCGGGTCGAAGTGCAAACCGAGGTGGACACACACAAACAGTTTGAAGAGAAGCTGTTTTCAGAAACTGGAAAACATCCCAGTTTGTGTGTGGACGAGGGGCCAAAATATTGATTTTCAAAAGTGTCTGTATACACGTGAACCAGGTTTTCTTCTCTCGTCTTCTTCTGACAGTAAACACATCAACATAACAGCTGTGCTATATTTGACATCATGGCTGTGAATACATACTGCCATTCCCCACCAAGGAGCCTCTGCAGCTACACACAGTAACTCTCTCTAAGGGGCATAATTGTGCTTCTAGTGACTGTGAAACTACCTCAGGGGAGACATGGAGATCCGAGCTGTAGAGATCACCGGGTTAATGATTTCTGACTTGACAAAGATTCTCTGGAGCAACCAGAGAATCTTCATGATGCCTCTTTAACAATAAAACACGATAAATGGACTCGTATTTACGTGGCGCCTTTCCAGTCGACCGACCACTCAAAGCACTTCTGCCACACTTGTCATATTCACACACACGTTCACACACTGATGCTGAAGGAGAAGTTTTGGGGTTCGGTATCTTGCACAAAGATGCTCCGACTGGACTGGCGGAGCCGGGAATGGAACCTGCAAATCCCGGATGACCAGCCGACACTTTGTGACGTGGTTCAGCGTCGTGGATTATTTTGAAGTTGCATGTGGCCGTGTGGGTTCACGGAGCACAGACCACAGAGTCAACCACACAATCGCCACTGAGCAGCATTTTCAAATCAGGCATGAAAGTCTGCAGTGTGACAGTGTCGCCTCGCAGACATGTTCAAACCCAAATCATTCTACATGCTGTTTCCTCTTTGATCCTTCCCTCGGCATATTAGTGTGAGCCTCTGTGTGTGTATTAGCTGCTTTCTCACCCACTGCGCCGTCACTTTCCATCCTCCGCCGCCGCTTCTTCTCTGTCATTAATATTCCCTCTCTCTCTCTCTATCTCTCTCGCTACATAACTCAGGGGATCAATCACCGGTTGCCATGGCAATGAAACCACCCATGCAGGTGTATGTGTTAGCCATCAGCTTGTGTATGTTTGTGTGTTCCGAAAACCAGTCAGAGCGGCGGTGAGGCCTCGGCTGCTGATTCTGCTCTCCTCTCCTGCACTGCCCTTGCATCCGGAGTGGCTTTGACAGCTGTCTCGTCGAGATGCTCTCACCTGCCACACTCGGCTTCCCTCTCAGCTCCGTGCAGAATAATGACTGAATTCAAAAGGAGGACAATAAAATAAATACACACACGCAGCGCCGTCAGGCTGGTTTTGTTTCTTTTGAGTTCAGGGCACTCCATGTGTGAAGGCTATTTATTGGAATAATCTCTAAAATAGCAAAAAAGCTCCACGGTGGAGGAGCCTGTCATCACAAAACAACGTTTTGCTCCCCGTCACAGAGCTTCTGTCAGCACGTGGAGTTCAAAAAGCAGCTCGGAGGTTTTAAATCTTTCTCCCAGAGGTACTGAGCAGTTAATCACGAGACGCCTTGATTGTTTTTGAGAGAAAATGATCAGAGAATAATCTATTTTTTCCCGCAGAACTGATGCAGCTTAGGAGAAATTTGATTCTCAAAAGTATTCAGCGTTTTTCGTCATCCCTTCTCCTCCCCTTGCCATGTCTTCCTCCAGATTTCACACCTTTACTTATCTCTCCCCTCCCACATGCTTTTTCCCAGCTTGCTTTGTCACTTCCTGCAGACCCCCCACTTGATTTCTCTGCTTTTTCCCCCTTTCAGCTTTTCCAGCGATGCAATGACTGATCCAGTGTATTTATAGGAAGAAGGCAGGGTGGATAATTGGAGTAAACTAAGACTGATGGTGCTGCGCGTGCAAACAGTTGACTTCATTGTCCCCCCTTCAGAGTAAAAACGCTGAACCACTGTTGACCATCACATGCGTAGTTGACCTTGCTGTGCATGGTAAATGAGAATGAGTGTACAATGAGAAGAGAAAGAGGAAGGCTGGCAGAGACCGACTGCATCATAATCATCAGGCCTCGGGATGCACTACACCGACCAGGTTCCTAAATGAATTAATCATGATTTGTAATTGCAGGGAGCGCCACAGGAATGTGGTCATCGAGCGGTCAGGCGGAGGAAGTCTGTGAAATACAAGCCAAAAACCGAAACACCGGGAACCGCTTCGACTGAAAACAACCTGGAAGACTGGAAGCGAGCGACGTAATCTCTCTGCATCTTTGGGTCAATTAACTTAATTTGAGAAAATGAACCAGTGAAGCATCTTGTTGGTAGATAAATCGGAGATTAAAATCACATTAATTCTCCTCTTGATGCCTGTCCGGCAATCATTTCACCGTCTGCTGACATCTTTTTTTTTTTTTTTTCACAAATTTTGCCCACCGGAAGATTGAAAGAAGGGGACTGAGTCCACCCCACTTCCTTCAAAGGGAATGTTCTGATTTCTCATTTTATTTTCAAACACAGAGTTCTCAAAATAAGAGAGGAAATATTAAGAAATAAATAAATAAAAACCAAAAAACACTCTGGGTGTAGACACGAGCTTTAGTTCCTCCAAACAAGAGCGATTGATGCCCTCCTCTCCCGCCCTCCAGAGGGTAATATCGCCGGGACCAAGAACCAGCCAACCCTGAATTCCTGCCTCACTTCTGAAAGTTGTGCCTTTGGTGTAACAGCAGCTGCTGCAGTTGCACTTCATAAAATGTTACAGTGGATGGATAGCCAGTGAAGGATGTACTGAATAAAGAGTCTTTAGAGGTTGAACAGGCTGTTCTGCTGCACATCAAAATCTCTCAAAACTCTCAGCCAGTGAAGTGTTGAGTTCTGCTCACCCAGACGCTACATGTCTTTTATTTCTGCACATCTTAACATGCAAAGCTTCTCCACAATACGGACTTAAAGACGCTTTAGAAAACGAGGCTGCCTGTCTGGAAAGGAGATCAGGATTTGTATTTACTTTGCGACGTAATTCTTTTACTTAAAACAAGTCAAATCCAGTGTGTGAGATCATCTTTCTGACCCATTTAAAGAGTTCCTTGAAATGAGTGCTTGTGTCTCTAAGTACTGCAGCTCTCTCCACTATATCAAGATAACAGGACTTTTAGTCATTTCTTGAGATCACAGTGTATCTAGGGCTTATATCGCTGCCAATTTAATATTATTAGAAGTAGTGCTGTGAAGTGAATGGAACATTTTTTCTCTTCAGGGTTTGTTTTATAAGAGAAAATGATTAAATTCTTTGACCTTTGGGAAGAGAATATGTAGGCCTCAGGGTCGGCTCTGCTCTGTTCCCCTTTGTATTACACAAATCCACAAAGTCCACTTTCTGAGCTTTCAACCAGAACTCCTGGTCTTCATGCAATGGTGGGCATTGGTTCAAAGAATGAATTTAATGATTACGGTTTTGTTTTTATGGATTTAACTGCAGTTTTAGACTTTTAAACGTTTGCTTAGTGTTACATTTGGTAACGCAACAAAGGTGAAAGTTGCCTTACAGTGAAGGGTCAAGGTCCAGGAAATCAACACAGGAGATCCAAAAACACTAGGATAGGGCTGAATGTTTGACACATGGTGCAATGAATGAAGAAAACTGGCACGAAGACAAGTCAATAAGTAACAGTAAAAAACCCTGATCCTCAGAGAAGCTGCAGCCAGAGAACAGTATCTTGTATCTTGACACATGAGTCATCTTCAGATCTACAACATCAAACCATCAGCAGCAGCTTCAGTTACCTTAAAATGAGCACTTCACATCTATCTCTTACGAAGTCTGCCATATTTAACCGCGATGTTTCTGCAGTCCAGCCACCATCATCTCTCCTTTACGTTTGGAGGGGAGGGTGAGGCGAGGGGCATTCAGCTGGTTGCAATATGCAACCTCGCTGCTAGATGGCACTAAATCCTACACACAGCGGAGATCCACGGCTGATGCACATAACCGCCGTGGAGCTACAAGTTGGGGCTAGGGTTGCCATGGAGACAACACGTGGGAAGAACTTTCTGATAGAGATAATTGAGTGTAGACAAAAATTGCAGTGACACACATCTGACAAACACACATCTACCACTGCTCTCAGTGACTCCTTATCAAAGTGAACATAGGAAACCTGGTGGCTGAGTCCAGTTCAGTCCTGTTCTGTAATGATGACTCTCTCTCTATATTACCATGTGTCTCGTGTCCATAAACCATAAATCAACGCCATAAAACCGACAATTAAAGTCATATCAGGAAATTTACACTGCAAAATAACATGAAGAGGAAGCTGAAAAGAAATTCCCATCCTCATTTCATGGAAATGATGCGAGGTGATGTTATTAAACGGCGCGCAGCGTAGTCGACAGATAATTACCAACACAGCTGGTTTCTGATGGTCGACGATGAATAGAATATATACATTAAACATAACATAAACAAGACCACGGGAAGATCCAATGTACAGCTGCACGGGTTAGACAATATTACAGTTTCTCCCCCACACACGCAGCTTATGTACATATCATTGAAAACAGGCTGTGACTTTGCAGTCCTGCCTGGAGTGCGAAGGTCGCTCGGCCATTAGGACGGGGGGGGGGGGGGGGCAGGTAGAAGCCGGAGCTGAGTGAAGTCCAGGCCACCATGGGGAAGGGGAGAGCTGCCAGTTATAACAGAGAGAAGAAGGCTCGGCTGAAAACATGGACAATACAAGGTTACACTTCCATTAGCGCCAGGGATCTGAATCTGATATGAGCAGCCACGGAGTAAAGAGACGGAGAGAGAGGACGAAACAGAACAAAGTGATGCTGTGTGAAATATTGCAGGTACTTTTGTATGTCTATTTTATGACGACTCATGTCCTTGTCCGGCTTGTTGCTAACGAGTAACCTGTATGACATCCTTAGAATCGGCTTCCTGGAATTCACAAAACAAATTAGCTGCACTAAAGCTCCCATTAAAATTTACATTCACTGCAGTCCAGCCGCGCTCCCTCTACCTGATCAGCCCTGCTTTAAACTGCACCCATCATTATTGCTGCTCTGTACAGTCCAGCAAAGCCATCAAATATTTTTATCACTGAACTCTCGACTGTTTTAACCGCCCTGAGTGCAGTCCTTTAATCTTCATTTTGATAACACTGGCTATATTTTTACTCGGTATTTTAAAGCTTCAGCCTAACACAATATGTGAATTTTATATCCCACACCGAGGCCCGTATTCATGGCTGTTGTTCTGGCCTCACACTATACAACATCACCTCTGCTGAACCACCCATCTCTGACTGTGAAGCTGTGTTATACAACACCAACCTGCCAGTGAGTAAATCGAGGGTGCATCGTATCATATCATCTTACAGCCACATACGTGTCTCTTCCTTTCAACGCCAAAATCATCAACTCTGTTAACACAATGCAGACAAACCTACACCAACCAAACTCGCTGCAGCCCTGAAGGGCTGTAGGTTCATTGTTAGGGCTCCTCTTGTTCATTATCTACCTCCGTACTCTTGGCAGCATCTTCTGGCACTATGGCATTCATTTTCACAGTTATGCTGATGATACACAGCTCTGCACGTCCACGAAGCCCACATTCACTATCCCCTCAGGTCCCTCCCCGCCTGTCTCCATCTACAGATCCTTGACAAAGTCTGTGAGACAATCAACAGATTTTAAGAGGACATAATATGTAGTGGTGATTATAGTTTATAGTGATTTGATGGAATCAATAAACATTTTAGTTATTTTACTCAACAGTGGTTGTATTGTCTGTCGCCGGTGCCTGTAATATTGGAAAATGTTGATTTAAGCTTGTTTGCTATCTGTGTCACTGAGGCAGACCATTGCAAGTTCCAGTTATCTGTGTTGTAAACCATAAGCCACCACCACTCTGTGTCCATCTCATCCGTGATCACCAGCTCTCTGTATCAGAGTCTTGTTACTGTACGTGTTTTCACATCAGCTCGTGTAAACTGATCCCCGTGTCCTGCGTGACAGTGAAATTGAATTGGCTCCGTGCCTTTTAGAATTATCAGCTCAGTTCAACTCTTGACCATCTGCGTCAGCAACAGGCTGTTGTAAAGTTATGAAAGGAAAGTTTATGGTATTATGAATTATTTTAGAGCACCCATGCGTTGTGCAGCTCTGCAGGTTTGTCTGGGACCAATGTGCTTATCAAGGGACAAACTGAGTTTTACAAGTCCGAAGTTTTAAGAGTCAACAGCACAGCGGCCTGAACAACACAAGGACAACCAGAGTTTGGCTCCAGGCAATATTTTCAGTACAAGCACCATTCCTCATGTTGCGTTTTTTATTTGTGCATTTGAGGGTGTGTGCCGGTGCCGTGAACAATGCAAATGTTGACTTTTATTATTCGGTCCGTGTCGAGGGAAAACATCCACGTGGAATTTCAGAAAAAAGGCAAAAACACAGGCAATGCACCACGATAATGAAAAATATGCAATTCATAATCAGAATAGGGTAGACGAAATATTAACCTGGAGTTTGTGGAAAGCAAGCAGAGCCTTTCATAATAGCAACAATACCGAGAAGCGATTTGTTTATTGGCTTTTTCACATTTGTTGACCCATTTTCAGCCAGTTTGCATTCAACTCTTTGTGGTGTAATCCGTGTTTGTCCTCGTATGAATGCACAAGGACCACTTCCTCTTTCCCCAACAGGTCCCATGGGGTTGACTAATCAACAGTTTGGCCACATGTTTTTATTTATTCAGTATACAATGGTCCACTGGTTTAGTCAGACTCTACATTTATTATGCTGCAATCCCCAGACCATTTTTCAAAGTTTAGTTCGCGTGTGACCTTCATCTGCTCGAGCCTGAGTCTGATGAAGTTTGATTATCTCCTGAAAATGTCTCCTTATTATGGTTGTTATGGACTCGCTGCAGACATTTTGATTTGTCAAACACAGGGGTTAATAAATAAGAATAATAATGGTGGTGGTGTTCCAGTTAATAAGGCTGAAGCCGAGTTTCCATCCAATGTAGGGCAAACATTCACCCAATTTACAGGAAATCTTCAAAAGGAAATGAATCCGCCTTGTATCCACTATTTAATATTATGTTTAATTATTATTACCTGCAGGAGTATTACCACTGAAATGTCAATGCAACTGTGTGTGTGTCCATTTACAGAATATGGCAGAAATATAATATGCACGTGTTTAAATTAGTGTAATATCATCTGGAAATAACAGATCTTTATGTTGTGACTATAGAACAATATAAAATAATTTTGCCTTAAAGTTTAACCAGCTTTGACCTTTGAATGTCTTTGTCTGGTAACAAAAGAAAAGAGTTACGTCTTCATAATTTCAGCATGTTAGCTTATTGATTGGTATTTTTATTGGCTGTGTTATTGCTCTGTCATTCTTACTTTTAAGAACAAACTCTAGAAGATAAAGTGAGCCTAACTGCCGTGGTTTGTTCATTAAAAGCTGCTACACAGCGTTTTGTGTCATATTTCCAATAAGCTGTGCTGCTTTTTGTTGCAAATATTGCTTGTCTGCAATTTTCCCAAATGTGTCATAAAAAGGCAAACAGAGCTGCAGCTAGTAAATTTAATGACATATCCGAGCACCAGTGGTTCAATATTATTGTTATCAGTATTGTTCAAGGCCTGCCAAGGCAGACTTTTACTGGGTTATTGGATTACTATTGTTCCCTTCCAACCTGTGGCAGGGTAAGATCAGACTCACGTTTAAATTCATCTGATGCACACAGTTTCAGTTCTTGGTTAAAATAAGTAAAAGAAGGAAGTTGGAGTTCCTAAATTTCTACTGGAATGAAATCAGATTTCCAAAAGTTTTTTTTGATTCAGGACATTGCCTTATTCATTTCTGGGAAAATTGCACTACTGAGTGCATACGGGGAAAAAAATGTTTTTGGGCCCACAGAGCATGTGTACCAAAGTCCTTTTCCAGCCAAACCAGCTGAGATTAGACTTCCTCTTGGCTCTGCACAATGGAATGGTTGTATACAAACATGAAACCAGACTGCCCATGAGTCACTGAAACACAATCATGTGTCACTTCATTTCCTGTGATTGTGTATGGAAAAATATCAAAGTATTAATAGTTGCAAAGCTTGCAAATTTTGTGTTCATGAGAACTCAACATGCAGCTGAGAGCGATGGGGAAACACGTAATTCACAGCCGTTTGTTCATAAATTAAGCATTGGACAATTGTGATTTTGACCTGATGGTGACGCTAAAAGAAAAGTCAGGAAGTCACCAAAGTTTTTAGACTTCATCCTGAGATGAACATAAATAGGTCAACCATGATGTTACTCATCCATGATCTCTGGATCCTGCCTGTGTGTACAGCAGTTCATGGCAATCAGTTGAAGAGCTGTTTAGGTATTTCCATCTTGATAACAGACCTCGCTGCTTGTGGCGGCCTGTAGGATGTGTCAGGAGGCCTCGGTGGAAGAAGCACACACGGTTACGCAGAGCAACTCCAATCCTCTCCTCAGGTTGTGCTTTTTTAGTTAAAATTGTATCCTACAAAAATCAGTCACCAATAAATTCAGTCTTTTATGCATCCCACACGGGGGGATTTATCTTTTTGATACAGCGTGTTTGCATTGTGTAAATAATTAGTCAGGCAGTCAACAACTTTCTTTGTTTGAGACTATTCATGCAGCTCATGTCTGTGTGTGACTGCACTGTACTGATATACTGTCGGCCCCATTGTGAATGCACTACACAGTGTTCATGCTGTTCTTTGTGAAATCATCTATTTTTGGCCAAAAGTTGAATCAAAAAACATCAGTGAACATTTTCTATCTGTAAACATCTGCTAAGATTTGAAGGCTGTGTTCTGATGGAGGGAGTTTCATGTATTGTAGTTTTGTGTGTGCAGGTTTTTTATTTCAAGCAAGAAGTACTTCAGCAGCTGATGTTACTGATTAGAACAGGAGCTAAGGAAGGAAGGAGCTAATCAGCAAAGTCACCTGCTGCTGCTGCTGTTTTACTGAAACTTCACGACTCCTCGATGGCACATGCTTACTGCAGGAGTGACAGGACACTGGGCTTCGTTCAGGCTGCAGGCGAACCGGCTTCGTCTCTCAAATCAAGACGAATCGTCCGGAGATTATTTGCATGTGATCAATTTGGAAACTCTCTGCATGGGTTGCTGTGGTAACAGCATATGCATCAGTAATGCCAAATGACAAAGACACCAATATAAGCAGACGGAGCGGGTGAACTGAGATGCATCTATAGAAATCTGTAAGAATCAGGTATTTGAAACCACGTGGTTTGGATCCAACTTGCAAAAACTGCATTTCATGCTTTTATTTTATATTCCAGTCTGAACGAGGTGCGTGTGTTTGCTGTTAACAACAAGGTGCCTGCACACTTGTATCTCCTGACTTTCATCACATTAAACATGAAGATGCAAAGTCCACTCACATCACATGCTGACTGCCCAGAAGTGCAATTAGCTAAGCATAAAATCGTCAGATCATTCCGGTGCTTCTGGTGGACTTTGTAAATGTTTAGCTCTTGTTTGCGTGTTAAATAATAATGTCTGTCTCCTCTATGTACAACATTTAGTACACATCTGACCTGCACACACACACACACAGCTCAGCCTGGACTTGTGCTTGATTTCGGCCAGTATAAATAAACATGGTTTGGGGAACAGACGGATATTGAGTACTGTATCAACAGCTCGTTCTTTCACAGACATGTGGCACTCAGGGCCAGTCCTGTGTTTGTAGGAATTTTGTCTACATTGGTCCATATTTGCACTTTATGTCCTGTACCCACATACAGTGCCAATGCAGGGAGTAATGTTTGCTGTGCTGCATATGTAATGAGGCAGAGAGAGAGGTTAGATTTGCATGCATCAGGCTTTCATGCAGGAGACTTGAGTTTGCGTCCCATCCCATCTCAGGCCTGAAGGAAACATTTGTCAACCACTTTCCCTAAACCCAATCAACCCATAGTTGATTTGCCTTTTCTTTCTCCTGCTTTACAGAGAACTGCCTTCCATGGTGCAGATTTTTTTTTTTTAATTAAGCTTATTTTATTTTTATCAGAAGCAGATGGAGCCTAAAAATGTGTATCCAACTTATCTGTGTGTCGAGTTCATGTCGTGTGAGAAAGTAATAATTTGTCTGCAGCTGCCATTATTGGCACCGGCAAACGTGCAAATGTGAACAAATCTGTAAATGTGTTTGGTTGATGTCGTGTGCATGTGGAAGCACAGCTCTCTGAATTAGGACTGTCAATCAAAAAGTCAAGTTGGAACAAATTCGAAACACACGCACACATGCATATGTGAAGGGTAATGTGAGTGAGTGTGAAATGCAGTGGGCTGTGACTGTTACAGGGACTGTGATCCATCCGCTGCTGGTTGGTATAGTTATATTTTCCTCTGCAGTCACACAGTAACTGCATTAACTAAAGCAGCTTTTTTAGCTTCATCTCGGTTTGCTTGGCGTAGATCATTGATCACCAGGACACTGAAGACTGTCCTCAAACTGTTTCAATCCAAGATGTCCAGTCTTTGAGGACAACAGATAATGTAGATCAAATATTTACTGTAATTGAACTCATGTCCAAGTTTCGATCAACAATGTGGCAAAGTGTTTTATGACGTCCCGTTATTGCAGCCATGCAATATTCATAATGCAAGAAGTTCTGATAACCGCCAACTCGACACTTATCTCCCCTTCATTTAAATAGTCAGTTGTCAATAAAGATGAATAGATGAGAAAGGCTTTGATGCAAGCAGAACTGATTATTCATACGGAGGAAGTTGAACTTCCTGTTTGATTACAGAAGAGACTGCCCCAAAAGTTTCATTTCCATTTTATCTGAACGTACCAAACTACGGTGTGAGGTTCAATGCTTAATAAAATACCTATATGTTGATTTCTTTCACATTATTTGCACTGGAAGTTGTGTATTGTTGTGTGTTGGACTGCTTTCTCCGTAATCGACATCACTTGTAGCGTATGCCACATATGCCATAAGACCACAGCTGGACTAGAAATCTCCAGAAATGTTGGGACCTCCTCAGATTTACGCTGTGAATCAAAGCGTCTAGGTTGGGAGCTGTTGGTATACCTGGCAGCGTTGTGCTTGCAGGCTGAAGGTGTGGCAGGTGTGTGATATGAGAGAGCTTTCATTTGTTGGCACCAGCAGTCTCTGTGCTTCATTTCGATAGCCGTGCTGAAGTGGTTTATTTATTCAAACCATGCGGCCATGGTCACAACTGTGACATTTACTCTGTCCCTGATGATACTAAACTATTTAAAAACAGATAGTGAGAAAAGCCTTGAATATATAGATATATATAAATATATAGTTTGTCTCAAATTGTCCATTAGGAATTAAGTGAGAACTGGGACTTATATCTGCTCCAATTTCAAGGCTGCCACTTTTATTTAGGCCCCCTGTGCTGTTATCTTGATTCTGGCATTTTGTTTTAATGAAACTTTGGATGCTACAAGTTAGCGCGCAGCATCAATCACCTCAATTAGGCAAGAGGGAGCTTCGGTTATAGTGTGTGCATCCTTTATTCCTCTGCGCTTGTGTGTCTTCGGAGGCTGCGAAGAGTTACCTTTTAGAATAAAGTGAAAGTGAAAATGCTCTACATCCTGGTGTCCTATATTCAGTTCTTTGGCATACATATGTGCTGCTTTAGAGTTCTTACACTTCTGCAAATGTTGTAGATGCTAAATTTGCCCGTCTGGATGTTGTCGTTGTAATTTCTGCTGTAATTTTTCTCCTTGCACCGCACGCATCTTTTCTGTTTTCATCCCTTTCTCTTGTGCTACAGTTAGCCAAGGCCGTTCAGCAGAAAGGAGGCCCGAGCGCGATGTAAGATTGTCAGACCTGTCTGCCATCTGCAAAGAGGCTTGTCACAATCTGTTCCCTCAGCCATATATCTGGCTTCCTCCTGCAAATGGCTGAATCCTTTCCTGTGTTATCCACCAGCAGGGTCTCCTGAAGGTCTTGTGAAGGAGGCAGCAGCGGGTCTACAGAAGAGTTTGTGGATGAAAAGTGTCTGTGAGAGAGGAGGAGGATAGAGGTGTGTGTGTGTCTGTGTGTTAAAAGAGATGAAGGGATTGCTGCCAAGCTGATGTCAGCATTAGGACTTAATCTAGCAGCCATTGACAGTTTTGGCTGCCAACACTTCTGATCACTGGATCATTTGACACAAATAAGGTGTGTAATCATAAAAATTTCACAGCTGACACATTTTTGATTTATGGTTTTAATTTTGGCTAATGTGTCAGAACACCATCAACAGAAAAACAACAATAGCTCGGTGTTAGTGAGCCCTCCACGCCCCCAACAGACTGCGACATCACTCCAGAGTGACTCTTAAGAGGGATGGCAGACTCTACTGTGGTAAACGTGGACAGATGTACACGTGTATTTGTTCTGATTAGATAAGTTATGATAAAAAAAAAATAAACAGCCAAACATGAACCAGGTCACCAACAGCTAATATCACTGACTAGTCCAGCAGCAGTCAGCCCAGCTCGGCGTCTGTCTTTCAGCCTTTTATTTCACCAAGCTCTCACCAACCACTAAAAGTCAGACCCAGATTTACTCTTCTTGTTGGTCGTTGGTCTCCTTTTCTCTTCGCACAACTCAAACACAGGAGAAATACTCTATATAATCAGTGTAAACCACGATGTCACTCCTCTTCATTTTTTGACCAGAGTCAAGTCGATATCGTTCTTGCCTAAATTGTTGGAGGTCATCGCCCTCAGTTTCTCTCAGCGTTTTGGGCAACACTTCCTTCTCTTCCTTGCCAACAGTTAGATGAGAGGTTCAATATCACACTCATATCTGTCCGGTAAATATGAATTTGAAGCCAGGAGATGGCTTTGCTCCATTTGCTTCATTAGGCTGATACGAGGGCAATTAGATGTGTTTACAGCATTTTTATTACTCCCCCAAGTCACCAAGAAGTCAGTTAATGCAGTTGTGTATCATTACTTATACTGAAAGAATTATGTGTGAGACCTGTCTTATATAATCTGAATGATAAAGACAAAGAATAATCTGGTACAGGGTCAGTGAATTAATTTAATATCTATAGAGAAACAGTTTAATCATTTTGAGGACATCGCTGGCGTTCTCCACAGATTTGAAACCTTTGGGAGAGACTTAGTTGCGTAAGTTGATGAAAGTATGATCCACTAGAACAAAAGAATTACACCAGGAGATTGTTAATCTAAGTGGTAGGTCACTGCAAATGATGAATTGACCCACTACGGCCTTAATACCTTTTTTGACATTGGATCCCATGGTGACACTGCAGCTGTGTCCCAGTTCCAACCCATAAAGTATGCGCTATATATTAATCTGCAAATGTTTTGGCAGTTAAATCATCTGCTATAAATTAGAGCAAAAAGAAAATGATATTCAGGATGCATCCGATGTCAAACTCTGCCTTTGGAGCGTTGCTGGCAGGGTAACATTTAGCGGAGGGGGGGTAAGGTCCAGGAACATTTCAAGAAACAATCACAACGTTTTTTTTTTCCAGTGTGCATTGCATTGTGGGATCATTGTGTCCATCAAAGCATGCTCGATTTACGCTCATGATTTAAGAAGAATACTGAAATCTTTGAGGAAGATTTACACCCAATTTTGAGTACACAGTAAGGAATCAGGACACGGCTCAGATTTGTCTTTCAGGTCCCACGCCGAAAAGGTTTTGGGAGGTTTCATTCCCTCTAATTAAAATGGGTACCATGCCGCAGTTCCCAAACGTGCACTACCAGACATTTGCCCGAAGCACTAAGAAGGATTGTTACATAGCAGGAGCTCTGTTTTCCACTTTGCCAGATGACACCTCTGAGAATGTCCAGGAAAAAAAGCATTTTGTCAGGCTTATATTTTACCGGCACATAACCCAATAACCCTACTAATGCACTCTTGGCCTGTGATTTGTTCTCGTTTGTCGGTGCAGAAAGTGCAAGGGTAAACACGGTGCTGAAACACGAGCCTGGCAGAGGTGGAGGAGCTGCATCGGCTGCTGCCCTCCACAACCTCCCATCAGAGAGGGCGGACAGGCCTGAGGAGAGATAATTAGTGCTCCCCTCATTGATTTGTGTAGATTAATGTACTTAAAAAAAAGGTTTCTATTTTTGCTTGCTGGCAGTGGCACACTGTCAAGTTGTTCAAGCATAAACATCCAGCATCAAAAGGTGTCCTCTCCAACAGCCAACAGACAGGATTTGCTGCATTGATCTAATAAAGCACACTGTCAGTCATTTTTTCAGACGTGTTTGTAGGTTCGGATACATAAATGGATGAGGCTGGATGGTGGTAATATTGTACTTGAGCTCCTTTTTCTCTGCTGTCACCATCTGTGCTGTGAATCTCTCATTGCTGTAGTGTTTCTGCACCGCTCCTGGCAGTCAGAGACCATCTGTCAATCAGTGTGGGTGCGATACTCTGACGTCTCCTTTCTTGGATTTCATCTGCTGATGAAGTTTCTCTCTTTGCAGCTGGCGCTCCTTACTCTCTCTCTCTCTCTGCAGTTCTCTTCATTCTCAACAAATGGGAAATGCATGTGCACCGGACCATTATTCACACATGTATGAGACTTAGCCGCTTGTTTTCTCCAGGTAAGGAGGGTTCATACCTGTATCATACAGCGCAGTTTCTAAATATTGGAAGAGTAATGTATTTTTTATTGTTGTGGCTCGCTCCGCAGACCAGGATGTTAAATATTAAACGAAACAACGATTAAAGTGGTTAAAGTGCCGACTTCAACTTTGAGTGTCACTAAAAATCAGATGAACAATGTTCAGAGCTGTAGCTAGTTTAAAGGTCCGGTGTGTAGGATCACACCAGTGCTGCAGGGTTCGTTTTTCCTCGGATAGTCTGATTCATTTGGGCAGGTGTGAGAGCTCATCCGAGCTCTGGTCCTGGTTCGGTTCACTTACAGTGGGAAAGCAAACAAACTATCGTGCAAACCAAAGATCAGAAAGCCAATCGATGAGCCCAGTTTTCTTCCTGGTGCTTTTTTTCTTCCTAGTCAGTGATTGTTTCGGGTAATACCGCCCCTAATTTGACAGCATTCCCTGCCAAATTGAACCGAGTCCCCCACACTACCCTCGTGTAGCAACATTAATGTCATCTAACCTTGTAGTTGTTGATTTCAACCACCTTGCCTCATCCTCTCCTTGTAGGCATAAAGGAGAAGTTAAGGAGGTTACGAAATGTGAGTATCTAGAGCCAGCGTTCAGTTTGTCCTTTCTGGGCTAGAGAAACTTGGCGGTTCAATATGGCGGAGCACGTGGAAGAGGACCTGCAATGCATGAAAGTCTCATTTGAAGCTAACAAAAACATAATAATTGGTATCTTCAGGTGATTATACACCAACAAAAACAACATGAATATTGTACTCAACTTTAAAAGAAGAACATATTAACCAGACAAAAGGCTCTACTACTGTGGACTACAGGTGCAGTTTTTGGAAATTTACTACAAAAATACAATATTTAGAAACATATATGTATACATACTTTTAAAAAGTATACAGCTACCCAACATCCTCTTCCTCTGTGCAGATCTTACCCAGCAACAGTCAGATTAATGGGCCAGAATCAAAACTGTGCCAGTTAAAATATTTAAAGATTACATAATAACATTAAATTAATAGTTTATTAGGTGTCAAATCTTTTGCAGTGACTGTTCGAAGTCTACAACCAACCCACCGACATCCACAGACAGTTATCTGTTATCCCTGCGATCCTTTGCCAGGTCTAAAACTGCAGCTCTCTTTGCCTTCTGCTTTTTTCTGGGTCATTTCGGTCCTCGCAAGTGCACAATCAGTTTCATTGAGATAAGATGAATAACTTGGCCCGTCAGTAGGTTCAAGATAATCTGCTGAATTGTCCTAAAAAGAGGCTAAGAGTCTTTAAAACTGAGTGTCAGCACTTTAACCACACAGCCGTTGTGCTGGAGTTAAAATGAGTGGAAAATGTGCCTCAGTCCCAATCTACTGCACTGGAAGTCTCTGCATGACATTTAATCGTGTGGAATGTTGCATTTTAAGATCAGAATAATGGAAGCCTTATGTCAAACTTAGTGTCTGTGTGTTTGTCCACTCAACACTGGAGAAATTACACCTGATCATATCACACGGCATTAAATTTCTGCTCCCGGTGACCCTTGCCTCCTCTCTCGCCCTTCGCTTTGTGTCCAGAGAGCCATGCAAACAGCAACACACATCTTCACAAAGCCCTCCTAAGTGCCAACAGGCTTGGGTTTGTTTATCTGGGGCCTGGCAGGTTGGATGTCCAACAGTTTTCCTGCAATGTGGAGCGTCACTGTCAAATTACATTCATAAATAGATTTTGGCTCGACGCTGGCACCACCCTATCATCGAGTCCCCGAGTCCTGGCTGGAATCTGCCATATATGTCTGAAAGAGTTTGGGAGTCCTGCCTTAGCTGACGGGGCACAGCGGATGTTCCCTGCACCCTGTGGAACTGGATTTGTGTGGAGGTTGCTTCAAGTACATGGATTTGGGATTTTTGCCCGACAAAAGATGGAAACAGTAACTGCAGAAAGAGTTTGTAAAGAGTTTGGGGATAATAATAAGTTTTGATTTGACTATTTTAAAGCAACATCCTTTTTCTTGAATTATCCAGGGTCGGGTCATGGTGGCAGCAGAATTAGCAGGGCTCTCCAGACATCCCTCTTCCCATTCCAGGGCGTTCCCAGATAAGATGGCCATACATTAAATACATTTAAACATGTTTTAGCCACAAATCATGTTAGCCCCAGAGGCTATAGCAGGTTTACTAGGTAGGCTATTGTTTCCTTTTACTCATTTAGCAAGCGCTAGGCTATTTATTCTGAGATGTATCTTGATCAGCCTTCTAAATATCAAATTAGAGAAGAGACTAACTCCTGATATTCACATAAAGGAAGTTTGTGATACATTTGGGTACCTAGCCTGACACTGTGCTAATAAACTAAATTCCCAATTAATATTTTGTTATTATGTTTTATTATGTTCCGCCTACATTAACTGTCTTGCTTTACAATGCCGGTCACTGTGCTTTGGCTTCGTTTTGAGATCCGTCTAGTTGACATTTTGCGTAGAGAGGCAGCATTCATTATCACACACAGCCATTTTCTGTGCTTTAAAATATTTTATTTCCGCCACCGTAGAAATGAGCTAATGGTTTTCCAGCGGCAGCGGATGGCATTTATCATTTTCTTTGTCAAATTCAGTTATTCTTCACCTAAAACTTCCAGTAGGATTCATCAGTCATGCCCACAGAGAGGTATTAGTCAGGTTCCAGGTCTGGCTGTTATGGAAAGGTCAGGAGATTTGTCTCCTCCTCAAGTGTATTTTCCTCTTCTGTGGTTTTCTGAGGAACAGTGAGCTGTGATGTTAAAGCCGGTCCCAGCCTCCACTCCATCATGGCAGACATCTCAATCCGTTTCCACTGTTAGCCTTTTATACCACGTTTACAGCAGCACAGATTTTCAATACCGATCAGTCACTGCTCCTTTCCCCTTCATTCATCACTACCTCCTTCCTGCTATTTTTCTCTTCCCTCCTCATCCTTTTCTCCTTTACAGCTACCTGCCATCACTCCCTGCTTTCCTACAATGCTTCCCTATTCCTCTCTCCGGTAGCAAACCAGTCCATCTACCTCTCCCTCAGCTCTGCCTCGCGCCTTCTTTAGCCCTCCTTCTTCTTTCCCACTCTCATTTTCTCCTCCCCCTCCCCTCACTCCCTTTCAGCTTTTCATCATTTGTTGAAGGGCTGAGCGCGGCCGGATGCTGGTAATCTGGCGCTCTGATTGCATAGGACATGCATGAATGCTACCAAACCTTGTTCCCAATATCCTCTCACTTTGAGTCATGACTTTAATCATTGCTAATGGAGGGTGATGAATACCTGGGACCAGTTGAGTATTTTATGAATTGCATCGAGGCGGAAATTGGGCTTCCTTGTTTTCATATGTGGTGACTACAAGGTTTGGTTTAATGTAAAACCCAAAGGCACTGTTAGTGATACTTGAATATTTTTATTGAAATTGTGAGATATAGTATTGAAAACTGGCTTTAAATCTCTTCTTTGGGGTGTGACTGTAACCTTTCAGGCGGTAGCATGTGGAAACGTCGACCTTTCACGTGGCTGAGAGGGTTGTTACTTAGAAATAAAACTGCAGTTTCTGCCACTAGAAACAGTAGTTTGACCAAATAATACAAACTTAAACGAGTGAAGATTCAGATCTTATTTTTATGCCTCCTTAATTATTTTGTGGTTGACAGTCTTGCCTTCTGTTTTCTACTTAGCAACATCACAGTTTTTTTTTTTTTATTTTGCTTCCACTCGGGTCTCAAAATGACAAAACAAAGAGTCAGATTTAGAAATGAGAATGTGCAACAGGGTAAAGATATCTTGTAAATTCATACAAGAACTCTGGTATACAACAACTTTGACCAGGCTGAAATGGGACTGTATGAAAGTTGCAGATTTGTTCAAATGGGCATGTGCATATATCTCAAATGCGGCTGAACAAAACAAAGCAGGGATAAAACTCGCGGCCTGTTGTGTGTCTTCAGATGCAAACTTTAAGATGCCGCCTGTTGCATTTTCCACAGCCTGAACTTTTATTGAAAAAAGATGCAAAACTGGGTGATTGTGATTGGTGAAAACTGCCTCGTTGACGTGAACCGTGTACTGTAGTCTACTTGTAACAGAGCACACAGAGAATGTGGCGTGTCTTTGGCAGGATGTGATGTTCAGGTTGTTGAAGGGTGCACTGTGCCCTGACACAGGTGATGGCATAAAATATTTCCTGAATGATCAATGACAGTATAGCAGACTCTTCTCTGTTCAATGTGATGTGGCTGTTTCTTCTTTTAACCTTACCGCACAAACATCATTTTGGAAGTTGAGGGGAGAGAAGATCCCGTGCCGTAAAACCAAACGGAAGCATCCGCCATTTTAATGGTTAAGCAGCTTGTGTTCAGCCTCTGCAGACTCAACACTCAGTGCAACCACATTAACCACTGCTAAATGAATAACTAGCCCACTTATGAAAGCAGCAACTGCATTAACCTTAACTGAATTAGGCGACCGTGGCTGCCTGGTTCTGATGTTATGTAGTGGCAGTGGTGCATCTGCAACAGTCATGTCCTCTGTGCTGCAGAAAGTTTTTCATTTAATCTTTCACTGACATGGAAGAATCTTTTGTTGTTGCACACTGGGTGTCACTTCCTGTTTTCAAATCCGTTAACCACATCCTGCAGCAGTGTTGCCACAGCCCCCCATTCGAGGTTGTTGTGTGTGTTATAGACCATAAAAAATGTCTATAACAATCTTACCTTACCGACTTCAGGTAACCCGAGTCATTTACAGCAGATCAGATAATTTGGCTGCTTGATTTTTTTCTTAAGCATGACTTGTCTTTGTGGTTGATTCCTACCTTTCCTGTTCCATTGCTTGTTTCCGCTGAGTTCATCATGTCACTCCAAGTACTGCTGAGCCATCGAGGCGCCTTAACTGACACCTTGAACAGAAACTTTGAGTAAAAGTTGTGCCTTGTACTGTCAGCATCCACTCAGCTCCAGCATAGCAGATTAAAGATGGTACATACTCCTGGAGAATTTAAAAAATAATGACGTGACGTCTCCTTTAAAATCTTTCCAAACTAGATAACTGCTGCTGCTGATTGCACAAACTCTCTTACATGGCTGCATACAGAGAAACAAATTAAGCAGTTGTTTCTTTGCCTGTGGCTCCAGCATCAAATTCTGCACACTGTGTGGTTTATCTGAGATGAACATCTTGATATCCTCTCCCTCCGCTGTCTCCAGCCCCCTCTTCCCTTAAGATGCTTCTGCTTAGTGATTAGCGGCTTAAAATACACCATTGTGTGAACTTTACCCATTCTACAGCAGAATCAGTCAGTCGTACAGGTGATTAAAATGAGACTGACAGATGTGCAGTGATTTCTGTGCTGCACCAGTCCCTGCTCCCCATTAGTTTATTTATTACCTTGATCTGATATGGGCTATTTAAAGTCATCACCCAATTATATATGCTCTTTTTGTTGGTGGCCCTGCAGCACTGGAGTGTGTATTTATTTATTGCCTGCCTCAATCCCAGCACACGAAAACACACGCTCTGGCTGAAAGTTCAGTTCAAAATCATATGCATTCATTTTTAATTAAAATCTAAACTCGGCTATTTTGCTGCAGAACATTTTATATTCCCCGGGGAAACTAAAGAGTACAATGTTTAATTCATTTTTCCATCAGCCTTGAGATTGTTTGTCTTCACAGATTTTCTACCTGACCTGAACTTCTCTGAATGTTTTTACTTCTTCTGTTTGGAAGTTAATGCATTTCTCCAAGGTCCACTGAATACGGTATTAACTTGTATTAACCGTCAGTGGTTATGTTTGTGAAAAATGCACATTATTTGCCTGGTTTGTTCAGAACATTTTCGATGCGCAATTGATCAGTAACAACCAAGCAGTAGTTTTACTGAGTGACGTGTTTTGGAACAGTTGTTCACCAATAGATAAAGGCAACATCTTTATACCCACGCTGTAACGGAGCTGGTTAGAAATCCAAAGTTATCAAGTTGGCCTTTGTAAAGAGAAAGTCACTGTAGCAACCCATCCTGTCACAAGCTAAAACAATCATACTGGGCCAAGTGATATTAAATTTAACTGGCAGAGTTTATATGTTTCCATGGAGAAAATATTTCAGTTTACAGTAAATGGAGAATCAAAGTATGCCAACCTAAAGTGATCGTGTCTTTTTTGGTATTTTCAGGTATTCTTCACGGTTCACTATTTTAGCTTCCTGTGCACTCACTGATTACTGTACAAAAGCACAACTATAATCCATGAATTTGGTGAAACTGGATCATATTTTATACTGAATATATTTGCTGGTTTTTCCCCTGCGGCTGCTCGACTTCAGCTCTGTGATTTACAGAGTTCCCTGATGGACAGATAGCTTTAGCCTAAAATCTTGCTAAAGCAGCTAACTGCTAATTAACTGCTGCCAAACTGAATCTGCTGTTAGCAGGCAAAAGAACCGGGCCACCGCCTCTGAGACCTCCGAACAGGGAATTATGCTACACTACGGAGGTGATTTACAGACTTTAGTGATGGAGTGATTGCTATGTAGTGAACTGTTAACTGTTCTGTCTGAAGCAAAGAGCGCTCTGCTGTTTGAGGTTCCCATGAAATGGAAAGCATCAAGTGTCAGGTCGTATTGACCATATTTTTCATCTTTGTTGACTTTTTACTCTTCTGTCAACATTAGCAAGGTGTTAGCTTCTTCAGTAATCAGCTTGTTGAGCTTGAGTACAGCTTGTTCTTTGTTAGGTATGCAACAGTCACACCCAGCAGTCACTGGGTTTAACTCTGTAGTAACAACTCATTTAACAGCTTCTTTATGTGCAGCAACACGGTTTGAATTATGAACTTCTGGTTTCCAAATTAGCCTTTGCTGCTAATAATTGTTCAACTTTTCAATGCAACACATGGGCAGACAACAAACAAACACAAAGTAGTATCAAAATAATTTCATGACAACAAAAAAGATCCGAAAGAGATAAAAACAAGTGAACGGGAGGAACCAGTCAGTCTTGAATGCGGTGGATGAATGAAATGTACAGTATGACTCCAAACGTCATAAAGCAAAGTGTGAGCAACCCTGCCAAACAATGTATAGGTGTGTCCCATCCTGCTGTATAATCTCTTAATTGGGCTGCAGCCCTGCATACATCAAGCAAAGCAACAGCAGGGTGAACCGTGAAGAGGAGCTGCCAGATGATGCTAACATTAGCAGAATATGGATAACATATTTGATGTTTTGTGATTGAGGTTACCCCGATAAATCACACACACACACACCGCAAACAAAATGAATTCAGTACATTTAATTGTTAATTGATTCATTGCACATTTGCTCAAGTGCAGAGTCATACTCAATGTAAAGCTTTAAAAAATACAATCTCAGTCATCTCTGACGTGATTCTGAGTGCTTTCATGTTGACTTGTGTTTTTTGTTTTTTTCAAAATAAAATACGGTATATGACAGATAAACCTTTTTCTTTAGACTCGTATTCTTTGATAAATCTGTAAAGTAAACATTGAGAAACAGGGCAGCATAACTGGTCAACGTCAAAGATACTTTCATTCATAGTTAGGTAGTTTAACTGTCGACAGAATACATGTGCATTTCCCTTTTTGTCTGTGTCAACACAAATTGTGTCTTAACTTTTTATTTTTTTATATTTTCTAGAATGCGACATACTGTACTACCCTTCGAGAGGGGAGCCCTCATATTTACTGTAGCTTGAATTATCACCTTTCTGTTGGCACCTGAATTATCATAAACACCACTCTCGAGCAGTAGCACATTTGTGAATGCTCCACGTCACAGGTCCTCCCTTTCAGAAACAGCTCAACAGGTTTACGATACTTAACATTTTTCCTCAACTTAAAAAAATAGTTTGAATCATTGACTGTACACAATACCAAAAAACAATGTGCTTTTCCCCCATATAGCGTATAGTGCTGAGTTCGACATGCCCTCCTCCGGCTTTAGTTACAGTGCGCCCATCTCCCTTTTTTTTTGAGGCGGGTGGTCGTCACAGGATGCATCAAGGAGGCCTCTCTCCGTGAAACTTTCGGTGTCTGTACCTGCCATTCTTTTCCTTGGCCATGTTGATACAGGCATTGTGCTTGTTGCTCTGCAAGTGGTTCCAGTACTTGATGAGTTCGTTGGGATGGAACTGATGGGATGTGATCAGGTGGCTGTACTTACAACTGGAGTAAGACACCCGCCAATGGTTGAAGAGGAACTCATTGGGAGGGGGCGCGGGGTCGATGCGTAGCTTCGCCAGACAGATCCCGACGTAAACGTCCTCCAGGTGCAGCCTGCGTATGCTGAGAGAAGCCTGGTAGATCAGCTCGGCCATGTCCCCTGAGAACACGTACCCCGTGCCGGAGCAGAATATCGGGTAGCGCTCGCTTGGGTACAGCTCCGGCGGCATGTACCACTTGCTGTCCTTGTTCCGGTTTGGTGCATAGCCCCTCATCAGGTAGCCAGTGAAGTACCTCTGCTTGGGAGGCAGCTCTGGCTTCAGCAGCTTTTGGATGAGATACTCCGTATTGACAAACATGTCGCTGTCTGTCTTCATCACATAGGAGGCATGCGGGCAGTAGGTGGCCACCCAGTTCATGCCCATCAGGGTTTTGATGGTCAGGTTGTAGTAGGTGTCCTGATAGTCCTGTTGGATGATGTCATGGTGAACACGGCTCTCCTCTTCTATGCTGCTCTGGAGGCTGTCTGAGCTCTTTCCTGTGCCAAGCAGGAAAAGACGGACAAACCCTAGTCCCATTGCTACGCTTTCATTCCCCCATGTCTGCCGGATGGCGTTGCGGGCTTCGGCTTGGCTGGGTTCTGCAGCAATTAGAAGGATGAGGAATGGAGTGCTGTCCTTACACTTGAAGGGCTCGTTCAGGATGTACCGGTAGGGTTGAGCGCTGAGCCTCCCCCCCACACCCATCTCCTTCTGTAAACTGTTGTTAGTGCTCATGGAGTCCCCAAGCCCCATTACGCCCATTTTGGCTCCACCCCCTGCTGCCTCCCCTGCTGCCCCGTCCACTTGCTGAGAGCTGAGGTTTAGCAAAGGCTTTGGTGCTACATACCCTGTCTCCCTCCACAGGCTCCTCAAGGAGTTGCTCTGGTTGGCTTCTCCCTTGGGGCTGCGGAAGCCCCTCACGGTGTAGGCCAGTGGATTCTCCCGGGGCCCGCTGCGTCCCGGCAGCCAGTCCTGGTGGCTGAAAAATAAGAAGAGGGTGAACAGAAGAGCCAACGAGAGGAGGCCGGCCACATGGGTCCGGAAGAGGGAACGCTTGACGGTCCAGGTCATCTTGATGGGACAACAGTGCCGCCGTCTCCACTGCATGGTGCAGATCGGGGTTGCAGGAGGCTGCTGCTGCTCGAGAATGGGCGGCGGCGGCGGTCACATACAATCACCTCAAACATGTGGTTGCCAACAGTCAGAGGGTTATCTGAGCTGGCAGATGGGTTGGAGTGAGCCTCCTGGTGGAGTCAGGGGGATGTTTGAGCCCCTTAGTGCAGCTTGGAACAGGGTTAAAAGGGCTCCTGATGGAGCTAGGAAGGCGATGATTCTCTGGCCATGGAGGCTTCTCCCTGGCGTTTCTTTGGCACTGTAGACAAACAAAAGATCATGCTCTATGTCTTGTCTCCTTCAGGATATGATAAGGGTCACCTCCTCTGTGTTTTCTCTCTCTAATCTGGAAACAGAAAAAAACAGAGAAAGTCTTGGTAGTTGTTCAAAAAGCATCGCATATCCACTGACACAAACCACATGTCAATTGTCCGAGTTGCTGCTGTGTTTCTTCTTATTTCTTAATCATTTTGTTTATGGTTTGTTTTGACACACTCGTTCTGGTTCTGAATTAATTTCTTGCAGATGCAAAAAGCCCCAATTAGTGCTTTCTGTGGATGCGGTGCCCGCTATAGTAAATGGCACTTTTGGTAAGCTGACTTAACGTTTTGAAAGGGAGAAGCTGAATCAATATGACAGTGTTGTAGCATCTTTGATTGGACAGGAATGGGGAACACAGAAGGCTCAGGGGAGGCAGCTTTGTGAAGGAAGGAAAATGGGAGATTTAGAGAATTCTGTGAAGAACGGGTCAGTGACAGAAGGGAAGATTGCTGCTCTCAAAGTGACTCTGCATCTGTACTGCTGAAAAAAAGACCCCAGCCAGATGTGTGCCTACTGCTGAGCTACGGTATAATACATCTTTTCAGAATAAATCAATCTAACAGTAAACACGATGGAATAAATGATCACATCTTCCTATTACTCTACACAATGACAGAAAACAAGAACATTTCCAAGATAATCACAAACTCATCTTACAGTTAAACCATCTAAAAATAGTAAAGAACAGAAAATATGGAGTTCTTTGTGGAAAATATGAGCCGGCTGTCTAGTGCCGGGCATGGTGAGATGGTAGTTGCTTCTTGCATGTCATTATTCAGCTTAATGCCTCGGGCGTAAGTATAAATTGCAGGTTTGCTCAACGTGGTGCCGGCTAACGCTACACTGAGCCGCTTGGGCGAGTGAGTGCCATCAGCCCCCCACCGCGCATCGACAGCTAGGGAGGAGATGCATCTGTCAAAATGAGTTTTCAGGGTCCAGCAGGCAGTGGCGTTGAAGCCTGTGCCAGCCTCTGGCGATAACAGCCTTCACCCACAATTCACCTTCCACCTTCAGCTTATCAATGCTGCCTACTGTGTAGGTGAGACCACCCAGGATGCTCAATCTTTCGGCCACGAACACAGGAGGTACAAGAGACATGCGCATGCACATACACAGGCAGGCGTTCAGCTGCTCAGACAGAATGTGATGTGACTGACTGCATCTGTTGCCCACGGGGAGCTGTGCACAGAGGGAGGCACAAAGGCGATCACAGGCTGATTCTATGATTTTCAACACCTCCGACATTAGCCAACTTAAAAATGTTACGAGCTGAATTATTCATCATGAGTTAAGCACCGCATTAGTCAACCATTTGTGCCTCACCCCGGCTTGGTAGCTCCTTTACTATGAGGACGCAATGCAATAACACAGCTATAAGGTTTGTGTTTAAATTTCTTTATTTCGTCAGTGTAAAGTCAGAAATGAATGATTGAATGATTAAAAATATCGACAAATTTATGAAATCAGGTGTCAGAATCAGGTAGAAATGAATTCCTCTGAAGGTGCTGAAGCCCAGAAATCTCTTGCACAGACTTTAAATGCCATCCCAATTTAGCAGTATAATCTTAAATTCAGGTATCTTTACTCGATGGCTGCAGCTCACCTCGAGGTCTACGTCAGTTAGCTAAGGCGAGCTAGCTACCTACTACCAGCCAAAAAAACATAATTCATGGTTGCTATTTTGGAAACCATAAAACCTGTGTCATCTCAGTCCAAGCTGTCGATACCAAAGTGACGAGAGAGTCAAGGACGTGACAGGATATGTTGGTACCTTTTACAATGCCAGTTTGAGGTTGGTCATCAACTGCAGCAGTTAAATTCCTTTGGTTATATTTAGGTGAATCATGGGCAGCTGGACTTGGATGCATGAACCAAGTCCAGCTTCCCCTGGACTTCTGAAACAAAGACGACCTGGACGGCCGAGAACCCTCACAGACCACCTTGCTGACAAGTTTTGCTCATGAAGAGACGAAAAGATGCATAAAAACACAAAACTCAATGTGCATTACACATAATCACATGCACACCAAATACTGCACGCATATTTTTTTGCCTTCACAGAGCCACTAACACAAAGTCTAATGGAGAGGCGGCTTGGCGAAAACAAACACACCGCACACATAATAACTCTTGTGTGTATAGACTCACACAAAAGATGCATGTGCACATCACACATAATTATACCGAGACTAGACACATTCATCATCGTTGCTGTTGCACACGCACACCCACACCTACACACACACACACGCATACACACAATATGCCAGCAGAGACTTGCAGGTTGTACTCTAGACTCTAGTGAATATTAATGTAGCAGCAGTGCAAGTCTTGCACCCATCCTTCCTGAGTGTGTTAATTTACTGACTGCCTGTGTTTCCTTTTTGTTTATTTGCTCGCCTTTTAATAATCCGCGGATAACGAACACGACGTAGCATTCTGTTGTGCTAACGCTACATGCCGGTTAGTGTGAGGCTGATTTTTTTTTTTTTTTTCCTAAACTTCCGATTTTCAATCCCTGCTATGTTTGCTCATTCATCATGACAACTGGCAAGGAACACGATAACCTTTTCAGGCGAGTGTGCTTACCCAGCGCAAGCAATTACAGGAGAATGAGAGGGGCCAGGGCCGGCTTTGTTTTAAAGGTTAACATACTTTACATCGAAGCATATCCAGCGCTTGAGAGATTTCTGCTGTCAACTAAATGAACATCTAGTTACGTGAGCTCTGATGAAGTGTGCGCACAGAAAGAGGTGTGTACACACACACACAAATATGCATGTACACAGACACACAGTAAACGGTTGCCCCCACACACACACACAACACACCCCACCCACGACCACGACAGGTTGAGTGTTTTCGAAAGTAAAATGCCAGTTTCACCACGAGATCAGGCGTCCATTTTTTTTTTTTACTTCTTAGCAGTTCCATTTAATCTGCCAATGCCTCTCCTCGCTAATTCATTTTCTTGCCTCCCATCAATGTCACTTCTGTGCAAGCCAATTAGTTACACTAGCACTAATTAAAGCCCCAGCGATTCTGCAGCGGTCAATAATCAGAACGAAGGCTGGGGGGGTTGACACAGTGACATACTAGGCATACATTATGGTGTTGTCTCTGTCCCTGCGTCGACCACAAACTGAAGAGAGGAAATATCTTCTACAACGGGGTGTGGACGCTCACAGATAACAGTGGTTCCAGCCTGATCTGTTTTGGCCTATACTATATCCTGCATGCAAACACCAGCTGATGTTGACGACCTTCATTCAGTAAACACTGCAGACATTTTCCTCAAGTCAAAAAATACAGCTCCCATTTGTGGGCCGTTTAGAGCGGCTGCTCGCTGAAGTTAGAGGTTAAATCCTGCTTTATTGAAACAGGCGTGACTGATTATGTGGCTGAGTGAAGTCCCCCCCCGCCCGTTCTGTGTAATAACACTGCCTCGAAGCGACGGTCCTCATTCAAGCGCAAACATTTATGATTTATTTTAATGTTAAAGTGCGGTTGTAAGTGCGCGGCCTTCATCAGGCGAAAGAAAAAAAGCATGAATTCTCTGACAAAATGACACAGTAATGAAGAAACTGACTGCTGTGGGTGAGGAGGACCCGCGCTCCTTCAGTTCCAACTGTTATTAAAATTATTTTCTGAATTCATTTATTGTTTTTCCTACAAAGCATCAAAGAATATTGAAATATTCATTTTAATTTCCCAGATGCCAAATCAAAGTCAAAGAAGTTACCCTACATGGCCACTTGCCCACCTAGGGTAAAAAATATGCCAAAAATATAGATATGCCCAAAAATATGAGGAACATTTATTTCCAAATTAACAATTAGACAAATGCCTTACAGAACTTTTGACACTTCTTTCAACATTTCACGCACGTAACAAAAAATGTAAGAGTTAGGGTTACAGTAGGTCACAGCAATGTAACGTAGCCTGACATTCGCTCATTGGCTGCAGAAAGTCGAGCCAGGCAAGGGCAAGCCAGTGGAAGTGACCATAGATGGTTAGGAATTACTACAGAATATATTACCCAACAGAATAAAGTAGCTCCACCTTGTCTAATCTAATCTAATAAAAAAAGACTTAATGGAATATTTATATTCTCTATTTTTTTACTTAAAACATCGAAATACTTGTGTTGCCGTGTTTTCGGCTTATTTTGAGCCTTATCAGACACATATGTGGTTCCTGATGTCACAAAATGCGATGCAGCGGCGAGATATAGATGACTAACTTTCTCTATGTACTCACCAAAGTTTTCAGGAAGGTTGTGCTATCAGCGTCAACGTTGAAATGTTTTATAGGAAATGAAACTATTTCCATTTAGTCCTAATGTTGTAGCAAAGCAGAGTGCTGCGGCATCATCTCACTCCTGAAGGTTGTCCGTTTACTTCCTTGTAGTTTGGTGAGAATGCAACTATTACACTGAATACATAATACATACATATACAATACAGCCGGCAGAGGAGGAGGAGAAAGAGGTGTGTTTAATTATAGACTCTGCTCTGTTCTCAATCAAAAAGAACTGCCAATCAACCTCCCTTACAAAATATTTCTTCCTGCATTACTTTTGTTGGCAAGCAACACCTGAACTAGTTTCACTTGTGACTGACTTTTAAGAATTTCATATCTGTGTGTGTGCTCGAGGTCATGCTGGGCTCGTCTTAAAAAAAAAGAATCGTCTGGGGGAATTCAGTTCTGGGCTTTGTTCATTTGAAAAGTACTGCTGGAGAGTTCACAGCTCTCTCCTCTTTGCTGATGCGGTCTCATCTTAATCCCTGCCTGCCGTGGTCACTTTCCTCGCCTCTGTTCCACCTTCACTCACTCTCTCTCCCTCTCTCAACTGTATGTCATTTTCTGACTCTTGTTTACCACCTGAGTTCACAAAGAGTGCCAGGAAAACAAGTGAAATAGAAGCGAGGGGTTGCTGCTGCTCTTCCTAACTTCCACCGACTCACCGACAAAATCTTGCACAAATTGCTACGATTACTAAAACATGAGGGAGAGCTTATTTAACATGCTGTTACAGTATTTTTTCATGCAACCACTTAATTTATTTTTCGTTATTTCAGTGACTGTCCAACGATTTCTCCATTAAGTATTTGTGCTGTTTGATTAGCAATTCAAATTAATCATCCATTAACTTCAGCTATCTATTCAACTGTTTATCCAGCTAATTCTAACTCTGCTTGCACTCTCGAAGGCAACATGTGGCGTTCAGGTTCTCGCAGCTTATTACAACCATATGTTTCAAAAATGTATGTCCACGTGTTTTTTCAATTCTTCCCTGCTATGAGAGATAAGCTACATTCCAGACTGTTTGTGCCTTTATTTAAATAGCAGTTTGCATGTATTTATGAACAATAAAGTTTTTATTGCATTATATTTGGCTTGGATTATAAATTGTGTAACAGCTGCTTTGTTGAATCATGCAGATTAATCGACAGTTTCAGTCGTGCAGCTGTTCTGAAAGATCTGACTCAGAGATTTAGGCCACATCCCAAGTACAAGTAAAGTCTTTAAAACATTAAAATGATGTCCGGTTTTCATGCGAACACATCCACGATCTCAAGAAACAGCCTCATTAAAAACTCTAAGAAGGGATCAAATGTTTTTTTTTTCTTTTTTTTTACATTCAGTGAACCGACGCTTTTGAAAATGTGCCTCAAAAATGACTCAACTGGGATAGGACCGCTGGGAGAGGGAGGGTTGCGTTCTCGCTAAGTGTTGCACATCAGATGAGCGACACTGGACGGCCAGCTGTTTTTTTTTCCCATCACTAATGGTTGGTCAGATCTGGGCCATGCCGCTCGAGCCACCATCATCACACATCACCATATCTGACCGTTAAAGGGTCAGCTCATCCGAATTAACCCAAAAAGACCAAACATATTTTCTCGCTCAGCTCTTTCTGGCGGTGTCTAGCCGTGCACACGGGCTGATTTGTTCCTGTTTTGATCGTCAGTGAGACTTTTGTCTCCACCTCGATACAATGCAGAACCCAGTGACGCATCAGCGAAGAATTACAGGAACTTTGGCTCAGACACTGAGATGATCAGCAGCTATTTTGATCACTTATTATTTTATTTTTTTAACATCCTGAGGTTTAGCTTCCAGACTGTGAGATTTTCATGCTGTTTTTCATGATGGCAGCAAACCGACAGTGGACTTCGTTTTTCGGAAACTTTTCATCTTTTTCTGATTCTTTTTTGAGCAAACAACCAACTAATCATTTGAAATGAAAGTAGAAAACATTATTTAACCCAGACAAACCCCTTTCACCTGCACTGTGATGAAATGGAGGCAGAAATCTCAGAAAACTTCATCTTCATTGTTTTTTTCTGACTCTTTAACAAAGTAGAGAAATATATAACGTAGATGCAGAGTGCAACACTTGGATTCGTTTGTCCTTTCAGGCCGTAACAAAAAGGATCCAGCGGCCTCTTCTAACTGGACTCAAAAAAATACAAGAGACCTCTGGGAAATAAAGCTTTGGACAGCTCGGAGCTGCTGTAGCTGTAGTAAATATTATATGACAGTGATTTTCTTCCACTCTATACGAGTGATATCTATCCCTTCTCATCGTGCCGCTGCCAACTTTTTTACCACTGAATTGAATCCTAGCAGTATTTCTCTGCTTCTCTTCGTTAATGAAGCCCGGCTGCTTCGACTCTTTTCTGGGGTGGAGGGAGGGTGGAGGGGTTGTTGGTTCAGGCGCCACAGCAATAAATTATGAGGTGGTTTGAAAATTAGACCCTATTAAAGTTTCATAGTCTAGTGGGCAAAGTGAATGCCCAGATGATGAGCAGATTTTTACTTAAACATCCGTTTCATCAGTTAGCAGATATTCCTCAGCACGCAAAAGCTTCAGTGCCAAATAGTTGAGGCAGCTGGATGTGATCAAGTGGATAAAAAGCCCTGTTAATTGAGCTGGATCAATGGGAACTCCCTTGCCTTGCCTCTTGGCAGGTCCAGGAAGGGGTTTCCTAAAGTTAAATGAATACAGTATCCCCTGTTTTACCTTCTCTGATAGAGAGGAAGGGGGGTGACTCTGCTCTGGGCAAGGAGGAAGGAGCTATCATCAACATTCCTCCTTAGGGAGTGAGAGTAATAACAAAATGTATGTATTCTTCATGTTCAGCGGTGCACCTGTCTTAAACGCCTGCCCGACGGGCCCCTGGGTGTCACTGCAACATTTTAGGAAGCCACTGGGGGTCCAAAAAGTGCTGTGATGGAGAGGAGATGCAGGATGTTGGGACGCGCAGAGAAAGGGCATGGATGGGTGGATTGATGGATGGATGGACGGATACTAGTCAAGGCGGCTGAGAAAGGTGGTGTGGCTGGATGTAATGGAGAGGAGAGAGGAGGGCGGGGAAGGCTAAATGAATAATGAGGATGTGGAGAACTGATGAGACGTGCAGTGCTGCGTACCTCCTCCTCCTCATGCTGCTGCTGCTGCGGCGGCTCCTGACAGGGCTGCGGTCGGCTGACGGAGCGTGTGAACCCCGGTGCCTCTACCCGCCATCACCGCCTCCTCGGACGGGGAGACAATCTGTGTTTTAGTGGGTGTCCCCTTCTCCCGAGCTCCCTGTCCTCTAATCACACCGACACCTTTGGATGTGTTACGACCCACCACGTCCTCATCCCCACAGGCTCAACAAACCTGCAGGTTTTTGGTTCTCCTCCTCCTCCTTCTCCTCCTGCTGCTGCTGCTGCTGCGCCTCCTCTCTCTCCTGCTCCCCGTGTCGGTTAGAAACCACACTGTCCCCTCTTACTGTCCCCTCGCAACTGTTGTTGCCTGATCTTATCCCGGGTTATCTGCCCCTCCAGAGGTAAAAACACAGCATCCACACGCGCTTATCCGGAGCTCTGACCGAGCGGAGCTGCAGGAGTGCGGCTGGTCCTTCGCGATGCTCGGCGGGCTGATGTTCAGTGTCAGCGCGGTGAAAGCGATGGAGAAAAACACAGTAAAACACACAATATCCTCTCTTCTCCTACCTCTGAGTCCAATCACTGCCAAAACATGCTCCCCGAGTCCTGGAGGAAAAAACTAGTCGTTCACCTTCCTCTCCTTGTTTTTCTACTCTGCTCTCTTTCCTCCGCCTCGGACCGACCCCCCCTTGTCGGATTTCCCCAAACCGGGCAAGGCAGCTGCTGGCCCGGGCAGGCTGGATGTCAGACACCGCTACACTGACGGAACTCTAGCACGTCACTGCATTATTAGCGGACTATCCCACGTGACCAAGTTAGACGCTCGTGTTGCGTTCAAGGGGCGTGGGTGAACATTTCCCCCCTTCACACACACACACACACACACACACACACTGCCATGAAACACGCCCCAGCTCAAATGTGTTCCAGCACATATTGTGATGTGATGTTGGGTCTTGTTGCTGTTATTATTGGAACATCTTATCATTTACATTCACACCCACACACTGATGTGGATGGAGCTGATAACAGAAGCCGGATTCTGATCCGGCCGCGACTCTGGTTCAAAGTCAAAGTTTTTCTTGCCATTGGTTCCAGGTTTGCTGAAGGCGGGAATCTTTGAGGATCTGTAAATAAAATCATAAGGATCCAAGTTCATAGTGCTAATTATCCTGTACTATTGTGCAATGACTATAAAGTTTCTAATCTTCTAATGATGGTTACAACCATTTCAATGATGCATCACACCGCGCTGCACTGTCTACGTGCTCCATAGCTGCTTCTCATTGTCTGAGGCTTGGCCCTATGTGGGTTCAGTTTTCTGCCAACTGTGTGGTGACGGTTTCGAAGAATTGTATTTCCTGTTCTGACATGCCCCTGCGCACACATGCAGCTCTGTAAAAGTTTCCCTGGTGTCTGGTGTTGGAAAAAACGTGACACACGTCTCGTACAGAGCCCTGACCTCAACCGCCAGATCAGCTCCTTCAGGAGGAAGCAGAAGTTTGACTGTGAGTCGCTCAACGTCAGTAACCGTCTTTTTATGTGTGATGATTGTTCTCATATTAACTGTGTAGGTTTGGTTGATGATTGCAACCACTTTACCTCACCCTTTGGTAGCTACAAAAACATGCTGAACATCACATCTAGAGGCAGCGTTTGTCCATTCTGGGCTGACTCTATAAAAGAGGACCAGTATCTGTAGATAGACAAGACCCATTTTAAGACAACAGAAAGATCAAAGATTCTTATTTTCAGGTGATTATACATAAATGAGAACACATTCAGGTCCACGCGCAGTCTTCCACCTGAGAGCTGAAGTGGACAGTATTTCCAAATGCGAAAACACATTCCTCCCACTTTTCCAACGTCCACATGAACGCAGCATCACTCCTTGCTCTCCCTCCTCTCCTCTCCTCTCCTCTCCTCCTTCCTCCCAATCCCAGCCACCCTGCTCCCCCCACCCTCCAACCTCTGTGGGCGGAAAAGAAAGGGGATTTAACTCTGCGAGAGCACGGTGGCCAGCGGTTGTAACAGCTGGATCCGCCACCATCGTGCTCTTTGTTTAACGTCGCCTCTAATGTGTCTCACTGGACAGCACCATTTTAAAACACATCTTTTGCCCTGTTTGGTACATTAGTGATGCATCATTATGCACACATGATTACCAACTATATTTAGCATGCCTTCACATTTAGACTGACAAAAACAACAACAAAAAGACACTGGAGGTCGCTGACAGCACTGACTCCACCCCGGCATGACAATGGAAGCCTCATTAATGACTTAAAGACAATGCAAACCCTTCATCAGCCTTCAGTCATGTTTACACTCGTGCACCTCCAGAGACCGACATGTTTCTTCATAAGCAATGAAAGCTGCTCGTCTCTTCTTCTCCCCCCTCCCTTTCTCTCAGTAGAAATGGAGCAGATGGAATTATGGCTCATGCAAAAGCAGCTCGCCACTTCAGGGACAGTAAGCCGGTGGGAGAGCGGCCCTCTCGCAGCACTGTAAATATTGTACGGTAGCACCACAGCATAGGAGCAGCATAGGTGACTGAATAATTAATAGGAGCTGTGTCTTTGACAGATATACTTTGGAGGCCATTAGCTCTGCTACCTGGCCAGTGAGAGCATATTTGTCAAAAGAAAGTAATGCCGGGGAGGTGATTGATTTCCCGTGGCTGCCAGGTTAGAGGGAGCGCGCCTCTGTACATTAATATCATGTGGCATCTATTAGATAGTTGACTTCCTCAACTTGTCTAGGCCGGCTGCCTCTGCAAAGACCGGCGTATCAAAATTTAAATTGTCATCATTAATTGCTGGTGCTCGGGGAGTATCTTGGAACACCACGTCTGCCTCGCCTGCTGTAACTGTGAGAAACCCAGTCTCTGGCGCAGACACAGACACGTATACACAGATGTCCTCGCGTACAGTATACAAAAAAGCACTTCCCTTACATTTCCTAGCAGTGCCTCTGCAGTCATTTTCTATAAACTTGGATTGCAGCTCCAGTAATGCGATCTCACTTCAAGGCACAGTGTTTAAACTCTGCGAGATAAAGGCAGAAGTCAATAAAAGTGTTTTGGCACAAAGTGAGGTGCTATTCATAAAAATATGACTGTTATGAAAAAAGGAAATAAAGACAGAGACCACAGTTCTTTATTATATATTTTTTTGTTTTGTTTCAAACTCACTTCTACAATGTGAAAAAAAGAATGGAGCCAATGAGATGTTAGGAGTTCATACACAAATGGGCCAACATTTGCATCGCAAACCTGGAAACCCATTCACATTTGAATAATTTCTAATTTCTATGCTTTCAGTCAAAGTCAAGTCGCCATATTGGCAAGTTTTTGAAAAGAAATGCTAACTGACAAGGCAAATAACGCAGTTATACACACCCATTCACACTGAGAGTTTACCTATTTGATATTATTTTCCTGCGGTTGTTATGTATGTTACTTCACTCGCACACTTCTTGAGGAAGAAAAGGTTCACTTATCTCGACGCTAAGGCCCTTAAAGAAATGCAGTCTCAGATGAAATGTGAGCTGTTATTGCTTCTCTTAAAGAGCACAGTCGCAATATCCTGTGGCAGAGCCTCAAGTGCGGGCAGAGATGTCTCTGTGAATATCTTCGCCTTCACTCAGAGTCAGACCTCTGCTCCGAGAACAAAAAGCAGAGGGTCAGCTCTGTCGTTGAGGAGATAAGTATTAAGTATTAATTTGCTTAATGTCATATTGTCTTGGAAATTAATAACATCTTTAAAGGAGCACGGTGTAGAATCGGCACCTAGTGGTGAAGCTGCACACTGCACCCAACTGAATACAGTTAGAAACATGGTGGCACCTGAATCACTAATAGGAGGACCACGGCCTGAGTCCGAACCCATTCTCTGTTCTGTCCAGACCCAGAGCGGAAACTAACATATCACTGAGTTTAATTCATTTTTGGCAGAGATTACATTTTGACTGTTTCCACACCGCTCCTCAGTGAAAGGGACAGCCTACCTGTCTCTGATTGGCCAGTACTCATTGCCCTTGTGGGTTCGAGTTGGCTGGCTTTAGGCATGAGGAGGACTGAGATCGGTCAAGGTGAGGGCAAGAATGTCAGCCAATAAATTGTTATTATTAATGTGCGATACTGAATACATGAACGTACTTGTGTGTTTGACTTTATGTTTTCTTATTTGTTTGATTTATTGTTACACTAGGGTTACACTGAAAATAAATATCGCTGGCATGACGTTGAATTATATCTTTCTTTGTTTGACTTGACATGAGGAAATTTTCTCCATCCGACCTCCTGGAGTCATATTTGACTCCCCCTGCTCTAGATCTTACACACGGGTCCTTTAAAATATGACGTTTATCATTCAAATCATAACAGGATTTGGCTAAAATTAGATTTTTCTGATAGTGAATACATTTGCACCTGCAAGCAACACATTTTAATTATGTTTTTGATTGTTTTGGTGAAGTTTAAAAAAAAAAGAATAATTTGCACATAAAGTCACACATACAACATATGCAGGAGAAAACAAAATGCTGAGAGATGCATTCAGCCACATTAATGATAAAGGGAAAATGTAATGTATGTCAGATCTATATGGAAATACATTTTCCTGAGCAGATCCAATCAGAAAATGCATGCAATTGAAACAGTTGGCAGGCAGTTTGGACGGTAGCATGCTTGTCAGAATGGATTGGATTTTGGCAGATGGGCAACAAGCAGCGCGATGTTTACTGTCAATATATAGAAGCAGAATAATGAGCGCCAGCACACGTGGATGTGTTTCTTCACAAAAAAGAGATTTCAGACTGTGTACAGGAAACCTGTTTTAATTCCATGTGTTAATCCATCTTAAGCATGTCTAGACACATCTGGGCACAAGATACTTGTCATAGCACGGGCTAAAGAAAGCCAGATCTGTCTGATTGCTGTCACTGCCAGATATAGATGTGGTCAGACAGTCTGACATCGAACCACAATGTATAAATGAGCACTGTAAAGAAGCAGAGCTGGAGGTGAAAGCAGGAAGTCATGTGGACAGCTACAAGGGTTGAATTTCATTGTTTTAAGGGCAAAAGAACATTCTGAAGTCATGTCATAATATAATACATAAAGAACCACGCTGACATGACAGCTACACGCAAAATCAAGCAAGAGGAAGAAAAGCAGGTGAAACACAGCGCTCAGACTTTGTTGTCATTGTCAGCAACATAATCTCAAAATCTCAACACAGAGAATCTGATGTGGAAAGTAGGTCGAAACAAAACATGAAGGAATGAAGCGTGGATTTGGGACATATGGGACCCAAAGCTGCTGTTTAAACTTAAAGATATGATCTCAGGGCACAATTTTGTCTTAGCTTTGAGGCTTACTCTGAATCAAATGCAGATTTTTTGTCAATTAAACAAGTGAATCTTTTCCAGAAGTCATGCGTTGTACTCGCACACTAACCGCCCTCACCACACCATGGAATATAAGAATATCAGATGCACACATTAAAGTGATCATATCTGAGGTGTGAACAGGAATGAATCTCACCACATATTCTTAACTTGGCTCTTCTCTAAATCCATTAAAAAACACAGTATATGCTTCATATCATAGCATTACTTTATCATCATCCGGTTATTATATTATTAATATGCTTTAAGAGATGTGACGTGTAGGAGGAAGGTAGGACGGTGGAGTTGTTAAAGAGGCTGTCCATCAACCACGCGGCTGAGGACGTTCATGCAGGTGTCTGGTGGCCCACACAGACCAGCTGCTGTAAATAGACCTCTGACCTCCCCTGTGAGATAGAGTTGTAAAAATATTTATCTTTATGATCATCTGCAGCCCTGAGAATGTTCTTCATTTCTGTAAAAGTGATTTTTATCACTGCAGATTGTTGGTAAAATGCAAGAGGGTGAAGGACTAAAAGTCACTTTGATAGTCAGCCAGTGTCATCATTGGATATGCTACCAGTAAAACACACACTGCCTCCCAAAGAACAACACGCATGGTTATCACTACAATATCTCAATGACTCTCTCCCCATCTGTGAACATACCTGTCTCATTAATGCATGTTACTCACTAAACTTCCTCCTACGCCAGCAGGTTCTCATGGACCGTGGCTGCTGCTGAGGTCCTGCATGACGTCCACTACAGATATTATTACTGTCATTATTGCTACCATATCTCCACTCCAGTTTATACTTAGTTAATGATTTGCTGCTGCTGTGCATCTGTTGCTGCTGTGTATCATTGTAATTCATTGTTATTTTATCATTCATTGTAATTGTACGATATGTTTGTGTTGATTTGTTCATGTGACATCCATTGCACGTCCGTCCGTCCTGGGAGAGGGGTCCCTCCTCTGTTTCCTCACTCGAGCCGAGGGTCTAAGGACAGAGGGTGTCACCCCCTGCACAGATTGTAACGCCCTCCGAGGCAAACGTACGTTGTGACTTTGGGCTATATGAATAAAATTAGATTTGATTTGATTTGATTTGACCCTCCCTGATTGCAAGCTCTTGCAGGACGAGGCCCGCCTAACCACTGTCTGCAGAAAGGGGGCGGTTGTGACAAAGTTTATGATCCTTTGTGTCTGCTTGAAATGGAATAAAGGCATCGTCTGCTAACAAGTAAGCTGTATCAATTCTATAGGGTGATAATATGTCAAAAGTGTGTGGCACTGCCCCATAAGAGGCCTAAAGACTAAAAAAACAACTAAAAAAACAACAATTGCGTCACCCACTCAGCACTCAGTACAGCGTCTGCACATGGTTTCCAACCTGACAAACACAACCCTGAAGCTACCAGAGCAGAGAGCTGTGACTTCTCTTTCCACCCTTCACGTCCTTAGATGACACATATCTTAACACTAATATCTGCAGTGTATGTCTCTTGTGTATATTAAACACTTCCACAATAGTAACAGAAAGTGTTGTTTTGATCACTCTTACTGTCGCTATGCAGATGTAATGAACACTATTCATCAGCAAACACTGATTGTCCAAGAACAGATCAACTCTTAAGACGGCCTGGGATCAGGCTTTGACAGAAGGTTATCAACGATTCTATGTTACATGTTTCACATTTCACACACACTGCAGCTGACATTGAACTTCCTGAAAATTATCTGCTTTATATTGGCATCCACGTAACAAAGGAAGACTTTGAGAGGCACCAACACACATAAAATCGTGACGCATTTATGGTGAAACAGTTACAAACCCTAGATAATAACTGTTGTGTTATATGACTGGTGCGGCTCTATAATAAAACAGGGACTGTTAATTATTTAACCTTTTATTTTACACACACTGCAGATGATATCGAACGTCCTTTACTGTAGGTGCTGAAGAAATATACTTCAGACAACAAGGTCCAAATATTATCTGCTTTATATTGGCATCCATGTAACAAAGGAGGACTTTGAGAGGCACCAACACACATGGTGAAACAGTTATAAATGCTTGATAATAACTGTTGTGTTATATGAGTAGTGCACCCCTATAATAAAACAGGGAACTCTTAATTATTTAACCTTTTATTCTACAAAGGCACATTTTGAAGACGTCAAGGAGAACAAGCTGTATAGTAAAGAGCTTAGTCAGAGTTAGAGTTGGCACCCTGGAGGGCACTTTACCACGTCTGCTCCGCTAGAATGGCACCCGCGAGGGCACTTCATCATGTTTTATCTACCATAGGGGCATCCAAGAAAAAAAAGGGGACAATTGAGACAAGACAAAGTAAGTTTTAATTTTGCTGGTGATTCACATTTGAATCAATCTGCAGCTGTGGGATGTTCCACTCATGCAATGAAGTGCTTCACGGGGTTGAAGTCAAGAGAAAGCCAAGGCAGCACCGGTCTGCACAGCAGAACACCACTTTACCACCACTGAGGACCTGTGGGTGACCTGGACTGCAGCGTCAGGAGACATGACCGACCCTCTGCCCAGAAAGGACTGCACCAGTCTCTTCTGGGATAACAGCTCCCAGCTGCAGATCCACAGACTCATTACCCCGACATGCCTGACGTGTGGAAAGTTACACATTCAAATATAGATTCAAATTCAGTCACTGTGTTTTTTCTTTTGTAGTTAGCATATTTACAGGAAGCACAGAAACTGGTTGGACGGTCCCCATAATACTATAAAGAGAGCAGTGAAGGTTACCTGTTTATAAGTAGTACCCACAACTGTGCATCACCTTCCGTTGCTATGGATACCTGCTGTTTAATTTACATTTGCAACTATATTTGAAGTGATGTGTTTCTAATGAAACTGTCAGCCAGAATTTCGTACGGCCACTTCATGAGGCCGTTATCTGAGCGGCTGTGCGGGACAATTCTGCATTCATTGGTTAGACATACAGAATATTCTGAATGAAACTTTTGTGAGATAAAGAAAAGGAAGTCTGCACATGAACCGGAGCCCTCGGGGTCCTTTCAGGTCCAGAACCAAAAATGATGCCATGATTCAGCTGAATTTTTGACCTACAGTACCAGACAGCGGACAGATAAGGGATCAGACAGTGGGGTTTGCTGGTGGGGTCATTCTCCATTAATGCAATTCTGCTCAAATGTTTATAGTGTTCAGCTGACAGAGCGGGGCTGGTTTGGAGAGATAGCCTCCACAGATCTTCAGGGATATTGGAGATGGTGGACTCCAGCAAGATGCACCTGTGTGTTTCTGATAATGCAGCACCACCGAAACTGAATGTGGCTTCAACCCTGTTCCAGCCTTTTCCATTCCAACCCTTTTTCCCTCCAACTGTCAGCATTTCTAACAACATTCCCATGTTGCTGAGTGCATGTTAAATGTCAAATTGTTGAAAATATTCAGGGTTTTTGGTGGAAGATTTTTTTTTATTTTGAAAACTGCATTTGCTACAGATATTTTTTATTCTGGTGAAAATATTCACACTTGAAAGGGTCAGGTCACCTAATTCACAAACACACACACACAATTTCTTACTTACCCCAAGTGGTATCTAGCTATGAAGATCAGTAAGTCTTCCTAGAAACAACTGCTGCATCTCAATTTGCACACTCCCATACATACACCTGCTATTTTCAGTATGAGTGTGTTCGCACAGTCAGTAATGGCAAAATGCAGTGTATTACCAAAAAGGTGATTGTGGAAAGCTTTGCTTGTCCTTAGTGGTCCGTTTGGGAGTGGGGCAGCCAAGGAAGCTGCTGGAGCTGAAGCACTTGGGTGCAATAGTGCAATATACAAATGTAAGTTGTACATATGTTTTATATTTAGATTTAAGCATTCAAATGTTGGTGCTTATGCTTTGCATATTTGCAATTCAGTGAAGAAACAGAAAAAAATGTTGCGACCATCATTTAAGAGGCCAGCGGCCGTACTCGAATCAGAGTGACCAAGATTGGTAGGGGTGTCTGATGGCACCATCCTCTGGAAGGAAGGGTAACAAGATAAATCTGGGGTTTGTGAGATGATCAATGTGGTGGACGTTCCAACACAGAGACATCTTCAAATACAGTACATACAAAATTCATATAGAGTTTTATCAGCTCAATGCATCCATGGTCACATGATTCAGATGTCTTTGAGGATAACCGAGTCATCTTCTGCATATGCTTCCATATGTGTGGCCCACAACACGACATGCCTGCATTTGTGTCTTTAAGTCTACGCTATAATGCATGACTGTAAGTGCAAGATAAAATAACAAAGTGCATCACTGTTTGCCGGTGTCATTAGCCACACAGGGTTTTCAATATCAAGAGCTGAAATGAAAGCTGGATAGACATGATTTTGCAAATGGCCCAGGAACAGACAAATCATCACACTTGAGAATAACAAGCTTCCACCGATGTTACGTGGCCTACTGTACCTACGTGGATATGTGCAGCCAGATGGTTTTTGGTAATTTGCATTGTAAATGCAAACAGTTTGTTTGGAGGAAGCACTGTACGGACTGCTCAGACTGCAGGATTACTTATATTCTTTGCATGCGGCCACCAAAGCTTTGTGATTAATTCATGTCACAACCCCAGACGTTTGTTTGTGATGTTCTGCCTGCCACTTCATCTCTCCTTCACTTCTTCAGTGGAAATGTGAGACAGCCTTGATTGAGTTTGAATATTCCTTATTACTGTCAAAGCAGGATGGGGAAAGCACTTTGGTGAGAAGGAACAGTTACAATCTGAATGATTTGAGAGTTAAACAAACGCCTGCACCTGCACGTTTTAATGTCACAGTATGCTAAAAAAATCTGTCCATGGACAGAGTGGAAGCTTCCAGCATCTTGTTCCAGGTTTCCTTCTGTCACTTCCTGTGCTTCCTTTGCTTTGTTTCTATTTAAGTGTAGTCTCATGAGGAGGTGCGATGGTAAAGTGTGCACTATCCACTGTCTGTTTTGTGCCTGTGTGTTAATGTGCAGGGGCGTGCTCATGCTCGGTATCTGTGTTTGTGTGGCTCTTCCTGTCAGTGTGTTCTTTTTCACATTCTTCTGTGGGTGTGGGAGTTACCGGCTCGTGTTTGCCCTCCTGTGTG
Organism: Nibea coibor; assembly: GCA_023373845.1. Lineage (NCBI taxonomy): Eukaryota > Metazoa > Chordata > Actinopteri > Sciaenidae > Nibea > Nibea coibor. The sequence continues at coordinate 24,971,462 of CM041718.1, read as the reverse complement.
TAAATGAGCATGTGTGCTTGAAAAACGGTGGCCGCCGTGGCCGTATTGGCGGTGGGATGGGTAAAACGCAGAGGTCAGCTATCACTTTGAAACATGCTGGTCCTTATCTCTGTCACGAGGCCTAATAGAGTAATGAATCAACATAAAGCCCGGGACTCTCTTGACTGGACTGCTGCCTCCTCCACCAACACTTGTGCTTAACTCCGACTGCACTGACTGCTTCTGTAAGCATCTTTTGCCCTCTACCGTTCGTTGTTTATGGGTGGCTTTCAAAAGTGCCTGAATTGTGACCACTGTCAGAGGTGTATTCACACATGAGCAGCCTCGCCGCCTCGTCTTACACCCAGCCACTATGAAATAACCCTGGGATGGAGGGCCTTTTTGAAGGGAAGGTAATAGGGCACAAAAGGGAAAGCAGCATATTTGTGATCACTTTAAGATCTCATCTCATGACGAGTGCCAAATCACTGAGAGCAATCATTATGAGCTTTGTGAGTTATCATAGAGAAAGAGGGGGGGAAAGTGATTCACAGCAGAAGAAAGGTTTTTTAAAAAATGAGATGTCTGGCGCCTGCAAAGGATGAATGAAGCTTGGTCAATGCTTTCAATTGGCAGAAAGAAAAAGGCTCGTATGAGACTTATTAGGTGTTCAAAGCTTCCAATAGCTGCTATTTAGCCTGTAGTGCAAAGAAAATGACATTTTTCTTTCAGTGACAGCCTCAGTGAATACGTGTCTCACGGTAACATTAATTAGCCCATTTATTATGATTGTTGACTCAAAGTAGGCTACACTATTTCAATCAATTTCCCTGCATTACTGGGAGTTTCGGTAAGTCCAGCCTTGATATTCACAAAGCCTGTTAAAGCTTTACACAAAGAACTGTACAAGCCCATTGTATAATCCAGTGTTACATAAGACATCGCTCTAAAACTAAAGATAAAGAGACTTTTTTATTTTTTTACTAGTTTCACTTGAAATTTGCAGCGTTAGCACATCGAAGTCACCAGTGTGCTCATACGCTGAGCTTTAGCATTTAACTGTTTTGCTTTTCAGTTAGTCTGGACTATTCATTCAATGAGCTTTCTTTGTTTTTAGTATTTTCTACATCCTAGATTGACTGTAGATTGTAGAAACACTGGCCACATGAAAACTACGAAGCAACACATATCAGTCTTGAAGGAGTTCCCATCTATGCTGAGCTTGTTGGCTGCTTTTCCTTCACTACCTTCACTTGTGGAGGTCAGGTGATCTGATGCAGCACTCCATCACTCTCCTCCAAAGGGCCAAATAGCCCTTACAGAGCTTGGAGGTGTTTTTGGGCCATTGTCTGGTTAAAAAAACTAATGATGGTCCCATAAAACAATCCTGACCGGTCTAATGTCCATGCCTTATTCGTGGAACAAACATTTCTCTTCTTCTTGTTGGTCTCCCTCAGTGGAGGTTTCTTTGCAGCAATTCGACCGTGAAGGTCTGATTCACGCTGTCTCAACAGTAGATGTTAAGATGTGTTGGCTTCTCTGTGAAGCTGATATCATGCAGTCTGACTAACTAATGGTGACGGTTGCTTATGAAACGCGTCGTTAGCCATCTCCATATAAATAATAAATGCAAACTGCACTCGTGAAACGAGCTTCAGGTGGATATCTGAATAGCTTTTCTCCATCAATACCTGCGTCCACACTAATGGAGAGATTGGCCCAAGGCGTTCCCCAAGCCAACCTTTAACCTCCACAATGAAATGACTTTGACTGTGTATTATGCTGCAGTATGAAGTTAAAACCAATCTAAGCATACCATTCATCAGCACTGTGGTTGAACTGTGAACCCCAAACCTCCTGGACATGCAGTAATGCCAGTGATCGTTCATTACACAGTCTGTGACCATGACCCATGGCCGTGCGGTGCTTTAGAATGATAACTGCACTCAGACCTGGTCTTGATGTGTCTCTTTGGTACAAATGAGGCAAATGCAGCAGAGTTGATTTAAACCGCAGACAAATGTGAACCCAAGTCACATATGATGTGTGTTATTTCTTCGTAAAGCACCGAGTCCTCATAGAGATCTGACATCTGATCACTCTTCTCTGGATATTAGCCTCAAGGGGTTCAATAGATGATACTTCATGCGGCAGATTCTGCTTCCCATGCAATGTGCTTCTCGTTCTATTACTTTACCTGCTCTGCTGTGCTTTTTATGAGGATATTTTTAGTTCATGAAAGGCGCATGGACATATGCTTCATTCTCTGCCCTCCAGTCTTATTTGATGTCATGGCATGCACGGAGCACATCCTCGCTCATTCAATCTGCATGATGATGCTTTTATGATACAGGCTTGTATCTAAAAGTAAACCACGGCACAAATTGGCCGGGTTACCAGCCTTCAAAGAGAATACATTAATCAGTTTCCATTGGCTTTGAAATGCAGGTTCTCTGTTTGAATTCTGTGGCTGCTCATAGACTGATTTTTTTTTTCCTTTCATTCTCAGTCCCTTTTCCTTTTTTAGTCCGTCAGCACTTTGGCACAGTTTGGTGCTCTACAGAAAATAATGGTTGTTTGTAACATTTATAAAAAGTTTAATTTTTTGGATTTAGCACCGTCAGTTTTCAGAGTGACACTGTCATAAATATGGACAGTTGTACATATGCATCAGTCTTGTCTGGCAGCTTCTTGTTGGCTCACTGTCTAGTTTTTTCTCTCAGCTCCTTCAGACAAGGTACCCTTGAGTCTCTTCTGCTCTGTCATTGTATCTACAGGGGCTCCTAAGCCCGGTTACGTTGCCCACTTGCCCAGCTCCTGTTCTGGCGCGCCATTGAGTCTGCTTCCCATTAGCATTCCTAGGTCCATGGTCCAAAATGCCTTTGGTACAAACGCTAACAGCAAACAAACTGAGCTAACAAGCCATTGTTCAGAGTTCAGAGTTTTATTTCTATGGCGAGCAGCTTTCTATTTGTTTTGTTAACATGAATAGGTGGTGATATGTTATACTGTTGTTTACAGTTTAAACTGGAATAAATTAATATTTTGTTCAAAGTCTTTATAACTTTTGAGAAAAAAAGATGACACAATCCTCCTACATAACTCACCAGGAAACAGATTGTGCGTTCTCTAGTTCCACTTCACGGCCAGACAAGCTGCTTAATGACAATGTCCTCAAAGGACCGCTTTGACATTTTAGGAAAGACACTTATTTGCTTTCTTACTGAGACTGAAATTAGAAGACTACAACTTGCTTGTCCGTGCAGTGAATCTAAAGCGACAGCCAGCAGCTGGTTTTCTTAGCTTAGCACAAAGACCGAAAACAGGAAAAAACAGGTAGCTTGGCTTTGCCTGACGATAACAAAAGCTCATCCTTCACTCACTAACTAATGTGAAGTAAAAGCGACACACCGCTTCACTTTAAAAATCATTTAATAACAGAAAATGCATCTTCTTCACTGATTGCTGAACAATGGAGGATCAGAAACTCTGATCACACCACAAAAATAAATCAAAGTCTTATTGTTTGGTACTTTGCTTGGTTTGGATCTCTGACTTTTTCCGATTAGTAATCAGGTAATCAGAGCAGAACCATCAAAAACAGGTTAGTTAAGGAACCATTTTCAGTTGAGTTCTTTGTGGACCCGGCTAAACTTTCAGACATGGACTTGCACCATTCCACCTGAGCAGCAGCATTTGGAGAGCTGGCAGCCCGTCGATACTTCTCAGCTGTGACGTCTCAAAGAAGAATTATGTGAGATCGCTTCACGTGAGCTTGATGCTTACAGCAGCAGCACTTGACCCCTGTCAAACACGGCAATGCCTTTGAGAGGAGACTATAATGCTTCTGGTTTGATTGCTTTGTTCTGGCCTCTCTGTCTAACTCAGAAGAGGCATGAGGTTTGGCATGCACATCCATTGGCTTCTCTCCGTGGAGCAGACACGTATAAATCCTTTTACATGCAATCCTGCCAAACTACCCTGTAGGCAAGCTTTGCATTTGAAATGTACAATTAGTTATCCCTGTTTGGTTTGAATGAAACATTTCTGAGACATCAATCCTCGGGGCAACACACGGAGAAAGGCAGCAGCGACCCCATACATTGAACCTCCTTGTTGTTTGTTCAACTCGGCCCCTGTCTGCGTCTCGCTCTTCCCTTTGTCTCTCTTCCTTTTATATCCTGAGATGAACTGGAAAGTGTGAGTCGTCACTCGGGCGCTCGGGCGGGCGGGGGCGGACGGGTTCATCACAGCAGTATGTGTTTTGGCAGGAGCATAAACATGCTCCCTGAGCTTCCTGGTCAGGGTTGAGGGAGTAGATGGGATAAACTAAGGTACTTCATCTCATCAGCAGAGCCAGCGGCGCGCTGTAAAGCCAGCTGTTGGCCAGTAGCGAGCGGGGGCAAAAATCTGCTTGTACTACCTGATTTTAGCACTGACCCCTAGCGTGGCCCCTCGCTGTGCCTAATCTACAAAGACATTAATACAGGCAGAGCTGACTCACAACCAGGCTGTTAGGGGAGGCTTTTTAATCTTGCTAAGTGTTCTGCTGGCAAATGGAGAGCTTGTTTTGTGAACTCTCCATGAAGGATTAAAATGGAGTTCAACATGCTAAATGTTTATGCTAAAGGAATTCATTTTTAGCTCTGTGTTTGTGATCTATTTATTCCTTTTTTAAAGGGAGTTTCCATTTCTTACAGCCTCCCACGAACCCTGAAGATTTTGGAGCAGTTTATTAGAAGCAAACGCTGCATGGAAATTCCTCAGAGAATCATGTTTGATTCTGAATTTATTTTCTGCCAATAGCCAGTCTTTTATATCAAGGCCAGGAGAGGCTTGGTGGAGGTCAGACGGAGCCACCTACACATCTCTGACTAGCACAGATTTAAAAACACAACAATTGTGGGATTTGTGTTACGCCGTGGCTTAGATGATGAATTGAGGGAAATTGTGAGGATGGAAGTTTCTGTGGCATCATCATCTGCTGTTGTCATTCTGAAAGCCTGGAAAACGTCTCACTCCTTTCTAGAAAGTGAAAATACTAAAGTCTGCCAAACATCTGCTGTAGTTATAGTCACAATAAATGCCTGATACTGGGAGTAATGGGAAAGCGGTCCTGCTTCATTCACTGTCTTCAATTTTACTTCTCATGTGTATGTACACATATAAACTTGTAACACAACATTTTCTAATTGTAAATCAATTAAATATGGTTTGGATCTTAGCAGTCTAAATAAAGATGCAAATGTTGAATTACTTCATTCATTCATTCAGTAGTCTTCATCAGGGGTCCTCAGAGGTACTGCAGGGAGCCCACGGACAATTTTCACCAAAATAATGGTGAATGTGAAGGTGCAGCTCATTAAGAAACCACAGCAGAGGCATTTGCACTCTTGGCATTTAATAAACAATAGTAATTATATTATAACATTTGTATCAATCATAAAAACCCAGTCTATAGTAAAAGAATCTGTTTCATGATGGAGTGGAGACAGAAGCCCTCGCACAAGGACAGCTGTGGACAGAAGCTGCTTTTCTTTTCTTTCTGCTCCACTGTGGAATTTTTTTTTCAAATTGTAATTTTGAACCAAATACATGATGAGAAATACAAATATCCACTTGTAGTGTTGTAACTGACCCTGCGAGATCATCAGTTTAAATGATAAAAACTCTTTTCACACACGTCTTTAGATGTGAGAGTTTTCGAGTGTGCTGTCGGCCTGAAGCGAAAACAAAACAAGGCGACCTCGGCTCTGCTGCATGCAACAAATGAAAAGACTTCATGAATCAAATCTGAAATGATTTGAGAAAAATGTGTACAGACTGAGGTAAAAATAACAGCTGTGCAACATCAGTCAAGTTTCATAAACAGATGAATATTATGCAAAAATGTTGACGTGGTCATATTCATATTTTTTTATCCCACTGTAGTCTGAAGAGACTACCATCTCAGAGTCTGACTAAACTTTATTGTGCTGTTTTGTCGTGATTTTAGTGTCTGACAGTGAGTGTCCCAGCGTCTTCAGAGTGTTTGCGACGATGGAGGTCAAGTAGGTCCAAAGTTTTATTTTCTCCTTGTTCTCACTTCACTGATTAAAACTACAGTGTCGTTGTTTCGCGCCTCATTTTCGACACCGCTCACACACACACACAAAGTGAAACAGCCAAAGTATCCACTCATGCTCAACAGGATCGATTCCATGCTTTCTGCTCACATTTCCTCACGAACACTTAGCGTATTCATGGCCTCTTATCCCACACGGAAAAACACATCATGAAGAAAATGAAACCAACTGAGGGTGAAAAAAAAGAAGAGAGGGCTATTTCTCTTATTTCTTATCAACAGACGACAATGGACAGAGTCAATGAACAATTCCTAAACTGCTTCCATATGAGCAGCGGTGAAGCTCTTCAGCTCAGATCCCAGCGTGTCTGACTGACTGAGCAGCAGATATTAAACATTATTGAATCTTTGCAAAGACCTGGACTGCAGGGTTTTTTGAAATTTGATACAGCTGATGAAATCTGCGTCGAAAATTGGGGGGGAAGTGCTTGAAATGTTTCACATCTCTGGGCTGAAATGAATCTGGTTTTATCAGGTCACCGAAGCATTTCCATGGCAATCAGAGAAAAAAAAAAAAAGAGAAGGCCTTGAACTGAAATCAAAGCATGAAGACGATCACAGAGACTCGGCAAGAGCACAACTTTAAGATGCATTTCACAAATATCCATTCCTAAAATAACCGTTAGTGGTTAAATTTAACCTATAGTGTGACTCTATGGGGGAAAATATGATGCCTTTTATATTTATTGTTAAAAAAAAGAGGGAACGAATGAAACGCTGTATAATTGGTCCGAGGCTGAGCACATACGTTGCTTTAATGAATCAGACGTGATGAAAGGCAAGCGTATTTTCAAAGACATACGTATTTTAATTGGAGTTTTCAGAAGCAGCTTTCATCTCCTCCTCTCTGTATCCGTGTTCTTTCATTAGGGTATCGCACAAGGTGTGCAGTGTGGACAGCAATCCTATGAGAAACCCATATGATAGCCCCATATGGGTAAAAAAATATCATGTCTGGTCATCTGCCGTTGCAGAGGAAATAAAGTCGAACTTGTCCTTTAAACACATCACTGCTGATGTAAACCTGATGTAGCCTTTGTGCATGTAAGGGGGGAGGAGGGGGGAGAAAAAGCAGCAGCACCATTAAGCTTCTGTGCAATTTCTGTCAAAAAACTGTTCCCTGCACACGTCATCCGGCCCCAATTATTGTCTTCTCACGCAGACTTTCAATATAGCGACTGCCATTTCTCCATTCATTCAAATGCCATGGCTGATAAAGGTGCACAGTGCGCTGGCAGTAATGGCAGAAAAATGATTCATTTTCATCAGTGTAAGTGCAGGCTGTTTCCAAAAGCTCCAGCTTGAGGGAAACATTCAGCAGTAGCGTGTGAAGTGTGATTCCTGTAATGTCACAGTTCAAAACAAATGAAATTGGTCATGCTAAAACCTTCTTTAAGCACTAATCTGTGTGTGCTGCTGTAAAGATGTTCTCTAATTCTTCGGAGAGGCATTAGTTTGCAATTACAGCGGCTTGTTGAAGCGGGAGAGGTTTTGACTGTGCAGGAAAATTGAACGTTTCTCAACATTTTTTTGGCCGATGAAAAGAAAAAAAAATCATCTTTGTTTCTCTTTTTGGTCAAAGTCTCATTTAGTTGAAGGAGGCCGATTCCTCTTCATGTCCAAAGAGCCGAGCTGTTTCAGGCTGCATAAGCATGTGACTCATGCACATAGACATGATTTTATATGTACACAGGGTTTTACCAATAAAAACAGCCTAACATGATATTATCATAGCTGTATATTTCTTCCTTTCTTTGACCTAGGAAGCTACAAAATTCTCGTTTCACACTTTAGAATTGATTCATTCACAGAATATCACAAGATCAAATTTCCGTGTGCATAAAAAAAGATAAATAAATGAATGTTTTGACCGACGTTTTATCAACAGATCCGTGTGTAATATCTGCTGCTTTACTAGCACAACAATGCACGAGCACGACATATTTCCACTGAGCGCAGATCGCAGTAATGCATACTAATTTATCGTCAGTAATATGCCATAAAATTTATAATGTACCAATAAATGAGGAACGGAAAAACACTGCAAGCAAATGTAAACAGATCAAGGAAGGCTGCAAATGTTTTATGTGGAAGGAAATGCATTGAGCAGATTTGTGAGGTTTAAGGATACGATGCATTCTGCTTATAAATGTTTAATGTCAAGCGTTTGTTTACAGCAGAAGTAGCAGAAGCAGACGGCCCTGAAAAGTGAAGCACAAAGAAGAGAGTACACAAAGTAGACATTCCTTATTTGGTACATTTCAATAAGAGGCACAAACTTTAATGTGTGCATACCGTGCCCATAACGGACCCTTCCTAAGTCCCGCCCCTTTTTGGACTGTGCCCAATAACAGTTGAGCAAAAGTTGAATCTGGCTCAACTTCTCTCCTGGACGCTGGCAACTTTTTTTGCGGCAACCCCTGAGTTGCGGGCAGCTCAACTTATCAACTTATATTTCATGTTTTCATATGAGTTAGACCAACGAGATATAACGTTAATTAAACAATTTACACAAAGCTAGCTACCTGTAATCCCCCTGTGCCCGGTATTTATGCTAAGCTAGGCTAATCATGCCCTGGATTTGGCTCCAGACTGAAATGACAGATATAAACGCACAGCGTGAGATCGATCTTCTCATCTCGCTCTTGGGGGAAATAAGCATATTTCTGAGAATGTCGACCTCTAAAAGCACACGTGGTTAACCACAGCAGCATTTTAACATGATGTAGTCTATCATATCAAATGACAGCTGTAATAATGTCTAGACAGACATTTGAACAGATAAATAGATGTCAGCGTTTTCAGCGCTTCGTCTGTGCAGTCGGGATGATGATGACACGCACACTCAGCGAGTGCAGTCTGAGGTCGCTTTTGCTAGCGCAGCACACTCTCTCCACCTCACCCCCATTTGTTGCTGACAGATTGACACAAGGGTGTGTATGTGTGTCAAGCTGTGCCAGGGGGCTGAAGCGGAGGTGTTGATCAGTAAACTGAAGCTCCGTGACTCATCTCATGACGACTATGACGAGCTATGCTGAGCAGTTTACAGGGCCTTCACATCCGGAGATAGATATCATGAGGGGTGAGTCCTCGTCTGAGCCCCGATGCTGCTTGGTTAGTAGCGGTGATGTTAATTTGCATATACATGACATAACTTGGGATGAATATATAATGTCCTATATATATGCTTCTCTTTAATGCAAGCTAGTGCAGAGGGAAAATTTCACTTTAATATTTTTAGATAGCTTAATCCTTAATCCTGAACTATTCTTTAATATTCCTCCGTAATCTAAACTGTTTGGATAGTTTGGCTGATTTCATTTTATTTCCAGTCCAGTAAATCTGTGTAAAGGCAATTCTGAGATTTCTTTCAAAATACATTATGGAAAGTAGTTTGAAAACACGTGAAAAGACTTTGAATGATCTGTTACTGAAATGCAGAGTTAGAGGTTAAAACACCATTTTCTTTAGTCCAGGGTTTTGTGGGCGGTCGTTAAAGGCTGGCTCAATGACGCGCTGAGGCCACCCAACCCTGAGCATACCCCAGATTAATTAATCTCATCTGACATGTTTCAGTTGTTTTTGCATAAACTTGGTGATATTTTTAATCTTTTCAAATAGAGCACATATTTATTCTGACTTTACAGGGCCTTTAAACAGGAAAAATAGGGTTAATACTGTTGTGTTATAAAGGAAATTTACAATACAATTTACATTTACAAGAACACACAGCAGGACGGTAACATGAGCGAGTAAAAGTCACCACAACCTGTGGGTTGGTCCTTCCTGCCGACTCTTCGGCGAACTGCCCCCTGGAAAACAGCCTAAGGAGCAAAACACAAGACAACTTCGTCTCTTTCCGCCAAGCACGGCGGGTCAGGATCTGCCTTACAACTAAATTTTACAGATTCTAAACCTGATGTGATGACGGGCGCTGCGGTGACATACTGAACGGGCACTCTGGGGGTTAATTATGTGTTCCAAGTGAAAACAGCACAAACACTTAAAAACCCATTTATTGAACATTTCCTTTAACTGTCACCTTCCTTTGTTTCATTCATCTTTTACATATTGTCTGGCTCTTATGCTTCTGGTTCTTCTTAGAAAACATGTTTGATGCCTCTTTTATTTGTTTCTGCGGTTTTATCACATGGTAATTAAACTTTTTTATGTCTCTACAGCACTTTGAACTACATCCTCTGTATGAAAGCTGCTGTATAAATATAGTTTATGACTGTGAATCCATATTGTTGTTTGGCATTTGCTGAAACAAGCGATGCAGTCATTTACAGTGCCTGCAGCAGCCAAGACACAAAACATAGCAGGATGAAGTATAGGAAGTTACAGGAGATTTGCTTGTCTCGTTAAAATGGTTCTTATAGTCCTGCTCACACATCATATGATGGCATCTTTGACTCAATCCTATACTTTGTCTGCTTTTGTCTCATTTCCCTCCATCCTGATCATGACATAACTCAAATAAAGCTGCTGTGTGAATAATATGAACTGCACTGAGCAGTGTGTGTTCATTGAAGTCGACATATCTATAAAACAGCCGGCAGAGCCGCTTCCCCACCACGACGAACACCTCGTCTTTTATTTAGAAAATGCCACCAGTAAGTAACGTTTCATTATTTATCATTAGGGACCGCGAGTTACTGTAAAGCCCCATGTGTTTCCTTCCCACTGCAAGATAACGACATGAAACCTGACTGTTGTAATGAAGGTATGATTTTTAAGGGACAATTATGCTATAGCTCCACGCTGTGCTAACTGCAAATTAATTCTTTACAACTCTATTAGTCAGTGTGAGACTAAGCTTCCTGCCAGGCTCGCTGCATAGTGAAAGAGTGAGTTTTGACACTCGTTTGACAAATGTGACTATTGTGAGAAAAGTGTCGCTGCTTGGACGTGAATTCAAAGTGAATTAGAAGTCTTTAAAGTTTCTTGTGTTTTTATGTGCCCACTCTGTTTTTGTGTGATAGTAAAGCAGCACATGTCTTTTTTTGCCACTGAATCACAGTTAACTGTAACTTTTAAACAGTGTCATTGAGGAGTGGTGGAGGAGTTTGCAGAACATGATTAAGTTGTGAGCTTTGGCGTCCCTTGTTCTCCTGGTATAGGGTGGCTCCTGGTGTTGTTGATTTCTCTGTTTCCTCCTTGCATGAACACCCTCTTCTTCCTTGTTTGCTGTCATCATCTGCTGAGCTGGATAATGAGCTTCAGCGTCACACGCAGACCTTCTCCATTACCTTATCAACGCCGAAGCTCCACCGCTACTGGAATACAAGACAAACTCAGCATGCTGCTGCTGTTTCTGAACAGCAGTTTCTAAATACTAAACTTATTAATTAAGAATTAATGAAGAACGAAGGTGCAAATGTTTCAGGCCACTTTAGGTCTTCATCAGAATCGTTGTGAGTACAAATAAATGATTTGAGAGTAACAAAAGAAATTTAATTCCACACTTTTGTACCTCAACTCAACAAAAGAACAAAATACACTAAAACACTAAAATACCAGGACCATTTACCGTTACACAAAGAGATGAAGCCAGATGAAAGAAAATGGCATAATTGCTGCCTAATTAAATCTGCGCTGGTTATAGAAGAAGTACTCTCCAAAAACACGTTTTGTATTCGAAATATGTGCCGATATGCACACAACAAATGAGAACACCTGAGACCAGATGTATAAACAATACGTCTGCCAATGCAATGTTTCATCAGCCCAGTGTCATAGGAATTATGTTCATACTCCTCACAATTTACATTGAATGACAATGTTCAGCGCCAATGCAGGAAGCAGCGTCTACAGATGGTGGATGAGCATGTAGTGAGTCTAACAATCTGTCTTTATTCGCCCGGACTATTACATACTAACTACCATCTTTTCCTACCTCAGCCACCTGCCATGCCAAGGAAGCAAGAATTTGAAAAACGTTGGCACTGGACACAAAAATTACCAAAAATAATCCAGGGCCTTGTCTAGGATTGGATTGTACCTCAAAAGCATGAACTTCCTTCCTTCCTGTTGACTCTTAATGATCTGTGTGATCCATCTAGACCATCCATCTTCCATGACCGCTTAACCTCCTTAGCAGGGCCACAAGAGGTGGGATAGTCCCTGGACAGGTCACCACTTCATCACATTGCTGACACATAAAGACAAATCATAGAGACTGCTGGAGAAAGTTGGAGTACCCAGAGACTGGAGGAGAACATGCCTTGGAGTCGACAACCAGGGACCTTCTTGCTTACCGTGCTGCCCCCCTGAATCATATCTCTGCCAATTACGGCTTACTGCTTTGCATTGACACTTTGCCAGCACAGACACAGGCAGATGAAATGTACTTTTCATTCACAGGGTCAAGACAGGCAGAGCAGGGAGATATGAATCTATTATGCACAGTACGGTAATTACTGGTATTTGTATATCCCGTTATGACCAACTGTAAGAGGAGGGTTTTGCATGTTTGCCCTGATAGAGAATAAAACAGAATGATTCATATGCAAAGCATAAAACTACATTTACATATTTCTGTGGTTGTACAAATGAGTTTCAGCCTCGCGGTTGTGGACCTGGGCTTTACACATCATGAGGTAAATCTACAAAGAGCGCAGAGAGGTGTCAATGCATGGGGTTGGTGCACAGTTCAGGTGTCTCTTTAGTATGTGTACCGCGTAGAGAACAGCTGTGTATCCAGATAGCACAAGTCCCTGTCACTGACATGACCCAAAGTGATAGTCGTAGGGATTTCCTCTCACCTCCTGCCCTCGCACTCCTAAAGAGGCAGATTGACTGTTTTGACAGGTGGTACTTTTTCAAAAGGATTTTGTGTCACAGAGAGAGCTGGAGACTGACAATCGTGTGGAGAATTCACACTCAGGTCCGCACCGAAGCTGTCATTCTTTCTCTCAAGAATAAAGACCACGTGTGGCCACTTCAACCGAGCGAAATAGGCTGCAGGGGCCGCTGACAGACAAGATCAAGCAGGAGCCGTCGCTTTGTACTCTCTGAGAATCTACATATTTACTTTATGTCTTTCAGAGCCAACCTGCCACACTGTTAAAAGGACAATGTCACCCATGCAGACTAAGTGTGGCACTCAATTTCCTTCAAAGGAGATCAAGAAAGATTCATTGAGGGACATCCATTAAAGTGACATCCCACATTGCTAGGACAATAGGACGATTTAGTACTTTATCTCCATGTGAGCTCTGTGGACAGTGAACCATGGATAATAGCTGCCTCGGGGAGCCGCATTTAGCGCCAGACAGCAGGTCATAGGTGTTTGATGTACAGTTTTTTAGACGAGGCTCTCGCACAGTAAATTTGAATAGAATAGATTGGGAAAGTTCCCTGGATCACATACTGTACATAATTCACCGCTGGCAGACGCCGCGGATGGAAACACACTGCTTACAGCAGGTGTTAAGCAAGACCCACTTGTGCTGCCACACATAACCACAGAAACAAACAAGGTCATTGCAAATTGTCTGTTTCCTCACAGTGGTATGGATAAAGAAGCCCAGCATCCATACGTCCATGCCGAGCAATTCTGCACCCCACCACCTGCATCATAGCATTTCTTCAAACGTAACCACACTTTATACCTAACTAAAGTGCTCGAGCCTCCCCTGGTGCACCCGTGCTCTATAAAAAACACAGTAAAGGGTCCCTGTTTGATGCCCCTCTGGAAGACAAGACATGATAAAGCACCATCAAGGTGGAACAATGTGCAAGAAAACGCGGCGAAGTGCCCTTCAGGGCGCTCTTCCAGTGGAGAAACATGATGAAGTGGGCTAAAAGGTGCCCTAAAGATGGAGAAAACATGATGAAGTACTCTGTGGTAACCTTTAATTTTTTCTGCCCCTCACACCGCCTATCTTTGCCTCCATTATGGACGTCAGCTGATCAATGAATGCATCATAATGCAACAATGCATGTGCAAGGAGGTAAGCCCAGTTTTTTACATAAAAACCAAATCTATTATTTTGCATTGATGGAGACATTTCGTGATGAAAAGTAATATTCCCATGCCGATCTTAAAAATCTTCCTCATGACTGCAGATACAGTTTCTGATTTCTGATGCCTGCATGGTCTCGGTCCGATTTGTAATCCTGCACGCCATCATTGATTCCACAGTTGGCCAACTCATTTAGCCGTGTGAGCCATACAGGCTTCACAGATGCATCTGTCTCCATCTAGTCCACCATATGTAGCTCTCTGTCATCTAAGGGGTGTGTCAGATCTTCAGGAAGCGACTGTTTTTGGGCAGTGGTGAGTGAAATGCCCTTCACTAGTCACCCTGACAAGCTGCTGGTCTCTCTGTGAGCCTCGAGCTGTCGTGTATCTCCTGTATGTTACACTGTAGCCTTCTCTGCACTACATGTTCCCCAGTACTCGTGACTGATGGAGCCAAAAATAGGGACCAATTATGTGATGTCCTATAAGATCAAGTGATTCATGTTTGTCTGGGACAGTTTGACACATCAACACCCAGCCTGCATATATGGAGCCCTTTCCTGATTCTAACACGCAGCCCAATGTGAGCTGCTTTAAAACCGCGTTCCCCTGTGCCTTTCATTGATTCATTTCTCTGCTGTACCTTTATTATGTTTGGGACATTACTGCCCTGTGACTCTGCTATAACCGTAACTGCTATAATTTTAATCTAATGTTACTTTATTTCAATTGATTTTATCGTCTTTAATTTAATTTTAAATGCTGTTGTAATACACTTCTTTCCCTTATGTAAAGGTCTGTAATAAACTTAAACTACTAATAAGTATCCCAGATGAATAAAATGAATTATAAGATATCACGATTTCTGTAAATGTTTTCAAGGGTGTGTACATTAAATCAGAGGAGTAAATTAGACCAAACAAAATAAAGAAAGAGAAAGGTTAGGGTTGCCACCTCTGGGCTCGCAGTGGTAAAGAGGCCAGTATGGGACATGCCCATCACGTTAAGACGTATCAAGATCGCAGATATCTGATGTGGAGGAAATTCCAGTGAGAGGTGAACAAATAAAAGTGAGTCCAATCTTGTGTTTTTGGTGATTTATTCAACAGAGAAAGAATAAAATGAGGTTAAGAAGACAATATGAGAATACAGCTGCAGTATGGAAGAACATCATTACAAAGAAAACCACTCGGAGAATACCAAGTGTTTCAGCTGAAAGGTCAGAGGTCCTCACACGCACAAAGTGATTCACAGTCTGACAAAGAGCAATAAAATGCATGCAGCCCCTGCCCTGCCTCTGACGTGATTGGAAACCTTTAACTTGGTTACAAGAAACTAAAGTTCAGTTGTTTCTCACCCTGACAGGTGACTCTTGCCTTAATGGGAATCGGACCCTTATCTTTAGCCTTGAAGGTTATCACAAGAGCTCCTCATACATAGTTTGCTACCCAACTCCGTGCAGGTGCTCGTTACAGCAGAGAGATAGAAATGTTGGAAACTGAAAATACACAAAGCATAGCAAAGTACAAAAAATATGATACGGTTAAATGTGCAGAGATAAATTTGCCACCACACCTAACCCAGTCAGAGACTAAACTAATACACAGTTACACAGCCAGCGGTTAATGGGACACACCTCAATTGTGCCTCTCCCAGCCTCCTTCCTACTCTCATTCCTTCTCTCATTAGAGTACCAGGGGCTCCATCGTCCGAAGCTTTCCCACAATACAGCAGCATCCCAAAGAAGCTATGTTTGCTATCTTTCTGTTTGTTAATCATTAAAATATATCTGTGTGGTCCTTGCTTGTGAAACATGCTATAGAGGTGGACTTGGATTGGGGTAGGTCTCCTGTTGGGGCATCTATTCATGGACATGGAAAAACAACCACGTGTAAGATTTCCTGGCACTAGAACAGCACATGCTATAAAATATTAAGTATTTACTGAAGTTAACATGCAGACAAACAGTGTGCCGCTGATAATTTGCTTGTATGTATTCACAATATTGTTTGTTAAGTTGTTAAAATGAAGAAATAAATCTGTTACAAAAAGATCGAGTGATTGAGAGCGCAGCAGAAATCCAGCTCAGAAATTCTGCAAAAGAAAACTGAGTCTGTGTTGCAGCAAATGTTCTTATCGTACCACTCAGCCAATTCTGGTAACAAAGACTGGAATGAAATGGAAATTCATGCCCAAAGGAAACAAGAGTTGAAGCAGAGAATAACATTTGTAATAACTTTCAGAATTTTCCGCATGTTTTACTTCAACTGTTAATAGCAGATCTGTTAAGAGCTTTTCTTCAAATGGAAAAATTAGAGTTCACTTAGTCACGGAGAGGTGAATCTTGGGGCAGCGCGAGTGTTTTCCACTCGGAGGGGAGATTAAACTCCCTTCTGTCAATATTAAAGTCTCATCTGAGGGTTTTGGAGATATTGGCGCATCAGTCTGCAGGATTTCATCATGGCAGTGTGGAGGAAATAAGGTTACAGCCTCCCCGTTGTCTTCTCTCAGCTGTGGATATCTTATTGCGTCTTTGGCAGACATATATAAGTTTCAGTCTGCTGAGTGCTCAGGTGTGTCCGGAAACATGTTCTAGAATATAGGTTAGCAAGAATGTTTTGAATCCAGCTGCTAATCATGTCCCACAATTTCATGTCGTATTCTGATCAGTTCTGGTCAGTTTGAGGGTTTATCCTGAGACAACAGTGTATAGAGTATAACATATTAATAATAATATAAAAAGAGCTGCAAACTAGTTGACAGGGCTGATAATATAGATCTCTGGCTTCGTTATCGTCACCATACTTGGGATGCAGATTTGATACACTGCAGTTTATGTTCTACAAGTATTACATCTCCACACAGCAAGGTAAATATCCGCATGTTTTTTATGAAACATGTCAAGTAAAGCAGATTGTTAATTTTATGTGATTACTGCAACTGCAGCAGTAATTTCCATGAACTCATTAATGGAAATCCCTGTATGAGTTACCATCAAACTAACAGACGGACTAGTGATGTAGGTGAATTCATTTTTTCCCTCCCCTGCTGGTTACAGTGCATCCAGTGCTGCAAACTGTGACAGAAACCACAGATGTAACGTTACCAAACGTTATCCAAAGAATGCTCCTTAAAACCTGAACAACAGACATCCCACATGGTCCATCCAGTGGTGGTCAAGACATTTCACTCAAAACCACAAATAAGAAGAGAAGAATCATTAACTGCATCTGCATGCTTGGTCCCCTGGGGACTCTGAATGTATGTACAGTCATGACTCATTTCATAGTTGTTGAGATATTTCAGTCTGGACAAAAGTGGTGCGATCCCTACAGCTACGCCGTTAGCCTGGCTAAAAGAAATTACCATGAAATCTAATTAATTTCTCTCTGACCCAGTTTTGAATAAAAATGAATATTACACTTCACAATGGGCTGATTCATTGCTGCACTGCTGTACCGGCCTGCACAGATTGTCTGTGCACGTGCAAATAAATGAACTTGTTACTCAGTGTTGGATTCACCTTTTCTTTATCTACAAATCCCTCGGAAACTAGCACAATTTTAGGGGCTCCGCTGAGTTTACGAATGAGCATTTCCTCCTGGTGAATGGACTGTGTGGGCAGAATTGTTTTTGTGGCGAGAGCTGGGAACACAGACGTATTATTCCGAGCAGAGATCCCGTTACACCGGGAGGGGGATCACATGCCTGGCAGGATGACCACTATGAAAAGACTCTGGTTATCTGTGAGCAGAAAGCCCCTAGCAACAGCATTCCCCAGGAGAGGAAGCTGGCAGAGTAGTGGCACAGAATCAAGTCACTGTGTCCTGATTGTTAAGTGTGATTACATGATGAAGTGTTACCTGCAGGACCCGGCGGTTGGGGGGCTCCTTTGGTGCACGGCAGAACCCAGGCTCCATTTTATTTCCACGGATCCATCTGGGTCAAATGTGTTTGCGTCTGCAGCCACTCGGACGGTCGGCGTGTTTCCTCTGCTGATTCCTGCAGAAGGTTGACATTTAAAACCTTTTTTCAGGATTAGGTTTGTGACATTTAAGTGACATTTTCACGTTAAAAAATGTTTGTTTTGTTATTCACAGACTAATCCTGATCTTAATTGTGTACAGTTTGTGGAACCTTTTGCTACTTTCGACAATGTAAGAAAGTGATCTTTACATTTCGGACTCTACAAGTAGATCTGGTTAGTCCGTGTGACATTTGGCAGTGACTGAACAGACAAAATGTGACCTGCCAAATTTCAGAAATTCAAAATTCAGCTTGGAGGCACAGTGGTGTCACACTGCCTGTCTGAAAGCAACTGATCTGAAGAATCCGTTGCTGAAACACAACAGTCTGTGCTTCAGGGGTGGAAGCAGTACATAAACTATCCCTGTTACCAATACCGAGTCTTGTTTCGAGCATCAACAGAACGCCAAAGTCGTGACATCATGTTCGGGCAGGCTTCTGTTCGGCTGCCTTCTGTCATGTCTTCAACTTTTTCGCTGTAATCTCTTGAAAGCGTCCACGCTGTTCTGTCCTCCCTGCTGTTAGTGCAGACGTGTCTGGAGCAGCCACAGACACTTCACTTGTCTGTGGAGGTGTGATGTTAAACCTGCTGTGATCTAGTTCTGTTCATTAAAGTAAAAAAAGAGAGAAACAGAAATATTGAATAAACAATAGTAGATCGCTTCAATTAACGCCTTTGTCTAAACATATGGAGCTGGTTCCGGTTCCACTTCGGCTCTCAGTCGGATCGATATTTTAGATCTGTCTCGTGTTAGATCACGTTCTCTACACTTGAACACTTCTTAGATTGTGCACTCTTTGTTTGTCTGCAGCTGCTGCGTGCCCGCGGGCAGCGCTTCTCATATTCGCTCAGAGAATTCACAGAATAAACACGTGTGCTATTAAAAACTGTCTCGTGTTTTAAAAGTTGTGCGATTAAATGGTTTCCAGAGAACGGGAGAAGGAAATGCCTCTGTTTGTCAGTGGTAATAAAAAAAATCAGGAGTAGCCTATTAATGATGCATTCCTTTCATTAAACATGATGTATTACTCTCCCATTCATGGCAGCATATTAACTATTGACTTTAAATAATATGAAGTCCAGTATCAGGGATATGATGAGTGATTCTGGCTCTGGTGTTATTAATTGAATAGAACAGAATGAGTATAAATAAATAAAGATCTGCAATTACAGTATATTTAGTAAGAATACAACTACAAAGTACTCGTGGTGCAGAGCAGCAAATTTCAGTATCATATATTACAGTACTTCGAGTACGATTATCTGTGACAAGTACAGACGCTTTATGGCATACATCAGCTATTTCACTGATTTTGATGAAAGTGGATCATATTTTATGGAGAAAATATTTTCTGCTTTTGTCCTCCGGCTGCTCTGCCTCGACTCCCTGTGATTTACAGAGTTTCCTGATGGACAGTGAAGTAAACTGCTGCAGACTGTAGCTGCTGTTAGCTAATTTTGGCTCAGTTTGGAAAACAGTGACGTCAGAACAACCAGGAGAGGGTACCACAGGCGTTTTGGACCACAGGAGGTTTTCAGCACCGGCGTGCGGACTGGGAGTGGAAATGGTGTCATGCCAGAACAGGAGCTGGGCAAGGGGGTAATATAACCAGGACATAATGACAGAGGGGAAAACACCAGTGGGGACACCACCGGAGAAGAGTAAATCTGGGACTGACTTTTCGAGCTTTGTGAGATAAAAGGCTGAAAGACAGACGCCGAGCT
This sequence comes from Nibea coibor, assembly GCA_023373845.1. Taxonomy (NCBI): domain Eukaryota; kingdom Metazoa; phylum Chordata; class Actinopteri; family Sciaenidae; genus Nibea; species Nibea coibor. Next base: position 24,951,638 of record CM041718.1, on the reverse strand, counting down.
GGGCGTCTTCACTGTTGGACTAGTCAGTGATATTAGCTGCTGCTGTGTCTTCTGTTGTTGCAAATATACAGCACTTCAGAAGAGCTCAAGGTTGGCCGTTACGTAATTACCGCAGAGGACAATCTGGTCTTGAAGTCTTGAAGGTTGAACAGGTCTCATATACAGCAGGGGTTGATTAGATGATGAGCAGCAGGCGGTGAAATGACAATCAGGTGAGAGGAAGACCAGAGGCTACGCCCAGGAACACACACACAGCAGAGAGAGAGACAAGACACACACACAGAAGGGAGGGGGAGATGCCTCCATCATAACACCAATCTAAAAATATCATACAATAAATAAATGAACAAATCAGGATTTCTGTGACAGAGGAGCGCGAGGAGTATGTGCGTTTTAATCAAAAGTACTTTCATCAAAACTAAAAACGCTTAGCATTAGATGGACCGTGAGATCATAAAACTGTGATAGGTTTTAGGTCATTGCTTCCTGATTACCCCGGCACAGAGTTGTCACTTTTTTTTTTTTTTTAAGAACTGCAAAGTCGCCTCATGTGTAGGTCTTTGCCATTAAATTTATGGTGATGTATGCACGGAGGAGACTAATGGACATACAGTAGCAGTCTGGTTTAATGGGTCTAGTCTTGTGTGCTTGCCAAACAAAATGCCTGAGGTATGTAAAAAGAAACAAGAAAAAAAAAGAGAGAGTAGTGCATATTTGATCTGGTAAGCACTTGGAAACAGGCTGGAAGTTGTGGGGTTATTAATCACAGCACTGTATTCTACGAGTGAGCAATCTTGTGTGGTGTAGCGAGGTGCACTGTACATTTCATCACCCCGGAAAGCAATTTATTGGACCGGCTTCCTTCTGCAGACGAGGAGTTGGAGGTGGAGGGGGAGGGTTGGGTCACACTCGGAACAACCTCTTTTTTTTTTACAGATTTACTCCATCACCGCAACTATTTACGTTTGCATGTGAAGATTTGCAGATTGAATGAGCAGGAGAGTTCATGCATGTACCGAATATGAGCAGGAATACGTGGCTGTTTTAGGTGTGGGTGACATCTCTCTGCATGCACTGAGTTTAAAGAGACTTTCCAGGGAGTTAGCATCTCTAAAAGAAAAGAAAAAAAGAGGCTTTATCAAACACAACCTCCCACTCTACTAATTCACTTCAGCAATTGAGCTGTACCACTGAGATGTCAGAGGAGTGTACTAGTCCTTCCGTGTGGAAAGAAGGGACGCTCTCTAAATTGATTTTTCCTTGTTGCCTGAAACACAAAGCATTTAAGGACGACAGCATGGGAAGCACAGTTTGTCTTTATCAGCGGATATAAAGGGAGATACACTCAAGTGAGAGCTGAGCTGTGTGTTTGTACGCCGCCGTGCAGAGGCCTTGAACGAACTAGTTTGTGGATTTGAACTAATGTCTGGAACATTTTGTAAATGAAAAGTTTTACTCAGGGTCTGTTATGACTTTACCATGAAAGGTAAACACATGGTAAGAGCTGAGAAGAGAAGAGATGAGAAGATTCTCATAGGCATGTATTAAATATGAGGCCACACCCAGCAGGCTGTTAGCTGATAGAGACAGTTAACAGCTAGCCTCGCTTTATCCAAAGAGCTGAAAAAAACTCTGCTTTCGAGCATCAAGTGCACTAATTAACACGTTATATCTGCTTCTACTTCTAGCCTACAGACAGCCTGACATGTGACCCCATGTCAACACACAACTTTTCCAGACTAACAAATGAGACACTACATGCTAATTAGTGAGCTTATAGGTTTGCTTCCAGTCTTTACACTAAGCTACGTTCACCAGCTGCTGGGTGTCTGAAAAGTAAATAAGGGAGAGAGTGTTGCATACCTGTCCATTCTGAGGACTGACATATTTATATATTCACAGATATTAGAGTTGTTTTCTTCTATTTTTGTCACCCACCAACATCAATATCTGAAGACAAAGGTTGTCAGCTGTCAGTATTTTATTTCGTTTTCTCTGAGAATGAAAGAATCAATTTCTGAAAACAGCTGAAGCTCATAATATAACGAAATCACAAACTGAAAGAAAATGGCAAACAATGGCGCAGACGGACGGCGACTCTTTGCAGAAATGCAGTCTGTGTGCATGAATGTGCTCTAATGAGGCCGAGTGAGTCCGTTACAGAGCTTCAACATCTCAGCGCTGCGCTGTCACAGCTTCTTTTTCTTTCTTGAAGCATCACAACAATTGTTGAGACTTTCTTTCTCACACCGACGAAGACAAACAACTACAAAGTGAGCCTGACTTACCTCGGGGCATCTAAAAAGACTCCAGAGACTTCTTGGACAAAGACGTTGTCACTTCTGTGCTAAATACTTGCAGAGAAAATGACTGATGGTTTTAGAATTCACACACAGGCAAAGAAATGTTGGCGAAACACCCCATGGGATCGTGTGTTGTGAGTCGCAGCTGTTACCATGTCACTTCTCTCTGCTGCTGACTCCTCGCAACGCCGTCGCGAGTAACAGTACAGTGTTTGCTTTCGCAGACATCAACCCTTGTGTGAGGCAGACAGGTGTGTCAGAGGACAGACAGGAAGCAAACCAGAGGATATGAAAGAAGATTCTTCTTAAATATTTAAAGCTGCATTTCAACAGCTGATAGGCGGTTCACAATAACGAGGAACAAACTCATAAGAATGGACCCAACAATTGGAGCAAGCACCACCATGAGCAAGCACCTGACCATGGTGGCAAGGAAAAACCTCCTTTAAGAGGCAGAAACCTGGAGTGGGATCCAGCTCATGGTGGGCGGCCATCTGCCACGATCGGTTGAGTTTAAAGAGGGAGAGGGGAAAACTATTAGCAGACCCGAGTGAAATACTGCCAGTACTTTGTGGAATTTTCTAAATTGAAATGATAGGAGGGGTGGATTCATTGAAGATAACATATTCATCAGCCAGGTTTCAGTAAGACAACATAAATCAATATCATCATCTGATATTAAAACAATCAGTAACTTCTCTTCCGTTTACTTTCCTCTTTGAATAATTCAGGTGGAGTTTTGGGTGGGCAGCCGCTCTCATGGACGCGCAGCGTGTGCAGGACCAGCGCTCTGCCTGCTCAACTTGTCTCAACTGTTTTAGGTTGACTAATAAACTTGGTCAGGTTTCTAGATATAAGAGCAGCTCCATCCAAAGTGGGTTCAGACCAGAGAAAGTCTCTCTAATTATAAGTCAGTGAATAAAATAAATGTACTCAATAAAATGTCAGAATATACGGAAGAGAAAAAGTGCAAACCACAATTTCCCAAAGCTGAAAATGATGACTTTAAATGGCTGTTTTTTTTTTTTTTTCAGGCAAGAGGTGATAAATAAATTGTAGATTTTTCGATTTCAGAAGCTGATGCCAGCTGTGCTGGTTAAAGGTGTTTTGCATGTTTTCTCAATAAATTACGTGACTTCAATGTAAATCAAAAGATGTCTCAATATCAAACCAGCCAGAGAGGGCAGGGGCAAAGGGAACAAGGTGGTGTACATCCTGGTAGTAAATCACAGTGCTATAAGTAAATATGTCTAAACAAAATGAAATCTTAATTTTCCTCCAGAGCTCTGAGTGTGACCGAGGTCACATGAGGCTCCGATTCTGAGAAGAAAAGAAAGAAATATAAAGAAGAAAATAGGAGAAGAAGAAAAGTCCAGAGTAAACTACGTTATCTCTCCACTGACATAGAAACCGGTCGATGTCGAATGAATCGCGGATCACTGACTCTGTGTTCGCTCGAATGGGCTTTCTGTGTGTAGTAGGACTTCAAGCCAGACAGATGCTTCCAGGTGGAAGTGGACCAGAGGGCAGTGCAGTGTTTCTGGAGCACAGCCACCAAGAACCTCCACCTGAATCGACCCGCAATCCTACTGCATGGCATCCCACTGAGGATTCTCCGGGCCTCCCTGTCTGCCCCACAGAGCTGCCACCGGATCAATAATTAACTCGAGATGTTGTAGCTGGCCTGGACTGTGTGAAGGGTGAAGATTTATGCATTGTGGACAATCTGATTGGTTCCCATGTGTCAGGAAAGATAAATTGATGCCAGAAAAGTAACAGTGTTCTTTTTGAATAGTAATTGCCACACTTGGCTGCTTCTCCACGAGCATCTCTGCCACTGGCATATCTCCAAGGGCTCTTGTTCAAGGGCTCCATGGGAATCTCTTTCTTCTGTATCTAAAGGATTCAAATATGACAACCAATTATTTTATTTATTTTAAAAGGGGCCTTTTGTAACAAATTGGTATGGCAACTGACTTGTATAGTCTGTTGTTTAGATCGCCTGTAAAATCCAAATGTTCAGTTTGAACTGAGAGATATTCAGTAAACTATATTTAATATTGAGGTTGCAGCTTGCAGTTGGGTTGAACTGAGCTTCATTATCTTGAGAAGTGTTTCTTATGCTGACCCCATTTACATGAACACGAAGGGGAAGCAATATTACAAACACATTCCAATACAGCGCTGCTGCGACCGCTATAATAAATTCAGTTAAATTAATAAATCTGACAGTCCACAAAATAAAAAAACGTAATTATATCAATATATCTTGCGGCTGATCTGTTGTACCCTCGAGTTCATAGAAAACGAGCGCGTGATGATGAGTTTTTACATTAATCAATAACAATAATACATTAATTAAAACATTAATCCCACAAACGTTACTCACTCTCCTTATCACTGCGGTTCTGTCTCTAACAGCTCTGACAGGAACGTCTAGCTCTTTCAGCTAGTAGCTAAACTTTGTCTGTCTGCCATTTGGTGCTCAGCACACAGTGTACAGTGTTTTAAAGACATGTTGCGTGTCGTCTTCTACGCCTTGGAGACTTTTTGCATTTTAAGGTGCAGCAAAGGAGGAAGTAACTTCGATGTCAGGGTTACAATAATAAACATGGTCGACGTTGTGTTGGCTTCATTTAGTGCTACTGGCCTAAAATCCTCATGATAAGAGCAGCGAGACTGAGTGAGTGAGTGAGGGAGTGAGGGAGTATCCAAAACAAAAGCTCAAAGTCACTAAAACAGTCCACAGGGAACTGTCGTGTTTAGCGACATCACACATCGTGTCATTGCGAGTACTTGAAAATGTGTGATTGCAAATATGTACATTTAAGCTCAGAGAGTAAAGACATTGGTCTGCAAACAATGAGAAGGATTAAGCTGGGTAATTAATGCAGCTGGTTAATTAACTATCTTTGTGAAATGCTGGACTCAAGCTTTGTTATTTGCTTAATTGTCTTCGGTGTCAGTCTCAGTGACGCTCTTTATCACTCAGGCACTTGAGGACTGTTTACCATTTCAAACACTGCCTCCTCTTGTGATCCTTGATGGGAGACAAAATAATACTTTGACACACAATAAAAAACAAGAAAAAGATATTGCACTGAGCAAACAGGCTGAATGCTTTCCTATTTGTCATCACTGACTAATAGAAATCATTCCAAGTGGAGATTTTGGAAGCTGTCGCGTCCAAAAGAGCTGCTACTGGAGTGTGACCAATGTCTTCGCGATGATGACATCCAAAAGTGTCATTCATGGATGTTGATGTCAGCGTGAATTTATATTCTGTCTCTTCTCGTCTGGCTGTATCTCTGACTGACAGGGATGAGATCTGAGTCCAGATCAAGCCTCTTGTTTTCTGCAGTGATGGACATTAATAACCAGCTATTAACACCCTGCCTCCCCAGCCTCCATCTCTTCTCCACTTCCTGTGATTCATCCTCTAAATAAGCACTGTGGGAAAATAACTGTCCTGTACACAACTTTTATAGCAACAGCCTTGAGATGGACAGAGGGACAGGCGACTCCTGCTCGCCGGCTCTCTCCTTTCTTTCTCCTCCTCGCTCCACTGAGGTTCACCTCGTACTCTGTGCACCTCCACGCAGGCTCCTTCACCTTTGCCTCAAACACGAATAAACAGTTGCTCTCAAATCCCACTTAAGATTCTGAGTCCAGGCTGCCACTTATTTTCCAGAGGACTGGATCAAATAAGGCCAAGGGCTGCTTGCAGGGATGGGGGGCACCTCTGTTTCAATCCACAGCCTTGAAAACACAACAATGTAACCATACTACATTACTGCGCATGGCAGCATGAGCTTTCTATGGGACACAGAAAGAGCTCTTCTGACCTTGGTTTCAAGGTTAAGTGCTTGAATTGCATGGAAACAGACCCATTCAGCCTATGGGGGTATATGTTCAACTCACTGGCAACATCTCCTGCTACTATAAAGTGCAACAACTGTTGCCAGTTCATGGTAATTAGATTTAAAATGTAATTCTAATGGTTACATTTGATGCAAATGCAAATCAAACTTTAACTTCTATTCCACATAATGCAATTAGCCTCTTTTTATTAAGACCGGTGATGTGTCATTATCTTCCGACGGTATGGTGGCCATCGGTTAAATGTGTCTTTATAGTCTGACAGTGTTGATACAAGCTGCTTTGTGTTATATTGTGCTATGTAAATGGTTCTTGATTTGTTTAAATGCTGCATATGAATAGGGTGAATTGCAATGATCTCACTAGTGCTTCAGTTTAAGGCTTCCTTCATGAGGTTCAGTGCGAAACAGAGAGCAGAAACAATACGACTTTAACAGATGATGCTCATCTCCAAGCGAACACTAAAACTGAAGAACCGTAACCTTGGTCATTTTCAGCACCACCAACGTGTCAAAATTTGTGTCTCAAGAGGTCAAGAAGGATGTCTATTAATTAGACATTTGGCAGTTCGATGATTTCCTGTCCTCGAGTGTCCCTCAGCAAGATTCTTGTCACTCAGTGCTTCTACAAAGGGTGGGCAGGTTCTGCATGTGGTGCTTTATTTTGAAAATGAACATAAATTCTTCTTCTCCGTCTTCTGGCCACCTCCATCTGCTCTGTGCTCTGCTGCTTGAGAATGAGCTGCTGGTCGCATGCTTCCTTCAAAAATAGACCAGCCTCTGGGATGCTTCTGAAACATGCTGCAGTGCTTGGGGTGGAGACGCAGTCATTGTCTAGAACGTCACAGGCAGGACACCTCGCAGCAGCGCCCGCTGGAATCAAACATCAGCAGAGCCGCTGGCTGTGGACTCATAATTTCAACATTTTTGAATTAAATTCCTCACAGAGACTGGCTACATTGATAACCAGCTTTTTCAGAGTCAGTGGCAGCATATAATTAACTGTAATATTGTGATATTATGTATTTGCGCTCAACCACAACTAAGTAAAGTAGAGAGGAACATTGCTGAAGTTGTTGAAGCATAGACATTACGACACTCTGTGCATTAGTGGTTCACAAAAGTTTCAAACTTTTTTGTCTTTTTTTTTTTTTATCGGATCAGTGCGAGCATACATCAGCACTGCTGGTTGATTCCCTCACCTTATTGCCCTCCTCTTCAATTGGCCTCATGGGAAATCTATAGCTGCACCGTATTAAGTAAAACCTCATGCTTCAGGAGTGTAGTCCTACTCCTGCTGACTCATAAAAATGATACAGAGGCCATGCTGACATCAGCTGAATATAATTCTATTAGAGCACCCATTTGTTGTCGGGTTCCACTGCAGCTTCATTCAGTTGTCTAAATGACCCCTCATTTATTTTAGTGCCCTGTTGGGGAAAGAGGGCGGCACCCGAGCACTCTGGATGATGCTCCGGAAGCCGAGCCATCAGAGCTCAACTGACGGATCGAGCTGATGCATTTTCTCTCCTCTCTTGCTGTTCCCCCCTTCCACTCTGCTGCTAATGCATGAGCCGTTCTCTCTCTCCCTCTCTCTCTCGTGCTGGCTGCAAATGGAGCTCTTAGCAGCTGCTTTCAAAATGGATTAGGTGGATTTTTCTTTTGCAATTTTTCTCTGTCATAGCTCTGGTGTAAACAGTAAAGCGTGCATCACATATGGAGTTCTAGCACAGTGCTGTATGCATCCATAATTCAAGGCTGAAAGTATGTTTGGCTCCTTCGTGTTTGTCACATCTCTTGGCTATAGAAATAACATTGTCAGCTATGTGCTATTAAACAAGACTATGGGCAGAATGTTGTTGTTTTTTTCCCATCAGGCTTTACACTCGGTTGGATGCCTCGTCACTGTTAACACCCACATATTTTCACATGCTTGAAAGTATGCAATTGTCTGCCTCTTTAAGCTTTTGACACCGCACCATTGACAGTACATTTACACTTCATCTCGTTGACTTTTACACTATGAAGTTCTCCAGCTTTTTTTTTTTACCAACAAACTTCTCATTCTCATTCTCCGCTCTCTGCCAGTATCTGTTTTTCTTCCATCACTCTCTCAGTACAGGTTTCTATTCTTTCCTCGCCATCTCTTTTCCCCTGGTGCGTCTTGAGTCGTGAGCAGAAACAGGTGGCCCCTGACAGGAAGTGGGTTGGCTCGTGCTTCAAGTAACCCTTCATTCTTGTGGGTTTTCTTCCCAGAGCAAAATACTCCCTGCTGTGATATGGCATGTCTGTGGGCGCGATGGTATTTGCTGCTGTTCTTAAAGCAATAAAGTCAGCAAATGTACAGCTGTTCACCTTCAATTTCACCTATTCCTCATTCTCTCCCTCTCTTTCCCTCTCTTGCAGTTGCTTTCTGCTCCCCACTAATGAACGAGAAAAGAAAAGTCTGGCTATCTGTCAGGTTTTTTTTGTTTGTGTTTGTTTCTCTGGTGACATCTTGAGTTTTAAATGCACATTTTTTCGTCTTCACTGTCAGTCAAACATGTCAGGTGTTGTCTTCTTCCTCAAACTTTCTGTTGAGTTTGTGTTCTTGTATTTGGGACACTGTTCCTCACCGTTGTCACTGCTCATGCTGATAATACTATTTTTAGCTGCGCTAGCAGCATGGCTCAAGGGATGACAATGTCGGTCTCGCGGTCATTCGGGCAGTCAAACTCTTCTTCCACTCAGGCTGGAATATCTCGACAACTTTTGGATGATCCGCTGTGGAATGTCATGCATGCATTCTTGGTCCATAGAGGATGAATCCAGCTAACAAGACGGTGACATCTCTGATTTTTAGTAAAACTATGGGATGAGTTTTAGTTTGTCTAATACTTTAATGTATGACCAGATAACTCCACATTCTCATCAGCCTCAGGCGCCTTTTGTATTTTGTGTTAACTAGCAAATAGTAGCATGCTAACATGCTTAACTAAGATGGAGGACATGATAAATAGCATACCTGCTGAACATCTGCATGTTGGCATCGTCACTGTGACCACGTTAGCCTCCTGACGTTCACATTTCATGGTGGCCAGGTGGCCGGCCGCAGAAAGGGACAAGCTGGCAGGTTCAAACCCAGAACATTCTTGCTGTGAGGCGACAGTGCTAACCAGTGTCTCCACAACTGTTGAATGGCTCACCATGTGTTACATTTGGTGCAGATGTTCATGCCTCCGTCTGGATGAATAAAAAAAAAAACAGTGATCTGATATTACTTTATTTGGCGCCATCATGAGAGAAAAGATTTAGTTTGTCCCAAATTTTGATTTACAAGCAAATAACTCCACAATTAATCGTCAGTAATCTGCTTCAGTTACTGCTAATTAGCATGTGGTAGCACTGGAGATGGAGGACATGATAAATATTATAGCTATATTGTATTTTGAGCAATGACCATGGGAGTTGAGCACGGCTATTCAAACACAAGTCACTCGGACCAAATATTAAAACCAAGAAATGTATCCTTGAGATGGTCACCACAGATTAATATGCATTGCATATGCATGTAATTAAGGAGGCTGTGACTGAGACCAAACTCCATCGCTCTCTGGAAGTTCTGTTGTTCTCTAATTGCTGAACATTTGTAGTAAATTCAGATTGGTGATCCGTCTCTTCATGGCGTGTGTGACAGCAAAAGGGAAGGCCGTTCTCGGGATGGGAAATTCACACACAGTTGGCCTTCTTTTATTCCCTAAAGGCAAGTTTCTGTGCCTCTCAAAGGAAGAACATTTGTTTACAGATACGCATGGTTATTGTTTTTTCCCCAGCTGGGAACAGCAGATCTTCAAGGATATTAAAACTGTGAATAGTTTCATAAGCAGACCCAGAGGAACACGCCGCCTCGATGCTGCAGATAGCTGTAATGAAAGAAAATGGGCAGTTGGTGGTAACGCCTCTCTCTGTCTCTGTTATCTCTTATGATCATACTTGATAAACCATCCACACAATAAGAGATTACAGTGTGGAACTGCTTGTTGTTTTAATTTAAACTCCTGAGAGTTGTGATGTTTGCACAAGGACGGCGAGCAGATATGAAGAGCGAGATTCATTCATTCATTTCCCATGACCAGTTATTGATCCCAGCTGACACCGGGCGAGAGGGTACACCCTCGACAGGTCACCACTTCATCACAGGGCTGACACTTAAAGACAACCATTCACGCTCACAGTCGCACCTTTGGGCAATATAGAGTCACCAATTAACCTATGAACCTGCGTGTCTTTGGACTGTGGGAGGGAGCCGAAGAGAACCCACGCAGACACAGCGAGGCCCTGAAAGTGTCCCCAGAAGGAGGCGGGCTGGCCTTCTTGACAGCGCTAAACACGGCATCATCATGCCGGAGGAAAGATTAATGATAAAATAAGTAATTAAGATTATAAGAGATTAAAAACTGGCAACACAAATGTGATATTATTTATGGTTCAGATCTTTCTGCAATATTTAACTAAACTGCTACTAATCAGGCAGTCAGATAATAAATATTACGCTCGGTTTGACTTAGAACTATGGAGCAAAAACACTTACACCTTTTATCTTGGTGTGCTTCAAATGTCCGGTGTTTACAGCAGCCATCTTCATGTCCATATTTTACAAATACATTTTGAAAGAAACATCTATTTTTTGGGAATTCCAATCGAATTCCGAAATCCAACCAAAACTAACCGTGTGGCAGGTGGTGACAACATCAACAACAGCCAATCCTCACACTGAAGGTTTGTTTGTGCAGGTCACGTCGAGGTACCATGACCTGTTAACATCTCCTAAATCTACAATCTTTTAATAACCAGTGAGGAAACAGGATGCAAACTCTGTACCTCCACCTTCACTACAACATGTGCGGGACAAAAATAATGAGAAATACAAAGTGAACTCACGTAATATATTTCCAACTTTCAGCCTGTCTTTTAAATCACCCTCTGGGTTATTTCAATTTAAAGATTTGATTAGTCTGTTTGTTTTCATATTCACTTATCTTTATCTTCCTGCATTTCAAATCTTCATCCTTCTTTTGTCACATCATCATTTGTGTGAATTTGTGGACCTGAACTACATTTGCAGAAGCTAATGGGGATCCCTATCAAATCTCACCTGTACAATAATGCAGATATCATAGTGCACTGGAAGTAAAACTATCTCATCAAATTAAAATAAGAGAAGGCTTCAGAAAAAGTTCTAATGTTCGTATTGATTCTTGCAGATGTAGTTTGACACCCAAAGTTACCTTTTGTTTACCGAGCCGGGTTGAGACGGCCAAAATGCCAGCTCGTCTTCCTCCTTCTCGGCAGCCCACATGAAAGTGATGGCTGAAAAGGTCACACAAACACAGTGTACTTTTCACCGGGTTTCCCTTGCATCAGTAAGCCTGAACAGTGCGGTCAATAAATCGGAATGACAGCCCGGATCATTGGCTGCTTGTCTGCGGGTTCCTACGTCTCTGTTGTTTTATCCCCTGTGTGGGTCTGTCATGCCCATCTTCATCTGGACACTCTACGCAAATATTGATTCCAGCCTTCGTTAGCTCAGCTGGCAGCTGAGAACACTGATGTAACCCAGAAAAAGCTTTTGACAGACAGCGACGAACAGGATGCGGTCAGGCTCTGCACTAAAACAGGCACTGTGTATTTGCAATATGATATTATGACATGATAAATATACAGCTTTGGAAGCAGGAGTTCACATTAGAGAGAGAAAAGTCAGGTATCAGAGAAGTGATGCAGAAATACCAGTTTTCATTTTGCAGTCTTAGCAGCACTATCTGTTTCATCTTAACCTCTCACACAGACTTTAACACATCCGTGTCTCTCTCCTTGTTTCATTGTGTTTCCGCCCCTTTTCATTCTTTTGTGGAAAGTGGCTCTGCAGAGAGAGAAGTAACACGTTTCAGCTTCACAAAGGCGTTGAAGGATGCAGGCAGGGAAGGTTTACCTCTCCTCCAGCCTTCCCTTTTTTTGGCCACGCTGACATATCGATCCGCTGAGCGTTCAAACCTGGGGAAAGGCAAAGACGTTTGTGTGTCCGCTCAACTCGCCATGTACCCCCGGTTCCCATGGCAACCCGAGGCTGTGCGTGCTTCTGTCTCCAAGCAGCCTGCAGGTTTCCATCAGTGCCTGAGGTGTGGTGAGGTGGTGAGCTTTCTCTCCATTCATCCATCCTTCTCTCTCTCTCTCTCTGTCTCTGGTGCCTCCCCAAAAAAACAGAGAGGGGACTCGAAGAAGAAAAATTGCAGCAGCGATTTGTCTCTTTTGATTGTAAGCGGCCACACTTTCCATGTTAGGAACAAATATCCCATCGATGGGAGGTGGGGGGGTGATTTTGCACAAGGTGACACTGCTGACTGTACATCATTTCAGCGTTCGGGCCATGCTTCTTTCTCTTTTTTTCCCACCTCTTTGCAATTTTTGTCCATGTTCAAAAACATTTTTCTTTTTTTCTGCTGGTCAAGCACAAAACACTTTGTGATAATATTAGTTTCCTCCAGGAGCCGCTGCTCAAAGAATGAATTGCTTGCCGGTATTCAACATCGGTTCTGTCAGTAAAAGCTGAATTTCACATTTTGACTACATTTGTCATAAATGCGTCCTCAGATAAATGAGATACCGAGGCACAAAAAGGAGCGCCTCCATTATTTCGACTGCAACCTGCACGCGAAAACAACATCGAGTTAATGTGACGTGACTGAACAACTTTGGTTTCTGTTACTAGTGGGTGTAATTAACTCATCTCACCTGGGGGTACAGGCCCCATGAATAAATCAACTGTGGTGCCATGATGCATTGTTGCCAGGGCAGAACAGAACTGCAGGCGCTTTAGGATAAAAAACGACAACAATTTTTTGGTTTATTCTTTATTTTGTTTGCAGCAGCTCCGACCGATCATTTGGCTGGAAACATCGCTAAGGGTTCCTTCTTTCAGATAGCTCGTAAACATTCAAGCACACACCGAGCCACACCGCCAATTTTTGCCCGGCTATGAAATCAATACTCACCCCAACACAACTGCACACATAGCCCCAAAAGGTTCGCCTCGCATTTTCCTCGTAAAAGATTTTTTCAGAACATTGGTGAGTGCAGCATAAAAAAGAAAATGGATCGGAGCACTGTTTGGGTCATCTTTGTCCGAGTACAAAAACTCACACAGGTGCTTTTAAGGAAGGGCAACAATTTTATGTGGATACAATAAAATGTCTGTAATCTTTGGAAATGGAAATGCTGTAAAAAAACAAAAAAAAAACAACAACAAAAGGGGCTGCAGAGGAATACTGTGGAAGAGTAAAGCAAAGGTGTACTTGTGTATTTTTCCAGGATTATGTCCAGACTGAATTCTCCATGTATTTATTATCTTTAAATGTCATGTAATGGCGATGTTTGTGAAGCAGTAAGTCACGAAAGTCAAAGGAGGTAGAATAGTTAGTTAAATATAGAAAACGGCACAGTGTTAGAGAAAGGACACCAGGCAGTGATGTCGACGTGCCTTCCTTTGCACCATTATGATTTGAGTGTCTTTATTTTTTGTTTGTTTCTGTGTTCAAGGCCTGTAAGCATGGTGGGAGAGCTGTTCTGACTCATGCTTTGCCCAAAGCTGGCAGCTAAGAGAGATGTAAAGCCGGAGAGTCCAGCTGTCTCCAGACTTGTTGACTTGTCCCTCGTTGCCTCCTAAGAGAGAAGGTTTGTACTCACTGCTTATTTTTTTTTGTTATCTCTGTTTGCTCTCATCACCAGAATTTTACCAGTCTAGGTTTTTGAGACTGGCACAGTTACCTGTGACCCACCTGTGAGCCTTCATGTCTCCTGTTTTATGTCCTGTTTCACTACAGTGACACACATGTAGCCCCAGAAATTAAAATCTATGATTCAAAGTCATCAGTAAACTGTTACGTGTGAGGCTAAGTGGATATGTGGATTTTTTTTTTGATAAATGGTACTAACGACTTTATGTTCAGTGTAATTGGCAAACTATCAAGAGCCAGGCTGTCCTACGTGTTTCCACAGAGCACACTGGCCCCATCAAAGCTATTTTACTATTTTGGATTGAACTCAGCATAATCCAGGTTAATGGCCGTCTGACACCAACATCCACACATCAGTCTGACTCGGTTCAGAGCTCACGGAGCACGCCGTCTGTCCTCGAATCAAAACCCCAAACTTTATTCATCCAGAGATCCTTCATCCTGCATATATGATGTAACAAAACATCATTTACTGGTCAATAGGATCATAAATTTCATATATTATCTCTTATGTACGCCTACATTGTGTGGTTGAAACTGGTTTGTCGTCCACTATGGTAAGTGTTAAAAATAATAATCCCCCAAAAATCAGCCAATTATTTTTCTTCTATATAATTTTTTTTTCTTTTCCTCTGACCTCATTAAATCACCCGTTACTGCAAATAGGCTTACACATTTGTACTGCGGAAAATGACAAAATACATAATTTACCATCAGGCATTGTTATTGGAACATTACATGGGCTTTGCATGAAGAAATATATACTTTAAAAAAGTCATTCACAGACAGAGAAATGTACAGCATCCTCCCCTATCCTACATCCACTGACATGAATTGGTGTAAATTAGACCCCGGAGCGGTCTAAATCTGAGACCCCAAACAGAACTAATCCATAGTTTTTTCTTTTTTTCTTTTCTGCAGCATCTGAAACATATGAATGTGAATGTGAACTGCTGTCACATTCACACTGATAAGCAATTCTCATTACAGTTTGAACGGACCCTAAGCAGAACATCGGGGTTAATTGTCACATGATGTCTGGTTGAGCAGAAATCCGTTAGAAATTAGACATTCATTGCATCATTTTGCAGTCTGTCTACCCTCAGGACACAAGATCAATTCTTAAATGTAATTAAAATGGCATTCATTTTAATTATCAGGGTACTGTAATTGCGGTTTATTACAAAGTTGGTGAGTTTCTCTGTCTTGCTGTCCTGCCTGGTTTTACAGTTGTCTAAATTTAAGAATGAGCCGCCCTGGACTTAAATTTAAGCTCTGCTCACCTCAGCTTCCTTTAACACTGTGAACAATCAGCAAGAGCTCTCAGTGACTAAACTGTAGGAGGCCAGAATCTCTTTTCAGATCTGTGTATTTGTTTGCTTTGAAAGCAGGGAGGTTATCTTTAGCATCCCATGTTTGTGTATTCATATGCAGCACCTTTTTCCCCTTCTCTTCTCCAGACAATGATATGCTCAATCATCCCTTCAGATTTATCCACTGAGGTGAAATCTGCTGCCTTTTGCAGCTATTGATTCCACTGGATTCCTAAATATTGCATAGGAATAAATTTCAATACAAGCATATCGCCTGACCATAGTGCAATCCATTAATACCCATAACTAAACCAAATGAATGAGAAATGACAGCTTGACGACAGAAATTGACCATGACATCAATATTTCAATTTTGCAGCCCTTCATGCAAATTACAGAGGCTGGCGGTTTAAAAATAAAGTCAGAGAAGAGTGAATGGAGCAGCTATGTTAGACTCTGCGTGCACCCAGCATTGAAATAAGTATTTTCAATCAGAGGGTGGGCCATCTGCCATGTTATGTGGCCTCCAGCTGCTCTGGACCCATGATTCCCCTATACTTACTCTTTCAGCGGCTGACGTTGAGCTCCCACCATGAGCCATCCCAGTAGACAACATAAAGACAACATAAAGTCAACATCGCTCCGACGAGTCAATCAGCCTTTTCTGCCCCATCCAATCAATTGAGTGCTCGCCTTCAGAGGCCTGAAAATAGATTGAGGTTCGCTTTGTGTGGCTCAACAGATGAGAGTGCACTTAACTACAGGGAGAAAATGGGTAGCATTTCCATCCTTGTCTCTACAAATGTACATCAAGAGGGGTATATTCAGTTTTGGTAACATTTGACCAGAGTAGGATGCTTTTAGAGTCCATTCTTCTGCCCTCTCTCATTCTCTTAACATCCCCGTGCTGCACTTGGAAAATCACAGCGTAAATGTTTCCGCATATCTGAATCACTGCAATCAGCAAGACCGATATTAAGGTAGTACTCCTAAATTTAGTAAACACAGGCCCAGCCTGAGGCGGATTGAAGTGATACTTCATCCGACATCTAACTTGTTATTAAGGTTTGAAATGTGACGCCAGTCAGTTCCATTGGGAGAGAGGAATAGTAGACAATTTGTAACAATTTCATTACGTGCACCCGTTAGATTAAAGGTCCTCCACCTTTAATTAAGTACATTTAGTCAACTAAACTTAACAACATGGTAACTATAGAAATAATTAGAAAGCAGCAAATTTATGCACGTAAAAATATAAAACAAGTAACCAACATTTACATCAAACCTTCAACATATTACACTTCTCCATTCATTCATTTAGCCAGTGTCTCTGAGTTGCTTACTGAAATGATTTGAGGTCGGGTCTCTCTACTTCTACTGGTTCAGGAATTTAAAATCTCAGTTCAAAGTGATTTGCACTCCAGCATTTAACAGGCGCAGCAGAAGAAAAATAAAGAATCCTGAGCAGCATTAGTGTCATAGTTCAAAGTAACGGCTCGACATTCTGTAGGTTCACTGATGGCTGTCTCGGAGCTACATCAGTAAACCTTAATGCCCACCAGGTAAAAACCCAACACCATGAAATGGGATTGGAGATAAAAACTGCACATGCAACAGTCACTTCCCCAACTAGAAGTGTATTTTTTGTGAGATACTTTAATAAGTTAATACATTACTGTCAAAGATATTTGTAAAAATTCAAATACATATAAATGGTGATTTAAGTTTCAGTCAAATTCTAAAATTTCGATGAATCATTTCATTGTCACTGAAATCTCTGTTATTGACAGTATGTGTGTATTATCTGTGAGGTCATTTCGCTTTCCAAACCTCATTATAATTGGTTTGGGTAGGAACACCTTTGGTTGATATGAAACCTGTAATAAGGCCTCAGTTTGCTTCAAACTAATTACATGCAGGTGAAACCCTCGGCACCTTTCCTGTGGAGGTCAGGCTGTTTCTATCTGACACTTCTTTTATACCAGAGCGGACAATCAGGGAGCGATCGGCAAGGTGTGCAGAGGTGAGAACATCTGCAGGATTTGAGCTTTTTTTATGCTTCATATTTCAAGGCTGTATACTGTTTGTGTCCATATTTAACTGTTGATTGTGCCTCATAACCTCTGAGTGTATCTGTTCAGAATATACGCAACATTTTTGTCAGTTTGGAGCATGTCCCAGCCGTTTCACCTGAATGCCATCAGGCATGGTGTGATGTTCTCCACACTGCTTCATGCTTGGCCAGGAGGATTTTGCCCACCAGACTTTGTTAACTTGCACAGATTTGGTCATTTTTCTGTGGTTTCTACCATGGGTAAGTAGGCTATGTAGTTAAATTGTTTCCATTTTGTCCGTTTGTACAATCTGCACAAGGTGTTCTCTTGATTTGAGGTGTTTGACCGGATTCTTTATGCTGTTTCACTGTCTGTGTTCCGGCCAGCTCGATCTGCTCTGTGTTGATTGATGGGACTTCCATCAAAAATAGATGAGCCGCATATTTTCTGCGGAGCAGAGTCGAAAGGCTGATTCTGGGATGCTTCAAAACGCACTGCAGCACTTCCAGTGGTACCACAGGCATTATGTACCCTGACTACAAAAAGAGCTCTGGTGAAATCTAAGGGTTACAAACCAATGTCATACTTTTTACCATCACCCACAAATAAATTGTCTGACTCCACAGAGCAGTTGCCTCCTCCTGTGCAGTCCACCATTTTCTGGGCAGATACATTTTCCAGGAATCATATTTCATCTTGCCTAGTAGCTGATCTTCATCCAGCTCCATGATGAGCTGCGAGTTACTAATCAAAGGCCACTGAAATAAGGACATCATCGGCAAACAGTGATATCACAGTAAAACTAACCTCAACTGCACATTAACACCCGCTCCAAGAATTTTATGAACAGTTCAGGAGATATTTGAATAAACTAAACTTCACTTTGATGTCGATGGGAGAAATCATACAGTCATCACACTGGTAATACATACATGAGGTCTGAGAGGGTGTGAAAAACTGATTACAATTCTGAAATGCCCACGGGTGTGGTGTGAAAAATGTGCATGTTAAACTCCCGACAATATTTCTTATTAAGTAGGTAGAAATGAACGCCGGTCCTGTTTGCCATCTGTTCACACCATCATTTTGGGGCGCTAACAACACACTGGACATTGTATTAGAAAAAGATTGGACCCAATCTTGCACGGTTGATTGATATTATCTCCATTGCACCTCTCTCCTCAGTTGAATTAGAAAAGCCATCCGAGTCACCTTCATGACGTATTTCTACACTTTACACACTGCTGAGAATCAATAGGGAGGGAAAATAAATAGAAAGTGGAATATCAGCAGACACATCCAGAGTTTTGTCTTCTTTTCCCCCAGTTTGTAATTGGGGGACTTGGCTAATTAAAATAGAGTTCCCAGGCAGTCGATGACGGCCGGTGCTGCTGCAGCTCTCCCCTTCAGATGTTCAATGAAGAGGAAGGGGTATTAGAGCCATAAGGAATGACACAAAGCTGGCTATTCACACATAATTGCTCACCCAGGGAGGATGCAGTGAGGCTGGTGGCCTGACAAACGCTCGGGGTGTCAGTTCCTGTCAAGATGATGAAGCTCTCCAATGCCCCCCGGCCCTGCTCTGAGACCCCAGCATGCTCCAAATGGGACGTCAATTTTAACTTTATAAATCCAAAATTGATGAAATATGAGGTGGCTGTAACTTCAGACTAAGCCTTAGTTAGGTTTCCTGTGCAGAGGCCCCTAGCTGGGGCTTACATCAGCTGAGCTGTGGATTTATTTATGGAGCCAATAAATCTCTGTGTCTCCAGAAAAGGAAGGTTTTGTTTGAAACAATCAGCCAATGTTTAGAAGTGTCTTTTAGAGCTTCATGATTCAGCACATTCAGTCTGTGAAGAGTCTTGTAAATCACGGTATCAGCCATCGACGTGCACATCGGAGGTATACGGTTTATTTGGTTCCCAAACATTAAACAGTATAACTAGATTTTAATGTCTAAGCAGATTCTGAATGGTTTTAATGCATGCTGGTAGAGATAGCCAGAGGCTTATGAACCGACGATTAAAGAGAAATTGACATGAAATCATTTGTTTGTTTACTATATTGGCTCTTTTTCTATTCAAACAAATTAATAAATGATGTACACCCACCAGGGTCCGAGCACTGAATGCATCTTAGAACTGATTGACTGCCAACTGACTCAGCTAAATTAATGATCAATAAAGCTGAATTAAAACTACCAATAAACAAATGACAGTGGCATTAATTGTACATTAAACAAACATAAAACAAGTAATCCTTACATTGCATCATTGCAGAGTCTCGTCCAACTAAATTATGAACATTGTGAATCTGAAGACAAGATCAGGTATGATACCAGCACCAAAAACACAAGATCCAAAAAGTACGGGACGCTTGGCAGGACAATTTGTCATTTTATTTTATTACTCTGCCTGGGAACTCCCTGTTTTATTTGTCATTTGTGGTGTTTTAAAGGTTACAAGGTGTGATGCCCTGACTAAAAGACTACCGTGTCATTTATTTTTCTTGTTTTCTCGCTCAGTTTTGGATCTACGAGGTGCTCTACAACTCTGCGAGTACCGCTGCGGCTGCCGACATCCCTGATTCTGCACATCTAACTGTGCATGGGCCTTTTTGTCCAATCACGTCTGGACTTTACTCCGGTCAAGACTGTAAGCAACGATTGACTGGGGCTCAAGTCGACGAAGTCATGCCAGGATCGTGATCGCCTCATCTGACATATTGACAATCTGTAATGACATAAATGTGCAGTCGAAGCACACCTTGTAATCGGGGGAATAAAGTCAGTGATGAACTGTCTTTTGGTCATTTAGGACGGCAGCGTTCATTTGGCAGCACTAATTTCAGTTAACCCCACAACCTTAAATATCCATCGATTCTGGAAATCCACCAAACTAATTTTGGGTTTCTTTCGGTGCCTCTCAGTGAAAAACGCATTATTCAAAATCATTAACTGCTGATTAGAAAACAAAGTAACTAACGTGTGCTTAATACTTCTTCTTCTTTGACTTATTGAACTGTACATCTGCTGCAGGGTTGCTCACTTCCTCACTTTCTCTAAAGGCTCCTTGTTTTTCCCATCATCGCTGAGTGATGCCCATGCCTCATGGGGGCAATAGTGTACTTGGACCACGTCCAAAGTTCAATACTTGAGGAATATTATTTAATATTCCATATTAAAGGGCTGAGAGTGGATTGGAAGCACAGAGGTGCGGGAAAGAAGAAACTGCCTTGAAATTTAAGAATAAACAAAAATGCCGCTCCCAGCCAACGGCCTCCCTTGACAACTTCCGATATTGCCTGCCGATACTGCTGTATAATGTTCTGGCCTACAGTGTAGTAATAGCTTTAGCTTAACTTCCTTTTCTGCTGGCAGGTTTGTGACGGTCTCTTTAAATAAACAGGGGACTGATTACTGCTCTAGTACATGCTCCTTATTCATAGTTCTCTGACATACACGTCATCAGAAATACCCCAGCTTCCCATAGGGGTGCATTAAAATTAGAAAACAAGACAGGAAGATGGACTAGCCAGGCCCAGGCATAACCTCAGACGACATGGATTCACATCTGGTACAGAGGCAGCCAGCCATATTTCCTCTGGAGGGGAAAAAAGAGAGCGGATTAGAGTTTGAGTGATGTTGGAGCTTTAAGATAAATCAAATCTGACCGGAGGAGTCACTTGAATAAGGTGACAAATGACCAACTGAGGCAGACAGGGCAGTATTTTAATCTCCTTTAGTTAATTTATCCCGGACCTGAGCACCGCCCTTGGAAATCCGTTATTATTGTCACCAGACCTGCCTTGGCGACAAAAAGGATTTGAGTGAAAAGGAAGCCGGGTGAAAGCGTTTATAAGCCAGCGCTCGAGTCATACAAGGGAAATAATGAACAGATGTAATAGTGTAATTGTGCACAAGGGTCCCTAAGACCAAGTTGTCTCAGGTCATTTAGTAGACGAGCGCTGGCCTGCGTACGCCTCGTCTGTGTCCATGTGAGGAGATGCCAGTGGCCCAGAATGTCCTGACATGATTAAAGAAAAGACCTTACAGAGAAACATCTGTTTGGCCCGCAGACATGTTGTCACCCAGATGAGGTCGAAGGAAGGATTCTCATGAGATTAGCGTCTGGCTTTTTAATTTAGAGAATCTCCTCCTCTCTACTTCCCATCACTTTCAACTCTTTCTCTCTTTGAAATCTGCCCGTTCTCTCTCATTTCCTGTCTAACACGCCATGCTATTTTTTAATATTTCTCTCTCTTTTCTGTTAAAGTGCCACTTATTACAGTGCGTTTAACCATTTTTGAGAGTTACAGTTGATTTTAAAAACATAAATGATGATGACAATAACGCAGACGGTGATAATTACTATGTTTGCAGTACCGTTAAAGGGTTATTTAGAGACAAGAACAGGCAAAATGTAATCTGTGCTTTACTCAAAGGGGAAAAACCTAATGAGAAAATGGGGCTTATTGCTGAGGGAATGAGATGTGGTAATTACATTAAAACAGATAACAACTCTTTATGCATCAAGCTCCTGCTCCAGCGCAATATAATAGCAATACTCCTCAGAGATTAATGCTGGGGAAGATATGGAGTGCCATGATTGATGGGATCATTAGCTCAGCTTTCACATGGGAGCACAAATGTAGAAAGTCTGACTTTAGCATAAGAAAAATGAAATATGATGTTGGTTGTGCGGAGAGAAAGAAGTCATGCACGGGGCCAAACGTATCGTACGCTCCTCGGGGTGAGTCGAGTTAGTATTAATAGAAAAGTTATCTCCAAGTGATTTGGACGTGAATAAACAGCCGTATAAAGCTTTTAGTGAGGGATGACTGGCTGTGTTTCAAATGATATTAAGCTCTGACAAAGTCTAAATGCATTAGTATCCAGCATCACTTCACTAAAAGCTTTTTAACAGTTTATTTGCACCCAAAAGCCTCCTATTCACCCGTCCCTATTGTTATGATATCACCTGTATTTGACATTGATTTGTGTAAAAGCACTCACATGACACAGCGACGAGGCTCCGTCACACCAACAGCTGCATACGACTGTCAGATCCGATAATTGCAAAGTGATAACTTGACAGACGGTGTAATTACTTGTTAACAAGGGTGGAGGAGGGACTATCTGGCAAACACACCCATCCTTATCCTGCGAGGTGAGGGACATAAAGTGACCTCTGTTGCTGTGGCAACACCAGCAATCTGCATAATCCCCATTTTTCTCTCTTTCCTTGTCAATACACGGGATTGGCGCGGCGTGTCTGCACTCGTCAATCAATGACCCGTGCTGTGACATGTTTCTCTTGGATTTTATATTGATGGAGTCTGCGCTCGTAGTTCTGTCACTCCTTTTTTTAATTAAGTCTAATTTATTGTTTCTCGTGCTAAAAATAACAAGACAATAGAACAGGAAATGGATAAAATATGGCGGATCGATGTGAAGGTGATGAGCCTGATTCAGAGATGACCTCCACCTTTCCGTTTATCAGCCACATCCTCACAAAGTCTCCTGTCGGGCTCATTGAAGTGGTCGGATTGATTTTCTTTTCTCATTTCATTGTGTTTTTTTGGGTTACTTCATATGTCATTCTGTGACAAGATAATTCTTGGCTGCTTTCAACACGCCTTGGATCTTTGTCCCTTCCTGTATTATAGACATCGGTTGCTTGTTACACGTGTGAAATTCACGAAGGGATAATTAAACACAATTGAAACGTGCTTGCCTGGGATACGAACAACCCATAATGCAACTCTTTGTTGGGGCCTATCTGTTGCCGGTACTGTCTCCATTTCTGATGAAATCCTCAAATATGAGACAACCTCCAATTTGTGAAAGAATATATCCTGACAAACGACAATTACAACGTAACTCATATTTTGAAGTAAATGGAGTTAATGAAATGGAAATGTATTTCATTTATGTGTGTTATGTGATGTAGGCTACTAATTACAGGAAGGTTACAGTCTCCTCATGGCTCCACACTGTCAGACACAATTCTGGGTGGAGTTGTAATTTGCTTGACATTTCAACATTTACACCTCAATTAATATTTAATTTTTTTGATGATTTAAACTCAATAAATTGCCTAAATGGCATTTTCACAGCGATTTACACATCCTTTTCATCTTACCCATCCATTTTTCTTTTGGCTCTGTTTTGTTCTCCACCAACTCCTGAAGGAAATGTCATGCTAATGTTCACCAGCTATTTGCTATTACTTGATGGGCAATGTTAGACTGATCCAAAACTGCACAATGAGCTAAAAGAGGGGGACACGTCACAGGTCGTCTTTTCAGCCGTTCTTTGTTTCTATTATTTTTTATCACATAAAAATGCAACATATTATTTATTTTAAAGTGAAGCCATCAGTGTAATTTTTTCAGAGCAGACTGGGGGGCTGGTGTGCCAGGTTCGGTTTCCAGCTTTAGGCACGGCAAATATTCAGGATTAGGATCAGCACTCGTGTGCCCGTTAAGAATGATTGCGTTCAGGAAAGGCGCTTTGGTTTATTGAACACAGGGATTTATCTGATCCTCTCAGGCGGCTCAGATCGTTTAATGCTGCCTGGCTTTTCCCCAAATGAATTCCTGTGATTAGACATGGCGCAGCCCAGCCCATCAACTCCAATAAAAGGGAATGGCAGTGAGGGAGGTTTACATAAGTCGACGTTGTTATTGTGTCATATTTCATTATTGAACGTGAACGGGATGTGCAGGAAAGCGGCGTGGTCGGAGACGGTTCAGGTAATTTCAGGTGATATTTACCGAACCATGAGGTGATTCTTTGACATGGCCCGTGTGTGTTCAGGAAGCCAAAGGTTATCACATGATTTACACAATATTACCATATTACATACTCTCATATTTAGTCGTCAGACGCAGAGGCACAGTGGGACAACACGTTCAAAGGCAATAAAAGATATGATCATAGGATTTAAAGCAACTTTCTATTTATGCATTCTTATTGTGCATTCCCAACCCGACATGATCAAAACATCTCTTTGAACGTGTGCAGATGAATCACGCTCTGCTTCCAAAACATCCCACAGTTCAGGCCGCGTTCCCCCAACACCAAGTCTTGATAACATCTGCCTCCTTTGACCCAGAGGTTTACATTATTAGTGGATAGTTTGAGCTTTTTCATAGAATATCCCTCTAACAAGGACTCAGACTCTTTCCCCTTTAATCCTTGTTTCCAAGGCTTCCATTAGCGCTATCGCTCATTTTCTAAAGCAGCCATTTACTGTAGCTCTCCGTTGTAAATGGCACAAACATTCTCTTCTTACTTTAATGAGCGCATTATTCACATTTCCAGTTTTTAGATCACGCTTTGCTTCCCATGATAAGAACATAAGCAGATCCAAAGAGTAAAAGCCTGGAAAATGCATTGTCTCAATTTATTCTATGAGTAATGGGTTCTTATTTGAAGACGCTGTTTTTCCTCATGAAATTAGAGTTTATGTTTTTGTGTCTTTGTGCTTTTGCCTCTTGTTGGCAGAGATCAGTTGTAGAAGGTAATGTCACAGATATAAACCGAACTGAATCGGCAGATTATGTGTCCAGATTTTTAAGGGAAAGTTTGACATTTTCTGGAGGAGATGAGAACATTCATATCCAACTCATACAGTATCTGTTCATTATATATAAACTAATTATATATAATCAGTTTAGCTTAGTAACAGCTGGGAGCAGCGAGGATGTAGCCAATACATTATTTAGCACACAATCCTATATAAATTATGATTTTTACACTTAAACAAGATATAACAAGTGGCTGGTTGCTGGATGTAGTTATTGTTGGACAGAGCTAGGCTAGCTGTTTCCCCCTGTTTCCAGTCTTTGTGCTAAGCTAAGCTAAGTGACTGCTGGCTGTAGCTTTAACATAAAGATATAAGTAACATAATTCATAATTCTAATCTAAATCTCTTCCAGGTGGCAAATAAACATCTCAAAATCTTGAACCATGTCTTTTTTTCATATTTTAATGTTGATTGTTGTGTAGTCATGAATATTTAATGTTCTGGAAATATCCCATTTCAAGGTGTTTGACAGTGAAAAGAAAAGCGCAGCATCGTGTCGGATTTTTTTAATCACCTTGGCACCGCGGGCAGATGTTCACTGACTTGTGAGGTTGTTTCTAACCTGGTAACAAAGCGAGCGGCACGATATTTTGTCTGCATTCAGCGAAACCTGTGATGACATTCAGTCGTACCTCAGCAGTAACGGGACGGATTAATGTTTCGATTAATCTGCGAGTCAAAGCCACTGCTGCAGATTAATGTACCAACGCTACCCCATGAAAAAAAGCTTTTCATTAGTTATGTTTATGTATTCACAGTAAGAAAAGGCGAATCAGAAAGAAGAAGTCAAGATTCTTGAAGATGATAAGGTTTTTGTGTCCCGTGTGTGCATACATTCGAGCTGAAAGGAGATTATTCTCCATTAAATTTATAACAGTGATGTACGGCGTCCAGCCGAGCCCTGTGGAATCTATTATTATTAAAGGTTTTATTGGACAATTGGACAAACTTCATTCTACAGCTGACTGCATTTTACCAAATGTTCGTGCTCCAACACAAGGTCAATATAGTCTAGTAATGAGATGACCCTGGAAAAAATCATTTCAATCATAATGCATTCCAAAAAAAGTTTCTCTTTCACATTATGAAAAATAGAGCTGTAACCTGAGACAAGACACATTAAGTGCAGAAACTTGTTTTAAAATTGTGGGAACGTGGACAAATGCAAAGCAATATCTGCTGTTTCTATCTCTCCTAATAAGACACATTGTCTATATGGTTGTTATGAGACAGATTTAAAGGGTGAATGTTTTGTGTGCAAGGCATCCGTGATACGCCTGAGCGCAATCTCATTGTCTTGCTTGGCTAGCGTGAATGCTGAGCTAACACCAGGGCTGTAATCTATCACCACAGAGATTGCACTTGTTCCAGCATTGTTTTACAAGCTGCTGAGGACTAGGGCAGATAAGCTTTATCCTGCCCTCACTTTCTGTGTGAGCCTTTGAAATCCATCTGTCAATAAGATAGAAACAGTGTGGACTGGAATAGCTCGGTGCAATGGCCGGTGTTGCTTAAGGGTTTGGTGGAAAGCCCATTTAAAGTGAACAGTTGCTTTTTTTTCTTTCTGTAACACTGGAGATATTTCTGCACTTTCAAGGTGAACTGGAGGATGGAGGTTTAGCAGGATCAAAATATGATCTTAGGCTCTTACCTCAGACTGAAATGAAAACTTTTAAAATAGTTTTAAGGGGACGATCAGTCACAGACGTATTGCTCAAGGCGCGGCCACTTCAAAAAGGATTCAAGCAGACACGGAGCTCTTAAAAGTCCATGAAAAGGAGCTTTGGGGTTCACGACATCCCGAAAAAAGGAAACAGCATGGTGAATACAGTCTTCTGTGAGACGTGTCTGCTAATATCAACCTCTCGTCTATATTACCAACCTGTCACCAAAACAGGTAAAAAGTGGTGAAGTTTGCTCTTTGTGAAATCTGAAAGTCATCATATTTGTCCGTAGTACTGCGCCATAGTACCAGGTCAAAGTTATTTATTTCAAATCTTGATATTCCCCCAAAAAACTCAATGTTAAAAGCATCATGATTGCCAATTAAGTATCCAGTTGACAAGAACTTCCGTGGCTAGTTGGCGTGTATCGGATTGGTGGAGGTTGTCGGTGTAAGGAAAGAAATGTAAGGTTGTTTCTGCATGTCTGCAGCCTTTTTCTCGGTGTTCTTGGTGTCCTGTTCTACAAGAGTAAACTTTCCTAGTCTCTTCATATCGTCTCGTCTTCTCATTTTTGCCACAACAATAACTGACTTTGTCACAACATACAGTGCGGCGGTTGTTATATCTTGGGAACATATGAGTGAAAATGTGAAGATATTTTCTTTCAACTTTTCTGCTTGTTTGAATTTTTTCTTCTACTTTACTCTTGTAAGTTTCTGATCTTTTTTCTCCCAGCTTTACTGTCAAAATCTCAAGAGTTAACAGGATGCTGTTTCTCAGACAGACTTCTTTCTTAAGCTTTGATTCTTGATCAGTGTGCACCAATATATATATATCTGTACAAGATTTCCCACCGGTGAACATAGCCGACAGCAAAACTTCAGTGGAAAAGAAAATATAAAGTAGGGCATCTGAGTTTGAGGAGGGTTACATTTCTTTACACCACCCCCACTTAGAACCATAAACTGATAAAATAGCTGTGGTTGAATGCTTTCTTGCATCAGATGGACACATGCAGTGTATTTTGAGAAATTGATTCTATGATGTAAAAATCTCTGCAAGTGTTTTTGTTACTTTCATGATTCCTGTCACTCAATTTTTTAGGTTATTGTCTGTTTAATAAGCTAAAGCAGGACCATGAAGACTGCTCAACCTGAGAACCGAGGTTTCCTGCAGTGCACCCTGCTTCAGTGTCCCTCAGGAATACGGATCCTCGACCAGCTTCAGAGGCTCTGCAGCCGACTCTTAGCTGCTCTTTGAACACAGTCAAGAGAAGCGCAGTTCAGCCTTGTGTTCACGCCGGATGATTCTGCAGGTGGAGAGGGTGGACAGTTTCAAGTACCACGGTGTCCACATCACCGCCTGCCCCATTACAGCATACTGACTTCAAATACTGAGGACATTCCACTCCTCTCCACCACAGTTTGAACTTGCATAGCTCCGTGGTCGAGTTCGTCACAATTATGCAACGTCCTTTCAAAGTGACGCTTGAAGAGGCTGATTCCTTTTTCACTGAAATACAATCACACACAAGTGATGGGCAGCCACAGCGGCACCCTGGGAGCAGTCGGGGGTTCAGTGCCTTCCCCAAGTTAAACTCGACAGTGCGCAGGAGATGAACTGGCACCTTTCCAGAGTCAAAGCTCCATACTGTGGTCTGCGCTGTACTAGAATCTGCAGTCCAAAGTCTTGGTTTGGGTTAAAATAAGTGTGTAACACACATATCATGATGCATGGAATGTAACTTGTGTTGCATACTTAGTTAAAAAGAAGCCCCTTGTCATTTTTGACAATTTAGGTGAGAACCAGCTGATGGGAAATAATTTCCTGTCTTAAATACTGATTTTACCCTCTAACTTTCAGAAACGTGATCCAATCAGGGAGTGTTGTGACTTGTCGGAGAGGATGATACCTTTGGCCTTTTCATTCTGCTGCCTCAGTGTGAAGTTATTGATGAGCCCATCAGCTTGATGCTGTCAAATGGCAATCTATCCCCCCCGTCCTCGTTCGCTGTCATCGCACTCTCACTCCGCTCCGCCTTTCTAATCCTGGATTTTAATTAGCCAGCGTGCTGACCAGATGGGAGTCATACACTTAAAGGGTCTCTCTATCTCTCGCTCGCTCTCAGCCGGTGATACTTTTATTGGCAGCTCTCATCTGACATTTGAGAGCCTCGAGCGGTGGACAGGAGTTTGAAGGGAGTGGAGGTTCACTGCAGCTGGAGAGCCCGAGCAGGAGAGCTGAGGGTCAGATGACACAGTGGGAATAACAAGAGATGAATGGCGGAGAGAATAACAGCCGCAGAGCAGAGTGCAAGGTTGTGTTTAAGCCTGAGGGAGCGGGGGAAAGAAGTAGATGCTCCAAGATGCGAAGGCGTTTCTCTGAAAAGTGAGTCACATTGGGACCCTGAACCCACTATGACATTTTTTAAAGAGAGCAGTTAAGGGTTGTCAACATTTACCTTTTAACTCTCATGCTCTCAGGCAGACAGGAGGTTCGCTTTACTTTACTTTTGCTCTGAAAAACGGCTCGTCTAGTCCACTGGAGGGTGTTACTGCTGTATTATAAATGTTTCTGAGTGCAGATACACAAGCTTTCCACCATACGACTGAGCCACGAGCAGAGTGCTGCAACAGAGCACCGATGCTTTGGTTGAGTGCGTTTTTTGTGAGCAGCAATCACTGTTGGATGACTGTAAAGAATTCACTTTTAAGCAATTATTACATTATTTTAATTACAATCACCAACATATGACCACAGTGATTAAATAAAAGATATTTTTACAGACATAATTGAAGAGTTTCATTTAGTCACAGACAACTGCCCTCACGTTTCTCAACATAATTCATAATGAGGTTTGGAAATTGACAAATGTCCCCGCTCAATTAAAACCTGCACGCTAGTTGATACCTGTCAATCAACATTG
Source organism: Nibea coibor (assembly GCA_023373845.1). NCBI lineage: Eukaryota > Metazoa > Chordata > Actinopteri > Sciaenidae > Nibea > Nibea coibor. Next base: position 24,922,136 of record CM041718.1, on the reverse strand, counting down.
TAGTCTCAGGTGTTTCACATATCTAATTAAGGCATAAGCCTTAGAAATAAATATTCAAGGTTCGTAGTTATGCAAGGCATGCTGGGATGTTAGCAGGTCAAAACAGACTCAAATGGTTTTGTTCTCAAGTTTTACATGTCTTGAGTTACACTTATTAAAAAAGTAAAACAACAAACAGAACAAGTATCATTTATTTTTCATACTAAGCTCATCAAAAGCTCCTTTAAACAACTGCAGAGCTGCGAGCGCCATCAGACACCCAGCTGAGACTCAACTCCAAAAATAACCTGACACATAGGACCTGCAGAGGAATTGTTGTTTGAACATGCTATGCTATCTGAACCAACAAAAAAGGATCTCAACTGAGTGCAAAACAAAACAAAGTTTATCGTGTCTCTCATTAGGTTATGGGATCATCAGGAGGACTTCAGCCCCGAGGGAACACTGGCAAGGAGTGGGGCTGGTGTCATGCCAGAACAGGAGCTAGGCAAGTGGACAATGTAACTGGGCCTAAATGAGCCTCTTTGGACATGCTAATGTTAATTAAGATAACTATTAATGAACTACAGTTACAACATACAGCAATGCAATAAAATGTTAGTGTAAACATTATTATTTCTCCCCGTGGTTGATGTTTGTAGAATTTTGCAGAATTCTGTAGAAGACCTTTGCTCTCACATTGCTTCATATATGGTGACCCACCTGCCTCCCAGTCTTATTGCTTGAGGTTGCTTTCACTGCCCCGACTTTATTGAAGTGTTCCAGGACCACACATCTATCTCTTGCTGCTTTTCTTGACTGCAAAGATCTTCATGGCTCCAATCTTGCACAAGTGTCACTGCGGCGTGATAAGCTCCCGCTGGCTGGCGATGTTGTTATTGCTTGTGGAGGCAGAGTGATACGAAGGAAATGTCAGCTGATGCTGGCCTTTGCCTGCTGGAAAGGCCGTATTTATGAGAGTATGTAAATCCAAGTGCATTGTTGCTGCTGCTAGTGAAATGAAATGCAATATTGAACAGTGACGGAAGAAGAATGAAAAGTAACCTGCGGCTAGCCTTTTGTTTGTGCTGGACATTTTATGTCATTTTGAGAAAAGAGACTCGGAACACTACTTTGTGCAATGCAGCGACAGACCATGCACACAAATAGGGCACCAGACCACAACTCTCCGTTTTCCATAACAGGTTTATATCGTGTAACAAAATGTAAATATTCAATCTAATTAAAACTTCAACTGCATTTAATTTAGTCTTAAACTTTATATGCTGCTGCGAACACAAAGTGAAGATACATAAACATAAAATGCAGCTCGACACAGCAATAGAAACAAGTCAGAAGGCATGAGAAGCAATAAAATGAGATGGAAACAGAAATATGAGGAGTAATATTAGTCACAAACACAAGTTTATAATGGTAAAAAAAACAACCTTGAAAATAACAACAATGTGGAATTAATTAAAAGCAGGATTGTGAAAGTGGTTTTTGAGCTGTGAGTTTTTTAACTCATGTTTGGAGCTTGTTCCAAATCTTTGACGCACAGCAACAAAAAAAAAGCTGTTTCACCATATTTTTTGTGAGTCGTCTTTGGTACATTGAGCAAACCAGTGCTTAACAACTGAAAGGTTTGGAATGAGACACAAAACAACTCAGATGAGCCACTGGAGAGGTACAGAGGTGCTGAATCATTCACTTTACAGACAAAGTAAAAGGAAATATAAAAAAAAACATAGGAAAGGAATCCATCCTCTGCATGTCGTCTGTCTCTAGTTTAAGTTTTGTTTAAGTTTTGTGATTATCCTATCACAATAAGTCTTATAACAATAAGACTTATCACTATATTACTGAAATGTGGAGTTAGAGGTAAAAACAGTTTTGTTTAATCAGTTTCCAGTCCAGGATTTTTGTGGGCGGTCCTTAAAAGGCGGCTCGATGACACGCTGAGGCCACTCCGAGCATAATCCCATAATCCCTCCGCCTCGCTAACCTACAACAGTATAAACTATATTCACACGGACTTTAACATAAAATTGGCATGTCTGCAAAGGGTAGACTTCTGGTCACCTATAAAGTCCACAGGACAGGCAACCCCTTTGAAAATGGCCATGCCAGCCCAACAAGCCAGCGTGACACACTTGGTACCAATTGATGCTTTAGGTCTAAAACTGAACCCGCTATGGCCTCTGAATGATAGCACTGTTGGCCGAGGACTTCCACGAGCAGTGGAAGAGGGCAATTATTGATTGCAGATTATAAATATTGCTCACTGTCCAAAGACGCATGTTTAATCTGGATCTGTGTGCTGTTGAACCTAAAGACCATCAGTCCAGTGACCCCTCAGCAGCCCCGGCGCTGATTCACAAGTGATAAGGCCGTGCAGTGAAATTTATGGAGATGTAGCAGAATGATCTACTGTCCGCTGTGGCCTCCCAGCGCAAACCCAATCATTGAACAATACAACTGATGATAATACATTTGGAAGCAAGAGCGCTTATGAGTTGTTCTACTTTTAAATTACAGTATGAGCCGAGGTACCTAACATCAGTTGGGAGCTTAATCACTGCGGCGCTCTGCCTCGGCAGGCGATTTAAGTCACCGCCGACTGAAAACGGATTTCATCTGAATCAATAACGTTGTAATTATGCCTTCCATAGATTCCCTGCACCTCTATTCATCAGAGAAATCTGACATGTGTTCTCCTAAACCTGTCAGGGCTTTTGATTTGCAGCAAAACATCTGCTGGCAGAGGGAGGAACCAGCCTCAGACTGTTTTGATGTCAGTTAATCTGTGGGCCTTCGTTATGATGAGTCACTTAGTGGGTTGTTTAATCAAACCCGAAATTACGGTCTGGCTTCTGCCCAAGCTCAAAACCATGCGCGGACGTTTGTGTGCTTTTGTTTTCATAAAGAGAAATTATTGCACTTTACAGAAGAACCTTGTAAATTGTTTTCTTTAGGATTTGTTCGCTTACTGCTGCAAACTGTGTGAGCCAGTCATAAAATCCACTGACGTGTTGCTGCATTTTGTGTTTTTGAGTAGACATTTCATCATAGAAGAAGTTCATGAATTGCATGGTGGTGCAGTGGTTAGCACTGCCACCTCACAGCACGAAGGATCCTGGGTTAATTGGTGACTCTGAAATTGCCCGTAGGTGCGAATGTGAGTGTGGATGGGTGTTTGTCTTGCCCGGTGTGTAAGCCGCCTCTCACCCAATGCCAGCTGGGATAAATTCTTATTTTGTTATTATTCAAGTATTTACAGTTTCGTTCATATTCATCAGCTCAGTCCAAACTGTATACATTGTACAAGATGATATGTTGGTTGGATGTTACGGTGACAGTGTGGATTTAACTCTGGAAGTCAGTGTTTTATAGGAGGAGTTACTCCAGCTCATTGGCCTGGTCTTCTAAATTTGGAACTACAACGCTGTACATGACGAGAAAGTACTTTTACTCAAGTACTATACCATTCTGAGGTACTTTTACATAACTTAAGTATTCATGGTTCATACCTGTACTCTTCTTGTGAGCTCCTGAGTCCTGACCCACCACTGTTTTAGAGAACAACAGTATAATCGGTATATATATATGACCCCTCTCTCCCTCTCTCTCGGTCACCATGTTATGCTAAATATCGGATGTATCCTCTCCATCCCCTGGTACTTCAGGTGCACTGTGTCCTTCTCTTGTCTGTCTCCACTTGTCTTTCTGGTTACGGTTGTCTGACTTCTCCTCTTGCCTGCTGCCTGCTGTATGAGGACTGTGTCTCCCCTGCATGGACTGAGGCAGAAACAGTAACTGTCTCCTGTGCTTCTTCCTACATGTACTAAAAGAAAAAAGCAATCTGATGCTCAAAAGTCATACAGCTACACTTGATTGGCAGGAATGAACATTATACAGTCATTAAATCTTTAGTGCAACTGAATGTTGGTTGTTTCCTATCTGCAAAATTATAAGCTTGTGTTTTATTAGATGCTGCGTGCCATGTCGCAGCTCCTCCAGGGAGAAATATGGATTGTCACAAATCCACACTTTTTTTATTTATTTTTTTGGCCAAAAGAGGAGCCATCTCCCACATATGTCATGACTACAAAGGAGGAGACAGAATCTGTGAAATGACGGCATTGAAGAAAATGACAGGCATTAAATTAAGCGTTAGGTTGCACCGTTAAAAGGAGCCAAAACATTTGATTTAATATGCTTCTGCGTCGCTCATTCAAATGCTTGTTTGGTTAAATTAAAGAAAAAAAAACACACATATATGTTAATTACATCGCCTCTTCCTCTTTTTGATGTCCATATTCATGACGCCTGTCAACAATGCTTTCAAATAATTAAGAGACACATCCTCTCCTCCGTCTTCCACCTTTGCTTTGGCGTGCAGGAAAAACAATTTGCCTCTTCTCATTTCCTGTTATCTGCTTCCTCCTCTTCTTTTTCTCCTCACTGCCACACCGAGTTTGATCTGGACATCTTGCTCCAGTCAGTTAAAAGTAACATCCATTGGTGAAGGGAAACAGCCGTGGCTGGTGGGTAGGGAGTGCTCCTGCTCTCTGGTAATAGCTTTGGACACAGCTGTGTGCATGGCTGACTCCTCTGCACTGCTGGGCCTTATCTCCAGAAAGGAGATTAGGTTTCTGGGGGTTCCCGACGTATGTCTATAGTCGAGGAGGAGAGAGGCTTGTGAGCCGGTCCACGGTTGCAGCAGCCGCAGATAAAATGCTGGATACATTATTCCAATTCCCCACAGTTTTTGTTTACTTTGCTGCGCTGATCTTGAATAATAGTTTGTGAATGCCAACCCAGAATGTGTAGCCGGAGCCGTAAGGCAACACAGTTTTCAGACTGTAATTTTCACTCGGTTCCACTCTTTTATTAGCCTCTTTCTTTTCCCCCCACATTGCTGTTTGTTCCATTTTTTTCCAAGACAAACATCTGAAGAAATGAAACCCAAATTGCAGCTGGTTTACTAATCGCAGCCCATGTGCTGGTGTGTTGTAAATATAGAAACAAATGCCTTTTTTCTTTTTTTTCCACGTTTACTCAAAACTTCACACTGTGTCTCCCACTCCAAGCGCTTCCTTCCTCCACATCACGAAGGGTCTTCATGTATTTTGAATCAGCGGGAACAAAAGAAGCACGAGGCAGCTCTTGACAGAGTGGCGGAAATGATGGGGTAAATGGCTGCAGCGCTACTTGGAACTTGAAAAGATGAAACTCTCCTCTCTCCCCCCTCATCCTTCTCTCACTGTGGATTTTGAGGTTTTCATTTTTTTTTTTTTTTGGATGAAGGAGAATTTTATATTTCCCCAAGAATTCTAAATTGAGCTCGGTCTCTGAAGAGGAAGATAGGCCTCTTCCTTTCCGACCCACTTCCAATCTCCATCATCTCACCAGGACAGGCAGCGTCTGGATCCAGAGATGCTGCCAGTTGTCTTTTACCTCCGTCTCCTCCTTCGTTTTCTTTTTTCCACCGTGAATTTCACTTGATGCCTTTCTCTCCAACTGTAACTCAAAAATAAATAACAAACTCAGGGTTGAAAGCGTGTGTTGAAGGGGGGGTTCATCTTTTCTGGCAGTGTGTGATTGCTTTCGTGACGCTTCCATGCTGCGTCCTCATAACGCTCATTCAAATCCCTCGACGAATTGGATAAACAAGCAATTTAAGTACCGGCAGTGTTTTAGAGTTGTTGCTTTCCTAAAGACAGCTGTTTGAGGAAAAGTTTCGAAAGCCACCGTGGAAAAGTGAAGGTGAGTAAGACTTGTCTACATCTTAACGCCTTGATGGGGCTCAGGTCGGCTCTGATTTTGGAGAGGTTTGTTGTTTAAGTGACAGCGATGCTTGAGACTGAGACACTGAGGGAATACTGCTGCGAAACAAGCAGAATGATAACAATGTTTACAACCCATTATGCCTAATGCACGAAGCATTACACGCACAACAACAAGAATAGAAAATGTAATAAATAATGACTATTGTAATGTGAGTAAATATGGTATTTATGGTCTACCATAAAAGAAGTTTAAATTCTGCTAAATTATTATTTTGATGCTGCACTGATTTATAATCTGTTATTCAAAGATCTGTTCTATGCACACTGCAGCATAGCACCGTAACCATTACCTACGTAAAGTCATCTATCAACTGCATCATGTCCAACTTTCCCGATGGACAGTAAAGTAACCAACTGTAGCTGCTGTTAGCTACTGTTAGCTGACTTCATTAGCCGGGCTGCCCAGACTGTAAGCTCAGAGCATGGCGGGCTGTTTGTGTTTGTTTGTACCGCAGGCGTTTTGGACCAGGGCGTGGCTGAATGCTGACGAGTAGTGGAGCTGGTGTCGTGCCAGAACTGGAGCTGGGCAAGTGCTCAGCAGCCTCTATGGACATAATGACGGAGGAGACGAGACTGGAAGGGATGGTGGAAGCTAAAAGTGAGCAAACGGCCAAAATCTGGGACTGACTTTTAGTCGCTGGCGAGAGCTTGGTGGAATAAAAGGCTGGAAGACAGACGCCAAGCTGGGCTGACTGCTGCTGGACGAGTCAGTTAGCTGCTGCTGAGAGGAAGAATTTTTTTTCTCTTATTGGTATGAATACTTTAACGTGACAGTTTATACAGTGCAGTTGCCCAGTGACTATTACGTTTGTTCACCCACATTTTGCCAGCAGTTCCAGTCCAGGTACAAGTGAAACACGAGCATCGCTCGACTTGACGCTCTTCAGACTGACGGGATCTTTGATGCCCGTCACTGTCCAGGTGAACATCTTCACCTGACTGTGTAACATCAACCTACTTTAATCGTGGTCATGTCAAAAACAAGCCTTCATTTCATTCACAGCAGTATGGCAGGACAATGACAGCTGTAGTAACATTTCTGGGGTTCGGAAATGCATCTCATGACACTGATAAATACATTTAAAATCTGATTTCTTCCAGCTCTGCAGCGTGAAGCTTTTCTTGGCGACAGTTTTGTGAATGAAACCCTACACAGAAATTTAGGGGAGTCCGCTCTGATCAGATCTCACTCACATACGCCTACTCATGATGAGATGTTGTGCTGGATGTTATGTTGATCCTTTTGAGTGCAGCGTTTTGTCAGTCAGTTCCCAACTGCAGTCACCATCTGAGTTTGCGACGGTTAGTTCGGAAATGATAAAAGGAGGCGAGAGCTTTTGTCAGCGTTGGACAGCTAAGAGAGTTGCAGAAAGTTGAGCGGATTCAACTTCTAACACCCACAAAAAAAGTAAGACAGATTCAGGGTAAGAATACAAAATGTTCTTGTGTGAGACCCGATGACTCTTATCTTTTACCCCTCTCTCGATCTCAGTATGTCTCTCACATGCTGTCCTCAGGAAGGTTATTAAAAATGAGTGACTCCAGAGGTGGCTAATTTGTCTGAAGCATTCAACTCCACGCAGCCTCTATATGTTTGAAGACAAGAAAACGCTCAAAGGCTGCAGTAACAGCCGAGTCACCGCCAACACTCCTCTCATCAAAATCTCTCACATCTCACGGAACCCAACCTGGGCAAGAGGAAACGAGAGCACCAGGGTGTACCTCCGAGAGAAAAAAACAGCCGAGCAGTTGAGGTTAAACACAGAGAAGGATTTTGAAAGGCAAACTGAACTCTCACTCCGCCGGGAGATCGCACAAAGATGAAATGCTCATAGTTGTCAGCGAATGGCAGCTGTCTTAAGTCTTGAGTTGCACAGCAAAGGTTTAAGAAGGACTCAAAAAGTTGCAGTGTGGGAAAAAAAGGAGCCTGAAATGAACGAAAACAAAACTAGTCATGAGTTTTTGGGGGTTTTTTTTGCAAACGTGATTGAAAGTTGCATATTTCTGACAGCTGTTTTCTCCCTCAGAAGGAGGGAAGAAGTTTTCTGCGCCATGATTTTTTTCCTTTTTCTTTTTTCATGTCAAAGTACAGTCTCGTTCAGAAATGCGATCATTAGCGAGCGCACATCAAGAGCTCGGCCCACACGGTGGAAACGTAACGTATGTTATGATATGGATATTTTTAGCTGGAATCCACTTGGTTGATACTGAGGACCGGATTTGCATTTTGCATCTGTTTCATCTCGTTTCAGATGCATTCCCTGACTGGAGACGTGACATTAAAGCAGCGCGGATGAGCGGTTTACCTCTCCCTCTGTCATGCATATTCATTTAGGGGAGACTCGTCCAAATAATGATGATGAAATATGGCTGATTGTGCAGTCTGCTGGATTTACTCGGTTATTTTGAAAGGGTCAGCTTTCTGCAGGCGCAGATCTGCATAGGTATATTTAAGGAAGGTTGTGATGCTGGAGATAAAATGTAATTCAACTGTATCCTTGCACAGATTATCATAAAACTATTGATGTGATTCCAGCAGTAAAATATGACCAAATAATCATTCAAAGCTGTGGCTGCTATTTGAATGTCATTTTATTCATGAGCGTCTTTATTTGAGAATAATCCTGATTTATTTTCGGAGCTTACTTACCTCCGACAAGTCTCAGCATTGAAAGCTACCTTATGAGGGAAGCCCACAGTCACTGATTGCATAATTAGCTGCTGCATTAGTCAATCAGATGCTAATTTCACAGATTCTGAAAGTAAATTAAATGAAAAGAGTGATGTAAATTTACCAGGTGCTGTTCTGTGTACATGAACGTGTAATGTATTAATCTGTCGATCCTTCCTCATCAAAGTTTCACGTAGTTTTATATTTTGATTTCTTTCTGTTGAGGCACGTCTTTCATGTGCTGCGGCTCTGAAACAAGTCGACAAAATCTGCCCTCCAGCTCCTGCAACACGTTTTAGATTAGAAATATTAAATAAGAGTTTTGACCGTGTCCACTCTTGATGCTAAGCGAGGCCACGATGTAAGATTGGTCTTGATCATCTGATTTTCATCATCATGTCTTAGCTCAGTCCATGGGAACCAGTTCAAGTCCAGTATGGACCAAAGTGTGGACCGGTAGCTGGAGAGGTGCCAGTTGGCCTCCTGATATCTCCCGACTCTGCAGACTGTGGCCTGCTGTGAAACCATAAAACCAGTCCCAGACCCCCAGTGCACCCCAAAACATCAACACAGCCCTGGAAGTCGGAAGCCGGGTCTCAAGGCAGATTCCAAACAGAAGCAAAGAACCAAGTTTCTCGTCTCTGCACGTACTGAACACTGAGTTTTTAAAGCTGTTTCACAGGAAACACCTGCCTGCTGCGGCTCAGAATGAAGCAGCTCTGCAGGTTTAGCTGAATTATCATTCCGTCACATTGTTTCATATGAAGAAGCTACATGATCCCGCCGCAACTTTTTGTTTGCGCTAACAAGTTTGTCAAAAGAAGACAAAGTCAACAGAAATCTCTCCTGAATATCACATTTCTTCAGGGGTTGATTTCGTCTGCCATTTTTCTGTCCTATTTTTTTTTTCTTCTTGCTGGCAAACGTGCGGCGCATAAAACCGGCACTAACTGTTGACCAGACGGGGAGTGAATATCAATTCTTGGAAAGAGATGGAAAGAGAAAAATACAGCTGTCATGCTAATAGTGAGGAATCTAGCTGTCATAAAAAAAGAATTAAACAGTAATGAGTCTTTGTTTGAATTTTATCTTTGGCTGCAGGTTTACTTTGAATTCATCTGCAGTCATTGGCCTGTTTCATCTGAAATGAGCCCGTCTCAAATATATCCTGCTTAAACCCGACAAGACAGCGGATCTTTGCCCGTGTAGTCAGCTGCTGTCGGCTGTCACCAGTTAAAGTCCTCTCTCAAGCCAGTGAATGTGTTCATTTGTGCTTCATCCATAATCTACTTGTATCCCACTGTAAGCCTGAAAGAAAGACAGTCTCTGAGGGTGACGTTGGCCCGATTCCAGTCAGAACACCAGTGTCGGAGAAGCCGGGCTTTGAATCGACGAGGGGTTCATCATTAAGAGAAGGGAGCGAGGATGATTCTCAGCCAGGAAACGGTGTCTAATGGAATTGAGTGGTGACGGCGGCCCTGTGGGAGATTATGCCACAGTCTGTCCGTAATGAGCAGCGTAATGGCACGATTACAGCAGCACTTAATGACTTAGAAACGGCCACCGCGGTCAGCGTGTGGACACCCTCTACTGTACATCCTTCTCTTACCTCATTAGCTGAAGCCCTTTCGCAATTACCACACAATTTATAATCCTGTCATATTCACATGACGCATCGGCTGTTCCTGATTCTATGTCTCTTCTTTCTCCAGTCTGATCCGTCTCTGATAGGTTATGTATTTTATAAATGAGGCCAAATCATGACTTAATTTAATGTGCATCTCTTTACCTTGAGGAAATATCTGCAACAGCACCTTAAAACTCCCCTAGACACGTTCATTAGTGCATGCAGTCATGTGTGGAGTGTGCTAAAATACATAACTCGATACATCAGACTAGACGGCTTCATCAAAAAATAATCCTAATCAGGTTTTATGCAGCAAATAACTTCCTTTACTTTCATTAATGATGATGACTGACTTAAAGTAGAAATAATAATGATTAGATGCTGCTTTTATGTGGCACAAATACAGGTACGGCTGTTATGACAGGTAAGATTAAATGTGCCTTAAATGTAGCAGCAGCTCTCTGGGGAAATCCACTTGAGACAGCCTAAGAATTCTGCTCGGCACAGCTAACAGGATCGGATGTTATGTCAAGCAAAGGTGCAATTTTCATTAACCTCCAGCGGTGCTGTGATTTGAATGTGCCAGCCCAGCAATTAGTTGATTGTGACTGATTGACAAAAGAAACAGCTTTTTTTCCCACTGAAAGATGGAAGTCAAGAGAGCGAGTGTACAGTTGACACCAGAGTTTGGCCCCATTTCACGACACGGCCCCGTACTTCAGCAACACCACCCCCCGCCGACGCCCCGACTCGCTCGGAGAGTCTGTGTTGTTCCCGCAAGGTCGATCTAGAAAGTGAAGACGGCATTAACCTGAGGGGAGCTGCATAAAACTCTGTGTAGGTTCACGAATTAAACAAGAAAGTTCATCCTATTCAGTCGAAACTCATCACGTGAATTTAGTGGATCATGTCATGAGTGCACAGTTGGAAAGATGAGTGACACAGGACAAAAGACGAGTGAATTATATATTAGCTTATTATATTTCATTCAATTTGCCACATTAGGAGTTAAGATGCGACACTGACACATGAAGCATTCCAATTAAACTCAGCCTATATATACATATAATCAAATACACAATGATTAATGAATGGCGCAGACCGGTGCCTGAGCAGCTGTCTTTACATACAAGAGGATAAAAATAACCATTAATTTGTGATTTATATTACAGCGTGCATATTGGAAACGAGTGCTTTATAATGAGAAGATCCAATTAAAGGTAAATGCAAGAGAAACATGTTGAAAGGAGCCAAATGGAAACATGAAAATCAGGTGAAATGAAAAATATGAAGCACAGAGAAGCAATTAATTCAGAGTCTACCTTTATTTAGAGTATACAGCAAAAATAATAATAATAACAGGCCTTGGCTAAATGGACTCAAAAGAGTAATTTTGATATTATAGCAGAGTATATATTTATTCCTTGCTTTTCTTATTAAAACTTAATTCTGTTATGACGTACAGGTAAAATGCACACCTCTGGTTCTTGTCTGTTTTCAGGGAGCACCAGGTATGAAGGGAAGGTACGTGCACTTTGCACTACATGACAGCAACATGTCATAATATGAGGGAGTCACAGCTAGAGCTCTCGGTGCTCCACTTTCAGATCTGTTTGTGAGGGAAGGGATAATGATCGGTCTGAGGGCTTTGGCAGAAGTTATTTATCATGCTGATAAGTTTCATCAATGGGCTGAAATGCGGCGTGAAGTAGCTCATCAGACGAACCTGTTTGAGCTCTCCCTGGGCGGTCACTCTCCTCTGCGTGAACTCCTCAGTTGGAGGCAATTGAGCGTATGCATCACATGCAGCTTGGAGGGGATGCAGCGGCCTAATGTGACATGATTTGCATACAGGGGTGTGCAAGACGATCACACAACAAGAGTCCTGGTCTAAATATAGAGAACCTCTACCTTCTTTAGTGAAATCAGAGAAGCTGCTCTAAAACCCTTGTCCATTTATATTCTTCGTCCGTGTTCATCGAGACAAGGTTGTGTAAGAATCCGGGCTGACATTTGAATACACCGCCTTGCTTCTCAATTCTCCGTGGAGCCTGCTTTCTGGGGCATTTCACCAGACTTTATATTGAGCTGGTGCACCTCTAACGCGGCGCCTGATCGATATGTTATTGCAGCATTGTCAGGGACATATCTGCCATTTAGATTCCAGCCGGGCAGCCTGACATTCTTCTCTCCGCGGCGCAGCGGGGTCTGCTTGGCAGAGATTTTTGCAAAATTGGAAATCTCTGGAGGTGACATCACAGGCGTATTAATAAAGCTTAAGCGTTGTTCTCGTAAAGGTTATCGGCAGCATCACCTGGACGTAGATTTGCTGTGGAGGCAGAAAAAGTCGTGGAGGCGCCGTCTGCTCTCCCTGGAAACAGGAGAGGGAACACATTAAGCAGCATTACAAATCCTTTAATTTGTTAATTGCAGCAAACGATTTCCCCAGCCAATTATCTAAATGCCACAGTGAAACATTGCAAGACTTGCCTAAAAGTGCTCGGTATCATGCCTCGTGCATTGGTAGTACTAAGTGCAAATTGTCTTTTTTTCCCCTTTTTCCTCTCAGAGTTTTCAAATTGTTCAAGCTGCCTTTTCCATTTATCTTTAATGCCTGCTGACCGCCTATTGTGTGAAAAAAAATCATTCTCCAACAACTGTAGACCTGTCTGTACGAGCGGGAAGGCAAACATCACGGCATGCTGGGAGAAATTACACAGAGTTGTAAAATTCAGGCATGTTGCTGTTTTCTTGGAAGCCCTTACACTCCAATACATTTATTCTTTTTCTCTGAGTTATTTCTGGATGTTTCACGACGTGACGATAGATGACCAGATTAACATGATTCTCCCTTTTCTTCTGAGATCGGCAAGATGTGGGGAGTCTATATTTTACAGTTTGTCATTATATATTGTTGCAAAATTGTTCCCAAAAATGCTCAAAGTGAAAAAGTTTTGTGTCTGTCTTTCTTCTGTCATTAAAAATTCTCTCAACAACTACGCCTTTCCCTTTCATTGTACCCTTGGTCTCAAGGGCTCGCAGTCATATTAACTTGTCGAGGCAAACCTTTTTGATCTCACCTGGTTTTTAAAAAAAACAATGCTGAGACAGTTTCAGGCTGGGAGAGAAAATGCTCCTAAATCAGCAATAAGACGATCTGCAGAGCTGTTTGGGCGCTGGCAGCTTTGCACAGAGAGACTGACGGTGCTTAGATTGGAGAAAACGGGCCTCATTTTTGATTGGCATCATTTAAAGGCCCCCTTTTCTCCCTCCCCCCTGCTGCTTCCCCTGAAAGCTCTCTAATGTACACTGTGTGGGCTCCCTCCCCTCTGCTGCAGGTCAAACTAATTCTGCATTTGTTATATTTGAGGAAATTGCTGGTGGTTTGGAGGTGAAGTGCTTGTAGGTGGAGATCAGGATGTGATACTGAGGGCCGAGGGTTGCGTCTGAATACAAAGGAGATCGCAGTGTCGGTGTGTTGTTTCAAATTTTAAGGTTTTAGTGTTTGTGCCATTAATCCCTGACGCCGATAACCTCTGATCTGAGCCAACTTCAGCCTCCTTATCGGGGTCTGTGTAGATATTAATCTTTACAATGTCGGCCGGCGTTGTTGTCACATTTAAAAGAGCAACATGATGCTAAAGTAACCTCGCTGCGAAAAGGCCAAAATGGCAGAAAGGTGTAAATGGTGTAATGTCACGGAGCAGATGTGGTGTGATATCATCCCTTTGTTTTAGGGGTTCTCATGTCTGCAGCACACTGTTACAATAATCAGCCAGAGCTGTTTTTGCTTTAAGCATCCTCCTCAGAGGGTTATGTGGCTTTAATAGCTGCTGTATGTCAGGCAGATATTTAGGAAAAAGAGTCAACTCTTCAAATTTTCAAACGTTTTGTTGGCTTGGTCCCATGACTCGTTTAGCCTAGCTTAGCATAACGACTGTGTACAGACTAAACCATCAGTTGATTTATATGAACGTGGAAGTTCTTCAGTCCCAAACACGAGTAACAAATACACAGTACTGCTTCAGCTGGGTAGTTAAACCAAAGTCGGCATTAACTGCCCTATTAGACTCGTGTTTAAACAAATTTGCAATTCATGGTTTATTGCATTGTAATCGAATATATCATTTTACACTAAAAGACTTGAAATCAGCCGTGAATTTAGCAGCAGCAGCAGCAGCTTCACAGCTCACTATCAGCCCCGTGCAGGCGCTCGTCTTTAGCTTAAAGTGAAACTGATTTCAGGGAGCAGAGGACTGCTGTGGATTTTACTTTCTGTCTTTCTCCAAAGTTTAACTTTATTGTCAGAGCGACTGATAGCAGCAGGCAACAGTGAGTCTGTTTTGTTGTTGTTGTTATTTGCAGGATTTCAGTCATGTTGAATGAACAGGTTTCACAGTAAGGAGGAGAATGTTAAAAAAGACTTTGAAGATCAGATCCCATCGTGAAATCATTGTGTTGGTAAAGCTGCGTTTGTCCAGGAAACCCCCCTGATGGTGTCTAGACACTGGGATGAAGAGAATGGATAAATTAACTTATGACCCAGTTTGTTTGTTCACGTCCAGTAAAAGATGAAAACCCGTGTTACAAACAGTAACATGTAAAAGTACTCTTGCATATTTAGTTCACCCAAAAATGGGCCAGTACATTTGCACATTGTCATTTAACTTCTGCTGCACGACTTGAGGGAGTACGGATCATTATGAAATCAGCATTAGCTACAGAAGAGGGAATCGATACCGAGAAGTGTCAGACAACTACATAATTATACTTTTTGAATCAAGAGTTACTTATCCCTTACTCCTCATAGAAATTGGATGATTATGTCATGGCTTCACTGTCTAAGAATACAGAATCCAGCTGGAAGATCACTGCTGAATGATGGGCAGACGTGGGTATACCCCACGTTCTAAAGAACGTGAAAAGGCAGCACCTCTCACTTATATTCACTCATTTATTGGACTCAGGCACTTGGGCAAGTGTAGTCCATAGGGATTTGGCTTGGAACCAGAGGGTGGCTGGTTCAAGTCTAGCATGGACACCGCGGTATAGAGCATGGACTGGTAGCTGGAGAGGAGCCAGTTCACGTCCTGGCAACTGCCAAGGCACCGAACCCCTAACTGCTCCCAGGGTGGTGCAACATGTCCGTCCAAACACTTTCACGTTTACTGTATTTATATATTTTCATACTTAGCAGTTGTTCTCTCCAAAAGCAGTAATAAGTATCATCGTTTAGATTCATTACAGCGTTATTGCACAGATTTATTTTAAGCATGACGCTGCAGCAGTAATGTTTGCTGTGTTTACTTCTGTCTACCACACGGATTAGTCTGAAGAGAAATGTTAAAATTACAGTTTGAAATTTTTGGGGTGAATAAAATGTTGCAGCTATTTCAGATAAAAATGGGTTTTGGTTTCAGTCTCTGTGTGGCATAATGTCACGACACCGAATCTGACTGTCTGATGGAAACTTCAGGAAACTGTGAAACTCAAAGTGAAACAAAAAAAAACATAAATTGCTGTTTTTCTCATGGACACAAGATTGATTTTGACCTCCTCACCTCATCCGCGGGAAGAAATTGTTGAACTTGAAACTCCAAAGTCAATAACAGCTAAAAAAAGAAGTCTTTTCACTGACTGTCTGAAACATATACAGCATATATACATTTTTAAAGAGTGCTTATCACCATCGTTCTCCAGGTTGGAAAATAAAACTTAAGAAGCAGATGGTTAGAAAGAGCATGTACTTCATTATACTACATCAGCTTTGCATTTCTATAAGAAAAACATGCAACTCAGGCAGCGTGTACTTCTAAAGCTTCAGAGCTCTCTCTCTCTCTCTCTCTCTCTCTCTCTGTGTGTTTCTGCTCTACCATCTGTAATGAGCTAAGCAGTGGAGTGTAAGCAGCTTCTTAGATAATGAGGCACAATTCCCCGGGGAGTAAAGCTGGGCCCACAACTTTAATATACCATTTCTTCATCCTGAAAATGAAAGCAATCAGAATGGAGAGGCTGTGAAGAGATACACGCGACTCCAGTGTCAAGAGGCGTTTCCTATCTCTGTCACGAATCTGCAGCCGCCGTCCCGCAAACACGATTTAGGAAAACTACTTGATAGCTCAAATACTTATTTGTATTGCCCAACTGAGGGATACAAATGATTTTGGAGCCTGTCAGATCGAGACTGATTTAAAACAAAAGTTCTCCAACAGGCCCCCAAATCACACAGCATCAATTTTTCATTACATGCTGTAGCAAATAATGATAGCCGCATTTGTACATCTACCATTTTACAAATAGCACTAATGCATTTCGAAAAGTCCCCAGCTGCAATGCAATGTAGATATATAAATGCTGCAGGTTATTTTATGGCTGGTGATAGCAGCTTGGCAGTCTAACTCAGCACTGGGAGCCGAGGCCTCTCCAGCTTTTCTTGGAGGATATCTCCATAATAGCCTCATTATTCAACTGCGAGCCCAGGAACACTCAGGCTGAAGTAATGAGCCCCTCACTAGTTGCTGAGTATCACCTTTTTTGCAAGAGGTTGCATGGAGAATGCATCCTGATTAGAAGTGCTGTTTAGCTATTTTGTAGCAGGGATATAGCAAAGGTCACAATCTTTATTTTTCTTGATTTATTTTTTTTATAATTTTCATTATAATCAGGACCAGGTGAGTCAACACTCGCTGCTAACGTTCCGGCCGGGAGCTCTAGATTACAGACTGAATGTGTTGTAAATAATTCAAGCGACGGTTCACAAACACGTGCGGTTGGAAGTAATTTTATAATGAGTGTCTGTCTCACTCAAATGACCCTATAGCTGCAAATGAGGAGAGGTGAAGAGGTTCACAGCCGAGCAGAATCCTGTTCGATGTCCGCACTGTCATTATTCTTATTATTATAACTCCTATTAGTCACATTTCCATTCCAATCATAGTCGTAGTTATTATTATCATTGCTGCTGTGCATCTTTGTCTCTCCCTTTCTAAACTCGACCGGCATGTCAGACGTCTGCTCACCATGAGCCGCGTTCTGCTCGAGGTTTCTTCCTCTGAAAGGAAGTTTTTCCTTGCTACTGTCACCGAGTGTTTGCTCATGGTGGGAACTGTTGAGTCTCTATAGATAATATTATAAAGAGAACATTTCCTCAAGTATTTCAGCATGTCCTTTTACTCATGCTTCTTCACGTCAGCTTAATTTGGCAATATTTTTTATGTCAACATTTGATTTCACATTGTCTTGTTTTACTAAATGAAAATCTCTTTATGACAATGTATTGACAAAAAATAAATACAGTTAGCTTAATTTTCCTTATTTAAATGTCTTGTCGTCACCACAAGGTTGCCAGACAACCAGCTGACTTAGTCCAGATATAATCCGGTACATTATACGTCCATAGAACCACGTCACAATTAAATAAATATAACGTGTTCATTAGTGAGCTGCTGGAAGGCAGGTTGTTACCTCTGTAAAATATGATCTGCTCACTTACTCTAATGTCCAACTCCATCTCTGTTTGCAGTCCAAACATCATGTTGAGTTGACTCTCACATTTATTGTTTAGGTTTTTATTTTGGAAGAGAGTGGGGAAGGTTTAAGGGTTCTTCATGAATTTCCTCTTTACTCTCTCAGCCTCTGCGTGGGCGATCTGTTTATGTGTGCTACTGACAGCTGAGCTGGCAGAGCACAGAGAGGCAAAGTCAACAAACCTTTTCCCTCTAAGTGTAGCTCGCAAGCCAAGGAGAATATGTTTTGTTAGCAGTGGTGTTGAAGAATAAGAACGTCTTCATTTAGCATCTAAACTAACAGATGTTGGCATGTTTATGTCTTCAAAGTGCAAGTACAGCCCACTAATTAGCTACATAGCCTGCAAACTGATGCTCCACGTGCACTTTTCTCTGGCGGATATTGTTGTTGTTGGTTGATATCCTGTTCAAACAATCAAGGAGCAACACATGACATGTGCTCATGCACATAGTGTGCTGGAATGTGGAGGAATCTGTCGCGGGTTGTTCCGTGTCAGGCTGTTAGTCGGTGTCACCATCAGCCAGCACTAAAATCTGACAACAAGTTCTCCACATACAACAGCAGAGAACGCACAGCCCGACTGGTTAATGCTGAGATGAGGAACAGCACATTTCCTTCTACTGTCTGAATTTTCCACAACACAGGACGAGAGATTTACAGAGCAGAGGTGGATTTAATCTCCGTGTGAGTCCAAATAATCAATAGAAACAGATATCTGCATATGAATGCACAATACGGTGCCAAAGGGCCACGAGCTTAGCAGAAATGTGTCTTTCTTGTCTTTCTCGTGTATGAAATTGCTAATTGGGCTTCGGACAAAGTGTTGGCACTGATATCCGTCCTGCTGTCTGCAGCAGAAGCCCAGAAACATCGGCTGGAGGGCGCAGAGGTTAAATCATCATCAGACAGGCCAATGGGCTCAAAGCACAATTTTAAGTCATCACTTGAAAATCTACATTATATCTACTTCTACTCCTTTACATGTATGAGATCACTGTCTGCGGTTGCAGACGAGGACTGTACAAAGCATGATAAAACATAAAAATATGATGCATTGCTTCCAGTAAAAATTTATATTATCAAAACAGCCGAATAATATCCAGCTACAGCAATAAAATCTTGGGTACCACTTCATAATAACACGTGTTAATGATTTGTGGATCCACTATGAGACTTTAATTTGGACAGAAAACTCAATTTTGCTGTTTTTATTGTTTTCCACCTGCGGATTGTTGATGTTGCTTCGGTTCATGTGACGAGTTTTCCAAAGAACCGTTAAAGATCTGAACCTGGAGCAGGATCCAACTTTATGAACATCTTTTAGCTGCAGACGTGATTTTTTTTTTTACTGCCTTTTATTGCCTTTGATGCTCTTAAAACCTTATAACATTTTGTGAAGAGAAAATTTGATTGGATTTATTTTGCAGCATTTGTTCTCTGTTGTGCTGCAGCGTTTTCTTCTTCCTTATCTGAAATGTCAACATTACACTGTGAGGTTTTTATTTATTTGGTTTAATGGGCTTCGGAGCAACAAATGAGAAGTCCCCAAACTAGGAGAAATAAATGTGTCGCTTTACTTTGAGGAATTAAAAGGAGCCATTATCAGCAAGTTTGCAGACACTGTATCTGAATTCATTGCATCTGGGCCATGACCAAGATGGCACCAGCCAACCTGCTAATGCGATGCACAGCTATAACGGCATCACAGTTTAATTAATGATCATGCTTCTGTCTTTCTGCTTTGTCTAATCCTCCAGAGAATGTCACACACTGTTACACTTCCCACATGACAAGAGATTCTGGGAGAAGTCATCTCACATTACATTTCGTCCCCTTTTGTACGACTTACCAGTAATTTACCTAATCTGCCCTCGTGTATGTGTGTGTGTGTGTGTGTGGAGGCCTAGCTCTAGCTGTCTTGGAGCTATAAGTTGTGTAAAACCCAGAGTCCCTGCTTGCCACCTGTGTCCCAGTATAGGAGTAGCATGACGGATAGCACCACTAGCAGGCCCCAGGGCCCTCTCAGTTCATGATAGATACCCTAACACAGACTCCCGCTTGTTGTGCCTAGGGTTACCACCGCAAACCTGGAGGGATCCTAATTAGCCCGTGGTCGGAACAAGCTCCGACATGATGTGTGTGTTTGCAAATGAAGAGCACAGCGTCCCGTTGGTTTTCACAGGAACACGTATGCCGCTATCTTATGTACTTATACTGTTATGTACTGTATGCATACGACACATATTTCCAAAGGTTTGCATTTGCAGCTCATAGAGTGTCTGTTCCCACACCTTCACAGAGTAACAAAGGCCTTAATAGATGATGTGAAGGTACCTTTCATGTTCATGTCCGACATATTTTTGTTAGATAACGCGTCAAGTCTCAAAAGGCTTTGGAAAAACCACAACAGCATTGGCTCATGACCTACAGCAAGCTCTTTAAGGAGAGTCAAAGCATGTAAAGAAAATAACTGGAGGTAACCTCAGGAGAGGCTGCCTAAAGACAGACGGCCGGGTGTGCAGGTGGTATTGTGGGTAGATAAACAGAAAATGTGTAACATTTTCTCTTGTGAGAGAAAAGGTCGGATAAACAGTCCACCGAGAAGGGCTCCAGTGAAAATGTCCATTAATTAGTCCAAAGTCTAAAAAGTCTAAAAGCACAGGTAGGCATGGACGAAAACATTTCTACAAGTTTTGACTTAATTAGTTTGTTCTTTAGCTCTTTGCCCTGTTTTGCCTCGTTGTCTGAAGCTGGGTCAGTAACACAGCAGTGGGCATTAAACTCAGATAACATTTACTCAATGCCTTGTACAGTTTCTTCCCCGTCTGCCTCTCCTCGTTATCCTTTTCCATCTTTGACCTTAACTTTCATCAGGTTCTCTCAAAAGCCCGAGCCTGGAGAAGAAGAGTGTCAGGATTCCTCTCACTTAGAGACGAGCAGGCGGAATAACACATGAATGGACACACATGACAAATATTTGGCTGTGGCAGAATTGTGTGCAATATTTGATTTATTCATTTTATGCTTCATTAATGCACAGTTTGACCCTTGTGGTCTGACCCAAGCTCTGAGCTGTCGATTAGCATTTTTCAATAACGGGAAAGAAATCTTTCAAAGCGCTAATTTCATTTTCATGAAATTTGTTGCTGTTGTTTATGTTTGATTCAGTCATTTTTCAGTGAATTTTCAAATTATTCAACATTTGCATGGCTGATTCATTTTGCATGTTGCATTATTTTCATATTTACTGTCAGTGTGTCCCATTGCATGTTAAAGCCGCCTGTGAAGAGGAATAACATGGAACCATCAGCAGTATCACACCACACACAAGAATGTGCATAACCGTGCACAAGACCTGTACACCCCTGTGTGCAGTGTTGTGTTGTGTGTGTTTGCCCCGCCAGCACCTTCATTGTTCCCCCGATCGGAACGAGCCAATCTATTAAACATGAACAGTCGAACGGACGTCATGAATGTCTAAATCAGCTATAGAGCCAGGCTGTAAACATGTTTATTGCCATATGGGGTCTTATGGAGATTAAATAGACTTTTGTTTACACAGTCTCTGCATGCAGTCTAGTGTTAGCGATAGCTTTAATGCTAAAGTGTCTTTGTAAAATTTGTAAATAGCTCAGATGCTGGTGGTGAGTTGCCACCTTAGTTTAAGCTGTTTCCTCCTGATACATGTTTCTATATGTACCGCATGCAGAAATATCTGCTGATGTTAGCATGCTAACCAGCTAGCCTCAGCTTGTCCTTGACTTGGAACACTGTGACCCACCGTGGCCTCTTTAAGGTACAGTCTGCCCTCAGCGTGATGCTTTTCTTGCTGGGTTGATCTCTGGGGCTGACTCCACACTAACCCTCCGCTCAGGCCTCCAGAGGTGGCCGCTGACTGATGTCCACTCTCCCTCTTGCTGCCATCCTGCTCCATCACCGCTCCTGTCCTCGCCTGAACCAGGTGTGTCTTCATCGTCCCCCAGAGTCAGAGGCCCGGATGGAGCTGCGGTAAATCACCTCGGCACAGTATTCCCTGCTGTGAAGTGTGAATTCGACAGGTGGCCAATTCTTACATATTGCATATTTAAGGAAGCAAAGGTACTAATTTATGGGGTCTTTAATCTGCAGCGTGAGCAAAGCCTTAGAGAAAACAGCTTGCATGCACAGCCACACACACACAAACACACACACACACACAATCTCAGTAAATGTATGCTCAATCATGCATCTCTGTGCTGTCACATGCACTTAACAATGCAGCCCATCATTTATTGTAGATTAATCCTCGTTCCATACAGTGTCGGGACCTGCACTTTACCTTGTTTCATCGTCATTAAAGGGAAGAGATTGAAGACCGCGGTAGTGTGCGGGACGACTGAGGACAAAAGAGCACAGAGGCGAAGAAATATCCAGTAAATGGTGATATTGTGTGGGGAGGCAGGGAAAACTGGGCAAGGTAGAAGGAGAAGAAGAAAAAAGAATTAACCTTTGACAGATGAAAGCGACAGTGGAGAGGACTGGAATACAAAAGGTGAAGGCAGGCAAAGGGAACGAGATGTTCCAGGTTAGATTTTAACAACTTGGTGTTCCAGTAATGCTGCGACATGTGATGCTGGATGACAGTGTAGGGTTGCCTGAACAGAACAGACCGGGCAGGATTTGAACCAGCTGTAAGAACGAAGTAGAGAAACAGGTGGACAGGAATAAAGATGGAGAGGTGTAGAGAGACGGAAGCTTCCTCTTTTTAATGAACCCTGCAGCGTCTGAGCTACCCTCCGTGCTGCAGCCCCTACCCTCTGCCCTTGCTGTCAAGACCATGTCTGAGTTGCACAGAGCAGCGGTGACAGCTAAAGCAAGCCCACTTTGAAGTCCGGAGTGCAGCAACAGGGTAGATAATGACCCCGCCAATCTCCTCCCACCGCCCTGTCTGCTTCCCCCTGGCCTCTGTGCAGGGCAGAACGGGGGGCCTAATGAGCATACTTTTCTGAACAACTTTCACTGAAGGCAAATGCATTAATTCTTGATCCGCTTCCACCCTTTGTAGTGTGCTCAGTCTTCCGTGGCAGCGTGGATGAGTCAGGGTGAGGGAGAGTCACTAATGCATGTTTCAGGGAAAAAAAAAAAAAAGCAGCCAGGTGGAGGAGACAGGACACAGAAATGCTGAGATGCTAAGCCAGATCTGCATCTTTGTTGAGTGTTGTGACAGAGAATGAGAGAGACAAGGTTGAGAGGCACAAGTGACTGGCGGATTTAATGATATCACGGTAAATAAGCTTCTGTCTCCTTCCTTAACAGTTACAGGGGGTGGCTGTCCGTTATCTGGCGTAATTAATTAATGTTTACCTGCTTAAAATTGCAACCCAGTCGCTGCCCAAGGAAAGACGTTGAATGCTTCTTCATTTGCGCTGTCAGAGTTACAAAGAGGCGAGGTAATCCAAATCAGCTCTGCCAAGGACAGCTGCTTCATCACAATTATAACAAGGTGTCTGCCTGCTGCATCCATACCTGCGGCACTTCAAATGGGTCGAGGCTAATCAATCTGTAGCTCTCCTTCCTTTGCCAGCAATGGCGCGGCCTCACTTTTCTCCAGGAGATGTTTGATGTTAACGAAAGTTCCCGCCGTTGTTACATTAGCGACATCAGGTTCAATATGGCAGAATGGAACGTTTGCAGTGAAATGATTCCTCACAGCAAAAAGGCTTCAGGGGGAGAAGTGTGCAAGGAGAAAAATCAAGTTATTGGTGTCAGAGTTGTGTTTAATGGTGACAGATAATAGCAATTTTTGTAGGTTTAGACTGGGCTCATTTTTACTCCCATTTCCTCCGGGGGAGAAAAAACACAATTACCGCCACCGCCACAACAATCATTTCACATTCTTTTCTTTTTGTTACGCACTTTAAACTGTCTGGCTTGTTAGCATATCTCCAAACAACAGGTTATCTATGTTTTCTGCAGCTTATTTCCTCATGTTTGAGTCCATTTTATCTGAGGGAGGTTTTTTTCCTTTCTGTACATCTGATGATGAATGGTCTCCTTTTGCCCTGAGAGATCTTTACCTGCAAGACACCGTATATCACATCAAAAGCAAACAAAACACAAACGCGCTATCAACTCTACCAGGAATTGTACCATAGGGTCCATACATCATGCTATTTTAAGGCACACACATTTTAGACAGAACAAATAAAACTGAACCCCCCCACACGGGAGGAACCGGTATGAAATGTCTCCAAACAGCTGCTGCTTTCCCGCTCAGAGTAATGACTGTTTATCGTCTGCGCGGCATAAATTAACAATAACCATCGCTTTACGTGGATTGGTTGGTCTTTTGTATGAGACACTAAAACATGTTATTATGACAAAAAGAAAAACTCTGCCATGTCCCATGTGAATGCCAAAACATTTCACAGCGTGTATTTATGCACCTGATTGGAACACTTTCCTGGATCTTTTCCTGGAAGCCACTTTAACGGTCAGTCCACAAAATAACTTTTTTAGCATCACTACATTTTTCGCTTTCTCTCCACGCACAGATAGTTTTGGTTTTTACGTGTTCAGGCTTTGAGATTTGAAAGTCGTGTTGGCACAATAACATGATTGCAGTGAACATGATTTAATTTGCTGCTCAAAGTATTCAGAAAAATAAACAGTTATTCGTCCACCAAAGTTCTGTTGGATGGAGGAGTAATGGTGTTGTTTTTAAGGGCCCTTTATCTCCAGTGAAGGGTTACGTTTATGCCAAACTCCATCGAGCACCTTTGGGATGAACTGGAACTGGAGATTGCGAGCCAGGCCTTCTCGTCCAACATCAGTGCCTGACCTCATAAATGAATGAATGATGGGCACAAATTCCCACAGAAACAAACAAAATCTTGCCAAAGACTTGTAAGAAGAGTGGAAGCTGCTCTAGCTGCAAGAGGAGGACCAGAAGTGTCCATTTTTCATTTAATTGCCTGTTTTTGCCTTTCAGCGTTTGCCGTCCTCACTTATCTTTGCCAAGAGGCAGGTCAGGTGACTTCAAGAACATGTGCAATCAATGCTCACTACTTCTGCACACTGCTAATACACAACTACCCAAATAACAGCCAAGCAACATCGTTCAAAATGTTCAAAAAGGTTGTTTTCATTGTGAATTTCTAGTCATTCATAAAAGGATCTTTCAGATCCTCAGCGTTACTTTGTGTTACATTAGAATGTTAACATGACATTAGGTGATGGTGACAGTCAGAGGACCAAAGCCACGGATATCTGCACCAAATTTCACAGCAATCCTCCTGATATTTCTTGAGACACGCCATTAAATAAAAAAAATTTAAAAACGTCAATCTTATTGCAGCAGATGAAAAGTCAGGACATCCCCAAAGTCAGTATGGTCGCCAAATTCCAAGGTAATCCATCAAATACTTGAGAGATTTCAGTTAAGAGTTGACGATTGATCGAACGATGGACGGACACTGCCATCCCGAGAGGTTTTGGCCATCGCGGTGTCACATTATGTCAGGACCTTGATTTAAGCTCTTCTGTCGGCAGCCATTCAACCCAATGACATGTCCTTGACTGAGACAGTCCATCCCCCAGCAGCTGTAGCTGCTCTCTGCACTCTTACCTCCCTTTGGAATATCTACGGTGAAAAGAGTGTTTCCCAAAGGGGATCAATGAAGTATCACATTGTTATTATCATCGTCACACACTCCATGAACACAGTGAAACTGCAGAACAGCCTGAGGGAATCAAAAAATGATGTTAGAGGACGTTCTGCAGCCGTCTCCACCATCAGGCCTACTTCCTTATCACTATTTTAATTTGTCAATGTGCAATTGCACAGACTTGCAAATGCTCCCCGCGGTGACTGGAGCCCTCTGGTAAGCCTTCTGCTCCAGTGTCTCCAAACTGCTCAACATATGTGGCAATAGATCAAGCACCTGTTTCTGCCTGTCACATCTGCGCTCAAACCTCTGTGGCTCTTATCTGGCCGACAGTTACAGATGACCGTGCATCCGGAGGCTGATGCAGATGATGAATGGACGAGTCTGCCCTGCACGTTACTTTCTCTTCTCTTTCAGTCTTCAGATGAGCAGCACGGGGAGTTATTATTAAACCGCAGCATCTCTACAGCCTGTCCAGTGGTTGAGAACACTCTGCTCTGATTAAATAAACTGGAGGAGCATCACACACACACACAGATTTCCCACTCTCGCTTCATTTCCTACTCTTTCTTCTTCTTGCACTCGTCTTTGTCATAGTTTTCATGTTCTCTTTTCATTAGCTCTGACATCCATAAAGTGAAAGCAGGGCTTGGGATCTTCAGAGCTGGCGCAGCATCACTTTGCTGTCTTGACAAGAACTCAGAGAGGGGGGCAGCGCGGGGAGAAACATTTACTCATTCTGTTTGCAGCAAAGGGGATGGGCTCCCTGCTTTTGCTCCCTTTGATTGTAATCCTATCTAGGCCAGCACAAGACACTGGAGACTTCATTCCCTGAATCTTAGTTTGCATGGATAAACAGGAGATGGGGTCCAATGGTATTGAATGTTTTTTGCCTTTCAGCATATTTTCTAAATGCTGCCATGCACCCTACAAAATCTTTACGCAGATAAAAGTTGTTACTTTCTTGCTGCTGTGGGGTGTAATGTGTGAAACAGTATGTTGCTGCTGCCTCTGTAATCTTTAAATAAAAGTTGTTGTTCCACTGATCTTCCTAATGCTCAAAGAATGGAAATATACAACTTTATTCACTCACTTTATGGACCGTTTATGTGGAGATGAGCCTTTGCTGTATTAATCAAAGCTAAGGCGAAACCTCCCATCCTCACCCAGACGGAGCTGTTTTGAAATCAGCTTCAGTGGGACAATTTTGTCGAATCCTGCTGTAATATATTTGAGAGACAGTTTGATTTGATTTGTTTGCATTTTTTTTTTTGTAGATTTCAATCACATCAACAACAAGAAAATAGAGAAGCAGAGTAGTGTGAAATGAAAGTATGAATTATTCATAAATATACACTTATGGATAACAAAAGGCTTCCCTGGCTTGGGGGCCTTGTGTAGTCTGTAGCTACACTATTCACTACCAGCATTAGAGTCTGTACATCGGCCTGACATACTGATCTGCTTCTCATAAAGCCTCAGAAGTCCAAATATTTCCAACTCAGTATCACTGCAACATCCGACGTCGCAGCCTGTAGAAGTTGCTGGCGCGTATGAGCCAACGAGAGGTCGGGGAGACTTTGCAGAAATATGCGAGCGGCTTCTTCCCTCCACTCAACGGTGAAGTCATTTAAAAAGTAATGAAGAAGAGACGTATGCGGGTCAATCTCGCTCACAGCAAGCAGGCACGATCACTGTAGAGCGTCTCCTCATGCATAAGATTCGCAGTTGCTCTCCTGTTGGTGAAGTGTCTTTGTGAGTGCCGTCACGGTGACACGGTGCGTCATGTGTCAGAGTTGTTCATCACATTTGCCCTACTTAGCAACGGCAAAGACATAAGTTACATAACAATAAAGAGCTCACAGTGACGTCATCTAATCCAGCGTCCTGATAGAACAGATGCAGTACGAATGCTTTTGGTGACGTCAATGACGGCTTTGATTCGAGAGTTTGATAGTGAATACATCAACTCTAACAGCTGTTATAACACCCACCCATGTTTGTAAGTAGAGTATGAATTAAGAGTTTTATTGTGACTCTGGTTGCGCAGGTTCGCTTGCGTCATTGCGGTTTAGTAAGGCTGAGCTCAGATGCAGACACAGGACAGGCAGGTACGGTGAAAACAGGTGTTTTATTCACTATACCGGCAGGAATAGAGAGATGTGGCTGGCTGGCGTGAGGAAGAAAAGGGGGGAACTGGAGGCTTGGCAGAGGGAATGTCAGGCACGAGAGCTGGCTGACCGGCTTGGTGGATGGTGAGATGGGCAGGTGGGCAGACGAAAACAGGTGTCTCAGACAGACAAGCAAGCTAACTGACTCAGTTCCAAAGTAAACTGGCTTTGTACAAACACGCAGCATTAGTAGAACTAGAGTTGAGGTTCAGGGATGGTGGACGGGTGTGCTGATGGGAGGCCACACCTATGCATAGAAGACAGAAGAAGGGGAACGTCCATTTTCTTTGTTGTTAT
The DNA here is from genome assembly GCA_023373845.1 of Nibea coibor. Lineage (NCBI taxonomy): Eukaryota > Metazoa > Chordata > Actinopteri > Sciaenidae > Nibea > Nibea coibor. The sequence continues at coordinate 24,894,366 of CM041718.1, read as the reverse complement.
TGGTGTGGGTATGAATATTGTTATGGGGCTCCAGTTCAGTCCAGGCTGCTTGGATCCTGTTGTTGTATCATGGGGTGGCAGTGGTTAGTATTCTGCTTACGTGGTCCTTTGAACAAAATGCTAATGCGATCATGCTCACAATGACGATGTTAGCATAATCAAGTTGTATCAAGCTCACAATCTTCGTCTATGTCAGGTCACTAAGGTTCAGCACTAAAGTCTAACTGAGGCTGAACAGTTCTGCAGAAAACTGGCTGTAAACCAAACACAACGGACAAATTCAAATTTTGGCAAATCATCCAATAAAACAACATTTTAACCTCACTTAGGATTCATCAGGGGATCATGAATGTCTGTATGAAACTAGATGGCATTTCATCAACATTACATATGGTCTGAGGCATCTCGAGAGCTTTGCAGCTCCCGTGGCCAAAGAAAAAGGAGAGTTAGAGGAATCAACATGTTAACACCAAAAATACGTTGCCCAAATTTAATTTCAGGAACACAAAACTCTTCGTGTTTGGTAATCCACACGTCATACATCCATCTAGCTTTGCATTGACTGAGTGACAGCACGGTGGAATAAAGACAGACGGAGGAAAAGTTAAAAACCTGAGGAGTATTTTAGATGAAAAGACAGTAGATGAAAGTCGACTTGTGATGGGTATCATGATTGAAGGAATAAAGAGATGAGGAAAACAGCTCAATAACATATCGACACTATCCTTTAATGTCTGTCAGAGTCCAAACAAGTGCTGCAGCCTCGGGGGCACGCTCCCTGCTGCGGTCCTTGTTAAATGGGATGCCTCGACTTTCTCAGTTTCTGTCTTAATTTCACATTCATGTTTTTTCACTCTACCAGGGAAAACTTTTAGACTTCTGCTGTCCTGCATGTCAAAGCTAAAACATGACGTACTAATACATTAAAAGGTAAAGAGCACAAAGACAGATCAGCAGAAATCCTACCCAGTATGGGTGAGCTTAGCATCAGTGCGGGTACTTTGGACGGGAAGCACTGTATCACTCCTGATGAGCTGTTGGCACCTCGCATAGCAGCCTCCATCAGTGTATGAATGTGTGTGAATGGGTGGAAGTGACAAGTGTTGTAAAAGCGCTCTGAGTGATCGGTAGATCAGAAGCACTAGAGAAATACAAACCCACAAGTCCATGTTACCACTATGATCAGCATTGTTTCTAAAAAAAAATCCAATGTGCACTATCTGCCCACCATTAAACACTCCAGCTCCAACTATGTGACAGCTTGGAGTCAGTGGCCCTAAGTTTCAAAATAGGACACTGTTTGTACTCCTGTGGTGTCAGTTTTGCATGTGCAGGGCTCTGCAGTGAAGCTAGCATGAACGTTTTGTGTGTATGACCCATCCGCCCATGTCAATCTTTGATCTTATGTCACCTGACCTCGATGGCGCATCAAAACATGCCAGATCTGCACGCCCAGAAATGATGGTGGAGCGGTGCCTATTTGAAGGGTAGGGCCACTAACCGAGCTGCTGTGTTTGAGGACTTGGGAGTGAGAACATATCAGGATATCTCAGTGTAATCTATCTTTTGAGTTTGAAGGTACGTCTAGCAGGTGATAGCATGAAGGGCATGAAACTGTGGCTGGTGTGAACTCATGTCAAGGTGTGTAAAACGATCAAAACATCCACCTTCTTCCTCTCGAACGAGTCCTGCAGCATCATCAGCTGTTCCAGCATCCGTCTGTACGAAGCTACAGTGCATGCACTTAATTTGTCTTAATACTCAGATGACCCAGTTGAGCGTGTGAGCAGGTGTGTTTGTTTTGCACATGTTAGTGTGCTGGTTCCATTAATCGGACTCCAAGATGTTAAACAGAGCATCACGTTAAAGCTGTACCACACATAAACCACGATCTAAGTGTGCTCTTCATTCTACAAAAGATATTCAGAACTTCTGCTATTGGATAAAAATCCAAGTCTTTCTTTCTTATGTGGTGTTTTTATATCAGAAACAGGGATTGATCCAACATACTGTGTGTAATCAATGTCTCTTGATGTTTGCTTTGGCTCCATTAGGGTCCTAAAGATTTTACATCCCATGATGGACCAATAATCCTTAAATTTAAAGTGAGTTAGACAACAATATATTTGATCAAATCACTGTAATAACCTCGATCTTAAGGGTGATCACTAATTGTAAATCCGTAATTGAAGAGCACAACAGAAAGTGAAACTAAAGATACAGCGTGAACAGTCAAACCCTCGAAGCTAACTATAAATCTTTACTCCAACCCACTAAACACACAGAAGACATTTTATGCTCTGGTTGCAGCAGCTCTTCGCTAATCCATCAATATGCTGCGTTTAAGGTCCTTCCAACTTCATAGTAATCAAACCGGTGATTTACTAAATCAGGCTGTATCATTAAAACTTAATGACTTGAGCCAGTGAATTACTTAGCATGTTAAATCAAAGCCAATCAGCTCTGTAAACAGGGAGTCACTCTAACATCATGAGCATTTAAATGGAACATGTCATGCTGTGTCAAAAAGCAGCGATACTCTTAATTTATGCCCCAAATATTTGGTTGCCCACTCAACAAAAGATAAAGTGACATGTAAATCTGCTCACCAAAAAACAGACCATTAGCATATTTGTACATTGTTGCTTAACTCCTGCTACTTGACTTCAGAGACTGTGGATCATTATGAAATCAACCAGCCATGGAAGAGGTGCATATTTTCAATAAATACTGTCCCACAGACGGCTGAGACAAAGATTACTGCGTGAAACGTATTTCTATGCACATACACACAGTAATGTTTCTGAGGTAGTTGTATTCTTGCAGTTTAGAGTTGGTCTGATTATGCTACGCTAACAGCGTGACATTTTGTAGTTTAAGGTCTAGTGTCAGGTCTTGTTATCGTAACCTTTTCCCTTCTTCACTCCAAAGATCAAATATTAGCAAGCTAGTTTAGTTTTAATTACATAATGTTTGGATTGATTTCATCTTCTTACAAGTGATTGAGGTGAGAAACACCTTTAACTCCTGCTGTGCTTTTGAGAAGTGCCTAGTTAGTTATAATTTGCCATTTGTACTGTATAGCACCTGATTTTAAGCGACTGGCTGCAGGAGCTGATCAAAACAACGCTGCATGAATCACACACCGATCTTTTGATCGTTATGGGGACACTACAGCAGCTCAGCGTCATTATTTGATCATCTGTCTCACTCCCTCGACACAACAGACGGGTACATAACATAAAAGCCTCGGCGGAGTCAGGAGATATGCTCACCCTCGTGGTCTGACATCGGTATCTAAGTGATGTTGACCCTATGTATAATAGTACAACCAATACCAAAACAAACAATGCCTACATATGAATGTAACTTTATTTATATAACTTAGTAACCGTCACGCAGCGTTTACGCACAAATTTACTTAATTCGAAACGTAATACACATCATCAGCACGTCTGTCGCTCGTCTCATTGTCTGTTTTCCTTCTGTCTCATTGTTTTAGTTTTCCATCATGAGGCACAGAACGAATGCTGCAGTTCTACAAAAAGACCACTCCTGAGACTAATACATGGGAAAAGTTCACAGATTTTAATACTGTCATTGTCACTATTACATTACAATAAAACCGCATGGATACATCTTTAGCATCAAAGGGATTCAAATGTTAAATGTGTCCAATTTATGTTACAAAAACTCACTGATCAGTAGAATAAATCAAAAGCTCATTATGCACAGAGCCCTGAACACCGCACTGAGCTGGGAAATGAGTTGTGCCGCGCGCTCGCTTGCTGCATGTACAGTTTAACAATTAGTCGGAAAAACCCATCTGCAGTCGGCACACTAAACGCCTCTTTTTCAGACACAATATGTCCTTGTTTATTCCACCTTGGCGGTGACTGCTCATCAATATTGCTGCGTTTAAAACATAAATATCACACCTAATGGCTGCATGAGTGGAGTGTTTCTGGGAATGAACCTCTGAGTTCCTGCTGTGATGTACAATTGGATAGAAATGGCTCCTGATGAAGGTAATAAAATGATGTGCATCAGGACTCCCGTTTCAGGCAAGCATGTGTTTCCACTTCTTCTTTCCACACTGCTGTTCTGCAAGATTTTGCATTCATATTCATATCACACTGCCCCCAGGTTATCATCATTTTTATGAACAAACCTCTGAAATGCAGTTCAGGACATGACAAACCAAAGATTGAGTTATAGTGGAAACAGACATCTCAATGCACTATTGTGGTAACATGAGCAAGAGCATGGTCTGTTACTCTTACTACATCTTACAAGGTCAATAAAAGTTTAGTAAGTAAGTAAGTAAGTAAGTTTGGGAACAACCATCTACAGGGATCTATTACTCTCTGGTAAAATACACACCAACCCATCTTCACGGGTTTACTTGCACACAACTCTTGAAAGTAGACACTGCAGCTGCACAACCTCACCTCTACACTATTCAGAAACTGGCTGGATGAAGTCTTAACGTCTCCTATAATATCTACCAGTCAGATCGATCAGCCATGTGCACAGATGTGAAGGAAATAACAGAAATTCTATCAATATAAATGAAGCTACCTTCTATCCTCACACAATCTAATGTTTTGCTGTCTACAGCTTCGCGCTGGCTTTGCTGGCCTGTGATTTTTTTTTGCTTGTGGAAGAAGTAAACAGAGAGGAGTAGGTAATATTACTGATGTACCGAACAGAACAGCCAGTCAGACATCTTCTTCTCTCAGTGACTGCTGAACGTGTTCAATCAGCTGAATGGCTGAATTGAACATGAATCGCCATTTGCAGTAAGTGTATTTGTCCTAAGCTAACAACTCACAATGTATTTGTCTCTAACTAACAACACAATCTTCCAGCGTCCATAAGACTGTAAATCTGTTTTTAGACCTCCAGCAGAGACCCACAAAACATAGATATGTTATAGAAGTCTTAGATTTCAACAAGTTCTGGTTTCAGGACAACTTAAACTATCACAATGCAAAGCTCAGGACTTTGTTTTACTAGTACTGGGATTTGAAAATGGTGGATTCTCTGGGGAGCAATCCTGTGTTGCACTAGCCGTGTAACAGCGTGTGTTCATCCGACACCGTATTAGTTTTGCTGTGCAATCTGCTGTAATACTTCCTCATAAATTTTCTGTGGTAGAGTGACATGTGACTTTAATTTAGCCCCAGAGAAGTGAAGGGGCTTGTGTAAAAGGATATCAGTGTTTGAATGAGGATGCCTGATTGTTACTGAAGACAGAAAATGTAGCGATCATCTCAAGGGGATTTAAGAGCACCTGGCCCTCCACTTCTTCCGAGGCGCAAGTAAATGACCCTCTTTCCATATAAGATGGAGGAGCCTGCTCATTGTAAGCAATTTCATTGAAAATGCTGCATAGTATTATTACGAGACAATTGGGTCTGAGCTGAATCCGGGGAAGGTTATCAGGTGAGCCGAAACTCAGTGCTTCCATTTCGAGCATTAATCATTCTGATTACGTCTCAACAAAGAGTTTAGGTTGAAGACGAGGTGGTTTGCCTCTCATTAGCCAAGGAGAAATTATGTCTGCGGCGGCGGAGAAAAAAACAAATCCTCTCTCTAGGTGAACCTGCGTGAACGTCTGGACCGTGAAAACTGAGCAACAACAATGGTCCTCCTGCCAAAAGCCCACATTTGTTCGGCTGCACAACATTGAGCTGGTGATTTCTGTCCATCTGTTCCCGAGCACAGCCTGATATTCAAGCTAATCACCATGAGTGCTATCATCAGCACCAATCATTCAAGAGGGCTGAACTCCACACAAAGGCAAGAATGCACACGACGTGTTTCAAAGACTATTCTGACAATGCAGCAGGTGTGGACGGGGTGGAAAGGCTAAAGAAATGTGGACAAAGTACCAGCAGCAGCAGCAGCAGCAGTGCCGTTTCTCTGGGGTCTAATTATGCCTCCTCTCTCCCTGTTTGTTGGACAAACAGCACAAGCAGATTGGATATTATTGCATTTGTATGAAGGCAAATGAATATGCTCCCATTTCAATATTCATGAATTGAGTAAGGCATATTGGGAATTTAGTCCCGTTATCCACGAGCGCATGAAATGAATGCTGACAGTGTTTACCGTATGGAAAGTTATATAGACTCAAAATGCAAGTTCTGTTCATACAGCACAAATATTTGCTCATCTCCAAAGCAAACTTTGAAATTCTGTGCGATCATGAGATGTTTGAATGTTAAATATAGTTTTATATGCAGCTATTTGTTGTGTTTTTCATCCAAAGTATCAAAACCGTTCAAAGATTCATTACCAGAGGTCGTTGCTTGAGTCAGTTTACATTTGTCAGGCTTTGGATTGCATTGTGATTGTAAAGTAGATGACTGTTTTCATAGCGTTGTACTGTAGCGTATTGCTGGTATTGACATTTTCTTATTTACGATGAGATCTTTATGGAATCCCTTTAAGACACGGAGGAGAGAGACTGACAGAAGGTGAAATAAACTAATCAGTCTCATCTTGTTGTGAAAAAAAAGCAGATAGGCAGCACTGCCCCCGCCTCAAATTTCAAAAGGAGTCAAACCATTCAAAAAAAAGAGGCTTTCAAACAGAAGGGAAAACCTTTCATGACAGCCAGCGTCTGATTCCCTTTCAAATATCCTCTGCTTGACAGACCGCATTACGCTATTGTTCCTCCCCTTATCTGTCATTCCAATCGGTCCTTCTGTCAAATTGTAATCCTCCTATCTGTCGCAGGATGGCTAAATGGCTTCCTCCCGGTGGGTTTGATGTCATCGCTGCCCTTTAGAAACAGAATGAAAGTTTCAAAACGGAGGCTGAAACAGAGAGAGAACCATAAAACGTGAGTGCAGCTGACATGTCGGACGCTGGCCTCATCTCTATCGGGCTTTGTAAAGACCCCTGAACACTGTCTTCACTGCCCGGGTACTAAAAAGACACTGCTCATGTGCAACTGTTACGCCAAACACTTTTTGTTATTTAGTTTAGTGTCATCAGGCTTTTCTCTGATTTCATCACCTCGCCCGGTAGAAGGGAAAAGTGTGTTTCATTTAAATAACACAGACACACACAGAATAGAAATAAATAAAAAATTAAAAATAATAAAGTAAAACAAACTCCCTCTGCAGACATCATAGACCTTCATCCATTATAAATCATCACCAAAGTACCTGAAACTTTTCATTTTTTAAAAGGATTGAAAAAGTTTCTTTAGCTCGATGTCGCCTGTTTCCAACATTAGATACATTAGCCTGCTGACGTATGACAAAACCACTGGTTTAATTTGTGTGCAACTAGAGACGAGCAGATCATACCAGACCACATCGCTGAGTTTGTGTTTAGTGGTGCCGTATTTACAGAACTCTTACGTAAGCATAGCAAATAATGTTTTTACACATTGGCTAATGTCAGTATAAAACCATCACACAATGCTGTCACACTTTTTGTGGAGCGGTCCATGATTCAATATGATTCTGATCAAAATCTTTATTATTCTTCATACAACAGCCGCTGCCAACGTAACCGAGCTCAAGTACTTCTCTCACATTCCCACTGGAGAAATGAAATATTAAAGTTCAAACTGGACAGAAAAACAACATATGAAAAACTTTTGCTGGTTAGTTGAATTTTAACATAATCTAGAAAGTTCTCATGCATAATAGAAGAGTTCATCATTTAAAGATGGACCACAAATAAATGAGTGTTGTACTACAGCGTTTGATAAAGTCAACAAGTTGAAGTGTAACGTATGATTAGCGGATGTGATGCAGTGTTGAAGTGACCTCAGGACTGTCAGAGAAAACGAACAAAGACTCTCATTAAGACTCTGAGCTGGATGAGCTTTGCTGATTTATAATTAAGGACACATCCAGGGAAAACATCCGATTTTTATTCACTATAGTGAGAATTATTTGCAGAGCTGGGACCAAAAAACACATTCCAGCAGCTCGGCTGTGTGGCCATTACAGAACCTGGACCTGGATCTGGGTGGCGACAGGTGTGAACACTTGTTATGTCTGCTCCCTGGTTGTGTAATTGAATGTTGGCAGGCTGAAGACAGGTCCATGAGCTAAGTGACTGGGAGAGCTGGCCTTTCATCCACCCTGTCACTTTGACTTTAATAACCCTCAATAGTGAGCTCATTACCAGATCTCACATTTTTCTACGTGTTATTACACAATTTGCATGATTTCTTTTTTGCACCACCGTATGAGTTGTGTGTTCTGTGCGCACATTTTATAGCAGATGTTGAACATTTCTGACTTGTTTGTAATTAGGATAAGTTTGACTAATTATTTATATTATGCTTACAGTCAGACTTATAGTGGGCCTAACACTAATACTTGGAGTCATTTTAATTTGTCTTGTGTTCAATAAAATAAAAGAAGTGATTAAACACTGTCACTTCTGCACCATATTAATTTTGTTTGCACCGATAGAACAGCACATCTACTTTACTGGAGTTTTTAATCATGCTAATACACATGAAGGTGCTAAGATGTGTCTCTGTGAGCGCCTGGCACTTAAGATATATTATTTTTCCCATGCAGAACAAAATTGGCTCGTACTCCACAGCGGTTGGCATTTTAGTTTTAATTAAAAACCCATTAAATCTATGCCTATGCCTACTGAGTTTTATTTATTGGTAAATGAAATAATAAGAGGAATTAAAGGCAGCTGGATGTAATAAAAACACTTGCATTGTTAGATCTTCATTTGATTTTGTTCCGTCTCATCATAAAATATCTTAAACTAGCGCAGATATTTGTTTGTCAGCTGGTTGTGATTTTTTCATTTTCACGTCCTCTGAGATGTTATTTTCTTCTTCTCTGCAACGGTGACCTGTTTGGCAGGTGTAATCAGCATATGTTATCCTTCCATCTGGTGCTGTATAATATCGCTGCGATATTGCTTTCCTCTCAGTGGCTGTGTGTCATCGGTGTCGTGTAGGAAGCTTCCTTCTCTGGAAAGTTAACTTTCTCATGAAGAAAAAATAAATAAATATAAAAGAAGGTTGATTCAGAGCATCAATCGTTTGGCTCGGCTCCAATATTATGAAACCTTTTCTGCACATGGAAGATAATGTCAGCAGTCAACTGCAATAAAAAGAAAATAAACCGGCAGAAATTGGAGATATCAGGTTTTGGCAGGACACCAGCGACGATGAGTGTGGGGATGTTTGTAATCTTCCACTGTGAACCTTTCAAGCCATTATTCATCAGCTCAGTTCTGTGGCTTGAAAGAAATTGCAAGTTATTAACTCTGCTCTCAGAGAAATGCTCAGAAATGCTAAGCCATGAGAAAAGTATTATAGAAAATCACAGTTTAATCCTCTCCACTGATGTAATCAGTCAAATGGCACACATCTGAAATCTGATGCTGAAATTGGGCTCTCTCCAAAACACACTCAATGCTCTGGACTTTTTCCTCTGATGCCAGCCAAGCAGCTGTGTGTTTGGCGCTTTGTGCCAGATGCTCTGAGCTCAGCACATGGTGGCCCTGGATCGCACTGGATGTGGGGCATTGATTAGGTCTAAGCATGCTGCACTGTACTGCACACACACTGCCTGAATTGTTTTTTTAAATAAATAATATCCGCCTGCTGGATTAAATCCATATTAGAAAATTTCAATTGACAGTCCAGTCTCATGAAACTGGGCTATCCATGGCTTCTGGCAAGCCTGGATTTCTCTGCAGCTTCAAGTCTCTGGAAATGTGTCTTAAAGTCGAGCATCTCATTATGCATCCAGAAAAATCAGAGTAGAGAAACGTTCATAACAAAACATAATTCAGAAACATCGGTTTACACCAGCGTACACTTTATTTTGGATATTTTAGCTGCTTTACTTTGCAGCTTTCTCATTTTACCATCTAAATCTGTAAATTGAGGTTTTAAATGGACCAAACTCGAGTTGGTGATTGTCAGTGGAAAGATTATCCGCTCGAGTGTTAACAAAGCATCGAAACAAGTCCTGCTAAAAGAGAGAAACTTGAATTGAAAAGACGCACAGCTGCATTTCACTCTTTAGTAAGAAAAACAAGTGTAATATTCCCTTTGACAGTTCATGAGATCATTTCTTACACGAAATGTAGCAAAGTCGCCGGCTGTCTCTGAGGCAGATTGAGTGAGAGCAGAGAAATTTTGTTTTGTGGACTGACGTCCACGCCGAAATCAAACCAACGTCAGGAAAGTTTCCACAAACTTAAATAACAATATTTTAAATCTGACATGAAACACATCACTAATACTACTTTTCTCATGGAAGTAAGACTCTAAACTTCATAGTTAGAAAGATTTGGGCTCCTAAAGGCTTTAAAAATTTAAAAAAAACAGAATGTCTGTCATGAAACTGAAACGCAAGATGAAATCTAATTATTAATTAAACTTTTGCAGTTTTTGCTACGCCTGTCTGTCTTGGAGACAGAAGTGTGATTGAAGGTGAGCATCACTAAAGTGAAAACAGGGAAACAAAGAAATGTCAGTGAAGTCAATTTTCACCAAAAGAAGAAAACTTGTCAGAGTGATGAAAGTCAAATTATCGGAATTTTAACAGTAAGCGATTTAGTGAGTCAGAAAGGTCTCACTGTCGCACAGATGTTTGACAACCTCATAAATGACGTACTGTTTTACAATCTTTGAGTTCTTGGTTTAGTATTTCGTCGCTTATTTTAGTATCTCAAAATTGAAAAGGTGTTTAAATACTGTGTCAAGATTTTGGTAAGTTAGTGTCTCAGTTCATGTACTTGTGATGTACGATACTTTGAGTCATCCAGACCTTTTGGTCTATACTTTCCTCTTTAGGCAGAAATTAGCTTCCATCGGCTTCTTTTTTCTAACTATGCAAAACAGTTTGCAGGTGATTATTTTAAATTTCATGCAAGGTCTACTCTGACCGCAAAAATATTCTCCCAACAGATGCAACGACACAGAAAGCCACGCTGTGTTGCAATGTGATTTGCGATGTCAGTTACAATAATTATTTCAAGCTATAAACCACAGCAACCCAGATGTCACTCGTGTTCAGCTTGTGGGGGAGAGAAGCAGAGCTTTGGAAAAGGAAAATTCTCTTATATGCCATCGTGTATCATCAGTGTGTGGGTTTTTCATCTCGTTCCAAAAGTTATTTTGCGATGCAGGGTCGACTGACCTTTTCTGTGTCCGGCGGTTCCTCAGCGTGGCTTCTGTGTCGCTTCCAGAACTAAAAAAAACATGTGGGTTGTGCAACAGAGTGCCCAAAGAGACCGAGACTAATAAAAAGAGTTGGTAGAGAAAAATGCATCATCTGAACAAGTTGGAATTTTTTTTATATTTGTCCACTTGGTCCTCAGATGGATGACTTGAATAGTGTGTCTGCTGTATTAAGTGGTTGTGGCTACAGATCCATGCTCTCATAAACCGTCTTTTGGTGGGTCCCACGAGACTTTGTTCAAATATATTTAATGTTGGACTAATTTGAGAGCTACTAACTTCTGTCTCTTCTGTCTTCTCTTCTGGTGATGCGTGTTTCAATCCTCGACCACAAACACTCTCCAGCTGGTGGGTCGACAGTGGTGCCCAGGTGACTGCCCAGCCTTTCCTCCTCCCACCCACCACAACTTGTCAACCACTATATCTTCCATCTGATGGCCAGACTGCACAAATGTTCCCATTTTTCCCATTACACTTCATTAATATGCATTCACCGATTAAGAAGGAAGTCACTCACAAGTACAGTCCACACATGGAATATTTGCAAAAAAAAAAAAAAAAGATTTATTGGGTGAAAATATTCCATATGATTCATTTCTTAGATTTTCTGAATGAGTTCATACCACAGTGTGTCATTCCTGCAAATATTATGCAAATACTGAATGCGTTCGAATCTGAGGGTGTTTGTGCACCTGTGACATTTACAGCTGAACAACTGCCAGGTATAATCACGATTACGTCCATGTGAGTTACCCACAAGGAACAGAGAGCATTAAGAAGTGCGGGGTTTGTTAGCAGTTTCTATAGCAACCACTAAATCACACAGCGGCGACTGCAAGAGTTCTCTCAGGATTCTTTTTTGTCGAATCTGACAAGACGTTGTTAGTACATTAGTTTGCATTGACCGCCTTCATCACCTCATCCGTTTCATAATCTACCGTTTATAAACAGGAGCCTTTTTTAATCAGCACGTGGAACTCAATCAGCGCTGCTCGGCTCTGCTGATGCACAGATTCATCTAATTAAAAGAAATAAAATCACACCCACAACTACCGATCAGTATTGCTTTAGTAAATATGCAAATGAACTGGAGACTTAGCATCGCCACCGCACATTTCAATTAGTTTCGTTGTCACTGGTATTACATTTGTCATCGTAAACAGCACCATATGCTCACACCACTTAATTCAAGTTGGGGAGAGATTATGAGCAGATGATTTAGCAATTGCACCGTTCCTCCACAGTGATGTGGCACTGGCTGATGTGAAGTGAAATGAAGCCAGGCACTCGAATGAGTTGAGGGCAGCGTTTCCCTCCCCTCTGATTGACTAAACATTTAGCTGTGATATAATTGGTTCGGTAACAAAGTGACCATGGGGCGTGAATAAATTTGTAACAAGCCCTTTGATCAGACTCAGAGGCGCACTGGCATCTCGGGGGCCTCCCTGGACGTGGCGGGTTGTCAGCGATGTTTGGTGAGTTGTGAAGGGCAGGCATCTGAACACGGGCTAAATGATGTGACGGACCTCTTACTGGATACACTTGCCTCATCAAACACGATGTTATCTCTGTTTTCTCAAACAGTGCCCATTGTGGATAATTAATTTTCCCTCCTTGTGTAGCTCACTTCAAGGTGAAACTTTCATGGAGAGAAAAGTTTCCAATTTCAAACCTGATACAAGTACAAATAAATAAAATGAGGATCTGAGGATGAACCTCAGGAAGCGTTTGTGCAAAGAAAAGTAAACTAGCGTGTGTGTGTGTGTTATTGTGTGAAACAGTGCTGTAGAAATATAATCTGATTGATTAAAGTTGAATTATTCACAAACATTTGTGTAACTGATGTGGGCTCCTATACAGATGGTAGATGGTTGGCAGCTTTGTTATATGGAAGAATATCTGAGAAATGAAGCAACCATCCAATCCTCAGCAAAAAAGCCACATTTTCACCCCAGCATGCCGGCTGTGGTGGGCTTGTCCCAGAGGTTAAATTATCATTCGCTGCACTCTCAAACGAACTATGGTAGGAAGAAATAAGGCATCTCCGAGCAGCAGGGGTGAAACTGTCAACTGCTGTGGTGAGGAAATGTACTGTGCTCGCCGCTCCACCGTCTGGCCCGCTCCATCTCCCCGTTCCTTCAGAGGCTCTGCCCTCACGCACCCCGCCCCCTCCCACGGCTCCGCGAATCAGCAGATCTGTAACCTGTCGGTGGTGATGAATAGAGGGCGTCTGCAGCCGTGGCTGCCACCACAGGCACAGATGGATGATAGTGGACTGTTAAAGTGCTTCCTGCACCGCAGTGGCTGAGATAGTCAAGGCGAGCGGCAATGGGCAATGTTCCTTTGTTTTATTTCCCTCTTCTTCTTTTTCAGTGAAGTTTGGGCAGCAAGCGCCACAGGCAAGAGCTGAACACAGACCCAGCACCTGGAGCACCAAATCAGATATTTACGCAACTGTGCTGCAACACTGACGTTTTTTTCTTTTTCCCCTTCATGCAACACATTTCCCTTTTTCATGTCAAAATATGTTTGAAATATTAACCAGCCCGGTCAACAGCAGCTGCTGACATGACATGTCAAAATGCAATCACCCTGTCCACATGATTCACTTCTGTGGCGCTGTATCGAGTAATTGCAGAGCTAATAGGGGGGCTAATTGAGAAGTATTCAGAATTAATTATAAACTGTTCTCGCAGATGATGAAAAAAAATGGTTCAATTATATATACACCTACTGTAAGTCTGCCCCTAATCAAACCACTTAGCCCGTGTGAGCAGTCAATAAAGAGCAAAAAAATAATAAATAAAAATGATGCAGGCAGCTTATCAGTTTCAGGAACTCGTTTGTTTGTTTACATACACTCAATTTTAATATTTTCTATAATAACTCATGTGTATTCCCTAATTCACTGAGAACATCTTAATGGAATTATTTACTTCGGGAATCCGCCGCAGTAATGTTGATTCTTGGACAAAAAGAAGAAAAAAACTGACCTCCTCATTGCTCTAAATCCTATTGTGCAGCTGTCACAGTTATTAGACCCCATAATGACCCTGGGGAGGGATTGAAGCATGAGCCAACATTGGAATGAACATAAACCATTAGATGCGCTGTTACAGTGTTACAGCGAATCGCATGGTATCCACAGAGAGCTCTGCTACAGCCACGGAGGCATCCAGAGGAGTGGAGCATGCACCATGTGGCAGCATTATTGTCGGCAGATTAATAAAGCCAGCTGAAGACGCGCTTAACTCCTCTGCAACGTGGTTATAAATCAGCCGTTTCCAGCAGAGGCCAGCTCTGAGCCACACGTGTGGGAGCCACAGAGAATGATGTATTTTTTTAAAAAAGGTATGGGAGGAGAAAATAAAATGTCAGCGAACCAGAAGCTCATTTGCACATTTCACTGCATAAACCGATGCTGCGCCGCACTCCTATGCTCTTGTTTATCAAACATTGGTGACATTTTAGGGTGTATTTGACAGGCCAAAGCTTATTTGCATCAAAGACCTGCTGCTGCATTAAAATTTCTGACAGGAAGTCTTCCAATTCCTTGATGCGGTACATTTTTCATAATGAATATGAATAAATACAATCAGTGCTTGGTCAGGACTCACAGAATCACACGTTACATGAGGATTCTTATTCACACCAAAGAGCATGTTATTGTTGCACAGTCCTGGCCTTCAAGAGAAAGCTCAGGAAAAGTTACCCTCCAAAAACGGACAGTGCAGCTCGAGCTGCAGCCCTACTCAGCCTGCGATACTTCAAGTATCCGTCTGAGCTCTGCAACAATCACATCCTGCTTTCTTTCTGGAGGAAATGAGCAGATGAATATGCACAGAGAGAAAACAGATACGGCCTCCTGCTGTTCTCTGCTAGCTGCCTTTGGGGCAGTTCTTCTACACCGCTTCTGAATTTCAAATTGAGCATCACAAAGCTGCCGTGCGCTACAGTAGGTAACAGCACTCATCAGGGGCAATTTCACACAAGGGGTCAGTAGTGTCAGGTGAGAGGTGCCACATTATACAGTCAGCTGATATGACAATAAACACTGGAAGAGCAGCAGCTTTGAAAGAGATGAGGTGGTAAGTGGCTGAGAAGGAAAATGAGCAGCTGAGCTGAAGTGGCGGAGCGTTTGCTTTTCTGATTAAATGTGTGTGAATAGATGCAAAAGTCCTTTGACGATTCAGATTCAAGGTTCTCAGCTCATGGAGTTGTTAGCGCACTGGCTGCTTCTGACACGCCGAGCCAGAAAACACTGCATGCATTAAATTAAACAGACCTTCAGCTGCCAAAATTAGAAACTACATTTTGTTCTGGGCTTTAGTTTTGGTTTGCATCACAGATTTAAAGGAGTAGTTCAACACTTTGGGAAATATTTGCTTACTTGTCAATGATTAAATGAGAGAATACCACTCCTGTGTATAGAGTATTTCTACACTGCTTATTTCTTTGCACACACTTTGTTAACCCTGGATTGACCTAAACGCCTCCACTAACCCTCTTGTGTTACGTGTCAGTGGGAATATGTGAGTAATGTTTCCATTTATGTTTTCTCTCTGTTTGCTTTGTATTTCATCCATTTTCAGAGCTAACCCTGCTCTGGAGCAGGTCCAGCAAGCCGTAGGCTAAAGTCAGGATAAACCAGCACCAGCTTGACATGTTGCACCAGCTGGGTTTAAGATCAAACTTAGTAATATTTTACATTAAAACTGGGCTAAGATGTGATAAATAGCACAAACTAATGGTAAACAGCAGATTTTCTGGCACATGGCAACAAAATTGTTTCATTGACCGGATGGCGTTTTGCAACACAGAGCTCCAGTAGAAATCTTATTTATTGATGATGATTTTCAATATCGATGTGCTCATGCCAGCCAGAGGGCTCATGCACATGGGTATCCATGACGATGAAATCATCTCTTTGATTGGTCAGTCGCCTCATGCTGCATTTACAGGATTCAGGCAGACGTTTGGCAGCAGATGGACGACACCGTCTGATCGGCACAGGAACACACAGTGAGACGGGATGACGAATCCCACATGATGATATGTTGTCATGACAGTATATTTGATTCCATTCTTAGTAAACATTTCGACACTAAGTCAAATGATAGACACATAAATCGTCTTTAATTAATCTATTATTAGTACTCGCTGTCCACATTTCCCTTTTTTTGAGCTGCTTGACATTTGCTTGTAAATTTTTGGTTTAACATTTACCTTCAGAATCCATGTGAATGAAGCATTAGTTATGACTTTACAGTTATCCTAAAGCTCAGTAATTAGTGGTGATAGCACTATGATTACTTTGAAAAGAGCTGAACTTCCCATCACTATTGCATGTACAAATATTCAGCTATTTCGGCTCTGCTCCCCGTAGAAGAGCTGGCTCCTCAAACAGCTCTTCATTCAGTATTTCATCCAGCGTTTTCATAAAATGCTAATTTTTATGCATTTTTTTTCCATCTGCGATCTCCATCAAACTAACCTGCCTGCATGGATTCAGAGCAGGAGCAGCTGAAGATCCGGCTCTCCCTGGCTGGAGTCGGTTCTTGGCGTTCTCTATGTAGAATCAGCTCCTAGAGCCGCTCGTTCACGAACAACACATCACTACTTCATAACCTAACGTAGCCCGAGGCTAAAAAAAAAGTACTTTCTTAGCCAAAGGCTACGTGCAGTGTGAAAACCCTCCAGACTGGAAACTAGCCTCCCATAACTTGTTTCTACAGTTCAGTTTTCATGGATTACACAAAAAGTTTAAAAGTGCATGCACACCATGTTGTTTCAAGTTTTAATGCTAACTAACTGTCTCTCATTCCCAAACTGTCGAACTGTTCCTTTAATTAGAAGAAATGATCAGTTTTGCCCTTGAGGCTCATGGAGCTGCCTGCTGTCATTGGGATGCTCTCTGAGGGACACAGACTGGAACCTTCCAGCTCCCATGAGTCAATGTCCAATTGCACGAGAGCTGCTACAAGAGGCAATAAGTCATCTGTCACATCTATTGAACACTCTCGGTCACCAGTAGGAGCTCCAGCGACATCAATACGAGTTGAAACCTTTAACGCCGACATCTACACTGTGACTTTGGCTTGTAATAGACCAAAAACAGCGGCTGTACTTTGCTCGAATTAGCCTCACCTTTATCTTTCTTTTTATTGTCAGAGCATCAGCAAATTCATGCAGGAAGACAGCGTCTAATAAAACAAAACTCTATAATAACAACAACAGAAATGAAATATCATTTTTTGGCTGATGTTGTGTGACATTAGTTTCCTGCTCTTAACGTCTCCTTTTACTGGACAGTTGTTGAAAATGCCAATATTTGGATTTTATTTCTGCTGGCCTAAGCTTTAAAAATGTGACACCTGAGAACTGACTCCAACAACAGTTTTATATTTACTGGCAAACTCCTGCTCAGGCCAGTGTTATTTCCCCAATATGGGTGCACATTTCAGTAAACTTTTCAATACTCTCAGTTTTCAGTGCAGAAGAGGAATAAATGCAAAGACATCTCATTGGGTCGTGTAATTTGGGAGGTCCATGCAACATTTTATGACACTGGGTAGTGGCAGTGTATTAACACCCAGAAATCTCAACATCAACGTCAAGCTCAAGCTTCTCTTTTCACTTCTCGCCATTCAAAGTAACACACATGCTCAGCAAACTTCCATGAAAAAAGTTGAAAAAACAGGAAGAGATGGGGCTCAGCTGCCTGACCCGTATGAACCTTGGCAGGCTGACAAGGTCTTTCATGACCCAACTCTGTTCCGAGTTCCATCTTCAGGATGTCCTGCTCCCCTCACATGACAGGTCCCTGGAATAATATATTCCTTCCTGCAGCACGGACAGTGCTGTAGCAACAAGACAAAAGGAAAATCACAGTATGCTGGGGATGTGTCATGTGTGTCCACCAGTTTCAATATTGGCTGACTCACTCAGAGTATCTCACCAGGAGACAGATGAGAAGATTGATACCCTGCTTACATCTGCAAACAAGCTGCTAAAGCCAGAAGATAATTAGCTCTGCATAGCATAATAAAGTGAGCGCAAGCCTGGATTTGTCCAAAGATGACACAACCCGGTGGGGGAGCAGATTTTATGATGTCTTGTTTATTATTTGATCACCTTTGGACAGAGCCCATTTCCGATGAAGGTGGAGGATCACGTCTGATGAGTCAACACCATTAAACAGAGAAGGCGGAGAAGTTTTTGAAGAACGTTTAACGTACTTCTGACAAAACAATGAAGCATTATGAGACATTTATACAACCTTTTAATCAAAGATCAACTGGGCTTCATGACAACATACATCTCACCATAAAGAAACATTTATTATAAATTACATTACAGCAATAAGCACAATTTATGCACACAAACATTTTAATAAATGTGCCGCCGTTTCCGGTGAAAATTGGATATTCCCAGAGAATCTAAATCAGCTGTGTGAGGACAAACAGTTGCACTCTGCCATTTAATATTTTAGCAGTGTATTTAAACTGCTTTTGTGCTGATAAAACATGGCCAATGAGGCTGCATTATTAAAGCAGGTTTCCATGTTTGTTTTCAGAATTTCTGTCAGCAGTCATTAGTCTTCATTTATTCCCGTCTCCTGGTCCCCCGGAGCAAAGAGCCCAGGAATCTGTCCCCCACAGCGTGTGACTCATAGAGCACACAAAGGCCATCGCTGAAGTAAATATCCACTCTTACTTACTGCCAGATCTATTTTTATTTATTTATTTATTTATTTTAATATGTCTGTGTTGACTTGGACGCCCGACACAGTAGGTGACTTTCTGGCCAAAGTGCCCGGACTCTGTGGAAATGTCAACACGTTTAGAGGCAGTCTGTTATTTGCTTTTATACTTGAAGCGCTAATGTTTGTTGGTAGAATTTGCAAAAGGTCATAAAGTACAATCAATGCTGGCATTTTTTAAATTTTACCTCTGCATTACAGCTGACACATGCAGGCGCTTTTCATGGCAGGTAATTTGACTTGTCACGGCAGAACAAGCACAGGTGTGATTAATAACTAATTATGTATTTAATTTAGGTTGGGGTCATGCTGTCTGAATGGCATGGATTAAGGCCCGATGACACGGCATTTAAGTTGCTGAAAATATAATTATTTTTAATTACATTGTTGGAACATATAGATGACTGTTTGTTGATCTGCCATCTGTACGATTCCAGTCTGGTTTGGTCTAAGCACAAACATTTCTTGGTCAGTGGAATCTGGATTGTTTACCGACCTAAATCCAAGAAACTGGCAACTTACTGCAAACCACCAAAGGCAGGGGTCTTCAACCAGGGGTTCATGACCCCTAGGTGGTCTGCAGAGGTACTGCAGGGGGTCCACCAAGTATTGTCATAATAACTGTCACTGACATCACTGCAAACAGCAGAGCAGTTGAATGAATGCACAGCTTGTGACATCTAATAACCAACAATAATTACACAACTTTATCAATTCTAAACACATACAGGCTGATAACGCAGTATATAAATAGGTTAATAAAGTGAAATAAAGGTTGCAGACCCCTGACCAAAGGTTTGTACTTTGCAGAGTGATATTTTATCCATAAATTCATCTAATTGGAGCTCAGAGCACTTTAACATGTAAATACAAATTAAACTTTTTAAATATTAAAAAACTAGTTAGAGATAATAAATGATCATGAAACAGGACAAAGTGTTATGTTTCCCAAATTAAATTAAAGTGTGAAACATACTGTGTGCTGCTAACATATTCTACAGTGTCATGTGTGTGTCATTTGAAGTCTTTTAAAGACTTAATATCTTAAAAACAAAACTATAAAAACACTTAATTTATTCATTTTGATCCGATCTGTGATTCATATTCACTTAAACAGGATGTCAAACTCAATCTGAAACAGTCTCTGGCTGCTTGCCTACTTCTGCTGAAGGGCAATTTTAATCTGTCACGGCCGGTGAGATGCTCCTGGTACCTGTGTGATTCCTGGAGAAAAGAAAAAAAAGCTCTAAATTAGCCATGTTTACAAATCAAGGGCTGTCAAGGTGATTAATTACCACCTCCATTCCCAGATAATATCATGTGACATCTGCCCTCTCCCTTCTTCTCAAGTAGTGGCAGAGATCACTCGTCCTCTTGATTAATTAAAAGAGCCCCATGGGTTAACATTTGCAAGCGAACCTTTAAAGTCAGGCATATTAATTCTTAGACCTGCCCTTGAAGCACACACAGACACATGTCCAGGGAGAATGCAGAAAAAAAGACAAGAAGACAGGAAAAAGATGCAGGGGTGAGGTGTTATGTCAGAGTTGACAGCCGACTCCAGGAGCTGCATTAGAGACAGACAGGACACAATGGCTAATAATATCACTTTGATCTTCTCACCCCTGAGGTTTGCTTAGAGTGCAAAGAAAGGTAAGATAATGGCTTCCTCCCCCAAGATTAGAAATAAAAGATAAGAGGAAACTCTCTGTGAAGCAGATATGGTTTGTCCCCTTCAATCGCACGACCGTCACTTCACTTCTCGGGGCCTTTGGATTTAAGTTTTTTATCTTCTTCTACTCTTAGTTAAAAAGGTGGAAAGTAAAATTACTCAAGCGCTGTACTTATTTGTACTCGTTAGTTACAGGCAGATCAACATTACAGGTTTTACTCTGCATATTGTTACACAGCAAAAAATGTTCTCCTCATCCAAGTCACTTCTTTCTCTCTGTAAACGTGTGAAGATGTGGTAGATATAATATTTTAATTTGTTATTACCTTGTGTGAAACAATAAGGCAAGCTGCTGCACTGCAAATGAGAGAAAACAGAAAATCCAATTAAATGAAAATTCCAATTAAAGCAAACTAAAAAAATAAATACAATTATGGAAAAACGACTTGACTTGAATATATTTGTGGGTAATTTAAGATATGCACTGCACTGCACAAACAAAACAAACAAAAAAATGAGAATTCTTAATGAGCTGTAGTACAATATCTAATACTCTTTCACAAACATGATCAAATGTGTTTTAGTGAGAACTTCTCTGCAAAGATAATCCACCTGACAGTGCTCCTGTCATGACCTGCCCTACTTTGCCTCTGATTGGCTAGTAACTGTTGCCTTAATTGGAATCAGGGTCAATTTATGAACAAAGTGTGAGAGAAATAAAGGAAGGAAGATTTCTCTGCAGCTGAGGTAAAAGAGCTGCTTTCATACACACCCACACACAGTCGACATACACACGGTAAACCCGTACAGGTGTTTCTGATTAGACCTCGTCAGTGGACTGTGTGGGCATGTACAGACTGTTTGATTGACATTTCCTCTAATTAACCACAACAACTGGAAACACACACACACACACACACAGAGAGAGAAATCTGAGTCTGTGGATACTTAAATCCAATGTAAACATGGTGCACAGAATAGTACTGTAAATAGAGGGCGATTTCAGACACAGCCGTCTACTGACTGATTCTTTTGTTGGCTTTGTAGGGCAGGACAAATTACACCTTCATCACTGATGTAACTACACTGACTAGTGACCTCAAGTAATTCCTTGAACCTCAGCAGAGGTTTAATCGGGCAGAATAACTCCTGTGTGGATGTGCAGAATCATTAATGATTGAATTATTTAGAGAGAAGGCCTTTCTGCACCTCTGCACCTCTGTACCTCTGTAATTTTTTTATGCACTATTTTGGCTTTTTACATTGTTATTGCTACTTTTTCTTACGCATCTGAACATGTCTCCCCCAAACTGCTTAAATATGTATTTTATACATTTCAAGCATTCACAAACTCCAAGAGAATGCTTGCAGATGTAAGCTGAGGCAAGTGTGCGCAGCCCCCGGTGCAGTCAGTTATTACCCATTCAGTGCTGTTAAACAAGCCAGCAGTTCATATGAACTTTAATGATTTATTCCGAAGGCCCCAGATTTACCAAGAACACTGCATCATTCACCAGCTCCCCCCACTTTTGGTCCTGATATTAAAAATACAATTACCATATTTCATCACTTATGACAAGCCTTTGAAAGCGCTGATAAACCATGACTGCATTATTATTGCCGCTCTGACAAGCAGTCTAATATATTCTACAGCAGTGAATTTCATTTGATATGTCATGACACACCGCATTGCATTTTTGTGGGCTCTGAAAAAACAAAAACTGGCATTAAGCTTTCAGAGAAATTCAATCACACATCTTGCCCCACCTGGGTTTAATCCACCACTGTGTGTTTCTAAATTATAGTGTGATCCCCTCTTAAATGTACAAACCCGATCCCGGCGTTATCCTCTGTTTGCTGTGCAGTGTGCAGAGCAGCTGAAACACTAACAAGCTCACTAATTTGTGCCATGTAAAATAGCCCATACAGGCAGTGTGGGAATTTGAAATAATATTGTACTTTGCTCACAGGATTAAAGCACAGTCCCAGCTTTGAATATAAACCATTTGCACATCTTAAAATGTAATTAGTCATTAAGATATTTTCTCCATGTTGCTGTCTCAGCCTTTTGTATGAGGAGGGAGTCTGTTCCATCCTGATAGCAGCTTCATTATGAAAAAGAATACCGTTCTCACATATTAAACACTTTGATGTTGCACATGGCCACACAAATGAAGTAGTTTAGCTGCAGGTACATTGGCTTTATTTACATGAAAACATATGGCGCTCCAATTAAATATTTCCACTGGTGTTTTTGTACATGAGAATTTCAAGATGCTTCTAATGAAAAATAAAAAAAATCTCTCAGGTTTTTCCATGTGTAAACTGCGTCGTCCTGCTGCGTCGGTTTGAAGTGATTCAGTGATCGCTTGATGCTCGGGTGGCCTTGATACCTTGGTTTTACATGCACACTGCCTCAGATCGACACACACATACAAATGCTATAAAAAGACAGACATTTGAACACCTACCACCTCGCTTACCAGAGGGAGAGAGAGAGAAAGCATCACCACTGAAATCTTCTTTAAAGCCACAAAGTCAGTTTGTCTTTTTGAATTTTTTTACTGCTTTGTGTTGTCGATAGATTTGTTTTTCTCTCTTTAATATGTTCATCAATACAGCTTAAGTGGAAATGTGAGAGTTACTATTCATGGCCTCTGCCACCTCAGATTGCCCTCGTCATCATGAGATTGGCAGAATTACTAGCATCTCATGATTAGCACCTGTGTTGCAAACCTTTTTTTTGTTCCCAGAATCAGAAATAATATTACCCGTCCTACTCATGCGAAGGCTGATGGAGCATGAACACCACAGTGTACCAGAAACCCACTCACAAAGACCAACATTTA
The DNA here is from genome assembly GCA_023373845.1 of Nibea coibor. Taxonomy (NCBI): domain Eukaryota; kingdom Metazoa; phylum Chordata; class Actinopteri; family Sciaenidae; genus Nibea; species Nibea coibor. The sequence continues at coordinate 24,870,883 of CM041718.1, read as the reverse complement.
AATTCTGAACAGTTTTTATCTTTGATGTCAGATGTGGAGGTCAAAATAAAAAAAGTAGGGACCTCCTACACAGAGCAGAACATCTGATCGGTGAGGAGGAGGATGGCGAGAGGAACATGCAGCACTATGTCAGGATAAACACACTGGCTGGTCAATAACAGCTGGAGTTCTGCTGGTAGAGGACCAAGCAGTTCCTGTGACCACACACTGGATGGATACCATCCAGCAGCATGGGCACTACAGACTGTGAACTGTGATAGTACAGAGCATTGGCTGGTGTCAGAAGCTCATTGGTGGTCATAGCAACAACCTAAGACCTGCTGCTGGACACCAGTTGTGAGATGGCCTCTCAGGATTGGACAGTCCAGTTGCAGACATGTACTAGGGAACCAGAAGGGCTGCACGTCAACAGTGTGTATCCCACCAAAATCCCAGCTGGAATTCAAGACTTTTTCTTGGTTTCAAGGAAGTTCTAGCAAATTGTTTGACAGATTCAAGGCCTGCTTTCCCTTCCTGTGTTCAACCAGGGAAGAGAACTGCTGATGTAGACTGGGTCTATTATTGAGCGGTGAAAGAGTGCTTTGAGGAGTCAGACATGTTTACTGTGGGTGTTGGACTCCACCAAGGTTGCCCTTCGTCTCCGATCCTGTTTGTAATATTCACAGACAGGATCTCAAAGGGCAGCTCGGGTAAGGAGACCTTCAGCATGCACTGGGGCATTTTTCAGCTGAGTGTGAACAGTCTGACAGTCAGTACCTCCAAGTCCAATGCCATGGTCGTCAGACAGAAATATGACATGGGTTTCCTTTGTGGCTGAGTGGCTCAGCTCAGCTTTGGAGATGGGGTGGAAGCTCAGACATCCGGAGGAAGCCCAGAGCCGCTGCTTCCTCGTGTTAAATTAATGGCGACTGAGGTGGTTCAGGCATCAAATTAGGAGGATTCTTGCATGCCTTTTTTTGCAGGTTTTCCAGTCATATCCACCTGGGAAGAGACCTAGAACTCCCTGAAGGAATTACAAATCCCATCTGGCCTGGAACGACTTGAGAAAATGTTGGGAGAGGAACATCTGGAATGCCCTGCAGCCATGATGCCTCCATCCCAGACAGGCAGGAGAAAAAAGATGGACGGAAAATAGACATTATTATTATTATTAACCTATGTCACTACTTAATCTATAAATAATGTAGACTCAGAGGCATGAACTGTTATATTAAATGCAGCCTACTCCTTTCATGGGGTTCCCCAGAGTACCATAGATTGCCCTCGCGTTCCCATCTTGGTGACAGTGAAGCCAATTATGATTCACTTCACAAGTTGGCCTACACTCGACTTGATTTTGGAGAGAAATCTTCAACACTGTAACAGAATCTGGAGCGTAACCTGCTTCATTGTCTATTTTAGTCTAAATGGATCCATAATTTACAAAAGAAGCATCATGCTGCCTGGTAGAAGACTCGCGGTTAAGACCATAAACCGACTAGGAAACTGCTTACTGAGGTAAAGTGAGAGGTACGGTCATTTTTCCATAAAGCTCAATACAATCTGACCAATGAAGATGCCCCCCAGCGGCCATTAGAACAGAGTCAAAAGTGAAAACTGGAATCAAACTCTTTCTGTGCTCTTTCTTTCTTAACACACATGCAAAGATTTCATTTATTGAATTGTATCATTAATATCTATCCTGGCTTCCTGACGCCCCTTAAAGACATTTTAAGTATGACATTGTCCCGACATGAAAACTGAAAATATCTCCTGCTTCTTGTCTTCTGCCTCACATTTAGAAACCATTCTGACTCGAGGACCACTTCAGCCTGATTGTAACAATCATGCAGCTCCGGCTATCTGAACTCTCTCATGACACGCCTCTCAGGCCTTGTTACATGATGATTATGACGAATCTAACCAAACGCATGTCAGATATGTGATATACTGTAATGCTGTTCACCTGTGGCACTTTGAGATGTTTGAATTATCACCTTCCATCTGGGGAGGTAGTGTTGTTTCTGATAATGAGCATGAAACATTTGAATACCATCTGGCAAAAGTGTTCCTCAGGAAAACATCACACCGGCATAATATTCAGAAATCATGAATATGTGAAGAACTTGTTTTTGGGAGTACATTCCAACAATATGTTGCAGTAGTAAAAGTAGGAATACACTGTTGGAGAACACATATTTATATAAAACAGGTCTTAAAATATAGAAACAATATAGGAGACTTTTGTATTAAGCAATCACAGTGGGGCAAAATGTTTGTGTCAATAATTGATTGTGTACGCACAGCACAGCGCTAATCAATACAATGTTCTGTCAAGGCTTGCTGTGTCAGGTAACTGATGACCGACCCGCTTTCCTGAAGCAAATTACAAACTCTTATTCATTATTAATCAACTGTTTATTCATTCGGAGGCTTTTGGCTTTGATGTATCATTTAATAGTTGACCTGGTTAGAAAGAAACAGAACCTGAAAGCATGAAACCCTCTGATGAGGACCGTCTTTAAGATCGATTGTGTGTCTATAACAACATGCTGGATTGGGGCTTTGTTAACTGCAGGAATCCTGCATGGTTTGATACAAACTGAGCAAAAGGATTATTTATTGTAATAGATTTTTTCACTAAATATCTCCCCCAGACAATAATTGGCCGATCACAGCATAGCAACTGTAACTAAGAAACAGGTTTTTTGGATTTCTGCACACACTGAAGAGGTGTGCATGAGGCTCTGAACAGAATCAAACAGGTTTGTTGCCAAATAGGTTTCACACATACCAGGATTTCACCTTGGTTTTTAGTGCATGACAACTTATATAACAATGATGCTACTCACTATCCAAAGAGTTCTGAGGATGGCGTCTTTCCAAAGTGTCTGAGGTAAGCTGCAAACATCAGCCCAGTTAATCGACTTACAACTTAATGTAGTAATCCAGAGACCCTCAAAGGATAACTATATTATTGGAGTTTAAACTCCAACCTGTGGGAGCTGATTGGCTCCTATATTAGAGTAATAGCGGCTCCATCCAGACGACGTTACGTTTGTCACTTCTTATCCTGAATTTTTCTTTTAATACTGATGCGGATTCAACAGAACGCTGATCATCAGCGGCGGCCATCTGGCTTGTTTGTAGAGACATCGTATCAAACCCGCCCCGTGTTAGATAAACGATTGTGATTGGCCCAGAAGGGAGACCAGACGCAGCTGCCAGAGCAAATAAAACAGGAGCTCAAAATGTGTCTGGTTCCCCGGCTATGCAGTTGCAGCTGGACAGCTGGTTCAGGTGATAATTCTGTTTCACACTGTCATTGTTTCCACGTTGTGATGTTAGGCTATGCATTTCCCTTTTAAAGGTTAGCATCAGCTTCCTCTTGTGTGGTTAATGCCTGTGTGAAACCAAACAATCTACCATCTACGCTGACGTGCCGTGAGAGAAAAATAATGGAAAGCAGCTTTAGCAGCAGACTGCTAATAAAAACTGATTTGATGAAATTATTTACATAAAGTCATTTTGGCTTTCGAAGAAAAAAAAAAAACTCGGCCTGCTCAGCTCTAAGACAGAGTTTAATGAGACTGACCTTTGAGGATGGAGAACCGAACTCGTCCTCTGCATATAAATAGCGATGAACTCTGACCTAAAGATTCAGGATGCCATCAAATCATGTCAGCGCTTTCCCCCTCGTCTATGACTCACTCATCTTAGAGAGGCTCTCTATTCGCTTTGACACAACGAAAACACATGCTATCAGGCGGAGTACGTATATTTGGTGTCCCTGGAGGTTTGTGGTGGCTTTAAGTGTTTGCTGCAGCAGCAAATCAATGCAGTATGACTCGAGTACACAGCACACTGGCTGAGATGTTGTCAGGAGCTGTTTTTCTGTTTTGTTTGAGGTTATACTGAACTACTCATGAAAAGGGAACACTGCGAGCTTTGAAACTGATTCAACGTTGATGCATGCATTGCATAATCAAGTCACCGAGGCGGGCCTCTCGTGTTTCTGTGTGTGTCGGTTTGCACATCCAGCGATGGAGATCACAACCCTCGGACCATTCTACCTGCAGGTCCCTCACTGCTTGTTCTGATGTCAGGGAGTGTGTGAAGTACAAAAGGAGGCGTATGTGCACCGCATAATATGAAAAAAAAAAGTGGGTTGGAGGAGTTGTTTATGGATGTAGAGAACACCCTCCAGGAAGATTTTTAGTCTGAAGTCAAAAGAAGAAGTCATACACAAACCCTCTCCCCTGGTACGCTGGGATACATGATGCTTTAACACCTATTGTGTCTTGCTATTGTCCTATCCTGTGCAAGACAACACTTCATTTATGAGGAAAAACCTAAATTATCCAGCATAAATAAAGAAATGTAAGAGTAAGAACAAATGTTTGGCTAGTAAGAAATGTCAAGTGACTGTTACATCATATTGGTGTCTTCTTCGTATTATTTTTGATCTGAGTTGTTCAGGTTTGGTTCTGATACTGTAAAATCTTAAAGTCACAGCATGCAATGGTATTTTAGACAATGTTCTTCACAGCCCTGCTGCAACATTTTGGTGAAGACCTTTTCAACATGCCTCAACTGCATCCAAAACCTTTGGGATGAACTGGAATGTCAACTGCGACCCGGGCCGACATCAGTTATCGACTGAGGCTCTTGTGCGGATAGAAGTGGAATTTAACTGAGAGCACAAACTTATTAAACTCATTTTGAATCATCCATTCATTCTTCATTCACTGTTTCTTGGAGAGAACCCATGCAGATACATGGAGAACATTCAAACTCCACACAGAAAGCTAAGCAACCCCATCAACATTTATGTACTGTGTTACTGCACTTTTATTTTGCCCCAGCAAGGTTATGGTCAATCACTGTTCAGTCAGTTCTTTGCATAACTAGGCCTGTATAGTCGTTGCTGAGCAGAGTTCTGGTTTTCACGTCTTTTCATCAAGCTTAAGGCTGTCAATATTCTATTTCTCCTTAATTAATCCTATATTATCTGAATACTCTGTGCCATATAGTGTAGCTCTATTGTTGTCCAAAAACTATTACTGTAACTCACTGGAGCACCAAATGTGGATTAATCCTCGGCTGAAAGTAGTCCCCAGCAAATGCTCCATTTACTCCTGCTTGAGCAGCATTTGTGCAGTGTTGGTCGGCTGTTTTTGAACCTCAGTGATACTTTTTTAAAAATGTGTTGAAGAGCCACTGGGAACCATTTACAAAGACGAAGGCCTTGTGTTGAAAGCAGTGAGCCCGGGGCTGACTGTCACAAACAGTCTGTCTTAAACTTTGCATCTTCTTCTACAGCTGAACAGTTTTGAAGTAAGAAGAAAAAACAACTTTAAACTGGAAGAAACATGCTGCGTATCACAGATGACAATAGTGGCAGTGATATCCACTGCAGTTACTTACTGATTTGGTCAGCGTCACTGACAATTAGCCAGTCTAGCCTACGGATTACAGTGTTACATTAGTTTGTACATGCACTTAAAATGCAAATCCCTGCAGTCAGGTTCCAAAATCTTGTGGAAAGCCTTCGTGCAAGAGTGGAGGCTGTAATAGCAGCATATTAAAAAAGGGAATTGGTTTTGTTTATTTGTCGTCCTTATATGTCCTCAGCTAACTATGATTAAGTTCAGTCTGGTCCACATATTTTAATAAATGTGGTGCCGGTCCACAATTCATTTGCATTTTACTCTGCAATCTTGTCCTTGACCAGTTTGTGTCAATAACATCCAAATCTGACTTCTGGGTTATTTTCTCAGTATTTCTCACACGATACAAACTCCTTCAAAGACATAAAAAGAAATGGACTGTAATGAAGAAGCCGTCAACATGGCAGATGTGTAGGTGTACGTGTAGGTGGACTTGCTGACCTAAGACTCTCTTCTGTGTGTCTATGACTCAGGGAAGAACAACAGATTTCCTTGCATTTCTTCAGTGCGTACAGTCTGTAATTGAGCTGGACAGCTGAGTGAGGAATGGACCTCCAGAGACCTACTAGCAGTAATCAGGTGGTGTCTGGTTCAGATCCCATGTGGAGTGGGGCAGAGTGGCCCAAAGTGAGAGCTATTATCTGACCCCTCTTCCATAGATGCTCCTGAAAACGATGGCTGAAGGGTGAAACTATCAGTGTGGGTAAATGCACCATCCTGCAAGTTAAAATAATAGATTTTCTCCCTGTGGTGGTGACAACTTTATGCACTGCTTTGTCTGTGAGAGGTGACTAACAGGACGAGAGGCAGTTATGTGGTTTTTATGTCCTCCAGGACACGGGGGGGACACACCGTGGTGGTGCTTAAAGACCACTGGAGGCTGTTTGATAGGAGTTGGCAGGTTTGAGTGTGATGTGATGACGCCTCTCAGGCACCAGTCTCTCTCTGTTTGTGTTTATATCTCTGGGTTTCTTTTCCCTTCCATGCCTCTGTCTGGGCGACGTGGACACAATCAGGAAGACAGACTGGATGGAGGTGGAGAAAGAGGTGGTGGATGTGGAGACATGGGTAAATTTGCTTCTCCAACTTTGAGGTTATTTAACTTAGTTCAGATTAGATTTCATCTGAAGTCGCCCTGCGGTTGAATTCAGTTTTATTAAAGAATAATTTAACACTAACACACCACTCTTTTGACTTAGTAAAGAGTCGCTTTATTATTTCTCCATTTATCGATTCTGGTCTCATTTTATAGCGTTCAATGCAACACAAATTAATTTCTTTGTTCCAGAGAAAGTCCGGTCATTTCGTCCACTGGACCCGGGGTGTTAAGTTGCTCTGTTCAGTAAAGCCAACAGTAATGAATGAATTTAACTCACCCCCAAATTCCACTGGGCGTGGGCACGCTGCATTGTGTGCAGTGATATGTTGCCGTCCTAGCCAATGTTTCAAACCCCACCGGCTCCGCTGCGGTCCGGTTCAGAAGTGTCCCGAAGCCTCTACTCGACCAAATTTGAGCAAGTAAACAAAGTCTGGCGGCTAAACGCTTCTGAAACGCTTCTGGGTTTGAAGTCGTGTGCAGTACGGACCAAAACAACGCTGCAGCCGCAACATAATAGACATGTCCGGCCGGGTTTCAGGGTCAGAATCTTATCTTTCTTCACTTCAGTTGGATTTCTGTATTGTTTATTTGAAATTCTAATTTTTTGGATAACAGTACTTGCAGAGCAGAGCAACACTATAATCCTACAGAAAATCAGGATGAAAATATTGTAATCATAAAATGTATTTTCTCTCCACAGGCTGGTTATCAGAGCAGGGTACGTTCTTGCATCATCTCGGATGTGAAAAGGATGTGGGCAGTACACTTAACAAAAATATAAATGAAGGCCTTTTTTTGCTCCCATCTGGAGTGAGTTGAAGTAAAATATCTTCTTTGCTCACAGACAGTTTGTTTCTCTCTTTCCTGTGAGCTAATTGGCTATTAGTCACTGCTTTTTTGGAATATCAGCACGTTACCTGTGAAATAAACTCCCAGCGTATCAAAACACAGAAGACAGATAGTTGAAGTTGTCATCGATGCAGACAAAGCGTGTTGTGAGGGAGATCCTGACTGACTGACGCGTAGTGGAAAGCGACGGCGACCTTGTGAAAAAGAGTTTTCACCGTAGATAAACAGAGGGACGGAACCAGCTTTCACCAGGAGACACAGTCTGTTTTCTGGGGGACAGTTTGCCAGAGAGTCGGCGGGGAGGACTGAGTGGGTCGCAGTGACTTTTACCCATAAATAGAGATTTCTTTCCTCATGTAGCTGCACTGTCGCAACAGTTTTCTTTCTGGTGTTTGTACAATCAGACTCAGTTTAAACATTTTGTATCAAATAAAAACAATTATTCTACGGAATAGAAAAAGTCAAATGAAAACTTAATTGCCAGTTTCTGTTTTTAAGATCAAGCTGTTTCTAGAACTCTCCTGGGTATGACAATGGTTAAATACATTTTCACATAAATAGTTGGAATTTAAAGTCAAATTTGTCTTTCCAGCCATTCTAATATAGCAGAGGCAATCTTTACTTTATTGTGTGAAAATGTAATTTACAACAGTCACAGTGTCACAACAGGAGCCGCGTGTCAATATTTGACCAGAGACAGCTGCATTTTTCTGTCTGCTTAACATTCCCTTTGATAGATAGTGAGGAGGGGGAAGTATTAACTGCAGAGACCTCAAGTTGTGACTCGCATAATGACATGAGCACATCTGACAAATAGACGCGCGCAGCTGGTTTATTGAGATTCATAATGCATACATATATTCTCAGTTTAAACTTTGTAAAGTCTGGGTGGAGGTGAGTGAATTATTGGTGTGTGTGTGTGTGAACAGAGTTCAGCTCCACTTGTAAGGTCCTGATGTCCTTACATGCTTTTTGGCAGGCCTCTGAGGGGGAGACAGATCAGATTTGTGCGATCACATGGTGAATCTGCATTAATTATATATGTGCGGTGCGGTAAGCATGTTTAATACATTCTGTCTGTGGAGTTACTCCGTGTTAAATGATTGATGTCGATTGCTGCAGATCAAAAACAAACAATATCCCTTGTTGCAGCATTTTACCTTTGACTTGTGAGCTGTGTGATAAACATGAACTGAAACACTGGTAGATCATTTCTGGTTAGGTTTAGTCTACTCTCTCTCTCTCTGGGTGTCGGTGTGTGTCGCTGGGCGTGACCTCCAGTTTCCCTCTCAGCTGCATTATTACTTCATCACCTGCACCTGATCGCCTCAAACCTTCAACCCTCCAGATCATTCAGTCTTCTTTGTGCTAACAAAGCTGCGGCCAGCTGTTTTGATTCCTTTAACCACCACCTTTGTGTTATCAATTAACTTTTCCTGATTCAGTCACCAGTTGTTGTTTGCATTACAGTCCACTACCATTCTCCTTAACAGTCTAAGGAAAGCTCATGGTATGGTTCTAAATCAGGAGACCGAGATGTCTTATGCTGCTGAAAGGTTAGCTGAAGCTTGTCCAAGCAGAATGGAGGATACACTTGTCATGATATGCCACCTCAGTTCTGAAGAAGCTGTCCTCTATCTGCCACTTTGTCCATAAGGAGTCATACTCAGTCTATCTGCATCTACAGTATAAAAAGGCATTCACTAATTGGTCATTCGTCTACAAACAAGGAGATGCGTTCACCCTTAGTGGCAACATTGTGATCTGGCTCTGAGGGTACTAAGTTTTGTACCTATATTATTTTCCTAAATGTCTCCCGGAGTGTGGCTATGTTTTTGAGGGGGTGCAGTGGCTTTCTCAGAAGGCCACTGAGCTATTAGGGGGTACTGCTGCTTGATTCTCTCATCAAAATAAAAGAAATCACACATTAGGAACACGTGAAGACACATTTTAAAAATAATAGTCTAAATTTGTAGAGCACAGGCTGTGATATCCACCAAAAAAGCCCATAATGCAACATAATAGTGTCTTCTGTTGGACCCTTCTGCTCCACACGCCTCGTTCATCATGCTGACTTTTGGTTATAAATATCAAATTTCAAGCCCAATGGTCATCACAGTTAGACTCATCTCCATGTGTAAAAATCAGTGGCATGTCCCTTTAATTATGAAATGAAACGTCTCGGCCTCGTTTTGCCTCAAGATGTACATAAAGAATGGCGTGCACACTATTCTAAGCTCTCCGTCTGAGTTACTAACTATTGTCTCTCTGAAAGAAGGACTGTGATTAGTGTCCAGGCTGCCATGGAGTAATTCTTGCTCCAGAGGGGTCATTTGCTCCTTAACACCCACTGTCATTAAACCCCATGTGCCCAGCAAAGCGATTATTCAGCGATAAAGTTTTAATTGTGCCACTGTCTGAAGAAGGTGGCCAGTGGATAATTAGCGGTCCTGAAAGCACAGAGGGTTAGGACAGCAACGCCGACGTGTCTCCAAGATGAGTGTCACGCTGAAGACGAGATACTTAGAGTTTGGCAGAGTGTTTTTTTTCTCCACTCTGGTGAAATAATGAGCTCGTATTAAGACCGCCACATGTGCACTCTGCGTCTCTTTCCTCACAACAAGCACTGCTCTATTTGCATGCGTCTGCATCGATGTTCGTGCTCTTCTTTTGACCTTTTAGATCAGGGATGTCAAACTCATTTTAGTTCATGAGCCACATGAAACCCAATTTGATTTCAAGTGGGCACAACCGGTAAAACCACAGAAACATACAAATAACTCATCAGACATGTCCATTTCGCTAGCTGGGCTTAGGTGGAGGTTACCAACACGTTAAATAAGAAGCACGCACTGAGACTACTGATTTATTAAGCCATGAACTCCAGCTGGCTTTCCAAAAATATTTCACATTCCAAAACATAAGTGTGTGGTCAGGTCAGTAAAGTTTTTATTCTGCCTTCATGAACTTTAAACCACCTGTCAGAGACAGTTATCAGATTTTGAGTGAGGACATTTTTACCTCACGTCAGGGTTAAATTCTTTTACCTGACGTCACTGTGGGGAACGTCAGTGTAGTGTTTGAAAGTGAAGTTAAGTTGTTTGTGGCGTTTTCCACTTGGCATGCGTTACTTGGTTTTTCCTCACTTCGTTTTGTGATTGAAAGCTGCCAAATTGGAGACAATGACACGCAGCTTGAGAGCCGGCCTCTAAATATAAACTGGGGCTGATTGTGAATGAAGAGCAGCTGGGGAGGCAGCTGATTGGATCAGGCGGGAAAACTGCACAGAGGTGAAGCAGGACAAAGTATTCTAAAACAAACACACCTGGAATGAAAGAAAATGAGTCAGAGGCAAAAGGTAACGGAGGGAGAGAGGCGTCACTGTGATGGTGTTAACGTGGCTGCAGAGTCTCTTTAATTTATTAGTTGTGTTATTTTTGTGATCATGTCCTTTCACAACATGTTAATTTTGTCACATGATCAAAAGAAGATTTTGCTAATAAGTCACAAAATCACAAATATTTAGATTTTTTTAGATAATTTGCTGCTTTTGTCTTTTTTATTTGGTAAATCAAACACATTTTTTGTTGTTGTTGTTGAGTCCAGGAAGTCTTATGTTAAAATGTTTCCTGAAGCTTGATCAAGAGGAATGTTAAACTCCTCTGTACATTTCTCATGGCATGATGCTGCCTCAGTTATGACGAAGCTGTCTGCTTTGGTTCATCCATATCCCCTCAGGATAGTGCCACAACTACTCTGTGTCCATAAGGGCTCACACTTAATGCATCCACAGGATAAGGTGTTGGCCAGTGAGTCATTGATGTAGAGGCTTTTCTGTTACATACCTATCTGCTGTGTCAAGGTAATGAGACGGTGCTATCTGCTGACCTTGTTGTCATAGAAAGCTTTCCTGTACAAACATACAGAGGCTCTGTATGTCAAGGAGAAGAAGGCAGTGTCCTCATAACAATCTCAGATTTAACACTGACCTTCCAGCGGCCTCGGGGCGCGCTTGACCCTGTGAAACCGCTTCATGGAAAGAGAAAATTCCCTCACAAGACTGAACAGGAATTGTGAGCAGTTTCCAGAAAAGAAATGCTCGCCATTAAAGACAGTCCTTACAGAAATCTCTAAATGTCCAAAAGGTGTCGACACCAAATCAAAGCGTGATTCGTTCCTGAAGGTCTCGCGGTCAAACTAATCTCCAGACTTCAGATCATGTATGCTACCCTCTGTTTGGCATATGCTGTTGACCTGCGGCCTCTGAAGATCCCCCGCTCCTCTACACAAAGACAAAAATATCTTCACTACAGGGAGAGGTGGAGTAGAAGAGGTCACAGTCATTTTTTAAAACATATATGCTAGTGTTGCTGAACCTTCTAACCTTTCTTTTTGAGTCTCACTCACTCTGATGCAGAGCACGGGGATAAAACAGCAGCATCCTTCCTTCTGAATACTAATTCTCGTTATCCTTTCATGTAAAGACAGACAGAACTGGTTTTGTTAACCCTGTGACCCAGCAGATATAAATAAAACTTAACAGCTACTCTGATCAGATTCCCTTTGAACTCAGGTCCTTTGGTGATGCTGCTGATGATGCTTCATATACTCACATCCAAGTCGGAGACAGATTTTTACATATTTTTCTTAGTTGTCTTGGGAGATTCAGTCAGTCTTAAGAGGCTCCCATTAAACCCTCGCAGGAATTACAAGGACGCATCGATGTTAAAAAGAGACTCGACACAAAAATCATTTAATTTCTCCTGAAATGATTAGATACTCCTGCCATTTATCAGCGACTCCTTTTTTGTCTGTTTGTTTGTTTGCTTAATCCCTGGCTGACACTTTTCCAGAGTTACAGTGTGGTGAGATCTCACCTCCTGTGAGCCATCTTGACACCCTCATTATCTCGCGCTGTGTGATCCCACGCTGCACATACTTTATTCTCCTCCCTTTTCCTCTGCCTGTGCCTCTCTCTCCATCTTCTCTCGAAGTTTGAAAGGGATGGGACCGGTTCTTGCTCTGGCACCAGGACAGACTCGCAGGCTTTGGCACATCTCTCCAAAAGATTTGGCTTACGTAAATTCAACTTAGAAATAATTTATTGAGCTCTCAGTTGGGGTTTAGCATTTTGGCAGTGTGAACATTGTTTTTTTTTTTTATTATTTTTTTGGACATAAAAGAAGATGTTATGGTGCATTAAACAGCAAGAAAACGGTCTGATAAACTGCTCTACTTTCATAACTCTCTCTAAGGTTAGATGTCTTATGCTTCAGGTTTTGGCTTCACACAGAACTTTTTTGCATATCAAAGGGTGGACTGGGTTAAAAAAAAGAATAAAAACTGCAAACCTTATGCCTATAAGCAGCACAAGTAGATACACACTTTGGTATAGTTTTAAGCCAGCATGAAAAGGAGACTTCTTACTTTACTAAGTTCATTGAAGTCATAATACTTTGTACAACAGTACATCCATAAGATGTCATAAAATGAACAGAGCCAGGGGCAGAAGCACAGAGTGGAGACCATTTTGTGTCCTGCCCTGTGAAGTGTGTAATTCAGTGTAATGACGACTCAGTCTCCTACCATTAACCGGTTACTGTGTCCTAAATTGCTGTGAAATTAACTCTATTTATGTTGTTACCAATTTTCACCAAAAAGCAGACCAGTAAACTGAACTAAAGATCGGCTAAACAATCCTCCTGGAAGAAGGAGAAATGACAGAATTGGTAAATTGTTCTGGGAGTCACAGGAGAATGATGCTGGAACATGGAAAGTCAAAGAGATCACCCGAGTCAGTAAGATTCACACACTTTAGTTCAATAGATCTTTCACTGGGTACGTGAACTTTGACCTGTTGGTGGTGCATAAAGACAGGGAGTCACCAAAGTCATTAGGATTATCCTCTGTGGACCATGAATATCCATACCAATTCTGAGATATTTCCAAATTAGTGCACCAATCAACCATCTAAAGACAGACTGACATCGCTGTCCTTTCAGGTCGAGCAAACTTTTATGTTAGACCTTCAAAATAAAGCTTGATGAGAAGCATTACATTGCAGTTTGTTTAGACCAAATCTATTTGTTTAGGCTGAGGAGAAGTTTGTGGTTTGGGTTCAGATAAGTAAGTAATCTTAAGTCAGTGTTGTCATGTCCCATTAATGCATGATGCACGTCTTCCTGTTTAAAGTGTTTCAAGGGAGTGTTTCCTTGGTACCGCTGCTTGCTCATGGTTGGAACTGTTGGGTCTCTGTAAATAATCATAAAGAGCACAGTCTAGACGGGGCTCTGTGAATCGTCAGGAGATAACTATGATTTGGCACTCTATTAATAAAACTGAATTGACTTTTGGTTTCATACATAAACATGAACGTTGGTCTCCTGGGTGAAAGTACCGTGTTTGTTTGACCCGTTCATCCGCCCCCACCCTCATCCATATGCAGACTTTCACATCGTAACAATACGTCAGCTGGGTGCATCCGGAAAAAGACACTAGAGTACCTGCAGCATCCTAGTTTTAAGCATAGGGCCATTTACCAAGCTGATGTACCTGACGACTTGGGAGTGAGAACAGGCTGACCACGCCGCACACAGCAAACCCACTGGCTGGATCATTATGTCTTGGTACGTCACCTTATCTGGCACGTTTACTGTTCACAGGGACATTTTCTCATTACTGGCCGTTATCTCTGTGAATGAGGATGTTTTATTGTCAATATTCACATCTGCTCCCAGCGGGAATTAAGTAATCTGTTGTTTTTAGAGAAGGAGTCTGATATCTGCACCATTTCAACGTGTAACGTCATCAACAAGAACATGTTTAGATACACCATGCATGCTGCAGATACTGTCCTAATGGTTGCTCTGCTAAAGCTCTCTGATTGCTAATTTCAGTTCTATCAATATGGCTCCACACCATGTTATACTCCCTGGAGAAATTAACTGTGATTGATCTGTTGTATCTAATTACCTTTTTTTTCCTTTATTTTTTGGTTCTCAATTTTCCTCATACTAATGACCAAGATACTTTATCCCTCCAGTTTTCCCTTCAGGTAAAAGGAAACGACCCAGTGCAGTTTCATTTGGGAAATTAATTTTCAGACAGACAAGTCTGGCTTGGCTCTTGACATGACAGGAGAGAGTTGATAACTTGTAATTGACCTTGTTGTTGGAGCATACTTCCAGGTATGGGGCTAAACTCGAGTGGGCTGTAGTGTTGCAACGATGCACATCCAGTGTTGAAGAGGCATTTCTAATGAAAGAGCCCGGCTGGCATTTGCAAATGATTTGGTTCTTTTAAATGAGGTGTTTGTTGTTGGTGCTACAGGCTCTTTCGGTAGAAAAATCCACTCTTGTAAAACATGCATTTATCTTTGAAAATAACATCAGGTACAAATCCATCTCTGACCTTTCAGAAGTGTTATTTATCAGTATCTGATAATCCTACATTGCAGCCAAAAGCAAAAAAAACGAGATAAAAAACTCGGTCCGATTGATAGAGTGATATGATTGATATGAAGTAGGCTAATCCTGGCTTTAAATTGTCAGCAGGTCCATGTTCTCATACATAATGCATTATGCAAATAGTTGTTACATAAATGTCTTAATCATGTATGTGCTAAATAATGTGTCACTGCTGGCTTCAAAGCGGCTGGATGGCTTACAAGATGTTCCTGCCCCTGCACCTGATGTTTTATCATTTTAGCGCTGAAGTTTCTTTTATGAGTTTTGATGACCCAGATTCAGAAATCGTTCATTAATTCTTTTTTATAATTTTGTTTTTACAGCTCCGCCTGGATTGAACGCTTTTACTATGTAACATTAAACAAATATTTACTGAGTCGCTCGTGAACTGCAGTTTTAAAATGTCAGAACCAAAATGAATCCACAGACAAAATCCAATAAACTGCATCCGAGATGGTGCAGCGATCTGTTGCTAACCTGTGTTTGTTAATTTACAGCGGAAACAAGTTGTGAACAGAGTATTAACACATCATCACCTTTTAAGCTTGTTGGCAAACTGTTGCTTATTTACACATACAGCAGAACTGTGTTTAAGCACGGAGAATAAATCATTTACAGGTGCAGTGGATGTTCGAGACACAGGCTTACTGTGTGGGGAGCGTTCCTGACACTGTGCCTTTGGTGTTAACTGTTAATCAGAGTGCTGTGGCCTGTGGGAAGAAACTGTTCCTATATCAGCCCCTCCCTGAGTGTGTGATAGATCCGCAGGGATGTTTCCTGCCTGTTTCTTGAAGTCCTGAACGGAGGCAGCAATGATTTTCTCTTCTTTCTACAGAGCAATATTATCATTCATCTGGAGCTTTGTAAGATTCACTCTCTTTCACCTTGATGTGCTGGCTCTTTAGCTCAGTGTTCGTATACAGCTGCCTGCTGTGGCCCAAAATGATGCTACGGGAGAAAGTTCAAGCCAGACAGCTGATTTCACTCGATGAAGCCGAGGGGTGAAATTTGTGAGATGCGTGAGATGTATTTTTTTTCTCTAAATCAGGATCATTTTTTGTCAAATATTGGATAATTTTACCTCTTTGGGCTTGAAATGCTTTTTTAAATGAAATCATTTGATAACTTCAGAGGTGAAAATCACTCTTTGGTGGATCTGCCATCAATTCACGATGTCTAAGAGAGACAGGGGGCTTCAACTAGACACTGCTTGGAGACAGAAAAAATCAAGTTTGGGAACCAATGATTTAATCATAACAATTTGCTGTATTTTATTAGACTATCATATATTAACTATACTATGAATGTATAATATCTCCCCATGGAGTATATCTGAGGGGAGGAAATCCTCTGAACATTAATTGAGGTGCTGTATCAGGAGAGTTTTATCCATCAGATGGACCACACTGTGCGGACTCTTTAGATGAATCTGCATAACAAATGCTTTATCTTCAGCAGGAATGACCTTGTTGAGTTTCGACATTGATCAGCACATCGACTCATCCACTCCGATAACTCTGAAACCCATTTATCATAGGCAAGGTTTTAGCCTGCCACGGCTACATTTACTGACAGAAAATCAATCTATTCTTATCAGTTAATACACCGGCGGGTCATGGGAGGAATATGTGAACATGTACAGTACAAGCCAAAGCCCTGATTAGAAAAGATGGAAATGTTCAGTAATGGGAAAAGGGGGGAAGAGAGGTCAAATCAGAAAGGCGCATGGTTCAGCACAATCCAGCACTAATTCTCCATCATACATCATTCTTATTCTTGCTTGATGAGTTGAGAAAATGTTGTAAAAGTCAGTGTGTATTGCCTGTGTCTCCCAGGAAACCTCCCCTGCTGCACTCCTCTGCCTGGAAAACAGGACAAAATTTGAATTTTTCTTTTTTTGCTTCTTCAAATACTCATGGGAGAGCAGCAGTGGTGCATAGTTGCCTGCAGTGCACACACTGTACAAAGCAGGGCTTACAGTACATACAATGGCTACATCTGTACGTGAGCGATGCCATTTGCATACTGTAATGCACTCTCTGCCTGCGTCTGAGCTCAGCACACACACACAGTCGGACAACAAATGTTGCCATAGGAGTTGACTTCTTGCAAATGGAGGATTTCCCACAAGGCTCGGACATTTATGTAGCATAATGAAGCAATCCCTTAATGGATCAACCGGGTGTTTGCAGGTGGGATTATCTGCGTGTGGTGTGTTTAAGATAAACAGGAGTGGAAGGAGGAAGAGGGGAGGGGGGACACATTCTTGTGAATGTATCAGGTTTTGGCTGGATTAAGTGGTCTCTTAATTACATGGTCTGTTTGTTGTGGGGAATAAATAGCAAGCGAAAGAATTGTGCTTGGCATCTTAGAACAAATACAACATAACAACGTGTCATTTGCAATCACAGTTTACAGCACTCACAGAGACAAAGTCAATATCTCCTAATGGACACAGGAAATCTGTAACCTGTCCTGTTGTCTGGGCCAGAATGCTTATTCAGTCCAACTGTGACAGTGCCATTTACTCGCTGAATCTCATCAACAGCATTATGACTGAATGTTGCTGTTCCAAAGCTTCGCTCTCAAATTGATGCAGAGCTTTCGGTGAGCAGTCTGTTCTTACACTAAATGATGCTATGTGCAACATTGTAATAAACTGTTAATCAGCAGTGAGGACGCCCTTGTATGAGTTTTAAGTCGGGTTGCATAACAAACCCGATTACTTTTATTTTGTCTAATCTCAAACGTCATCGTAGACCTCTCTGTTTAATTAGCTGTTGTTGTGCACTCTGTGTTTAAATCCTAAACATTATACGTTTAATTTTAGTGTGGGGGCCCCGATGAGTCTGTGAGCGGTTCAGGAGGCTTAAGGCTGGATCTATAAACCCTCATATTACCAGATAATCTGGGCTGAACATCACTATCAAACACTGGTGCTGATCAGAGGTCGATCATCCCACATATAAAAAATACCCTACAGAACAAGTCCTTCTACCTAAACAACACGTCAGATTTATTGGTGTGTCTTCTCCGTGGATAAGTCAAAGACAAACTAACTGTGTTTATGTATTTAATATTGTGTGAGAATAGTTGAAGAGACACGATGAATCTTTCGTGATTAGACCCTGTTGTAGCATCATCATTTTATGGAGTTCGTCAGGCCGTGTTCCTGCAGGAATACCCTTCCAATACAGTCTAGACACTCGGTAGTGGTGGTGAAAGTCAAAAACAGCCAATAGCTGAAGATCCGTATGGATGTGATATGGAGCGAGATTCCTAATGAACTCAGCAGAAGAACAAAATGGATGGTTCTGCTGAAAACTGGATGTGTTGGCTTCTGTCAATCAAGTGAGAGCAGACATCAGCAGAGAAAGAAGTTTTTTAAGAAGGTTTGATAGCTAAGACATGTCATTTTGGTGAAATATCAAACAAGCCAGACACGTATTCCTGTTTTCACGGATCTGATGTGGTTTGGTGTAAACGTGGGAGAAAAGAAACAAAGGTGAAGCAAGTTGTTTGTATTTTAATGACAAATGTTCTAGGTGTTGAGAACAGAACCCATGAAATACTGCAGCAAGCGTGCAGAAATAATCAAATAATGCTTAAAGTTTTAATTCCCTCTCCAGTCGGTGGATTCTGTTTAATCAAAAACATCAAAAATAACTTTTAATGTGTTTAAAATTGCAATATTTTATCTTTATTCTTTTGGTTGAAAGACCACTGCATGTTACTACCAACATTTAATTGAAGCAATTTAGTTTTTGGACCCAGTCTGAGTGTGTTTATCTTGTTTACCTTCATTAAATCACATGCAAATGACACCAAGCTGCTACAGAAAGTCCAGACATCACACAGGTCCATTATAAGTCAGCTTCCCGCCTGTTTATGTGGGTGTCACTTCACTGGATCTCATTAATCTTGAGTGTAATGACGTCCTTTCCATTTTTCTTCATATTTCTGTTTTACATTTTATGATACGATGTGAAAACTCACCTACAGCAGATTTTTTTTTACCTCGTCCATCAGCAGCAAATCTATCTTTTTTTTGTCTTTTTATCTTCTTACCTTCCTCTGCCCACATCCTATTCTAACTCTCTGCTAACAAACTGAGCTAACATGAGCTAACAGCAGCTACAGCTGTCAGCAGTTTACTTCACTGTCCATCAGGAAACTCTGTAAATCACAGACAGCTGAGGCGGAGCACTTGGAGGACATCAGAGGGAAAACCAGAAAATATTTTCTAATTCAGTGCTATAAAACGCCACATACTGTCCTCATCCTGAAAAAATTAATAAATAATGAAAATTGTGTTTTTTATATTTTATGGCAGAAATGTTACATAACGTTTCTTGAGCTAACAATTTAAAAACTTCTATGAAACTATAAGAGTAAAATGTTTGTAGCTCTCTGTTGTTTTCCCAGTCAGGAGAGTCTCTGCCTTTCTGTTTTTCCATCTTCACCCACGCAGCATTAGAAGTTCATCTTGATGTCAACCGAAACAGAATGGCAAACAGTACTCACCAGCACTAATACAATCTGACTCATTATTTATGTCCCTTGTGTGGAGTAACCTGCGAGTGAAAATGGGAGTAGAACGGTCTTTTAATTGGTTTATTCGGAGCTACAGGAAAACTCAAACTGGTATCAAAGGTTCATGCAAACAGCTTAACCCCGGCGACACTGCAGTTGGACTGCGACCGTCAGCCTGTGTGTTTCTCCGACATGTAAACACAATGCTGGTTCAACCTAAAGCCAACTTAAATTTCATCATTTATCTTGTGTTGTGTGACTAATGAATAACAGAGGCGGAAATTTACTGAAGCCAAGTGTGGTGGAGATGTGATCATCCACCCTGAACACATCACACTGCTCTCCAGTAGTGTAATAATGGATGGTAGATGGCTGCCATTACGACCTTCCCTCTGCACGGCGGAGCACTGTGAGCCACATGAAATCAAATTACTGCTCAAGAGGAGGTTCACTCTCCTCACCCGTGTGCCCTGTCTCTCTCTCTGTCTCTCTCTCTCTCCCTCACTCTCTCTTCTCATCTCCTTTTCCTCTTGGTCTCTTTTGCTGGCCCTGTATCAACCTCCAGAGGCGGGTTTAGGAACTTTGGAATGAATATGAATGCAAAATAAACAACCGTAAGTAATCTAATATTATTTGGTATTTGAAATAGCCTACATCTGTGGTCAGATTGGACATATAAAACAGCAGACACCCAGACTGTGGTCATTTTGTGTCCCCTTGTACTACTTTTGTAACATTTTCTGATCATTTTGCATCCCTTTTTTATTGTACACTCTTTTGTGGTCATCTTGTAACTCCTTGAGGTCATTTTGTGTCCCTTTGTGGTTGCTTGATTGAAACAATAAATATTAAAAGTAATTTAAAAGCTGTCAGTTGTCCTGTTAAGTAATCCATCCATGATACTAACTAACAAATACTAATCACTGTCTGGCTCTGGTGGGGGGGGCACCCTCATGCCATCCTTGCCTGCTGCACCTCTCCTCTTCTGTTCTCACTCCTGTTCTCTCTCTGTCCTCCGGCTCTGTGGAAACAGGAGAAAAGAGAAAGTGCAGCGATCCTTTGAGATCTCATAAATTCAATATATTCATAATGCTAGACTCCCTAAAAGTGTTTGGGAGTGCATTCAGTGAGTCCATAAGTCACAACATTGTCAGAGAGGTGATGGTGATGCATGACGACGCCGGCACTCAGTTCATTTCAGAGCAGGTAGTTTCCGTCAGATAAGTACAACCTTAATTCCTTCCACTGGCCTAATGTGTTTTTAATGCAGCCTTGTGACTTATGTTGCTGTCAGTCGGCCGGCCTCATAGGGATGCCAGGATGCTAGTGGGCGGCAGACAGGGACCAGGAAAAGGTGGCAAAGATTAATCGGAACTGCAGAGGCATCACATATTTGATCAAATCCGTATTGACTGAGACCACTGAGAAGGCTGCGTCTCTGGAAGTCACGTGACGCTCGGCTTGTCTCTGCTGCAGGATAAATGATCTCAGTTTGTTCAAACCTGCATTTGATGAAACAATACAGATTGACCTCAGAGGCAATACATGTCATCGATAGCATTCAGAGGCAGGTCAATTCCTCATTGTGATGTTGTTTGGTGCAAATATTATTAACTGTATCCATGTTTTCAAGCTTTGGAGACTTACTGTAGAATCAGCACACGGCTATACATCAAAAGGCACGTGTCATATTGTGATCAAAACACACTTCATTTAAAGCCAGGAGGAATTTACGATGTATGGCTCTGCCCTCTACAATGTCCCCGGGGAAATGTGTCTGCTTCCACATAGCCTACATTTACATTTGTTCCACTTAAAGAGATTTATTTGTCTCACTCAGATAACTGGTAGTCATCACAGGAAGTGTGACAGAGACACTGCAGGATTTTCCAAACAGTTTCTCCCACTAGTGGGCCAAGAGAGGAACGGCATGTGACGAGGGACTCCTGCTCTACAGCAGAGCTGCTGTTTTTTCATTTCACACTGACGTACTGTCAGCGTGCACGGGGGGAGCTGGCATCCCTCGCTCTTTGTTCTGATATTCTCTTTCAATTTAAACGCTGAGATGTTTTCTAAAGGGGTGCTGCTGATCACTCGAGGAGCTTTTAGCAAAAAGTCAGAGGAGTATTAATATCACAGTATTTCCACTACAAAAAAATCTGCTGCACTAATTATCTCCAGCATCGGTCAGTCGTGGATTTAAAGCACCTGAAGCCTTTTTTTTTATTTTTAGAAGATTTCCTCCTGTTTTCGTGTCCTCTTATTTCCATCTCCTTCTCCCTCACTAAAAAACCACAATCTATGAATATGCTAATATGTCTCGCTTCAAAATTTTAATTGCTAAACACAAGCTGTCCTCCACTCCCAGTGTTTGTGCACTGCAAGTTTCAACTTTCCACATCACACTCGTGTAAGTTATATTGGACAATGGTTGTGATGTCATGAAATCACCTTGTTTACATGCTGGTCTTCAGGACACAGAGGAACCTTCTCCCCCGTTCAGCAGATGAATTTGAAAACTCTGCACATTCATCATTCGACACTTAAAGGTCAAACATCCAAGTGAAAGAACAAAAACATTTTTCTCTACAATATGAAAAATATTCAGAAATACATCTTCAGGTTTTTAAACAGTTGGTTCATCTGCTTCATCCTGACTGAATCTACACAACCAATCAACTGTCAACACATTCAGGTTAAATCATGTGACTGGTGTGTGGAAGTATATGACATCACCTGTTTCTTAATGAGCCCGCCCTTTCATTGTGTAGAACAACTAAAACTGCACCTGATCCCATCAGTCATACTGAGACGGTCGATATATACACTGCATGTATTGTTCCCCTCTGTAACTCTGTATATCTTAGTAATAATATGATATAATGGTGTTAATGATGTGATTTTATTACTATAGTAGCACAGTAATACAATACAAAACTTAAATCCTCAAAGTCTGATGTTACTAAATGATGCTGAATCCAGTGGAGTTATGATATTTGTACCAAATTAAATCGGCCAGTTTTAAGTATTTTCTACAATCAAGTTTATTTTGGGGGCAGCACCCAGTAAGACACAGACACGTTCATTTCTATTGGAAGCAGACTGAAAAAAGCTTTCACTATACAGAGGATTCCACTCAGCTGGAAAATTGTTTTTTTTAAGGATTTCTAAACACAGTTCACTTGATAAGATGTAGATTTTTGAAGGGAAAAAACAGGTTTATTTCTTTTTATGTTGTCAGATAGACAGGACGCTTCTCCTTCAGGCCTTTGAACCAGTCTGAGGAGCGAAGGAAGACTAGACAACACGAAGGGAAAAGATTTACATAGAATTAAAGAAGAGTGCTTCAGTATTTCCATCCATTAAGTCGACAGAAACAAAGCTGTCATGGATGATCATGTGTTTGCTGACCATTGTTTATTATTAGGTTTTTATTATTAAGTGATTAAGTTTTAAAATCATCATGTTGACGCTACATCAACTTTAATCAGGTGAATGATGTCTCTGCCATTCATATGTTTGTTCTCACATTAAATGAAGCTGGATCATATTTTATGAAGAAAATGTCTTGACCAAAACTCCAACAAAGTAAGCCGGTGTTATGCCAGAACCAGAGCTGGGCAGGTGGGCAATGTAACTGGGACTGTAATCTGGTTGGTGAAATAAAAGGCTGAAAGACGGACGCTGAGCTGGGCTGACTGCTGCTGTTGGTGACCTTGTTGATGTTTGGCTGTTAGCAAGGTGGTCGGATCAGTACTTTTTGATCATGAGTAATACAGTCATAAGAAATACACATGCACAGCTGTCAGTATTTATGACTGTGTTACACTGCGAACACAAGCTTGAAAAATTAATCATATTTCTATGTAGTACATTTCAAATTACTGTTGGCTGTTTTCCAAATAAACTGCATGTAAATATGTAACGTGAAATCTCTCACACTGAAATTTTTGAGTCATGTGAATGTAACGGACATGTATTGGAAGTACAAACCATTGAATGATTCCAAACACTGGATGTGACTCTGCTGCAGTGAAATATTATTATGTTATGTCCTTCGTTTGTGAGTCACCGCATGTTATTTTTTTTTCTTCTAGTTCCAGAGTCTACGGCCAAAGGTTTCGCCGCAGGGACTCCAACATGCTCATCAAAATGTTCAAAAGGAAACCTTCTTTTAAAACACCACCATGCCTCCGTATTTTTTTCCCGCTCTTCATTTCTATAGTTTTGTCCCCCAGCCCCGATAATCCCCCACATCCTTGGCTAATCAGCGGGAAAGGAACAGGACAGCAGTGTGCTCAGGGTTGTGTTTTTAAAAATGCATGTTCTTCCTCTGAACACACACTGCAGCTCACAGGGGAGCAGGCTTCCTTCCTCCTGTGGGGGAGAGAACCACAGGCAGATAAAAACTCCACGCAGGGTAATGACATGCATGACTGCCGCCTGCATGCACATGCGGTAGATCAGCGCTGAAGGTGACGACATTTCCTGAATGGAACAGAGATAAACATGGAGTACACCAAGGCCGAAGGTGGGAGGTGGGTGTGTATGTCTGTGTAGAAATGAGGGGTTTGTTCAGGGTGGGAGGTCTTCTGCCAGCTAATTGTGTTTTTCCAGCCTTGTGCCTGCCAATAAATTGGCCCTGTGGTCTCTCCCCAGCTGGCCACGCTGCCACAGAAAGGTCACAGGTGCTCTGGGAGAACAAGACTGCAGCGCTGCATTCTGTATGAGGTGTTAAAAAGTCTGATTTCAATCTTTTTTTTTATTTCTTTCCAGCAGGTTTCCATATATTTCCTTCATTTCAGCAGTGTGAACTTAAAGAACTCATCACATTACCTTCCCACTTTACCATCGTGGTGCTGAAGCCACCAAACATTTCAGTAAAATCTCATAAGAAGCAATGAATTCAGAAATGAAAGATTTATGATGAAGGTCCTTGGCTGAACTGTTGTATTTCTAATGCCGACAGGGTGCAGAAATTTCAGCTTCCATGGACAGTTTCACTGCATATTTCTGATGCACATATATGTAGATGCAAGAAACAATATTCAATATTCAAAAATATGCTGTCACGCTCATGCATGTAGTGCACTCATACATCCATGATTAGTAACACGCTAACAAACCCTGAATCCTCGCTCCAAATGAGAAATATTCAGCAGAACGACAGTCCATTGATCCGGTTCTAGAACCGGTTCCATTCATAACTCAACCTTTAAGGGGATCCATTGAATATAATTAGCATAATTATGCTTTCATATGTGTACATATATGTCTATGTTAAACTAAAAATAAAAAATAAAAATAATACTGTGCATTGCTTGGCAGAAATACTGCATCTGATCAGCCATGGAGAAAGAGAGACGATATCACATCAGAAAATATAACAAAGGGAATTTAATGAGCTCTCGACCACTTGGGGGAGTAGACCTGTAAGAATCAGTGCACCCCAAACCCATAAATGTATCTGACAGCTGTCGGTATCTCTGTGTATCTGCTGATATTTCCTAGAAATATTGCTCCCGAGGCGACACTGGAGGGAAGCGAACGTTAGCTCTAACTCTTGTTTCAGCCTCAGAGTCCCGACTGACGGATGCTTCTCTATATTTGTTTGTTTGTTATTGATTCGATCACGCGGCACGGTCAAGATGAGTGACGGCTGTTGAAAGGATTTGAAGTTCGTCTGGTTGCATTCAGAGCTTCATTTTTTATTTTTTTTATTTTTTTCACAAGCAGAACATGAAAACTATCCAGAAAACCAGCTGGAAATGAGATATTAATCTTTAACCATGCATTTACTGTCGCATAGTCTCATTTTCTTTTTCATACTTTCTCCCTTTTGTCCTTGTTTATTCTTCCACATGATTATTTCTGTGTCATTGTCTGTGTGTGTGTGTGTGTGTGTGTTGGGATTTTCCAGCATTTACCTCTTGTATTTGCTGGTGTGTGGCCTATTTCGCCGTAACCCCGCCTCACTGTTGTTTTGTTGTTACACCTAAGAATTCTCATTTCTCCGAGCTGATGTAGTACTTCAGGGCTAAGCTGTGGACAAATAGCTGCATTATTTATCTCATTAGTGGTAAATATAACCCATTGCACTGCTACATTTGCAGGTAACAACGCTGATAATGGCGCCTCGGCATTGTTAAGTCTTTTCTTTTCTGTCCCTTTCTTCTTCCCCGCCTCATTGCTGTAGCGAGAGCCATTTCTGTGAACAACAGGCACACAGTTTTATCTCCAGGCCATTTGGATTTTCACTCATTTTTTTCTCCAAACCTCATTTCATCTGTGTTGAATGGTGCTATCTTTAGCTGCAGGCTACGTGGCTGTGACTGCCTTCCAGAATGGCTCCACAGCAGCAGCAGCTACGTGTACACTGAATAACAATCATGTGTTCCTTTGATTGGACAGTTCATTAGCGCCTGGCGTCACTGCCGTCGCCGGCAGTCCATCAACATGATGTGGATGGACAAAACTATATTGGATTCCACGCAGGCTGTTTCTTCTGCGGGGTGATATGAATTAGAAAATGTTTTTGTATCGATTCTTTCTTTTTTATTATTGATTTCTTTCTCTTCATGAGCCTGAAGCGAGCGAGCCAGCCGCTCTGATTGGCTAGATGGGCTCGGGCTGTTTATGTTGGATTAAGGTGCCTGGGTTAAAAGAACACACCTTTCTGTTCTCCTCACAGCAAAGTTCAGCATGTAGCACGCTGTGTTGTTAACATGCACCTAACACTAATGTTGTGTTTGTGGTCCTGGAGCTGTAACACCTCAAAACACACACTTAACACACACTTAACACACACTTAATACTTCATGACTGCTTCTAACTTCATGAGAATTGCTCATACACTTGATTTTAAACTTAGTTCTTTTATTCAGAATGAACTATACATTGCACTAAATGTTTTTACTTCTATTAAAACTTCTATTATTACTCTTTATTATGCTGTTTTTATGGTAACAGAAGAAAACTTGAAATTAAGATGTTATGATATCTTATGAAGCAGCAACATGAAAATAAATCATGAACCACCGTGGGCCTGTATAGACTACGACCTCCAGTTGTGATAATTAAATCGACTTTCTTTAATAACTATAATTTATGGTGCTGTCGCCGGAAAAATTATTTATTATTCTGTTGCAGTTTGTTATTAAGGATGTGGCCACATCATTGTCATGCTAATAATCATACCAAAGCATGCCCTCTCATGTAATTATTATAATTAAATATTTGACTATAATTTTAAAATATGTCTTCATAGGAACTATCCTTATCCATTATAGTTGTTGTTTAATCTCAATAAACAGATATCGGCAGATGAAGGGATTTTGTCTCTGTTCATTCATTCAGTGTTATTATGTTCAGATATGTTTGTAGAAATCAGATAAAATGTGTTTTTCTCGTCATTCTTCATCTTGAAGTTGCTAATCTGACTGCAGAGGAGGTCTCGGCCCGGATATCTGTTACCTGGTACCAGATATCTGCAGAACCCAAAACACAACAGGTGACACAAAACATGAAACATTTAATAATTAGAAACAGTAATGATACTTTTTGGTCTTTTCTGTGTTAATATTTTAGAACATCTGTAAATACTGGATTTAAAATAAATAAATAAAATGAATAAATTGTTGAGATGTTTGAGAAGAACAGAGAAAAGAAGTGAAGAACACAAAAGGTTAATTTGCTGCAACACCACAGTAAAATATGGATGTGAGAGACATCACAGCCGTCCTGCTCTGGTGTTTGTGAGCGAGAAATTTCCACATAATATAGTTACGGTCACACATTCTCCAGACTGGCCGAAGTATTTCATGCACGCTAATGTAGTTTAGTTTGAAATGAAATATCTGCAGCTTCGCTTTACTACTTCCCTTCGCTCTCTCTCACTCACTGCTCTTCTTCTTTCTCTCCCTTCTTCTTCGCAGCTCAATCTTATACATTACACCCGCTACTTTATCTCTCCCCTCCCTCCTCCTTCTCTCTTGCCTCCATGTATCAGTTTACAAAGGCTAATGCACTGAAGCAGATAATTATACACACCCCCCACCCCACTTCCACACTGGCGTCTCATACAACATCCCTCTCCTCGTGTGTGCACAGTGAACCTGCATCGATGCAAGAGAAGAGAAGACAAAATCACATATTCAGCGTACGGTGATAAATGAGGACACATATGCGGCAAACAAGCTGTCGTCGTGACATTGCTGAGGGCATTTCACCCCATTACCAAAATAAACCCATGTTTGTGTGTGTGTTTTCCCATCAAATCACATTGTGGGATACTGTGCAAGCTGAAAGCTTAAGACATCATTTAAACTCCGAGCATTGCAAAGACGTGTGTGGAGTTCTAGCTTTCTGAGGAAGATGACAGCATCTCCTCTGACAGCAGCAGGCTCTAATGCTGTTTCTATGTGTAACAACAGGTCTGAGCATGCTCGGGGAGTAAAATGAAGGTCAGGGAGGTAAAACAAAGTTAAGATGAAAGTTTTTTTTTGTTCCATATTTGGAGAGTTTCTCCAAACTCTAATTATCCTGACATAGTGCCCATAAATAGGAAATGTAAATGCCGTACTCCATCTTGTCTCCTGCTTGTCTTTACTGAAGCATAAAAGAGACGATGTGGTCCTCTTTTCTCATTTCCTTCTGGAGGTTTTTTCAATTTAGTATTTGCCAAGTTTCGTCCTCAGCCTGGTGCCAAATTAATCTTTTGTGGGATGTTTGAGTTAAATCTATTTGCTAAAGAATTCCAACTTCAGCTGACCTTTTTTTTCCCCCAAGAAGTCCCGTGAGTGTGCCCAGAATTAATGTGACATAATGCTACAGGTACTAATGCATGTGCATGCCTGTACGTGTCACATTAATTTTGTAAGCCTCCAGAAGAGATGATTCCCGTGTGTGTGTGTGTGTGTGTGTGTGCAGAGCCAGAGGACGTTTTTATGATACAGTGACAGATGAAGTACAGTTTAGTTTTAAGTGTGTGTTTATGTCTGGATAGCCGTGTGAACGTGCATAGAGTTTGTTAGTCTGCATGCTACACGTTTTTGCTCTAGAGAACATTTTTAAGAACCCCTTTTTGTTTTGTGAGGTTCTTTGGGGAACTTTCTATGTTTAATAATGTTGTTTTTCTTCCTTTTTAAGTTGGTTGTAATACTTTAATGTAGTAATTAATTAATACTTTACTGAATTTCTAAGTAATGTTCCCAATGTTGCGTTTCAATTCAAAGATTTAACCAGGGAAAATTCTGGGAAGAACTTGATATTTTAAAGAAGTCTTTTTGTAGAAGCAGTAGGTGAAAGGTTCCCCTGTGGCATCATTTTAAAGGTATCCTTGTAGTTTTGTGTACTTGTGGTTTGATCTTCTTGCTTTGGGCTGAGCTCCTTAGTTCCAGTAAGGCACAAAGCCCGTCCCACCAAAGCCACGAGTTTAAATGGCATCAGGAGGAGTCTGTCGTCCTGCAAAAACAGCCAGTAAGATCACTCCTTTCTGGAATGACCTGCGATCGGTCCGTCACGGGCTAGATTTTCTAAAGGCTGAAAACGGAGCCAAGTGGAGGAGCAGAAGTCTAGTTTTCTCTCACTTGAATTACAATATGCTGAAAGGCTATTATGGATTTTTTTTTTCGATGAAGCCCAAAAAAAGAGAAAAAGCTGCCTACCCCAGCTCTAAGGGATATTTTAATGCTACAACACACAGTGATATTTTAGTCAATAGTGCACTTCCAACATTAGGCCACAGTTCGGGGAAGGCCGCTTCCTCTCAACATGAAAACGCTCCTGTGTGGTCCGAGGTGGAGTTCATTTTGGAGTTTTTCGTGATTCTCAAGTTGGGTTGGAACCTCTCATGAACAACAGTGGAGCTCTTTGGCACTGAAAATTGAGACATATTGACAACACATAGTTCAGTCTACATCAGTGACTGAACGGAGCGAACCCCTGCAGCCCGATCAAACGCCGTTATTGTTTCACCATTGTTTTGGCCAGGTGATCTTGGTGTTTGGATTGCAGAGGTAAAAAGTGACACAGACCAGCACAGGATTCAGAAAAGCCAACTTGACCATCCATGCAAGGTGACTCCTCAGAGGTACGTGTGAATAGACATCATCGATATCATCGCTAGATAGCATCTCAGACTTCGCTGCTCTGCTGCCGCCTCTGAATAGCACCTTGCTTGCTTGCATGCACGCCCACATCCGAAGGAAAATACATTACTGGACTGGTCTGGAGGTCTGCGGCTCACAGTGCTGTGATCCCTGCAGTCCAGCTAAAGCAGAGCAGACGAATGAACTGATTATAAAGGACATATGCAGGATTAGGCACGAGAAGACTGGAAGATTGAGTTTGGACTAACAATCCACATTAGCAATTCTCATAACCGATGGTATGCGTCCATGCATTATTAAAGAGTACTCCTTTGTCTCCTCCTTCTATAGGAACTGCAAAGGAAAACTCCTCTCTCCTCGTTTCAAAGTAACTCATTCTAACAGATAAACATCCAGTTCTGCATAATAGAATGCTTTACATAATAAAAGGGTGATTCAACCCACAGTTCATGGGAACTTTTACATTTGTAGTTTCAAAGCTCCTTTGTGCAGAAGACACGACACTTCAGGGAAATTTGGTGAAATCGTTGGAATAAACTGAAGAATGACGAGGCAGTTAGCGCGCAGACAAAACCAACAGCTGAGCTCCAAAGACGTCCTACCTGTTTTCAGACAGCAATAAGGTTCTGCTGGCCTCTGCTGCTGTCAGTGTAAATATGTTTTCAAGGTAAAATACAGATGAAGTAATTGTGACATTCCCAAGTCTAAAAAAGTCACGTGCACCAGCTGACTGGCCCAGTCAGAACTGAAGAAGCTTCTTGGATGAGAGGCGAAACGAGAAGAATTCCTTTTTAAGGAAGTTTTTCCTTGCCGTCATTGCCACGAAATTGAATTTTGAGAACTGAATAATACAAATTCAAATATAAATTATTGAAATTCAGTTCCTGGTGGCACATATTTCAGCACATACATGTCTGCTCATGGTGGTAATTGTTGAGTTTCTGTAAATAATATCAGTGAATGAAGCAGGTTGTTTGGTATACATTTCATATGAAAAGCTGCACTGGAAATATATTTAACGATAAAAGTATTGATGTGTTGAATATTTTTTCCTCTCCAGTCTACCTAAGGAAGACAGCTTAATAAATGGGTTTACTTGCTCTCTTACCCGCCCAGCCAAACTCTTGTGCCTTTTCAGAGTTACCCTGTACCTCGTTATCTCCAAAACAACCCCTATTTTTATTTAGGTACACTATAGTCCCTCATTAGCATAAAAGCAGATATATATATATATAAGTCCCTAATTAGAGTGCACCTCAGTGAGTACAAAATGAAAGCAGTGTCGCCTTAAAAGAAGAGAGAGAAAATTCATGGACTCACTATATTATGCAGAGGAAAGTGCAAATTTTGTGTACTACCAGACAAAACTTCTCATAATTAGCCCTGCACAAAGACGAGGTACATATCGGTATTCTGAATGCATTCTCAGCTGTGGTGGGTGGTCAGATTGCAACGATTACCCCGCCGAGACAGAGTGGCACCAAACATCACAGTGGGTGGGAGTGTGTGTGTGTGTGTGTGTGTGTGTGTGTGTGTGTGTGTTCAAGGTGAGAAGGAGAGAAGTAGACAGATGATTTGTGTATTGAGTTACTAACTGAATACCTCAAGCAGTTTGGTTCATCGCGCAGGTCGACAGCTTTTACTTGAAATGGAAATTGCATTGCACACCGCATACTTTATTATATTACATCCTATTGTATGTCTCTGAGAGCTGATGCAAATTAACACTCTTATTTTTTAGGAAATTCAGAATTTTAATGTTTCTTTAGAACCTGTTTTCAGTGGCGTTATTGATGGAGCTGCTCGGTATCACACACCCCTGCTCTCGGTTATATAAGTATAGCTTATTTATTATTTAGCTCTAGTCAAAGTGAATAGTAATTAGCCATGACCCTGTTTGATGCTGCAACTGGGGCCTGTTAAATTGATGCTGTGGAATAACTCTGGGTCCAAAACGAACTCAGTTCAAACCTGTTCATTTATTCATGTCAGGCTCATCAACAGTGCACTTACATAAAACTTTGCCTCTTCTCTTCCGGGGCTGCTCAGTTCATTTTTCACACCTAAGTGAGTTTGTGTGAACGTAAACAAGTGAGATTTGTTGCTGGTGGTGGGATGGGAGAGATAAAGATTGTGAGATACTATCAGAATTATCCACAGCACAAGATTACAATATGTAATTTTTTTTTCCCATACACACAAGATTATTAACAGTGCCTTAAGGTCTATCAGATACTGCTAAACAACCCAGAACTGAAAATGAGCCCGATGTGATACTGTAGAGGGCAATTTACACGATGACACAAGCCTGTAAATAGCTTCAAATTATGAGTCTCATTATTTTTCCATAACACATTAGCCGTTACTTTCATTACAAAAGTCTAACAGGATGTTGAAAGTGTTGGGGAAGCGGAAAAAAGGAGCACACACTATTGTCCATAATTCCTTTGATGTAAAATCTTCTGGTAGATTCTTGAGAGCCGGTGCTGATGGAGGCTGATCTCATATATTTTTTTTTTCTTTTTTGCATTGCTTGAGGTATATATTTGTCATAGTTTAATTATTTTCCGTAAAACATGCACACGAGGGGAGCGAAGGTTATGAAAAAAGGCAATCAGCTATGCCAAATGAATATAGTTCAGCAACTGTGCTCCAGGGGATAATACATATTTATTCAAATTCATTCATGTTTATGAGCCACAAAGATTCTGGTGACTTCCAGAGTGGAAGACACACATTATTTATGCATTTTAATGCTCCATTGTGGATACAAAATCTTAAGAGAGTTCAAGTATTAGCTGCCTCCCAGTGTTTAAATATTGGCAAAACTATTCAGACCACCGGGGATTTGCTTGGAGACGGAGCACTTTCTAAGGACCGGCTTTAATGAGAAACAAACTCTGCACAGTCACATTGTAATGACCTGTAGATTGTTATAAAAGCTGCAAACCGTCCATGTCAGAGGTCGGGTTGCTGTTTAAAATGAATCAGTGACTGCTGATTAATTTCCCATGCGTGCAAATATGTGGCTATTCCAATTATGCTAACCACTCCTCACAAGAGCAGAACCTTGTAATCCACCTTAAAAAAAAAAAATCTGACTCCCATTTGACCCAAACGTACGTCATTTTGCAGGAAGTAGTAGTGCACGCTTTGGCAAGCTCGTGTTCATGAGTTTTCCACGATGGAGAGTTGTTTTCCACCTGAGAAGAGGCGTTACCCCCGGCAACAGAAGTAGCAGTACAGTAAGTGAGGAAGGTGTGTTCGGTCTGTGACCTGGTTAAAAAAAGTGTGCTTTCATTGTAGACTGCTTTATACGATAACCTGCGTGCACCTTAGTAAGCATGCACAATGATTAATGATGTTTAAAGCTTGTAGAATTAGCCAAAGTAGATACACACATACAGTAGAAGATCAGTGTATTTAAAGCAGTCCAAGAATGAAATCACACAGAAAACTAAATTATTATCTATATTTTCTCATAATCTGTACATCTGGTCTGACACCTAGCTGCAGGGAAATTGATAAGCGCATTACAAGATACTACATTAATGTGAGAATACTGATGCCCCAATATGAGTTGTTTTTTGTTGTTGGACATAATCTAGTCTAAATGTCGGCGTATTTTAGCATTATTTTCCAGGATAAGATCACGATGGTCAATTTGGGGATTTATTAACAGTCAGGTAAAAAAAAAGTCCCACTGAGGTGTGTGATTAAATGAATACAACAACAAATAACTCTTTGGGCCTGCACATGTAAGACTGCGCTGCCAAGCTAAAAGCGTCCCTGTGCTCCAGCGGTATCTGCTGTGTTTAATGAGGAACTTTAGGCGTACATTTAACACACAAATGAGACTCATTGCAAAAAAAAAAGTTGAATTCACAAAGACCAGCACTAATACTCACACACAGTGAGAAAATGATGATGTCTTCAGGGAGCTGGTGGTAATTGAAGAGCATCGCGCCCAGACTCTCCAGCGATCATGGCAGCAATGCACAGACAGTAGAATACCTCACATGAACTAACCCTGTCACTTCACGAGGTGCATGAGAAGTCAGCACGGTGCGATAATAATATATGGTTCATCCATCTAGTGCGACTCGTTTCAGTGGGACCAATCCATTCTGAATTCTAAATCAAACTGAACCATAGGTATCAACAGGGAGGCGGCTGTTGACCTCTTGCGTCGACCATAAATCCAACTTTCAATTTTGAAGGTGATGGAACGCAAATTCTCCTGCATGAAAGTCGAAAATATCCCATCCACCACCACGACAACCACACCCTTGCTTTAGATTAGAGATTAGATTATTCTTTATTCATCCAACAACAGGAAATTATTTTATTACATCAGCAGAGTGTAATAAAAGTAGAAAGGGCAAAACACAACTTATAACCTGCACAATAAACAACAAAACACACAACCAGCAAACAGACAATGTGCAAAAACAAGGAAGAAGGCAAGTACATAGTAAGTAATCGGAATGGAAATATAAATACAGCCACAGCCGTGGTGAGTAGAAACAGGAGCAGAAACTACAACATGATCAGGTGGTGCAGGAGCCTGACAGCAGCCGGGATGAAGGATCTGCTGAACCTCTCCTTCTTGCACCGTGGGTGTAGCAGTCTGCTGCTGAAGGAGCATCAGGGACCCCACTGCGTCATGTAGGGGGTGAGATGAGTTGTCCATGATGGATGTCAGCTTGGCTAACATCCTCCTCTCACCCACCTCCTCAGTGGAGTCCAGAGGACAGTCCAGAACTGAGCTCGCTCTCCTAGTCAGTCTATTGAGTCTGCTCCTGTCCCTGTCTGTGTAGGGACAGTGAAGCTAGTCTAGTTTTTGGTGCATAACGTTACAGAAATCCAGCATCATCAGCTCGGGATACGGAAACATCCACAAGTCCATGACAACTGAGCAATTTGAGTTTTCTGAGGAAGTTCATGTGGCACGATCAAAAGCAGAACAGATCTTTTGTCAGCTCCTGTTTCTCAAAGGTCAAGCTGCCTTTATGGAACCCAATATTACCAGAATTCCCAGGGACACGAGAATGTGTCTCCTGATTGGTCGGTATTTCTTAAAAGTGTATGAACCTCAGCCACACTCTGTGTGTTGTACGAAGGCATTGTGGCCTTGACATCGTGTTGATCCTCACAACAAGAGAAAGAACAAGCACAAGAATATCCAAAGGGAGGTCAAAGGTCAGGCTCAGCTGCAGAACACAACCCTGGAGGGGCTAGAGTATATAGTAGCTTGCTAAACGGCACTTCAGTATGGAGGATGTTTGTCCTGATAGGCCACTGGACCAGTTCCTTCTGTCCTTCGTCCTCATTCCCATACTCTGCTGATTGATACTGATATTGCTGCTAGTGTTTGCAACCAAAGTGAGGGCCACATGTATAGAGACAAGAATGTATTCTTAATATTTTAAATGCATTAAATACAGTTAACTAACTTTAACTTTTCTTTTAGATCTCAGATTCTCGAAGTGACTCTCAGCATTATTTATTATTCAGCTTTTATTCTTCAATCAGTGTGATCTGGACACCCCAGAGCGCCTGTTTGATGTTTCACTGGAGCGCTGATCATTTTAAAATCATTCCCAGTGCATCGAAACTTGAAAAATGAAGACCTGAACTTTGAATTTTAGGTAGTTTAGTTGTCATATTTATCATATTTGGGATTATGATCTTATGGAGGCTGTGAGACCGTGTTGTGAGGGAGATCCTGACCCGCTGTGCATTGTGGGAAGCGACAAAGACATTGTGAGTTGAAGTGTTTTGCTCACATTACATCAGTAACCAGCAGGACTTAACCAGCCGTCACCGCCGGTGTTCGAGGGACATTTCACCAAAGAGTCTTCAGGGAGGACTGACCAGGTCCCGCTGCCTTTTTGGCATAAATTTGAAATCCACACTACCACACACTAACACACTGCCATATTATTGCTGTTTGAACAATGTAGGTTGCTCAAAATGTCATCAGACAATCATTATCAGTAAAGAGGGACTTACTCAGCTGGAGACCGAGGCTGTCGGCAGAAAGAACTGACCAGGTCGCGGAAATATCTATTTAGTCAGTCTGGTGCTGTTTGTTTTTTCTTTGTGTTGAATCAAACTCAGTTTAAACGCAATAAATGGTTCATATTTGGTTTTAAATTAAAGTTGATTATTGGCTCTCCTGGGGTCTGGAGGGTAAAGTACAGAAAACAAATGATAGAAGAAAAAAAGAAAAGCAGCCTTCACACGTGTAAACAGCTCCACCACGCCTCACTGCCTTGTTGCAGAAACTGCATCATGTCATGCTTTTCATACTAATGAGAGACAATTAGTCCAGAGAAACAGTGAGCCACTCCTTTATGTGTCAAACACAGCATTCTCTATTTAATGTGGACTCGTTTGTTATGCACCCAGGGCTTATTACTGGATGGATGGCTCTGGTCATGATTGTTGACTCAGCACCGGGGTATGAGAATTTAATTGCAAAGCGTTGTCTGCATCATGTAGCAGCCCAACAGTGCATGTCTCCCCTATTATCAATTACGTTGCATCAAATATATTGAATGTGTTTTTTAAAGTGAAACTCCTCCCAGTCACGTGTTTGCTATGATTTGTCCTGACAGGCGTGCATGAGTTATCAGTCCTCTCTGAGATGTAGTCTGTCAGATTTTCACGTGAAGTGCATGAAGTGGAGGCGTGAATAGCGAGAATGCTTCATTTGGTGCCCAATTCAAATGATTTTGTGTTCATTTGAAAAACATGCTGTGGCCAAGCCCGCCTAGGGTCATTACCACAGAGAGATTCAGCTGCTTGAGTTTTCATCCAGGGTTTGTTAACAGCCAATGTTAGAAAATAAACCTGCATGTTTATACTGTAATTTAATAGGGAGATAGAGAAACAGGAACTCTCAAATCAAACTGTGCTCACGGTGACTTCACAGACTCCAAAAAGACAAAAATGGCAAATGGACAAAGTGAAAAAGCTAAATTATATAGTCACTCCAAGATTGGAACAACAAATATAATGATATGTTAAAATGTTTACATTAATGTGGTACTTAATTCGTCTTTAGTAGCTAATTCAGAAAAGATCTTTGAATTTAGTTGAAAATTTTTGCATACTTCCCTCTCTGACAACTCTTCAGCGAACTGTCCACAGGATTGTAAAACCCAGGAATGGTTTGCCAGTGGAGCCATTTTAACAGCAGAAACTTGTGGGAAAAAAATCATAGGTATCAATGTAATGATGTGTATTTCCAGTTCCAGTCACTGATGACAACTTAAACTAAAAAATAAAAATAATAAATAAAATACAAAGCTGAGGACATTATTTTCCATGTTTTAATACCATGGGAATGATTTTAAAACGACGGGCAGGAGTTCTGGGGCGTTAAGAAAATTGAATTACCAACACTAGGACAAATATCTGTAAAGAACACCACCGACATCGGCCCAGACGACAGATGAACTGGTTGTATTCTGCACTGTACATTGTACTGTTGGGGCCTCTGGTCGACCGTACAGTGAAACAGTGCATTTGAAATTCATTTTTTTTGCTGATGATTACTGACTGGAAGTGTGAAAGTTATCACATGCAGTACCTACCATCCACACATCCGCCCTGCATTCAGCGCATTTGCCTCTGTTGATTTGCTATACGTTGCGATCATGAGAAAAGTGCCAAGTCTGATCAGTGTTAAGATAGTCCTCTGTGGTACAGTATGTGTCACCACCACACAGTCACAGCTACGAACGGCAAGCTCGCTGGTGACTAACCTGATTCCATCTGACAGCTTTCACATAATCTCCACATCATCCCCAAACAGAAAAAAAATAGATGCTGTGAAAATGGAGGCTGTGAATGAATCAGAGGCAGTCTTCAGTCTCGGCTGATTTATTGTGGAAGTCATACTATGAATTTAATTGTAAACATAAAGCTTTTGTTTTCTAAAGCGATGATTAATGGCACTACACAGTTTCCTGCTGTGTTTGAATGGCATGATTAATGATCCAATTTCTTAGGAAATATATACAGGAAGTATATATGAATGCATTATTGATGACTTCTGAATGTTAGAGGATGGTCGAAGTTTTGAGGTTCTTTCCCAGTATGATTTGTTTAAGCCCTAGACTGCATCATATTTATATGATTGGCTTTCTGTGCTGTGACATTGTTGAGATGACAAAACTCTTGTGCAAAATTACAGCTCTATCACAGCTGGGACTGTGTTTTTGTTGCTCCGGCTCAGGATGCCACAGCATAGCTAACACCACATGTAGGTCAGGCGGGGCAACGAAAACAAGCAGTCAGAAAATTTTACAGGTTGTACACACACTTTATTTGGAGAAAAGAAAACTAACAGAGGCTGCAGGAGCTCAGTCTATGGGGACATGGGGAGCCAGATTGTGGCTGGTTCAAGTCCAGTCAAACCACTGTATGGAGTGTGGAGCGGTAGCTGGAGAGGTACCAGTTTACCATCTTGGCATTGCTGAGGTGCCCTTGAGCAAGACACTGAACCCCTAAATGCCGAACGAACTGGAAAATCTTCTTCATCTTCTTCTAAACATGAGTTAACCAGCATTTGAAATGTACTTAATATTGTGTATAAGGGCTTAGAAGATGGGGATGACTTCATCATAATGTTCTGTTATCTTTCAAAAGTTGTTTCAGCAGTTTTTGGGTCGCTTTCATTAGTTAAACAGATTTGGTGCAAATACATATTTGGCCAAAAATTCCCTCTAAAATATCACATTAAGGCAACCAGGAACACCACGTTTGAAAACGTGGTATCTTTGAAATGGTTACTGTGGGGACTAACATCATCACACATGAATACAATTGGGCTTATTGAATTCACAAGAGTCTCAGCTTTCCAGTCAGACAATTTATGCAATTCAAACACTGTTAAGGGAGTTCAGTATGCAGAAATATTTAAATACACTAGGCAAAACACATTTATACTGCATGCCCAAAGCTGCATGGGATTAACATAATGCGGGCATGCCTGTAAAGGGGACTCTTGTGGGGACCTATAAAGTCCATTTCTCATTCAGATAAGTAACTTCCGAGTGTTATTTAGCCCCCTTCCCAACGAGATAGGCATGGATGATACCAAACTGATGCCCTAGGTCTTCCATCTTCATGTGATATCATAATCTTCACTCCGGGTTTAATACTTAGTCTGCTGCAGCCTCTGAAAGACAGGAATGTTGGCCAAGGACGCAGGTGTCCCCGCAGACCAAAGGGGAGGTTTTAACGTAACCACACCTTGGACATGCTGGTCTTTTGTGTCAGTCCTGCATAAATTAGTCATAGGGGTCACATTTCACATCCACAACTGAATCAACTATATCCCGCTTTAATATTTCTTCTCCTCTTAAAAGGAATCACCATCGGCATGCATTGTAATTGCTATAAATCCAAGATGACAAAAGCTTCAGTCCTCCCTGAAGGAGCGAGCCACAAACGGGTTGAAGAAGCTCAACCTCTCAAGCATGGAGGAAATACTTTTCCCACATTTTCTTAGAGTTTAAAATGGACAGTAACTTTTACCTGAAGGAGAGAAGATAATCCACGATTCATGAATAATGATCCAAATGTTTTATAAAGTCAGTTTGAGTGAGCAGCTCTGCCTCAGATATGTAAACTTCAAATGAAGAGCGAACAGAAGAAAAATGAATTTAATGACCAAATCCTTGTACAGGCATGATGCAAACCTCAGCCACAACTGGTCTGTCATGTCGGTCACTCATTACTGCGACAGTCATTGCAAAAATGAAGTAAGCCAAATGCAGCAGAGTTCCTTTACAGGGCAGAAATAAATAATAGAGCAGACACCCATGAAAAGCATCATCGTGGACAGGGAGATTACAGATCATCCCTTGTTATGGGAAAGACTGTCGCAGAATAATGAGTGCAAATCAAATAGAAGGAAAATAACACTCCTTTAGATTGTGTTTTTCATCATCCCTAATTAGCACCTAGACCTTGCACCATTTCAGTATGCAGACTTTGCCAAGTCTGTGCACAAAACAGTCAGAGGAAATTCTAATTGGGCAGTTTTATTAATGCTTTTCCACAACTCAGTCTATCTCTCTTGCCAATGTGACGGTATTGTGTTGCTATTTAAGAAGTCAGGGCATTGTGATCTGTTTCCTGGGAGTGCCGTTGTTGTTTTTTCCATCTCTCTCTTTTTCTTTTTTTTTTTTGGTAATTAAATTTCTTTCTTCAAGCCTTTTATCAACTGCTCTAGTATTTGCGGTCTATCTGTCACTCTAATAGGGCTGTTTTTTCCTCTCCCTCGGGGTGTATGAAAGAATTTAAATCTATCAAATTATGCAATCCTACTGCACATGGAAAACTAATGAAAACAAGGCAGTGGGAAATTAATTTGAAATGATTTGAAAGCAAAATCTGCAGCAGGAAACTCAGACGCAAAATGAGAGCTTCATTCAGCGGGAAGAAACATGACTGAGGCCTTTTGAAAATCCTTGAAACGGTTGTCTCTCTGGCTGTACAGGCTATAAGTTTCCCCCAGCAGTGCTATAAAAGGTTTAATTTGAATACTAATATCACATATGCTTCGGTGGATCAGTGGTCATGTGAAGACTGCAGCTCACTTTTCCCCAATTTACATCCCCCCTTAGAAATATGCATAGATCAGATATAAGCACTCTGCAGACAAGGCCGTGAGGGATAAGACAGGTATCAGAGAGGCCTTTTTTTTCAGCAGTTCTCGACTTGTTATAAGTCTCTCAGATCTCCTCAAGCATTACCACTTGGAAAGGCACTGTATAGAATATGTTGTATTCAGGAAAGAGGATAAAAGACATTACAACTATTTTGAGACAGATTTAGACACCTTGTGCATCAGACAGAAGGTCAGATATCTGAATTCATCACCATCATCATTATCTTTTCCATTACTGCTCTTCCCCATATATCCAGATCCATATATACATCCATTACTTGCAGTGAGATATGCATTATATAAATATGTGTGTTTTTTTCATACTTTTAGTCTGTTACTTGAGCAGTTATATGACCACCAAGACCCGCGCTCTTACAATCTGGTGAGGAAATAAAATATATTTTAGACATTAAAGTTGTACAAGAATAAAACTTTCCAGTACAAATTTATTGCATTTAAGTGGTTGACTGCAATGAGGGTGACCTGTTTTAAAGTACTTCATTTTTATGAGAAAGAATATGTTCTTAATTACTCAACAGGGGGATAATTCTTCTTTCATAAATTGTTTTGACTCTGGCATATCTGCTCTTACTTTGTCAGTGGGGAAACAAAAATGTCACAAATTCTCCAAATAAATTTGATAAAATTTAATTGTACTCAATAAGCAAGGTTTATGAGCATCAAGACATTTTCTGCTGAACATTTCTGGGAGTCTGTTGCTGTCAACAGAAGAGCTATGCTGCCATTTAAAAGTTCAGTTCCTCTTGTGAACCCTATATTGCGGTGTGCCCCGCATCTGACTAGAGCTCCTTTCAGGCATGCGATCCTTCATGTTAACCTGATGGCAATTTAAGATGATCTCATGTTTGAACAAGTACCAGTAGACCAAGTCTAGGTTAGACCAGTAACATTTCATAACATTTTTCAGTCCAATACAAATCTGAATTTAATGTCATTCAAGAAGACAGAGAGATTAAATCTGTTCCAATAATCAGACCAGCAGAATTTCCTCCCTAATAGCGTAGATAATGAAATAAACGTGAAAATGTGTCAGTGGAAAAGACATCCACCTCTAAATAACAAAATGCCAACACTTGAACAGTATGATGTAATCAAGTTTATGTTTATTATGTGTAAAAGGGTCTAGGTTCAGTGCTACACTGTGTTTACAGCCAAATGTACCTGATGCGAATGTTCCTTTACGCTGACGATACTTTCATTTATATCTCTGTTTCCACTCAAATTCAGGCTCTGAACTGTTTCACTTATAACAAAGCCCAGGAATCCTTTGTTAACTTGAAGCTTGTCTTCAGGCATTCATTATGTTACTGACACATTTTATTAGGAAGCTTTTGAACCAGCTAATAGAAACCACGGCAAAACTACTGACTTTGTTTCTTCACACATATCTAGGAACATTTTTCTTTGACTCCTTGGCTCAGAGTGTGTTGTGTCTATTATCTTTATACCCATGATGTAGCACACATACGGTACATGCATCCTATCAATGCAAATACCTGCACTGCATACTGTATGTCATGTATTAGGATTCATCACAAATAGCAAGGCTCTGCTCATCACTGCTCTTATACATAGTTTTGCCCTTCCATCAAAGAAGCTGTGCTTATGTTCATAAATTATATATTTACATGAAAAAAAAACTTTTTATCTAAATGCATTCAACAAAAGTGTGTGAATATCTGGCCCTTCTTGCCAGGGCTAACATTTGTTAACAGCACCCAAGGCCAGCACTGAATAGGTTTGCAGTTTTTTTCCAGCCTTGTTGCAGAAGCTCTCAGCAAACAGTGCTCTCTTTTAGAGAATATAAATGCTGGATCTGGGGGGGGGGG
Source organism: Nibea coibor (assembly GCA_023373845.1). Taxonomy (NCBI): domain Eukaryota; kingdom Metazoa; phylum Chordata; class Actinopteri; family Sciaenidae; genus Nibea; species Nibea coibor. The sequence goes on along the minus strand of CM041718.1, from coordinate 24,828,858 downwards.
GGGTAATTTATTTTGTGATAGGTTAGACTGCTTACCTTAAGGGGTCGTTTCATCACAGTGTTATTATTAGGGCAGTAATTGTATGTCCAAAGCACAGAATGACCATTCTGCATTCCATAACTACTCATTTTACAAGATTTGTGGATGATCAATGCATTTTATTTTTTATTTGAGCAAACAAGCTTCAGGTAAACTATGACACTACTAATATCTTATAATACGTTAATCTTTAGCTGTTAAATATATGCCCCTGATTAAAAGATTCAAATTTGCCTTTTAAGATAAAATAGAGTAGAATTATAAAGTAGCATGAAATAGAGATATAAAAACTACTAACACTTAAATGAATGTATTTTCAACCATTGTGAAAAACGCATCTTTGCTGTTTTTCTGGTCCTATATTCGAAAAACTGTTTCCAAAGAAGAAAAGGTCTTATTATCGCACCTAAAGACTGAGTGCTAACATTTGGAAAACACATTAATTTTCATTTAACTACAACAAAATTATACCTTAAGGGGGTTGATATGGTGGCTGATCAATGCCAATAATAACTTTCTAATTTGAACAGGTTCGTGCCACAGACCTCGGGAGCAGGAGATGCTGAATCCAATCATTGTTATTGCACATCCTGGTAAACCTAAAGAGGAATTAAAAGTTACCTGCAAAGTTCTTGTATACAAACGTATAAAAGTTCTGTTTTACCCACTGGGCGAATCCTTCGTTGTTTAAAATCCATTTTTACTGGCTTAAGGTTTTGCTGCCTTTGGTGGAGCATTGCTGTATAGCTTGGTGCATTACTTTCATCTTTACATCAGTGGAATGGTGTGAAACTATTTGCAGGAAAGTGTATCATATCCTTGCCATGGTGAGACAAAAAACAGACAATGAAATCTGTTCATTAGAAAATCATTACATCTAGATAGCTAGCTACTTTTAAATAATTAAATCTTGCAACATTTAACTATCCAAAGTCCCATGAATCATCCTTTATGGCACAGGATTTTAGATATCTGACATTGTTTTTTGAAGAGAACAGAAATGTTGACATTGTCTTTGACATTACTAAAAGTTTCACTCTTAGAGAAAACAGGACTCTCTATTATCACTCTCTGTGGTAAATAGTCTAACTGTTATATAGATAATTGTTTAAGTGTTGTTCCGTATTTTCTGCACCGTTCACACCATGCAAAACACATCATGTTAAAGCTGTCACATTAGCAGGCGGGCTAGTTTAATAAACATGCCATTCATTATGCCAACGCATGATGAAAGACTCCACTAAATGATTTATGTTCAGACACATTATAATATACTAAATATATATAAGAAGTCTATTTATTGTTCACGTGATAATTAGAACTTATTAATGAATTATTCCATTTTATTACAGCAGAGAGTTTGAGCAAGGGCAGCTGAAGTTAGTTTCTTAAATCGCGTCCTTACATGGAACTCTACTGCCCATAAGGCCATACGTAATTTAACTTTATCTTAATTAAATCAATAATATTACCTTCATTATGTCTGGTTTAATTGTATGCTATATATCCGCTGGGATTTTTTTTCATCCTGTTTGTATTTCTTTCTCTCGTGTAGCCGACCTTGAGGCTGAAATCCCTGCGTGTCCTTCATTAGTAATTAACAGCTGTGTGCTCTTCTCCAGAGATGTATAGATGTCAGTTGCCTTTGTCGGCATCCGTGTTTCTGCTGCGGTGCGAGTGCTGATGGTCTACAATTCTTCTGCAGAAGCAGGGGGAAATAATCAGGACCTCTTGAACTCCACAAACCCCCCGTGTGAGATAAAGAAGTTGAATTTATTTCCTGAAATTACCTCTTCCAGAATATGCTTGAGCTCTCCCTGGACACCCAGCAGATGTCACTCAAAATGGGGTCTACCAAAGAGACTCCCCTCTCTTCCTCCACTGAGGTTTGCTGTACAATATTCATCATTTTCTCATACTAGTGGAATATTCCATTGTCGTGAATATTTGCCTCTGGCTTGTGTTTGAATACAGTTTGCTACTGAATTAAAATCATCTGTTATTTGATTAAAATGAACATCAGTCTCCATTAATGATGTGTTCTGTGGTTTTGGAGCAAACAAAAGCTGTTGTTTGTCTGGCATACACTCACAGGGTGTCTGTAACTGTTCTGGTATTTAGAAAGTTATGAGGACCAAACGTCTGCAGAGATTTGGGTATTAAACATTATTATCCTTTTACCTCAAATGAAACGATCTCACAGGGAGTGTGTGAAGAAATGGGAGTGAAAATGGGAAACTTAAGATTCAAGTTCAATCACAGCCACTTTCATAAAGGAAGTCTAAAGTCTTGAAATCTCAGTTAAGTTAAATACATGTAATATTGCAGATATCAAAACAGCTCACTGATCTAATGACGTCTCAAACTGTCTACAAATCCACGAGCACGTCAAAATGACTTCATGTTGTTAAGAAGTGTCTCTTTTTCTATGTGCTCAGCCGTGCAGTGACAAAACACACCTCCAATGAAGGTCGATTGTAGTCGGCCTTGGACGTTTTTGCTGGGAGCGATAGTGATAACAAGTCAGAAAAGGAAAGAAACGACAAAAACAAAGTTAAACCAAAAGTGATTTAATGCAGCGTCGAGAAAACTGGACTCACAAAATTATAAATTTAAGCCCCAACAGAACATTTGATGTGTTATCATAATCCGTCTATCAAAAGTGGAAAATCACTCTCAGCTGATTAATAAATGAAGTAGGACTAGCAGCTGTCCCTGTGGAAAATCTCAAGAGATCCACTTTAAAATAAGTTGATCCAGACGGGATTTAAATTACATCCCGTCTGGATCAACGGGATCAGCAAGTTTGGCAATAAACAGTAGGTAGGTAATTGCAGCTCTAATTATTAAAATTACCCACTTGCACCCTCTGGGGGTGGGATTAAAATTGCTGAAGAGTTCGGGAAATGTTAGAATCATCCCACCTCCCATAGAGAAATAAATCCAGTCCAAATAGGACTTTACTGTCACTGTTATGTTGAAGGGAAGCAGACTTAAATAGCAAACACAAGCTAGACCCAGAGCCCAGAATCAGCTCTAACAGTTTATTGAACCGGAGGTGCAGGAGTGCAGTTGCAGGATGAGATCGTGCAGTTAGGGGATCCAGGCTGGTGGCAAAACTCCAGGAGGTAGATGCAGGGACGAGACAGAGCTGATGTGGCTGAATTCCTGGAGCACAGTGTGATTAAGGTTAATCAGATATCACAGCAAAGACCAGTTTTCTAAAGCCACTCACAAAGTTGGCCATTACAGTTACAAGGGAGACTGAACAATCTGGTGGAGTCTGGGAGACTGAGTCTGTCTTTTATACTGCATGGGCTGATTGGATGTGGTGAGGTGATCAGGCAGGTAAGAGGGAGAGCCGGAGGCCACACCCAGCAACACACACACACACAGGATACACACTAGGGAAGGATAAAATAATTCCGCCATGCTACAGACCTCCAGCGTTGTCCAACTATAAATGCATCAATGAGCCAAACTGTTGTACAGTTCTGGCCGGCGTGCTGCTTCATTACCATGAACACAGGCTCTTTAATGTGTTTTGAGTCAGTCCGATGTACACCATCCACCTGCAGTCAATACGATAAGATAATCCTTTTGTAAGACCGTTTTTTTTTCTGCGGCCCTAATTTACAGATGTTCCCTAAATACCTCGGAAGCAGGCTAACACTTTCTAGGCTGTTTCACAGCCCAGCAGAGAACCTGCAACTCAGACAGGTGCGAAGATTTTCGAGACATGAAATTGAGAGGAGCTAGAAGTATTTCCAGTGAGAGAAACCTGCTAATTGAGACAGCATAGCTCTGTGTCGGGATCCCTGTCTGCTTCTCCAAACTGGGGGTGCAGCGATCTGCTGCACTGACTACGGACAAGTACTCTAAGTACTCTAACTACTCTGTTGTTTTATTTTGAGAAACACCATCAAGTGTAACCAGTGATGCTGTGTTATGTCAAGTAAGTATGGTAGGAGCTGCTTAGTTAGTAAGTGTGACATGGCTGCTGATCATTATTGTCATTAGTCAAAAAGAGCAGCAGAGAAATGATACTGAACAGATTCATTTTCAGTCAGTGTTTGGCAGTAGAAGATACATAAAACAAATCCTCGAACACCTGCACTGATGAAACTAAAGTCAGATTCGGTCAGTCAAATTCTTAGACGTTAGTGAAGTGTGATTCTTCACCAGTGTTAACGGGTCGCACAATGGCAGAAGCATCAATTAAAGACAAGATATAATAAATAAGAAAACAGCAACATATAAACAAGAAACAGACTCAACAGCTGAACTCACATACTGCACACAGGAAATATTGATACTGCAGAGTTTGCTATACATCGATATTGCAGTGAATCTGTCAGTTTTGGTGTGTGAGGTCTATTGGGAGCTGTATTGATTGTTAAAGTCTGTCAGCAGCAGGAAGAAAGGACCTGCCATATCTCTCCTGAACACACCGTGGGCGAGGCATAATACCTGCTAGAGAGGGAAATCTTTATTAATCCACTGCTGGAAATAGTCCCGCAACAAAGACACTATTTACGCCCGTTTCAGCAACGTTTGCTCGTTAGTCGACAGTTTCAACCTTTTTAGATTTGTGAGCTGTTTTTAAAGATTTATGTCTTTATGTGAAGGAACGGGCTTAGAGCTGAGAACCACAGACAGGAAGTCAGGAAGTGAGAGATGGACACAATGTGTGTTTGAGTGGGATTTATGTTTTATAACCAAGAGTCCTGCTCGCCTCATCCTGTGAGTTTTATCAAGCTAAATGTTTATTTTGCACATAACTGTAACACCTCAGTGATGAACGTGGTCAGCTGCGCTGCCTGTCTTTCATCCTCTGTACACTGAGCTCTTGCTTCTCATCCTGCCGGTCTAGCTGAAGGACTTCTCTTCTCGCTTTGTTCCCTCTGTTCTCTTTTACTTCAAAGCACATGGACAGCATTGTGAGAGTTTCTGTTTAACTGTTCAAAGCAGAAAACTCAAGTCAAACAGCTGTTTGTTTATTGTGCTCATGTGTGCTTTAAAATCTGGATCATTTCTCGCCCATGAGACACTTTTTTTTTGTCAAATTTACAAAATATTCCTAAGACGTAACTTTAACAACAATAACACAAATGTATCAGGAGCAGGTCCAGTGGAAACTAAAGCTAAATGCAAAACAGAAAATAAAAAGTGGTGTGAAATAAGGTCTAAAATAAGGTGTGAGCTCCTCTGTGCCTCTGCAGAGATCTCAGATCTATCCTAACAACATAAGAGACCTCTGGTGCTCTCTTAAATCACTCTCAAGTAAGAAATTTGATGAATAGTGTCTATCAATCTGGTAATCATTGATGTTGAACATGGTAAGGCCTTAAAGACTCCTCAGAAGCCCGTATGTTCTGCACCAATCTTCTTCGTCAGAACACCCAATTTGTCCTCCCTCTTTTCTCGAGATAGATTATTCCTTTGATCTCAAACTTCTCAAACTTCTCCACTTCGTACGCTCCCGATCTTACAAAAAAAAAAGCCCTTTCACATGTGAAGTCAAATACTCCATCAAAGTGAGGGCCTCATCTAACCTCGTCTGACCACGCTTGTGGTTGCTGTGTGGACGTTATAAAGAATTGATTGATCAGGTCAATAAACTGGAGGACATACTTGCTTTCTTGCAGTCGCTTCATCCGCACCTGTGGCCAGGTGGGTTGAATGAATAGTGTGTTGAATGTTAAGTGTTCATCAAACCAAACCAATGAACAGCTGCTCAGAGATGCAGACTCAGATACAGAGCAAAGTTAGCTCCGATTTAGAGTCATGTTTCCGTCCACCCGACACATGTTCAGGTCCAATATTCTCCTCACCTGCTAAACTCTCCACTGTGTTCACCAGCTGGTTGCTAACTTTATGTGTTTGTCGGTTGGTGCCGCCTGCTGAAAAAAACTGATAACAGAGTGGAGAAACAGTAAAGTTCCATATACGAAGTTTATAAAACCAAAACAATGAGCTGAAAGACACCAAAATGCCAAACAGAGCTGAACACTATCCACATTGCATGTAGCCATTTAACCCATTTTCAGTATGGGTCAACTGTCGGGCTGGGCATTCTTGCACAGACGATGCCCAGTCTTAGTTTAGCATGTTAGGACACTTAAATTTGAGCATTAGCACACAAAAAACAAAGAAAATGTGTGAATGTCATTAGTTCTGCAGGTCAAAGTCAGGGCAGTAAAATATTGTGACCTTCTCCTTATTTCCTGCATGTTGTTTGCTGTAAAAAAATTTTAAAAAAAGTACTGCTGAAAATGTAATTCTCTTGTTTTTGCTCAGTGTGGCTTGGAAGGAGTCACTCCAAAGCGACAGTGGACTGCAGCTGATTTGAGGTGTCATGTACTTGTGAAAGATTGTGAAGCCTCCTCGTATCGTCTGTGCACAACACAACACAAATCCACTTGTTTGCTGGTGCAAACCCGGAGAACATCCAGTAAATGTGTCCAATGTGTGAAAATCTGCCCGCTCTCTTTCTTCCACCACGGGGTCGTGTTCGCACACACACACACACACAACACGAGTACACACAAACCTTCCCATGCCTCTCAGTTAGGAGATTGTCTGGCTCTTGCCTATTTCATGGATTAGTTACAGGAGGGGCTTTTAAAATTGTATCTGAGTGAACATTTTCGGAGGGAACCTCTGTATAACCTTGCCGCTTCCACACTGTCTGCCAGACTTAGGCTCATCTTCTCTGTAATAAAGGCAGACACAAAAGAATATCCTTGCTCCTGCCCTGTACTCTGTGAATGCTGCGTTTCTTTTCTTTGTCCATCACGGAGTCTTTTGGCTGCGCTCTTCAGAAGGCATTTTTCAGCAAAATATCTAATTTGGTATTGTTGGAACTTTTGAATAGGACGGAGAATGACATGCACAGAGCACTGAGAGGAATAAATTATTAGCCAGGTTTCTTTAATGGAATGCAGGAATCTGACAAAACTGAAAAGCAAGTAGCAAATGTCATAAAATAAAAGAAAGTCTAAAAAATGACAAAAAAAAAAAAAAAAACATTGTGTAAAACTGCCTGCGGGCGTGATCTGAAGAACTCCAACTTTTATTGCGGTTCTTCACCTTCTTCAACGGCTGAAGAAGGTGAAGAACCGCAATAAAAGTTGGAGTTCTTCAGTTCGGCTGCCCTTTAGCAAGGCATTTTATTCCCACCTGGCCAACAGGGTTCAAATTAACATCACTTTCATTTCAAAACAGTAAAAAGCAGCCAGGTCTGAGTATCTGAAATTAAAAATAAAACTGCTTTTTCATGTGTAATGATGTAATGCACCAAAGGCAGCCTTTTCTCCATCCTTTTACATTTAGGGAATCAAAACTCTGCTTCTTTAATGTGCATCAAAGGGATTCTTGTTGACAGAGTCATGGTAACATTAAAAATAGATGTCCCTTTACCTTTAATGAACAAGTACAAGCCTCAGGACGTTTTTTAAAAGTCTCACTTCAAAGTTTGCCGGCCGCTGTTATGAAAAAGAACCTCCGAAGCTCCTCCTGTCCTTCAGGACTTCTCATCAATTCACTTTTCATGACCCGATCACACATGCCAAAGTGGAATACATCAAGGGGAATTAGATTATGGTGCCCGCTGCTGTTTGTTAATGAGCTATCACTTTGTGAGAAATCAACTTGAAGGTTTATTTATTGTTAACATTTCGCCCTGCAGTGCCAATTAAGCGGCTTCTGGGACCTTCCTGAATGCCAGTAATTAACAGTCATGATGATGTGGGTTTTGGCCAAAGTTAAGCAGAGCAAACATGTAAACAGAAATGTTCTAGTTTACAGACTTTGCAGACGGGTTTTTATTTCATTTATTGAATCAGAAACAGTTATACACAGTTATACCGCGCAACACAAACACTAACTCCAAAAAATGAAGGTAAAGGTTTGATGGCTGTATGATCATAATGTTTGGCTCACAGAGGAGAGGGAGAAAGAGAGTGGGGGCTTAAATATGATTATACATTCGATTATACATTTATGCTCTTGATTTGATAATATTTAAAGAATCATTTGTCCATTCAAAGCGGGCTTCCATACGCGATTGGTGACCATATCACAGAACACACTTTCAGACATACTCTCCGTGCTGACTGAACTCTTTTGGTCTCACTCTGTTTCTAAGCTTTGTCCGCATCCTGCACCGAATGATTACAGGAGCTTGTGAAAATCTGCTTAGACTCAAGGCTCTGCAGGACTAGCAAATGGATGAGATGCTTAAAAGCGAGACAGGCCAGGTTTTCTCTTTTTTTATTATTATTATTTAAATGTGCTTTGGCTTTCAGAAATGACAGAGAATAACACCTGTGAACAGCCACACATACAAAATAAATCCTCTATTCAGAACTGTTGTAGCTCACTACAATATGGTTTTCAGTTCTGGTAAATGTGGGTACTCTGCCAGTGAAAGCAGTTGACCCTCCCCGCTCTCCACATTTTTGTGCTATACAGTCGCAGGCTGCTGTATCCATGCCAGCGCTTTATCGCTTAGACTTTCTCCAGGGCCATTTCTTTTTCCCTGGCAGCCCTCTGATGGAGCACGAGCTCATTCTTCAATTCTCTGTGAAAACAACAGCAGAGGATGCAGTCTCTTTTTTAAACCCACTCCTATTTACCTGAGATGACACCGGCCGACAATTCAGCTGCCAGCTTGTCTTGGCGGCTTGTTCTCCAGCAGCCTGGGCTGCCTGTTAAGCCGAACACCAGGCTAGGTGTTTAACAAGCTAACACTTTGCAGATGGACTTGGCTGCACAGCAGTCTTGCAATGCATTTGTGCTTTCAGTCGAATTCAGTGGTTTTAGAAACTAAAGAAACCATATTCAGGAACTAAACCCATGAACCAAAAATAAACCTAAGCTTCATGTGCATTACTGTTTGTGCTCTCTCTGTCAGTGACAGAAGAGCAGGCGAGATGTTAATCTCCAGAGAAACAATAATGTGCCATGTGTCCTCTGGTTATTTTTCTATTTTTCAGCATTTAACCATGTTGAGATTGTTTTGTCTTCCTAGACTATTTTTTTTTGCTTTTACCTTTTTTGCCATACACTAGAATCACAACAAAGAAGATCATGTTTAATGATTTACCTTCTTTTTTTGCAAAAATATAATTCACCAACAAAACAGTATATACAGCATGTCATCTTACATGGTGCAAAGATATACAGCTACTGAAAATCCAAGTCTTATCGTCAAAGTAAAGACTGATAACTGCAAAGGAGCTGTTGGACTGGCCTCATCGATCGACGATTTAAACCCAATATTTGTGGAAAGAACCAAAGTTCAAAGTTCAACAGCAGGCCTCCCAGAATACTCAAGACTTAAAGACTGTCTGTGTGGCAGTCTCTGTGGATGAATCTCAGCTGAACACTGAGGGAGATTAGTTTCTTTGTGCAGGAAACATCTTGAAGCTGTCATTGCAAATAAAAGTTTTTCCTCCAAGTGTTGAAGAAACATCTGTTAGCGTATTCAGTATTTTTTCCTGTCATCCCACTTTAATGCCCATAATTTCTTTATGGATTAGAATATGATAGATGTGTTGAATACAGTATTTCCTTCTGAGAAGTTGTTTAGTAGAAGTCTAAAGTACCATAAAAGGAAAATACTTAACTAAGTACAAGCTCCACCTGTAAAAACATCAGTAAAGGTTGCCTGATACGTCATACAGCTCTGTAGACTCTTCCCTGAGAAAGAACTAACCCGTTTTCGGTTCCTACGCTTAAAATGCAGGTAAAGTGTCGAAGTTCCTTAAAGATTCCTGGATACCTGAAAAGGTTCCTGCACTAGAGCTCTATTTGTCCTGTTGGTTGACTACCTGAGTGCCTCTTCACTTCAGTGAAGGATGCACAGCAGCTCAGCCTGATCAGGATTCATGTCACACATCTCAGGGATGCGTAATCGTTCAGCTGTGGACCCAGCAGGTCAGGGTCTGACTCGAGAGTCCTTTCATGGTCGCTAACCTCAGCAGGGACATTGCATTTCAGCAGAATGAGGATCAGTTGAAGACGCATTACAGAGGTGGCCATAGCATCGGGCTGGCAGTGATGATCTTTGACTGTTCTGCCTCAGCAGCCACTGGGGTGAAATTTATATCAATCAGGAGCAGCGACTTCTCTGTGCTCTTCTTTCTCTACATTTGAATGTGTTTGTGTTGCTGCAGCAGATTTTGAATGAATCCTTCACATGCTGATGTCATTATTCCCTCTGTCTGCTGGTCTGTGGACAAACCAAAGCATAAAGCTCCGAAATTCAGCTAACAAACGGGTGACCATGACACCAACACCCATGCTGCAGCAGATGACGAGGTCGAGTCTCTCGGAATTTATTAATAAGCAAATGTATTTTTATTATGGCTCTTTGGGGCTTAAAACAAACATACTGATTGTTGAGTAAATGAGCAGTTACTTCAATAAATCTAAAAACAGCAATTAAAGTCGAAATTAGATTAGTGGTTGGTTTATCTGTGAGAAAACTAATAGTCTTCCTGTGTGAGCTTGTTAGTGTTTCATGTGTTATATTACAGCAGACCAAGCGTGAGCTTACAAATGCTAACCTAATTATTTTGATGGTCCAACCCTAAAGATTGGGAAAAAACACTAGAAGGTCTATCCAATCCACACGATCCTGGCTTACATGTAGGCTCCGCTTAATTCAATTAAATATTATTCATATAGCCACAAATCATAACAGAAGTTATCTAAGGGCACTTTAGAGACTTTACAATTCCAACTACGAGCAAACACTCAGCAACACTGGCAAGGAAAAACTTCAGAGATGCAGAAACCTGGAGTACAGCTAGGCTCAAAGCGTGGCGTTATCGTCTTGACCACTCAGATCGGATAAACACGACAGCTGTTCCATGCATGCACTTCTGTATGATGTGCTGAAATCACTGGAGCAGCTTTTTCCTGTTGCTATAATGACAAAGAATAATTTCACTGTAATTCCAGCTGCTGTTATCACAGAGGACAGAGCCTGTGACTGACTGATGCAGTTACACTTAACAGGAAGAAATCTTGGGGGGATGGATGGATCCAAACCTATTAAACATCTGGCAAATTCTTCTGGGATGCAGTCTGCTGAAAATATTTGACACTTGCACAAAATTCTTAAACCATTTCAAGTAACATCACATTTTTTTTATAGTACGTAGTAGTAGTATGTATAGCACATCTCATTTGCCAAATAATGTGGTGACTGAGTCAGAAAAGCAGAGTCAGCAGTGATGTTTTCTGAATAATGATTATTACAGATGGAAAGGGGAAAGGTGAATACTTGATGGGCACAGATTTGACTGTAGGTTTCTGTGTTTTTCGTTGGACTTTCGCTGCCCATCATGGTCTGGTAACCTGTGTTTGTGTGTACTAAAACACTGAGGATGAGCTTGGCCGTGTGTGTCTGCACACCGTTTGAATTTGTGGATGCTTTGATAAGCTCTGAGACTCACTGGGGAGCCACTCTTCCCTCTGTCCCTCAGCCTGGCAGTAATCGCTGATTAGAAGCTCAGCTCATCTCGCCGCGTTTGAAAGTTTTTTTCTCCAGATCCAGAAAAATGTGGCTCATCTGATGCGTCACGAGGCCACTGACTGATGCACGGCCACTTTTCTGCAGGAGACACAGTCTGTGTGTTTGTGAATGTATTATTGTTTCTAGGAAGGACTTCAGTCTGAGGGGGTCCTCGGCAGATGTTCTGTAGAAGCCTCCTGCATAGGAACTGATTTACAACGTAGGATGTAATGATGGTCGTAGCAGCACTAAATGATTGTGTCATAAATTATCTTTCCTCTAATGAAATCAAACCTCTCAGTTCTTTCACCATCTTTGTTATGGAGTGTTAGTCGGAAGTAACGCCTCGTCTCAAAGGAAGGAATCCATCAGTAACAGAGGAAGAAAAAAATGAATGAACACATTTTTTATAGCTGAGACTTTTCCAATTTAACGGGTACGGACTGTGTCTTGCCACTGTTTAATAATGTTTAACAGCCTTAAGCAGTGTGGGTGGTGACTGACTGATATATGTCTCGACCTCGGGGGCTTATCATAGCTGTGTACGCTCGCTGCTGAGATCATTCAGTACTACAAATCCATATCCTCAACGTGATTGCACGGTTGGTGGTTTGGTCCAATCAAAGTCTGAAAAGATAAGACTATATGAACCGTAAGATTAAGATTAGACAACCGCTACTATTCACACCAACTGTTGTGCATATTCAGCAGTAACAGGAAGTCCCTCTCTCTCCCTCTCTCAACATCCTCTTCACACGTGTGAATAAGTGATTTCTACAAGCTTATCTCACCAGATGTATGCTGATACAAACTCAAGTGTACTGTAAGTACTTCATTCACCCTCTGAACGTCAGAGGGTCAGCCTGGAACCAAAAAGGACAAGACACTCTTCTTCCTCCAGCCATTATAGTGAATACATGAATACTGCATGTGTGTTTGTGACTAGGAAGTTGCTCTTCCATGTCCATGTAATAAAAAGTCAAAGGAAACAGTCGTCTGTGGTCTGTTCTGATTCTTCGAACATTCAAAGGGTTTGTTTAAGATTTTAGACATCTGGATTTAAATGAGAAAACAGTTGCACCATCCTGAGACCGCAGAGCCCATGAAGCCTCACTGAATCGTGCCTCATCCCTGATTCTCATTTCCGAGCTTGCTCACTAACGACTTGCGCTAACCACAACACAACCACAAGCTCATTAATCTCCATTTGACCCTCTGTTCATCCTCTCATGGGCGACTCCGTTTCATCCACCGCTCGACTGTTCTCATCTCCCTGATCGCTCCGCCCCGGCTCTCGTTCTCTCCTCACCTGCCGTTTCAGTAAACTAATCTGCAAACGTGAATTGTTACATCGGTTACAATAAAATACTACAAGTACCTTATGTAACACAATGCAACCGGGCTCGAGCAGACACCAGTGACACTGACTCACTAAGCAACCTCTTGACTCTGAGGTGTGCTGGGTGAAGGAATAACGGATGGGAGGTCTGCGTCCTTGTCTGTGCTTCCATTTATTGTCTGGATAGAGACAGAATATGTGCCGGGCAGTCATACAGTTGGCTTGGTCAGCACTCAGAAAAATGCATTTCATACCCTCGTTATATTTCATGACAGTAGTCAAAAGCATAAAGAGAAGAAAGAGCGCATATTCAAATGAATTCTCTACCAGCAGCATTTAGCTACTGAGCGAAACTGCCTTCGAGCTAATAAACCTACACTACTGAACAGCAAATGAAATCAAATACAAAGTTCCCTCTCAGGTTTAATTAGGGAGTGTTAACGTCTACATCAAGTGGCAATATTAAAACAGTAGCCCCTTTTTATACACATCTAAAAAAGACCATGCCACAATATGCCTGGTGGCTGCATTGCATTCTGGTCCATTGAGAGCTCTGTCAGCAGAGGAATCTGACTTCCCTCTCCCTGGTGGATGTCGTGAATCCCCCTTAAAATCCTATAAAAATCCTCCATTTACTTACAGCACATCTACATGCCTCTGATATAAAAATTGGATTAACTATTTTATTTTTTTTGCACACTCTAACAGGTTACAGTAACACAGATAATACAGACGTGTTGCATATGGGATTTCTAGCTGTGACTAATTTGCCGTCCTTGTCCCTGTTCCGGCTTTTCTACTATGTTAAATCCTTTGAGAGTATTAGCAGATCTGCTGGGTACACCACAAGAGGCCAACTAAGACCAGGACTGTGGAGATAAACCTGTGATTGCTCAGCTTACATTTAGCCCATGACCCTGTGGTCAGCAATCCCAAGAGATCCGATGAAATCCTTTACCAGCGCGTGAGAAACCACTGTGTTTGGACTCAGGAGGCTCTTTACAAGGGCAACGTCGAGACACTGACGCTTTATTAAAGGACTCTCATCAGAGTGCCTCAGAATTGCTGTCCACAGACTCTAACGTAAGATGAGTGATCAGTGTTTCACGTCTTATTTGCCACATCTTGATTATGTGGAGGTTATCCTCGACTTTTTAAGACCCACTGAAGTGCTCGTCAATGTTTTTAACCTTGCGAGTGGCATGGTTTTTAGAATGGCAATGTTAGATAGTCACTTAGCTGCTATAAATTAACTCTAGCCTAAAGACGAGAAACAAGGGGCTAACAGCTAGCATGCATCTGCCTGCCAGCACCTCTGAAGTCTCTGTAATAACAACATACCAATAATACAATATCTCATTTGGTCATAGTTTATCGAAACAAGACCGAAGCATAGAAACAACATATGGTTTATGAGTTCTGAGTCTGTTGCTTGGTCCGGACCACTACTGACTTTCATGGAGTCTCCTCTGGTTGCCTGGCAACCTGGAAATGGTCTGGCACACATAAACCTCGACGAGAAACGGAAAATTCATATTCACCAAAATGTTGAACTTTTCCTTCAACGTTTCCTCTAGCACCACGATCAGAACTGTAGTCTTACTGTATCTCTTTTCTACTTGTGGTCTGTGAGGCGCACGCTTTGTGAAGCGCAGAAATGATGAGTTCCAGTCATCTGACTATCACATAAACAGGAATAACCCACCTCGGTCCAAGGTGTGTGTTCTCCAACAGCCTCGTGTCACTTGAATGGGATTTAATGAAAGTAAACACAGTGGACGGCTGCACATGATGGCACTTCTCAAACCAGAGGCTGCAGATTTATCCCCGTATCTGTTGTTGTGCCACCATGAAAACACAGGCCGCAGTCTTGTTCTCTTTTTAAGGAGCAGGATTGATGATCCTTTTGTTGTCGCCTAATTAGATCATGAATTACTTGTTTTATCCTTAACTCTATTTGCTATTCTACAGGCAAATCGAAAATTAAACTGTAGATCTTTCAATATTAGACCATAAAGACCACACTTGCAGCGCTTTTAACTGTACACACAGCGCCCATTGCGGCTCCCGTGTTACTTCGAGTGCTTTAATTTCAGAAGCATTAACAAACAACACCTGCTCTAAACGCCGGCAATACATTTTGACCCAGCTCTCTGCAGCCAGTGAGCTGTGTGGTCCGAATGGCTCATTGGCTTTATGATGATTACATTTTTCTGAGATAACCTTTTTCTTTTTTCTTTCTTGCTTTCCACAGATGTCTGTAATTTCGGGGGCAGTTTGTTCACAGCCGCTCATTTCTGTGAATAGTCGAGACCCGCTGGTATCCAGAGGAAATCAGTGGTGGGTGTGTGAAGGAAATCTTCTCTCATCATCGCCTCATTTTGTAGGTTAGGACAATATAACGTACAGTGCATAAACACAGACATTGCATGTTGAGTTTGATTTGATCTCCTGTTTATATTCAACACTATTTGCTTCCTCTAAATGTCTGATTTGCTGCGCTTCTCTCTTTCACTGTCTTCTCCCAGCGAGCTAAAAATGGTGTAAGTTGCTTCCTAATGACCTATCCTCTCATGAATATTTTATGCAATGTTCTCATTCACATTTGAAAAGAGGCTAATTCACAGCATAAATATTTGATACGGACCTTTTATATCCCCACCTCCCACATTTCAATTAACTGCAAAATGTATCTTTGGGCTCACAGTTTACAGCTGCGCTAGCTGCCATGGAAACTATTCCCCTCATTACCTTTGTGTTTGTTATGCTATCATAAACACAAGCAACACAAAGCATTAGTAAGATTGTATTTCCCATTGATTAAAACCTTTGAGAGCCTCGTCGAGTCATTTCACGTTGACCACGTTAAGCACACTTCACGGTCCACGAGCGAGACAGTTCATTTTCTGATGATTCTGTAACAAGCCGTCGTAGCTTTATACATCGTGAGGCGTCTTCACATCGTACAGTACCGCCTCGGTTTCACTGTAAGACCAAAGGCGCAGGAGGCCACAGCATCTCATCAATCAAACTGGGAGTAATCAGACACAGATTGCTGCAAATCACCCAGGAGGATGGGAATCAATGTAAAGCAAAATTAACCCAGGGACAAAATTGACAAAGATGAAACAACTGGTACAAAATTGGATATGAATTCCAATTATGATAAATACCGTCGCTGGAGGCGCAGGGCCTTGTTTGTTGGCACTGGATTCTTTGAAGGACGTCAAGTGGAAATCTTCTGCATGGGTTGTTAAGGAACAGGGAGTTCTCTCCTGGCCAATAATAAAAAGTATCCATGTTCACCTCGTAAACTGGATCCTAGTTTTGATTCTCAGAGCGCCTTGTAACACCCAGCAGGTAGTACGATACTGCAGCAGGACGCGCTGCGTACTGTAGCATGCAAAAACAGAGGGGAGCACTCATGTGCTTCATGTGGACACGTTTCAGCACCTGTCATTCATGAAGCAAGACTGTTCAAACACAAGTGCATCCAACATGGAGCGCGTGAAGCAAACACGTGCACACATGATGATTATACATCATTATTAACTTAATTTTAAATGATACTACTATACAAAAATAGAAATGCATGGCAGAAATAGCATGCTGTCAATATTTTATAGACCCTCCAAAATTTCACAGATCATCTTTTCAGAGGAGCTCATTATTATTAAGAGGAGCCAGCTCCCTCTGGCTCAGTTTGCACCCTGACCATCACCCCTACCGGAGTCAGACTGGTTAGTACTGTTTCATGGATGCATTGCTGAGCGGAACTACCGGGCACAGGCCCAGAGGCCCCGAACATTTTCACAAGATTTCATCTCATTATTTTTGTTGGAAGGTCATAAAAAAAACCCAACAAAGACACTGAAGCAACCACAAAGGGACGCCAAAAAATAGAAAGTGACAAAAACTGACCACAAAGAGACTCAGAACAACCACAAATGGATGCAAAATGACCGTGATGACACATTTTCTCATGTATGCAGATACACTTTTCATGTTACTGCAGCTTCTGGTTTTACAAACTGACGGTCGTCCCAAGACAAACAGTCAGCTCAGAGGCTGGTTGTGTCTAATTCTGATCAAACTTCAAGAACAGAGGTGACAGATATTTTGAAGAGTACATCTGTTTTGTGATGAACAGTTCACACACTATCTTTCTGTGTAAAGTCCTTTAATTCTCAGTGTTTGGACCATCTTGGAACGCAGACTTTCCCTGAATATTCTCTCATTATTTACACGACACAATCACAGTTTCTGACATCTTTTAAAAAGTCTGTCAAAAATCAGTATAACCCGAACATACAGTGTGTCAGATATATCCAGAGAACGAACAGGAGGCCTTGACAGGCATCTAAAGCCTGAATAGAACCGAGCCATCCTCTCTATCTGTGACAAGCCACTGAACCCCGACCAGTTTAACTGATCCTTTCTAGAGCCGAGTTCTGCTGTGCTCTTATCTGAAGGAGTGTGTTGATGTGACTGTGTCATGATAATGAAGTTAGGGCCACAGAAGCCTGTCTCAGTGACTGAGTGATCGCCTGAGGGCTTCTGCCACCACCCTCATTCATCACAGCGATGATAGTTTTCTCTTTCTCCCTCTCCCCCTCGCAGTCTCTGGTTCCCTGTCTCTCCATCTGTCTCTCTCATTTCCCATTCCCAGTCCCTGCATTTGCATTTGTACCCTTTCAGCTGTTCATTAACACTTGATGAATGCTGCTGTGTAAAAAGGTTTCCTTAAAGTCATTTACTTTGTGAGCCATGGATATTTCCTGCAACCCTTTCTCAAACCCACACCACACCCATCACACTTTCTTTTTCTGGCTGCAACACAGCTCCTCATGCAGGTCATCTGTCAGACACCCACTCCTTATTATCTGTTACCTCTGTAGATGTGACATCCAGGCACCAGCACCTCCTTTCACCCTGGAGCAACCGGAAACCTTTGAATAAGGGCAGACCCGGGAGACTAGTGTGGACTGACATCACATCACCATAATGTCTCTCTCTCTCTATCTTCCTGTCTCTTCCACCCCCACACACACAGCACAGGGGTGGGATGCCCCGATCTCCCAGAATATGATTGGGGAGCTCACTTTTTTAACCGTGGCGGGTGAGCAAATGCAATGATCTATTTGCTTTATGGTGGCACAGCTGCCTCTGACACTCCTCCTGTATACGTTTTCCAGGAGTATTTATGTGTATGCTGTACTGGGTGTGTGCAGATGGTAAGGCGTGGCCGCCCTCGTCACCGCTTCCTGAAGAGCTGGAGGATTCCTGATTGGAGCAGCACCCAGTCTGCACGATGCAAACATCTTACTTAATTTTGTCTGGATGTTCTCACAGCTTGCTCATCTGATTTATAATAATGAGTTAACGACCACATTGAACCTCCACGTGCATCTCAGAACCAAACATCAGTCTCATACGAAATTACCAGCTAAAGCAGGGCAGACTGATGTTGGACGATTATTTTATATATCAAATGTATCATATGCAACCATCGCCGAAGTTTAAGATATTGTGCCAATGGTGATGGAAGGAATAGCATGCATCTCTAGCATCTTATTCAAGTGAATTAGTGATGAATCATGAATTAATCACACATCATTAATAGCTTAATTTTAAGGATCTACAAAACAAAAACTCACGTCTTGTGTTTTGCACCGTGGCCACCTCTAACAGACTTTGAGTGATAGGTACAACATTTCATTTCATTAATTTTGTTGGAAAGTTCAAATAAACCAACAAAGATACAAAAAAAAGACCACAAAGACATTGGAAACCACCACAAAGTGATGCATGAAGACACAAAACATCTAAAAAAAGACCAAAAACGGCTGCAAGGAGATGCAAAATAACTTCACCGAGACAAAAAAAGACTACATAAACACAAACCGACTGCGTCAGTCTGGCTGTCTTGCTCCTGTGTGGGACGGGTGCAGGCCCTTTCTTACATGTCTGGCTTTAGGCTACTCAGAGTCACAAGCAGATATTTACTGATTTATTTATTACTGCCAAGAACGAGAAGGCTTTAAATGTGAGTCTGACCACATTTTTACATTTTTTTTATTTTGATTAATTTTACAAAAGTGCCCTCAGTCTTCAAAACTGTGCCCCAGTTTGTCCCCAATGAAACATTTCTAGACCAGGCAATGCCCACACATCATGTCTGGTCACTGGTTCTGCCTTTTCCTTTTTCAATCACTTTCACTGTCATTTCTTTCCCTCTCCCTCACTTCTCTTTGGCCTCTTACTGCTCTTTCACGTCATATAGCCTGATTTTGCACTTTGCAGCTGCCATTAGTCCAAAGTACTGTCTCTCATGCATTAACCATTGGCCCATATTGGCTCCCATTAGATCTGCCAGCTCTCATAGAGGAGGAGTGTGGAGGTGTTGGGAGACAGACTGAGTGCAGGGGCCTGATGCTTTTACAGCAGCCACAGGAAGAAGGCGAGCCATCTTGTGCTTATTAACGTCCTGTTCCGTCATACTTTCAGCAAAAGTTAGCGCTCTACAATGGGAGGTTTCATATTAGCGGCGACAGAGGAACAAGATGAAACGCACACTTTCATGAGCCTAACGAGTCGTATGCTAATTGTGATTGGTTGATTTGCTGCGCCGCTGCCAGATGGAATGCCGATTGAGGGACAGAGGCTTTTTTGATGATGGGAACTTGAATGTTAAGACGTAATCACACCGAGGACGACCTTTACCATCCTTCTGCACCTGTTGGCTCGTTAATTGGCAAACTGTTTTGATGTTTCACTTTGTATAAATAATTCAAATCTTTATACGAGTCATATCTACTTGCACTGTCAGTATATTAGCAGATAGAGGCAAATGTTACCTTGCTGCTGTCTTATCTGCTGTATTGGGGGTTTATCACGTAGCTTTAGCTGTCAGAGAGATTCAGCTTCTAAAATATCAGTGAATATCTACCAGAGTATATTTTCAAAGGCAAGGCCAACTCCATGGCATTAAAACTGAACATACATTTTAACATTACCTCAGTAAAAAGACAATTTTTGGACTGAATTTAATCAACGTTAGTCCTGAAAGGAAAATTTATGAAATAAGGATTCAGGTTTTTTTTGTTTTTTGCGTTCTGACAATTAGCGCTCCATTGTGCTCCTGCTGATTACATTTGCAGCAGGTATCAATTAGCCCTAATAACAGTCGTTATGAAATTAAGTCCAGGTGAGTGCCTATATTTGACTTAAATGACGCATTGTAATCACTCTGTGTTTGTGCTTTGTCTCAGTCAGATGTCATTTATTGGTCGCATTTAACAGAGCCCAGTTTGTGCAGATCTATAAGCTTTCAAACAGAGTGAAGTAAGCTAGCTACAATATTTCATGATGTTATATTTTAAAAAATAACTTTTAAGGACTAGAACATCAACTTTTTGTTTCCTTCTTACAGTTCTATTTTAACAAGACATCAAATGAACAACTGAGAAAACGGTAACAGAGAGCGGTCACTCTTGGTGATGAACCTGCAGAGAATTATAATCTGAAGCTCTCCTCAGCTACAAATATTTAACAGCTAAAGAGCCAAAATTTCCCCCAAGGGCTAAAAGACTGTGAGTGTTGAAAGTCACCCAAAAGATGTTTTTCTGTAACGTCTGCATGTGAAAATAAGCCACTCTTGGCATTATGTTTGCCATATCAATGTTAAATGTAACCATATATCAGTGTTGTGTTTACAACCTGACCCCCAACAGGTAAAAAAAATAGACATATAAACACATAATGAACCCTATACTAGATTTAGCACATTTATAATTATTTCATGGGACTTAAAAACAACATCTCTATGAGAAACACTACATCCCACAGTATTTACATAATACTTTTACATAGTATGAAAACCAGTAAAACTGTGTAATTAAACTTTCATATTTTCCATTTTGTCGTTTCTATGGACTTCTACAATAATCTTCTCCAACAGGCTGTTTGTCAACAGGCTTCATTAAAAGTTCCTAAAAATATCAGGAGAACTCATTTCTGAGGCGTAATTCAGGAAATAATTTTCTCAAATTTCATCCAAATCACTAGTTTTGCTCAAACTTCTGGCATTATTGCGTTCACTATTTTGGTTAATTGTCAGTTGCTCTCTTCTGTTATTGTTGTGCATTGATTATAACGTGACATATCCAGTCAGTAGTCAGGGGTTGCACTTTACTCAATAGAAGAAAAATTGTTTGGGAAGAACTTTCCTACAGGACAAACCGGACGAGCACACAGAATAGAGTCATTCAGTGGAAAATAAATCGGACTTTCCTGCAGTGTAGGCGTTGTGTAGTTACAGGATTTTCTGCTGTGACTGCCTCAGTTCGTGTGTTGGATTAAGCACAGCGAGCTCAGGAAGACCCTGAAAACATCAGCAGCGATTGTAACTAAGGAAGACAGCTTTGGTCTGCTTTGAATTCCTGCTTCGTTAAAACGTTTTTAAACCAGGTTGCAGAAACATTGTAGATCCATTACTGCGCGTATTTGGTGCGTGGAATGGACGGGGGATGTGGAATGATGTCTCTATCTTCAGCTCTTGGTGCACTGCCTTCCTCACAAGGAGAATGTTTGTTTTCCTTTTGCTACTAAAACAGTCTCTTTGAATCCCCGCAGGACTCGGAGGCCTCCACTCTTCCAGCCTTGATACTGATGCAATTTGATGTTCACATCTGTGTATCTGTGAGGCTTTTTTCCCTCTCTGGCGGGTTTCTCCAAGCACAATATATACTTCACTTTCCCTGCTGGAAATGTAATATAATTGGCCTGCACACAGTTATGGTTGCATCTTTTTGCCTATAACCAATCAGGCGTCATTAGTCTAGGCTAGTGAGAGTTTTCCCCGTGTCAGCGTTTCTCATTACAAGCTGCTCTTGTTTTCTATCCTACGGTTATTCAGAGGATCAAGAGTCTATCTCACCATGAAATGCAACACAGAATTGAAGAAGCTGACCAGCACAGATGCACATTATCGAAGTCAGAATCTCTGTTAACCCACTGGCAAACGGAGAAACAGGAAGAGTTCGCCGAGGTGTAGATGCCATGTTGAGTATCACATTTGTCCGTCAGTAGGGGTGTAATGCAAAGTTAAAAAGTATCTGTGGCTCTTTGCAAACACAATTCGGAGATTTAGGGTCACTAAAGTCTGTATATTATGAAATACTGTATCCTGTTTCTTCAGAGCAGGTTGTGCGTGCAATGAGAGGCGGCCCGGAAAATTAGTGACCGCCTTGATCATTTGGAAAGGTGAACTTTCTAACTTTATATGTTCGTGTGTTTTAACTGTATAATTAAACTGCATGTGACACATTCATTGAATTAAGCCTTCCAGTGGTGCAGGGTGCCAGCTTCATTGAATCATCAGGTAAAAGGAAGATCAGCTAAGCTTGCACTGCCTGAATGTCTGAATATTGGATTGAAAACTATCCATGGCTCCACTGTGTTTTTGGCCTACAACCAAATTGTTCACATTTTGCCAAATCTGCCCCACAAACAGACGTGCTGCTGCTTTAGCAGCAGTTTGGCACTGTATGAACAAAGATTACCTGGGTTACTCTTGATAGTGAAGAAAAAGTCTGAATCTGATTATTTTCTCTAAACTGATGTATGGACATTTATTCCCTGTGGAGCAGATTTCCTCGTATCACTGCACAGAGATCTGATTGTAAGTAAATAAATCTGTTCACAGCCAAACAATGTCAACCTCTTTGGCCTTAATTAGACCCTAAACACTGTATTTGATGGGGAACGTGTCCATTCCCTGAAATGTACTGTATATAATCTTATCATTGCAGGCTGAAGACTATCTACAGGGTGGAAGTCAAGCAAAAATTCTGGATGTGTTTCCAGTCCATTGGAGGGCAAACACACAGTCATGCAGACAGACAGCCGACAGCTGAGGAAGATAATTCAACTGTTTGCTGCCTGAACATCAAAGACGAAGAAAAAGGCGAAGAGAAGGGAACAAAATGGCGAGCTGGAATGAGCAGATGTCTGTTTTTATTCCCGACGGCTGCAGCTTCTGTGTTTTAATGACAGATTTTCTTGAAGTCACAAAAACACTGAAGTCATTCAGATGGTGCATTAGTCAGTACTTTGGGTGATGGGAGTTACAAGTCTATATGTGCATGTCCTGATATTATTTTATGCTAAATTCTAAAAGGAAAACATGTTACATGGTACTATTAAGGTTTGGGAGAGAGGGAGCAGCAAAACAGTTGTTGTCTGATTGTTTCATGGCAGTTACGTTCAGCACAAATAAACTCAAACCTCATACCCTGCCTCCACACTCCGATTTGGTCTGAATACGGCCTCAGACTTGAAAATAAATTAATTGTGACTCAACTTGGACTCAGAAATTAAAGACTCGTGACTTGACTTTAGACATGATGATTCAAATTAAGTCATTTTTGGAATATGGGAGGTGATGCCGGTAAAGATGGATACACTCCACATAGAACAGTGAATTGATAGTCCGCTCCCTCTCGGATTGCCAGTGTGAGCCCCTGTAATGCTCTGCAAACATATTGAATTTGTTGATGAGCATCAGGGCCTCTAATGAAAATTAAATAGCCCCTCAAGTCTTTATAGTCCTGGAATAAATTAAATCTTATCCCAACAATTGTTTCTTGTTCCGTCTCTGTTTTTAGAAAGAGGAGGAACTGATTAAAGAGACAAAGAAAATTCTTCCTTCATGACATTGAAGTTCATCTAATCTCTTTCATTCTCTCCCTCAGAGACCCAACCCCTTCTCACTGCCCCATAACTCCCTCATCCTTTCGCCCTCCTTCTTACCTCTTCAGTTTTAATACCAATTCTCAGAGGCTTGACTGTGCATATAACCCACTATGGCTTGATAAGCCTCTGATAAGCAGTCTGTCTCCTCTCCCCGAGGACCCGGAGGTTTGAGTTTCTCTTGCTGACCTCTCTTTGAGGTCCAGGTTTCTTCCCTGTGGAGGAGCGAGGCCCAAAGCTCTCATTCGGTGACCCGTCCGAGAGAGCCGTGCAGAGCTGACAGGATCAAAAGCAGAGGCATTGAGCTCAGGGAATAGAGAGCTCTGTACATGTTCAGACTGGAGACGAGGAGCGAGACTCACCAGCTTTTCATGTATGTCACTCTCTCTCTCCTTTCTTATAGAGGGTGATTGTTACTGTATACATGTCCAGTCAGACATGTTGCTGCATACCAATGAATTCAAGCTCTCTGCGGGTTTGTGTGTTTTCTTTTTCTTTCCTGGCGCTCCCTGGCAGAGGCGTGATGTGCTGACCATAAGACGTTAGTAGGTGGATGTAAACAGAAGCATTGAACCAGAAAGAGAGTTGGACATGTTCTCCCACGAGGCAAAACAACTAATCACATGATATTGTGGACAGGCTCCATTGGATCCCACTGCTGCTGCAAGAAGAATTACACCAGCTTGATAAAGGCATTGTGACCCTGTTTCTTGGATCTTCACAAGCTTCCACGTGTCAGTTCAAGATGTGTTTTACGTCTAAGCTGGTATCTCACTATGTAAATTGTTTGGCTGTAATGTGCTGACAACCTGAGTCTGATTCTGGTCCAAACCCAACACGACGTGCGTGTTTACCATCCTCTAAACCCTGAAAATGTCTTTGTCTCCTGACAGGCTGCACTTGGTGGTGCTTACAGCTGAATGCTAACATGCTCATGCTGGTGTGTAGTAGGTATACAGTACCATTTACCATGCTGACTGTCTTGGTTTAGCAAGTAAACATTTGCCATTTCTTTCAAAAACACAGAACACAGCATCGGTTTAGGAAGTATTTGGTACATAAGGTATCAAATTAAAAGTTAATCACTAAAATTATTGTAACACCTCCTTGAATGTCATTTTCATATTTTCATTTCAAACAAAGCGAAACCTGCGAGCTAGTTCAGGAAGTCGACTCATGCCTGGTTCTACACAACAGTCGTATTTCACATTGAAATCATAAATCGGTAACTCTTTTCTTTCCAGTTAAATTTTCAGCTCTCCTGCAGCACTGCAACATGTAACAGGTTTTATTCTTTAAAAACACTTCAAAAATCAACGACCGCTCCACTTTCGTGTGACTCCTGGCTGTGTGATTTCTTGTTATTCCTAAAATTTGACAAAATTGAATTTGGATTCAGAGGAGATCATTTATACTCCCACTGAGGCCTGTCACCTGGTGAGACCTTACTCTGAGAAACAGGTTATTTTAAACCTTCAATTATTTTGTCTTAATGAGATCTGCAGAGGGTTATTTTTCTTTTCTTCCTTCTTGTTCTGTACTGACATGTACATATGTATTTCTGCTGTTGATGCAAAAAGGAAAACAGTTCAGATGTTTTAGTCTGGACCAAAAAGGTGGACCCATGGATGATAGTTCCTCCCCTTCATCCGTGCCACATTTTTGTGTAAATGTAAGTTCCTGTGATTAAATTCCAGTGTAATTCCAGATTTGATTCTAAAACATTAAAATCACACCTCGACAGGGCGACTGTGGAGCCGTTTAAATCTCACAGTGCTTGTGAGATGCTGTCGTGACACACACTCTCATGACAAGGTCTTTCGTGTCTCTCCACACAATGCGGCCGCGGCGTACAGGAGATAGGGCCTGGCAGAGACTTCTTCAACCCAACTCTGTTGATCACCGGCAACGAGAAAAGCTGATAAGAAGTGACAACACAGTCTCCAAGATAACACGGGTTGGATTTAGGTGACAGTAACAAAGACTTGGGGCATTTTTTTTCTTCTTCTTCTTTTTAAGTTTCAAGAGAAAGAACATTAAAAAACAACATCAAAGGTCAGAAGATAAAATGCCAGTGTTAGCTGTGGGGGAGGGCTTCGCTGAACCCAGGCACAAAATGCAAAGGTAACAGATAGCGCTCTAAAAAAACACCAGATCAATTATTCATAGGCAGAAAACACAACTGGAGACTGGAGTGAAACAGAAGCCACAGTTTCAAACTATCCCAGCTAAAATCAGACACTCGAATCAAAGCAAATATGGATTAAGACAAGGAGACACAAATTACTAGGCACAATATTTGCAAACAATATATCGACGATGTTATGTACTATTTTAAAAAGAAGCTTGTTGTTTGGAAAAGTAGAAAAACTTTTCTCCTTGTTCACTCCTTGTTGAGGAAGAATTCAGCAGTGTATCTACTTAAAAATGAAGTAAAATATTTCACCAATCTTTACAACTCTGCCTCTCTGGGAGAAAATACTACAAGAGGAGTAGGTGAATATTGGGCTTACATTTGTTGATGGCTCAGTTGATCTTGCTGTCCTACTTCCTCAAGATATGAGGAAGGAATTATATAATGTGCGTGTCAACTAAATATCATAAAGACAGAAAGCTAGAAAAAATATCCAAAATAACCTGCCGACTGCATGGTGGTGAAAAAGGAAAGTCAGGGGATCACCAAAGTCATTAGGATTCATCTTCTGAGCATCTTCTGTCTGTACAAAATGTAACTGCAATCCATCTAGCAGTTTTTGAGATATTTCAGTCTGGACCAAAGTGGTGTACTAACCAATAGACCAACATTGCCATCCCTAGAGCCATTCTGCAAGAAACTACTGTCTGCATCTCAAGCAACCCTGCACAAGGTCCTAACAGCACGAATGAGAAACTACCTTCATGTACACTAAGAAGTTCCTGTCATTATAATAACCCCAGAAGAGATCAGAGGAACAACAAAGAAACATCAGCTGACATCAAATTCCACTAAACCCGCCAGGTCTATACGTCATTTATCCATCAAAGTGTCTTTCTGTGTTCACATGTTCTTACTGCACCCCGCAGCAGCAGCGATGATGACTTAAGAGCACTTCTCCCCGAGCTCATGAATAACATCTGTAAGGATGCATGAACATATACATATTCAGTGACCCGGTTTTATGTGATGCAGCAGTTGCTGCAGCTGAGCTTGATCACAGGGCCATCTATAAATAATATTGCAGCAGTGAGTTGGCTCCATTTTGTTCTGACCCCGCAGAGCGACTGATTTTAGATCGAGTCTCCAGGGGAGCCACAGAAACTGACATCAGGGAGCGTCTTCGGTGTATGTGCTGTTCAAGAGGGTTTGCAGTGGAAAGCTACAGAAGGTTTCCAGATGTCTCCTGGGTGTACTGTGACTTGTAGCATTAAAACCATCGCTTTTAAAGTGTCTTGTCTCTAAAGTGCTGTCCAAAAGTGTAAAGGCTACAGGACATAATCATGTTTGCAAAGTAAAGCAGACAGAAAAATACATCTGCACTCTCACCTCCTTTGACCTGCCTCGACTGTGGAAGCCTGAGACTTTATGTACCAAGCAACGGATGAACACAAGCTCACACACACTCTTTCGCTGGATGCTGTACATGCATGAAGTTCAAACAAATTGTCCTGCAGGTGAACTGTCTCTGCATAAGGGTATTAAGAAATTACATGGTTGCTGACGGAAGACAGAGCAATGCTTCTCATGCAACAGCAAAAAAGAAGCACACACACACACACACACACAGTTTCCTGGTCAGTGTAGGGATTTCAACAGCACTGCGTGGTATTATTGTCAGCAACACTAAGCCAAAGGGAATCCCAGTTATCATTATGACACTCCACTGCTGTATTTGCTATATTAGAGGTTAATGTTAATGTTGCAAATATAATTTGTTTCATAATCAATATCGTATAGTCATAAGCTGCAGAAACTGCAATGTCTTTGAGGAACAACAAACACCAGCTGAAAGTCTGACGTTTCCAACTTCTCACCTTTCAGCAGCGATGTGTCCGTGTGGTAGCAGGTAAAACAAAGCACACTTCGACCACACACACACACACACACACACACGATGTGATGCAGCATGTCAGACGTGCACCAGACTTGAAGCTCTAACAGTGAGAATGGGTGTGAAACATTGCATCTCAGCTATAGAGTTAAAGCCGCGTTAAGTGTTTGTTTGCTTTCTTCTCACCTCACCATCATCACCTTTTAAGCTGATATGGTGAATATGTTAGCATAGCGCTGACTATTTTTGTCTCTACAAAATCACTGACATTAGACTAATACCAGACTTTTAAATCAGCTATAGAGTGCTACACGAACGAGTCCTAAATCCTGGAAATGAGTTAACGTTTTTGCAGCACTGGTTACCTCATCTAAGTCTCATTTTCTGGTTAGATGCCTGAAAGAAGGTCTGTGGTTAACACAAATATGTTCATGTTTTATTCTACGGCATTAGAAATGAACCCATCCATGAATTCTTAAACTTACATACAGTCGCAGGGCAGACACAAAAATCACTCAAACTTATGGGCGATTTAGAATCAGCAACTAACCTGTTAAACCTGCAAGTCTTTGGACTGTGGGAGGAAGCCGGAGAACCCGTGGAGAGGTGTCGGTGGGTTGAGCCAAGAACCTTCTTCCTTAGCTACACAACAGGTGTGGAAAAACTTGTAACAGATAAAACATAGATAATTATTTCTGCTTCCAGCCTCTGAAAAGTGTTTTCATCGATCAGTCTGATCAGCGCATGGTCCATCAAAGAATAGTGAAAAGGAAACCACAGCTCACATATTGCTCACATGTTTACAGGGACCATAAATCCACTGAGTGCAGTTTCCAAACTCTCTGACAAAGCTGCAGTCCTGAAGTAAGTGACAAGCATTTCTCGCGGACACGTATGAGGCATTCATCACACGAATCAGGAACAACGTTGTTAAGCTCAGTGGGGGAATCACACACAGCAATCCTTTCATTGCCTTTTCAGCCTTCGCTGAACTAATGAAGAGTTATTACTGAGGTTAGTCGACCACAGGAAAACCCTGTCGCTGTCTCTCTTGCTGTGGAATTAAAGTTAATTGACTGTACTGGGGATTAGGTGTAGGCCAGAACCAAATCAGTCTTCTGATTCAGGTGCATCCCACATGCTCAAATTGAAGTATTACTTTCAAACAACATCACTGTCCTCTATATTTCTGTCATTTTTAACAGCTCCTGATGGCAGTGATGCAGCTTTTTTTTTCTCTGTTGTGCCATTCAGTGAGCTTAGACCACAAAATTCCTGACTTTCTTATTCCAAACCTTTCCCTGAGGATGAAGGTTCTACACTTACACTCAGGCTAATAATCAATAACTCATTCCAGCTTGGTGTTTTATGGCCTGGTGTCATGCTGCTTAAACTGTATTTTGTTATAGTACGGTGTTATTAGAGAGTAATACTACTTACATTTGAAATACGGCTTGCGGTAAAGTCACTCATATGCGAGTCATATCAGCCGTAAGGTAAGAATTTGAAATGTAGTCTGCAACGTGCTTAACAGTTAACAACACCAGGTGACTGGATGAATCCTCTGTTCATCACAGGTGAGCTTTAACCAATAGGAGGAACCGTATAATGTAGTCAAGAGAGAAAACATTGTCCATGGCATATTTCTGATTTAAGTGATGTCTTTAGCAGCCATCTTTGTAGTTTTTTGAGCAAACAGCGACTTCTCACAGACGTCACACATGGCGAGTGTTAAATCAGCCTTGATAGCAGTGGTGTGTCGTGAACGTGTCGTTCAATTTGAACTCATCTTGCTCATCTCATCTCATCAAGTTTGAGTCCCTCGTTCATTTGCCACGTGACAGGCAGCTCAGGCTGCGTGACGAGCGGTTCATTCATACCGATCAGCCTTTCGTTCATTTGTCACGTTTAGATTGGCCACAAGAGAGCTACAGCGCCGCTCTAGTGAATGATCAAAATGACTCTTGGATTTACCGTCCAAGATTAAGTGAACCAAATCAGGATAAAGACTTGCGCTTGCAAACACTACTTGATCAGTAACCTCTGTGAGACGAGGTGACATTACAGGTACTACGTCCATGTTTTGTACAGTCTGTGGTTCAAACTTAAATATTACAGCAGGCCTCAGACAGTTTGAGCCTTAGAAGGTTGATCCACATGATGTTTAAGATGAGATCGAGAGTCAAGTCGACCCCCACAGACTGCATTTCTTTTCAGACTGTGAAATGACATGGAGTGCCTGTCTGTCAAAGCATCCACCTTCAGGAAATAAAGTTCATTTGGTTACATCAGCTTCCTATGCTGCACTGTTGAATTATTTCTGTAGACTGAGAGAACTGTGAGAGCGGTGAGCTTTGCAAACTTCTTCGTTCCTCCGCTGCTGACAGAGCAGAAAGAAAGACAGAGGAAGATACAGACTGGGTTTGGACTCGTGGGGGATTTTTGAAGACACATTTCCAGTATTTTTAGGCTACATTTTAAAGATCTTAACATTTTGACCTTTCAAAATATTCTACGTTATTTTTGCAGTTTTGTTCTTGTCAGAGTAGGAAACCCAGTGAAACGCCCTGCAGACCACACTGACAGCTCCATCATGGTTATATAAGCCTAGTTCACAACTTTCCTCATGCAGAGATTAACCGATTTCACTAATAACCGTGCTTTAAAAGATTACGCTTTTTTTTACGGTTGGGCCTTTAGTGCAACGTGAACCAACACATTGGTGCTGAATGGGCTTTTATTGCTTTTTCGGCTGAGCGCAGCTGCCCGCTGGAGCTGAAAACGCCGCTCTGAGAGCGGTAAAGTTGTAGGCCGGACAGCTAAACACTGACACAGTTTAAAGACATGGCTGTATAATAGACATTGACAACACCTTCCTGGGCGATAAATCACAAGTCATAAAAGAGAAGTCTTCGTCTGTTTATCGTCAATATGAGTGCTAGAACAAATATATCGGTATGCTTTGGCTGTCTGGCAGAATTCAAAGTGATCCCAACTATCTTTTATCTTTACTGACACTCATCTCGTCTCATTGCCCATTCTCAAGTAAGTTTTGACTACTTTCTGCGGTGTTGAATGCATTTCTTTGTCTGTCTACAGGTTTGAAATATTTATGTACCCGGTGCGTTGATGGGCCAGGTTTGGGCTTTTTTTTTTTTTTTTTTAAACAAGGGTCTGAACTCTGCAGCGACCTCCTGTTTCATCACTCTGAATCATTCATTATTCCTTTCTGAGCAAAGAGCTGCAGGAGGCTCGGCTGCGTAGAAGAGATAGATGGGATTTGAGTCGGTCAGCCATGAGTTTTAACAGGACGTCTCTTCTTGACAGTCAGCTGTAAGGAACACAAGGATCAAAGCCGAGAAGCACTGGAACATAAATGAGTATCGACTGTGTAGGAAGCCAGCGACAGCTAATATATCAGCACATATCAGCTTTTGCAGGGCAGAAAAAGGAAATTTCTCGCTTGGCCGATGAACAGCCAGTTCATTAACCTGTGGGGAAAAAAAATGCTACAGCTTACTGTATATCATTAGCATTAAGCCAAAATCCTTAGGGAGGGCTTGGCTGTTTGTTTGCGGTGAGCTTAAACATTCATGCTCATCCTGTTGAATAAACAGGCCCGGATTATCCCAGCAGCCAAAGACAACATGCTAGCCGCTCCAGCAACAATCTCAAACAGATCCACTCAGAAGCTCCGCTCATCAGGAGCATTACAATGTTTGTTCTTGATGGCAGATACATAAAGACGTATGCCACCTGACCAGCACTGAAAATCTGCTTTTCATTCATAAGAAATAAATAAATCCCCACAAATTAAAAGTAGCAGAATTATTTATGGGAAACATTTTAGGTTAATTTTTGTCAGTTGGAAGAATTATTTAAACATTTAACACTTGAGCATCATGTATATTTTATGCATACTAAATTATGAACTTACTTTTGAATGCAGAAGTTTGCCCAAATTAGAGCTCTTCCTCTTTTTTGTCTTTAGCCCTAATGAGAGTGATGCATGGCCTATAATTTTAGAAGAATAATCCATTAATAGTCATTTGAAAATGAAAAGTCTTGAAAGGCAGCAGTCAGGTTTCGCTCTGCAGTTCTCCATCTATCCCCTGTGTGCCGCTGCACCTATGTGCTCCCTCTGAGACATAAACAGTGTAAAGGTCAGATAACATGCATTGTTTCATCCTTCATGCCCCCCGCATATTTTCTTTTTATTAACGTGCAACCAAAACCAGCAGGCTGGGCAGGGCAGTTCAGGTCAATAACAGGGTTGCTGGAAGTAATAAAACCAGCTGGTGTCCATTTTTGTTCCTGTCCAACCATGCCTTAATAATAGAAAATCTGTAATTTAAAATATTGCGATTGATTCTTGTATTTTATTTATTTATTAGGTTTTATTTTGTTATTTAGTCTTTTTTTCCACATTCCCCCTCTTTAGTTTGCTGCTCCGGCATCCTTGTGGATCACTTCTGTCCTCTAGTGGAAAAATATAGAAATAGTCTAAAAATTACTGTTTATCAGGAGGTACTGTGTAAAAATAATGGCCTCTGTGATCTCTGTGATTAAATATTGGCATTCTTAAACATTTTAGACATTTTGAGATGAATAGTTTAAAGGCATTTCAGTCTAAATGTAGAATGGCTCCAGTTTTCACCCATACTGTGGTCGGTGCTCATGCCCTCTATGACCTTTCAGTAATCCATACTGTAGGTGGATATTTTTAGCCAATGCAGCATTATGCCTATAAGTGCATCTGTAGCACGGTTCCATGATCCCTGTGGGGATGAAATGGAGTGTGGGTGGCCCGGTGGGATTTAAATCAGCCTCTGTTCTCACAGTGTTCTCCTGTTAGCTGTGCTCTGTGTGTGCCGGTGGTCGGTGTGTTGACACTGGAAAAGTGTCAAACCAGGGGCGTGCACAGACTAAATACAGTACAGTCCGTTTTTGAGTGTGCTGTCATTAGAATTATAATATTTCATAATGCATTGCATAGAAATGGAGGAGCTGCACGCTGGAAGAGGAAGAAAAGCACAAACACTCAGCAGATGGACTGTTTCTAGACGACCTAAACACATCTTGGTTCGTATTTGTTCCATCCTGCTCGTCTGCTTGCTTCTCTTATAATCTGAATATTCAGCTCCATCTGTTTTAACCTCTGTTCTGTCTGTCTCTCTGCACCAGTAAT
The DNA here is from genome assembly GCA_023373845.1 of Nibea coibor. NCBI lineage: Eukaryota > Metazoa > Chordata > Actinopteri > Sciaenidae > Nibea > Nibea coibor. The sequence goes on along the minus strand of CM041718.1, from coordinate 24,795,985 downwards.
GGACTTCATTAACTCAGTTCGAGGAACATTTGTTTAATATAAAGAGCAATTACTTCTGCATTATTTCAGCATTTATGACGTCCTCTCCGCCACCTCACGAGGGCACTATTGAGCAATCCCTGGAACAGCTGTGCCCTTCTGTGAAGGCGTCAGTACGTGGTAAGGATAAATGAAATATTAAATAATGACCAGTCAGTGTTGTTTTTTGTGATTTTAAGTGATTGATGTCTGGACATGGAAACATTTCATGTGTTGCCTGTTCAACAGGGAAAGAAGAAAAAATGGCATGCATGCAAACACATGCAGCGGTGAACACACACCTGTGATCAGTACAATGTTTGGGACTGGTTTTAAATTTTGAACAAACCGTTGCTCACTTCCTAAACAAATTTGCGGCCATGACAAACATTATGTAAACGTAAATCTTCAATTTTTTCACCATCCAAAATCCCACAATCCTCTGCCTGATGCCATGCTGGGTAACTTTGCAAAGCTTACAACAAACACAGTAAAGCAAACACTTATTTTCTAGCAATCAGTTAAGTCAACATATTTTTTTCATTTCATGTATACCTTTGATCAGAAATGACGAGCAGACCTGCCAAAATGGAACCTATTTTTTTTACACAATTGATTTTTGCAAATGATTGCCAAGAAGGAAAAACAGCCAATAAAACCTCACCAGGATACTCTGCTTATGCAACGACGATAAACATAGCAAAGTCTGGGGGCAGGGGCATGACACCAAAGAAAGCACTAACTACACCGCATTAGAAAAGTTACTCTTACATGACACTACACTAGTGATTCAGAGTAATGAAGATAAAATGCATGTAGTAACTCAAAGCTCGATCCTGTTTTTGTGGATGATCACACTGACCTTTGTGAAGAGTCAAGGTAAGACCAAGTAGTACTTTGTACGCTCCTTACCATTGGATTTTGTGTTAAATGTTGTGTTGTGGGGATCCACAAAAGAAAATGATATTTGTTTTTTGTTTCTTGCCGTCCAACAGAATGTACACTTCAACAGTTTTTAGAAAGCCCTCTGTACGATGAACATTTTGACACATCTAATCTGGATGCCGTCTATTTTGTCGGACAAGTAGTGAGAGTGGGCTGCAAGCCTGGCTACACCGGCAGTTACCAACTGATCTGTATCTGGGGAAGATGGCAGTCTAGAGGCAACAGATGTGAACGCAAGTTATTTCCACTGTCTGAACTGACCACTTATGAACAAAATCCACACCTTGTTACAACAAACTAACAAATGATATTTTTAATTTCCCAACAAATGTAGCAATAAAATGTAGACTGAGCCTGTCGATCCTTGGAGGAGCCACGTATGATCCTGCTTACAAAAATGTGTTTTCACCTGGTGACACATTAAGAGTCACTTGTGGACAGAAGTACTTTATTTCTAAACCTGAGCACATCTCAGCAGTGACGACATGCGGAGAGGACGGAGAATGGACAATCAGGCCAGTATGCCAAGGTATAAAAAACAACTTATTGTTCTTTACTGTGTGTATGTGGTTCATCGACTCATGATGAGGATTATTACTCTAATCTTGATTCAATTAAGATACACAAGTCTTTCTCTGATTCTAGAGGTTCGATGCAGCAATCAACGAGACCGAGGTGTGGCTTTTTGGACTCTCTATGGGAGACAAATAATAACACTGGGTGAGACTGTAAGATACATATGTCGCAGTGGCTACGAGAGCCCAGGTGGCAGAAACCTGGCCACATGCACCAGACAGGGCTGGACACCAGATCCACTTTGTCAAGGTATTGTAAAGTTGTGTTTTTGCATATCCACGTTGACATATATTCAATGGAATACAAAGAAACAACATTTAATGTTCAAACTAACTTTATTGTTTTTTGTAAATATACACTCGGTCTGTACTTTTACATTACATATCTCATTCACCCATTTACACACGTTCATACACTGATGGCGTTGGCTGCCATGCAAGGTGCCATGTCAACTGCTCATCAGTTTTAGGAGCCAACCATTCATACACACTCATGCACCAATGACCTTTGGGAGGAAGCTGGGGTTCAGTATCTTGCTCAACATGCAGACCACTAATCAGATGATTGAACCGCCAATCATCTGATTAGTGGACAACCCGCTGTTCCTCCTGAGCCATAGCTGTCATGTTTAATGTCTGGATTTAATCTGTGATACTGTACATGTTTTCTTCTCCTGCAGCTTCAGTCCCCTGCAGTCTCCCACCTAAAGCTGAGAATGCATTTGTTTCAACTGCTTATACGGATAAATACTTGTCTGGCTCTGAGGTCACTTATCATTGCCATGATAATTATACAATGATGGGAGAAAACACGATTCAATGCAAAAACGGGACATGGGAGAAGAAGAATATTAATTGTACACGTACGTACATCCAAAAGCATTTCACAAAGTTAGACAAAGCTTTAGATTCTAGTTTTAAAGGCATTCATTTAGTCAAATTTTAAATATACTCTAGAAAACACAGTCACATAATTATATACACAAATCGAGCATGGATAGACTCACTGGTACTAAACACTAACTGGACAGTTATCTGTACCCATATAGTTTCAGAGCTTTTGCGTTGTGACACTCCACCATTCATTGAAGACGGAGGCATCAGGTACACAACAAAAAGTCATTACGATCACAATGAAAGAGTCGAATACACGTGTCAGCCATACTACACCATGGAGGGAGATCCTTACAAAACCTGCATCAGTACCGAATGGACCGGACATATGAGATGCCTCAGTAAGTTGCACTTCCCCTCATACTATAGGCTATAAAACATTTTCATGCAGTGTGGTTTACAGCCATTCCTGCCATTAAAATGCTATTTGTTTATTGTCCCCTGCAGAACCCTGTATTGCGAAAGAAGACATCTTCAGACGACATAATATCACTTTAGAATCTAACAACCGTAAATATTTCACTCATGATGAATACATTGAGTTCAAGTGTACCATAGGAGTGCCTGTTGGTGAAATGGCGTTGCATCAGAGGTGTAATAGTGGTGTGCTTCACCTGCCTACTTGCCAGTGAGAGTTTTAGTCAGATCAAATATATCAAGCAAAGAGTTTGACATGTTACTGATCTTCCATCTCCACTGTAATGTCATCAGTTGAGTAAATTTTAATAAAACCATATTTGATGTCTCAGCCTGTTTTCTGCCTTGTTTACGTTCTATTACATAATGATGATGGACAAGTTACCAAGATTAAAGCTGACAAACTTTAACCCTTACCAAAAGTGCTGGAGCTTCTGAAGTCAAGACAGGTCATCGGTGGCTGAACGATGAAGAGTTTGTTCTCGGGGATGGCAAGAAGGGATGATCACCTTCTATCAGACTATTAGACCTCTAGTCAAGATGACACATTATTATACATTATTATTATCCCACAATCCCCTGCCTGATGTCATGCTGGGTAACTTTGCAAAGCTTAAAACAAACACAGTAAAGCAAACACTTATTTTCTAGCAATCAGTTAAGTCAACATATTTTTTTCATTTCATGTATACCTTTGATCAGAAATGACGAGCAGACCTGCCAAAATGGAACCTATTTTTTTTACACAATTGATTTTTGCAAATGATTGCCAAGAAGGAAAAACAGCCAATAAAACCTCACCAGGATACTCTGCTTATGCAACGACGATAAACATAGCAAAGTCTGGGGGCAGGGGCATGACACCAAAGAAAGCACTAACTACACCGCATTAGAAAAGTTACTCTTACATGACACTACGCTAGTGATTCAGAGTGATGAAGATAAAATGCATGTAGTAACTCAAAGCTCGATCCTGTTTTTGTGGATGATCACACTGACCTTTGTGAAGAGTCAAGGTAAGACCAAGTAGTACTTTGTACGCTCCTTACCATTGGATTTTGTGTTAAATGTTGTGTTGTGAGGATCCACAAAAGAAAATGATATTTGTTTTTTGTGTCTTGCCGTCCAACAGAATGTACACTTCAACAGTTTTTAGAAAGCCCTCTGTACGATGAACATTTTGACACATCTAATCTGGATGCCGTCTATTTTGTTGGACGAGTAGTGAGAGTGGGCTGCAAGCCTGGCTACACCGGCAGTTACCGACTGATCTGTGTCTGGGGAAGATGGCAGTCTCAAACTAACAAATGATATTTTTAATTTCCCAACAAATGTAGCAATAAAATGTAGACTGAGCCAGTCGACCCTTGGAGGAGCCACGTATGATCCTGCTGAAAAAAATTTGTTTTCGCGTGTTGAGACATTAAGAGTCACTTGTGGACAGAAGTACTTTATTTCATCCCCAACCATGGCCACCATGTAACGCCATAACAATTAATAGAATTAAGTCACTGCCAAGATCCCCATAGTTACAAGCTCTATTCACACCATAGCCTAATTCCATGTATATGAGAAGGTCAATATCTCTCATACCTGTCCATTCAAGGTTGTATAACACTGTTATATTGAGTTTTTTAAAAGAGCATAAAAGTAGTAGTCATTGAATCAGTGAATCAGGACAATAAAATTAATCTCATACCGCCCCATGATATTTGTCTGTTTATGAACATATGTTGTAGTTGTATTCATGCTTGTGTGTTTTCTTCAACAGAAATATCATGTGAAGTACCCGTGATTGAAAATGGTGACGTGCTCGAAAAAAAACAGAAGTACAATGAACATGAAGTCCTGCATTTTGTGTGTAATCCTTCATTTCAACGCACTGAAGACAGACCTTCAAAATGCTCAAAATTTGGATCCAGAGCAGAGTGGAGCCCCACACCTTTGTGTGAACGTAAGTATAAACTGAGGGTGGATGGATGGATGGAACAATATTCACACCTTGTTACAACAAACTAACAAATGATATTTTTAATTTCCCAACAAATGTAGCAATAAAATGTAGACTGAGCCAGTCGACCCTTGGAGGAGCCACGTATGATCCTGCTTACAAAAATGTCTTTTCACCTGGTGACACATTAAGAGTCACTTGTGGACGTAGGTACTTTATTTCTGAACCTGAGCACATCTCAGCAGTGACGACATGCGGAGAGGACGGAGAATGGACAATCAGGCCAGTATGCCAAGGTATAAAAAACAACTTATTGTTCTTTACTGTGTGTATGTGGTTCATCGACTCATGATGAGGATTATTAATCTAATCTTGATTCAATTAAGATACACAAGTCTTTCTCTGATTCTAGAGGTTCGATGCAGCAATCAACGAGACCGAGGCGTGTCTTACTGGAATGTCTATTGGGGACAAATAATAACATTGGATGAGACTGTAAGATACAGATGTCACAGTGGCTACGAGAGCCCAGATGGCAGAAACCTGGCCACATGCACCAGACAGGGCTGGACACCAGATCCACTTTGTCGAGGTATTGTAAAGTTGTGTTTGCTTTCTCGTGCAGCAAGAGAGATTGTAAATGCTAACAAATGGGCTTCACAGTTAGAGGGGTCATTGCAAGTTCTTACAAATATGCACTTTTACCTTATGAAAGACACTATATATGACTAAAAATACACTACAGTTAACTGACATTTAAACATGTGCAGTGGACTACTTGCCAAAGTTCAAAGCCACAACACACACTGATCCTACATGGGTACTTTGATTAAATCATGGATGCAGTGAAACTAAAGGTTACTAGTGGCTCTAATCCTCCCAAAGTTAATGCGTACCTTAAAGACTGATCCAATAAAACCAGTTACTATTACACCTGAGTTCTGAGGGCGGAGACATGGAACATTTCATGTGATAAATACTTTTCATACGTTGGAACATCTTACTTGATATAAACTTTGAATGCAGGCCTATTACATGTATCTATTTCATATTATGGTGTAGCCACTTTTACTGAAGGTGAAATATCTGAAGTTTTATTCACTGCTTAACTAATTTATCTGAATCTTTTTTTTTTCTTTCAGCGATAACATGCGACCCACAAAGGTTTCCTAATGCTGACTCTATAGAACCCTTTAAAGTCCAATACAGTTACAATGACAGGGTCAGGTATATCTGTAAGGACGGTTATGAAGGACAATTTACTCTAACCTGTAAGGAAAACCATTGGGACGGGTCTCCAGAATGCAGAGGTAACTTCTGGTAACTGTATGAAAGCCTTTTCTCTCTCAGCTGATGAAATCCTTACAGCTTACCTTACAGCTGATGAGTCAAACTTTATGTATCTGTCATGCATCTGCTTTGACAGTAAAATACAAAATTCAGTTTCTACTTGCCATTCAGTGTACAGACTGACAATTTTCTTGGTTTTGTCTTTTTTCAGAGATAACATGCGACCCACAAAGGTTTTCTTATGCTGAACCTGAAGGACGGTTTAAATCCAAGTACCGGTACAATGAAGAGGTCAGGTATATCTGTCAGGAGGATTATCGTGGAGGATTTACTCTAAGATGTGGGGAACAAGGTTGGATTGGATTGGCTGAATGTGCAGGTAGGGAAAAACAGAACAACACATTCATTGTTGCCATGTTTTGAATGCATGCATTTAAAGCAGATTGTAAGGAACTGACTGGCCAAAGCTGTCAAACTTCAGGAGTTCCATGAGTAAAAGTTTAAATGCAGGACTCTTATGTTTCTCTTTAACATTATGGTGTTGTGTTTTTGCATATCCATGTTGACATATGTTCAATGGAATACAAAGAAAAGACATTTAATGTTCAAACTAACTTTATTGTTATTTGTAAATATACACTTGGTCTGAATTTTATGCCCTATAAAATCAGAAAGGAAACACTTCATATGATGAATCCTTTGGAAGATCTTCTTACTCATTTTATCTTTATGTAGCATAAGTAAATCTTTAAATGCCGCACTACTACATGTGTTTACTTAAAGCTAGTAATGTTGACAGTTTTACTGAAGGTAAAATATCTGAGTATTTTACTGAAGTAATTTATCTAAATCTGATTATCTGATGTAGAAACTAAATGTAGTTGTTTCCCATTCTGTTTACAGACTGACAGTTTTTATTTATGTTATTTAAAAAAAAAATTCAGAGATAACGTGACAGAAAATATTATGCCAATGCTGAGATTGTTGGACCCGTTCGGTATAAATACAGATCCCATGAGAGAGTCATGTTTATCTGTAAGGATATGGGAATGTGCATGTAAGGAAGTACAGTCAACAACACATTTATTGTTTGCATATTTTGCATGCATGCATTCAAAGTAATCTCGTCCAAAGCTGTCAAACTTCTTAGTGCATTTAACAATGTTTAAAGAGATTTTTGAATGATCAACTTTGATGTGGCTACTGTTTGTTGTAGATTCAATAACTGCATTGTTTTATGGGGAATAAAATTATCCACAACACCTTGTTACAACAAACTAACAAATGATATTCTTAATTTCCCAACAAATGTAGCAATAAAATGTAGACTGAGCCAGTCGACCCTTGGAGGAGCCACGTATGATCCTGCTGAAAAAAATTTGTTTTCGCGTGTTGAGACATTAAGAGTCACTTGTGGACAGAAGTACTTTATTTCATCCCCAACCATGGCCACCATGTAACGCCATAACAATTAATAGAATTAAGTCACTGCCAAGATCCCCATAGTTACAAGCTCTATTCACACCATAGCCTAATTCCAGTATATATATCTCATACCTGTCCATTCAAGGTTGTATAACACTGTTATATTGAGTTTTTTAAAAGAGCATAAAAGTAGTAGTCATTGAATCAGTGAATCAGGACAATAAAATTAATCTCATACCGCCCCATGATATTTGTCTGTTTATGAACATATGTTGTAGTTGTATTCATGCTTGTGTGTTTTCTTCAACAGAAATATCATGTGAAGTACCCGTGATTGAAAATGGTGACGTGCTCGAAAAAAAACAGAAATACAATGAACATGAAGTCCTGCATTTTGTGTGTAATCCTTCATTTCAACGCATTGAAGACAGACCTTCAAAATGCTCAAAATTTGGATCCAGAGCAGAGTGGAGCCCCACACCTATGTGTGAACGTAAGTATAAACTGAGGATGGATGGATGGATGGATGGATGGATGGATGGATGGAACAATATTCACACCTTGTTACAACAAACTAACAAATGATATTTTTAATTTCCCAACAAATGTAGCAATAAAATGTAGACTGAGCCAGTCGACCCTTGGAGGAGCCACGTATGATCCTGCTTACAAAAATGTGTTTTCACCTGGTGACACATTAAAAGTCACTTGTGGACGTAGGTACTTTATTTCTGAACCTGAGCACATCTCAGCAGTGACGACATGCGGAGAGGACGGAGAATGGACAATCAGGCCAGTATGCCAAGGTATAAAAAACAACTTATTGTTCTTTACTGTGTGTATGTGGTTCATCGACTCATGATGAGGATTATTAATCTAATCTTGATTCATTTAAGATACACAAGTCTTTCTCTGATTCTAGAGGTTCGATGCAGCAATCAACGAGACCGAGGCGTGTCTTACTGGAATGTCTATTGGGGACAAATAATAACATTGGGTGAGACTGTAAGATACAGATGTCACAGTGGCTACGAGAGCCCAGATGGCAGAAACCTGGCCACATGCACCAGACAGGGCTGGACACCAGATCCACTTTGTCAAGGTATTGTAAAGTTGTGTTTTTGCATATCCACGTTGACATATATTCAATGGAATACAAAGAAACGACATTTAATGTTCAAACTAACTTTATTGTTTTTTGTAAATATACACTCGGTCTGTACTTTTACATTACATATCTCATTCACCCATTTACACACGTTCATACACTGATGGCGTTGGCTGCCATGCAAGGTGCCATGTCAACTGCTCATCAGTTTTAGGAGCCAACCATTCATACGCATTCACAAACCAATGACCTTTGGGAGGAAGCTGGGGTTCAGTATCTTGCTCAACATGCAGACCACTAATCAGATGATTGAACCGCCAATCATCTGATTAGTGGACAACCCGCTGTTCCTCCTGAGCCATAGCTGTCATGTTTAATGTCTGGATTTAATCTGTGATACTGTACATGTTTTCTTCTCTTGCAGCTTCAGTCCCCTGCAGTCCCCCACCTAAAGCTGAGAATGCATTTGTTTCAACTGCTTATAAGGATGAATACTTGTCTGGCTCTGAGGTCACTTATCATTGCCATGATAATTATACAATGATGGGAGAAAACACGATTCAATGCAAAAACGGGGCATGGGAGAAGAAAAATATTAATTGTACACGTACGTACATCCAAAAGCATTTCACAAAGTTAGACATAAAGCTTTAGATTCTAGTTTTAAAGGCATTCATTTAGTCAAATTTTAAATATACTCTAGAAAACACAGTCACATAATTATATACACAAATCGAGCATGGATAGACTCACTGGTACTAAACACTAACTGGACAGTTATCTGTACCCATATAGTTTCAGAGCTTTTGCGTTGTGACACTCCACCATTCATTGAAGACGGAGGCATCAGGTACACAACAAAAAGTCATTACGATCACAATGAAAGAGTCGAATACACGTGTCAGCCATACTACACCATGGAGGGAGATCCTTACAAAACCTGCATCAGTACCGAATGGACCGGACATTTGAGATGCCTCAGTAAGTTGCACTTCCCCTCATACTATAGGCTATAAAACATTTTCATGCAGTGTGGTTTACAGCCATTCCTGCCGTTAAAATGCTATTTGTTTATTGTCCCCTGCAGAACCCTGTATTGCGAAAGAAGACATCTTCAGACGACATAATATCACTTTAAAATCTAACAACCGCAAATATTTCACTCATGATGAATACATTGAGTTCAAGTGTACCATAGGAGTGCCTGTTGGTGAAATGGCGTTGCATCAGAGGTGTAATAGTGGTGTGCTTCACCTGCCTACTTGCCAGTGAGAGTTTTAGTCAGCTCAAATATATCAAGCAAAGAGTTTGACATGTTACTGATCTTCCATCTCCACTGTAATGTCGTCAGTTGAGTAAATTTTAATAAAACCATATTTGATGTCTCAGCCTGTTTTCTGCCTTGTTTACGTTCTATTACATAATGATGATGGACACGTTACCAAGATTAAAGCTGACAAACTTTAGGGCACTTACCTCCCTCGCCTCAGCGAGGTTATGCAGTCAATACTATGCACACCATACAAGTTGTATGAGAACTTGCCAAAAGTGCTGGAGCTTCTGAAGTCAAGACAGGTCATCGGTGGCTGAACGATGAAGAGTTTGTTCTCGGGGATGGCAAGAAGGGATGATCACCTTCTATCAGACTATTAGACCTCTAGTCAAGATGACACATTATTATACATTATTATTATCCCACAATCCTCTGCCTGATGTCATGCTGGGTAACTTTGCAAAGCTTACAACAAACACAGTAAAGCAAACACTTATTTTCTAGCAATCAGTTAAGTCAACATATTTTTTTCATTTCATGTATACCTTTGATCAGAAATGACGAGCAGACCTGCCAAAATGGAACCTATTTTTTTTACACAATTGATTTTTGCAAATGATTGCCAAGAAGGAAAAACAGCCAATAAAACCTCACCAGGATACTCTGCTTATGCAACGACGATAAACATAGCAAAGTCTGGGGGCAGGGGCATGACACCAAAGAAAGCACTAACTACACCGCATTAGAAAAGTTACTCTTACATGACACTACGCTAGCGATTCAGAGTAATGAAGATAAAATGCATGTAGTAACTCAAAGCTCGATCCTGTTTTTGTGGATGATCACACTGACCTTTGTGAAGAGTCAAGGTAAGACCAAGTAGTACTTTGTACGCTCCTTACCATTGGATTTTGTGTTAAATGTTGTGTTGTGGGGATCCACAAAAGAAAATGATATTTGTTTTTTGTTTCTTGCCGTCCAACAGAATGTACACTTCAACAGTTTTTAGAAAGCCCTCTGTACGATGAACATTTTGACACATCTAATCTGGATGCCGTCTATTTTGTCGGACGAGTAGTGAGAGTGGGCTGAAAGCCTGGCTACACCGGCAGTTACCGACTGATCTGTGTTGTCAACACCTTGTTACAACAAACTAACAAATGATATTTTTAATTTCCCAACAAATGTAGCAATAAAATGTAGACTGAGCCAGTCGACCCTTGGAGGAGCCACGTATGATCCTGCTTACAAAAATGTCTTTTCACCTGGTGAGACATTAAGAGTCACTTGTGGACGTAGGTACTTTATTTCTGAACCTGAGCACATCTCAGCAGTGACGACATGCGGAGAGGACGGAGAATGGACAATCAGGCCAGTATGCCAAGGTATAAAAAACAACTTATTGTTCTTTACTCTGTGTATGTGGTTCATCGACTCATGATGAGGATTATTAATCTAATCTTGATTCAATTAAGATACACAAGTCTTTCTCTGATTCTAGAGGTTCGATGCAGCAATCTACAAGACCTACGTGTGTATTACTGGAATGTCTATTGGGGACAAATAATAACATTGGATGAGACTGTAAGATACAGATGTCGCAGAGGCTACAAGAGCCGAAATGGCAGAAACCTGGCCAGATGCACCAGACAGGGCTGGACACCAGATCCACTTTGTCGAGGTATTGTAAAGTTGTGTTTTTATGACATGACTGTACATGAAAGTGGAGAAGAAACCTTTTGTTCATGAACTAGGAGCCTCTCACTCTGGAACTAAAAGTCTGTTTTCCACAATATACAGCCACTTCAGTATAAATCTGTCGTGGTTTCCATCTATGATATTGATCTCAACAGAATTAATTTGCTCTTTTTTGACAAAGAGATGAACATTTCTTGTAAAGTTAACTTACATTTAAACAAATGTGCAGTGGACTACTTGCCAAAGCTCAAAGCCACAACACACGCTGATCCTACATGGGTACTTTGATTAAATCATGGATGCAGTGAAACTAAAGGTTACTAGTGGCTCTAATCCTCCCAAAGTTAATGCGTACCTTAAAGACTGATCCAATAAAACCAGTTACTATTACACCTGAGTTCTGAGGGCGGAGACATGGAACATTTCATGTGATAAATACTTTTCATACGTTGGAACATCTTACTTGATATAAACTTTGAATGCAGGCCTGTTACATGTATCTATTATCTACTATCTGAATCTTTTTTTTTTCTTTCAGCGATAACATGCAACCCAAAAAGGTTTTCTAATGCTGACCCTACACAACCCTTTAAAGTCCAATACAGTTACAATGACAGGGTCAGGTATATCTGTAAGGACGGTTATGAAGGACAATTTACTCTAACCTGCAATGAAAGAGGTTGGACCGGGTCTCCAGGATGCACAGGTAACTTCCAGTCAGACTACTGCTATTCATCTGTTTTTATGCTGTATGAAAGCCTTTTCATACTTTGCTTTTTGTAAATATACAGTCTGAATTTTATGCCTATTTTATGCCTTTATGTATAAGTAAATCTTTAAATGCCGCACTACTACATGTGTTTACTTAAAGCTAGTAATGTTGACAGTTTTACTGAAGGTAAAATATCTGAGTATTTTACTGAAGTAATTTATCTAAATCTGATTATCTGATGTAGAAACTAAATGTAGTTGTTTCCCATTCTGTTTACAGACTGACAGTTTTTATTTATTTTATCTCAAAAAAAACTTTAGAGATAACGTGACAGAAAATATTATGCCAATGCTGAGAGTGTTGGACCCGTTTGGTAACTTTACTTTAACCTGTAGGGAACGAGGTTGGATCGGATTGAATCAATGTGCATGTCAGGAAGTACAGTCAACAACACATTTATTGTTTGCATATTTTGCATGCATGCATTCAAAGTAATCTCGTCCAAAGCTGTCAAACTTCTTAGTGCATTTAACAATGTTTAAAGAGATTTTTGAATGATCAACTTTGATGTGGCTACTGTTTGTTGTAGATGAAAATTCAATAACTGCATTGTTTTATTGGGAATACAATTATCCACAACACCTTGTTACAACAAACTAACAAATAATATTCTTAATTTCCCAATTGTCAAGGAATTGTGAAGTTGTGTTTTTTTTATTTTGCTTTTTTTATTTATTTATTTATTTTTTTATGTTCTTTTACATTTCATATCTCATTCACCCATTCATACGCACTCATACACCAATGACCTTTGGGCGGAAGCTGGGGTTCAGTATCTTGCTCAACATGCAGACCACTAATCAGATGATTAGTCTGATTAGTGGACAACCCGCTGTTCCTCCTGAGCCATAGCTGTCATGTTTAATGTCTGGATTTAATCTGTGATACTGTCCATGTTTTCTTCTCTTGCAGCTTCAGTCCCCTGCAGTCCCCCACCTAAAGCTGAGAATGCATTTGTTTCAACTGCTTATACGGATAAATACTTGTCTGGCTCTGAGGTCACTTATCATTGCCATGATAATTATACAATGATGGGAGAAAACACGATTCAATGCAAAAACGGGACATGGGAGAAGAAGAATATTAATTGTACACGTACGTACATCCAAAAGCATTTCACAAAGTTAGACAAAGCTTTAGATTCTAGTTTTAAAGGCATTGGATAGACTCACTGGTACTAAACACTAACTGGACAGTTATCTGTACCCATATAGTTTCAGAGCTTTTGCGTTGTGACACTCCACCATTCATTGAAGACGGAGGCATCAGGTACACAACAAAAAGTCATTACGATCACAATGAAAGAGTCGAATACATGTGTCAGCCATACTACACCATGGAGGGAGATCCTTACAAAACCTGCATCAGTACCGAATGGACCGGACATATGAGATGCCTCAGTAAGTTGCACTTCCCCTCATACTATAGGCTATAAAACATTTTCATGCAGTGTGGTTTACAGCCATTCCTGCCATTAAAATGCTATTTGTTTATTGTCCCCTGCAGAACCCTGTATTGCGAAAGAAGACATCTTCAGACGACATAATATCACTTTAAAATCTAACAACCGCAAATATTTCACTCATGATGAATACATTGAGTTCAAGTGTACCATAGGAGTGCCTGTTGGTGAAATGGCGTTGCATCAGAGGTGTAATAGTGGTGTGCTTCACCTGCCTACTTGCCAGTGAGAGTTTTAGTCAGATCAAATATATCAAGCAAAGAGTTTGACATGTTACTGATCTTCCATCTCCACTGTAATGTCGTCAGTTGAGTAAATTTTAATAAAACCATATTTGATGTCTCAGCCTGTTTTCTGCCTTGTTTACTTTCTATTACATAATGATGATGGACACGTTACCAAGATTAAAGTTGACAAACTTTAACCCTTACCAAAAGTGCTGGAGCTTCTGAAGTCAAGACAGGTCATAGGTGGCTGAACGATGAAGAGTTTGTTCTCGGGGATGGCAAGAAGGGATGATCACCTTCTATCAGACTATTAGACCTCTAGTCAAGATGCTTCTATTTTGCATTTGTTTTCAATGTCTTATATTTTTACAAATCATAATACCATCTTAACAATTAAAGTAAAAGGTTTAATCTACACAAATTTCAGAATATCCTCCGTCTGGGCATCCCCCTTTTGCTTTGACAGATGACAGCATGCACTCGAGCTGGACTCCACAGGTTTGTGTAAAACCTGATAACCATGTGATCCCAGCATGATCTGACAATCTTCCAAAGAGCTAAATGTTCATTGGGGATGAGGGGATGAAGTGACTGTGGAGGAAAGGCCATGACGGTCCGGAGTCCTTAGTCTTCTTTGGTTTTCAAGTAGCTCTTGCAAAGCTTTGAGACGACTTCTCCGTGCAGGGTGGAGTCAATCTGGTGTCCAACTCCAGAGTAGGAAAATCAATCCTAGACTTGAATATTTCCACTCTAACACCACTGTAGGGCTTTCTCATTTATCTCATTTATGTTCAGGTGAGGTTCAACGTTCATGCTTGACCTGGAAACATCAACAGAGCAACAACCTTGCCAGAATATTGCCCCAGTTTTCTCTCAGCCCTCTGGTTCGATTCCCAGCTCCCCTATCCCAGTCAAGGTGTCCTTGGAGAAGATGCTGAACCCCAGATTTCTCTTCATGGCTGTGGTGTCTGTATGTGATTGTGTCTATGGATGAGCTTAGTATCATTATGAGGACTTTGGATAGGGATGTATCGCCCCTAAGCAGATAAGCAGTTGGCACCTTGAATGGCAGCCTTTTTCTTCAATGTATGAATGTGTAAATGTATGTTGTCATTTGAGTGGTCTGTGGACCAGAAATGCATCATGTATAGTCCATCCATTTATCTGTACATGCCTTTCACAGAAATCCATTTCAAGGAATACTTGGTGTGTTTGGTGGAGGAGGATTTTGGCAAAGTTGCCAAAACTTCGGCAGCAGTTTGATTACACATTTGTGAAATTCCACTGTGTGGAAACTCTTTTTTTCTGTATACCTATAAAGAGAGGACCATTGTGTTTCACGAGTATCTCCTGACTGGATCATCACTATGAGATTCTCACTACTTGTTTGCCTTTTTGTCGTGTGGCTGAACATGGACATTTCATTGTCGCAGAATGGTAAGAATATTTGGTAATGGGTCTGGGATAATGATTTGCCAATTTCTGCTTTATTTTAAGCTCCTGTCACCCTAAATTATTGGCTGGCTTGAAGCTAATGAGAGATCACACGTTTTCTGTTGCTGCCCCTAGATACAGTAGTGGATCAGATGATGTTTGTTTGGCACATTGATCAACTTGTGTTGGATTTAAAGCAACGCTGCATGGAAATGGGTATTTTGTGATTCAGTATCACTGAATCAACTGGGCTAACATTAGCTAACAGTGGCTACAGGTTGCAGCGGTGCCATAAAGTGTTGCATACTTCTTGTGGGCGATGGTACCTGGATCACAAAATTACATAATGCAAGAACAGACTTAGGCGGCATATAATGGTGTCATGTCAGTGTTTAAATGCAATTTAATATAGTATAAAGAGACTTAAATAAATCTGTACCACCCACATTCTTTCAGAGCCTGCAGGCTGTGAGAATCCACCACCTCTCCTTCATGGAGACCTCAAATATGGCATGAAAAGTCAGTACAACCATAATGAAAGAGTTGAATACATGTGTCAGAGGTACCACACCATGGAGGGCGAGCCTTACAGAACCTGCGTTGACGGTGAATGGACTGGACAGCTGAGATGCCTCAGTGAGTTACTGCTCTTGCCCATTCTGCTTTGTGTCATCAAAATGAATCTTACGTTAACTTTCAAGGTGATTTCCAGTAGTTGGATGTGTGTTTGATACAGATTGATTGATTTTTTTACTCTTACTCTTAAATTAAATAACAGATCGCACTGTAGGTTTGGCTACAAGAATTTTCTGGTGTGTTATTTACAATCTTAATCTAATATTATGCCTTAGACCTTAGAATCATTCGAAAAGTCATTCCGACCATTAACTAAATGCTTTGGTCCATTATGTCTTCCAGAGCCCTGCACTGTTGATGACATCGACTTGAGGCAACATAATATTGAATTCAGATACATTCAGAATCACAGAAAGCTGTATGCAGCCCATAATGATGTCATCGAGTTTCAGTGTACCCAAAGAAGACCTGACGGCGCGATGCGTCAGAAGTGCGATGACGGTGTGATACCTCTGCCCACGTGCCATTGCCAATAGGAGTTCACTGACAGGCAGTGACTCCACTTGAAATAAAAATCTCTTTACATCATTTTATTTTGAATCCTTCCTAAAATATGGCATAAACCGTCCTGGGGTCAAAGTTTTCATTTATTCAATGAAATATCTCCAACAGGACGCTTGTTATATGTATGTCAATATATACAATATGTATGTAGATATTTATGATGAATCCTGTTTTAGGATTGCGGGATATGACATACAGTGTCACTGTAACGTTGAAGTGTAACACATCGCCTGGGAAACGTCAGTAATGTTACTGAATGATTTTTATAAATATCAGACATCATGCAGCGATATTTTGACACACTGAGCAAAGACTGGGGAGTCTACAAACACTAATCTAGAGTATCACATGAGTGCACAGTAGAAAAAGCAAGAGCCAAGAGAACAGATTTCATTTCCATTTTTAACACTGGGCTGAATTCCCTAATAAAATAAAACTTCAACATCACTTTAAAAACACAAATCCTTCAACAGTAATTTCCATCTGTGAAAGGTGACACCGATGTTTGTCCTTGTTTTCTGTCTTCTTCTTCTTCTTCTTCTTCTCCTACTACTACTACTATTACTACTACTGTGTCATGCCAGAACAGGAGCTGGGCAGTATAATAGGCTCAGCAGCTTCTATGGGCATAGCTAATGGAGAGACTGAAAAGGACACTGACTGAGGAAGAGAAAAGGAGAGAGTGACTGATCAAAAGTCCGTTAGATGAGAGTAAATCTGGGGCTAATTTTTTTGTCTTTGAAATCCGTAAAAAATAAAAAGAAAGACAGGCGGCGAGCTGGGCTTCTTCTTTTGGACCAGTGAGTAATATTAGCTGTCTGCAGTGTCCTTTGTTGTTGCGCCTGCGTTTGATTTTTGCCAAAGTTGTCAACTAGTTTTTGACCGAGTGAATATTGCTGAGCGAATCATCAAGACAGGAAAAATCAACGTCACCAAGTCCAAGCGCGACGTCTTCAGATTGTATTCCACAAAGATGCATATAAATCCAATACTATACTGTACACACTGTATCAATGTCTAAACAGGTGTGGTGTGTGCTGGAAAGTCATTATTTTAGTGTCAACAGACACTATTCTTGCACAATGTGTTGCACAAAGGAAAATGGAAGTGCTTCATCAGCAGATGGACTGTTTCTAGACGACCTAAACACGTCTCAGTTTGTAGTTGTTGCATCCTGATTGTCGGTAATTACGTATAATTTGAATACTCAGATCCATCTGTTTTAACCTCCATTCTGTGTATTCATCTGCCTCTTTGCACCAATAATGGACATCATTAACTCCTTGAATTATTTCAGTATTTATGACGTCCTCTCAGCCACCTCAGGAAGGCACTGTTGAGCAGTTCCTAGAACGGCTGTGTCCTCCTGTGAAGGCATCAGTACGTGGTAAGGATAAATGAAATGTTAAATAATGACCAGTCGGTGTTGTAACATTGTTATTGACTGATGCCTGCTCAGAGTCATGGGTAGGCATGGAGACATGTCACGCTTGACAGGGAAAGGAGGAGCAAAGACACAAACATTCATATGCATACAAGCAGAGACATATACTTATACTTACTTCACTGTCTATCAGGAAACTCTGTAAATCACAGTTCCATCAGAGGGAAAACCAGAAAACATTTTCTGCATAAAATATGATCCAGTTTCACCAAAATCAGTGAAATAGTTGGTGTGTGTGTGACTTAGTGTGTGATGTACTTCAACTTCTTTGGGCCCAAAGTTTCATCGTGTGAGATTTTTAGATTTGTTATTTTCCTCTATAATTAACCTGCTGTATTTTAATGTATTTATTTTTAGAATGTTTGACTGATCATTTAATTATTTAGTCTCCTTTTTTCATCATATACATTTTTCATTTGCAGTCATCTCACCTAAAAATGAGATTTAGTTCTCTAGGCTTAGTTATTGTTATTGCAGCGTCCCTGATTGGAGTAAACATCTTTCTCTCTCTCTCTCTCTCCAATCTAAATCAGCTTTATACTGTACATGAGATAGTAAATGTCAGCACACAAAATAATCAGTATCTGTTGAAACCAGCAGCCCCCGGTTGATCAATACTCCACCTCTCTCTCTCTCTCTGTCTTTCTGCTTCATCAGCAATGGAGGATGAAGGAAGGCACAGTTCTCACAAAGTTCACACAGTCGTTAGTCAACAGAGAGAGTTCAACAGTAGAGCAACAAAATAACTTTAATTCTTTGCCACACAAAGGCGACTGTGTCATTTTCTCACGATCAAGATATCAGAACATTAAGACACCTCACAGATCTGTGCTTCAAAATGAGTTTGATATCTGACTTACAGATCCTACCTCCTGACTGAATATGTGAAATGTTGGCAGTGACACAGAGACACACTCAACTTCTGCACAAAATAAGCACTCATAAGTCATATTGAGAAATAAAGGCAAACCCTACATTGCTTAACGGCTACATTTTGTTCTAAAATTTCCAAACTGAGGTCAAAATTATTTGCTCTCAAGACTTTTGGACACTGTTACCAGTTTCACAAGGCCATTAACCAACATTTGTACAAACTGTGCTTCAGTGTAGCTTTAACAGTGACATTTATGCATATTAAAATAAACTTTATTATATTTTTAAAATAATGATTACTAGTTTTGCTTTGCTTATTTTGGTTAAATCACATATATGTATATACATACTCTTGCTCAAAAGAGATGAGCAGACATGCCGACATGTTTACACGATTGATTTTTGCAAATGATTACCAAGGATAAAAAAACAAATAAAACTTTACAGGAAAAACCGTGTGTACCAGTGATAAACAAAGTCTGACAAAGCAGGGGCATGACACTAAAAGCACAAACAGCACAGTATTTAAATTATTTTGTTCTGTTGTTTCCATGATTCTTATTCTTGGATAAAAATCACAGTCACTCATATACCAGCTTGTTTTTGTGATTTGTTTGGATCCAGTGAGTCACTTTAGGTGTTGTGATTACTTCCCCTTTTTTTCTGCTCTCCGTGAGGTTGGAATGGTGGTTGCATAAATCATTGAGCAATCCGTCTTCGCCTGCGAAGTCCACAGCTCAGTGTTTCAGTCACCAGTCATTACTTGTGCTTGGTGGTTTAGGGTAAGGAAGATAAAATGCACGTAATAACCCAAAGCTCGATCCTGTTTTTGTGGATGCAAACACTGACCTTTGTGAGGAGTCAAGGTAAGACCAAATAGTAATTTGTACACAAATTTACCGTTAAATGTTTCATTGCAAGGAAAATTATTTATTTATTACCGTTTTGGTTTGTTTGTTCGTTTCTTGCTGTCCTACAGAGGTCTGTACACTTCAACAGTTTGTAAAAAGCAGTCATTATGATGAACATTTTGACATATCTAATCTGGAAAACAGCTACCCTCTTGGAAAACAAGTGAGAGTGAACTGCAATGTTGGCTACACTGGCTTTTTCAGACTGATCTGTGTCGAGGGAACATGGCAGCCTAAAGGCGCTAAATGTCAACGTAAGTTACAATCTTTATTCTGCCCTTACAAGTTGTAAATATTAATATGCACTATGTAGCCGAATTCAGTGAAATAGACCTAGTGTTGTGGGTTGAATGAGCACTTAATGCTAAAGCAGGACTAACTTTACTGTATGATCAATGTTGAATGTGATATATGATATAATCACTGGCCATTCATATTTTCTGTCATTTTTATGTTATAAGCAAAATCATGTGGTCATCCCGGCGATGCCCAGTTTGCAGATTTTGCTCTGGTCCAAGGTGACGATTTTGTCTTTGGGTCAAAAGTTTTATACACCTGCCAGAAAGGGTATGGAAATATTCTCATCACACTTTATACTTTACTTACCTACATGACAAGCTGGTTCACAATGAGACCTTTTCATCATCTTCTATGTTACACTTCAGTTATCAAATGGTCAGTCGCACAAACAGCCGGCTGTGCATGGCTGGAGGCTGGGATGGAGTAGTTCCTGTTTGTGAAGGTAAGAGCTGAAATAAAGGATCTTATTCATCCATACCTGACACAATGGGAACGTCATTCTGTGTTTATTTCTTTGTGACAACCCTTAGAAATATTTAAAAACTCTCATTCTTTGTTTTTCCAGCCCAGCAGTGCCCAGCGATTCATGTGGACAGTAATGTCCTGGTGACTGGGGACCCAGAGGAAGCAACTTTTGGCAATGTACTTCGATTTAGCTGCAAGTCCAACAATGAAATGCTGGATGGGTCAGTGGAGATTTATTGTGATGAAAATGGAGACTGGAGTGGGCACGCTCCAAAATGCAAAGGTAAGTAATAATATGCAATAATAAATAGCAACAAGTAGAAAAAAATACCTGTCCATTCAAGGTTGTATAACACTGTTATATTGAGTTTTGAGAACATAAAAGTAGTAGTCATTGAATCAGTGAATCAGGACAATAAAATTAATCTCATACCGCCCCATGATATTTGTCTGTTTATGAACATATGTTGTAGTTGTATTCATGCTTGTGTGTTTTCTTCAACAGAAATATCATGTGAAGTACCCGTGATTGAAAATGGTGACGTGCTCGAAAAAAAACAGAAGTACAATGAACATGAAGTCCTGCATTTTGTGTGTAATCCTTCATTTCAACGCACTGAAGACAGACCTTCAAAATGCTCAAAATTTGGATCCAGAGCAGAGTGGAGCCCCACACCTTTGTGTGAACGTAAGTATAAACTGAGGGTGGATGGATGGATGGAACAATATTCACACCTTGTTACAACAAACTAACAAATGATATTTTTAATTTCCCAACAAATGTAGCAATAAAATGTAGACTGAGCCAGTCGACCCTTGGAGGAGCCACGTATGATCCTGCTTACAAAAATGTCTTTTCACCTGGTGAGACATTAAAAGTCACTTGTGGACGTAGGTACTTTATTTCTGAACCTGAGCACATCTCAGCAGTGACGACATGCGGAGAGGACGGAGAATGGACAATCAGGCCAGTATGCCAAGGTATAAAAAACAACTTATTGTTCTTTACTGTGTGTATGTGGTTCATCGACTCATGATGAGGATTATTACTCTAATCTTGATTCATTTAAGATACACAAGTCTTTCTCTGATTCTAGAGGTTCGATGCAGCAATCAACGAGACCGAGGCGTGTCTTACTGGAATGTCTATTGGGGACAAATAATAACATTGGATGAGACTGTAAGATACAGATGTCACAGTGGCTACGAGAGCCCAGATGGCAGAAACGTGGCCAGATGCACCAGACAGGGCTGGACACCAGATCCACTTTGTCGAGGTATTGTAAAGTTGTGTTTTTATGACATGACTGTACATGAAAGTTCATGAACAAAAGGTTTCTTCTCCACTAAGAGCCTCTCACTCTGGAACTAAAAGTCTGTTTTCCACAATATACAGCCACTTCAGTATAAATCTGTCATGGTTTCCATCTATGATATTGATCTCAACAGAATTAATTTGCTCTTTTTTGACAAAGAGATGGACATTTCTTGTAAAGTTAACTGACATTTAAACATGTGCAGTGGACTACTTGCCAAAGCTCAAAGCCACAACACACGCTGATCCTACATGGGTACTTTGATTAAATCATGGATGCAGTGAAACTAAAGGTTACTAGTGGCTCTAATCCTCCCAAAGTTAATGCGTACCTTAAAGACTGATGCAATAAAAGCAGTTACTATTACACCTGAGTTCTGAGGGCGGAGACATGGAACATTTCATGTGATAAATACTTTTCATACGTTGGAACATCTTACTTGATATAAACTTTGAATGCAGGCCTGTTACATGTATCTATTATCTACTATCTGAATCTTTTTTTTTTCTTTCAGCGATAACATGCAACCCAAAAAGGTTTCCTAATGCTGACCCTACACAACCCTTTAAAGTCCAATACAGTTACAATGACAGGGTCAGGTATATCTGTAAGGAAGGTTATGAAGGACAATTTACTCTAACCTGTAAGGAAAACCATTGGGACGGGTCTCCAGAATGCAGAGGTAACTTCCAGTCAGACTACTGCTATTCATCTGTTTTCATGCTGTATGAAAGTCTGTATCTGTTATGCATCTGCTTTGACACTAAAATACAAAATTCAGTTTCTACTTGCCATTCAGTGTACAGACTGACAATTTTCTTGGTTTTGTCTTTTTTCAGAGATAACATGCAACCCACAAACGTTTTCTTATGCTGAACCTGAAGGACGGTTTAAATACAAGTACCGGTACAATGAAGAGGTCAGGTATATCTGTCAGGGGGATTATTATGGAGATTTTACTCGAAGATGTGGGGCACA
The DNA here is from genome assembly GCA_023373845.1 of Nibea coibor. Lineage (NCBI taxonomy): Eukaryota > Metazoa > Chordata > Actinopteri > Sciaenidae > Nibea > Nibea coibor. The sequence continues at coordinate 24,773,069 of CM041718.1, read as the reverse complement.
AGGTTGGATTGGATTGGCTGAATGTGCAGGTAGGGAAAAACAGAACAGCACATTCATTGTTGCCATGTTTTGAATGCATGCATTTAAAGCAGATTGTAAGGAACTGACTGGCCAAAGCTGTCAAACCTCATAAGTTCCATGAGTAAAAGTTTAAATGCAGGACTCTTATGTTTCTTTTTAAAATTATGGTGTTGCCACTTTTACTTTTAAAGGTAAAACATCTGAATATTTTACTCAACTAGATTATCTGAATCTGATGTATGGAAACAAAATGCAGTTTCTACTCGCCAGCGTACAAACTAACTTTTTTTTCTTTGTTTTATTTTCAGAAATAACATGCGACAGAAAAAATTATCCCAACGCTGTCATTGCTGGAACTCCCAAAGACAAATACAAAAACAAAGAAAAAGTCAAGTATGACTGTGAGGATGGTGGGCACTTTACTCTAACCTGTGGGAAAACAGGATGGACCGGATCAGAAGAGTGTACAGGTAAAGAAACACAGAACAAAACTTCTTAACACTCAGTCAATCCAATGTCATTCAGTCAAAAGGGGGAAACTTTACTGCAGTTTGTCTGTCATCGATAACTGTGTTCATGCTGTATACCCTCCGAGCTGATGAAGTCCTTACAGCTGTCTGAGGACAGCAGAACAAGCTAAATGGTTTGGCTTTGGGCCATTTTATACTGTGTACTATACTTATTCAGAAATTAGTTAAAAACCCAGTACTGATCTTGGTGTATTACCAAATCATGTGAATGAATGTAAAGTGATTTTAGCAGCAATACTGCATGGGTACCTGCATTAGAAATACCTTGACAAGTGCTGAAACTCTTACTTCAAAATATGTCTGTTCCATGTCAGCATTCACCCACACCCCAGGCCTGTAAACCTCGAGCTAGTAAACTGAACTAACATTAGCTAACAGCAGCTACAGTTTACTTTACTGTCTACACTGTCCAGTTTCACCAAAAACATTCAAATAGTTGGTGCAGTGTGACTTAGTGCTGTGAAACATGTTGTGTTTCTGATCATACACATCGGAAACAGGTGTATGCATTGCAAAGTGGGACTCATTGTAGTTTCAACATGATTTAAAATCTGTGATTTTATGGTAGAAATGTTACACGATGTTTCTTTAACACTTAAATTCACTGAAACACACTTAAATGTCTCAGGTTCCATGTTTTCTTACAGATCATTTCCAACAGCAAAATGCAGTTTCTGCTCGCCAGTGCACAAACTTTGTCTGTTTGTTTTATTTTCAGAAATAACATGCGACAGAAAAGATTATCCCAACGCTGTCATTGATGGAACTCCCAAAGACAAATACAAAAACAAAGAAGAAGTCAAGTATAACTGTGAGGATGGTGGGCACTTTACTCTAACCTGTGAGGAAACAAAATGGGTCGGATCAGAAGAGTGTACAGGTAAAGAAACACAGAACAAAACTTCTTAACACTCAGTCAATCCAATGTCATTCAGTCAAAAGGGGGAAACTTTACTGCAGTTTGTCTGTCATCGATAACTGTGTTCATGCTGTATACCCTCCGAGCTGATGAAGTCCTTACAGCTGTCTGAGGACAGCAGAACAAGCTAAATGGTTTGGTAAAAATAGTGACACAGTAAAAGTTGAGTGGAGGTTTGAGGTTCAGGAGCATCATTCTTCTTCCAACCAGTTTTCTTGAGGACGCGTCTTATTTTTTCAGTCTACTGCTGCAGAATGTCGAACTTACACAAACTTGAAGTGTTTTTACAATTTTAGTTTACAGTCTTACATATGGACACCTGGACATGTGTATATGTTATGGTTACATTACTTACGATCAAAAACTCAAGTCAAGAACAAAAGTGTGTTGGTGCTATCTTTTGATTGACGTTATCTGAATGTAATTTTCATTGAATTTCAGGGACAGCATGTACAAAACCTTCGATTTCAAATGGATTTGTAGTTGGCCCGATAAATCAGACGGTGTACTTCACCTGTGATGATGGTTACAAGCTTTTCACCAAAGGCTGGTGGGGTGCAGCCAAGTGCAATGGCAGCGAGTGGTCTATGCTTGACCGATGCATTGGTAATTATTCTTTAATCCCTTACAGGTGTAATTGTAACCAGCATTAAGCAAACTGAGCAGACTACCAGCTGTAATGATTTATTAAATGAGGTTTTGGATTCAGTAAAGATCTTTAGGATAGAAACGCCCAGTATTTTCTGAAAGAGGGGTCAATCCCTCAAAACTAAATTTGATCTGGGTCATAGCATCATATACAATAAAAGATTTACTTCCATACTGTATAAACAATATAAAAATCTAACTGTATTTAATTGTATAAACAGCAAAAAATAAATGTGGAAAAACTCCCGTGATTGCTAATGGTGAAGTGGCTGAAGGGACTGGCCGGGTTACGTGTAACGAAGGATACCGACCTCAGGTTAACAAACTAACTTGTGATCAGGGAACTTGGACCTTTGATGGATTTACACTTACAACTATCTGCAGATGTGAGTCATCTATATTCTTATTTTATCAGCTGTAAGTATTTATACAATGGTTATGGGGTTTAATTTTAATACTGTGCACGTCTTCATCTTTTGCAGCTATTGGCAATCACTGCAGTCCCCCACCTAAAGTTGAAAACGCAGTTGTTAAGAGCGCACCTATGAAGGAATACTTCTCTGGCTCTGACGTCACTTATCAGTGTCGCGATGATTATGAACTGCACGGAGAACAGACTATAGAGTGCAAAGACGGGACATGGGGGGAGACAAATATTAACTGTACAGGTATGTACATCCAAAAGCATTTCACAAAATCGCACAGAAAGATTTAAGATTCTGTCACTTTGGCTTTGGGCCATTTTATACTGTGTACTATACTTATTCAGAAATGAGTTAAAAACCCAGTACTGATCTTGGTGTATTACCAAATCATGTGAATGAATGTAAAGTGATTTTAGCAGCAATACTGCATGGGTACCTGCATTAGAAATACCTTGACAAGTGCTGAAACTCTTACTTCAAAATATGTCTGTTCCATGTCAGCATTCACCCACACCCCAGGCCTGTAAACCTCGAGCTAGTAAACTGAACTAACATTAGCTAACAGCAGCTACAGTTTACTTTACTGTCTACACTGTCCAGTTTCACCAAAAACATTCAAATAGTTGGTGCAGTGTGACTTAGTGCTGTGAAACATGTTGTGTTTCTGATCATACACATCGGAAACAGGTGTATGCATTGCAAAGTGGGACTCATTGTAGTTTCAACATGATTTAAAATCTGTGATTTTATGGTAGAAATGTTACACGATGTTTCTTTAACACTTAAATTCACTGAAACACACTTAAATGTCTCAGGTTCCATGTTTTCTTACAGATTTCCAACAGCAAAATGCAGTTTCTGCTCGCCAGTGTACAAACTAACTTTGTTTTATTTTCAGAAATAATAACATGCAAGAGAAAAAATTATCCCAACGCTGTCATTGCTGGAACTCCCAAAGACAAATACAAAAACAAAGAAGAAGTCAAGTATAACTGTCAGGATGGTGGGCACTTTACTCTAACCTGTGGGAAAACAGGATGGGTCGGATCAGAAGAGTGTACAGGTAAAGAAACACAGGACGACAAATTCATTGTTAGCATGTTTTGCATGCATGCTGACTTCTAGATCATTCGCACACACACACGCCTGTCTGATGAATTAAAGTAATTAGCAAAAGGGTGAAACTTTACTGCAATTAACTGTTAACTGTTTTATTATTGATGCCTAAGCAGTCATTCAGGATCCCCCTTATGCTACATTGTCAAGTACTATTTAAAACATTTAACATAAAGGAAATATGGAGGCATATGGAAACATTTGGTCTGTTTTTCAGAAGTATTTAAAGTTGTGTTTTCAGAAAAATAAAAAAATAAATGCTGCTTTGTTTTTCTAAATTAATGAGGCTCTCTGCGCCCAGCACCGCCTCTCAGCTCCTCTGAGTATAAGTCCTAGAACCAGCTTCCAGCATGCTCCAGTTGGCCCACTAATTATTTTTTCAGCATTTAATTTCTAAACTGCATATGCTGATGTATGTGCACAAAATCAGCTCAGAGCAGGAGGCTGTACCCGACTTAAAAATCAGATTTTGCTGTTCAATGTTAAATGTAACATGGGAACACATTTCAATGGAAAACTGCTGCACATGATTTTATGAATTGCAGCCTATTTGAAGTGCAGACATATGATGTCTAAACATCTATATCACCCCGATCTGAGACATGTAAGACTAATTCGTCACGCAGTGTGAGTCAGAAAAGGTAAAGTGTGTAGAGCCTGCCATGATGTTCCTCCTGCTCCATTGACCGACTATATATTCAGGATCAGTCTTCTCTATTGATCATCGAATTATTGTGAGACATACTGAACACATATATTTTCTCCCACAGTGCTAACTGATGACACTGATGGCAGTGATGCTGGTCCTGTTGGACCCCCAACGAGTTTTCAATAAAAATGGCAAGAAAAGAAATACCCACAATTGCATTATTCATACTGATACAGCATCCTCTACACAATCAGTCAATTACTGTAAAAATGTGATCTGAAATTATGACGCTTTGGCATATTGAATAAAAGATCAGAAAAAATAAAAGGCTTCTTTCTTTTTTATATATTTTTATTTTATTATTATTGTGACTAAATACAGTAAATTGCTGTTTGTTTGAGCTCTTCCAACCACATGACCGATGAATTCAGAACAACACACATGCAGAAATCCCTACGAAGATTTCAAAAATATTGTGTCAGTGTTTCTCTCAGTGTATGTTTAGCTTGATGTTAGGATGTGCTAGGTTTTGTGTTTGTGTGTTTCCCTGCCCTTCGTGTTCTGTCTGTTTTTGTCTGTGCAGGCTGGGCATGGCTGACCTGACCATGTCTTCGACCACGCCCTCATCGAGCCTCACCTGCTCTGCTCTCACACCTGCATCTCATCATCTCATCAAGCTCCTGCAGTATCAAACTCCGGTTCACCCTCCCAGACTTCGCCAGTTCATCGTCCCACCGTTTGTGGTAACTATTGTTCTCGTGCCGGTTCAGAGGAAACAATCTTTGAAGATTTGTTGTTGTAGATGTTTTTGGACTCCTGCTTCTTTTTGACTGTTCATCTGTTTTTGTCTCCAGCCCTGCCACGCTCACCTGCCCTGCTAGCCACGCTCAGCCTACCCTCGTCTGCTTACCTGTCCTTGTCGTCTTGCCCCTCCGGACTCGTGTCTTGTCTGTTCGTGTTGTGTCTCGTCAATAAAAAGTCTTCAAAAACAACTCCCGTTTTGGTCTGCATTGTGGGTTCAGTGTCCTGCTTAGTGCAAGCGCTTAACAATAAATCATAAATCAATTATCAAGCACTGATTTAACAGTCTTAATATTATAATTATTATTATGTCCAGATATTTAGATCAAACACAGTTCAATCCTGGTCCTGGAAGAATACAGGTAGGCCTACATTGTATTTGTTTTATATATTATATCTTATACATAATTCAACCTGCTAATATGTAATAATATATATAAATATAATATGTGTGATAAAGTTGCCTGATGTTGACTGCTGCTACTTGGTTTGATTAATGGTTTAATAACATCTGTTGATTAGTGACAGTGGCAGATCGGGCTAATGAGCAGCTAATCACACACACACACACACACACGGCTCTGCTGACTGACCCCTGACCTCCTCCACCCTTCAGGAATCCACTCTTCCATATTTTGACTTGTAACCTGTCACAACACTTCTTTTTTCTAATGCATATTTTGCTTGTCTTCACTCCATTTATTATATGTACTATAGAAAACTGTGGGTGTCGCTTTGAGGCAACAAACCAAGGTCTGGTCCAAAATTAAAATCCACGCCATTGTTCTACATTCAGGGACAGTTTTCAGTTGGGTACTGCATTTGATACTGTAGACTGAAAAGCATAAAGTGGTGTTGTGTTGGTTAATTTCATTCAGTCTATCTTACCTTCATGATATAAACGTAGCTAAGCAAATACTACAGCTCACCATGTTTTGAAGCCACATTACTCATTTGATGTCTTTTTAAGTATGAATCATTGTACTGCACATAAACAGCTCACCTAGCACTCGGTCCCATTGCTTCATTGACCTTTTCATCCACTTTCAACAGAGTTTGTACTTTAGTACCGACTTGTTAACGGTGTGGCAATCAATACTGGACAGAAACTGTTTAATCATCAGCAGATACAAACAGATAGACAGAAAGTCAGCTTTGGATTTTTGCAATGTTGGCTCAAGATTGTCATAAACAAGTCTGGAAGTGCAGTTAAATGACATATGTTCTGTTGTGTATTAGACATTATTTGTTATATTTTAGTATGTTTTTATTTAAACTTCCCTCAGTTATCCTGTCAGCTCCGTGGTATAAATCAGTGAATGCAGGACCAGAGAGATGTTATTGCTCTGAAGAAACGTATGTGATTCCTCATGAGAACAGTGCATGCTGTGTGTGTTCTCAATTTTCATGTCGTGTTCAGCCTTATGCAATCTCACTGGGCAGTCCCTGTCCTGACCCTTAGTGCCCCCCGAGGACTGCAGCTGGGTACAAACACACAGGAATTGCACTGGAAAAAATAGTTTGCCAAAGGAGTTTGCCTGAGTTAGACTGTTGCATGTCACTGCACAACTACTTTCTGAAATGCGGTCATCTTTAATCCTTTTTTTTCTCCAGCTCTGGACGGTGCAAGTTTCTTTATCACAGAATGGTAAGACAGACTTTTTTAAATACTCACTTCCTGAAAGCTAAAGGGAGAAGGTCACACATTCAAAGATGTGCATGTTACTTTTTGTAAAAGCTGTTTATTAAGCAGCATTAATGTGCACGTGTGGGTTGTTTAGCATGAAGTATGTACAGTACAGTCTCTTCTTCACATGCTTTGATCCAACACTAAAAGAGTCTGGAGCACACAACTCTTGTGAAGACGTGTCTAATTTCCTCTTTTCTCCCATGTTGCTGTTTGTTAGTACCTTGTTCGGGGCTCCCAGAAGTTCCTAACGCCTACCAGTCAGAAGCATCCAAAAAAACAGAATACTTTGGAGGAGATGTGATATATTTCCCTTGTCAAACTGGTTATATATCAGGCCCAACCATCAGATACATATGTTCAGAAGGTAGCTGGCTTCAGCTCCTCAAGGGAAAGTGCTACTGTGAGTTGAATGGCTTCATTTTCTACGATTTATTTTGTGTAATCTCACATTTTACTGACACAACTGTAATTGTATCATCAATGTGTGACGAATTACCAAGCTGAATAACCAGATTATGGTACTGAGAGAGAACACGTAACCAGATCACCATCGGCCTCACTGTCACTGACGTTTGATTTGTTTTTTTGTTTCTTTCTTTCTTTTAGTGAAGCCATGTGAACTTCCTGATGATACTCCCAACGGCTACTATCAAATAATCCACGGTGAAGACTTTGTTTTTGGAACAACTATCAGATACTTTTGTAACGAAGGGTACGTGAATCTGATTTAAGACTAAAAATAAAAACACAGCCTTTGTAAGAAGTATACAGACGCTTACATACAGGACATTTTATGTGTTCATTCATGTATGTCTGTATTATAATTTATTGTCAATCACCTGGTGTTCACTGCAGGTATCACATGGTCAGTAAGGAAGACACCAGGACTTGTATGCTGGACAAATGGACCAATCACGTGCCAATATGTGATCGTAAGTCTTACAGAACTTGTAATTGTTGTTATTATTATAAAGTTGCATTGGAAACTTTTATTTGTTAATGCACAGAAGAAAAAGAACATGCAATGCTACTTTACAATATTGACAGAAAAGATTTAAGCATGTTAATCTTTGATGACATGGCAGAGTAAATATCTTATATATTATTCTTTTAACTTAAATCAATTCACTTTTATTTTTCTGTGTTCTAGTTTGTTAGTTTGGATCAGCAACTATAGCGCTGTATTTAGTTCACGTCTTTTTGAATTTGGAGGATTGGTACCACAATTATGGACAAAACATTCTTTCTCAGAACCGAAGCAGAAATAATTCAGCGATGGCCATAACATGAACCGCTGGGGTTGTTATATCATCTAGAGGAGTCTCTCCCACTGTGGAACTCAATGGGGAGGCTCCCTCTGAAACCTTTGGTGGATATATTAAGTTTATTTTTACAACAAATTCTTGCCTTTTTTCATTGACTGACCTGACTGTTGTGTTTACACAGCTTTGACCTGTGAGCCCCCGCCTGCAGATGAATGGCTCACTGTAAAAGGTGTACCAGAAAACGGAGAACCCATACTTCCTGATCGCTTCCTCACATTCGCGTGTGATGTTCCTGGCAAATATCTGAATGGCAGTTCAATGCTGATATGTGGTAAAGATGGGAACTGGGATAATCCATTCCCCTCTTGTGAAGGTAAAAAATATATATTCCTCACAGCAGTAGTATGTGCATGTAAAAAATAATCAAAATGACTGCGGGATCCCAACCCCAGTCCATTAAACCTCAAAGTTTTTCATTTGATTATATCTGTTTTATTCATTCCAGACATCACTTGCAAAGTTGACGCGATGCATCGCTATCTCATTGTAACTGGACTACAACCAGGAGATCAAACAGTAAAGACTGGGCATAAATTGCAGTTTGAATGCAGTAATAATCTTGCACTGGACGGAGCTGGGGAAATTGGCTGCTTAGAAACTGGGAAGTGGAATGCACCCTTTCCAACCTGTACCGGTATGTTCACTTTCATTGGAGGTTAATCCAATGTACAATTAATCTACCCATCCTTGTAGGCACACTAAAATATAAATGACAAAGTAGATGGACAGAAAGTAATCAGAAGTTATGGTAAAGCTGAGGGGAACTGATGATGATGCCCTGTGGGTTCATCTCAAGGTCTTAAGTTTTATATGCCACAGTTTGTTATGTGTAAACCTCCTGATAAAACAGATTCTCTTCTTTAAAACAGAAAACTGCAGAGTCAGAGATGTACCAAGCAATGTGTACACCATCCCACGTTCACCGGGTCAGCAACTGAGAAAAGGACAAAAGTTAAAGTTTGGTTGCCGCAACTCTCGACACTTTCTTCAAGGGAATGCAGAGGTTGAATGTTTACCAAACGGACAATGGAGTAGTCCCTTTCCAACGTGTGGAGGTAAATCAATTGTGTCCCCTAACCTAAGGAAATGATTTTTCACTGAGATCTACCCTGAGAGCTATGTGCATCTAGTGCAATGACAGTGTACATACAGCGTGTACACTTTTACTCATTTGTGCTTGCTTCAAGTGCAGTTACTATGTAACTGCTGATCACAGTCTGTCAGCATTTGTCACAGCTGCTCAACAATGAGGTACAAACTTTCTCTGTCATCTTTTAGATCCTGCGGGCTGTACGAACCCACCAGCACTTGAAGATGGAGACACTGTGAGCAGTCTTAAATATCAGTACAGGCATGGTGAAAGTGTTCGATACACCTGTCAGAATTTGTACACCATGCAGGGGGGTCCTCACAGAACCTGCAGCAATGGTCAATGGACTGGAGAGATACAATGCCTCAGTAAGCTACAATTCCATTTTATTGTCTTTTATGTTTGTTTATAAAAGGTGTAAAATTCAGGTCATGGTCAGAACTATGCTGAGTATTTTACCAGTAATTCACTGATTACATTTGTTGAGACATTTTTCATGCACTAAATGCTGTATAACAAATATAATGTTGTGTTTTCTCTTGCAGAACCCTGCACTGTGAATAAAGAACTCATGGACAGTCACAATCTTATCTTCAGATTCACAGGAAGGCAGAAGCTATATGCACCACATAATGATGAAATGGAGTTCATGTGTATCAGAGGAACACGTCACGATGGTGTAGTGGCCATGCGGCAGAGATGTGTTGATGGTGTGATGACACTGCCCACTTGCCATTAAAGGTTTTTAGTCAACTGGACATGATAAACATGAGCTGGCTGGGCAAACGGGGAAATTATAAGTAAAACATTTCAACAGTTACACTGATCCAGTGGATATACTTCAGTGCTCTATTAATAAAACACTTTATTTTCACATCAGCTGCAAAATCATCTACATGTCCAGTCTCAGTCGAGCCAAAGTATGCCCAGCCAAATTATTATTTCTTAGCTTCTTACTTAGACGCTTCCCAACGTCACCACATACAGTATATAAAAATCAGAATGCCACCTAAACCCAGGTTGTGTCACGCACATGGCTGCTGGCTGTATCAGCATTAGCAAGAACTGGCATTGTGGTACCTGACTGAGATTTATTCTGCTGCAGTTTAACAAGATATGCAGGGCCGACAAACTCACGTTGATCATAACAGCAGGGATGTGCCTGTATACTGACTGTCTACTAGACAGGAAGAATAAGAAGAGTTAAGTAAGCATTTTTTTCTTCTTATACAGCCTCCTAATAATTAATGCATGTTGAAGGAACATGTCTGCTAGTGCAAAGCTATGGCTACCAGATGCATATTGACAACAATGGTCACCCAAATGGCATGGAGCCATCCAGTAACACATCAGGCTTTAGGTATACTTGACTGTGGTGACAAAATGTATCCATTACACACTTTAACCGGACTGTGTTTTGTTATACTCTCTGTATTTTCTTACTACAGTTTGCAACTTTTCTGTCTCTCAGCAGTAACTTGCTACAAACTATGTACGTGGGGTTCTTGTGATAGCCTCAAGGCTAAAAAACAACTGAACTTTAGTTTCTTGTAACCAACTTGATGGTTTCCAGTCACGTCAGATGCAGGGCAGGAACCGTACACAAGCATACATGAACCACTTTGTGTCTGCACGATGACCTCTGACCTTCAGGTGTGAAATACTTTGTAATGATGATCCTAACCTCATTTTATTCTTACTCTGTTGAATGATGAATGATACATTAATAAAACAAAGACAATATCTAAGTAACTTTGTGCATTTGTTTATCTATTACTGGAACTTCCTCCATATTGACAATTTATTGTTCATTTTGGTCTTTTCATTGGTTAGTAAACAGTAAAAGAAATATAGAAAATTACCAGACTACTCGTTTAGTTTTTGGAAATGTCAACACTGATATTAAGCAGCATACGTTTCTTTTTAAAAAAAAATATATATATATATTAAACCAAAAACACAAACACAATTCAGTGGTCTGAACTATAGAGGACAGGAAGTGCAGTGTCCAGTATGAAGTATCAGCCAGTATCCTGTCCTCTGCTTCGTACACCCAACCATCCACCCTGACCTCTTCTGATGGACTTCAATGCAGAACATCTCACTTCCTGAACTGGACATTGCTGCTAAACATAATCTGGTCACCAATCGTAGCAAGCTCAGAGTGTTTTAATAAAGTTTATCTCTAATAGAGACCATAAATTAATTGAAACACATTTTAAATGATTGGCCAACAACATGTTGCTCCACAGGATTGATAGAATACCGAACAAATATGAGAGGATGCCGTATGTGACCACTTCGGGAAATTACTAGTGTTGGAGGGTAAAGGGCATGCTGGTGTGTTGCAATGCACCGTGCTTTGTATAATTACACTGGCAGCCCGTGTTGGGGACCAAAAAACTAATTCTGACCAGAAAGTACCGTCTGTCAAAGGAGCATGCGAATGTCCGGAGTCCTTCTGTTTCTCCTTCTGTGGGGGAATGTAGGAGTTTCTTTCTCACTGAATAGTAAGTGATGTCTTTAAATTACTGAACGCTTTTTGGAGATTCAGTGTTTAGGTTTTGTAGATAAGACTCATAGAAGAACAAATCAGTAGCCTTTGACAGCATCCTGCATTCTTCTCTCGATTATCTTTTTTTGAGACTCGTGTTTGTTTCGTTCTTTTGGACAGCTGATAAATAGATAAATGTACTTTTTAGAATTATTTTGGGAGTTTAACATCCTTTTAATTCTATATTTGTGTTCTGTGCCCACCTTTTCCCCACTGTACATGTGAGACAGGAGGCTTTTTTTCATGTTGCCATGTTTTAGTGTGCTCCAAACTCCCAGAATGTTCCTCAGAGTTGTGTTTTTTAACGCATTGTTGAACTACATTGTTGCAGGACCTGTAACTGGTCCTTAATCTGAAAACATCTCTGATCTGACAGCTTACTGTCCAACTATCTGTGCTGCTGGGCTGGGTAAAATCTGCAGAGCAGAACATACCCAAAGTTGACATGTAGAAGTTATGTACTGTGTTGTATCATGTCATGTTGCTTATAGCCAAGCACACAACTGATGGGACAATTTGTGTAATCTCCTCTTTTTTTTATGTTGATGTGTTAGCATGTTCAACACTCCCTGATGTTCCTCACGCCTTTGTGTCAGACGAGACCAAAAGAGATGGGTACCAAGCAGGAGATGTGATAGATTTCACTTGTCACCGTGGTTATACATCGAGTCAAACCTCCAAATATGTATGCACAGAAGTGGGATGGGTGGCAATCCGTCGGGGAAAGTGCTACTGTAAGTTGGTTTTCTGTTTCAGCACTGACTCGATGAAAATTCACAGAAACCTACTCTGTGTTTGCAAATATATCAAGTAGTGAAAAAGAGAACTGGAGTGAAAAATACTAAACAAACGCTCTGACATTTTTACCCACAGTTCTGCTTATTTTGTGCTTTTGTTGCTGGGTCTGTCGACTAATTCTGTCAGCTGTTATATAGTTGAGTTACATTGTTTCAGGACTGTAAGATGATACATGCTCTTCATCTAAATACATCTCAGATGTGATAGCTTCCCCTCCGACTCTCAGTGCTGCTGGACTCATTAAAAGAGTTATAACAATCAGCATGAGCATACAAAATACCACCGACATTTTTTAAAAGACTTTTTTGGCCTTTTCAAGCTTTATTTTCGACAGAGACAGCTGAAGAGTGACAGAAATGTAGAGAGAGAGAGAGAGATGGGGAACGACACCCCACCATCTACATTTTTTATTGATGTGTGTACGCCAACTCCCACCCCTAAATTAACCTACCATAACATTAAATTTAAAAGCTGAGCCTCAATTTAACACTGAGTCCTTTTTATTCACCAGTTGTAGCTACAACTTTTTACAAATAACCAGATTTTCTGCGTGCACGTCAGACGCACATGTATCATGAAGGTAGATGAGATATCAAATAATTCATAACTGATGTGTCATTCCACAGACTGTAATCTTCTCTTCTTCTTTTCTGTTGATATGTTGTTTGTTAGCATGTTTACCCCTGCCAGATCACGCCTTTGTGTCAGACGAGTCCAAAAAAGATGGCTACCAAGACGGAGATGTGATAGATTTCACTTGTAAACCTGGTTATACGTCGAGACAAACCTCCAGATATGTATGCGCAGGAGGGGGATGGGTGGCAGTTCGTCGGGAAAAGTGCTCCCGTAAGTTGATGTAGGCTCTCTGTTCATTTTCACCACTGACTGAAGGACTTCTGTTGTTGTTTGGCATGTAGCAGGACTTCAGTAATCCACTTTTACTCTTGTGGGTTAATTGGAATTTGAAAAGTTTGATCGCCATGTTCATCAGTAAATATGATCCGTTGTAATTGTTAAACATGAGCCTCGGTTGTTTTAGGAAAACAGCTGCAACAGTTGAAATCTTGGCACATTTCCAGCACAGCTCAGGTCTGAACTGAACTTTGAAGTTTGTTTAATCCTCTGTTTAAACAGGTAACATCACTGAGATTAAAATCTCCTCACTCACAAACATGCAGTATCTACACTACTACTAAAGCAGCTTTGACACGTGTTCCATGCACTGTATGTTCATATGTGTACTCTCTGTGTAGTATTTTGAAACATTTCTGCAAGAGAGACCCGTGTTTGGATGCCTAAAAGCCATCACTTCAACAGATGAAGCAAATACTGAGAGGTGTATTAAACCTGCTGCATCATGTTGCTGAGCACACAACTGTTTCTTCCAAGCAACACACAGATGATATATTGCTTTGTATGCTTTTTCCTATCATGTTACCCTACTGAACCCTGAAATGTGTGTTACTAAATCAAAATGTTGCCTTGTCCAACTTCTCCTTTCCGTTCAGTGACGTGACTGACTGTTTCTGTTTAGCGTCGACTTCAAGCTGTGCCCCCCCGCCTGCGGGAACCTTCATAGTGAAAGGTTTACCACAAAATGGCGAACCTATAGGTCCTGAACACATAATCACAGTCAGCTGTGAGGATCCAGGGAAACATCTGAATGGCAGTTCAGTGCTGATATGTGGTGAAGACGGACAGTGGAATACTCCATTCCCTTCTTGCATTGGTAAAAATCATCATGACTGCATAAAGAATATTTTTATTGTAGAGAATGTGAGAAATGCAACTGCTGTGGAGCCGTTTCTATGGAAACTATTGTAAGATGTGAACACAGCACTGACTTATCATGTTTCTCACTGATTACCATGTTTTAAATTGATTTATTTATGAAGGTAGCAGAGCAACATTCATTTGGAGTTATGTTTCTGGTCACATAAAAGTTCTTTATCCATTCTCTTTTTAACTCTGTTTTGGTCCCCACCAACTCATGACAAGCTGCTAAATGCCTTTTTGTTTTGGTTTTGTTCCCCTCTTGTAATGGTAAAAAGTACAGTAATTCACACTTCAAAAAGTAATCAACTTATGGTAATCAAAATAGGCCCATCTAATCTTACTGTGCCCATTTTGTTTTTAAACCTCCTGATAAAACAGATTCTCTTCTTTAAAACAGAAAACTGCAAAGTCAGAGATGTACCAAGCAATGTGTACACCATCCCACGTTCACCAGGTCAGCAACTGAGAAAAGGACAAAAGTTAAAGTTTGGTTGCTTCAACTCTCGACACTTTCTTCGAGGGAATGCAGAGGTTGAATGTTTACCAGACGGACAATGGAGTAGTCCCTTTCCAACGTGTGGAGGTAAATCAATTGTGTCCCCTAACCTAAGGAAATGATTTTTCACTGAGATCTACCCTGAGAGCTATGTGCATCTAGTGCAATGACAGTGTACATACAGCGTGTACACTTTTACTCATTTGTGCTTGCTTCAAGTGCAGTTACTATGTAACTGCTGATCACAGTCTGTCAGCATTTGTCACAGCTGCTCAACAATGAGGTACAAACTTTCTCTGTCATCTTTTAGATCCTGCGGGCTGTACGAACCCACCAGCACTTGAAGATGGAGACACTGTGAGCAGTCTTAAATATCAGTACAGGCATGGTGAAAGTGTTCGATACACCTGTCAGAATTTGTACACCATGCAGGGGGGTCCTCACAGAACCTGCAGCAATGGTCAATGGACTGGAGAGATACAATGCCTCAGTAAGCTACAATTCCATTTTATTGTCTTTTATGTTTGTTTATAAAAGGTGTAAAATTCAGGTCATGGTCAGAACTATGCTGAGTATTTCACCAGTAATTCACTGATTACATTTGTTGAGACATTTTTCATGTACTAAATGCTGTATAACAAATATAATGTCGTGTTTTCTCTTGCAGAACCCTGCACTGTGAATAAAGAACTCATGGACAGACACAATATAATCTTCAGATTCACAGATAGGCAGAAGCTGTATTTACCACATAATGATGAAATGGAGTTCATGTGTAGCAGAGGAACACGTCACGATGGTGTAGTGGCCATGCGGCAGAGATGTGCTGATGGTGTGATGACACTGCCCACTTGCCATTAAAGGTTTTCACTCAACTGGACATTGTAAAAACATTTCAACAGTTATACTGATCCAGTGGATATACTTCAGTATTTTGTTTGGAAACTAATAAAACATACAGTACCAGTCAAAGGTTGAGTTCTTGTGCATTGATTTTGTTTGTTTTATCATTTTCTGCACTGTTGATTAACACTAAAATGATGGGTTATGAACCTTATGATAAAATTATGTGGCAAACACACAAACATGTAAACAAAGTAAAACATTTATATTTTGCATTCAGCTTTATGAGCTCATCAACTGGAAGGCCACAGCGCTGCAGGTTTTTCCATTCATTTAAATGGGGAGCGCAGGGGGTGCCCCAAAGAAAATGCAGACTCTCCATTCACAATGTCACACTTCAAACTGAGCGCTATCCAGGTGGAGTTCATGAAGAAACAATGATTCTCTACATGTTGTGTTCTGGCTTGGTTTATTTCAAGTACTAGCTTCTCTGTATATCGAGACGATTCTGAGATTTAGCAGGCACTTTTCTTCATGGCCTTTCGATTGCGATGCTGCAGGAGGTGACAACGACCTTGTAGATACTTAACTTAACAGTCTCCAACTTACTGGATGAGCCTTCAGATCTTGTGTTGGTTAGATTCCTGCAGAAGGATGATACAGACCACCGGTTTTTATCAAGAAAGAAAGTGATCATTCCCACATCTGTCTTTCCCTTACCACTGCCATATGAGGATCAGCACACCGTTAAACCCGCTGGGGAAACGGTTTAACGGCCCAGTTATTGTTCGAGTCTGAGGAAAACTGATCAGACGGATGCCAGGTAAGAGGTTCGTGTCTGGGCATAGATAATACAGCTTGTTTGAGACATTATAAGTTTGTGTTATACTGTCGTGTTCTGGTTTACGTCATCACTGCTCATATTAACTAATATGTTTGTTTTGCTAATAGATGCCAGATTCCCAACTGATGCATGAGATGTACTTGTAATGATGATCATGATGATATTCATGATGAAAATAATGAATCCATGACACAAAGCCCAGATTCAGACTCTGACTCTTAAGGTCAGGAATACCAAAGGAAGACCCACTGGCACATCAGTGTGTGGGTGTTTGCATGTTGTGGTGACCCCGCCCTCTTGCCAGTAAAAGCTTTTATTAACTGGAAATGACTGATAAGCTGGATGAACAAACAAGTAAATGATTAAGCAGAGAAAAGAGGACGACAAGTACACCATGCATCAGTCATCTGTCCGTGCATTGATCTGTAACAAACTTAATCGAACCTACAGTAAATTAACATTTGTTGTTTATCTAAGAACAGTCTTCTTCTTTATGACCTTTGTTGCTGCACTGCTTCGATCCTTCTTACATTACATTAATATGTAGCCTGCATCTGCTGCATACTGCTACAAATGTTCAGAAACTCTAAAACTCATGAAAGGTTGAAAGCTGGTCATGCCCAAAAAGAATACAGCAAAATGAATCCTCTGTCTTAAAAGTTGATCTTCGGTTGTAGGTTGAGGAGACCACAGACAATGTCAGCATGCGGCAGGTAAAATAAATATTGAACATGTCATCGTTTTTCTGATTAAACATATTTTTAATGGTGCCAGTGAGATGAAACTTTCATCAGGTGTTGATAAAAATCAAAGTAATCCAAAAAACCAAAACAAGTATTGAACATGAAGAAAGAAAGGGAGGTGGCACCAGCTGAAGTCCATCAGTGATCAGAAAGTGATCCTGCCCCTTGTCAGTGCAAATGAATATCAGCTGGTTCAGTCCAAACTGATGACCTATAAAAAGGTGCCACACAAGGAACATCACAACATGGGTAAAAGCAAAGATCTCTCTCAAGACCGTCGCAAAACAAACTGATGGAATTGGTTACAGGATTTCTAAACTTCTGAATGTTCCAGTGAACACTGTTGGGGCCATAATCCAGAAGTGGAAAGAACATCATCTGACCATAAACTGGCCACGACCAGGTGCTCCTCACAAGATTTCTAACAAAGAGTGAAAATCAGATCAGAAGAGTTGTCCAAGAGGCAAGGACCATTTGTGGAGAGCTTCAGAAAGAGCTGGAATTAGCATGTACAATTGTTTCAAAGAAAACAATAAGTAATGCACTCGACCATCATGGCCTGTATGCACGCTCACCACGCAAGACTCCATTGCTGAAGATGTTAAAGCTCGTTTAAAGTTTGCTGCACAT
Organism: Nibea coibor; assembly: GCA_023373845.1. Classification (NCBI taxonomy): domain Eukaryota; kingdom Metazoa; phylum Chordata; class Actinopteri; family Sciaenidae; genus Nibea; species Nibea coibor. The sequence continues at coordinate 24,755,171 of CM041718.1, read as the reverse complement.
TTGGACAAATACACACCATGATTAGAGGTCAAAATGAACTGCACATCACCCCCCATACAAACAGTGAAGTTTGGAGGTGGGAACATCATGGCGTGGAGCTGAACATGGAACGAGGGTGAAAGACAATGATACAAGGAATAATCGGTGACCCAAAATCTAACAGGGCAGAGTCTGAAATGTAACAACTTTATTAACTGGTTTTGTTAGGCTGGGACTTAGAGCTGAATACATTTAAAGGGTAATTCAAGTTTGACTGGAGTTTATATTCTTTAATAACAGTCTGGGCCAAAAACACACAGTCTACATTACCATCCCTCGAGCCTTATCATGTAGTGGATTGGACGAAGTACAGGGCTGCCAGGGGGAGCTCGGCTCTCCTTGATAAGACATGCTCTCCACTGGAAACATCAGTTCTCTGTAAAATATTGACATTTCCGTCAATTGTCTAAGCCATTTAAGGGAATACTCAGTGTTTGGTCAGAGAGTTTTAGGAGAGTCGCTGAAGCTGATTACACATTTTCTGTATAACTATAAAGAGCCACAGATTGACTCAGGTACTGATTCTGTTTCAGGGTGTATCTCCTGACTGGACCATCATGATGAGATTCTCTCTACTGGTTTGCCTTTTTGTGCTGTGGCTGAACATGGACGTTTCATTGTCGCAGAACGGTAAGAATGTTCAGCAATGTGTCAGATTTCAGTTCTGTGTTTCTCATCGTTACAGTTACACTGACGTTGATGTAGCTGAAGATGGACACAGAAGAACATCCATTCTATGAGCTTTTTAATAAATCACTGAAACCTTAAAGAGCTGGTTCACGATGTAGATTGAGCTAAAGGGAGATCACACCGTTTCTGCCTCTGATTAATGGTGGTTTGATCAACATCTATTGGGTTTGTTTTCATTGCATAGAAATGTATATTTTTGCAACTTAGAGCCCAACATTCAGTGTGTAGTACCATGATTACTATACTTCTGATCAAAAACTAGCAAGTTGACAACTTTACTAACTTTCAAACAGCCAGCTAATATTACTTACTAGTCCAACAGTTAATGTAACTGCTGAGCCGAGTCAAAGATCTTAGCTTGAACATAAACTGTCTCTGTCACTGCACATTTTCTTTTAGATCCTTTGGGCTGCGGGAAACCTCCACCACTCGCAAATGGAGACACTGTGGAGTCTCTTCGATTCACGTACAGTCATGGTGAAATGGTTAAATACACCTGTCAGGGTCTTTACACCATTGAGGGGGAGCTTTACAAAACCTGCGAGAATGGTGAATGGACTGGAGAGATGAGATGCCTGAGTAAGCTGTTTCAATATATGTTAAATTAAAAACACAGTATATCTGATTCACATAGTTATACATGGAGTAATCTGTCCTGATTCCTGACTAATAAAATGTTGTTTTCCCCTGCAGAGCCCTGCGTTGTGAGTAAAGAAATGATGGACGGACATAATATTGTCTTCAGATTCACACAAAGGCAGAAGCTGTATTTACGCCATAATGATGACGTCCAGTTCAGGTGTAAGGGACAAACAAGACATGACCTCGTATTGAGCATGCGTCAGAGATGTGCTGATGGTGTGATGCAACTGCCTGATTGCTATTAAAGGTTTTTAGTCAATTGGATGATAAACATGAGCAGGCTGGACAAACATGGAAATTAGGGGTCTTCAACCAAGGACCCCTTGGACAAGAGACGCAACAGGGACCCCCACATGAAATTAATATATTAAAATGTCATATTTTAAGCTTGGCCTAAAGCAACTTTTATATTTTTACTTGATTTAACTTTAATTTCACCTCATTAACCTATTTATGTACTGCATGGTTATCTTATGTGTTTGTGATTGATTTAAAAAGTTAAATAATTAATTATTGGTTATTAAATGCTAAGAGCTGTTTGTCTTTGGACGTGTCCACTGATTCATCTGACTGGAGTGCAAATGTGTCTGCTGTTTTGTAGTTTCTCAATAATCTTCATCTTCACATTCAACATCATTTTGGTGAAAATGGCAATTAATGTGACAAGAATTGGCAGATCTCCTGCAGTACCTCCGAGGACCTCGTAGGGGTCACAGACCCCTGGTTGAAGACCTCTGATGTAAACGATTAACCAAAGTAAAACAGTTGTGTATTGATCCAGTGTCTATACTTTAGAGCTCTGTTTGGAAATCCTAATAAAACATATGGTCAAAAGTCTGGACATACTTTCTTATTCAATAGTTTTTGTTTTAATTTTTTAATTTTCTTCTTTTCAGCCTGCCTGTGTAAATGTAGTTATAGTGACACACACACGGTTTCTGAGAAAATGAAAAAGATATGAAACTATCCCGTGTTTAAGAAACAGATCCATTTTAATATATACATGAAAACATGGAAATGTGTCAGTAAAAAAACTTTAAACAATACATAAAACAATATTTTCTGGAGGGAGGAAAAAAAATGAGATGACAAATCACGATTTAAAAGTTTGTCTATTTACAACACAATGGAGAGTGTGTTTGCCACCATTTCAATGGCCCTGAGAGGGTCCACAATATCTTTTAGCTTGTCCTTTCTGAGAACCCAATCCGGTGCGAACCTGAAGAACAAAAACAAGATGTTAATGAAAAAAACTGCAAACACAGTGTACGAGTATACAGTACATGCAGTACTGCGAATATACGCATACATACTTTGGCGCAGGGCGGGATTTACGGGGCGTTGCCTGAATGAAGAAGCTCCCGTTGATTGACGCGTTCATCTTCTGTTTGATGACGGTTCGTTCTGCGTCCATCTTGTGTTTGCGGGCGGTGAGGCGGTAAATACTTCGTATCCTATCCAAGACCTTGGGCAGCTTCATAACCTCCTGAAGAAAATAAGAAGATGTTTGAACTACGTTCACAAAACTACAATCGCCACGTTTCTGCCCGTTGAAACTAGAACAGGACATTTAACGACACATTCTGAAAGGGTGTACGTTACGGACCACAGCGCGGTGCTTGTCTTGCAGGAGGAGAGCGAGAAGGAAGCAAGCCTTAGTGAAGATGCTGCCACCCTTTTCTGCCACTTTATCCCCAGCCTTCTCCCGGTATCGCTGCAGCAGGTCCAGCAGCGTTTCCACAGAGTTTTCCACCGAATACACCGCATCGATGGTCTTGTGGTACTGAGGAAGAAACCAAGAGGACGTGAGCAGACAAGGAACGACATACAGGCAACATAAAGAGCTTGGGGATGAGAGTTTTGTACAGTTTAGCTGTGGACGGATCATTCATTATTATTATTATTATTCATGGATGGATGACCATGTAATTTTGTTCATGACTTTATTATCACTTTATCATGTCAACCCTGAATGACTGCAAGGCCTTCACACCAGTGTCTTCTACTGGCACTGTGCTCATGCTGTCTGCAAGAAGACTTAAAACTAGAGCGACTGAGACCGTAAACCTGCGAGGAAACTTTTCACTGAGGTCATAAATCAAGAGAGAAGAACAGAATTTTCCCATTTAAACTCAATATCAGACCTTAACCCTTATTTTTGCAGCCTATGGGGCTGCCCCCTGCTGACCATTAGAAAGAATGCAGATTGTGGCAGTATGTGAGTCTACAATAATAATTACTAAAATAATAAAGTTTTCCTCCACTCGGTTTCAAGTCATTTTAGAATAGAAATTATAGAAAAAAAAAATACTTTAAATGTGAATAATCTGATGTTTGATTTAGCCAATCATTTTGAACCTCATATTTGACTATAGACTTTGCAGGATGTTCCATTAAATTGTGGAAACAGAAACCACTAAACTAAAAACACAGAATCAAACTCTGACTCTGTCTGACCGTTTTTGCAGAACTGAAACCGGACATCAACAAAGTCTTGGAAGTGAGAGATGTGAGACCTCCATGACCTCTGTCCATTTTCAGCTAAACCCTGAACTTATAAAACTGATTCATATGCAATGGCAACAGTACAGAAAAAAAAGAGCAGGTCTGCGTTTGTACCTTAGAGAGGTTGAGGAGGATCTGGATGGAGAAGGTGATGACGTCCATGCAGGGGACGCTCCTGTTGCAGCAGCGGATGAGCGTGAAGATGACATTGGTGGCTCCGCTCTCTACCAGCCGCTCACAGCACTCAGGGGACAACCTGGTGGCGGTCTCTGTGCATGCAGACACACACGCACACAGAGATGTTTTTTTCATTAGTGCATCACAAGTGTGTTAGCTGAAGACCTGATTTTGTCCATGAGGAACACACACTTCACACGCATTGGATTTAAATTTAAAATCCATTCATCTTATGCAATGAACTCAGTCTCATATTGACAACACAAGCACTTTCGCTGTTGCAAAACAACCAAAAACAGAAGAGAAACTTCTTCCTCCAACACTTCTGAAAAGAAGTTCCTGTTCCTGTCTTATAGATTTAGCTTTATTGCAAAATCAGACTTTCAGTAAGAACATCTGAGGACAAGACTGTCCCAAATTAGTACAAACTGTTTTAATGTTGGTGCTAATCTTTGATATCCAAATCCTGGCCTAGTGTTTGTCTAGACCGATATTCAGAATATAGAAATATTTGGGTTAAGCAGCATTTTCAAATCAAACCTGGGAGCAGGTGACTGCACATCAAGTGCAGTTGTTTATAACAATGATTTAATGCAATGTTCTCAATCATTTAATGTGTACGACAAATACTGTGCACTAGATCAGGAATACTGTATCATGAAGACTTCATCGACATTGTAAATTGCAGAAATTAGTGTGGAGGAAAAAGAACAATCTTCTCTTCATCAACAACAAAAGTTACTTTTCCACTAAAGCTGCTTCGTGCAGCAGGAAGCTCCACAGTGGTTTCAGACAAACAGTGAAGCCTTACCCAGATTTTTCAGGGCCTCTAGAATGTAGGAGAAGTGTTTGTATCGGAGAAGGTAATCGAGGGCGCACGACGTCTTGTTGCACAGTTTGTCCTCCTCGCGGACGCCGGCTGAGATTTTGCGTAACTGGTGTCTCAACTTCACCACCTTGGGATTGTCGTTCAGTCGGCGGGAGCGGTGTCCTCTCCACAGAGCCTGAAGGGAAAGCAGGAGCGACAAAGAAACATTAGTTTCTCCTGTTCATACAGGCACTTCAGTATTCACACATTCCTGAACCACATTCATCACTGACTGCTGTACCTGAGCTTTGACAATGCCCTGTTCAACCCTCTTCTGGCGCCGGAGGAGAAGGAATTTCTGGACGGCGCCTTGGATGACTGACGCAGCCTGGTGGCGACGAGCTAACCAGCGCCTGACCGCTCTCTGGGCTGTAACCACCTTCCTCCTATCCTCCAGATACCGTCTCCTCTGATGCCTCGCTCTCACCCATCGCTAGATGAGAGAAAGAAATGTTGTGCTCTTCACTGATTGATTCAATGAGAATAATCAGATTACCCGTGAAAAATGGCACTGTAGGCTCTTTACCTGTATGGTGATGACGGAATGGATTTGTCTTTTGGCCGACTCCAGAGCCCAGTGCGCTCTCAGAGTTCGTTGAATCTTTATGGCACTGAGATGGTGGAAGACCGCCGATGTAAAACGTAGCCTCCTCTCAGCCTTGGCTTCTTCGAGTACCTGATGAACATTGACATTCAAAAGTATTATGAAGTTTTGTTTACGCCTTTTGTTCTGTTCTCTACAGATCACTGATATGTTCAGTTTATTTCCAGACTTTGTTGATGGATCAACTGTTTTAAGCAATTCTCTTCAAGATGAATGAACATGAACAAAAAGCTCATTACCTGCTGTCTTGCAATCCAGGCTCTGCAGTGTGTTTGAAGCGTGACAGCAGCTCTCCTCATTCGGGTGAAGTTGCTCCTCTCCAGCTTGCCGAGCTGCATGGCCCGGACCCTCTGCTGAAGTTTCAGAGCTGCCTCCCTCTTCTTCAAGAAGACGCGCCTCTGCACCAAGCATCTCCAGCGTGACTGGATCACGACGGCAGCTCGGCTTTGTCTGCTAATGTCCCTTCTGGCACGCCAGCCTCTAAACGCTGCCTGGAGGATGATGGTGGATCGTTTCATTTTCAGGAACCTTTCTTTGTCTCTCCTTTGAACGACAGAGGCCCGATAGTATCTCTGGATGATGACGGCAGACAGGCGCATGGCCTGGAATTTGACTTCCTCTCTGTGTTTTCTGAACACGGACTGTATAACAGTGGCAGCCTGATGGCGAAGAGCGACCTCCTTTCTGACCTGCTGCCCTCTGTATGCTGCCTGAACAGTGATGGCCGCCCTGCACATTTCCAGGTATTGTGTTCTTTGCACTTTAGCCGCCACGGTAGCCCGATACCTCCGCTGGATGGTGAGGACGGATGACTTCAATTTCAGATAGTGTTTGCGTGCGGCGTGGGCTCTGTAAGCTCTCTGGACAACACCAGCAGCGTGATGTCTTTGTTTGATGTGTCTTCTGAATTTCATTCCTCGGAAAGCAGCTTGTAGATTAATGACAGCTTCCCTAACCTTTTCATATTGTTTCATCTCAACGTCTCTTTGTCTCTGAGCTCTAAACCTCTGCTGTAACACACACGCAGCCCAGCGCTGCCTCCTGAAAGCTGACTGCTGTTTATGCATCTTGAAGTTTGCTTGGATGACAGTAGCTGCTCTGTGCATCTTAACAATGCTGCTTCGCACACGATGGCCTCTGAAAGCCGCCTGAAGGACGACAGCAGAACGTCTTGCTTTTAGGAAGTTTGCTCTGTCTCGTCTTTGAAGGATACAGGCTCGATAGTGTCTCTGGATGATGATGGCAGACAGACGTATGGCCTGGAACTTGACTTCCTCTTTGTGCCTTCTGAATGCAGATTGGATCACAGTGGCAGCCCGATGGCGGTTGGCAACCTCCTTCCTGACCTGTTGACCTCTGTATGCTGCTTGAAGCAGAACTGCAGCTCTGCGCAGTGTTTGGTATTTTTGTGTTTGTTCCTTCGCTGCCACAGTGGCCCGATACCTCCGCTGAATGGTGAGGACGGAGGACTTTAAGGTTAGATACTGCTTGTGTTGGCAGTGTGCTCTGTAAGCTCTCTGGATAACACTGGCAGCTTGGTGACTTTGTTTGGTCTTCTGCCTTGACTTCATTCCACGATATGCAGCCTGTAGCACGATGGCTGCTCTTCTGCAGTTTTCATATTGTTTCATCTCAAGATCTCTTTGTCTCTGAGCTCTAAACCTCTGCTGTAACACACGCGCAGCCCAGCGTTGCCTCCTGAAGGCTGACTGCTGTTTATGCATCTTGAAGTTTGCTTGAATGACAGTAGCTGCTCTGTGCATCTTTGCAATGCTGCTTCGCACACGACGGCCTCTGAAAGCCGCCTGAAGAACAATGGCAGAATGTCTCGCTTTTAGGAAGTTTTTCCTCTCTTGTCTCTGGAGAATACAGGAGCGATAGCGTCTCTGGATGACAATGGCGGACAGGCGCATGGCCTGGAACTTGACTTCCTCTCTGTGCCTTCTGAATGCAGACTGGATCACAGTGGCAGCCTGATGCCAACAAGCAATCTCCTTTCTGACCTGTTGACCTCTGAAAGCCGCCTGAAGGAGGACAGCAGAACGTCTCATTTCTATAAAGTTTGCTCTGTCTCGTCTTTGGAGGATACAGGCTCGATAGTGTCTCTGGATGATGATGGCAGACAGACGTATGGCCTGGAACTTGACTTCCTCTTTGTGCTTTCTGAATGCAGATTGGATCACAGTGGCAGCCCGATGGCGGTTGGCAACCTCCTTCCTGACCTGTTGACCTCTGTATGCTGCTTGAAGCAGAACTGCAGCTCTGCGCAGTGTTTGGTATTTTTGTGTTTGTTCCTTCGCTGCCACAGTGGCCCGATACCTCCGCTGAATGGTGAGGACGGAGGACTTTAAGGTTAGATACTGCTTGTGTTGGCAGTGTGCTCTGTAAGCTCTCTGGATAACACTGGCAGCTTGGTGACTTTGTTTGGTCTTCTGCCTTGACTTCATTCCACGATATGCAGCCTGCAGCACGATGGCTGCTCTTCTGCACTGTTGATATTGTTTGATCTCAACATCTCTTTGTCTCTGAGCTCTAAACCTCTGCTGTAACACACGCGCAGCCCAGCGCTGCCTCCTGAAGGCTGACTGCTGTTTATGCATCTTGAAGTTTGCTTGAATGACAGTAGCTGCTCTGTGCATCTTTGCAATGCCGCGTCGCACACGATGGCCTCTGAAAGCCGCCTGAAGAACGATGGCAGAATGTCTCGCTTTTAGGAAGTTTTTCCTCTCTTGTCTCTGGAGAATGCAGGAGCGATAGCTTCTCTGGATGATAATGGCAGACAGGCGCATGGCCTGGAACTTGACTTCCTCTCTGTGGCTTCTGAAAGCAGACTGGATCACAGTGGCAGCCTGATGCTGACGTGCAACCTCCCTCCTGACCTGCTGCCCCCTGTATGCCGCCTGAAGGAGGACTGCAGCTCTGCGCATTTGCTTGTATCGTTTCATCTGTTCTTTTGCTGCTACAGCGGCCCGATACCGATGCTGGATGGCGAGGACGGAAAATTTTAATCTCAGAAACTGTTTGCGCTCACAGTGGGCTCTGTAGGCCCTCTGGACAACACTGGCAGCTTCATTCCTTTGTTTGATGATTCGTCTGGATTTCAATCCACGGAAGGCAGCTTGTAAGACAACAGCAGCATTTCTCTTGGCGGTCAGGGCTTGCATGTCTTCTCTCATTTTCTTGTTAGCTCTGTAACGTGCTTGTATTACATTGGCAGCCCAGCGGAGCCTCTTGTAGTAGGTTCTCTGCTGGTGCTTTCGGAAGTGAGCCTGAATTGTTACAGCCGCCGTGTGGCGGAGATGCAACTGCTTTCTGACCTTGCGTCCTCTGAAGGCTGCCTGCAGACAAATGGCTGCCCTGCGCTTTGACAGATAGTCCAAATGGTCTTTTCTTGCCAGGGTTACTGCTCTGTACCTCCGCTGACAAACCAAAGCTGCTGCCTTGAGAGCGAGGAACCTATTCCTATCTCGAATGGTGAAAAACTTCCTCTGGATGATCGTGGCAGCTCGGTGCATCTCTGCAATCTTCTTCCTGGCCCTGTGGCCACGGCATGCTGCCTGGATGACTAAAGCTGCAGACTTCATTGCTCTGTACCTCTGCACCTGTTGATCCCTGAGCATTTTGGCCCTGTAGCGCTCCTGAATAATGATGGCAGCGCACTTGAGGGCAAGGTAAGCCATATGCATTCTGTGCATCCTGAACTGAGCCTGGATTGCTCTGGCAGCACTGTGCTTCTTCTTTAGGTCTTCTCTCACTCTAAATCCCCGATAGACAGCTTGTATCTTTATGGCGGCCTGCTTAAGCCCTCTGTATTCATTTTGCCGTGCTCTGCAGACCACAAGTGCTCTGTATCGGCTCTGGATGATAATCGCTGTGCTTTGTAGGAGAACATATTGCTTCCTGCATAAAAACATCCTGACTGAAGACTGAATGACGGTGGCTGCCCGGTGAGTTTTCTTCAGCTCTGTTCTAACCCTCATGCCTCTGAATCCAGCCTGGAGCGTAACACAGGCTGCTCTCGTGCGCAGGTACGCTTGCCTCAGCTCCTTTCCGGCCACATAAGCCTTGTAGCGACGCTGAATGACTTCAGCGGCTGCCTTCTTGGACCTGAACTCAACTTGCGCTTTGTACCGACGGTAGTAAGCCTGTATCAGTGCTGCGCACTGATGCTGCTTTTCCAGCGCCTTCCTGACGGCTCTGCCTCTCCAGTTTGCTTGTATCGTGAGTGCAGCATTCCTGAGAGCGTCGTAATCCTCCTTTGTCCTTCGGGCCAACACTGTGGCTCTGTACTTTTGCTGTATCACAGCTGCAGCTTTTCTAAGGAGAAGGTAGTGCCTTTGGGCAGCGTGCTTCCTAAAAGCTGCCTGGAGCACGGTTGCCGCCTTCTGCTGGTTTTTCATGGCGTCCCGAGCCACTTTTCCACGATAAGCTGCCTGTATGGTGACGGCAGCACATCGTATCCTCACAAACCTTTGCCTTTCCATGTCTCTTTCCACAGTGGCCCTGAACCAGTTCTGGATTACGACGGCAGCACATTTCATCTTTGCCACCTGTTTTCTGACAGTGTGTCCTCTGAAGGCGCTCTGGATGACGACAGCAGAGTGGTGCTGCAGCTTCAGTGCCTCAAAGTGGCGCCTTTGTGCATGACCTCTGTACTGGGCTTGAATGAGCACAGCGCTCGTCTTGATCTTTCTGTATTGACGGAAACACCTCTGCATTCTATACCAAGACTGGATCCTCACAGCAGCAGCAGTTCTTGCGGCCACCTTTCCCTCGTACCACTTCTTAAACGCAGCTTGTATCACTGTGGCAGCACGGTTTTCCTTTTCCATTTTCTGGGCTTTCCATCTTCTGAAGCCTCTCTGTATTTTCACCGCTGCGGTTCTAAGGCAGAGGTAATGTTCGCGATCTCTTCTTGAGAGAGCCAACGCTCGCAGGTGCCTCTGAATGACTCTTGCCGCCCAGTGGATTCTTCCATAAGCAGAGGCTGCCCTCCTCATTCGCCATTGTGCTTGGACAACTATGGCGTAGTATCTAAGGCGATGGTAAGCCCTCATGGCCGAAAACATCCTCCACTGAGCCTGTAAGGACAAGATAACCATCGATTCAAAGACATTAGACTGATGATGATAAGTAAACTCATCATATACGACTTATAATAAACACCTACCTGGATGACAGTTGCCGCTTTGTGCTGCAGAGCCCGAAGTTGAGCCTCCTTCTTCAGCCTCAGCCTGTTGCGGGCGGCGTAACCCCTCCAGACTGACTGGATGATAACGGCAGCTTGATTCTGCCTCACAGCTCTGCGCTTCTGCAGAAATCTCCTCACAGCGAGCTGAATTTTTGCAGCAGCCACGTTCCTTTCCTGTGTTCCAGCAAAAATCAAGAGACAAGATTAATTTATTGATGTTTAGTTTTTCTATTTTCACACCTTCTGTTGAAGTTATGTCACTTTTCACTTTTCAGCTGAATCAAACATTAAACCAACCTTGTAGAGCTGTAGGTCTTTCTTCAGTCTGTATTTCCTCCAGGCGCCCTGTATGACCCGAGCCGCTCTGGTTTCGTTACGCAGGTCCAGAAGACGAGCGCACAGGAAGGACAGGTAAGATATCACAACCTGGAAATAAACAGATGTGGATGATGGAAGGTGTGTAGCATTTCACTCTGGGGGGTCTAACTGCTGATTATTTTACTGATGTTTGAAAATGTATCAAATTCAAAAATCTTGAAAATTTGCCTCTCTGAAAAACAGAGAAAATCTCCAGTCTGGTCTCACCTTCTCATTGGGAATGGTGTTGGACATGTCAGCCGGATTGATCATGGCAGGGACTCCGCCCAGGAAAGACACAGCACTGTTGACCAGCCTGAAGTTGTTCTTCTCATTCTCCAGCAGCTCTTTAAACTCCACTGACGGAGAATCTGGGCCCGTAGGCAAGGAGTCGAAGGAGTTGTCGGAGTCGCTGGCTGAGCAGTCGAGCTCCAGGCGGCCCCTCTGTGAGCACTCGACGGTCTGAGTGGTGCTGTGACTGACAGCCTCCTCTGGCAGGAGACTGGGGTGGTAGTGGTGGATGAGGTAGCAGAGGACGCGGCCATCCGAGAACGTCACGGTGAAGTTCTCCACCTGCACAGACAGACGACAGACGTCAGTTACTGTGCAGAGGCGCAGTGTAGAGCAACTGTGCCGCATGTAGATAGAGGTCGAAGGTTACGCTGTGATGATGTCAAGCAGCAACTTATTGAGAGGTCATTTAAAATCAAACTTATTTTTGAAAGTGTTTTCAGGCGAACCACCACCAAAGACACAGCACCAGAGGCGGCACAGAATAACACTTCAATAATACATCAAGGACAAAGTACAGCAAGCGAACAAAGTAACATTCCTGCCATAACCAATAAGACCAACCGAACCCAAACATCAAAGTTTTCCTTGATCCACGAGCTGAAAATAAAAATGTCAAACTCACCTTCAAACTGTAGAAGTCACACACGGCTCGAGCCCAGTCCATCAGCAGGGTAATCTTCCTGCTGCTGTGTTCATATGGTCTCCTGGTCTTAGCGGGACTTGGCTGAAGACCCCGATCGGCCCTCAGAGACGCCAGCCTCCGTTTGGTGCTCGAGGTTCTCTTCAGGAAGCCGATTTCCTCCTTCAGCTGCTCCTCGTCCAAAATCACCTCCACCTTCACAGATTATTTTAGACCAGCACATCAATCAACTCTTCCCACATCTTAAAGAAAAACAGACTTTAATGAACTACCAACACACACGGTCGAATACACACATGAAATGCGAAGATGATTTTCCACAAGAGGCTCAGAGTTTTCTCTCTGTGTCCGTCCACAACGTCTCTGGAATCGATGGTAGAGCCTGAAAATGAAAACACGATGTTCAAATCCTTTTGAACCACATCAGTTTACTGCAGGCAAGTAAAGAGGAGAAATTAATTGATGACATAAATAATAACTACTTAGAGCTAGTGCTGATTTGAGTTTATCCATCTCTGCTCCGGCAGGAGGCTGCAGTCTATCAGGAGCAAAAGGTGTCTGGGCCTCATCAACAGGGCCCGGGCTTCCAATACGGACTTTCACCCCAACCCCAGACCCTACACGTTACATTAATGGAAATAAAAAATTATAATTACCGCGTTCATCTTTGAGGTCGACCCCTTTGCTTTTGAGCACTTGCAGAGCCACGTCGACGTTGTGGACCTTCTGCAGGCGGCTGATGGCCGGCAGACGGAGCTTGGCCGACAGACTCCAGTCCTGGATGAGGAGCTCCATCACTCGCCTGGAAGCAAACGGCAAATGTACTTTATGAAAGGTGACATGTTTGGCGTTACACGCTTGTTGCTCCACCTTTAATAAGGTCTGTGCTGTCATATCCAGCAACGTAAAGTCGAAATATATCACTGATTCACCTTTAATCTTTTACTTTTGAAAGATTCCTGCCAAAGCTCATCCAGAAAGGGTGTGGCATGAAGCCTAAAATTCATGACTGCATCATGTAAGCATACAGACATCTGGAACTACAACCATGTCTGTTTTGGTGTATATTTGTCCCTTTAGTCTGCTTCTGTTGTTCTTTTGACTCTTTTCACCTTAAACGCTGTGTGAGGCCCTTTCAGCCTTAATCCTCTTAAAGCCAGAGGAAAATCCATGAAGAAGAAGTCTAAAAATCAAAGAATACCAGTCCAATGGCTGGAGAAAAGATTTACGCTACAACTGTCTGTGCAATAAAAGAAGGAAACATGTATCAAAATAACAAACTTCAAGAGACAAACACAGGTGAGATGTGCATCCTTCGGTGAGAATCCCAAGGAGGACTGAAACTGCACTGTTAAAGACTCCTAAACACTAAATCCCTCCCAGCAGCAGGGATACTGCCACAGATCTGAGCCTGACCGCTGAGGAAAAGCGAATATCCCCAACCAGGATCAGAGTGTCGCATTGAAATTCACAGCGTCTCACTCACACTAGACGAATGCCGCATTTCAAGTCAACTGCCAAATTCTTCACGGCGAAGTTGAACTCGTCGAGGGGCGTCTGAACGTGGGAGACGGGTAAGCCGAGGTAGCCGAGGTGCCGGGGGAGGATGCCCTCCCCGCTCAGGAAGTCCCTGGAGAAGGCCAGGAGCAGATCTTTACTCGTCTGGAGGGAAAAAAACAAAACAAAAACAAAACATGAAGCATGCAGTGTGGAAAGGGTTTATTTTACTGTAACCCAAAAAGTCATTTACACTGCTCATACTCATCACTACTCTGTGCCAGACTCAATAATCAGACTGACTGTTGCTGCTGACAACTGAAGCTGACAGCACAGCACAGAAACAGGTCCTGATGGAGCTTCATTTTCATTTCTCCATTTGTCGATGACATTTACATCTTAATTATTATGCACTAAAAAGAAGCCTCATTTTCCTCTTAATTGTGGCGTGAACATCCATTAATCAGCAAAATTCAAATGCAATAGCCAGGTTTGAACTTGTAGAGGGAGGCAGCTACAGCACACTATGTAGAACTTCAATACTTCACTGAAGAAATGAATGAATTCTAAATAACCACATACATGGTTTGAGGTGATTTAATGATTTTGGCGACATGTCAATGTCGCGGCCTGACCTTGAACTCTGCGTCCAAGCAGAACAGACAGGGGTTGTGCTCGATCAGCCGGGACTCTTTGGCTTTGTCCAGGAAGCAGACCAGCAGGAGCAGCTTCTTCAGAGTGAAGCGGGACAGCGCCTCCTCGTGGCCTGACCGAGAAAAAAGGTCAAAGCTATGTTGGCACGTTTGTTTTGTTCTGTTAGAGGAAACTCTGAGTTTGACATGATTTCTCCTCGTCTAGTAGACACTCAGGATACTCAAATCATTTTAATTTACTAAATTACTACAATAATAATTATAGTTAGTAAGTATAGTAAATATACTAAGTGCGAGTTGTAAATGGGATTCAAAGAATATCAAATATTTTGATAATTAAATATTTTTTTCAGTTCCAATATGAGAAATTACTGGTATATAATCATGAACTTGATCAATCTCTTTGGTTTTTGTTTGAACACATGAGCTCAGACTCCTTATATGAAATAAATAGCTGCCACATGACCAAATCATCTTAAAAATAATGAGAATCGTCACATGTTGCAGCTTCAGATTTCAGGCGTTTCTAGATTAAATGACATCAGATTGGCCATAATGGAAGATTACTGCTCTGCACAAACCATTTTGCCTTTATTTGGCAGGACATTTAATCATATATACACAGATGGTTTTCAGCAGCATGCACAAAGACTAATGAATTATATGAACTACATGTCCTCATTCTGGAGATAAAAACTGAAAATGTCATGGTGCATGTTTTGTCAGCAGGAAATTAAAAAGTTTTGTTTTTCCTTGTTGAAAGAATGACAAGAAGTCGAGTTGTTTAATTTAAGTTCAGCTCATACCCAAGTTGTTAATTTTCAATTTGCATGAGACGGGTTTGTATTTCTGCCTGCTCATGATACGACATAAGAGGTTTAAGCTTCCGCTCGTGTGGAAATGGGGAACACAACCTGAGCTGATAACCCCTTTAATTACTTTGGATTCCTGACTTCTTTGTAACTCTCACACTAACACAGCGCAACAATCGAAACTTTTAAATTACCGTCTTTGTAAAGGTGAGGCACTTTGGCATGTCTGAACTGAGCCGCGATGTCCGGGTTCCAAAGCAGCCGCTGGAGGATGAACATAGCCAGGCCCAGGGCATCGCTGTTGCTCTCCAGGGAGATCAGCTCCCCGTAGATTGTCTGAGAATGAGCAGGATTGTGTTCAGCTTGCAGCATTACATTAAAAAGGAACGACAAATATTAAAAAGTAGATAAAAACTCTGTTGTGTCAGAATACCTCCAGTCCAATCCGTAACCACAGTGGATTGTACGACAGAAGCCAGTTAAGGACTTTGCGGCGTTCACCTAAAAGATGACGAAAAGCAAGAACGTGCTGTTACTTCCAGCTACAACAACACCTACATGCAACGCTCAGAAGGTACTTTATTTACCAATGTCCTTCCAAAGATGGCGGTCTTTTCGGACGAGCAGCCTCTTGGCCTCCACCTCCAGTTCGAGCCTCTGAATGGCCTTGACCATGGCCTCAGAGGTGAACAGCTGGCAGGCCGCACGACGGAGGCGGTTCAGCTTCCGCCGGGCCGTGTAGGTGCTGAAAGACATCTCCTCTTTGGTGGGCGCTTTGGGCACGCTGAACTTGTCGTCGCTGCCCATGACAATGTTCACGGCGTTCACTACACAAGAAATGGATGAAAGCGGAAATGTTCGAGACTTTTAACAGGCCACATAGAGCTTCAAGTGTTCAGACTCTAAGGATCTCCTCCCTCCTAGAAATAGAGATTTTCCTCACATCACGTTTGAAAGCTTGAACGGATGTTACCTGTAGCGACTTCGGTGTTGACTTTAAAGTCATCTGGAGTGAGGACATAGTTGATCCACCACGTGAATCCTGTCTCCTGCTTCTCAATCCACCGCTCATCATAGAACATGTTCTTGGCGGCAAACGGCATCGGATGTCTCGGTATGGCTGCGAGACGACGCAGAAAACCAAATTATGTTGAGATAAGGCAGACGTCTTTTTAAAATATCACAAATGCTCATTCAGCAGCCGTCAAATACCTGTCTGCGCTGGCTTTATAAAGGTCAGCTTTGACTGCGCTACAGCAACAATTTTTGCCGTCTTTACAGATGACACACCAGATGATTTCAGAGACTGGGCATCTGTGAACACCAGAAGAAAAATTGGTGATATCAGCAGCTTATACATTTGAACCATGGCTAATTAACCCCCTTCACGTGGTAACCATACATCATTTTATACCTCGAGATGTGACTTTGGTGTTTGGTGGCTTTGCTTGGGCAGGGAGCGCAGAGCGTGCAGTCCTTAGAGATGATGCAGTCATGGAGCGCACAGAGCCTGTCGAAAAGAAGAGAAACAAGACAGTGTTTGCATGAATTCATTTTATTAACGTCTGTCTGCAGAGGCTGACCTGAATATCTGACTGTCAGAAAACTGACTGAAGGCAGATTTTTGAATGAACAGCCTTCAGCAGTTTTTAAGTTCTCCTATAAACATGATGTATTATCACTTCATAACATCCTTCACGTCCGCTCACCTGCTGTTCTTGGCTGTTGCCTCTGTGATGTACTCCTCCTCTTCTGCACTGATCTTGGAGGCTCGGTTTTTCCAGCCACCACCCTGCTCCTTTTGACACGCTCCGTTTTCCCAGCATCCTCAGCCTTCCCGTCTCTTTTCAAGAACTCCTCGCTCTTCCTCTTCTTGCTCTTCACAGCCACGTGAATAGGAAAGGAGTCTTCCTGAATGGACGGAGGTGTGGGAACGGTTGGAGACAGCTCATATGCATTAGAGGTTGACGTGAGGTTGAGGTGAAGAGGAGAAGATGAGCCCAACGGCAGCGGAGAGGTGGCGATGTAGGCAGTATAGGGGGCAGCGGCTGCAGGTGGAGGGGAAGTGATTGAGAAAGAGAAGCGAGCAGGAGCCATGGATGCAGGGGAGGAGATGGGGAAGGTGATGGGTGTGGGCGAGCGGTTGAGTTCTGCAGTTAGGACAGAGGAGGTCAACTCCTGGGCTTCATGCCTGTTGTGGCACAGGGAGCTGGAAGCCTCGGTGCTTTGCCATCCTTTGGTGGGGTGGTCTGCGTCTATGACAGGAAGGCTCGGAGTGTCTGGTCCAGACTCACACTGGCTGCTGCCATCAGAGAGCTCAAGTGTTCTCTCCAAGAGCCTCCGCCTTGACTTCTTTATTTTCCTTCCACTCAAACTATTTGCTTCCACAGGTGCTTTGCTCTTGGTCACTGTTACTGAGGTAAACGAGGCCTTTTTGACCTTTTCTGTTGCCGTATCAGCTGCTGAGACAACAACCTCACTCACAACAACAGTTTTGTTGACAAAGAAAGTAAGTCTCGGCTCATCAGACTCTGGTCCCTGTGGGCTGTCAGGTAATTCTTTAAGGACATTTCCTCCACGATTCCCGCTCTTTGATTCCAGCGAGTCTGAAAAGCCGCAGCTAGAACTGGTGTCTCGAGGACTGGTGTTAACTTGGCTCAAATCAGAGTCGATGAGGGCCAGTGCATCTTTCAAAGACAGGACTGGGGTTCCAGTTAACCCACTGTCAGAGCCGTCGGCATCAGCCACAGACTTAACAGCAGCAGTGTGTGGGCTATCCGACTGAATATGAGGCATGAGCTTCTTAAACCTCTCCGGCGTCCCGATGGGTGACAGCGTCCTGTTGAATATTTTGGTAAGATCTTTGTTTTCGGGTTTGCTCTTCAAAGCGTCTGGGCTGGCAGACATGTTGCCAGAGTCCATCAGCTTTCCAGCTGGGACGAGTAGGACGAGGGGAGAGTTCCTCTGAACATGATGGATGTTCTCCTGGTCTGACAGACCCAGAGAGCGTTGCCTGTGGCTGGGATTTAAGGCCTCTGGCTTCTGTGGGTAATCATCAATGGGGCTGTGCTTGGAGAGGGACCTCTCTCTGACAGCTTTGCCCTTGTTGAGAGAAGCGAGCGGGCTGCGAGGCTTTTCCCGCTTGTACTGCGACTTTCGGGACACCTGGAAGGTTTTATTGGCTGCCATCTTCAGTGGCTGCTCTGTTATCTTTCTCCTGGGTGCGGTTACTTTTTCACCCTCTTGCTTGTTTTTGATCTTGTCCCACAAGCTTTTCTGAAAGAAAAAGACAAACCACGCCACGTAAAAAACAGTGTTAGACGTAGATGCTAAAGTTTCCTGAAAATGTTTGAATGAGTCATCAAACTTTCCTCTAGAACATGGACAAGAGAAAAAGAAAGGATTTATAAATGGTAAACAGACTGTGCTTAAACAGTGCCCTTCTACGCTGCCATGCAAGGTGCCAACTGTTTCTGGGAGCTCACCATTCACACACATTCACCGAATTTAGGGATGTCACGGACACAGCGACATCTCTCAATGAGGAAGTCACATATAGGCCCAAAATACAACCACATACACAAAGAGCTTATACACGTGCATCTGTGGAAAGATGGTGCCTTGCTCAAGGGCAGCTGGGCAGTGCCCAGGAGAGATTTGAATCTCTAATCTGTTAATCTACTAATTACATTTCAATTCAGTTTCCTTGAGCTGAAGGTAACAGCATCAAAAGTCTTGTTTTGTCTGATGGAAACAATAAAAAAAAAAAAGGTCATCTATTTACCTTTTTCTTCTTGGGTGCCTCGGCTCTCCCCAGCAGAACAGCCTGGTGCTTGAGGACCCCGTTGGCATTGAAGATGATGAGCTCTCTGATTCCACCTTCATCTGCTGGAGTCCAGGTCACTGTCAGACTGAAGGAGCCCTCGGGCTGCAAACACAAAACACAAGGATGCATATTAAATATGGACATAAAAAGGCTCCTGAGCATGCTCGGTTCAGGCAAACCAGAGAAAAGCTGGTAGTTAGAAATCATACCTGGATGGTGAACGTGCTGTGGTCCACAGAAAAGCCTTTACTTGAGGGGATCTTTTCCACGGTGACCTCGGCCTCTGCATCCTCTGTGGGGTTCTCGATCCGTAATACAGCCGATTTAGAGGTTCCCAACTTTACTGTACCAAAAGTTAAAAAAGGAGCCTTTGAAAACTGGATCAAACTCAGCACCGGGACATCGTTCTCCTTGTCGTCGTCTCTCCGTCCTGGACTAATGTCCAGAAATCCTCCTCTCCGTGTTGACGCTATAGTTTCCGACATGTTTTAATTAAAAACGAGTTAACAGATAGCTACATGTTACGCAGTTAAAAAGTTCAGTAATCCATCTGCGCTGCTGCAAAACGTTAAGAGCACGCTTCCTTCAACAACACACGACGAACTGGTTTGAAATTCCGTCGTGTTGTTTAAGCAGCCAATGGCAAGCGAGGGCAGGCTACGGCGTAACCAATGGGTGAAGAGAATACACTGAAACCGTATGAATACACAGCTATCGACCAATCAGTCAGCGATTACATTTTTAAACTGCCACAAGCCACGCCCACAACCTGGGCGTGGCGTATCCATAACGGTTTGATATAAAAATTATAACTTAATTAATGCCTGAATTTATCAGGTTATGTAATTAATTCGATATTTTGATAACACAAACACTGTATATAACATAAAATTACGTTTGTTCCCTGTGAGTGGAGTGAAGTATGTGTGAGGAAACACCCTGGGTCTCATCCGACGGATAGCTCGCCGTGATCGTATAGTGGTTAGTACTCTGCGTTGTGGCCGCAGCAACCCCGGTTCGAATCCGGGTCACGGCAGTCTTTTGAGGACACACAAGGGGGTTTCTGTAGAAGCAGGTCAGACACATGTCATGTAAAGCATGCTGAATTATACTACTACTATAATTCAGAGGGATGTGATGTATTGTCTTAATCTGCTACAGTGCGTGTCTGTATTTATGTGTATATACATAGATAAATACAGCTAAAAGTAAAGACCATACACAGGAAAATATAACGTTAAACTACCATGTACTGTGCACAAAAAAATACAGATCAGAACAACAAAACCACAAGACAATAGTGCAATGGGGTAGAGAGCAAAGGATGCTAAAATAAAATGATTTTTATAAATCAACATAAACAACATAACAATATATGATGTATTATCATAGGCTGACAAGATAAGACTTGATCCACAAGCTGTATATAAAGTTTAATAAATTAGCTCCACCTTTCTCAGCTGCAACATTAAAGTGGTGCACACATAATCGCATTAATCTTTTCTGAGTCACACTGCTTCTAACGTGTTGCAAGTTGAGTTTGGTTAGCTATGGGGAAAAGTTTAAACACCACTCCAGTAAAAAAATAATGACTGCTATTTAAAGAGTACTTTTCATGTTGATTCAGGTTTGTCTTCCCAAAATATATCCACCTCTATATTGACCATAGGTGTAAATGTGTGTGTGAATGGTTGTTTGTCTCTATGTACCCTGTGATGAACTGGCGTACCCCGCCTCTCACCCAAAATCAGCTGGGATGGGCTCCAGCCCAGCACCGTGACCCTGATGAGGATAAGCTGTTACAGAAAATGGATTGGTGGAAAATATTTTCATACAAGGAGTGGCTGGAGATTTCTAAACTGAATGGGCTTGTGATGACCAGCTGGGGGCAGCTGTGCTCAGGAGCTATACAGTGTCCTGATCCAAAATTTAAAATCCTCCTAAGTGGAGCTCACTTCCAAATGGCAGCTGCACATCTAAAGTTGTTACTTCACTTGGATGTTTGACTTTCAGAAGGCAGAATAAGGAATGTGCAGCGTTTGATAGCAGAACCCCGTTTTCACATTAATCTGCTGAAGAGACAGTTGCTCTCTCTCACTCTCAACTTGTTTGGAAGCTGATCTTGCTCCATATGCAATTTTCACAAGTGAACTTCAGTGCACATTCATTGAGGATGGACTTTTAAAGAAGGGCACAACTCGTGTCTTGCAAGTAAACAATTAAAATGAACCATATTTGCATATTCATGAATATTTTTGCAGGGGAACAAGTTTTTCAATCCACGCGCAGTGCCTTGCTGGGGCAGAAAGTTGGATTCACTGTGTTAGTGTACTGTTTGCACACATTAGCATGTCAATAGCTGTGGCTCCAGTTAACCCCATCCTCCCTGTATCTATCCCCTTTGGAAATGCCTCTAACCTCCACCCGCTGTCTTTTTGTCTTTTTGACACCCCCCACTTCACTGTTCTTTCTGTCTTTAACTGATGACCCCCCATAGGACATGTTAAGATATGTTAATGTAAACTGCCTGTGAGTGTGAGCCACTATAATACTGTCAGTCCCATCCTTGCACTGCAGACATTGCAGCACATTAACTGTCCCTTAAGCACATTAGAGCATTAAATACAGGTTTTCTGTCTGTTTTCCGTTGCAGACGACAGGCGGGTGATCTCAACAGTCAAACCTTTTGTATTTAACACCCTAAATCTGATGTTTTTAACGCTAAACTTCTCCATCTCAGACTTGTTTTGATCCTCCACCCACCCTCTTCACAGGCAGGGGCTGACCACGTGACCGCCGCGCCGTCCAATCCCGTGGCAGATAGCGCACGGCTCGTAATTTTGAACAGACGGAGAGCAGCCAGCCGAGCCGAGCTCAGCGCTGCTGTGTTCACTGTCCGTGGATGTTTCACAGAGTAATGGAGATTCATCACATCTTGTCACATCGGATGAAGTGAAGACCTTCAGCGCGGTCTTTTCTCGGATAAATATGAGTTCTCATGTTATCACTCCGGGACCGTACCGAGCCACGAAACTGGTGAGTTGACCGCTGGCTAACAGTTAGCTTTAATTAACGGGAACAAAATGTCGCCGACGGCGGCTGTTAAAGCCGTCAGCTTCTAAACAGACGGTACTGTTCACCGTGAGGGCGAACACCGGACAGACAGAGACAGACCCGCTGCTTGTTTGACTTCTCTGAGTGTGTTTGTATTGATTTAATATCGTCTGTCGTCAGTTGTTCGTGCTAACCAACGTTCATCCGCTGATACTTTGGTTTGTTTGAGAAACTCTGGCTGACGGTTATTGTCAAGCTTTCCCTCGATTAATCGATTCAAGTTATTTTGTCCAATAACAGGACCTAAGAAATTAACATATTAAAAACGGATCTCATTTTTACTTATAAACGTTTAAAAAGTACATTCTAATCAGTCTGTCCGTTTTTAAAGTTGAATTAATTTACTGTCAGACGACTAATCGACTTCTAATAATTGTATGAGCTCTATTAAAAGTAACTTTAAAGCTCTGTTAGTCAGCTTCATTTGTCGCCCCCCTTATGTAGAAAAATTAAGTTTAAATTTACTTACTTACTAGACTCGATGCTGAACAGAGTCTGACTTTAGCTGATAAGATGTTCAGATCTGTCTCAGTTCAGTTAACTGTCAGATATTCAGCTTCATGAACTTCTGGAAATTCCAGCAGCTCAGCGACACGTGTAGAACAAAGACAAACTTTACTTCAACAACGTTTGACCCCGACACTGACCCAGAACTGTTGGTCTCACAGTACACGTCTTCTTTACGCTGTGCGTTTGACCACCGATCAAATGACTGAATACTTTGATAATCCGATTAATTGTTTCGAGTCAGAGAAAATGACCAAAGTCTCAGATTCTCAAATGTGAATGTTTTTCTTGTTTCTAGTCCTCTTTGACAGTAAGCTGAACATCTTTTGGCTGAATATCTTTTCTAAGACATTAGAGGACGTCACCTTGAGCTATGGGAATGTTTTCATCATTTTTGGACATTTTATGAACCAAACTCATTAATTAATCGAGAAAGTTTGAAAGAGATGCTGCATTTGTTGGAGCTATTTCAGCAGGAGATTAATCCACAAAGACGTTATCAAACTGCACCAGGTCATCTCTCTTCCTCCAGTAGTGCTCAGGTCGATGGTGTCAGGAATGTCCCAGGACACAGTCTGAACATTAAAAGTGACACAGTTCGTTTGCACTAAACTGTTTGTTCTCTTTCAGTGGAATGAGGTGACGCGCTTGTTTCGGGCCGGCATGCCCCTCAGGAAACACCGCCAGAACTTCAGGCACTACTCCTCCTGCTTCACCGCCTCTGCCGCCGTGGACTGGCTTCATCAGCTGCTCCGTAGCAACAGCAACTTTGGCCCTGACGTGACCAGGCAGCAGACGGTGCAGCTCCTGAAGAAGTTTCTAAAAAATCATGTGATAGAAGATGTGAAGAGCCGCTGGGGCACAGAGGATCTGGAGGACAACAACATGCTGTACAGATTCCCCACCACTTCTCCTCTGAAGCCCATTCCCTCTGCCCCTGGATCCATCAAGAAAAGGCCTTCATTCAGGGACAAGGAAGGTTTCTTCAGGTTTAAGAGTATCAAGAAGCACGAGAAGGAGACGCAGGTGAGCTGGGCTGATACTATTATTGTATCTATGCTGTATCATATATTATAGGTTGTTGTATTTGTGTTGCAGGTTAGAAACGTTGGTTCATGCTCTGTTTGTGCCTTCCAGGAAAATGTGGATCCTGCCCTCACAGCTGGGGACGAGAATCAGCCAATAGGAGAGCAGCAGGTGCAGAGACGAGAGCTGACGGTGGAGGATGAGCACGAGATCTGGAGAGACATCACCGTGACCCAGTATGAACACCCGTTCAACTAAAAACAGAACAACTCAAGTACTACCCAGATACTAAATTGTGTGTGCTGTGTTTCAGCCTGCAGAGGATTCTGGGTGTTGCGTCTCTTAATGAGGTTTTAGACCAACGTTCTATAAACCCGCAGAACATCATCCACAACATGACCAAAGTCAACAAGCATGGGGTGGTCACACTGGACGACAAGACCAGTAAGTTCAAATTTGAACATCACAAGGACAAATATTATTTCAGTGTCTCTTCTAACTAACTAAAAAAGACACCTGCATTCTGTCCAGCATACACTGCTCGCTTTAAAAGAACTTTAGCCGACAACGCGACTTAAATTATCAAGACTCTTCTTTAGTTAATACAACCCACAAACAGCACAATACATTTGAACTGGAAACCAGTCTAACCTGTTAATCCTCCCTCTAGATGACCTTCCACACTGGGTTTTGTCTGCCATGAAGAGCCTGGCGAACTGTGAGTCTTAACAAGCACGTCAAACAAACATTCAGTTTGTGTGAAGTTTAAATGCATACACAGTTGGGATTATAAAATATACTCCACTCCCATGATGGCTACAGTCACCTGCTGTTTTATCTCTAGGGCCGAAGTACGACACCGCACAGCCGTCATATCCCGGCTTTGAGAGGGATGTCTTCAAAACGGTGTCCGATTACTTCTACAGCCTTCCGCAGCCTTTACTCACATACGAACTGTACGAACTGTTTATCAACGTCCTGGGTGAGTTTTGTGGATTCATTTCATGATCTTATTCTGATCCTGAAGCAGCAGGTGAAGGTCCAGTGTGTAGGATTTAGTGGTGAGGTTGCAGATTACAGCTGAATGCATCACTCTTCCCTTCCAAGCATGAAGGAGAATGCAGGATTTTTCAATAGTTGTGGTGGATGATGTGTTACAGGCTCAAACTGACTGAAGGACTGTCTGCAGGATCTTGTTGCTCAGCCGTGTTGACACGCTGTCTCCACCATGTGGTGCCGTGTTTTTACCTCTAACTGTGCCCTTTGAATGCTAACAGAGGTTTTGGTTGTTGTCACTTCTGTTTGTGGAGTTCTAACAGCGACGTGAGCAGCTGTACTCTGTGTGTCCTTGTGTGTGTGTATGCCTCCTGTTGTGTCTCTGACCTGCCGATGGTTCTGTATGTACAGTCAAAGTCTGAAGTAACTAAACCCTCTCCCTCCCCTTCACTGTCTGCTTGCACTGACCCTCTGCCTGCACCATTCGCCCCCCCTCTGTCTCTGCATCTGCTCTCAGTGTTTTGTGGGTACGTTGCAGCGCCCTCAACACACCAACGTGGGAAACGCAAGAAGCCCGACCTGCCCTCCGCCCCCCCTCCAGCCAAGACATCTTTCCGCTCCACCGAGTGTCTCCTCCTGTCGCTGCTCAGACAGGGAACATGCGATGAGACGGAGTCGCCGATGAGAGAGGTGCTCGGCGGGAAGCTTGAGTCGCGGCTGGCTGCGCTGAGAGGAGGTGAAGGGCACTTAGGTGGCAGCTGCATGACCCTGAGCACAGCGGCGTCAATGAGGCCTCAAACCAGGAGTTGCTCACTGGAAACTATCCTAGATGACTCTGCCCCTCTCACCCGGCAACAGCTGTTCCTGTCCAATGACAGCCTGGCATCCTGCACCCATAGCAACAGGAGTCAGGATGACAGCCCCACCACCACAACACTCCACAGCCGCACAGGCGTCACATCTGCATCCAAAGCGACCCCCGCTCCTAGTGAAAACGCTCTGGGTGGTCCAGCCAGAAACAGACTGTCTGTAGCGTCTGCAGCAGGAGTGTCTGTCGCACAGAGGTTGCGTCCCTTGCGGCCACGCAGCGCAGGCAGCTGCCTGGACATTGTCATAGAAACCAGGGAGGAAGATGTCAAGGAGACCAAGTGGCCAAACCGAGCAACCAGCTGCCTCAACGTGAACACTCCCGCAGAGCAGCATCACTCCTCCTCAGCTTCACGCGCTCCCTCACTCTCCTCCTGCCACCCCTCCTCTTCCTCCTATCATGCTCTCTCCTCCTCCTCTTCATTTGCTATGGCCAAAGCACAAGGGTCTCACGCCACCACAGGACCTGGCGGGCCCAGACCCGCCTCCAGTACCTCTAACCTTTGGATGCTTCCTGCTCCTGCTGTTGTCCGGCGCTGCCTCAGCTCTGTGGATGTGTCGAAGCTGCCTCGACCCGTTTCACTGTTCAAACTACCCACCTGTGCGCCCACCAGCAACTCCCAGCCCCCCCAAACCAAACCTGAGCACAGTAAGACCCTCTCCCCTCTACCTGTCTGCTTGTCTATTAATGTCTAATCAAACTAACTCCATCTAACATCTAACCACTCCCGGTGTGTGAGGTGATAACGTAGAAATACAAATCCTGTTGGACTCTGAGGGTCCAGATGATGATTTCACTCTTTGGTGATCTGTGTTAACATTTCCAAGGTTCCAATGAACATATCGACAGAACAAAGGGATGAAGGAGTCACAGAGCTCATGTGCAGCTTGTTAAAGTTTAGATCTGACAGCTGAAGGTTTGCTTGCTTTTGCCATGTCTCCTCTGCTTTTGATATTTGCTGCTGTGCTTTGCCAAGTTTTCTTTGATCTAAGCAAACATTTGTGTGTGCCGCGCAGCTTTATGAAGCCCTGGAAACTGGAGATATCACTGATTTTAAAAAGAGCTTCAGTAACAATACAGGCTGTGGTGAGGATTTAGAAACCATTTCATACTTAAATGTTCATTATATCATTAAACAAGCCTCTGACCACCACATGTTAGTACAGTCCTGTAAATAAAGGCTTCACCTTATACTATGTGCTATAGATGTCACCTGGAACTTGGACATTTCTGTCAAAGATCACCTCATAAAATGAGTTGCAGGAAGAATCTTAAAATTACAAACTCAGTGGATGATGGAGAAGCTTTTCAACGGCCTATAAAATGGAAAATATAAACGTCAGGTGGCCATAGAGTAGCAAGAAACATGATTTTAATTTTATCAAGACAGAGGCTACTATTTTAACCACACGTATCTCTGCAATGTGCCGTCCGTCCCCCGGTAGCAGTACTACGGTAAGCAAGGAGGGACACTGTAGGTGGTCTGTTCCAGGAGATATCCATGCTTAAATATCTCTGATCTGGGCTATGAAGTGTTACACAGATGCTTTTTAATCGTATACAACAGTAATGAATAAATACTCATTTTGCACCGTAGCTGTAGTTCATTAACTTTGTCATCCATCCATCATCCATCCATTCATCCATTCTTTTGTCTGATCTAGTGAATGTGATGTAGCAGCGATGGATGGATGCGGCCACAGTGTGATTCTGTTTGTTTCTGTCTCCGTTGCCATCGTCATCATCGTCATATGACTGTGTGTGTATGTATATCAGGCCTCCTCCAGCCTCAGTGTGAGCGCGTAGCCATCGAGGCTCTGCAGCTTTGCACCCTCCTCCTCCCCCCCACCTCACGCAGGAAGCTGCAGCTCCTCATGAGGATGATGTCGCGCATCAGCCAGAACGTGGACATGCCGCGCCTCCACCCCGCCATCGGCACCCGAACACTGGTGAGGCACAAAACAACCAGCCTACTTAAGTTCTTTTCTTTAGAGTCATTCGTGTGTGTGTCTCGTCATTCTAAATGTTTTTGGCTCTCCTTCCAGATGGTTCACACGTTTTCAGGCTGTGTCCTGGGTAGCGCTGTGGAGTGTGATTTGGACGAGCTGTTGGCCACCAGACTGGTGTCATTTCTAATGGACCATCAAGAAAGCATCCTCTCAGTCCCAGAGTACCTGCTCAGTGCCATCAATGACCACATACAGTACCTGCGCTCAGTACAGGTACAGGGCCTGCACTCTTAATGTGACGGCAATGCAATGTTTAAAACTTATGTGAAGTCAGTACTTCCAGAACATGTACATTAAAACAAAAGTTCTCTTTCTTTCCATCAGGTCCCGATCCACAGTGTTTCTAACATCAATGATGACGATCCTGTTTGCGCTCCGGTGCCCATCTACACGTTCTGCCATCAGATCAGCGGCGCTGAGTTTGAACAGCAAAAGCTGGAATCGTCCCAGAAGGCCATGGAGGAGTTACTGGAGATGCTGCTGACGGACCAAAACATCAGTGAGAAGGACAGACGCAAGAAACTGAAGCAGGTGACGAAACAATGCTCTGAAAAGATTCACGTCGTAGATGATATCTGTCTGTCAGCCTCGCCAAAATAATAATAATGCTTGAGAAGCATTTAATGAAGATTAATTTTCAGTTTTCCAGAGACGTTAAAATCTGAGATGACAGTCAACAGTGGGTGTGGTCACAATCAATCATAAGTTGTTGTTTTGTCTTTTAGTTTCAGAAGCAGTATCCAGACATCTACAGTCGGCGGTTTCCCTCCTCGGACCATGAAAACAAACCAAAGATCAAACCTCCACTCCTCAACATCAAGAAGACCAAAGCGTTCAGCATCAGGAACTAAACTCACCGTACGGAAGTCACAGCCTTTAAGTCATTTTTGCTTGCACTGATTAGGATTTGGAAAATTCACTTGTTACATTTGCAATACTGTTATTCCCGTTCATGTGTTGATATGAGAGTTAATGCAGGCTGGAAGACTTCTACAAACGTTAAACGTGTGTGTTCATGTTATGTGTGTGTGTTGACGGCTGAGTAAGATGAAGGCAGGTAGACAGACGGTGGAGCAGCTCATATTAGTCGGTGTGTTTTATATGAAGCAGTTAAGATCTCATTCATTTTAATCTTCTCTTTACCTGTTTTTATTTCTGCTCACCTGTTGGCTGATACTGACCTGCGTGTTTGTGTGTGTTTGTGTTCAGAGTGCATTTTGGGAGAAAAAAAATCTGCATTTCTGGATCACTGGTGTGAGAGTAATTAGATTATAGATTTCTTAATTTATACGACATTGGGAGCAGTGCGAGCTGTGTCTTTGCTTGACGTGTTTCCTGTCATGTTAACTTTTTTTTAAAATAGATTTTACTAAAGTTTTTGTGTCATCAAATCTCATGTTTTGTTTGAAATGCTCTTTTTGATGTTTCTTAAACGTTTCATCCTTCTCTTTCCTTTTTCCTTTTTACGGTACTGTCTTAGGTTTTTCTCACAGGGAATCTTTCATCTCATGGTTGTATTATCACTATGATTAGTTTCTTTTTATTCATTGACTCACCTTGAACTCATCCCTGCTTAGTTTATTGGCTAGAGGAATATTTTGCACTGGATTTAGGCGTCGTGAATGGCCAGTAAGCTTATGCCAATCAGTTAATTTATACATATTTAATGTATATTAGACTCCCTACAGAAGATTTCACCAGACATTTTGGGTAAGCTGCAGCGCCATCATTTGAAAGCAGTGAAGTGGCTTTTGTGTCAGATGGCATCCGTTAATTTCAATGATGGATGTTTGAGCTCTAATACAGAACTCATTATGTCACGTGTCTGAGGAGACGCAACAAGCTTGACTTAAAAGATTAAGCTGTCCTTTTTTTAATTTATGTTATTTGAAGTATTCGTTCTACCCAGATATGTTTGTCTATACCTCAGTTGTGAGTCTGTGTAACCGTACACACACTCATCAGCAGTGTTTCTTTGGCAGAGTCCATGTTGTACACCTACATGGTTGTACTCTTCCTCAACATTGTTTACTATGCAAAGCCCCGGGAAATAAACCTGTTCAGCTGTTTATTTATACGCCTTTGTTCTGTTTCTTTGTAATAAAAATCATCCACATGCTGTATATTATTAAGTTTACCAGACTGGCACCAAAGCAAACTATAAAAACTACAGTCTATTCCATCCACACAGATTAGATTAGACATTAGCAGTCACTTGGAGGGATCTCTCAAACTCCGTGCAGACGGTGTTGAGTCCATCAGTCAGTCTGTGGGGTGTGGTGATTCGGGGCTTTTCTTATTGTAATTTGCGATTGTGTGTTCCAGACAGCAGCACGGTCACTGGTGCTTGAATCGCTCTCCAGCCTCACTTCGCAGGTTTGATGGCTCTGTCTGAGAGTCCTGTCTAGTCAGTCTGAATGTATCCGAGCCAGAATCTGTCATGACGAGAAATACCGAGTTAGGCTGAGAGAGGTCATTTACTCAGCCTGTGAACCTGAAATCCACAATGTAGCAACCAACCGACCGACTGAGCAGTTTCTGTCCTTTCGCTTGAAACATGTTTGCACTGTAACGCCAACTGAGCATTTTATTTCTCATCAGGAAATCAGCAACACTCCACAACGTTCCTGGTCAGCTCTGATAAGTTGGTATGCAGGTAAATTCACAGTGGTGTCGGTGATGTTGCTGTGCAGAGTTCCTTTGAAACTCTTTAATTGTAATGCAGCCATTCATTTGAATTCACCATTCTTCCACCCAGACAGAGATCGCCGTCCTTCTATTCAACTTTCATTTATCAAATTACAAAAGACAAAAAAAAGTGAATCATTCACTCGCCCCCTCTTTTTTCTGTTGCTCTTCCTCCCCCTCCAGAGTTGGCCAATTAAAATACTTTCTGAGTGTTTGTCGAGGCTGTCTGGAACTAATTAGATTCTTTCTACTCGCATATTCATGTACCAACAACTCAACCAGCGCACTGCTTTTAAAGCTGGCTTGAATAGTTTGAGCCACATCATCGGTAGGTGAGTGTGTGTTTGTGTTACCAGGTTGACAAAGATCTTGTTTTAGGGCCCGGAGAACATTCTGCAAGGAGCCGAGGGCCAGACGGCTGAAAGGAGAGGAGACAAAGCTGGCTTGTTCAGCTCTGGATACGACCAGAGGAGGAGGAGGAGGTGGTGGAGGAGGAGGAGAAAGAAAAGGGGAAGCAGGGGAGCAACAGACATGAAAGGAAGTCTGGAGAGTAGAGGAGGCAAAGGAGATGCAGAGGAAAGGAAGGATTGGAGGGAGCCGCGAGGAAGGATGGAAAAGGGGAGGAGAAAAGGGGGTGGGTAAGAAGAAAAGAGAGGAGGGAAGAGGGGGCCCAGTTTCCATCCCTCACCACAGGAAATCTGTGTGCGGTTTAAATGCAAGCCGGAGTCTCCTTTTACAGGCTGTTTGTGTGTAAGTGTGTGCAGAACCTACAGCAGCATGGTCAGCCGGTGAGTAAAACTTTCCCTTTCTTTCTTTCTTTTAACGGTTTTTACATGTTTGAGGATTAAAAACTTTAAAATGAAGATGAGACATGTTTCTAAAAAGAGTTTTCAAAGTTCAAATATATTTGTTTCCCAGAAATGAAAAGAGACACCACTCAGTGACGTTTGTTGTTTTCCTTGTAGAAGAACTATTTGATGGTGAGGCAGCTGTGTGGAGTTTAGATGATGCAGAGTTTTCCACTTTTTACCGTAAATGAGGGAAAGACGAAACCTGCTTAAGAAAAGAACAGATTGTGTCTGCAGCTGCCTTCACACTCCTTCAGTTTTATGTTGCAGACTGGTGTAAAGTCAAAGCGAGGGTCAGTTTTACTGGATGCAGATGTGGGGTGTTGCACACAGACATTTTTGTCTAGTGTCCTAACACTGACCTGATGATAAACAAAGAAAAACACAGGAGGGAAAGAGGTGGGAGTATGAAGAGAAAGAAAAAAAGAGGACACTGCACTGAACAGCCTCACCGCACGGTCCATTTAGTAACTGTTCTGGAGCTTTTGGTGTTATTCCAGCATCTTCCTCAGCAGGAGTTTACTTCGTTGTCACTGAAATGTAGATGTTCATATTAAAGGGAAGCCTTTACTTTACTAGTTTAATTTAATAACTTCTAATTCTTTGATATCTCCATCTGCTGAGGAAGTTCTTCTGATATAATCACTAGTTTGATGAACAGATTGTTTTGTCATCTGCTGGTCAAAAGTGAACTTCCAGTCTGTAAGTGACCATCTGCATGGCTTGAACCCATCGACCAGTCCCTGTGCATTTGGAAACCACACACTCAATGGCTGTTTACATGGCAGACAATCACAGATTAAACGCAGATTTAAATAGTTGGGGAAGAGGAGGGGATGACCTCCTGTCCTCCTGCAGGTCTGGAGACGGTTTTAAACAAACAAAAGACTTTAAAAACAGTTTTCTGACTTGTTCATGTCATTTCCTGCCCAGAGTGGAGCATCCTGCTGCAGGCTACAAGAAGATCTTTGAGACGGTGGAGGAGCTGAACGAGGCGATACCTGCAGAGGTCACTGGTAGGAAAGAAGAGGTTCTGCACTGTGCGATAACATTGTAATTACATGGTCAGACCACCTTAGACCACCAGGCCATCGGGCACCCCCATTAAACTGTCTTACAGGATGACGTCCACATGGACTGATGGATTTTCTTAAAGAAATAGTTTAAGGAAATTCATCGCTGTGTGTGTGTGTGTGTGTGTGTGTGTGTGTGTGTGTGTTTGCAGGTGAGATACCGACATGGCTGGGCGGCAGTCTTCTCAGGATGGGTCCAGGTCTCTTCGAGGTGGGAGATGAACCTTTCCACCATCTGTTTGATGGACAGGCTCTCATGCACAAGTTTGACCTGAAGGATGGTCAGGTGACCTACTTCAGGAGGTAAGAATACTAACGAGCATCCAAATCAGAACAGCCTTTAAATAAAAATCACTTGTATTAGCATGAATCTGAGATGACCCAGTCTTGTAGTTTTTGACGTGGAGCTCATGTTTTTGTGCGTGTACAGCAAACCTAGCACACGTATCCCGATGTTTATCACTTTTATTATCATGCAGATCCAAATTCAGACCTTTTATGACATCTGATTTTTGTTAGTGCAGAGAGGTATGCAGCTCTGTGCAGCTGACGAAAACAGCTGACGGTAAAATCATCCAAACTGGAATGTTGCAAGAGAAAAACAGCTGAGACCACAGACAAGCAGCAGCTACAGACCACAGAAATCCTTCACCCTTCTCCGTTTGAAAATATGTTTTGTTTGTTTTTTATGGAATTCAAAGTAGCATTTCGATTACAGTGCATAGTCAGTAAATATATTATAGCTTCGTGGTTCTCATGGGTGTAATATTTCTGCTCAGGTTCATCAGGTCGGATGCATATGTTCGTGCCATGACAGAGAAAAGAGTAGTCATCACTGAGTTTGGAACAGCAGCCTACCCGGACCCCTGCAAAAATATCTTCTCCAGGTAACTCCAGATGTGCATTATTGAAATGTTTTAATTAATCTATTAGCTGTTTAACCCCGTCATCCTCCAGCCTTCATCCTGGTTCTAACTTCATGTCCAACAGTGTCGCATCTTCTCATCTAACTCTTGACATTTTTATTTCTGTGCAGATTCTTTACTTACTGCAGAGGCATTGAGGTGACTGATAACTGCTTGGTGAACATTTATCCAATCGGTGAAGACTTCTACGCCGTCACAGAGACCAATTACATCACCAAAGTTGACCCTGATTCGCTGGAGACTTTAAAGAAGGTGAGAGACGGATGTGCAGACGTTCAGACTTTCATCTGAAAAATATACTTCTGGTATGAGGGTACAAATATGTCATTTAAAGATCTTTACTTTGACTCTTCACCACCTGATTCGTTTTTGTACTCTTGTGTGAATGTATCTACATCAGGTGGACTTGTGTAAGTACCTCTCAGTGAATGGAGTGACTGCCCACCCCCACAGAGACCCAGATGGGACAGTCTACAACATCGGGAACTGCTTTGGCAAAAACATGAGTCTGGCTTATAATATCGTCAAGATCCCACCTCCTCAGAAAGGTGAGTCACTGAATATCAGAGAATCATATTTTATCGATTCTGTTGAAGCTGAATTCTTTTAATAAATGTTTATTTTTTACTGAATTGTCTCTCACGCTGTCTCTGTGTGATTCCAGACAAGTCAGATCAATTTGAGAAATCCCAGGTCGTGGTTCAACTGCCCAGCAGCGAGAGGTTAAAACCGTCCTACGTGCACAGGTGCAGTTAGTTCTTCCATTTTTCCCCATGAATCCGCAGTCTACATCTGTTTGATGAAGCTTTTTGAAGATGTTACTGCTCCTCATGTGTCCGTCTGTCTCTCTGCGTGTCTGTCTGTAGTTTCGGTATGACAGACAACCATTTTGTGTTTGTGGAGCAGCCGGTGAAAATCAACCTGTTCAAGTTCCTCTCGGCTTGGGGCCTTAGAGGAGCCACATACATGGACTGCTTTGAATCCAACGAGACCATGGGGGTAGGTCAGGGTGTGGCTGGGGGCCAGAGTCAGTCAGTCAAAAAAGAGTCATGTTTACATGTGACTGTGCATTTCTGTTCATATAATGTGTGTGTGTGTGTGTGTGTGTGTGTGTGTGTGTGTGTGTGTGTGTGTGTGTGTGTGTGTGTGTGTGCTGTAGACTTTGTTCCACGTGGCCACGAGGGACTCTGGAGGTTATTTGAGCAGCCACAAGTTCAGAACGTCAGCTTTCAACATCTTTCACCACATTAACGCCTACGAGGACGAGGGATTCATCGTCGTCGACGTTTGCACGTGGAAAGGGTGAGTGTGACCCTGTGTGTGCGTGTGTGTGTCTTATGGGCAGTATGATTGTCTCATCTTGACGTCCATCTTTCTTTTTTCCTCTCTTCTTCCACAGGTACGACTTTGTGTATAACTACCTGTACATGGCCAACGTAAAGCAGGAGTGGGACGAGGTGAAGAAAGCAGCGATGAGAGCGCCTCAACCCGAGGTCAGGCGATACGTGCTGCCACTGGATATACACAGGGTGAGTACACACACACACACACACACACTGCAGGCCTTGGTGGAGCAGCTTATCCTGGATCAGTATTTAACTCAAGTCAGGTTTCTCACATGAACTTCACTTTTCTTACACTCCTGCATAAAATACCACTATAACTACTCACACTACACTGTGCTAACTGTGTGTGTGTGTGTGTGTGTGTGTGTGTGTGTGTGTGTGTGTGTGTGTGTGTGTGTGTGTTTTCAGGAAGAACAGGGAAAGAATCTGGTCTCTCTGTCCTACACTACAGCAAGTGCCGTTCTTAATAGTGACGGCACCATTTGGCTTGAACCTGAAGTGCTCTTTTCTGGACCAAGACAGGGTAACACACTCACACACACTCATGAAGTATTCCCATTTAAACAACCTATATGATGTAAAATGTGCATCTTGTTTTGTGTAGCTCATAAAGCTCGCTCTTTCCCTCTCAGCCTTTGAGTTTCCACAGATTAACTACTCTCGCTGTTGTGGGAAGAAGTACTCCTTTGCTTACGGCCTGGGACTCAACCACTTCATCCCTGACAGGGTACGAGCACTTCTATCTCCTCAAAAGAAATCCAGGAAGTGTTTGGTGATGTTAGTGTTGTTATTAGTGATTCATTGTTGATCTGATGTAGATCGTGAAGCTGAACGTACAGACCAAAGAGACCTGGGTGTGGCAGGAGGAAGAGTGTTACCCGTCAGAGCCGGTGTTCGTGCCAACACCTGGAGCTACAGAAGAGGACGACGGTACGTCACACACAGAATCTATCCCCCATCACTGCTTCATCCTGATCATGTCTGTGGTGGAAACACACACACACACACACACACACACACACACAGTAACCACAGTCTGTGTTTGCAGGCGTGCTGCTGAGTGTCGTGGTGAAGCCAGGTGCAGAGAGGCCGGGCTTCCTGCTGGTGCTGGACGCCATGAAACTGACCGAGCTGGCAAGGGCAGAGGTCAGCACCCTCATCCCTGTGACCCTCCACGGCATGTACAAACCATGACACATCAAAAAAGACGCTGCGTCACTCTCCTGCCAGAGCTGCTGCTGCTCTGAACCTATTGTGTTTGTAACAACGACTCAGCAAAAGTCACTTGACTCAGACAGTCACAGTAAGTTGGATGAAGATGATTTACTTGGAAGGGCTTCTGTTAACGAGCATTTGTCTTGCAGCGTTTAATGTGACTCCGATATGTAAAGTTGAATATTATTTTCTTTTTACCTTGGTACATATTATAGAACATGGTGCATTTATCATGTGACATGTTATTAATGTTATTTACACTCCTGCTTGGGTTCAAACTTGCAGCTTATAATGTGAAAACTGTTTTAATGTGTGTGCGCAGAGACATTACAGAGAGTTCACTTTGCTTTTTAAAAATGACATTTACATTTTATTTCATCTTTTCTACAAATAAAAACAGTGACATCACGATGAACGTTTCACATTTTGTAATCGCAATATTTAGTGTGAGTTAAAAATCATTTCCAAGTAAAAAGGAGACAAATATTAAATTATCACACACGTATATACAGCAGTCATGATGTTCATCATTGTCTATAAACTTTTATAAAAAAGGCTGTAATGTGAGTAATCAGTAATAACATTCTGTGGCACGGTTTTAAAAATAAATGCACGTCTTGGTTCATTAGGACGGGCGTTGAAAACATCTTTCGATCTGCTGTAGATCCATGCTAACACCTTTGCATTCAGTATGCAATAATTTTTAACTTGATCAGATGAATTTCTAATCACTGTCAAATCAAAACATGCTAACTTTATGTAACCAGGGGAGCAGCTGGCTGAGGTAAATGAGGAGTTAATGAGGGTCCATTCAGGTTTTTACATCATGAAGCATGGACTGGTAGCTGAAGAGGTGCCAGTTCACCTCCTTGAGCAAGGCACTGAACCCTTCCACCTCCCAGGGTGCCGCGACATGACAGCCCAACACTCTGCACCTGCAGGTCTATAAGCCCAAACTTTGTGTATGCGTGGCTGTATTTTGAGCCTGTGTGTATAAAACGTTTCCCCACTGAGGGATTAATAAAATAAATCTTCTTCAGTTGCAGTGGTTTGCACTATTATTCTGTGTTTGGTAGTGTAGTAAAGTACTTAATGCATTTGAGCAGATTAAGATATTTATTCTGTCTAGTCACATATTTAGATTAGAAAATATCTACACAGAACATATCTATAATATTTAACATCTCTGCTCCTGGAGACAACAAACAAATCTGACTGGTTTACATGGATGATTGGGTGGATGAAGCACCAGATTATAATGAAAAATCAAACATTTTTCAAGGAGTATATTCAAATTCAAGAAGATTTCAAGTATCATACTTGAAAACATACCTCAAGACTTTGTACGAGCCCTGAGTTAAAACCAACAGTAGCAGCATTTTATGACTTTTAGGATATTTCTCGTCACCTTCACTCACCAGTCATACTGTATTCAAATGTGTTAGCAGGAGATACAGACACGGCTTAAAAAGCGGCTTCAGCAGCAGGTGAAAATCAGCTTCTACATACGCAGAAGTGTCGACTGCACTTTCTCTGTGGAGAGTTGATAGTGCTGCTGTTTGATGATGTCCAGGCAGTCTCTGAGAATCTGCAGACACACAGATTTGTGCACAGTTGAATAGGAGATGGTGATAAGCCGGTTGGTGACAGTGTCAGTGTGTTTTTTTACCTTCCTGGTGTCCTGAGGCAGAATGACTCCATCGTCCCAGAGTCTGCCGGAGGAGTAGAAAGCTGAGCTCTCCTCCATCAATCTCTTGTTCAGGTCGTCCTCCTCCAGCTTCTTCTTCTTCTTCTCTTCCTCTTCCTGCTCACTGTCAGGGGGGAGCAGAGAGCCGGAGTGACCCGGAGCTGTGATCGACACTTTGGCGTTGGGCCACAGGAACAGGAAGTTAGGGTCAAAGGACCGCCCACACTAGAGAGAGAACCAGGGAACAAAGTTCAAATTAATGAGAGATTAACCCTGTATGTCCAAAGATCTGACAAAAGATGTCTCTCACCATGGCGTAGCTGTCAGCACCGTGGCAACCACCAATCACCACAGTGATTTTTGGGACAGAGGCGCACGCTACTGCTGACATCATCGAACCCTGAGCCTTCAGACGGTTACTGTTCATGTCTGCCTGGAAGGAGGACACGTGAAGAAAGACATGAAGTAGAAAAATCAGAACACTGAGCATTGGAACCTGGACTGCAGGTGTGTGCTGCTGTGAATACCTGTG
The DNA here is from genome assembly GCA_023373845.1 of Nibea coibor. Classification (NCBI taxonomy): domain Eukaryota; kingdom Metazoa; phylum Chordata; class Actinopteri; family Sciaenidae; genus Nibea; species Nibea coibor. The sequence continues at coordinate 24,717,541 of CM041718.1, read as the reverse complement.
TCGTGGAGAGTGTTCGAGGTGCTGCAGGCGCCGTGTTCTGGAGGAAGAGGAGGGGGACGTCTCTCTGGTCACACAGCTGGACAAAATGGCTGCCTTTCAGTGCAGCCTGGTATGACAGCTCTCCGTTGTTGGCTACAATTCCCACCAGGTGGCTAACAGCGTACACACACACCCAGAAAAAAGATCAGCATCACGCATAAAGAAGCAAGAAGACTGTTAATGGCTTTATAAAAAGCGTGTGTGTGTATCTTTTACCCATGTATCTTTGCAAAGCCAGTGATGAGCGTGGTTCCATAACGAGCTTTAAACTCCTGGAAGCGGCTCCCGTCTGTCAGCCGACTGATTACCTGCACAGGCGGAAACAACGTCAGGAACCGTACGTTAAGTTTGAAGTGTGTGTGTGAGGTGGCTGCAGTCACTTTACCATTTTAACATCCAGGCTGTAGTTATAACTTTTGGGAGCGAGCCCCAGAAGCTCCTCTGAACTGTACAGCGGCTCCTCCTCTGCTTTCCTCCTCTTCGCCTCCTCCTCGTCCTCTTCCTCGGGCAGTTGGAAGTTGAGTGTGGATATGATGTTTCTGGTGTAATCGTACGCCTCCTTCTCCTCCCAGGCGAAATGATCCACGCAGCCACTCACCCTGAAACCAGAAGGTTAAATGACTTGTAGCTCATTCATATATTTATTTTTAAATATCTCTACATTAAAGGGAGAGTTTGGAATATGGACGCACTCGGCGTGAAGCTTGGCTCCTCCCAGGTCCTCTGGTGTCACTTCCTCTCCCGTAGCGGCCTTGACAAGGGGCGGACCTCCCAGGAATATGGTCCCTATCCGGTGCACCATCACTGTTTCTTCTGCCATAGTCGGGATGTAAGCTCCACCCGCTGTGCACGACCCGCAAACCACCGACACCTTTAGGATCAAATGTTTCACAAATTTTTAATTTCAAAGGTGCATAGGTTAAAAATTTGATGTCGTCAGAAAGGTCTAAGACTGCACTAAAACTGGCCACCCAAGAGTGCAACTGTCTCACCTGATGATGGTGTGACAGGTGTATATTTCTTTACCTGTGGGATCTTCATGGCAGACATGATGGCTTCGTTATAGAACGTCCTTCCTCCCTGGTTCTTATCCGGAAAGATCTCTGACTGGACAAATATACACATGGGAAATTTGAGATTAAAATAGCAGTGAGTATAATTCAGCCAACATTCAGATGAAAAGGCCATAAGCACTTGATGCCAGGTGTGTGTGTGTGTTAACCTGCAGCGGTAGGAAAGCTCCTCCGGAGTCGACCAGGTAAACACAAGGCAGGCGGTTCTGAATTGCTACTTCCTGTGCCCGTAGCTGCTTCTTCACTGTGATTGGATACGCCGTGCCGCCCTTCACCGTGGCATCGTTGGCCACAAACACACACCACAGGCCGTTGATCCTGCCGATACCTGGATGGATACATTTACAAACACACAGGTCAGTGGCATGTATGTCCATCATACTTACGCTGTCACACTGAGACTGCACGGTTTGTAGTTAGTACCAAAGATACAAGAGCAGCTAGTAGTTTCTGACCAGTCAGGCAGCCGGCTGAAGGGATGTCCCCGTATGGCAGACCCAGACCAGCGAACGGTGACAGCTCTAGGAAGTCCTCATCGTCCAGCAGGAGGCGCAGCCGATCCCTGACCAGCAACTTCTTGTTTCTCTTGATGTGTCTGGTGATGGCATTTTCACCTCCTCCTTCCCTGACCTTTTCACTCAACTCTACGTACCTTACAGAAAGAGACAGATGATGAAGTAAACATCCCCAGATTTATTCCAATAGCTGACGAGAGCAGAACATACTTCTTGTGGCAGGCGTTGCTGTTTTGGAGGTTAGCTTCATACACGTGTCGGTGGATGAGCTGGAGGGGCTTCTCCAGCACTGGGAAGGCACTACGCAGCGATCTCCTCTTCCTGGCTGCAGAGCTCATGCAGCGGACCGAACACTGCCAACGCCGCTCAGCCAGACTGCAACGCAAGATTCAAACAGGACACGAGGAGTGTTTGCACTGTTAATCGGAGATACTGGAATTATGTTTGATGTCCTAAAATCTTTAAATGTGCATCACATTTTGTTTCTGTGCCTCACACCAAACCGCTGCATACAGGCTTCTGTAAGGCTTCGTTCATCACCTGTGGCGTCTCTCCTCTGTCGTGTTTCTCAGCGTCCACGATGACGACGGGGTGTAAGAAGGCACGAAGGCAGGACACACTCTTCCTCCGCTACACACACTCCTTTCAGAGAGACAGAGAGAGAGAGAACAGGTGAGACTTCAGGTGTCATCAATGTCTGCCTCTTTTCTGACCCCAGCAGGGAGTCTTGGTGACTGCAGCAGCTTCACAATTCAACCAAAACTACATATCGGTTTGTCCCATGTTCACCTAAACTCCACCTGTATATTAATACTGCATCACCAAGCTTGAAAAACATCAGTACACTAAATAAAGCGACAGTATGCAGCCTACAAGTTAGCTGCAAGGTGACAACGACACCTGCTTACTGCTCATACTCTGTCTGTTCAAACACACGAACCTGAACATTACTATAATTATATATTTAAAGGAATGGACGTTCAACTTTAAGTCGTTAGCTACAATAAGAAATGTGTGCCAAAGGTCGTGAAGACGTCTGAGTTCACCTCAAAGAGACAGAAATGTGTGAATTTATGGACGGAGAACAGGTGTGGTCTCTTACCTGGCCATGCAGCGGTACATGTCTGCTGTAATAAAGCTGATTAAACAGGTTTAAAGGTGAATTAAAGCAGTTTACAGGTGATTTTTAGTCCAAACTGAACTCCATTTCTGCACAGCGCCAAGCATTCTTCTTCTACCAGCTGTGTTTGTTGTCAGTGTCTCAGCTGTCGTGCTCGTTACCGCCGCCCACAGGAGCGAAGGGGAACTGTAGAATAACAATAACATTAAAGTTTTTTTTTGTTTTTTTTACTTAATTTATTTACTTTACTTACTTTAATTTAATAATTTCATTTTATACTCCCAATACTCCACTTTTATCAACCAGGTATATGTACACATACAAGGAATTTGAATCAGTACCAGAACAGAGATTGACACTCGTCACTACAGCTAGATAGAGCATAAATAGATAAATGACTTTATTAATCAACGAAGGGAGACTAGGTCATAGAAGTCTGGTATATTTGAATACAATAAAAATACAATAGAATAAAATACTAAGGTAGAAAAAATAAATAAATAAAAACACAGACTGGGACAAGGACACAAGGACATTAAAATATTATATTCGTTTTTATTTATTTGTGATGTATTGTAGATCGAGCTCCTACAACTACCCTCTAATATATATTTATAAATGAAATGATAAGCCCATTAATCGATTAATCTATTGACAAAATCTCTTTTAGTGACTGCAGCTGTAGTGACACGTGTTTGGCACTAGATGGTAGTGCTCTTTTATCAATGAATGAGTTTTTGACTATGAATTAATCTTATTGCAGGAAGAATTTAAAACATTTACAAAATAAAAAACACAAACAGGTCAGTGGTGTTTGATTTAAATAAATCACAGATGTTTTAAAATGTATGTATTTGCATCATATATGTGAACTTTGTGTATATGTAACTGACCTAAACCGAGAGAAGACTTAATCATTACCACAGGGCAGAGTACAGTACCAATCCTTTAGATAATGCTGTATTAACATTGTAAAAGCATATATAAATAAATAAACCTTTTACGGTGTTATTAATTTATTATTAATTTCTTCTTTTAGCCTTGGATCACATTAATTAATTTAATTAATTTAGGTTTAATGACCTTCCAGGTGGTGTAAACGTATTTTTAGCCTGTGGATGTGTATGTTCTTTACATGAGATGGCAATTAACTTTAAACTGCCTTGAAAATGTCATTTAAATTTAAATAAAATATAAAATGCCACACATTTTTGTTCTTTGTGGCAGTTCTCTGGTTCTTTTCACAGTTATTTTTAATCTTAAATTAACTAATAATACATATATCACTTTAATATTTGTGTTGTTTCCAGGTTGTTTGCTTTATGTTTTATCTAAAAACCACATTTATTTTTTAAGAGCTTCGCAGTTTTTATTCTGTTTTAAACATTTTTCTTGTGTCCGGAGCTCTAACATCACCTGGTTGACCATTAATAATAACATGTTTTAGGGCCACTGTGCTCCAGGGGCCCCTTGGTTTGGGCGGCCCTGCTGATTCAGGCGGATAGGGAGCAGAAGGAGGAGAAGAGGGAGGAGGAGGAGGAGTGTTTGTCGGCAGACAGTCAGTCAGAAGGAGGACCAGAGTCCTAGCGGCAGTTTTTAGGAGAGCCTGAGCCGGGAAAACTGCGTCCAATACGGGAGAAGTCAGAAGGGGGGATCCGCAATGAGTTGGGGAACGGAGCTCTGGGTATGTTTAAACTCTTTACACGGTTTTTCCAGACAAAATCATCCGGCTTGTTGCGCTGATACCACGCCGACTTTTTTCGGTCGGAGGGGGGAAGAAAGGTGTTACCGTGTTACCTTTTTTTAGCTTTGTGTGGAGGAGGCGAGCGGCTAACCGTTGACGCTAACTGGCGGCCGGCTGCGCTGTTAGCACGGCGGAGCTAAAGAAGCTAATCCGCGGCGGTGCACCTTAACGGCTGTGACAGCGGCGGAACAATAGGCGAGCCCGCAGACACGCAGGGGCGGGCGGGCGGGGGTAGCGGCGGCGGCGGCGGTGGAGGGGGGGTCACGCTGCCTTATCCGCCCGTCAACTTTAATAATAATAATAATAATAATAATAATATCCGTGCTGTTTTTGCTTGACTGGCAACTTATGAAGTTGTGTGTTGACGGTTTTTGTGTGTGTGTCACACCCTGTTTCAAAGAGGAGCTGGCAGGGTGGAGAGAGGAGCGGTGTGCTCCGGGCAAAGACCACCACCACCGACGCCACCGACGCCGTCCTGCCTTTACATTAACCCCCAACTTCGCAGCCGTTTGCTGGCTTTGACGTGCCTCTTTGTTGGCCGGTTATCCAGCCTTTTGTCTGAACTTCCATGTGATTAAAGGACACATGTGAGCGGATTCATATGATCCTGTCCTGTTATAACTCAGAGTATCAACAGAAAGCAGCCATGGTCGATTTCACATTTAGTCAGTGAGCTGACGCTTCAGATGGAGCAATTTGATGTTCGGTATCTTGCCCAAGGACACGCAGGAGGAGCCGGGGATCGAACCGCCGATCATTTGACCCGCTCTACCTCCTGAGCCACAGCCGCCTTTATTACTGAAATCATTCAAGTATGAGCTGCTGCTGCTCTTTGTCAAGTACAGTACACACCAGAGTGTGTGGATGTCCTCTTTTATTGTGTGTGTGTTGTGTTATTAAGATGTGCTTTAATTGTTTGCTGCAGCATTAGATTCATTTATTGGACTGACAGCGTGGTGAGCTCCAGCCTGGATTTTTTTGGGGTGTTGGCCATCGCAAGCTGTTGTAACCAGAGAGGCAACCAGCAGCATCCCCTGTGTGTGTGTGTGTGTGTGTGTGTGTGTGTGTGTGGAAAGAAGGAGGTCCTTCACCTCCCTGAGATGATACTCCTCCGGCTGACCTCAGTGGTTATTATCTGTAGTTTAATATAACCTAATTTTTTTTGCTTGCTCAGCCCTCAAATGTAACATGAACACGCTCGCTGCAGACAAAGAGATAACTGTTTGCCCGTGTGTGTGTGTGTGTGTGATTCAAAGGGACTGAGAAGTGATGCACACATGTGATTTGTCAGGATATCAGTGTTGTTTTTGGATCTCCCGTTCATGTTCTCCATTCATGATTTCTTCCCTTTGGCGAATACCAAGTACGGATATAATGTCATGTTTGTGCTCCCAGTTGGACAGATGGAGAGTTAGACTAGAGAACGTGGTTTAAATCTTTAAAATCAGCAGGTTTTTACACAGTTATGACCTTTAGTTTGCATAAATGCAAGTTTACACACAAGTTTAGCTCTATATCGTGTACAGTGTCTTCATAGAAATACAAAGTATCTCAGTTGGACTAAGTCAGGACAGCATGATTTTAAAAAACACTGATGTCGTAAATCCACCACCAGGACTCAAGACAAATAAATCTAAGGAATATATCCACAACACAAAATGATCTCTAAAGTGTCAGGATGTGTCTTTACTCGCTCGTCGTCTTTTCATCAGGGCAAAGCAAAGCAAAGCAAAGCACGATGATCTGCTGAGTGGAGCTACAGATGCTGGCTGATGGACCGTCATAATCCCCCCCTGAGTCCGCTGATGAGATTAATATGTTGGCTGTCTGATGTCAGATTACACACGATTGGCTGCCTGATGTCAGATTATGGATTATTGTCCACTGGATAGGACGTAACAGTTGATTGGCTGTTGAGTTTTACGGACGACTGATTATATGATGTCAGATTTTTATAAATTATTGTCCGTCTAATTTAATTTTACTCACCATAGATGAGTCAGTCTGGTAGCCTGATTTTGAATGAAAGATGATTCTTTTTGGGTCAAACACCATTAATACAAACACTTTAGGTAATTGGTTGTCTCATGTATGATTATGATGGCTGCATTGAATTAATGACATTTAATAGCTTCCCCAGAGCTGCACTATTATTGTGATTAACAGAGTCATCAGATTATTTTATTGGACCAACAATACAAAACTCAAACATACTCTCTGCTTGTTTTTCTGTTAAAGGATTACTTTGGTGTTTTTGTGTTAAAGTGACTCATGGGGACAAAAAGCCACAACGTAATCCTCACGGCCAGTTCCAAACTGTCCATTAAAAGCTTGTTTCTTTACAAATCTTTTTGTTTTTGTCACTAACCGGCTCAGGTGGCTATTATAAGTGCACAGCGGCATCATGGAAAGGACCATTTTTGGTACCCAACCCTTGACCCGGAGCACCCACAGGAACACCATCAGTCTCCAGAGCTTCTCTGCCTTGTAGCAGCTGGTTCGACCTCTTCCTCTGCCTGCTGTCTGTCTCGCCCTGTCCTCATTAGTCCTCATCTACATAGTTGAAATATTCAGGCATGACATTGAAAATCTTTTACACGACACCAACGCATCAAACTCCTCCCCCTCACATTTCCACTGTCAGCTTCCTTCAACGAGAACCTCACCTCTCCTGAGACTTCTCCTTGAGCAAGAGACTTGGTTGGACACACAGGAAATCAAGCGAAAGGAAACAGAGGATCGTGTCAACCCTTGTAGTAACCATCTGAGCCGGTCAGTAGTGAAAACAAACACTTTTAATGGCCGTATTTTGAAGGTGTGTAATTGCCTGCAAAGGATTAGGTTGCAGTCCGCTTCGAAGTCGGACTCAGCACTCTCACTCAGTAGTGAACCAGTATCAAAATGTTGTCCCCATTAGTCACTTTGACACAAAAACCTGGAAAATAAAGTTGAAAACACCAAGTTACCCTTTAATTGATGAATCAATGAATCTTTGTAGAGGTAGCAAACTAAGCCACGTCTCCGTGCATGCCTTCAGTGTTGCGTATTTCGACTGGTTGTGATCAGTTTAAACAAAAATTAGCGAGCATGTTATCCGCTCAGATCTTTCTTGTTTTAATTAAATAGACTAGAATCATTTAATCTAAATCGTTTCATCACTTGGCATTAGTTGCATGCTCCTTTGCTTCTTCCCTGTGTTTTGGCTCCAGCCCACGTCTTTTAGACACTACAAAGCAAGAGAGGAACATCCTATTGCCGCGCTGGCTTCCTGCCCTCCGAGACACACACATAAAATAGGAAGTACTCGTCTGAATTAAAGCTCTGTGTGCGTTGTGTGAGTGTGCGCTCAGTGCCAGGATGCTGCCATGCTGTGCTCTGGTCCGTCTGGTTGAGGTGAGCCGGAGGCCAGCAGAGTGGAGCGGCCAAGTCTGACTGAAGGACAAGAGGCTGACGGGCAGTCGCCTCTGCTGATCGGCTAAACTGAAAGACGAGGATAAGGGGATAAAGGATGGAAAGGTAGAGGAGGGAGGACAGGCTGGCTAGACTCTTGACTACACTTTGAAGTCTGTCAGCTGTTAAACAAATAGAAGACTTAGGACCAGTTGTGGAAAGTCAGGATTCAGAGCAGTGAGCAGGATCAAGAGTTTGCTTTTCTTTCCTCTGTGTGTTGTGTGGATTAAGAAAAGGTGTTCCCTCAGGTGTCCATTGGGAGGTGACGTTGGAGTCTGGGGTCAGAGGTTACCTGCGAATCATTTGATACTTGAAGCAGGAGGATTGTTTGTATTCTTGGCATCAGGTGGTGGCCATCGGACTCAGACAGCGGTGTTTGATTTCCCCTCTGCTGTTTGTGATATTTATAGACCATAGCCTGCAGTGTATCAATATCTGTGCTGCACCAAATGTGTTGGGTTGCTTTATGGGGCTATCTTCAGAGATTTGGATGAATATATTGATTAGTGAAGATACATTTACAGTGTTTTTTTAGAATGTAGAATACACTGCATTTGGTGAATGCACTGAGTGATGGCGATGCAAACAGTTAATTTAACGTCATCTTGAGCTGTGGATTGATTACTGGTTTTGGTGTCACGTTCACAGGCAGCTGATGTCTGCTTCTGCTGTTCATTCAGTCTTCATCCAGTGCCCCTGCCATTAAGTACTTAATAATAATAAAAAATATAGTGTTTGAAATAATCCCTCTGATAAAGAGATGTCTCTGTGTGGCGCCCGCTCGCCCACAAAGCGAGCCTCTTTCACCATTTGTTGCATCTTCTCGCTGGTTTGTGGCTCTGTGGCGTTGGACGCTCTGAAGAGCGTTTCTGCCGTTATAGCCAGTAGTCTGCTTCTTAGCAGGTCACAGCGGGTGTGAGTGAAGTCATGTTGGAAGCTGAGGGCACCGGCCTGGACTCGACAAGCTGTTATATCCAGCCCAGCCAAGCTTTTCAACACATTGAGTGTGTGGTGGAGGAGGAGGTGCGAGCGAGACGACGTGTTGTTTTCCTGATCCTTGAAGGCCACATCACTTTGTCCTGCGTGTGAGGGTGGGCGTCTTTCTTAATTAAGAAAATTGTGCTAACACACATCTGCAGGAGACGGGGAGGAAGACGAAGATGGAGCCTACAAAGAGGAAGGGAGGGAGAAGGTTTAATGATGGGAGATGTTTTCATGCGGTGGGAGGAGGTGGATTGATAAAGGCCGATGCACTGAGAGACGAGTGGAGTTTACAGATGTAATGGATTAGATGAAACTTTAATGATCCCAGTGGGGAAATTGGCTGCTGCCACAGTGAGCTGTAACAGGATACATGAAGAATGAATGGGCTGTCAGTCAGAGCAGAAAAATGAGTTTACACTGTACGAGCAGATACAAACAGCAACAACAGATACAAAATGGCAGCTACTTTACCTACTTACCTTATTGTCATATCTCTTTTCTTTTTGACTGAAAATCTCAGACTGAATGCCCTCTGACCTTTTTCACATTTTAACATCAAATATCAACAAATATCTTTTTTTGATATCACCCGGCAGGATGATGCTCAAATAGATGCATTCCTGGTGCAAAGCCGCTTCGGGGCTGCTCCTGAAGCCTGTGGCGGCATTTCTTTTGGAAGCCAAGCTCCAAGGTTCAGACCGCCATTAAGGGGACAGCCCTAAATTGTTGAAATGTTTCTAACTAATATAATTTAATCCGTTTCTCATGAATGCGGCTCTGTCTCAGATGACGTTTAGATAAACGAAGGATGGCAGTGACAAACGAGACAGTTACCAAAAGGAAGAAATTAGTTATGGAATGAACAGTCCACAGTCTTCTGAACCTAATTTCATTACTGACGATGAGTACTAACACACAGAAACACAGATCTGCCGACTTCTTCTTCCTCCTCTGTCCCCCTGCTCCTCTCCCTCCCTCTCTTCCTTCCTCTCGTCCTCCCATCGCCTCTCTCCCTGTCCTCCCTCTGGATGCATTCACAGCTGCATCCACCCAGGCCAGCTGTTTGGCAGCAAAGCTCTTCTTGGATTCAGACGCCATCACACCTGTACGCCTCTCAGACGGATGCAGTGACCCCGGACGAACCCGTTCCCAAAATGGGTCAACATGTGTTATATGACGCGGCTCTGTGACTCTCCTTCCAATCGGAGCTCACTGTTGGTGTGGTGTTGCTTGTCTTTGGTATAAAAAGGGCGAACACAGAGGATACTATGGCCTCAGTTTTGTACTTGCACAGTTACCTGTCAATTTATGTTCTTTACGAAGTATCTGGTGGAAATGCTCTGTCTTCCAGAGGAAAAGTGTTTGCATGTGTTTAACCTCTGGTGTTTTCTTATACCAGTCATAAAGATACGTCATCATTATTTATATGTTTTCTTCTATTGTTGTAACCTCTGTGTTTATTATCATTTCTTTCCAAGAAGTAAAAACTGAATCACCAAAGACAGAAACGTTTCCAGACGTCTCCGAGACGTGACTTGTTTAGATGCAGGCCTTTGGTCAGAGAGCTTCAGCTGTGTTAGCTGTTGTGCTGTCCTCCAGGAGTCAGTCTGTCTGTCAACTGTTTATTAGTCAGTTATTTTATTAGCCAGCGCATAAAAATGCAGGCTTCAGGACACGTGGAAAACTGGAACATGTCGGGAATTTTTCTGGTGAATTTTTCCCTAGATCTCCAACCCAGTCATTACACTAAGCCTCTGCTGGATGGCTGGCTGCTGTCAATCTAAGGCCTGCTTGTGTAACATGCTCACAGGGAGTACTGTGGACTTTATACTTATGGCATTTCCTTTTGATAGGCCTGTTTATGAACTACAACACCCAGGAATTGGTTTGGCTGTTTATTCCGTGGTACTGTGTCTGTTTATCCCTAAATATCTCAGCCCTGTACTTGTGAGTAATGGTGCAAGTTAGTGCGCAGAACTCCTTTTGGAAATGTTTGTGTCAATGTGATGATGTACCTGGAGGAAGTATTGAGATCGTTTAAGCTACTTCAGTAAAAGTAGACACACAGAAATACAAATAAAATACTCTGCTACAAGTAACAGTTCTGCATTAATAGTTGAAGTACTCAATAGTGTAATAGTTATACTATTATTATGATTCATGTAATGATGTAAAAGCAAGTTTTTACTGTTGGATTTGGTTGAGGTAGAGCTTATTTTGAATTTTGTATAAGACTACAGCTAATGATTTTCATCACAGATTGATCTGCTTCATTATTTTTACTATTAATCGATTGATTGTTTTGTAAAGACCCCAAAGTGACACTCGAACAATGATTGTTTTGTCCAGCCAACAGTCCAACCTTTAAAATTATTAAAAGTAAATTAAAATTACTGAAACAATTGAAAGGAAAGGCACCATATCCAAATGTTTGTGAAGCGGGAACTATGAAATGTTGCAGGAAGTATTACGATTGTCAAAATAGTCATTTGTCACTTGACACGTGCCTCAAAAAGGTAATGTCTGAGTCACTGGATTAGCCAATTTCTCAGTAGATTTCCCAGATTTACCAAAAGTCTGGATGCCAAAATACCAGAAGTTCAAACTGTCTAAACCGATACTGGATACCTGTTTCAGTACCACAGTAAAAACAAGTCCCTGCAACACAAAACAGGATGTTGTGAGTATTACATTTGTTTTTTCTGTTCATGACACCAACATGGTACAAAATTATCTGAATCAACACCAACAAGGTGTGTTTATGGTTGCAGTCTGTGCTTGTAAAATAAACGTTCACATCGTCTGCGTAATACCAGATAAGGTCTGTCTATCTCTTTGTCGTTGCAGGAGAGCATGAGTGATTGTTAGTCAACCGCACAGGAAGAAGGCGAGGTGGTGATTGTCCACTAGTTAATTGATTGAGCACAGCGTTGTTGTGATTGTACATGCGTTTTTTTGAATAATTTCTGCTTCAGCTGTCCACGTGTTAATTTTTTTGCTCACCGGGCTCATTTCTGTTGACTAAAACAACAGCGGGACTTGTGTTTCTGTCACGGCTTGTGGACCCTGTTGTAAACCAGCAACAACATTTCAAGCTGGTGACGTTGAAGCGAGATGTCCTCCAGCTGATGCCCTTTGGTGGCTGTGTACTAAACACATCAGCTGCCTGCTAAACCTGCTTACCTGCGCTGCACTGATGCTATCTGCTCTGTGGACGGACACGGACGAATACTTAATGATACCCAGGCAGAGACACAGGGATAACATACGAGTCAAAACAAAGGACTACTGTCCTTTTGATAGTTGGTTCAGTTCCACCTTTAGTGATCTGGTTCTCCGTCTCTACAGTACCATTACTTCCCTTAGCGACCAATGTTAGAGCGCGCGGCATAAATCAAGCCCCTTTTTGTTCCACGTTTGTGTGTGTTCATGTGAGTAACTGTGTTTGCCATGTGACGAGAGACCATTAGCTCGCCTTATCCCATTGTAGAGTTGATAATTGCACCTCCTCCTTCCTCCCCATTCTTACTTCAGCATTCTTCGTCTCCTCCTCAGCAAACGCTGAGCGAGATGAGGCCGAATTCTCCCGCACAGACACTTTTATTTAAAGGGTTTCCCACAGGCCAAGATAAAATGTGCAGAGTTTTAAAAATGGTTTAATGTCACAGACCCTGAAATAGACTTTCAGTGATGTGGAGCTGCTGTCTGAAAAGGGTTTCTCCCAAGGGCCACATATGGGCTGATTTTAAACTGGATATGTTGGTGAGAGTGAAACATGATAACTGAAGAATGTTAGTGAGACCTCATGGTTAAGCTCGCCCTTTTGAATCTCTTCTTTAATTAGTATTTTATAGTGAACTAATTAGACTAAATGGTGTAAATGTTTCTTCTTGTTTTGTGACCTGCTGTGACCCTAAAAGGTTTCAAAATTCTTCTGATCCAGCAGTTAACAGAGTAGCGAAGGTTTTATGTTTTCCACGTGACATCTTCAGTTCTTTTGTTTGACAACAGACAAAAGATATTCAGCTTACAGTGAAGAGAAAAGTAACAAATTATCATTATAATGATAATTTATTATACGATTTTAGAAGCTGGAACCAGCTAGTATTCCATGTTTTTTCTTTATAAAGGGCAAAAGCAACTATCAAAATAGTTTTTAATACATTTGACGTCTATCTGCTGAGAAATTCGCTTTTAGCACTAGCTACCTTTAACCCCGACTCTCTTCTCTGATAAATGATTTCCAGGAAACATCTCAAGCGTTCTTGTAGGTCCTTACCTGCCCGTGCTGATGCAGCAGTTGACATTGTGTACAAGTAATACAGAAGCCATTTTTAACGACAGCAGAATCTATCTGTGGCACATTTTTCCGTCGTGTACAGTAAACACCGGCTTCTGGTAGGAATTTGCCACAATGCACGTACCATTAAAAAGCAGACATTGTGTGTGTGTGCACGTGATAAGCGTAACTAGTTCAGCCCATCCCCCCCCTCTCTCTCTCCTGCCTTTACTTTCCCCGTCCAACACACGGCCTGTTTGCATACGAGGAAACAATGTTCATTCTAGCAACAGAGGAGCTTTCCCAGGCTGTTTATTTGGCCAGTGAAGTTTCAGAGGCCAATAAAACTGCTCTGTGTTGCTCATTTGCACACACACACACACACTAAGAGTCAGTAGCTGCTCAGCATGGAGGGTTTGTGGTTACCTAGGTAACCTGTCCATGAAGCACACAGTGTACCCCCGGGTTACCGCGGGTACCTCTGACTGTAACATGTCAGGCAGTCAGAGTGTGGAGGCTGTATCAGGCTGACTCTGAGCTGCTCTCTTTCGTTTGTCTTTATTTTTCTTCTTAAATAGACGCGATGGAGGCAGAGGGGATTTGTTGCACTTCACTTTGGTGGTGAAGGTGAAAACACATTTTCAGAGTCAACCCGAGACTGGCTCTTTTTCCTCCGGTGCTCGAATCTGCCAACTATAAATTGCACAGACTCGAGGGAGGGAAATCTTTCACAACGAGATGCCAACAATAGTCTCAAACAGGATTCAGATTTCTGCAGCCATTTGTGAACTCATTTAAACTCACTTTGTGACCTACTATTGTCTCCCAGACAATCACTACTTTGTGTTTTTCTAGTCTAGACTCGCCATTGTTCATTTAAACCCTCTTAATGTTAAGTTGTTGCTCACGAGCACACTCTAACACAGTAGGTCATGTATGTTAGCCTGTGAACTGTCTGAATTCAGCACCAATGTCATTATAACATTATTTTGTAGCACTCGATGGGTGTTCAGTTTTCACTGGATGGAGCAATGACACCCAATAAAAGTCCTACACGGCCCATTGAACCCAGTCCCAGACAGCACCCGTCTCAAACACCGTATAAAACTACAGTAGTTGAAGCTGATGACAGCAGCAGCAGCGGTAGTTACACCCACGTTCTGGCCTCCCATCTTATATTACTCATATGATATGCAGTTAATGGTTAATCCATATGATACACGCTCACAAGGGAGTGCACTGCGCCGGCCAGTGTGAGTTGTTCTCTGCTTTTAAACGCGCAGAAAACAGGAAAAAGATGGAAATATGCACGCAGACCGTGCACAGATTCTCTGTCAGGATGTCACATGATAAGGGCAGTCATGCTCAGTCGCTCCCTGCAGGAAGTAACGGGGCATTTTTCTGACTCCACGTGCTTCTTTATGCGGCGGTGAAGACTTATCTGAGGAGATAAGTTCCAACTGGATGCAGTTTGAGCTAATACGAGCTGTTTAATTAGGGAGTCTCCGCTATATAAGGGAGCATTGTAGAGACCTTTAGGCTGACCGAGGGGGACATTTCGGGGGAGTTTCCCAATCAGCTACGCCAATAAGACTTTTAATATTTGATTGTCACGAACTCAAACTGATGTGATGTGTTCATTACCTAAATATAGCGGCAGCTGTCAGCACCCAAACCAAGAGTGTCATCGCCGACAGTCAACCGCACTAACCAACATGAACACTGAGGAGAAGGTGTCAGGGTCAACACACACACACACACACACACACACACTCATACACACTCACACAGCTGGGAGCCTCATGCTAACCCCCCCCCGAATGTGATTAAGGCACTTGAGTCAGCGGTAAGATAAATCAAGGATCCTGTGGTTTTGGTCTGAGATGAATGAGCTGGGTTTTTTTTTATGTGTGTGTGTGTGTGTGTGTGTGTGTGTGTGTGTGTACACATGCATGCACATATGGTCTGGTGACACAGCTCAATGGATTGTTGAGCAGATACAGTGATCATCACATCCTGTGCTTTCATATCAGGCGCACACACAGGAAACGGCGTGGTTAATAGTGTGGACGACCACTGAGACTGAAATTAGCCATTGACACGGTGTGTGTTTGTGTGAGTGTGTGTCTTTGTGTGCCTGTGTGGCAAGTAAACACTCAGATTTATGGAAATCACATCTACATTTTAAACCTTAACTTATCAGTTCTGTTTCGGGAGCCGAGTTGAAATAAGAAGCTGCAGCCGTCACAGCCAACTGAAGACGATTATTTATAACTTGAACCAGATCAGATTCCATCGAGGGTTCGGCTATAATGAGCGCATCAATATTCAATCAAGTCAAATAAAGCGGCGACGTCAGCGGCTGAAGTTGAAGTCACACCGATGAGGAAGTGCCAAAAACTGCACCTCCTCTCCTCGTCCACTTGAGGCTGGCTCCAGAAGTGAGTCAGTCTCCATAAGTCCCCATGTTAGACAGCCTGGTGTGCTGGTGTGCATCTGGGCTGATATGAAGGCAAACTCTTCTGCAGATCATGTGTGTTGCTCTGTTGTTGTTGCATGCTAAAGGTCTTGAGCTAACCTGAAGCTAACCATCAGACATCCATCTCTGGCCTGCGTTTCAACAGCTGACCACACCCGGTGTTTGTTCAACACGGAGCCTCACGGTTTACATCCATCCTGTTGACTCAGATAGTTGTGTAATGGTTGATGTTGAGTTAGTTTGGAAATAAATATTTGGTGCTGGAACTGCATAGCATCGTATGTATGAGTTTAACTGGTGATTATGGCTGGAGGAGGTGTTCGTATGCAGACTGCCCCTTTATCTTATAGGTGTGTGTGTGTGTGTGTGTGTGATATTGTGGGGTTAGTTTTGGCAGAACTGCAGCTACAAACACTGAACGACAATAAAGGCACATGAAAGTGACAGTGTATTCTTCCAGTTGTGTCCAGAAGAACAGCCGTTCCTCTGTTTCACCCTCTCAGATCAGATAGTGACCCAGGAAATCCGCCGGTCGACCTTCGGTGTCACGGGTTCGACCCCCCACGCAAGATCAAGATCAGGGCCGAGACAAGGGGGGGGGGGGGGGTCAGACTGAGGCTGAGACGAGCTGATGGATCCTGATCAAAGTCAGTGTCTGACTTTTACAGAGAAAGCAGAGGAAAGTCGCCTGTGTGGGAGTGTTCGGCTTTTTATAGCTTTTTATTTTTTATTTGTTTAGATAGCCGCAGTCATGTGAGGCTGACAGACTTCCCCAGTCAGCAGAGCTCACTGTGTTCAAGCTGAAGCTGAAGTCAGCTGCAGATTTGTAAATACAGAGTTGATTTTTAGTGCTGCATCTAACTGATAGCTTCATGATTGATAATCAGCAGATTAAAAACAGTGAAATTATACTTCAAACTGCTTGCTTAATTCATCGATTATCAAATTTGTTGATATTTGATGATCTGTTGGGCTTAGTTTTGGATTAAATCTTGATATCTTGAATTTGTGGATGGTAAAAGGACTTGACACGTTCACACACACCTTCACACACCGATGGCAGCGGTACAGCAGCAATGTAGCACTTCTCATC
The DNA here is from genome assembly GCA_023373845.1 of Nibea coibor. Lineage (NCBI taxonomy): Eukaryota > Metazoa > Chordata > Actinopteri > Sciaenidae > Nibea > Nibea coibor. The sequence goes on along the minus strand of CM041718.1, from coordinate 24,700,765 downwards.
CAAAGCGCTCACACTGATACTAAACCTATCCACACACACACTTTCACACGCCGACGTCACACTCTGGAGTCGAACCAGTGACCCTCCGATTACTTGCTACTTACTGCTCTTGCATCTGAGCCCAACTTGAGACAGTATATTCATGATTAGATAACAGCTACACACACACAGAAGAAAGCTGTAGCTCTTTGTATTGTGCTGGTGGTTATATATTTTTGCTTCCTCGCTCCCGGTGAGCTGAAAGATTCAGCCTCACAGTATGATGACATTTTGCAGCTAAAAATTGTGTAAAACCTGAGCGGTCTTAAAGACTCTCAGATTTCACTGACTTGCAAATCAAGGTTAGAAGACAAGGTTGACCATTTTGTTTGCCTTCGATCCGCAGACAGAGTCAGACATTTGCATTCGAGTTGGTGGATTTGTTGGTTGGTTGAGACGGAGAGACGCAGTGTTAAGCAGCAATGTGAAGTTGACCAACGGCATGTTTGCGAAACCTCAGCTGAGCTGGTTCAAAGACAGAGAGATCAACAACCTCACTTCCTGTCTCCTGAAGAATTAATATGATTTAACGGCAACAACATCATCTCAGCAGACACATGATACATATGTTAAACCGGTCACGTGTTCCTAACAGGGTTAAGTGTTGAAAATGGGTTGTATCCTGTGCCTGTTATGGCACGATTATATCTGGATCCAAACAGATATCCAATTATTTGTCTCTCTTTCTGTCTCTCTCTCTCTCGCCTAACCAGTCTGTCAAGGTGTGTGTGTGTGTGTCTGAAGCAGCAGGAGAGCAAGACAATAGAGGGGATCAGGTTGCTATGAAACCTGACTAGCTAGCCACACACAGGAGTGCCCAGGTGTGTGTGCGTGTGTGTGTGTGTGTGTGTGTTATCCACAGACAGGTAGTAAATATAGCAGAACGGCCTGGAGTCCAGCCCTCGATTTCAGGATTCAGCAATGGGTGTCAGCGGATTAGGATTGCCTCAGTAATTTATGCTGTCTTCAAATCCTTAAAAGACTTAACGTGATTTTCATGCTTAATTACCCCGACTAACGGCCGTAATGTCTTTAGCACGGTTAAATACGGCCTCATGGGCCTGACTCTTTGCAGGCGGTCTGCTCTTTTTCGTTAATATTCATTGGAACGCACAGGAAGAGGCAATCGCTGAGTCATTTTGTGTTGTTTTATTTCACGCTGATGCATGTTTGCATGAATTTCTTGGCTTCTGATGCAGAACAACAAAACACACCAGTAGAGGTGATATTGTCGGACCAATGAGGAAGCCAGCGTGGAGTGCCAAACTACATGAAAGGTCAGCTTCAGTTTACAGGCGACTTTCACTTTGGAGGCACAGCTTGGGGAGTGTCACTCCCGTGTGTTTCTGCAACTTTACGTGGCTCACGTAAAGATTCGACTAAACAAGTCGAATCTTTGTGATATTTCCGTCAAGTTTTTCCAGGGCAGCCGTTGTCCTCCAGCTGTTACGAGACACACGATCTCCTTCAGAGCTTCCTCAGTTGCCTACGTTGGGTTGTCCTTGGAACGTCCTCGGACAAGATGATCAGTTTGTGTGCCGTGGCCTGCCGTGAGTCCTGCTCTTAAAGGATCGTCTTCACAGGACTCGTTCTTGTTGTTTTTTGAAGCAAATTCTGTCTCCATCTCAGATTTAGAAGCTCAAAAAGTCTCTCCAGTGAAAATCTAAATTTTCACGTTGCTCTGTGTGTAGTCCTGCCATGAAATCCAAGCAAATGAACTCGTTTTCGCTCACACATAAAAAGATGTTGGAGCTAAGATGAAGGGTAAATGAGGACAGATGGATTGTTAAAGCAAAATAAAGCTCATTAGCTAAAATTACAGATTTATTTGTGTGAAAAAAGACAGAGACACAGTGTGTGTGACTGTGTGTGCACAGTGAGCTGCAGCAACAGAGTGCTTATTGTGGTAAAGGAGGTCAGATGATTGAGTCGGTGTCATCCGTGTTTATTATCGACACATGACACACACATGTGCACGGTGTGTGTTGTGTGCAGCTCCTCCTCTTGCTAACCAGTCAGTCAGCAAAAAGCTTGTTATGCACCGGCTAACTTTGGACTGTTACTGATTTATGGCCGTATTCTAGAGCACTTCCTTAAAGCCACATCCTCCTCCTGTACCTGTCTTAAACTGTGAACCAACACGATTTATCAGAAGTCTTTGGTTACTCACTAATTATCATTACACGAGTGCAGCAGTGTCACTTGGCAGCGCTGGCTGGATGAGTCTCACACAGATAATAGGTCCGCTGTTGCGGTTATTCAGTGGAACGAGAGTCCACTGTGGCACTGTTGGGTTAATGTTTGACTGCCCCGGCTTGGACACAGACACCTCCTGATGGGCCTTGTCTGTGTTTATTCAAAGTGGGCCCACTCGCTTGGGGAACTTGTCCCACAGCCAGAAATATTCAGTTGAACCCGTCTAAAATCAGACGACCACGAGGGGAAATGCTGGGATTGTAGGCACTGAATCTTTGACAGTAAAAGCTATGCTAGGGCTGCAACTAACAATAGTTTTTTTATTCTTAATTAGTCAATTAATCCAAATAATAGTGGACATCACAATTTCCCCACAGCAAACTAAAACCAAGTTTTCAAACTCAGACTAAAACCACGAGGCCTTAAAGTTCTCTCCTGATTAACTAATTAATTAATTTTAAAAAATGTGTCCGCACAGGCAAATACAGACCAAATACAGGATGGACCTCCTGTTCTGCTGGCAGCATGTTTGCCATCGCTGTTTCAGTTCAGTTACAGAAGGGAAAACACGCAGTTGACCGTCATTTTCAGCCAAACATCTGTTACGACTTCCCGGTTGTCAATCAGTTTCAGTGTTGAAACGTCTGTTTTGAAGGCATTTATCAGCAGTTTTAATGTTTTTTTCCTTTTCTCTTCTTTTTGAGTCTCTCTGTTCTGATGTTTTTCCCCCTGAGCTGTGTTCGCTGGCACGCAGCGAGCACCGGTTCCTGTAAAATCACCTCCTGGGTGAACGGTTTGATGCATCCGCCCATTTTTAGAAACTGAAAGCACACATTCCAGCGGAGAGTCTGTCGGGAGACGTTACAAAAATACGAGATGTTTTTTCAGTCCCTCAAACAGTTTCTGTGACTTGTGTGATCTGAAACAGATGAATCATTTTCCCTGTAACATCTGGACAGCTGCGAGCGAGGTGTAAGGCGGAGCGCTCGATTTGAGATAATCATGCAACTCTCAATGGCAAGAAATAAAAGCTGCAGCTCTTACGTAAGAGGAAGAAACACCCATTTACTCTCCTCAGGTGAGCCGTTTGAAGTGATGTAAACAGATTCAACACCTCACAGGAAACCTGTTTGACTCCGGCTGCTCTGCGACGCGCTCACAACCAGAGGAAGTATGATTAAGTTTTAATGACCCAACGTGGACGGAGCCAAACGTGGAGTCATAGAGTGACTGACTCCAAGCTGACTGTGATCCCTGAGACTCGCTCTCTGATTCATTTAATCCACTAGAATTATCTATAATTTGAACAACTATGAATCACATATTTCCTCTCAGGCTTGTGTGTATAGCCACTGTGGTTTGTGTTTGTGTAGACAGGCAGCAGTTTTCTGTTTCCGCAGGGGGAAGAAAAAATACAGCAGATCCTGGAAGGCAGAACAAATAGTGATAGGTGTGTGTGTGTGTTTGTGTGTGTGAACTGATCTCAGCACTGAATTAACTGAATTACAAACAGTGCTGCAATAATAGGTTGCATTAGAGTGCTAATTAGCAACATTTAACAGCTATTACAGAGACACTTATGATTAACATCGAAAGAAATGAAATGAGCAGGTGCAGCACAGAAACCTGCACTGACAAACGAGACAGTGGCCTCAGTTTTGATATGAATTTGTCTTTTTAGAAGATAAAACCTGCAAACAGAAGAATTCCTGTCTTTTATGCACATTAAACCTCATGACTACGTGCAAGTTTTAAATTCAGCACTGAAGCTTTGTGCATTTTAACTTCTGCTTTGTTGGTTTTTACACCAGGGAAGTGCAGTTTGAACATTTGTCGAGTGTCCAGCACACACAGAATTAGTCTAATGGAACAGGGAGGGCTCTCGATTGAAAGCTCTCTGTAACGCAGTGATCTCCAGGCTAAAAGCTTCTGCACAGAGTTTGTAAATCAGTTCAAGAAGCCGTCTGTCCGTCCGCCCTGCCTGCAGAGCAGCGAGGGGGGTGAAGTCAACAGCGTGCCAGTGCTCCTGTCTGTTTTGCCCATAGATGGCTATTGGAGAGTTTTCAACACAACAACCTTTTAGCAACAAATCCAAGTCTATTCGACTCCAGATGCTCTCGGCAAGGAAAAAAGTAAAGAGTGTGCGTGTGTTTGTGTGTACTATACGCAGGTATAAACTGTGTGGTTACCTCCTGGTGCTTTGGTCTCTGCTCACAGTTTCAATAGCTGCAGGTCAACTCTTTCAACTGCAACCAAAACCCTCCAAATAATACGTTTGTAGAACTGTCCAAAGTAGAATTCAGTAGTAGAAGTTCTGATCAGTGCACATTATAGAAGAACTGAGGGTTAATGAGCTTTAGTGTAGTTTAATGGAAACCTGCAGTCTGTGTATTATTTCCTGATATGTGTTGATTTAACATTTATCCAGGAGGGTCCGCTGGGCAGCGTGTCTGTCTGCACTGAATGTGAAACAATCAGGAAATCACTTTTTATTCCTCTGATTAACGGGCTTCATCGATGTCAGCGCTCCCTCACTCTCATTCACTGTCAGTGTCACTCAAGAGTCAGACGCAGATTTAGAAACTGCTTCTTGAAATTAAAGACAGAATTTCAGGCTGACTGTGGATCAGTTTGACTGGCCTGATCGTTTGATTGGCGGCCGTGGTGTGATGTTAGGCTGTGTTTATCCCAAAAGTTGGACCCGGCTCAACTTCTCTGGAGGACGTGCGGCTCGCACGGTCGCCCCGACTCAAATGAATGGAAAAAAACCTGCACCTGAAGCTACTGTACAAGTCTTTGTGAGTCAGGCTCTCAGTGCAACATAAACTAACAGCAACAATGCAAGAAAAGAAATGTTTAGCTGCTGACCTGCAGGCTGAGACCAACATGTTTATCACACACAGATGCAGGCCTGTTCCTCCTGTTCAATATTCTTCTACTTTCCTGTTGTTTTTCTGACCTCCCCCTCTCCAAATGCCACTCTCCTCCTCCTCCTCCTCCTCCTCCTCCTCCTCCTCCTCCTCCTCCTCCTCCCTCACACTCCCCCTTCAACCTCCAACACACACACACAAAATAAATCCAGCCTCCTCCCCCCCATCACATTCTTGGAAGAGACCTTCTTTTTCTTGTTTTTGAGGAAGATGAACACAGATAGATACAGTATATACACACACACACACACACACACACACACACACACAGTGCAGACAGAGCCCGGGGGTCTTCAGAGTGATGCCAGTGTTTCAGACAAGTTGACATTTCCCATCCTGTGTGTGTGTGTGTGTGTGTGTGTGTGTGTGTGTGTGTGTGTGTGTGTGTGTGTGTGTGTGTGTGTGTGTGTGTGTGTGTGTGTGTGTGTGTGTGCGCTCTCTGCTCTGGAATGCCTCAGTAATTACTCTTTTGTCCTAGCAGCGTTTTCTATGCTAATTAACCCTTCTCTCCTGGAATGCACACGGCTCTCTTGATTGGTTGAAACGGGGCCGTCGCGTCACCTGATTGGTTATCGGGGCGCGCAGGACACTGAGCGTCTTCAGTCTCTCCTCGTCTGGAAGCTAAATGACTAATTTCTATTCTCCCACCCTGAGATCGAAGCTCATTAAAGCAGGGCAGCGGCTTTGTCAGTGACAAACACAGCAGAAGTAGACCTGTGACCCATATTTGGGTTTGAATCTGGTAAAGAAACAAGTATTGTTTACAAAAAGTCCTACTGCTCCTTTTATAACACATGACAGAAACAATATTTGATAAGGAGCCTGTGGATTTATTTTATTTATTTAAAGCATCTTATGTTGATTCTGGCGACCCCTGTGGACAAAAGCGGCAATGCTTCCACCAGCTTGTTTCATCTGATTTCAAAGGAAATACAATTTTAATCTGACCAGCAGGCGATATCAATACTCATATATAAATAGCCTTCTTGCTGTTTATGCAGGTCATATAGAGGCATCAGTATTATTTATTAATAACTGAGTGATAACAAGTTAAAACTCCTCATGATTTCAAATGTAAAGTTTTATTGTGTGACGTTTTGTTGGAAGTATTTCAGTGTACTGAAGTGACTGCCTGTGCTGTCGGTACAGTACTCGCTGTACAAACACCCCGTTGGGTCTGGTGTTATTGTTTTATTTGTGAAAGCATCACTTCCTGTGATTATGTGACGGTTGTGCGACGGGATGTTGTGTTACTGCCGCTGATAACACGCCGACTGGCGCACCTTTCTGTCGCTGTCGGATCAGCTGATAGGAGGTCTGTAGTATATATATCACATGACACGTTCAATTCAGTTTTACTGTATAGTGCCAAGTCATAACAATTTATTATTCATTAGATAAGATATAGAGATATAATAAAACTAATAGATATAATGTGCAGAGACTTAATGAGGAGATCATTAAACAGCCAAGTGAGAAATGAGACTAAGTAGATCACCCCTGCTCTAAATGATCTCATGGAAAGTGTCCTGAGATGTCTTCTGTTGTGATTTGACGCTATGTGAATAAAACTGAATGCAGTGATTTGAAGAGGAGGAAACCAAGTTTTAAATAATCTGTAATCATTGCATATCATTATCGAGTTAGCAGCTACTGGATTTATGATGTTATACCAGAGCTGGAGGCCTGAAAGACTGTGAATGGACAGGATCCGTCACAGTGCAGGTGCTGCAGCAGCGTGGGTTACCAGATTCAGTCAGTCATGCTTAAACCATCCTCATTATTTTCATCCTCCTACTACTTTTCCTGCGGGCTGCAGAGACCCAGAGCCCAGAAGATGTTGTCATTTCCCCAGTGAGCCAGTCTGCGCTCAGCTTGCCACAAACTACAGGATGAGCTCATACTCCATTACTTATTCATAGACATCGTCACACAGGCTGACGCAACCACAGACAGGCATGCTGGCTAAAAAGAGGTGGACGGGCCTGTTTTTGCAGGCCAGCCCGGTAACAGACGGACTGTTAGGCATTTACCCGAGGCAACAGACCGGCAGGATGCAGATGATAATGAGAGGACAGCTATCCTGATATGTTTCTGTGTAACATCCTGCAGAGCAGCTGCTCATTCTGGGCAAAGTCTTTGTGTTTAAGCTACAAAATATGCTTGAAATTGGCAGATAGACACGTGGCACTTGTTTGCACCACTGAGATCTTTTTCAACTTCTTTTCTCGCTCATGAAAACTGGCAGAGTAAGCGGCGTCCGATGATCATGTTTCACCCCATCGCTGGGCTGTTTTTAACATGCTGGGGTCCTTTTTGTTCCTCTCAGTGGTTCCATTTATTCAGCCTGCTGTTTGAGCGACGGCCGCAGCCGTTCTCTTGTTTTCTGTCTGTGAATCAGTCATATTTTCACAGTGGAAATATGACCGTGAGTCACAGCCTTCAATGATCACTGATGGCAGACCTCACTGTACAGCGGTCGCACAAACACAGGGAAACATCAGATGATGATCACACTGCAAATTAGTTTGACTTCAGTCTGCTCAAGTTTTGGTTAGTTTGTTTTGTTTTGCCTGCAGCAGTCAGACCAATCACAGCGCTGCATCTGTCCCATCAGTTTAACGTACAGCTGCGTACATGTCATCCACCTTTGTAGAAAGATGAATGCCGTCTGCTAAACTCTGAGCATTTTCACTTGCAGCCAGAACAAAATATTGGCCAGGCAGATGAAGTAGAAACCTACCATCCATCTATTTTCTTCTGCTTACCCGGGGTCGAGTCGCAGTGGCAGCAGGTTTAGCACAGACGTCCCTCCTCCTCCTGGGGGATCCCGAGGCGTTCCAGGCTTGGTCTGCCCCTGGGTCTCCTCCCTGCTGGACATGCCTGGAACACCTCCAGGAAAAAAGACGATGTTAAAGAATATTTAACTTGAATATTAATGAAGTTTAAGGTCTTCAGAGTAGCTTTGTATTGTCACATCAGCGTGAAATCCACATAGCTCATATCAGCCGCCATATTAGTGATGACTTTGTCCCCATAGCTGACGGGCTCTAAATTTCATACAACAAATCCAGTAACAAACCGCCTCTGACTTGAACTGTGTTGTCAGTTCAGCGTCTTGCTCAAGGGTGCTTCGGCAGAGCAGATGCTCCGCGTCCTCGGGTTGAGCCGCTGAGACACAGTTTTGTGAGCACTGCCGTGTAGTCACCTGGACAGACGGGCAGTTTTTTTTTTTTTTTTGTACACACTCCATCTAAACACGGTGAAGTGAGTTGAAGGCAGAAGACGCAGCCCTCCTCGGCTCCCTGCCCTCTTTGTATGCCAAGAAAACGATAACTGAACAAACAAAACGAGGTCAGCTGTCTCGTATTTCCCCTCGTCGACCCTTATTTGCTCCCGTCCAGGCTCTGGTTTGCACACACACACACACACACACACACACACAGTGGTAGCTAGGGCAGCACACTTAATGGATATCACCATTTCAGTTAGAAATAATATGTTAATGGCTTCTCTCCACCTTTACATTGTGCTGTGTTAACTGAGAAGTTTCTGCAGTCGAGGTGTTGTTTTACCGTAGATCAACCACATGTGTGTCACAATGCTGACGTGGAATAAGATCTGTTTGTTGTTTTCACAGCTCAGATTATCTCGAGTGGCTCGTTTTCAGCATCTTCATATCACTTCCTGATTATTCCTGAGAGTTTTGTTGTCTCTTTGTCAGCAGCAGCAGCCTAAAGATGAGCCCGCAGTCCTGTAACTGCAGATCAGAGCTCCTGATGCCCCTAAAACAAAGCACTTAGAAACCTCCGCAGTGGGCAGCAGATGAGCTGGTGTTTGTGCTGGGCAGAACCTGTCGAACGATGACAGACAGTCTGTTTACATCCACTATACATTCTACAGTTTCCAAAGCTCGTTTGATACCAGGCTGCTATGAATATTATCTAGGAACTTGCTGGAGAGTTTTGTTAAGTTATGATAACGCTGCTTTGTGCGAGTATCACTTTCATAACTCTCTCTGGAGGTGTCCAAATACGCTCACATATGTGACAACTGACATTTGGCTGCACCGATGAGATCTGCTGTTGGAGAGTCAGATTTAGATGAATATTGTGAAATGATTTCTTGCTGCGCGTGCAACAAATTCACAGATGTTGAGTGTCCTTGAATGACCTTTTAAGAACAGTTTGTGACGGCAGCAGCGTTACAGGACACACTGATGACATGACGTAAGAGAAATGAGCAAGAAGTAATAAAGCGAGCGCTGAAAGTGACTCCCGGACGCTCCTGTGTGAAGCCAGTATTTTTTAATGTATGCAGAGTTAGGTGTGTGGTCGCTGCCCCTGATTGTTGCACACGTGTGGGGTGGTGTTTGTCTGTTGTTATCAGACTGAGGTTTTTCTCTCTCTTCTGGTTTCGTTGAGTTAGTGAGACTCTGGTTTCTCGTTTGGTTACATTTGTTTTGTTGGTTTGAACATCTTCCGCTCGCTCTTGGAGTCTCTGCAGTTTACCTCGCCTCCTTTTGTTCTGTTTAATTCATCCAAACTCCGGAAAATAAATAACCTTTGTTTTTCCAGAAACAACTGGTTTTATGTTACTTCCTCTCTCTACACAAGCCGCGTCATAACACATGGCAAGAAACTAAATTTAACTATATGAATAAATGTAGAGACGAATCTATAATCCTGAGCTTTACCAAACTATCTGAATCTAATGCTTAAACTCTGTCCACACACACACACACACACACACTCCGAACGTGGTGGGGAGAGGGTGGAGATGTTTATTGTCAGTCCAAATATACATCTGACAACAAAGCAGCTGCTTTAATTCCTGTGTGTGTGTGTGTTTGTGTTTGTGTGTTCTGGGGCTGTAAATGATTGTGTGTTTTCCCAGTTGAGCGGAGCCATTGTTACCGGTCTGTGTATCCTGAACACACAAACAGAGTAGAGATGTCACGCTGACAGCACACATACACAAACTGATCGACTGAATTGTGATGGGATCGTGTGTGTGGTGTTATCGCTGAAATAAGATTCACCGGATCCTGAAGTGGATGATGAGCGATGAGAGGCGAGCGGAGAGAGGAAATTCTTTAGATTTCCCGTCTCTCTCCTGGCTCTTATTTATCTTTTGGCGTTCGTGTGTAATTTTCTCGGATCACGGACGTTACGGGAGAAGCTAATTTTCAAACTTGGCAAAGCGGTTAATCCACATCCTGATCATCCTTTTGGCTCCTTGTTACGTTTGTTGTGCATGACTTGAATCTGCAGCTGGCCCTATTGTAATTTAATCTGGATTACAGTGGTGTGGCCACATGTGCAGGGTTAGATCTGGTGCGCTGAGACTGCTGAGTCACTGGCAGGAAGACATGTGTGTTTTATTTGTGTGAATAAGGACAGACTGACAGACTGCTGAGTCATGTAATCCTGACTTTTAACCCCACGTGTCGGACAGATAGAGACTTTTCCATCCATTTTACCTCTCGGGTCTGTGTTTGTGTGATTGAAATGTTTGGTTTCCGTCGTTTTGTCATGAATCTGAATTCATTTCCTGTCTCGTCTTTCATCTTCAGGACCAGTTTGATAATCTGGACAAACACACTCAGTGGGGGATCGACTTTCTGGAGCGCTACGCAAAGTTTGTCAAGGAGAGGCTGGACATAGAGCAGAACTACGCCAAGCAGCTACGGTAAACAAACACACACACACACAAATAAACACATCAATGATTGCACACACAGCTCTGAGACACACTGACTCCTTTGTTGTCTCACTCGTCTCCATCGAGCGGTTATTTATGTCCCCCTGCAGTCCTGATCTGATATTTGTATTTTCCTGCATAATTCATCTGCACAGACATTTAGGTAGATTTCAGTCAGCGAAGCCAATCCAATAACCGAACAACCTGGCTTTGAAACAAGCTTTCTTTGAATGATTCCTCTGGAGACGTAGAAAGAACACGCAGTCTCCTGCACAGATTAGACGCAGATTTACAGGCCAGCGTCACGAAGACGTCACGGAAGACGTCAGACTCGGAGGCACGAAATTTAGTGGCGATGGTGTTTTTGACGGGACGTCATGAAGCAGCTTCTGTGATACGTTACAGGAGCGCTCGCTTTCTTTCCAGGCTGTTATCAGGCTGATTTTTCTGGAGTCTGCTCTGAGTTTGGAAGGTTTGGATGTGATTCGTGCGACCTGTCTTCATCTGCCGCACAGGACGCCAAAGTTAAACAAACACCAGCAGAGAGCACAGAGAGCGCTGAAACAAAGGCAGATTTATTTATTCATTTATTTTCTGTGTTTTTAATCTGGTGTTGCAACGCGTGTCGAGACAAACCAACAGGGACGAACCCAGTAATCCTCATTAAAAATCAGCACAGTCCCAGTGGTTGCTCATGTGTGATTTCAAAGAGGGGAAATCCCTTCAGAAAACACACACACACACACACACACACACACACACACACACACACACACACACACTCCAGCTGCTGCTCTAGGTGCGAGGAATGATCAAAGATGGAGCTCTGTGCGGGTTGACGTGTGCACGTTTTTACAGTATGGGGTGTTCAGACAATAAATCAGACAGAAAGACACACACTCTCTCTCTCTCAGACACACACACACACACACACACACACACACACACACATTCCTCTGCTCTCTAGTTAAATCATTAACTTGCTGCTTTACTTGAGTCTGTGCTGTCGGAGCCCGAGGCAGCGAACAGGCGGACACTTTGATGTTTAAATCTTTGATTCATCTTTAATAAAATACTAAGATCCTCTCTCCTTTAGCGTGGGCGTCTGTGTGTGTGTGTGCGTGTGCATGGCTGTCTGACTGCCTGTCTGTGGACCTGTCTCTCTACCAGGCTTAAAATATTAGACGGTATTTTTAACCTGTGTGTCTGTCTCTCTCTGTTTCCTCTTAGAAACTTGGTGAAGAAATACTGTCCCAAACGCTCCAAAGACGAGGAGCCGAGGTGAGGCTGGAGAATTTTGATGCTTGTGTTTACGTCTCGATCGTTGTGGGTTTGATGTGAATTGTATAAAATTCAGACAAACTTTGAAACAGATATAAAATGGACTCACTTAGACGTCACATTCACTTGGAGGCTGCTGCAGAGTGCCAACTGCTCATCAGACTGGAGCTAATTCATTCACACACTGATGGTACAGGAGCAGTTTGGGGTTCAGTCTCTTGCCCATGTGCAGACTGGAGGAGCCGGGGATCGAACCCGCTCTTCTGAAATGTGGCACAGTTACATCAACACTGCAAAGATTTTTCAAAGATATTTCTATGTATGTATTTTTGTGTGAACCAAAATACCAATCTTGTTATTTTAAGCCACAATCATCATCGCTTCTTCTTATTTCTTCTACTCATAGGCGTGACTGGGTGACATGATTTCATTCAGAATTTATTTTCAGTCTCTCTTCACTGTCTGCCAAACAGTTCCCTCATGTTTTTTTAGTCCCGCTGAATTGCAACATTGAAGCAGGCAGTCAGGCTAAGTGGTCTTGATGGAGGTCACTGTCATGACCGAGCCGTGAGAGCAAGAGAAGTATAAAGCTTCTATTCAGAGTCGACCGCAAACGTTTGGGAGCGTGTAACAGTTTGCGACGTCTGTTCTGTCAACACACTTTAAAACAATGCAGGAGATTCATGCACTAATATAAAATAATGCATCATTTACATTTATTATTCCAAAGATTCCACTTTAGAGCGTCCAGTTTAATCAATGCTGGATGTCTGCAGACTGATCTGGGAGGTCGGATGCAGTCTAACGTGCGTCTGTTGTGCAGGTTCACATCATGTCTGTCCTTCTACGCCGTGCTGAACGAACTCAACGACTATGCCGGGCAGAGGGAGGTGGTGGCGGAGGAGATGGCTCATAAGGTGTACGGAGAGCTGATGAGGTACAGCCAAGACCTCAAAGCTGAGAGGAAGCACGTGAGTACAGTTCACACTCCACTGTACATTCAGTGAAGAGACACACAAGCTTTGTTTTCAGCTGATAATTCAGAGCACACGTCTCAGACAAACCTGTTGCTCCCCGCCGTAAAGCGGATGTGGCTGTTTGCCCTCGGTATCCTCTGTGTTTCCTCACATGCATTTGTTTTCTGTCTGGCTTTCCTCGAGAGGATAAATATGTTGGATGTGACGTTAACCATCTGCCTTTTACTTCTGCCACCATCTGCTGATGCTATAAACGCTCTGGAAGAACAGCGCCCCCTTCTTGTTGTGTGCTGTAGAGCAGTCTAATTCAGAGAGGCTCAGTGCACAGAGCAGGCTTCACAGTTAGTGCTGCTTGTTCATGTTTGAAATAAAGGAAGTCGGAGAACAGACAAATAAAAGAATTGTTGCTGGGAAGTGAGGAGATTCATAATGTGAGCTTTTAAGGCTGGCAGTGTCCTCCTTTAATGCACTGAGCACAGAGAGTACGTCTCATGGTTGTATAATAAAACCATCTGAACTGTCTCATCTCTCTGTTGGACCAGAGTTAGGATTCAACCTGTGACAGGATAACTCCTTCATCCAATGACGTATTCTTTAGTTTGTGCTGTCACACGACAGAATCCGCCTCAGATCGTTACTTACAATCAGTTATGTAGATTTCTTTAAAAGATCAAACATTGTATGACGTGTGTTGTCTTTTGCTGACGTGCTGACTCGCTTCTTTTGTAACAAAAAAACTCGTTTTCAGTCTCAGTTTCTTATTTTACTACTTGACTCACAGGACTGTAGTAAATCTGTGGCTGCAGCTTCAGCACTTTCCCGTCCAGTGGATCGTTATCAAGTCCAGTCACTTTGTGTATGTGCATATGAATGTGCTCTTATAAACATATATATATATATATATATATATATTTATGTGTATCTTCTTGTGTTTCTGTGTAAATGTCTTGTGTGTGTGTGTGTGGTGTTTGAGCAGCATCTACAGGAGGGCAGGAAGGCCCAGCAGTATTTGGATCATTGCTGGAAACAGATGGACAACGTAAGTGTGGAGGGAGAAAGAGGAGGAGGGGAAAGAGGAGGAGGGGAGGGAGGAGAAGAGGAGGGAGAGAAAAATGAAATGTTTAGTGTAAATATTCTCAGTCAGCAGCAGCCAGCTGCACTCGTCATACGTGTACGAGGAATGTTAGAAATGCTAACAAAGGTAACGACAGATGGGGGATCTACTTTCCCCTCATTTCCACACATGCCATTTTTATATTTCACATACTTGTGTATGTTTTAACATAAAAATTAGAGTTATGCACTCGTCTGTACTCTTCTGTGTGAATTAATAGAAAGTATAATATTAGACTGTTTCTGGCTCTGAAAAGACGGCAGTGTCCTTTTCTTCTTCCTGGCAAACCTCCCGGGTCCATGGGGACCAAGGACAGGGGCCAGGATCAGGAAACACACACATACAGGCCTCAGTGTGGACTAGTCCTCCCAGATCAATCTAAGGCCCATGTGCCACATTTGGCCTTTAACAGGCTCCAGAGAGAGAGAAAGAGAGAGAGAGGTTCCATTTGTTCACTTCTGAGGTCATTTAATTCAGTTATTTTATAACGACTTGTAACCACCACGACTCCACGGGAGCAGAAACGCTAATATTTGCTTGTTAAATGTCTTAAATAATGAATATCCGGTCACATTTTTTGGCCTGTAGCCCATTAGCTGCCATGAAGAAGAGTGTTTCAGTGTGTGGTCTGTGTGCCTTTAATAGTCACTACCTAGCGAGTGGACTGTAACGTCTCAGCTATTCACTCTGTTTCTTTCACTGCTAATGTGACCCAGATGGGCTGGCAGGAAGTATCTCCCTTCTTTGTGATTCATCTCCCTCGTTGGATTTTTTTTTTTTTAATATCTCATTCACATATTTTTGTAGTTTTATTCACTGAGAACAGGAAACACAGCACGAGAGAGAGAGGGCGAGCGATTTATAGTTTACAGTTTGTGTTTAACATCTTTTTCTTTTCTTTGTTTCTCTTTTTTCAGAGTAAAAGGAAGTTTGAGAGAGAGTGTAAAGAAGCGGAGAAGTCCCAGATTACCTACGACCGCTTAGACAATGACATCAATGCCACCAAATCTGAGGTGGAGAAGGTAGGAGGAAACACACCTGCTGTTCATCTGTACACCTGTGTGGGTGCTTTTTCTTTTTTTATCATCATCGACAGTTCGGCGCGTTTACTTCCAGTCTATATCAAGCAGACGACTCAAGACAGTAAATCATTGGACGAGCTTCACACGGGCGACAAACATGCCGTTATTTCATCGTTTGACATTAAAATCCATATTTAAAGTCCCACATTTGAATAACAGAATAACTAACTTCATCATACCTGGTATTTTTGTTTGACTTTAAGCTAGCAGTGTATAATTGATGCCTATGAAATTACACAGTAGCTCCTTTTTTTCCCACACACTCGCTGTATAATTAGACCACGTGGATTAAGTTGAATCTCGAAGGAAAATAAACCTTTCCATGTCGAGGTTAAAGCACGGCGCAGCGAGCCTTGTTTTTAGATGAGGTACCGTCTATAGAACTGTTCTGTTGAACCCGTGTGACTCCCGTTAAAGCGCCACTTTCCGTTCGTTAAAGGGAAAATCCAAAATATTCTCAGCTTCGGGTTTCAGCAGCAGCTTCGTGTGTTAGCGTGTGTGTGTGTGTGTGTACACACTTCTTGTGTGGTCATGTTTGACAGACGAGAGGTTTGCTGAGGCCTCCGTTGTGGTTCTGATGTTTGTATTTTGTTCAGGCAAAGTCTCAGTTCTACCTGCGGACTCACATGGCCGACGAGAGCAAGAACGAGTACGCCGCTCAGCTTCAGAACTTCAACGCAGAGCAGTGGAAACATTTCAACAACGCCATACCGCACATCTTCAAGGTAACACCGCCGACTTTAATGTTTCTGTTGTATTACCCCTTATCGATCCTTGAAGCAGTTGTCATGTTTAGACAAAGTGTCGCGGCCGGTCTAAGAGTCCCATTAAGTGTTGAACTCAGCAGCTTGTCTAATGTAAACCATCATTAATGCAGTGACTGGGTGCCGCTCAGGGAAAGGATCCGCTAACGCGCTGACAGGTTGTTTACAGCCAACAGGCTTGTTGAAGTGTCATAATGAGGACTGCGTTGTTCCTGTTTATGCCACGTTCCTCTGCTCTGTGTCACAGAATCTGCAGGACATGGACGAACGCCGGACGGTGAAGCTCGGAGAGACGTACCGGAGCTTCGCTGAGGCAGAGCGGAGAGTCATTCCCATCATCTCCAAGTGTCTAGAAGGGATGGTGTCTGCTGCCAAAGCTGTCGATGAGAGAAGGGTATGTAGGATGGGACTGTAAGATGGAGAGAGGGGGGAACTTGTATTTTTACTGACTGGGTATCTTCTCCTTGTCATCTCAGGATTCAGGCATTGTCGTGGAGTCCTTTAAGTCCGGCTTTGACCCTCCAGGCGACTTCCCCTTCGAGGACTTCAGTCAGAATCTGAGCAGAACAGGTTCAGACGGGACCATCAGCAGCACGCCTAAAGGAGACAGAGAGAGAGACGGAGCCCCGGGACCTCGATCCGACCCAAAACACCCCATGAGCAGAACCAAGAACAAACTGTGGTTGTTTGGAAAGAAACCAAAGGTACACGGAGCGAGCGAGGCTGGAGCTGTTAGATTAGTAACAGCATCACGTCGTAGCTGTGTCTCATTACATACCTCAAAGCTTCTCCTGGTTGTCGGAGCGAATCATCCAAATCGAGCATCATCACTTCAGACTTGTGAAGTCTGAAGTGATGATGCTCTCTGACACTCTTTAGGAACGAAACGAGAAGTGTTCTGTGGCGGCATCATTTCATTTTTTAAATCACTGATATTTTAGAAGTGGTTTCAAACAGCTCAGCAGAGTGTTTGTTTGAGAGTTAACCTTTCAGTGCGACGTAAAACCAACAGCAATGAAGCAGCAAAATTAAGATTGCACCGTCACACCGACATCTAAAGTCGCTGCGTCCCTCGTGTGTTTCAGATGTGCTTGGACAGTAACACTTTAGACGCTCGAGGCCTCAAAAATGTAACTTTTCAAACCAGGACTGAGTCACTGGTCGTCAGTTTACTGTTGACTAATGTCATTACAGAAAGCAGCAGTATTTACACACACACACACACACACACACACACACACAGCTGCAGAAAGTCCCTGCCCTGCAGCTTTATTAGTCACATCCTGAACGCAGTCACATCTCATCTCATCCTCGCCTTCTACACTTTTCTCCACAGGTTGAAGTTTTGTCCTCACATCTTTTTTTTTTTATCCTCACATTTTTTCGTCATCTTGACTTTTTGTCGCCTTTCCCGTGTCCGTAGCGACACTCTCAGACGTTTCCTGCGACACTCCTTGGACCTTGTCCGTCTCCATAAAGACCGTGCTGGTTGATCATTGACTATCGGCTGTTGGTTTACGTTCACGTCATCCGCTGCCTCGCAGTATCAGGATCCCGTGTGATGGATAAGGGTGTGTGTTTGTGTGTATAGGTTAGTTTGATTGTTTAACACATGATGGCTGAATTTTCACAGGCGAGTCTCACACAAACTGAGACCTTTAAACCAATGAAAAGAGAACAGAGAGGAATATATATAATATATATATATTTTTTCAGGACCTTTTAAATAAATCCATGTTGGTTTCCTTCACATGAATTCCATAAAATAACTTGACACAGAGATCGGGACCACATCGTCCTGTTCTCGCGGGTTTAGGAGCAACATTTAAGTTTTATGGATTCATCAGAGTCACGATCGAGTCATTACATTCGAGTCATGCTCATGAGTCGATCATGACTCAGTGGAAATCCTGTTAATGATTTCAATATGAAACTGAATGTTTGAACGATTTGTTCTCTGTGATCATGACAGACTCTCCCCTCCCCACAGCTAAAATCCAACATCAAATCAGAAAATGTCGTCCTGACTCCTGGCTTTGTCTCCTCTTCCTGCTCCCCCTCCCCTCCACCAGTCCTCTCCTCCTCCTCCACCTTCCTCCTCCTCCTCCTCCTCTACATACCGTCCCCGCTCCACCTCCAACATTTTCCCTCCATCGCGGTTCAG
Source organism: Nibea coibor (assembly GCA_023373845.1). NCBI lineage: Eukaryota > Metazoa > Chordata > Actinopteri > Sciaenidae > Nibea > Nibea coibor. Next base: position 24,682,515 of record CM041718.1, on the reverse strand, counting down.
CTCTGACCTCGTGAGCCACTATCTGTCTGAGATAAAGACCACAGTACCCAGAATCCCCCAGAATTTGAGGGGCCTGAGGAGAGGGGTGAGACAGGAAGTAGTGAAGTTGTGGTGTGTTTTTTTTTTCTTGATTGAGAAAAGGTTGACGTGATTTTGGCTTTTTAAAGACAGGGTGTCTGCAGTTCATCAAAAATAACAGAAAAGATGTCGAGTTCAACTCAAAGTTTTAATCTTAAACTCAGTTTTTTTCTCTCTTCATGAAACTTGCAGACACCCTGTCGTCTCTCACATTCGTCTTGGTTTGTTTCTTTCTTCCTCTATTTCTTGTGTGATATTTCTTCTTCTTCTTCTCTTCTTTCATTCATGAGACAGATTGTTGCTCCAATCACAAGACGGAGGATCCGTGGGGGTTGATGGTGTGTGTGAGTGTGTGTGTTTGAGGATTTGGAGGGTTTTTGGCATCCTGGTTGCAGTGTTGTTGTGCAGTGTGGGGGACGGCTGAGAAATGTGTTACCAACAATCGTGTGTGTGTGTTTGCAGTGATCTGTGTGTGTTCTTGTTCTTGTAAATAACACACAGACAGCTTCAGTCAGACTTTATCTTTTATCTCATCATATATTTTATCTATATATAATATCTTTGAGTTTTGGATTTTTTGGATCATCTCAAATATAACGGCCTGTAAAAACAAACCGGTCCTTTAATGACGGAGATAATCTGCAGATTAATCGATAATGACAGCCTTAATTTAAAATCCTGGATTGTTTTCCCGCGTCTTCCTTCTGCTGCTTTTAGAGGCACGTTGTCACACTTGTTTGCGCATTACTGCCACCAACTGTCCGTAAGTAGAACAGCAGGAATATGCAGCGTGCGGCTCATGAGCAAACAAACAAACAAGAGGAGCTTTAAATCACTGCTGCTGCTCATCAGGGTTCTTATAATATCATCAGAGTTTAGTTGAATGAATCAAGTTCAAGTTCATGTCCAGCTGTTATTTCACAAACATGAACCGCGTGAGGAGAACTAGACGAACTAACCATGTGTCCGTCTGACTGCTGACAAACTGACGTCTAACCAGCATCTCATGTTGTCTGTCTCTTTTTACTGTGACGGTTAATGCGTCAGTGGTCAGTCAAGATGGTAAGTGTGTGTGTGTGTGTGTGTGTGTGTGTGTGTGTGTGTGTGTGTGTGTGTGTGTGTGTGTGTGTAGAGTAGTTCTAAGAGGACCCTGCAGTGTAGGTGCTCGTGCATGTATCCTCACCATGTAGGACTTCCCATAGAGTCCAGTGCATACACCTCGTAGTGACAGTGAAGCTAGCTCCTAGTTCAATTAGACTTCCAGCGTTCGACATGGTAACGTCCACACAGACTGGATGATTCCTCCTCCGTGTCCCGGAGCTGCTTTTTATTCAGCGCTCATTTAAGTCCAGTTCGATTTTCAAGTGAGGCTCAACAAAAGTGCTGGAAACACGTCAGTGATGTAATCAGCAGATCGTTTCTCCACATCACTGACTTCATCCTGAGTCGATGTGTGTGTTTGTTTTTACCACCAGGCCCCGTCTCTGGAGGATTTCAGCCACTTGCCCCCCGAGCAGAGGAGGAAGAGGCTGCAGCAGAGGATCGACGAACTCAGCAAAGAGCTCCAGAAAGAGATGGATCAGAGGTACGCACAAATCATCATCATATATCCACAACAAAATTCATGCGTTCAGTTGTCTGTTCCTCCCATCGACTCGTGCTTGTTTCTGTCTTTCAGAGACGCCCTGAACAAGATGAAGGATGTGTACGAGAAGAATCCACAGATGGGAGACCCGAGCAGCCTACAGCCTAAAATATCAGAGACCATCTGTAACATGGAGAAGCTGCGCTCGGAGATCCACAAAAACGAGGTACGAGAGTTAAATTTAACGAGTCATATAACACCTGAGCTAACGCCTGAGAATGAGGTGGAGGGTGAGGGATGATCTCTGATCTCTCTGTCGACAGACTTGGTTATCTGAGGTGGAGGGAAAGCAGAGCTCCAGAGGAGACCGAAGACACAGCGCTGACAACCACCATCACGCTCCTCAAGGCAGAGAGAGGTCAAACACATAAACACTATGTATACACACAGAGTCAGAGTTATCTCATCGCAGAATAAATAAGTTCCTCCCCTCCGCCTGTCTCTCTTCAGTCCTGAGGGCAGTTACACAGACGACACCAGTCAGGAGCATCACACACCTCACCACCGCTCCGGCCCTCCGCAGCCCGGAAACCCGAACCCCGACCTGCACGAGTTCGACGACGAATTCGACGACGACGACCCGCTGCCCGTCATCGGACACTGCAAGGCGCTCTACTCCTTCGATGGTGAGGACAAACGAACAGACACGTTTGTGACAGCCGACTCAGGAAATGTGAAACGACTCTAACAGAGCTGTAAAACAAGAATTAATCAAAGCTTTGTGTGTTTTTAACGTCACTGTGGTGTGTTTGACTCTCAGGTCAGAACGAGGGGACGCTGGTGATGGCGGAAGACGAGGTAACGCTCGTTTCTCATTCGTTACTTTGTTATATTCATGTTCCTGTGACATGTTGAGGGCCGCAGTCTTTGACAGTCATTGTTACGCGTCTTTTCCCTCTCAGGTGTTGTACATCATCGAGGAGGACAAAGGCGACGGCTGGACGAGGGCGAGGAAGCAGAGCGGAGAGGAAGGCTACGTCCCGACCTCCTACGTAGAAATCACCATGGAGAAAAACAGCAAAGGTGCTGTCACCTACATCTGAAGCTCCACTGTCCTCTGTCCTCTCACCTCACCCGTCATCCTCTGCTCTCATAACAAAAAGAGACAGCGTCTGAACGTCTGCATGGACATTCACCCATTTCCCTTTTCTGATTTCCATCCTGTCCCTTTGTCTGTTCCTCTAACTCTGTAACCGTTCGTCCTCCTCGTGTCTGTGGGGCTGTTGTTTCAGAGGTGAGTGTCTGAGCGCAGAGACGAGTCAGTGTGAGTGATTTATATGTGAAGTCTTCCTCTGTGTGTCTCCACTGCTGTTTGAGCCCAACGTCGAGGCTACACCACTTCTTTATCGATCAAAGTGTTTCAGATGGTTTTATGTAATATAATAGAAACAATTTATTTTTATTTTTATGGTTCCTTTTAATTATTTTGATGTTTCTTTTTTTTAAAACTGGAGACGTTTCAAACTCCCTGATTTTAAGCTCGACATAATTTGAAGATATTTTTGTTTCTGTGTGTGTGTCTGAGGTGTGTGTGTGTGTGTGTGTGTGTGTGTGTACGTGCACATCTTGTTTTTCTGTGTTACCTGTGCCATCACACTAAAGGTGGAATTACCTGGTTTCAGCCTCGTTAAAGGAAGCTGCTGTTATTCTGTATTTTTCTTCACTGTCAACAAATCACACAAAAACGCGTTGGTTCCTGCTGAAGATGTAAATCTTTAAAAAACAGGTCAGAAGTTTCATAAGTTTCATTTTCTCAGTAAAACGGCTGCTCGCTGTAGTTTTTTTTTCACTGCTGAGCCCAGTTACATCGCCTGCTTGCCGAGCTCCTGTTCTGGCACGACACTGGCTCCGCTCCCTGTCAGCATTCTCCCTTTTTATGTTTTTTTGTTGACAACAAGTTTAAATCCACTCCAGTTAAAGGAGACTGTCAGAATCTGAATCATGTGTTTGATGTTTCTTGGTCGTTTGAGTCACTGATTAAAAAGAATCAGAATCCACGATGGTTCAGTCCTCTGCTATCCTCTCTATACATCATCACTGAAGCCAACTCCTCCTCGTACAAACAAAGGTGCAGACTGTGAAAGTGTTGCTGCTGCCGTTATCGTGTTATCGGCTCTCACACAGTAGCAGTGTGTTTAAAGGGGAGGCTGCCGAAAGGTCACAAACTCGAAGCTGAACTTCAGTTTTATTCTACACAGGATGTCTGAGAGCTTTTACGTTCGTCTTTTTGAGTTGAGAGTGAATCATGGCGACTGTGTCACATGGCCACAGACCTCCGGACCTCTTCATTCCCCGTGGATCCCGCTGGGCTCGGCTGTGCCGCGTTTTGCCTGCCCCACAGCTGCAGAGCTGATCGTGGCCTCCCTAGACTGCGTTTGTGATTGGCTGTTTTATTTTTGATGGACGCGGTTGACCGTGTCACAGCACAGAGCAGAGAATCAGGTCGATTTTCAAAATAAAACATCCTGTGCAGACAAAACAGGGGAAGAGTTAAACGACAATGAGCACATTCACTCATGATAGAAGCACTTAAATCGAGGAAAATGACAAAATCTGATCAAGTTAACAAAGTCTGGCAGGTAAAAGGCTCCTGATGGGGCGTGAAGCCGCGTGGAGAACACAGCTGGGCCTGATGGGATCCAGGAGTTAGACAGAAATCGGTCGTCCTGATTGAGTGAATCAAACAAATCGTCATGTTTGTTTCTCTGTGTGTTTTTAGTAACGTGCTCTCTCCTCTATGTGACTGCAGGTTCCTGAGGGCTGCAGGGTGGCCGGGCGATTTGATTGGCTGGTGGAGGGCTCACGCTGATTGCTGATTATTGGTGGTGGGGTCACGAAGAAAGAGAGCAATGAGGGGAAACAGAGAGAGAGAGAGGGGTGGAGAGGGGAAGAAAGAGAGGGAACGTGGCAGGTTTGCATGTCTGCATGCTCACATAACCATAAGAGGAAGAGAGGACAGACGTTAAGACCAAAAACAGCCACTAATATCATTTACTGAGCAGGAGGAGTCCCGTCATGACCTGCAGGAGTTTCTAAAGGTGGAGAAGCAGCATGTGGAGACCTTTAGAGACCAGGTGTCTGCTCTCTAAAGGTCTTTAAACAGCGGGACTTCTTTGACGGCTGTGCGTGTTTTAACAACCTGCTGATGTTCTGCTCTCTGTGCGAATGCAGCCGCCACCTCCTGAGCTACATCTGTGATGGTGCAGGAGGTGTTTTAACCTTCCTATCTCAGCTCATAGAGAGCAGCACAGCAGCAGCTCCTCTCCCCTGATTCACCGTCTGCTTTGTGGTCTCCTCTGGAGGAGCTGGTCAGAGAGCTGGAGGAAACTTTTAGAGCTTAAAGTAACATGCCAAGAAATCCTCGTCACGAAAGATGCGAGCCGATCATCCGCTGAGGAAGACGACCAGCTGTGGCTGAAAGCTTCAGGAAACATCAAGTAAGTGAACGTTGTGCTGAGATTTCTTGGTCAAGCTGTTATCGTTGAGCTTCATCAGGAGAACTTCAGTCACTTTTAGTCTTAAACCTCCAGAACTTTTGATCCGGCTCCTCCTCCGAGAAAACCAGCTGATTTCAAACCCGTCAGTTTGTCAGGGTCAGCCGTGCTCACAGTATTTTACTGCCACTAACAAAACCAGTGCTGCATGTCATCATCGTCATCATGATCTGTGCTCTGTTGGTGATGTCTGTCTGCCTGCCTGCCTGCCTGAGCCACTCTGCTCCTCATGCCTGCCCTCACCCTCATACAGTCGCATGTCTTTAACGTGTCCCTCAAACATGACCGAGCATTTCATCCGTGACTTTTAACCACGTTACAAAAGTGTGTGTGCGACTCTGTGGCTGGTTGTGTGTCGAATGATGTTTCAAAGGCATGAGTATGTCCATGTTTGTGCGTCGAACGTCTCCAGAGTCAGATAGCGGGACTATCAGGTGAATTCAGGACCTCTCTGCCACCTTTCCTTTCCTTTCCTCGCCTTTCCTTCCCGAGCTGTACTTCCACCAGTCGACCAGCAGATGGGAGTCACCTCTCACCAAATCCACGGCTCCAACATCTCGAGGAGCTCCGGGCGTCTTTCCAGTCAGACTCTGCCTTAAAACTTCACGTCGTTTTACTGTGGAGGGATTCTTCCACTGACTCCATGTCCCATCAGCCACCTGGTTCAGCCCCCTCCTCATCATGACACCCCCCCCCAACATGTAATCAGTTGTATTTGTGAATGTGACGACACGCTCGCGTGCATCGACGACACGTCTGCACGCGTGACGTTAAGTTTTTACCATTGAATGATTTGTACATATTAACATCTCTCATGTCACGCTGAATGTGTTTCCATGGTGATTGTTTTTTTCTTTAGGTTTGTTTGATACACTCTTCATGAGAGACAACAAGGTTTGAATTGAACTGATGCACTTTTGACCTGAAGTACTACAGCATTTAAATCTGAATTAGATGAACGAGTAAATGAGCGAACGGATGGGTGAACGTCTGCTGAAGGAGGTGTGAACTTCATGAATGACCACGACAAAAAAATCGAGTAGTTCTCTCTTCCTGATGGTTTTTATACTCTTTTCTAACTCGACGAGCGATGGCCGACTTTCTTTGCATGATTTTTCTAAATTCTTCAAATTTGTTTCGTATTTTCTGTTTAACTCTTCACCGTCTCTCTTCAGTCGACTAAAACGACACATCCGAAGTAAAGTTTGACTTCCTATTTAAGACAAAAAAATGCCACTAATGAATCCGCTCTTGTCGATACGGACAGCAGGTGGCGTGCGCCGTTGCCGCGACCCGCGTTTCTTCGATGAAGAAGCTGTGAAATGTACAGAAAGATGCTGTAGGTGTTTGTTACTTGAACTGCTCACGAAACTCACCTCCATGAGTCAGCGCTTAAACAAGACGAGACACGTGGACATGAGTGCATTCTCCTTCTTGCTTGGGGATGCAAAATGGCGCGAATTATCCAGTTTCTGCAGTTTTTTTTTCTTACGATGCCTTTTAAAGCTTCACAGCTTCAGTCGAGCTGAACTACGATACCAGATGTGTGCAGTCGAGTGTTACATGTTAGATTTGATGTAGTCAAACTGTTAAATCCCATTTTCACGGGGCGATTTGGGCTGGAACTGATTGTTTTAATTATCGTATATTTGAATGTTTTAGTCTCTGAGATGTAAAGAAAATGTTGAGTGATGCCGAATCGAAAGTTTTTAAGAGTCTTCCAACGCTCAACAAACGGTCCAACAACCCAAAGATATTCAATTAATTAATGTTCAATTAAGAAACTTTTTGTTTGCTGAGTAACTTTTAGAGAAAATAAATAATAATAATAATAACAGCTTCAGCTCCTGCTTGTAATTGTAAACGTGCACTAAAACATATTATCCGCGGTGCGTCCTGATGAACTGATGCTGCTGCGATGAAGCTTGCAGGGCGGCACACTTCAGATGTACCGTCCCTTTAAACAGAGATACAGGATAATGCAGCAGCTTTGAAAACTTACCAAAAGACCCATTAACAGTTCTTTTTTTTCTAAACCATTAATATACATATAAGAAACTGTGAGCTGTGTATTATAATAGCCGGTGTGCTATAATTCTGAATATTATGCAAAAAAAAAATACATAACAAATCAGCTTTGAGATGCTAAATATGATGAAGTTTAGCGTACAAACCGAAACCTGCCAAGCTACTGTGAGCGCGGTGCTGTTCACCACCCAGAAACCAGACGTGGTGTTCTTCTTCTACATTCCTCTTTTTTAAACTCATCATCACGTCTTTTTTTTTCCTGTGGAAACGTCTGACGAACATGTACAGATTCCCTCCAGCTGTTGAACTCACGATGAAACCTTTTTTAATTATTATTATTATTAATCCACATCAAATCACAGTAAATAAAAAACAGCAGGTACACGGTGATTCTGCAGGATATTCATCCATGTAAATGTGTTTTTACCATGTTGTATATGTTGTAATAACCAATGGCAGTACTTCTCTTTCCATATTGTTGTGCACATCGTTTTACTTTGAATGTTGTCAGACACTTTGTGAACAAAATGCTTTTTTGTTTTTTTCTTCTTCCAGGATATTGTTCTAATAAAATAAGCAGCAATGAAAAGTGGATTTGTTTTCTGTGATGACTTTTCACCTGCAGTGGAGTGAAGTAACCGTGTTTATTTCACGAAGCTCTCGATAAAGTCCGAAGTCTTAGATTTCTTCTTGCTCTACTCGCTCTCACTTTCATTTCTTAGCTCCCTCCGTCATCGTCCTCTTCGGTCTCTTCTCCTCTGCCATTATGTCTATACGCTCAAAAAAAATGAAATGTTGACTTTAATTAAATTTATTTTTGAGCCCGGTTGCATTGCCCGTTTTACCAGCTCCGGTTCTGGCGTGACACCGGTTCTGCTCCCTGCGACCCGGCCTGTAAACCTAAAAACGTTACTTACTTCTCGCTGGAGAAACTTGCAGATATTCAGATTGTACATCATATTTATTAAATCTTACAGTAGTTCATAATAATATAAACATTAAAATCATCAGCATCTTTTTTTTTCCTTTTTTTACAGTCAGTCTTCTACAGAAAATATGTACAGTCATTATTAACATGCTAATATTTCAAATATGTACAACATTAGTGTCACGTTAACTCTTCTGTCGCTTTTTAATAAATTTATTCACGTTTACGCAGAAATTCAAAACATTTTCATCTGTCACTTACAGTAAAAGATTTACTGTATCATCTTTGAGAACATTTCTCTTAATATTTCGACTGTTTCTACGTTTGCTTGTTAAACAGGCAACAAACTGATCGGGTGGTTTTGTATCAAAGGTACAGGCTGGACTCTCGATCACTCGCTGTACTGTTAAATATACTTATTTATATTTAATATACACAGACGACGTACATTTCTTCTGTCTTTACTCTGTGTGTCACAGGATTCACGCCTGATTATTTTTCTGTAAGTTTTCTGGAGTAAACTGGAATGTCGGAGTAAAAATATATCGAGTGCCTGTTCAGGAAAAACATACCAGCGACTCCCTTTAAAAACAAACGCACGTTACTTTAGATCAAACAGCCGATTTCACCTTTTTCTGGAATTTTTGTCTCCAAAATATCAAAGAACTTTGTGATTCATGTCTTCAGGATATCAGAATTGTGTTAGAAAGCTCAGCTCACGTGGGGATGGTTGTTTCTTCTCTATAAATGACGATAAAGAAACGTAACACTGACCTTTTTTTGGATCTTTGGAGCGCTGGTTTCTCAGTTTGTTTTTTAGATTTTAGAAGTTTGTGACGACGCTCAGCGCCGTTTATCCGAGTTCCTGAAGCGGTGACGTTTTGTAGGTGCTGTTATTTGAAACATTTGTAGTTTTTACAAGTCTCGTGTGTATGCTACATGTAAATGTGTGAAGTGTGCAGAGACTCTGCGGGTGAAGATGAAGTCACTTCTTCTTCTCCTCTGAAGTTTAAGTTTGTTTCTCTTCGTCACAGCTGGCTTCTGATCCGAGTGTCAGGATGCGAGTGGTCGCTCGGGTGAAGTCAGATTAAAGTTTGTGTTTTGGGCGGAGGCTCCAGTTTCCGTGACAACGCAGTGAGGATGAGGTTGAACTTGTTGTAGCGATCTGATTGGTTGACCGAAGCGCCGCGGCTTCCCCACAGCAGCCGGAGCTGAAAGTCCGTTTTAAACACCTCCAGCAGCTCGTCGTCGCACTCGAACTCTGAAGAGAAAACAAACTGAGTTCACGACACGGAGACGCATTTCCTGACGCCGGAAACAAATCATCTCTGTTCTCACCTTGTAAGATCTTCTGCGCGTTGTCCGTGTAGCTCTGCGCGTTGTGTGCGACGTCACGTGCGGCCTCCAGGTGGCGCAACATGATGTCGCAGCCCTGGTCGCTGGTCTCCCAGAGCTCCGCCCCCTCAGGTGTGATCGACGGACGCTCCATCAAAGTGAGGAGGGGCAGCAGGAGGGGGACACAGACCACCGGAGGAGAGGCAGCTGCAGGAGGAGGAGGAGGAGGAAGGTCAGTGGATCTTTTTCACCTTCTGATATCTCAACTTTGAATGTCAAAATCTTTCTATGATCTCTGCTGTTAAAACTCTGAGATTTTAAGACTCTTTGACGAGCACATGGATGCTCTGTGGATGTTGAAAAGGTGTGTGTGACTGTGTGTGTTCAGTACCTGTGCCCTCGTACAGATTCTTGTAGAAAGGTTTGAGTGTTTTCTCGTAGGCGATGGCGGTCTGTGTGTAGTTCCTTCGCAGCGTCGTCCACGTTTCTTCCAAACGACTGATCTGCAGCGACAAACATCGACTCTGAGCGTCACATTTACAGTTTTATAAATGTGGCTCAAACATTAATAATCTGTGTTTCCGTGTGTGTGTGTGTGTGTGTGTGTGTGTTACCTGCTGCAGGTCCAGAGCTTTCATCAGGGCCGTGAAGGCGAACAGGTCGCCCACCGTGTCCTTCAGCTCCAACGCCACCAGGATGATGCGATTCAGGGTGGACGCCCGCTCATCCACGCTGCCCGTGCATCCCAGAATATCCACGGCAACGCCTATCGCCATGGTGTGGTGTCTGGGAGACGGAGGAGAGGTGGATTATTGGCAGCAGCCAGCGGTGGTGTAACGTCTGTGTCGGTTTAATCTGATCTTTCAGAGTCTGTCAGGTTGATTCACAGAACTGAGGATTTCTCCTCATCACAGGTCAGCAGGTATGAATCAGCACTGACATCATCCCAAATCTCAGTTTTTGTGCAGGCTGATGTTTCAGTTAAAGACACGTCAGAGAACGAAAAACAAACAGCTCCATGTCACAGAAATCAAATTTCTTTTTCTTTCTTACTTTAGTCATTCTTGTGACGCCCTGAGAGCCGCCGGGTTAAACTTAGAGGAACTGTTCGATACTTTAATCATCAATGAGGAATTCACTTCCACGAGTCGGTGTCTTTACGCTTTGTGCATTAAACAAACGAGACATTAATCCCGCAGAGGGTGGAGTCTGATCCAACTCAGCGAGCGTACGTCCTCGCTGTGTAAACTTTTTTTTTACAGAAACTTCCTGGAAATTTGTCACATCATGGAAAACATCCTCGCTGATGTCCTAGGAAGTCTCTGTGATATAACCTTTGTGCTGTCGCGTGTGTGTGTACAGTGTGTGTGTGTGTGATGTTTACCTTTCCATCAGGTCCAGCCTCAGCTGTCGCCCGTGCGGCAGTGTCACCAGCTCCAGACCGGAGGCCACGCCCATCTGACCTTTAAGCTCCGGACTCACTCCGAGTATCCTCGCAACCTGGAGCGGGAAAAAAAACGTTTACGAGGCTGCCGGTGACTTTTACTTGTTTCTGTCTGTCTGCAGCGTGAGGTGTCATTTTGTTGTTTATTCTCCTCCATCAGGAGGCTCAGCTGCAGGATGGACACACAGACACACACACACAGACACACACACACTCAGCACCAGTAAACATGTTTACCTCTAAATTAGACACACGTGTCGAGTCAGACTCCCAGAACATTTTCTTTCAGGTTCATATTAAAATATGATTTTCAACCGCGCTGTATAATGTTAAAAAAGGTCTTATTTAATGCTGCAGGCGTGTGTGTGTGTGCGTGTGTGCGTGTGTGCGTGCGTGTGTGCGTGTGTGTGTGTGTGTGTGTACCTGGCAGTCGGCCATCAGCAGGTGTCTGGCGATGCTGTGGTGATTGTGGCTGAGCAGCAGCTCCTTCGCTCTCTTCAGCACCACCATCTCCAGCGGTTTGTTTTCTGGCGGCAGAAGTCGAGATCCGAACTCCGCCGGCCGGAACGTGGACTCGGTCTCTATGACCGGCCGCTGGAAGCCGCTCCTCTCCTTTGCCCTCCTCTTCTCTTCCTCCTCCTCCTCTTCTTCCTCGCTGGTGTTTTCTAAGGCGGCGATGGCGTGATGGTAGGAGCTTCTGTCCAGTCCTCTCCTCCCTCCCGCCTCCTTCTCTTCGTCGTCCTCCTCCTCTCGGCTTCCCTCGCCCTCTTTCCTCAGTCTGTCCACGTAGCTGCAGAGCGGAGCTCCGACGGCATCGTACGTATTCAGCGAGTTCGATTCCTCCCACTCCAGCGCGCTGCAGGACCTCAGGCCTGCGGGGCTCGGCTGCAGCCGTTCGGTCCGTCCTGTCACCGCCTCTGAATCGGGACACTGAACCAGATCAGCGGGTGAAACTACAGAGCCGGAGGAGCTGAGAGCGTCTGCAGGAGGAAACGGATGAGGGAACTTCAGGGGTTTTACCGGAGGTACAGGAGGGCCGGTGGAGGCTGTGGAGTAACGATCACATCCAGTGTTACACCTCAACGTTTATCTACTGGTTTCCCTCTAAGAGGGAAGGTCTGCACTGTTAGATCATGCTGGAGAAAATAAAGTTACCTCCACTCCTCCATGTTGAGTCCATACATGTGGAGTCCAGTGGAGGAGCGGTGAGCCTGGAGGTGGTGGAGGAGTCTGTGAGGCTGGAGGAGCTCGATGGGGGAAGAGCCAGCGGCTGGAGGCAGGGAGAGCGAGGCAGTCGAGCCAGCGGCACCTTGCTGGGTTTGGGAGGCGGTTTAGGACACAGCTGGCTGTCGGAGCCCCGGATGGCCTGTCCTGGAAACACATGGACAAAGACGGACATGAAGACTTTCCTGAGTTTGTTCTTGGGAATCAAAGAACCAAAGTAAGCATCGAAGCAGCAGATAAATATTGGGATGAGAGGTGGATTTTATCTTCTCGGTCTACTGACCTGCTAGAAGCTCCGCTGATCTCCGCGGGACAGAGGGGCTCAGCGCCGGCTCACTGCCCGTCCGGAAGACTGGAGACTTGGGGTTAGGGCTCGTGAGGAGAGCGTCAGGAGTCTGGTGGGACTGAGATTTGGATCCTGAGGACGAGGAGACGAAAGGAGAGAGGAAACAGAGAGGAGGAGTTACAGATTTTATCGTCACCAGAACGAGGACTCTGAGGATCTTAATAATCCGACTTTCACTCACCGAGAGGCAGGTAGCTCTCCGATTGGTGCGCCTTGAGCGGGCGTCGCCTCTCTTGGACCTGATTGAGACTCGCCGGTTGGCTGCCGCAGCGATCCTTCATCCTGAGAGGAGAAGACGAACATCAGTGAACATGTTCACACAGAAACATGCACGAAGGACGGATAAACCACGTCTGTTTCAAATGTGAATAAAAAGTGAATGAATCGTTTCTCCTTCTCTTCTCTCTCTTTGAATCACATGTTTATGATACAGATATGACTCCATACATTACACTATGCAGTGTGAAATTACACACATCTGTTCTTTCAGCAGCAAAGTCACACACCGCGTCTTTATTTATGGAAGCGATTCAGAGAGAGGACGACTGAGTAACGGTGAGTCTCCATTATTTAAACACAGCAGCGGCGTGTTGTTTGGTCTGCAGCGCTCAGTAACAGCTTTGTGTCGCTTGGAGCTAAAAACTTTAACACGTGTTTGCCAAATTTAACAAATGATCACCCAGAAACAATAAACACACACACACACACTGAGCAGTATTGGTGTTAATCACTGTGTCTGTGTACCGACCTGAGCTGGCCGCCTCGGCCCACGCCGTTGTCCCGGCAGTGCGCGCTGTCGTGCGCGGCCTGCGTGTTGTCGTGCGCGTGTCCGTTGGAAATGTTGAGGCTGAGGCGCTTCTGGCTCCGCCTCTCCTGCGCCATGAGCCGATCGCGATGGTTGTTGGACAGCCCGTACTTTTCTTCCAAGCAGCGGAGCGGCAGCCCTCTGTTAATCGGCTGGAAGATGATGGCTCCTACCACCTGAAGGACACGCAGACAAACAGGTTTTCTCTATGAAAGCTTCTCTCAGGGATGTAAAAATATAAACATACCTACTTAAATGTGAAAGATGTGATCAAACCCACCTGAGAGACGGGTTTCCTGTTGCCAACGTAGTATCTTATAAGTGCGGGGACATTGTCGAAGCCTTCCCTTTCCAGCCGGTACTCGACCCTGGAGTACGCTTCGTTCAACATCACAACCTGAGAGAGGGAAAATGAAGTTTAGTTATTAATCGATGGTTTCCAACATTTCATATCGGTCAAACCCTCAAAGGGTCCAACTTGTACAGGTCGCACACGTCACGACAAAACAGTTATCAGTAATTTTTAGATGTAAAAAACAGCAAATATTTGAACACATTCTGGAAAATAAATACTTAGTTTTTGTGTTTCCATATTGGTCTGACCTTCTTGTTGATTTTAAAGTGCTGGGCAGCATTTCGCCACTGGGAGGTCAGGACATAACTTCCTGGACTGGACAGCGAATCGCGGATCAGGAAATCCCCGTCACGCTGCACCAAGTTCTCTGCAACCTGAACAATGCAGAGGGTTAGTTATGCACACACACACTCTGAGGCACAGCATGTTTGTTTATAGTCCAAACATTTAATTAAATCTAATAATGGCCGGCTGTTACACTGTTACCTTCTTTATGAGCTCAGCGCTGTCTGGTTTGCAGCGCTTACGTAAGACGGAGATATTTAAGGCTTCAAACTGTTTGTCCAGCTCGAAAATGCTCAGAGAGATTTACAGTGACTTAGTTTATGAATCTAAAGTCATAAAGTATAAAACTTTGGCCTGTTCCTGGTTCTCCATCTGTTGGGATCTGGTTGAAAGCTCCAGAAAAGATCAGAAATAGATTTTGAGTTAAAAGTAAGGTAAAAGATTTTTGCTGTTTCCTAAGACGTGTAGATTTCAAAGCTGAATCAGCCGATTCCTGATGAATGATGAACTGAAAATACATTTGTTGAGTCTCAGCTTCTCATGTATGAAGATTTGATGATTTTATGATGTTTAACAAGCGATTTGTCTAAATCTAAACGGAAAACTCCAAACTGGTTTGGCGTCACAAACTTCCAGTTGTTATAAAACAGGAATAGATGATCAATATTAGATTAAATGAAGCGCATCGATCAATAATTTACAGCAGGACGGGGTGTGACGTCATCAGGCACAGAATTCAGACATGAGATTCAAATCAAATCTGAGTTTGACGAGAAGCGAACAGGCTGAAAAACACTCCTGTTACATTGGCCTGGCTCGCCTCTCACACACACACACACACACACACACACACATGCACACACACACGCACACGCACACACACAAACAGTTGCAGACTTTAATTAAGCAAGTGTTTGCTTAGTGTATAATGGTAGTTTAGTTTAGCCAAAGGAAGCAGCTTATTAAAAATGATTACATCTCAGAGCTGGCTCTCAGAGGGAACACACACTCTCTCTCTCTGTTTCACACACTCACACACACACACACACACACACAATACAGAAAGAGCTTTTTATACACTGACCTTATGTTACAGCCCAGCTCTGCTGCTGAGGCCTCTATTTAAGCTCTAATCTTTCTCTAAGCACTGTGTGTGCAGTATGGTTGTCTAATAATAGGTGATCTGGTTCAACAAGTTTTTAACCAGGCTTTAAAAGGGAGGGACCCATGACTCAGATTTATGCGTGTGTGTGTGTTACCTGTCTCGGTATCGCTCCGTGATACCACGCGTGGCTTCTCAGCTCCTCGCAGTCCATCTTCAGTTCCTCCTCCAGCTCTTTGCGAAGTTTCTCTGACGGGCAGTCCAGGATGAACTGATCTCTGGAGAACTGTGAGAAGAAAAATACACAAAAACAGAACTGAGCGCTGCGGCTGACTTCTGTGGAAAAACACACACACACACACAAAAAAACAGACGTCAGTGTCTTCATTCATTCATCCATCCATCCATCATGTCGACAGGCTGGTGTTGGAAGTTTCCTACGCGGGCTGCAGAAGTGCAGCCGGACGCTTCACACCTCAGAGCTGACAATAATCATAAAATGACGACAGTTCCTTGTTCCCTCGGCGATGAGGTCAAAGCTCAAAGGCTCGGCTACATCAAATAGTATTCCACCACAGTGACCACTTATATGAAGCAGCACGTGCATGGCACACAGTAAAAAGAGGGGAGCGGCAGATGTGATTGTCTGAGTGGACATTAAAAGTAAAGACTTCTTCACGCTGCAGCAGTCTGTGGGACGCGCAGGGTGGCTGCTTCAAACTCACTAAGGACCAGCGGTAGCTGCAGAGGAGCCAGTTCACCTCCTGGGCACCGAACACCCCCCATCTGCTCTCAGGGTGCCGCTCTGTGTGGCTGCTATCATCACGCCACCATCTTCCTCCACATGCATGTTTATGAGCCCCCAAAGCTTTGTGAATGTAAAGAGATAAAAAGACTTTAAAAAGACCGAATGAAGTCAAACTCATCGTCCTCACAGGACAGACCAAAGCAAAGTGACTGAAGGTCAGCGCAGACAGATTACATGACACATCCACGTTACTACAGCAGGAGACAGAGAGACACACACTGACACGATCAGATTAGACCAAACAGCGCGTCCAGAAAGTTTGTTAAAGTGACGGACGGACAGATCTGTGACAACCTGACAGGATGCAGAATCAGCACACACACACACACACCCACACACACACACACAGAGCGTGTAACACACACTTACATGGCAGCTGCTGGGTCTCTGCATCGCTCCCCCTTTCTCCGGTCCTCAAACACACACTTCATATCAAACACATCCCAACTTTGGTTTTTATCTCGAGACACACACGTCTTCTTCTGAGCCAGCGTGCTCACACACACACACTCACACACACACAAACCAAACTGTCCCTCTCGCTCGCTGTCCTCTGTGATTTTCCTCTCTCTCGCTTTTCACCTGGTGACTCCTAATGTGATGTCATCAAACAGATCCCGCCCAACCGCCCGGAGCTGCCTCTGTACACACCTTCACCTGACGTACATAAACACACACACACACACTCTCTCTCTTAAGTGACGCACACACTTCCCTGAGAGCCGACAGGTGAAACTAGTTTTTGTTATCTGTTCTGTGGTTTCCTGTTTCATCAGGAAAGTAAAGAATTAAATAAATAATAAGTGTGTCAGTGAGTTGTTGCAGTGTTTGGATTTAAGTGACGCATCTTGCAGAGACCTGACTTCTTCTTATCTTTATTTTATTGTTGTTGTTTTACAATGCATCACATTTATTGCAGCAGATATAGAAGCTCCATCAGTGTGTGTAGTAAAAGATACAATATTCCCGTCAATATTTATGAACACACACGGTGCTTGAGCTTTGGATTTTTTATCCGTATTGATATTGGTCTGCTGCCAGTGCACAATATTGATCTATGGTCTTTTGTGTGAATGCGGCATCCAGTGTCGTGTTGACACACATACTGAAATATGCACGTACATGCATGTTGACCATCGCTGGCAACATTCAAGCTCCAGTGAGGGATACTGACGACGTGCTGTCGCGTGTAATGATCCAACTGAGACACCGTCCAGATAAAAACACGACAGACTTACTGCAGCTGCATAGAAGCTGAGGAGTGATTGCAACCGTCAGGGATTAAGTGGAATAAGCATGAATAACGTGGATGGATCATGCTCACTTGTGTGGCACATGAAATATTTTATGCGGCCTCTGAGAAAGAACAAGTGATAAAAACCGGCCGAACATCGTGAAACAGCTCAAGAAAGACCAGCAGAGCGTTCTCCTGCAGGTGCTACGTGCGTGGTTGTATAATATTATGATAATGTTATGTCGTATAGTGTGTTATACACTGGAAATCGTTGGCTGCAGCTCGACGTGCTGGTGCTGCTCGGTGTAAAGAGACCTTTAAAGAACGGCCTGAGGACACTGAATGTTAAAGCTTTGAAGACTCGGAGGATCAACATGGACCAGACTTTGATCCAAACCTTCATGGATGACGAGGTTAGAGGCAGATGGAGCGACTGCCGAATTATCGAGCCATGAAAATAAAATTGGAAATCCGTCTACACGCGTCTCCGTGAAACTGAAAACCCCGTGCATCCTTTCATCTCCATGTTCTCCATGTGCCCTCTCTAAAGTCGTTACGACAGACTCCACCGTCTCCACACATGACAGGAAGTCAGAGTATCTGATTTCAACTTCCACGCAGAAAACAACAGAGGAGAACACAGCGCGCTCTGTGTCGTCATGCCAAGGCACCGATTTTTAGTTTGAAACACAAACACCAACCAGCCTTTACTTATGTCACATCACCGTGTGTGTGTGTATGTGTGTGTGTGTGTGTGTGTGTGTTGTTGCAGCAGTGGAAAGTAGTTGGGGGGTAGAATTGAGCGGTCATTGATTTAACTGTATGAAATCTGATTCCATGTGCATTATCACTGCAGAGCAGTTTGACCCCATGAAAATCTATTTTCTATTATTATTTTAACTCTGAATAAATGAAACAGAAAACACATTTTCTATGTCTATCCTCTGTTATTATTCTAAATGTAGCTCTTTAATGCACTTATTGTAAGCTGCCCGGGATAAAAGCTTAATAAATTAAATCTTCCTCGTCTGATTAAATTATGATTTGTGGCAGAAACAGTTCATAACGTCGACATTTTGTTTTTAATTCACTTTTCTTTTCCTGATGGATTTCTTGGACTCTGGTTCAAACTGCATCCCGACGGCCTCAGTGTCATCTCTGTACTCATTTATTTCAATCAAAAAATAACTTTTTTGGGTACATTCTCCTGTTTAAAGTTCAAAGTTTCTGTTCATCCTCGTTTCTTTGATTCACATCAGTTAATGCAGCCGTACGTTACGCCCGTCAGCGGTGCGTTACTGTCTGGGCAGCGTGTTTTTCCTGTTGTACTGGCATTACACAACTAACCCAGACTGAACCAGGCTCGACTGGATAAAGTGTCACACATAAGAGCTGGTGCATTAGCTCCAGTTTATTTGGCATTATTGATTAGAGTCACATCTGTGATTACATTCATTGCAACAGTCACAATAAAACGCTTTCATGCAGCGAGGATGCAGGGATGTATGGAAGGAGGGATGACTAAATATGTAAAAGAAAGGAGGGAATGAATGGACTGTGTACATTAGGAAGGATAGAGGGAGGAAAGAGAGGTGGAAGGAGTGAGGGATGGAGAAATAAGGAGAGATGGAGATGGTGTATGTGAGTGTTTTTTTATAGGCTGGCCTTTAATAAGACCCTGCAATATGATGTCATCCTCAGAGAGCAGCTGCGTTTATACTGTACCACCCTGTGTACATGGACCACAACACGGCTGCACTGACCTGCCTGTCGTTCCAACGTCCTCTCCTTCTTTTCTCAGTTCTTACGAGTTCAACAAGTTTACAGCTTCCTGCTCGAGCCGTAAGGTCAGACGCATTCACAGGTGGAGCCGCACTGAGCCTCAGCGCACACGAGCGGACGAACAAGTTGTTTATCTATAATCAATGTGATGGCAAGAAGACGCACACCGACTGATAAGCAATGACTCACTGACTGGCTTATACTCGAGGGGGAAGGATCTGTGTCAGCTGGAGGATTACCAAATCTGGGAAGTCCTCATGTAGTAATACATTTCAGTAGAACTTAAAACTATGGGTACAATGCCAAGTATTTCCTTTGGGAGACTTAAACATGATTTAACCTGAGTCGGGCCGTGCAACATGAGAGTGAGGATGAATTCAAAAGGTTCAAATTGTCAAATCTGACATGTCATGAAAACATAATCTCCCACTCAGCACCAACAAGAAAACAGAGGGCATTGTTCAACAGGATTTCAGCAGTGATTTGATCTTAAAGTATTTTATTTGAACTCTTCAAAGGTTTGTGTGTGTGCGCTGGAGATGAAGTTCAAACTGAGGTCTTTCTGTCGATGTGACCGGCCTGAGCTGCTGTGACCAATCAGAGGCAGCGGACGTCACTGAGGTGAAGACGAATAACCTTTTAGCGTTAACTCTGGTTCCTCATCATCTCACACACACATGCAGACAGCCACATGCAAGATGAGGATTATAATGTCCACATTATAATCCTCATCACGGCTAATCCTCTGTGTTCTGTATGATGACATGAGAGCGAAACAAAAGCACTGAACCAAAGATTCTTAGAAATCACTGCTGACCTCCAGTCCATGTCCAACATCCTCCGTTTGATCTGAACACACTGGTCAGAAGAAGCTCACTTTAAATCACATTAACAGGAACTCACAGCAGCTTCTGTCTAATTAAAATATGAGTCAACACAACAACACGCAGGTTTAAAACTACGACTGAAACACGACTAGAAAACCACAGAGCCATTTATTTTGCTGATCCAGTTGCTAAAATCCACAATAAATCTTTTATGGCATCTCCACAGTGATTTATGCGCTGGCACATCATTTTCTATGCATGCACTACACACTCTGATAGTTTCAAGTTTAAAATCTACAGCTCGTCTGACTAATCTCCATGAGTGCTGTCATTTCTGTGACTTTAAAACCAGTTTACCGGCTGCAGTGCTGTGCCAGGAGTGATGCATCACTGCACACACGCTGCACTGTCACAACAGTTTTGGGATGGGTTCAACTTTTCAGCTCCAGTTTTCTTACTTTTAGTTTCACAACCACTGAGTCTCAAATGTCGACCTCATTTATAATTAATCCAAAGTGTGATTTATTGCTGAAAAAGGTATCTCATGTGACAGACTGAGCCACTGTAGGTTCTCCTACAGGGCGGGGCGAGGGGTTGCAATCTGTAACCTCACCTCTAGGTGTCACGAAATCTACACACTGATCATTTAAAGTGTGTGTAACCTTTAATTTCACAATAACAATAACAACTTTACTGCTTTGGTGCAATTTCGACTGTTGCTCACTACTTCCTGCAGGTTTTTGAGAGATCATCCTCATCCTGATCTTCATCATCGTCATCGTTAAAATACCACTTTGGTCTTCTGTTTATCTGCGATTTCCTCCTCTCTTTATCTGTCTCTCTCTGTTTGGCTTACTCCCCCTTCGGTTTCTGCATCTCTCTCCTCCCGCTCTCCTTTGTGGCACAGTACCGTACGCATGCATCGCATCCACACAGCTGTCAAATTAACTCCCGGTGAAGTTTCGAAAAGTCGCAGCACGAACAGAAACTGTCAGTGTTGCAGCTAGTTTGGAAAAATACACCCAGGAGAAAGGTGAAGGAAAACTTTTGGATGCTGCGTGACTATTCAGCAAAAAAACAAAAAACATTTTCATTATCTCCTCCTCCAGAGAAAACAGTCACTTTTGCAATGCTGAGGAAATCCTATAAATTCATATTTCTTCTATTCAGCTGTTTCACTTCAGTCTGACAATAACTAACGGCGGAGGACGCACAGCCTCTAATTGGAGGGAAAGTCTCAAAGCTGAGGGATGAAAGCTAATAACTGTGAATCTTTTTCTTTCTGGATCTTCATGATCACGAGGTCCCACCTTTCCTGTTTACGCTCAACTAAATAAACGCTTCTTCCTGTACTTGGAACAGGAGGGTCAGTGTGGGAGATCTACAGAGGGTTCATCATCAGTGTCATCTCTGAGGCACCGAAAACCACTGCCAAAGACGTCCTAGACAGTCCCAGACATCACTGATGCGTGGGAGAAAATCTGTGCACCCAGGTGTCAAAGGGAGAAGCCTTCACAGAAGAGTGGAGGTGTAGCTGCATATCTAATAGCCATGATTTTGGGATGACATGTTCAACGACAAGCATGTGCAGGTGTAAGGTTCATGCATACATATGCTTTTGGCCATGTAGTTCATGTAACAAAGCTCATCTAAATCCATTTTTCCGGACTTCAGGTATAGAGACATATTTGAGTTTTCGGCCCGGAGAAAAACATCCAACACATCAAACACCGGAAAGGATCGACTCAGAAAAGCCGTCCTGAAACACTGGATGGACTCTCCGGGTAAAGCTGAAGGGTTTTCAACTTAAAGTGCGTGATGTGCAAAGATCTAAAACACTGCTGAGCCCTCAGTAAATACTATCATCACACAGAGAGAGATAAAGAAGCTCATACTGCTACAAAAGATTTTTCCACGTTACCGCACTGTGAGTTTGATAGATTTGGTCCCGCTGGGAACAAACGTAATCTGCATATATACGATTACTGTGCTGCTAAGCTTTAGACAGAAGATGATGTACTGTACGACATAAAAGACGTGCTGAAGCTCCTGTTGATAAGTCTCAAGTACAAGTCTTTAGACACATAAACAAGAAGCTTTGTTTGTTTCAATGGCAACCTCCCAAAGGGACAGATGGAGGAGGAAAAGGAAGAGGGAGGGCACAGAGAATGGAAGATGACCCCGGGCTCTTCAAAAGTAAAGACACGAGGACACAGAGAGAGAGAAATACAGAACATAAAGAGAGAGAGATGAAGACAACACATGCAGAAGACATGTTCAGTCACCCATAATAACAGAGTGACACTCTCTATATTCACAGACCGCTGCAGCGACACTGAGGCTTTAAGTTTGAGGACGTGCGAGTTTATTATATGAAGTCAGAGGAAGTGATGAGGAGAGTTCATTGTTTTGACCACACGCGGAGTTTCCCCGGTCGTCATGGAAATGTGGATGTTCAAATGCTTTAAGGACTTCTCATCCATGTTGGGTTCAAGTTGAGAGAGAGAGGTTAATGTTGCTCTGCTGATGAAGACTGTGTGACACGACTGAAAGCTCCAGAGACGATCCTCTGACTGACTTTGTTTCATTATTTGTCATTTTGTTGTAATGAATTTGTTTGTGTTGTTATAATCATTCGCTGACGTGTTTTGGTTAACTGATTCATTTTAAATTTGGATTTTGTTTCCATGTCTTCCATGATTTACTATGAATGACGATGACGTGCATCCAAAACAGCCAAACTGAACTGTGCAGACTGTATTTCACCTTTCGTCTGTGAGATGTGAGTTTCCCTTTCTTCAGGTACTGACTACATTTAGACAGGAGGCAGAGGACTGACCGCCTCCTCGCTCATCCGCAAAGGGACAAAACCGCGTCACCTCAGCCTGCTGCACCGCAGCTCGCTCCATCCAATCAAGTTAATGGCGTTCATACATTTCACTGACGTCATAAAAAAAGACAAACTATCACAAGTTAGTAATTTATCATGCTCATGAGGACTTTCACCCTTGTCCTGCTACCTCTGTCTATAACCGTGTCTGTCTCACCCTTGCCATCACACACAGCCTTGTCTGTCTGCTACGGCTAGTTATGGATGAACCCGGCTATATATCTCACACTCACACTCACAGTCAGACAGTCACACAGTCGGTCATTTATGAGAGCGTCTGGTCCGAGTAATAAAAGCCCAGTGTTCAGCTCACAGAGAGTGAGGCAAAGAGGGGGACTGTTCAGTGTGATTAAATTTTGCTCAGGCTGGAAGTGTCACCATGAGCTTTTTACATTGTTTTCCACCATGCAATGTGGGGTTATGTTTTTTTAATAATGACTTTTCATAATGTCTGACTGTGTCCAGTTTCCTGTGGTCTCCTTTAAACAAGAACAAAAAGCTGGGGAGCCCTGAAAAGTCTGCGAAGTTATTAATAATCTAAACACACAGAATAAAGCATGCACAATATACCTGCACATGTGCACTTGCAAACACGCTTGCCATAAAGACACTGACACACACACACACCATGGATCACCAGTCCCTGCACACATCCTCTCACCTTAGCGGTGATGACAGAGTTCTTGTGGTAGAAGCAGCACAGAGCTGCTGTCAGGGTCTTCAGGTTGCATCGCTCCGACATTCTTGTCAACTTTTCTTAACTGCCAGGACGCCGGCTAATGATAAACACCAGCTCTACACACCAAAAAGAGTAACTTGAATGATTTTTACCAACTGACAAGTCCATTAACGATTCCCATTGGCTCTTCCAAGAAAAAAAACTTCCAGCACGGAGTTATAAACACTGAAGTGGACGTTTGCAGATGTGATGTGAGTGTCTGTCAGGCTCACAAACATCCTCCATCAGGACGGCTGCTGTATCTCTCCCTGTCATCTCTCTCCTCCACAGTCCCCCTGCAGAGTGAACCCTCCACCGCTCACTCAGCTCTGGAGATCCTTTCTCACACACACTTTTTTTTTTTTTTCCTCTCGCTCTCTGGCCCCACCCCAAGCTCTGTATATGGGCTAGAGACAGACCCATGTGATCTGCTGTGAGCCAATGATGAGCGGAGTAACTGGGAGTGGCCCTGAGGCAGAGGCTCCCTCTTGTTCTGGCTAAAAACACATGGATGACGGATGGGAGGATATATACATGGATAATAACACATATTTAGATCAACCACCTCGCCTACAACTGCACTCTGTGTTACTTTTGATTTCCTCAGGCTGAAACTAATGACGATTTTCAACATTTATGAATCTGTTGAATTCAGTGATAAATCATTTAGTCTATTAAATTACAGAAAATATTTTAAACTGTCACTCAGATTTCCAAAAGCACAAGTGAATATATAATTAAATAGCTGCTTTTCTTCAAGCAACAGTCCAAAACTAAAAAAATATTCTATTTATTATCCTAGAAGTCAAAGAAAACCAACTTTTATTCATATTACTTTGGTGCTTTTATTATAAAAACTAACATTTTGGTAATTTCATCCATGTCTTGGCCTTTGAGGAATCATCGCTGTAGACCGCCCGCCCTGTACTCACCACAGCTCACCTGTCAGTCAAACTCTGCGTTCAGCACTGATATCTTTGGACCTCAAGTTTAAATCTTCTATAGGAGTTGCTCCGCTAAGCTTCGTTCACTGCTCTCACAAACTACCAACTTCTTCTTCTTCTTTTTCTTCTTCTATTCATTACAAACAAACTAAAAACAGAAAATAAGTCACTTCCTGCGTTGGCAAGATTTTTTTTCCCCAAAGAAAACGCTGCCAGACACTGACAGCAACCATGTAAAAACATTTAATGGCAAATGGCTGTAGGTTCAGTCACTGAAAAGAAACTATGATACCGAGTGTCTAGACAAGAGTCGACGAGGTTTGTGTGTGTGTGTGTGTGTGTGTGTGTCCTGCAGAGCGACGCTGATAAATAGCCGGCCATTTGTGTTACTTAATGACTGCTGAGCAATTACACCCACACACAAGTTAAGTACCACAGCTTTCCCACCAATTCACACACACATTAGACACAGTCACCAGCACAAGTACACAACATACACCACTGTGCATATACAAAGTACAGGACAACGATAAGCACGCACGTACAGCTCAAGCTTGATCTTGCATACACGTGAACGGCCTCATACACCAACAAAGACACAAGCACACACTGAGGGTGACACCCCAGCAGCAACCAGTTAAAGGAATATTCTGCCGCAGGAAACGGAGCCACTAATTACAGTGTGAACTCTCCGAGGATCCACGAAGGAAATACATGTAGAAAGTTCCCTGGGGCACCACACAGCAACACACACACACACACACACTACTGCCAACCACAGCAGCCCCAAATCACCAGCTAGGCTAAATGTCCACCTTAAAATACACATATCCGTCGCTCCAGGAATGTTCTGGAAAAACAACGAGGGACAGAAATCGTCGTGCTGAGGTTCTATGTTTTCTATTTCTATCTGTTTGTTGTTTCTGTCAAATGGACTAAAGAGAGCGGAGCCGTTTCAGCAACTTCAGCAACTTATGTGACAAACCGGTTGTATTTTTAATGTGCCGTTTATGGAACAGCGGGACGAGAGGACGAAGTTTGAGCCCACGAAGTTGCACGTTAAAAGATTCTGTTTTTTTTTTGGCTACTCGCGGCCACGGGAACAAGTTCCGACACTGACGTATCGACACCTGTGTTAGGAAGCAGTTGCTTATTTACACACCTGCTCCTTACAGAGCAACTTTATCATTCAACTGAAGTTGTGTTTGTGTCCACCTGGTGAATGCAGGCCCACAGTTAGAAAGTATGAAATTCACGGGTATTCCATCTAATAGATGTTGAAATATTTCAGTGTGGACAAAGGTGATGGACTGACAGACAGCTCCTGCTCACACTGCTCGTGTGGTATCAGCCGCTGTCTCTGCATCCGTGTCGCAGTCCGGCGTCTTTCATCATGCTCTAATGCCAGAGAATAAATGTCACTGATGTTCACACCCTGGCTGAGTCTGTGTGTGATGTGAGCGCGTCTGTGCTTCTGACGGGTCATCGATCAGTAATGGACTGTGATCTTAGTGACAGTCGTATTGATTTGTGCAACGTGATGCCTGCACTGTGTGAGCACTCACAACGTCAATAAATATGTGTGCAGTCAGTGTGTTCAGCCTGGTGGTGAGGGTATACGGTTCAAACACTGCATCTATTTTTATTTAAATAGAAAAACTGTTTTCTTATTTTTCAACACGGAGAAGAAAAAAATATCTTTCACTCCAAATAAGACAAACTGAGAGAGTGCACATTGTTCAGGATTTGATGAAACCTTTAAAAATATTACAGATACAATCGTAGATATAAAAAATACTAAATCTCAACCTGGGAAAATAAACTGATCATGAACTGTGGGAGGAAATCATGATGTGTTTGGAGCATGCCGCTGTATTTAACAGGACACGTGAGAAACATACGTCACGCTGTCGGTCCTGATCGATGGTGTCTGACCCAGATCTAAACAATGCTCATTACCCAGAATGACATCTGCTCTAAAAGGGGTAATGTGTTCAATAAAGGAAAAAAAACTCTAAGTAGCATCCATGGATTAGTTTTTTAGCTCTTATCCAAGAGTACGACGCTCTGATTTCAAGTTAAGAACAGTTTTTTGGTTTTTGGTCTAAATCGTAGAAGTACGTTGACTTTAGTTGTGACTGGATCTTCCACAATGACTGAAGACTTCACGGGGGATTATCACTGCTCATTTACTGTAGCAGGCTGTTCTGCTTACAGGCTGACAAACTGAATGATTGATTGGCTGTCCGGCTTATTGGCAGGCACAGCCTAAGGTTGGCTGGTGGAGCTGCAGAGTTGCCTAACAGGGTGACCTGTTGCTTGGCCATTTGCCTGGCTGCTATTTGAAGTCATGCTGGCTCCCTGACAGACTGGTATGATCCTGATGAATGTCACACTGCCGTTTGGTCTTCCTGGATTCATGTTGTAGTGACTTCATTTGACCACTAGAGTGCACCACACTGCATTTTTAAACCCCGTGCGTCCTCTCAGAGAGCCGTGAATTCATGAACTCATCGAACAAACACTTGAACTGACGTTTGATCGCTAAGCTGTGAACATATATGCTGTATACTGTATACTGTTAAGTGGCTTCCACTTTGCGAGTTGAAAGGTATTGCAACCCGAGACCACACATACATTTACACACACAGAGCATGATTGTTTCTTAAAGGTCTCTCATGAGGGTAGAGCGACTCGACGTTCTCAAGTCAAAGACGAGAGTGGGAATGAAAGAGAAAGAGCAAAAGACGGAGAGTCTTTAGAGGACGCCGAGTCAAAGAAGTCATTCTGAACCACAGACGATCAATGGGGGAGTCTCTTTCTTTCTTTCTTTCTTTCTTTCTTTCTTTCTTTCTTTCCCTCTCTCAATCAGTCAGTTTCTTAGCAAACAGTATGGTGTATCATACTGCCACCTATTGTAGTTCAATCAATCTGTTTGGTCATCACTGAGAAGCTGATTCATACAATACTTTAATATTCACAATAAAGACTTTTTGCTTAATTTACTGCTGCAACACTTTCTCTGTAACATTTCAACACTCTGATTTATCCTGGAGGAACTTTGGACCAATTAATTCCTCAAAATCCTGGTTATTAATCCGGCTAAATTTCCCAACAGTAAACCAAGTTTAGCTACATGAGTCCGCTGTACTGGACGTTTTCTTGCCTGATAATGAGAGTATCCTGTACAAGAGATACCTGGAGCAGATCTGGTGACATTTTATTGTCTCTATTCATTTTCTCTATTTACAGTATTGGATAAACTCCCCTCCTCGCTCCTTTGTAACAGGTGCTTTTATATTTAACCCACCCTGTATCACCTCAAAGCTTCATTGTGAATCTGATGTGACCTCAACTGATGTTGCTCCTGCTTCCTCTCTGAGCGAGGGAAACCAGTTCACGAGACAATGAGCAGAGTTCAGACATCAAACGGGTTTGTAAATGAGACCGTCCATGAGGAGAGAAACTGGTGTACAGTCGAACAGGAGAGGGATATCTTTACATGATTGTTCTCCACAGACACTTCCTTCCCTGCATACATCTATCCTACACACTTGAACTCAATCAAGAGCCTGATTGCACTAAACAATATGAGGCTCGTTGCACTGAACTGTGCAGTACTTGTACTTTTGACCTCTCCAGCGGATACGACGCAGAGCACCTGTACTGCCCGTGCATGCGTGCTTGCATGGACATATGTGGGTGTTTTTTTATCCACAGTGGAAATGTAAACACACCTGCAGCACAAGAGCTGACGGCTACACTTTCACACATATTATATAATACACGAGATACAGAAGCTCCATCTGCAGTCAGTACACACGCTGCTTAACACCTGCACACAATGCTAATTTGGCCAAATAAATACTGTTTGTGTGTGTGCAGGTTTCAGTGTGTGTGTGTGTGTGTGGTTGGCTCCCATATGTGCCACCAGCTCTCGTGGGAAGAACTGAGTTTGCTTTTCAGACAGAGGTGTCAGCATCCAAACATATGAGCTAATAGAAGACAGAGGAACGAGGTGATGGATGGGAAAGAGAGAGGACTGGACGGTTGGTGCGTGGGTGGAGAACAGTGCAGATAAAGAGTTAAAAAGAACCCATGGGAAATAAAAGGGGAACCACTATTACATAAGTCTAGTTAGAGCTGTATAAGAAATACTGTGAAAACAATAGTTATATGTAAGAAGGTTTCTTTGGGGAAAGCACAACTCACCTCTGCATTATGGTTTCATCTTAACTGATTAACCCAAAAGGGAGTTTCCCATCACAGGTCAAGATAAGTTCACATGACAGAGACCTCAGAGTTTAGCTTCACTTTGTTATTAAGAGGTCTGAAGACATTTTGTACCAAGCAGAGGTTCAGAACTCTGAACTATTGCTGCTCCACCGGGAACTATTTTCTAGATAAAGACTTTTTAATGTCAGACAGATTTTCTGATATTAGTAACTGTTTAATGATGCTTAGCACAAAAACACAACAATGAAACTAAAATACATGAAATAACTGAATTATGGTTTAAATCAGGACATATCTGACCGAAGAATATGTAAACAAGAACCTGACCGAGCATTTGGTGCCAACTTTTGGTAATTGACAGTGTGTGACACTGATTGGGCACGTGGCCTTTGCTTCTTGGTGTGTTTGTGTTTAATAAAGAGCATCAATTCCCCTCAGAACAGAGCAAAGCTGTAAATGCTGAGTGCAGACAGAAAGCGATAGAAACACAGACAGGAAAGCATATCATATGTCAGCGAGACGATATTGTGATAACTGAATGATCATCTCTCACTCGTCGCCTCTTTGACAGAGCAAAGCTTGGACTCAGGTGGCTTTTATGCGGATGCGTGTCAGCCAAAGCACAGTGGATGAGATATACGAGGTGTGCTGTCATTGCAGCCCAGGAGCAATTGGATTAAGTTTGATGTTTACAACGTACCCTGCAGAAACAGCTGAGGATAATTTCATATCCCGCTTCAGTCAGATTACAGTCACTGATGATGGATTCAATCAATCAACGTTTGAATCTTCTTTAGGAAAAGTGTTTGTGCTTGAGTTGCCGTGTATTCCCAGTGGAGTGGAATGTTTGAGGTTTTAAATAACTAGTAGTATTACTTATACCACAGCTGGTGGTGCCGCAAGCACCACCAACACTCCTTCCCACTCTATGAAGAGCAGATTAGCACCTACAACTTCACTGAAAATTTACTGGATCGATTTGAACCATATGTCTGTCCTGCAGTCCCAGAGATACTGAGCATGCCCTATGAATGTGTGCAGCTAATACAAGGTGTGTTATGTGTGTGCAACATTAAAGAAAAATGGCACGTATCAGTGTGTTACGGTAAACAGTCCCACATGAGAAACATCGACAACAATGCCAATGTTTCCAATGAAAAGAATAAATCCAGGTCTTATGTGCAGTTGTCGGCTGTAGCGGTTTGATCTACATCCTGTAAATGAACATTTGTTGTCGTCCTACCTTCACATAGTCCACCGTGGCATCCAGGCCGGCAGCGGGCTCCCTGGGGAACACAGACAAAGACAAGGTCCTGTTTAGTGAACACATCTCGCAGACTGCTCGTCGTTGATCTCCGGGTTCCTCCGTATAAAGTTTTTTTTCCTATTTGAAATAAAAAAAACTGCTGAGCTGGCTGTGTTGAGTCCAGGTGGGTCCCTGACTGGATGCTGATGCTGTTTCTTTAGAGATTCAAACACTGTTCAGCTCTTTTAGGAGATGATACAGTTCAGCGGAGGTGTGGCGTTTTTTTTTTGTTTTTTAAAAAAAAGGTTCACTTGTCCAAATAAGCATCCATGTTGGCCCGTGTACACTAGGCCAGGAAGGTAAAGCTGCACTGTGAGCTCACTGTGATGGTAATTCTGTCCCAAAGTGTCCTGAATTCCTCTGAAAGAAAGAAAAAAGTCGAGTGAAACCAAACCTCACACCGAGCTGCTTTAAATGTGAGTCTGTCTCTTTCTCTATCTGCCTCTCACTCTTTCTTTTCCTCTCAGTCAGTAAACATGTATCACTCACTGCCTGCCTGCCTGACTTGGCCTCCCTCCCTCCCTCACTCTCTCTCTCTCTCTTTCTCTCTCTCTCTCTCTCCTCCCCCACCATAACACACATCGCAGCCACACGCCTACCCTTCGGACTCCACTGACAAATTCACAGAGTGGTTAGAGCACACACATGCAAACAGCACCAGTGGCATTTCATCTTTTTTGATTTTATTTTTGCACTTTCTTTCATCCCAAAAATGGTTTTCAACCACATCAGACAAAAGTTTGACACTTTCTAGAAGTGTTCCTTCGACTTCCTCCAGCTGAACTTTCACTGGCTTTTCTTAAACATCAGATCAGAATAGACAGAAAAGATTTGCAGACTTTTTATTTGGGCTTTTTGTTTGTTTCCAGCAGCTCTCACTGCCCCATTATTTCCACTGCTCTCTGTTGTTGGTACTTGAGTGTATTAATGTAGCTCTCTCCACAGGAGGCTTATAGCCATGGGGCTCAGTGAAAGAGGTAATTAGCTCAAATCCCAGACTACGTTTGCAAGGTTGGTAGTTTAAATCCCTTAAGCCTGCACTGGTGTTCCCACGGGAATATTAGCACAGTCCATTACTTACCAAACTAAATATGTTTAGCTCTAAGCCCTCTCAGTTTAATATGGCTCCAAATAATGAGTGGGATTTAGTTATGTAACTAAACAGAAGCCGCCATTCACAGCAATCTATAGTCGCCGTTCATGAAGGTGGAGTGCTCGGGCCTCTCCATCACCTCCAGGAACTACTGCAGAGCTCACTTTGTAGGAAACTCAGTATATGGCAACAGTAGATCCTGTTTGAGGGCTGCACATCCCTAATCCAACATATCCTGACATCCCCTACCCCCCTCAGTGTATCAACACAAACCTACACCGAGCTGTCCTCACAACAGAGGGCACATCAGTTGTTGTTGGCTGAACAATGCGTCTGATGGTGCCAGGAGCAAAGCAAAAATGCTGATCATCGAGGCTGAGTGTTTTCTTACTGTACAGTATTAACTTCTGTCAGTTTTCTCTATCAACAATAGAAAGTTGAAGTTCTCAGCAGACCAGCCTCTATTCGAATCATTTCTGTATCTGCTGCTGTGCAACAATGGGATCATTTCATCGTTAGAGCTGCAGCTGATGATTGTTTTAACCATCCATGTCCTCTCTACAGGTTTTGATTAATCGTTTAGCCCGGAGGTTTTCAGAGTGGGAGGTGGACCTCCTCCGGGGGGCGCCATTGAAAGTTTCAGGAGAACTTCAGAAAATATTACATCAGTTGTGTTGGATCACATTAGATACAGGTGTATCTCATGAAGTGTCCATCAGGAGGAAGAGGAAGCGGGAAGTATCCATGGTCTCAATGTAAACTAAAAAGCAGACATCCAGTTTGACACTGACCACGTACTGTATATGTTGCTTTGTTGGAGTCTGGCCGGACCTCAAACCTTCACCACATCGACCATCTGCCCCTCTAACCCTGCCCTGGCTCTCCAGTCTGAGGTGGGAGCGATGAGAATCACCACATACCAGACAACACCCATACAAACCCTCCTGGAGTTCAATGTACTACGGCTGAGGGAAATTCCCTCTTCGACTTGGGGGGAGGTCAAAGGTCAGACAGCAGCCCTGGAGCTGTTAGAAATCAAAGGTCTTAAACGCAGGTCATCAGGTGGAGGACGCCCGCTCCACGCTGCACCTTGATGGATGTGTTTTTATCCTTCTCTGATAAGGTTTAGTAAGCCTGACTGCAGCACTAAAAGAGCTGAAACAAAGTATGGTGAGAGTGAGATGGCCAAGCATTCCAGACTACAAAAGCTGACCACAGCTAACTTGGCCTTTTTCTGCCCATGCTGCTGAAACAGCATCAGACACAAGATTTTTCTGCTTCTACAACCACAGAACTGACCTGCTGCACAGACAAGAGTCAGAGCAACGAAGACAGAGAGAGTGGAACTAAGAGAGAGAGAAAGGAAAAAAATAACATGAGTAGGGAGGGCAGAAGCAGGCGGCGTTCGCCACAGTCTTTTTCTGGCTACTGTTGTTCTTTGCTCTTCACCACACAATACTCAGCACAACCACAACTGGCTTCAGCGAGGGACTACTCCATATTTGTGTGTGTGGGAGAGAGTAAGAGAGGCAGAGTGTGACAGGCGGCCGGTGGAAAGAGTTCATGAGCGTGAGTGTGCAGCGTCTGCAGGCGGCCTACAGAGGTCAGTGTGATTTCATGACAAGGATCCACAGACTCGATCCAGCATGCGCTAAACTCCTCACTGTGCACTGCTTCAGTGTTGATATGCACTTAACGTACAATACTAAAAGGACACGTAATGTGGAGTCCACAAAGGAAAAGCAACAAAATAAATACGTACGCTGCAAAAATTCAGCGCAGAGAGCGTCTCAGCAACCAAAATAAAACTCGATTCATAAACACATTAATAAACATAGTCTGAAGTTATCAGACAGCCATATTAGACTGTCTAGGAATTGAGTGAAATTAAACAAACTTGGAGTGTTTCCACACTCTAATGTCTCGTTAATTCAGTCTCCTTTGAGTTTATTCTTTGTCACTTTCTGAGCATGAGATAAGAATTCAAAGAATCGTGTGTTGTCAGAATTTAAGACACATCGAGTCACTTGATGACAAATCTGGTACCAATAACAGGAACTTTCCATTTCTGGTTTCCAGTCTGAGACAAACACGTCTTTCAAGCTCTTATCTCACATTTTTTAATCTTTCACTACAGCACAAATACAAATGTGTGTGTGTCATTTTGATCTACAACAAAGGGAAAGGTAAATCCAAATCTAATCAACAGATAAATGAGTTTAAACTTCAGTTTATTTGTGCTGGTGAAAGGAAAAGTTGCTTGCGTCAACAGGCTGTCAGTGTCAATCTCTTCTCCACTCTCTCTCTTTGCCCTCTTTCTTTCCACTCTTCCTCCCCCTCCTCCTTTCCTGGTGGTCTGCTGAGCTGCCCGCAGAGGTCAACGTAAAGACAAGCTGACCAATCGGAAGCTAGTGCAACATAAGGTCAGGGGTCATAGGTCAGATGACAGCATGAACGATGGAAAGTCAAGACCGACTGTCCAGTGGTTACATTCCTCGGAGAGATATATACACTCCTTAATCTTTTTATAGAAGACTCAACTGAGACCCGTGAGGACAGTCTGTGACACTGTTAGATGCAGGGAGTTTATTTTTAACAGAAAACTTGACATTTTACTAAATCACAAGAAAAAATATGGTGAACTGAGATGTTACTATCCAGGCTTTAGTTGTGTATAAATATTTATATGTAAATTTAAATATATCTTGTGAAATTATGAAGCTAATGGGCTCAACTTGGTCACAAAAAGTGTGTATGAACTGTCCCTCATACCTGCTGTCACTCACTCAGAGTGTCCTTTGTAGCCGTGAGGCCGTTAGCAGGTTAAATTGAATTATTACCAAGTGCTGTTCTTTGATCTTCAGACAGGTTGAAGTGAGGCCAACATTATCTGATTATACAGAGCACCACCAACCTGCCAGAAGTTACACAGCCACAGAGAGACGTCTCCTTTCCCGATGATGCATTTTCACGTCTTTATGTTTCATAAGCAAGATGCGGGACACATTATCCAAATATTGCATTAACATCCTGAAAAATGAGCCTGAAACAGAGAGACGCTCTGATGATATTCATTATTTAGCCACCTGCACAGGTTGAATTTGACCTGGACAAATTGTCCCGCTGTATGTCAGCAGCGTATGAAATGTATCCAGCGCGGAGGCAGAAAGATTGAGAGAATAGACAAAGAGCTCCCAGTAATCTGTGATCTCTGCTGCCACACCCTGACCTACAAAGGTAACCCAACTGCTGGGGGCTACGCGCACGCACCCGCAGACACACACACTCACGCAAGGCTGGCTACATCAGATACAGTCTGTTGTAACTCTAAACTACAGAACCAAAGATGGGAGGACATGATGAGGGATGAGGTGTGTGTGTGTTTGTGTGTGTGTGTGTGTGTTCCCTCTGATGTCGAGCTAACTGCTTCACCCCCTCTGGCTCTTTGCAGACTCGCCTTTCCCCGTCCACCTCCAAACACTTCTAAGTTCTCCCTCTGAAGAGGAACAGTTCAAATAAATAAAGTTTCTCCTCCAGAACAAGGCGAGTCCCAGGTGCCAAAAATAATGCCGTGAGTGACAAGCCTTTTAAGAAATACTCCACCAAAAATCTCTGAAAAGTTTCCAGTTTGCTCTAAAGGTGAAAGAGTAACAGCAAAAGTCCAAAGAAACTTCTGAAGGGTACGTTTGGACTGGATAAGGCACTGCGGCAAACACCAAGACACAGATTTAGAAGCTGGGTACATGAAATAAACAAAAGCCGGAACACAACAGGTAGAGTGTCAGAGTTCAGTCCATGAATCCACCTGGACAGCCTCAGTTTTCGAGACATTTCAAGCTGATTGTGGATCAGTTTGACCGGTCTGAGTGCCTGATTAGTGCCTGCAGCGTGATGTCGGGCTGCGTTCGTCCAAAAGTTGGAATCTGGCTCAACTTCTCCACCACAGGTCACTGCGTTTGCACTACTGCCACTCAAACGAATGGAAAAAGCTGCTTTTTAATGAAAGTTGCCATGTGTTTTTTAAATTTCTTTCGGCCTTTTTGCCTTTATTGGTAGAACTAATGCTGAATAATGAGGAAAGTCAGGAAAATCTGCCATTAAAATGGGGTGTAGTGGTAGGGGCACCATGGTTACGTGGTCATTCCCCATTTGCTGTGACCCCGGGTCACTAGCAGAATCAATACTAACTGCTATAAACCCAAACTGAGCATAGCTGGCGTTCTCTGCAATGAAGCAAGCTACAAAATCTGTTAGAGAGCCACATTTCAAGCCTACTGAGGCCGACAATTTGGATCTCAAAAGGTGAATTTCCAGTGGAGTGTTCCTTTAATTATGTCACACTTTTTTTCTTTATAGTCTTTAATTAAAGCAACATAGACAAGATAACTGCACGGTGATATAAACACTATAATTTGCCGTGAATGTTGAAGTCAAAGTCACATTTATCAATAAAGAGGTGTATTGTCTGTAATGAAACATGACCTATGTGTGTGTGTTTACCTGTAACCGTGAAAGTCATCGATGATATTCTGAACCCGCGGAGAGGTCAGGGGTTTTTGGATGTTTCCAGGAGCCAGTGACGTGTTCCCGCTCAGAGTCGGCTGCATGTGATTGGCTCTGGGGTCCCAGGTGTAGTTTCCAGGGGTGAGGTTGGCCCCTCCTCTCTTGCGTCGAGGCAGAGTGCCGTGAATGGAGACCGACTGGTAGGAAGCAGCGGGCATCTCTGACAGGCTGCTGCCCTGCCCTGGAGGGAGACTAAAAAAAGGGAACAGGAAAATTAAAACACCTGAAACCTCTGTGGAAAAAATCCTCTTATCCTCTTTTTGTTTTCCTTCATGATTCCACATTAAATACACTTAAAGGTGAGAAAAACTTTCCTTTAGTCTGACAGCGTCACGTTTATTTTCTGTATCAACTTGTTCTAACGCTTCATTGAAGCCTTTGATGCTGCTTACTGTACACACACTGGATGTTTATGTCTGCTCAACGTCAGGTGGAAATATGTAATGTCACGTCTATCATCTTATACGTATTCTCCTTTAATTCAGGATCCTCACCCAGGCTTGGAGCTGAGGAGGTCCATGGAGGAGACAAGGGAGGCCTGGAGCCTCCTGGAGGAGCAGGTGCCGCTGCCGGGGACACCGAGGGAGGTGGAAGGGACTCCGGGGTGTGTGTTGCCTCCTCCCAGGGTGTGGTGTGCATGGATGGACCTGGGCAGACTGGCAAAACGCCCCTCTGCCATCATCCTCAACTCTGGAAAGAAACACAGTGACGAGACGACCTGAGTCTCATATTTTACCACCGCTGGAAAGTTTTGGAGTCAAAGAGTTGATGATGCATGTATACATGTACTGTACATACATATTATGGTTTACAGATGTTCCCGATTATCAAGCTGGTGTTTTAGGAATAATAAATAAAATAGAATGAAATGTACTGCCCTCTCCTGGCATGCAGTGTGTATTTGACCCTTTGAGGTCGCTGTAGCTGCTCAGTGTGAAGTGATGAAGCCGCAAAGTAGCCGACTGATGTTATTATTTTCCACAGAGCAAAGGTTTATCCGTGCCTGTAAAGTACGAGCTCACGTTGTTTGTTTCATGCCTGCAATAACCAGGGCGAAACAGTTATGTAACCATGGTAACACAATGCCGAAGGAGGGGATGTAAAGAGATGTGAGACGTTTCTGTAAAGTGATCTGAAGCACACTGACGTACAATACAGACCGGGATGAAACATTATGACACGCGATACACTCATAAAGAGAGACAGTCCAACAGGTGCTCCCACCACCACCAGTGCACTCACATGACCCTTCACACATCACTAAATACACCTGGGGGGAGAATAAGGCTCGTCATTACATAACATTACACTAAGAGTTTTAGTCACATGTATAAAAACACACGGTTCAAAAACTATGAACACACTGTGTGATCACATTAACAAATCAGGTTCAGTTAAACGAACAATAACAGTTTAAAACATACAAGAAGGAGACGTGAGGACAACGCTGCCAAATCTGTGTTCCAAATTTAATCAGATGCAATGATGCAGGCTTCAAACATCAATTTGAAACCTTATCCTAAATCTATTTAAACTGACTTTAACTGTTCAAACAGTGTTTAGACCCTGGAAGAGTGAAGAAACACTATTAACACTGACAATTTTATGCTGTAACACGACACACTAAATCTAATTTTCTTTGTTTGAAATATTGAAATTGAATCAATCTTGCTTAAAGCGCAAACATTTCCAACAATACTCAATAAAGCAGCAATTTTACATAGAGAACATGAAGGGAGACGAGAATAAACAGATGTGCATGTGACTGAATGTGAAAGGAAATCAAACTGACAGATCTATTTAAGCTGAAGGGTATGAAAGGCACCTGAACCTGTCAGTAGATGGGACTCTGTGCTGTCCTCAAAGCCGATAACGATCCACCTTCCTACTGGTGGACGTGAGAAGAACGAGTGCTTAAAATTCTTGATACCGCAGCAGGGCTCGTGGGTCGATCCCGTCCAATGACAGACAGACGAGCAGATATAAATACACAGAGATGGATAGGACAGATAGGTTGGCAGTGATGGAAAACACCAGACAGGTTCCTGATAAATTCCCCTGCTGTGTGATGATGAGCGGACGGCTATCTTCTGCTCTGAATCATTCACCATGCAGCAGTTAGTCACACTGTACAAACTAAAATATCACCAGCTGACAGACACGTTGGGAGACAGGAAGGTCTGAGATTCCAGAAACCCTCCCTATTTCACATCACAGCGAAGAATCTGAGCGGAACAGCTACGCCGGTGTTTGTTATTGTGTCTCTATTTGGACAGCCTGATTGTGATCTGAGACACTCAGAGAAGAACTGTGGGGCTTCGCTGCGTGGCCGTCTCAACCCTGATGAAAACGGTCAGCTTGGGTGAAAAATATTTGGATCTCCAGGGAGAGTCAAACTTCATAACGCTGTCCAACATGATCAACACTTGTTAACAGCAGAGTGTGAACAACTAACTGAACAGACACAAAGACTGGAACCACACGGACACACCTAGCAACCAAAAAGAGGAAAAATACAGTCCAACAAATGATCTGCTGCCATCTTGGCAGTCCTGCCTCATCCGTCTCTAAAATCATCTAAAAATCTGCAAAGACGTGGACCATCAGCGGACCTGAAGCGGGCAGGATGACGCCTGGTTGCTCTGTAATGGCACAAACCTGTCATTGAAATTATGCATAACTCTGATTTAGAGCTTCTTATCTGACTGCCAGTAAGAAAGTCAGTCACTGTATGTCAAGAATAGACTCACAACTCTCTCACAACTTTCTTTGTCTGAGTGCAGACATCTATCTGTCCATCTATCTGTCTAAACGTGATTGTAATTAAGACATTAAAGTTTTCTTCAGTGCTCTGTTAATAAAAATATCAAGGAGAAATAACATTTGACGACAGTTTCATGAGCCTCAGAGCGAACACAGGACACCTGGACTCAAATAAAATGTGAACTATTCCTACTTCAGCAGAAGGAGGTCACTGAGCCACCAGCTTGAGATGATGAATGTCAATAAAAATGCAAATACTGATTTAGAGAGAGGAACAGCTGGTCACTTCAGGACTGTTCAGCATGACAAGTAAAGTTTACACACACACACAAAGCCACTGTAAAAGTCCTGCTAAGGCATGCTGGGTCAGAGTGTGGATTCCACTGAGGGGCAGAACGACTACAGGAGGAGGACCTATTATAAGACCCTCCGGGACAGAGGGTCAGCTGTGTGTGTGTGT
Organism: Nibea coibor; assembly: GCA_023373845.1. Lineage (NCBI taxonomy): Eukaryota > Metazoa > Chordata > Actinopteri > Sciaenidae > Nibea > Nibea coibor. The sequence goes on along the minus strand of CM041718.1, from coordinate 24,643,822 downwards.
GTATTTGAGTGTGTTTAAATGAGTGTGTGTGGCCCCGACCATCTGCCAGACACACAGCCTCCCCTGCAGAGGAGAAAGGACCGACTCTCACCGAGTGAAGACACAGCACTCAGCGCACATGACTACTCTGTCAATTAAACTTATGAATAAATTATTCACGCTAAGAGCTAAAGGAAGTCATTCCAGCGCCGAGTGGAGGTGAGAACAACCTCACTCATCCTCCGTCTGTCTGCTCCATCTTCTCCGTCCACATTTTTTATTTCACTCTCTGCCGTGTTGAAGTCACTCCTCTCCTCTCATCCACTCATCCATCTTCTCCTTTTCTTCTTTTAATCTTGAGCCTCCTCCTCCTCCTCCCCCTCCACACAGACATCCCCTCCCTCCCTCCCTCCCTCCCTCCATCATAATGTCAGCTCTTCTTTTGCCTCCTCACATCGTCATCTTCTTTCTGTCCTTTGTCCTTCCACCTCTCGTAATAATAGACTTTTCTCTTTTCTCTCTTCCTGCCTCATCCTCTCCTCCCTACAGCTGTTCACCCACCAGCTACATCAGCCCGCATCGCAGGGAGAGAGCGAGCGAGTAAAGCTAGTTTTAAAAGTTAACCATATTTAAAGTTAGTTTGTATTGTGTGTCCCTGCAGTTTAAATAAACCTCCTTTGTGTAATGATTTAAAACAGCGTTTGACGTGTTGACTGGAGCTGTGCTAGAGATGATACAGAGCTGTGAAGTGGACGTTAGTTATTTTGGTGTTCACGCTTCATTTTCTCCATAGACGACGTTAGACGGATTTTAGTCGGAGCACAAGATCACAGAGATTCACATCAAACTCTCTGATTTCAGTACAAAGGATGAGCTCCTGTGTTAGAAATAAAAGCGAAAGCACAAGCCAGTTAAGCATTTTCTGTTTGTTACAGTACACATTGACACTTTATGCCTGGCTTCTTGGCTGAGGCTCATGGGTACTATTATTCAACTCTTCTGTTCTTCTTTCTATTTGTGCCACATTGTTTTTAAGCCATGAGCAGTGACTAACGTGCTGACATCATCTTCAGTTGACATTTGCTGATTTTGGAGTTTTTGTAAATTGACTTATAAAATCAACCTGTTGCCAGATTTTTTAGCTCCGGCACGTAACATGGAAGTCTTCCATTCTCAGTCCGGCTCACAAAGCTCAGGTTGCAGCTGTGGGCTACCAGTTGGATCGATAGAGGGTTTTCAATTCCTTGTAATTTATCGCCTGACATATACTGCGATATCGGCCGGGCTGATTTATCAGGACTCAAGCAAACAAGAAGAATCCGACTTCATTGAGGATATCATTAAAATTAAACTCAGAACTGTGAATTTACATCAGGGAAACTTCACAACAAAATCAGAAGGTTTTTCCTTGACCATGGGATAAAAGACAAAATATTCTGGAGTGAGGTTTGCTTTAGTAAAGGCCTTGGGCTGGGAACATCAGCACACACTCACTTACACACACACACACACACAAGGCCTTGGGTGGGAAACAAGTGCAGATTAACAGGAAGAGGAAATGGCAGTATAAACATTTAGACAGCAGGCAGCTCATTATAACGGATTACTACCAATAAAACAAATATCTCTTTCGCTTCCCTTCCTCCCTTTTCGCTGTCTCTCGTTCTTTCTGTAATTACATCTCACAGGATTGAAGGACATAACTTTCCCAACAAAATTAGTTTAACTTAATGTAATCCACCCCCCACCCGCCTCTCCGGCTAATCATACACATCAGTGAGGAGTCAGAAAGCTTCGTCTTTAATCCACTGAAGTAGTGGTTTTAAAAAACGGCGTCTGAGGACCACCACTGGACTTTAAGGTGGCTCAACAAGTCCTAGTCAGCTCACTAGTACCGTGGCTTACAATCCTTTGGTTTACATAGATGAACTGATTTAAAGATTTAATGGAGTTTAACCAGGTCACTCTGCTCTCTTATTAAACACACAATAGTGAGGACAACACAAACATTAACGTGCTTGGGAATGAGGGGTTTCCTCTGGCAGGCTAAGAGTGTCTTCCTGCTATGGCATGCACACACACACACACACACACACACACACACACCCCAGTGCATTAGCAAAACCACCCCTGGCCAGAAGTGAACAATGGGAACAACTGTCACATGACCACTGTTTAGAGCCAGCCTTTGTTAGAGAGAGAGAGAGAGAGGTGTCCTACTGCGCTCTTCAGTGCGTGGGCTCGCAGTGTGTGTATGTGTGTGTGTGAAGTATGCGTGCAAAATATTAATGAGGCTGTTATTAAACCCCACAGCAGTAGCTGCCATTTAATGCTCTGAAAGTCTCTCTCCCTCCCCGACACGCACTACCTACGCTCAGTGTGTGTGTGTGTGTGTGTGAACTGTAGAGATAGACGGGGTGGGAAAAAATGTGTTGTCCGTGTACAGTGACTGAGCGACACGCTGTGAGCCAGCCACACGGAGAAACTGTCAGCTGAGACCGTCTGTGATGGAAGAAGTACGTACAGAACAAAACCCAAATATCTCAAATCTCTGAATCATGAGATGTGCTTCAAATGCAAGGTTGTGCTCGTGATGACGAGATACTAACTAACAACACTCTAAATGTCCAACAACACCATCATGAAGATGAAGATGAATATAATACCTCATATTGGTATTACTGTTTTATCTGTACACTAAAGTACGGCAGCTACAACGCAGTTAACTGACAACAAGACTCCAGAAAGTCGCTGGCCAGGTCAAGAAATAGTTCCAGCACGTAATTCCCTGTCAAACCAGAGATTTTCATGTCACATTTCACTTGTGCAGATTAAACAAACAGGATATAACATGTTATTTAGTGAGATTAAGACACGCTGGTAGGTGGTGCTTTTTTTTTTTAGCTTTCCACATGCTTTATGCCAAGCTAAGCTACCTGACTTTGAACCATTCTCTGAACAAAAACACACCGCAGAATTCAGCTTCGAGCATCAAAAGTAAATAAAGCACTAAAGCCCCTTTTAGTGCTACATTATTGATGTTGATGATGTTGCAGTGGGTTCAAATGATGACTAACTGCTAACAGCTGTATGGACGTCAGAGAAAGGCAGCAGAGCGGTCCACAAAGTGGTGCTGCTCAAGTTAACGACCAGTATCTCAGAATTATAGACAAGCCTTAAAAATGTATATTTATGTTTCAACCACCTTCAGTCAGTCAGTCAGTCAGTCAGTCAGTCAGGCTTTATGAAGACCACCAGTCACACCGTGTTGATGGCTAGCTGGAATACCATCCATCTCATCCCAGTGGGGGCTAAGTAACACAACACCACGCAGACAACACGCCACTCCGAGTACACGACCATCCGTTAAGTTAAAGCTGAGCCCTGTGAATCTGACACGGCGCTGATTAAAGGTCCAATCTCATTTACTCAGTTTAACGCAGCTACAGGCTTCAGACACGACACTGACTAATGTCTGAAACCACCTGCTGCATGTATGTGTTTAGCTGCACGGCAAACAAAGCATCAACACACACGCACACACACACGTCTGCCTCTGTCATCATCTCGTGGGTGGCTTGCTGTTTAAAGACGTGCTGTCATGACTGAAAGGTCAGAGTTAAAGTCGGGATGGTTAAACACTGTTTGATAAGAGCCTCACAATCATATGCTGCGATAAATACTGACGACTGCAGCAGTGAGCTATAACTGATGTTGCAGAAAATTAACCAACACTATCCCTGATAACAGCCAATAAAGCTGTTGATCATTAAAGCATGTACAGAAAAATAAACTTAAAGTAAACCAAATAATCTCAAACTGACTGAAAAACGAGTAAACGAGAGAAAATCTTGATGGAAGATGTCGATCTTATCTGTCATATTTCATGTAATTATTTCCTGCTGGGGTTTCTCCACAGTTAGCTCCAGCAATCCAAGCAACCACGGTTACACCCAGCGCCTTGGGATGGCAACTTATTGCTCAAAAAAAGTCCCTGAGCACTGCAAGCTGTAAACAATTCAGCCCAGAAGGATGCAGAGAGAGACGGAGAGACACTTCGAGCTGCCGCACAAGAGAAAACTCATTTTTTGTATTTAACTTTAAGTTCTGATGATGAAAAGTGTGGAGAACAGCTAGAGGAGAAGATGACCATCAAGATAACTGCACACACACATTCCTACACACACCTACTGTATATGGATGCACACACTCTTACCTGTCAGTGTGACCTCCTCTCCTCTTTAACGATCTCTGCTCTTCTGTTTATCTTTTACTTTTACACACTTCTATCAGAGTTACTCCATGTCACAGTTTGTTTGAATGACTGAGTGTAGCTGACTGTCTGACCGGCTGGAAGACGATACGCTCACGCTCCTTCAGACAGGCAACAACAAGTAGCGCTGCAGAATCACAAGCCCTGCCCTCCCTCTTTCTCTCCGGGGAGTGATTTGCGAGCGACCCCGGCTCCTCCTCCTGCTCTGCTGTGTTTGGGAGGAGTTTTCTTTCTTTCTTTTTTAGCCGAGTTGTCTCTTATCCCCACCCCTCCCACCGCCGCCTCCCCTCTCCTCCACTAACTCCTGCCCCCCAGCGCCGAACAAAACTCTCTCCCTCTCCTCCGCTGCCACCTCCACCCCCTCCTCCTCTCCTCTGTGTTCCCTTGCACAGCCTCATATTTCATGCTCCAAGTCTTTTTGTTTGGGACCTCTTGCACCAACACCACCAACTGCTCTGGCACTTAGAGAAGATTTAGATGTGACCTAATGTTGCTATTTGCAGAGTAGTGGGGGGGGTGAAACAAACAAAAAAAAAGAAGTGATCTCAGCATGTTTCGGACTTGTTTGAGGTGCACTCAAGACTCATGAAGTTTAACTACTTGACTCAGTGTTGGCTCAGACATAAATCAGCTCAGCGCTGGAGCGCTCTTATCACACAGCGCTCAAATATTGAAGGAACTCTGGCATGAACGATTGAATTTCATGAAGTGAGGCAGATGAAACAAGTAGAGGAGCTTTGCTTGTGTCATTACATCAGGTATGAGGTCATATTAAGTGTGTGTGTGTGTGTGTGTGTGTGTGTGTGCTGACTGGCCCTCAGGACAACACTCTCTCCTGTCTTTGTCCTCCTGTTCCTCTGTATTGTCTAGAGTTGATAACATCCAGACACGTGCATGTGTGTGCATGTGTGTGTGTTTCCTTTTAGACAATACAAGGAGTCCATCCTGCCGCTATGAAAGTCGAGATGATCAGATGGCCCGTGTTTGACACACACACACACACACACACAGATGCTGCCACGTACATGTTGGTCTTTTTGATCTTAAGCTATTCACACTACATTTGTGAAGAGCCACTGAAGAGCATGAGGGCTGAAGATTCAGGGTGGAAACGCCCGTATTTATCACTGCAGCATCAGCACAGTCCAGCACAGAGGCTAACACATGAATAATAACAAAAAAGAAAAGACAGAGAACATTTATTAAATGTTAAACATGTGTGAGAGTCTGCAGAGATACTCTTTAGTTCAACTCTGCCTGCGTCCCTTCATCAGTGCTGCACTACAATGGATGACAAGTACATGAACAGACGTTTCCTGCCTCACTTATCAGATCACAGCAATTAACCCACCGAGTAAAATGTCACCATGTGAGAATGAAACTATGAGAATGAAAAATCGCGTGTTGCTTCCCGTGAGTGGTTTGCATCCCATGTGTTGAGACGTCCACAAGCAGATCAATCCATGAGGATGAAGACGGGGTGTTAAACGTAAAAAATAAATTCTGACACACAAATCATGATTTTTTTTCCCCCCGTGTGAAATATGATATTTATTCTGTTCCCACAACTCTCAGGTAGAGTGCTCTGCGTGTCTCTTCACAGGAGGAGCACAGAAGGAGCCTGTGGATCCAAGCAGGTCCACAGACAGTACCTGCACAGGTGACTTCACTTGTATGTAAGATAAAACAAAAATGACGTCGTAAAAACTCCAGCTTATTGAGCTTTGCTTCCTGAATAAATGACAGAAATTACAACATTTTAATAATCTAGTCTGTGTTTGATGTGTTTGATGTTTACATTCCCTGTTGATCATGTTTTATGACGGTTTCTACATTTACTCACTGTGCTGTCTTGGCCAGAAAGAAAGATTCAATCTCAGAGGACTTTCTAGGTAAATAACAGTTAAATAAAATAAATAAAGGTCTAAAACAAGTGACTAAGAGCAGACCGCCACTGCCAAATCTAAAAGTTTTCTTCTAACAAACCACTAAACACATGGTCCATTAAATACGTGCAATAAAAAGGCCCTTGGGGCATTAGGTAATGGTGGTCTAATCATAAAACGAATAGTTTTTGGTCTGTTCACAGTAACCAACAGGGAACAGTTAAACCAAACTTAGAAGTTGCTCCTGGACTCCCGTTCGGGTGAAGAAACTGTTGAGAGGTGAAAATATTTTAATTTTTTTTTCTTTTGCCTTGAGTAGATCTCAGTAACGCTTCACACAGGCACGTGAACATTCTTGGCATCTTTGTGTGTGTGGAGGTGGTGTTTCCAGGAAGGTGTACGGTGAGTCAGGGGCGTAATCTGTAATCATCTCCTGAATCACCCAAACCATCCCCAAAAAAGAAAATGGACCCCCAGGACAGGGAGGGGGAGTCAGGGGGAGGCACAGCAGAACGATAATCCCTGACTGATGTGTGTCATGAAAGATCCTGTCAAGTTAGAAGTCAGCACAGAGGCACATCCTCATCCTCACTTATAAACTGATCTGATTGTAGGTCTGTTTGGACAAGACACATTGTCCTCGCAGAGAGCTGTCCATTTGTTCTGACTCATTATCTGATGTGGCTTTGGATGGAGCAGGATTTTTATCGTTTGTCCTCTGTCCTTGTGTTCTTTTGTTGTGGGATCACGCTACAGCCACCGGATTTCTAAGTGAGAATACACGATTCATATACAAACTTAACAAAGAAAGGCAGAGGTTAAAGCTGCTCTTTAACACACAGTGGAATTTCCTCCACTATTTTTAGACGTTTCATGATTCGTGCTGAAATAACTGTACTGCACAGGAAGCCTACGATATCAAGTCTTAATCTCCAACTTCACCTTATCACATTTTTTTAAAATGAGTTTGGAGAATGCGTTACTACAATTACAGTTCATGCATTTCCTGTTAATGTCCACAGGCCAAGCCCCATTTCGGCACAATCGCACTCAACGTGTTGGCATGACGCCTTGCTGAGTCACTCATTTCCGAACACTGAACACCAGTCCACCTCAGGGCACCAGAGCTCCCCCAAACCATTACACAGATGGGATTGGCTGCCCCTCCTGCCGCAGATGACACCTGCACATAATTGGATTACTTTATTACAATTGATATTGTTGGTTCTTTGCAAATTTTGTGGTATTCCTGTAACTCCTCAGTGGGATGATGTGAACCGTGCAAGGCACATTCTCTTCCCGATTTCGTCCTCGACTCCCCCCTTTCTCCCTCTTCTCTCCCCCTCATTCCATCCACTCCTCGTCTCCCTCTTTCCTCCCCTCCGTTTTCCACCTCCACTCCTCTTTTTCCCTAATGCATCTCTATCTACACTCATGCTTGTGTTCCCATGGTGTGTTTCTGATCGGGTAAGTTTAAACAGTTTAATATTTACGCCACGCCTCATTTCTCTGGTTGCAGCCTTGGCATCTGACTATAAAAAAAAAATATCCAAGTGTGTGTCATGGTTTCTGTAGAACATCAGTGTCATCAGCTGATGCACAGGAATCTTTAGATCTGTAGAACTTGATATGAGCGTCATGATAGGTTGCAACATGCAGCGATTGTAGGAGTACGATAAAGATCCACTATGAAATCTGGGGCGGTACTCTTTTAACAATCTAATTACTTAAATGTCTTTATAAAAGGGACCATGTGCAATATTACACGATACCATGATATGTATTTATGACACTGTCATGAGAGACTGCTGTTTGCATGCTGTTGTTCTCCATACCGTTCTGCTAGTTGCAGCAATCTGAGCGTCCAGAGTACCCAGACTGAGAGGCATCTGTGAAAGTCCTATTGAGAATTGTACTGTATACAAAAACTGAACTTATAACTTTCATGAACACGAGATTTACTGCAGGACTGTTGTGTGCAGAAGAAGTGAAAATATGTACTTGCTCGCTCTTACATGAAAATTAGCACAAAAATCCAGTCCAAATGTCCAAACTTTACTTTTTTCTGAAGCATTTCTGTTTTTTCTAGATGTTCCAAACTTGGATCAGTCTAATTCCTGGAATCGTCCCTGTTTTGACATACGAAAGATAACGCGTGGTGTTATTGAGACACTCAGACAGACAGAGGATCATGTTTATAGTACACTTAGTATTAACTCTAGGTCATGTTGATCAGTCCATCACCTTCAAAAGAGATCCCGGTTCAGCCTGTACTTCTAGGATGTAACGTAAATTTTCAACATGTCGTGGTCTTTGTGGAAATCTCTGCTTACTCATTTAGAGACAAACTCTTTGGTGTTATGGATATTATCACATTGGCTCTCGCTTTATACAGCGGCAGTTTGTTCACAATCTCAAATATTTACCTTCTAAGAAAAACTGCAGCTCCCTCCTCTTAAGTTGGAAATTGCAGTGCAATTTGCGGTATTGATTAATTTTCTGAGTGTTACTTTTCATTCCCTGGACGCTGATATACATCTCAGAACAATTTAGTTCTCCTAACATTTATTTATCGCACATACCAGCCTTAAAAACGCTCAGCTTGTGAGGAATGTGGTCTGTGCTGGCCTCAGAGGTTGTTAAAAACAGATTACAGACAACAAAAAAACAGATCTGTAACAGCTGGCAATGGCATGGAGTCATAAGTATCGTGGGTCACAGTGTTAATAAGACTAAGTCCTGACGGCCAGAGAGTGCTTTAGTTTTATAACAGCTGACGAATCAGCTGGCTGAACAGAACAGGAAAACGACAATAGCCGGTTTAAAAATGGAATCTGGAGGTGAATGAATCTCTGCACTGAAACACTGAACTCCCGGCAGCTCTTTGCCCAACATTTGCAGTCAATTGTCGTCTATGAATGTGTGTCAATGTGAAATTCAATCTTTTTTTTTTTTTTAAAGATTATTTTTTTGGCCTTTTTTTTTTATTGATAGTACAGCTGAGGATAGACAGGAAGCAGGAGGCAGAGAGAGGGGGAGAGACACGCAGTAAATGGCGTCCGATGCGGGAGTCGAACCGGGGCCAGCTGCAGCGAGGACTGTAGCCTCTACACATGGGGCGGCTGCTTAACCCACTACGCCACCGACCGCCCCCGAAATTCAATCTTTGGTCCACAAACTAACTCCCAAAATGTCCACCGGTAGTATTCCGTCGCCATGGCAACATCGCCAACCACCGGGGGAAACAAACAAGCAAACAAAACTGTCCGTGCGAACACCTGCTGTCCCTCTCACACACACACACACGGACAATGTAAACCTTGTGTCATTCCATGTTTAGCATGGTGTAGCACAGCGGTGTGTTGTCTGTGTGTGTTCTGGTATTCACATTACTCACTTCCTCGGCTCATATAGGTCAGGAAGGGACAAAACAGCTGGTACAGCTGAAGCGAGACGGGTTGGATGTATGAATGAATGAATGGATGCAAAAATGTTAATGGTCCACACAGAACTGCATTTAAAAATGAGATGACACGAATCAACTCAATCAGCTTTTTTCGCCTCTGTCATTATGTCCAGCTCCGGTTCTGGCACGACACCGGCTCTGCTTCCCATCAGCATTCCTCCCATGTCCCAGAGCTGAAAACCTCCTCTTCTTTCCGGTGGTCCAAAATGTCAAGATCCAAATGCATGTGGTACATACACTAACATTCTCCCGGTGATCTGAGCTCACAGTCTGGGCAACCCGGCTAACAAACTGAGCTAACATTAGCTAACAGCATCTAGAGCTGGCAGCAGTTTACTTCACTGTCCATCAGGACATAAAATCTGATCGAGTTTCACAAAAATCAGTGAAATAGTTGGTGGTGTGAGACTTACTTCTTACAGCCGATCATACACGAAGAGCAAGTTACATAGTGTTAGTTTCTTAAGATTTATTATTGTGTTATATTACACAGTAGTCTAGGTATTGGGAGGGAGGCGCCTACACGTACAGCACAGTCGTTGTGACCCCGTGTTCCATATCTGTGTTAATGACAGCGTGTGTATTTTCTATACTCTGGCATGTTCGATGTGCGGAAAAGCAGACGCATTCATAAACTAATTTTTGTTTCCAGAGCCAGGTGCTTGATTAGATTAAACCATCCATACCAGATGTGTCAGTCGTATTGCGCACGGCTTTGAAAACGCACGGCACATGATCCGAATTAGAGGCTGCAAGAGGAAAGCACGCGCTGTCCTGCCGCTTTCAAACGACTACAGCAATCTAATAAAGCTAGCAGTTGTAAATGACGGCGCTGGTGAGAATCACCCATTAAAATACTCAAGTAATATGAAACTATTCTTGATTTATTCTATGTGTGTGTGTGTGTGTGCTTCAGTATTCCCCCTGAAGGCACTGATAATTGAGTGAAATAACATTTTCTTTTTAATCAGGCAGTGCAGAGTATCAGTGCTAATAAATTCTGGCCCCATTTTCAGCTCAGGTTACAGTTAATCTTTTAAACATGGTGAGTACCAACAGAACAGCCTCAGCGCTGCGGCAACAACTGTAAATAAACATAACCTGAAACTATATAGCCACAAATATGTGAAATATGAGCGTGCACGTGTGTGTTTTACCGATGCCTCCTATTTCACCCTCTAATTGTTCTAAATTGAGCATCTCTACTTTTTCTTCTTCTTCTCATGCCAGTGAGGAAAGTACCTGGCACACACACACACACACACACGTATACACACACACACACACACACACACACACACACACACCGATTCTTATTCCAGCCACGTAATCATAACCTGTAGCCAAAAAAACTGTAATATGATGAAATTAATATGTGCCTGGATGCAGTGTGTCAGTACGCATGTGTTTTTATCCTGAAGGTGCTCTCACAGGAATGCTCTTATCTAGGTCAAATGTTGAGTTGGCATTTTGGAGGATGCTGCCTGTGTGTGTGTGTGTGTGTGTGAAGGATGCCATTAGCTGAACAAATCTGGCCTTTGTGGTAATGATAGGGGTGGCAAGCTGCCAGGCAGACAGATAATACCACAGTAGCTGGTGACTGAGTGATTTCAACTAGAGGCTGTTTCACCTCAGCAACGGTCCTCGACCTGCAGGATGAGGCTCCTCGAGCGCCGTGCGGGGATCTCAGGAATGTGAAAATGCATGCTTTAAAAAGGGGGTAATCTGTGAAGTACGCATCTCCTGTTTTGTATTCGGTCATCGCTTGTCGCTCGTCGCTCACAGATGACTTGTCGATCAAAAGAAGTTGATTCTTCAGTCCTTCTTCTCTTTATCTGTCCTGACATTTGATGCACATATTTATGGCTGTCAGAAGTCTTAATGACTTCCATGACATCCACAAACAGGAAAAATTAATTGATATCTTAAGTCCACAGATATTCGGATGTTGGCCCAACATCAACATCATGACAAGTTTCTCTACTGTCCCAGAATTGTTCCGCACACTGTATATTTGAGTCAATACAGGACATCCCTAATTTCAAGTGCTGGCTTAACTCAGACTGATACAACTGAATAAAGAATATAAAAGGGTGCAGTGAAGCCCACGATGCTGCTGGTAATATTAGTTTAGTTCACACATTTTTTAAAAAAAATATTCAATAACAATATTCCCAAAGCCAATGAGTGATCTTAATCGTGATGTCAATCCATCGAGCAGTTTTAAAATTAAATGTCAGTTCATGTTCAGACTGTATCGTCATAGTCTCTGCTTCCATCTACAACTTAAGTAACAAAGTCTGACCTAGTTAGCCAAGAAAACTGTGCCCACACTGCAGTTAGAAGTAAGTTTAGCTGCATTGTTCTGGTTGTAAACTGAACATTTACCCTGAACAAACACATCATTTTTGATTCTCGTATATTTATATGTAGTATCTAGTAATTATCTCTTTAATGTGACGTATAAAAACAGTTGCAGGGGTCAACAAGTCAAATGTTATTGTGCCACATATCATGCACGTCTCAGTCACCAAGACAACAGTTAGATTTCACAGTATAATGCATGGGAAACTGGGCAAACAAAGCAGTCAGTCTCACACACACACACACACACACACACACATCCCTGCTTGCATACACACACTTCTACAAGTGATTAAACTCAGCAGGGCTGCAGGCCTCAGCACTCTTCTCCTTATTTACTGACAGCTTTGGAAGTGTTCACATTTGTGTATGTGTATGTGTGTGTGTGTGTGTGTGTGTGTGTGTGACACACAGTATTGTCCTCCACCAGACAACCCCCTCCCCACCACTAGACCCCCCAGGCATAAGCATGTCTTCACATGACACTAATGCTATCTGTCTCTGTCTTTCTGTCTACGACACAGAGGTACAGAGAGAGAGAGAGACGGAGAGATGGAAATTTGGAGACGCAAACATGGAGCCAGGATCAACAACCTGATGGAGCCGATAAGGAGAGATAATGTTTGGTCAACTGTGTGTGTGTGTGTGTTTGCATTACAGTACCTCTCCTCCTCTCTCGTTCCTGGAGGAGACGGAGAGAAGTGAGGAGGTGCAGACGGTGAAGGTGATTGTAGACTCCGAGCTCCAAGAGGTCATATTCTGAGAGGTGGAGCAGGTCCTGGAAAACATGAGATACAAACAAAGTCAGTCTCAAGTGGCGGTGCTCTGTAGATGATATCAACTCCTCAACTGATCTGATAAATACTTTAGATATTCACACCGCAGTGTGCAGCTTTCAGACACTTTCTGTTCAATGTTTTTGCTTTTGCCTGTGCCACTGATTGACCACACCGCTCACCACTCCAACAGACCTCCAGGTACTGAACTGTCAGCAGCCATACCTTCCATACAAGAAGCTGTACCTGTTAACGGCGAAGTGTGGTGAACATTAAAGAGAAAGGGGGTCCTATCTTTCAAACCAAAGAGGTATTTTTCATGGGAGTTGGAGAACAAAACCAGGGCTGAACTTTGAGATTTTGAGGTAGTGCTGAGAATGTGAACCACGCTCATCCCACTTTAATCCCATTGTAGATTTGCTTGAAACTGGTGAACCAGTCAGTGACCAGGAAACTGTTGTCTCTCTTCCTCTTCTTCCCCGTCATGCTCCTTCCTCACCATCGCTCCCTCTTCTTCTCACATTTCTTGATTTTGCTTCATTCCATAAGTTATGAGCAGCACTCCACCTTGTGCCACCACAGCTCTGTTTTCACATCCTCCTCCATAAACATCAATAAGAGCGCGGTGAGCTGATTTAAGAACTGTGTGAATGACTCCCGCGTGCTCCACATCGACAGATTTACGGCATCGTGAAGAAGGGGTATAATTTTTGACAGAGAACGTGTTGCTCAGGTGTTAGGGGTTAAACTGTTTGCTCAGACGTGGCTCAATATACCACTCAAAAAGAACACTAGCCTGTCAGTCACAAAGAGGCTGTGATGTTGGACCTGTAACACGCAGCTTGTAGGAAACAATAAGAATTCTTGAGGTCTGTGGCATGAGTGCAAACAACTGACTTCGATTTTCTCACAGGGTCAGTCCTGTTGTGTTTGGTGGACGTTAACAGACACACAGTTTGTCTAGACAGGTCGGTGGCTCCAGCAGGGGTAAAAGAAAAATAGCTGAGACCACTGGTGACCTCCTATCTTCCAAAAGTGTGCCGTCTCCTCCCCTCATCCTGCTCCTGTCATTGTCTTAAACACACACACACACACACAAACACACCCTGCCACACTTCAACCCTCACTATGGTATTAACGTAAACGACCCCTGAAATAGGTGAGCGAGGGAGAGCCACAGAGGCTTTGAACCAGATCTCAACCTTGTACAGTAATGGAAGTACACACACACACACACACACACACACACACACACACACACTCACGCACACACACACACACACACGCTTAAATGACACACAGTGTGTCATCACAGGGCGCTCAAGACTCAAACCAAGACCTTGTTGTTTTGGTTTCTCAACAATACGAGCATTCTCTCCGGTTCATCACAAACACTGCTTTATTTAGACTACACACACACACACACACGTGCAGTGGGAAAACCCATGAACACATACACACACACACACACACACACACACACGCACTCACACACAGAAAACAGTGCACAATCAAATTACCGTCACTCTTAGTCACATACAGCAAGTTGGACGTTATACACACGTCCACAACCACACACACATACCTGCATATCAAAGTGGCCAATTGCACACATACACATGCACACTAGCACACAAAATCACGCACTCGCCATGCACACACATGTGCACACACACACACACATAAGTGGCAGAAAGGAGTTTCATAATAATACAATAAACTTTAGAAAATAAATCAGACAAACACAAAGTAAACAAGTGTGAAGGCCACAAACACTGCACATGGACAGACACACATTAGCACACACACATGTGCGCACACACACACACACAGCTGGTCATTGTGGCTAACGTGCCTCGACAGCTCAGTAATAGCATGTTAGCAAGTTAAAGAAGAAGACACTACATTAGTTCTGCTGATGTTAACACGAGTAACACACACCCCGTGACTCTGTTTGTGAGTGAGGGTGTATTTATATATATATATATATATATGTATGTGTGTGTGTGTGTGTGTGTGTGTGTGTGTGTGTGTGTGTGTGTGTGTGTGTGTTAGACATATCATAAGCCTAATCTGTGTCAGAATCTACTCCCCCTCCTCCCTCCGTCGTTCTCGTCTCTCTTTGTGTCCGACAGCAACTTGACATGTTTTCTTTTGTCTTTCTCTTCCAGATCACGCTGAGCTGAACAACAATATGAACTCTCATACCGGCCCTCTGGAGAGTTGATACAGCGCTTGTCGATGTTGGTTTTGCCCGCGTGAATGTTGTTGCAATGATCGAGGTGCTTGTGAACCAAAGCAAGACGGAGCTGTGTGGTACAGACCGTGCCGGGCAATAAAGACCTCTGCGTCAATATTTGTGAGATTAAAATGAATCAAATGAGTTTGTGAACTTTGACCTGCGGCTACAGATCTCTCTTTAATTGCAGCGGTTTAATATGCTGATTAAGCATCAATATCTCAAAATATCATTGACAAAACAGAACACATGAAGAAACACTTGGGTTACATTGACCTGCAGTGTGAACAAAGTCTAAATCAATAAATGGAGGCTGCAACAGAATCTTTAGATGCTGTACTCTCTGGTTTTGATCACTGATGAGAAATTTAATCATCGCAGGAAGTTCCATCTTGAAACACAAGAATGAAATGCAAAACAAGCCAACCCTTGTCTCGCCTCTCTGTGCTGCATCTGAACATTTTGTGAGTTAGATGATGGACACTTTCATCCGTGTTGACGATGTTGGCTGAGTTGGTTTTACGGTATGTTGTGTTAACGAGCAGCCTGGATGGCTAAGAGTCACTGAGCTGGATATTGTTGTTGTAAAATCCAGAGGAAGGTTAGCAACGCCGAGCCGAGCTCATTATGCTGCGTGGAGGATGGTCAAGGACGGGTTAGAGTTTGATTCTTGTGCTCTCTTTGACTCCACTTACTCAGTGAGAGAAGTGCCAGCAGATCCAGTCATCATCTTCATGCATACATATTACACAACTTATCTTTGAACCTGAGCAATTTCATTCAGTGCACGATGAAGATGAAAGGTTATATGCAGATTTAAGCTCCTAAACTTAACTACAGAACTTTGAGAGAATGTTTCACGCAGCAGCTTCGATCCAAACTCCTTGTGGTTACGAGAACAACACGTTCTCGTCCTTGTCCCGCTTTGTTTTTATAAGCTTTCTCCATTACGCCTCCACTAATTACACCAATGCATTCTGGGTGAACATTAGCAGGATGTACTGTAATGGAATAATTCATGTCTTATTGGCTAATCAATCTCATCTCCCAGCCAATGGCTGTGTAACGTTTTCAGATTGAATGGTGGCCCCCAGCATCACTGTCCATTCAGGCTAATAGGCCTGTGATGAAGTTTTATTAGGCTGCTTTATTAGGCTGCTGTGGGAAACACTCTTAACAACAACAGTTGGCTTTTCCAGAATAGAAACAGCTTCTTGCACGACGTGGTTTCATCAAATATTTACTGAAATGCCCACTTAGTTCATCGAAATGAAAAAAAAAAAAACATTTTTTCACTCCTTAATGGAGAGACGGTGTCAGTTTTATGAGCTGAGCCTCAATAGGAGCCATTTATTTGGCACAAAGTAGTTCAGATGAAAATTATTCATATGCTTTGAAAAGAAATCCCATTGTACTGGGAGAGGCTGAAACATCAACATTAAAACTGTCTTTGTGTCTAGCAAACAGCAGGGCTAGACCTTTCTGTTGCTTCAGAATTAATTGCGGTACTTTGGTATAATTAGTAATTAACTACAAGCGTGTGAGTGCAGCAAAGGGAGGAGGTCTGCGTTGATGGTTGGGTGTACTTTAAGTGTCTTAATTAAAATGTTTGTGTCTTGTAACCATGACAACGATCTTTCCCCCGAACATATCCAAGAAGTTTTAGTTTTATAGACTTAAAAGGGGTCCAGTGTGTAGAATGTGATGGCATCCAGTGGTGAAGTTGCAGACAACTGAATACCACTCGCCTCACCCTTTTGTTTCAAACATAAAAGGATAAACTACAGAGGCCATGAAACTCGCAGAAATCCAAGTTCCTGTCCAGAGTCAATGTTTGTGCCTTCTGGGTTACTGTAGAAAAATGGTGGCTTAACATGGTGGACCCCGTAGAAGAGGACCCGCTCCCTCTGTAGATATAAAAGTCTCATTCTAACACTTCTTATTTTCAGCTGATTATACACTAATGAATACAGAGTTTTAATGTAACACTGGACCTTAAGTTAAGTTAAACCGGAGTAAACAAACAATTCAATTTATCATTTACTTTTGGAGAGTTTGTTGGAAAATTGGCACTCAGTTTAAGTTTTAAATGCCAGACAGACAATATCACTTACTTGTATCTTGTGGAAAAGAACTGGGCTTTGAACTCTCTTCAATGAATTTCCCACTATCAGACTCAGCAGAACTCTGCTCAGGGTGCAGTGCAGAGGCTGGCAGTCTTTTATACTGTCTCAAAATGACTATGGAAATGATTAATAGTCTAGTCGGTTAACACCTTTAAACAGTTTGTAATGCGTTAAGTACCTTTGCAAAATGTCTGAGTTTGTAGTTTACTCTGCTCATTCACACTTTCTCAGAAAGCTTCATAGTTTGTTCCTGTAACCTTGCACAGTTGGTACGTTTAGTCTACTGCTGCCTCGAGAAGCGAGCATGTTTTCAGCTACACGTGTCTGTTTTTACCTCCACACCGTCGTACTCCTGCTCCAACGCTATGCAGTACTGCGGAAGTCCGAGCTGGCTCAGCCATCTGGAGATCGACTGGTGCTTCATGGTGACACATAAAAACACGTCGGCATGTACGCAGAGTCACACGGTCTGTCGATCTGAACCTGAAACACAGAAAATGAAGAGAAGATCAAATTCATTTAGATAACTGGTGGAACTAACGATCCAAACAAGTAAACAGAAATTTAAATCAATGTCACAAACCTTTATTCTTTAATCTCACATAATGATAGATTAAACGTTGTGTGCGATTACTCTGTGTAATCTAATTTAAAATGAGAGCCACACAAACTAACATCACTCATCTCCTCTCTGCACAGTGACCTTTTCCTAGTAATAACTCTGGAATCTGCCAGTTTAGTATTAGTTCACCTCTGGAAAGTGCAACGGGACATGAATGATACATGTCGACATCATTTTAGGGAGGTCTAGGAGAAGGACCTGGGATCTGCAGTCAGTGGGAGGTTTCACTGAAAACATCCAAGTTAGTCTGTGTGAGATATAATTTGATACTTTTCAGGGTTGCTGCACTTCTCTCCCACAGTCCCAGACTGCAGAAAATATCAGCAGAAAGTAACAGTTATTTGTCATGTGCACCCTTTGCTTTCTGTGTGTATGTGTTCATGCACGTCTGTACAAGACATGTGCTCAACAGACTTTTTCACAGCGAGGCAGTCCTGTAGCCAAGTCTTGTTCTTTATCAGCCTAGTGGGAAATTAGCAGCATCACAGCAGACACTTCAGTGCTGCAAACACCCCTGGGTGGTGATGTCTCAGACTCAACAGGAGGCTGATACCGAGACTGAGAAATCAAACTCTGAGTCTGTATCTGCTGCCAGTCAAGATAGAGCCGAGGAACATTACACAGGATGTTCAGCTAATACTGGAGCTGCATACTGGGAACAGGAGCTGATATCAACACCCCCGCTGATTATCACCACTAATCATTTTGGCCAAGAAGTACTGAGCTGTCGCTACAGCAACACACACACACAAACACAAAGTGATAAAATAATAAAGATGACAGTGCTACGTGTTAAATATACAGAACTGGTGGAGAAAATCTGCCGGCTCCTTTCACCAAAAGCCTGTTGGAGTCTTAAAGGTCCAGTGTGCAAGATTTAAAGATCCAGAAACTATGAATCGAAACACTCGTGACCACTGTAGGTTCTCCTATACGCTTGGAAGGGGCGAGGTGTGGCGAGGGGTATTCAGTATTCACTGCAAACTCTACAGGATGCAGACAGAGAAGAAAACAGGACAGAACGAAATTTGATAGAGCTGAAAAAAAAAACAATTCACCATTAGTGATTACTCAGGACGTCCTGATCAAGTTCTTCTGGCACTGGTCCTGATGCAAGTCTTTTAATATTGGGGATCTGCCCATACTGAGTCCATTCCAGGATGTTTATTTACTATTCACGAGATACTAGAAAGAGGGTGTGTCACACTGTTGGAACTACAGAAACAATCAGTCCACCTGTGGATGTCCAGCGGTGTTACAGAGTGCACGGTCTTCCCTGGCAAACAGTCATACTGAGCTCAGTCACTGGCTTGGAGAAGGCCTAATTTTGGCCTGTCATCAAGCCACTCTTGGAATTAAGGTTAATTAATGAGTGAAACATTAGCACTGACTGTAAACGAGAAGCAGCAGACTGTTTTGTATACTGCTGTATGCATTTTGCCAACCTCCGGTGCACCTTAATCATCTTTACATTCACAGAAGAGGCCAGCAGCGATAGAGGAGAGCCGCACCTACAACATTAACAGGCTGAGGTGGACAAAAACCGGCAGACTACACTGTTTGATTTATTTTAGCTGGCGCTGATTCATTAATATATGCTCAGATTGGCTCCAATATGGATCCTATATTTTCATACTGCTCACCTACTTTACATAAAATCTAATTTTAACCCTGATCAACTGTTGCAGCCAACTTTCACACACTAACGAGTCAAAACAAAAAATAGAGGACAGTAAAAATCACCTGATTTCATTTAGTAAATTTGCATTATAGATTTTTAATCTTCTTCTGAAATGCTTACAGTCTCATAATCTGCAGCCCTCGTGAATGGAAAAGATCTGAAATATACGTTAACAATCTGATTCCAGATCAATAGGAACTAAATTTCTATTGATGAGAACGATAACGACTCTGTCTGCTGTATTTGAGCACCTGTGTGCTGTCAGTGTCATGGTGCCCTTTGTGTATTGTGCTGTGCGAGCGGCAGAGCACACATGCATGCAGGGGGTTGTACTGTCATTACATATTATGTGTGTGTGCATGTATCCGTGTGTGTGTGTGTGGTGACATGTCATTGGTAAAGACAGAACAACAAAAACCTTGTCAGGCAAAGAGGCGGTGACTGAGCTGCCCCCCTACCCCACCCAATCACATTAAGTGATGTCACAGGATGTACATGATGTCACTGACTGTCACCAAAGGTTGTTAGACCTCACCACAGAGGACCACTCTCCAGGGAAACACAGCAACCCCCTCCTTCCATCATATCAATCTGATCCGAGTGTGTCATCATGTAGATTAGAGGAGAGGAGTCGTTCATACAGTATATGGACTCCTGTCAGTGCCTGACACCATTTCCAGTTTAACCTAATGGAGAAATGGAGGTCGTTCTGGAGAATGAACGACCTCCACGTCCCGCCTGCAATGATCTTCAGCGCAGTACATATTAAAGTACCAGGCGCAGTCTTTGCCCTCCTACATGATGTCAGTGTTAGCAGGTTAAACAAATGATCTGTCATGATTTCTACGCCATCTCTGCTTAGGCTCAGCAAGACAGCCATCACGATTCCCTTTCACTGAAAGCTGATGGAAGATGTACTCAGAAGTCTTTCAAAAGGCGATGATCTGCAGAGTAGCTCCAAAGATATTGGTCTCGCCACCCACAACTACAGCACAGGACTCCAGTAGCACCCCAACCTGTTCTTCACACTGCTCCATCCGGTTGGAGATACACAGCCTGGAAACTGGCACATTATTCCAGGTGTTTTATCACCTTTATTCCAGGTCTACCACAGAATCACTCAACAAAACACCTTGGTAACTGTCGGACGTTGACTGACACCCCCTGTCATGGTGTAATTTTTTAATCAACGTTGGTCTTGGTACTTCCTCAAACCGTTAAACGACAGGAATAACCTGATAAATGTGTGTTTGCTCCATATGGTCTAACTTAAATGTTTTAAAGGCGCTTCCCAGAAGCACACATCGTCTCGTTTACAGGGTTCAGGACAAGAATTCAAATCTGTCAGACTCAGTACCACATTAACTCTGTGTGTGTGCATGTGTGTGTGGAGAGGGGGGGTCTGCAGCTGTTTCTTGAGCGTCACCTCATCGTAAAAGTAATATTGCTCACGGCTAGTGTGTCAAGCACACTACGTCACACACACACATTTACATGCACGCACTTCTAAAGATGCACGGAGAGTCGTTGGAGTTATTGATTCTTTCCTTATCGTACGCGAGATGTACATTATGCTGATGTTGCAGATATCATCCCTTACAGCCCGCTTCAACCGTCAGCTTAAATCATCTTCACAAACAAAACTGGAGGTCACTCTGATGGAGTACTGATGTAATATGTGCAGTGCTCTGATAGCTGATGCAGACTGTGACGATAATCACATACATCGGATACGTCAGCTGTTTCTTCTTAGTGTAAACCCTTACCAACCAGTAAATGTGTGAAGTTTACGTGCAATTTACATTTTACTCACCTCTAACTGCTTTGTGGAGCCACCACTACTGTGCCAAATTGCCTAGTTTCACTTTCAGTCATTTAAAAAGGGATATTACAGACGGAAAAAGCTCCAAGTATCAGTGCCCTCCATGTGACAACCATAAAGTCTTACAGTCTGAACAACTGGGGGTTAATTGAGAAGCTTGTGCAGCAAGACGATGCCAATGAAACCTGCGTTGGCCACACCCTGTCTGTCTGTCTCCCGTGCACAGATAGCAGAACTGCGTCTTTCAGCCAGATGATCCATGTAACAAGTGAGCGGCGCAGACTTTTGAACAGCTGTATGCCATTTTAAAGTGCTGAGGCTTTTGCCTGATATTGCGAGCGGTTTATCTTGTAAAAAACTTCCAAAAGGGCTCCACATGGCTGCTTGCAAACTCCTGAAAGATCACAGAACTGTTCCAGACAAACGAATGAACGCTGGCATTTAATTTGGTGGAAGGAAAGCAGTTTAAGGAGGTTAGGAACTATTTGCTAGGAAATAAGGGAGTAGGTATGCATTTGCTGCATGTCCTTTGGGGAGGTCAGATTTCTTTTTCTGGGTTAGAAACAAACACTGGTTGTCCTCATAAGACAGAGGCAACTCAGTAAGGGTGCCACAAACTAGATAAAGAGAAAGGTTTCATCCTGTGTAAGTCCTGGGGATCTCCTTTTTTACAGCGCTGGCATTTTTCTCTTTGTTTACAATGAAAGGACGTGCTTGTACACATTCCCAACAGTGCTGACAGGACAAGAGAGTTAAGGAAAGGTCGGCAATGATGAGTAGAGAAGAAGTGAGCGCTGAAGGAAAGTACTCCCGAGGGAACCTGTGAACAAGTTCCCTATCCAGAAAAACTGGACTCGTACTCCGTCCCTAGAGGTCCTTCTTCCTGTCCAGTCCAATCTGAGCTCCATCTCCTCTCCTGTCCCTGTAGGTTTGACCTAAGCTTTTTCCCATGACCACACGTCTCTGGAGCGCCGTCACACTGTCCATTGAATTATACAGTATAAATTGACCTATCCCAGCATCCCACTTACTGAATGATCTAAACAGGCCTGGCTGCTTCACCAAATACCAAAGCAACTATGGCAAACATCAAAGTCCGGAGCAGCCACGGCAGCATTAGAGGACAATTTTCCATTCACTCAGTCACTCTCTAATGCCTGAATTGGCTGCCTTTTATAGTCCAAGGGCATCAGTTTTGCCAATTACATTAGACTGACACAATCCTACCAATTGAATTAAGCTGCAAAAAATAACATCAGCATCACCACTGGCTCCTGTTACTGAGCCAGGCAGCACAGTGTTGGATTGTAAGAAGTGAAGGACGCTATGGAGGCAGCCTCAGCCAACTGTGCTAATAATCCACGTGGCAGGTAAAAGCTGCAACAACAAACATGCACACCTGACAATTGAAGCCAATTCACCCCGGCTGAAATACAACCAGAGTCAGCACGCCAATAAATTTCACTTTATATTGATCATTCATACCTGCCACACCTTTACAGTTTAACAAGTGGAAACTGATACTGTTCAGTAACATGTACACTTTACCAGCAGTAACCTGTTGCAACACAGGATTACTGCCATTAAAAAGTAACATTACAGCATTACTTGTTAGAGTACTTCAGTGTGCATAATCAAAAATCTGTAACTCTGCAGGATAACAGGAATGACAGACACGAGAAAACGTTGATGAAATACTTTATCTTAGTGAATAATTGCCCAGCTGTAGCCTCTTTGACTCTTTACACAGTAATCAAGGAGGCAGAAACGGAGATCTCAAAGTCAAATCGTCAACCCTCATTTAATCTAAATTTAAGAAAAACAACATGTTGTTTATTCTGTGGAGGAAAGCAGTGCTTTTGGTGTCTGTACCGCATCAAAAAAAGTATAATATCACCCCTCTAACATGTGAAATCCGACAAAACCCAGTGTTGTTGTTGTTGTTGTTCTGTGTTCAGTGAAATAAAAACGTGACCTGAACCACAAAATGCAGGCCATGACCAAGATCCATGACCTCTCCTGAACTATTTCTGAGGCGTGAATATAAACATTTGACAGCGGAGGAATATCATTTTCTCCCTGTGGTCGCGTGCTCGCCTTGGGAACATGTCTGAAGACGTCTGGATGTGTTTACCTGCAGGTTACAGTAACTACAGGAGCAGCTGGAATATGACAGAGGAGCATGTGTCAGTGGGGATCAGGTTAGACTCTGAATAACTACTGTTTTTTACAACAAGGAGGCAATTATGTTAGGACGTAAAAAACATCTCCACTTTGCCTCTAATCCTCCAAACTCGTCTCCTTCTGTCTCCACATTTTTCCTAATCTCCTTTCCTGTTGTCTTTTCTGGTTTTTAATCGTCTCCTCCTCTCCTGACTGCTTCTCCTTTCACCACCTTACAGCTCTATAACTCCCCTCATTGACTTATCTGTTATTCTCTACAGTACACCCTCCTCGTTTCTGCATCCTCTCTGTCTCCTTTCCTCCTTCCTTCCATCTCCCCTTTGCATGTCAGTCTATACACTTACTAGAATTTGAAGCTGCTTCACAGCACATGTGTGAGCTGAGACTAAACCACCGCCAGAGGCGTTTGTGCAAATGACAGCTTCATCAAGTTATCTCTCTCTCACACACACACACAGGTGGATATCAAGCATGGCTGGGCTTGCAGCTAAGTAGCCACACAGCAGCAAACATCTTATTTGTGTGAAATGCTAGATGACTTTCACTGTGTCTGCGCTGCAGGCAGAGGAGCTATTATCACACTGCGCCACGATATCAGCACTTTTCATTGGGTTTGGATGTTTGCCTCCAGGAGGTCGCACTCACTCTCTCTCTCTCTCCGGTCCCGAAGTGATTCAAACATTCTCTCAGAGGCTAATTTTGCTGCTTTATTGGGTAATTTAAATACAAGAGTCTGTATTTCTTCTACAAGCCCAGAGGGAAAACGGAAAATATTCTGCCAGTGTAATTTATACTTTCTCCAGTCAAAGTTCATCCTCTGCTCTTTTCCCCTCGAAGGAATAAACTCTCATACTTAAATCATACGACTGACGCTGATCAGTATATGCTTTTACGAATCAGTTTCAGAAAGATTTATTTCATTGTACAAACTGGTTTAGTTCCCTGCTCAGATCTCCTAAATATTCTCAGCAAACAACCTGTGCAACTTACCTGCATTGCAGTTTTATCTTTCTTGGCAATTTTAATGTAAACTTTAACTTAAGTTTGCTTATTTTCTCTGCTTGTCACTTGATTTTAACAATCTGTGCAAGAAGATAACTCACTTTTTATTAAGTTGAGGTTAAATGAATGTGGCCTGGCCGATAACAGCTCAAAGATAGGAGATGGGAGATGGGAGGTATAATTTGCATGACTCAGCTCTGAGGTAAGGGCATTCCTCCGGGGAGCTGCCTGCCTGGCTTCTGCACATTACTGTAGACCTACAAAACAGCTTCAGAGCATCTGTTTTTCTAAAGGAGGTACAGATAAAGGTTCAACAGGGCACACGGGGTCCCCCCAAGAAAAGAGGAAAACTATCTGTATCCCAAGAATCAACATAATCATTTTAGGGGATTCACTGGACCATATAATTGTCTCATGCAACCCCATTCTGACTCATAATTAACAAGCAGTGAGTCTATTTTAAAGTCCTTTCAGTACAAACATCCAGGAACCTCTGAAAACTTCCGCAAAAACATAAAAGTCAATGCAAAACTGGTTCATTTTAATTTTCCCTTCTCCTCACATGCAAGTCGCAAACTCTCAGTAACACAAACGTGCATCCTGTCTTTAACCAGCGAGATACACCTTCAGTGTTTTGCAGCAATGTTGCATTTAATTCCCCAACAAATGTCTTACCTTGCGAGAGTTGCGACACGGAGGCGGTGCAGCGTGCTGCTGCATGCAGTCTGCACACTTGCTGAGGGGATTTGATCGCAGCAGCAGCAGCAGCAGAGTTGATGTACTGGTGGAGCTGCTGGTCAGTGCGCTGATATTTGTATCCTTCGTTTTTTTTTTTTGTTTTTTTTTTTGCACGTCACGTAGGACCGGTCACGGCCCAAAGTTTCAATACTGGGCTGCTGTCGACACCTCAGTCAGCTGAGATCTGCAAAAGAAGAGCCGCAACCCTGAAGTACCTGTCAGCACCGAGAGAGAGAGAGAGAGAGAGAGAGAGAGAGAGAGAGAGAGAGAGAGAGAGATGCTGCCTTCACGCACCGAGATAAAACTTCGTCCACACACACATTCATGTATATAAATACACATTTAATTCAAAATAACTGAATATTTATGACGTACTGACGACTTCACACTGAAATCTAGAAAAATAAAAGTATAAATCTCGTTATTTAAGTCTAACAAATGTTATTTTAGGTGACATTTAAATAAACGTAGCTCGGCTCCACTGCACACAGGTGGTAACTTTGTTAATTAAATGGCATCACACACCGTAACCTTACCTGAGTCAGCCGCTGTATGAAGTGTGATAAATATGTATTTTATTATCAAACAACAGGTGAAAGTTTCCATCTTACTCGGAGACATTTGACCTCTGACCTCGGCGTTACCTTTCAACTTTGCTACACGCATGCTAGTTAGCTAACCCCTTAGCTGATAACAAAACAAACAAACAAATAAATAAACCAAAAATAAATTACAAACGACCAAACAATAATAATAAAAACAGATAAATACAGTAAAAGTATCTAAAGTATCTTGGCTGTGTCCGTTACTTTCTTCGTTACTTTTCCGTTAGTCAACGGCCGCTATCTACTTTAAACACTTCCGTCCTCGCAGAAAGTTACAAAATAAAAGCCGCAAAGTAAAATACACAGTAACTTGATTTATACAGTTGATGCTTAAAGCTCACGACTCGAACAACATGAGAGATAACACAAGTATTTCAGCTGTGTAAGTTACTTTCTTCATTACTTTTCACACCTAAAGCACTTCTGTCCTCACAGGAAGCTACAAAATAAAAGCTGCACAACATAAGATGCACCTCATGACATTTAACATACAAACTCTGCCAAGGTGCTGAAAGAATAACAAACAACATGCAGAAACACATTTCTTCATGTTTCTCATATAAACTACCTTTTTTTGTGAACTCCTGCCCCCATGTGGTATTTTCCAGTCGGCAGGATGAGAGCTTGTGCCTGTCAACGAGCATTGTGCATCATGTAAAAGCCCCTGCTGGACCCTTAAGCAAGAAGACCAAATATTCATTCTTATATATTTACACACAGTTTGTTTATTTAATTACTTGGCTACTCAAATGTTATGCGTACTAACGTCACCACAATTTAGAAATTAGATCACATGAAGAAAATTACGGCCGTGCCAATAATGACGGTAAAGCCTCACGTGTAATATTGGTTAATAAACAACTTCAACAGTCTTCTGCATTAACTTTATTGTGACATATAGCAGGAATGAGTTTATATTTCTAAACATTAAATATGTTGTCCCTATACTGCAGTATTGCATTGCAGTCCGGGATGAATAAATAAACAGCTTTGCACGCAGCAGTACATGAAAGAGCTTTATTAAATGGAAACTTGCACAGGAGTTGTAATGCAGAGTAATAATACTGGACTGTTAGCATAGATATGGAGAGAAAACACAACTTGAGTCAAATCGCTTAATACACAATGTCTATAGGCCAAGAAGACGACCTTTGCATAGAAGTCCCTACCCAGTGCAACTGTAGCAGAGCGAGAAAAGAGAGAGAGGTTTGTGTCTACAGGGACATTTAAAGGGAGCTCCGGGTACACAATATTAATTTCTACATAAAGTTACAGTATCTTCAATCTGAAGTCCATTATCATTCTTCTAGTATGTTGTTTCATCTATTAAAACAGGATCTACACCTGCTTGATAAATAAAAGAAGTTATATACACGATGAGAAATTAGACAGGAGGATGATGGGAAGGTGAAGTAGCTACAGGAGGCGGGGCAGGGCGGGGCAGAGAGGGCTGGGTGGGTGTGTGGGTGGGGCATTATTAAATATGAAGCCATGCAATGGGGTCCAATTGAAGCTGTTTTTTTTTTTTGGCAGATCCAGGACCAGTTGAGCCACACCTGTTTGATTAGAGCCAGGTGACGGCGACTGATCCTGGTCATGTGGTTCAAGACGTGAGGCGATAAATCTGAACCGGCAGGTTAAAAGAGAGTGCTTTGCTAGTTTTTCTGTGATAGCCCTTGTTTGTTTGTCGTGTGTCAGAGTCTGTGATGAACACACCTGAGCCCACCTGTGCAGGTGACATCCAGCGGGCACTGCGTGGATCGTGGTCTTCCTCTTTCCTCCTCTCCTGCCTCATCTGAAGGTAGTATAGATATATTTAGAGCCCTTTTTTGAAGAAGTGTTAAAAGACCTTCTCGTGTGGTTTGGTGAGGATTTGTTCGTCCGGTTTGTGCTCTCCCAGGTAGAACAGGAGCCTCCCCTCCACCTGGGGGCAAAGTTCATGTGATCACCCACAAAAAAAAAAAAAAAAAAAAAAAAAAAAAAAAAAGACTTGGTCTTGATTAGGAGACTTCAGTCTTCCCTTTTAAACCCATTTCATGAGTATTGGTCCGAACCGAGCGAGTATAATTCCTCCTCCAGTTTGTTAGTAGTTTTCCCTTAAAGGGCCACTCTTCCAGTTGTAGAGAAATCAGTTTTCTTTCACGCTGTTAAACACAGAGAGTAAATCTACTCCACAAAGCACAAACTCAAAGGCACATACATGATATTTACTTTTTGCTACGTGTGCCCACTGCTCCCTTTTTCCATCCAGATATCTGAGTACATTTTTTTTTTTTATTTCCATCCGTCTGTGTAACCTGAGTTTTCTTCTCCCTTAAATCCTGTTTTTTTTCTTAGCTGAAGACCAAAACACAGCGAGAGTGAACCTGATGACCTTCAGACTTTAAGTTTTCAGTTTTGTGGCACCAATCTCCACCGAAACGTGTCAAGAAGCAGCCAGGCCAAAGAGATGTTTTTCTCTGAATCCTTACTCTGGAATAATCTTTTGTTAGAAAGAAATGACAATGTGCTGAAAATGCACATTTCCTTCTTGTGGTGGCAGATGAGCAACAGCACATTTATGATAATTATCCAACATTAACTGGATTTAGAGTCTAAAACTCAACTTACGTGATTAGAACTGCAACTAACAATCAGTTTTTGGTCCATAAAATATCAGAAAATTGTGAAAAATGCCTCCTATTCTTATCTAAACCTCAAGGTAGCATCTTCAGTGACTATTTTTTGGACCGATAACCAAAAAACAACTATCACATAATGCAAAGAAAAATAACTCACTGTGTTTCTACAGTAGCCCAGAAGGGACAAACCAATCAGCTCAGTTTACAATCTTTTCACAGGATTCACTCTCACTGTGTTTCAGCCCTCAGGCATTGATTGTTTTTATAGCTTAGTTCTGTGAGGTCTTTTTTAGGTCCATGAGATGCTTCTGTCTGTCACGTTTTCCTCTGCTGTTAGTTACAGCAGTGTGCAATTAAATCTCACATTTTATTGTGAAGGAACATGTTGTTTTTTTTTTGTTTCCAGTTAGAAATGGATTGCATGTTGCTGCCCGTCGTCCTCTCAGGCTGTCACTGCACAGCGCTGGCGGCAGCGAGACTGAGGCACAGTTTGTGTTGGACTTCAGCGCTCTCCGGTGGACGAGAGGATTAGCTGCGCTTTGCTGCCACCTGCTGCCTCAGCTTCTCCCTCCTCTTCTTCTCCACCAGCCTGGAAAAACACAAAGAAATGATTATTTTGCACGTGAAGGCTTCTCTTGTGTGTGTGTGCTTTTACCCAGCCTCCAAGTGTTGAATTCAAGTATACACCCACAACAGGTTAGTTATTTGTCCTTGGTGTGTGCTGTATGATCCGTCACCTGCGGTTTCGAGCCTCCACCAGCTCACTCAGCTGGTCCTGAGCCGCTCGAAGCTCCTCCAGACTCTGCTGGTAGCTGAGATCCCCTGAGCCCGACCTCTCTAGGAGAGAGACCTGGGTTGACAGCTCGCTGGTTCGATCCCGCAGCCGCTGGATGGACATGTACAGGTTCTCATCGTCTTCCTCCTGCAGCCACGGGGAGGGAACAGTAGAGAAGCTGAGCACTATTATCATTTATTAACTTTGATACAAAAACTATTCTATTCTGTGTACCTTGGCATTGACGATCTCTATATGAACCAGAAGTGAAGCCAACTCCAGCTCTTCACTGTAGCTGTTTTTCAGAGGGACGCTCCTGTAGCCTGAAATACACACGAGACACAACTCAATAAACACAAAGAGTACAGACAAATATCCAGGGCTCCAAAGAGCCCGCTACCACTACAGTACTTTCACCTGTTCGTAGCAGGCGGACCGGGTAGGTCGCCTGTGCCAGGAAGTTAGGATCACTGAACATGTCCTCCTCGTAGACGGTGAAGCGCAGAAAGGAGAAGGTGGGATTGTGGATGTCGAACACAAACTGCTTCTGCACCCACACGGGATTCAACCCGTTATCAGCTGGGAGGGGTCAGGAGGAAGAGACACAGCCAGTGAGCGCTCAAACAAACTCCCTCCTCAGGTTACAGCATGAGTGTGAACAAAGAGCGCTTCACGCCGTCGCGTCTTACCTACGACGTCTGTCTTGCACTTGCAGCTGTCGTAATCAGCTCCACAGATCTCCACCTCCACGAAGGGACAGACGATGCTGCGGCCATTTTTAGGCAGATGACGGGCTCCCAGCACCTGAAACAGGAAGACAGGAAGCATGAGAGAGGAAGGCAGAAAATGTCTAACTGTCTAAAGTAGTTTTTTTTGTTCTTGTTGTGTTTACTGACCTGTAACTGGATGGTGATCGGCTCCACGTGTAAGGTGTCCTTGTCGAAAGGGTCAAAGGTGTCGTCCCTCATGATGTCAGGCTGGGGAACGTAGCCGCTGCCACCTCCGAGCATGAACAAAGCCTGGTTCAACTGCATGGGTTTATCTACACACACGCACACACACACTTTCATATTTATTTGATACACACGTTTTTGATCACTAAGACCAAAACTTATGATGCGTTCAGGTGCTCCTCGTCAGAGAAAATTAAAAAAAAAAAAAAAGTGACGTTTACAAGGACCAATCATTTTTAGTTGCTGTTACTTTCTGCCCTGTCAACACTAAGTGTACTGACCCGGCGTCTGGAAATTGAGTGCGACCAACTGAGATCCACAGAGCCACATGGGCAGCGGGTCGTAGTTGGACGAGTCCAGCCTCTGTCCTCGGGGGTAAACTCTTGAAAGCTGACGCCGGTTGTACTGCAGGAAGCGTTTCCCTCGGCCGCGAGTCGCAAACTTCTCTGCCTTTGTCTCCGGGAAGGAGGACATGTCACGGTAACACGCTCTCTCCGTGCCGATCTCTGGAAACAGCGGACCACATGAATCAATAAATCACACAGGAACTTTTAAAAAGTGAGACGAGAGTTTGATCCTTACTGTCCTCGTTGAAGGGGACAGGTCTGCAGTAGACCACGAGCTCCGACAACTCCACCGCGATCTTCTTCCTCCTCTCCATTTGCTTCTCCTCCTGCATCTGTTACCATGGAGATACGACAGCCACACGGTTAAGTCGGACGACAATAAACATAATATTATTAAATATTAGTGACTAACATTCATGTTGTACTGACCCGTGCGTCAGCGTTCTGCGTGGCCTCTCTGATCTTGTTGACCCAGCAGGTCAGGTCCTCCAGACTGTCGGCTGCCACATCCAGAGTCTGAACCGGGTGAGAGGACAGCTGCTGGGAGTGGATCGTGCAGACGTAGGGCCGCGAATTCTTCCCATCCTTGTGCACCACTGGACCAGTCGATAGACAGATGGATGGAGGGTGAAGCAGCAGAGGGAGAGAGAGTTTTGTGTGAGAAGGCAGTTTCTTTCGTGACAGTTTAAGATCCAAGTTCTCACCTCCGTTTGTTGATGGGACTCACCTACATGACAGGTGGGAACGTCAATGAAGCCCTTGAGGAACGTTCCCAGAGGACTGTTCTCCGTGGACTGAGACAACAGAATAACAAAATATGAAGTTTATGATTGGAAACGTGAGCTGATCATCGGAGCGAGGTTAACTCACCACTTCATCGATCTCTCTGGTGGGAGAGCTGGGAACCTCCTCCACGTAGTTCGCAGGAAACCACAGTTGTTTCTTTCCTCCGTAGTCACCTCGCCACCTAAAGACCAAACACAAGTGTCACGACGGGCTGCGATCACATGGTCTTAAACAGGAAGTCAGGTAGACGGACTCACCAGCCGCCCTCCTGTTTGTCCACGTTGAGGATGAGCGCCTGTTTGGGGAAGCAGAGCTCGTCTTCTCTCTGAGCTCGGTAGTCGTACAGAGCTTTGACTGTACACTGAAACAGCAAGTAACACAATGAGCGTGTGTGCACAGTGTGTGTTTATACACGACCACTAGGAGGTGCTTTAAAGGTCCAAGGTGTGTAGGGATTGATTCCAGCAACCATGATACAGATAAGCAGCTACGGAAAATGGATGGAGGTCCAGTTTGTAGGATTTAGTGTCATCTAGTGGTCCAAAGTACAAACAGCCTCACTTACCCGTGCTGTGGGCATCTTATTGGCCTCCACATAGAAATGGGGAGTGCGGACCTCGTACAGCGCCCCATAGTCGAGCTCCTGAGAAATAAACCACACATAATGTTCACCACTGTGACACAAGAGCATGCAGCCAGCATCTCACAACTTTTCACGTCTTTTGTTGTCCAAACTTTTCTCAAACGTGTTGCTGCCATTAAATTCAACATTTTCACATAATTTCACAAATATAATTTAATTGTGACAGCAGTAATATAAACTGATAGGCGTCTGACTAACCGTGGTGCCCATCCGGTCCAGAGTGTCCTCGTTGATGGGGTAGCGGAGCCTCATCTTGCGGTACAGAGGATGTTTCTCGTAGTAGCTCACGAGGTCGACGAGACTCTCGAACTCCGCAGAACTGCCCAACATGAAGAGACGGCCTTCCTGCTGGATACGACAGTGTTTGATCTTCCCCTCCGCCCTACACGCGGATGGAGACAGAGACTCTCTTAGCGGTTTTAAGACTCACGTTGAGCAGAGCTAAGGTTGTGGTCATGATTGTGTTGAGTTTTCTACCTGAAGGAGATGGCGTAGGAGTTGTGTTCGCTGCGTTTTCGCACCAAGAACGCTCCGTCTCTGGGAACACGCATCAGCATGTGTTCAGCCTGAACACGAGACAGGCTGGAGTGGTACCACCTGGAAACCAGACGTCTATTTTATAACTCACATCACTCATTTCTTCTTCACTTTTCTGCTGCTCCTCTATGACCTCCGATCACTCACTCTCTGCTCTCGTGTGCGTTGGGCTGAGGTACGGGGCTGCCCAGCCTCATCTCAAACTCGTTGCAGCGCAGAGGAGTGTCTCTGTAGTGGCAGATGAGGCGGTAGAGGCTGTCGAACACCAGGTTGTCAGTCAGGTAGAAGCGGGTGGAGCCAGACTCCTGACGTGAATGGATCCTGCAGTGCTGGACTCGACCTGAGCGCCTGCAGGAGGAGGAGGAAGAGGAGGAGGAATGAGGGGTTAAAAATAAACCACAGAGACGAAGGTGAGAGAGGTGTTGTCACCGACCAGAAGGAGAGGGTGTAGTCTCCGACAAACGTCTCGCTTTCCCGGACCAGGAAGGTGCCGTCTTTGGCCCCGCCCTCGCAGTACTCCTGCAGGAGCTTCTCAGCCACCTGCCGACCATCGCGACCTCCGCCCAGCTTCCCGTGGAACCAGCGCTCCGCACAGTGCTGCTCGTTGTTGTTACACTCCTGACGGATCACAGGAAAGAGTCTTCAGCCGATCGAAACCTTCTTTGTCCTCATTCTGACGATAGCTGTCATCACCAACATACCTCTTTTCCTTCATCCTCCTCCTCTTCATCAGCTGTCTGGTAGTGAGACGTCTCCTCTGAGTAGTAAATCTTATTACTGGTCAGGACAAAATAATGCGGCGTCCACGTCTGTAAATCACATAAAAACACATTTCAGTAATAAGACAGGCCGGCTGTTTGTTTTATGAGTAATCAGACTTGGACACACGCACGTGGTCGATGGGGTCCTCGAGGTACAGGATGCCGTTCTTCAGAGAGTTGCTGATGTCGTTTTCAGAGTAGCTGGCTGAGGACACCTCTTCATACAGCGTGCCTTCCACCAGTTTCTTGTGCTGCGACACACGTAGGAAAACATGACACAGCATAAGATAACTATTACTGCACGCATGTATCATGTTGAGTTCTTTTCTTTTTCATCCACCATGCTTGAATCGAGGAACCGTCATCCCCGTGTCTGTGTGTACCTTGATGAGGATCTTCCTGCGGAGCTGGTGTGGCGAGGGGAGCTCCTCTGCGTTGTTGTCCACCGGCTTGGTGAGCAGCAGATCTCCAAACACCTTCTTAAAGTGCGTGGCCATGTTCCTCTGCTGGACCACGCTGCAGTGGTCCTCGATGGACAGGATCACAGGATACCTGCACAACACGGCAGCAGTTGGAGGTGATGAAAGTGAATAAAAGCATTAGAGATTCTGAGGGTCACTGACAGAAGCTTACTCAGATGTGATGAAGGCGTGCTCTTTGATGGTGTGCAGCACATCCAGAAATTTGATCTTGGAGGTTAAAGTGTGGCCGTGATAGATGATCGGCAGGTCGTCAGGTCCGTCCCAACAGTCCACTAAGGTCAGAAAACACAGATTTAAAAGTACAAACCGAAAAATCTCGGAAGAAGAGACCGCCACAGAAACGTGAACACAAAAAAACTCGGCCGCCTGATGGCACAATTTAACTTAAAGTTCAAGCCTTACGTTCAATGCAGCGGCAGCCCATCCTCAGGCAGCGGGCGTAGGCTTCGAGAGATGATTCACTGGAAAACTGATCACCTGTCAGGTAGCTGACAGAACATGAACATGGGAACAAGTTAATTAGAGCAGAGGTGCTGCAGGGGGAAAGGACATTAGATCATAATTAATAATTAATCACATAATCCTCACACGTGGAAATATGAGATTGTTTTGTATTTTTGTTTGATTAATGACTTTAAAGACACTTCAATCAAATCTGGTGCTCAATTTCCAGTTGATTTACTTTTAGATTTGTTTGAGCACTGCATTACATTTCAAATAACCATGACGTCATTAACCTGCTGTTTATTACAGAAAACAAGAATTCAAGAAAAGTTTGTCGTTTACAAAGCTGCCACGTGCAGCTAGCTCCTTTTGGATTTGAAGTTTTTGCAAACTGCTGATCACATCGTTTCCATGTCTGCATGTTTAAACATTAGCAGGATGTAATTCAGACAGGTCTGAAGCTGCTGGGAGGCATCATTTATTGACCTAAGGAGGAGAGCGGCTTCCAGTTTCTGTGCTTCGAGGATAAACATTAAGGCTAAGCGAGGTGCTACAGCTCGATGCGTCAGTGTGTAAGTTCTCTTGTATCTGTTGATCGTGACTGTTATTCAGTAAAGGTTAGACAGTGAGACTTTTATTTCTTTGATTTTCAAGAGTAGTCTTGGTTATTTTTCTTTCTTTGATTTGAGCAGCATCCACTCGTTCTTTCCCCCCTTGTACGCTGCTTCACCTCTTTGTAATATTAATCTGGCAATAAATAACTTTATTCCACCAAGTACATCTGGTTTTATGTTGCTTCCTCTTCCCTGCACGAGCCAGGTCCTAGCACTAGATTAAGTGATACATCAATACAGAGATGAAACGGATATCCATCCTGTCGTATGAGTCTTATTAAGATGAGATTTTTCCTCAAAGTTCCTTGAAACACAATAAAAAGACACTTTTGTCTGTGTGTGTTTATAGGGGTGTAAGACTGAGCGTTAAACGTTGAGACCTACGTGTTGTGTGAAGATGAGATCCAATACTGAGACAGCGGCCTTTTCATGTCATCAGGAACAACAGTCGAAAGTCGAGGGTCGTATATAGAGTTCTCCTTCGAGAACAGGAAAGTCAGGAACTACAAACGTAAAGAAACACGATCAGAAAAAGTCTCCACAGTTTATTTCAGCTTTTGTGCGCGTGCGTGTGTCTGCGTAGTGTTTCACCTCGTCAAGTTGTAGCATGGGCTCAGGCTGCGGTCCGCCCCTCATGTACCCCATGAGGAACTCTCTGACACGGCTCAGATCCGACGCCCAGGAGTCCTGAGACGATCCGGATAAAGAAGTGAGCACAGAGCAGTTTTTGATTTTCTTTTTTTTTAGAGAACAGTTGTGTGTTGTGCTGATGGGGTGATGGATTTGCTCAGTACCTTCTGGTCCATCTGTAAAAACTTCTGGAAGTCGTAGAGGGAGATCTGACAAAGCTCCGGTCTGTCAACATTCCTACGATTTTCAAGATGTGAGTGAAAGTTAAAGAAAAGTTCAACTTCACGAGAGAGAAGACGTGATACTTCCACACACACACGTCTGTCTGGACACTGATCTCATTAATCTACCAATGCTGGTTCTAATCATTTTTTAGGTTAATGTCCCGTAACATTAAGCATCAAGAGCCAGGAAAAAAACATTAAAGTTCCATTAAAATGACAAAAACACACGGGAAAAAAAACAAAAACCTTCCCTGGGACACTGAAAATTTATTTATTTCAAAGAGAAACTGGACGGGTGGAAGGACAAGAGTCTGGTGACGTGAAGACAAGGGAGTGGACACTGAGGAAGAGGTGAAGGTGAAGGTGAAGGTGGAGGGACTCACCGCAGAGGGAAGGAGAGCTCCAGCTGCTCAATAATCTGGGAACAAAAGGGGAGGAACCAGGTGACAGACAGGTGGGAGGGAGCCAGGTGAAGCATAAACAGTAAAGGACAAAGTGAGCGTGGTGTGGTGAGCGCAGAAGTACTCAAATACAGTACTGAAGAGCCAGATTTAAACGTTTCCTCGACTTCTGTCTGATGGTGACACCGGCTTTCAATGCAGATCGATCATTTTTTTGATTAATCAGTTAGTTGTTAGGTTCAGGTTTTTGCCGTGAGGCGACAGTGCTAACCAGCGCACAGCAGATTCACAATTAAGAAGCTGAAATTATGAATCAAGCATCCATTCACTTCTTTAGAATATAACTGTGTTATCGGACCCTTGAAACTTTTTGTCCACGTTGCGTTAACTGCATGATTGCTGCAGTTTAATTGCAGGTCGAGTTGCACTGTCGAGTCAGTTTTCCAGAGTCTGCAATTACATTTTAAATTACAAAGCATGCATTTCATATGCTCCTTTAACTCTGACTGGGACTGTGATACTTCATGTGAGTAAAGGATTTGAGCACTTCTTCCACGACTTGTGTGATTTGTGTTTACGTGCAAACCCGGATCTGACACTCACGGTCTTCTGAGCGTCAAACATCAACGTCCTGTAGAGCTGAGCGAAGTTAGGGTACGACAGGTCGCTCCTGGCCTCCACCTCCTGTGTAAACGAGGAGGACGCAAGTTAGTGCGACACGACGCAAGCCGGAACATCGAGGAGGGGAAAAACAAAGACGTCTGCTCTGACCTGCAGCTTGTCTTTGAGAAAGCGCATGTTGGGGACTCGGTAGTTGATCTGAGGCAGCAGAGTTTTCACATCCTTCACTGTGATGCTGACAAAGAAACAAGAGAGGAAAGCTTTATTAGAAACATTCATCCTGAAAACAAACATTTAAACCGAGCCGCCTGTCGATAGTGAACGTGTCATCACCAGGAGATGGTGCTAATGTCTGTCAGGACTTTACATTTCCAGGCTGAGCGAGGATAGTGAGCTTCAGGCTGAGATGTGAGGCTGGAAGGTGACATGACTTGGACACAGAGATAAAACTTTTATTGACATTTAAAGCACGTCTGGGTCTGGCTCCAGGTCACATGACCCCTTATGAACCAGCCTGCAGCCTTAGATCCTCAGGTGACAATCAGGACTCCTCGACTTTGGAAGGACCTGCCCGAGGACAGACGGCTCGCAGAATCACTTCTTTTAAATCATTTCTTAAAACATTTTTATAGACTTGCTTTTCATAGAAAACTGGGTTGCATATGTAGATGTTTGTGTGTGTTTGTCCCGTAGTGTCCCGTCTGTCCTCAGCACTTTGTAAACTCTGATTTCTTTAAAGGTTTAAAGGTAAAGCTTTTAATGTAACTTAAGGGCAGTAAAATAAATAGAAAATAATAGACTAACCAGCCGTAAAATGTGATAAACTTTTAAAATGATATATTTGTTTTTTATGTCAGTAAAATCACATGACGGTACACCAAATTGTTTTTCCATATCACGCTCTTCAACAGCAGTTTTGCTGCTGTCAGTTAGAATTATAAATATTTTAAATTTCCACTTTTTTCATCCTCGTTGGCTTAAAAGTTTCCCGTTTTTTTCCAAGGTGAAGAATGAACCTTTAAACTTGACACAGAGTCCTAAATGTGAACATTTGCATTCCTCGTTACGAGATATGATGAAAAGAGCGGCTAATAAATGTGGTGAGATTTTTGTGTCAAGTTATGAGCTTTTTTTTCCGAGGAACATCCACCTGGACAATCACTTTTACTGATTAACAAAACACATGCAGCGATCAGCCGTTGGTAAGAGAGCGAGGAAGGAAGCGAGAAAATCAGGTAGAAAGAAGGACAAAAATCCAGGTCAGCGCTCCGAGGCAGGGAGGATCTTTTGGGGTCAATGACCGCCATGGTTGCTAGGTCTGATTCGTCTCTCCACCCACTTCCCTCTGTCTAGCTACTGTTACTGTTACTATTTTCACAGGAGACAGGAAGTTGCCCTCTCCCAGCCCAACGCATCACTTCCTGCTGCTTATCAGGCGGTGGCAGGCTGTTTGTCCTGGAGTGGCTTCCACCCAAACAAAAGCGTGGCCTTATTAAACGAGCGCACGAGAGAGAAGACAGAAACGTGTGTGATATGTTGGGTTGTTGGATGTGTGTGTCAGGCCGTTGGAGGGTTAGGGTCAGGGCAGATCCCTGACGGGGGTGTAACGTGTTTCTCTGATGACATCTGGATCTGGTTTCACCTCCACGTTCCACCTGCTGTGACGGACCAGCCGATGGGCATCCATCACGGGCTGCCGGGACAGCTACGATTGGGTGTTGACGTGTTTGTGGTGGGTCACCTACCTGCCCTCGTGGTTCCTGTCCATGACTTCAAACTGTTTCCTCAGCCACCTACAGAGAGAGGGTGGAGAAAGAAAACATGAGACTGAAAGAGTGATTATCAAAGATTCAAAGTCAAAATGTGTCAAACCTTCTGCAGCGATCGTGCTCCTACATCTGAAGGGCCTGAATTTTGGGGTCCAACTTATAGCCTATAGCTAAAATCATTGAATGAATGCACCCTGTACGCCTGTGTTTGTACCACGGGGACCACCGGGAAGAAGAAGAGGAAGTTTTTGGGATCAGAAATCTCATGAGGAGCAGAGTCGGTGTTGTGCTAGAACAGGAGCTGGGCAAGCAGGCAACGTAACCTGTAAAGCTCAGCAGCCTGGAGATAATGACAAGAAGAAGAGACCAAAGTGGACGTTGATGGAGGACACAGAGCAAGAGGAAAACACCACCAAAGTCGACAGGACATCAATTAACACCCACTTACCGGCTCGCAGCTCAGTTTCCATAAATATGTCCACAAACATTTTTACCTCATTTGGTAAAATGGAAAAATAATACGCACAATAGCTGCAGTATCATTAGTGTCAAACATGCATGTGATCTGCACCCCAAACAGTTTACACAACTGTCATAAACAGACAAAATTAGCTATTTCATTTCCTCTGACATATACGCCTCGCATTATGTCAACAACAAAACTGCCCTGCACATCCTCACAGCCTGTCGCTGTTCTGCTGCTCACACCACAGAAGCCAAAACTGCCTCCGCACATTCATCTGGGGTAAATATTTTCAGCCCAAAACAAATATTTGTCCTGTCCGCCCAAACCAGCACCTCCCTTTCCCGCCCAGGTTTCTCCCTCTTTTGATGTGTCCAGATATCGCTTCATGACAACATACAGGAGGTGTTAAGAGTTATAAACACCCAAAAAAATATTTCAGTGAACACTTATGCAGCGCATTCGGAATATGCGTCTCAAATTGGGGTTTTAATCGAAGTCTGAGGCCAAGCGGTAATCTCCGTAGCTATGAAGTGAATCCAAAAACTGCAGCTCATCAAACATCCTGGCTGGCTCCAGAAGTGAGTCAGTCTCCATAGGTCCACATGTTAAAATGTCAAACTTCACAACAGGAATAAACATGTTTATGGCCTGGTACAAAAACAGTGCAGAGGAAAGACGCTTCATTCAGCCCACTTCAGGTCCACCTATTTTCAGTTTGGCCAGGTGGTGGCAGAGCCAAGATGGAGACGTCTGATCTTCAACAACGCCTCTTCAGAAATCTGTCAGATGCGACATCCATTCTTCATACTGTCTATAGTTGAGACAAAGCCAGTTTACATTCACCACGGCTGTTAACGAACCACCTAACCAGCAGTTTGAAGGCTGGAGTAGAGACGCATGCACGAAAGAAAAGCACGCATTTCTGGTCAGAAGGAGAAACGGTCCAATCTTTTATCATATATATATATTTTAAATATCGCAACCACAAAACCTTTCAAGAAGGTTGTTGAGAATGAAGGTTCCCAGTCGTCCAGAGAAGGATTGTATCTCCCTCTATCAACCTCTTCTTCACTTCTGAAGGATGAGAGGTGAAACATCTTCACGGATCTACAACCAACCCCAGATTTATCTTTCTCGAAGGACGAACAATGGCGCGAGGGTTCGCACAGTCGAATAGGTCTGGTCGAAAAGTTAGATTTCAAAAACTCAATTTGATGGCTGCACGTAAACAGGAATATTAGTTTAATCTGTGTTTTTCAGAGTGAGTACAAAGACTGGAATATTTGGTTCATGTAAACATAGTCAGTGATGACTGGAAAAAGACCATCAGTAGACGTACAGTGTATTCATAATCCGCCAAAAATCAAAACACTCACATTCCTGATTCACTTCCAGAATTATTCGATTCATTGTTGAATCACAGAGGACAAGAAGAAATGACTCTTAAGTCTCACACCTGTCTATCTGTTGTGGAGCAGGTGCTCTCTGGGTGTCATTCATCAGCCAGTTGAGTCCAGTGATCCACATGTTGACCTCCTCCTCACTGAAGGCTGCAAAGACACAAAGAAAGAGGACGGAGGAGAAAAGTCTGAAAATTCTTCCAGTTTTTGCAAGTTTATGAAGCAATCAGCTAAAGTAAACATTTATTTAAGAAGGCTGATTACAATGCATTGGAGATCAACCCTATCTAACCTGAACCCTTAGCTCTGCCCATTTTAATGAGTTATGAGACACTGAATTCACCAAAGTAATGAATGAAATCTGGAATCACGGAAACATCATTACGATAAAGTCTAAACCACTTTAACTGACAGGGAACACCTGAAATGATGGCAACAGTCCCTGATCCTGCAGGAAACTGTGTGCACACACTACGGGAAGCACAGTAGGTCAAATATGAAACACAAAGTCTGTCTGTAAACTGTGGATGGATGTTGGTAACAGAAGCAGCAATGTTGTGGTCAATACCACCTAAACTGAGACCAAGTCTAGACCAAGACCAAGACCAGTCAGAAGGCTACATAGCCGATCAGGATCAAGATTCTCCGATCAGGATTTTTCAAGCCGATCATCCATCACTGGCAGCTGTATATAAAATATGCAATATTACTGATGAAAATAAAACTTTAAATATGAAAATAACTTGGTAGGAAGGAGAAGTTTGTAGAGAAACCTGAGAAGTAAAAAATTAGACCCACAGTTGTTCTTTAAAGTGACATTAAAAAACATTAAAATATATCATTTGAAAGTCTTTATTTGGTGGAAATATGTTAAAATGAGTTAAATGAGAAGATGAGATTTGGGTCAAATTAAAGGTGGATGTGGTGTGGGCTGTGAAAATACACCGGGAATCTCAGGAACACACACACACGCAGTATAAACACACTAACCAGCCACGCTGAGCGTCCTGAGGCGAAACTCCAGGCCGTAGAGCACGATGAAGCAGTGGGCGGCGTCCAGTTTACGGGCCTCCTCTGGGTAGCGCTCAAAATCGCGGGAGCCCTTCCCCAACCGCAGCTCCCGGATCTCTCGTATGTCGACTGGAGGGAGGGAGGAAGGAAGGAAGGAAGGATAGTGTTGCATGAAGACAAATATGCACAACCATAAATCACAGTTTGGCATGTTGTTCATTTCCCTGCCAAACACACAGAAATCTGCTGCCGGAGAACTCGACAAATGTACTGTATGTTCCGAGTCCAGAAACAGACATTCAGCTGTCGGTGGCAGGACGCTGAGAAAGTCTGCAGAGGTTTTAAACAGCAGCCAAACAAACACTTCTTGTAACTTATCCTTCACATTTATTACGAGAAAGAAACCGTATAGAAGTCCCCTTAAACCTTTGAGGGAACAGTTTTAGTGATAAAACAACTGATTCTGACCCTAGAAAATGTGCTGAAGCTCGTCAATCTGCTCTTGCTTTAATGATTTTAGAGTTTTAATAACTTAGTTGTACTAATTTTACTTCACATGTGTACTGAGGCTGCTTTCCTCTAGCCTTAATTTGTGCTTTTTGTGAATTGCCATGACACGCAAGCCACAGAAATCTTTTTGTTTTTCTGTTTTCTGAAAAATACCTAAAAGGTCACTAAATAACATTGACCACAGCGTATTTTCCCAGAATCCTCAAACACTCTTCGGTCCATCTGGATAAAATCCTGAGAGTCTACTGCGAGAGGCAACTTCAGTGACTGTGAAGTGAGGCCAAAAACTGTCCACTGGAGGCTGGCTGCAGAACGAGTCAAGAGAACTGCAGTGAGAGGTGAGACCACTGCAAGTTCAAAACACACACACGGAAATGAAGAAAACATCTTCGCCGATGTGACAACACATGCAGAACAACGTGGCTCTTTATTGCTCGTGCTGAATGCTAACCACAGCATACACACAATGGCAATGCTAACAATGTCAGCCTCATTAATCATGTTGCCATTCGCCAATTCCCATTAAACTCATTGTACAGCTGGGGTTGATGTGAGTGTCTGCGATCCAGCAGGAAGGTGCTTAAAAACCAAAACACTGTTTCCAGATTGGACGAACAAAAAGTGCCCCAGAAGTCCGACCAAACAGCCTGACAAGTAGCCGAATAGTACAGTATATGTTTGTTTTTGTGAGTCATCAGTCATCGGGCCTCGTGTGTCGAGCCGAGGCGACTGAACTCAGTGCCTCGTCGGACTCAATCACACCACTCGAGGAGAGGAGCGGCCGCAGCATGCTTCAAGCTGAATTCAGTAAACTTTTATTTAAAGACGTGAATCTGTGCTTTGTTAAATCTATTATTAAACCCAATTAAAAATCATTTGAGGCATTAAAATGTCAAATATTAAGGAACTGGGAGTTTGTATCAAGTTTTAGATTTGTTCAATTTATTTGGCTTCCCAGTATTGCTTTTTCATTTTGGAAGTTTAAGTTACATCTAATAAGTAATCCACGAATAACAGTTACCGAGGGCTCATATTGCAGCAGAAGGGGTTAACAGCGTGGCCGAGTCGGGCGACTGACCACAGTAAGTATGATGTAAACTCTGGACTCTACTTTGACACTTGCAGCAGTCGACACACCCACAAAGAAAACCCCGGCTTATTGACATAGCAGATGTCTTGTGCAAACACACATGAACACACACTCATAGATGCTCTGGCATTCACACACCAAACGCAGGCCTGCTCTAGCACACACACACAGACAGAGGCAACTGAACTATTATTTTCCAGTGCAGAGAGCCAAATGGAAACAGGAATACAGACTTGATATCAACACTTGTGTTATCAGCCCAACAGGTAGACAACAGGAGGAAAGAACAATCGAAGCCGTCCTGGGCAGGTTGTATATAATCCTGAATCAAACGGTCGAGAGGAGAAATCTGGTTCCTATCTGAGCCTCCTGCGTGTGGAGATGACAGGGAGCACGTTTGGCATGAGATTAAGAGAGAGGGGTCCATTATCTTCAGATGGAAATACGTCCATGCTCTACAGAGATGGGATGAGGGAGGGTTCAGAGCTGGAAGCTGCAGAGACACGTAACTCAATATGAGTTTTTACCCACAGATGACCTGCTCTTTTTTTAAAAAGTTTTTAAAAGGAGCCACAAACGCAGTTTATTCCTGCTGCACAGAGCAATAACTACCGACGAATTCAAGGATAAGACTGTCCTAAAAACAAGCAAAAACCAAACTGATGCTCCTAATAAATGAGCCTGATACATCTTAAAAAACACATCAATGAGCCACGCTGGCGTTCCTTCGTTACCGTCCTGCTGCCACAATTACTAGAGCACCAAATGTGGATTCATCCACCGCTCAAAATAGTCCCAACAAGCAGCTAACCAGCTGTCTTAAGAAGTGACTGAACTGTTTATTGTTTTTAAAGATGTAAGTCTTTCAGTAGGAGCCAGTGCGTTTTGGACAGCCACGGAGAGGAAATCAGACTAACACATTATTGGTTTTGGTCTTTCCATGGCAATGAGAAAAATATATAATAAACACCAGCCTCATTCTTTAATTCACCAGATAAAAAACCCTCCAGTGGACCATTCGTGAAACAAAAAAAAGCTGCAGAGCATCTGGACGCGGATCCATCCAACCCATGAACATTTATATCTGCAGATGACTTTCTGACTTCTGCCTGTTGGTTTATTGCAAGTCTGAACCTTTATTAACCCGTTAATGTCCACACACGAGCTGAGCTCAGCAAAAATCCACTGCAATGTTTAATCGGTAAAAGTTTGAGGTGAGAAAAGCTCACAGGGGGGATGCTTTCTTTATTTTCCAGGAAAACACCTTTGTCTACCAGTGAGGTCTTTGAAATCAAACATCTTGATTTTGTTTTGAGCCACATGTTCACTAAGCTTTAACCAACGCAGGTCGTGTGTCAGACGTCACACCTGTGCTGGCTGATCTACACTCATTACCGTTAAATGTAGAATTCATTGTTTAATCCACTATAATGCACAACATGGATTATTGTGTAATGAGACTGCTGAGGCCTTTTGGTGGCCTTGAAATCTAGACTTAAAACCAAAGTTTGCATGTGTGGTTCCCACCCTCTGGACCTGACTTCAAACAAAAAAACTCAGTCGATATCTTTGAGAAGCTGCTGAACACTCAGCTGTTTCTTAAAAACTTCATGTCTGCTGATTGTTATTTTAGTCTTTTACTTATTAGCTTCACTGTTTTATTGTT
Source organism: Nibea coibor (assembly GCA_023373845.1). NCBI lineage: Eukaryota > Metazoa > Chordata > Actinopteri > Sciaenidae > Nibea > Nibea coibor. The sequence goes on along the minus strand of CM041718.1, from coordinate 24,599,308 downwards.
TTTATGTTATTTTCAGTTAAATAAGTGAGCTTACCTACTTGTGCAAGTAACATAAAAAATGCTGTGGAGCTTTTCCTCAACATACTAAATATAGCCATAGTCATTAAGGTGTATTAATAGGTTAATAACTTTATTTAACATTTGCAACTAGAAGCCAACCAGAGAGATTTTTCACAACTGGAAAATCAAAAGTTGTTATTATTGGCTTAGTTACAGCCTCTAACCTCGACTCTCTGAGTACAAGCAGAAAGCGTTTGTAGCATTTGAGTATTCAGAACTTTAAACTGCAGAAATCTGCATCAAATGTTTGATCAGATATCATCATTTATAATTTTTATTTAATTTCAAAATAAGGGCAAGAATAAGCCTTGATGTTCAATCATTTTGGTAGTTTTTGACTAAACTTCGTGGTCCAATAAATCAGGTATACAATGTGCAGACGTCATAGAGCTTTCAGATGAGTTACAACAAAGAGCCTCACGGTCAAAGTTGACTCATTTTCCTCTCCAACTATTAAAAAAATCCCCAAAAACCTGCTGTTTGTTTTTCTCTGGTCTCCCCATTTTATTACTTCCTGCCATTTAGTCTGGACGTTGGACAATCAGGCGAGCAGATGAACCGCTCACCACGACTGTGGTAACACACACACAATAATAGGTAACACACACTCTGCATGATTCCTCCTACTGTGGCCTTTAATCCTGGTCCAGGCTGTAAACATGGTTGTGATAAAGAAACGTTCACACACACACAACTGCTTTGGTCTGACGTGAACTTAACAGGAGGGCGAGGTGAAGGAAGGGATACTATCGACCGTCTCATAGAAATAAAACAAAGAAACTTTGTAATCTGTTAATGCGACGCTACGTTAATGTGCGTTTCATCACCAGTTAAAAATAAACTTTCTTTTCAGTCAGTTCTCAGCATTCGACTGAGTGGTTCTTGAACGCACCACAAGCTTTGCACGCTGCTGACCTGAAACCACCAGCCGTTGATAATTGCAGTGCGCTTTCAGTGAAACAAACTGTTCCTAGTACAGCTGGTGACATCACTCCTCTTACCAGATGGCTGAAGTCTACTCGGAGATTATAAATTACCGGGAGATGAGAGTGAAATACAAGCCGGAGGGAAGTTATAAAATGGATAAACGGATGGAGAGATGGGACGCCGATTGAAGAGCGTTGAAATAAAGTCACAACTAAGTATGAGCAAGGGTTAGTACGGAGGCTGACGGAGGGTTTCACCAAATAAGATTGACTCTAAACCTTTTAATCCAACATTAAAATAACTGATACGTTTCTGGTACTTTACAGTTTCATAGATTTTTGAGCGTACTTTTACTCCTTTCTTAAGCGGCCACTGGTTTCCATTCTGTAAATATGAAAATTTGAGCCTTTCTCTCCGCAACTGCTACTTTCTTCAAACATTTAAAACCACCTACGTGCACATTTAGGCTTTCCTGACAAGTCACTCTTTGTAATTGTGTGACTCTTACATACATAACATATGTATCGTTGCAAAACCTCTCATGGAAGATGCTGAGGGAGAATATTGTGTGTACAAATTATGACCAGTCTTCTTTAGAGCAACACTGTGAAACTTTTCTACCATGCTACACTGACTTGTAATCAGAGTTTCCTGATGGACAGTGAAGTAAACTGCTGCCAAGTGTAGCTGCTGTTAGCTCAGTTTGTTAGCCAGGCTGCGAGGCCCAGGGTGCGGGGGAACGCTGAAGAGGAGTGGCCAGTGTTGTGCCAGGACCAGAGCTGGACGAGCAGGCAATGTAACCGGGCTCAGCAGCCTTTATAGAGACTGGAGAGGACGTTGACAGAGGAAGGTAAGAAGAGAAACAGAGAGAGTGAGTGAGCAAGAAGTCACCAGACAAGAGTTTTGTCGTAGTCGTCGGTGTGAGCTCGGGATGTTTAGGTTTTGTGGGTTTCGCACGCTTGTGGCCACCTTCAAGCTGGACAGCAGAGGGTGATGCAAAGAGGTTGCAATCAATAATTATGCCTTGTTATCACTAAATCCTACACACCGATCCTTTAGGAGACAGTTAATCGATTTGCATATTACGGTATTCTTCATACATATAAAAAAGTATCTTAAGTGTTACTGTGATATTTATCTTTGCCCTAAATTAAAAGTTTACATACTTTGGTTTTATTTATTTGCACGAGTTATTCTAAAAGATATGTTTAACATTTTTAGCCAAGTTTGGGCACACTCTGGTTAACCCTAATTGTGCTCTAAATGACTCCTTATTGGTGCAAACCGCCCTGAGTATCTCAGGCATCCAGCGTCTCATTTGTGGTCCGTGTCTCCGCTTCCTGCAGAAGATGCTGGACCTTTTGTTTTCCTGCAGCGAGCCAGTCCTTCAATCTGAGACGGGAAGCGAGACACTCCCTGATAACCCCACACTTCCTGTGCTCTCAGGATTTAATACCTCAAAATGTTTGCCAAAGTGCTCATCTCAAAGAAAAACACTGATTTCAAGTGTGTGTGTGGCAAAGCCGAGGAAGAAACTTTATTTTAAAGCAAACAGCAGAAAAAAAAAGTATCATGCAACAAAAACAAAGGAAGGAAAAACAGGAGAGAAGAGGGAGGAGACGAGGAGACAGTGCGAGGGGGTCATTTAGATAAATATGAGCGAGACTTCTGAGAACAAAAGACCAAAGCATCGGATGAATGACCTTAAAAAGAAAGTGAAAGAAAATGAGTGAGAAAGTATAGTGGGAGGTCAGAGAAAATGAGAAGGGTGTTTAGGTGGGTGTGTGGGTGGGGAGGAAATTGGGGACAGGACAGCTGGAGGAGGAAAATGTGGAGGCAAGAGAAGGAGGAGGAGGAGGGAGCAGAGAGATAGAGCTGTGGGAGATAAAGTGAAGGAGAGACCCGCTGAGTTCCTGGAATGTGCTGGTGGGTTTGTCCAGAGGGAGGTTGTTTGTAAAGGGGCGTTTGTGGGTTATGAAAGCGTCTGTGTGTGTGTGTGTGAAAGCTGTGTTTTCATCAGCCTGAGATTGTGTAGATTCGGTCTGAATGAGCGGTGGAGGTGTTTGCTGTGGTTTCCTGCATGCTCCGTCTCGAAGTTGTTGTCCCTTGGATTATCGTAGGCGCCGTTTATGCGGTTTATGATGATGGATAAATAATTGACGAAGCTCCCTGAGCAGAAACAACACCTGCATGAGTGCACCAGCCATTAATCTCTGAGCTTTCAAAGAGATGACAGAGGAGGGGGGGGGGTTTACTGGAGATGGAAAAAGAAAACTGCAGTGGCCCTGTTAGAGCTAAGAGCACTGGAAGTTCAACACGGAAATTTAGAAAACATCTTCACCAATGTGACAACACATGCAGAAAAACATGTGCACGACCGATATGAGGTTTCTGAGACCGATATTAGCTGGAACGAGCGGCAACCTCCACTGAAGTGCCAAAAACTGCAGTTCCTAAAACGTCCACTTGAGGCTGGCTCCAGAAGTGAGTCAGTCTCCATAAGTCCCCATGTTAGACAGCAGAAATAAACATGTTTACAGCCTGGTACAAAAGTACAGTTTTGGTCTCTGTAGCTAATTTCCCCGTTCATGACAACTGTACTGAGGGTGAATTTATATACAACTCACCTGTTCACATTATATTAAGACTTAAAGTTCTGCAGGATTAGGAGCACGGACGCTTTGATTGACAGGTGGACTGAATGAACCAAGCTTCATTCAGTCCACCTCAGGTCCACCCATGCTGCGTATGCAGGACTGCCAAGAGGGAGCCATCTGTGGGACAGATCTATATCTATCTATATATCATCTTATAGTCTAGAATTATAATTTTCCACATATTTGTGTGTTATTTGAGTAATGGGAATAATGGAATAGAATAATCCAATTTGTATCTTCACAGACTCGTTCTCTGTATTAAAATAAAAAAGCTCTTTGACATTTAATTTTTGAAAGTTACCTCGCTGTACATACAACAGAAATAACATGCAACATAAACAATGTCACCTGATCTGTGGATTAATGACTCAGCATGAGCTACAGGCTACGTTAGCAATAGTCGGCTAAATACTGGCAACAACGCGCGTGTCCGTCAGTTTTTAAGCGTCCCCTGGAAACTTCATTCAGCAGCTCGGTTCTGTCTTGATCTGTAGATTCTGTTTTCGTGCTTACGTGTTCGTCCTTTCGCCCTCGCTTATCTCCTCACAGATAAGCGCTGCGTATAAGTTGAAGATGTTTTATTAAGTTACGACCAGAAGAACCACCTTCAGCAGGGTGATGAGAAACAAATCTGACAGACTTCTCAGTAAACCTATTTCTATCTCATAGGGGAGGAGTCTACCGTAAAGCCTGAGAGTTAGAATAACACATGGCAGACAGAAGGAAACTCTATCATGCCAGTTGTGAATGCCATAAGTTTCCTCGGTGCTAACAGACACTGTAACAAATCCTCCCCCCAGGCCACAAAATCCAGGGCGCAGACAATAGCCTCCACACCCCAGACAGGCAGCACGGTGCTCCAACAGGCCGATTCTACGGCACCACAACAGCTTACTGCTTCGAGAGCACCACTGCCACTTGACTCCACTCCAGCAGGCTGCCTCGGTCGCCTCAGCCCACAATCAGTCAGGGAGACAGGAAGCTCGGGGCAGGGCGAGGACTCATGGATCCATGTGGCAGCAGCATGCATGCTCTAATGTCTGGAGAGTTACTGGGAGGCTGACACGGAGGAAGCAGAGGTCAGTGGGTCGTGATCCGTCTGTCCACCGAGGAGGCCGCAACAGTGCCTCGGCAACAAGTTCAGGTCAAGATGGGAGGAGAGGGGGGCAGACTACCACAGCTACATGTCACAAGCAGTCATACTCATTCTTGCACCTTGACAGCGGGCGCACAGAAGAAGCCTCAAAACAACACTGTAGACCTCTTTGTAGACCATAATTTCCCTGCATCATCAGTTCTGTGATGATGTAAGGGTGACCAGTAGACAATGCTTTGGGTTTGGTCGAGAACCAGCGCTTTAAAACGTGCACGCACAGAAGAAGAAACTGTCCCTGGTGTTTTATTTCTGCATTTGTCAGCATGTTCTCTGATACTTCAGCCTCAGCTGACATTTCAGCAACTTTTGATAGAGAAACTGTGACCGACGCACAATATAAATGACATGAGGAAGGGGAAAAACAACGTGCATACAGTGTACGTGATGGAGACGCAACAGGGATGTCATGTACTTAATTACTGCTGTTATGTTGTGTTTTAACTTTGTGCCTCTTTGTGGTTGTTTTGATCCCTCTGTGGGGCTTTTAAGTCTCTTTGTCATCATTTTGTGTATCTTTGTTGTTGTTTTATGTTTCTTCGTAGTTGTTTTGGTTTATTTGTAGCCTGTTTGTGTCTTTTGTAGTCGTTTCCTGTATCTTTGTTGTTGTTTTGAGTTCCCAGTGGTCATTTTGTTTGTCGTTGTGGTTGTTCTGGCCTCTTTGTAGTGTTTTTCAGTTTTGTTCTAATAATTTTATGTGTCTTTGTGGTTGTTTTGCAGCTAATTCTGAGTCTCGGGTGTTGCAGTTGTTTGATCCACAGACTGTCTACAGCTTACTGTTTAAAATACTATAGGAAACCATAAAGTAGTTCTGTTCTGCTCTTCACTAATGTTACTGTATTTTAATGATTGTACTGTAACCCCTGCCTGCTGTGCGGCTGTAACATGAAGGCACAAAACAAATATTGGATTTGACTCAGTTGGCAGACACTCTGTTTTAAAAGATCAGGACATCACAGCAGGAAATGTCAACAGTCACTTCATATGGAGGCTCTGTGTGCACAAGCCAAGGACCCCGAAGGGTCGGGGCCCCCCTGGGTCTGTGCCCAGTAGGCCCACTCAGTAATCACTTCATGTTTTCTGGAAATACTCACGCTCTCCTTCTATTTTGTCAGGGTTTCTGCTCCACACTATCTGCCGCATGTCCTGCTTTATCTGGAAGGTTCTCCTCTCGGGCCGCTGGGACTTCTTCTGGTAGAAGATGGTCATCACCGTCCCCATCTCCAGACTATGGAGGATGCGGGGACCGGCCTCTGTCCAGTCCAGCATCCTGGAGGCTGTGACCGGACCAGGAGCCCCTGCTGCTGCACCACCACCTCCAGCGGCGGCGGCCTCCTCGGCACAGCCATTGAGGCAGCCACTGAACCTGGCTGCACACATCTTCACTGCATAGCTACGAGGAAACCTTGCAGAAATCTGGACTGGTTTCTGGGTGAGGATCCTTGAATCAGTGATCACTGGATGCACCAGTTGTCCAACATGTCCAAACCAACTGGTGCCAAGCGGAAATCTTGTTGTGAACACACTCTGAATGAAACCAATTTCACATTAAAACACAAGACCTCAGAGCTGAAACACTGGAAATGTCTGAGATGTGAATTATGCTCTGGTCCTCTGGAGGGGGAGTGTATCCCTGTGTTATCCTTTCCAGATGCTTCTGGCAGCACACCAGCGAAATCCACTCGTAGTGAGCTCTCATCACCGCTGGACTCAGGTTTCCACCCTCTATGCGTCCTCCTGTGTGAGTCCTTCAGTCCACGACAGCAAAGGCGAAGCACAGTCCGGCTTTTCAGTCCAAAACACGCCGGGTCGTCGTCGCCTGCTGATGCCGCTCGCAGCTCCTGCTGCTCGGGCGGTAGACGAGATGAGTCTGCCTCCTCTTCTCCTCCTTCTGGCTGTGGGAGAATGAGGCGACAAAAGACGCCGAGTTATGTAATGACGAGTCGGGCAAATACCCGGAGGTGGGTGCAGCGTGGCAGCGGAGAGGAGGACGGGCACCGGCCGGCGCTCTGTGGCGGCTTCACGGAGACGGAGAGACGCGGAGCGGCCGCGGAGAGAACCGTGTGCGCTCTCATCCGCCGAACCATTCTGCTCTCCTCTCCCCTCACACACTCCTCCTTCCCGGGCACGCTACACCGCCGACAGGATGCATTATCCGACGCAGGAGTCACCGTCCAGGAGGCGTGCTGATACCCGCTAATTGCTCCAGATTCTCCACCCGCGTCCAGGATCTCCGTGCCTGCGCGTCCCCTCAGCTCCAAACGCCAGAGGTCTTGAGAGGAAATTAGGGCTCGGAGACCGGAAAAGCTTGATCAGATTTTTTTTCTCTCCCTTCTGTGCTGTAGTATATCTGAGGGAGGATGAGGGGAGTGGAGGGGAGAGAGTCGTAACGGAGAGGAGGAGGAGGAGGAGGAGGAAGGAGAGAGGAGGCAGAGAGCAGAGCGACCTCCTCGGGTCTCCAGGAGATCTGCAGCCATGGAGGACGAGGCTTGAAGAAAGGAGGTTTTTATTCCTCCAGGCCTGAAATAAATGTTCAACTCAGAGGGAGAGGGGTCGAGTCAAAGAGGTGGAGAGGGGTCAGATTTCAGAAGGACCCCAAAGAGTCCTCAACCATTAATAAACTGATGGACACTACAGACATTATGTTTCCTTGGTGTGTTTTTTGTGTTATAGTAGGTTTGATTCACATAATAATAATAATAATAATAATAATAATAATAATAATAATAGTACACGCTTGGTTACATTATCTGCTCGCCCAGCTCCTGTTCTGGCACAACACTGGCTACTCCCTGTCAGCATTCTCCAACTTCCTGGTGGTCCCAACAACAACAGATCTCAGATTCTTTACTTTAGTAAAAGTACTAATAACACACTGTGAAAATACTACAAGTAAAAGCCTGTATTCAAAACTTGGAAATCCTCAAGTAGTACCTCAATTCTGTACTTATTTGAGTAAATGTACTGTAATTGCTACAGTTACTCAAGTAAAAGTTCTCAGTTCTTCCGAGTTTTTCCAAAATAAAGGCAGAACGTCTGCCCAGAGGCGGCTATGAACTCTGAGTGTTGATGAGACCGTCATGGATGACATCACAGTCTCTCCATGTCTAATCTGCACCATATGTCTGCTGGGTGTACTACCCCTGGTCAGCGCGCAGCCAATCAGAATCCGAGGAAACACTTCTCACATGTCCTGCAGCCGAGAGGCAGGAGGGTGGAGAGTATTGTAGAAAAGATATTTAATGAAGAGGAGTGTCACTGAATCCTCCTGAGCTGGAATTAAAGTCCAAAACTGAAGTTAAAATAGTTGGAGGTACCTTTAAAACTCAAATATGGTCGGCTCATGAACTGGAAAGAATTTTAAATGTGTGCAACTGAAGAAGTTACATGGAATTAGTTTTATTTCAAAGATATTTTGATGTTTTGGTGAAAATTAGTGCAGCCTTGTTTCAGTTTTGATTCATAAGTGTAAACTCACTGTCACGTCACAATGAACAACCATCAAATCTCCAGTTTGGCATTATGGATGTCGCCATTTGGGGAATTTTTTGGAGCCAGAAGTTACCATATTTGGATGAGAACGTAAACGAGAAACTAAAATATGTTTGTGGTAACATCTATGGAGAGAAATCATCAGTGCAGGAACATAATCTGGATTCAGTTTGACAGTTCGATCTCAGCTTCATGAGCCTGGTGTGTCGGGGTGGACACACTCACTGACAACAACTTGTCAATCACAAGCATGCCCCGCTTTATCGTCTATTTTACTCTACATGGGACCATAATTTACAAATCACACGCATGGAAGAAGACTTAAAACTAGAGATTGAAGCCATAAACTAATGAGGAAACTGTTGACTGAGGTAATAAATCAAGTGAAAAGTCAGGCCATTTCTACATAAAGCTCAATACAATCTGACTTCTTTTTGCAGCCAGTGGAGGTGCCCCCTGCTGGCCATTAAAAAGAATACAGGTTCATGACTTCACAGACTCAGAAGCTGTGTTCACTAATTACATCCTGCTGATGCTTCAATTATATACCATGGAGGGCAATGGGAGTGGCCTCCAGCATAACTTCCAAACGACTAGCTGATTACAGATTCACAGAATTTTGTGGAAAGGTCGGTCATGAGCCAACAGACAGCTGATTAAATGTTGGAGAAGGAGGGTGTGTTAGAGGGAGTGGCTAACTTTAAAATGGATTCATGAGGTTGCCTGAATGAAGTTTCACCGACTACAAACCTTTTACAGCAATCAAAACTTAGTTATTCATTGATGTCTTAGTTGGAGTAACACATTCTGTTTAATTTGAACTAACAGGTTGTAGTTTTGAGTTTTAGCAGCGAGTCTCTTTTGTTTACATTTAGATCACCAAAAAAAGAGATAAAGAGAGAGAGACAGGATGTTTAATAGCTTATTCAGACGTTCACATTGATCTGTCCACACAGACAGTGTGTGTGACTGTGCTCCACAGCCGCTGTATTGTCATCATTACAGTTTCTTGTTGAAACCATCACAGTTTCCAGCAGGGAAAAAAACGTTAAAGTTGGACGGACGTTCTGTTTTCTCTGTTTTATTTACTTCCATCTGTCCCCGCAGAGTACAAAACTCCTCGTAAAATAACTGTTATAGACATTATCTTTGAACGACACACAGGCCGCGTCACATTCCTGTGTCTGCAGAGTGTTAACACTGTTAGGTTTTTACAATGAGGTACTTTTGAAAAACGTGTCAATAAAAAGACAAAAAAAAAGAATAGTTGATGACAGCAGAAGATTTGTAAACTAAAGATAATCCTGGCTTTAATTGGCTAAGAGAAAGTTGCTGCTGTTGGAGCTTCCTTTCTGAGTCTCCGTGACCAGGTGATGGAGTTTCTTTGACAGCGCCACCTGGTGGAAGAGAACACCACAGATAAGAAATCCAAAACATTTGGCTTCTGCGTCTGTGTTCTGTCTTTATGTATCCAGTCCAGATTTTGTGTGTGTGTCTGTGTGAGACTCACCGTGTAAGAGTCTGGCTCATGCAGCCTCTTGTGTCGAGGGTGCACAGTCTGGAGGGAGCTCTGGACCTTTGCTCTAGTTTCTGCAGCGCTGCACAGAGGGTGTGTGACCTAGAAAGAGTGGGACACACATCGAGAAAGATTAAACTCCTACACCGTCCTGAAGTACTGTCTTCTTCTGTATCTTCAGAAAATAGTTATCATATATGTGTTTTTAAGTATGATGATTAATATTATTTTCAATGCTGTGGACAAAGTTTTGCCACTAAATATCACACAGTCCATGTCTCACACCCTCTTTTTGTGAAGTTAACACCGTTCTAAAATCCCCAAACATCCTTGAACTTGCTGCTTTCAAGTGTGTTCATGTTAGAGAGAGAGAGAGAGAGAATGAGGTCGAATTAAAATTGCAGACTTCATGGGTGTGTCCTCCTCATGAAGTCCAGAGTGTCTACTGCTGTCCAAGTCCACAAGAGTCCCGACAGACCTCCGTGATAACCCACAAATATGGATGTGAGGACAGAAAGGGAGCTAAAGCTTTTAAAGCAGTTCATGTTGTGAGGATTTCAGGTCTGTCCTCACCTGTCCTTTGACAAACACTTCCTGCCGCAGACAGGTGACCTGAGCTGGAGTGACTGAGACAGGGGACTTATCACAGCCCAGAGGGTAGCAGCTCAGAGAGACTCCTGCAACCGGAGGAGACTCCACAGCGAGACACACCAGGTCGAGAAAAGGATGGCCTGCAAACGGGAATGAAAGAGACGGGAAGTGCGTAAAGAGCAGGCAGGCTCAGCAGCAGAGACAGCAGACAACTACAGGTGGAGTGTGCTGACATTCAGGAGGAGAAGGGACCAAAAAGTGGTCAGTGTTTGTTACAGGCAATAACAGAAGACTGTTTACTGTCAACTGAACTGCTCCTCAGACTAATGGTACCACTGATGGTACGTGACCTCCCTCTAGTGGTGAACAGAAGAATCTCTCGTAATAAAAAAACATAATAAACCATATTAAAATAAGTTCTTTCATTTCCTGTAATATTTTGTTTTAATATCAGCCTGCTAAGAAATTCAACAGAAATTAAAGTAGTGGCGATGAATGCTCACCCTCAGAGTCAACCAGCCTGTACACATTTTTCCTCCCAGGGACAGTGCTCTTCTTTGGGTCCTCACTGATCTTCATCCTGGGCCTCCCCCTCACCTCCACCAGCTAACACACACATACAGAAATGGCACCATACAGATGGTAACATGAGAGAGGAGAAGTGAGTTTGTTGCATTTAGAAGTGCTCTTGTCCTTATAGTTACCTTATACACACAGCCCAGCGAGGGTTGCTTTGTGCAGGTGACCAGATGTGTTCCAACACCGACCACGTCGATCTCATTCTCCTGAAACAGCAATTCACAGAACATCAGAGGGACGGAAGCTGAAGGCAGAGAGGACGATACTGTTCATGTTTGTTAATTTACCATCTTGTTAAGCTCGTCCATGCTTTGCTCTGAGATGTTATTGGTCCCAACGATGATCAGCGAATCGAAGGCAGAGGTGGAGAAACTGAAGAACAAAAGGAGGTTTGAAAAGCAACAACAGACGTCTGGAGGAGACATACTGATGCACACACACACACAGCACTCACTGCTCTCTGCAGAGTCTGAACACACGTCGAACATCAACCGACTGCCTGCAAAGGTCCCCGCTGTCCAGACGAACTCCTACAGGCCTGTAGCCGAGTTCACAGAGCGCCAAGGCCACAGCGCAGAAGTTCAGCAGCCCACTACTGAAATCACACAAATCATCGTCCATTACATGTGATATTAATAAAACAAGTCCTGTTATTAATTAAAAGAAATGAGTTGAACTGACTGATCAACAACTGTGTCACAGATTCACTCCAAACCTGACTGAACACGACTGACACCTGCTAGTAAAAGTTATTCTTAGTGTTTGTCACCGGGTAAAATTCGAACCGCTGTCACCTGTTATGAATATTATATTACATTTTTGCAATATTCTGTAAACACAGCCCCCCCAGTTACCAGCCAACACTGTAGCTGTCGATCACAGGGAGGAAGTTCTGAGGGTAGGTGATGGCGTAGGACAAAAAGCCAGCCAACTCGCCCTCATGGATCTTCCCAGGCTCCGCCCTCAGAAGCTCACACACGCGGCTCAGCCAGCCCTTCGTCAACGAAATGAAGTCGACGGGATCGGGGTCCCCGTTCCGTGCCACTAGAGTCTAAGCAGAAACATAAAACAGCGACATATTAAACTGGGTGTTTCATTACATGCATAGTAAGTCTTTACGCTTGTTATGAAGTTTTGGAACCGTCATGCGCTCAGCCAGTTTAGCAGCATTCATGAAATGTTAAACTACACTGGCAATGAATGACCCAACTGATCACTGACAGAAATGCTTTCTCATGGAGACTGACGACACATTCCTACAAATTAATCTCTAAACTTACAAACTAAATGACTAACTTGTCTGTCCAAAAGTGTGTGGTGGTCTTATTAATTAGTGTAAATCATCTAAACTAAAAGATGTTGCATCAGTACTCACTTGTGGCCAGACCTCCTCCAGGGAGGTAAAGGAAGTAACATATGAGTGTGCCATGGTCCCGGCGACGGGGATCCCAAACAGGAAACCAGCCTGAACGTTACTGGTGAGATCAAACCCTGGAAGGCAGATTTTAAGTGTCAGTCTGCGGGTGTGTCAACATTATCGAGACACACTGAGCCCCAGGCGACACACCTGAAGAGTTCATTTTAGGGCCTCTAGAAAAGGAATTTGCTACAAACACTACTGTTGATTTAAAATAACTAACTGTAGGTGAACGTGAATACCAACATGGAGAAGAACTGAACAGAATTTTGATAGTGAACATCCGAACATGAATGTTTAGACAGACCACACTGCGTTCACCTCCAATGTGTGTGTATCGCGAGGCGGTGAGCCCTCCATCTGGTCCCTGAGCCCTCCTGAGGCCCATCTCCAGAAGCCTCCTGCTGGGGCCGGCCGCCAGGCGGAAACGTGCAGCGTTACTGCACACCAGACTGACAACAGAGAAGAGAAAGAGGGAAAAAAGCTGTTTTTTCTGTTTAATATCACTGTAAACTTTGTGTTTGGGCTTTTTCCTGTTGTTTTGTGGTTATTTGTACAGCCTGGACTAAAGTTAGAAACAACAGGAGAGAGAGCTTGTCATCACGACAAGCGACGGTTCCAGATTAAACCAGTAATGTCACTCAACTGCTAGGTCGTTTTAGTTCAGGTATGTTTAGAGGACCATCTGGTTTTTCTGTGTGTGTGTGTCAGTTGTTACCTGGCGTAGTTAACCAGACACAGTAAACTGGTCTCCAGCAGCTGAACCACAGCCAGTGGACCTGCTACCTCCATCAGAGGCACCTGCAGATGTTTCACACATGCAGCACAAGTTACTCCCTCCGACCCCCCACAGACCATGTATGTGACCTTTGACCTTCAGCTCACCCTCGCAAACACCACTGTTCCCTCTGGGACGGAGCGGAGTGTGACGCCGGAGCAGTCCAGGCCTCGCAGGAACTTGAAGAAGTCTGGGTCGGTGGCCGGGGGCAGGACGGAGCGCAGGAACTCCACATCTGGATCCACAAAACATGTCGTTAGCACAACAGCTGGAACACTGACCAACAACAGAGAGCATCCTTCATCACCACACACACACACACACACACTGTTACACAAGCATGTGTCGTTCACGTGCCTTCCCTTTCCCTCACATGTCTCACACACACACACGCACACACACTTAACTAAATCTAATAACTTTCTGTACAGTTAATCTAATCCGGCAGCTAACACACTTCTCTGGTGTGACTGATGAACAAAACATGCTGAGTGTGTCCGTAACAGCCGATTACAATAGTGGAAAGTAACTTAGTACTTCATTTAAGTACAATTTAGGTACTTTTACTTCAGTTGAACATTTTAAGATTCTTATATTACTCTATTAAGATCCTTTACTTAACGAAAAATACCAATTCACCTATGTTAAATAATTCCAAATCCTACTTAAGTACTTAACCTACCCTGGTACATGTACTTAACTTGAGTATTTCCATTTTGCTTCTAATTGACGCCAGTTCAGAGTGACATATTGTACTTTTTTAAAACTTTTATTTAACTTTTATTTGCTTTGATACCCATATGTTTGTTGTTTTAATCATCAAGGAATAAAAAAAAAAAAAAACAGGCTTCTCTCTCGTCGAATATTAATGAGCCTCTCTTATGATTGGCTGACAGTTTTCTGAGTGACACATGGCCATCCACAGATACTGTAGCCTAACTGGACAGAAGGTCATGGTGTGCTGCAGGTACAGTCTATGTTAGGTACTCTGTGATGTCACCCACAGGTTTCTGAAGGACTGACTGAAATTACGTGTGGCGGCTCTGGCTGTCTCTATCTTGGCAGTCCTGTCTCTAAGCCTTGACGTGGAGCGTGGGTGGAGCTGAATGAATGATGATATATGAAAACAATCTAACCGGTCGTGGACGACTACACAGAAAGCAGTTACACCTTTAATGACTCATAACTTTAAGCCTTAATATAATTTGAACAGGTGAGTTGTCTATAAATTCACCCTCAGTTGTCATGAATGGGAAATTAGCTACAGAGACCAAAACTGTTTTTTGTACCAGGCTGTAAACATGTTTATTTCTGTTGGTTAACATGGGGACTTATGGAGACTGACTCACTTCTGGAGTCAGCTTCAAGTGGCCGTTTGAGGAACTGCGGTTGACAGTGTTTACACAGCACTTAGATCTGCTTTATAACATGAAAAGAAAGACTTCCTACACTTTAAAAAGTGTTAGATAACAGTGAAAGGGGGCAGCCCTGCCCACATAACAAAGTGAAGTATTTTTAGATCTCCCCTGTTTAACTGACACACACACCTTCTATAGTTCCTTGTGATCTCCATCTGTGTGGACTCAGACCTGAGGCTTCAAACCGCTTCACCCGTGCGCAGTACAAGTTAATTAAACTTTTCTTGGTATGCGCTGTGAGCCGTGTTGTTACGTGCAGGTCTTTATAGTACACAGCACACTATAGATTGTTCTTATGGGCCAAAGTTCAGAGCTGAAAGACAAGTTCATTCAAGGCATTCACGTTTTCTCATTGAAAGCCGTCACAGCGGTCGCACGGTCAAGTGTTGCGCAACCGCGACGGAATGCGTAAAAGCCGTGTCTGCCGAAAAACAACATGTCATTAATTCACCGTGCTAGTTTGAAATAGTTATAGAGGAAGTAATGAAGTCAAACCTTCGTCCGTGAAGTGAAAGCTCTGCAGGAACAGCAGACAGTCGTGCAGTCCGGCGAAAAGCGAGAAGCCACCGCCGAACGGATTGTCCCTGAAGAAGAGCTCGAACACGGCGGGCTCCTGGTGCCGGCCGGCCCGCCAGTACGCGTACGCCATGGTGAACTGGTACAGATCCGTGAGCAGCGGGGGGGCCCGCTCCCGGATAGACCGCTCCATTACCCCGCGTGTGTTACCAGACGGCGCTGCCATGTTATCCAAGCCCTGGCTCCAGGTTCACTGATGCCGAGATCTCTGGGACATGAAGTCCTGACTCACCTACTGGAGGAACGGAGAGAGGCAAACACCCCGCGGCCTGAGCGGGGCGTGCGTTTGGAGGAACTAGGCTGCACTCTAAAGTTTTTTTGTTTGATTTTTTTTCTCATTAATTGTTAGTCATCATCAAGTTCACGTGGTTTGCCAGAACAGATTCATTCCCACAAGATGAATCACATTCATTTTTATGAGTTTCAGAGACAGTGGTGATCCTGGTTACCTTGTGGTGTCTTCTTGTTTATGTTGGAGGTTCTCCAAACTCCCACTGAAGTCAAAACGTAACTGAGTAAAAGACAAATAACTTCAGAAAATGTGCTTCAGTATGAAAACAAAAGAATAAATGACCTCCTGAGCTGCGCTCGGCTGATCCTGATGAATTTAAACTATATATACAAATAACACACATTTGCTGATGTATCTACAGCAGTCAGATAAATGCAGTTAAACAGTTCACAGTGGGGATATTTCTGGACCTTGGCATATTTGAGTAAATGTACTTTGTTATTTTTTCCTCTACATGTGACAGTTTGGTGACAGTTTAATGTAGCAGGACAAATAGAAGAAGACGAAACATTCAGAGTTTTTCCACTTTATTCAAGAAGCATCTTACTTTAATATTCAGTACTTTATTCTGAAATACTGATCACACTTAATGATGCTGTTTTTTTTTAACATGCCGGTTACCAGAAAATGTTCCTGGTCTGTAAGATAATTAAATAATACTTGAACCAAAATATTGTTTTCTATGCAAGCACACCAGTGTGTCCATGTTGCATATTTAATATTCTGTAAAGTTTCACATTTAGTTGTTGTAATGAATATGTTACATATTTGTAGGTTATGTAATATTCTGGTTATATTCTGCAGCTTGATGTATAACCATTTGAACTTAGTGTGTTAATTAACTGCTCTCCAAGCTCTAATTAACATTTAATCTGAATTGCGTGTGACTAAATCTTTGAATCTTTAAATATGCAGACAGGGTGCCACTATGAATCTGTCACAACGTTAAAAGTAGCTTTCTGTCTCTCAGTAACTTCAGGATGAGAGATCTAGTATAACATGTTGTGAGGTGTGATCTTCTGAGTGTCCTTTACCCTGGAAAGTTGGACTTCTTCAGAACCATAAATGTGATTCGGGTTAATCGGAAAGCCAACAAGCCAATCAACTCCTTCTCACTCATCATATAAATTAAGATAGGAGCACACATCAGCACAGGCTTCAAACAGTAACAATCACATTGTGATCACAGCTGTGAGAAAGGACTCATCTTTCCCCTCTGCCAGTATTTTAAGATCTACGGTACACCTTTGACCTGTTCTGGTCATTATCCCAGTTCTCCCTGCTGGCCACTGCCCTCCTCCACAGTGGGGAGGCATGCTGCAAGCTCATTGGTCAGTTTGTGCTTGTGACCCCCCCAGAGGAAGTGTGTAGGCTGTCCTGATTGACCATCCTCGGGAGCATAAACAAAGAACGGGCTGAGCTCGATAGCCAGAGCCGACCTGACGAGGCCGACTCCCCCTCCACGCTCCGAGCAGGGGTGGTAAACTCGTCCACTGACGGGGTGCATGTACAGCGCCTCCGGGCGGAACGGGACACACAGCTTCTCCGCCCCGCCACAGTATGACAGCATCTCCTGATCTTCCATGACCCCCTTCAGCCCAGCAGGACTCTGCAGCAGGTGGGTGAAGACGACAGGCCGGTCATCGCAGCGCAGGAAGTTCCTCTCCCTGCCACACAGGGACAAGAAGGGGAAGTCCTCCTCATAGCGACCGCTTTGATTTGACTTCAGCCGACTGAAGAAGAAGACCAGGAACTGTTTATCTGGTAATAAAGAAAGAGGGAGGACGAGGAGCTGCTGGGTGATGGAGCATAAACAACATCAGGTAATTAAAAGTAGTTTTGCTCTACTGCTAATTATTAATCACAATATCTGGACTTCACACTTCATCTTTGTGGTACAAGTAACAACCAATAATGATGTGTCCTACCAACAGGTGTTGTCTGATTGTATTTATTAGCATAGTCTTTACAGCTCTTCCATGATGGAAACTTGTGCTCTATTTTTCTTTTTATGATGCTGCCACATTTTATTCATTCAGTGTTCTGTTGTCAAACTCAAACATGAAGTGTTGCAACTGATGCCAGCTCCACCTGACTGTGGGTTTTACGGTAAGCTGTGTGTTGGTTTTTACCTTTGAAACAGGTGACAAAGTTCTTCACTTTCGTGTCATCGAGGAACAGCTGCAAGTCGAGCACACAGCAGCATTACGAGGACATTCTTACGTTAGATGATGATTTTAAAGGTTTTGTTGTGTGTCACTTTAACACACCCACCTGTCCTTGGTGGTCGATGTAGTAGAAGTATTCTCGGATACGAGGTTCCGGGCTCTGGCCCTGGATGTATGTAGCCGCGGCGGCTCTGGAGGCGGTGTAGCCGGCGGGCAGGCAGCGCAGAGCGGTCAGACCTCTGCAGCCGAGAGCCGCTGTCCGGAGGAACAACATGGCCGAATGTGTTCCGGAATGAAGACGGAAACACGGAGGAACACTAACGTGTTAACCGGCGGGCTGTTTTATAAGAAGGCGTTACACAACTTCAGCTGTGCCTCATGTTATTGTTTACAGCTGCGTCACAGGAACAACCCGGAAACATTTATCTGTCGTGTTTAACAGCGGCGTCAGATTTTGACTGCCGCCGCCTGGTGGACACTGACGGTACTTTATTTTATTACAACAACGCGGGCTAAAGGTCCAATACTATAGAAAATGTAACTAATAACGAACTAATTATAATAACAAAATAATATAATAATAAAATCAGATGGATAATCACAATGACTCAATCACACATTCAGTTAAGATGATTAAAATAGAGGTTGTAGAGTTTCCGTAGTGTAGTGGTTATCACGTTCGCCTAACACGCGAAAGGTCCCCGGTTCGAGACCGGGCGGAAACATGTGTGTACTTTTAGAGCTAATACATGCCAACGAGGTTCCAGTATGGGACAAAGTATCGTGGTGGACTGGAAGCTGGCGATGTGAAAGCCCCCCCATTGTTTTAAAAATTAAGTCAATTCAATAATTTCCCCTCGACGGATTAATAATCTTCCAATTCGAAGAACTTTGACGTGAATCAATTCAAACCTAATGCACGCACAGAAAATTAGTTAAGAATAAAACGGATAAAAGCATTAATAATAATGATCAAATTAGAGCAATAACACTATCTAATAATCAAAAGAAGAGTTCCTAATTAATTTCTTGTCGACTTAATCGACTAATCGTTGGAGCTCATGTATCTAGGATGTCACAGACTTATATAATATGAATGAATGCGTGCCTACATGCTGTATATATCAGAGAGTTATATTGTTTGAATACAACAGAGCTCTTCAGGGAGCTTGGTGTGAATCTCTTGGTGGATAAAAGAAGCACATAAATAACAGCATTCCTCCACAACACAGCAGGCAGACAGACAGGCCGTGCAGACAGACAGGCTGCTCATGTTTAAAGGCCACCAACACCCCCTAAAACAGTATAAACAGAGGCTTCTTTGGCACTGACAGCACACAAAGCGGCTGATTCAGACGAGCTGGTATAATGACTTGAACTTCATCCAAACAACAGCAGAAGTGAAGCTCCTGCTGTGACCGAAGGATCCATCCACCTACCTGACGCTGCACGCCTCCTCCTCCGCCTCCTTCCCACCTTCCTCCGCCTCCAGGTAGGGTGGAGTTTCTACCTGGACTCTGACAACACACAAGAGTGAGGGAAGGATTAAATAATGGCGTTATAGTCGGACTTTGGAGCTCCTCCATCGACTTATATTCACAGTAAGTAACTTTAATTGAATTAAATCTGCGCACTTCATTAGCTAACGTCTTTTAAAGCTAATTAAAGAAGCTAACGTGCCACGGACGCACCGAGCGACGTGTTTTCTCACTTTTTAAACTACACACCTGCTCCATTGTTGCTGGACTTTGTAGTTTAGGAAGCTTTCTTCTTGAGAAAAGTATTAAATTCGTTTATTTTTCCATTAAAAGCGGCATTTAATGGCGATATTAGCAAACGCCATTTAACGTTTATGGCGTTCTAACGTAACGTAAGCGACGTCAACGGTCGCTCCTCGACGAAGCCCAACGAACTCTGACGAAGTTTGTCGATTATTTGAAATTAACGGTTAAAAAAAGAGACATTATTCGTAATATATAATTAATATGACAACTGGTATTTTTTCTAGTAGTAAATTTCTGTATAGTTCAAAGGTCATTTTATGTGTCGCTTTAGGTCAAGCAGGTATGAGCCAGCCGCCCCGTTCAAACCGGGCACACCGGGGGGAGAGAAACGGAGACAACCGACATTACCGAGACTCCCACGATGACCGACGTTCATCACCGGACAGGTGGGAGGAAGGTGGAGGTTCACCCACACAATCTGAGCCACAAATCTGCACTTGAAATTAGCACAATTTTAAATGAGACAATTCTTCATTTGCATATGTAAACATACATTCTCAGAAAACTTGTAATACAAAAATAACAACTGATCAACTGGAGAAGTTTTATTTGTAGTATCACCTCTTAAAGATCTTACCAAATGAACGGATGGACAGACTAAAGATTCGCATTTGTCAACATGTTCTTTTTAAATGATTTCAAAAAACCTTTATGCATAAAGATACCTCCCTTTAATATAATTTCCTGTCTGTCAAAATAACTAGTAAGTGTTGAAACATTTTCTCTGTCAGTCCTGAGTATGCTGGAATAAAAGCCAGTAAAACAAACATTAGAACTTCCTCGGTGTCATTATGTGTTTCTGTTCCAGGTCTTCCTCTCGACCTCCGTACTACCCCAGAGAAGCCGACTCTCCTCCCAAACATGCGCGGGAAGCCCCCCGAGTGGAGCACCAGGAGTCCAAATGCACCTACATTTGTTCCAGGAGAGGTAAAACAGATCAGAGTGGAAGTATCAGTGCTGTGTCACAGGGCGGACTTTGGTTTCAGTCTCACTACAGCTCAGTCCTTCCTTCTGTGAATACTGGACGGACCGGTTCTCTGCTGCGTACGGACTTCTCTCCTGTAACATGGCCCTTTAATGAAAGAGAAAGCTGAATGCTTCACTACCACTAATCTCCCGATCCTGATCGTTTTCATGAACCTGGAAACAAAAGAGTTGATCCTCAAGGAATGTTAATAACATGACATTTAGACCCCCTTTACACCTGCTGACCCGGTAAAATGTGACCTGTATCCAGACACGTTATCTGGATGAGCATGAGTCACAACATGCTGACATCCATACACGACAGAACATGACACAGTATTTGTTTTTAGCTCACAATTGTGAGTCAATAGTGATAAGGCTGAAAGAGACACATTTAATAACACAAGTTAATGAGTTACTTAACAGAGCTATAACATGATGTGCAGTAAGAAATATGTGTGTGTGCAGCTGATCTGTTGTCAACAAGACTAATTTATCTAGTCACAGTGTCATCGATGATTTCCCGTCATCTTTTTCCAAGACAAAGCATAAACGTTCACGATCATTTCTCAGACTGATCTCATGATTGTTTATTCATTTATGAGCAGATTTGTGGCCACTGTAATCACAACTTCCAGTGATTACAGCACCAGATTACACACAGGATAATTAAGATCCAAAGATCACTCAGTACTCATATGCTGGGATATTTCCCGGTTCAGGTGTGTGTGTCCGTCACTTTACTCTACAATATATCTCCTCAACAGTTAAGGGTCTGTCTTTCTTGGTGTTGTACCTCAGTCTTGTTTTTGTGACTCCTCACCTGCGTCGTGTCCTTTCAGGCATTGTGTTGATCTGCGCTGTGCTGACCAACAGCCTGGTCCTGATCTGCGTGGTCGCAGCTCAGATGGTGACCTCCGGCATGTCCTCCGCGGCCGGGATGGGCGGCTTCAACATCAACTCCAACTTCAACCTGCAGGGCACGGAGCTGCAGAAGGTTCGAGAGCTGGACATGCAGTACAGTCAGATGAGAGCGCCGGGCATCTATGGGGGCATCGCCTTCAGCCTGACCCTCGGGGTTCTCTCGCTGCTGTTTGTGGTCGCCGGGGGAAAACCGCCCCATCTGATGTCCAAGAAGCTTCTGTATGGAGCGCTGGTGTTTCAGGCGGTGGGTGCGGTGGCGTACATTGTGGCCGTGGGGCTCTACCTGCACTTCATCATCGGGGTGAACGCCACAGACGTGTGTCAGCAGCGTGAGAGGCTGTACGCTCGCAACGGCTACACCTGGATGAGCTGCAACGTGAGCGGAGCAGACGCTGCCGTGGCTCTGTTCGGGCTCATCACGGCCATCCTGTACACCGCCGGCACGGTGCTCACGATCAGGACCATCAGAGGTGTGAAGCGGTACCTGCAGGAGCGGAAAGTTAGGGGGCGATCCCGGCCAGTGAGAGCCGAGATCACATCTGTGTGAGTTAGATTTAACCAGCTGTTTTCGGGATTGGCTCAGGTCTTCTGGTGTCATGAAGCAGGCTCAGTCTGAACTGGACCCTGACGTGGATAAAAGTACTGAGTTTATAATAATTTGATGTTTTTTAAACGACAGAGCTCCTGAAAGGTCGAGTGACGCTTCTAATCATTTTTACTCTGCTCCAAAGAAGAAGACTAACATGGCAACCTTTTCTATCATCGAGTAAACTGCCTCATTTCATATTCAGTGTATCACACTAACAATAACACGAGAACAAATGATAAACCGAACAATTAACCCAAACAGTGAACGCAGTAACTGTGTCAAAGGAATGATTTGGATGAATTTTGAGCAGATTTTAAGAACCTTTAATACATTATGTTTATCACTTTTTATTTTTAACAATGATAAATACTTTATAGACGCCTGTTTTGTCACAGTGTGTTCTCTATTCGTTGTTCTTTGGTTGTTTTAACACAAGCAGAGAGTGAAGGCTCTGTGAATGTAGCCTTCTCCTGTCACATTTAAATAACTTTATAACTTAAATATACGATATAAACTTAAAAAATAAGGATTTGGTGTTCATCACAGAAGGACCTGGGTTGTCTTATACAGTTACAGTGAACCTGATTATGAGCACATATCATGTTCATTGGCTGTCAGAGGATAGCTGTGGGTGTGTGTTTGTGCAGTGTGTGATGTGAGTATTGAACTGTGTTTAAATTGGCGACACGTCTGTCACATCTGAGAAGCTCAGGGTTCAAACTGTGTGTGTCTGACTTCAGCAGACACATCCAGCGTGAGACGGCGATTTAACACAAAGCTAAACTCAGCCTGTGACCCTTCAGAGGCTCCTTAGTTCATCATACCTGTGTCAAAGATGGAGGAAACATGTTTTGGACTTGTGAATAAGCTGCCTGTTGTAAAAAGTTTCTTTCCTTCCTGACAGTGTTGACGCTTTTACACACACTGCAGGAGAACATGGACCTGCTGTCAGTGGCATTAAACACTCCACTCATGGTTCTGGTTCTGCTGCATAAACTGAACCAGCTTGAGTTATCAGGATGGTTTGTGGCACGTTTATGAACGTTTCTAACACGTTTAATGTTTTTATGTCAACGTTTTTGATACTGTTCTGTATGATTGTACTCATTAAACCATCAGTGAGAATATTCCAGTTTTCCCTTCCTGTGATAAACAAACCAGCCTTCAGGGGGCACCACAACACCTCCAGCTGTGTCCAGATGTCGAAGTCTTCCTCTGCTCCCTCCTCCTTCTCATCCTTCTCCTCCAGAAACCTCCTGCCAGCCATGACATCACCGCTGTCACACAATGGAGGTCACACATACACAAAAGGACACAGCAGTGATGTAACCGCTGGACCGTTCGCTGACAGACAAACTCCTCCAGAGTGATGTAACTTACTCCCGGCTCTAATTTTACCATTTCACAACACAATGCAGCGATTGTATCAGAGCGGCACAAACAGGACGACGTGACTCCAGCCGAGAGGAGCGGGAGGAGGCTGCTGCTTCTTCTTAACTGCAGACACTTGATTTTTAACACCTTTGAGAAGGGAAGTCATTCAGAAGTGACATTTTAAATATCAACTGACTGAGAACTGAACTGAGCTACTAAATGGCAGAGAAATCAATCATGGAAATATTCATCAGATTTTTTAAAAACAAACTGAAATAAAGCGTCTTTCATCTTTTGTGTGATCACCAGTTCCCACATGATTCAACCCACAGTGATATCAAACTGGGAAAAGCTGTCAGTGCTCGTGTTTGACGAGCTGGAATCAGAAAGCCACTTTAAAAAGACTTGAACTATTTATATTTGATGAAGTTTAGCGATGAATCGTTTCAGCTCTACAATAGAATAATCTGATATCTGCATATGAACAAAGAATCATAGTCCGAGTATTGATCAGCTCTAACAAAAAGAGGTTGAACACATTGACTGTAATGTGAACTAGAAGAAGATTTAGCTTTTTATGTGTGTTTATATGCAGATCAGTGTTTCTCTGTGCAGAGATCGTCTTCCTCATCCTCACAGATCAAGCTGCTAATTGGACTGCAGAGGAAGGACCTTCGTTATGTTTCCTGGATGTTTGTTGGCTACTCTGGAAGCTCCCGAGAACACTGGCCATCAGCCAGAGGCTCGATCTTTGTCAGGTGATCGCCAAGACAGTATAAAATGTTTTTTCTAGTTTGTGCGAATGAACAAAACCTTTAATAGATCTCGACACACAGACGAAAGTCAACATGTTGTGGTTATCTGAAAACTTTCATTTATTATATAGCAAAAGTAGCTCTCTTGTGCGGTTTGCTGTTGTCAAGAAGTCTGTAACACTGTTCTGAGAACATTCATTGAGCTGGTAACAACTGTAGGACCCCGCCCCGCCCTCCCCCGTTCAGCATTTTACTCACCACTGCAGCACCACTCTGAACTCCTGGAATATCAGCCGTTTGAAATAATCATCTTTTTCTCTCAGAGAACATTAGTACGTTTCAGTGACTAGGTCACTTTAAAGTATTAAACTCCTAGGAGTTAGTTTAACAGTTTTACTAACTCCAACGACAACTGTAAGGCCTTGAGCCGCGACGAACGGGTGGGGGAGGAGAAATGTCTGCTACAACACAAAAACTGAAAATCTCAAAGTACCATCTAACATAGGATTAATCTCAAACGTCTAATAAAAAGCATTCAAAGTGCTTCTTCAAATTAAAGATGTGGTAAAAATCAATCGTGAAGATTTAATCAACACCGAGTGTTATAAAAAAAATTGCATTGCGTTTCAAGGGGGACTGCAAAGTTAACAGTAGAAAATAAAGGAAATAACAAAAAATGATCAGCGGTAACTTAAAGCAGTGCAGAGCATCAAGACCACGAGTCCTGATTCCACAGTCCTCCATCCCTGAATCTGACATCCTGGATGAGAAGCTGACACCAGCAGTTGTGGGTTGGGGGAGGGTGAAGTTATAGGGGTGTGACGAAGTAGTCTGCAGGTTTCTGGTAGCTGTGTGCTTGCTGGTTGTGTGTTTGGATCTGTTCCTGCTGCTGCTGCTGCTGCTGGATGATCTGCCGGACTTCCTCCTCCAGCTCAGGCGGGATGATGAGTTGGTCGTCGGGGTCCGGCTGGGCAGGGGCGTTGAAGTAGCCTCCCTGTTTCCTAACCGGGGCGTCGGCCGCCTCCTCTATGAGGTCCTGGTTCCTTCCTTGGCAGGCCACGGAGCCATTAGCTCGAGCCCTGCGGCCCAGAGTCCCCGACAGGGCCTCCCTGCTGAGGCAGGGCGACGAGGGAGGGACGGGGGAAGGAGACGGAGAGCAGAAGGGAAGAGGAGAAGGTTCGTGATGTGAGGTGGCGGCGGTGGCAGCAGCGGCGGTGGGAGGGACGTTTGTGCTTGTTTGAGCGTGACTATGTGCTGAGCAGTCGTGGCGGTGCAGACAGTGGACGTCAGCCTCAACCTCTACGCGGCTGCCGTTGGAGAAGACGCCAGCGATGGGCTCCTCGTCCTCGCTGTCGACCCCGTTGTCGGACAGAGCTCCGGAGAACTGCCTGTGGAAGCTCCCGCCTCCACAGACAGGCCTCCGCACGCCGGTTCGCCCCAGCGGGTTCAGGTGGGACGCCAGCGGCTCGGTCTGAGGCGGGGGCTCCTCCGAGGACGCCGTCGATCCCACCTCGCTGCTCATCTCAGACGTGCTGAACTCGCTGCTCAGCTCGCTCACCGTCCCAGAGGAAGCTGGTGGCAGCGGTATGCCGCCGTCGCCGCTTGCAGAGTAGGGGTGCGTGCTGGTGTGCGCGCCCAGGCCGGGGCTTGGGGGCGGAGGTGGCGGCTCGCAGAAACAGCAGCAGTCCTCTGTAATACTGAGCTGGACGATGACGGCGCTGAGGCTGTCGGAGCAGCCGTAGCTCTGAGCCAGAGTCACCAGCTTTTTTGCGGCAGCCAGAGCATCTGGTACGTTCCTGACCGCCTCCACCGCCTCGCTGGGAGACAACGAGTCCCACAAGCCCCGGCTGCCCAGCACAAAGAACTCATCTTGTGGGGTGAGGGTCACCATGGAGACGTGAGGTCTGGGGGTCACAGACGGGCACAGGAAGGAGTAGCCCATGATTCTGGTGGAGTCGGTCACACCGCTGACTTTGTTGTCCTGCAGCAGAGATCGATAAAGACAGTTATTACATCAAACATCAGGCCAGAAACTAATAGCACGAGTGAACGTGAACATGAGTCTGTCTCTACCTCGGTGATGATGGCGTTGTGCTGCCGGACCCTCTGATACTCTGCCTCCTCTTTGACCGTGTGTGTGGTGGACAGTTGCATAGCTTTGCCGTCGCGGCACAAAACAGCCTGGCACCTTCCGACATTGGCCGCCTTCAGCGTGAAGCAGCCACCGTGCTCGCCGGGAGCCACCGGGTCGTGTCTGATGTGACACAGAGCCGCCGAGCCGCCCATCCTCTGGCCCGCCGTGCCCAGTTTCCTGAAGGAGAGCGACAGTTCAGTCGCTGAGCTGTGGAGGTGTGTGTGTGTGCAGCTAAGAGAATAATACGAAGGTGTGTGTTTACCTTTGCATGGTGAGGAAAGTGTTGGTCATGTAGTCTTCCTGCCTCTGGCCTCTGTGAAGCTCCTCTGCTACCACGTCTCCCATGGTGCACTGCAGCAGGTAAGGCACCTCCACGTTCCTGTCTCCATCGAAAACTCCATACAGAGCTTCACGAATCCCGCAGAAGCTGTCGAGGGCCAGAGCGGCCACACAGAGCCTGAGGACACGACAAGAAGTCAAAATGTGAGGCATCTCTTTCCTGAACCACCTCCGACTCAGGTCGATCACACTGTGATACAACGATACAAAGGCTGACTGCAGCTCCTTTCCAGCTGCTTTAAGACATAACAGTTCAGTGTGTGGAGTCACACCACTGGTCAGTGTCACACACATGCAGCCAATCAAATCAAACAACAGATAGGCTTCACAACTTTACCACTTCCTTCCTGTTTTAATGTGACAAGTGCGGCCGGACAAATGTAGACGAGATATTAGCGGAGACAAAGATGTCATTACTGCTACAAACAGGTCTGACTCCGCTTTGCTGCAGTCCAGCTGAGGCGAAACCTTTGAGCGTTTTGGTTCTTGTTATTTTCCTGATCTTCAAACTGACAAAGAGAGATGCTGCACGATGCCCGAGGTTAAAAACTAAAAACATTTTATTGACAACGCGTCTGTCAGATCTGCTGACTGAAAACTTTTTGCTGTCAGGCTAAAAAACAAAGCATCAGATTTTTAGCTGCAGGAGTCAGATCAGCTGAGTCGGCACTTTTGAACAAAACTTTTTTTATGCTTTTATTGAACGTTGTTTTATTTCATTACTATCGTTATTGTATTTTAGTGTTTCTGTGGTTTGGAAAAGTGCAAAACAATCAAAGTCAGATTTACTCACTCACTTAGTTTTGGTCTTATAGACTGAGAGATCGATAACAGAACAGAAATAGAAGAGGGTGGAGGGTGGACTGACTTGTTTTTGACTCCAGAGGCCTCGGTGTAGCCGTGACTCCAGACTGCAGGGGCCCCGTGACTCTCGTTCACACACGGAGCCGAAGGCGACGGATCCACCCGGAAACATTTGATATTACTGCAGAGAGAAGGAAGAGACCGGATGATTAGAATAATCACAGATGATTACTGCAGACACTGCAGCATCTTTCCGGGTTCATACTTGAGCAGCTCCAGGCTCTTGTGGTCCAGGTTGAGGCGGGGGTTGCCCGTGAGGTCGAGCTCCTGAAGCTTCTGGGGAAGCGTCTCGGGCAGAGTGACCTCGGTCAGCTCGTTACAGCTCAAGTCGACACACTGAGGAAGAGACGGACAAAGAGTCAGCTGTTTGACATGCAGCTGGTTAAAGAGGTTAGTGGTGTCTGAGTCTGTTGTGGGGATCATTTTAACCACGTCCTGCTTCTCTCTCACTTTTTGTCTTGCCAGTGTTGTCGGTGCTCATGGTGGGAATTGTTTGGTCTCTGTAAATAATTTAATAGAGTACAGTCTTGACCTGCTCTATACAGAAAGTAACCCCTCTACGAGCTCCTCGTTTTGTTGGTAACTAACTCGTTCTGTCACGTTCGCTCTCCTCCGTCTTTGTTAGTGTGTGTAGACGTCCTGCCTGCTGCCTGAATCCATGATGTGCTACCGCACGCGACACAAAGCGCTGTCCAAACGATGGCAAATACATCCGTGCAGTGTGACCTTTTACCCAACGAAATAGCACTACAAGTGTAATATGAAACAATATGTGTCGTCATATCTCAACGTCCTATGTGCTTCATAAATAGTTTATTATTATTAAAAAAGGACGATTTGATGAACTGTGTCCAAAGTAGAGCAGGTCTTGAGGTTGAGGTGTTTCATGTGGTGCAGCTGTCAGTGAGAGTATAAGACGCTGATCTTCATCCTTGTTTTCTCATCGCCTGACTCCGTCTGCAGCTAACACTCATCTGTGTGTGGATGTTTTGTGTCGACGTGAAGCCACAGTTAAATAAAATCAAGTGCTGCCTAAAATACCTGCGTATGTCAGACTAACCTTGATCTCTGGCAGCTGCAGGACCTCGGGGAACGCGTTGATGCAGTTGGAGTGGGCGGAGAGTGTGTGCATACGCTGGCAGCTGAGGATGGTGGTGGGCACGGCCCGCAGTCTGTTGCCGCTCAGGTCCAGCTCCTCCAGCTGCTCCAGTCGTGCCAGTTTACTGCAGGAGGCGGAGAGGCACGGTTATATCAGAGTGCTGGCGCTGCAAACTTTATTTTTGGGAGCCGCATTTATCAAACTTATCTCTCCTGTGGCCTCAACCTGATTCTAAAGCGGGCTCTGATTTTAGACTGCATGATAATGCACTGTGTGTCTAGGATCAAGACAGCTCATAAAAACAAAGGAATGTGAGTTCATGTAAGTTTGGGCGGGTCCACAAGCCTACAATTACATGCGCATTGCATGATGTTATGCAACCTAACGCAGCAAGAGGAAGCTTCATGTCTTAACCTTGGTGTGTTTCAAGACCTTAAACACAAAGAGATCGCCTCGGCAGTGCCTAGGACGTGAACTGGCACCTCACCAGTAACCAGTCCACCTTCCATACTTTGATCCATACCGGACTCGAACAAGCCGCACTCCGGTTCCCCTACGGACTGAGCTACTGCCACCCCAAGTGCTGGCAAGAGAAGAAGACAGATGCTGCGTCTCTCCAATGTTTGGAAAGAAAACTAAATGTGTCGCGTTTAACGCCAAACTTACAAGAAGTCACGAATGATTAAGAATGTAGTGCAGCTGTTTCACAAGTGACTCCTTACTCAACAAGTCAAAATGACATGATTGTTTTAAGGAAGTGTGATGATATTGCAGTTACTACAAATCACAAACATCCGCTGCTTATCTTGCCAGGTACTTTCCATCATAGTGAAACCAAAATTAGACACATGAGGGTTCAAACTAGAAAAGATGCATGTGATTCAGCTGTCTGCTTATGACCTGATCACCCATGATACCATTAATACCAATGTACCTGGCTGTGAAGGTCTGCAGCTGGTTGTAGGCGAGGTGCAGCACCCTGAGGTGGCCGTGTCCAGTCAGCAGAGGGACACATTTGTCTGTCAGGCTGTTATTGGTCACGTAGAGCTCCTCCAGGCTGCTGAAGCTGTCGTCTGATAGGCTGGCTGCAGGGAGGCTCTCCAGCTTATTGGCTGACACATTTAGGTATCGCAGGCTGTGATGAAATCCCAACAGAGGAGACAAACTTAGTATCTGAACAAATGACTTAATGGAAATTTAAAAAAGGGACAGATGGGAAGAGAGAGACGTGACAACCACGAGACAAGAGGAAGAAGAAGAAGATGGATGTCGTGTTGTTGTTTGTACCTCTGAGCTTTGATGAACAGGTTGTGTGGGAGCTCAGTCAGGTGGTTGTGTTGGAGGTCCAGGACCTCGAGCAGTGATCTCTCCAGCCTCTCAGCCAGCCGACACACTTCGTTCCAGCCTGCCAGCAGTTTTCTCAGGCTCCCACTGGACATCAGCCTACGGCACACAAACACAGCGAGCTCAGCCTCTGTGAATCTGACGAGGACACTTTCACGTGTCCAACAAGTTCACCTCGTGATGAATTCATTCTTGAATCGTGACAGCCAGAAGCAGAAGAAACGATGCGTCGGTTGGACACGACCACCATCATGCTGCATGTAAGCCCATTAAAAAGCTATCACACTGTCTGTGAAGGCAGCGTACATGTTCTTAATTGCTGCCACAGGCGGCGCCGACTGAAAATAGCTCTGCATCAGTGTAGGCGTGTTGCTACAGGTACCCATGAAACATTTGAGAAGAATATGGCTGTGAGTTTAAAGACTTATCTGCACTCTCACTCCTCCTGCGTATCTGCATGTTTGCAGTGTGCCGTAAACGAATGATCCTGCCTTAAAACAGTTTTGTTCTTTGTGAGGAAAATAAAGTTTCTGTCCATCTATCTCGGTAAACTAACGCTCGTTTGGGAAGCTCAGGACCTGATTTGTATATTTATTCATCTTCATTTTTCAAGTTACACCATCCTTGAATGACATAAATATAATAAATAAAGTTTAAACTGATTGAATCAACATAAGACCTAAAATTTAGATCATGGTATAATAAGAAACAGACGGTAACATTATCACGCTTTGTTTGTTTTTCTTAAAATTTCAATATAAATTCTTCTGAACGGTTAAAGCTCTGTGAGGTTATTACTTCACTGGATTAAGACATATTTCACATCGTACTGAAGTATTTTAAGAACATTTATTGCGCAAAAACAAAACAAGAAGTTCACAAACTAAAAACTGACTTGAGGCTTTTTTCTTCTCGCTGCTGCTGAAAGATTCACACGACGTGACGTGGTTTGATTTGCACTGATAGAAAAGATTGCTCGTGTCTGACTTTTTAAACCTGAATCACGTCCAAATCATGGAAGCTGCAGACCGCTCGCTTTCAGCTGCTCGTTCATCTCCAAACAAAGCAGCACGCATGCTCACGTTTTCAGACAAATCATGCAGCGATTCTTGGGGCAAGCAAAATGTCGTCAAATCAGAATCCACTCCGGTGTACTTCCTATACTGTTTATACTGTCCACTGTCCAGGTGTTAAACATGTCTGCAGGTCAGCCCTGAGCTGTTGGTTATTTTGCGTCCTCATCAGCAGTGCTGCACCAACGCAGTGAACTGTTTGAAATGTATGAGGCAGCTGTATTTTTAGCACAATGTGTCTGAAATCAGGCCAAGACTTCACACACCCTCTTCAGGCTTGATGCTTCTGATCACCAGCGTTTTGTTTCACGCCCTTAAGAAATCTTTAATTATGTGCTATATGAGCCGCTGAACTGCTACACCCGCCTTTCTTTCCGCAGTTTGTTTGTGGACATGCTGCAGGAGTTTGTGTGTTTGTTCGTGCGCTCCTCACCGTACGGGCAGCTCTGTAACGCAGTTATGGTTGACGTCCAACACCTCCAGTTTGCTGCTCTCACACACCCACTCGGGGACACATCCCAGCTTGTTCCTTTAAGAAAACAAATAGAGTCAGCAGCCGGCTGGGAACACAGCACACAGCCTTCTTCTCCACACAGTAAATAGGACAGTTAAGTATTCATAAAGTATTCATACCAGGACAAATCCAGAACAGTCAGATTCTCTGGCACCGGCTGCACCTCCAGCAGCTTCAGCTCTGCAAACACACGCACAATGTGCATCAGTCTCGGCGGTGTGAATGTGAATGTATACACAGCGTCTGACGTGATCTGTTTAACATCTACACAACACAACATTAGAAATGATTGTACCGTTGTGTGCCGCGTGCAGGCTCTTCAGGGCGTGGCCGCTGACTCTGAGGAGGGAGAGAGTGTTTCTGTCACAGCGGAGGAGCTCCAGCCTGCAGAGAGGCCTGACGTCCAGCTCCTGTAAGCCAGTGTCTCTGAGGTCCAGCTGGACGATGTGGATCAGCTGGTCCGAGTCTCCCGCTATCACCTTCTGAAGCCTGTTCAGCCTGAAAATATAAAGACAGTAAATATCTTGTCGTTTTGGCCAACTTTAAACAACTTGAATTACTGGGGGTGTTAAGGACAAAGTATATTTCCTGCAGCATCATGGGAAGTGTTGGATTTCAGATGAGCTTCGTCACAGCCTTGTGTCTAAAAATGTCAGCGTGGATATGTTTACCTGAGATCTATGTGACGTGCAGGCAGCCACTGCAGTCCGGCTATATCCAGGACAGAGAGCTGGTTCCCTGCCAGACAGAGTCTCTCCATGCCTCTGAGCTTCTCCAGGACGGGGGGGACGCAGCTGAAGCAGTTGAAGGACAAGCCGAGGTAGGTCAGGCCCTCCAGAGAGCCCAGCTCCACAGGAAGAGAGCTCAGGAAGTTACCGTCCAGGAGAAGAGTCTGCAGGCTGGACACGGCGACAAGAGAAGGGGGGCAAAGAGAGATGATGTTTAGAAACGTCCATGAAACTCACAGGAAAGTATGAACAGAAGTTTAAATTCACTCTTGTACTTCTCTGGTGGTCCAATCACCAAAAAAGGAGATCAAGTTTGATTTATGAGTCTGCAGCGACGCCGTTAGTGTCCAATATCCAACACCTCTGTGGGTGGGCAATACAAATAGTTCCTAATGTCACATCAACGGCCACACAGGCAGTTTGCCGACGTTGTTAGCCTGTGCTTAGCCCCACCTGTGACAAAATCACAGAATAAACGACTGCACCACTGTGCTGCCATTTTAAATCACAGTATGTATAAAGAGATGTGTAGAAAGTAAAAAAACATTAACGCTGAACCCACTGATGACGTTAATGTGCTAAAAATCTGATGTTTGCTATCGATTCACCAACATCACAAACATTTGCAAGAGCAGGTCTACACACTCCTGCACACAACTACACACACGATTATAAATGAGCAGTTGACCCCAGATTCCCTGTAATGCAGAGACAGCATCAGCATGACTCTGCACTCTGATCACCTGGACCGAACCTCTGCAGCGTCAGGACAGAAGTCTGGTGAGCGGCCAGTTGTTCACTTAATACAGAGACGGATTAATCTGCACTGATGGAGCCGTAATGACAACGACTCCTGTCTGGTGTCTCTGTCAGCAAACCGCAGGTCACCGAGGATAAATTCAGCTTCAGGCCAAATCATCGTCATCATAATCATCACCAGCATTCTCATTAATAACAGCTCACTTACTTGTGCATGCTTCTCACATCTGCGGGCAGAGACGAGAGGCGGTTTCCAGACAAGTTTAGCTCCGTGAGCGAGGAGATGTCACACAAGGCCAGAGGAAACTCTGACAGGGCGTTATTTGACAGACTGAGGCTTCTCAGTTTACAAAACCTAGAAAGAGTCAGAGTCATTGAGAGAGAGAGAGAGAGGGGGGTGGGAAGTGTAGGGCAGACAAAGAGGGACAAAGATATGAATCTCTCACTGCTATAATCAGACTTTTTTTTTTAAAACAGAGGCTCCAAGAAAAACAAACAGTGAAACAGTTTTTGGGTTACATAACACCTTTCTCATAAACAGGGAAAAGCACAAGAGAGGAAGCCTGCATCAAAACACTTAGAGCACACGTGCTATTTAAAGCTAAATGTTTACACCGCAAGTTTTCACCATAACAACAAGCATGTGGTTCAGATGGGAACGTACGTGTGTGTGTGTGTGTGTGTGTGTGTGTGTGTGTGTGTGTGTGTGTGCTCCCTGGCTTTCTTAGCCAAACCATAATCTAGTTCATAGAGGGGTCAGGGTGAAAGGCTGAGCCGGACTCACATCCTTCCGAGGGAAAGTCGGAGTCACACTGCGGGAAAAACACATTCCTCATACCAGCATGTGTGCACGGACGAACAATGGCTGTGTGCATACAGTATTTATGTGTTCGTTTCCGTACAGTAAATGTCCGGCTTTGACATAATGTTCTCCAGACATAAAGTAACAGCAGAGACGCCACGATCCAGAGAAACTGCAGGGAGATAAATGTTGAATCAGGCGCCTAAACTTGAAGAAACAGGACGCAGACGCCCCTCTGCTGCTTTTGAAACTAACACTCACTCTGCAGCCACTTGACTTTTTGTTGTCCTCTTTACACCGGCGCCCTGTCGCTTTTAGAGACGATTATAAGATGTTACATTTCACTTTTATCCAAAGTAACTCCCAAAAAAGTGACATGTTACAACAACAGACGAGAAAAATTTAGATTGCCCGGAGTGCAGAGGTGGCAGAACCATGTTGTTGTAAAGTGTGAAACGGCACAATGGAGGCAAGGCGATCAGATCAGATTTAACTGATTATTTCTAGAGCTCAAAGTTATGCAGCAGATTATCTAGTGTCCCATGTTCTTTCTCGCTCTCTGAGAACCTCAGATGACTCAGTCTTGGTCGTTCTCAGGTCCAGATGTAAACACAGAGGCGACAGAGGCAGTTCAGGCTCTGAGATCTGGACTGCATAGTTCACCGTTTGTTTTACTCTCTGTCGTGATTAAATTGTTTTAAACGTGCTCTGCTTCATTATTATTGCGTATCTGACAACAAAAAATATTACACAGGATCACAGTGCTGTAATAAAGTCAACTGTTTTCCGTTTCGTGCTATTCAATCCATTTTTACATCAGCGAAGAAAACAAACTATTTATTCAGTCAGAGAGCTGTTAAACCACGATGACGTGAAACATCCAGACTTCATCTTCAAACGATCAATCTGTTTGTTTTTTTCTCGTCCTCAAAAACAGTAAAAAGTCCAGATCCAGCAATAAACTGATCCTAGAACAGGCACAGTGTGTGTCAGAGCCTGATGTATCTTATTCCTCTGTGTCAGTGAGTTCAATCACACACAGTCCTGCTGTGTTATATTAATCCGCCACTAAAAATAGTCCCTTTATGATTCTGGTCTTTTCATGGCATTTATTAAAAATGAAGAAAATATTTGCAGCTTTGAGCTTTAAACGTCACAGAGCTCAATGGTTTGAATTTAGCTCAGACGATTATTGTAGCTGCCTCATATTTTGAATTTCACCTCTTTAACATTTGAAGGATTGTTTTTGTGCTTTTGTATTGACCGACACTCTTCTGTTCTCTTGGCATCGTTACGTAACGCTGTGACATCGGCGACCAATTACACAAGCTGATCTGGAAAAGGAAGGAAAAGCCCGGAGGTCAGGTGGCTGCACATCAAATCTCTCATCACCAGTGTGGTTCTCTTTTAAATCGTCCAAACCGCACAGCCGCCCACACACACGTCATCTGTAATTTGATGTAAGCGGCTTCCTTTTTAGACCATATGGAAGCTCCTGAAGTCGGCAACAACCACCGGAGGATGAATAACAAAGAGGAAAACATTTCTCTCCATCTGTTGGTAGCAGACTGTGTCTCAGTGAAGTGAGTGCTGCTGACAGAAACTCACCTGGTGAGCGCCGGGACACCTTTGTGTAGTGAAATGAAGTTGTTTTTCAGATTGAGGTGTGTGAGGTCGTGGCTGTAAAAGAGCTGAGCGGGCAGCTCCTCCAGGCTGCAGCACGACAGGTCGACTGAGTTCACCCTCTGGGATGCGATCTGTCGAGGGAAGAGAGGGATGGACATGACGTGATGAGCGACTCGTCACTGTGTATAAATCCATACATATGAAACTTTAAGTACCTTTGAGGCCGTCCTGTGCCAGCGGAGGTGTTCTGTGTAGGAGTCGTAGCTGATGTAGTAAGTCTGACTCTGAGGACCGGCTGAGCTGAGAGCCAGACAGTGGCTGTGTCTCCGGACTTCCTCCACCTGCAGCAGACGA
Organism: Nibea coibor; assembly: GCA_023373845.1. NCBI lineage: Eukaryota > Metazoa > Chordata > Actinopteri > Sciaenidae > Nibea > Nibea coibor. The sequence goes on along the minus strand of CM041718.1, from coordinate 24,563,656 downwards.
CATGTTTTAGTGTCCTTCAATCTTCCTAACGTGTCAAACATACTTAATGACTGAAGATTTTTCTCTGTTGATCCAAACATTTGTGTTTTTATCTCAATAATCAAACACAGATGAGCGTGAGCTTCAGTTCAAGTCCGTCCAAAATAAACAGAGGCTGTTTTTCTGTTCAAGTCGCACAGCTCATCCTACCGACCGCCAAGGTCCAAACAAAATATACACCTACGCTTACGTAGGCGATCTGAGTGAGTGGCTGGAACACAATTAATATCTTCCAGGATATTTGCTCATTATAATCAATTTCCAGGCGTTTTCCATGACTGGAAAACTAATTTCTAAATTTACAAGACATTTGAGTGTTTGAGTTACTGTATTTTGATTTTGATTTTTGCTGATGGTTTGAGCAGCTGGCCTGGCTATGAAGTTAAAAAACATTACAATTAGTCGATAAATTAGTTGTCAACAGACAAGTGATTAACCGTAGTTTTTTTTTTTTTTTAGGAAAAAATCTGATTTTAGTTTCTCAAATGTGAGTATTTTTGTAGTTTCTTTCATCCTCTATGATAACAAACTGGAATTTTCTGAACCAAACAACTAATCGATTAATTGAGAAAATTATCGACAGATAATGAAAAGTAGTTTCTCCTCTAAGGCTGAAAAAAAACCCCTAAAATATGGGAAGAACAAGTTGTGTTTCATGGGGAACTATTTCTTGGCTGGGTGCAGGGACTTCCAGTTGAGGTTTTTCCAGGTAATCAGCTGGTCCAGGAAGTCGCAGCGTCAGGCAAAAAAAGATCCAACAAATAACTCGACATCAGCCAACAACTTGTTCAAGATTTGCACAGACTGGAGGCGCTGGTAGGCGGAGCTTTTGTTCTCAAGCTAAGCTAACATCTCATGGCTGCAGCTTCATATTTACTGTTCAGACATGGGAGGTTTGTCACAGTACAGCTACACATAAATCTCTCAATATCAGTAAATTAGTAGTCAGAAGGGAATTGTGTGGCTTCATGAGAGGAAGCAGAACCTGGTGCAGCATGTGGGAGGGCAGGAGGATCAGTGAACGACACAAAAATCTTTCTAATCCGCAGAGAGGAATTCGGGTACTGAGCCAGAACACTAATCAAAAGTGTCAGAGACATGAAAGCTCTTCAGAAAGTACCTTTCCTCCGATGAGTGGGAGGATGTGCATCTTGCCGGTGTGGGCGTGTTTCACCGACGAGACGATGAGGCAGGTTCCACTCAGCGTGACCTGACGCTTCGACCAGCGGTTCACCGGCAGCGCCAGCTTCCCTTTGCGCACGTTGAACACACCAGAAAGCTGCACGCGCTCAGAGCCGCCCACGCTGCGAGGCTTACCTGGAAAGAGAGAGAGAGAGAGACAAAGAGAGAGAGAGAGAGAGCTTCATTAATATGGGACTAAATGACTTCGCTGATCGTGATTTTCTCTGTCGTTTGACAGCAGGACGTGTTATTTTTTTAGCCGTCTGGGATTTTGTGAATCGACTCTCTCACACCGGGTTTCTCTTTCAGCTCTGTGGTTATGTAAGTGAATTGTAGCTAATAGCCCGTGGGCTGTGAGAGTGAGCAGTCACTCAGGCGTGATTTGTTATGTTAACCCCTCGCTGACACAAAAAGCAGCCACGGTTCAGTTACAACCACAGGGCAGCGCGGGCCAGAGACAACAGGCACCAGGCCCACCCCCCCACCCCCACCCCCACACATCGACTGTGCGTTTAAACGCAGCGGAACAAATTACAAACTGATTCACGATGCAGTCTGGATTCTCTCTCCTCGCTCTGGTGATCTCACACACACACACACACACACACACACACACATCAGACATGTGAAGAGTCTGAGCTTCAGAGAGGCCTGAAATCAGATTAGCCTTGTTATGTAATGTCTTATAACACCAGCGCCGAGCTTCCCGCTGCTCCTTCCTCCACAGAACGTTGCTTCACTGGGACCAAACAAACTCTGAGTGTCAAACATCAACTCTTCTTCAGTGAGGACGACTTGAATCTGAAGGCTTGTTTGATCCTGACACTGCCCATACTGATTTCCTTTATTTACCAGACATTAATCTTTTAAGATTAAAAATCTATTTTCATCCAAAGGACTTGAAAGCGAGTGATTAAAACAGTTTCCAGAACAAACATCCATAACCACTACACTCTGGGTGACTGCCATCTCTAACTTCAGAGATCTGCACAAGTTCTTCAAGTTCTGTTTGTACCCTCAGTTCTAACAGGAACAGGAAGTCCTGACAGTGCAGACACTAATAATGAAGTAAATAAAGATATGACACGAAGCGGACGAACATGACCTGATAAACTCTGATCACTATGAACACAATCAAGTGTCATGATTCAAATTTAAAGTCAGTCCAACTTGGCGACTTTCCAGACCCTCTTAGACACTTTATTTGTAAAAAGTGACACGACTTCTTTTTAAAAATCAAGAAAAGATCAATCAAATACTGATCGTGGCCAAACACCTTGAGTGAATTTCATTTTTTATTCAGATATGGGTGGATAAACAACCAACACAACATCCTTGAGGGACCAGAGTGAGTCAATGAAGCCACTGAACGAAGTCTGGGAGAGTTAAACGTAGACTTCAGGACACTGAGGACAAAAAGTTTTTGCTCTAATTTGTGTGGCATATTTTACCAACAACACCTGAATGAATAAAGCTCACACACATTTTAGGATTGCTGAAATTTTGTCATTAGAATTGAGTTTTTTGTCTGTGCGCTCTCTCCTCTGGCCCTTCCTGAACTGTGATTCTGGGCTGTATAAATAAAACGTGTCTTGGCTTATGATTGGATAAACATGACGTAAACCTACGGTACGACTGATGGAGCACATCGACCCGATTCTTTCAAACAGACGCCGTTTTAAACTAAACAATAAATGTGGAATGTGCATCGTGGGGGTCCCGCCCTTCCCTGGGCGGGCGCAGGCCGAGACGTGGCGTGTTAATATATACACGCATACATGCCCTTTCCTTCCGTCCATTTCTCTGGATGGGGGGACATCCTGCCTCTCATCAAGCGGGCAGTAGCCATTTCCTGTTTCGAGCTGCGACAAGACTTTTATTTTGGTGCATCTTGTCCTGAAGTGCACCATGGGAACGTTTTCACCCATCTTTAAACGTGAAGGACAAAATAAGAAGTGTGTTTTCACAGCCAAGGCAAGTTTGTCTTTAACCTTGTGGAGCAGTGACCTCTGGGTACTGCAGTCCTGAGTCTGCTGCTGCTGCTGCGACCGTCTCGGAGAGATCCGAAACACTGAGGAGGTGAAATCTGAGTTTCACTAAGGTCACTTTTCTCTTACTGTCAGCACATTGGGAGTGTGTGTGAGCGTGTGTGTTTGTGTATGTGTGAGTGCGAGAGAGAAAGAGTATACTTGGCAATGTGCATTTTGCCACAGAGATTATGCTGAGTCAAAATCCTTTGGCTCGACTCCGAAAAAAAAACAACATTAACAAACAATTTATGCCGGACATGACGAGATGACGGGACGGATAGTTTTACTTCTTCAGGACATCAAAAAAAGAAATAAAATATCTTCGTCTCACTTCTCCTCCGTCTGTCGTGGTCCCAGTCGTACCAGTAGCACTTCCACTTCCCTGCCTGGTTTTCAGAGCTGCTGTGTTTTTGTGTGCGGTAGCTGGAAGGGCCCCTGTTTTCAGCAGCCTGACTCTACGTCACGCTTTGTTCTTCTGTCATTGAACTGCGGGAGCCAAGAGTGGAGGGTGGGGCAGGTGGAGGTGGAGGGGAAGGCAGGGGGAGTTTGTTCAGCTCTCTGTGTAACAGTTTGAGGGTGAAGGAAAGCCTGGTTTGCCTGTCCTGCATGTTTTATTCATGCTGCATCATTTTTAAATCAAGCTTACCTAAACAAAGAAAATATGAATATTAACTTTAATAGACAAATTTCCTGAAACTTTCTTCTTCTTCTCTTTGGTGAATCTTGGAGACAGCCCACGAGTCAGAGCTGCACATGCCGACATTGTCCGTCTGCGTATATGTAATCTGATCTTCACTGATATAAAAACAGTTTTTCCTGTTATATAATGCAAAAAAAACATTGCTGGTAATATACTGGTGTCAGTGCAAAGTTTATCCAGCAGACTGGACTGTGATTTACAAACTGTGTCTGCAGCACAGAGTGCGAGAGAAGAAGAAGGAGAAGCAGCTCTCAGCTCAGTCAGCTGTAACTGGTTGACAGTTATACATCAACCGACCTCTCGAGCACTCCGGAACAGAAAACCAGTTCAATACAGCCTCGAGAATAAACGTGACAGCTGAAGTATTATCTCTGACAGTGCTGACAAAAACTGAAACATTAAAAGCTTCATAAAGTTGATTTCATGTCAGAGTTGTTGTATTGTACAAGTGAACCTAATGAAGTGGCCGGTTTGTGTGTATGTTGAATTTTTTAATTTGTCAGAAAGAAATTAATTTAAATATTCTTAGTTATGACGTCAACTGTTTAAGACAGCAGCCTTCTGAGTTCCCTTTAACCCCTCACAGCTAAAAGTCGTAGTTTTAAATACATATCTATTTTATTTGTATCCGTCCTGGGAGCGGGATTCCTCTTCCTAAGTTTTCTTCCATTCTGCGGATTTTTTCTGCTCAAAATCAAAGGTCTGAAAACGAAGATTATTGCACGCCGGAATCCCTCTGAAGAAAACTGTGATTCTGGGCTGTATAAATAAAACGTGTCTTGGCTTATGACGGGACAGTGACATAAACTTACGGTACGACTGACCGACCCGAGGAAAAACTATATAAAAGACATTTTATGGCTTTAAATTTATTTAAACAAATGTCAGACTTCTAAAGGATCCACAGGAACTTATTGTGAATTTCTTGTTGGAGAAACTAAAAATAACAAAAAGGAAGAAGAGAAAAACTAACTCTTGGATTTCTTGGGAGACACGCCCTAAATATTTCAAAACAGGACTGAAAATGTGAGTTGCAGCAGCTGATTTTCTTCCTCTGTCATCACACCACGACTCTTTATCCTCGCTGTCTTTGCTGATGGTGTTAAAAAACAACAACACCACAACAACCACCCAACAAGGTCAAAAACAATATCCAGTTAATCCCATCAGAGATCATGGCTGTTTTTCCATCCTCTTAACCTGCTCGTCAGCAGAACGGGATCTTTATCGACAACAACAGCAGCAGCAGCAGGAGAAGAGGAGGAACTATAATGCCTCATGATTTCAGTGACCCGAAAAGAGCTCACCTGTTACCTCCAGATGTGTCTCCCTACAGGCCTCCACACAGAGAGAAGGGTTTGGTGGGTTTACAGGGTAAACACTGTGCATTGTCCCCGCAGGACAATTGAATACACTCGTTTAACAGTCCGACTGACCAAACACAATGACAGCGCTCACGGTACACCGAGAATGGATGAACAATGAATGAGCAGAGACAGGCCGAGCACAGCTAGAGTGGCAGCTAGTGGAGTGGGCTCTCTGAGGTGGAGTGTATGTGGAGATTAATCACGATTAGAAATGTCACAAACATGCAGAACACACTGCCATTTTCCACAACTCACCAAAGTAGAAGCGTATCAGGCAGCCGATTTCTGGGTTCATCCCCTCCCCCTGCACCCTCCACGGGTCTTCAAACCCCAGATTAGTGAGGTACTCATTTAATATCTGCAGAGGCCTCTCGTCATCTCCCAGCCGCCGCACGGCTCCACCGTGCAGCTGGACGAAGAGGGCCGGGGTCGGACTAGTATTGATGGGCTCTGACCATCCCCTGCTCCCCACTGGGATCTCCGGGTCAGGCTGGACAGATGTTTGGCTGGTCAGGGGCCGAGTCTGAGAGCTGCTGGGGCATTTAGAGGGGGCTTTGATTAATTTGGGGGCATCTGCTTGATCACTGGGTGCAGCTTCGGCATCGTGTAGTGTGGTTGACACTTGGCTGGGTGCACTGGAGGTGTCTGGGGCGGGCTGCTCTGCAGCAGCAGCAGCAGCAGCAGCGGCGGGGGTGCCTGTTGAGTGTGTTGGAGAAGAGGTGAGGTCTACTTCGTCTGAGGAGCTCTCAAACGGGTCAGGACCCTCTGTGGCGCTGTCACAGTTTGGGCTCAGCACCGAGGAGTCTGTGCCCAAACCGAGCCCGTCGCTGAGCTCAGTGCTTCTGGGTCCACCTGGGCTGAAGTCCTCACAGGTGCTGCTCTCCATATCCGAGCCAGAGTAGACTCCGTAACAGTCTGCCACACTCAGGCTCAGATCCATCCCGATGTCACTCAGATACACCTCAGACGAAGAGTTACTGGCGGGTTTATCATCCAACAAGCTAGAGGAGAGTTTGGTATCAGGATAAAACTGTTTGCTGTGCTCGCTCTCCTCCGTTTTGGGAGTTTTGCCATCCACCCCATCACTGAGACTTCCACTGTCTTCAGTCTGCCCGTTACTGTCTTTACAGTTATCATTCAAGTCAACTAAAGCACTACTCTTGTAGTTAATTCTCAACACAGCCCCAGCTTTGCTCCCCTCCAGCTTACTCGCCACTTCTTTGGCGGTGGTGTCCACCGTGCACAGCACCGGCCGCGGGTAGGAGGGCGTGAGCCAGTCGTGGACGTGAATGCAGCCCCGCCGGAGGTCCGATCTCACCCATGTTTTATCCGAGGCCTGAAGTTGCTTTGTCTGCTTCTGCCGCAGAAAAGTCCTCCTATCCAGGCTCAGGGTGCTAAGCGGGGAGGCTGAGGGAGCGGGGCTGGCTCCCGACGCCGCCGCCTCCGCAGAGGACACCCCGGGCGTGCTGCTGGTCGGCGGAGCCCCCAGCGACAGATTCCTCTTGTGCCTCTGCCGCCTCCTGCTCAGCAAAGAGTTGACAGAAGTGGTGCTGTTGACCGATGTCAGACTGTAAATGTTGGCGGGCATGTTGATATTTTTGGCCGCTCCGCCGATAGCGTTGGCAACTTGGTTCTGATAGATCCCGTTTCTTATCGCAATCTGAAGAAGGGAGGTGGCTGCGAGTCCCTTCCCGAAGAGTTTCGCCTCCGCGCCCCCGCCGTCATCCTCCCCGATGGAGGGTCTCTTCCCCGCAGACAGCGGTGTTAATCCACTTGGCTTCGCGGCGTTACCGTCACCGCCACCGGAGTCGACCGTCCCCTGAGGTGTCGATGAAGTTGAAAGCGCTCCGGAGCCGCTTTCTTTCACACTTTCCATCCCGTTTAGCTGGTAGCAGCGTCAGTTGAGTTAGCCTGTAACCGCCCGCAGGTGAATGCTAGCCCGCGTTAGCTCACAGCCGTTAGCCCGCTCTGTAGTTTAGCTTCGCATGCTAAAGGTACTGCGCGGTTCGTCCACGGAGTTATCCCGCTACATCATCCCATTTCATAAAAAGACGCCCGTTAGCTCGCTTTCCAGGAGCTAACCCGGGCGGGTCCACACGAGAAAACGGCTCTTTTTTCTTAGTTGGTCGCCATGGAAGCTAGCGCGCGGAGTAGGCGCGACCGCTGCTGCCGTTTGAGACCGACGAGAGTGACGGTCAGCGGGACACGGTGGCCAGGGCGGGGTCTCTCATTGGATATGAATTATGACGCGTTCACGTGCTGACAGAAAGCTCGGAATTAGTATGGGTGTGTGCACGCATGACAGCGGGGACCAGACTTCGAAACACGCCCCTCAAAACACCTGTGAAAGTAAGTGTTTGGTTTTAGAACGAAAAAGCTGCTGTTTGCATTTAGTTTTGACCTTTTACCACGGAAATATCATCACGCACACACATCATTCATGCTGCTTCCGTATAAAAGAACGACTTTATTTATTTCAGCATCCTTTGTACTGAAAAGGCCAAACTGGGGGGCAGTATGAAATTATTGAAGTTCACAAATTATTTATTCTTACTGTTTAAAATCAGCTTTTGTTCTTTAAACGTGTGATTTTTTTTATAACTATTGCACATACCCATGCTGTATATACTGTCATAACCACCTACTTCATGTACTTAAAATAATCTGCTACATAAACCATAATTATTTTAGCATCCTTTGCCCCTTTGCTTCACATGGAGCTCCTTGTTTTTAACTGTATTTATTACGTGAAACAGGAGTCATCTGACTCTCTGACTTTAAAAATAAATGTGAAAACCTTCGTGAACTAAAACGGTTACTTCCCAATATAAATACATAAAGCTCTTCAACGCAATAACAGTCGTACAGATATTAATGCACGTCAAATGTTGTCTGAACATGATTTCGTGGATCGTGTGTTGATATTTCAGCACAAACACGTCCAAGATCTTTTCCCCACCAAGTGAGAATCTTTTCTTTCAACTACAGGAGCCACAAAGTACGAGCTTTAAAGGAGCCGTGAAGGCACCATTGCATTACTTGGTTATTTGGCTCGGTCGGTCACATTTCGAAGAAACTGTCAGCTTGAGAAGAAGAAACTGTTTGATGATGTGATTTGATTTTATCTTGTACATTCACACATTGGCACTAACCCGGCAGTAAACTGTAAGTAAACACAGCGCAGCTGTAACTCGTCTCCTGGCGCCACCCAGTGGGATAAAGGATGCATCACCATGGAGATCAGGGGTTCCTAAAGTGAGATTTACGAGCAATTTTTACTCCACAGAAGAAGTAAAAGTAGCAAAAAGACAGCATAAAATAACTGCATACAAATCTACATTCAAAGTTTTACCAAAGTATCAAATGTAAAGTACTTTAATATGCAGTAGTACTTTGATTGCTGATGTTTTGCAGTGTAAGCAGCACTTTAACGTTATAGTGAGTCATGGTGAAGTTAATTTACTTCATGTTGCAGTTTAATCTTTAACAAGGCCTCATATTTTATATGATGACCACACCTTTTGTACATAAAACACATATAAAAAGTACACTTCACGATTTTTCCTTGCAGAGAGGTGAGAAAAAAAATGAAAATATTCAATTACAATAACCACAAGTATGCACTTGTGGTTGCACTGTTAGTCAGCAGAGCAACATTATAAATCATTAACATGCTTCATTGCTGTTGATCTGTGATATAAACAAATAGTTTTATGTGGCTAAAAAAATCAGTTTCTGTATGAGCTCATGAGAGTGTTTAGGAGACGGATATCTTCACTCTTTTTCACTTTCACACCACGCTGGCCTGCTGTCACGTTACAGTCCAACAGAGGGCAAAGTGCAAAGCTGCACTGTGACAGTACACTTTATCATGCTCTCTCTCTCCCTCTCTCTGCTCTCTTTCTCTTCCTCCCTCCCACTGTCGAGTCTCCACCTTGTTCCAGTCACACACACACACAGACTTTCACTCATCAGCCTTCACATTGCTGTGATTTTCACTTCTTGTCTGTTGCAACTTCAGCGAAGGTAAGGCCTGTTCCTGTCGTCTAAAATGTTTAACATCTCTCCTCCTGCTTATGTAAAGTTTGAACTGCTGTGATCTACTCCCACGAGGCTTCTCACTTTCTCAGCATTGGCCACTTCACTTGCAGGACAAACTACTGGACATAATGTTTCTCTTTCCTTTGTGCATTATAACAACCTCTCATGCTGGTCCAAGATTTCATTGTGGACCACCGCTTTTCAGTAAACAAAGGAACATGTGATGGAGGGTAAATCTCAGGGGGGATTAATGGTGAAAAGTGTGGTGGTGGTGGGGGGAAGAGGGGGGAGATTAACCCACTGACACATTAAGACACTGAAGCCCAGGAGACCTGTTTTTACTGGGATTCAGTCCAGTTTAAGAGCTCATTTAATCTTGCAATCAAGAGTGAACAGTGGGGGTGTTATAATCACACTTCTAACCAATGCAAATAAGCTTCCTAGGGGGAAAAAATCAACTGACACGAGTTTGATGCTAATTAGATGGAGGACTAATTGCAACAAGACGAATAAAATGAAATTACCTCACCCTGCTGGAGGATTTAATTCAATATATTTATGCATTGTGTGACTCAATAAGGAGCCTCTGTGGGCATCGGGTTGACTTAAGGGAGATTAGTTTACTGCTCTAATAAAATAGCTTTCAAGGAAAGTTAAAGTGAAGAAGACAAGGCTGAAGGAGACCAGAGGATGATGAGCTAAAGTGGTCACAGTGAGGCGCTGCTGTCAATTTCACTTCTGGTGTTTTGCACAAACACTTTCAATTTCAAGGCATCTTGTCAGTTGAATTAGCAATCGAATGACCGACGGCTTTATTCCTGCTTCTTCTAAGACACAGGATGTTTTTCACTGCCAACATGTGCTGAAAGGAGAGAAAAGAAAGAAACAAAGATGGCTAATCCATTTCAGAGTGCCTTCCCTTAAAAAAGGGGGAAATACAGGACTATAATTAGATGTGGCTAGTTTAAGCTCAAGGACTTTTGCTAAAGAACTCTCCCTATAGCAACGTGTGTGTGTATGTATGTGTGGTTGAGTCACACACTTCCGTTTGTTTTGGTTCCTCAGGCGGAGCGCTGACAAATTTAGATCGCAGCAGTCTAAAAATGTTGAAAAAACACACCAGAAATACATAATTGGAGAGTAGTCACTCATTAAGATTGTTCGCCCAACCCTGTCAACTGTCTGAGCGAGGAAACATCAGGCACTCAGAAAACAACATTTCTCACATAAACAGGCCTCAGCTGTTCGAATGAACGTATCAATGGAAGTTACTCATAGTTCATGGCACAAATTTGTACTGATGCAGCCTCAGATGAAGGCTCTGTACAGTTGTTTGAGGCGCCTGGGTGGTACAGGGTAGATTCCCGGGTTTCAACCTTCAGCCCACAGCTCTGCTTCCCCATCGAGCTCGAGTGGGAAGCCAGTGAGGGATCAGGCATTTGATGCTGCACTGTTGGTCTATTTCACTTCTCCCAAAAACTGAAAGAAAAAATCAGTCTGAGCAATTTTAAAGGCATAAATTAGAGATGCAAAATAGTACAACTGCAATTAATAATTCTTTTTTTCATTATTGATTAATCTGGCTTTTTTTTGTGATCAATCGATTAGATATTTGGTCCAGAAAATGTCAGAATGTTAATAAGTGTTTCCCAAAGCCCAACACGACGTCCTCTAATATCTTGTTTTGTCCATAACACAATATAAATTCTGTTTACTGTCAGAGAGGATGAAAGAAACCAGAAAATATTCACATTTGAGGAGCTGAAAAGAGAACTTGGATATTTTTTTTATTAAAAACAGACTCAAGGAGCGTCCTGGTGGCTCAGCCGGTTGAGCACTCACGTCATTTACCAGAGTCCTTGCTGCAACGACCTGGGTTCAACCCCGGTTTGACCCCTGACCTTTGATCCCTTGTGGGTGTCGTCTTTATCTCTGTCTTTGACTGTCCTGACAAATAAAGATGTCCAAAATAACAACAACAATAATAAAAACAGACTGAAAATGATTCATCCATCCCCAAATAGTTAATAATTTAATGGTTGACAAATAATCAACTAATCATTGCAGATAAAAACTTTTAAGTCTCTTCTTTGGAATTGGAAATCAATAACTCGTCAGACCTCGACCATCCCTTTTATGATAAGAGCAAAGTGAAGTTTTGGACATTTGACCCACCTGACACCATTTATTATTCTGTACATAACACACACTGCACTGCAAACTAATCTAACTGAACCTATTTTAATCTATAGTATTTGATTCACTGTATACATTTGCAGCACAGTGTGTTCATTCATGCTGCACTGGTTTCCAGTAGGTTATTCTTACATGTTGCTCTGGTGAAAATGGTTTTATCACTGTTGACTCGGCTGTGGTCACACGGTCAGGGTGAAGGCGAGGTTAACCACAGCTCTTTGTGCACTACTGTCTGTTGACCTGGCTCCCACAGACATGCACTAACATGCATGTAACTGGTTCATATGCTGACATAGAGTCTAAATACCTCAGAATTATGCCTTCCATGGTTTACAGAAGAATGTGGAACATTCTTCGGGAAGTTATAAAGTCAAAATAACAGTCGTCTAAATGTGTAGATTCAAAATCAGGCAAACCCAACAACACGAGACATAACAGCCAGCAAATATTACTGACTAGTCCATCAGCAGTCAGCCCAGCTCGGCGTCTGTCTTTCAGCCTTTTATTATTAACCAAGCTTTCTCTAATGACTAAAAGTTAGTGTTAGTTAGTTAACTTCTGCTTGCTCACTCTCATTTTCTCTTCTTCCGGTCTTTTCACCTCTGTTATTATGTCCATAGAGACTGATGAGTTTGGTTTCATTGCCAGCTCCTGTTCTGGCATGACACTGGCTTCACTCCCCATCAGCAGAAACTCCCTTAAAACCTCCTCTTCTTCCCGGTGGTCTAAAACGCCTGTGGTACAAACACTAACTCTCTGAGGTTAACAAACTGAGCTAACAGCAGCTAACAGCAGCTAACAGTAGCTACAGTACGCACTCTTAAAATTTCCAAACAAGTACAATTTCACAATCTTTCCAGCTCCTTTCATCACAGTCTAATCATGAAGCAGGAAGGTAAAGATGGAAGATGTTAATGACTTTGGAGAAACAATCTTTCCTTTTTTTGAAATTATTGGACTGGATTATTGGGAAACTCAGTCAGTTAGAAACTTTTAATAATAAGGTCGTGATTCTCCCTCCTCCTGTGTTTTAGTGGGTTTGTGCTGATGAGTAACGAGGTTACGATCTGATGATCATTCTTCTCTGACTCATCATCACCTCTCCTCCAGTCACCAGCTCAATGAGGAATTCCAGTGACTCAGCTTTCCATTCAGCTCCTCATTTTTTTTTGGCCTTGACCCCACTTTGTTTTAGCATCACATCCTGTAAAAAGGATTTGGGGATTAAAAAGGCTGACCGGATTTGAACTCACATATCCGAGTGGGCCAAAAAAAGATTTGCCACACTTGGAGTTCCAGCTGATATGACACAAGCTCAGATAAACTCTGCAAACATCTGCTGACCTACAGAGAAAATTCTCACTTCCCTAAATTTTCCATGACTTTCATTCTCACACCCTGTAGGGTGCCCATGTGACAGAAACTAGTCATGGAAGAAGCACAGCGAATCGATCTGACCTACATCACTGAACGCATCATCACCATCCTCTGCCCGCCTGAGTGTCCGGACGAGAGCTACCTGCAAAACCTGCAGGAGATTATTGTCATGCTGCAGTCCAAGCACGGACACAACTACATGGTGAGAAGGAACAGACAGTGCCGGAAGAAGTGAAAGTAATATCAAGTACCAAGTGATATTATACAAAATCATTTCATAATGATGTTCTTAGATTATAATTATTGATGCATTAATTTATGTATCACTCCAATATTGTAGCTTTTAAAAGTGGACTAAATTTATGAGTTATGAAAGATTTAAAATAAATGAAGAGGAGTAAAAAGTGTTGTTATTATACTCTGTTGCTGTGAAGCCAAAAACAGTTCTTCAAATGTATAAAAATAGAAATCTTTCAGTTAAAACAGTAAAACAGGAAATGCTGAGATACACAAAAAATGATGTCCCCACGTTACCATGACGACGGCTGAATTACATCTGTTTTTATGTTCATCCTCAGCCTTTTCGTTTCTCAATTCCTCTGAAATCATATTGGCTTCCTCTCATTTCAAACATGTTTTTGGTTGCTTTCATGTGAAGTCAAGCTGAATTATACAAGCCCAAAATCACATATTTGTCTCGCTTTACAATTTGCTCAGCATACGGCACTCTATCATTAGACCCTTGATTCAGAGAGAGGGAGAAACTGCACAGAAGTCTGCTCTACAGGAGACATTTATTCTGAAAATCTACCCAAAATTTAAATGCTGGGGCCTTTAATTTAATTTTTAAAATAGTGGTTTTAGGTTTATTTATTTAGACGTGATGATGGTTTGGCAGAGTATTTCTCCACATCGCCATCCTTTCACGTGATGTTTTTAGTTGTAGAGAGACAATTTTTATGACCATCAAAGATACTTTACCGCTCTCCTCTCCTTCCTTCTTCCTTCATAAAAACAATTCTTCTTTCTTCAGCTTATCAACCTCTCGCAGAAGAATGACACTCTGACCCGAATGAAGCACAAGGTAAAGATAAGACTTCAAAGTACCAACCTAAGAGGTCAAATATTGCAGAGTGATACATGTTACAGTATGTGTGGTTTGTCTATCAGGTTTTGGACACAGGTTGGGTGAATCTTTTGGCTCCTAACCTGGATCAGATCCTCAGTGTTTGTGCAACGATGGAGAACTGGCTGCAAACACATCCGAAACATGTCCTGGTGTTACACTGCAGGGTAAAGTTCACACTGACGTCTTTAAATTAATCTATGTACTGCAGACACAGATATGTGTATTTGTCCTGAGCATGTGTTCGTCCCCCACAGGGAGAGAAAGGCCGGCTCGGGGTTCTGGTGGCTTCTTACATCCACTACAGCAACATAACAGCCAGGTAACACTGATGCCGCGTGACTTACTTTTGTAGGCAAATGTGTAAATAAACATCCTCCTGGTTCTCTCGACCCAGGGCTTTGGGAACTTTGGATTTCTCCTTACACTGACTATCCTGCACTAACATGCAGTGTAAATAAGTCAACAGCTATTGGCTGTATTGCAGTTAAATTAGATATTTATGATTTTGTGGACTGACCTTGTGCCAGCAGCAGCAGGCAAAACTTTCCACTTGTACACAGATAATATCAAAGTCTCGTGGGAAGACTGTCGTGACATCCACTGAAACATTTAGTCTGATTAATGTCATCAATTAATAACTCTCACGGGAGAGTTTTTCTTCTCATGTACACAAACTCATCAGTATTCCCAGTATTGACATTTACTGGACGTGTTTTCAGGTCAAAGAGCGCTGACAGAACAATAGACAGGCTGAACAGAGGCTGATCTACTGTACGTCTCCAGCAGCCAAAGGGCAGGACGGCTGATTGAAGAGACTTTGAACTAGACTAGTTGTTTGATTTCCGGGCAGAGATCCTGCTGCTGTTATTTTGCTCTTAATTAACCTGAATGCCAGAGTCTGGGCCGAGAAGACACGAAACATTATTGATTTCAAAGAAATGTTACAGTTTAAAGTTTATGTTGCTACATATCCTCTATTGCATGGTCTACATGTGAACCATAAAGCACATCCTCATTTACTTTAAGGTCAGTCTGAGGCGAATAACTGAATAACGTGAGTGTGTGCATGCTGCTCATGGCTGAGCAGCTGACTCACTGTTGGGAAATATCTGATTATGACCATTGTTACTGTGTGTCTGTGTGACTGAGAGCAGTTATGCAAAGGTCTGACATGACTGCTTTTCAGAGGGTCACTTCACCCGAATCACAAAATAAATCTACTGTATATTGGCTTACTTACCTCCAATCATGTTTTTGGGATTCTGTCTCTGAGATTTCTGCTGCCAAATTTAATACACTGCACTGAAAAATCACCCCACAGTGGTTTAGACTAATCAATGTGCTATGAGGAAACCCCTGCAGCCACAGTATGAGCTACAGGTGTGGTTAAACGTTACGTGAGTGTCAACACTGGTTGCTAAAGAGGTTTATCTTTTCCCAAACCTACTGTAACCAAGTATTTTAGTCGCCTGAACCTAATCAAGCAGTGTTATGCCTAAACCTTAGCAAGTAATTGTGTTGCCTGAACCTAACTGAGTAATTTAGTTACCTAAAGTACTATTTTAGTTGTCAACACCCCAGTCTACTGGGTGAAAGTCCCGTGTTTGACCCTTTAATCAACCACAACCTCCTCCCTACACGGACTTTGCAGCTCTTTATACTACATCACATGACTTCCTAAAGCCTTTCTGGCAGAACACCATGGAAAACTTCTTCCAACAGCTGGCAAGGAAGAAGAATGCTTGGCATAAAAAAGCCAATATCTCTGGTTCTGCTGCATCGGTGCTGATTGTCTATTGTGAGTCCAGTAATGTTACTGAAGTGCAGAGCTAAATATTCTAGAGCTTTTGGTCATATTACATGATCTTCATCAGTGACTGATGATGTTTAGTGGAAACAATGTCGTATTTACTTCCATAGTCCTGGTGTGGTGGCAGAAATCTCAGAGATGGCTTGACACTGCTCAGTGTTTCATGCATCACCACCTGAATATCTGCCTCTCTCTCAGTGCAGACCTTTCTCTCGACCACTTTGCCATGAGGAGGTTCTACAGCGACAAACTCTCCGCGCTGATGACCCCATCGCAAAAACGGTAAGAACGGGGTCAACCGATCAGGATCACTGCAGGTCAGAGGTCAACTCCGGTTCAGTTCTTAGCCTCTGATCTTCGATGTAGATCGAGAGATCTGCCGTCACTGTTGACCTCAGACTGCAAGGTCGCTAATCACCTGATTTATCCTCCAGCAACACAACGTTTGTGAAACAAAGACTTTCTGTGTCCTCCAGGTATGTGTGGATGCTGGGCAGCATGTTAAAGGGGGGACTGATGATGTCTCCCTCACCGTCTTTCCTCCTCTGTGTTGTCCTTCATGGTCTGCCCAAAATAAGACCAGATGGAGGTAAGGAGCAGACACATTGCATTAAAGTTTACACCATAAAGATGAACGTATTTTTACAAGCAGTTTAAAAAACACACAACCATTTATTTCATACTGCTGTTAGAAAGTGGATACGATTACCGAATACGTAAGGCAACCGTTAATCAAACCGATAACTAACAGCAGTCAACGCCAGACAACCGTATCATACGTAACAGTTACCTGATGTTTCTGTAGCAACAAAATAAACATATGAACAGTTTGATGAAGTATTTTTTCTACATTTGTCTGAACTTTAGTTACTTTGCAGATTCAGGGTAAAAAAACAAAGATAAAACTGAAAAGTCTGACTGAAATCTACACCTCTCTTTTGAAACATCTCTTGTAAACTCTGAATTGATTTCTTCATCAAACTTCCTCTTCCTAGGCTGTTGTCTCTTCCTGAGAGTCTACCAGAGCCTACAAGCTGTTTGCACATCAGCAGTCCAGTAAGAAATCAAATCACGCAATAACCTCTGAACGTGGCGAGATATTTCAAAATAAAATACAGACTGGAACGTGTGTTTATTTCCACCTCAGCCATGTTAATGCCGCGCAGACAGACCAGCTCTACATCGTGCTCCAGCCAGCTCAGCTGCTCAAGGGAGACATCATGGTGAGTTTTTAGGTTTATGAACAAATGTGATGAAACTTCTGCAGGTTATTTAACAAAATGTAAATTATTTGGGACTCCTTAATAGTTAACCTTGCAACAACCCTATTTGTGTAACATTCAGAGGGCTCTATTTACAGACTATGGCAGAAATGTAACATAATCATGTTCATCCATCCATGAACTAATGACAATAACAGCTTCAACAATCATAAACCAAACGAACAGGGACTGTTTATTTTAATCTGGTTTCATATTCCGACAGACAGTTATAAATCTCAGTGAGTCAGATTAACCTTCATGGATCATACGTACATAATATTTCTCATTTCAGGTGGTTTGCTATGATAAGAACAGCGTCTCGTCCAGCCGTCAGGTCGTCTTCCGACTCCAGTTTCATACGGGCCTTGTGCATGGACACACCCTCACTTTCTTCAAGGCGGACCTCGACTGTGCCAACGAAGGTATTTATAACCTGAAGTCACAGCCAATTGTTATTTCAGACACTATCACTCTCCACACTCTATCAATTTTAATCTGTAACTGATAAATCTTTCAGTCTCTTTGCCGCCATCCCCCCACCCTTTTCCAAAGTAAACACCACCTACCTGAACTAACCTTGGACCCCCTTATCTGTTGAGCAGGTGTGAAGTGCGTATGGAAACATGGCCAGTGTTCCCAGTTAACTGTCTGACTGTGTTTGTTAATATTCCAGATCCTCGGTTCCCAGAAGATGGAAAAGTGGAGCTGCTGCTTTCTGACAGCCCTGAAAAGATCAGAGGTACTCGCTCTCACAAAAGAAATGAATCTTATGGTTAGATAACAGACTCAGGGCACCGGCAAACATTACGACAGTGAACTAGATCAGAGAAGAGAGAATAAATATTCAGGTGGAAACGTGTTTCAGATGGTTTTTTAGAGGTTTTGATCAAACTTTGATCGAAGATCAACAAGTTTTCATGCTAAACCAACATTAATGTGTCTTACGAAGGTGTCGGACCACCATGACAAACCACCTGCACCACCGATCCTACAAGTCTTTGTCTTTACAAGTCCCGCTGCTCTTTTAAGACACATTTCCTCATTTGGTGTTTTGATGTTGGCTCTGTCTGACATGTTAGTCCACAGCATAAAGAGCAAAAAGAATATGTCTTTTTGTAACTGAAGTGAATCTTTAAAACTTACCCTGAAAAAATGAAGTGAAAACTCTGATTACCAGAATATACACTGACCCTAAACAAACCCTTGTTTGTTTCGTGTTTTCAGTTCAGTTTTTACTTTAATTTTCTTATGTTGGTTCACACAGAGTCAAGAATACAATGAAATGTGTCAGATGGGAACAAATAAAATAAAGGTAGTTGGTAGCTTGCCTGTTAGAGTGCCCCGTGTACAAAGGATCCGGCTTTGCCCCAGTTCGATTCTGACCTGCGGCCCTTTGATGCATTTTATCCCCCCTCTGTCTTCCTACATCGTCTCACTCAAGTATCACTATAACGCATATTATATATACAAATATATAACTATACACTGTTTCATATGAGAATATACTGAAGGATGTATCAGTATGAATAAATATAAACATGCTGTATAAATATACTACACAATATGAATCTAAAAGTGTAGATAGAAGTACTGCTAGCAGCAGTCATGGTTGATGTCATGTCATGTTTGAAGCCCCTTAAAACAAACAACTGTGTACGTGTGGCCCCAAATCAACAGCTAAACAGAAGAATTAAATTTTTTTTAGAGCCCAGAAGAAGTAAAATGATCAGATTTATGAGAGAAAAGGTCAAGATGAGAAGAAATCTGAGAAAAACAAGGCGTTTCTGCTTCCCTCCTTCTTCTTATCTCGTGATTTATCCTGCAACCACTCCTCTAACTGATGCAAACACCTGGAATCCACACACACACACACACACACATGTTTAGGCTATAGTTGCTGCTGATGCATCAAACCTCAGGGTGTCTCATAATTCAAGCAGAAGGGACAGAAATGACTCAGTTTATTACATTATAACTACACACACACCACACACACTCACACACACACTACGTGAATGAAAGTTCATCAAACTGTCAAACAGGTGGGGGCAGTGTTGGACACCAGGGCGAGGGCGTAGCAGCTAAACTGGCCCTCAGCGTCTACAATCACACTCCTCGCCTCTCAACAGGAAGTAATATGAAGGGTTATCACACGCACACATCTGACAGGAATTCAGATTGTAGATACTGTACACAGGGGAAAACACACACACAGGCGGGGAAAACCAGGTCCACAAAACACACACACACATTCAGACACACACAGACACACAAAATGAGCCAAATTAAAGTAATATTTGATTATTTTAAATTAAATTTGAGCAGATCTGGAGTTTGTTGTTGGTGTGTGTGTGTGTGTGTGTGAGTGAGTGTGCGTCTTGTTGTTGGTTAACTGACTCCTGATCAGCGCTGCCTCTTTGTCTGCTGCTCTGTTTGTCACTTCCATGTGCAGGCAGAGAGCTGTGGCACAACGGCCGCTGTGTGACGGTGGACTATGACACCTTGGACCCTTTGGTGAGACGGGATTCGTACCAGCGCACGTCTTCTGTTGAATCAGGTGAGATGGACCTGTGTCGGGAATTCTTCTTTTATTTTTTACTGTTTCTTTCACTTTCTTTTCCTGTTGTTTGGAATTCCTGCGGCGTCTCCGTCTTTATTAGACAGGATTGAACAGGAAAACAAAGTATTTGAAGACGCAGCACTTCACAGGAGATAAATAAACTTGTCTGCTCAGCTCTGACGGTGACCTTTAGTCGTCTGTGTCCATGACATTCTGGAGCTGCTTAGCTCTGACTTTTAAAGGACCAAAACAAACTTTTGTTTTGCTTCATTGATAAAAAAAAAATCATGTGTATTTTACTGCTGACTATTTTTCATTTTTCTATTTTCTATTTTATTTTTCAGACATCTGCTGTATAGTTTTAGTTGTAATTTTCCTGCAGGCAGCTGGTTGTAACATCAGTTCGAATCTGTTCAGAAAAACCACAGAAACGTTCTCATAACTTCATTTGATGGACCAGAGGAGGAGCTGACTTTATTCTCAAAGTTTTGTCTTACAAATTACAAAAAATAATGTAGCTGAAAGCTCTGGAAAATTTTCAGCAAGTTTTGATGGCTGCATGTGATGTAACAGATCACAGAGAAGTCTCAACCACTCTGCGGCTCTCCTGAGCTTTTTTAGCGTCTTTTAGCTGTCGAACATCTATCTCCTGAAGAGACAGATATTCCTCTCAGGAGCTGGTAGAGACCAAAAACAGAGCTAAAAGGAAAACAAATACCAAGCTTTAATTCATCAGGTGACACAAACTTAACTCCACCGGCCAAAAAAACCAATAAAATCAGTAATTGTATCTCTAGCTTCCCCTCAGAAGTTAAATCCCTCTGTGGGTGCAGATTTAGTCTCGGAGAAGTCCTGTTTGGACTCTGGCCTTCGCCGTGGTCAGTGCTGTGGGTAATTGTCTGGTCACCAGTGTGACAGCTTACAACTGTTGTGGTCACAAAGGCCTCTTTCACGTTCCTGGGAATGGGCGTGTAACGACAATCAGACCCGTGTATTTGGAGCCGGTTGTTTTTTCAAAAAGTTTCCATTTAGTTAGAATAACCGTTCACACACAGACGAAAAAAACACACACCCAGACAGCTGAAACAATCACTTAAAACCCGACGGCTGAGGTTGCAGCTCCAGCTGTTTTATGCCATTGCTAAATCTGCCTGTTCCAGCCATGTAATTTAGATAAACCAATCAGCGGGGGCAGAAACGCAGAGAAGTGGCACACATGTACACAGGCGCTCAACATGAATGCAATCACACATGGCCATTACGCTTAACCACCGGCACACACGCATGCACATGAGCATAATGAGGGTGGCAGCCAGTTAGCAACGAGCCAGTCACAAGAATGTTGTTTTCAACCACAGGTGGTTCTACTTTACCCTCTCAGCCCACTCACGGCCCTCCCCTCCCCTCTCTCTGCTACTTGTATCACTCCATCTCCCCATCTTCTTTTCTTCTCCTGCCCTTTATCTGGTCTCCTTTTTTTCTTTCTTTCTTTCTAGCTGTGCGTGTTGCTTTCAGGTTCAAGTTGCAGGTTGCAGTTTATAAGTTTCCCCCCATCCCCCTTTTTTCTGCTGCACACCAACTCTCCCGAGAGCCCGCCCCCATGTTTACATTCCCCTCTCCATATTTGGCCGGCTCAAGGTCCCTTTTTCTTTTCTTGAAAATGCATTATGGGTGCTGCACAAACTCTTCCACCTGTGTGTGTGTGTGTGTGCCTGCATGCCTAGTGAATGATCCACCTTTCAGTTTTCCGTCCTCTGCACATAAAAATGCATGAGCGCACGCTCCCTTGCCTACCTGTGTCAGCCGGGACAGGATGCAGGGGGAGGATGAGGGTGGTGGGTGGGAGGGAGGGATGAGGCAAAGCAAAGCAGTGACGGTGAAGGCGGGGATTCGTAGTGCAGGGGACGGAGCAGGCAGGCGAGGAAGGAGTGACATGAGAGAGTAGGAGGGTGGGGGGGTAACACAGAGGGGGGCTGTTAGCACCTTAAGAGAAAGAATGTTCTTTGCTTGTCTTCCTGTGGCAGCCTGAGAGGGAGAGAGGACGACAGCAAGAGGGGCTTCAAACCAAAGCTGGTGTGGATCTTTTTTTTTCTTACTTTCTATCTGTCCTCCTCATCCTTTTCATTCTGTCCCCGTCCTCTGCCCCTCTTTCCTTTCAGCTTCTCATCTGGTTCCCTTTTCCTCTTTCTCTGCCTCTGAAGGGAGGCTTCAACAAGCATTTCCATCCTGTTTCTAGTCCTGCAGTGGGAGCAGTGAAAGTTTACCCCTGAGTGCCGCTGAAGTAAGCTGCCTTTTCATACTGCGTTTTTGCTTCATTTATTTATTGCTGTGAAAGTTATATTGTGTGTTTATCAGTGTGTGAACGTGCAGCTCCTCTGTGCATCTGTTTGTGAGAAACCTTATAGACCAGCTGTGAGGCTTTACCATGCATGTCTGGTATTTGAGTTTTTATTGCCTCTCTGGACTTAAGAGAGGCTGCGCTCATACAGCTCTGGTATGCACTGTATGTATTGTTGCAGTCACTGTACGAGGCAATCTTATCTCATCTGTGTGTAACGACCTTTATCAGAAAAGAACTTGCTCTTTTTAGTTTGAGCTCGTTAGCTGTGTGCAACTAACTGATTACCGACTCATTGTTTGATCCACAAAGGTCTGAAAATATAAAAAGTTTAATTAAATATTCAGTTTTATGACATTTAATGAAATTATGAAGCTCAAACAAGAGAAGTTTTGATATTTTTGCTTGAAAAAATGAACTAAATGATAAAACTGATCAAAAAAGATTTATTTTCTATCAATCAAACTAATCGATTAATTGTTTCAGCTCTGGTTGTGTTTCCAGCTTGCTGCAAGACAAATCAGCTCCCCTGTTACTGTAGACAGTTAAAGCATAACAAGATGTGTGTGTGTGTGTGTGTGTGTGTGTGTGTGTGTGTGTGTGTGTGTGTGTGTGTGTGTGTGTGTGTAATCAGCTAATCTGACCTCAGGTAGACGTCTGTGACAGACGTCCTTTGCGTGACACGTATGCATCCGCCAACCCACACAAAGAGGCTCTATGTTATCTACATGGAGTGTGTCTGGAGTGATGGCTGTGCTCCAAAACAGGTGGCGTGTACGAGTGTGTGTGTGTGAGTGTGTCATAGTGAATCATATACAGTAGTGGTGCAGGTATGGAGTCATATAGAACAACAACATCTTCGGTACAACGCTGTAATTTCTGCTTTTGGTTCAGATTTTACAGCTTCGATCTTTCTAAACGTCTTAGTGCAGGTGTCATAGTCAGTTAACCCGTTAACGTCCACGGTGGGATTTCATCATCTCCTTTACAGCACTTTAAGTACTTGCTGACCTCAGCACAGATCCACTTACAAAGGATGTTTGTCCTTGTTCACACACGGCTTTCCAGGAAAAAAAAACTTTAGAGCAGTAAGTTAAGATATTGAAATCTTCAACTGTTTCATATAAACATATTCTGGACTGTTATAAATATAGATTCAACAAGAAAAATGACCTCTGTCACTTTTCCTGGTCCACTATTGACATTGTGCAAACCTAAGTGAGGAACACTTTGTGTCTAGAGACAGAAAAGACTCTCAAAACCTTTCTGTCAAATCAAAAAAGTGCAAAACTTTGTCTACAAATTCAGGCATGCTAAATATGTGAAATCAAACATTCTTATG
This sequence comes from Nibea coibor, assembly GCA_023373845.1. Lineage (NCBI taxonomy): Eukaryota > Metazoa > Chordata > Actinopteri > Sciaenidae > Nibea > Nibea coibor. Next base: position 24,540,283 of record CM041718.1, on the reverse strand, counting down.
TTGTCATGTGTAGCCACACGTGTCTCAAACATAAAAAACATGCTGAATGTTTTAAATCATTGAGTGTTAACGTGCTGCTCTACATCACCTTCAAGTGTCACCATGAGGTCACAGCAGTAAGAGTGATTTGCTGCCCTGCGATTTGCCTTTGAGGCTGCACACAACTGGAGCTGCTGCACACCTTTTGGGGGAAATTAATTTATATTTTCGCTGAAATGAAAATAAATTTTGATAATGAATCAGTCAGAATCGGTTGATGAATATTTCGCCCCCCTTATTTCTAACCTCGAGCCTTCACCCTTCATTTCACTCTTGGGTCAACAGATCAGCCGTGCACTGACCGTGGTGGTTTTGTCTTCACAGCTCCACCTCACATCTTCGACCCTGGAAATGGCAGCTTGTGTGGCGGAGTGAGGAAGAAGAGTAATGAGGAAGGACTCCTGTTCTCCCTGACGACCAACAGCCCCAGCTGCAGCGACCGAGCTCCCTCTGCCAGCAGTGATTCAGGCCTGTCTGTTGCTTCACAGGGGCGGACCGGAGCAGGGCAGAAGACAGGGCTTCCACGGGATAAGAGTACCCTGACGGGGAGGCTGGTCTCTGCGGTGGACTTTGAGATTGCTCAGCCTCTTCTGGAGGTCATGACTGAACTTGCAGCCTGTGGAGGGGAGGGGGAGATGGCTGGAGACGAGTCTGGATTGGGACTTACTATCAATGGAGAGGCTTCGTCCAGCGAGAGGGAAACTGATATTCTAGATGATGAGGATGAAGTCGATGGCGAAGCAGCTTCTGCTTTAGACATGCCGAGCTCGAGCTCGATGTGCTCCCTGTCCTCTGACAACCTGCCCGAAACTCAAAGCGAGTACTCCACACACTCCTGGGTCCAGCAGCAGCAGATAGGCAAGGTCGTAACTGACACCTACCCTGAAGTCGACAGGGTGAACCGGGTGAGAAAAGAGAGGCCGCCACCTCTGGTTGTTCCTGACACACCAACTCGAGGAGTCAGCAGCAGGGAAGCGGTGCAGAGAGGACTGGTGGACGAGGACAAAGACGTTACACACAACACGCAGTCTGTCAATAATACACACACGTCTGGCCAAGATGAGGATTTGGCGTCGTTAAACACGGACATTGACGAGTCCATAGAGCAGCTGAACCAGCTGATTTTGGATTTGGACCCCACCTTTGTTCCTGTTCCTACCCGATGTGCCCCTCTGTCCCGCTCTGCCTCCCTCCACACCAACGGCCTCAGCCACAAGGGAAACACAAATCAGTCAGGTAAGAGCAAACCAAAGAAATAAAAAACATAAGTTTCACAAAGTCTAACACCCAAAATAAGTTGGCCAGCTACAGCTTCAAAACTGGATGGATTACTGTGAGAGTTTGCAGAGACATTTCATCGATTCAGACATGATCCAGTTTTTTTTGTTTATGACCCGACATCTACAAAACAAACATCATTCCCATCAGCCTCAGTCGTTCTTTGTGGTGAACATGTGCTAAACCTCAGAACATTGAAATATCCATGTTGTTTTGATGCATTTTGAATTAGAAAAGTTTAATTTAATGCTCATTGAGGTGAGGTGAATTTTGATGATGTTTAAGTGCCTAATATTACAAACCATCTGCATTGCCGGTCTAAAAATGGATAAACTGACCCTCGACTGTGGTTAATTATAACAGGGCACTGTACATTTACACAACTCTACTTGTACGGAGACACAAAACAGTCCACTGTGAAATGAACTAAAGAAAATACGTGTATGTGCCAGCAAGCTGGAGAGCAGATGAAGCTTGTCGGCTGGACTTGTTATATTGTAGATCTGAGCTCGGCCTGCACACACAGAGAAGCATTTATAACTCAGACTGAAGGAACGAAGCGCTGCCCGATTGTGGAAATCTCCACCTGCGAGAGAGGAATACATCTGTGTTTGTTACAGGAGGTGTGTTTGTTTGTGTGCATGGTGTTTGCTGAAAGGGTGGAAGCATTCGGTTAAACAGGTAGTGGATATTTTCTGCAGCGTAAGCGGTAAAAATCAGGACACAATGACGTGTTTGCCCTCCGATCTGTCTTAGTCTGAGTGGAAATATACAGACCTGGAGGAGAAGCTCACTCTAACCTCTCACACCACAGTGAAACTCAGGATGAAGTCATCTCGTCAAAACATAATCCGCAGACATAATTACACAACCTGCAGTTTTATGCACCTGAACGGGATTAAATGAGTTACTTCTTGTCACGGATGTGCAACGCTGTTAAAGGGGGATGTTAGTAATGAGCTTTCTCATCAGCCCATAACAGGAAAGAGCTCAAACACTGTAAAAAAATATGAGAAACTCATGGAAAATAACTCAAAACTTTTACAGTAGATTTCCATTTTTTAATAAAGTTTACCAAACAATGTAAAATTACGGACATTACCTGTAAATTACATACAATAACACATCAGATTATAAAGAGCAAGAAGTTTTAAAAGTTAAAAAGGGGCCCAGGTGCCACAATTCTCCCCCAAAAACTTTGTGCAAACCAAATGTCCCGTGTCTGATGAAGCTATGTGAGAAAAAGCCACCAGTCAGTGCTGGAAAACAAATCCATTTTATGTTTATATCCAGATATGTGCAGCCAAGATAAAATGTGTTTCTAATGGTGCGCTGTCAAACATCTTCTCCATCATCAGTTTGATAGTTCAGGACTTTGACTTCCTGGCCTGGCTATCATTCAGACGTGCACGCCATCGCCTGCCTGTCGCTGTCACACCACATCAATCTAAAACAATTCCTGCTGCTCCAGCAGTTCTAACACAATGAAGTTTAACAGACGGGTGGACGATCTTCAAAGTGATGCAGACCCACTGATCTGAAATCACGATGAAGAGATAGCTTCACTGATGTGGAAGTTCGGCTATGATAAAAGATGTAACATCTTTTAACATCAGGTATGATGCAGGCAGAGACTTCAGTGTTCATGAGTGAGTTCTTCACTCTTTCTTCAATGTTGAAAATGTTGATCCTCTTTCTCTGTCAGTGATTTTAATGAATGACTCTGCTGGTGGCTTGTTTCAGTGTCAGCTGGTCACATTTTGTGGTTCTTATCTCCGTTTTCTGCAACCAGTTCACTTGAAATTGGGAAATACTTGGTGTTGTGGCATTTTACCACTTTTCACAGTCTGTGAAATCATTGGCAGTAAATAGATTGGCATCATGGACACAAACCTGTTTTTGTTTTGAAAGCTTTCTTGTATTTTTAGTCTTGTTGTCAACCTTCGTAAAGTTTAGGACTTCAGTTTGATTTTGGACATCAAGACTTTGTCTCACATCCAAAAACTTGAACCTGAACATGTCACACGTTTTCCTGACCCAGGCGTGTCAGCGTTACCCCTTCTTCACTGTTTCTTCTCACCCCGTCAGCACACATGACAGATTTATTTCCTCTTCATATCCACCGGGACAGCCAGGAGGAGGAGAAGCACATTTCTGCTGAGACCTCCATCCCTGATTCATGTTCTGTTTGACGACTGTGGGTCATAGGTGTACGAGTGATGTCATCACCTCGCTGCCTCTTTGCCGTACCCAGCAGCTGTTCCATCAAAGCTGAACCTCGCAGCGGCCCCCGCGGTTCATATGGGAGCTCCCGACGGAACGGCCACGACAGCTCCTGAATCATGTCAGTCAGGGTCTCTGCGGTGGTTATCGCTGACCCGCAGCCATGTGCCACACGGGGTTGCGGTTACTGCTGACATTTAACCTCTGACCTTGTGTTTTCGTACAACTCAGGTCAATGAGAGGTCTTGTGGTTCTTCTTCTGATTGAGGAATTTGAACGCAGGAAATGGAGCATGCGTGTGTTGATGTGTAGGTCAGTGAGTTTGTCGGGGGGGGGCTGATACTACCCGAGGGCATATTTGAAGCCGTAACGCACTAATATTTCACCGCTCAGTTATTGTGGCAGTGCGTGTGTGTTTGTAACGTGTGTTTTCCGAGGCGATATTTTGAGGCAGGAATTTGTAAGCGATCAGGAATGCTTTTGAAGTCTGACACAACACTTTGCTCTCCACTGTGTTTGCATCATGCCCTCCTTCTTTCTCTCATAATCTCAGAGTTGGAGCCTTCAAAAGAGAATAGCCCCCTCACAAATACAGTGAGTATCAAGTGATACTCAACACTGTACAGAAGAAAAAGAAGAGCCCCCTCAGCAGACCCTCTGCTGTGGCAGAGTAACTGGATTAGTTTCAGTTGGACTGGCTCGGCCTTTCATGTGCTTTTGAGATGATGGATGCTCACAGTGAAAGCTGAGCTCACAGTGTTCCACGTTGCTGTTTATAGTCGATATGCACAGTTGAGTGTGGTCCCGTGTCGGGTGAATCTCGATCATGACGCACATGCCAGACATCAGTTTCTGTGTTATGGTGCAGATTCGGTGCCTGCATGGTCTTCAAAGATAAGAGCAGCAAAATATCTCACGTCTGTTTGTTCTGATTACATCACCTATAGCGAGTCGACAACAACAACAGCAGACATAACAGCCAGCTAATATTACTGAGTAGTCCAACAGCAGTCAGCCTTTCAGCCTTTTATTTCACTCTCTTACTCTCTCATTTTCTCTTCTTAGCCGCCTCCATCAACGTTCTCCTTGGTCTTTTCTCCTCTGTCATTATGTCCATAGAAGCTGCTGAGCCTGGTTACACTGTCTGCTTTCCCATCTCCGGTTCTGGCATGACACTGACTCCACTTCATGTCCGGGGCTCTTCCCGGCGGTCCAAATGACTGTGGTACAAACACTAACATTCCCCCGGTACTCTGAGCTCACAGTCCGGGCGAGCCTGGCTAGCAAAGTGAGCTAACATTAGCTAACAGCAGCTACAGCTTACTTCACCGTCCATCAGGAAACTCTTGTCACTACTGCAACAAATTTGAATCATTATCAGCAGCTGACTGCAATGACAGCAGACCAAAAGGATTACTTTTACTTACTGATGTGTGTTATACTTGGCTGCAATAACAGACTACAACAGGGCCAGTGTGTGTGACGAGTGTGCAGAGGAGGCCGTTTGACCGGAGACAGAAGACGGTGGTGTGTTTTTGAACGGGGGCGTTCATAACAAATCACAGAAGGATAAGTTGTGTCGAGCCGATGATCTCGCATCTGAACAGAATGGCTGATTGTTCCAACAGATGTTTTTTCCACCATGATGTTCCACCATCTGGACACCGTGAAGTCTTGCTTAGTCACACAGTCTCAGCCCTGATGATAGGAGCGACACACCGCTGATGAACGCGCTGATAGATGCTTTTGTCTGAGATAAACGCACAAAACATGGAGCGCTGTCATCGCCTCTTATTGCCAAGTCGGCATCTGGTCATAACAAAGCAGCTCCATGCTGTGGCGTTTTACAGGAATAGACACAACTTTATGTGAGATTTGATTTCACAGATGAACTCATGGCTGATTGTTTGAATCTATTTCAGATCATGATCTGTCTGTCTGTCTGTCTCTCCTCCTATGCACTCTCATCCCTCTCCTTGTCTCTCTGCACCTGATCAGGTTGGAAGAAGCAGAAGCAGTTCACTGATGTGGTGGACTACGTCGGTTATCATAGTCCGGGATGGAAAGGGGGTAGCGCTCAGAGCTTCAGTCTCCCCTTCTCACCATCACAGGTAAACACACGTCACCTGACAGCAGGTTTGACTGCAGTGACTTCAACTTCAACTACATACGTCTTTCTTTTATAATATGTGACAGAAATCTAAAAGAAGTTGCCCTTAGTGACGAACCCAAAGAGTATTATGACCTGAATCTGCAGCTCTCTGCAGATTTGTGCAGTTTCAGCTCATTGTTTAGTCGTCTGGCCGCAACTTTACTGCTTTGGTTTGGCACAGTGACTGAGTAGCTGGTGAACATAGCGGAGTGTTTAGCAGAGACAGAAATTTCCCCCAAGAGGTGATAGAGACAAAAAACAGAGTGACTACTGGACTTAAAATCATCAGGTGACACAAGCATGACTCCAAATGAGCTATAATTTTGTTCCAAAACTGCTGAATGTGTAAAAAAGGAAGCATTTGATGATAAGTTCATTATATCAAACTGAACTGTTGGAATTTGAAATCCAGAATGTGATTGCAACCTATGTTGAATTAAAAGAAGAAATTAAAAAAAGAAATGTTCAAACTGACAGAGCAGTTTATAATATTGTCGAATAGTTCTCTGTATAGAAATCTCTGTATGTAAGGGGAAAGCTGAATGTCTGTGACCTTCGACCCCTCAGGCAGCGCTGCATTAGAAGCAGGCTTCATTGTATAAAGGATATTACTACCTGGGCTCAGGAACACTTCAGAAAACTGTTGTCAGTAAACACAGTTTGACTCTGCCGTGCAGAGAGAAAGACAGAAACACTATCGACCTTTCTGGACCTGAGCTCGTCTGAGATGGACTAACAGATTTCAGCGTTTCAGATTGTGTTTTGAAATCATGCACATCGTGTGCTACATGCTGCATTTACATTTTTACAAAGCTTTTTTAGAATCAGGACTGTCAACAGTCCTGATCAGATTTCACCACGTTATTGTGACACTCCCAAAACTTTCAGATAAACTGAATTACATGAAAGAAAAAGATAACAGAGTTATCACTTTAAACTCTCTGCAGAGATTATTATGTAACTCTGTATCTGTCTGTCTGTCTGCATGTCTGTCTGTCTGTCTCTTGTCTCTCTTTTTTTTAAAGACTTGAGGTTTCTGCTCTTGCACTCGTTCTTATGGCTGGGTGGCATGAATGCCCCGACTGTTTACACCAAAACACAGGCTGTAGCCACACACAGATCACAAGACTGATGTCTGCTGGTGTGTGTGTGTGTGTGTGTGTGTGTGGGCTTGTTACCCCATAAGACTTGTTAAGAAATGTTATTGACTTCTTACATTGTCTTGTTTTTCTTTAAAGCATGGGCATCTCCACACATCCAACAGCGTGGACTATCGGGGACATACAGACAGCTCCAGCATCGTCCCTCCCACTCCGGCCTTCCCAGTGTCTCCTCCAACTCCCTATGGTAAGAGATAAAGTCAAAACTGGCACTCCTGGATGAGTCTCCATGTTGGAATCTTATCAGCGTCTGATTTCTGTTTCCAGTGAAACATTTCTCAGAGCTTTCCCAGCTCCGGCCTGGTGGACAGTGGGATCAACACAGCTGGACACAAGGTACGCTTTCCCAAGAGTGTGTGCGATCATATACGTGTGTGTGTGTGAACTCAAACACTCCTGATTGCCGCCGGACAGGGTTGAGGAGCCGGCAGGAATGTCCTCCTGGCATAATATAACAAAAACACACACACACATACACACACCTGGCGTGCACTCTGTTGCTATTGGCTGATGTGGGCATGGCTCTGTTTTCGGTAAGTCGCGTCTGGTTGGAAGCAGACAGACGGCGTGTTTCTGGACTTTTTGTGTGTGTCATTTTTTTAGGGTTGAGGTAAAGAGCCGTCGCAGGGAGTTGATAAAATGGATCGGGATATCCTCTGAGGCCTCAGCTGATACTGGCCTGTCCGCTAATAATAGTTGACGGTAACAGAGGAAGAGACCACTGCTGGCAGGATGTCCACTCACGTCCTGTTCTGGGAGGGGACGGGAGGAGAGGGGAGGGTCTTTTGTTGGTGGGACATCCTGCCTGAGGAGATATGAACCGCACAGCTGCAGAAGGAATTCACTGTAGTGTCAAAAAACACAAGTGTCTTTCAGTGGCCGCGTATCATATCTGATCTTAGTGTCCGTCGTGTTCCTGTCGTGTAGTTACAAAGCATTCTGGCTTTTCCGGTGAGAAAACGCAGATAATGATGTGAGCATGTGACTATTTACTGAGAAATACTCTCAAACTGAAACTCACAATCACCTCCTGCAGGCTTGAATGCTGAAATATAATATGTCAATGAGGCCACTGCTTGGCTACTCATAGATATTCAGTGGAGGCAGTGAGCGATGAGAGGACAGAAAACGTTGTCCTCTGCAGAGATTTAGCTGATTGTTGGTCGACTAGATATCACACAATGTGCTATTCTGTATCACACACGCAAATGTGCAGGCGTCTGCAGCGTAATTCAAATGCAGCCAAGAGCGACTGACGTAGACCAGAAGGCAACAACAATGACTGATTGTGTGAGCAACAAGGAAATGCTTAAAACTACCTGCTGTGTGTTTGTTGTGCGAATCATGACCGACCAGAGTTTGTCTACCCACACGATTGATTGGCATTGATTGACAATGATCTATGAGCTTTCCTGACACTTAACAAAGTCTTCTAGCAGCCTGGATTCATTGATCATCTTTGCATCGTGTAGGTTCTGACTCGTAGGCATTGCAAATGGTCACACTACTGCAAATGCTGAATGACAAATAGCATAAAGAGCTGTGGTTAATTTAACATTACTTTGGCTTGTAGAAGGGCAACTTCCAGCCAATACTTAAAACTAATAAATGCAAACAAGAAAACCAGACTGGGATAATATTCAATCGTGACAGACGTTGCAATTTAATTGAATTTGTTGCATATACAGATGTATTGCCACTGACTGTGCTGAGTCTATACCTCCACTGCAAATAGAGCAAGTCCTTCTTCTTCTACTGAAAATAAGTGGACAACATTGCGATCTTCTTTTTATTGTTAACAAAGCCGGAGTAGTATTTATGATGGCCTTTGGCTCTGTACTGCAGACACATCAGTTTTTACCTTTAAAGGGCACGTCTGACTGTTTATTGTAAACGTGTTTGTCGGAGCAGAGCGGCGGCAGGATGGAGACGGAGCTGATGAAAGGGTTAAAAAACACCTGATTCTCTCTCTCTCTCTGCTGGATGGACAGAAGGATTAACAAAGGACACAGAATATCTGCAGCTCACTCCCTTTTTGGGGGGTTAGACGCAAGTTTCCTGTTTCCCACGTTAAAGGCAGACGATAGTCTGGGAAACAGTTTGCCACGTCGAGACAGACCAGTAAGATTTAAATGATTTTTGTATTTAATGTTTGAAGTCATTACAGTAATCACTATTTGACCCGGGGCTACTGTGATTACTGTGGGCAGCAGCAGCAGCAGCAGACAGCTCCAAAACAACAGCAGTGCACTCAGTCAGCCATGTGAACTCGCGTTATCGCCAGGATAATCGCTCTCTGGGATGCTGGTGTGTTGCGTGTGCTGGTAAAAGTCATGGAGTCATTTAAGTTTGATTAAAACTGGGTTACATTTTACTGAAAGGTGAAATATATTTAGATTACAAGGCCTGTTTATTGAGTTCAAAAGTACACGATGAAAAATACAGCTTTAACAGACCGGCTGGACATCCTGGAAAACAACAATGTGACTGATCAGTGAAGTGCTGCTCGAGTTATCCGTCTCCATCCTGCCATTTCTCCTCATCAAGCATGATCCAACCACCAAACCCTCACGTTACATTAACTTTAGTTTGGAGTCATAATGCGTGCACTCGCTCTTTTAGCTCACCGTCGCCTGTCAACATGCTCTGACCCATCAGTATGTGTTGTACTCATTAGGGAGACCAACCTGGCCTTCATTTTGACCTCAGCTACACGCCTGTGACGTTTCGTGACTGCATGTTACACGGTCATTGTCACTGTAGCTGTAGCTCTATGTTCACCAGCCAGTCGCTCACTTTGCCTGTCTATTTACTGCTCGGCAGGTGGTGTACGCTGGGTTTATCAGAGCATTTCTGCTACGGGTGGAGACACAAGACACAAGACTGAACCAAAACAGTGAAAGTGGGCTGAAAGCTGCTAAAACACACTATAAAGGTGGTGCACAAACCTCTATGGGTTCATTATAACACTGATTAGTGGAGCTGTTTGATCTGCGCTCACAGGATCACTTAAACTAACAGACGTGTGCCCCATTCACTAAATGTTTTGGATCTGCTGGATGACAAACATGATGTTTGAGAAACCATGGAAACATGGAAATCAACAACACCATACAGCTGGAGAAATGTGATGTAATGCTGCATAATCTTATATAAATGTTTAAGCTTGTGGCAATGAATTGAAGACATTCCTCACATCTTTTTCATACTTTAACCGTTAAAAATTCATTACAGTAGTTTTCCACGCATCAACCCAAAGATGAACTTGGACGTTGTCTCCCTTCCTTGTGTCATTTCCTTGTGATGGCCTGAATGTTATGTAATTGCGTTTCCCTTGTGTACTTGTGGGCCACATCAAAATAAACAGGGATATATATACAGAAGCTCTCCGCCAGCGGAAGCAGCGTTTGAGACGAAGGAATGTAGATGTTATGAGCCGAGGTTTAGCAGAGGCAGATGGTCCGTTCAGACACAAACACTTGACTGTCTGAATCTCAGGGGTCAAAGGTCAGGAGAAAGTGAGGGGGGAGTGCACAGAAAGGGCAAAGGGAAACCTCTCCAACTCATTCAGATGATTGGATTTGTTGTCAAAGATGAATGAAATGAAGTGTCAGCATCGATCCTGAACAGGTTTCGTGTGGCCGCTTAAAGGCACAATTAGTTATCCAGATGCAAACAAGGAGAGTGAAAGCTGCTGCTGTAGAACTGACTGACAGACTTTAATACACATTTTACTTAATGTTAAAGCAAATTAATGAGGTAAAAAATAGACTGGACCTGGCTTTGGTTCGACACATCAAACATAATGAGATAAAATATGAAACAGAGATGGGAAAGGTGAAGGAAGCGTGGGAATAACGGATGAGGAACGGGAGAATTCAATGGAAAACTTGAAGTTCAGCTTTATGGAGAGTTTTGTTGGAAAAACCTCTTAAGGCTCTCCGTCAGTCCGGGTCAAAAGACACCAAATCATCTGACTTCTGGAGGCAGTGAGGGCTCTCTGAGGAAAATCATTATCATATATTCTGCTCTTACTGACTCCTTTCTGGCTTCATAAAGTTTACAGAAAGTATTCCAGGTAGACGTTTAAACTCTAAAGCTTGTATCCGATATATTTAGGATGGAAAGAATGACTTTCTCTATTCGAATGCCAAATTATAACAGTAGTTATCCCATGATTCTTTCCATCGTGCAGGTCTAGACTGTACTCTTTATAACATTTACAGAGCCTCAGCAGTATTCCCGTATGTTTATCTACTGTGTTCGACTTTACCACTGACAGTATAAAAAACAGACGGTGTATGTGTACCTGCAGATTTCTAAAGGGCCGTTTTGAAGCTTGAAATCTGTGGCTGTGGTCGTTGCCATGGCAGCAGTCCTGCCTTCCAGCTGATCCTGGGTGCTGGAGCAATCTGCAATGGCACCCACCTGTCAATCAAAGCGGCCATGCTCTTAATCCTGCATAACTTTAAGCCTTAATATAATGTGAACAGGTGAGTTGTCATGAACGGGGAAATTAGCTACAGAGACCAAAACTGTTTTTGTACCAGGCTGTAAACATGTTTATTTCTGCTGTCTAACATGGGGACTTATGGAGACTGACTCACTTCACGACATGAAAGTTGCTGCTTGGTCCTTACTCACTTCTCGGTTATCTTTCAGCTTCACTGCTTTCTATGATGATATGATTTACAGAAGAGAGATTACACTGTACGGATGAAGTCATTAATTGGTGAGCCAGGCTGACAGACAGTCGTATACTTCTCTGATCAAAGTCAGAAAATATATTTCTATGACTTAACATTTAACAACTTCCTGTGAGTTATTACCTTTTCCTGATGCTGCTGGAGGTTTCTGCTGGCCTGTCGTTTCATATATGAAGTCTTTAAACTGATAAACGAGCGACACAGATGGACCGAGCTGATGTCCATTCCAGCTCATTTCCTGTGACACGGAGGTTAAAATAAAAGGCTGGCAGCACATGCTTCCACTGAAACAAAAGTAAACTCAACACAATTCAATCAAGAGCTTTATGGTGTAATTTACGACGTGCTAAGATTAGACACATGGCAGGAGACACGGCCAGTGTGTGTCTGCATGCCTTTGTCTCTTGTGTTTGTGGCGAGCACAGATGGTGGGAGTGGACACACATGCCCTGACAGAGAGGCCATAGAAACCCCCAGATCAACACCACCACCAACCACAACCTCACCCCCCGTCTCTCTCTCTCTCTGGTCCATAAAAGGCCACATACAACCTCTGACCCCACTGGAATCCACTCTGATTGGGTGGAAGTGCTCGCAGCGGCCCAGCAGGAACAATGCTCAGTGGTCAGTGAGAGGAAGAGGAGGGGAGGGCGGGGAGGGAGGGAGACACGCATGGAGGGGAGAGGAGGAGGAGAAGGGGGGAGAGAAATTCTCTACCTCTTGTCCCTCCCTCCATACAAACCCAGAAGTCGAGCGGTGTCACAACAAGCCAGGAACAAACAGGGAGCTCATTTTTCCATCTGGGGGGACGAGAGGATTCGGGCATGGCGGCGACAGGAGCCAACCTCTGAAGAAAGAAGAGAAAAAAAACTCAGCGAGTCTGGCTCAGATTGCTTTTTTAGCAGACTGAAGTGAGAGAGAGAGAGAGAGTAGAGAGAGGAGAAGGAGGAGGAGGAGGAGGTTCAGTAACAGGGAGAGTTTAATTCACGCAAGGAGGAAGAACATAGAGAGAGAGAGAGGAAGAGAAGTTTGTTGTAAACAAGAATCCGGCAAATAACGGGATACTTCAGTGTCACATCATGACTGCGTCTCTCGGTATGTACATGCATGAACACACGTGTCAGAAAGCTTAAAGGGAGCGTGTGACTGAACGTTTTTTTTCACCTTTTCCTCTGCTCCTCTCATTCTTCCTCCGCTCACCTGGTGTTTTCCTCTCTCTCCTGCTCATCCTCTGTCTTGTTTATGCCTGTTTATCTGTGACTTTTACCCCCTCCTGGGAATTTTAAGGAGGGCACACATGCACTCCTCTCCTCCAGGCTGCTGGTATTTGCAAGGAGCAGCTTCAGGAATTTTTTCTATCAGATGCCTTTTACCAAACACACCCTCCTCCTCCTCCAAACCCCATCTCTCTTTTTGTCTTTGTTGTGCATGAAAAGAAAGAAGGTTGCTGTTGATGTAACGTCCTGGACGGCAGCATCTGCAGCCCTTCTGACATCTCGCGCTCGGTGGGATGATGAGATGGTTTGTTCCACTGCCGCCGCTGCGTTCATGATCTCATCCCTGTTAAAGGCTATTTTGGCCTCCAAACGTGCCGTCATGGCAGGCTGATGTATTGGTGGTTAACCGAGGGAGGCCGTTTTCCTCTCTTGTTTCTGCACTATTGACCTGAGCTGAACCGAAAACTCTTTGAAGATTCGAATGTTTGTTGGGGTGCTTATTGCTCCCAGAGATGTCATACACAATAAAACAACATCTCGCTGAGCCACAAGTTAACTAGTTTCAAGCTTTTTTTTCATACAGCATGAACTTTGAAAGACCAGCACGTTTTTTTTCCACACGTTGAAGCTGAAATAATTAAGAACAGCAACGAATGGATGCCTCTTATATTAAGTGAAATTCCTCAGCCCTGACAAATACGGCCTACAGAGAGCAAACACAACTAGAGCAGAAACAATCCGGCGATTAATTAGTGGATCCACAGAAACATGATTAGCAATTAATTCGATTATTGTGATTTAAGTTTTAGATTTACCTCCAGGAAATGGGTAACGGCTATTCTCCAAGTGCCAAAATCTGCAGTTCCTTAAACATCCACCAGGCTGGCTGCAGAAGTGAGTCAGTCTCCATAAGTCCCCATGTTAAATTGTTAAAACTTCAGAGCAGAAATAAACATGTTCACAACTGTACTGAGGGTGAATTTATATACAACTCTCCTGTTCACACACATATATATATATATATATATATATATATATATGATTTGAGCTTTGATTGACAGGTGGGTACTATTACAGGTGTCTTGTTTGAGCACCCAGGCTTCATCAGGCCCACGTCACGGAGACTGCGTCTATGTTTCATCTCTGGAAATCATTTGGTAAATTGGTAATTATAGCTAATTATAGGTGAAACAGATGCAGTGTCCAAGTAATTGCCTTTAGTTCTCAGCACCGGTTTCAATAATTTTCCTATTTTCCTATAATTAGTACGACACTACATCTTTCCAGGCAGCCTGTTCCCAAGTCATCAAATACTGCAATTAACACAGCAAACTGAGACACTGCTGTTGAAGTCAGGTGATAGGTAGTAGAAATGGATGGATGGATGTCCGTGTGAAACAAATAAAAACAAATTCTTTTGAATTATGTTCTTATTTAAACCCAAACTAAGTTCATCAGTTCTCTGACATATTGTAGACCAAACTGTTGTGGATCAATCGAGGGAAATAACTGTCAAATAAATCAGTAATGAAAGACATGCAGCCCTAAAAAAGCTCTGATTTAGGTGATGTAGGTGATGGGTCAGAGGTTTGAACCTGAGATAAGAAGCTTCTTGGACCTCAACAGAAGTTAATATGAAATTCATATGAAACACCAAACTGAGAATACACGCGGCCCCAAACACAACAGGGATTTTTGGCCGGTGCTGAAAGCAGGTTGAAGACATTAGCTGCCACATGTGAGTTCGGAGAGTTTCCCCGAGAGACAGAGTTATTGACGAGTGCTGTTGTGAGACACTGTACAGACGTCTGCTGTTCGAGAAATGTTGGCTTTCACAGGACTGCAGGAAATTAAGGGCAAAGAGGCAGAAAATTTAAGCCACAAGGACGGAAAATGTTGACAACACAGTGGACAGAAGGCCAGTTCAGGGTGAAGAGACCAAAATGGAAAGAAAGGAAACATGAATTTTGTTCCTCAGAGCTTTAATCAACAACGTGGTCTCTGGTGTCACAGCCCAGTCTGCGTGAGATGTACCAGAACATCAGTGATGTAATGGCGTCTGCATGGTGTACTGCAGTATACAACATGACAAGACATGTGAAGTCTGCTGGAGTCGATGTGCAGATGATGGGACATCTGTCAAAATACGTGGTTGGAAAAGGCAAAAGACCGACAATAGCAGCGTGTTTGCTCCACGCTCGCAGGCTCACGAGATACCGAACGCATGCAATCTTTCCCTATAATGTTTAGTCCTTGAAATCTGCCCAGTTTGCCCACCAGACTTATTCAAATTTCTGAGGAGCATCTCAGACATTCATGAATGAATATGACTACTCCAGGTGAGACACATGAACAGAGACAGTCTGACGTCTGAAGAAATATCCTTAGAGGACCCAAAGAGAGATCTGAGAGTTTGTCTGTGTCCACTTAGACTTCACCAGCTTGTTTTCAGCATCGTTGCTCAATGGAGGCACAAAGTTTTGAGCAGTTTTGTGGAGCTAGAGGCATTCGTGAACCGAAACGAAGCCCTTTAACAGAGGGGAAATGGATGTTTTGCAACTCCACATGTTAATGATATGTAGGGTTAGTGATGCTAGTCAAGTTTAGGTAGAAATAGGAGTCAGGATGACCAATCTGATCATAGATGACAGTTTTAACTGAGGCGTGTACTCCTTGATGATCACTCATGAGGGTCATGAAGCAGTCAAGAAAACAAAATCAAACTCTGTGGTCCAAAAATATGAAGCTTAGCCTCGCGTGTAAAGATCTTTCCATAGCAACACGTTAGAAGGAGCTTCTATGTATGTTATAATTCCCGTCATGTATGGATCCACCGGGAGAAGTACTTATGGCCCGTGATTGCTTCTCCAGATGGATAAAGTCTGAGGAATTTCACTTCAGCTTCAAAACATGATCAAATATCTGGGACATTTCTGCAGTTCAGACGTTGATGTTCACTTCACAGCTTACGTCTGACTCTGACTGCGGTTAACAAAGACATCAGCTCATTATCAGAATACTTCAGACACCAGTAAACCTCCCCGTGATGACAGCACCCTCTCCCATAACCTTTCCTTTAAATGCCGCCTTGTTTACTGTAACCCCTCACCCTGTTTCTCTCCCTCCACTTGTTTGCTATTCTCTCACTCCTTCTTCAGCGGGCTCGTAACTCGGTGCCACTTCACTCGACTCGATAAAGCTGTCCGACCAGACACCCAGAAAGAGCGGAGGAGTCTGATTTATAGGCGACCGCCTACCGGTTTGTCCTCTCTGCAGAAAAATGCACCGCTCAGACGTTCGGAGCTTCTGAATAGGAGGAGGAGGGAGGACGCAGCGGGGTCTGAAGTTGATTGATTTTCACTGAAGGAGGGAGGCGGCAGTGTAGACAACTGATCACATTCTAATGCAGCGCCAAGTGAT
Source organism: Nibea coibor (assembly GCA_023373845.1). Classification (NCBI taxonomy): domain Eukaryota; kingdom Metazoa; phylum Chordata; class Actinopteri; family Sciaenidae; genus Nibea; species Nibea coibor. The sequence goes on along the minus strand of CM041718.1, from coordinate 24,524,088 downwards.
ACCAGGGAGAGGACTGCATGTCCTCAGATCACTCATACCTCTACTAATTAATATTTTATTACTGGGGATCAAATAACCTGTTATGAGACAGAGGTCACCTACACAGATTACCACAAAGTCTGCAGCTCTACCGAGCTTTTAAGCCTCTTTTAGCTCAGAGTTTTGGTCTCTCTAAGAGACATTGTACACGATGTACCCAGCTGCAAACAGCAGGCAGAACTAGAGACGAGCTGATGAAGGAAGAATCTGGGAGGTTGTTGTTGGAAAATACTAGACACGTGATTGAATGAACCATCGTCTATCATCATATATCTCCGACAGTCGACCTGGAATGTTTGGTTTATACTGACACCAGACTGTTTGTCATGTCTGGACATGATAAATCTTCAAATCTAATAATTATCCTGCTATCATTCCATGTTCCTAATTGGTCGACGGGAAGGCGTTACATTACGAGTGGACTATTCCTGCTCCTGACAATACTTAGCAACATCAGATCATTCATTGATTTTCAAAGCATGAACAAGAACTTTATTTTACCCCGAATCATTGAAAAACATCTCATGGTTATTACTCAGTATTTTGCACGTTGAGCGGGCTCCCAGCAGGTGTTTTCCTCCTCATTGTGTTCCCACTCCTCCACTCCCTTTTCCCTTCATCCCCCTGAGAGGCTGTGATCGCTGTGAACAGCTGTGACATGCCATAGACCTCCAGACCTGTCAGCCTCGCTCGGTGTGTGTGCGTTGCGCTCGCATTCCTGCGGTCAGGAGGAAGTCTGCGGACCCAGTGTTGTCCTGCATAACTCCCTGTGCACCATCGTGTTTATGCATGTGTGTAGGCTCTCCCTTCTGTCCGCTGCGACGCTGCTGCTTGGAGAGTAAATGTTTGCATGCGTGAGTGGAAGGAATAAAGAGGAGAAGCGTTTCTTTGTCGCGACACAACACAGGAGCTCTTTAAGCCTCAACTCAACATGTGACGGCTGTTTCATCTTTCTGCATTTCTCCTTCTCTGCCTCGCCTTTCATACCGTCCAGCTTACGCAACAGCCGGCGTGGTCTGAGGTGCAGAAATGTTATCTCCACCTCACTCTGGTTTTTATTGATTAATGGGATTATCTCAGCACCAAGCATGAAGGCATGCACACTTTTTAAGTCTGGGCCATATAACCGTCACTCTGTGTGATCAGGAAAGTGTGTGTGCGTGTGTGTGTGTTATGGAGTTTTTTTCTTTGGCTGGTAGAGGTTGGCAGTCGTGCCCACATGGGTCCGTGCCATCTGGAATTGGATTTATACGGTCAGGCCCAAACTGAAGGGGCTTTGTGCTCGCTCTGGGCTGCACAAATGAGGCGAAGACAATGGACAGAAAAACACTGTTGCAAAAACTAAAGGAGGAATTCGCTCAAAATATTTAGAAAGTTATAAAGTCTGTGTGTTTTTGTATCAGTCTGGATACATATCTGTGTGTGGCTTCCTTCACTCGCCTAAAGGGAATAAACAGAAAGATTTTGGGGAAAGAAAGTGCTTCATTTTTGGCACTTTCTCTTCATTAATGCGTCCATCACTGAACGTGAGTAGCTATGGATACGGTGCAGCTTGGATACAGGAGGTGAAAGGTGTGTTAGAGTTTAATAACAATCGGCGGAGCCCTGCAGAGCTGAGTCTGGTCTGAGGTCAGAGGTCTTGGCGGGGTCAGCCCGGTTGCTGCCACAGTTTGGGCTGTTCTGTAATTAACTGGATGAGCTGCGATGAGCCGTGGAGCAGCAGCAGATGTGACAAACCACAGCGAGGAGAGAGTCGGCCGTGGGAAACGGGGAGAGACCAAGCTCGGCTGCTCTCTCTGGGAATCGTCCCGAGAGAGACCGACGGGGACTGTGGGAATGTTTGAGGAATCCTGCAGCCGTCAGTGCATTCCCCTCAGCTTCTGTTTGAAGAAAACAAACAGAACAACAACTTGAAATATGATTTGTCTCATTCTTATTATTAGCATCCACATGGATCCACAACATCACCTGCTCTGTGCTCTTGGCCTTTAACCCCTAAGAGTTCAAGTTGGGTGTCACTTGCGTGCAGCATGTGCTGAAACCTTTTTGAGGTTTCAGACACTTGATCATAATCATTGAACTATTGCATCTTTAAAATGTGTCTGTGGCAGGCCTCTATGCCACCAGCACAAACACAGACATGACAGATCAGATAATGGTTTCTTTATTCAGAGCAGACACACGTTTCAAAACAACATTTCAAGCCTGGCTGCGCGGCTGGTGCATCCCCCTGGCCTCTGCGTGTGTGTGTCCTTTGACAGAGTGACAGAGTGATCAGACAATGAGCTCCAGCTGTGTCAATTAACTCACCTGACGCTGCTCTCCTGCAGCTGAAGGCTCACTCACCCCTCCTCCACAGTGACCAAGTGATGTCAAATCAAAGGACAGACAATAGTTCACTATGTGGCAAATGTAGGGGGTGATTTTGGACATTGTGCGGGATGTCTTCAAATTAATGAGGTTTTCTTTCTCATATGAAATGTTTTGATGTAAATAGTAACTTAAGCCATAAAATGAACGTAAGGACAAATGTTTAGAGACAAACGTTCCACCCTCAGTAATATTTCCTAACAATCTAGATATTGTTCACTCCTGTATCTGATAAATTGATGAGCTGACAGACACTGAACATACCAAACATAATTTGTACATTCCGGTGTGTTAAATGACTCGTCCTCACACCAGCTGCCAGTAAATTCTCACTTATAGACATCTGATACTCCGGACAAAATGTTTGGCACCATAGAAATGCGTGTGGGAAACATTCAGCCGTGGGAAGAGTCACATTAAACCCCAAACTCTTGACCAGGAACAATTCAAACCCTTAAACTCAGTGTAAACACACTCCTGTTTGAGTAAGAGTCGAGTATTAAAGGGCCACAAAGTGATATTTAATACTGACAAAGTTTTAATATGTTCCCAGAGTCAAGAATAAACATTAATGCTCATCAATAAAATGTACTTAAAGGTCCAGTGTGTCAAATTGTGGCAGATATTTAACACAGAATTCATACATATGTTTTCATTAGTGAATAAACACCCGAAAATAAGAAGTATTGTGATTTTGTTACCTTACAGTAGCCCAGAATGGACAAACTGAACACCAGCTTTTCACGTGTTTTACAGCCACCTTTGTTTCTCGAGTGGAGAGTGTTGCAACCTGCAACCACAGCGCTAGACTGGTGCTTTAAATACCAAAAGCAAACATACTCGTTAAGGCGAACACTCATTTTTTAGTGTGTTCTGTCATTATACAGGAATTTATGACGTTATAATATCAACATGAACATTAAATAAACATCATTTTAATGATGTAGGTGGAGATGGAGGTTATTTTAATCACTTCAAACTGGAGAGTATCACAGCCTTTCACACGTGGACAGGACAGGCTGGCTCTGCTTCGTTGTTACAGATGGAGTTATATATACTTACAGTACAGTGTGTGTGTGTACAGTGCATCATGCAAACATTCTTCAGATTCATTAAGAGGACACGTGTGATTATATAATCCACTCGAGATGATGCAGCCTGTGCAGTATGATCACAGACAAAGCTGGCCGTTGAGTCTGAATTCCTCCCATCTCGGGAGTGCTTGAATGGAGAGGAAGGAGCGGAAGAGAGGAGGGGGCGCGGGAGGCGGGGGAGGTCTTGGGTGTGGAGGGGGGCAGCCGGCCCCGAACAAGGAGCTCTTTATAGTGATTGACTCTTTACACGGTGACTCACCGTACTTCACAGGCCTGTCTGTGGCCTGAGGAGGCCTGCCCTCGTGTTTGCTGAATGACACACTGTGTTGTCAGAATGTCATGTTGGGATGTTTGGAGTGCCCTCCCTCCGACGTCACGCTCACCTCTGCTTCTATTGTACGCCGTCGATCTCTGCCGTACTCAGATTTACAGACAAATGTGCTTCAGCGGCGTTGTTATAATCCTTCATACTGAACACACGTCTCAGAAACTCTAACTCCTGCAAGTAAATGAGTATATTAAATAAATAGCAAATAAAATAAACATGAGAGTCACATATAGACTCACTGATTCATGTTTTTATGGGGTGACCTCTGACTAACTCAGGAATGAACCCTTTGAGATGACGCATCCGCTGTATTTGTGCTTACTGTATAAATATGAACGATTCCGACGGATGAATTTGGAAACTGAGGATGATAAAATTAGATTTCTTCTTTCTAATTTAACATCATGCTGAAACAGCAAACACAGAGAGAGGGATAAGGCCACTTCTGGGGATAGAAAGTCCAAAACTTTGACAAGAAAAGTCCTCGTACTAAAAGAATAAAGTTATAATCATACCACAGCACAGATTTTACTGTTTAAACTGCTCTGTAGATAAAAGGTTGAAGAAGCTGACATAAGATTTAAAAGATTAAAATTATGTCTTATGGTCAGAAAATTCCACGTAGCCTCCTGCCAGGAATCACTCCCTGAATGATTAATGTCTAAAGAAAACGTCCAAACTTCTGTCAGAAATGACGAGTTTCTCCTCTGCTGATGCACGGCCATGGTTGAATAATCCAAACAAAGGTAGAGTCCCAACAACAGCAAACACAAGTACCAGTTACAGGAGTAGCAGGCAGCTATTACAGTTTATGGAACAATGTCACATCCTGGGAATTTTTACAGTACATCTGGTTAGTATTTAAACGCTGTGTCATGACATGAAGATTGACATTTTTCTTCTTTTCTGCTGCTCAGATTCCCGGAGTTTCCTGGACAGTATGAACCATGCCGGCGGCTCCACAGAGGGAGACCTCTTCAGATCGGAGGTGTCGGTCACTCCTGCTTCCTGTCAGAGGATCTTTGGCTCCATGTGCTCAGTGTCATCAGAGAGCCCGCTCCCACACACAGACAGGTAAACACCGACATGTTCAGAGGGGATGTGTTTTTACTTGCTGAAGTCACGGATGACACCGAGAGATTTAATTGCCTTCTACAAAATACCAAAACAAACAGAGTTAATTATATTACTTTTTTATTTACATGTAAGCCTACTCCCATTTAAAGTGCGTTCTTTTACACATATTTCTACTCACTCAAAAACATCCATCAGTCCAAGAACCCTCTTTGACTTTAGGGCCCTGTGCACATGCCCAGTTTGCTCTTGAGAGTTGACTTGCTGCAAGAAATTTTGTTAAATGCTGTGCAGCACAATGTCCCCAGAGGCTGCTGAGCATTGCAGCTCCTGTTCTGGCACGACACTGTTATGTTACGTACTTCTCGTGATCGTATCCGGAGCTCAAAGTTACACAGTGTGAAAAACAGACTTACGAGTCTCATTATTTCCACCTCTAATCCTCTCTCTTTCTCTGCAGCTCCACCCCTCCTCCTGTGTGGCATGATCGGACACCAAACTCCCTGAACTCCCCGTATCCCCCCCAGCCCTCGCCTCCTCTCTCCCTCAGCTCTCCGAATGCCCACAGCTCTCCCCGGGGTGCTCTCAAAGGCCTGGGTGGAGGCCTGGGGACCCACAGGAAGACAGACAGTGCAGACTTGTCCTCGTTGTTGTTGGGGAACGGCGGACTGGAGCACAGCCTGCTGGAGGCCATGGAGGGCCTTGGGAGTCTGAATCTCGGGGGACACGGGGGCCTCCCTCCATTGCTCCCTGAGAAGAGGAGAGGGGGTGAGGGGACAGAGCTTGGCTCACACTCCCCCTCTCTAAGCGGGTTTTCCAGCCCTCACAGTGGAAGCAGTCTCAGCATCCCATTCTCGTCTCCCATGACCCCCGACCCAATCAGAGGACTCAGCGGGGCCCAGTCACCGGGAGCAGGTAGGTCATCCCACACAGTGTCTCTTTCATTTTAGTTTAACCCATCTCACTCTTAAAAACATGGCACATCCATTATTTTTCTTTCAAACCACATCTCAGATGGAGTTGTTTTTTATCACTGAACTGTCAATCACTTTTTCAAGAAGATGCAAGAATGATTTCTTATTTAAAAGTCTGTTTTTAAAGACAGGCTGTCAGCAGTCAATTCAAATTCAGCCTAAGTAGCCCACTATTTAAGAGAAGTTGTTGTTCTTTCAAATTACCACAATGTTTCCAGAGAAATCTGATTAAACTGCCTGCAGGTTTTCACTGTGCTTACGCTTGCCCATGAAAATAATCAAATTCAAAAGCACTTTTATGCCAAAGTCAAATTAAAAAACAGGCATGGTCTCAACAGAAAGCTTCTAACCGCAGTGAAAAGGACTTTATTTTCCCAGAACTTACTGACCTCCCACCTTTATCACCCCGACCAGAAGTCTTATTAAGTTACCGATGCTGAGCAATCTCTAATCTAATACCCCAAAACTAACTGTGGATTTATGGGTGGTCCTGACAGTGCTGCACTTCATAGTATGTAACACCTTATAGATTTGATTCACGGCAAGAGCTAAAACATCTCATGAGATTATTCCTGGCACAGGCGAGCAGCTAAAATAAACCAGAGCTTTGCAAAACTGCTGCAAACCTTTCCCGAAGTGATTGTAGAGGTTTTCAGACTGGACCTAAACATTTTATTCCATCCCAAAACGAAGCAGATGAACTCAATTTTACTTAAATGATAATAAAATGTTTTTAATAATAATTAGCATGTGTTAAATAACCTAATACTTCATTGTGCTGGTGAGTTTTTTTTAACATGTTCAGTCTTTTTCAGTCACAATATCTTATCATGTCAAACTGTAATGATCAGCATGCTTCAATATAAATCTGGTTGAGTGATAACACATCTGTCTGTCATTCGGGTGCACTGACTCTTTAACAAAGTCTCTGCCACTTCATTTTTTTCCTCCTCTGCTGTGTCAATTTGGTCCAAAGCCAGTCTTGAAATCTAACGTAGAGCCTTTTAATCTGTGTCTCGCAGACTTTGGCAGTAAGCAGGACACTGTGAAGTTTGTTCAGGACACGTCCAAGTTCTGGTACAAGCCTGACATTTCCAGAGACCAAGGTAAATATTGGTCTTGGACAGCGGAGCCTAACTGCCGCTTCCAAGCTGATAATACACCCTTGTGCAAAGGTTTGCTCCTTGTGCGGTGTGAACATGACAGTTCTAACTTTAGCTTATCTGTGTTTCCTCCCTCTGCTGAACAGCCATCCAAGTGCTAAAGGACAAAGAGCCGGGCTCGTTCATTGTCAGAGACAGTCATTCATTTCGTGGGGCGTATGGATTGGCCATGAAGGTGGCCACGCCGCCTCCATCTGTGTTACAACAGAGTAAGAAAGGTAGGCTGGAAATATGAATCTGAAGAGGTGCTCTGTTTTCTCCTGGATCTGCTCTCTGAACATGCTGCAACCGTCTTCTGTTTGGATTTTGGATGTCTTTAGCTGCCTGCATGTCATCTTTTATAACTGTGACCTGTCAAAGCTCCAAGTTCTACCAAGTAGTTTAACATCTGATAGCAAAAGTTATCTATACAGAGACTCAACAAGTCCCACCATAAGAAAGCACCTGGTGACCGTGGTGAGGAAAAATGAGGTAGAAACCTCGAGCAGGACCCAGCAGTTGATGCACAGCCGCACGGTGATGCAACTACAATTACGTCACAATCCCTGATCTCGGCATAGCCATGATCCATAAGAACCTGCCAGATGAGAAAGCAGTAACATGCATTAATGGGAGCTGCTAAGAGCATCTATCAGTCAGTAACAACATGCAAATCAACTGAAAGCCTTCTGTGTGTCTCTGCAGTGGGCGACCTGTCCAACGAGCTGGTGAGACACTTCCTGATCGAGTGCACGCAGAAAGGAGTTCGTCTGAAAGGCTGTCCCAACGAGCCGTACTTTGGTGAGAAATCTAAGTCTGATGATGAAGCTGCACAAAGAGTTAAAAAGTTAAAAGTGGTTTAATCTGCTGCTTAATGTTCTATAAAATCTTTATCTGCACACCGTTTGTTTATCGTGAAGTTTTTGACCTGTAAAATGAAGCAGCTCGCTTCCTCAAATCCACGTTAATAGTCCACCAGGGTGGACTCGCTGTGTTTACTCCAGCACAGGTTTGTAATGTGCTTACTCTGCCACCCTCTGCTGGTCAGGACAGTGAGGTGCAGCTGGCTCCAGTGAGTGTAAAATATATATATGTATCTTTATTTTCCCGTCAGGAAGTCTCACAGCTCTGGTGTGTCAGCACTCCATCACCCCTCTGGCTCTGCCCTGTAAACTCATCCTGCCTGACAGAGGTAAGCGGAGTATGTGTGTTTTTGATTTGCATTCAGCTGATGGTCGCCAGTTAACACGGTCACTTGTTAAACTGCAACACCGGTGCGTTTCATGAAGTAGTTTAAGGTTTGAACTGCTTGTGTTAGGTTTAGTTAATGCAGACATCACCTGAAGTGTGTGTGTGTGTGTATGTGATTATTTTGATGCAACAGATGGGTGTGTGTACACAGATGCAGCTTGTGTGTGTGTGTGTGTGTGTCTTGGTCAGTCATTTCTCGTGTGTGTTTTTGCTCGTAGACCCGGTGGAGGAGCTGAATGACTCGTCTGCACAGACGTCGACAAACTCAGCGGCTGAACTGCTCAAACAGGGAGCAGGTACGAGACAGATATGTACACAAATCTGTGTGTTTGTTTGACTTGTGTGTGTCTGTGTGTGAACAGCACATTCATTCATCTACACACACAAACACACACACACACACCCTGTGTGCTCAAAACTCCTTCGGCCTGTTTCACTGAATAAAATGAGTAGATGGCGACTTTAACTGTTCCTTTATGTGTGTGTGTGTGTGTGTGTGCAGCGTGTAACGTGTGGTACCTGGGCTCTGTGGCGTTGGAGTCTCTGACGGGACATCAGGCGGTCCAGAAGGCGACCACGATGACTCTCTCCATGGATCCCCCTCCAGCGTCCACCGTCGTCCACTTCAAGGTGTCGGCACAGGGCATCACGCTCACCGACAACCAGAGGAAGTGAGTGTTCACGGTCCAAACACACACACACACACACACACAGACGTGAGCTGAATCCACATGTTCACACACACACCGGCTCTGTTTGTTCCTGCAGATTGTTCTTCAGGAGACATTACGCCGTCAACACGGTCATCTTCTGTTCTCTGGACCCACAGGGCAGGAAGTGAGTATCAGGAACATGAACTGTTGCTGTCACTCGTGTCCTGTAAGAAACAATAAGAGTGTTAACTTTACTGTGTTTTTCTGCTCCAAACAGATGGACAAGAGACAGCGTCTCTACTGCAAAGTAAGTCCCTTCCACAAAGAGCCAAACTCTGTCTTTAGAGGAGGTGTTGAAGTTATTACATCCAAAATCTGTCTCTAAATATCAAACGCTGACCTGCCGCACAGCTCAGTGTAGCTACCTTCATCATGAAGTATGGCTGTGGAACATTCATAGAAATGTGAAAGGACTGCCCTCCTTTAAAGCTCTGAATATCTCTCATTATTTTGGGGGCATTTTAGGCTTAATTAAAGCGCTCAGAATAAAGAAATGACTGGAAATGAGAGGATGGAGAAAGAAAAATTACTTTAAAATTACTTTAAGCGAGACACAGGACTTCTACCTGCTCACTATTGTACTTCGTTAAGCCGTCCCTGCTCTTGTATAAATATCCCTGTCTGTGTCTGTCCACCTCTTCCAGGATCTTTGGATTTGTAGCCAGGAAATCTCAGACTGAGACCGACAACATGTGCCATCTGTTTGCCGAACACGACCCCGAGCAGCCGGCGAGCGCCATCGTCAACTTTGTCTCAAAAGTGATGATTGGGTCACACAAGAAGTGACTGGACTGAGGATCAACTTCCAACCCCCAACAATTCTTCCTCGCAGGTGCCAAAAAACTATGAACCCACACACTCCAGAACCTGCTTCTACAGGTCCGTCCTGCAGAATAAACTCATTTTGTACTGACAGCACTGCAGGACGCCACCAGAGGGAGCCAAGAGTGTAAAAAGTTAAACTCATCAGCAGGAGACTGTGGCGACTTTAAGATGCATCCTTGGAAATGTGTATAAAATGTGTATATAATCGTTTCTCCCACCGGATCCAGTATGAAAATCAAATATAGTCACTTTATCTCGCCTGCATCTTCAGACTTACTCTTCTTGCTCGATGCCGACAGTCACAGCTGACAAATAAAACACATTCGCTCGTGATCAGACCTGGATGATATCAGATATTATCAGATATGCACGTGAACACATATTTTAAGCATGACAATAATAATGTGAGCTGTTCTTTTGGTTAAACTGGCTTCAATGTCACTTTTTGTGCAAACCGGGGGCCCATTTTTAAAACGGAAACACCATGACTGTCACATGACAAAGCCAATGACGTGGTCGCCTTGTACTTCAGATGGATTTATTGTGTTGTGTTTATAGTATTTATCCCTTTTTACAGATGTGTAAAAGTCTCTTTTTCCTAAATACACTTGTCATATATTTTTGTATATTAACACATACTGTACATTAGGATTAAAGGCAGCGTACCTCAGAATGTAAACAGTTATGTCACATGTTGTTGTAGGAAGAATACTGTGTAGTATTTTACCTGTAAGATACTACATCAACTGCCCGTGGATACTTGTTGTATTACTAATATAGATGTCAATATGTTCCTTATTCAGTAACACAGTAATACAGATTTATGTACAGTCAGTGTGCCATCCATCTTAGTAAGAGATCAAATACACTCACTGTGATTAACGTCTCATTCACAGCTTCCCTGAGTCGTCAAATCTTGTTTTGCTGATGTGTAAATGAATGATCCGTTATCACAGCGTGTCTAACCCTGACATCTTATTAAAGCGTTGGTGCGCCCAAGTTACATCAAGAAAAACACATTTTCTCACTTACTTCCAGGGAAATTTGTTTTTAATTTGTTTCGTGATAATGTGATGATGTAAAACCGAGGAATTTATTTTTGTAATCAGTTTTTTCATGTTGATTTATAACAAACAAACATTCCCAACCCGTCGCCACACTCACCACAAGATCCTCTAAGAGGTTTGTCACAGTGATGCAGCATTTCTACCCGCTTACATCATGAAGCACACACAGAGAGCACGCTAGAAGGGAACTTAAATGAACATATAAAGCTCAACAATATATTCAAATCAACATAGTTTATTTCATCTTTAAAAAAGCTGCTGCTCTGTGTAGTTTTTAACAAACGAGACTCAAACAGGAGGAAATCTGTTGGTGCATTCGTTGGGGACTATTTTCAGCGGTGGATTAATCCACGTTTGGTGCTGCAGCAGCAGGACGGTGTGTGTGTGGAACTGATATACAGAAAATATTCACATCTGAGGAGCTGAAATCAAAAGATTTGGACATTTTCTCTTAAAAAATGACTCAAAATAGTTGACAAATACTGCTGTGTTGGGGTGAAGACAGAATGACTAAAACCTGCTGCATGTCTAGATGAAGTACCACTAGAAATGTTTTATGCTTTGAGCTGGATCGACCCTTTAAAGGTGTACTTTAAAGCTTCGTCAATAGGTGGCAGTAATCAGCCACCAAATGCCAAACGGCACGCTCGATCCAAGTCTGGATGAGCTGAGCAGTCACTAGAACTTGAAGGTATTTCACGGATACCGAGTTTGTGGATGGAAACATTAGTTTGATTGACACCTTTGTCTTCCTTCTCACTTTTATAATCACACTACCAAGAAATGGGCGCAGATGGAGCCAAGCAGGTCCACGCATGCAGGAAGAAACACCCTCTTGAATAAACTTGGCGATGTCAAAGTGTGTCCAAGCTTGCATGTGTGTGTGTGTGTGTTTCAGAAAGAAGAGCATGAGAGGGTGTACGCATGCTGGTTTAAATGCCTCATAGGCCTCCAGGTGCCTCATAGATCTGCTGATCTGTCTGTCTCCAAGCCTCTGTGTAGTTGGTTGAGACTTTCAGAGGCCAGATCAGCAGATACCAGTTTTGAATGAGGCTCTATTCAGGTTCCTGGTCTCTGTGGAGGGAGCTGAGGAACTGGAAGTGGGACAGAGACATAGAGGGGGACACATCGCAGTCCTGCAGTCCTGTTCTGGCTTGGAGAAAGAGGGACAGCATGAAGGGGTGGCTGGGTGGGGGGTGTGAAGAGATGTGTGTGTGTGTGTGATGGGGGTGGGGGTGATGGAGGGGGGGTTGTCGGTGGTGGATGACCTCACCATTACGGGAAACTTTCCCACAGCCTGCACACAAAGAAGGCCGTCAAAAGGTAAAAAGGATGAGAAAGAATAGAAATTTAACACAGTGTGTAAAAAAGGAGGCAGAAGAGCGTTTGGTGGATGAGAAAGAGGCTCTTTTCGGAGGGGGAGTCGTCTTCCCTTTTCAGCGCTTCAGAGATTTTCGGGGTTGATAGAAGCTCAGAGAGGCCAGAGAGAGACTCAGCTCACAGTCGCAACTTTCAGTTTGGCTCCTGTCCCCCCCTTCTCTGCTGAGTCACCTGCCGCCATTTTGTCCCCTTGCTTGGACCTCTGCTTGCACTTCCTGCTGCACTTCCTGTGAGACGGCTCACCGGCACCTGACGGCTCGGTGGTTTTCACAGCCTCTCCCCGCTGCCGCCGCCGCCACTGCTGCTGCTTCTGCTGGACGACATCACATTCCTGGCATTGCTCGCTGCGAACGCTGTTTGGAAATCCAAAGCCCGGCTTCCGCTCGGGAATGCCTCCCTCACAGAGTCCCTCTCAGCCTCTGATCCCCGGCCTCCTCTCACTTTATTTGAGTTAGCTATTTAAAGCTCATGCTAAGTGCGCCACCGCTGCTGCCGCTGCTGCTGCTTCTGCTGCAGGGAAGCAAATACACACTTCATCTCACACACTAAAACCACACCAGCCCACAAATAATCCCTCTCCTATTTTTAATTTGGTGGGCTGACGGGACACAGCCTGCAGGGCTGACTGCGACCGCACGGACAAACTTTTCTTGATATGTGTTATTTTCTTTTTATTTGTTATGTGGTGCTTTGTTGGTGCATCGAATATGGTGAGTAATTAGCTTCTAGTGATACGACGATATAAAGCTGCAGAAATCGTGTTACCACGGCTTACCAAAGTAGTTCAGTAGAGTTTCACGTACGGATACTTCATTTGAACATTTCTATTAGTCTTATTCTATTATTCAGTTAATTTCGCAGAACTTGCATGGTGGTGTTGATTATTTTCCTCAAGTTTTTCAGCACTTTTCCCACCACACCTGCCTGAATAATAAACCAACACATACATGGACAGCTAGTAGTACTTTTGATTGTACTACTTTCTGGAGTTAGCTCGGAGGTTGCACGTTCCATAGCTTGGAGCGCGGTAGCCGTGACGTAGACAACTGTGCATACACCCCCTAATGATGAAATTTACGTCACCTGGACGCAGAAAGTATCATTTCAGCTTCAGAGTTGAGCGATGTAAATATACTGTGCATACTATAAAGAAGATTACCTAGTATAGAGTAGAAAGTACTGCTTCCTTTCTATGGCTGCACTAGACTAGCATCCTCTGGACGTCAGTATAATGCTTCAGCTGTATGAACACCGGCCAGATCTGATGCTGTGCAGCCAGACATTGTTTAAACCCACAGAACTTTTCTATAAGTCCCAAAGTTTTCAAATAAATCAAATGTCTGGATGAAATTATACACGACGCATCTACATTATTTCCATCTGAATGTTTCATTGTGTGAGCATTTTATAGCCTCAGCGCTGAGAAGCTGCAAAGTTTCAGGGGTCAAACCATTCATACCTTTTCATTAATAACTTTAAATTTTATTTTTCAACATTGGAACCTATTTTTGAAGACCCCCCGCCCGCAAAGAAAAAGTTCCTCTGTGGTTAATTGGCGGTTTCTCACTCAGCCTGACCCTCACACCAACACGTATAAATACACGTGCAGAGTCAGGATGTCGGCAGCATCGCAGAGAAACACTTTTATTGTTTTAGATTTATGTGTTTGACAGTTTGATACTTCAAACAACAGCGAATCATGAACGCACCACAGAAATATGTTTCTAATATACCGAGGCATCAGAGACTCACGCACTCACATATTTGGGGAGTGTGGCACACTTTCAGGAAGTTCACACACATATGCCTCATGTCTACTTTATGAAATACACACACACAGACACACACACACGCTTGCATGCCAATCAAGATGGCCTACGTGCTCTTAGGCACATGCTGAGAATGCATTGCCTTTATGGCTAGCCTCTTCATTGTATTGTCTCGGGTATAGCTGACTGAAACACACTGTTTCACACACACACACACACACACACAAAGGCTTGGGTACTTGGGTATCAGCGTCAGTCTTAATGAACCTGTCTCCAGGGGGCGGGGCCGGGGTAATGTCCCACACAAAGAGCTCCCGCTGGGCCATCGAGCCAACCAGAGGCCAACAGATTAACTTGCATTACATCAGCATCCCCACAATACACCTAATGAGGGAGGGATTATGTGTGTGTGTGTGTGTGTGTGTTGGCTCTCATGCCATTGCATCACTAATTAAATGCAATGACTCACTTTTGCTGATTCAGTGTGCGTTCAGCTGCACAAGCAGACATGCATATGAAGACAGATGCATCTTAACAGCTCCTCAAAGTGAACCGACTAACCAACGACTAAAGTCTAGTCTTGTCTGGCAGTTTCTTCCCAGCTCCGGTTCTGGCACGACACTGGCTCCGCTCCCCGTCAGCATACCCAGGCCTGAAAACCTCCTCTGTGTCTTCCAGTGGTCCAAAAGACTAACACTAACCCGGTGCTCTGAGCTCACAGTCCATACAACATTAGCTAACAGCGGCTACAGTTGGCAGCAGTTTGGTGGAGTGTGACGCAGATATTTGTCTCAGGAGTTGAGACCAGGTCTAATGTTGCACCAAATGAATGAATAACTGCGTATGTTCACAAACATTCATTGATTTGATGTTGTCAGCTTCATGAGGTATATCAGTTTTGTATTTTCAGCTTGTTCTGCTGCCCATAAATCAATAATGCAGCTTTAAAGGTTCATTTCAACTCGGGTCTTACCAAAACAAAGAGGAAGAAACTCAAAGTCTCACGTATCTGGAAGAAAAAACAAAGACGAGCAGCAAAATGATGACCCAGCTCTGACCTGTCGTACGTACTGTAACTGTGCACACAGATCATCTGGATAATCTGACAGCTCCACTGTGTTCCAATAAAGTGCAATTCTCCTTGAAGATTACACAATTTACATTACATGTGAGCGTGCTGCGTGAGTTTTGTTTGTGTGCAATGGTGTTTTTGTGTGTTTCTTTGTGCTGTTTCCTGCCTCTCTCCACAGTGTTTTTTATTAGACTCGACGTACCTCTGGTTCACGTTTCAACTATGTTTTTTTTCATCTTTAGTTTCAGCCTCATTCTTTCTCCTTTTCTCTTTTATTTCCTGTCTTTTATTTGGCTTCTTCTGTGCACTTAAAACTTTACTGAATGTGGGAACAAAGTAGTGAGTGGACGTGTGTCTCCTGTGGAGAAAGACACATGCTGCCTGTCCTGTTTGGACTTCTGCATCCATCTTTCTTTTCCTCTTTTTTTGCCCTGTCAGTATTCTCATTCAGCATTTATACCTCGTGAGTTTTTTGGATGCCGTGACCCAGATTTCTCTCTCTCTGGTAAAAGAAGAGGCTAAAAAGGGGGCCAGGACAGAGGGGGACTCAATCAAGTCAACAAATAAAATCAATGCACTCATTAACTGAAGAAAGAAAGAAACAAACTCTGGAAGTAAAGAGGGTGAGAGCGAGAGATAAAATGAGAAGGGCAGCTAGAAATAGAACAGGGTTGTTTGGGCCGGCTGGACAATGGACACCAGTGTGGAGAGTCTCCAGTATCTGCCCTCGCTGCCCCACATCTCTCCTGTCACACCCCTCAAATTTAACCAGGGGTTGCCCGGAGTAACGGAGGATCACACAGCAGTGAAAAAGGCATCCGACCACCCCCCTGCAGCCTCCACTGTCTGACCCTCGAGGGGTGACAGTCGATTACATCAGCCCACTTCATGTTGAGGAATGACGTCCACATTCTCACTGAGAACAGCTGAGTGACTTTTGTTATGCTGTGATCCGACTACACAAAATGAACAAAACAAAAATGACCAACAGACCCAACAACTGCTTCTTCCATCTTCATATATTGTATATAGTAAGGCAGACACAACATGTGGAGCACCTCAAATTTGCCTCGGTCCACGGCCCATCGTAAAGGGGACTGAGCATCACCTGATACTGGACCTGCAGCCTCAGCTGATGCTGATTGGTTAATTCGCTTAGATTTCCCTCTTAAATCTTAAAAGTCATCCAGTTAGAGAATGACAAAAATAACCAAGTGATTGGGTTACTTGTCCTTCCTCGTCGGTTTGTGTAAACATATATCACAAATTTAGGACGACTAAATTTAGCATGATTTAGTAATTACTACAAAACCCCCTCAGACTCTAAGTAAAGTCTTCTGAAGTAAAAATAGTCTCCTACAGGTTTCACTCGAGTGCAGCACTTTCCTACGATCGCGTCTCTAGAGAAACTGAAGCTTATTTAGGTTGACCTCTTCAGTTTTAGGGAGCCGGAGAGAACGATGCAGTTCAAACCAAAGTCTGCAGCAAAGCAACGTACCAAGGTCACGATTACTTTTGACTGTCACTGCCTTTAGAAAAACCATGAATGAACTTGCCTCATACCCTCTAAACACGGTCCATCATAAAGGAGAGACTCATGTTATCATCAAAGAAAACTAAATATAGTAGCAGCAATTCCCTCAAATCAAGTTCAAACCAAAGAAACATACTAAGGTCGCCTGTTTTAATAATCTGAGTGAATTACTACAATGCATTAGATTTTTGTGTTAACTCAATACAGACCAACTACACTGAGTTTGTTGAAGCATGGCCATGTTTCAGTCCAATATTCAGACATTCAAGTTAGTTGAAAGCAAATAAAATCCAACTCCATCCACTGATTTTGACTGTAGTTGTCTTTTGTATTAACCGTGTCTGACTTTATGTTGCACCCTCTTGAAATCTCCAACTATACACTGAATAAATTCACCTCACGCACCCTCTGATCATGGCCACGACAGTCCATCGTGAAGGCTGCAGGTCCAGTCTCAGCTGATGCTCACGGTTATTAAGTTTTTCATGATGTTATCATCAAAGAAAGCCAAATATAGTCTAAAAGTACAGTCAGTACAGTGTAGCATGATCTGTTAATTTGTTTAGATTTCCGTCTTAAAGCTTTAAAAGTGTTAGAGGATGACAAAAATAACCAAGTGATTGGGTTACATGTCCTCCCTCACAGTACAAACTGGGGACCTATATCACAAATTTAGGACAACTAAACTTAGGATGGACTAAATTTAGCATGATTTAGTAATTACTAAATTATCAGGACAGTTTAAGAAACCCCCTCTGAGTCTTTTGAAGTAAAAATAATCTCCTCCAGGTTTCTCTCAGCGCATTTATCTAGATAACTTAATAAACCCGCCTTGTGAGACAGGTCTCAGGCATGATTCAAATCAGTGAGAACAGCTACAGATGTGAGTGCATCCTTATTTTGCTCTCAGCTGCTCTGGAACGTTGAGTTTACTGAGGTTTACCATGATAATTACCAGATGTTATCCTGAAATGACTAATTTGTCTCACAAAGTCTTCTAAGAGACTACCGGATTAAGCGCATCTGTCTCTGACCTCTACAGAGGATCTACCTTCTACCTTTTTTTTTACCTGGAACGGCTAATTGTGTCAGACAGGACTGATGAAATCTCCCGGTCGTCTTACTTTTCTCATTACTGAACAGAGGCGAGTATTCAGGCCAAGCCCAGTAGAGTGTCAGCTGTCAGCGGCTCTGTCTCCACGCTGCCGGCCGGGCCCTGCTCCTCCTCCTCCAGACTCCCTGACTGTGTGTGCTATGATGTCATGCTCCGGACGGGGGTGTGTTCGGGGGTGTGTTTGGGGTGTTGGTGGTGGAAGGCGCGAGGGCAGGATAACAATGATGGCTGAACCCTTGACCTTCTGGTCGTGACTTTCTAGCACAGAGTCAAACCGGGTGAAACCTCTTCACGGCAGCGGGAGGCAGACCCCTCACGTGGCGACTAGCCTGCTGTTAGCATTAGCATGGGTTAATGACCCGGGATCTCGACCTTAAGGCCAAAAGGTCAAGGGAAGACCCTGAGCCAACACCTCCTTCTTCTGAGTGCTCTCACACACACACACACCTGCATACAAAGCCCAATCAACTGCACTTCTGCACGACAAGAACAGAAAAACACAAGTAACCTGATGACATTCACACACTTCAGCTCATACAGTCATTCAAACACAAATACAGGAATGCATGCTTGCACACACAATCCCATCCGGGTAGGGTTACCTCTAACATAAACATCTACAACCAAAGAAAGCAACACACCCCTCTTGGGGACACATTCCTGTATCCTGAGCCCTGCTACTGATAAGAGTCTTGTGTGACTGGGACACATGGGCCGAGTTTGGGCTAATTCAGCACCTGGGAACCCCTCCGCTCTCGTCCTCCACCCCTGTCTAACTCCCTCTTTGGGAACAAACCCAGCCTTGTGCAACTCCCAACAATGTCAGTGACACTCTACACTGCCCCATTGCCACTAATTGTTAGCTCACAATGCTTCCTGGTATTGTATTCAACAATGGCCACTCTGAATAGAGAGTCTAACCTACTTGTATTGTCGCTAATTGGTTTCTTGAGAGGAGTAGAAAATGGGAAGAGAAAGGGAGAGAGGAGATGTTGGTAATGGACTGCAGTTTCATTGGAGTCGCCAGTAAATAGAGTTCACAAAGGGCTTTGTGGGGTCGAGGGCCGAGGGTCGGAGGTGAAGAAGAAGAGGTGCACCTGCACTCTCCACAGGCTGACAATGAGCTTATTCAGCTGCTCTGCCCAGCAGAACGATAGAGGATGGAGGCAATGGCCGTCCCACAGCCCTGGAGAGACGACCAGACACACACACACACACACACACACACACACACAGTGAGAGCGAGTAAAAGAGACAGAGGGAAGGAGGGGTGAAGACTGTATCTTTAGATCTTGAAGAGATGTAACTGCTCTGTACAATAAATGTTTAGATTCCTTTGTGAAGCCAACAACCACAGAACAATAATGACAGAAGAGAAGAAGAGGAAAAGAAAGAAGTGAAAAAAGGCACGAGCAGGGAAGGAGAGAAAGGAAAGAAGGAAGGAGAGGAAGAAAAGTAAAGAGAAAACTGGAAGAAAAGAGTGGAGAAGAGTCAGGAGTCGAGAAGACGAGTGAAATAAAACTGGAAGAAAGTGGACAAGAGATAAAAAGGAAAAAGGAAATATGGGAGGAAAAAATAAGTGCAGAAAATAGAAGAAAATGTGTAGAAAAGTGGAAGGAAAGGGCAAGAATGGGAGACGAGAGAAGGTGGGAAGGGACCAAAACATAGAGAGATAAGATGAGTGGAAGGTTAATATAAGTCAGTGGTGAGTTTTGGCTATTCATACGCAGAGAAGAGCTGCAAGAGACAGAAATGTAAAGAAGGAGTGATGAATAAAGAAGAAAAGACGAGAGGGGACGCCGATGTGCAGGATTTAGTGGCATCTATTGGTTGGAGGCTGCAACTAACTGAATACCTCTCGCCTCACCATCCCCCTCCCTCTTCAATGAGGAGCAAGGCGCAAAAAAACATCTTGAATCAGAGTTTGGTTTGTCCATTCTGGGGTACTGTAACGAAGAGGACTTCGTTCCCTGGAGCATAAGAGGGAGTTGGGGAAACATTGCACTTTAACCAGGCTACATGCACTTTGGTAGAGCAGTGGCACTTTATTGGATTTGCACACGTTACACTTTGCACATTTGATATATATATATTCATGTTTATATTTATACATTGATTATTGGTATTTGATATTTATTGTCCTTTTGCATATGTTATGCTGGTAGGTTCTGTGATGGCTACATGGTTCCGCCTGCAGAGGAAAGAGATGATATATTGTATTTTTGGTAATTGAGCTAAGTGGACATGAAGTGATTCATCTAACTCTATATATATTTTGTGCAATTGTGTGTGGGGTAGTATATTGGGAAAGAAAGTGTATGTGAAATGGTACTCACCAGTCTCCTTTGTCTTCAGGGTGTTCGGGCAAAAGCCTTCCCCAGGGAACAGCCGCCATTTTTGTAGTTCCGGAAGGAGCCAATTGGGAATTAGTAGGGGTGTTTGAGAGTTTGATTATTTTTATTGAGCTAATGGGTTAAAATGGGTTGTGTTTGTAAATAGATGTGTGTTTTTTGGGTGTATGTGGAAATGATTATGGGAATAATTATATGTAAAAAAGGTGTTCTCAGAAGAAGCCATTTCAGCATGACAAATGGGTTCTCCCTCATTTGGTGGGCACCCTATATAAGGCGCCATTTTGTTATCTTTGGGGCGGCTGCTGAATGATGAAGGGAGAACGTTGCCATGCTGAGTCCACACAATAAAGAAACCGTCTGGGACACACAACTATCCTGCCTGGTCATTCTTCGATGCTGTATTCTCCTGCCGCAAAGGTGGTCAACCTAACAGGTACTGTCGATTCAACACGGTGGTCTCCGTTAAAGAGGAACCAGTAGATATAAAAAGGCATTTCTACAACTTTTTGTAAATCAATCCAGAATCGTGACTCTTATGTGAATCGATTGTCACTTCTGCATCAAGCCAAGAGTCTTTGGGCTTGGGGAGTATCTCACATCTTTCAAGTCATGAGACACTAACTGTCCAGCAGACTGTCCAAGTAAAGTCATAAACCATTAAAGCTGCAACAAGGAACTTATTTATTTTGTGTTGATTTTGGCAGCCCCTGTGGACAAAAGCGGTACTGTCTCCAACACCTTGTTTTGTTAACAGGCAGGAATCAGGCAGGCATTTAGAATAACTCTATAGAAAAAGCAAAACTTCTTCTTGATCTTATTTATGTAGGTCATATAGAGGCATCAGCATTAAATAAAACCGTAAAGACATACGTTTAAGTCCTTTTTTTTAAACTGTCAAGTCTACAGTCATTAAATCTGACTTGAGTCAGATGTAGAAGGTTTTGCCAGTAGCTAAAACACAAGCTGATAAATCTCACCACTCCCCTGCACAGTTCAGCAGTTTGTACCTTATAAGGACACAGAGCTCATAACGCTGAGTTTTCAATGCATTTAAGAAGGTTCCTCTCTATTGGTGAGCTTATTTGATATTTCAAACCTTATGTTTGAATCTCAGGGGACTAATAACATGGCAATATGTATTATGTATTCATTCCCTGGTGGTTCATGCTGCTAATCTCTACCTCTGCTACTCATTTTCTCTTTTGTTTTCTTAGTCGGTTTTTTGTATCTCCTTTTTATTGCCCAGCCTTGTTTTTGGACGTCTCACTCGTGAGGAATCTGCACTAACTTTTTATAAATAACAGATAACTCTCTTAGATTTCACACACACACCTATAAAGATGCATTTAGGGAAGGCAAACACACACACGCACGCACACATACTGAGACACACTCCTGTGATATATATTGCCATGAAGTCCCAAGGCCATGTTTTTGTTTCCGTTGTAAATGTAACAGGATAAATGCAACCGCTGCTGACGGAGGAGTCCAGGCGCTGGAGACACTCCCAGAATGTAAAGCCTGCAATATTGCATGGTTACACTCACTGGTTGGAAAGGGTATGTGTTACAGTATGTGTGATATATCTATATCTGTGTGTGGGTGTGTTTGTTAGTTTGTCATGCATGCACTTATGTGCGCTATGTAAATTAAAACTCACATGGAAAAGTCGCTATAGATCTCCAATATTTACCCGTTTAGCATCATTTAAGTATCTCTGCATCTTAAAAACAGATCTATATTCATGGATCCGGGTGTGGTGGAGGATACAGGAGCTGACATGCAACTCCTCAATAATATAAACTACATGTCAGGGCTATGAAGAGACACAAAAGCTGTTGGGTTGGACTTGTTGTTTTCAATTGGGAGCAAGTTGAACACCACTGTTAAACTGTAAATTCGATGACCTTGTGCAGGACGCCGCCTGATTATGTTTGACATATCTAGTGTTATGATGGATGTTTACGCTGCACTTATCAGGATAATGACGGCACCGGACTGTTGTTCAAAAGCTGAAAACAAGCAGTGTTTACATATTTCTGGCGAACAAAATCTTGCGGTCACAATGTGACTGTTCGCCAACAACATTACATTATTTCCACCATTGTTCGGGAACAGTCAGGCTGAAAATAGCACTGACACCATGCTGGTATAGGCATGTTCCTACAGGTACAGATGAGGAGATTACCGTAAATATGATTCAGGATGTGAGGAAGATTTGAGTAATAGATCCATGAGTTTGAAGACTTGTCAAACATCAGATCTCTGCACAGAGATTACGTACTATGAGGCACATTTCCAGGATGCCAATTTTTTTTATTTTTTTTGCCTTGATTGCAGTGATTGTGAGGCAACAGTACAAATACAGTCATAATATTACAGAGTAATCTACCAGGAATGTACAGTGGCATGAATCTGATTGGCCAACACGGTGCATTGTTTAATCTTTAATTGTGTTGTGACAAAAGTTGAGCCAGTTTCAAATTTCTTGCCAGGCGACGACTCATGTTTTTGTGGAGCCCTCTGTGTTGGGAGCCTCATTGAAACGAGTGAAGAGGTTATGTCTTTGACGCAGTGATGTCAGTCTAGAACAATGTCTTGTACCGTTGCGAATAGAATTTAGGGCGAGACACACCTCATCCACACCCATTATTTTCCATGAATCCCCAGTAGACCAGCAGCATTTTGATGCAGATCATGACAGTTGCATCAACTTGTGGGGATACAGCATTGTACTCAGCAAGTCCAAACACTTCCACCATCAGTCTCCACTACTCGATGGAGACTGATGACCTTCTTACAGCTTTCCTTTCTAAAACTGTGTGGGTTGTCTGTTACAGAACCAATCCAAAATCTTTAAGGCCACACAGAAGTATGAGAATTTGTTTCACTACCAAGGAGAATGGGGTACAGCATTGTATTGACCTCTACTCAACCGAAGATTCATTGCGTGGAGGCCTTGCCCCGAACTGAGCCAGCCTCACTACTAAGCAAGCAAGATACTAACTTCCCTGATTCAAACTAATGCTCACCTCCATGAAAGGTGATGAATGCAGGCGAATTGACTCACTGGCTTTTGACTTTTGCTCTTAGATTACCAAGAGAGTCAACGGTCCATAACACAGTAGATTTTGTGGCGCACTAAGAGACTAAAGGTTTATGTGCCATTTCCTTCCATTGCCCTATCAATACTTTATTTTAAACATGAATGCTGTAGAGTCTTAAAGGCAACCAGATGAAAAACAGACTTGGCAGTTCAGAAAATGCTTTCGAAGGCACCGAGAAATGACCTACGTTATCCTTCAAAGATGTCTCTGATTATTGGGCTGATTCCTCGACTGAATATAACTCAATTCCTTTATGTCCATGTGACAGGGAAGTGTAAATCTGCCTTTAAACCTCAGCACCAGAAGATGTGAAACAGAAGTACCGAGAGATACAGTAGAAGGAATAAATGCTGCAATAGACATCGAGGCAGGAGGGAGCAGAGGAAAAAAAAAAGACGGATTGAAAAGAAGGGGGATGGGGGAAGGGAGTGCAAAGAGCAATACAGGGGAATGGGTGGGGGGTTTGTTATGTGGTTGTAAGAGAGCCAGTGCACGAGATAGTGAAAAAGTGGCAGGGTGGAAAAGAGAGAAAGAGAGAGCGAGAGGTGTTGGTGCTTTTTAAATAGCCTACGTGGAACACCAAATCCCCTCAGCAGCACAAATCAGCTGACTGACTGCCACTTGCCAAGGAGTAGGTGGGGGTGGCGGGGAGAGCAGGGTTTATAACTCTCTCCACTGACACATTCACCATGCAGAGACGAGACAGAGCTTTACCCATGTTGGCCCTGCAGAACTCTATCCTGTCTAAACATAGACCTCCTGGTGGACTGGGGGAAGACGAAGGAGACTGGCATGAGGAGAACGAGAGAAAGAATAAGGAGAGATCAACTGTCTCTTTCCCAGCTATTTTATCATTATTTATGGGTTCGCTTGACTTTATCAGGCTGTGACAGTGCTCTGCGCAGATGTATTCTGCTCTTGATGGCATCATTTCAACCCCTACTCAGATTTTTCTAAAGGTCTTCCAAAAGGCATTCATTTCTAAGTTTTTCATGCGTTTAAGTCAGAGCTGAGCTTTTGAGTTACCATCAAATGTGTCACTGTTTAGGAAACATCATTTCAAGCATACAGCTCATGGTTTAAGAGAAACCTTAGGACTCATTGGTAGATTTAAATTGTTTTATAAGACAGAGAATTGATTTGCATTTGCATTGCAAAAAAAAATCTATCCGTGCATAGTTCAGGCTATGGTTGCTCGAAAAGCACTGATCGTCCAATTATGTCAGAAGGCAAAGCAGTTTATAGCCGCTCCAAACTGCCACACTAAAAGAAGGTTCCTGGTTTGACCCTGGGGCCTTTCTGTGTGGACTTCTCTCCGGGTACTCCAGCTTCCTTCTATAGTCCAAACACCTGCAGGGTCATCGCTGACTCTACGTTTCCCGAGGTGGGTTATGGTACCGTTTGATGATCAGTGTTGATGATCTTTTGTTGTGGTCAGATTATTCGAGAATCATTGACAGATTTGTTTGTTTCATACCAGCAAATTAGTTTGAATTACACAACATTTGTTCATTTCCCGGGTTCGACTGCAATCACAGGCCGGGGCTATACTCTCCTGTCTCCTGTGAAAGAGAGATGACGAAGACATCCAAAGGCATTGAAGGTGAGTAAGAAAGGAAACACTGGAAAGAGAAGAAACAGAAAGCAAAGAGCTATATATATTTTTTCTTCTTCTCTTACTTGGTCTCCCTCTCTCCTGAAGTCCAGCCGGTTTCCTGCTTTCCCAGAATAATGCACAGTTTATGAGGCAGGCAGAGGGCCATGCTTTATAAATGGCACTGTCTAAACCCCTATGCTCGCACTCTCTCTCTCTCCTGCTCTGTCGCCCTCCTCCATTCTCCATGGCAGTTCATGGCATTTGTGGAAGGGTAGTCTATGTGCATGCCTGAAACACAGTCTGTCTGCTGTGGATATGCAGAGGCAGAGCGGTGTTGTGTCAATGCAGTGCAGGCATTCAGTCATGTTGGGCTTTTTTGGATTCCTACCATATTAGCCTCCCCCTTCACTTGGTAGAGTTGTCACACTTTTCTCCTCAACCCCCTGGTGAAAGGTGACCAACAAGTTGTCCACCCTGTACTCCACAGGAGTGAAACACTTGGATGGAAACGCGATGGAAATGGTAAATCCTCAGATGGCCGTGCCATCACTCAGCTCTCACCTTTCCCCTTCTTCTTTTCTCTCGCTGAACGGATTTGTCTTTGTTGTGTGGCTAACATCTTGGGAGGATAAGGGTGGAAAAAATGCTTAACCATCCTTAATGAATCTCAGAGATGTCCGGGTGTGTCCAACGTTTGTGAGTCATATCCTCTGTTATCACAAAGACTCTATTCACCATTACAGGAATCCTAAACATGATTGGGAAAAAAATGGAACAAGGATGATCCGAGGTTTGGCCAAGTTGTTTGCTTCCAGTTGGATAAACCGAAAGAAGACTTGGCTTGACAAAATTCATCCTGCTTGCACGCGAGCGGGAGAATTAATTTCAACTGTGGTAATCTAAAACATGCTCAAAAGCACATCCGAGTACTTCCAGTAGCCCATTTAGTATGAATCACGACTTTGTGCCGTAAAGCGTTACGTACTTCTCGTGGGCGAGCGTACCCAGAGCACAAAGTTGAGAACAGACATACGGATGATCGTTCACCTGATTATAAGTCAATGCACCATGAACATGATTTTAAACGTGTTGTTTTATCGTCGAAAAGTTGCTTTAGCGAGTTTAAACTGTGATGTGGTCCGTGTACTGTCCAGGCATTCTCACTGAAAAATATTCAAAAGCATGCAGGCATGCAGCATGGTCACGTAACGAATGAGAGGAATGTGTGCACACTCATCTAAACACACACACACACACTGAAATCAAAGCAGGCATGCATCACACATACAGTGACTGAGTGGGATGACGTGTGAGGTGAGGGCTGCAGTGTCCTGCGGCCCTGCTGCGAAACATAATAAAATGCACTTTGATTACATTCCTCTGTGACCGGTCGTAGCCCACTTTCCACTCTCCTCGCCGCCAACGAGTGTTTTATGCAGAGCTGCTCCGTTTTCATGATGCGGGGCAGCGATCTGGAGCCAGTGGGGGTGACTCACCCGTGATGCATCCTTTTGATGTCCTGAGCTCGAGACCTCCCAACATTTTATGTCCCACCTGCCACTTATGTTAGAGGTGGGGGTGGTGGAGCAGAGAGGAGGCGGAGGTGGAGGGTATTAAAATAAAGACATGTAAAGAAGATGGAGGCTGCAGGATTACAGGGGATGAGGAGCAACTGCATGCGTGGCTAACGTGTGTTTAATGATCTGTGTATTACTGCATGTACGCTCAGGCTGGAGGGGTTAACCCTTCGATGGCCGCAGCACAGGTAAGCGCTGTGCTTGATGTACGAGCATCATCCTGTTAGAGTTCAGAGCCACTGGGAGAACTGGAGCCATGGACTGGGAGAAGTGGAGCGCTTCTCCTTTGCAACCATGTTTTCTTTGTTGTTGAAATGGAGTGTTTAATACGATTTAAACATCTTTCATGTTTCTCTGCCCCTCTGTGTTTTTGTTTCATCTGTGGTTCTCGTGTGGTTTCGCGTGCGGCGGCGTTTGTTTTGGTTTGTGAAATATAGTCATGCTGCCATTTTGGCCAGGATGGAAGAGATCACAAGAGACCACCCCAGTTAAATTTATGGTTGCATAGATGAATGCTACTGCATTTTAGAGAACTTTTGTTATTGCATGCAGCCATCGGTTTCGATCATTTCATTCAATTCCTTTGTTTCTCCAAGTTTTTACCTAATTCATCTGCCTCCTGTACTTGATTTTCTTCTCTGAGTGTTGGTTTTTGTGCCGTTCATGCAGCGTGCTGGGCGGGAGGTTCACATCTCAGCTGACCGTCTCGTTGAAATTTATTGTTAAATAAATGAATACTAATGTGTTTTACAAATTCAAATGCAACTTCTCAACAGTTTTTCATGCTTTTTTGTTCTCTTTCCTTCCTCTCGTTTTTAAGTCTTAAATTTAATAAAATGTAATTTTATAAATTCTTTTCCTTCCATTCAGGCAGCAGTTTGTTTCCTTTCCTCTCAGAAAAGAGATCTAGATCTCTCGTATGGTCACATAAATACACGGTGCTGTGTTTTAGACTTTTGAATATACCTTTTCTTTAGCAGCAATCGTTTCTTTTTGAACGTTTTTTCCTCTTTTTAGTGTCCGTGTTGGCTCCCAACTGTGGTGGGACTCTTACGAAAGAGACATAGCAGATATTACGTGACTATCCTGATTAAATAAATGTCAAAGCAACTCATTTAATACATTATCCTAGATGCATGGTGACAGTGGAAACTGTCTTTAGTCCGTCCTCCGTGTCCTCAGAACGGAGGAATGAGACAAGCATCTCTGTTTTCTGTTGTTTTCGATCAAGCTACCAGATGATTTGACCATAGTGAATTTCTTTTTTAACCCTTTGACTGCACGGCTCAGGAGGCAGGGCTTCAGCCCAGCTGCAGAGGAAACCATTGGTCGTGGCGAGATGATTGACAGACCACTCGGCCGGGCTGTGATTGGCTGCTGAAACCTCCTGATCGGTCTCCACCAGTCCTCGCCAGTCAGGTGACTCTGACATGCTGAAAAAAAAAATCAATGTTATCAATCTGTCCTGACAATCAGCAGGACCACCGATAAAGGGGAGTTAGAAATTTATCAATGCAATAAATTCTTCTTCTTTGTCTCCTTTATGAAAATAATTTCACCTCCTCCGGCTTGTTTGTGGTTTACTGCAGATTAGATTGATCATGAAGCAGCTTGAGCATCGAAAGGCTCACGAGCTGTTATAAACCTGTTTCCTTTTAAGTCTCGGCCTCATAAACAATGAATCTTTGTGGCTGTTACTGCCGACGTATAAACTGCAGGTTTGTGTCTGTAGTTTCAGTCTGACTCACAGGCGTCATCATAGGACGTTCTTCCTCTTCTGGCTTCTCTTGCTTTTCTGTAGAATGAAGACTAAATACCTAATAAATAATGTTTTGACACAGCCTTGACGGGAAACTCATTGACTTCACAACCTGTGCGTGTGTGTGTGTGTGTGTGTGATGAGAAGGGTCACATCCTGGTTCTGCAGAATCTGTGGTTTCTTGTGTAACACAGATGATCAACTTTAGATATCTGTGTTAGTCAGACTTAATGTCAGCCTGTAATTTATCCCCTTCTGCGCTCACACACACACACACACACACAGAGCAGATTAACCTGTAACCTCAGTTCTCAGATTGATGAAATGTCGACAGCATGGACAGAAAATTACATTATAATATAATATTTGAACTAAAATATCCTTCTTGGGTCGAATTGTAGAGACAGAGGAACACAGCAGCACCACCAGCACGTTTTAAACATGAACTATGAAGAGTGAAAGTCATCTCCACGCTTAAGTGACTTCAGGTAGGCGAGCGTGCGCTGATGTGTGTTTGTTACCAGTGTTGCCTGACACTTACATAATATCTGCACGGCCTGCAGTGACAGCAGCGTGTTAGCAGAGCTTCAGTCCTCCGTCTATGTCTGCGCAGGTTGTGCTCAAGCTCACTGTAGTTGCGTGTGTAACAAAACAGATTTAAAAGTAACAAGTTTCAGGTTGCGGTTGTGCAGGTACGGCGTGAGTGAAACGAGAGCTGTCGTGTTGGGCTGCAGACAGCTGAATGGATTAAAATAGGAGCATAACTGTTGGGCCTGACGCGTCAGATGGACGACTGAGAAAATGTGAGAACGCCTCCTGTGTGGACACATCCTTAGGTCTGCATGGCACACCGCTCTCTACTTTAATCCACGATGATGTTTATGATATTATGAGATTTTTAAGGATATTTCACGTCATCTAACTGTGTTATATGTGATTTTATTAGTTTTGGACATGCACAAAGTTACTTTATCATGATGGGAGGCAACAGTTGCAGTTTGGTTAGATTTAGGAAAACAATCACCTCAACGAACTACTATGAAAAGGTACTTATGTTAATACATTATGAAATTCAAAATAAGTCACCATTGACTTTTGGTTTCACATGGTGGATAAACTGAGTTCACCCCAACGTCTTCAGACGTTGACTGTCTCGCTTTACACTGCATCACGTGACATTTTATCTCTGATATTTCTGAGTAACAACCATTCACACCCAGTTCATGTGTAAAATGACTCAACACATTCAAACCTAATTTGGTGAGACCAGGCTGCAAAAAGAAGACGCTTCGCCGTGATAATCATCTTTGTAAATCAAAAAAACATGATGAAACTTCAAGAATTTGTGTGATAAAAATGTTTTGCTTTGTGTGAGAGTGAGCAGGAAACAAATAGAAACTGTACAAATCAGCCAGACATCCAGCAGTGAAGGCTGCACAGTAGTCAACGCCGCAAGACCTTCAAGTGACAGTCGGCGGCCACAGATGCTGAGCGACGGCCCGACCGAGTCGCTTTAGTTTTAAATGGGGAGGCTAAAATCTGCAGTGTTTGCGCTCTTGAACGCAGCCCAAAAAAGAAAAGTGGTGACAAAGTGAAAATCTGAACTCACTTCTCGATTGATTTATTTTCTGCTGCTCGATACACACACACACGCTCTCCCAGCTCTGTTTGCACGTGTGTGATGTCGGCGTTGCAGCTCTGCTTGCCTCGGTGTGAACGGCCCCGGCTCCAAAGCACCATGTACTTTTGTGGCGGAGAGCGGCACTTTCAACTTAATGAGGCCATGTACTGCCTGATTCATTTACTCTAAAATACATGTTGTGGGGACGAGAGCAGTGTGTCATTAGAAATCACTTGACGGGGACCCAAAACAGAAACAGCTCCTCTTGCTCTTTTTCTTCTTCTCATCCACACTGAGAGGCGAACGGGAGGCAGACAAAGGCAAAGATAGACAGGAAGACAGAGAGAAGAAGAGGAGGAGGTGGAGTGAGAAGTGTGGGGGTGAGGGGTGTCAAAAAAAAGCGTGAACTCCTGCTCCTTTGTGACCTGTTAAAATCACTCTGTGAGCATTCAGGGTCAGTGAGGACGAAGGAGGGAGGGGAATCCGGTCTTTCTCCGCTCGGCAGGGAACA
Organism: Nibea coibor; assembly: GCA_023373845.1. NCBI lineage: Eukaryota > Metazoa > Chordata > Actinopteri > Sciaenidae > Nibea > Nibea coibor. The sequence continues at coordinate 24,493,816 of CM041718.1, read as the reverse complement.
GCTCATGCTTGACTAACTCTTTGGATCCCCGCAGAGCTAATCTATATGCTCTTTCTTCTCCCCTTGTATCTGATTCTGAAAGTGTGTCAAAGCCAATCATTATGTTTGTTTCAGATATCATTGACCTCTTGTGTGTGCGTGCGCGGATCCGTGCGTGCGTTTCATTGCGTTTGGAAGGGAAACCTCCAGGCGTTTTTTTTTTTTTCTCATGCACCGACTGTTCAGCATCATACCCAAACCGCACACACAAGCAGAGCCTCTCTGGGAAGCACAGCGTTTCTGTCCAATGTGTTTTGCGCTGCATGCAGCTCCAGAGGTGTAATTATGCTGTGTTTGAAAGCACAGACACCCCCATGTCAAAGACAGACTCTATAAATCACACACAGTCATTAGTGGGAAAATATGCTTTTTTTCTATTCTTTTGAGGGCTTGGCAATACAACATAAAGCCATGACAAATAAAAGCAATAAACTATTTATTGTCTCGAGGAGTAGAAACGGTTACATCGCTCCGCACAGACAGGAATGGCATTTACGCAAACGAATTGGCTGTAAACGCTTTTTATTTGAAACCCAGGATATAATTAGAAACTTGTGGCTTTCCAAGAAAGGATATGTATGTGCATGTGTGTGTTTGCATGTGTGTGTGTTTAAGCCTCGATGAGTCCATGTTCGTGCATGACAGTATGTTTTTTTTCTTCCCTTCCTTCCTTCCCTCTCTCTCTCTCTCTCACTTTCTCCTCTTCATTATGTCAAGTAGCTCCCAAATATTTTGTGTGAGAAATAAAGTTCGCATGAGGAATTTCACGGGTGGTCGTGGAAAAAATACATTAGACTATATGGTCAAGAAATATGAATCTGACATGTACGAGTTGTTCAGAACGAAAAGAAACACTCCGTCACCTCAGCTACAGGTTACGTTTGCAGTCACCAAATATTACTTTTTAATACAAAAGACTCGTCAGTCTGATGGAAGAACCAGTTATTATTCTTTATTTTTGCTTTATTTCATTTAATGCACACACATGCTGGACGTGAGTCCATATGCACATGTGTACTGTCTTCTTCTGTCCTTTATATTAAAGCAGCTTGATAGATTGAATTGTCTGCGATGTAATCACGTGTTCATCTGTTACATTTCTACCGTCACCAATATACACTCACACACTGAACTCTGACTGGGACCTGTATTATTAAAAAAACATAGAAAAGATAGATGGATTGTTTAATAGTGTCCAAGTTTTTCTTTTATGTTTTACACATCGATAAAACTTAAATAACTTTGTTTCAGTAACTTGCATCACTTCGTTGACTCTCTGCACTGTTTGAGTACAAAGGTTGAGTCAAAGTTGCCAAACGTGATGATTGATTTGATGCTTGTGTGACGTGGCATAGAGCTCGTGCTGGTGTCTCCTTATTTGAATCTGACTGCTATTAAACATTAAAACATATAATCCACGACGCATACATGAAGTAGTTCAACTTGTAATGATACATTTCAGGGTGTCACAGTGGTGTAAGAAGTGTTTGCATGTTCTCTCGGGATGCTCCCACAGTCCAAAGACATGCATCTAACAGGTTAATTGGCGACTCTAAATTCGCCATAGGGATGAATGTGAGCATGAATGGTTGTTTGTCTCTGTGTGTCAGCACTGTGATGAGCTGGCAACTTGTCCAGGGGTGTACATCACCTCTCACCCCAGTGCCAACAAGAATAAGTTCCAGCTCCCAGCAACCCTGAAGAGGATGGTTGCTGCTCATCCTCTTATTCGTCCTTCAGGGAGAGACTTTTGCCATTATGAAGAGGGCAACACAGCGACTACAAAGAAACGCACAAAGTGTACGATTCCTACAACTTGTTGTACATATTATACAGATGACATGTTCTACTCGTCTGATTTAGTTTTCTTGAAGAATACTGAGGCCTTGAGGAATGGAACTTCACAAATGAATAACAGATTGTTCTTGGCCATAAACCAGAATATATGGCATCACATACAGTAATTTTAAATCAAAGTTTTTTGCAATGACAGTGTCCCGTCCAGTAGACGCAGTGAACGAGGGAATTTTGGCACTGAATCATGATTGAACTGCGGTGAAACGCCAAGATGAGGCATAAAAATTGTCCCTTATTTCTGCTGAATTTCAAGACAGACCGCAAATTCAGATGTCGCAAAAAATGTGACACGGGATTAACGACAAACAGCAGCATGGGCTGGATGTTTGGTGTCAGACGTAATATCTTCTCCCACTTTGTGATTTAAAATGTCTGCAACACGAGCGCAGACATGGCTGTAAATGCCATTTATTTGTCATGCTCTGGAAGATTCTCTGCTGTCTCTCTGTACGAGATCTTATAATCTGCACTTTATTCTTTTGAACTAAGATGAAGCAGCTTGTTCGTCGTGTGCCTGCAGTGGTAGAAGCAGTGCAGACGTCCTGGTCGTGCAGGACAGAGCAGGTGGCATGGAAACACAGCCTATAGGAGGCAGCTCTTCAGAAAGATGTTGGCCCAAACGGCGATATTGCTTTCACTCCTATCTTTATTATTGCGCTCTACTCCCCCCTCCCACACACACACACACATTTCCCACAAATCAGATGATATGATGCTCACTGAGCCCTTCCTGCCGTCTTTCCCCGTCATCCCTCTGCTGCCGGACTCCCACACAGCCTTCCCAGCAGTGCGAGAGGACCGGGATGTGACCGTGCATGAGTTACACAAGATTAATCTGCTGTGTGATGGGAAACGTGTTGTTCTCAAGGTCTTGCAGGGGGGGAGAGACAGATTTAAAAGCTGGAGTGAGATTACATTTTCATTCTTCTCTTTTTCTACTGCTGACAGAGGAGAACGGAGTATTTACTTTACCAACCTACTTTACTGCCACTCCCACCATCAACCCCCAACCACCACCAGCGCCTCACTCTCCCCACTTCTCTGCTAAGTGATAAGCAGGGGGAACCATTAATTTCTCCCCCCACACACCCTCACTCTCTCTCTCTCTCTCGCTCTCTGTTCACTTAACAATCTTGCAGAGCTCGACATGCCCTTTACAGAAGCACCGATGCGAGTAACAGTATCATGTAGTAGCATGTGTGTCATTTAAAAGGAGTAATGAAGATTTCTGAGTATTAAACACGTACAGAACGTACAGGGCTGTAAACAAATGGCTAGCTTGGTTAGCTGTTAACTGAGGCCATTTTGGTGGAAACATAATTACAAGTTTCAAAATATACATGAACAATAGGGCTGTCAGATTTCCACGACATGATCACGCTGCTCCTTCACGATGAAAGGAGTCAGTTAAGATGGATGATCATCTGACTGGTATGGCTCCTGGGAGGAGAACCCGGGCCAGACCCAGAACCCGATGGCGGGACTACATAGCCCACCTGGCCTCAGGATCCTCCAGGAGGAAGTAGATTGTGTGTTGCCGGGGAGAGGGACGTCTTGAACGCCCTGCTAAACCTGCAGTCAGAGCGAGCAGGAGCAGGATGACACGATTATCGTGGCTAAAAGAATTCACAATAACGATACAACTGCGCTATCAAGAGAAATACTGAGATAGTTATTAGTCAGATTCATCTTATTTTGAATTATGATGGTGGGGAGGTGCATCATGATATCCAATATGTACAATATATTTGGCATATCATCCAGTTTATTGACCAAAGTGAGCGTAGACATGTTTTGCAATAATATACTGGACGTGCAGAGACAGAGAAGAGCTGGTGAGTTTTATATTCTCCAAATTGAAAGTTACAGTTTACAATTTTGATAATGTTATTGAGCGGACAACAGCACGTTCTCTGGGTTTTACTCCTCCAATGCTGCTTTAGTCTGTTTGTACCTTTGCACAGGTGATAACCTTCAGTTTTGTAGTGTTGGTTAAAGATGTCAAATGTCATCCGCAGGTGACATTTTATAGAATATCAGCTGCAGCCGCGGTTCTAACCTACAGTTCTGGTTGAGTATTGCTTGAATTGGATGAACTGGGGGGTCTCAGAGGTTGCTCAGCATTATATATGTCGAACGTCATGGCCACACCTAACTTTTCCTATACAGTGTTCCAACCCACTCCACATGTCCAACATCCATTAGGCCATAGGTGCTGCTAAGAGCAGCTGTTAGCCGCCTGAGTGCAGCAGCTAAGACACGTTGTGGTGGAAGGGCTCCACATCACGACCTAATCAGTCACCCGCAATCCAAACAGCACGTCAGGCGCGCAGGTTTAGCAGGCGGCGGGGGTTACAGCCGGAGCCACTCTGCAGCTGGTGTGCAGGACATGCTGCCTTTTAGCCCATTCTGGCACACACCTGCTCAGTGTCAGGTCAGGCTCCAACATGTGTCAAAATATACAGGGGTTACATTCATACATAATGAGCTGTACTATGGCCTTTTTGGCAGCGCTCTCTGCAGCGCTAACACCTGTCCCTTTATCACGGAGAAAGACAGAAAGGCTGTTTTTTTTTTTGGCTTTCATCTTTTGATTTCAAATTCATAAGCTCAGTGTGCTTTTCATCATCTCCCTGTAATAACATTTTTAAAGGAGCGGTTCACCAAATGCCAAAATGAAAATGTGGCCAAGTCCAAGACAAGTTACAAGTCTTCACTAGCAAGACGGCGGTCTTTGATCGCTGACCAACGATTAACATCTGAACAGTTTTTAAACGTGTTGTTTACCAGGTTTAAACTTGACTTCAATGTTACTTTAAAGTTTTTTGAGTGATGAGTCTCAATACAGCTTTGTCTCTCTGCCATGTTGTGCTGGACAGGTAGGTTAACGTCGCCTTGTCAGACCGTTTTTTCAAAGCCACCAGACTCCCTTGACAAAAACTTGAGAATATTTCCAGACCTCAGTCAGTGAATTAAGAATTTATGTCGACTAAATCAGCGTTTGTGGCACAGCGGAAAGACTAATCAAGATGTTTTTGGTGAGTTTTATTTTGTCACGTTTGAATGAAGTGTGGTCTACGACAAGTTATCATGGCAATTAAGAGAGAAACTTGAATTCAGAAGGCAGTCAGTTGCCTTTTTTCTGTTTAATACGGAGAACAGGTGTGAGAACATTTCCTTTCTTGACACTTCACTTCAAAGTCAGTTTCTTTGGGCTCCGGCTGGTTTGTAGACCGAGACAAAGCCGAGTGGGAGTGGACGATTGTCGTGGATATTTTTGATTAGTTTGCAAAATGAAGTTTACAAAATAATTCAATAATATTTCAAGTCAGGGTTGAAACTAATTCCTGATACTTTTCAGATGCATGTTGTGGAATTCTGCCTCGAGTCCAAATCTCCAGTCTACAGCTCTGTCTGTCTGTGAGAGCTTTAATTGAATGCATTGCATGGCCGGCCACTGTCTGTCACCACTAAAAGGAGTGAGAAAATATGTAGGTTTTCTTGGTAGTTTGGGTGAATCAACGCTTTTGGCAGACAGCTTCGCTCCTTCCCTCAACGCCACTCTATCCCATGTGTCCATTCTTAGATTCTTCGAAAGGATCTGTTGACCTGGAACATGCTCGGCTCTCCGGAGGTGACATCACTAAATGTGACACGCCACTCCAAAGATCCAAGATTAGACACTTCTCTCTGTCTCTCTCTCCCCTCCTGTCATGCTTTTCTTCTGTCTGCTCTTCTTCCTTTTAGTATTTTTAGTCTCAGGGCCTCAAAAAGAAAATTCTATACAACTCTATTCTCGTCTGTTTGAAGTTTAAGAACTGCACTGCTGGCTTTTGCCTGCTGCCTACCTGTGGTTACACTTTGTGTGAGTTAGGTTTAAGATCTCAATCCTCTTAGCGAGGACTTTGTCTTTGCAGTCAAACACTCTCTGATCCCGTCCATGCTGCACGGCTGCATGGCTTTTAGAAAGTGTGTTTGAAGCCAGCGGCGAGCCTGAAGACTTCTGAGTGGCGCTACCAGGGTATGTGTGTCAGGACAGGAAGGAGAAACTGATCCTCTTAACAGCCTGGAATTGGCCCACTCTCAGGAAAGTGTCACTTGAGTTGGTCAACCTGAGAGCGCCAGGCGAGATTGTCTAGCCTTGTATCTCCTTCACATAGCTGCCTCCTCCTCCTCCTCCTCCTCCTCCTGTGCCCGTCCAGCCGTGGGAGGACTGCTGACCTAAAGACAGTCGGTGACTGCGAGCGCATGACTGTGATCTTTCCTCAGTATGCTGCTAAGTATGTTGTACCTAGCCTCCAGGCACGAGTTCAATCCAAGGTGCCACACTGCCTGTTTGACCAATTAGAGTGAGCCTCTGCTGGGCAGGACTCGGACCTCCTGCTGCGAGCTGCCAGGCATAAACAAACGGCACAGACTTTACCACAAACACATCATAACACATGCTCGAACCCTAACCTCTTTGCTTCCCTTTGCTCCCACATGCAGCTGCGTTGATTAAAAAACCTTCAGCTAGTTAACTTCTTTCGGGTCACCTTTCCAGCTCTGCACATTCCTCTCTCTGTCTTCTTCTTCTTGTCTCCAGATGTTTCTCTGAGCATGTCATGCAGACAGTGACAGAGAGGCCATGTTCATTCCACCAATTTATTGAAAACAGATATAACAGGAAGAGTTCATTCCTGTAGGGCAGCCTCCATTACAGCGATCAATAAAGAACAGCTGGTTTTAAAAGCGTGCGTGGTCTTTTAATAGATTTCAGTAAAAGCTGCAGCATTATCTCTTGAAAACGGGTGACAACGTGAGCGCAAAGCGTTATAATGAGAACACTTCTCAGCCCGGCGCTTTCCCAGCAAAGTCGCCGTGTCGGCCTGCTGTGGAAACTTTCTGGATTATCCAAGTTGGAAAACACACAAACATTGTGTCGACCCAACTATTTACCTGGTTCCTTTCCACAAAAAACGCTGCAGAAGAAAATGCAAAGTATTCCAGACAGTTAGGACAACAACTACAGGCCTTGAACTTTTCTGGAAAACGATTCAACTGTCAGCCCCCTAACCTCAAAACAGCCAAATTAATGGAGTCTGAGGATGGTGGTTAACAAAGGCAGATGTCTACCACCCAAGTTGGCATCCTCCAGTAGATTACATCCCATCTTCTGTGCTCTTCTAAAGTCACAAGAACTGTTAAAAGCATTTAGTAGAGAGTTCTTCTAGTGATTGTACCGTCAGTCTTCACATCTCTGCAGCGTACATTTACAGATTTTACTACATGCAGTATAGCCTGGTCACTTAAAGGTCACAAACATCCCAGATGCAATTATCAGCCTGCAGGAATAAGCCCCACTTCATTAGCCGATCTTCATGTTCCTCCATGACGGACGAGGCCTGTCCTCGCTGTCAGCACCCCGGCTGAGTTAAGGAGCGCCAAATGATTTTCCTCAACACGAAGCTGGCAGCACGCATTATTTATGCTTTTTCCTCACGTAAGCCACAGTCAACATCATTCAGCGGAATTACATTTTAATCATTCTCCTGATAGGAGAGCAACCCAACAGTGATTGAAACTGGCTGTGTTGGCTGAGCGCTACAATAAAAAGCAGCGCGACACAAAGCTATCTTAAAACATTTGGGCTGCGTTATACGGATGTTTACCAAGTTGAAAAGGAATCTGTTGATAAGAGAGGCCTTCGTTTGGCTGCTTGAAGGAATGTTTAATTAATTTCCAATCTGTTAGCCCCTTGGAATGCATTCAATCATGTCAAAAAAATGTTTTTAAAAGAAAACATGTGAGGAAGCTGGCGACTCATTTAAAAAAAAAAAACCTTGATGAGGAATGTGTATGCATACAGAAAAGACTGGATACGTTTCTGGAATTGGCTCCGTCTTCATGTATTCGTTGACTTTATAAAGTCATACATGAATTTCAGATTTTTGAGTTGGAACTTTTCATTTTCGTAATGAAGTTTAAGACGACTCAGATCTTTTTTTAAAAATATATTTCTATAGCTTTGGCTGTTATTTCAGGATGTATCAACACAAATTCAGTTTAATTTCATTTGAATGCAGCCCAGTAACTCAGGTCTCTGTCACGTTGCTGTTTTGGTCTGTTCTGCACGCGACTTCAAACCCCACCTGCAGCGTTTCAGTAGCAAAGTGTTTCAGCCCGTCAGACTTTGTTTACTTGCTCATTTTCCTGGTTCATGTGCTTCTAAAGACGCTTCTACGTGTGTAAATATGCTGTGTAGTTCATTTGTTTTCACAAATGTGTTTTATTTTGAAAATCCACTAGCTTCCTTATGCTCTTTCTGTGTCTGGCTTCCTCTCAGCTCGAGGTCGAGGCAGAGGCCTGCTTCTGCGACAGTTCTTAAATTTGAGCATTTATTACAGATCAGATATTTTAACACAGCCCCCAGTTCTCATGATACTTAAGATCTAAGATCAGTGTTTAGTGTTTCCTGTTTCCTCCCTGTGCCTTGTGATTCTTTACTTCCTGCTTAGTTTCCCGCCAGTTTTGAACCCATCCTGATTTGTTTCACCTGTGTCTCGTTAGTTTCACCTGTCTCGTTGTCCTGCCTTGTGTATTTAGGCTCTGTGTTCCTTTGCATCTGTTTGCCAGTTGTGTGTCCCATCCATGTTTCCTGCTCCTGTTTGTCTTTTAACATGAACTATCAGCCAGCTTTAGTTGTATTCGAGTTTCCATGGCTGCGTTTGGGTCGATTCCTTGCACATAACCGTGACATGAGGTTTATCCATCGTCATCTTCAGTTGCCACCAGTGTTACCATATCGTGCACAGTTTTTCTGCACAATGAGTAATTATTATGACATTTAAGTTCGTCCAGATAAATTATTTTCGTGTTTACGACGTGCATCTGTCTGCACTTGTCATTTTTAGTTTGTAGTGTTTTATCTGGTGGTGATATTTTCAGTACATTGGCTGTTCTTATCAATATCTGTATTGATATCAGTGAACCTGGCCTCGGCATCGTATCGAAACCAAATTTTGAGACGTCCAAGTCGTGATAAACTGTCAACTAACGCTGAGTCAACCTGTTTGTGACTCAGGAAATTAATAAAAAACAAAACAGTTTGTTCTTTTCTGTCAGTCAACCATCCAACTGAGTTAGTAACAGTTACTATGATGGTGAAAAACACCAGAACGAGCTCTACTTTAAACATATTGTAGCGTCGGAAACTTGATAGTTGTTCAAGTGACAGAACACTAAATAACGGTGCTGTCGCCTGTATAAAGTGATGATGCAGGTCATAACGTGGTCGGCGCGGACTCATGGTACAGCTCGTATATGAAGACCGTATATGTTGCTGCTGGAATCACGTGGAGGAAGGAAACAAATAAATCAGCTCAGATCATTTCATTCCCACTAAACCTCAAATTATAAAGCGCATTGTGCCAGTGTTACTGAGGACCGTCATCAACTTTGAGTTTCCAATTAATGATTTACGGCCTGAAATGTGCTGCATTGTGGGAATATAACACAGAGGAATGTTGACGGAGACAGAACGAAGGAGAGATTAATAACGAGGGAATATCAGTTTCCTCGAGGCGGAGAAGACCGAGAGAGACGAAGGTGCATGCGCGAGATGAAGACAAGATTGTTGAGTAAGACAAATAGTATCTCTTATTGCAGTTCGCTGAGACTGCAGCACAGACGGGTTGAACATGTGGTTTGGGAAATGAGACGTGCAGGTGCCAGCAGTTGTCTGATTTATCTTTTTATTATACCCAAACTGTCCCGAGGCAAATTACAACACACTCCGCTCTGACTGTTGGAGGATCCCACTGGACGTGTAGGACAAGGTGAACGTTGACCTAAACCACATGACCACTATGTCCGCACTGCATGATATCTGTTTAATGTTGCTTTCACACCAGGATCGATCGTCCGGTGGGACTTGGTTCGAGTCACTTTCACACACAGACCAACCCGCCTGGACAACGTCATCCAGTTACAACAGCTCATTAATTGGTGTGCTGCCCAAAACAAGCACCAGGAGGAAGAAAACCCGGCTCATCGATTGACTTTCTGATCTTTGGTTTGCTGGATAGTCTGTTTGCTTTCCCACTATAAGCGAACCGGACCAGGATTCACTTGCAAGCAGGCCGAGACCCACGTTTCCAGGTGGACCAGAGTTTGGATGAGCTTTTGCACCTGCCCAAACGAACCGGACTATCTGAGGAAACAAACTCTGGTCCGTTTAAAGCGGGCCAAACAGTGCTGGTGTGAAAGCGCCCTTAGACAAACCTGGCATAAAACTTGACACTGTCACATCAGACTAGTTTATATATTGTCTGCAGGCCAGTTTTAGCAGCTATCTTCAGCTGCGGGGACGGACAAAGAGGGCACAGTTTTCCAAAACTGTCTTTTTGCTGAATGAGTCCAAACTCTGAAAAGGGCGCTTTAGGTAAATCAGACCCAAAACGTACGGACAGACAATAAACAAGCCAAAGGTCAGAAACTAAATATTTCAGACATGAAAAAATGCAGAAAGAGAAAAAAAATTGTCAAGTAATAAGAAAACTAATCTTAGCTGGAGACGTTTTCTTGCTATTCTGGGGGTGTTTCCTTACCCTCTGCTTGTTTTTCATAATGCAGTCTCAACACTTTTTCTGCCTCTGTGGTGGAAATCACACAATGGCCGATACTGATTGCTTTATTTTCTCAGTGTGTACCCCCCTCTCGCGTTTGTTATTGCAGAACGGGAGGATATGCCGGACAGGGGGCCGATGCTGAGCCTGCAGAATCTGAACATTTTCTTTCTAATAATTTTAAAATCCTGCGGGGGTCCAGGCGGGGGGAAGCGTACAGGAGGGAAGGTGCAGGGGGTCTGGATGCTTGCTGGTTCGTACAAAGTGTAAGATCAACCGGGGTCTTTGCTATGTGAAAGGTGAGCACCGCTCCTGAAGCTATTTGGTCAGGTATGCAGTCTGGTCTGCACGTGCGCCGTGTTCTGATCCACATCCCAAAACAGTAAAGCAATACCTCTTTGGCTGCACCCACCACTGAGCATGTGGTCACACACACACAGAGGTTATATGCAAAGAAATTATTGTTTTAGTGGGTTAATATGGAGGCCACCTACACACCTGCCCAGAGGAATGTTTTATCAGTACTGCATGTGGGGGGTACCACCAATGGCATTCACTCACATACCATTGATGCCAGCAGGGGATGTGGCCAGTGGTGTGGAAACCTCCAGAGGTTTGGGAACAGTCAACACAGATGAAAAACCTTCCTGCTGCTGCTTAATTCTCTGAAATCCAGCCGTGCATCTTATCTGTGACATCAAATAATATTTATATCGCTGAAACTGAGGAGAAATGTAGCCAACAGTCTGCAGCTACATCTGCAGATCGCTTTACTTGCCTGGTCTTGTGACAAGAGGCCAAATTTCCAGATGGAAACAAACACCCGGGGACAGCATGAAAGCGCAGCACATGAAGAGTCCTCAGTAAATTATTATAAGGGATTAAAAAGAGTTGAATGTTGGAGCAGCTCTCTCCTCAGACTGGATGTAGCGGTCCCTCATATCGGGGCTCTCCGTTTACATTACTCATACGGAGGAGGGTGTGACTTGTTGGCTCTTTTTTCCGCCTGTATAAAACGAGAAGTTCGCGTAAAAGAAAATACAGATGGAGAAGGCTAGCCGGCTCGCTGTGTCACAGAGAGTCCCCTTAAGCCTACGTTACAACTCGCATACTGTCCCTTTGTGACCAGCTTAATCGGCAGAATGCCCGGTCTCTGTGTGCTTTGTCTCGCCGCTGCACTGGCTGCGTTCGTCCGGCTCGCCGGCACCGTGGGGCCGGTGGTGCGATGCGAGCCGTGCGACGCCGGAGCGCTCCTGCTGTGCAAGCCGCTGCCGAAGGACTGCGCGGAGCGGGTGAAGGAGCCCGGCTGCGGCTGCTGCATGACGTGCGCCCTCGGTGAGGGACAGGCGTGTGGAGTGTACACGGCGCGCTGTGGCTCCGGCTTGTCCTGCCAGCACCAGCCGGGAGAGAGCCGACCGCTGCAAGCTCTGCTGGAGGGACGGGGAGCGTGCACCAGCGTCGCGTCCAGAACGACCAACAGAGTCATCACACCGGCGCAAAACCAAGGTAAGAAGCGGTGGTTTATAATTTGTGCTTCTGGACACCTTCTTGTCGTCGTGTGTGTGTGTGTGTGTGTGTTGTTACATGCTTGCTTTGACAGGCGCTCTCCCAGTGAGGTGCAGCTCTGCGCTGACCGGGTCAGGGTAGGTCTCATGGAAACACAGATTAAAGATTGTGTTGATAGAGGGGGGGGGGTAGAAGGTGCTTAGACAGATCTACTTTAAGATATAAGGCGCAAAGAATCATGCGCAAAATGCAGCCTCCGCGCTCCCGCAGTGTAAAACACCAACTCCAAGCCGCTTAGGTTTTAGAGGGGACGCTTGACATTGCGCAGTGATGTGTTCGCGCTGGTTAAACAAATCCCTATAGGCTCCTGAAAGTTTGAGTGGATAACACCAGCTATGGGCTGGAGGTTTACGCAGCAATTAATCGTTGCTTTCCCACCGGGCGGCCACTTCTTTTTCCATGCGCGCACGGCGCGCGTAAAATGCGCAATGACATTTAAGAAATGAGGAGATGATGATGATGATGATGATGATGTTTGGGCTTTTGCAGATTGTTGATTTTAAGAAAAGGACAACACTGCTCCTTCTCTCTTTCTCCCTAACACACACACACACACACACTCACAGACACACACACACACAGGCTGGCTCCCTCAAACCAATAGTTAAGGAATGCCACATACATACTGTAAGTATACAGTATTTAGCTGAGGCTGAGCGCAGACCATGTCCTTGTCTTCTGTAATGTCCCTTTTTTCCTTCAAGTAAAGCTCATGGATTTTTTTTGTACACAGCATGAAAATATGTGCTGCTGCTTTCCTGGTCCAGGATGTGGGCCAAAACATCTCTGGTGTGTGTGGCAGAAGGCTTGAGAGAGGAGGAGGAAGAGGAGGAGGAGGAGGAGGTGGCGGGGGTTAAGTCCTGAGTTTAAGCAAACCAACACACCCTCATAAAGACACAAGTCCTACTCAATGAGCCTGAAGTGCACATCTCATAGTGCTCACAAAGAGTGGTCATACATCTGCACAGTGTTTTGTGTGAATGGATGCATGATGCTCAAACGGCACACATGCCACCTCCGTGTGAATACACACTGTTGTGTGTTTAGGCACTGCTGACGTCAGGCCTCCAGGAGCCTCTGTGTGTGTTTTCTTCTTCCTGGTTATTTGGTTTGGCCACAGCAATGTGTGGTGTGCAAGCACTCAGCAGTCACATTGTCACACACACACACACATTTTGCATCGACCAGAATGCACACACACACACGCACACACACTCGTAGACCATCGCCAAGTTGCCCAAACGGTCTTATTTTATCACTTCCTGTCACTTAACTTCCGTATGTCTCTTTACTTCTGTCTTTATGAGTTTGAATCCTCCGATTTAAAACAAAATGAACATTATTCCCCCACGTGGGAGCGAATGGATCCGTCTCACAGCACCTCTCAGCGCAGGCTTATTTACAGTATCTCCCCTCTTGGAGATGGAGGAGGTGGTGGTGGGAACTGATCCCAGGCGCCTCTGTTGGTCAGAGTGTGTATGTGCAGCCATCAGTCCCCCCAGCTCCAGAGCAGCCTCTCCTCCCAGACATTAACAAGCTCTCCTCACCGCAGTTTGTGCTGTTTACCCGTGTGGCATTATACAAACAAATTGCGTAATGTGTTTATCTGAAATGCCCCAAACTTCCTAGAAAGGTTATATAAAAGTTTATATTGACAATAAAGATTAATGCCTGCATGAATCTTGATATTTTTGTCCTCTATGGACAGTTCAGAGGACCCCGTGTGGAGGCTCTATCAGGTTCTCTGTCGCCTTTCTCGTCCCATCCAGTGCTGTTGTTGACATGCATGTTGTTCTAAGCTCTGGAGAGTCTGGGAGAGACTGTGGAGTCCCACCACGTCACTAATTGATCAGGTGGTCACGGAGAAAACGGGTGGGCTGCCAGCCTGCCTGCCCACATGAGCTACACCCCAACATGCCCGTCCGCCGCCCTCACCGCAGCGCTCGAACACAAAATCTGCTTTGAGTTAACGGTTTAAAACTCTGTGTGTGTGTGTGTGTGTGTGTGTTATGGGCTGAAACATGTGCCAGTAGAAACTGATTTTGAATCATTTATATTTGAATTTGAATTGCTTAACTTCAATAATTGCTTTAAAAAACTGAATTTGAATCACATAGTTTGAATTTGTATTGTTCAATTTGAATAGTATAGCATTGAAAAACTGAATCTGAACTGTCGTTTGAAATTGAATTTATTAGTTTGGAACTGAACATTCAGTTCTCAAAATTCAAATTCAGTTTTCTGTGACAAACATCCGTGTACTTGAGGCTTAGACTCAGTGGAAGAATCATTTCCACGTGTGATTTCTGCATTAATTTGCATTGATTTAATTCATCTCTCAACACCTGTCTCAACTGCCACCCAATGTCTGGGGCAGCTGCCACTGCCAATCACACCTATAGACCCCAAATGTGTATATAAAGTCTGCTAGTCTACATTTCTGAGTGCATCACAGGATTCAAATATTTCAGCCCATAGTGTGTTCCCATCATTCCTCATGCCTGTTCGGGACGTCTCCGAGCTCAGTTAGCTCCTCCGACTGTGGCCTTGTGGTGGTGTACCCGACCATGGTGGCACATGGCGGGTAGTTTGGTCCTCTCCTATATTAGGGAGGAGTGTTTGGACCCCCTCCTCCTCCCTTCCTCTCGGTCAGATGGTCACCGCTCTGTCTTTAACGATTTGACAGGAATCTTTGCCAGCACCACAGGGCTATTAATATATCTGCTCCCTCATCTCCCACTTTACCTCTCACTGCCTGAACCCCCGCCCCACACACACACACACACACACACACACACACCCGCACATATAAACACATACACAACATTTTCTTCTTCATGGCGTCCTTAAAAAGTCTTGTTTACACTCAGTTCCTCTCTGTGGCTCTATCTCTTGGTCTGCATGCTGTGGAAATTTGCGGATATGAAATCGTCATGTTTCTGTTTATTACTTGGCTTCATCTCTGGCTCCAAACAGCCCACAAGGCAATGAGCTAACTTTATTTTGTCTCTTTCAAACAGGCCTCTCTTAGACAGTCAGGAATTCGCTGTTGGATTGAGAGAAACAAGCATTCATCATCCTGTTTTATATTGTTTTTATCAGATTTGTCAACCAAAACAGCTCCATGACGCTGAAGTCAGCTTCCGATTTGTGGCTTCCGGGAAAATTATGGGAAAAATAAATAATATTTAGAAGCTGATTCATCATATTTGTACAACATAGAGTAGTATTATTGAAAGATATAGATGCTCCATAGGTGTATGTAGGTGCACGGGGTGTTTTGAGAATCATCTGGATTCTTTCTGCTGTTTCTGTATCTGACTTCCTGCCAGCTTGAGACGTCCATCAAAAATAGAACAGACGCGTATTCTTGACAGAGCCGAGCCGAGACACGTTTCTGGAACGCTTATGAAACAGACTGTGGTGGTTCCATTTTCCAGGTTTTGAAACATTGACCAAATCCGTCATGATTAACACGCGTTGCATCTGTGTCCGATCGAATCAGACCCCCCAGTCGGTTTAGTTCAGGCAGTTGGAGTACTCATATTCAAAGTGAAAGAACATCATGGTGAAATACAACTTATGACTGGGTCTGGGCCTTAGACAACAACTTCAGTGATGTTCATTAAGTTTGTCTAATGATACCAGAGATCTCAGCTCCTTCTCTTCTGGGAATTTCTCTATGTAAAGTTGCGTGAACGGGGCAGAGAACGGCCACTGACAAACATCTCTGAAAACATTATGTCGTCGTTTCTTGAGTTGTGAGTCTGTCAATAAATCTGAAACATTTTAAAACTGATGACTTACCTTTTACCCGTACAGATACAATTCAGGTAGAAGAAGGCGGTGCCAACGTGACCGTGACGATGACGGTATTGCCCGGCATGGCGACTGTGAAGGGCGGGCACAGCCGCGGGTCGATGGACACCAGGCCTCCACTGCACAACAGGCTGATCCAGAAGGATCATAACAGGAAGACTCAGAGTTACAAGGTGGAATCGGTGTCAGGAGGAGCCAATATGGACATTCACAACTTCTCCCTGGAGAACAAGAGGGAGACTGAGTATGTAAGTCACACCCAGAATTAGACTCCTGTTGAAAATATGGAGGGGGGGCTGTAGACGTAGAAGAACATAAAGACAGACTATAGCTGCTGACTGAAAGTAAACGTTAAGGTAATTCTGGTATGATACATCAAACAATAACATCGATATTAATATCGTCAATGCTCCCTTTAAAATATAAAATCTATGCTGCAAACCATTATTAAGTAACACACCCATCGAGAGATGGTTGCTAGTTTTTTGGCTAAGGCAACTTTGTATTAAATTATATGTATAAATTTGAACTCACTGTTCTCTTCATTACTGCTTACTTTATCTCTTTTACATTAATTACCACCAGCCTCTGTCAACAGACACCAGAACTTGAAGTGTTCTCAGTCAATATAGCGCACACTGAGAAATGTTTGCTTCAACTGACATTTTCCATCAACACTGATTGTAGATCCACATAAATTGTAACAAATTTACTAATTTTCGGTCTGTGGGGATTTTTTATTTCAACCCAGGACTGATTAGCAGTCGTTGTAAAAAAGTGAAATCACCAGCTGAGGCAACTTGTTAGAAAGAAACCTTCAGACTGCTGGCTCTCCGTGACACATGCAGGGATGCCGACGTCGACCTGTGGTTGGTGGTATGCATCTGCAGCTTCATGCATGTGCAGGAAAAACACATGATACGGTGACTATGGGAAATCTCATTGATCTACAGAACAATTTGTAGTGAAACACCCCTCAGGGTTATATGGGTTATACCTCTGGTTATATGCTGTCAAACATTTTGTGAAAGAAGGAACCTTTTTTGCAGAAAATCATAAAAAAAAAATTAAAAAACTGACATCTTTTGCAAAAGATGTTTGCAAGAGTTTAGTATGTCTTTTAATATAAGTGTCAGCACAGCTCAAAGATGTGTTTGAACAAGCAGCTACAAAAAAATGTCGCATGCAGTGAATAATTAAACTTTAAAACTTCCTAGGGGGTCAAACATTTGGGATCATCAGGAGGTTAACTTTTATAGATGTTCACCATAAATGTGTGTGTAATTGCACATGCGCCCCCCTGATGTTCTTCACGTGTGTGATCGTGTAAGGATGAGTGTGTAATATCAGTGTTGTTGCTGTTGGGGTGTGTTTGCCGGCGTTGCTAGGGGCCGTGTCGGCGGGAGATGGAGAGCATCCTGAGCAATCTTAAAATCAGCAACGTGCTCAACCCGAGAGGCTTCCGCATACCCAACTGTGACAGAAGGGGCTTCTACAAGAAAAAACAGGTGAATGGCTCTCCCTGCTGTTTAACTCTTTTTCCCCTTACACACACACACACACACACCTGCGGACATGCAAATAGACCCACCACATGCCTGAACACTTCCCAAGAATCCACGCAGACTCATCCCACCCACCCACACATGCTCAATCCCCCCCCCCCTTTTTTTTCCTTTTTTTTGGGTTGCCTTGACAGCCACATCAACACTATATTATCAGAATGGCTAATAACCATGTATTACTTCGGTAAATGCACTGCTGCCGTCTGACTCATGCCTCACAGGAAATGAAGTCGGTCAGGTGTGTTTGTGGGTGTGTGTGTGGTGTGGGAGAGTGTGGGGGGTAGGGATGTAAGAATGTGGTCTGGGAGTGTGTGTGGCACGGTAGATGTGGCGGCAGGGGAGTGTATGTATGGCGCTTGTTTGATGGCGGTAGTTTTGGTGAGGGTGTGTAGGTGTGGGGGTGCTGTTGGTGAGGTAAAAAAAACAAACAGGCTGTCACTGGTTTAGTTTTTCTTGTCCGTGGTGCAGCAGAGCTCGGGCCACCCATGGCCTGCTCATTTGTAAGGAGCTTTTTTAAAAAAATGTGTTCGGCGGGGTGACGTGCTGACCTGAGGGAGGGGCGAGACAGGAAAGGTGGCTGTGGCGGTGGATGAATGGGAGGTGCGGTTGGAGGAGTGCATTGCTGAGACGTACGGCGTGTCAAGCAAGTAATACCATCCAATTTCCTGAGGTTGGGAGTCTTATCAGAGGGGTTGCACAGAAGTGGAGCCCATTCTGAGAAAACGCATGAGTCACCAAAAAACCCCCCACAGCAACGTGAGTCAGAGACCAACTCGAGCCATAACAGACACACACACACACACACTCTCTGAACAAAATCACCCTCTCAGATTCTTACCTCACTCTTTCCCCAAAGTCTCCAAAGTGCGGTTTCATTGTTACTTTTATTAAAATCAGACTCTTCCTCTGTCTTTTCCTGGATTTCATCAACAAATATCCACCAAGAAAGTGTCAGCTCTAGTGTGTAAGTGTGTGTGCGTGCAAGCAGCAGTGGTGCCAGCCCTCGTTGTACTTTTTCTCAAGAGGCCTGGCAGTGGGGGGTGGTGGGGGGGGTTGCAGGGTGTTTAAATCCATCCGAAAGGGATGTGCCTTCACGGTGCGTTGCAGAGATTTATGACCGGAAACACAGCGAAGAGGAGACCGTGTGAACCGTCTAGGGTGACAATACTGTGGAAAAAAAAAGGGGGCGGGGGGCGAGGAGGAGGGGGTGAGAGGGTGGAGGTGGAGGGGTGAGCAGAGGCAGAGGAGGAAAAAAAAATTAACATGATACACTGTCGCTGTCTCTGTATCTTAAAGTGATGAATGTTTTAGCATCAAACGCTCAGGAACTGTTGAGAGGCGGCTGATGAAAGCCGCTGGCTTCATCTTTCACGCGGACTTTTTCCACCAAACAGTACCAGGAAGTAACTCGGCTTTTTCTACCACTTAGTTCCAGGAATAGAGGATCAACAGGAACTATAAATAAGTCCCCTTTGTGCATCATAAGGAGGTAATTAGGCAAATTAGAGCGATAACAGATTAAATAACAGCTGATAACAGAAACGGTTTTTCACACACAAAGCAACAACATTTATTTTTATGTTTAAACTGCTCCTGAGGAACTGAAAGGAGTAACGAACCAGATCGACTGCAGGGCAGAGTTTGTTTGAGATGTTTTGATCGAGGAGTTGTGCAGTTGTGGAAAGAGGAAGGCCAAAGTACTGATGT
This sequence comes from Nibea coibor, assembly GCA_023373845.1. NCBI lineage: Eukaryota > Metazoa > Chordata > Actinopteri > Sciaenidae > Nibea > Nibea coibor. Next base: position 24,474,657 of record CM041718.1, on the reverse strand, counting down.
CTGAACGTTCTCAGTCGTCCAGGTCATCTTTCTTCGGAGAGAAGACCTGGAACTGAAGAAGCCTCGTGGATTAGAGGTGAAATGGACAACTGCATCCAGTTACCACTGACTGAACCCTTCTTGAAGCTTCTGAACATTTTCTTCTGTTTATCTTATGCTCATTTATAGGCTATATAGGAATAAAGCTGCAGCACCATTGTTTAACTCCCATCCCTATTCTAACTGGAAAAGCTCTTGCGTTTGCTTTGAATGAAGACAGACCAGAAGTTTCATCAGTTTCGAGGCAGGGAGAACAGAACATATGTGATATTAAGTGCACCTTAACACCTGAAAGTACTCTGAAAGGACTAGTAACCGATTCAACCGGGCCAAATGCAGCAAAAGGACCAGAGTTCCTGGAAAAGTCTTATGTAGAACAGCAACCCTAAGCCAGATGAGCTTTGTGTTGGAAGAAGAAATGTCCTGCAGCATAGTTTGCTTCCTCCTCCGCTCTACATGCTACTTTCAGTGTGTTGTGAATCGTAATTTTCCAGCCAAAGTATGGCTGCACACACTGCTGTCATTTGTCTTCACGTAGAGACACAACTCGTCATAATATTAAAATATAGATAGATAGAGGCCACTGAGCTTGTTACAATGCCGGCTTGTCCAGCTCCTGTTCTGGCACAACATTTTTCTGTTGTTCGCTGGCAGACAAAAGTGACAAGGAGGCACCTTTGTGCAGTACAAAGGTCTCAACTAAGTCTCAACTATCACAAGGAACAAGTCACAAGCATGTATGTGTGTGGTTTGCAGTGTATATGTTGCTGGTAACATGAGCGCCCCGCTCCTGCAAGAGAAGTTTGAGCAGTGTTAGCTCTACCTCGGCTACAGAGAAACCTATTTTTAGCAGCAGTTATATGAATTGGCCCAGTATCCCAGTTCAGGCCATGCATGCCCAACACTGACCCACTCATTACACCCCTCAAAGTCTCTCTCACTCTTGCTTTTCCCCTCTCTCTCTCTGTCTCTTACTCATCATTTCATCCACCCATCATTACCCCCACTTTGCCCTGCCTACAGGTCTTTTGTTCGGACTGCCCGCCCCATCATTCTGTCCATCCTTCCCTTCCGCCCACCTGGCTTTCCCTTCCTTGTTTCACCCCACAGAGGGTTGTGAATGGGATGACAGTGTGTGCGTCTCTCTGTGTACTCTTTCAGACTTTAGTGTGTGTGTTGAGAGGATGAGGAGGAGGTGGTAGAGGCAGTGGGTTAAGGATGTGAGCCAGGTGCCTGCGTACCCTGATCCCTCCTCCCTCGCTGGGTCCTGACAGTGCCAGAGCCCATAAGGGCTGACTTATTGAGCGTGACTCAGAAGGATCTGTGGAAACGTACACACCGACCACAATGGCTTTATAATAACTGGCCAACCTTCGGGGACCCAGACATCTATTTTCACTCTGTCTCTCTCTCTCCCTGGTCCTGCTCCCTCCCTGGATTTCTAATCCACCTTCTTCCCTCTCACTGGGGGTGAGAAGTCTTTATTTTTTATTTTTTGCCATGGTTATTATGTAATATGGACCAGAGTCACCAGTACCTGTATGCTGATAACAATTAAATCGAGATCGTGATCTAAGATTTTGATCAGGAAATATCAAAAAATAAGTTACCAAAAACTGACAGATTTTATGTTACCTGATTTTATAGACGTGTTTCAGTGAATATTCAAAAGGTTTTGAGGTTTAGGCTTTAGCTAATAATCAGCTAAATGTATGTAAACTTTGTTCTGACATCTGGAAGGGTTCGTATTACACGCAGCAACTGTGTATGCAGACACCGGCGTAGAATAAAAAGTTTCACGTGTGTACGTCTGTTTTGAATCAGGAGTGTGCTCTGCAGCATTCACAAAAAGATCGCCATCATTTTTAATATAATAAAGTTATATATAAATTTATATTGTGATAACTGTGTGTTGGTGGCAAATGCAACAAACTATGTTAACATGTAAGAAGAAGTGACAAAAAAAGGCACTCTCATCCCCTCAAAGAAACACACTTGGTTGAGCTCAAAATGGTAATATTTGATTATAGCAAGCCTGTCTGCTTATTTTCATGCAAAACATTGGCCTAATCAAAGCTATTTCAATATAAGATTGTGTGGCGCATCAGTCTGGATCAGTTCTGATGTATGCAGTATGTAACTAAACCTCTTTTCATTGGTTGCTGTGATTCCTAACAGAATATGGACCGCTATGGCAAATTTGATATCTTCAGATGAAGCAAAGTAGAAAAGCTTTGACGTGCAAATATTTGGAAGTTTTAGTTGATTAATGATCTTCTGTCATCTCTGTTTCACTTCTATTGATTTTTTTTTTTTTTTGCACAAACACAAACTATTCTGAGTTGAATTCACTAAAAGGTCTCTCGTTAAACTATTTATTTATTTAGAAAAAGCAATATCCTACAGCTACTCTCAGTGCACTTGCAAACACACAAACAGATGCACCCTCTTTTACACAAACACATATATGTGCGCCCCTATACACACACACACTGCGTTTTATGAGCTTGTGTTTATCCTGTGGTCAGGTCGGGCTCTTTTTAATGTCCGTGAAGCCCAGCGGCGCTGCTATTAGCTATAAAGACCAGCATCACAAGAGCGCACATTCATACGCACAACACACACGCATACACACCCCATAAAGGTCGCATTATGAATGTGCGGGGTGGACGTGAGATGTGCTTTTTTAGTGATAACCATGCGGACCACGCAGGGCCAGCGTCAGGGCCGTGAAGGCTGAAAATACGGGGCACCAGGTCTGAGCTGACCTCTGAGCACAGGTTCAGGCTCTGTCATTCAGGGTGGAATCGAGAGCAATGGAGGCAAGAAAAGACTAAAAAATAACCCACCTGTTTCGATCATTCCTCATATTGTATGCTGTCATTAAAAGATTCAGAGGAATCCCTGCACCACCACTAAAACACGGTGACCTTTGACCCCCTCTGGCAGCGCTGCATTAAATACGCCATAAAACATGATTTCATAATTGATATTAGCACATCAGCTCAGGTTGCTAAACAGTTTATATTTACAAAAAATAAGTTTATCAGTAAACACACACTACAGTCAATGGCATTGTTAGATGTTAAACTAAAGCACATTGGAAAAAGTTTCTGTCTGTTTTTATTCTCTAAATTCGTGAATCACGGAAAGCCTGCAGGTGATGAGTGTTCGCTTGGTCGAGTATCTAAACTTCAGAAAGCAGTGCAAAAAATCCAACACAAAGTCGTGTTAAACACTGAAAATCTTTTTCAGGCAGTTGTAAAGTGACATCCAGTGTTTAGCGGACGTTTGGCTGTCTTCGGCATTCTCCTACAGTGTGTGTGTGTGTGTGTGTGTGTGTGTGTGTGTATTGAAGCCGTAAAGAAAGGATTGCTTGAGATGACTGCTAATAGTTCACAGATGAAAGAGAGACTGAGCGGAAATTCAAAGGTAACCAAGCAACAGGGGAATGCACACATGCACATTTTGCTCTTCCTCTCCCTTCCGCCTCTCTTTTGGCTTTTCAACCCTCCCATAGACACACACACACAGACACACACATTCACCAGGCACATACAGGACTCCATCATCATTAACCAGAGCAGAGGAACACAATGTTAAGCTCCTCTCCGCAGTCCACTGGGTCAGGGCTAAAATAGAAGCTGGCCGCAGACTCAGACGATGGCACCGTCAGGGGGGGAATGGAAGGAGGAGAGAGAGAGACAGAAAACAGAGTGAGACAGAAAAGGAGGAGGAGGAGGAGGAGGAAGAGAGGTAGGTAGGAAGGAGCAAAGCCGAGTTCACCATGAAGAATTCCTCGATGATGTTAGTGTGTGAGAATGGGGCGTGTTGGGCTGCGTACTTGCTCCCAGACTGCTGCAGTAGTTGTTGGTATTTTAATGGGCCTCTGTCTCTATAAAGCTGCCTTTGATCATGCACTCAAGCTGCACGTGGACTACGCCGGAAACAGACACCTGGTCACACTCTAAAGCCTGTCTGTCTGCCAACAATGCAGCCCGTAAATATGAGGAGAGTTTTTTGGGTTTTGTTTTGGCTCTGCACCACGAGGTGTTGGAATTTAAATGAAACAATCACTTTGAGAATCAGCTTTACGGGTTTTACCTTCTGGGAGGAAATAGTACTACGAGTCCGAGACTGTTGACCCGACCTGTTCCCATCTGGGATCCGCACAATCACCTACGATTGAGGTCCAAGCAACAGCCCCATAAATGGAATCTCTTGCAATCGTCGGTAATCCCCAGAAGCTGCATCTTTGGGAAGTCAGAATCATATCTACGATATATGCATACCACTAATTTGTTGTGAGGGTTCAGACTGTTTGCATGGCCACTATGCTCCAAGGATACATCGAGGGAGTGAGTCCTCCAAGTGGACTCTGGGAAATAGTTGTCCGAAGGGAGGCCTTTAGAAAGAGTTAGATGGTGAACACTGGAAGTAGTGTAAGTCCATAAAGTTTAGTGAGCTTCAGAGGAGGATGCTGAACAACACCTCCCTCCACGACATGGTGGTTCAGAAGAGGAGCGTCCTCAGATAAAGGCTGATACCCCCGAGAAGATCATTCAAACTGTTTAACTCATCCTCGCTCTGTTGCAGCATCAATGTTAGTGGTCTTGGAGGATGCTCGGGTTGCATAACTTATAACTCAGCTGCACTGCATGTTGACACAATCTAACTCTTGGAAAGAAAGTGAACAAACAGAAGAAACTGATGTTGACTGTCGGTAGGAGATGCGACACAAATTGCGGCTTCCAACCAACCAAACCTCCCTCTCATAAACGCCGACACACATCAGTGGCGACGTAAGACTCTCGTCAGATCACCCACACATCTTGCTATCACTGTAAGCCAAGACACCAGCGGCAAGTTGACGCATGTCACGCAGATTTCCCAGCGTGAACACGCATCAGCTCTGCAGGAAAGCAGCGATTTTTTTCTCCTCAGCTCGGCATATGCAGACTGTGTTGTCTATTCAGTGCGTGTGCTGCTGAAGCAAATGTGTGTTTTCGTACATTTTGCAGTTGTACAAACTTTGTAGTGTTACATTGATCTTTGCGACTCAGAGGAGTTGAGGCAGCTCGAGCTGGTTGGTCCTTCAGAACATTCAAATCATTCCCAGTGTATCAAATCATAGAAAATAAAGTCCAGAGCTTCGTTTTGTAGATAGTTTGTCACCAAAAACTGGAAATGGAAAAATACATTGTTATGGTGATGTCTCCATTAACAAAGAGTCCAGGTTTAGAATCTTATAAAAACTCTAAGATTGTGTTGTTATGGAGATCCTGACCCACCGTGCATTGTGGAAAGAGACGCAGACATTGTGAGTTCAAGTGTTTTGCTTACATCAACTAACAGCGAGACTTACCTGGCTCTCGCTGCCCAGACAGAGTCTGTTCGCCGAAGAGTCGGCAGGGACTGAGTGAACTGTTGATACAGAGGTGAATGACGCCCAGTAAGGGAGGAAAAGTACCTTCAAATGTCCAGAATCGTGAGCAGCTAGCAGCGCAGAACCTTTGGTACGATCCTTTCATGCTCAAAGTAAGCAGCTGAACCTCAGTGTTCTGCTGCACAGAGCCAAATATATATTCTGTGTATATATACTTATGGACTGTACTTATACTGTCCACTAGTTTCAGACTCGGCTGCCAGCAAGAAAGGCAGGCAGAGAGACAGACAGGCGTGTCTCGGCCCTGGCTGATCACCAGCTCCTCCCCCCGGGGGGGACGGGGGAGGTGGGATGATGGGTAGGAGGAGGATTATTCTGAGCCAGCGTTTAGCCGGGCCCGGCCGATTGTGTCGTTTCATGTGTACCCCCCAAATGAAGCTCATAAAATTGCCACTCTACAAAGCCCTGCCCCCTGTGGGACATCTGATATTACTGCATACGTGTGTGTGTGTGTGTGTGTGAGCAAGCAGGTGGGGGGTATGTATACACACAGTACACACAACTCTTGTTTGTGTGCGCCTTCATGTTTGCTGATGTGTGTTTATGCACGCACGCACGCCCGTGCATGCTCGTGCACGTGCAGTCCATAATCAGCTCCAGATGATTTTGAGTGTCTGCCAGCTTCCCAGAATAGCAGCGCTGGTTTCCTTGCAGCCCTCCAACTGGCCTTGGCAAATATTTTAGCAACTCCATGTTTACCTTCACACTCCTTCACTCTCACTCACTCAGTGCGTTCCTCATTCCTGCTCCTCTCTTTTGAAAATAATCTACTTTTTTTTTTTTTTTTTTACCTCCACCGGTCAGGAGCGCACGAGACCGATAGACAGGAGGGACAAACTTGAACGGCGTGCTGGCTGCACGTTGGACGCCCGAGCGAGGCTCTCCCCACTCTGATCTTGATACAGTTATTATCGTCTTTCACGAGGCGAGCAGCTGCATCATCTGCGCTGTTTATGCTTCATAAAAAAAATGTAAAAATCTGAAACGGTTCCAGACAGCGGGGCATTCCTTTCCATGATCGATGAGATGTTTGTCTTATTAGAGTTCTGCTGAGGCATGACTTGGCCTCCTGACAAGCATCCAAAAATCTAAAAGCTAACAGAGGCTCTTGTTATAATACACACATGCACGTTGAAGGTGGTGTTGATAAAGCTGTGTCAGCTTAATTCCTCACCTTGGAAACGCTAATCTGTTTTCACAATGCGCCTCAAAGTGATAAGTCCTCCGCTACTTTACGTTCTTTACCTCTGATGGGAGCTGGTTGAGTGATCGATGCGCGGCCGGTGCCACCTGTCTGATCCCTCCCGTCGAAGGCTGGGCACGTTAATCTTTGCAAACAAGCCACATGCTAATTTTTCTTCTTCTACTCTTCTTCTTTTTCACAGTGCCGTCCATCCAAAGGCAGGAGGCGGGGCTACTGCTGGTGCGTGGACAAATACGGGCAGCCTCTACCCGGCTATGACGGCAGGGAGAGGGGCGAGACGCAGTGCTACAACGTGGAGAGCAAATGAGTGGACGGAGAGGGAACGGCGAGTGGACGGAGACGAGGAGGACAGAGATTAAAAGGGGGGAGGGGGAGAAGGGAGAAAGACAGAGAGAGAAAAGAAAGAGAGCCGACTTTGCTCTTGCATGTAGTTTTATGTAAACATTTGAAAGGGGCTCCGGACCTTTTTTTTGATTTTCAGGTCTCATTTCTGTCGGAGAGTTGGGGAGGGGAAAGGGTGGAGCACAGCCTCTGCAACTGGCCAAGCCTCCTGTCCATCACAGCTGTCTGTCCTGTGCTTAGGGAACCTCTATCCTTTCTTTTTTTTTTTTTTAAACAAAAAACTATTAAGCTGAAAGCTGAGAGAGAAGGGGAAGAAAGAGAGACACCTACCATCTGCACTATTCTTTTAGAGAGGAAGGAGGGACTTTTCCACTCACTTTAAAGAGGACTTGTTTGTGACTGTGACCCGAAAAACCGCACCACCACCACCGTTTCTATTGTGTGTGTGTGTCTGCCTGTGAGTGTGTATCTGTGCGTGTGTGTTAATATGTGTGAGCACCTGCATAACGTACGTGTGCACAGCTGCATGTCTGTGCAAGATGGCGTGTGAGCGTGCGCTCTCCCAAAAGTGTTTATTTGTGTAAATACTGTAAGTTTTCGAGATGCCCGTCCCCGGCCCCCTGCTCCATTAAACAATGCAGAAAAATGAAAAAACGCTCTCTGGCTCAGGGTCGATTTTAAAGTGAAGGATTTTGGGATAGCAGGGCTTTGACTTCTTATCCAGCACGATGGCCACCGAGGGCCCTTCTTGCTGCCTCTGGCTTGTGCCTCGTCCTGTTATTGGGAAGGGAATGGAGGCAGTCACAGTGCCTTAAAAAACAGACATTTCCACGCCTCCCCTCCTATTCTCCCTCTGTAGCAGAGATTAAAGGAATACTTCACTAAAAAATCTACCTTTTGAGTATAAATACATGTTCGCGGCTCCGGCAGCAGCTGTAGGTGGCTTGGATTCACGACAGTTAGATCAGATTTGAAGGGTGATGCTGCAAAAAAGTCCGAAAGCACTCCTCCAGCGTCATCCACTTGTCCACTGCTGATCCATGTGCTGGTAACTTCACAAAGCACATGACAGCGTGAGGTGGATGCGATGTATCTAGTTAATTCTGGAACATCCTGAAGGAGAAGATGCAAAATGTGCCAAAATTAGCCAGCTTCCAGACCTCTGAAGGGCTGCCCATGTCTCTGAAAAACGGCCACTAAAATAGCGAAAACGTGTGGACGACATGGACGCAGCTATACAGCCTACACCTCCACGATTGGCAGAAATGACAACTCGTCAATCGATCTGTAACACGTTGCGTTACTGTTCATAGCATCTACGACCAAAGCTTCCATGTCAACAGAATGAAAGGCGATGAACGAAGGGGCCGGTCATGATCTCGCTTCGAATCGTCCATGCAAAATCAAAAAACTCCAAAATCCACTTTAACTGCTGTGAATCCGAGCTGCCGATCTCAGAGCCACTTTTCAAGTTGACCAAGTGTTTGATACTCAGAAGACAGATTCTTTGTGGAGTCTTGGTTTGGTTAGATTAGTCTGTCTTCTGTCGCTTTCCCATCATCTGCTGTTCCTGTCCACATCCATGTCCCTAGCTCTATCCGTGTCCTTATCCCAGTCCTTGTTTCAACCCCTCGCGCAGCTCCGGCGCTGAGCTCCTCCAGTCCTACACCTCCCGTCTCAAACTTTGTCCACGTCTGCGTGCCTGATCCCGTGTCCAACCCACTAACCTTGAGTGTTATTCCCTACTCCAGCACCCTGCCCACCTCCGGTCCTCTTCCTGTCAGTGGTGCAACCTGGTGTAGGCTTGTTTAAACGTGGCGAACCCGGTGTGACCGGCTGCCCCTATGCTTCAAGCCCAAGCACAAGCACTTAAAGCACTTTAGCTGCGCTGCTACTCGTCAATGCATGCAGTTAAAGACAATTGGACCTTTCTGCATCTGCATACCTTTCCTTCAAGGTAATGTCAGATGAAACAGTGTGATACTGTAAGAAAACAATAATAACCCAGGGAAGAAAAGAAAGAGAGAGAAAAAAAAACGAAGCTACACCAGGACTTCTGACAGCGAACTTAGCGAACACCCCTCAGACGTTTTTCCATTCAATGCAACTATTTTTCTTTTTTTGTTGTTGTTGTTTTTTTTTGTGTCTTTGAAAACTGCTTGTATGATCGTATGCCAACAAATCTCCACGAGGTGGACACAGCACCAAATATGCATTCACACAAGTGGTAGGGGGTCTGAGGGAGGAGGCAGGGTCCTCCCCGACGAGCTTCCTGCCCGATGCTCTCCCACATCCTGTGTAAAGACTTGAAAAGTGGAGAGAGTGCCGACAAAGAATGCTTGCCCAGTAGCTTGGTAGCATGAAATCGGCTGTACACTTCCTTTAATAGACAGCAGCAGCAACTTACAACCAGCCTGTTGGTGCTATATCCCATCTATTCAAAGACTTGATGTACGGGGAGGAACATACATAAAAATATGTTTAAGCTATTCCCTCCCTAATATTTGTAAGTGTGTCTTTTTATATATATATAATTATTATTTCCTGGCCAGCTATGTGTCTGACTAGACATCATGTACAGTACTTAAAAATGAAAATTATTTATCTAAGAAAGAATTATAAGCTGATCCAAACTAGGTTTTCTTATGAACAATTCAGTGACTCACCGATTGCACAGCAAAGTCTATATGATTCAGTGTATTTTGGGGATTATAATCACTAATGAATGTTTTATTTTTTAATGAACCTCTTCCTTCTGTTGCTCAGCAGTGTCATTTGTAAGCTCCGTGCCCAGCAGGCGAGTTTTTTTTTTTTTTTTTTTTTGAAGCCTCAGTGGCCAAAAATCTGTGTCAGTCAGTCACTCAGGTCTACTGGTCAACGTTAGTTCACTGCAAGTGAACCTCTCACCTCTTAGTAAGACATCTTCTCTCCAGTCACACCCAGCCATCCCGCCTCAGTCTGTCAGTGCAGAGCCAGGGGGTCACACTTCTGTAACGTCACTTTTTTAAAGATTTTATTTTATTATTCTAATATTATTATTATTATTATTATTATTATTATTATTATTATTATTTTTCCCTGCTGGTCACGTTAAGAATCTCTCTGTTCACGGGTAAATGTTTGTTGTTATTTTCATTTCAAGTTTATCCTTCAAAAAGCTTTTCATGATACTAAACTAGAAATCACACAGCTATTATTTTCTCTGAGAAAAGGAAATGATTCAAAATATAATTTGTATTTAATGTCTTTTTTTTTTTAAATAAAAAGTGAACACATTTTAAGATACGGCCTCTGATGTTTGTTTTCGTGTCCTTCATATCACTTGCAAGGGAACAGGCTTGCAGCTAACACACCAATCATGTGCTTCACGCCTGCAGGCAATCAGGACACAAATTTGCTCCTGTTGAAGTCCTTGAATGCAATCAGGCTCCCCTCAGTCGTGGAATGTGTCAATAAGGATAAAGCAAAGGTTCAATTTGTAAAGAATAAAAATAAATCTGGTGGTGCCAGGCAGGCTGGCAGTGGGCACGAGAGGTTGAGGCGAATTCCTGTGCCCGACCAAGGCAAACAGAGAGCGGGTCAAAAGGCAGCGTGGAGCTGCATGTCCCCACGAACTGTCTAAAGTTAGACAAGGACCTCCACTTCAGATCAACCGTGATAACACTGCACACAAACACACCCAATATAGAAAATGTGGTGCGAGGAGGTGCATCCACGCTTTCATAATCACATCCTGATTATGATTCGGTGTGTTATGATTCCTTATGAATGTTTGTGCACAAAAATAAACCAGCCTTGAGGTGAAAGAGAGGCCAGGAGCGCATAGCTGAGGTTAATGTTTTTATTAAATATATCACCTTTTTTTTCTTACATTACATCTCAATTACAAAAAAAGTGTACATACACACACGAGTGAGCAGTTAGTCACTTTGGAATAGACTCACATAAACAATAATTCTCTCTCCAACAGCAGCATGTAGGTGGAGCCGAGCCGTCACACGTCATGGTTCGCTGTGGGACTCGCTCTTTGTGGTCATGTGTTCTTGGTCAGAGAGAACAGCAACGTGTAAAGTATTTTTTTTTAGACCGATACATCAACACAACTGACAGCAGACACATAAATATTGGAGGTAGGTTAATGTAGAAATACCCGTCTGAGAGGCGACGACGCAGGGAGGCACCGGCCTGTCATGCTATCTGTAACCCCATGGAACCATGGGAAATGTTTTCTGAGACCTTTTTTTCCAGACTGAGAGTTTTGCATTCACTGACGAGAGCTGATCATGTGTCACAAAAGAAAACCAACAGCAACATAAAAAATTAAGACATAACAAATGCAACAACGTGAAAATGAGTCATAAAAACATTTAGAAAGACTTCTAAATGATCATTTTGGTCACTCAGTGCTTTTTTGTTCTTGCTTGGTTTGTCGCAAACCAAACCTCCAGACAACTCCTTTAAGGGTAGAGCGAGCTCAACTCAGCAGTGGAGTTACTCGGGACCAAGATACATATATACACTTTATACACAACCATAAAAATAATAATATAATAATAACAATAAGGCAAAACAAATGATATAAATACTCATGAAATAATTACAAATAACAAATGAATTGAAGTTGAAATAAATAAGGCTGAAGTGTAGAAGTAAATGCATCAATATTAAAAAATTTTCAGAAAAACAAAAATAGATTTTTTTTCTCTTTGGGACGGGTCGAGGGAGGAAGGGAACCAAAGTCCCCACAATGACAGTGTACCTGAATTAAACACCACCATGGACAAGATCAATAAATAAACAGCTATCAAAAAAAAAGGAGAAAAATCAGTGGCTTGCTTCTTTTGTTTGCTTTCTTTCTGCGAGCTCGCACATCAGTGGTCGATCTCGACTTAAGGGCACTCGGCGTCTGCAGGCAGGTCGGTCGAACCTAAAATCTTCTTGCCGTTCCAGGAGTTCACACACCAGCATCGACCCCTCTGTCCATCCAGAGACGACTCGCACTGCATGGGAACAGAGGAGAGAAAACCTTTCAGTTCACCTGCTTTTCACTCGCACATGCACGGTCATGCAGCACTGACTCAATGACATCATGCACAAAACCCCAAAAAACACACACACACACACTCTGAGGTGTGCTGAACAAATCCCTGCCTGCCACACACACACTCACACACCTACACAATCAGTTTTAGAGCTGTGGTTGACATAATCATGGCTACAGGCTCTCACACACAACTTCTTTCATGCTGAGCGGAGAGAGAAGACACCAACCTGTTTTGGTTTATAAAGGCCGTGCTTGTCACAGTTGGGGAGGTAGAATCTGGTTAATTTGTCTCCTAATTTCTGCTGAGATTTGGCAATCTTGTCCAAGGCTCTCTGCAGCTCGACGTGACACGGCCCCTGTGGAGAGGAGACAGGTGAGAGGAGGGTTAACTGAGCTCAGCACTGCTTTATTATCAGCAAACTACATGGGCTGACATCAAAACTGCATAGAAAACTTGTATTAACAAGCATCCCAATTCTCTCTTTGCGCCTCTCCATCGCCTCCTCAAACGGCCTACGAGCTCCCCCTTGTGGTGCACTAGTTCCAGCCCCCCCCCCATTAAAAAAAAAAAACCCAAAAACTTTTAGAAACGTGCTGCATGCACACAGAGGATTTCAGACAGTGATCCAGATCCGGTGTTTGTGCCGGTGCTCTCACCTGTTCGACCAGCTTCTTGCGGATGGCGATGAGTTTGGCTTTCATGCTCCCCTGAGCGTCGGCGGCAGCCCTCGGGTCGAAGGGCTTACTGTGGCCGGGGAGGTAGGGTCCGCAGCAGGGTTCCGAGACGATGGCTGTGTTCTCCATCTCAGCCTCGGGCTCTCCCTGATCTGCAGAAGAGAAGTGAATAAATGTGAAGTGGGGCTGAGTGGATGTGACAGAGCAGAGCAGTCAAGTGTGTTTTTTTTTTTTTTTTTTGTGGGGGGGATAATGAGGATTTGTGGTAAAATATGTGCAGGTTATAGGCCTACCTTGTGACTGGGGCTCGGGGGTCGCCTCGGGCTCAGTGGTCGCCGTGCACACAGCTTGTCCCCGGGTGAGGGAGTGCAGCGGCCGGGGGTCGCCGGGTCTCGGGGTGCACCTCAGTCCGGAGCCGCACGGCGCCGTGTAGATCCCGCACAGCTCCCCAGCAGTCAGAGCGCAGGCGAGGCAGCATCCACAGCCGGGCTCCCGCAACACCTCGGCGCATCCGGGCGCCACCGCTGGACACAGGCTCAGCTTCTCCGGAGTACACGGGGCGCATCGAATCGGCTCTGGCCCCAACACCGGGGACCCCAGCGTCCCTGTGACCAGCACGGAGCACAGCGCTGCCACCACGACGTGCTTCAAAGATAATCCACCCATGGCCAACATAGTGAGCTGGACACTAAATATAGAGACTGTAGAGAAAGGCAGAGGGAATATTCAAAGGTGAAAGCCGGATTCCCACGGTTCTTTGCTCAGTTGTGTCTTTCGTTTGATTTTGGGAAAATGTCTAACTGTGCGTTGCGCGCAGCCGTATTTATAGCCGGGTCCTCTGTGAGTGTTTGACGCATCCCCGTTATGAATGATTTCTGAAAAGAAGGTGTGATGATACGATGGGCTGTGATTGGCCCGCCTATGTCCGGTCAGGGCAGCTCATTTGAATACAACAACTACGTCAATATTTATTTTGGAGCAGGCAGCGCCTGCACGTATCCCCGAGGAGTGACGACATCAGCGTCTGATGTTGCAATCCAGGACCCCCCTTTTTCTCACCCTGTTGCAAAAGCTAAACTACTTCACCACCCGCCGGACTCCCGGTAACAACACCGAGGCTGTGCGTGTCCACTCTTTACTTAAATTGAGAATTAAGTTCACGCAGCATCACGCGGGGACTCGATTCGGGTAAACAGTTCCTTGTGTTCTGACACAGATGAGTTCCTCTCTATAGAGACGAGCTTGTCTGTCCATGAGGGGTGGGGGGGTTCCCCCATTAATTGTCCCGCTCTGAAACTTCTTACACAACTTTTGAAAAACTTAATAATGAGCGCAAATTACGCTCGCCCACGCTGCGCTCAGAGCGCGCCTGGCCCGCTCAGGACGAACCAGCGGCGCGCTCTAATTTGACACGAGAAAGCATCCGTGCATTGCAAGGGGATAATAAAATACTCAGAAATAGCAGCGCAAATGAGGGTCACCGTTTACGCCAATGAGTCAAGGACTCGGGACTCTGTGGTATGCGCCCCCCTCCTCCTGCTGCTCTGTCCCTTCGCGCGCGTACTGAAGCCGGCTTTGGGCTCCGGTCCAGGAGCTGTCCAGTTGTAATTACACGTTTCCTGTTACAATAATAGACCAAAGCTTTGAATGGGGGCTGCGCTGACATGACCACAGACACGTCCCCTCGCCTCGCCACTCTCTTGGGGCTTTGATGGTCCCACGGTGACAACATGCACGTTTTCACGGCTTTCTGGGAGGCATATGGCGTCCTGTCACTGCTGACCCCCAGACGGGCATGTGACGGTGTTCCCTCCATTACCAAAACATCACAAAAGACGCTCCGGCTGCACATACAGTGCTCTGTTTTTCTCATTTTGATTCCTCCCACTCACCCACTTCAACTCCAATTAATTAATTACCTCTTTAGTCCACTTGTTCTGATGCAAGGGGGCTTCATGTGTGATCAGCTCCACGCAACTGCGTTATAGGATTGCATCATTTGTCAAGCTGTGTTAACAGTCACTCTCTCACGTGATGCCCAGATTGGTATTATTCAAAGCTCCGGGCTAAATAAAGCTTTTAGAGTAATCTGATGTGGCGTGAGTGTTTTCCAGACTCACTGCCCCCCACATGGGCACGCACCCATGCTGCAGGTTGTGCAGGTCACTAACAGTGGCACAGGAGAGCAATACAGTACATTTAAGTGCTTAGGTCGTTTGCACATGAATGATCATTAACAGTATATCTAGTAATGCAACACTCTGAAGTCGTTCTACACAATCAGTGCTTTTAGTTTGCATACCTGAAGCACATTTCACCGGTGGGATCATTTCTAATAAGTTTAATCTGCATCGATGAGTCACATTTCAAAAGGTCATTCTAAATTTAGTTTGTAAACTCTTAATCAGCAAAAGAGGATAAAGATGCAGTAAACTGTAACTTTACGCCTCAACTCAACATTTCACCGGCAAAGCATCTTAAACTTGTAGTTAAGCACAGCCTGTGAATAAATGGACTTACTGTGGCTCCTTCAGAGAGTTAATCTGCACGAGTACTTTTACTTAGCAAATAACGATTAACTGTGGCTCTGAAATCAAAGTACACAGATGCATAAAACTTAAAACTGTCTTTAAATACTTGTTTACACTTTTACACTCTGAAATGAGCTAGTCTGCATACTGGGTTACATATTGCTGATAATACTTGTATACTTCAGTAAATATTTGAATGCAGGACCTGTTATGGAGTAATTTAATTAATTAAAAGCAGCCGTTTGATGTTTAAAGGACAAATCTGTGTTTTAACCACATCAGTGGCAGATATGATTTAGTATTTGGAGGTCTAGAGAAGATAAACCTGCATGAAATCTGTATAATTTGGGCAGATTACTTTGTTGTTTAGTGTTCGTATGTCTTTTGAATTAAAGTAATTTAGTTTTGACGTAATATTCAGTTTAGAAAACTCCAAAGTCCAAAATATTCTGTAATCTCTTGTTCCAGCTCTTTGGTGAACAGAATGCACACTTCCATCATTTCATTCACATGTCCCCTCAATTAAGATGTATTTCTGATCTCAGGCTAAATTTAGCCTGAAGTTCTGAACACAGTTTGGCTGCACAGCGTGCAGTTTGTGATTAAGCGACCTGCCGGCGGGACAGTGAAGTTCAGGGGTTTAAGAGGAAAGAGGCTCATTTAATCGTTCTAATAATAAAACATGTGACGTGTGCACATGTGCAGTCCATACAGTATGTCCTACAGGATGTTTGTTTTTTCTCACTCTCACTGAACAGGAAGTCCTTTAATACATAACCACACAGCCTCATTCTAGTCATCATGAAAACACTGTTCCAGCCATTTACTCAAGTACTGCACTTCAGTACATTATGGAGGTACTCAGTGAGATTAGGGGGGAACTACTGGCAGAAGTGGAAAATAATATTCATACGTATGCTTTCATTAGTGTGCAATCACCTGAAAATCAGCTATTTATATCTGCAGAGAGAGCCGGACCTCTTCAACAGTCTGCCACGTTTCTATAGTAAAAGTAGAGCGTTAATGCTTAGCTACAAAGTTGCTGCTTGAATGTCTTATACAGGACGACCATCGCGTTTCTCCAATGCATGACGCTTGACTCTGCCACCCATTCACCCAAGGCAATCTTCTCGCCTGTCCGGTGACACTGTTGTATCCAGTTCTCCCTAAAACACCCATAAAGGTGAAGGATAGTCATTTGGCTTTCATTATATGAATTGAAAATAAAGTTAATATTGCTGTTAAAACGTTTCCACTTGTACTTCTTTAAATACCCATTAAGTCAAAATTGATGCATGTCTCATCTGTACTTAACCATGACACACTTTTCAGGAATTTTCAGGTATTCTTCCTCCTCTCTTTCTTAGAGTTTGTCATTTCCTGCTAATGCAAAGCTGTTGTGACTCATCCTACACTTGGGGGCATAACCTCATTTCACATCAAATGAAACGCTTTCTGTGTTGTGACGCCGCCGGAGCAGAACGATTCTTCTTTCATACAGTCTATGAGTCTATCTGTGGTTGAGCCTCACTGATTACTGTAGAAAAACACACACTTCCTGTCAGCACTGATCCGTACCTGGGGGCCTGAAAACCAAACGCTAACACTCTCACAGCGTTCTGAGCTCACAGTCCTGGCAGCACGGCTAACAAACTGAGCTAACAGCAGCTACATCCAGCAGCAGTTTACTTCACTGTCCATCAAGAAAGTCTGTAAATCTAAACACTTGTTCCACTACTGCTAATGTACAGCCGTTGAAGTTTCATTTTGCAGTCATGTTTGATGATCGTACGTTTGGCTCAGTCTGTCCCCAGTTGAACCGCACCTTGTCCTTGTGAGGGCATGTGGACTCTAGATGCTGCATGGCATGTTCTCATTCCACATGAATGTTCAGCTTTACTTTTTCCAGACTTAACCTAAAGCTCTTTCAAAAAAAATGTTTCTAATAGCCTCCACGTCTGTCTGAAACATATGGCCTCATATGGCTGACCGACCGCCAAGGTAAAGCATAGTGCAGGATTATCTGTGTAATTAGCATGCTGATGTAAAGACAGAGAGACATGAGGGATTAAAACATGTGAAGAATTCTTATGGCAGAGCCACATGTGCGAGCCGACAGGTTCAGCAAGGGTTTTTTTTCAGATCAGAGAGGCCGAGTGGCCAAACAGTACGGAGTTATCTCAGGTCAGGGACAGACCTACTTTTTTTCAAAAACACATGCGCACAGTTGGATCCGTCCGAGCTCCGAGACCCCAACCACAACACCACAAAGCCCTCGTATGGCTACTGCAGGGAGTGTGATGATAAGCGGGGTTTTCCATCTCTTTCAGATGTCACATGATGCAGATCAAACGGCGCTTGGCATTGAACGTCCCAAGACTGGAATGTTTACCTTTGACAAGAGCACTGGGAAAAACAGTCTTGTTGTCTCAGGAGCTGCTCACACCCACGCACACACACCCACGCACACACACACATGCACAAATACACACCCTCCATTTATGGTGATTTAAACCTTGCCCTTTGGTGGGCGGCAAAAGGGGGGTATCTACGACAGATGAGCTCAGAAAAACACGGTTGTTTGAAATCACACCCACAGAAAGAATGCACACCTGCGTGAATACTACACAGGCCGACACCCCGAGGCTCTTTGAGGTTAACGTATATGTATGTGCCGCCGTCACACGGAAGGAGAGGTTCGACTGAGCCAGAGGATATTAAGGCTGATTTTTCTTTATGATATGACCAACTTTAAAGAGGTTCATACACTCTAACTTTCATTTATCATTTCTTATTGTTGATCTCAGGAAAAGGTCCTGTTCTGGAGCTTTCGATCATATCACCTGATCTTCCACAGCTTATCGGGAAATTTGACATTTCTCTTTAGAAGTTTATTCTATGTAGAGATTGACCGGCTGCTGAATGGACCTCATGGTGGCATTGCTGCATGAACTTTCAGTCTAAAGATTTATCCGTGCAGATTAATCATAAAGGCTTTAATGACGTCTAAAAAACGAAACACGAACTAAAAACAAAATATCTGATGGATTACTGCTGAAAGAAACCTTTATTTATTCCGTTAACACAACTTCACAACAGGGTGACTAATGCAACCCATGACTAACTTTATAATAAGTTCAACAAGGTTCAAGTAAACATGAAAGTAAATATATATTCAGGCTTTGCAAATGTTTTGAGGAAGGAAATGCATCCGACGCATTTTTCAGAGCTCAGCGATACACACAGCGAGACAGACTGGATGTAAACATGACTTCTAATGGTACGAATTTAAAGACCTGGAGCCTGACAGCTAATGAAATCGCTCTGGTGTTGTTGTTTAAACTGAAGTCGCTGGATCCACATCTTGTACTGCAACTTTTATTTCTTAGGATGTGTTGTAACACTGCCTGTCTTTGTTTTGTTTTGTCTTAGCCAGGACTCCCTTTAAAAAAAAGATTTTTTCATCTCAATCTACCGGAGATGCACGAGCACGTGTGTTCCTAATTTCCCGTCCCAAGCTTGGATAAATGAGGAGGGTGGTCTGTCAGGAAGGGCCAAATAAACACACATGCAGAACATCAGCTCATCTTCCGGGTATGGAGCGAGATGCAACATGATCTGCTGTGGTGACCCCAACAGGGTGCAGCCAAAAGACGAAATAAATCAGTCAAGATGTTTTTACATTTGGACGTTGTCTTCCCTAACACGTCTCATTTATTGTCGCATTATTGACCATCTGTTATTATTAATAAAGAGGAAATTATCAGACTGAGGTTGAACAAAACCTCTCAGTAGGAAGTAGAAGTTTATGGGTCAGAAAGGATCGGACGATTTGACCCACAATGTATAATCAGTGTTTAAGGACGACATTAAAATGCTTGTATACAAAGTATGCTGACTGCAGAGTGAGATGAGTATCTATAGCTGATGGGAGCTCTGGTGTCCGAGTCCCAGAACACGTCTGCGACGTGGTCTGGTTATCCTGTCCTCTCCCAGGGCTGAGAATCAGCAGCCAGGAATGTGATGTGAGTGGGCACAATGACGCTAATCCCCAGCAAAGTTGTTCTTTTTCTTCTCCTCTCCTTCTCACAAGATTTCCTTAATCGGATAATCCATGTCTTATTAAACAGGCAACACAGATCACAGATTGAGGTCTGGGAGAAAAACAGTGAAACGGGAGCCGGGGTCATTCATAGCGGACGCTCTCACTGCTTTAACATTCGTGTATAGTGAAATGGATTTCATTCATTAGATCCCAGCGTCTTTGGCATGTTGTATGACGGTTCATGTGTGTGCGTGTGTCTGTGTGTGACCGTGTGTTTCAGAATAAGTGTATATGTTTGTGAGCTTGTGATTGTGCACTTGTGTGTGGGAAACCCAGGAAATCCAGGCTCCCATGCGCCAGCATCCATTGTGTTTAGTTTCCTCCTCTCTCTCTCTGAGTGTGTGTGTGTGTGTGCGTGTTTAGCTGCAGTGCTTCCCTCTCTCTCGTGGCTCTATAATAAGAAGTAGAAGGAAGTCGGAACCAGAGGATTGCACTTGGCAAAGTTAACTGGAAACAATCTCATGAATGGGTCAGGGGGCTGTGTTGATAGGCTTTACCATTATTATGTTGCCCATGCAAGAAAAAAATGAGTTTTCCATCCAGACTTACTTTAAGTCTTTGTGTGAGGATCCTTCATGTCCAGAACATGCACATCAAACAGCTGACTGCAGTAAATAAAGGCTGAGAGATCAGATACAATGAGGAAGAGCTGCAGTCTGATGTTCGGTCACCTCTCTGTAATGTCGACTCTCTTCACTGTCCCCAGGAGAACCAAATAACTGTGCACAATAATTTTCCACAGATCATAACAAGCACATAATGAACGTTGGAGCCACGATAAAGGACATATTTTCCTTCACCTGTAATGGCGTCTGGCTGTGGAGATCACCGGTGTCAAACTTATTTTTAGTTCACGGACCACATATGTTCCAGTTTGATCTCAACTTACGAACAGCAGCACCTCCACAATGTTCCCTACAATCAATGAACCGTCTGTTACAGATGACAAACAGCTGAATATGTCGAAAGAAAAGCCAAGAATATGTCTCTGTTTGGGGTTTGCACGTTCCACCCATGTCTACATGGGTCTAAAGACATGCAGGTTAACTGGTGACTCCAAATTGTGAATGTTTGGTTGGTTGTTTGTCAGCCCTGTGACGATAACTGATTTTTCAAGGGTTTCCTCAGCTTCTTGTCCAATGCCAGCTGAGATGCGACCCTGAGGAGGATAAGCGGTTTTGGAAGATGGAACATAAAGAGTCTCCTTCCTAATAATTTTCTATCAAACTGAAGTTGTCATTCTCTGTTGCAAGCGAGATCTGAAAACCTCCTCTTCTACCGGTGGTCCAAAACGCCTGTGGTACAAACACTAACTCATGTTAAATATCCGATTCACACTGGATCAAAGAAAATTTAAAGAATATTATGAAGTTATTCTGAACCCAATCATTTGATATAACTCCCTGTATAGTTTTTGAGATACAGTCATGTCTGTCTCAGACTGTATTTAGTCATCAGTCACAAGGGGTTACTCATTTCACCCCATAGGAGTGGGAGTCATCGTAAATCGCTCTTAGGTCTGCAAAAACACTTTCTCCAAAGGAAATTACAAAAATCCACCGTGGACATTAACGGGTTAATTCTGAGAAATCAGTTCCATCAGTTTATTTTGTGGCGGAGAAATCGTGAAGACTTTCTTTGCCGTCTTCTTCGCTGACAGACAGCAGACACTCGTCTTGTGACCTGAGACGATGAACTCTGTAAAATATAAGTTTGCAGAGATTTGGAAGTTTTCACAGAGCGGCTTTATAAATAAAAACATACACCAACAACTCGGTCGACTTAATGAGAGAGATCGTCGGCCAACTGCTGAATACAAAGCACGATGATGAGTGAGTGGTTTGGATTTGGCCACAATTTTCAACACGTCGTGATAAACAACATGTGTGAGTTCAGCATGTGGGAACATTGTGCTGATGTGTTCGCGTACAACAAATCAGTGTAATCAGGAACCGGTAAACAGGTGGCAGCGACCGCTCTTTAGCCTCTTAGCTCCAAAAGTGCCAGTTTAGAATGAATACTTCCGTTTCCTCACACGTCTGCATCAGGTAAAAGACGTCTTTTACGTATGAGAGTTTCCTGATTTGTTTTCAGCTGCAAAACATTAAAGTTTATGCACATTATGAATGTTTCTGACAGAGAGGAAGGAGGTCAATATAATTTCTGCTTTCTGTCATGTCTTATTTCTACGTCCTGTCTTGTTTCCCGCCTTTTTGGATTTTGCACCTGCCCCTGATTTGTTTCACCTGCCCCTGATTAGTCCTGCATGTCTATTTAGCTCCTGTGTTACCTTTGTTTCCTTGTCTGTCCGTTTGTGTATAGATGTGTAGTCTTGTTCCTCAGTGCGTCCCCTCTCCGACTCCCCAGCGTTTTTCTTAGTGTTTCATGGTCCCTGGATTTTGTATCTTTTCTGTTTTTGACCCTTCCCTTGTCTTTTGTTTGTTTTTGTCTGGTTTTCCAGCAGCTTTGGTCTGTTCCGTCTGTTTTTTGTGTCCTTGTGTGACCTGTTTTTTGAATCCTGCTCCTGTGTTTCTTTGCGTTCATCCCTCACCATTTTATTTGCTTATTAAAGCTAACTCTTGTGTACTTGCCTGCCTTGAGTCCTTTCCTAAAAATGTTAAGAGGTAAAAGTTTTTTGTCAATGAAGTCTGGTGGCTTTGAGCACGCCGTATACCGGCTATAAAAATGATCTTACTCTTAAACAAAAAGGTCTGTCTCAGTCAGGTCCTTTCCATAATGTTGTCACACACCTGTAATAACAGTCTTAACCTGTCAGCAGCAAATGTGGGCACTAGTGTACACTGGATTACACAAGGATTAGATTACAGCTCATTTCACTCTCACTCAAGTTACCCTAGTTGTTTTTTTCCTCCTTGAAAGATTAGCTCATGTTTATTAAATGTAATTTTCCCATAATTTGTATCTTAAAGGAGGCAAAATCCCAGAGACAAATATCTGCCAGAAGAGCTCAGATGAAAACTGAGGACTGTAATTCAGTGATGGTGCATCCTGTGTCTGTATATCTCAGTCTGTAGGTCAAAGCTCTGTAATCTAGATCTGTTTTTCACAGGTTCACCTCAGTTTACCTCAGGTTGCCCCGATCCGCTCTGTTCTGGAGGTTATTATGAGGACTTTAAGGTGTTTTCTCTCAGCTCGTCACATTCCATCTGTGTGGACCTTCAGAAGAGACCAAACATGCAGGAGCGGTAGGAGAGGGTAAGTAAGGGTCACTGCTGTTCTTACACAACATGGGAGTTCATTGACCCTGTGTGTATCTGTGCAGGGAAAACACAACGTACAAGATGGAGAATAACACTCCTGCGCTGGGGAAATCCTTGATGAGAAACAATCTTGGGGGAGGATGTTTTTCCTCGACTAATCAGAAGACAGAGTTTGTGTTTTTGGCTCGTGCTGGAGATCTCTAAGAAACATTTTGTTGCACAACATTGCAGAAGCTCTATTGTGACACCAAATTCTTTGGAAGAACATTTCCAGATTTGTACACTGAAGGCAAGCTGAGAGTCTGATGTTTGCATATGGAATCCATCAGGATGAATCATGTGATTTAACTGTAAACTGTGGCTGACAGTGCGATGGTCTTGGGAGACTAAAAATGGAGCAAAATAGCCTGTACTCTGAACTTACAGATCTAGAACATCTTGTGAGGGCCAAGATTTCAGAAGAAAACAATGTTCTGAAAAGCACCTAAAAACTACAGAACCATATCCAACCTTTGGAGAGTTTCAAAGGTTTATGCGGGGTTTATTCTACACTAACAAAAAGTTTAAAATCTGCAGAGGGAAATATTCAAACAGAAACTAACACAACACATGTCATGCTAAGATTTCTCTGTGTATTCATGTATCAAGACATTGTGTGTCTTGGGTTGGTGGTTTGATCCCCACTCCAACGTGTCCTTGTGCAATACAGTAGCCCAACAAAGTGGTTTTCTTTCTGGGTTTGGCTCCTGGCATCCTGAGGTGGGCTGCATGGCTGGCCAAGCTAATGTCAACAGTTTGCTACTCAGCGAGCTTCTCCATCAGGAAAGTCTGTGAATCATCTTGATATTATGATTTTACTCCCTGTTCATCTTGGAGGCTGACCTTGATCTCAGAGTCACCCTGCTCTACTTTAGCATGGCGTTAGGCTATCAGGAAGCTTTGTACATCACAGAGCAGCCGAAAAGACATTCGATATTCTGCACAAAATCTGATCAAGTTTCACCAAGATCACTGAACAAAGTTAGAAAGTTGTGCTTTTTTACAGTAATCATTGAGGCCCAAACATGGCCACATGTAGCCCGTCATAAGCAAGAAAGTGTTTCATTAGTTTGCCGGAGTGCAGAATGAGTAATGACACTGATGAGGAAATAACAAACTCAAGAAAATACCTGAAAACAAATGAGTTTTTTGTCATTGTTGGGCCAGATACTGGAGTAAAGGTGACATGTGATAAATCATTCAAGCCTGAACATACAGACCTGAGGGGTCGAATATTTCTTTTTCGTTTGAATTGGAGTTTTATTTTTTAATAAGATGACATCCAGATGATGAAAAGGGTACAACAAACCCAAGATTAATGACCAACCCTTTCTACCACCTGTGCTACCGATCATTAAAGACAAAAGCGCTGACAGTTATGAAGCCAATAGTTACCAAAAAAAACTGATTTTTCCTCCTCTTGCTGATCTAACCCGTCAGATCAACTTTTATAAACGATTCAGGGGTCTTGACACCCAGTTTGTGAACCACTCTTCCAGGAGACCAGAGGTCCTTTAGGTGAGAAAGTCTTCAGTTTGTTCTCAGGTACATGCTGCAGACGTAATACATGTTTGATGTTGAGCTGGGAGTTCATCACTTGTTTGAACTCACTCCCACACAAAAATGTGCTCACTTAAACACGGACGCAAACAGACATATACAAAAACACACGTGCAAATAAATAAAATAATGAGCACACGTGCGTCTGTAAAGTTATATACACGTACACACTTTAGCAGCAGGGCTCGTGTTTTTCCTCCCATGCACCAGCGTGGTTTACAGTAAGGGATGTTATGACACACGGGGTCATTGGGTAAGCAGAGCGAGGGGGGGTGTGTGTTTGTGTGCGGGAGCAGTAAGACTATCGTTAACCCTGCAGAGGGTCTCGCTCGGCTGCGTCACTGTGCACTGATCTCCCACATCAGCGAGCGTCTGACTCGGGCTGATGATGGACGCCCCTTCCACCGCTGCACCACAGGCCTGACAAAAAAACCGGGCCAGTTTCCGCTGGCTTATCTCAGAGTGTGTGAGCCTGATCATATCGGAGAGTTCAGCAGGTGGTAAACACACACACACACACACACACACGAGCTATCAACAAAAAGTGGAGTATTGACATCCTGTGCGGTGATTGCTAATAGAAGATGGAGGAGGGGCGGCTGACCGGTTTATGATTTACTGATTTACTGATTTATGAAAAACACAACCTTGATTGGTCTTGTGTCAGGGCACGATCTTGTTGTGTTGCCATGACAACCTGTCACTCAGGATGCTCCATATGCCACAGCACTTCCAGATGCTTTACTATATACACACACACACCCCAACAGCAAACACACACACACACACACACACCAACAGCAAACACACACACACCCACACCAACAGCAAACACACACACACACATTTTCACATCGCTGATGAATGTTTGGAAGTGGGTTCTTTCTGCGACAGGACTTGAAACATCCCTTCGCTCTCAGCTCGACACACAAACAAACACACCGATAAGGCCCCAGCGTTTGTTTTGTTTTCTTTTTCCTTTTCAAAACCTCCCTTGTTTTTTGTTGGATTCCTCTGCTGAGGAGGTGAGGAGGTGAGGAGGTAGGTGAGGAGAGAAACATGAAAAAGCAGCTGAGGTCCTGACATCTTTCTCAGAACTCCGGCTGAGAAAACGTTGGTTGGTATAAATGGTTCTTGCATGTGGCCCGATGTTAGTAATTTGGTGAGTAGGAGCTTAATCAGGTTGTTGTGCTCGTGTGCGTCAGAGCCTCCAGCACAGAGGCGGCAAATCAGAAGACAGCGTTGTTTCCTCGTTGGATCAGTAGATGGAAGATGGATCAGTCACTTAGTCTTGAATGTGCTGCTCGTTCTGTTTCCAGCCTATAAAAGCTGTGGGTATATGCCAGTGGTCCATGCTATATACTTAGTCTACTGTTTTCAGCTCTGGTCTAGCTCAGTCTTGCAGAGCTCTCTGAGGACGCTGTGATTTTGCCAAAGCTTTGAATTTTTGGGGGCTTCTAACATTTTATTGCTGTTCTTCCCATTTTTTCCCATTACTCCTCTCCAAGTTTGCACGACAGTTACATTTAGAATCAAAGTTTTGTTATCATGTGTTATCCAGCCTCTGTGTGGATGTGGATCTTCCCGCTGAGGTCCTGACACATTTCTCACACTCCTGACTTTCCCATGAATCTTTTACATACGGGCGCTCAAAGTTGGACTCGTCGAACTCTCTTGGCAGGACAAAAGTTGTTGCAGACGGCTTGTTTCAGCCTGATGAATTCCACCTGTTCCTGCACGTTCCTGAGAAATCATCATGAGAACAACGTTCGACACAAAAGTGAAACCTAAGACTGCCTGTTCCCGTTCGTCTGTAGGCGAGTATCCAGGAGAAATTTTGAAATAGTGAATCCAACAAAGTCTCTCAAATTGTTGTTTAGTCTGGTCCAGGACGTACTACAATGTCCCTGAGGATACTGGGTTTTTTTTCCAACTTTGAGCCAATGTTACTCCGCATCGAGATGTTCTTCCTTTCTTTCCCATCACCCCTCTCCCAGTTTCCATCACAATAATTAGATTTACGACCAGATAATCATGAGACAAGTCTGGATTTGTATGTTATCCGTCTCTGTGGACGACAATGCAGTGAATAACAAGTCTGGACCTTCGATAGACGGCGTCAGGTTCAAACCAGGGCCTCGTTCTATCTCTGATGTTTGGGTACAGCCACCTGCTTCAGGCATTTGTAAAGGGAAGATTCAGGAGGACAGGTGATCTTCTCTGAGACTGATCGGGAGGAAAAGCAGAGGCACTGACTTTAACGTGTTCGTGAAGTTTAAGGGCTGTTGTGTTTGAGGACACTTTGGTTGACTTATTTAAAGATATATGCACCTTACATGCACAGACTTTGCACAAGGACACTAAAACATGGATGATAGTGGAGTAAAAAAGATCAGCAGTACTATGTGAACATGTGACCTGGTCCAACAAAACTGTTTTTGTGAACTGAGGAACATTTTAAAGTACATACGGTCTAAAAACTGTACACTCAGACCGCAGCAGTGATGTAACAGGTGACGTCTATGAGGTGCGGTACATTGGATTTTGACCTTTGACTCATCAGTGCAGGAAATCCACAGATGTAATTATTTACATTAATGAAGACTGATTGCCTCATCAGCCAGCGGACCAACATGGACGATATCACGATCCTGCATGGAACAAAGCCATGATTAATGTTTCTGATTAAACGTGTGCTTTTCCTGCTGTTAAATGTGACGTACTGTAATGGGAACTTCCTACAGTGCTGAATGGTGAGTCAGAACGTGGCCACGATGAGTTCTGGCTCCGGCTTGAAAATGTTTGATTCCACAGCACGATTCAAAACTTTTCCAGAAACGTGTTTCTGCTCTGCTCCATGGAGAAGATGCATAACAGAGATAATACATGAAACTGCATTTAAAAAAAGATGATTTTCAAAATGAAACACCATGTGCACATTGTAAAAACAGACAAAAGGAAACAACTTAACTACACAGCATATTTACTCATGATGGAAGTCTGGGCGATATGAAGCTGTGTGAAGAAGCGACCATAAAAACATCAGCCATACCCTGCAGAAATTAGAGGTTAAACTCTTTTAGACTGTCAGACTTTGTTCGTCTCCACAAACTTTTGTTGTTTGAGCAAACTTTGCTTTCAGCTGCTTGCTCCAGCATCTCAAAAGACTGGTCAATGATGTGACCTTGGACCTCATGGCAGTTTCGATATTACAGATTTCTTCTGTTTTGTCAGTGGTGAATTCCCTTTAATAAAATATTTCTTCATAAACTTGCATTTCTCAGTTAATTGGTCTTCTCCTTGGTTTTGTTTTTGCTTGCCTTTAGATTGATTCGGTCGGTCAGTGTATTTTGATCCTCGCTGCTGCGAGGCCGTTGACCAGGTCCGTCAGGATGACTCACTTATTTACACTGGCTTCCCATCACGCTCGTTTTAAAGTTCTTGTTTTCATATATAGAGTCCTGCAGGGTCAGGCAGCAGTTTGCATCTCTGACCTGCTCCATCCTCAGTGTTACGGTCACGTCGGGGACCGGAGCTTTCTGGTTAAAGGTGATCGTCCTCGTGAAGTTGTGGTCAGACTGTGTTCGATTTACTCTGTTGTTGTGTCACTTCATCCTCTTTGTAACTTTGTTTCTTAAAGTCTGTTGCTGCTCATGTTTGATTCTTTTTATGGTTTTATTTTTAACAACTGAACTCTTTAAGATCATTTTAAAGGTGCTACACACAGAAAAGGATATTAATAATAATATTATTATTATTAACTTCAGATAGAGCAGTAATCACATGATCTTCCTGACGTCATAAACTTTCTGAACACTGAATGTTTGTCACACTTCACATCTGCTCTCCACACAAACTCTGGCGTCATGTTGTTCTGGTAGCAGACGTGTCCATAACATCAGTGAGGCCCCTTCTGAATAACACAGTTGGAATCGGGCTGACATTGACCCCGATGTTATGTTGCTTCTTACATCAGCTACTCTGTTTTTCTAACGTTACGTAACGTTATACGCTGAGTTTGATGGCCTCTCCATATGCACTGTGTGTGTGTGTGTGTGAGAATGAGCACAGGAACAAGCACTCTTACTCCAGGAGACTCGTCCCCGCTGGCTTTATTTTTATAATCGTAATACGTCAATATCATCGCAGTGCAAACACTTAGTATAAAATATCATCTTTAACAAAATTTACATTCACATAAAACATCTCGATAAATACATCTTCAACAAAAGAACTCGACAAATATCGGATCATTCATAATATATCTCTGAAAAAGACTCTACAATGTACAATAATAGATAGTAATACCTACATATAACAATTGAAACCCGTATCATACAGTATGAAAATATCCAATTTACAGGAAAAATATTGTACATAACTACTTTCCATCAACTTTCCATCAACTGTTTAAAGCAAGTGTATAAAAATCCTCATTTTTAATCTCTTAGAAACTCAAAGTAAGCATTCGAGCTACTATATAGACTTTAAAATCTATTTCAAATATGATAAGAAGCACAACAACGTCATTTCAGTTATGGTGTCCAAAGAAATCTCTCCAAAAGCAAACACTTTGCCGTCATTTTTGAGTTACAAAACTGTAAAAGAAAAACAGCTCAAACAGTAAAAATACAGGCATCCAACAGAAGGAAATCCACGATCGCCGTAGCCACACATTCAAGTTGTGCTACAGCTCGACAAGAAAAGTCTGATATGTTTATGAAAATAGGTTGGCACATTTGAAAAACCGGCTACCTGTTGACTACAGCAGGAGCGGGGAAGGAGGAGGAGGAGGAGGAGGAGGAGGAAGGACCTCCGGCCTGATGTCAAACCATCCTGAACCAAAAAAAACGTCCTCGAAAAGGTTCGCACACCAAACTCATGAAGAAGAAGACAAACGGGGTCAAAAAAGCACCATACATTCAAGAGGACCGCTACCTTTTAGCGCATGCATGAGGACTACATTGAAACAGAGTCACCGTGTGTCCGCCGCTCGGCCTGTATTAATGTTTCATCAAAGCATGCATGTACGAGCCACAGGCTTGCAGGCAGTGCATGCTAGGACAGATTAGAGGAGAGTTAATGGCCGTGGTAAGCCACACTGTGAGTCGCATGCTAGAGCTATACTATAAAATAAATCATCTGGATTTTATACGAGGAAGCCAGACACGGAGGTGTCACCTCATACACAGCAGTTTTCTTCTCCTTTACCAAAGCAGCTTTGAGTTCATAAAAATAGTAAAACAGAATATTTGAACGATAGAAAATATTTCATAATAAACAAGCACGCAGAAAAAAGTTTTCTTTTTTTAAATATAACTCCATGAGGAAGGAATCACACTCGCACAATACGGAAAATAAGTTTTCTAAGTCATGCTTTTCAACTCCACAGAGATACAGACCGTGTGTGGCTATAGCTATGCACACTCTATTGGCTACATACACTATCAGGTCAAAATAGGATCCAGCTGGCTACAGCATGCAGGGGAGGCGGATTAGGCTGAGATAGATAGGACAGACCGCTTTATTGCTACACTTTGACGAGGAAGAATCTGGAAGTCAAGCATCACAGGGAAGGAAACAGACAGCAAACATGACTGGAATGCAGCAGTGTGGCATCATGCACTTAAAGACGCTGAGCGGCTCGGGCTCAGGGAATCAAGACTTTAGCTCATGTGCCATTTTTGAAGGGGCCACAAATGTAACGGTATCACCCGACCCGGAAATGATTGAAGGCAATGCCCTGCGGTGTTTTTGCAAGTTTTATACCATGAACTGCCATTTACAATTATACATTTGGCTTCATCCACGTTTAAAGAAAACTCGTGGACAGTAATGCCCCCTGTAATTAATTCATCTGAATTGATGTCCAATGAATCGATAAATGATCTTAAAAGGCAACAAAAAAAATGGCAAGAGACTCGTTGTGAGGAGTGGTCGCTAAGGCAACAGCACTGATTTGGTTTTATACTGAGAGAAAAAAGGGGGTCGACTAAAGTTGTTAAAGGAATTTCCGGATGTGGTCGTCGAGAGAGAGAGAGAGAGGCTTGCGTGCTACACTATCAATGATGTTGACGTGTGTTTTTGTGTTTAGTTTATCAAAGCTGCGGGGTCGACTCTGAAATCGCAGAGACACCCTTGGCCTTTGATCGGTTACAGAGCAACGTGGCTAAAGCATCCTGGATCGACAAACAGGGCGGCTCGAGTGTGGAGGGAGAGTACAAGGCCGCCTCAGACCGCCGTGATCAGTCCAAGCCCCCCCCCCGACGAGTCCAGGGCGTCCCATTGGACGATCAGTGTCTCCGCCTCTCTGCGTCCCACAGAAAGTAGAAGAAGAGTGGACAACGGCTCCGACCTTTTAATAAGCTCTCTTGTTGCCATCTGTGCTATTTCCCACCATCCACTCTCGTTTTTTTCCACGGTCACCATGGAGACAGCATCCGTCACACCATTGCCGTGGGGACAGAGGGCAGGTACCTGGTGGTGCTGGTGGAGGTGGTCGGTTTGGCCACGCCTGGGCTCGGGGCCCTGATGGTGGCGTAGGTGGTCACGGTGGGGGCGGGGCTCAGCCTGGTGCACACACTGCTGTGGGCGAACGCGCTCGACCGGCGCTCCGCGTTGCCGCTCTGCTGCTGGAGTTGAGACGGCCTGCTGCCCTGCGTGCGCCCCTCCAGGAAGTACGTGAGCATCTGACCTTTGCCCTTTACGCTGACCTGGCCGCGGCAGACAAAGTTGTAGTGGTCGGTGATGAGGCGATGCACGTCCTCCGTCACCTGGAGAAGAAACGCAGACGGTTGTCAGCTCTCTGTATTCAAACTGTGCTGTCTCTCTGAGAGTTAGATAAGAAAACTGATCCCACACGTCTGTATGATAAATATGAAACTACGGCCATGGCAGCTTAGCTCCATGAGAGCCCGCTGGTCAGTCATGTCATTTAGAGGTTCAATAATTCACAGCTCATTTGGAAAAAATGTTTCCATCTCCTGTGAAGAGCATTAACTCAAATGAGTGTAACATTATTTAATTTAGTCTTTTCCATCAAACTTTTGACCTTGATGCTTCATGAAACATTAATGGACACACAGCTATGCGTACAGCTGCACTTTTCCAAGAAATAGTTAAACTAGAAACAAACTGACGTCTCTCTGAACCCACAAATAGTTGGGTTTACATTTCTGTTTGGATGTTTTGGTTTTATAACCCTCTCGGGTCCAAGCAATCGCCCACAACTGCATAAGCAGCATCGATAACTCCATTGATGGGACCCCAGAGGGTTCATTCAAATACCAGTGCGTGCTCTTTTATGTCATTTATGACAGTGAGACTTTGAGTCTGACAGTGAATCTGCGGCACTCTACCTGTATCTTTCCTTGTACTCCAGTGCTGTCCATCCTGCTGGCCACGTTCACTGTGTTTCCCCAGATGTCGTACTGAGGTCTTCTGGCTCCAATCACTCCTGCGACCACAGGCCCCACATTGATACCTGGAATAAACACAACCAGGTTACACACCGCAAACTATTTCACTGATTTTGGTAAAACTCGATCATACTGGAGCTCAGAGCAACATGAGAGAGTTCATTTTTTAAGATTGCACTGCAAGAAAAGGAGCTTTGGAGTGCTGGGAGGAAGAGGTGGAGGTTTTCAGGCTGAGTCGGTGTTGTGCCAGAACCCGAGCCTGGTGAGCAGAACATGGCAGAGGAGAAGAGACCGAAGAGGACAATGACGGAGGAAGCCGAGAGGCAAAAGAAGAGAGCGAGAGAGCAAGAAGCTGCTGGACAAGAGTAAATCTGGGACTGAAATTTAGTCGTTGACGCGAGCTTGGTGAAATAAAAGGCTGAAAGACAGACGCCGAGCTGGGCTGACTGCTGTTGGACTAGTAAGTAAGACTAGCTGGCTGCTATGTCTGCTGTTGTTGACCTTGTTGATGTTTGCGTGTTCATGCAAAGGAACCTTTTTTGATGATAAATTACAAACGTGTGCTCGCTGCACAGCCCATATTGTTCTACTTAGACTGTCATCCTATGCATGTCTTTAGGATTGCAAAATAAATACAACAATAATACTAATTACACAACTGTGATGACATGTCTGCTTCATCTTTACAGCCACTTCCAGCTCTGGAGGTTTCAGAGGCTGGACAGCAGCATGGCACACATAGTCCAAGAAAAACAAGGCCAAATGTTGTTTTTCCGCACTTTCTGGAAATCCAGCGTCCAGCGTTACGCAGATTACCAAAAGTCGCGTTTCTGCAAAGAGGGTTCAGCCAAGCACACAAACATATGGAGCCCCACAGTCTGCAGACAGGATGGCACTGTATACACCAGGCTACGCTGGGATTAAACAAGGGCTCCTGTTGCAGGCTCCCCACAGGATACCCAAAACAATAGAACCCAGAACTTCAGGTCTCACTGTGACGAGCTTCCTGCAGGGAACGCTCTTTCTGTGATGCATTTCCTTCCAAACTTACCAGCAGTGAGCGTAGATGATGTCCAGTGCAATAGGTCAGAAGCTCTGACACTGATGTTTATATAGGCTGGTGTGTGTTATTTCACTCACCGACTCTCAGGACAAAGTCATTGTACGACTGGTAGTTGATGGCATCCAGGACGTCAAACATCTCGATGGCGAAATCTGACACTGTGCATAAATGTGAGGTGATGGACTTCTTCGCCTATGAATCAGAAAAAAACACACATGTCAAGACATCGCAGATTTATGCACAAACAAGCAAGCTTACATCCAAGTAAGGGAGTGATATTACCCTCCAGTTCTGTTTCCCCTGACATGATTATACACATTATGATCTACAACTACCACAAAAGCACGCAGCAGGGCTTTCCCCTGGAGTCAAACCACCTCCGTGACTGTTAGGTTTGTGCAAAGTTGTGCAGAAGTTGCAGAAAGGACTCTTTTGTTTGTCAGCTTTGCAGGATTTGAACGAACTTTATTAATGCTGAATATGCTGACGCCACGGAGGGCAGTAATCCCTTCGTGGAGGAGGATTTGTGGATTGAAATGTGACAGCTTTCTAAATATCAATACCCTGAAAATCACTAAATACCGTGAACAGTTTCAAAACATGCTAATACCGTGCAAACAAACGCACACAAAACACAACCGGGATCTAAATATAGCTACCGCATGTGTGTACCTTGGAGGCAGTTGTAGGAACCAGCCCTACTGCAGCCATGTATGTACTGCCAATAGTCTTGATTTTCTCAATATCCCTGTAGCACTCTTTGTCCATCAGCTGGAAGGAAAAAGAAGAAGAAGAAGAAAGGCATAAAAACAGGAGGAAAGCATTACCACTATTACAAATTTCAAATCAAATTGGATTAAATTGTCAGTTTAGGTTCATATATATTATAGGTTGTGTTGGCAAACAAATCCAAATGTAATTTAAAATGGACTATTTTTTGCGTGTTTGGGTAAATGAATGCTTTATGTTGCTGATTATAGATTCAAGCAGGCCAAAAGTCATCTGTAAGTAATTCCTCATTTTGAAGAACTTTCCCAGCCGCAACCATTGCTTATTATATTGCATCAATAAACACAGTATTTTTTAAACCCTCAAGTCATGGCCACAATGTCGTCTTTGAAAATGACATTACGGAGGTCATATTGCAACAGAGCTTTCCCTCCAGATTCTCCCCGAAATAAGCAAGAGGAGGTAGACATGAAACCTGCAAACTGGAGATTTACGACGGACCCAAACGTCTTGCTCACCTCATCAAAGTCAGCGATGATCTCATTGAGGAGCCTGAGACACTCGACGCCCATGTTGTTCCCGTCCAGCTCGATGTAGAAGTCGTTGAAGTTGGCGATGGAGGCGAACAACACGCCGACCTGAGCGTAGGACTGATAGTACAGGTCCTGGAGGGGAGAGAGGGGAAGTCAGTACCAGGCTGATGAAGTTTTGGAGCAACAGTTCGCCAAAGTCTTGTAATTTATGTGCACACGTGAGGTAACCCCGGAGCTTTCAGCCACATCTCACAGTCTTCCTCAGTGAATGGAGCTGACTCCGGGTTGTCACATGACCTACAGTAAATGTGGAACTTGATAACAAGCAGTCGACCACGGGTGGACCACAATCTGGTTCCCACACTTACTGTAGATCATGTGATGTCACCTCCAATTGTTGAAGAAGACCATGAAATGTGTCAGAAAGCCAGGAAATGGCGAGTAAGTGAAGCTTGCAAATAAAAAAAACATGTGTTTTTCCCCCTTGGTGGTTTCTGGGTATGCAGTTCTGGTTGTGAGCTCAGTGGGATTGAGCTTCTGACGCTCGCAGTGTTTAAAAATAAATCACATTTCCAGAAAGTCCCTGTTAATCCACAGACCTCACGTCTGTGTTTGTTTTCATGGTTGGATTATTCAGATTATCTTTTCTACAACGTCATATTTGAACTCTACCACATCTCACAGTACTTTTTACTCCACTACAATTTGTCTGACAGCTCTAGTTCAACTCTACAGATCACAGTTTCTCACGCACGCCCTGTCCAGTCAATGTGAATATTGAAGTGTTCCTTCACGTGTTAAGAAAATTCTCCTACTGCTTGACCTAAATAAACTGTTTACTGAAGCTGTTTAGCAACATTTTCAGGAGCAGCCTCAACTTTTTAAAGAGCATTTAAATGCATTGATGATCATTTTCACGGTAGAGGATCCAGATTGCTCTTCCACCACTGCTAAACACATCATTGTCACCCATGTGAGATTCATTAACTCCTGCTAAACACCTACAAATGACATTTAAGACCCAGGCATTATGGCCTTGCCTTTATGAGCTCTCTTTCCCATTGTAATTTCTCTTAAGGTCGATTAATGATGCATTTTCCGTCTGTTTTGTGCAAAATGATACTTTAGCCACATATTGTACACTAAAGTTCCAACTGTGATGGAAATGTTCTGTATTTCATTATTTTTTACGGCATGCTCCTCATGGATTTATGTGTATTCTGATGCAAAAATAGATTTTTCATGGGCCCATAGGTTGCACAGTAGTTAGAAATGTTATCTAACATTAAAATAAAACGACAGGCACCGCAGCTGCTGGATCAGAATCAACAATATAAAAGAGGACTGGGACCTTTATGGTTCCAGGAACAAATATGTGCATAAAAGGGAAAACAAAACAGCATGCTCGCTGTTGGCCACTGAAGTTCTCGATGCAATAAAAACAATTTTTCAATCGTGAAACTTTGAATTCCAGGCAGTCCCACTGCGCCGTGTTATGAATACAGTGTATGGGTGAACTTTAGCCCAGAGGAAAGAGAGGAAGCCTTTCTATACACTGCAGCTCCGAGGGGGTCACCAATGTGCCGGAAACATCCTTCCTGACTTCCTGCCCCCAGTGTTCACTAAGTCTCAGCCTCAGACGATCCATGCACCGTCTGATTGTTAAAGGATAAGCCTGGCGTTACTTTATCGTTTTATTATTATTAACAAATCCTGTGACAAGAACAAAAGCAACAATGAATTTAACCTACAAACCAGGACTGTCTGCTATGGATGCATAGCTCACACCACAGAGCTGCACTGTCGTCCAGACTATTAAAAATAACACACACTGCGTGACACATTCCTTCATAATGATATTTATCAGCTCAGCTAATAAAGCAGTGACTGCAGAGCGTGCTCAGTCACGTCTACTCAGAAATGTAGAGATGGTTTACAGTAAACTACAATGGCCATGTTCACTCCTTTCTCTGGACTAACAGGTATAAGAGACACAGGAGACATTTGTTTTAACCTCAGAGGTTCGTTGGTAATGTCTTCAAAGACACTCCACCACTTTAACTGATGAAGGTCAGTCCACGCGTCATGGTGAATACCACAGTATCCGGTATCAACAGTTGTATAATGTCTCCTGTAGTTCTGCGCTCGCTCTGACAGCTGTGAGAAAATGACTCCAGATGATGTCGCCGTGACGTCATCATCGTCGTTATTTCAGCCTGGGATCTGGAGACTTCACATTTTTAACAGATGGTCCGTGTATCAAACAAACCGGAGGCATTAGAGCGTGAAGGACAAGGCAGAGAAGATGTGATGAAAAGGGGTGCATTATGGGAAATGTAGGATCTGCATTTTGCATCCTCTCATGATCATTGTTCTTGCAGCTCATTATGCTATAATTTCACCCAGATTTTGGTCGATAGCACAAAATAAGGTTGAATTCTGGATTGCAGCATCAAAGTTTTATTTATACAAAAATATTTAGTACTAAAAACTTTTAGTACTAAATATTTTTAATATTTGCATTTGCTTCCATTTGTCACCCTTGATATCACAGGACAGGAAGTGTCACCTCCATACATAATGTTTCCATTCATGCTGTGTGTATATATACTCACAGCCTTTACAGACTAAATAAGGACACCAGCGTCACACCTAGAAATGTTTCCATGCGTATGTAGCATACATGAATCTGATCACAGCTCCAGTGTTTACAAACTGAGCTCGTCTCTTGAGGGGCTATGAATTTCCTGAAGGGATGTATGTTTTCATCACTTCCTGCCAAGGGGGCCTGGCAAGGAAGGAACAAAGATCAGTGGAGGGGATGTTCATCAATCAGTGGATACAGACACACAGGGCTGACAGCTCACACTTCCACTTTAACACCACAGCACATGGTCGGGGTAGCAGAGCCATTGTCCTCAACAGCTGGGATATTTTCCCACATTAATACCCCAACACTGTGAGCGGCATGTAGGACATTTATTAGTAATATGGGAAGCTCACTTACAGCTTCAACAAACAAAACTTTG
The DNA here is from genome assembly GCA_023373845.1 of Nibea coibor. Lineage (NCBI taxonomy): Eukaryota > Metazoa > Chordata > Actinopteri > Sciaenidae > Nibea > Nibea coibor. Next base: position 24,437,679 of record CM041718.1, on the reverse strand, counting down.
ACTACGTCTGCTGAGGAGAAACACTCGCTGCATCATCTTAAAATAAGATGAGTCCACTCTGTCGTCTCATTCATATTTCCATGTTTAGCCAGATTCAGACCTGTGTGCATGAAAACTCCCCTTTATATATCTCAGATCATCCCACTGTGGCCTGTTGGCTGTGCCCAGTTTGAAGAAGAAAAGGCCCGGGGACCAGATGATTTAGGTAGCAGCGCCTCAGCTCTTTAACGGCCTCCTGGAGGCCACTAGTCAGGTTTGCGTCTGTTTTCACGGATCTTTGCATCTTTCTTGTGTCATACTGTTTCTTTTACCTGCTGGAGCTCGGAGAGGTCACTCACAAATGAAAAATCACAATCACAAAAAGCGCGTGAGCCGCTGATATCGACGTCTAATGAACATTCTCTGTTCAATTATATTCTCAATTTTAACTGAGACGCCTTTTGACCTGCAAATCCCCAAACCAGCGCCTCCTCTGTGTGTGTGTGTGCGTGTGTGTGTGTCAGGGGAAACACTGGGAGGTTTGAGTCTTGGCTGGTTTCAGAGGTGTCAATTCTCTTTTTTGGGACGAGCCTGAACATGTCGTGGATGCTCACCATGTTCCTGGGGTTTGACATGAGGAAGTGTTGAGCCACATGAGCCGGCAGCAGGTTGAACAGGATCCTCTTGTTGTCCAGCTTCACCTTCTCCATGTCGTCTCTCTCCTCCTCCGCCTGGACACCGCCAGCCAATCGCAAAACAAAACACAGGTGGAGAACGGGGGGAGGTGAGTCTTGACAGACTGAAACTGATGCTCTGATGTGCAAACACAATGAATCCTCACTGTAGCACAGAGCTCAAAGGCAGTAGATGTAATTGCTTATCTTTATCACTAGAGGGAGATAATGATTTGCAAACAAGACAAACGCTCACTGTCATTCTTAAAATAGAAACACAGAGACTTTCATGATGTGCACGCAAACATGCAATGCAAAAACACACTGAAAAAAATGCAAAAATATATAAAACTATTCATGTTTTAAAGATCTGCAGTCCAGTCAGAATATTTCAAGCTGTTTCCATCAGAAATGTTTGCGTCCGTATCTTTTTTTGTGTGTATAATAATTCCTTAAATAATCACAGTGGAGCTGAGTGATGATATAAATGGAACACAGAGAGAAAAAAAGACAATTTGACGTCAGTCGGTTCTTAAATATTTTAGATTTTCACCCTGTGAGTCCAAACTCTGCTGCACGTATAACATCAATAATAATCTGCACACCGACTGTATGTGTGCACACACACACGCGGCACATACAAGGTCAAATTTTGAAGGGTCTTTACAGGGAAGGTTTCACCTGAGGCCGATACCAATATGAATGTTTGAGGAAAATGAGAAAAAAAACTATATATTGGTTTACATCTTTGTGCATTTGTATCTTAAAAACAGAAAAAGAGTAAATCAGTTTGCTGCAGCAGAATCAAGAAAAATGATACTTACATTTGCAAATAATTAAAAAATATTAACCAACATTGGCAACAGGTTCAGGAATAAGTGTTCCTGCTCTACCAAAGTGACATAAACTGGAACAATTTGGGGTTGAGTGTCCTCTTCAAGGACACTTTGAGCTGAAACCGAGGATAGCCAACCTGCTCTATGACCTGAGCTACTGCCAGCCCCCAAATATCACAGCACGAGCAGTAACAGGTGTGCTACACATGCAGACAGACATACCTGAGTAGCCCACAGATAGTCGAGCCGCAGCTTCAGGTCCAGCTGTCTTGAATGCAGAGCCAGAGCTCCAGAAAACAGCAAGACCGCCAGCACAGGATCGTACCCCCGCGTGTGGAGGAACCCTCCTCTAAAAGATACACAAACAATATGTGTTGTTTGTTTTTTAATATTTTATTAATACACACACACACACACACATCTTTTCCATATTAAACTACCCATCACATGCAGCTCAGTCTCACCCCACAGCTTGGCGATAGCCGCTGGTCTCCATGACGACAGTGTAGGTGACAGAGAGGAGGAGGAGCAGGAGGATCTTGGGGAGCGAGGAGACTCGGAGGTAGGGAACGAGAGTGAGGGTGCCAGCCACGCAGGACAGCAGGGCGTACGCCATATTGGGACAGGCTCGGTCGACTCCCGTGCTGTTGGTGTCTGCGGGGACGTCCTCCACCGGATCGCTGGAGTTCATCCCAACCATCCCCCAAGGAACACATCCCACCTGGAGGAAGGGATGGAAACAAAAAAAGCAGTCAACAACCACTGATACAAGTATCTGTTGGACACAGAAGGTGGATTTAAATGTGTCTTACTAAACATACAAATAAGCAAAACACGTATAATATGTGCATTAGTGAGCTTTAGAGCTAGGCTAACAATAAACATGTGTACAAGGAAGCGGGCATATGTTTTTATTTATATTTTGGCGTGCTAATGTTCCACACGGTTACAATTCGACGTAGTAAAACGTTAGATGGTAGCCGTACTATAATTTAGACAACACTATCCTGAAAGCCAGAAAGTACACAGTGTACTACATGTATACAGTGTACAAAGGGAAGTATCCAGATTGAGACACTGCAATTATGTGAATGGTAGCACGCTGATGTTAGCAGTAATTATTTAAATTTGAGTTTCTTCAGCAGTTTTAAGACGTCTCTTCAGGCTCTGCTTCCTCTGATTCATCTCTGACATTTGTAGACTTGATTAATTAAAGTACACGCGCACAAAGATTAGATTAACCAACAATAAAAATGATTAAAGGCAGTAGACAGCAGTGCCATCCCTTCACTACACCTTTCCTTTGATGTGTTTTACACTTACAGTAGTCACACACACACACACATCAGAGCCTGACCGAGTTCTGGGGCCGATGCTGACACCAACCAATTTGCGTTGAAAATATTTTAATGAGTATTTTACACTTGAACAGTAAATGTTTTATTCTTCTGAGACTCCGCAGCACCATCTGTTCAGCCGTGATGCGTTACTCTGCCAACTCGTGTACTGCAGGGACTCTAACAGAGCTGGATGAACAATGAAACGATGACACTGTTTCTAACTCGAGGGCTTTTTTTCTGCATTATACTACAGTGTTTTATTATTACTGTTATTTTTAGACAGGCCTTTGTATGATGATATCAATATTTGAACTTATAATCAGGAATTAATACACTCTGTGTAACATGATTACAGGCACATTGATGTCCTGGTTTTGATCATATTGATTCATAACATACTGAATGAATCCTGGTTATTTATATCCATCTCAGGTTTCTGATCTAAAACGGTGCAGACTTTGGGACCTGTGTGGTTTGTAACTGCTTCGACTCTGCTGCATTCACCACTTCTTCATCTGATCATCAGTAATGGATTACAAAGTGTGACCGTACAATCTATACTTCTCATTAGAGCCAGACTTTTTTTTTTTTTAGTGTGCAGATAATTACAACATAATTTCTGTCCTGGTAGCTCTCGGGTAAAGTGCTGGACCATGAAGTATTCCCATTACTCTGCGTTAAACAATGCACAGTGACAGACCACAGGTTTCTTCTCACTGGGAGAAGCTTTGTCCAGTTGTCCAGCAGTTATGATGTTGTGCTTAAATATGATGTAACTAATGTAATTATCATAAACAGTAAAGCTTCTGGTTCAGTTATTAAAGTTACACTTACCACACAGGCCTGGGTGACGGAGTAGGTGAGCAGAACGAGGAAGATGCACAGCACTGTTCGGATCTGGATGGTGAGGCAGCCCGGTTGGCACTAAAAGTAGAGGTGGAAATAGAAGGAGTCAGTAAATGAAGCACCTGTTTATCTACCTCAACAGCATTTTGGACACATCATTAGCCAGAAGTGGAAATGAAACAAGCGCATTTTGTGGTGGGGCTCATTATGTCCAGGCCTATTAGAGACGAGGCTTAAAGTATATGATGACAGTTCAGTGTAGCATGATACCACAGTGTCTGCTGCAGTGTGATGAAATTTAACTCCACCACAGCAGCTGAAATGTACTATCCCCACTCATGTGGGTTGATGTGAAGATTTGCTGATTTTAATGTTAAAATCTGTTGGAAAAAAATGATAAACGCCTTAATCAGTAATGAAAATGAACAGAGGGCTGCAGCCCTCGGGTCCCCAGTTTGAGTTACAATTCTCATTTTTGTGTGAAGACAATACATTTTTGGGAATATTTGGACTATTCATGCACTGACTGTCAGGTAATTCATGCAGATAATAGTCGATTTCCATGGCATCTTCAAGTCATTATATTATTATATACAGTGTGTTTATATATTATATTTGTTTCTTTCCGTTTAAAGCAGATGCTTTGAACGATGTTCTGCCACTCAGCTGTGACAAAGAAGCATGCAGCCTTAAGAGAGGAGTCAAGAGTCTGAGCAGCGTCCTCCTGCAGGAGGAGGTCCTACCTGAACACTGGTGAGATGCAGGTACATGACACAGGCCACGTGGAAACACACACACAGCACCAGCAGCAGCAGCACCAGCATCCCCCTGAGAGAGGAGAGACCAGAATGAGAAGGGCTTCCCCAGTTTTCCACTGACTGCAGTGAAAACACCTTCCTCTTTAATTGTCTCACTACACCCTGGCAAGATCGATCCAATTACTTTACACAAACTGTGCAAATGTGTGTGTGTGTGTGTGTGTGTACGTACTGTGGGATCATTAGCAAATAGATAAGGCCAAACAGAGCAGCGAGGATCAGAGAGAGAACCACTGCACTGATGAAATGGTCGTCATACACCTGATGGTACTGAGAGGACAAAACAGAGAGAAAATGTCAACATGAGAGGTGTTCATGCACCTTTTCAGATCTTTAAGTGAGTCACGGTGAGAGCAGGTGGGATGTTTTTTTCCACGGGGAATCCAAATGCTCAGGTGTGATGTAAAAAACATTGTTTTCAGTGGAGATGCTCGCTTCTCTGGGCTGCATGGAGGTCCTTGTTCGAGTTTTTCCTTCTTTTGGTAAAGATTTTTGTGAATATCCTTTCATTGTTTTCCATTTCAGACCAAATCAAACAATCAGCTTTTTGATGCTCATACCCACAAGCATCACGGTGGAGATTTGGAAGTGAGGTGTGAATGCTGTCTCCTCTGTAAGACTCTGTGATCTACATGTGCACCTAGAGTAAGGTCAGGGTTAGCCCGTACCTCTGTGCAGAGATATTTACATGAATCTTTTCAACACCTTAACCACGGCAGGATGGAGACACCATGTTAATAAAAGTGTTCTGTGACCGTTTACATCCTTAACGTCCTTATTGCCTCGCTAAAGCTTTGCGTAACTCATACATCAACGCGCGTTTGGTGAAAGACGAGGTGTTTCCAGGCTTCCTGCGCTCAAGAATTTTCTGGCCTTGGGCGTCTTTGCAGTTTCACATGATCCCAATGAAATGGCTGCTTCCACTGTGTCGAATATTTTCTGGTGCAAACATCAGCGAGGATGTATCTGCACTGCTGAGTGCTTCGAGCCGGTGGCTGATGTAACTCTGTTTCTGTCTTTACCTTATTGTATTACAGCTAAACACACAGTAAAATATGTGAAAACAGTTGAGGTGAGAAAAGGGAAATGCAGTAACGGAGTCTTTAATATTTAATCAGTACCGCCTAGATTTACAGTTATATCTTAACTTGTTGAGAGAGTGTTCATGCACGGTGGCATGTCAGTCAACTCGCTGTGGCGTATCCATCATGCACCGTGCAGGCTGCATCTCCTGCTCTCCATAAAAAATGGGCTGGATCCATCGACTTGATGGATCCAGTGTGTCTGCACCATTACCCTCTCCCTCACAAAGGAAGTTAAAGTCTTGCATCCATGATCTTATCCCTCTGGTTGGTCCCCGAAGCTCCTGAAACACAGGCGATAACCAGGATGTAGCAGGAGCTTCGCCTTTAGCCTCAAGCCTCAAGCATAACCCACCTGAGGGAGCTGATTCCACATGCCATTCTCACGCTCTGTTTAGACCTACAGATACCCAACTGCTTGACTCACTTACGAGCGGTAGCTAAGGTAACTGTCATCGCCCCAAATGAAGGTCACTGATCATAAAGGCTGTGCAATAATCCTGTCAAGTTGAGTATTGCAAGTTAACATCAACCACAAATCTCTTTGTTTCATCATTTCGTGGCGATCGATCCACCCGTTGGTTGGAGTCGCACCAAGAGATGAACCAACCGACTCCCGCCTGGCCTCCCTGGAGCCACGTGCGGAGGAAATGAGGAATTATATAATCAGCAGGACCGAGCTGTGTTCGAGCCTACTTTATATGATGCAATAAATTTGTTGTATTTATGTTGTACAGGTTCAGACCTCACCACACGGCATTTCTGCATGAGATGAAAGCGGATGACATTAAATGAATCTAGATTATTCAGGTTCACTCATCTCCAAAGAGCTGAATATGAAACGATCCCTCATCCGTCCTGCAGAAACAAAGAATCATTTCTGCAGCTCTGATGAGCGGTTAGATCTAAACTTCTGGAACAACAGCTGTGTCCTGAACCCTACAAGCATCTTATGAAAGATTTTTACTTTAGCTGTGTGGGAGGAAACAAACACTTTATACTAATTTGTCTTCAATTTTCTGCTCGTGGCATTTTCCTGACTTCTAAAATATGTTAAAATGAGTCACAATTAACTTGTTTTTACTGTGTATGGGGTCTTAATTCTCCTGCTTGTAGTTTGGGTGTCTAGATTGCACACAGACAAAGACACACACACACACATACACACACCAGTCCCAGCTCTGTGTCTCCTTTATGGCTCTACCCACGCACACATAGGAGAAAGATATCACGTGTGGTGCTCAGACGTTCCCAAATCATTATCTGCACCCCCTCCTGAGAGGGTGGGTGGATTCCTCATACACACACACACACACACGCACGCACACACATGAACACACATACACACACACACATCATAGACAACAGGCGTGGGAGAGAGGGAGAAAGGGGAGAAAGAATTAGAGACTGTATAGGGTGTGTATGTGAGAGAATAAGGGGGGGGGGGGGTGCAGTCACGAAGCATGTTACCTTATGAGGGAAGTACATATCAGTTACATGCTGCATCCTTTTGTAAATATAACCACGCGTTTCAGTGTGTGTGTGTGTGTGTTCTCACCCTGCGCTCTCTGTCTCTGCTCCTGTAGAACAGGGTGATATAGTTGAGGTCTGATGTCTCGGACTCAGTCTGCCGCGCCTCGATGAGCCGACCGATGTAGCGGTTGACTCGCGTTCCCGGCGAGTGCTGCACAGCGGTGGCTGAGAAGGACGTCCGATTCCTCAGCTTCTCCGACGCGGTCCGCAGGGCTCTCCGCTGTCAGACACCCAAAAAAGAACAACGCAATCAGTCTCTGCCGAGCCCGTGTGATGTGTTCAAGATGACTTGCAGGGATCAGGCAAGACCAATGCAGAGTTTATGAGGTCACAAGGTCATGAACAAAGCCTGTAAACATGCTTCATTATGAAGCAGACCCTGATCAGACAACAAGTTGATGGTTTGATATCCACGCTGAGACCACAGACAAACACAGAAAGCTACAACCTCAATATACGTTTGGCAAACTCCACATCTGGTAACCAATATTGTATCTCTGTCCTGGAGTTTAACCAGATGTGTGCATGTCAAAAAGGTGATGAATGAATACATACATACTTTTAAGGACATAAAACTTCCTCTTTGCCAAGAGACCTCTGACTGAACTGCCAACTTCCAGTTTAACCCTCTGCTAACTCAAATGGACATAAAAGTATTTAATCGTGCACCTCTTCTAAATATTTTGAATGTTTTTTGGGGGGGTTGTGAGTTAAAGTCACTTCTTTCACAATTTAAGCTTATGGGAAAAAAGATTGTTTGGGCCAGCGTGCATCACGTTGCTGCCATTACACAGTTTGGCCACTGTTAAACTGGCTTAACACTATACACCTTTGTCACAGCAGTGAACCAGGTGTTACTGATGATAATAATTAAGGTCCTGAGTCATGGTGTGTGTTGGCTAGTGCAGTGACTGCATGCTAAACATGTTGCACGCTTCCAACCGTGTTTGCATTATTTATGGATTTTATCTCCACGTTATGTGAGTATATTTCACTTCAGCTCATCTCACTACATGTAGTTTTTTAAAATAATCTGTACTTTGTCAGCCTCGGGTGTTTTTAGCCTGAGCTAAAGGCTAAAATGTTGCATGGTAATAGAGCTTTAAATCAACTCATGATATGAAGTTCCTGACTTGGTCGCTGGTGGTTAATTTAACACAAATGTTTAAACATAGAGAAGTTACAGGAAGCTGTTAATCAGACAATAAAATGTAGTCAGATTCCTCTGAGCTGTGAACATCACTGCGTGTCTTACAGTAATTGCTTTTTGAGTTTGATGGAGTTTGCATAGGTCCTGTGGGTGTATCCTGGGGAGATGCTTTTCATGAAGCCCAGCTGTTACGATGCCACAAACTAGTGAAATAAGACTCATGTTGAGAATAACCAGAAATGTCTTTGTAACAAAGTGTACAATTAGATTTTCTGCAAAAAAAACTTCAGTAGTTATTCTTCCAAAATAAAAATCTAGCAAGAGACGTACAGTAAGCCATTCATCTGTCATCGTATTTATAGTTAAAGTGTCAACTGTAGGTGTAATTAGAGCAGTTCTCTGTGTCATTTATTGGTATCTGACAGCTTCAGCGCGGCATTATAAATAGTATTCTTCAAATTTACACCTGCTTCTACAGAAGAAAATTAAAAACAGGAGCTCTCTCTCACTTAATCATTCAGTCTCACTGGAAGTGATACAAAAGATCGTAACATAATTGTACTCCTACACGACGCTGCATCCTTCTTATCCAAGTAATTTAATCTCGTTTTCATCTTTCATGCCTTAAGGTTTCACATTCATCTCACTTGTTCCTGGTGTTCCACTTTTCAAGACTTTTGTGGAATGCAGACTCTGTAGTATGTAGTAGTTTGACACATTGTGACATTTGTACTAGAGACACAGTAAATGAATGCACCTCACTGGCTGATTTCTTTGGGTTAATTTAATAGAAACTGACTGAAATAAAGACTGCAGGACTTTATTTTGAAAGAAGGTGCAGAGCCTGCAGGACTACGGACATTGTACTGGACTGTTGTGGGGAAGAGGGAGCTGAACCGGGAGGCAAAGCTCTTGATTTTCCAGTCCGTCTACGTTCCAACCCTCAGTTTTTGGGAGCAAACTATTCAGTCTCCGTGAGCGATTTGGGGTTCAGTATCTTGCTCAAGGACACTTTGACAGTCAGACTGGAGGAGCCAGGGATTGAACCACTAATCGCTGATCGAACCACCAGTCATCTGATTAGTGGATGACCCAGTAGAGGACCCCGACATTTAGCCTGGGAATGTTTCAGGATCCCCCAGGAGGAGCTGGAACAAGAACAAGAATGTCTGGAACGCCACCGCAATCCAATCCCCGATAAGTGGAAGAAGATGGATGGATGGATGGATGGATGGATGGATGGATGGATGGATGGATGGATGGTGGCAGTAGCCTAAATTTACAATACAAAACTGAAAAAAAGAAACAGTACAGAACACCTGCCAGGATCTGGACAGATAATTTATGAACAAAGGATTTTGGAGATGCTTGCAGAAACTGAAGCTCTTACACAGCAGCTCTCTGAGTCCCCGCATACTGTGCGTCACACAGCTGCTGTTTATTTTGACCAACACCTTCTATAACTTCATGATTACCTTTATTCACAAGCGAGCGGCAGTACTGACTATTATAATCTGCAGTGTCGTAATTCCATTATGAAATTGCACCATGTGTCACAATGCAAGGATTTTTTGGCTACTTGGATAATCATGCAACAATGTGGCTAATGCTATTAAAGGAGATGATACCGGGCTGTGGGTGATTACCAGCAGTCATAATGCAACCTCACCAGAATCATCAAGTACTCATGCTTGGCCGAGCTCACACAGTCGGGCGGATTACGGCTGGCAGACTATTTCTGAAAGCCAGGACCGTGTGACGCCGTGACACCAATCATCAGCCACCAACAGACCGACCTCGTGATGACCGACTCGCCGCTGCGTCATCGCAAATATACGAGGAACACAGATCAAATTAATGTTACACACACATCAGCGTAGTATCTGCACACGTACACGAGCTCAGTGAGCTTAAGAGCGCGTTAAAAGTTTCTCATGATATCTAGTCCACTGGCTTACGTAGTCGGAATGGACTGTCCTGTAGTATTTATGATGTAATGAAAAATCCAGATTAGAGTGTGTGTGTGTGTGTGTGTGTGTGTGTGTGTGTGTGTGTGTGTGTGGCTAGATTATGAATGCAAGCAGATTTCACTCCATCACAAATGGACGTACAGACTCACTCAGATATTCATGCATTTCTGTAGTGATACAGGAGATGTTCACACACCTTGTCGTCATCCTCGCAGGTCATGACGTTGGAGAAGGGGATCTCGGCCTTGAACATCTTCCTACAGTGCATCAGCTGGACGAGCAGGTAGCACACCGTCTTAAACTTCATCCTCTTGGCTGGTTTGATGTCTGACAGAATGAGACCAGGAAAAATCTGCAAATGAGGATGAACAGAAAGAACAGGAGGCTAATGAGAGGTACAGAAAACTCAATTTACCTTGTAGTTATTATCTCCTTACACACAACACAACACAATGGCCTCCATCATACACAGCCAACAATAACTCACACCAAAACCATACAGGTAGTTGTAGCGTTGTTGTGTATCTCGAAAGAGAGGAAGCGACTGTGGCGTACTTTACGTCTGTGTGATGGCACGATGAAATATGTCTCTATGTGATGCTTCTGAAGGAAGGCGTGTCTCTCGTGGCCGAAGCCCGGTTCCACCTCGTAGTCTCCGTTCAAACACTCCAGTGTGGTCCTCGTGATGTGCACCTTGCTGAGAGCACAAGCAGAGCACAGACAGGACGAAAGACAGTTAGTGATAAAAGTCTGGCTGGCACTAAAGTCTCAAATCATTATCCCCCTCGTTATTTTTATCAGCCTAATAGCTCCTCGGCTTGCTAAAATTCTTCACAGCAAAGAAATGTTTCATCCTAGCGACTCATTTAATCTGGTAACGAGTTCTAAAATCTTATTACTTGACTTGAAACAAGACCAAATTGAGCCAAGGAGGTGACCTCGTTTCACTGCTTTTAAAATGCAAATCATCTTGTTACTGTATATGAGTTTTCTTCAGTGACGTGACATGAAGTTTTGTCTTATTTTAAACTGCTGTGACTCTTAATAATAATTTAATCCAGCTAACTTTTTAAGACCAAATGTACGAGGTAAGGTGATTTCTTAAAGGATAGCTTCACCTTTTATCCTTTTACTGCCTGTGAAGAACTAAACATTTCGTTTATTAGCATTGCAAGTGCTGTTTATTCTCAGACAGACGTACTGCAAAATACAGTATCTTATATCATAGTTCCGCTGTGCTACGTCCATCTTTTTATAATTTTAACATGAATTCTGTTTTTATGCTCTCCTTATTTAGAGCTGCACTTCCTGTTTTAGGCTTTTAATCTGAAAAATCTCAAGGAAGTGTTGAGCTTGACGGTTAAACAGCAAACATCAAAAATGGCAAATTACAAGGGAGTGGAAATAATTGGTGAATCTTTGATAACCATGTTTAACTTGTCTTATAATTAAAGGATCTGTATCTGTCTATAGTTATCTATAATTAATAAAACTATTCTATAATTATGAGATACAGATCTCATAATGTTCTTGTAGCAGAGATTTTATATCATAATACGGCTTAATAATTACAAGACAGTCCTTGTCAGTGGGTTAAATAGATTTAGATAGATAGATGTGTTTGTGTCATTAATAATAAAATGATAAATCAATGTCATCTTCATCCTTTATGATGGATTTTTGACAAGTCTATTAAAACATGCAGAAAGGATACATCGCTTAGTGTTGGATACACACGTCATAAGACTGTAGCTAGCTCTGTTGCTGGGATACTGTGTGTGTGTGTGTGTGTGTGCTGTATTTGTACTGTGAGTCCACTTTCAGTGGATGTAACAGTCAGCACTGACCCAGGCAGCCCTCCGGCCTCCATCACATTTGCCAGTGTGACGTCATTCGACCAGACGTCATACTGCCACTTCCTGAGGCCCAGCACGCCGCACAGTACCCGTCCTGTGTGCAGACCAACACGCATGTTCAGATCCACCTCCGTCGCCTCCACCACTGACCTGCAGGGGGGGAGGAGGGGAGGGAGGCAGAAGGTTAATCTCTTAAACTGTTGAAACGAAACCAGGATTTTGATTGAGTCCCCCGTCTCATCTCAAAAAAGCTGTTTACAGATTACAACAAAGAACAAGGTGAGCGTGCAAGAAGGGTGAGCAATACTTTGTCCTGCAGAACCTGTGACATTCACATCAGCCTCAACTGTAATTTATATGCAGCGTTAGCATGTTGACACACACGGCAAACGTCACACCTGCTAAACATGAGCTTGTTGGCGTTGACATTGTGAACATGTCTCTTTTCAGACTCTTTTCATTTCTTGAGAACTACCAAACTTTTGACAGTCATTCAATGAACCGTCACCGTGCTTATTTTGGTGCTGAACTGGATGCAAATGCATTTTAATATTTAAATACTTCTTGCAATGACAAATGGAGACACACACTCTCCAAGCAGCTCTTGGTTTCCTTTTCTTCTTCAAAAGATATTTGTTCTGGTCCGGTGCAAAGAACTCTGTAATGCATCCTCAAAATAAAAAGTGTGTGTGTGCATGTCTGTGTGTATCTTCACATGCATGCACAGGTAAGTGTGCAGACCACCTTCACTTTCCTCGCGTTGTGGTGTAAGGAGATAAAGATAAAGAAGGACTTTTTTTTTTCACGGCCTCTCCTCTCCAGTAACTACACAAATCTCATCGTCACCAGCGAAAGGTCAGGCGCTTCAGATGATGTTTGTGTGTAAGTTTACAGGATGATGGCCGAAAAGAAAACGCGGTAGGCTGAAGGAGCACACACACACAGAGGTATGAGTGTGTATGGCAGCTGTCCTCTGAGATAAAGGACTCCTACAGCAGTATGCATCCACTCAGACGGAGCAGCGGGAAAAGGGAACATGGCAGGCGAGTGTTCACACAAGGAATGGGGTAAAGGCTTTATACACACACATATGTGTGTGTGCCTGTGGTTGCAAAATCACCACAGAGTTGCTTTCTGTAAGCCACAAAATGAACTTTAATCCTTAAAATTATTCTAACTTTTTATTGGATTCCTTCCTCTAATTACTACCTGCCTACCTTCAGTACTACCTCTTCAGCGGGCTTTGCTTCGCTGTTTGCTGATATTTGCAGATCAAATGTACTTTTTAATTTGTGCTTTCTTTTATTGTGTTTCTCCAGAAATACAATCTTTCTGCCACGTTCTTACTCGTCCTATATATAGGCCACCTTTGTGAGACAATATCACAAGTGCAAGCAAACAAACGGTCTCCATGGAAACTGTTGAGTTTTATTGCTGTAAATTTGCTTTCATTGCCATAAATGCTTTAAAGTTTTTTCTCTTCTTTAAGTAGGGAAACCTTTCAAGAGATTCTGTGCAACACCCTGATGTAAGTCAGCCTCAGCTAAAACAAAATTAAGGCTTAATCTTCAGGTGCTTTGTGCAAACTTTATATATTTGGAATATTCATAAATCTGCTTAATAGACATTCACAACTCCCTCCATGTTTAACTGTTGTCTTGATAGACAATATAATGTACATTTTCAATGCACTAGCTCCATTAGTTTCTCTTATAAACAGATTTTTTTTCTCTGCGCTAATTATTTGCAGTTGCAGGAGAAGTCAGCACTTTCCCTTAATTTGAAAGATCTCAGGAAGTGCCGAGGCTCTGTGACAGCAACATAAAATGACAAAGTACAGACTCTATATGGAGGCTAGTTCTGCTCTACAAATGAATTATTCTTCCACTTGTGGCCTAACTTTCTAACAAATGAATTCAAATTAAAATATTCTGTGAACAGACAGAGCAAACGTAGTGAAGCCAAAACACGAGCAGCTTTAGTTAAACCTCCCACCTCTGTTAGTAATCAGAAATAATAACACATATCTATTCTGCAGATAAAATTAAACCTCGTGTGTTGACCTGTACAGATGTGTGGGCGTCCACATGCATCTTATAGAGAAGGTGTAGGGGTGTGTGTGTGTGTGAGACTCACGCAATCGTGTCAATCATGTCCAGTCCCATTTCCACACAGCAGTGGGCGTGGTCCGCCTTGGGCTGGGTCAGTCCCGACACGCAGTAGTAACAGTCGCCCAGGATCTTTATCCGCCTGCAGTGATTCTCCTGCAGATACACGAAGAGACACACACATGGTCATCTGAAAAAATACTGACGTCCAGCAGATGGACAACGCCAGTCGTACGTGTTTTCAATAGTTACCATGACAATAAGTGAACTACAACGGCAACCGCTCTGGTCTGGTGCAACATAACATAATGATGAGGACAGTTATACAATGGAGGTAAAGCTAATCATTAAACTTCAGATGAAGTCACAGCCTGTTGCCATTACTACTCCTTCTTCACAATGCAAATGGAGCAGCTCTATGGATGACAATGTCAGTGTTTTTGAATGTTTCTAAAGCAGCGTGTTTTATTTTGAAAAGTTTCCATGTCCAACTTCCTGCAAGCTTGATCTGCTCTGTGGTCCTGACGTGGCTTCCGCCAAAAATAAAAATTGTGAGCTGGAACAAGCGGCAGCCTCAGCGGCTGTGAAGTGAAGCCAATGAGAAAGTGCCAACAACTGCAGTTCCTCTTCTCGTCCACTTGAGGCTGGTTACAGGAGTGAGTCAGTCTCCATAAGTCCCCATGTTCAAATGTCCAACTTCACAGCAGAAATAAACATGTTTACAGCCTGGTACAAAAAACAGTTTTGGTGTCCATAGCTTCCCCGTTATGCAGTTATGCAGGATTAAGACCGTGGACGCTTTGATTGACAGGTGGCTTGTTTGAGCAACCAGGCTTCATTCAGCCTGCAACAAGCCACGTCTTTGCCCATTTTTTGATTAGACCCACTGGCGAGCTGCTTGCATGGCGTGACCTGACCACGGCTGAACTTGATCACTTATGTGATTCTCTGCGGGTCTGAATCATGATCTACATCTGAAGTTACCCACACTGGTACTGCAGAGTACAAGTTCAGAGTGTACTCTCACTCCTGTGGCAGGAGATCTGACTGTACAGAAAACTGCACTGATGCTCTCCGCCGATCATGTAAATCAGATGTGTGTATTTGTGCAACCATGTGTGTGTTTTTAGTTGAGGCCAACTCTAATTGCTCCGACATGCTCTTGAAGTAGAATCCCGCCCACACGTTCCCAGACAGATCAGCTATTTGTCACAGCGCACATTGTGCACAAACTCCACAACGATGATGCACACATACACACCTTTACAACACATGAACACACACACACACAAACCTGCAGAAAAACAACAACAAACAGCAGCATGGCTGCGTGCAGACATACTGTACAGGTACTTCGGTTCAGTCGCACGCACAGGGTTTCCATTTGGCACTGTATCACTCACAGTCGTCAGTAAATCGTAATGGTAGACCCTACAAAGCTTAGCCTGCAGGCAGCCTCTGAGTGACAAACACACACATGCACGCGCACACACACACACAAATACAGAGGATTCATGACAACTGCAGGGTAAGAGGCGGAGATGAGAAGAGAGGAGACGGGGTGCTCTGGTTTTCTGCTCACGGGAGCAGAAAGATTCTGGCGTGGGAGGATATGAGAATTCAGAACGTGGATGATTATCCCAGTGCTAGGAACAGAAACCGAGTGTGTGTGTGTGGTGTGTGTGTGTGTGTGTGCGCGAGCAGAAATGAGAGAAAAATTATCAGCTGACAGCAAGCCATGTCTCAGGAGAGAGGTGTCTGTGTGCGTTTTGAAGGGAAATTTGTGATTTTAAACCAGCTGACTGGGGACAGTTTGTCTAATTGGAGGAGAAATCAGCGTCCCTAATTTGGCTCGATTCATTTCTGTCTTCATTACGGTGAGATGAAGGTTGGCGTTAAGTCAGCCGTGTGTCTGTTAAGGTTACGTTTAGGTTGAGCCTCCAGGGAATAAATGTGTTGTGTAGCATACAGCAGTCAGACAGGCTCAGCAGCTGTGACAGAGCCGGTTTGAAAGTGAATTTCTCCTTTGCTAACACGACAGGGTATAAATCTCAATTAGGATGCAGCTGCTGCTACACACACACACACACACACGCACACATGCACACAATATATCCTCATCACAAGATTTCCATATAATGGTTTTCTGAGTGCTGGAGCACTGATAGCAAAGCCACATATCACCTTGTATCGTGGTCTTTCTCTCCCTGTCTCTCTCCCCGCGTTAAGCCATGACTGATTGCTGAGATGCAGAATGAAGTGAAGAGGGATAATCTAGCCGGTCATGTGACTTTTGCATGTGCACGTGTGTATATATGTGTGTGTGTGTGCATGGGAAGCTGGAGTAAACTGTTTGAAGGGATCTTTTGGCATCACATATGAAGAGCTAAAGAGGAGTGTGACTGTGGTGGGGATCACTGAAACGCTCTTGATGCTTCAACATTTAAAAATTCTAATGATAAATTATTAAATAATAATAATAATATACACTAAGCTTTAGTTCTTTTGCTCAGAGGCCCGACACAAACTATGATGTAGACGCCGCTTACATAACGTAAGAAAAACCTTTGGTTTCACACAATCAGCAGCCTCCAGGGTAAAGTTCCTGTGTCTCTCTGACCCGTTCTACCACATGGACTTTGACTTTGCTTTATACTATAGGCCTCTGATGAAGCTGCAGTATTTGATACCTTGGGACTGAGAACAGGCTGAAAAAACATCTTATAGTTGTTGTGGCTAACCTGTTAGCAAACAATTCCCTGTTTACAGACGCAGAATCTCTAAATTTTGTCACCTTAACGCTGCATTTATCTGTTGTGGCCACAAGGAGGCAGAAAAACCTCAAAACAAACTAACCTAATTGGAACCTGCCTCATTGGTGGAAACAGCTGCCTGTAAACCAAAACAAGGCGCTCAAAGAAACTAAAAAGCAGTGAATATACTAACGCTCACAGTCTACTTTCTCTGCTTTTCCCCGGTGCTTTCAAACACACCTCATGGTCTTCGTTAGTGAAAGATAACATCCAACATCCAACGTGACCTAAAGTCCAGCCTGGTTTAACGCCGCACTGCTGCGTGACGTGCTTCGCTCAGCGCAGAGAAAAGATGCTGTGGCGAGGTGCAAGCTATTGAAAATAATGTGTTTCAGAGCAAAAGTGCTGCTGTTGTCACATTGTGCCTGAAAGGACCATTACACACGAAAACAAGTGAGCCAGCTCCATCTGCTCATGAAGACTGTGAGATGTGGTAGAAAGCCCCAAAGCTGCTAAGTGGACCTTGAGTTATGAAGATTTTGTCACCTATTATTTCCCACAGCTGCTCCAGCTGGATTATTTATTATAACTGTGTGTGTGTGTGTGTGTGTGTGTGTGAGATGCAGTATTAACATGATTATAGTAGTCTGGTAGATAACCTATCGCTCACCTAATCTTCTTTCCCAGAGAAGAACGCTACACAGGCTTACTGATGTACAGTGGATGCTACCACACACACACACACACACACACACACTCTTTCTCTCTTCATCAAGTGCAGTAGTTGCATTTGTACACACACACACACACCTCCTCAGCCCTTATCTCCCCTCTGTCTAAAAATCAGTTCACTCATCTCTCCCTCTCTCACCCAGTTCCTTCTCCTTCTTGACCTTCATCTCCCCCTCCTCCTCCTCCTCCTCCAGCCTCTCCAGCTTTACTTTCACTGTTGGATCAATATGTGGTTTGGCATAATAAATGAGCTCCAGGACTAAATAATACATTTCGTTTTCTTGGAGGCTTTTTTTGTGTTGCGGAGGAACAACAGACGGAAACAGGAGCTCACCAACTGTTTGGAGTCACTTCCAGCCAGCCTGCCTCCCCCACTGTGGGCTGCCTGTGATGGCTCGATGACATGATCTCATAACAGAAGACGAGATTTAAATTGTCTTTATAAGTTACACGATCTTGTGCACTTAACTCACCAAATGGACCAGAGCTCGACCAATGCATCATATATATTACATCAGCGGCAGCGTATTCCTCGGCTCATAAGAACAAAGAAACTGCAGTACAATAAAAGATCTTGCTCTTTAATCACTTTTCCTGGTCATAATTCTTTAATCCCTAATTTTAAATTCAAAATTACAATGTGTAATGCGAAAGGGAATTCCTCACAGCAGCTTTGCAGAGTGTCTTTCAGCTCACTGTTTTGGTTTTAGGGCAGCTCAGTTTGATTTCATGTTGCATAAGAATCTATAAATAGCAAGGCACTCTTTGATGAACCGTCCACACAAACCGGATAATGAACAGCAGAAAATGAAGTGCAATATTCAGCAGTCATTACACGTGCATCACAATTTACAGATCACTGTGGATCTACAAAGGCACAAACGTCACATGTACTTTAAAACTGAACAACAATATTGTATTTTAATTTAATAATTCAAACAACTAGAATCTAGAAATTATTCTGATTTTCTGCACATTTCGACTCCTGTGTGGTAACGCAGACATCGCAATGCCAACTAAAGTGGAAGTTATTGAGGAAGAAGGTTAAGTTGTGCTATCTTGACAGACATCTTCTCCTTTTTTTTGGAAGTCATGATGAGTCTGATAGTGGCGTCAGATATTATATTCCTTGAGGACTGAAAGGTGCTGTGAATACACTAAGCACACTCACTTCACATGTACCTCTGTAAATAAACAGGAACTGGTCCATCTTCCTTAGAAAACCTGACACCTTCTTCTTTTTCCTCCTGCATGAACCGTAGCCGACAGTAGTGTTGTGTCACTTCGCCTGGATAAGAACGTGGGATCTCTGATAGCTTATTTAGCATACGACTTATTACTTTTAATATGGCAGTTCAATCCCCCAGTGGACAGGTCGGCCCGGTTCTGGCCTGCTGGCTGTGTGTTTGACACATCTGTGTTAGGGCGTCCAATTTACTTCAATTTAACCAAGTTTGGTTCAGTCAGTTTTCAGACGCTGTCATCCACCTTGTTTCTAGCAGCAGGCAGCTGATTTCATCATAAAGACTTACACTGAACTCACTGTACCCGACCTGCCGAGCTACGGCTGGTGAACGTAGTGAAGCACTTACAGCTAAAGAGCCAGATATTTTCCTCAGCAGACCAAAACAGAGCCAAAAGGAGAATGGATACTGGAGATGCATCCATCAGATGGTCAGAAAAACATCTCTAAATGAAGCTTAACGTCACTGTGTGTGCTGGATGTGTGAGCAGACATGCTAACATGTTCACCATGTATACTTTATAAGGTGATAATATGTCAATGCTAAAT
Source organism: Nibea coibor (assembly GCA_023373845.1). Classification (NCBI taxonomy): domain Eukaryota; kingdom Metazoa; phylum Chordata; class Actinopteri; family Sciaenidae; genus Nibea; species Nibea coibor. Next base: position 24,418,210 of record CM041718.1, on the reverse strand, counting down.
GTCAGAGAAGTCTGAGAATACTGTCCACAGATCAACTATCAATTATGGGAGATCCATGTTCTGTGGATTCTGTGGATGGACTTTACATAAAAAGCACATAAACTGCGGCTTTCGTTGCACTTACCGTGGCCAGCTCATCAAACTTCCCAAAGAGTTCGTTGAGCAGTTTGACGAGTTCCTGAGCGGTGCACTGAGAAGCCAAGCTGGTGAAACCCACGATGTCTGCAAACAGGATGCTGTCAGAAGAGAGAAAGGGACAAATTATAATATTTTTCTTCCTAATACACTAAAGAAAAAACAACAACAGAGGAGCTATATTAACTGCACAGACAAGTACCCACAGATTACACCAGAGCAGAGAATTTGGCTAATGGCGATCAAAAGTGAAGCAGTGAGTACCATAATCCAATCCCCTGATAAGTGAAAGCGTCTTTTAGGCCAACCACTAAATCAATTACAGAGCTAAATTGCCTGCTGCTGGCTAGCTGCTGTAGTGGGAATGAGGAAGGTGTTGAAAGCTACTTAGCCCCTCATTCATTTGCTCTGAGGCAGGCCAGATGGCAACAAAACAAGGTGTTATGGATCTTATTGACTCTCAGTCCAAGAAAAAAAAAAAAAGAAATCACTGCTCCTGGACATCAGAGCTGAGTGTGGAGCTTGGTATCACTTGGTTCATACTGCTGCCGATGTAATATCTGATACAGAGACAACACTTTTATTGATATCTGCTCAGAGAATTAAGAAAACTGTTTTTAAGCAAAGACAACAGCAACATATCCACCTCTCGTCTTCATATCTGTGCTATTTCCATGACAACTGAGAAAAATCTATTTATCTAAAAGACTGCGAGATGCTGTTGAAAGCTCTGGAAAAAGCTCGTAGTGGACCTTTGATTGTTTTCAGTGGCGTGGATCGATGTGCTGGGTATGGCGGGTTGCCGGGCCAGATTTAAATATCTTAAAAAACTATTGAATGAGACATTCATTGTCCCAGATGATGACCCTTACACCTCCTGATTCTGTCTCCTTTTGTGTCCAATGCTTTGATTTAAGACCAAATACCAGCCGTACTTTATGTTTAGTGTTAATTAATCAAATGTGAGAGCACTAAATAAATAGTTCTCACACTTTTTCTGTCATGCCCATCCCCAACACTGCAATTTCGTTTATCAATTATTAACAATTAAAGGGGAAGTAACTCAAAGATCCCAAGAATCTTAGTGCAATAAATAGCACTAAGATCACACACACGCTTTAGCATAACCTATTTATCATCGGGTCAAAGTATTAATGTCTCCAATATTTTGGTTTATGACATAATATGTCAGGGGAAAGGGGAAGCAACTAAAAAGATCCCATAACCTTTAGAGTAATAAACGCCAGAACAATCACATCAGCACACTTTTGTTTGTTCATTTTCCCAACATAAATCACGTTTATGTGGCTTTACCCCGTGAGAACTAACTTTACACGTCATACCATCTAAGGTCAGCATCAAACTTCTCACAGTACGCCCAGTTGGTTGGTTGGTTTTAGGTATTTTACCCACTGACCAGTGCTCTTGTTTTTCTTGTTAAACGCTCAAACATCAGCAGCTGCATGTTAAATTTGCTTCAGTAACTTTGTTTAAAACTGACAAAACTTTGCTCTAAATCAGGAACCCTCTGATCAGAGACCGAACATTCAGTGCCAGCTTCCAGCACTTGACGCTTTTCTGTGCTACGGAAACATTTTGGTCCATACCCATTAAGTACTGTGGTTCAATACTCGGCTCTAGTGATGTTAAGAGGGCCCTTCCTCTGCATCGTGACTGAGTTGCTCTTTTTTGGCGTAGTTGCTCTGGAGCCTGATGTATGTAAAGCCGGGATCACGACTGCTGCTCGACAGAAGAGCTGTGCTGTGTGATTTGTCTTTGAATGGCGCTGCACTGCAGGTCGTGCTGGTGTGTGCGGTGGGTGAGGAAGGACGAGAAGAGGGGAGAGAGGAGGCGAGTGTGGGGGAGGCAGAGGGAGAGCAGAGCTAAATAGGTGTGCGATCAAACGTTCTCGGGGGCCACATCAAAGGGGGACCAGATCAGGGAGATGTCACACCCCTGCTCAGCAAAATAAAGCTGTGTTTTTTTCTTTTCACCAGCGTGTGTTTATGCCTGCGTGTGTGTGTGTCTGTAGCAACTCCCTGGAGACGGAGGGAGCTGGCTCTCTGGGTGCAACAGCTCCATGTTTGGCCGAGTGCCAGCGAATGAGGCTAGTGAACGGGCAGCGATGTTCCCTGAGTGTGGGAGCCGAGCAGACAGACAAACAGGCAGACAGACAGACGGAGAAGGAGAGAAAAAAGAGACAGTCAGAGAGTGGAGAGGATCGTCTCTTGACAGGAGTGCTGTTGACATGCTACCTAGCCCTCCACTCCCACACTCAACAGCACTGATACGGCTCTCGGCTTCTCTTTACTGCCTCGTTGGAATGTAATCAGCTCAAAGTCAGCCAGGTTCTCACGCTCTGTAATATTTCCTTCATTACGAGTGCAACACAGGTGGCTGCCGAAAGGGCTGATAAAATTTACAGCGATAGAGCTGCAAGAAACGACACTTCAAATAAAAAAAACCTGTCGCAACTTCCCAGAACCAAAGAGAGCGTCTTTAAACATCCTTCTAAAAAACTCAAAAAGATTCAACTGATGTAACTATAACTGGTCAGCTAGTGTATGATTTTCAAAGTCAAAGACTGTGGGCGTTTCTCAGGCAAAGCTTGGAAACAAGGCATCCACTCACCAGCTTTAGCTCACTTGCTTAGTTAGACGCTCAACATTTAAGCCATTATAGCCGAATACTGCAGCTTTATCACTTCAAATTCATAGTTACACTCTTCTCCACCCAAAGCCCTTTCACATATTAGTAAAAGATTTTCCAATGTTGATGATGGCAACATGTAAAAGTGGTCACATATCCTCATCATTTAAATATTCACTCTGCTTTTTGTCTCCTGAGGGGAATATCTGCTTCTTTAGCTGCTAAATGCTCCACTATGTTCACCAGCTACTCTTCTGGCCTGCTGTTTGGTGCCACAGCACAGTACAGTACACAGCACGGTGTATTTATTACAGCTTTCTGCCTGCTGCAGCTGAAGATGATACCACGAGAACGATGACCGATCGACCAAAACAGTAAATTTAGAGCTTTGACCGCTAAACAATGAGCTGAAAGTCACTTTGCAGCTGAAAAGCTGCAGAATTAGCCAATGATTCTCTGAGCAGACCTGAAATATCGATTATAGCTGCTTTTAATGTGTTTATTTAAGTGCTGTCAAACCACAAAGCTGCTTCTCTCCTCAATATTTCTCATAACTGGTGCCTGAATGCTACAAAGAGCCTGTTTTCACCAGTGTGCTCCACAAACAAACAGACGTCCTGCCAGTTTGTCACAACAGAAGAAGATGAAGTTCAGTCTTAACCTTGGGCACCGCAGTCTGTACCTCACTGATTTCCTCCGATGAGATGCAGTGAAGCTATTGTGGACTTAAATTATAAAAAAGAAAGAAAATACCTCATTTTGGCTGCCTCTAATTAAACAACATTCTCGAGAGTTTCATATTTGATTAATAAAATACTGTCACTTCTTCGTTAATTACATCTCTGATGGAGATTCGAAGATCTGTCTCCAAAACAACGCCACAAACGTTAGACGAGGAAATGACCATTTTCTAATCTACCGCTTTCCGTCCATTTCCTCCTCCTAACCTTTATGTAGTTTGATTGCATCTGTGTTAATGGCTGATCTTAATTGTTCTCCTTCTATTCTTGACCTTGACGTCACAGCAGGTGACACCTGGATCAAAACACTCCAGCCCCTCTGCACACCTCTGCGCTCCGCAGTTGTCATGACACCCACCATACCTGACATTGTCATGACGTTGGATGTAGATCTTGTGAAAGATCCGCTCAGGCGGCTTCAGGAAGTCCTCCTTCATCTCCATGGCAACATTCCTGGGCAGTAGGCTCATTAGCAGACGCTCCTGAGGGGGGAGGGGTTAAAAAAGAAGGGGAGGCAGCGTCAGAAATTTAAACTGGAAGGACACGAATGTACACACACACACACACGCACACAGACGAGTTTGCATACATGCAAACACATATGAGGTATCTGCTCTTTGAAAACATCCAGACACGATAGATGCCACTGCCCTCCATCTTAGCAACAAGAAACAGAGAACTGGTTACTTACTTAACAGATAATTAACAAATAAATTTGGAATTTCATTGATTCCAGGATTTGAGATGTGAGAATTTGCTGCTGTGTTATAACACAAGTGAATTACAGCTAAAACGATTAGTTAGTTGTGAAAATTTAAATTAATTTGTAATTAATCATATTTGCTAGTTGCAGCTCTCAACTCGGTACGGTATGGTACGGTGTGGTAACAAGAATCTTAAAAATCACAACACATATAACAATGTTCAAACCCCAAAGATATTAAACTGACTGTGACGTAAAACAGAGTAAATGAGTAAATCCTCCAATCAAATCACCAGACAAGGTCCAGGCCTTAAATCTTACACACCGGACCTTTAACTGAAGGATTGCACACCTTCTGCGTTAATGTCTTAAACAGCTTCTCCTGTTTGCACTGGATGTAAACTGTGAGGTGCAGAATCATCCGATAGGGATACTGGACTGAATTCGAGAAGCTTGAACCGGAGAATGTGTGACTGAAAGGGTAACAGATGATCAAAATTCATTTTCTGTCAAATCGATTTATCAGGCGGATCCGTTCAGCGGCAGCAGCCTGAAGTGACATCTCCACAGATCAGCATGTTTTTGTTTGCGTGAATCGTCTCAGTTTGCAGCAGCATAAAGTACAACTCTAGCAGGATGTCAAATCGTTGTGAATGCACAATGAATCATCAGGCTGCTCTGTTGAATGGCTGTTGAGAGACAGCGTTATAAAAGCAGCCGGGTCTCCGGTGTGTCTCCCTCCGACACTCTTTCACATTATACATCCATTCACACAACTGCTCCTCACCTGTGAATAAAAAACTGAAGTGGAGAGCAGCTTTTAGAAACCGCCATCACACTTACAGAGAGAGGCCGTGTATGAAAGCGTGTGTCAGGATGTGTTTGTCCATTTGTGCTCGTGTTTTTTTTTTTTTTTTGCACTTCTACACACACACATGTGTGTGTGTGTGTGTGTGTGTGAGGTGTAAAATCCTAATAAACCAAAGTGTGAAGATGTGGATGTTTGAATAAGATAATTAATTTACCTGCTTTGTTAATCGCTTTCATTTCTCTTCCCTGAACATGTTATAATTGCACATCAAAGATTCCCATTTCTCTGATCTGTCCCGGCTTTAATTCACTCTGTGCTCTGTTTGACTACGCTGTATTAATGAAGCACCGGCTCACACTCTCTCACACATTAACATGGAGATTTCCTGTCCTGCAGATTAACAGGAAGGGGAAATTCCTACCAAAAAAAGTATCAAATTGGAAGCTGGAGGAATTTAACTCATTTGCATGAAGACAAAAAGATTAAATGTTTAGTCAGAAGGAAGAAAGCTTTTTTCTTTTGGTTTGTTCTTGTCCTCTTGTTGTTCATCTGATCAGCTTCACACTTGGCAGCTGTATCCTGACAGTATAAAACATGGAGACGTAGACACTTTAACATAGAGCTTATAGAGTTTGACTCGTTTTGGAGCCAGCCCCCAGTGGCCACTCAAAGAACTGCAGGTGTTGGCTCCATTTTACAGCCACGGAGGTGGTTCAAACCCTCAAGGTTCACACAGTTTTAAGTATCAGATGGCGTTTGCATTGTTCCTGTGATAACAGGAGCCCTTTGACTTTGACTACTTTGACTTTTTCTGGACTTTTTGTTCATCTAAATAACAACTGGATGCCTGGATGATGACCTTTGACCTCACTATCAGCCTTGAAGGACTAGTTTAAGTCATATGAACTTAACTAAAGCGTTGGCAGAATGTTTGTATTAATTGCTTTAGTCAAGGTCATAACTGTGAAAACGGTTTGACAAAGCAAACTCAACTAAAGGTCCACGTGCAACCTTTTTTCCTGGAGCTTTCTTCCATAACACACAGTCTTCACCAGCAGAGGCTCAGTTGTCATGGAGATGAAGTGTGAGCCCAGGAAAAAGCTAAGCTAAACGAAGCTAGGCAGATTTTGAGATGGGACTCTCTTTTTGCCAAATTGAAGAATGAATGAACGCTCATGACTGAACTCAAAGTCCTAAAAGAGCTTTGGAAGAAACAGCCACTGAGCTCACGAGTCAACAGACGAGTCTCCATGACAACTGAGGAAATATCATGTGCAAATGAAGACTGTGTGAAACAGTTTAAAGGTTCAGAAAAAAGAACTTAACCGGGTGTTTTGCTGCCGTCTCACTAACCAAGTTGTTTAGATGTGAGGACTGTGAGGAACAGAGGTTGGATTTTAACTATAATTTCCCATGAATGGTGTTCCTGAACACGTCACGAGAGCCGAGAGGAAACTACGCATTGCTTCTGGGTTCTGAGATTGCTATTGAACTAAAAAGTCAATTGCACCACCCAGATGTACAGCGTGTAGCCTACACATGTTTAGGAATCAATACAACCTATGGATCTCGGGCTCAAAGCACAAAAATGAGCAAAGACAAGCGAGCGATAAACCGGAGAGCCGCTTGATGGGCGAAACGTTTGCTCGTGGGCACATGAGCCCGGTTGTTGCAGGTTTGCTTGGCCGCTGGTTGATAGATCCCAATCAGGGGGTTCTGTGTGTGTTTCACTCACCCAGATAAACTGTGACCTTTACTGGAGTAGGGAGGCCATGAAAGCAATCTGCTTGTGTAATTACCTGTCAGAAGGGAGACTGTTACTGCTGGGGGAGGACGGAGTGAGGGGTGGGGTGCGCTGCATATCATCATCTAATCTACAAAGCACAGGTGCTAAGTGTGCCACGCGTGCATGAGAATATCGTGTATAACGAAGGTGAGACATGTATAGAGGCACATTACATACATGGGATAATTAATTCTCTGTTTAACAAACTGGTGTAGGAAGGTTTTCATGCACATTGCGGGTGGGTGCGGCACATAACAAAGTGTTTCTGTGTGTTAAAGTTGCCTGATTGCTCCTTTGTTAACATGTAGGTGTGCTCAGAGGGGGTGGAATGTGTGGCGCTGGTGCATGTGCCACAGTAATTGTTCTTTCCTTAAATAGCTGCTGTCATAGTTACTGTGTGCCTGTGGGCAGGTTGTTAGAATACATTGGCACCTGAAACCTTTAAAAAAAAAAACTTCTCAAGAGACTGTGAAGATTTCACCAACATACGCGCTCAAGACGAGGCGAAAATGTGTGGCTGCGTCGTCGTCTTGCTGTTTTTCATCCATCTGTGTGTGTTTTTTATGTATTTATATATATAAATACATAAAAAACACACACACACATATATATATATATATATTATCATGTGTGTGTTTGTGTGTGCAGATTCACGCCTCACCTGTTTCTCATTCTCATCCTCCAGCCTCAGCCTCTCCTCGATGCAGTTGCGGGCCTGCAGGAAGACTTTCCTCTGGGTACGCTCGGTGAGAATCCTCACAAACACCCCCGACAAGTTGACGCTGGTGAACAGCACCGCATTGGCCACCAGCTGCACACAAACAAGAGCAGACATGCCAAAACAAAAGCTGGCAGCAGCTACAAACTGTGCGTGTGTGTGTGTGTGTGCATGTGAGTCCAGAGGAACACACGTGTCCATATGTGCATTTCTGTGCACAATCATACGTCCTGACTAGATTAAGACTTCCCAATCCCTGATTAATCCATAGGATGGATTGAATGGCAGAGATCAAGGTCAGCTCAGGGATTGCAACATGAGTCGAATGAGTGACTTGAAGAACAAAAGCTATACAGTAAAAAGCTCCCAGGCAAAGTGCACTATTGGTTGACGATCAGAGGCCATTGATTGCGGCAAACGTTTCATTTGGATGATGAACTCTGTGTCGTCAATTCCTAAAAGGTCAGAGGTGAAAGGTCAAAGAGACGCTTTAATCCCGCACGGCCAGATGGAGAAACATTTTCTCCTTTTAAGTCTTCACTCCAGTTCATACTGGGACGAGTAAGCAGAAAGTATTGGCTATAGTGCTGTGGTTCCCATCAGAGAAGGTCTGGACCCCCATAGAGGGGTCTAAACAAATAAACCTGAGATGAATCACATGAAAAACATCTCATCTATTGTTTCAGACTTTTCTCTAATCTCTGACGTCTTTCTAGTAAATTATTGGCTAATTCTACTTCCTCTAAAATATATAAAGAAAAAGATTAACCTCTGGTTGAACTTCATGCTTGTTTTTAAGTCGCAAGTGAAAAAAGGTGAACAAACACTGATTAATGCTTAATACTAATGTTTACATTAAACTATATGTATATATAACAGGAATGATTGTGTCTTATTTGCTTTGGTTCACAACTTAGGTGGTCAACCTAAGATTTCCTGAGAAAAAACACTTTGAGAAAGATGAATCAGTCTTCAGTTGAAGCAGAAGTAGACAAAGCTTCATTTCAGAGGTGTCTTAAACTGTATTTCACACGCTGATGTGCAGGAAACATCTTAAATAATGAAGTTATTACTTCTATATTCACTCTGGGGCTTGGAGACCAGTCTGGGATCAGGACTAAGTGTGTGTCTGTCGCCTGCTTCAGCACCAGCAGCTGGACAGCTCCTGTCCTGTTTCATTACTGTGGTCAAACTTTGTGCTCGTTCTCAGTTTTACAGCTTCAGTGTCCTGACGCTAAAATCAATCACTGTGGCTGTTTTTAACCCTTTCCTGTGTCTCAGCACCACTTTGCATTCATACAGTTACTTCAAAGCCCAGCTGGGAGCTGTGCTGGAGCTCAAAGCTTCTCTTCGACCCTACGACCTGTCTGATATGATGATGGTTTAAGTGGACTGTTCCGTAAGCATGAGGCTACAGAGTTGGATGAGTGCCTGGAGAGCTGCCCGGGATGCAGGTGCAGCACTTACCGGTCTCCACAGCCTCTGTTTCCTTCCCGTGACCGACGTCGCTATGACAATGAAGTGGGATGTAGCCAGCATCACCCCGAACAGCACAGCCAGCAGCGTCCGCACCGGCAGCAGCACGTAAGCCACGAGGGTTACCAGCATGAGCTGCCACACGCCTTGCTCAGGGGCACCGGCGCTCACCAGCTCCGACGTGCCGAGCGCCATCGGGAACGGGCAGCAGAGCAGCGCAAAGGTGAAGCTGAAGAGCAGGGCCAGCTTCGCTATCTGCTGCAGCTGCGTCACCTGCAGGTATTTGACGTTGGTGACGATAAACAGCGACAGGAACACCACGCAGTGCACCGGGTAGGAGCCCTTGGACAAGGTGAGACGCGGGCTGGACAGCAGCTCCACCAGGGACAGCGACGACGCGGCCACGATGAGCACCGCCAGCGCTTTGAGGGTGGCGGTCTGCTCCAGCTTCAGGTTGTAGTTCTGGAAGAGAGCCTCCAGCTCGTGGCTGTTGAACTCGTCCTCGCAGGCGATGGCGCCCAGGGGTGCACCGGCCGGGCAGTGACCCTTCCTCCGCCGGGTCTTGACTCTTTCGAATGGCATCTCCTCCATGTTCCGGCCATTCATGAAGCGGGGATGGCGCACGAATCCCCCCTCAACTTTTCGGCTCCTCTCCTCCGTTGGGGAATCGAACCGGCACCCTCTCCCAGTTCATGCGTCCTGGATTGGTCGGGCTCGGTGTCAGAGGGGAGAGGGTGGCAGTGGAGACAACAGAGCGCCGCGCGCGCGCCCTATCCACAGGTTGACGATTGTTGGTGTGTCGTCAGAAAAGTAGCCCGACCAATGTGCAGCACGCCTCTCTCTCTCTCTCTCTCTCTCTCTCTCTCTCTCTCTCTCTCTCTCTCTCCCCTCTCCCCCGCTCTCTCGCTCCCCCTCTCAGACCACCTGCGGTGCCTCAGACAGGGTTACCGGTGATCCTGCGCTCTAGGACTCATAGGAAGGATCACGCTTGCGTATGATGGCAGTCAAAACACCTCACCACGAGGCTCAGCGAACAGCCCTCATCACAAGAACGTAATAACATGACTCTGTTTCCTCTGGTTTACTTCCTCTCTCTTTCTGTCTCTTGCCTCTGAGACGCACAGTAAACATGAGATTGTGTGTCCTTCTCCTGCTTTAATTTGCTGGAGTGAAATGTCAGTGGTTTTTGGTGAAGACAGCAGCAAAACAGCGCTGGTGATTTCCCCTCACAGTGTCTGCAGTCAGAGCTGATGTAGTTCCCAGCTAAAAATAGACCAGCTGCACCGGTGGATGGTCCAATATAGCAACAATTTGGTCTTTCCCGCATCTCTTTCCTCCTCATGTCTTTTATTGCAGAGTCAAGTGCTCGTTTCACACAAAGAAGTCACAGAGAAAAATACAAAGCTCACCGTGCTGGAAAACAGGAGGTGACTGGAGACTAAAAATAGTGAAAATCTAAGAATGATGGCGTGATGCACCATCGTTATGGTTGCATGTGTTTTGTGCATGCATACCTCTTTGCATGATTCTGCATGTTAGTTAATGTGAGGTTAAACTTTAAACACCCACATGGAGAGTAAAAGATCTATCAGGGGAACAATGCACCACCAAAAGATTTATAAATATGCGGCTGACAAGAATCATTCAGGAGAAGTGTGAATTCAAATATGAGCAGAATAAATGTGTCTGCAGAATAACAACAGCTGCAGAAGCAAACATGCAGTTTACAGCAACTGACAGGAGGAAATCAAAAACAAAACAGATTAAGAATATAAGAAGCGGATCCAAAAACGTGCATGTGTCCAAACCGGGGGGGCTCATATTAATAGTGTGTATATTTTATTGCATGTCAGTGTGATGTATGATGTATTGTTCAATGTGAGCGTTCATCTCAAGTTGAAATTTGTTATTTGCGGTAACAGAATAAAGGCCTGTACCTCCGGGAAAACATAACTAATATTATCACAGAAGGACTGTGGATGTGTAATATGGAAAGATAAACATCAGCAAACAGGAATAAATTATAGCAGCAGAAGTACGACATGCAGAAAATATGTGAAATGAAAACGTGCAGTGAGTTAGAATTACACAAGAAGAAACTTGATTTGAATGTAAAATATTTAGTCTGTCTAACTCATCTAAACATACAGTAAGTCATGCATGTGCATTATAAAACTCCACACTGTAAAAAGAAATCATACATTTCTGTATTTTTACAGTACTTAACAATTTCAGTAAATTTGATTTGAGACAATCTGAACCTGTGTTAACATACTATGACAACTAATACTAGAACATTTAGTTCCTGCCATTTATTTTAGTTACCTTTACTTAATCTTACGGTCATTTGACCGTTTTTTTTTTTACGTTTGACGTTGTGACATCACCGTGGAAGAAGCTGCATGGTGTCTGAAGGCTACAGATGGAGAGAGAAATGATGATAATATTTCTTTGAATGCAGAGGCACACTAAAAGGTTCACGGGAATATCGCGTCCACGGTGATTCATGCTGCATGCAGAGCCAGATGAAGCCGTCTGCGAGACTCCGGGGGAAGTTTTATTAACCCCATCTCTGTGGACTGTGTACAGTCGACCTGTGCTGGAATATTACACGGCCCCGGGTTTGCTGTGTGGTCATTTTACTTTCATTATTTTATTAATGTTTTATTTGGACATTTTCCAGGGTGGGTTAGCAGCTGCTACGACTAAAGCTAAAAGGGATCCAGTGAAATGCCTCGGCTCCTTACTGCTCCGTGTTATCATACTGCCAGACAGAATTACCAAATTACTACAACGCTTCATTAAAGCTGAGTTTTTACGGGCCTTTCGGGGTCTGGGGCTCCGTGGCAGCTGTCCACTGTCTGATTCACCATGCAGAAATAGTTCACGTAAAGGAGATACAGATCTCAGCTGGTGAAAAATAATCCAGCAGGATTCACGCGGTAATAAAACCTGTATCAGCGCGTGTTCTTCCATAAATGCCTCCTCAGCAGTGTGGCGCTTCCTCCTCACAGCTTTACGTCTTAATTACATCTTACAACTTAATTGTCTGATCAGACAGGAAGCCAAAATAACAGGCTTTTAAAGCCTAAAATAAGAAGCTACGTACTCTTCGGTGTACGTACGCACCTTCAGGAGACAAACGCATGCGTCTCCGTGGCCTGACCGATGACCTTGCTTTTTGTTGCACATGTGCGTCAGATCGCTGAGATCTCTGAGGAAGTCAATGGCCCGACTCATCAATGAAGAAGTCAATGTGAAGCACTTTGGGCCCTCCTAACAAAAAGTCTCTACATGCGCGCAGTCAATTACTATGTGGTCAATATCCACTATCGTCCAGGGTGTTTTAAATCAATAGGCTGCAGAGTCGAGATCACAACAGTGAGAAGAAAGACAATCTGACCCTCATCTGAGGGAAGACTAATAAGATTTTGTCTAGTGGTCCTGCTAACAGAGTGAAAAGAGGTCACACACTCTTAAGTCCCTGCTTTGTCTGAAGACTTCAGTGCCTTTTTGTGGACTGTTTGATATGCTGGAAAGTGTGAGCTGTGTTCAGTTGGAACATTTCTAATCCCAGTAAGCATCAAAGATGAACTGTGACCAGTGAGAGACAGACATTATCTCACGGTGACACTTTATTTTAAGAACACTACTTGGCCTTTTGTATGAGACAAAGATCTGTACATATATTTTCCTTTAAGATGAGACCAGAGTCAATTAATCATAATGGATAATTACATTTTTCATTAAATTTGACTTTAATATTTCGTCCTATCAGGAGGCATTACTTTCAGTGACCAGGCAAAAATGAACACATGTTTATCGTTTATCGCATTAACGTGATATATGGATGTTATTCATTTTTTACAGGAAGTACTCAGACTTCTGGAAAAATGGAGTTCATTAAATGTAAAGTAAGCCACCAAATAAGATGTTATTATCCTGATGTAAACTTATGACACGCCGTTTAAGGCTCTGTTCGTATGTCGTTGTGAGTGGGGATTTCAAATGAGGTTTGAAATGTACTTCTGGTTTCACCTCAGCTCTCTGGAGCTGTTTACAGTGACATTATGACTTCCTGACTTCGGCCTTTGGCTCCTTCAGAGAGCACAGCTCATTGATAAATAATCTGTACCTTACTCGGCACTGCAACCTTGATGTGGTGGAGAGGCTTACGTACTCCTGTGACCCTGAGAGGGTTTAATACTCCTGGCAGGTTCAACCACAGAGGACAGGTCAAAGGTCAGGGAGCATTCACTGGTTCTCCCTGGAAAAACTGTGAGTTAGATAAACTTTGATGAATTTAAATCTTTAATTTATGGCCTTTTCCGACCACAAACTGCCATTTCTAATGTCAAGAAAGAACCGTATCTGATCATGTGCAGATGATGTTTGTGTGTGTGTTTGAGGTATATTGTATATTTTGATATACATATACATGAAGGTTTCTCCGTCTGGACTTCAGGACCCAATCATCAAGTGAAGCTTTTAAGCACTTTAAAAACACACAGCTTTCACCGACCTCATCACTTTCATAAATTTCATATTTATAGTGTTAAATTTGGCATTTAAAGCTGCTTCTCTCTAATTATTTTTCCCTTAACGTTAAAAAACTAGCACACACACTCTGAGCTGCATCCCCTTGTGTCGAAGGTGTGATATAAATAAACCTGTCCGTGTCGCAGCACTTAAAGCACTTTAAGTTGTTTTGGAACATAAAATGCAGCATTATTTTCCATCTCATATCCCCACTGGCTCTTTCAAAGTGTCGTATCTTTCCTGTTTAGCATCTTCCCTGTGAAGTGAAGTGAAGCGATACAGCATGCTCTCTCTCTCTCTCTCTCTCTCTCTCTCTCTCTCTTGGTCTCTCTTTCTTTCTCTCTCTCTCTCCTTAAGTAAGTGACAGCTGCAGATTTTTGGACCATCCCTCCCTCCAGGATGCCTGACAGTCCCCCCCGTTGCCATGGCAACAGAGGCAGTAAGGCTAGCAGTTGTGACTGATATGCTGCTGAGGTGTTTCCCAATCTGACACCCTGGCTCTCTCTCTCCCTCTCTCTCTCCATCTTTTGTCTCTCTCCTCTCCTCTCTCTGACTTTCTTTCAGGTGGTTTGAGATGATGAGTGCAGCTGATGTGTTTGTATCTGTCTGCGCCGCGGTGACACAGCGCCCTGCCCTGCCGGCTCATTGTGCTCGCTGACATTTCTCCAAATTGAGGCTCTGACATGAAGGACGGGGTGCTGCAGATGAAAGCTTCAGAGGTGACCGAACAAACTCTCTCACACCGACCATGCAAAAAACAAACCGCCAGGGTGTAGACATGGTACGAGGTTATGTGTGTAGATGTGCGTAGTTGTGTGCGCGCGTGTGTGTGTATAGGGTGAGTAAATTCATAAATTTATAATAAACTTTGAAAATGTCAGACCAAGTCCAACGCCGCCTCAAACCAGGTGACCCTGAGATTGCAGCTTTGATTTGTCAGGCTCCCCGCTCCCGTAATCACAGCCAGGTGATTTCCTGTGCGTGTGTGTGTGTGTGTGTGTGTGATGTGGGAGCCAGTTGGCAGGGATACACAGAGACAGATAAATGGGAACTTAGCAGACTGGGATCTTTCATGAATAGGAGCCCTCCACCGGGGCTGAGGAAGCTGCTGCTCAGGCTGCTGCTACTGCTGCTGCGGCGTTGTTTGCATTCATGAATAAACCTGCTTGCTGCCATTCATACAAACACAATTAGCTCCATGCTTTTCCTGTGGAAGACAGGAATAGATGAACACAGAAAGCAGCTCTCATGCATAAACACTGATATTTATACAGCTGATAAAAGACCTCTTGAACCAAATTGTCTGCATTATCACTCTGCGGCACCAAATAGATTTATTCTTCCGTCTTTACATGATGTTAGCATTTATTAAAATGCTATTTAGTTCTTCATATGTGTCTTTGATGCATCTCTCCTGTTGCTTTAATGTCTTTTTAAAGCAGCAGACTGCACGTATGGATCCATATGCACAAGGGGGGAAACGAAAGAGATGAGAGACACAAAAAAAGAGTTTTCAGCAGTAGGCTGTGTGTTAATGTGTGTGTGTGTTTACGTGTGTAAATGCGTGTGTGTGTGGCCTCTTGTGTTGCAGTGTGTGTGCGTGTGTAGGGGGGAGCGCTATTGAGAGATATTTTTAATTCTGTGTGTCAGCTCCTCTCATCTCCCTCAGTAAGAGATGTTGGAGGGAAGCTGAAAAACATTTCCAATGCAAGTATCATCTAAACACACACACGCGCACACACACACACACACACAGTTTCAGGATCCTTTCATATGGCACCAGTTGTGTCTTTGAAAGTTTAAAAAATCCTCCATGATTGTCTGTTTTTTTTTATGAATTTGTCTCCTGTGAGGGAATTTTACATGAACATGATTAAAATATGAATTTGATCCTGAATGGAGACAATTCCAGATGAATCTGAATGAATGATTAAATCTGCCTGTCAAGCCGCAAAGAAAACACTTCTATCCAACACTGAAGTCGATAAAAGATTGAACAGACTAAGTGTTCCTCGCCGCTTACACGGAGACATCAACAACTTACAGTGTTTAGTTTGATAGAAAAAAAGGAGGCTTTTAATGTTCCTGTCACCTCCGAGCCACAGTGACTAAATACAGTGGATGATGACAATAATCGTTCCCCGTGGAGCGGCAGTCGTCGACCTAATGACTCGCTTACATGCCACTGCTTTTAGGAGCGCGTGAAGTCACTGTGGACTGCAAAGTGGGATTAGAGTCATCCTGGTGGAATACAGCGCAGCATTTCTCTCCAGTAAAAGGTAAATGGATTTTGTTCTTATACTCATTCACACAGCGAGGTGTGTGTGTGTGTGTGTGGCCACCACCAGCACTAAGATCAGATCTGGAAAATCTCCAGACATGTAGATATAAACTGATGTTTCTTGATGCACCAGCAGATTATCAGAGTTATAGATGTTAAACATTTGGGATGGATCCCAGTGGTGAGTCACAGGGAGATTAAAATGGAAATTTAGTGACGGTGCTCTGAGCTCACAGTCCGGGCAGCCTGGCTAACAAACTGAGCTAACAGCAGCTACAGCTGTCAGCAGTTTACTTCACTGTCCGTCAGGAAACTCTGTAAATCACAGAGAGTTGAGGCGGAGCAGCTGGAGGACATCAGAGGGAAAACCAGAGAACATTTTCTCCATAAAATATGATCCAGTTTCACCAGAATCAGTGAAATAGTTGGTGTGTGTGACTCAGTGCCGTAAAGCGTTACGTACTTCTCCCGACCCGGAGCCCAAAGTTACATAGAGTGAGAACAGACGTACGACTGACGAGATTACAAGTCAGTGTAGCATCAACAGCTTTTAAACTCTGATATTTTATGGTAGAAAAGTTACACAACGTTGCTTTAATGATTCTTAAAGAAAACACTTTAAACAACTTGGATCTTATTTTTGTAGTTTGGGCCATCAACATAAACTAAACCACATTACAATGAGGTAATATCAAAAATAAGTGCACTTGAAATGTTGGTAACAACCAGTGACATTATGTATGAAGTGTTGCATGGACGTCGAATGTGTTGAAAACTCAGAACTGAGGTGAAAGACAAGATGTCATAACTTACAGCTTCATAAAATCATAATCAGTCTTCTCAGAATGTTGTCTTCAACTTGAAGATATCTCTCTCTGAACTGTGTGACATGTTGAGCGAACATCTGAATCAAACAAAAACCAAAAGTAGGCTGAGAAAGATTAATAAACAGACCAGACTGTAATGAAGGTTTCAGCTCTCACAGTCATATGAGTTAAAAGTATTTTCTCTCGTACTACCTGTTCTGCGAGTGCGGTTCAATAGTTTCATTATTTTCAGATGAGGGAGTAGCAGGTGGCCAGTCTGATCAATGCCAGAGCTGGGCCGGGAGACAGAGAAACCCTCGGTGACCGCGGTCTGGGGTCGACTTCACAATCAACCTGACACATCAAATATTCAGCAGCGGCTCGGTGACACTCTGAAACCGCTTCGCGCTGGAGACAGAGGGGAGGGAAAGCCATGGACATAATCACAAATCACCAGGAGCTGTGTGTGCATGTGTGTGTGTGTGTGTGTGTGTGTTTCACACTCTACACTGGCACTTATCCCCAACAGATTATAGCTCCACACATCAAATATTAAAGCGTCGGTGTGAATTATTGATCCCAATCAATGTTTGCAGATCAGAGCTCTCAGCTGGCAGAGGAGGAGCTAATGAGCGGAGGCTAAATGGACAGCTGAGCAGCGCTGTGGAGCCCCAGATACACTCAAACATCCAGCCCTCATAATTAACCCTGTGATGATCATCAAAACAGATCACATCTTACAAGCCGAACAGCTTCAGATTTACTCTGTGACCAAACTCTATCCAGGTCATCTCATATCCAGCCATATATCACGATGCATGACGAACATATGACCACAGAAAGGCCTGTTTCTGACAGCCTTTTGCAGACACAGCACAGCAGCCGTCCTCTCTCTCCATCTTCATGGTTGTTTGCCGTCTGATGTAAAAACATAAGCTTCTTGCAGCAGTTTAAGTCTGGAGGTTTGTTTTGAGCACTCATCTGTACTCTTGTATTTTCTTGTCTGATTCTTGTGCAGGTGTTAAAACAGGTTAGCGGTGTTTTAGCCTGTTGTGGTCGGTGACTTTTACCCAAGCCATGCTGGTTTAGGTGCGAGCTACTTGTTTTGTCTCGGTTGGACTAATTTGGAATGACCCCATTCAGTCCTGTTCCTCTACGTGTTCATGCAAGTTTCCTGCCTGCATCCATGCCATGCAACTGACACCAAATACTGCCATAAAGACTGTGAAATAACCGACATAGCATAACATGAAATTACATTTTTATCTTATATATCATTTTATTGCACTTTGATTTGAGGTCTTCCAAAAGCAAGAATTAATCTGTCTTTCCCACAAAGCTGTGAGAATGCTGCCAGTTCTACCATTCATGGCTGTCTTCCACATTAAATAATCCAACGTTTACGAGCCAAAATAAAGTAAAAATCAAGCTTCAGTGGGAACTAACATCTTCCTTGTCACCTCTGCAAAGAGTTATAATCAGAAAGTATAGTTTCCATTACTTTGTACTTTTATAGTTTTCAATTCAGCTGAATTAAAGTTAGTTTCCAGTGTTCATTTCAGTTTGGTTTTATTGTTTTAGTTCAGTTTTTATTAGATTCAGTAAATTAGTTCTTTTCTTCTTCTGTCAGGGGCAAGTTTTAAGAAGTTCAGAACGCCTTGTGAAGGCAGTTCACTCATTTCCTGTATATTTTTATTTTAGTTTAGTTTTGTGAGTAGAGAAGATTGTTTCAGTTTAGTTGTTATTTTTATTTGGTTAAAATGTTTCTTCACGTCTCGCTTGAATAGCCTCAGTACAGTGCAGACGTGTCTTTTCAAGACATGGTTACATTTAGGGAAAGATTGTGGGAAATGAAGTCTAGTTAAGCTATCAGGAAAGTTCCTGGTTATAGTTACAGCAAAGGCCAACATGGCAGGACTTCTTGTACTATCGCCACTGCATAAACATAAAACATGCAAACACACATCTGTCTGGTGTTTTAGGCTGTTTGTCTTCATACTGGAACAACAGCCATTCCTCGGTCAGAGTCAGAGCTACAGTTCGTTCACCGTTTACACAACCTGAGAAAAACGCTGAAATTCTGCAGCTTCGCTGTTTCATTCGTGCTGGAAGACAGAGCCAACACAACACAACAGAAATGTGTCACCATCCAAACACGGCACTGCACTGCTCTGTCTGTTCTCACACACACACGCTGACACACTCACAGGTAGAGCAGCTGTGAGCCTCACGTCTGATTATGTTATTGACACTGGGCAGGAAACACAAGTGGAAGCGTGCCTCATCTGAGTGTAAAATACACAGAGGACGAGGCTGCTCCATCACATTAAATGACATAACTAGTTTACATCAGCGCTGCTTTACTGCGCGCAGGGAACAAAACTGACAGATTAGCTCGGTGGAGCCTCGCAATCCATAAATCGCTTTGTTTATGTATTAGAATTGTTAATGCGGCTTGCTGGTTTGCCAGCCTTAGTTGTGTCTGAGCATCTCTAAACCCCCAGGGTCTGTGCTACAACTGATGATTAGCATTTACATAATGAGCTAAATGTTAGCTGCTGCCTTAAACTGCTACTTCTCAGCTGTAGGGGGCAAGCTGACCTCCACAGAAACAAACAGGAAGGGAAGGGGAAGAGACGACGACAAGACGTTATTTTAAAAAGAAAGCCGTCTGGTGATATTCTATATGTTCAACAAAGCCCATGAAAAGACCCAAAGCATCAATGAACTGATCCTCCTAACAAAGTATTGTGTGTGTAACAAAGCCGGATGTATCTTCTTCATCTGTGCTCCATTGTTGTCCAAAAACACCTCAATGAGCCACACTGCTGCACCGTGAACACACACACTGCTTATTTTGACTCTATCACACACATACGCCGTCCTGCTGCCAGAAATACTCAAGAGCACCAAATGTGGATTAATCCTCCGCTGAAAATAGTCCCCGACGAATGCACTGTTTACTCTTGTTTGTGTGACATTTGCCGAGGAACAACAAGAGGTGGCGCTCAGCTCAGTTGGTAGAGCGGCTGCCCCATATGTGAAGGCTCGCTGCGGCTGGCCCGGGTTCGAGTCCCAACCTGTGGCTCTTACCTGCGTGTCATTCCCCGTCTCTCTCCCCACGTTTCCTGTCACTCTTCAGCTGTTTCTATTGATAAAGCTTGGAAAGGCCAAAAAAAATAAGCTTTCAGATTCTTGTGACTTCTGCATCTTTAACTCTGAAATGAACTTGAAATTGAGGGCACCTGCGATTTGTCTGTGTGTCTGGTTTATTTCCTGTTTTATGTTGAAAGAGTTTTTCATCAGTGTACTCTACTTCCTGTCTTTGTTTTCTGCGTCACCTGCATTTAATTAGTTAATTAGTTGTCTTGTATTTAGTCCATGTGCTCTCCCTCTTTCACTTTTCCCCAGTTCTGTGTCGTGTTCTGTAGTTTTCATTGCTGATGAACTTTTAACCTCCTCAGTCATTAGATACCTTCCTTCATTTTACCTCAGTGCTCGCACAAATGGCGGGCTGCTTCTTTCTAATTACTGACACTTTTTTTTTATAGAACATAATATTCCGTTTTTAAATTAAAAGCACCTCCTGCCTGGTAATTAATTCTGCACACCTTTAATTAATTAATAAATAATTCCTATAAACGACTCATAAAGCTGATGCAAAGTACCCCACGTTTGGGCAAGTGTGTCCCAAACTGCAAAATACCCCGCTGTCTAGACTTGGATGAAGATCATTTCCATGTCAAAGACAGATTTTATAGAGAACTGCTTAAACATATTTTTCTGTGCATAAATTTGAATCAGTTTTCATTGATTATAATTTATGAATTAACTGAAACTATATAGTTGGACCCCTGCAAAAATAACTGTGTTTCCCCCAAATGTCAGACCACTGAAATTCGCAGGAAAGAAATCCACCTCATCATCTGTATCTCCATTTGCTCTTCCTCCCTCTCCCTTCAGAACACGTCCCCCCTTCGTCCTCCTCTCTATCACAATCTGTCTTCTCGAAAACGCAGACAGCTTGCCTGACCGCCTGGAATACACATTCGGATCTGCTTGTCACTTTACATCTCCCTCGTCTTTCCTCCTCTCCCTCTCCACCTCTATCTATCCATCCGTCTAGCCCTTCTTCCTCATAATCTCTCTATCTGTCCATCTCGTCCCCTCCTTCGTGTGAGCATGCCAGTCAATAGAGATGTCCTGCTTTTAATTCTTCTGCTGGAGGAACCAGAGGGAGGACCGGGAGCATTGAGGAGGAGGAGTGGGGCTCTAAATCTAAAGAGTGGGGGCTCTAAATGTAAACAGTGGCACGCAGAACAGCTTAAGAGGGCTATAAATAGGGAGATAGAGCAAGAGGGAGAGCAAGCAAGCAAGAGAGAGAGAGCGAGAAAGCTTTGCTTACGGAATAAAAATTGCTCCCGACAGTCAGGGATTAGTGCTTCCCTGGAGGATTTTCACTCCAAAGCCCAATCTGGGGCGATTGGGAAGAGCACCAGCCTCAGTCATCTTAATTCACTTAAACCCTGCCCAGCACAGATAGACGACATCGATGCATGTATGTTTGCACGTAATCATACGGCAAATATATACGTTTCTATAGATGTTGAGCTGGTACAAGCAGAAGGTGAAGCAGGATGAGTGGGTGGTGTCAGTTTGGGGGAAAAAAGAGAGTATAGAAATAGAAATGTAAAGGAAAGAGGATGTGATATGTAGAGCTGTGTGTTATGGTTGTTCATAATTGAAACACACACACACACACACACACACACACACACTCTCTCAAATGCTACCGTGCATGTAAACCCACACACACACACACTGCTGTGAGCCTCATTACCAGCAGATTACTCAGCACCTGATCCTGCTAAGCTTGTTAAACAACACTGTTCTTCTGCAGCAAACACACACACACACACACACACACACACACACACACACACACACACACAGTGTGAGTGAGGTTCTAAGAATAACTATTGTCATACAAAACAAAACAATGGAAACATCAGTCCCAGTGAAACGGCTGACATTCACATGTGGCTGTCCGACAGAGAAAGGAAAAGGAATCACCAAATTTGGTTTCTGGTTTCTGAATTAACAGATTTTTGACCACAAGGGGGCAGAAAAACAACAAAACAAGCTGACAGAAACCCAACCATGCCGTCTGTTTATTTAGTTACACATAAGGCCAGGTTTAAACTACGTCATACTATGTAACCTTGAATCCACACCGGGCATGTCTCCACCGTGGTGCACACGTGTGTCTGTGCCTGGTGGAATTTGGGGGTCAGTCCTAATCAGGGGCATTTACCATATACATATCCTGCAGAGACAAAGTAACTGGATTCATGGCTTTTTGGCCACTAGGGGGCAGAAGAACTTGAAAAACTTGCGGTTGCCATTTGCATTTCCAGCAGACACGGAAACATCACCACCACATTGGAGTTGTTTTGTATTCATGTAAGTCCAACATTCCCTCTTCTTTTAGCTTCTTTTGGTGAGTTTCTGACTGTGTTTGTCAGCTGTTTGCAGCTGGACAGGTAGTGTACAGAGTTTGTGTGCTGTTGGAAACACTGAGACTGAACCAGACAGTAAATGTGATGTAAGACCAAAACAGTGAGTTTTTAAAAAGTCATCTTTGGAAAGTGTTTCAAAAAATACTTGACAGGAGATCGAATGGACCGCCTGTCAAACTCAAACTCTTACCTAAGTCAGTCAGAAGGAGAACAAACATGTTTTCTATCCAAAATAACTTCACAAAGGCCTCGTATCAAACCACACCTGTAGGATGCTGACTGGTCCAGAGACAAACACATAGCTGGAAACTGGCATAGTTTGATCTTGAGAGTTCGGTCTGCAGACCTGCAGTCTCTCCAAAAGGCTTTTAGATTTGCTCCCAATACTTGAACAAAGCTCTTTCTTCTTCTTAGCGGTTGAAAAGTTAACATTTTGGAGATGAATGTCCGTGTGCAGAAGTGTACGTGCAGAGGCTCATGTGCTCTCTCTAATGCTCAGCAGTGTGTGAGAAATGATTTGAAGTGTGTATACAGTAGCAGTGCTGCAGGCTTCCTTCTGCAGAGGCGCTACACACATCTTAGTTCCCACAGCAACACATTAGCACTCAACTCTACCATGATGGAGCCGGTAAACAATCTCTGCATGTGTGTGTGCTCCTGAGCCTCTAGCCTTATGAGGACCAATTAGATTAGAAAACCTTGAAAGTGAGGACGTTTTAGGAAAGTTCTGGAAAGCATGAATTTGGACTGCAGCAACATTTGAACTCTGAAACATGAGAAGATTTTTTTGGAGAGAACTGTTAGTTGTAAAGTCATTTTGCAGTGAGGATGTTTTTGTCCAATGTCCCTACTGTTATAAATTTGACAATCTGACAAATTAATATAAAAATCATGACATAAGGCATCTGCAATCGAGATCAATTGAGATTGAACAGATTGTAAGACATTTTTTGGGACTTTTTAGAAAATGTTAACATTTTGGGAAGTGTCCATTTTCTTGTGCTGTTGTGTTGTTAGCAGTTCAGCTCTCTTCAGACCAATTCAAGCATCAGAAGTGTGTGTTTACTTGTGCTGAATGTAACTGCTATTAGGCAGAACATAACTTCTTATTTTGCTGAATCACCCTCACTCTCATTCGCTGTCTATGTTGCTAAACCACACTGACTGCAAACCAGCGCAAACTTCTTCATCTCAGCATTTTGCCGCATAGACTGCTGGGTACATTACCAGTGTGATAGTTTAGCCTCCACATGGTTTCAGTGACATTTCAGGCTGACCGTGGAGGGTTTGACTGATCTGATTATCTGATTGGCCGCTGCAGCGTGACATCAGGTTGAGTTTCTCCAAAAGTAGAAGCTGGATCAACTTCTCCACCTCAGGTCACTAAATTTACTCTCCAGTACCCCCTCTGCGGCACTGCCACAGCCAGAATGCACTACCCTGTTCAAATAAATCAGCAAATCCTCACACACATATGTAAGCACACACACATGCATATGAATACTTGCATCCACGCTAACGTTACGATGTTGGTTCTTACATAAAACTGTAACTCTAAAGTTTTCTGTATGATGAATATCATCTTCAACTTTCACAAGAAGAGATGTCTACACACACACACAGTATATATCCTACAGTCATGGTACAGAATGAATAAAGTATGAGTTGTGCTGAGTGTGAATTAAAAATCGATAGCTCTGAGAGTTGCAGGTATGTTGGCGCTGGACGTCTGGCTCAAAGTTAATTCACTTTCACAGTTTGCCAAATGAATGAATAAAATATGATGCTCCAGTTTGTGAAGAAGGAGGGAAAGATTCTCTAATTGGAATTTCTGTCGGCTGAACGAGAAGCCGCGGGGAGACAAATTATTCACACACACGCACGCACACACACACACATACTGTACATTTAATCAAGTTGGTCCATTAGGTAGCCCGAAGTGTTGGCATTACATCCCTGGTGATGTGGGAATATGAACATCTACATTGATCAAAACAGAACAAAAATGCTCTGTGCACTCATTTGCTTTTTAAATATTACTCTATATATACTGATCTCCACAACTTTATTCACAATCCACTGTTACTTTGCATCTTATTTTCTCTCCTTTTAACGATCCCAACAGCTACAGAAATACAGAAAGTCAAACATGCGGCTCAAGGTGATAATTCTGAACAAATACTAATGAAATATTTTCAAATGTTTGCACAAAATAAAGCCGACAAACTTCTGGGAAATCAGCTACACTACTTCCATCCTCCAAGCCGCTCACACACCCACACACAAACACAAGCCCCCTGTCCATTAGAGGTCACATGTGGGCGCACAGCTCATAAAACTGGTGGTGTGAGGGGCTGCAGCGGAGGGGGGAGTATAACCGTGCTGACGTGCTTGCTGGTGACACAGTGACATTGATGGAGATATTTACCGTAACCTCGCACCGGCCTTGGCTGAAGAGGAGAGGACGCTGTAATTCTTCATTGCAACACTTCACATAGGTCGCCGTCATGTTATGAAGGGATTCACACTGGTTTACATCTCTGACTGACAGACAAACACAGGGGGAGGATGAGCTCGAGATCCTTTACTTTAACTGCATAATATATAAAAATCAGACCATCCTCCTGAAAATATGTTTTATTTTCTGTGTTAGCTGTGCTTTCTACCTAACAGATCTTATCCTCAGATGATTATACAGAAGTGAAAACATAGACATAAACATATATTCCATTTCTACCATGAATCTGACACACTGCACCTGTAAATTGGACTGAGTAATCCAGCTTGTTTGTGGTTCGGTAGTGTTGGACTTCTATGTTGACCTCGCTATTTCTACTTTCTAGTTCTAATGCCCAGAAAAACAACCAAAAACGTAGTATTTATTGTTATACACCGACCAATTTTCCAATAGATCACATTAATGGAGGTGTGATGCCAAGTTTATGGGACCTGTTCATAGAGTGTGATCTTTCATTCACAGAGCGCTTTATGGAGAATAGATATTGTCTCATCATGCGTCATCAGCTGGATTTTGTTAAGTGTGGCTGAAGCATAAAACTGGTGCTACTCTTCACTGCTTTGACAACTTTTTGATGTGATGAAATTTCATATGGTAATCTGAACAAGCCACTGTGAAGAGGCCCTCGCTAGAATGTCACAACTGGAAAAAATTGATAATTCAGTATGCAACTTTTTCAGTTAGATGTGAATCAGACCACTGTCCTGCTACAGCAGATGTCCTGGGGGTGTATATGTATATGTATATTACTGATGCAATAATTTTATTTAATGCTGTACCCCGTGGCACTCATTTGATTTTATTTTCTAAATTGAAACTCATGTTTTGCATGTAAAACGATCTGCAGAGTAAGTATATATCTATTAGTATGGCAATATTTCCCTCTATAGATCACATGGCATGGTGCATACAGTACAAAACGAACACAACATTAAAAGAATAGTACGAAGTACGACAGATTCGAGGCATATCAGATTGCATTACACTGATCTGTGTCTCAGTTTGGATACTTGCGTCAGTACACTTCATGCAGTACAGGGTGTACGGTATGTGGACGATTGCAACATTTTACTGCTACTGCTTGGAGCCAACATTTGACTGCCAAAATATAAATCTAAAACATTTGTACAACTTACATTTATATATTGGGTTATTCATTGCAACCGCTTCAGCTCCAGCAGCTTATAACAGAGCCGGTGCTCCCTAGCTTTCTGCTACAGAGCCAAAATGGCGACCACTGAGGGTGAGAAGCGCATTTCAAGCTCAATTTTTTGACTGTTGTGAGTGCACCATCTGAGTACACTGCATACCTTAATGGACACTTAGTGTCTTGTGAGTATGGAGGTGTGTTCTTCTCTGTGGCTACCAGCCATCCTCAGACATGGCAGTCAGGTACTACCAGAACTCGGGTGAGGTGGTAAGTTACAGTGTAGTGCTAGTATAACTATAATAGACTTTGTTGCCTCTCTGGAGCTTCAGCTGGCAAAGCCATTACCAGAGTGTGTATGCAAATCTTCCTAAAGACCAGCGTGCATAACTAGTCAAAAATATTCTTGCTGGTTAACCAATGAACGGTTAACTGTTGACAGCTTCACTGTAAATATGAAGCTACAGCCAGTTGTCAGTTAGCTTAGCTCAGCATTAACTGGAATAAGTGTCAAAACTACAACCTGTGGTTTTTTGGCAGGTTATGTGCAGAACTACTCCTTTCAAATGTAAACAGTCTCCCAAAATACCTCAGATTGTATGTGAGTAGAGTTCCAGAGAAAATGTAGTTTGTTTCCACCTCTGCAGACTGATGAGGGCGCGGTGTTTATAGGATAAAGAACTTGTATTTTCAGATACATTACACTCTGACCTACATTTTTCCTTTCCTTGCATTGCTTTTCTTTTCCTTATTCCTTCCTCTCAAACCCTCTCTCTCTCTCTCTCTCTCTCTCTCTCTGACAGGCCTAGCTGGCAGTACAACTCAGATTGGTGTGAAATCGCCGCCTAACAGGCGGGAAATTGGCTCTGTTATTTTTGGAGCAGAGTCATGGGGGACCGTCGGACCATCATCCTCTCTCTAATGAGCAGGTGATGGAGGCGTAGCTGGGGAGGGAGGGAAGGATGCATGGCGTCTCAAACACCACACTCATGGCAGATGTAGAGATGAGAGCGGAGAGGGAAAACAGCACCGCGAGAGCTGAGAGGAAGCAGGGGAAGGAGGAGAAGGGATGAGATGCTGTGATGAGATTTTCTGGGAGCTAATATGAATATCAGCATCAGATTAGCCAAATATTAATAACCTCTGTTGACATCCGCCACTCCTGCAAATGAGCGTTCACAGATCTGGACTGGGCCTGTGCACAGTGTGTGTTTATGCTGAGATGATAGAAGTCGGGGGCGGGGAGGTTGTGGCCGAGGAGGGAAGTGTCAGGAGCAATATCATCTTCAGCCAGAGCAGAACATCGCCTATAACAGAGAACTTATAGCAATGGTGCCCAACGCATTTTTGCCTGATGGACCTCCACCGCTCTGTCGGATGTGTCAGGATCCCGTTCATTGATGCTGTAATGCTCCATATGTGTCAGTTTGATGGCCTTGGCTTTGAAACTGGAGGGTGGCTGGTTCAAGTCCAATATGGACCACAGTATGGAAGTACTCCTGGGTACTGCTGAGCTCCGAGCCCTTGAGCAACGTACAGAACCCTGCAACTGCTCTCAATGTGCTGTTCTATGCAGCTGCCCATCATGCCACCATCTCTCTTGACGTTTGTGTGTGTGGTTGTATTTATGCCTGGAGGGATCACTAAAGTATCTATTCTATTCTCCAAAGCATCAAAATCATCCAAATTAAAATGCATCATTTGTTGTTTCAGTAGGATTGTCCAAGCCTTCTGAAACTGTTACAGCTGTGATTGTCATTCAAATAAAGGTTTAATGTTTGGTTAAGTTTAGGGAAACATCACGACTATTTCATTGGGAATAGGGTGTGTTCGTCATGGTGGTTAAAATAGTGCTGTAAAAAAACATCAACCATCAGTATAAAACAGGAAAGTCCTTCCAGATGAGGACTACACAGACTTTGTCACACTCATTGACAGTATAGGTCCTCATATTGTAGGAGAAGGATTGTGGACGTGTCCTTTCTCTCTGTGTCGGATTATGGTGACATTATTTATAGACCTGCTGCTCTCCAACCTTAAACATCTCAATGCTGTCCATCACTCAGCTCCCAGATTTATTACAGACGACCTATATGGCACCATCATTGTGTCTTGTGTCAGAAGGCGGGCTGGGCCTCCCTCTGTCAGGTCAAACTAGCAGTTTAATCTATTCGCCTATGAAGAACTACTTGAAAAATGACCACCACCTCTACTTATTAATAGCCGTTCTCAGGAGAGGCTGCCTGGCAACGTTGTACTGATTTTAAGAGTAACTGTTTGACATAATACTTTAGTTTTTACCCTGTATTCAGGTCTCACTTGTAAATGAGACCTTGATCTCCATGTGACTTCCTTGTGTGTTGGTACGAGTACCCCTTGTTGGGAATCACTGCTATAGAGGACAGGGCTCGGGGAGTCCATTGTGTGTTTATGTTGAGACAATGGAAGTAAGAGAGGGGGAGGTCGGCTTTCCAAGCAGGGAAGTGTCAGGAACAATCCCGTCTTTAGCCAAAGCAGAGCAATGCCAAGAACAGAGACCATATAGAGGAGTGTACACACACTGAGGTAAGAAACTCAGATCATTCATAATTCATTCACACACACATTCAGAGGAAGCACAGCAGAGACATTCTTCAGTTTATAAGAATAAACATTTATTTTTCATCCCATCCTCAGCGTACATGTGACAAACCCTTTACCTCCTCACGACTGAGGCTGAGAAAACGCACAGTCACTGGTTACCCTGGTTTAACCAGAGCTTACTCATGGTTACTGGAAGGCATCATACACAGTATTCATCACAGTCCATAAATTCAGACAACATTGAATTGACACACACCACATATCCCAGGCAGAGCCCACAGATCCTCTAACAGGAGGTGCAGTACAGACAGCAGCAGATAAACACTGCCCCCTACTGTCAGATGATCACCATGCACACCATGCAGAAGGAGGTTAGCAGCAGCAGCACAGCACAGAGCAATGACATGATTAGGCATCACCGCAATATTTGCTACAAGGAGTGCGACTAATCAGTATTGTCATTATGATTATTTTCTTGATTGAATCAATCAAGACATTCAGTTTACTCAAAAAACAGAAAATATTCACATCAGAGAAGCTAAAATCAGAAAATTAGGACATTTTCCTCTTTAAAATGATTCAAAACTTTTAGTCAATTTTGAAAATATTTGCTTATTTAATTTAATCTTTTAATCCACCAATTAATGCAGCTTTATTTGGTTCAATGATCCTTAATCGTAACTAAATAATTCAAGACAGAAGCCACATGGAGAAAAGCACCAGCTTGAATTTAACTGTAAATTTAGTGTAAATGTTTAGAACATGCATTACTCTTCACTGTATCTGTATCTATGTAACAGCAGTTTCCCTTCACCTTTTAATTTGTTGGCTTTATTCTTCATTAACCCCTCCCAACATCGTCGGGAACTCATTACATTCAACCCATCGTTTTAGTATTTGTACAAACAAAGTCCGTCAGTGTTAGACAGTCTGGTCTGTGTGCAGCTGAGCTCTCCTTTAACCTTCCTCATTCTCGTGGCGAGCGAGTGCTGGGGGCAGCGTGGTCCCACAGGGGCCTTGGAAGTGGAACCTTAAAAAAAAAAAACACAAAAAGAAATCTTGTCTGTGCTGTGAATGTGACACACGTTAATGAAAATGATGCACGTGTCTGTAAATGAACCATACGTGAAGCGCATGGTGGCCGGTGTGTCTTCCATGTTGAATTCGGCCACGGAGACTCCTCTGGCTGCCACCTGCGGAGCAAACATGGCGGCTGGATAGACAATGGATGAAGTTCCAACCTGTGGAGAGGGATTGTGGTGAAAGTTTAAATAAAGTAATACACAACTTTTAACAGGATGGTTATTTTATCAACATCCTCATAAATGCACACTGTATTTAGGATATAAAACCTTTTCCTTTAAGTGTTTAAATCGATATCTGCTCTCTCTTTTGTTACAGTACAAAATTTAACCATATAAAATGCTGAGATTCCTCCAAATATCTCAAAATAAATATATTAATTGTTGTCGGTCTGGATATACAATTATTACCAGGTGTGGAAATAAAATTGTAAAAGTACACTGAATAGTGAATTTGGCTTGACACACACAAACACACACAAACTCGTACCACGAGGCAGAGGTCACAGCTGTCCAACGCTGTCTCTGCCTGGGTGAGGACGTCTGAGTCCAGCGTCTCTCCAAACCAAACCACAGCTGGTCTCAGAAGCCCGTGACAACCTGTCTCCTCACACCTGAAACACACACACACACATGCGCGCGCACACACACATTTGTCAAAACAAATAACCTCATTTGAAAAGAGCAGAGCACTAAAAGAGAACATGAGTGTGCCTCACCTGGGCAGCTGCTGAACAGGGATATTTGCGTCATCTCTGTCTATGTCTGGAGCTCTGAGGACGAGATTTAATAAAAGAGATTCAGTGTCACTAAAAAGGACAATTACAACCAAAATACACATAAAAATCTTTAACACATCCACAGCACGTTTCATTTAATCCTGGTACGGCGTTCCTATCTGATGTTCATATTTTCCTTCATATAATAGCTCCACCTGTTAGATTAATGTCGGTAAATCTGGTGGACAGTTCCCGACATTACAGCTGTTTCAATCATTTTCATGTTTTAAACTAGAAAATATCATTAAATGATCATAAAGACAGAGATGTGTATTTAATCTCATTTAATTTATTCATCTGCTGCACGGACTCGCTGCATTCCTTCATGTGTTTTAATGTCATTTTAACACAGCGACGTCACATTTACGTCACGGGATTTTATCAAACTTACTGTTAACAGATCAGTTTTAAAATTACACAATCATCTGTCACATTAATTCAGGAAGACTTCTGTCATTTTATCCACGACAGAGGCCGAATTACTGTTTCATCTATTAAAAAAAGCATCCATTTTAAATGTCAGATAACCCGCTCGCATTTTTCATTTCACGTGTCATCAGGTGTTATTTAGCTCCTGACGTCTGAAACAGACCTTTTTTTCTCCCTGCTGGCATTTTGTGCTCAAATGAAAATGATCGATATCTCTTATTATGAATTTCCATAGTGTCGAGGAAAACAATCCAATTCACTAAAAGACATCAGATGAGGCTCTTACCCTTTTCCCTTCAGAGCGGCACAGATGGGGCTCTTGTAATTGGCTGCTTCGTGACCGCAGCTCATGCAGCGTGTTCTAAACAGACTTCCTGGATTAATAATACAGGAGACAACAGAAAAAGTCAGAATTCCTTAAAGTCTGAGGTGACTCCGTTGGTGTCTCTGTTGTTCTCTACTTGCCATGGATTTCCAGGAGGTTTTTGGTTCCAGCCCGGCGGTGGAGCTCGTCAATATTTTGAGTGATGACCGTGACCTTGCGACCCTGTTTGCCGAGTCGCTCCTCACACTCTGCGATCGCCAGGTGGGCGGGGTTGGGATTTTTCGTGAGCATGACCTCGCGGCGGTAGTGGTAAAACTCCCAAACACGGGAGGGATTCCTGGAGAAGGCCTCTGGAGTGGCAAGTCTCTACGTGATGAAAATGTGAGAAAAGGTTATTAACGCTGACAAAAAAAATGTTAATATAACACAGCACAGCTGTGCACAGACTCATCTCATAAAGTTTCAGAGGATGTCAGCTTCTTCTCTGAGTCACAACTATTTTTAGTTTCAGTGCACTTCCCGGGAGAGACTCTGAGATGCTTGATGCTTAAAACCCCTCAACTGGAGCGGGACTCGATGTTTGTTAAGTTTCTCACAGGCACTAACGGGGAGAAAAAGTCCCTGGTGAAGGATGATCACTGTTTTATGACTCTCAGAACTGTAAAATGAACTTTTTAATATGCCGTCTTGTAGATATGCACACATGAAAGGGTGATACAGCGAGACGAGGATGATTCATATTCTTTAGGTAGATGAAAGCATGGGCGGTCACATATTTGATTAAAAGATTAAAGTTAGCACTCCTACCAGTAGGAGGGGAGGATAGGATGGAGCGATGGATGGAAGTTAAAATTAATATTGCACAATACAACCTACACCTAGTCTCCTGCAGGGGGTGAGAGGAGTTGTTTGTGATGGATGTCAGCCTTGCTAACTTCCTTCCCCACTTCCTCTGTGGAGTCTAGGGAACAGGGTGAAACTCCATATTTCATATATTTTATATCCATATTATATATATATATATATATTACAAAAAAGTATTAGATATGCCACCACAAATGAATACAACACACTTCAGTAATATAAATATATGATTGCGTACCTGTGCTTCCCATTTTCTCCAGACGCCTCCTGCTCCTCTGAAGGTGGGGACTCCGCTCTCTGCACTCACTCCTGCTCCGGTGATGATGGCTATATTCTGGGCCTCGGAGAAAACCTTCCTGAATGTTGCCAGGTCTGAACACAAAAACACAATTAAGTTCTGGATGGATTCGTGGATGTCCATATAACAGCTGCTGAAGATGAAGACTACCTGAACTGGGTCTGGCCATGTTCTGGTTACCGTGTGGTTTCCTCAGGTGGGCACACACGTGAGAGCTTATTGTGCCACGACAGGTGAACTGGCGGACGATCATCGAGTTTTGGCTATAGGGACAAAAAAATATGACATAACTCAGTGTTTGTGATGGGAACACAGCTCACTTCCAACATGGTTTGTTCCTCTCTGTGCGTTTCAGCCTTGTAGAAGTTTGTTCGGTTACTCTTGAAATGAAAAAAACTGAGGCAAATGTTATCAAATGGGTGTTCTTCAAAGTTTGGCTGATAGATATGTTTGAAATAAACATTTGTTTTGGTGTAACAAAGTCCCTAAAGGCGATACAATCTTTGATTAGGTGAGAGGCACACCCCGGAGCTAACTTTCTGTGTGGTGTTTCGGTTTATCGGGTGACCCTGTTATCTGGCGTCCCCCTGTTGTTACGACAGCCGTTGAAAATAGGTAGATACATAGCTGTCCCGATGAAAGGCTCTTTAATTACTTTATTTTTTATTAATGTTACAATGTTTAAAAATCCACCTGGTTCGTATTTGGTATGTTTTATTCTCGTCGTGTTAACTACGGCAGCCACAGTGTCAGTCTACTGGCGGTCGCTCCAATTAACTGGGTCGCTCGTTAAGCCGAAACAGTGGTGGTCAGTTTTATTAGCACAAAGGTCATTGTGGCTTTTTTTAAACCTTAAAGGTCACCGAGCACAAAGCTAACACACTACTTCGCTGGTTACATTCGGTAATTATGACATAAACACGACTCCGTACGTGACACGTTAATATTACGGTAGTTTTAATGCACTTTAAGTCGACACAGCCCGCTATTGAAGCTAGGCTAACGGACGAAGCTAGCGCTGGTATCCAGGGTAACGGCCGTTGACAGCGGCTTCACCAGCACCGCGTTACGGCGTGGAGTTGCCACCGTGACCGTGCTAACTGCTAATTAGCTTACCTGTCAGGCTGGAGCCGGAGCCGGGACAGGACCGTCAGCTGAAGCAGGGCACCAGGAAGGAATACGGTGGCTGTTTTCGGCTTCTCGTTTAAGGGAAATGAGCCTATCGAGTGGATCAGCGAGGTAAATAACAACCCCCTCCTAAAAAGTAAATAAAGAAGGTGACCAGCAGAGGGAGCATTTGTTCTGTTGTAGTCTGTTTACTACAGTGAAAGCAGATTTTTACATCCATGTGTGCAGGAAACTTGTTATAGTATACTACAATAACTAACATCATTTGTTAAATATGCTGCTCTCTTTGCTTTGCTGTATTATCTCTATCTGCTGTTACTGAAACTGAACCTGTTTACACTCATTACTCATCCTCTCTTCTCCACTAGAGGCCAGCATTGCATTAACAGAATGTGAACACATGTTTTAACCATAATAATCCTGTGTGATCTCAGAGGGACTGATAGATTGATCACTGAAGCAGTCCCAATGGGAGAATTGCAGACAAACAAATGAGGTTAGGGGGGTAAGAATGATGTTTTAGTTAACATTTCCATTGCATATTTGTACTAAACTCAAGTGCTATTTCTGTCGATAAAGGTGGTGCCAAAACCACAAGCTTGAGTCCTTGTTCTTCGATTCATGTCCCTGCAGTCCTGCTCCTGCTCTGTGCAGGAAATATAGTTCAACAGTCGGCCTGTGTAGTGTGTAACCTTTTACTTAGAGGACTTACTGTCAAAATAACATGTCCAGTAAACTTTGTGCAAAGTCCATCTTCTCTTTGTCCCACCCTGAGTTCATTTTACTGGCCAGTCTTGCAGGTGGTGACAAACTAAAAGACAATCTGATGATCTTTTGGTGTCACATGTGAGTATTACTTTATGAAGGGACTGATCATGTGATTCCTGTGAACCTGAAGAGCAGTTAATTGGTCAGTTATCCCATTAAGGATATTAAATAATAGTGAAGAAATGAAGAAAGAAACCCAAATTTGTTTAACTTACAATCATATAAAACAGATAAAATCCACACATTATTTTAATTTGATAAATGACAATTACCAAAAGGGTTGTGATTCATTTTCTGTCATTTCATCTTTCCTGTAAATGGAAGCCTCACAGCAGAGTTGAAATGATGCTGATGTGGATGTGGTCTGTTGCTGTTTCACTGAGACTTGAGCAGGTGGAGCTGCAAAGAAAGAAACCGAAGCTCATCAAACCCACCTCTCTCTCTCTCTCTCTCTCTCCCCCCCCCCCCCCCCCCCCCCCCTCCTCATCTCCTCCTCCTCCCCTCCATCACCATTACAATAGCCCGCCCCCCTCCTACACCGTCTGCCCGGGCGGGTGCACGAGTGGCTGCTGCGGCGCCGAATCTCTCGCAGTCGCGCCGGTCGCCAGTGGACGCTGCCCGGCTGGCCGAACATGGCGGCGGCCCCGGAGGAGGAGGTAGACCGCAGACCGATCCGGAGGGTCCGGTCCAAGAGTGACACGCCTTACATCAACGAGGCGAGGATCTCTTTGCACCTGGAGACAGGTAGGCAGCCGGCCAGTGACACACGGATTGCTCTTCATGTCTGGGTGTATTCACAGCCTCCACGGGAGGGGTGAGGGGGGTGAATATTGTAGCGAATCGTGAGAGAAATTGCTTCATCGTTTCGTGACAGTTCCCACGCATCAGCATGACTTTGGGCTTTCATTGTGCAGCTCTTGACGGTACCCATGGTGCTCAGCTGCACCTGGGTGGATGCACACAGTGAGTCATGCACCGGGAGAATTTGCCAACATAGGCTGTCTTTTTT
Organism: Nibea coibor; assembly: GCA_023373845.1. Classification (NCBI taxonomy): domain Eukaryota; kingdom Metazoa; phylum Chordata; class Actinopteri; family Sciaenidae; genus Nibea; species Nibea coibor. The sequence goes on along the minus strand of CM041718.1, from coordinate 24,383,117 downwards.
AACCCAGCCATACGGTGTGATACGCGGTCTGCAAGGCACGGTGATGAACGGGAGACCTAATTATCCCTATAGGGGGATTGATTGCTATTGCTCCAAACAGACTCCGCCTTGATTGTCGGCTGCAGTGAAAACGCTGTGCGAACTTGGCCGCCTCTGGCTACTCATTTAGAATGCAGTTGTTATTATTGCATTGGGAGAAGGGTGAGGGATTGGATGGGTGGATGGATGGATGGATGCTCCGGCATGCGAGATCCTCGCCAAATGTGTTGGATGAAGCCCAATTCAGTCTGCGTGCAAACAGCATAGATAAGTTATTGTTTCCTTTGTTGCCATGGTCACGATGGTACGCTGTCACTAAGCCAGGATCATCTCGCATCTTGGTGTGGATTTACAGCCATATCTATGTTCAGATCGTGGTCTTTTTTTAATGTTTTAAAATAGCACTTTCTCCTGCGGACCCCGCCACATCCCCCAAACAGGCGGCTTTAACGTCACATCAGCGCGGAGCTGTCCACTGCCCCTCGGTGCTGAAAATGCCACCGTGCAGCATAGAGCACAGAACACTGAGAGCCCTGGAGGGATTTTTGCAATTCTCTATTGGTGATCATCCACAGTACATACATGAAAGAAAAAAAATTCATCCGAATTGTGCTCGACCCTCCCCCAGAACTGCCCAATGTGACAAATCCCAGTCACATGGTGTGTGTATATCCTGGTAGTCTAGGCTAGACTCAAGCCTATATTTTTCCATTTCAGACACACGCCAACTCTAGAAAATTCCCCAGCCTGGTTGTTGTTCTGCTTTGTCTTTATTTTCTAACTCTGTCCTGTTAAAGCATTTAGCTGCAATGTCTCAGTCAGTAGTTTAATGCAAATGTCAGTGTGTAAAATAACATGTGCAACCTGAGAAAAAACAGCCTTAGAGATCAGGAATTACTCACATGCCCCCTCCCCTTCCCTTATGTTTTAGCCTGCTTAGACCTTTATGACTCACGGTGTTCAAACCCACCTACTCATAATAATCTCTCTCAGCTGCCCTCAACATTCCTCCTCTCCATTTTGTTTCCTATCAAGCACCTCCTCACGGTGAGATTATCCTCCCCCAATATGTATGAGTAACACTATTCTTTCTTGGAGCCTTGTGTCAGGCTTTCCATCAGGCATGGCTTGAATCTTAGGAGGGAGGAAAAGGAGGGAGAGGAGAGGAAGGGAGGGTGGGTGATGCTGTGTCTTGCTAACAGTGCTGCTTCTGGCTATTAGCTGCAAACAGAGCGGGCAGGCTGCAGCTGCACGAGGCTGGCATGGCATCATTGAGAATCCAGCGGGCACTGCCAGCTACATCAGGAGAGGGATATTTGTCTTCGCACCCTTATCTTGAGTCATTCCTGTTTTCTTTCCTTCCTTCCTTCCTTTATCCTTTTCCTAATCTTTTATTTCTGTCACCAGTGAAGCCATCTGCCCACCCCGCTCTCCCCAGATTCCCATTCACTCACATGTTTGTGTGTTTTAGCTGCAGCTGTTTTGCATAAATCCAGCCCACTCTCTCCTTTGATGTGTGTCACCGTTCATATGTGACAAATATCCCTGAATCTAACCCTGAACCAGGATGAGATTATTTCACTACACATTGTTTCTTTGCTGTCCACCATTGCTGTCAATGCAGAGTCATCACTCTGCTGTTTGCTCTTGTTGTGCTCGATGCCTTCACTGACCTGATTGTTTGGATTAGAGGCAGTTTGGGGAGAATAAAAGGCAACATTAAGACCTAAAATTGTACATACTCACAGATCTTGAAGTCTGCTGAATCTAATGTGAAGAGAGACTGCCAAAAGTTGCAGTTGCTAGCCTCTTGAACCCCAATTTATCCCCCTATAGTGTAATCTGCATGTTCCAACAATCATTGAAGCTTTAGTTGCATTATTTCATGGTAAATATATATTAAATATTTGTTATGAGTTCTACGCGACTTCAGAAAGAGGTCGGGATGAATTTATGTGACTTTGACAGATTGCTGTTAATTTCATGTTTCCACATCGCTTTTGTATCTAAGCCTAACCAAACGCAACCGTGGCAGGTCACAACACGACCATATGAAGCGTCTGAAGCAGTCATTTGTAGAGATTTGGAAGACGCCGACAAGCTGTCGTCTCGCAATTTCGGCTGTCAGATCAGGAAAACACTTGTGTCATTTTGGAAGACGATGACAAATGATTTAATTGGCTGTTCAGTTTGGAAGAGAATTTAAAGCCTCTTCAGTCTATTTGTGGACGCGAGGGGCAGATGAACTCCAAAACTCTTTGACAGACAAACAGCTCTGATGGATGATGGCTCTTGGGCATCGGAATGGCCAGAAGACGCAGAGCGACATGAGCATTCATCGTGAGACGCGTTTAACGACGCATTTAAATCGAATATTTGTCTCTGCTGAGGAGACTGTCTGGCTGATCAGCTGCCTGAAGTTCACCAGCTGGTCTCTACCTGTGTCCGTCCACTGTTCAATGTACAGTCAGTTTGTCACAGCTTGTTTGATGAAAACAGCTGTTTGTTGCCACTAGAAACAAGGTTAATGAGAGTTGTAGACTGACTAAAAAGGTGAATGAAGAGGCTTAAAACCTCTTTTAGCCCAAAACAGATACTGGCTTTTTCTTTTTCTTTTTCTTTTTCATTTATTTTCTCAGCAACAGAAAAAATTGACAATACAGATAATCAGAAGAATGCTGAACATCAGATCGGATAATTAATGTATCGAGCTGCAGATTTGGGTGGAAATATTCTGTGTGTCTGTCACTACAAGTAACATCTTTCTCATTATGCAGTTATTTAATTCAGTGTAATATAAATTAATGATTTAATGCAGTTTTATAAGTTCTGTTGGTTTGAGCAATCATTGTCAAGTGCAAGTGTTATTTTGGGCCGAGCAGCCAGTCTGTCGTGGTTCAGGAAGTTATATAATACAAAAAACCTACAATAGAGAAGCAATTTTTTTCATTCTTTACTGTTTTTATGCCAACACATCCGACCAGATCCATTTCAAATTCTGTCTTTTGGCATTTCTACTGTGCTCCATCATCTTGAGCCAGTCCACATCCCATGCAGCGCAGCTCTGCTCGAGCAATGTAAATCCAGGTCAGCTCGGTTTAGAGCTTAGCCCTTCTCACAAAGGCCAAGACGCAGGCATTACCACGCTCTGTTCAAACACAGAGAGCTCGAACGCAGACCTGAATGAAAGACTGAGACAGAGAGGGCTTAAATGAGAGGAGGTGGAGGAGCAGGAAGAGTCTGAGGAGGCGGAGGATGGCAGGATGGAGGCTTGTGTAAATTGTGGCAACATAAAGACTGGCACAGGGGAAAAAGAAGAATTGGCCGTCGTCCATAGAATATGGTGGGAACTGTGCACCCAACAAACCACCTCCCACCATGTGAGAATGCTCTTTGTCTCTCTCTCGTGCACATGCATCCACACTGCTATCTGCATGCAGGCCTTGAGCAGCAGCAGAATGACACAAGTACCTGGGCAGAATACAAAAGCTCAGGGAGGAAGTGCGACAGCTTTAAATGCAGAGGAGGACTTCCTGCCTCTCTGCCTCCCAACAAAAATACAAAACCCCTCACTCTTCCTCCGCTGGCACGTGGGTCATCCATTCAACTCAGACAAGCTAACCATTGTGCTGAGAAGGAAAACCTGAGCCAGGGACGGACAACGACCAGACCACTATGTCAGAGGGCGGGAAAACATACTTGGATACTCGTCCACTGTTGAATAACTTCAGCCAGGGGTGCAAAGCAGATAAACTGTAACTGATTAAATTACAGCTTGGCCGCGTAAAGATTCTTGACTTTTGGCTGATTGATGGTCGAAGTTATTGCTCTCTGTTGAATTATATTGGATTCAGACATTCATATTTACTTATTGAAAACTGCGGTGAGAGAAAATGTTCAGGTCATTAAGATCCCTGTCTGTAATTTATATTTAGTTCAGCGTCCAGCTCTGCTCAGGGCAGTACTGGAGTTGTGTTGCAAGGAAATGTTATTTCTTATTCATCACTTGCTTGTAACCACTTTCCCTCAGCCTGCTCCACCTCCTTCTGTTCCTTTCTCGTTGTTTGAGGACCACATACTAGTGGCATACAGTATATGATGTATGGTGACAACACTCTGTACTGTATGTATGTACAGTATCATGCGGTTTTCTTGTAAACAGAGCTTTACGTTCAGCCTTCACCTTGAGAAGTGTGTTGAACACATCCTTCCTCTTAAAACATGAGCAGAAGCTGCCTTGTTTACTTGCTAGCAGTCTTCTTCTTGCCTCCCTTTGTTGGCACGTTGCTGCGTTTCTCTGCTCATTACAGCAATCAGTGGAAAAATGTCTCACCATTGGTATAACTCTGGATCACATCACCTACATGCCCAACCACGTATTTGTGTGTCCTTGTACACGAGCCAAGCAAAATGAGCTCCACTGTGTAAAGACTTCGTTCTTCTGTGCACTGAATTGTGGGAAATCACTGCAGAATTACAATTAATAAAAAAAAAAATTCAAGCTGAACTACTTTATAGTATACTTAGTACATTTATCAATTTATTTATGTAATGCTTTATAGTTCAGTAAGCGTAGTAATGGGAAGGAACAAAAGTGAATTGATAAATATGTATGTGAAACATAGAGGAATTAAATTGGATGGATTGCTCCATTTTTCAAGTAAGAAACATTTCATCGCTTTCATTATTCATTTTCTAGCAATCATTTCATCATATAATGACTCTTTTAGTAAAATCAGCTTTAAATAATTCAAATCACTTGATAGTTTCCAGTTCACATACATTTTTATCAATTCATTTTTGTTACTACTCCTCATGTGGTAATACTGTGTAATATATCTTCTAGGGTTCCATTATTTTTGCTTTTATTTTGTAACTTACAGTAGAAACACACTTCAAACCCTGAAGGCCTTTGGACTTCATGTCTGAACTTCATCATCTTTAAGTCATGGACACCAGCAGAATAACAAGAGATGACATATTTTCAACTGAGATAAAGCAAAAGTTACTAAAAACGAGAGGACGCGAAGACTATTGGAGGATAAAGTGCTGGTGTTCGGCTCCTGTTTCCTGCTATCATACGCCAGTGTAGCTACACTGAGAGTATCAGAAAGGTTAAAGTGACGGCATGCTGTCAGCGCTGTAGAAAAGACTTCTTTTGTCAGTTAATGAAGCTAAAATAACAAAATGTGGCCCAAGGCTGGCATCAACCACAGCTGAGTGTTTATAGGCTGAGGCAGCTGTCAGTCAAAGAAACACATCTGCAAACATCTGAACATGTGAAGCCTTAATATCTTTTTTAATTAACCAATTATTGGCAGAGGTTTAGTTAGATATGCAGATACAGTTAAATACAGATATTTAACTTTCTTTTACTGAAACTCATATTTTCATTGTGTTTATAGATTTATTTATTATTTATAAATATCTTTATCACATTTTGTTCTTTCTTATCCTGCAGACCAGGCTCCATTTCTTGTTGCCTGTTGTTGTGCACTCTGTAATGCCATTTCTGGTTCTTAATCCCTTATTGGTTGCCCACTGTGTTGCACTCCTCCTTGTTTTGCAGCCTCTCTTTGATAGTTGTCCCCCCCGTGGCTGTTTTAAGTGTGCCCTCTTGTGGTTCATCCCCAGGGCACTTCAGCTGAGTTTTTTGCATTGTGCAAAGAAAGCTACACAAGCAAACCACAAAAATGCAGCCAGAGATGCAAACCACATCACCGGTCTTACTGTTTCCCCTTCTTCTTAAGTCTGCTGTTGGTACTGGTGAAGGCCACCTATCAAAATAGATGAGCTGCATACAGGAGACAGACAGGAAGAGGGAGAAGAGAGGGGTGACTCATATCCCTGTGATATGCCAAGTCTCACATTCACACATTTACAGTACACACACACACACAAACAACCACACACACACACACACACACAATCTCCTACAGGCTCTGCTGTTCTGTCACTTTGTATTAATTCAGCTCATAGAGGGTCCAGCCAGAGAGAGGGGGAGGGAGGGACGGACGGAGGGAGGGCAGTGTGGTTGAACTGTGAATGGCAGTGGGAGAGAGGGAGATCAAGAAACTGCAGGAAGACGAGAAAACATTGAACTTTGTGCCGCCCTTGAACTCGCAGACGTCCTTTGTCTGTCCCCATCCCATCACACATTGTTTAACACGGATCCCACGTGTTTGCTGCTGTGTTGATGCCAACACATGTCCGGACAGATGGAGAAAGAAAGAGACCAACAGAGACCCGACCTGACACACAAGCTCATGTTGTCGTTTAGGCGATTTTTTTTTTTTTTTTTTTTTTTTTTTTTTTTTTTTTTAAATCTGTTTTTTGTTACTTTTATTTGACATTGCCCAAAATCACAGCTTTGCCTCAAAGGGCTCCACAGTCTGTGTGACATATGACACCTTCCAGCCTCGATTTAGAAAAAGAACTCTGCCAAGAAAATAGAAGATAAAGGACAAGATGCTCCTATCTTTTGATGTGAAGTTTCCATATAAAGTGAGCCTTGTTTTTTTTATCTGAAAAGATGACACTTGTGATTTGTCATAATTTTGTTTTAGTTAACAAGTTTCAAGAAAAGACCAAAGCCATCAACGTGTCAACACTTTTTAACAAAAAAAATATCTGATAATAATAAATGGTGAAATTTTCCTCGTTTTTCATTCAACATTCGACAAAACAGTTTAATTCTGATATTATCATGCTTTACAGGATAATCAAGGTATCTGTTGATACGAATTGAACAGAAAGAAATGTGTTATTATATAATCACCTGAAAATAAGTCCCAGAGTCTGCTGTGTTGAATTGCTATGTCTCTACAGTGGCTACCATAGTTTGTTCTGCACATTAGGAAGGAGAGGGTGAGGCGAGGGGGTTGCAAACAGCACTAGATGACGCTAGATAGCACTAAATCTTACACACTGGTCCTTTAAATGTAGGCCTGACTGGATTTCTGTCATACTATGAAAAAGGTATGAGGTATTTTAAAAAAGGTCACATATTTAATTGGTGAACGCTGCAGAAAGCCTGATAATAATGACATCAGTCAGGTGGACAGTATATCACAGTGTTTGGATGCCCCCTGTCATTTGTCCTGCAGCGATGACGATGACAGTTTTGTCCATTTAGTGTCGTTCATCCACTGGACGCCGGAGGAAGCGAGCTCTCTTTGCCCCACATGACATTGTGTCTGTCTCCTGGAGGGCAATGCTGTGAGTTAGCTGTGCAGCTAATTATTCAGCCTCTTCCATCCACTTGGCTCAGGATGCTCCCCAATCAAAAATTAACTTCTATCACCCAGAGCTTTGTGTTTGTTGAGGCGATTTCCTCCTTTAATCAGAGATGTAGTGAGTGGACAGATAAACTGGTGGGAAAATGGAGGTAAAGGTAGCGGAGTGATGAAGATTAAATGGCCGAGTGAGTCTGTTTTAGACTCCAAACAGCCGGGCTCCACCTCTCCATCTCACATTAATTTTGCACACTAAATCTCTGTCAGGATAGCAGTCTCAGTCTGGAGCCTAAATTAGTAGCAGCAGCATCAAAGAGAAAGGCCAGAGGATGATTCATATTTTTCTCCTGATGGAGATAAGAGCCCAGCTGGGGTGAGTAGGTGTATATGTGAGGTAATGGATGGTCATCAGAAATAGACAAGAGGGTCAGTGGAGAGGAGGGGATGTTACGTGGTTGTCCAGTGCGACATTAATCACACGGACAGTAATGACTGTGAATTTTGTTTCTAGTCATGAAGATAGTTTGGATTTGATTTGCTCGAGACTTCAGCACTCAACGCTTTGAGAAATTACTTTTGGAAAGACTGCAGCAGCAGTGGATCTTGGCAGAAACAGAGTTCTGGTCTGTCAGGGTACTTAAAAGACCTCAGTGTGGACTGTTTTCATAAAGACTGCTGCAGGATCGGGACTGAAAACTGGGAAAAACATCAGAGTAACAGGAAATGGAGCCCTGTTCCCAGATGGACAAGCAAGCATGTACAGAGCAGACAGAAGCTGTAACATGATTAGAAAACACAGACACAGAATAAAAATATACTGTGAAGAAAATTAGAGCTGAAATAGTTAAAGAAAAATAATCTGTAGCAGTTTTGATATTTGATTACTGTTAAATCAAGCTAAAATGGCAAACACTCACTGGTTCCAGCTTCTCACGTGTGAGGATTATTATTGGACCACAGAGCAATTTGAAACCTGCATAAATTGCTGCTTTTTTTTTGCCACTTAGTTAGTAAAAACAACATTGACATTGCGAACGTGTTAGCAAACAGTTGTGTCTTTACACATCCAGCTGACACAGACAAACATTAGCATTCATTTGTTTCCACCTGATGAATGAAAGTCCAATATTTATTCTCCTTTTGCTCCTTTTCCACATTACTGTCAGCAGCACATTGAGCTGTAACCTGCCAAACCTTTGTGCACCCACTGAGCTCCTCGTCTGTGCAGGGCACATGAAGCCTCACTGAGGACTGAAACTAAATCACATCCACACTGCAGTCAGATTCCTTGTGGGTGTTTTTTTAATACAGATTTGCAGGTTTGAACTTTGACAGAATAGAATAAGATGAGATGTAGTTCTCGGGGTATGAAGAGGTAAAAATCACCTGCTGAGTTTAAAATTCATTTTTCCTTTAGCTTTATTTTGGTCTCCACCAGATATCTGGCTCTTTAGCTGCTATGCTCTTCACCAGCTTGTCTCTAACTGTGTCTGTCAGGTAGTGTTCAGTTGGTTTATCAGAGCTGCTTCAATATAATTGGCTACAGTTGGAAATTAGTTTGATTTGAGCAGTAAGGGGAACCAGTAGAGCTCTATGTTAATGCTTCAGCATACCAAGACATTTTGGACAATGCAATGCTTCCAACTTTGTGGCAGCAGTTTGTGGGAGGCCCTTTTTCAAAACAATGAGCTGAAAGATGCTAAAAGAACTCTGTACACCTGTGATCATTCTTATCGACCTACATCTTTCAAATCACACGCAGTCATTTGATCCAGTTATATCAATAGCTAGTAGTTATAACATATCAATTAGTGCAGCTGCAAATGTAAATGTAAGTTAAAGAGATTTAAAAAATGTGAGCACATTAAGCCTGACTCAGTAAGTCCTTTTAGTGAACTGGCCCATTAAAGCACAACAGCAGTGATGTGTCTCTAAACACTCCCTCTAGGAGTGGAGCGACACTGCACTAATAGCTACACGTGTTTGTTAAAGTCTGCAGCTTTTAGCTTAAAGGCATGGTTTAAAAGCAAGTGTGACCCGTAAACAGAGGGCCAGCGTCAGCCAGGGCGACAGCCACTGTGCTCTTATCGATCATGGCATTTTCATTTGGCAGTTAGCATGGATCTGTAGAGACCCAGACACATGACCTCTGGACCCTGATCAATAACCGGTTCAGAGAAGAAACTGTATTTATATGGCACTTTTCTGACCATAAAGAAGAAGACGGGGAGATAAAAGTTAAATTAAGTGTGCAGCATGCATTATAAAAGGCATAAAATCAGAGTGACAAACAAATGATTTCAGGGTGTGCACAGATTTGACTTGTCAGAGTTTGTGCAGGAGGTTTTCGGCTTAAACAAAACAGCAGCGAGAATGTTTAAAAGCATATAAGGGCTAAGAACATTTGACGTTAAATCTTGCAACTATTTTTTTGGGGTTGATGCCATTTGCTGCACATACTTGGTCTCACTCAGGGCGCTCTAAAATTGATAGAAAGGTTCTAAAGTTGCTCCTAAGTGCAACATTAAGACAACCAGCACTTCAGGGAACACCTTAGAAAAAACTTGACATTTTGAGAATTTTGGCAAGAAATTCTCTTCTGGAAACTGCTCAGAAACACCTTTAGTGTCAATGAACGTAGGAAAGCCATCCGTCCTTTAAACACCCTGGGTCTCTAATTTGTGCTTGTACAGTTTAATGAGGCTGTTCTTATCCTAGAGGTCACAATGGGTCATTTTATACAGTGAGTCCAGTTTCAAAAAATGCTCTTATTACAATGAAATGGCTACTATGGGGACTAAAATCACCGCACATGAATCCATGAGTCTCAGCTTTCCAGTAAGACCCAATTTATGCAGTCCCAACACTGTTTAGAGGAGCCAGAGCATTCAGAAATGCAGTGTCTGAAAGACAGTAGTGGAAGAGGTTAACAAGCTTCAGAGCCGGTGTGTCGGTGTGTCTGCTGCTGGAATCTCGTTAGAGCACCATGGCGATGTGAATCACCGGTCCGGCAGGTCAAGACGAGACTGATTCACTGGAGGCCGATGTGGATCTCCATCACAGTAACAAAGGCAAAGAGATGAGAACCTCTATAGGCCACATTGGCTGTGGTGAAGAGTGTTGAATCCTAATCTGTGCAGTGTGTGAGCAATACACGCTTAGACTGCCGCCACCGCAGAATAGATGCTGTCGGACAGGACGGTTTACGAGACAGAAGTAAAGAGCTCAGTGTCTCACAGATAGACAATAATCTGACAGCTGTACCGACCACACACATGCTGCCATCTCTGATGTGACAAGCAGCACACCTGAGCTCTCATGTACTGTATGTACGTGTATGTAGCTGTGCGTGCATTCACACATGTACTCGTGTGTGTAAGTGTGTGGTTGTATCGCTGTGTATCTGAAAGCGCTCTCGACACATCGAGGCATGAAGTCCATTACTGTCAGCAACACATTGAGCTGTAACCTGCCAAACCTTTGTGGCCCCCACTGAGCCTGCTCGTCTGTGCAGGGTACATGAAGCCTGTCTGAGGACTGAGACAAAATGACACCCACCCACCCCAACCACACACACACACACACAGACACACACTGCAGTCCTTTTCTTGTAGAGTATGGAATGAAATGAGATCTCTGGGTATGAAGACAGTAAAAATATGACAAAGTAAAATAACAGTATCTTCATCTAATTTAAATACTGCTGTATTGATTTCCTCACAGACTGAGCATTACCTCACTGAAGACTGCTCTGAGTGCAGCTCCAGTATTAAAATGATGCAACTCTGAGCCTTTATGAATTCAAAGACACACTTCATAACACGTTATCACTTCACGAAGCACATGAGGAGTTGCCACAGCATGCTGCAGCATATTGAGAGATTTATTTTTATTGTTTTTGAATATATTCTGATGCTTTTCACTCTGAATTTTTTTGAACTTTTATGTGTATATATTAAAAAAACAGCGTAGTTCTGCGTTGTAATTAGGGTGACAGTCCTGATGGTTGGAGTTAAACTACCATCTGTGTGAGTGGTTTAATGCGAGACAAAACTCTGAAGCTCCTCTGATGAAGATGCAGTACTAGTTTAAATACTAGGTACTCAATTTCACTTCAATACTTCAGCGTCTGTTAGTTGTTATTACAATGCAAATTTCTGGCAGTGGTAATCTTTACTTCGCGGAGAGCTTGCACATTGTCAGCAGGAGCTCGACTTAGCTGGTGTCTTGTGAGGTGCTTTGTCAAGTCTGAGACAATAACCACTGAATATTTCATCAAGGTTGTCTCAGCTTGGGCTTGTAGACTTTAAATGTATAACCGGTGTAATAAATTGGGGCCACTGCATTTAACAGATGTGGATATTTACTGTGAAACAATGTTGATTTTTGTTGGCTTGGATATTCTGGCCTCTGCTACTTTGATTGAATTTAACAAGCAGAAGTGCAATGTCTAACCTGGGGAGTACCCTTTACATACAGTACATACACTGGTAGTTAGCCCTAAACACAAAGTACAGCTGAGGCTGAATGTCATGAGATAGATGTTTGGACGTAAACCAGAGTCAGATGTTGACCTGCTGGTGGCTCTATGGACATCTGCACCAAATTTAACATCAACCACCAACAGTTGTTTAGTCATTCATTTCTGCGCTAAAGTGTTGGACCAAACAGGCAGTTCATTTACAGTTGATGCTTACGTAAAATATCTGTCCACTTCCCGTAAATCATGTGTTGACCAGTCGATGCTCTCCTGTGTCACTTCTTTACAGTATGTGAGGTGAATCATACCTGCAGTCCTGCCAGCTTCCAGTCACATGAGACAAAGTGGGGGTCTTTGTAAAGAGATTTATTGATTAAACTCACACCAACAGTGCTTTAATCTCACATCTACTTCTCATTAGAGAAAGCAGCAGCTGTCAAAGAGTGGCATACACGACTATACAACATCTAGCAATACTGTTCCGTTGTTGACCCGCCTTGCGAGCACTTTCTTTTGTAACTCAGTTTTTATGTTGAGGAACAGTGAACAAACAAACAAACTGGTTTGCAGCTGCAGATTTTTAAAAAATGGTGGCTAAAATAATGCATGTTGACATTCCCTGTATTTGTCTAAAGTACTACCCCATGAGCAAAGACTTTTTGTGGGGTTAAATATTGTGCCTGGTCCTTTGGAGTGTCTCCAGAGCTGTCTCTGTCCCTGAGGAAAGGTCCTTGTTTCCTTACTCATCAACTTGGACTTCTCCATGTGAAGCATTGTTATCTGTTCAGCTACAACGATGGTTGTAAGCTCTTAGTTCATGTTAATGTATTTCACGTGTAACTGAGAGAAAACCTGGAGGCCTGATACTTCATCTCTCCCTCCAGACAAAGGCCCGTTCACTAAAACTGCTCCCCTTTCATCTCGTGATACAGAACCTCGTACTTTGAATTTGAAAGCCTTCATGACTCATCGTCTGCAGCAAGGAGCACGCAGCATGTGCTTTTGATCTTAGCGTTACATAAGAAGACATGAACATCAACAGGAACGTCCATGAGTGAAATGATACAAAACATAACCTCAGATGATTGACTTCGCTCTCACAGATACAAACACACACACACACACACTGAGGCTTTGTTTGCTGTAACAAGGAGATAACAGGGCCGGTTCTGATTACATGCAGACACTGACTCCTCCTAACCAGTCTGCACCCTGTAGCTCAGAGTCTGTCACTGTTTTCAGACGGAGACAAATTAATTTCACCCTTATTGTTTGTGAGGGAGCTCCTCCTGCTGGCAGAGAGTTGTAACTACAAACTGTGACCCTTTATTGGCCTCCACAGAACATGACAGTGTCTCTCTTGTGAATATGTTCACTCAGTCCAGCGTTTCTTTAAGACTTTCCAAATTTGACTTGCTTTCATCCACCTTGAAGCTTGAATCCAAGCCCTCTTTTTAAACCTTTATTTTTAGAGAATTAGAGCAGAGAACATGACACGCAGTCACGGCCAATCAATCAGTTCAATTTATTTGTCACATATAATCAGTAAACACATCAAAACAAACAGACACGGGTTTCTTTGGCTTCTTCCCACACGCCGTCACTCTGATTAACACTCAACACCAAACACACAGTGTCAGGAACACTAATCCTGTGATTCAAACGTCCACCACGTACCTGTAAATGAGTTCAGTTCAGTAACCCTCATCACTCATACACAATCTGCTCATGCTGTTCGTAGTCTGTATTCTGTCATGTCCACCCATGTTCATGAAGTCAGAAGTCATATTTATTTAAGCCTCCTTTATTCTTTCCTATGTTTAGTCGTCTTGTTTTAGCTGTATGTATGTTTATGTCTGTGTGAGAGCAGTGTAAAAATATTCCTCGTATGTGTACATATAGAATTAAGGAATACATAGTTCTAGGTGAAGTCCTGATAAGAGCAAAGGCCGTTATCCGGGTGGTTCCTAGTCTCCTAGCCTTGTTTTTGCAGTGTCCTTTATATGTTAGGCAGGTAGAGCAGCATCAGCTGTACGTTCAGCTGAACAAGCCACTCTTTTTTGTGGCTCTTTCTGTACCAGACAGCATCAGGATGCCCCTGCAGGAGGAGAAAGTCCTCACTATTTGAAGGGAAATTTCCTCAAGCGCCTGAGATGAAACAATTGGTGTGAAATGTCCAGGTCCGGCTCTCAGTGACACCGAGCTGAACAAAATGAAAAGAAATGACATTGATTGGTGCCACTTAAAGGTAACAAACCACCTTCACTCAGCACTTTTCACCCTCGTCTTTCTCTATTCTGAGTCATGGAGCAGATGACAGTGAGAACACATCAGACTGCTTACAGTGTGGAAATAGAAACGTATTACTGTCCTGTCTTGGCCTCGTGCCACTGGTTTCCAGTCAAGTCCAGGATTGATTTTAAGATCCTATTGATTACTTTCTCACTATGGACTTCCACACAGTTATATTAGTAAGCTTTTAACCCACTCATGAGTCTGAGCGCAGTCTAACTCCATGTCAATGTCTCGAAGTGTTTAAACATTTATTTATATCGAGAACAGCGAGGGGGTGACCCTCATTTACAGAGACTGAGAACAACAATAGCACAGTTAGCTCATAGAAAGCCATTACAGCTCTGTGATTATGGAAAATAAATGAAAGATAGATAAATTAAAATGATTACAGTTGTGTAAAACTGTTAAGATAGATGATTTTATGGATCAATTAAAACAATTCACCTGTAAAATAAAATAATAATTAAAGTGAAGGTTTGTGTCAGGTACAAATGTTCGGATTTTAAGGAGGCACTGTATTTTATTCCAGATCACTTTTTAAAATCTAAATATTATATTTTCATACACTTACATGTAGCACTTCATAGGTTTGTAAATAATAAATAAAAATAATGGTTGGAGCTTAAAATACAGAATTCAGAGTGAAGTACATTATTATCCATGCAGTATGTTTTGTTGGAAAATAAAATAAAATAATCGCTGCTGTTGTTGTGGCTGAATTTATTAAATAAGTTTTAGATAAAAAGGACAAACAATCATTTTAAGCAGACAGACATGAGAATAAAATGATAAACTTTGAAATTAAAGTGCTTTTAATGGACAAATCTGAGTCAGGACTTAAAATGTCTCGAACATCTGAATCTCGCGGCGCTACAATCTCATTGGCTAACACCGCGAGGCTGACGCGCAGCAGCGAGTCGGGATTGGCTGATTCTGTGGAGGAGCCAAGGTACGTCAAGGTGCAGAGACTGTAACCGGAAGTGCTTGTAGACTTCAAAATAAAGTAAAGACACGGAGTGATTCAGTGTAGATTGTGGAGTTTATAACTGGAGAGCAGAACTTTTTATTTTATTTTATTTTATTTTATTTTATCGCTGTACTTAAGTTACTGTGCAGAGGAGCAGAGGAAAACACTTGAATTTAATTTGTGCTTATTTATTTATATTAATTACTAACTTCATTTGCACAAAATGTCTCAGGACAACAAAGCCAGCAGCGTGCTGTATGAAGTGAACCATATAACAGATATTTTCAGCCTGTAACACTGACGTAGACAACAACCTCACTGTTTCTACTCACACCTGCTGGAAATGAAGGTTTACAGATTAATTTCTACTTCCTGCCCTTCTCGTTGGTATGCAGGATGTATTTCAGCCCACACATGCAGAATATTTCCTCTAATTTCTAAGTAAATACAGGTTACGGCATGTTTGTAAGAAAAACTCAATCCTTACAAAATAATTTTCCACCTTGGTTCTTTTGGTCTTTGACTTCTTAAAAAATATTTTAAATTGTGCACTATCTTACAACACAGGCAGTGAAATGTCTAAACTGTGCAGACTAAGGTCAAAATAATGAATAACTTCCAGTTGATGATAAAGTGAGAGTAAAGCTTGGTTGTAGTTCTTTAGAGGCCGGAGAGAGTGCTTTTATTTTGTAGGATGTGACCGGAAGTGCGCCTGTCATCGTGGCTGACTTGTCAGTAGTGGACACCCTGCAGACCAGTTGAAACCCCCCTCCACCCTCCACCAGATCAACAGAGGGCGAGAGGGTCCAGCCCTGCAGTCCAGCTCAAACATGGCGGGCTTTGGAGGCGACGTGATGTGTTCATGGTCCGTGTCCGGATCCGGATCAACCATCGACTCTTTAGCGGCTGCAGCGCCCGAGGAGCAGAAACCGATGAAGAAGAGGAGGAGAGCTTTCTGCCTGACCAGGATGAAGTCCCGCAACAGACCGCAGCAGCAGCAGCATCAACCCGCCGCACACAACAACAACATGCCGTTCATGATCCACTGCCAGATCGGCAAGGAGATCAAACACATCTGCAGCAACTGCCGGGGAGCCGAACCGCTGGACGGTGAGCGGACCCGGTCCAGGTTACTACTACAGGGACGGGGAGGAGGGAGGAGGAGGAGGTGCTGTTTGTACTCCTCTGCTTTTAAATGATTATGGTCATCTGTCGGTGACCGCTCCCTGCCTGCCGGGGCCAATCAGCGGCACCGGAGCAGACCTCAGATCAGCCGTTAACGCTGCTTGTTTTTTACTTTAAAGAACAAATTAATTCATGTATTAATGAAGTGTGTGTGTGTGTGTGGTTTAGTTTTGCTTCCCTCTTCTCTGGTCCACTTCTGTAAAACATCATCATCCTCAGCATCATGTCATCATGTGGCTGATTACAGATGATTTCATTGAGGAGTGCATGGACGTAATCTCACATAGAGTTTGATAAATTCTTCATCAGAGATCAGATGAATTACAGTTTATCCCCCAAATAATCAATGAGTAACAACTGATCGATTTAAACTGCTGAATTGGGGCTTCAGCTAATGATTATTTTCATTGTGTTTTAATCACGCTCTATTTTTGAATCGTGTGTGTAGTCTGTAAGGTGACATCTTTAAATGTCTCGTTTTGATATTCTGTTCATAGTGACAGGAAACAGAGAGAAGCTGCAACAGAGACGGACAATTTGTTGTTGATGTAATTAGAAAATCTCCCTCGAGGATTATTGTCCATCCACACGGCCGCGCAGAAGATTGAAAAGGTTAAAGAAAGAATGAAAATATGGACAGCTGTGTGGAGACATAGCAGGCAGCTAATATGACTTATTAGTCCATCAGCAGCCAGCCCAGCTCGGCGTCTGTCAGTCCCACATTTACTCTTGTCTGTTGGCTTCTTGCTCAGTCACTCTCTGCTTTGCTTCCTTCCTTGTCTTCTTCAGTATTTAAGTTACATAATGTTGCTTTAATCAGGACTGCAGCTGATTTGTTTAAACATGTTGTCTTTAAAATGTCAGGATAGTGTGAAAATTACCAGAGCCAAAGACAACGTCTTCAAATTTCTCAATTTGTCTAACCAGTGTTTCAAAACTCAAAGATTTGTAGAATAATTATGATACAAAAAATAGAAAAAACACATTTGAAAACCTCAAACCGACAGATTTCTGTCATTTCTGCTTTAGTTGATTAATTTATTGGAAAATCTGTCAAACTGGCCCACCGCAGATCAATACAGACATGCAGAAGATTGATGACCAGTCAAAGCAAAACATGTTTCTGAAGCAGAGATTGTTTTCAGCGGAGCTCATTCCCAATAACAACACGATAAATCCAAAAACATGAATGGACCTGGAACCTGAATGAGTCAGCTAATGGAGTGAGAGGTTTGAGCGCCCGGCAGCAGCAGCAGCATCATTGCGTCTCGTTTGGCTGCTTCGAGTTGTTTTTTGAGCTTTCTGTCGAGTGAGTCAGTGTAAGTAAACAGACCCGAGGTCTGACTGAAAGAATGTCGCCCTGTGGTGTTAGTCTGAGCCCCACTGACTCACTGCTGCTCCCACTTCACCGCCGAGGGGGGTCAGACAACACCAACAGGGACCGTACACCTATAATCTTGTTTACCGGAGGAAAAGATGAGTCAAGAGGGAAGACTTGACCCATCAAAAAACTTTGAGGCTACAGCTGGAATCCACTCATGCAAAATAATTTGAGTGTTTTAGAGCCGCATGGTTGCACAACAGCCCTGAAAAGACTAATATTTATGATATTTTAGATGTTTTTGCTCTGAGAAACTCTGGGGAGCTTCCTGTGAGCCCTCATATTCACACCAGGCTGCTGTGACAAACATTGTCCACTGAGCAGATCTGCCACAGGGGGAAGCGTTGGAGGAGGGGAGGTGGAGGGGGAGTTGGATGTTGTTGCTGAAGGGCCTCTCGGTGGTAGCTGCTGAGCTGGTACAGATTTGAGCTGACATCCCTCTTGTAACCGGGCCACAACAAAGGCTGACATCTCCTCCTTTCTGCAGCTGCTTCACATTTATTTGTTTTTTTTAACCACTGATGGACTTTTCAGCTTTTGCTTGTGGTCATCATTTCCTCGGCAATCGTTGGTTCATCCTGCCCGATAGGTTGATTTAAAATCGGCAAGAATTTTTTGGTTTATTATTCTGGATTTTTTACCTAAACAGATGGCACAATGGTGCAGTGGTTGGCACTGTTGCCTCACAGCAAGCCATCCATTGTGTCCATTCACAAAGTTGCCCATCATTTTTTTATGATAACTAACATATTGGAAAAATGAATCGTTTGTATCGTTAGCGTGAATTTGATAATTGTGGAGTGAAAATCTGATATCGTGACAGCCCCAGACGACATACAGGTTAAGTGGCGACTCTAAAATAGTTTGAATTTAAGCATAAATATTGTCTGCCCGTGTCAGCCCGGTGATTGACTGATGACCTGTCCTGTCCTGGGATCAGCTCCAGATCCCTGCAAAGGATACATGGGTGTAACTGATGGATGGTTGGGCGTCTAATGGGAGTTTTTCATCCCACAGATTTTTTTCATCATACGCTCATAAAATTTGCTGCTAGACGTATTTGAGTAAGCCTGGTTTTGCTTGGGTGATGACTTATTTGATGTAACATCTTGCAGTCGCAGGTAAATCAGGACGTTTTCATCAGTCATTATTTGATGACTGACTAATGAGAAACGTTGCTCAGAAACGTTGCCTCCTCTTCCTATGAAGGATTGACGTATCGTACAGTATTTATCAGTCATAGATCTCCTTGTGAAAAGTTCTCTATACTTCTGTAGAATATCTGTGTAAATGTGTGCATCAGTGGTGCTTGTGTGTTCACGTCCACTACCTCCTGCTAAAATTTCCTTGTTCTATCCATCACCCCTGACTCCAGCCTCATGCCCTCGGTCTGCACAGTCTGTCTCGTGAAGCAGGACAATGTGCAGAAGGAGGAAAGGTGTGATTTCAAATGAAAAACTGGCACCCGCTGTGTAGAACAGCCTCCAGCATGTGAACTGCAGTTCAGGGTGACTGTGTAAAGTGGGGGAGGGAAAGACTTGACCTAAAACACTGAGATATTTTTGTTTAAAAAAGGAGAGGTGCGTCGTGGCTGTTTGCTGTAATGTCTCCACTGAATTCCTCTGTCAGATCCGTCCTGACGTTTTTTTCTTCAATTGTACCTCCACTCTCTCCAGGAAACCTCCCTCCCTCCTCTCTCCACCTCTAACTGTGATTAACTGAGATCCAAATAAGCTTTTTCCTTACTTGATTATGCACAGCCTCCTGGGAGAATGTGTCCCTTGACATTTGAATCACCGACAAGTGGATTTAAGAAGCCCAGCATTTCCACTAAATATGCAACGTGATAACTGAATGTTTACTTTCTACCTATCATCCAAAGCAGCCCTTAAAGTCATGAGCTTACCTCCATTTAGCAAGTCAACATTGGTATTATCTCATCACTAAGGTTAGATTTGAGTGTCTCTGTTATTAAAGGGTGTGTGACAAGTCAAATTTATAGCTGCTACATTGATTTCTTGTGAGAAATGAGGAGTCGGTGGTTTGTAGGACGTCTTACCAGACCCTGATAAAAACCTCCAGCAGTGCTCATATTTTAATTCTTCCATTACGCCATAGGTGAAATACATTTATCCTTGTTAGTGACCTTGTTGTTGTTGCTTTCCAGCTGAGGAAGTGGAGAGGTTGGCAGCGATGCGCTCTGATTCGCTGGTTCCAGGCACGCACACGCCTCCCATTCGGCGGCGCAGCAAGTTCGCCAACCTGGGACGTCTGTTCAAACCCTGGAAGTGGAGGAAGAAGAAGAGTGAAAAGTTCAAGCAGACCTCTGCCGGTGAGAAAGCGCTGTAAACACACAACATTTCCATTATCACCCCCTATAGTTCCCCACCTCTCCTCCCTGTGGTAATCTGCTTCACTCACACTCTCCCACAGAAGATAAATGTCTCCTCGTTGCACCTAGCAACAGTAGCATTGATGAATGGGTGGAGGTGCTGCGCTGCAGAGCAGGGGGTGATATAAAGGCTGCTGCAAAGATCTACTAATATATATGATTATGGTTATGAAAGGCTGCTGAAGCACCAGGAGGCTTTGGGTCAGCTGCTCCTGCTGCTGCTTTATCAACGAGACCATCATTACTGCTGCGCCTGGTTCTCACTGGGAGGTCTGGTGTAACATGTTATTGTGCCTGTTATGGAGATGTTTGAGGTGTAATATGAAACATCTATGTGTTACAAAATATATATACATATATATTGTTGAGGTGTGTACTTAAATTATCCCAAATGTTTCCAACAAACCCAGAGAAATCTGGAATTTTATTCAAGGTCATGGTGTGTTTCATTTGGCTCGAGTCGCCATAACCTACAAGGGAAACCACTGACCATATAAGGAATGGTCAGCTTATGTGTGGCGCCACCCACAGGTTTCTGAAGAGCCGTTTTGAGGCTTAAAATCGTGTTGGCAGTCCTGCCTCTTCCACCTCCCGACTAAAATAAAAGTCGATGGACCTGAGATGGGCTGAATGAAGCCTGGTTGCTCAAACAAGCCATCTGTAACAGCACCCACCTGTCAATCAAAGCAGCCACATTGTCAATTCTGCATAACTTTAAGCCTTAATATAATTTGAACAGGTGAGTTCTAGAAAAATTCACCTCAGTACAGTTGAACGGGAAAATGAATGGGAAATTAGCTACAGAGACCAAAACAGTTTTTTTGTACCAGGCTGTAAACATGTTTATTTCTGCTGTGAAGTTGGACATTTTAACATGGGGACTTATGGAGACTGACTTGCTCTGGAGCCAGCCTCAAGTGGACGTTGGAACTGCAGCTTTTGGCACTTCTACATTGGTTTCACTTCATAACCACGGAGTTTGCCGTTGGGGTGGGGGGTGAGGAATGGAGACGGCAAATGTGACTAGACAACATAAATTAGCCAAGTCACGTCATATAGAATTTCATCTTCGATGGCGGCAGTTTAACATTAAAGACGACAGCTCCCATGATCCTATGCTGCTTTGCGACGTCTTTTGGCATCGTTTTGACGTGAGGGGACCCCTAGTGGTAGAAATGGCATACTGTGCCTTTAAAAAATAAAAGACCACTGAATAATAAAGATAAAATACGAAAAGTAAAGAACAGGAAGAATCTGTGTAAATGAAGCTGACTGAAAAGCTAATTTACATTCATTGTACTCGGTTCACACATTATGGTTGTTAATTACAGCGTTCACCAACAAAGCAGCTGTGAAAGAGCTGAAAATTCACCACAGCAACAAATTAGCTTTAAATGGTGATTGTCTGCATGCCACAGTGTGGTCTGTGCCATGTTAGCTCCACTATCTGAGGGAAATGCGGATGTTGGTACATATGCCTGCTCCTCGGCTACAATATGCACTCGGACGCAAGCTGCGAAATGGAGGAAAGCGTTTGAATCGGACGGAGAAATGGAAGCTGTTGTTGTTTCTCAGCTGGCTGAGCCTTTCTACATCCTGTTCTCAGTGAGAAACACAAACACGCAGCAGAGGGGTGAAGAGAGGCTTCCTACAGACAAGCTGTTCTCCCAGCTGTCACAGCAGGAGTCTGAAACCTGCTTCCTCTCTGTATGCAAATCAAACACCGTATACATTTAACAACACACACACACAGGTAGATACGTGTCTTGAGCAGCGTGTGTGAGTGCTGGACTGCTGCCATCAGGTGAATTAAATTGTGTGTGGGGCTCCAACTGCTGATTGATTACATGCAATATTGATTAATCTGCTGATTATTTACTATATTAATATTCTGTAACGGTCTATAAAATGTCCCAAAATCCAAATATCAATTTAATATGATATAAAACAGAGAAAAGGAGGAAGTCTCCATATTTAATCTCCATATTTCAGGGTCTGAAAACAGCATTTTCTGCTGTTTTTTGGATGGAAAAATCAAAGTTGTATGTTTATTCTCAACTTATCTGTTTTTATTCTGTTGATCGACTGATTGATAGTTGGTTAATTGTTGCATTTCTAGTTCAAAAGAGACATAAAAACATAATATTTCTTACTTTTTTAGGTGCTGCTGAAAACAGTTATGTATATTGAATTCCATGTCTACCATCTTCTGTAGGCAGATCTCCTTAAATGTTTTACTTCATGTTGATAACTTGTCAGCCACCGCTGTACTATTACTGTCCTGAGGACAACACGCGGTTCTGTCTTATTGGACCATAAAATATAAAAATGGTTTGCGGTGCAGGTTAGTCTCGGCAGCAGCACACAGTTCTGGTTGTTTATGTGCTGATCGGACATTTCTTCCCTGCTCGTTGAGTCAGAGTTACAGGAGCACAAGAACTGAACTCCCTGAACGCCTCATATTGTTTTCCTAACTTTTTGCTTTAACCTCAGGTCTTTAAGTAATTGACTGATTTGTTATCATCCCTTGTTTTGCTGATGATAATATCCACATGTTCTGCATCCAACTAGTTTAATGAAAAATACTCCAGGCATGGTGTTAATGAGTGCATGTCTCAAGAGGAACGATGAGATGAAAGTCAAATGATTCCTATTAGATAACGACTGACAATTAAACTACTTAAAGGCAGAGGAATTCAAACTTGATTTGACCTTATTCAGGGGTGTCAGATACATTTTAGTTTATGGAGCACATTCAGCATAAAATGAGTTGTGAGCCAGACAAACAAATCATTGTATAATCACCTTTCTTTCTTTGAGTGTGAAGAAGTACGTCCTGAAAACATTCACAATTAATGAACCGACCCTTAAAAAACAGCTGTTACAGCCTGAATCTTAAGTAGGAAATGCTCAGCATCTTTAGATATGAACTCAAATGTTCTTAGTTTTTTCAGAGATCAGTATTCTGGTCAGGAAGCAGCATTTTACATGAAATCAGCTGCTCAGTTTAACTTCCACAACGACAGAGATGCAAATGTCATTCTCTGTCGTGGTGTCTCTCTATGGCATCGACTCAACAGACTCCTCAGTGACAGTCAAAGTCTCCTCAGTGCTGTGAACGAGGCTTGTTGCTCAGCTGGCTTTATTCAGAGCGGCTTTGACGCTGGCGCTCTTTCTTTAGCTACCTCTCTCAGCTTGCATCGCTCATCTCTCGGCTACGAATACAAACTGACTGCTGTTTCCTCAAACCTGCCAACCGCTCATCCATCTTCTCTGTTCTCAGTCGTCCTTGATGGATCCGATAGTGACGTCAAATACTATTTTCCTCAGGTACTTAAAGGTGCTGTGAACACTTGAAGCACACTGCCATCACATTCACCTCTGTGGATGAGAAGGAACAGGTCCATTTTTCCTGATGCTTTTCTCCTTTTGACAAAGACATTTTCCATCAGCGTGAACAGTAGCTAATGCCTGCTAGTGTTGTGTCAGTTCATCTATACATGAACATGCACGATCTCTGTGTCCAGCGAAGGACCTGCTACTCTTAGTGCATTTGATGATACTGGTTGAACATAACATGCAAAATATGAACAATATAATGAAAAAAAAAGTAAAACCACTGAAATAAGAATTTCAAAGAGAGAAAACTACAGGGAGCTAAATATTGTGAATTTTCTGTCCAGGGAACAGCTCGCTGATAATAAAGCCTGTAAATACATGAGAGGGTCAGTCACAAGAATCTTATTGTGTAGCAACAACGTCGAAGTCCAAACAAAACATCTGCTGCAGCTGACACATTCCTCGACACTAATAAATATTCTGAACATCCAGTTGTTGTTTATTTGACGTCACGTCTTCCTCTGCTCCCTCAGTGTTGGAGAGGAAAATGTCCACTCGCCAGAGCAGAGAAGAGCTCATCAAGAAGGGAGTCTTAAAGGAGGTTTATGAGAAAGGTGAGAATAAAATTATTAAATTATAAATAAATTATTACATTTATGAAGTTTATTTGCTTTTCTCTGTCTCACATCTGCGCGCTCTCCTGTCTGTAAAGACGCCGCTTGCTCGGCTGTACGGGAGGAGGTGAAGATGGAGAACGGGCGTTCTCCGGTGCTCGGCTCCGGTGCTCTGTCAGAGCCTGAAGGTACTGAGCTGATGGAAGGAGCAGCTGCAGCTGTAGGTAGGCAGCAGAGGCTCGACACCATCGTAGCACCATCTCTCACCTCTCCACTGTACCATCTGACTGTTTTTGATTCTTCCCCTCAGGCTCTCTGGAGTTTCAGATGTCGAGTGAGGGGGCATGTCCACAGGACCATGCCCAGAAATCCATCCAGGCTCCGCCCACAAAGAAGTCCAGTGTGTATCCGGCTGACAGCGCTGACTCGCCGCTCTCCAGACCTCCTACGCTACACAAACAACCTCCTGCGCTACCACCCAAACCCTTCAACAGGCTACCTAATCACATTACAGGTAGGTCTGTCTTCGTGGCTCATGTATGTGACTCAGTGTACGTACGTCCTCTCACACCCTCCGTCTCTGTGCAGACGGTGCCCCGGTGAAGCTGCCGTGTATGTCGATGAAGTTATCTCCTCCTCTACCTCCAAAGAAGCTCATGATCTCCGTACCTGCAGGGAGCATGGAGCCCTCTTCGCTCGCCTTCCAAAAATGCCCCGCCCCTCCCAGCCATGCTCCAATGGGCGGGCACTCCCTGCAGTACGGGACGCTACCTGTCCCCCTCCACCCACCCAGCCGAATCATAGAGGAGCTGAACAAGACGCTGGCCCTCACCATGCAGAGGTTTGAGAGGTGAGGATCAAACTGTCTGAGTCACTGCAGAAGATATCCATCATCTGTTATCCAACGAATGTATGAAGGAGAACTGGATACAGAGTTGTAGACAGGTCTCTGTTCTTTCCTACAAAAATTGCTCAGCCATGACTTACTGCTGTAAATAAATTAGGGAATGCACAGCAGAGACTTCCACCATCAAGGCCACCAAATGATTTAACATTTTCCAAATGTTATTAGAGCATCAAATTCTGATGGTGAAACGATTTTTTTTCAGGAGTTGTGACGTGTGATTTATTCACCATTTAGAGCCACTTCTTCTATAATGTAAACTTTGATTTAACTGTGCGATTTGGCCACTTTGTGAAATTGTTTTCAAAGCTCGACACTTTTCCTGGGGGCCTGTTGGTTCGCGATATCTGCTAGTTTAAACCAGAAGCCTTGAAAACACTGGCCATTGCACCAAGAGAGGTGGTCATACAACAGTTTTGATTCAGTGTTTGTCTCCTCCTGCTGCTTTTCTTTCCACTGCTTTGTTTTGAGAGTTTAGGTAAATGGCCGAACACAAATGATTCAAAAGCACCGCAGGGATTCTTAGTCATAACCACGTTGGTGGACTCTTGGCTCGTATCGCACATGTACAGCTGCTCTGCTGTTATTTCACGACTTCATGCAACACTGAGCACAAACCTCTGACCTTCGCCCTTTCCCACCAGCTCCATGATGCACGCCGTTCCCACGGTGATGATCGAGTGCGACGACGACAAAGAGAACCTCCCCAACGAGGCCGACTACGAGGACCTGCCCGGCATGTACAAGGACGAGGAAGAGGAGGACGAGGAAGAGGAGGATGAGGAGGAAGAAGACGACGAGGAGGAAGAGGATGATGATGATGAGGAAGACGAGGATGATACATTGTTTACAAGTAGGTGATTTAACGTCTGCTCGTACTGTGACCACAAATGGCTTTCCACTGCTTGTTGTTATTAATTATAATATACAATATGTGCATAATGTATGTATGAGCACGTGTTTCCCTGTGGTAGCACATGGCTGGAAGCTCACTGAGCTTCATCAGATATGTGAATTATTTATCACAGAACCACATTTGTAGTTCATTTATTTAGCTTATTTATTTCATCATATACACAGGATATATAATACATAAGAAAAGGAGAAATGATTTGTGCTAATGAGAATTTTCTACTGGCACAGAGTCACATACATCTTTTCATTCAGTGCTTTATTTTTGTGACTTTCTGCTGAAGACATCCAAACACGTGGAATTATGTGGTAAACATTTTTCATACTCGTTCATGTTGTCTAGACCTCTGGACCAACTCCACTTTTATGCCTCAATTTGCTAAGTTGCCTGCCGTTCTCCCATTTTTATGAGGCAGCTCCAAGTGGAAAAGAGCCACAGCGAGCTGTTGGTGCTCGCAAGGTGATTCTAAAACACAGCAGCGTACACAAACAATATGTAAAGCAGACAGGAAGTAAACAGACTTAAGATGTATATATGTTACACTGCATTGAGCAAGCAGAGAATAATGATTATGAAGACGTTTCACCAGATCAAAATTAAAGAGAACAGGCGAGCCACTAACAGTCTGTCTGCTGTTTGGCAGCTGATGCACAGTGAGTTCATCTTTATTATTTTCTGAAAACAGCTTCCTGCTGCTGCTGGAAACGAACCAAAACTGTGAGCTAAAAGAGGCTCAAAAGCACCACTGAGCTGCAGAGTTTGTGAGAAGTCTCTGTAGGTTTGTCGCTGCCAACAACCTCTTTCACACTCATCATCAACTATTGATTAGCAAAGCTTTACAAGACGACTGCTGAAAATAAACTCGGTCAATGAAGGCACAAAGAGTCTGGCGAACTATACAGAAGTTTTTGGCATTGTAGCTGAGGAGCTCTGCCTCACCTCAAAATAAACATCACATTACACCTTTATGAAATATATTAAGCTTCAGGGAAAACAAACACAAGACTGAGCCGATTGTTTCATTATCTTGAATCTAAATTGATCACAAGGCGGAGATGAGAAACATCCGGATCTGGCTGGTATCCACGAGGGGAACCATGAAATAAAAACAATAACAATAAAACAACAATGATAAATATCTAGCAAAAAATATATCCAGGCTCCTCACAGTCAGCTTGTGAAGTGACACACAGCCTTCATTTTGCTTCTTGTATGATCTCTGAAGGCACACTGGCCATGAAGGTGTTACGAAAGGACTCTCTGGCCATCAAACTGAGTAACCGTCCATCAAAGAGGGAGCTGGAGGAGAAAAACATCCTGCAGCTGCAGTCGGACCAGGAGAGACTCGAGTCTCGACAGCAAACAGCCACCAAACTGACCAGGTGAGCCCAGTCTCCTCCGAACTGAGCACTTGAACTCGTGTTAGCTGTGATCGATGTGACCCGGCTGCTCGGAGGGAGCAGATGATGGATGGTGAGTCATATCGGGAGGGAGGAGGCCGAGCTGAGAGCAGGAGGGAGATTAAAGCCGAGCAGCAGCTACAAGACGAGGAGATGTGAAGAAAATAGAAAGTAGAGTACAGTGTGAGCGTGTGCAGACACAAAGCTGTGCCCAAAGTAATCATTCAGCATGATCTGTAATCATAATGTAGGATTATTAAAAATTAAACTGACTTAAAGGTCCAGTGTTTCAGATTTTGGGGTGATTTATGCAGAAAATCTGCATAACGAGGTTTTCATTAGTTTAGAATCACCTCAAAATCTCTGACTCAGTATGTTTCTGTCACCTTACAATGAGGTTTTACCATACTTTGGTAAATGCTGAAAATAACAACAAACTTTTAATATCAGATCCTCTTCATTTATTTAAATTTAATTACTTAGTGAGAAAATACAAATAACCAGACAATCAGATTGTTTTGTTTGACCAAAATTTCTGAAATTCAAAGATATTTAAAATAAAATGACACAAAACCAAATCCTCAGATTTTAAAAGGAGGATCTTTGGTAACTGATTGATGCAGAATGAAGATAAAAATGGGTTTAACATGATGTTTGGACACTGGCTGAAGAAAAACTGAGAAAAACTTTTCTTTTTTTTAATGTTCATGGTATGAGAACAATAATGCACTCCAAGAGTTGATTTTATTCACTTTTAATGAAATACATTTCTTACAGTTTGTTAGTAAGGATTTAGTTACAGTGGTACCATTTACCCTGAAAAACATGCACTATAAATTAGTGTTATTACATTTTCCTGCTCTGCTGTGGTCATTCTGCTGCTCCTGGCATCTTTTTACTGAGTCAGTGCCTCTAAATTCACAAAATACAGCCTCATAAAAACAACAGCAGCACACGCAGTCAGCATGTCTCAGTTTGTCCACAAGAGCAACATTTCTGCCTGCTTACGATTTTGCATAAATCAAGTACAATGATGATCTTGGAGATAAACACACATAAAATGCTGTAAAAATAGATCTTCTGAAATAAAAGTCACTTTTTTTTCAGGCGGTTGAGTCAGCGGCCGACAGCAGAGGAGCTGGAGCAGAGGAACATACTCAAACGTGAGTAACGGTGCATGAAGTAAACGTGATGATTTCATTTTTTTTTTCTGTATGTGATCGTGTTTTCTTTCTCCTTCCTGTTTGTCAGCTCGTAATGATCTGGAGGAGCAGGAGGAGAAGAGGGAGATCAAGAGACATTTGTCCAGAAAGGTAAGACAGGCGTGGAGACAGACTCTTTGATCAGTGCACATTTTGTTAAGATGGCTGATTCATGACCGGCTTAAAATATGACCATGGTTGCCACGGTGACTGAACAGTGACCCATCAGATTGCAGCTTTTCGAAAGGATGATAGAGTTATGTATTACATCATCCTCTCATTATGTGTGTGTGTGTGTGTCTCTCTCTCTCAGCACAGTAATGATGATATATGACTGTATGTATTGATTGAACTGATTGAAGTTAAAGCCATGACTCCACTGCAGAGAAACACAGAAAAAACACTTTGGTGTTTGTCTTTGGACTTTATTCAGTCAATATTACATTTTTAATTTCATTTACAGTAATTTCATTTCTTTTTAAAATAAGCTCTGACAGGTTGGTCATATTTTTCCCATTTTGTCCCAAAAACAACAAGAAAACTCAACTACTCAAAAAAAAAATTTAACATTTATAAGAATATAAATTTGTGGAAGATTTGACATTTGTGCCTTCAAAAAAAACCTAAAAAAAACCCCAAAAAAATGTTTAAAAAAATTTTTTTAAAAAAATTTTAAAAAAACAAAATCTTCCAAAAAAATTTTTTTTCACATTTTGAAAAACTCCCCAAAAAGTTAGCGAAATTTTTGAAAAAACAAAATCTTCAAAAAAAAAAAACATTTTTTCACATTTTGAAAAACTCCAAAAAAAAAGTTAGCGAAATTTTTGAAAAACAAAATTTTCCAAGAAAAATTTTTTTTTCATTTTGAAAAACTCCAAAAAAACCTTTGCGAAATTTTTAAAAAACAAAATCTTCAAGAAAAAAAATGTTTTTTTCACATTTTGAAAAACTCCAAAAAAAGTTAGCGAAATTTTTAAAAAAACAAAATCTTCAAAAAATTTTTTTTTTTACATTTTTAAAAACTCCAAAAAAAGTTAGCGAAATTTTTAAAAAACAATCTTCCAAAAAAATGTTTTTTTTCACATTTTGAAAAACTCCCAAAAGTTAGCGAAATTTTTAAGAAAACAAAATCTTCAAAAAAAAATTTTTTTTCACATTTTGAAAAACTCAAAAAGTTAGCGAAATTTTTAAAAAACAATCTTCCAAAAAAATGTTTTTTTTCACATTTTGAAAAACTCAAAAAAAAAGTTAGCGAATTTTTTAAAAAACAAAATCTTCCCAAAAATTTTTTTTTCACATTTTGAAAAACTCCCAAAAAAGTTAGCAAAATTTTTTAAAAAAAACAAAATTTTCCAAGAAAATTTTTTTTTCACATTTTTAAAAACTCAAAAAAAGTTAGTGAAATCTTTACAAAAAAATTGTCCTAAAATTTTTTTTTTTTCACATTTTGAAAAACTCCAAAAAAAGTCAGCGAAATTTTTAAAAAAACAAAATTTTCCAAAAAAAATTTTTTTTCACATTTTGAAAAACTCCAAAAAAGTTAGCGAAATTTTTGAAAAAACAAAATTTTCCAAAAAATTTTTTTTTTTCACATTTTGAAAAACTCAAAAAAAAAGTTAGCGAAATTTTTGAAAAACAAACTTTTCCAAATTTTTTTTTCACATTTTGAAAAACTCAAAAAAAAAAGTTAGCAAATTTTTTAAAAAACAAAATCTTCCCAAAAAAATTTTTTTTCACATTTTGAAAAACTCCCAAAAAAGTTAGCGAAATTTTTGAAAAACAAAATTTTCCAAAGAATTTTTTCACATTTTGAAAAACTCCCAAAAAAGTTAGCGAAATTTTTGAAAAACAAAATTTTCCAAAAAGAAATTTTTTTTCACATTTTGAAAAACTCAAAAAAAAAGTTAGCGAAATTTTTGAAAAACAAACTTTTCCAAATTTTTTTTTTAACATTTTTAAAAACTCCAAAAAAAGTTAGCGAAATTTTTAAAAAAACAAAATCTTCAAAAAAAATTTTTTTTTTACATTTTTAAAAACTCCAAAAAAAAGTTAGCGAAATTTTTAAAGAAACAATCTTCCAAAAAAATGTTTTTTTTCACATTTTGAAAAACTCCCAAAAGTTAGCGAAATTTTTAAGAAAACAAAATCTTCCAAAAAAAAATTTTTTTTCACATTTTGAAAAACTCAAAAAAAAAGTTAGCGAATTTTTTAAAAAACAAAATCTTCCCAAAAATTTTTTTTTTCACATTTTGAAAAACTCAAAAAAAGTTAGTGAAATCTTTACAAAAAAATTCTCCTAAAATTTTTTTTTTTTCACATTTTGAAAAACTCCAAAAAAGTTAGCAAAATTTTTAAAAAAACAAAATTTTCCAAGAAAATTTTTTTTTCACATTTTTAAAAACTCAAAAAAAGTTAGTGAAATCTTTACAAAAAAATTCTCCTAAAATTTTTTTTTTTTCACATTTTGAAAAACTCCAAAAAAAGTCAGCGAAATTTTTAAAAAAACAAAATCTTCAAAAAAAAAATTTTTTTCACATTTTGAAAAACTCCAAAAAAGTTAGCGAAATTTAAAAAAAACAAAATCTTCAAAAAAAGATTTTTTTTTCACATTTTGAAAAACTCCAAAAAAAGTTAGCGAAATTTTAAAAAAAAACAAAATCTTCAAAAAAAAAAAAAATTTTTTCACATTTTGAAAAACTCCAAAAAAAACTTTGCGAAATTTAAAAAAAAAACAAAATCTTCAAAAAAAATTTTTTTTTCACATTTTGAAAAACTCAAAAAAAAAGTTAGCGAAATTTAAAAAAAAAACAATCTTCAAAAAAAAAAAATTTCACATTTTTAAAAACTCCAAAAAAAGTTAGCGAAATTTTTGAAAAAACAAAATTTTCCAAAAAAAAATTGTTTTCACATTTTGAAAAACTCCCAAAAAAGTCAGCGAAATTTTTAAAAAAACAAAATCTTCAAAAAAAAATTTTTTTTCACATTTTGAAAAACTCCCAAAAAAGTTAGCGAAATTTTTGAAAAACAAAATTTTCCAAAAAGAAATTTTTTTTTCACATTTTGAAAAACTCCAAAAAAAATTTGCGAAATTTTTTAAAAAACAAAATCTTCAAAAAAAAAATTTTTTTCACATTTTGAAAAACTCCCAAAAAAGTTAGCGAAATTTTTGAAAAACAAAATTTTCCAAAAAGAAATTTTTTTTTCACATTTTGAAAAACTCCAAAAAAAATTTGCGAAATTTTTTAAAAAACAAAATCTTCAAAAAAAAAATTTTTTTCACATTTTGAAAAACTAAAAAAAAAAGTTAGCGAAATTTAAAAAAAAAACAATCTTCAAAAAAAAATTCACATTTTTAAAAACTCCAAAAAAAGTTAGCGAAATTTTTGAAAAACAAAATTTTCCCCAAAAAATTTTTTTTTTGAAAAACTCCAAAAAAAAACTTTGCGAAATTTAAAAAAAAAATCTTCCAAAAATAATTTATTTCACATTTTTAAAAACTCAAAAAAAGTTAGTGAAATTTTTAAAACAAAATCTTCCAAAAAATTTTTTTTCACATTTTTAAAAACAAAATCTTCCAAAAAAAAAATTTTTTTTCCACATTTTGAAAAACTCAAAAAAAAACTTTGCGAAATTTTTAAAAAAGAAAATCTTCCAAAAAAAAATTTTTTTTCACATTTTTTAAAAATTAAAAAAAAAGTTAGCGAAATTTTTAAAAAAGTAAATCTTCCAAAAAAATTGTTTTTTATACATTTTTAAGAATATAAATTTGACGACCATTTCACATATTTGTGCTTTCAAGTATTTTATTTAAAAAATCCATTTTATTTATATAGCGCCATATCATAACAAATGTTATCTTATGACACTTTTCATACAGAGCAGGTCTAGACCGTCCTCTTCATAATATTATTTATAGTTCCCATATTTCCTACAGCAGCCAATAGAAATGAAACAGCTACTCTCAGATACAAACATGTAGTGAACATCAGCTGTTTTCTGCAGACACGAGTTCCTCAGCGTGCATGTTGCAGGACAATTCGCTCGTTTAAATGAGGGACTGACGCCTCCTTTATCCTTTCTTTCTTCCTCTAGCTCAGCCAGAGGCCCACAGTCGAGGAGCTGAGGGAGGCGAAGATCCTCATCCGCTTCAGTGACTATGTGGAGGTGGCAGAGGCTCAGGACTACGACAGGAGAGCAGACAAGCCATGGACCCGGCTAACAGCTGCTGATAAGGTTCATTTACACACACGACAAACCCAAACAATCCTGCACTGGCTCTGGATTCAAGCGTTCATTTCTTCATGTGTCCTGCATGTAAATATGTTTCTGTGTGCTTCAGGCTGCCATCAGGAAGGAGCTGAATGAGTTTAAAAGCACAGAGATGGAGGTGCATGAGTCGAGCCGTCATTTTACCAGGTAAGACAAAGTTAGGAGGCAACTATTGACAGCTCTTCTTAGATCATCATCATCAGAGGAGGAGGTTTTAAGTTAAGTTAAAAAATATATATATTATGGATGAATCTGTTGATGATTTTCCCAATTAATCAATTATTTAGTTGGTCAAAAATGTCATAAAATAGTGAAAAATGTTGTGAAAAAAAGCCCAAAATGACGTTGCAAAATGTCTTTTTTTTGTCCACACCCCAAAAAATATTCAGTTTGCTAACGACGACTAAAGAGACCAGAAAATATTCACATCTGAGAAGATTAAATCTGAGAATCTGGACATTTTTTCTGAAAATTGACTCAAAATGATTATTTGACTATGAATATAATTGCTGACTCTGTCTGGCAGCCGTTATGAAATCTCAGATTACCTTGTTAGACTTGGACTAAGCTGCTGTCTGCCTCAGCTGTACCTGCACTGTGTTCTCGTCACATTGTTCAGACTGTAATTACGAGCAGCCGAGTGTGAAAACTTTTCAAATTAGTTTCCTCCTAAGTCAGAGTCTGGGAATTTTCTGACAGCTGCGATATCTCCCGCTCTGCAGAGCTTCAGGAACATCGACACAGACAGACACTGAAATCTGCATGGAGTCATAAAAATGAGCCATACCCCTTAGGGTTGAAGTCAAAGGATTGCACCAAATTTTAATGTCAGCCCATCAAGTGTTTATTAAGATATCTCTGAGACGTTGCTCACTTTGTTGTCATGGTTTCTCTCTGCAGGTTTCATCGGCCATAAAATGATCCAGTCAGACGTCGGCTGTGATTTTTCTACTCCCACACTGAGCCTGCAGTGTTCAGACCTGCTACCTGCTGCCCTCCCACTGCTACCTGCTCCTTTTTTCCAGCGTCGGCTTCAAAGTGACGGACATGAACATGGACACGAATGCAGCCTGCGTGTTGCAGCCGTCACAGGAAAACGGGAGCGAACACTTATAGACGTACAGATGGATCAAACTCTCAACCGGCGCCTCCCCTCAGCGGAGATTTTACAGATTTCTTGATATTCAAAAGCTTTTATTTGTCATTTTTTTCACCCTGAAGAGGTGGCGATCTGTTTTCTTTGCAGTACTCTTGCTTTTTGAACAAGGCTTTTGGACGTCAAACAGAATCTGTGCCAATTTTGAGGCCGTGAACAGCAGGAGGTGAAGATGGGACTTCTGTTTTTCTTGCCTTTCACCACATTCTGACTCTCCTTTCTCGACGGGACTTCATCTTTCCTCGGGAGAGGCTTGGATTGGCACTCCACAGATGACATCTCAACAATCGTTTTCTCATTTCGCCAGAGGAATTCAAATATTTACAGCAGCTTATGCTGTTGCAGGCAGCTGAATCTAAAAGCCAAAATGTCGTAAAAAATTGAATCAAAATCCCAAAACACTCTGCAAGCCAGTAAAACAGTAAAAGATGAAGATCACACCAATCAACTGAGCAATAATTACAGATTTTTCCTTTAATTTTCCTCATTTGTCTGTCTGTTTATGGGCTGCATTCAAGAGCACGAAAACATTTCAGATCCCTCTCCCCACATTTTAAAAACCAAAGCAGCTCGACTTGCTCTGGAAAATCTTGAATGCATCCCAGAGTGACTGCTGTTAAGAGTTCAGTAACGCACTGTGTCACTGTGCCTACAGTATCGTTTACAGGGATTTAAAAAGTTGCCAAATTTACTAGAATATTATCTGTAGACACAGTAAAATGTTGCCGAACTCTCCGCTGAACCACGAGAAGGAAGTCTCTTTCATTTTTTATTGTCTGACATGAACAGAATCTGAAAACCCTGCCACCTTACATTAAGTTTTTTCTTTTTATTGTTTACAGTCGACATTCAGTTCATGAATTGGCATATTACCGGGAGAACTGGTTGATGTGTTGTGTGTGTGTGTGTCTGAGTGAGTGTGTGTATGTGTATGTACAAGCGTCAGTAACGTTACTGTCTCTTGTATGTTTAAAAATGTTTTGGGAGAAAAGAAAAATTATGAAGACTTGTACATAGCAAAGAAAGTAAGCGAGACTTTTCAAATGTTTTTTGTAAAGCAGAAAAAACTGCATGTGAGTATTAATTTATTGTGAGTCTTCTATGATGTATGCAGTTTCTTAAAGAAAGAAACTTATTAAAAAATAAGTTTATGCCTCTTTGTCTTCTTGTGCATTCACGTTGGTGAGCATGCAGTCGTTGTCTCCGCTGTTCTTTCAGGTCCACGTCTTGTTTATCAGCTGGGAATTGTCCTCTCCGGGCTTATTCAAAGTCGCCTGTGATGAGTTTTCGGCTCAGTCATGCAGAGATGAATCCCAGCTGACGCCGAAGTTTGTCTCTCAGTGGAGTTAAGAGCAAGTCCTGGTGTGTCCCCGGGGAAAGCATCTCACCTCCGGGCGCTGATTTTGTGACGCGTGGCTACACGGCGTGCATCAGGGTGCCGCAGTATTTGTGCCACAAGTCGATGGCTTTCGTCACGATGGCGTCCGTGTTTTCTTGAGGAATCTGAAGAAGGGAATAAAAAGTTGTTTGTGGTGAGGTTTAACACGAGCGGCTCTTATTTCTGTTCGCTGTGATGTCTTTTACTCACATTGCACAGAAACTTGACCACGCCTTCGGGCCGGTTGATGCCCATCAACATGATCTTGTAGCTCAGCAGGATCTCCAGGGCCACAAACACCAGGATCTTACAGGAGCCGCTGATCACCTTGTCCCACACCCTGAAAATAATGAAAGTGCTCGGTTCATTCGACTAGTATGAAGAATTTCAGTTTGTGAAGGTTCAAGCAACACACAGAAGCCGACTGCATGAAGTTAAAACTTCCTTGTGTAGCATGTTTTCGCTGAATTCACACATGCTGTTGCTCTCTCAGCTTCACATCATAACTCCAGGACTACACGACACATTATCAGCCTGATAAGAGCACAACATGAGGACACAGTTAACAACCTGCTCCATGAGATTCATCTATAAGGGCACAAAGTAATTATGAGCTCAAATAAAGATGAGAACATTCCTGCCTGACCGCTTCAGTTAATTATGTATGTCATAAAAGACAGCAAGCAGTCTGAGGCGTCTTGAGGTACGTTTGTGTAAATTCAAAGTTAAATCTGTGGCTCAGGTTGAGGCAGAAATGCAGTTTGAAGATTTTACAAAAAGTCTACATATCATAAAATCTTGTCTGCTGATGATAGAAAACAGAAAAGGTGCTAACTTAGTGAAAGTGCGACGATGTGACGGGGTGAACTGACCTCTGCAGGCTGGATTCGGGCAGGCAGCCAGCGAAGCAGCGTCTGAACCAGAGGCTGTACGGCAGCTGAGCCAGAGCTCCGCTGTTCTTCAGATGGTTCAGCAGTCGAGGCTCCTCCTGACTCAGATAATGCTCCAGGCTCTTTGGCTGCGAAACAGAAAGAAACGACGTCTTAATGATGCAGATCCAAAAATAACACGAACCGAACTCACGAGAACTTTGTGAATTCTGACGTTTTATGCACACTTTCAAACGTCATCCAACAAATCTCAGCTGGCGTCCACACACAGACTCTTTAACAGATCATTTAAGAGCTTTTTTTTTTTTACCAGATGTGGCACAGAGTCTCCAAACTTCATGTGGAATTGATTGACGAAACACTTGATCAGCCAATAGCAGTCGACGGGATCGTCTACGATCTCCTCCATGGCCCGACTGATGGAGAGGAAGTCCTCGTTCTCTTCATCCTGAAACACGTCGACATTATACATGACAGGAGGACAAATGCAAGGACTGACTATTTAAAACATGAACTGCAGTGTGTCTCTTACTTTAATTTCAAATTCAAATAGACAAAGTTTATTTTTGAAATTTTTGTAGGAATTTTTCAACCTGGACTGTTTTTCCAGGTTTTTGTGTCTAAGTGACTAACGATGAACAATTTTTGAAATTAGCTCAAGATTGAGCGAAGCCGCTGGTCCACCGCTGCCTCGACATGTTTGTTTTTTTATTATTGTGTGATTTTTGTCGAGTTTGAACCAACGTGTTCACACAATAACAACCTAACTGATCGAGGCAGCGGTTAACCACCAAATGCCATGTTCTACATCATCAAATGACAGATTTTGTCAATTAAGGCTGGTGAACAGAGTTCAGAACCGACTCTGTACGGATCCTTTCAATAATGTTGTCAGACATTTATAATAATCTGACAAAACAAACACTTTGAGTGAGCATGCATTGACGGAGGATTACACATTACAGCTCATTTTGTGGCTGCGCCGCTCTCGCGCTCAATACCAGACCGATTTCAAAAATTGCTGTCTCCATTAGTCACTCACGACTCACACACACATTCACACACACACACACACACACAGGAAAATAGAGTCCAGGGTGAAAAATACCAACATGTTCCTTTCATATTATACACCATATTTAAGTAATTGTGAGACACTTTTGAGGCCAACACGTAGTTTCAAAACACAACACAGCTCTCTCTGAAGGCAGACGTATTCAGGCTGAATTGGACACACTTTGTGTGTGTGTGTGTGTGTGTTTAATTACAGTGCTGAATATATGTCTTTAGTCGGTTAGTGATGTGGAACTAAAAACACACGAGTGGTGCAGAGTGTAAGTGATGTCCTAACATAAATCTTTAAGTGTTACCCACAATGTGTAAACAGTCATTTTCCACTCAGGCTGCACGGTTCTATAATTATGAATTCATAATGAAAAGCTCGGCGCTAACTTCAAATAATGGTGGGCTGTTTAAACAGAGCGCCACAGTATGAGGTTGGAGACTTTAGTCAACTTCAGACCTCACATTACTTTACAGAGGTTGAAAGATGTTCATGGATTCATAAGAAATAAAAATTACAGTCACATCCAAACGCCTCATCGTCATTTCATTCAAGTACAAACGTCTACAGCTCAGTTCACTCGTGTTTCTGGACCTACAACATCCCATTTGACAATCCCACTTTCTTCTCTGGTTCTGCATCAGAGCATCAGCTGAGCATCTGAGGGTGTTTCCACACATTTGGTTCATTTGCTCTGGTCTGAATCAGTCCATGAGTTTGTAAACTTTTCCTCTTTCAATCAGAAAAAATCCAACATCCATCACTAACCACATAAAAATGTTCTCTGTGCTGTGCATATTTCTGAGAGAGAAACATGTCAACATCAAAAACTGCCTGAAAACCTGTGCTGCTTGTCTCAAAACGTGTCTCAAATATAACTCATCTTACCGGCGGGGAGGTCTCGGAGCACCGTGGGAGCACCTGGCTCTCCAGCTGAAACATACGGAGGTAGACGTGGGTGGACGGTGTGGAAGAGTTGATGTATCTCATCACCTCCAGAGCCTCCAGGATGTCCTGGTACTGCTCCTTCCTGTAGCCTCCGACCAGAGTGTGAGAGTCACTGTGTGGTGGTAAGATACCTGCAGGAACAGGAGAGTTTGCGTGTTTGTTTACCGAGGCACAGAACAGAACACTTGTGATACATATATGAGCATATCTTACCCAATAATACCTTCCACACGTGGATCCTATACATGGAGGGGAGGGGGAACCTCTGACTGAAGGTGCTCAGCTTTTCTAGATCTGTTAGGAGACAAAAACTGATTTACATCCACAGTATATCTGGATAAAATTTAGTTTTATCATGTGACAACCTGCCAATCAGTACTCTCCTAATCTATGTTGGGACAGCACCGTGCTGGTACCCACCCAGAGGATTGTCCTTGAGCAGTATCTCCAGAGATTTCTTCTCCTCCACTCCTCTGAAGCCAACCTTCTCATAATAAGCAGAGCGGAAGTTCCTCTGAGGGTCGTCAGCCATAATCAAACCAGGTCAATGACACCTGGACAACATTCACAAGCACCTTCAACGTGGTCATAAGACACTTTGTCTCACTCTGTACTTACATTATTGTTGAATATTGGTTTAGGCCACTTGAGTACAGTAACAAATATGAAGTTATTTGGCAGAATAAGGAGATAAATGTCTGTTAAAGCTCCTTCTTACCTCGTCCTGCTGCTGTTTGACGCTTTAGCTTTCAGCTAACTAGCCGGCTACATAACTTCAGCTAACGTTGACGTTAGCTCCTCAGCCCGACACGTGCGAGCCGTTTGTAACGGTAACATTAACGACCAGACCACCAGGTTACAAACCTGTGGAGCAACACGTGTCTAAAAATAAACTCACCACCCTGACACTCTGTCTGCTACATGCTAACTGCTGCTGTTGTTGTCGCCGAAGTACTTCCGGGTACCGCCGTCGAAATAAAATAAGCTAACTTACGCGCACTTCTGTTGCTGCCACGTTTATTGTTAACTAACGCCTATCGTGTCAGTGTAAACAGACTCACGAACAAACAGAATATCCCACATCTGAAACCTCTTTTTTTTTTTGCTTTAAAACTGATGTACACGTAGCGAGGAGACGATCCGTGCTTTTATTTTGAAGGGCGTGTCATGTTCGCCCCGCCCACAGCCCCTCCCCCCATTGGTAGTCCATTTCTCTCAGAGGAGGGTTCACAGGCGTCAATCAAACCTTTTAAACTTTAGATTAAGCCACATCTACATCTACAAATTTACAGATTTAACGAGTGTTTTTAAAATAAATGTTTCTTTCATCCACTTTTATTTGCCTTCAAGGAAGTCTCCCACAAATATACAAATATTTTTCAGTTTCCTTTTGTATCATTACAGCTGATTTTATTTTATAAAATTATTTTATATGTTATGATGTAGAAATAGGTCCCCTTGAAGCCGTGGGCTCTTCTAACTACCTATAAACTGAGTGAATATCTATGATATCTTACATCTAACTATCTAGTGTTTTGATTCTGCACAGAACTGTCCATGAAAAATAAAAGTCATGAATGCATGTGTGCAAATGATTAGCTTTTATTTTGATATCTTGAGAAGTTGTTACAAAACCAGGAGCACTAATGGCAAGAAAAAAAAAACAATGGTTAACAGTTGATTCAGCAGTATAAAAGTAATCATGTGAATGAATATATGTAACCCAACCTTAAATCCCTCCCACTCACAAAACAGGCATTTTAGATGTTAGATGAATGTAAACATGACACCATTATGTTACCAATGCAAAGCTTAAAAAGAAATTCCATGAAGACTTTGAAAAATAAACTTGAAGTATGTTCATAAGAACATTTCTAATCCTGTTTTAGGGCACCAATAATTACTTTTATACACTTTATTTTCAATCCAAATACAAGATGGTTACCAATAATACTTTAGTCTGTTTCCACAAACATAATCTTGGTAGTGTTATTTTCATCATTATTCGTACTACAGCATTTTAATAGCATAGCAACACCAAAGTTAAAATCTAAAAGTATGCAATATAAATTCAGTTTTTTTTTTTTTTACCCACATACTAAACATATTTTCTGAACAATCAAAATACTCTTAACAAATTCTTGTTCATTTGTAAGAAATTATTATGAATGTGCAGGTTCTTTTCTTGACTTATTTGATGGATGAGGAGGAGAAGGAGAAAAAGCTAGATTGACTGTAGCGAGAAGATGAGCTGGGGGAGCCCAGGTCTATGCTGCTCCTGCGAGAGCCTCGTCTTGAGCCACTCCTGGAGCCAGTGCTGGATCCTGGGGCAGAGGAGAAATTGTAAGGACTGCTGATTCCTCTGGAAGACACAGATGATGCCTGGAGCATTTTTACCCCAGTGCTTTCCTCCACCAAGCAATTATCCAGAGCCTCCTTGTAAGAGATCTTAAGTTTGCTCTTGGGACAGGTCAGGATCTTTGCATGATGGTTGACGTCTTGCAGCTTCTGGGCTGCTTTTACATCCAGCCAGCCCATTCTCAAAGCCTCATCTAAGGATCTTCTACAGTCCACATCTGGGTCATAAAGCCCTCCGGTTACAAACTGGAACTCCATGAACCTCTGTCCTGCTTCATATGGCACCCACATCTCCTTCATAGCTTCAGCGACAGACATCTTTTTCCTGACTTTTACATCCTCAAAGCCAACATAGGCTTTCTGCGCAGGCTTGAGTTTAGAAGCCATGTCGTCATTTATAATACCTTGGCCGGCGGCCTCTTGGATGCCTAACCTTTTGCCATTTGTGGGATTAACAATTCCTCCAGTGCAGGCCTGGGCCTCTAGTAGTCTCTGGGCAGTGATGGAATCGACCAGACCACGATTTAGACCCTCAGTGATGGTTATCTTCTCAACAGTCTCTGTGTCAAAGATGGCACCCACGGGTTCCTGCTCACCCACTGCTTCAAGAGGGGAGGCCAGAGTGATAGACACACTGGAGATACCCCTAGGGCCATCGGTTGAGTCTCGAGAAACACTGCTGAATGAGCCACTCCGCTCTGTGACAGTGGTAGTTCTTGTTGTGGTCATCTTGGCAAGAGTTGGTGACAAAGGTCTTGACGTGACCGTTGATGATGAGGACGATGACGAGGTGACTGATGATGGCATTGTGGCTTCCATTGTTCTTAATGTTGTAGAGGATGTCACTGAGGATGAACCCAAAGATGATGATGATGATGACTGTCTTGAAGTTGATGATGAGAATGATGATCCAGATTTGGTCTTGCTGGTTATAATATCTGCAAATTGAGTGAGGGTGATGGTACGTGATCTGTACTGATCTAGATCTGACTGAGTAATTATTCGCTGTTCAAGCAGCTCAGTGATATCGTACTGTCTTCCAGTCTTCCTGTCAATGATGACAAACCGTGTGGAACCATCAGGAGCAGTTATGGTGATCTCTTCCCACTCACACTCCTGCTCAGACAGCTCCAGGTAGGTGTCGTAGTCAATATACTTTTTGTCATATGCTTCACGTACTGTCATCTCTTTATTGGTTTCTGGGTCCACAATTACCACTCTTCTCTTTCTCAGAGTGTTCTTCAGAGTTGACTCTTTCTTCTTCATGTCCATGATAGGCAAAAGGAGAAGGCCAGTCTTCTTGTCTGTCATACAGCGTTTTTTAAGCTCCATATAGGTTAGATTTTCCTCAGTGTTTGGGTCAAAGAAACCCTTCGAGTCATCACTCTGATCATTCAGGATCTTGTTCATTTTCTCATCAAAGTAACCTCTCTTGTAGGCTACATTTGTGTCAATACGATGGCCGTGTTCAGCATCAATGATACCACCGCTGGCAATCTGGGCTTGGAGCAGACGGATGCCATGACCTTTCTCCACTAGACCTCTCTCTATGGCCTGAAAGAGGGAGATAACCTTGTCTGTACCAGGCAGTTTGTAACCAGTCACAGCCCTCTCCGCTGATAGGAGGCTGTCCTTATACTCTGGCCCGAACAGTCTTTTACTGTAGGCATCACTAACAGTGAGGTAAAGGTTGTTGACAGGATCAACTAAAAAGCCAGAGGCAGCCTGGGCCTCGAGAAGTTCCAGAGTGGTCCCGGGTCGTAACAGTCCATCTTTCATGGCCTGATAGATGGACACTGTCTTATCATTGGCCTCATCATAAACTCCTGCTATGCAGGTAGAACCTCTCAGGTAGGGACGGAGACGGTGTTCAATATCCTGGCTTGTCAATCTACCATCCCTGAGTTGATCCATATCAGAACATGCCAGAAGGTTTGCATCTACTAGATCTTTGACCAACACCTCGCCTCTGAGTCCCTGGACAGTAAATGGCTTTTTAGGTTCAGGCAGAAGCAACAGACCGGTGCTTGGATCTGTTTTGCTTTTTTTCTTTAGAGAGACATATGTAGTTCCCTGTTGGGTGTCTGGATCTAGATAGCAATTAGGATGCTGATTCAGGGCTTGGTATAGCTCTTCATCTATGAGACCCCTTTCCTTAGCAATGTCTTTGGGTAGGAACACACTCAGGACAGGGTCCAAAATCCCCCCCACAGACTGTTGAGCCTGAAGTATACGTAGAGCTGTGTCCTTGTCGATTAATCCCTTTCGCATGGCCTGGCCAGCTGACAGGACTTGGGCAGTATCTGGGTCTCTGTAACCAATAACAGCAGCTTCAGCTGCAAACAGCATTGATTCATCCACTTTATCTACTACTCCTCTCGCACATGCTTCTTTTACTGTCAGCTTTTGATTATTTCTGGGGTCAAGGATGTAGCCTGTGACTGCCTGAGCATACAGTAGCATGTCAGCACTGTCAGAAGGCATAATTTTCTTTTTCTTTGCCTCTGTAAAGGACATTTTCCTTAATGGTCCAGATGCAACACCAGAAATTGCCCCTGTCCCCTTTAGAAAGACCTTCTTATCCACAGAAACGTCTTGGACAGTTTTCTCCCCCTTTATGAGTTGGTTGAATGTTGGTTTGTCCAGGACCCCACAGTCAAGCAATTGCTGTGCTGTTACTGTCTTACGGACACCATCAAAGAGTAATTTGGAGGGGTCAGCCTTCTCAGAGAGTGGCAGAAATTGTAGGCCAGTGTGGGGCTCTGTCTTGCATCTTTCCTTCAAAGCACCATAGCTGACATCACGATTTGTTTCTGGGTCAAGGTAAGAAGCAGGATTTTGCTTAAGCACACCACAGAAGTTTTCATCCAAAAGGTTACGCTTGATAGCTGTATCTTTGGGGAGGAACACACTGAGATTGGGATCTAGAATGCCTCCCGCAGACTCCTGAGCCTGCAGCAGGCGCACCCCAGTCTTCTTGTCAATTAGCCCCTTGTTCATGGCCTCAAACACTGAGAGAGGCATGGCTGCACTACGATCCTTGTATCCAACAGCAGCAGCTTCTGCTGCCAATAATCTGTCTCGATCCCTGATGTCTACCACCCCTCTGGCACATGCCTCATCTACTGTCAGCTTCTGATCAGTTTTAGGGTCAATGATGTGACCTGTGGCAGCCTGGGCTTCTAATAGCAAGTTTGCACAATCATCAGACAGAACATCCTGTTTCTTGGCTTCTGAGAAAGACATTTTGCCTTGACGTCCAACTATCACCCCAGCAATGGATCCAGTGCCCTTTAGATAGACCATCTTTCCCGAAGACACTGTTGGAACAGTTTTCTCCCCTTTTGCTAGCTGGTTAAATGTTTGCTTGTCAAGGACTCCACAATCAAATAATTGCTGTGCTGAGACTGGCTTGCGGACGCCATCAAACATCAGTTTAGAAGGGTCTTTCCTCTCAGTGATTGGCAGAAGTGTCAGACCTGTGTGAGACTCTGTTTTGCTTTTTTTCTTTAGAGCCCCATAGCTGGTGTCACGCTCTGTGTCTGGGTCAAGGTAACACTCAGGCTTCTTGTTTAGGGCATGACACAGGTCCTCATCCAAAAGGCTCCGCTTTATAGCTATGTCTCTGGGAAGGAACACACTTAGGTTGGGATCCAAAATGCCCCCTGCAGACTCCTGGGCCTGTAGCAAACGTAGCCCTGTCTTCCTGTCAATTACTCCTTTCTTCATTGCCTCAAACACTGAAAGAGGCTTACCTGTGCTAGGATCACAATAGCCCACAGCAGCAGCTTCTGCTGCTAAGAGTCTATCTCGATCCCTATTATCCACCACTCCTCTGGCACATGCTTCCTCAACAGTAAACTTCTGATTGCTTGCGGGGTCAATGATGTGGCCTGTGGCAGCCTGGGCATCCAGTAGCAAGTCTGCACTCTCTGGAAGCATGAGCCTCTGTTTCTTGGCCTCTGAAAAAGACATTTTCCTTAAAGGTCCAGCTGCCACACCAGCGATTGAGCCTGTCCCCTTTAGAAAGACCTTCTTATCCAGAGACACTTCTGGGACAGTTTTCTCCCCCTTTATTAGTTGGTTAAACATTGGTTTGTCCAGGACCCCACAGTCAAGC
Organism: Nibea coibor; assembly: GCA_023373845.1. Lineage (NCBI taxonomy): Eukaryota > Metazoa > Chordata > Actinopteri > Sciaenidae > Nibea > Nibea coibor. Next base: position 24,338,589 of record CM041718.1, on the reverse strand, counting down.
AACTGCTGTGCTGTTACTGGCTTGCGGACGCCATCAAAGATTAGTTTTGAAGCGTCTAGCTTCTCAGTGACTGGCAAAAGCAACAGACCTGTGTGAGGCTCTGTCTTACATCTTTTCTTCAGTGTTCCATAAGCAGTTTCACGTTCAGTTTCTGGGTCAAGGTAACACTCGGGACTCTGATTTAGAGCTTGACGAAGGTTTTCATCCAAAAGGTTGCGCTTGATAGCTGTATCTTTGGGGAGGAACACACTGAGATTGGGATCTAGAATGCCTCCTGTAGACTCCTGGGCTTGCAGCAGGCGTAGCCCCGTCTTCCTGTCAATTACTCCCTTCTTCATTGCCTCAAACACTGAGAGAGGCTTGGTTGCACTACGGTCGTTGTATCCAACAGCAGCAGCTTCTGCTGCCAATAATTTGTCTCGATCTCTCGTGTCTACCAGCCCTCTGGCACACGCCTCATCTACTGTCAGCTTCTCATTGTTTCTGGGGTCAATGATGTGACCTGTGGCAGCCTGGGCTTCCAATAGCAAATCTGCACTATCATCAGACAAGAGCATCTTTTTCTTGGCTTCTGAGAAAGACATTTTGCCTTCCTTCCCAGCCACAACTCCAGCAATGGGTCCAGTCCCCTTCAGATTAACATTTTTGTCTGCAGCTACTTCTGGGACAGTTTTCTTTCCTTTTTCTAGATCTTTAAATGTTGGCTTGTCTAGCACACCACAATCAACCAGCTGCTTGGCTGTGACAGGTTTCCGAACACCTTCAAAGACAAGTTTGGAGGGGTCTACCTTCTCAGGGACAGGCAGAAGCAGAAGTCCTGTGTGTGGCTCTACTTTGCATCTCCTTTTCAATGCCATATAGGTTACACCCTCCTCACTATCTGGGTCCAGGTAGAGCTCAGGCCTCTTATTCAGAGCTCGAGATATGTCATCATCAATTAAGTTACGCTCAATGGCTGTGTCTCTGGGAAGGAACACACTGAGCACAGGATCTAGGATACCCCCAACAGACTCCTGGGCTTGCAGAAGACGCAGTGCTGTGTCTCGGTCAACCTGTCTTTTCTTCATGGCCTGAAATGCTGAAAGGGGTTTGCTTGTGCCAGGACCATGATATCCCACAGCTGCAGCTTCTGCTGCTAGCAACCTCTCTCTATCCTCTTCATCAATCACACCTTGATTAAATGCCTCGTCAACTGTCAACTTCTGATTAGTCCTGGGGTCAATAATGTGGCCAGTGGCAGCCTGAGCATCCAGTAGCAGGTCAGCGCTATCTGGTGGCAGGAGATTCTCTCTCTTGGCTTCGGTGAAAGTCATTTTGGATAGTGGTTGAGCAATAGATCCTGGACCTTTTGGACCTTCAATTACCACCCCGGCTATTGGGCCTGTCCCTTTTAGATTGATTTTTTTGTCAACAGACACATCATGGACAGACTTATGTCCATTCACAAGCTGGCCAAAAGTTGGCTTGTCCAAAACACCACATTCAAGCAACTTGTCTGCTGTGACTGGCTTGCGGACTCCATCAAAAACCACATTAGAGGCATCCAAGGTCGGGGGCTCTTTAGCTCTCTTCAGCTCAGTTTCCATGGTTTGTCTGATAATGGTCACCTCTCGCAGTTCCTTCTGGATGGCTGACAGCTTATTTTTATATGTCTCCTCAAGCTCCCTGAGTTCCCTCATCAGCCTCTCAATTTCAATTTTCAGTGCGTTCTTTTCCTTCTCCAGACGTTCCTTGTCTGTGTCATATTGCCTGATCACACCTTGCTTACTCTCGTACTGGTCTTTCCAGTAGCCTAAATCCCTCTTGAACCTGTCGTTCTCCTCCTGTATGCGTTGTTTAGCATGAAGCTCAGTATCTAGGGACAGTTTAATGCGACTGAGTTCCTCCTCTAGCCTTTGATACCGATCACTGTCCTTTTCTGACAATTGAAGTTTCAGCAACAGAGAATCTCTCTCCATCACAATGTCATTATACTTGGACTGCATGGATTGCATCGTAGATGTTGTCTGTAGAGATGAAAAGAGCAAAGAGACAAAAGGTTAGTCAACTCACATGAACACACTTACTGCATATCAAGAAGCGTTTCTTTTCTGCATTTTACATCATGGTATAAAATTATACAATCAACAACAGTCGGATAGAACAGCCGAAGATCCAAATAACACTGAAATTAGAAATTATTATGCTACTATCAAAAATGAATTTAATCAAATTCAGTCATTCAAAAGAGGACAGCACAGATACTTGCTCCATTATTTTTTTCTAGCAGCAGAATCCTAAAAGGTCTAGTATTTTGGCTTACACTTGAATTAAAGACCAACAGAAGTGACACTGTGATTGGATGACTTAAAATGATGAAAAGCTGATGAAAAACCACAAGATGGTGCAGTGTTAATTTGTATATAAGTAAAGCCTGGAATCAATAATAATAATAATAATAATAATAATAATAATAATAATACATAGCAAGTCTATGTGCATTCCTCCAAAATATATGGATCTATGCAGACTGATCTTTCCCATCAACAAAAAAAAAGAAAAAAATACAAACATACAAACAAGAAAATGTCTTACAAGACTGGGAAGTAAAAGTATGAGAAAATTATTGAGTAGATAAATATTATGTGAAATCAACCTTCCCAATCCTGTAGACAAACTATATTAACATTGTTTATAGGAACTACAACTGCACAATCAGTAGACAAACTATTCTATTACTTTGTTCAGATTGTAATAGTTACTATCCACATCCTGCAAATTTGCAAAACAGCACAAATAAATAATATTAATAGATGGGCGCCAATCTTGACTGACTGGTCTGAAATTGCCAGATGAATTGCCTCAAATACTTTGAGAAATTCTGGATATTTTAAGTGTATGTCAGTGCTGTTTTTACAAGTTTGTAAAATGTGTCCTAAAGACCACTAAGCTGCTACAAAGTTATGATTAACAATAATCAAACCATACACCGGATGACCAATGATGTCACTGATAGTGCTGTCCATTCTGGGAAAGCAAAAAAGCATGCAGACAGGACTTCTTCACACAGTGTGGGCAGGGAGACAGCGGAGAGGCACACATGGCCTTTGCATGCAAGTGAATGACATGCAAGTTGATTCAAACACAACACAGATGTGCATGTTCAAATCAGAGCAACTAAGTTGGAAGCATCTGCGGGGGATCTAGAGGGGTTCCAGCATGCGAGCAAACATTTGCCTACAGACAGTGCTAGCTACTTGACTGATCCAAATTAGGACTGTGATTTGGAAAGAAGAGAGCAGTTCACGTCTAAGTGCCCAACTTCCATGTACCTCGGTGGCTTGGTTTTGGATTTTCTCAGCTTCCAGCTTGAGTTTCTCCCTCTCTGAGGAAAGCTCTGAGATCAGGTTGCGGTAATCTACATTGCTGCGCTCACTGGCCTGCAGCTGCAGCTCCAGAGAATTAATCTGGGAGGAGAGCTCATCACTACATCCCTGCTTGGATATCAACAGTTCTTCTTTCTCATGTCGTACTGCCCTTAGTTCTTCCTCCAGCTTCAACCTCTCTTTGGTCTGAGTTTCTGTCATCATCTTCAGTCTTTCAAGCTCAGCAGAGTTCTCATTCAATGCTTTACTTCTCTCCTCTATGGTTCTGTAGAGACCCTCATTCCTCAGGTTTGCCTCTTTGACTCTGGCCTGCTCCTGGAGGAGTTGCTGCTGCAGGGCCTTCAGTTCTGCGCCGAGCTGCATCATGCGGTCTGCAGATGTCTTGTTTTGTCTCAAGCTGATCTCCAGCTCTTCCTGCAGACGAAGACGCTCTTCTTCACCTATCCTTGCCGCCATGCTGGATTGGTCTTGGCTCTGGCGTAGCGTGGTAACGGTGCTGATGTACTCTTTCATGGATGTGGTGGTCTTCTCCAGCTCTGTTTCTACCTGTCTTCTTCTGGCCACTTCCTCTTGGTTAGCCTTCCTCAGATTCTCCACTTGGCTCTCCAGCCCATCTCTCACAGCCTGAAGGTCCTTCATGCGGGCCTGTAACCTGCTCATGTTCTGTTCTACTCTGCCTTTCTCCTTGCTCTCCCTCTCCAGCTCTAATCGTATCTTCTGAAGCTCCCCCTCACACTCTCCCAGCTGGGTCGCAGTCAGTGATGAACTGGTTAGCTTCACCTGCATCTGGGCCAAAGACTGTTCAAGCACACCGTGCCCCGCCTCTATGGTTTTCCTTCTGCGAGTCTCCTCGTCTAGACTGTGTGTTATGTAGGTCAGCTCCTCGCACTTCTCCTGCAGACTCCTCCTGACTTCAGCCAGGTCTTCCACATACTGACTACGTTCGTCATCTTTCTGTCTGATCAGTGCCTCCACCTGACTTTCCAGTTCCCTCCTCCTGCGTCCTTCCTCTGTGATGACAGCACGCTGACTGTGAGCTTCTTCATCTGCTCTCTTCCTTTGTTCCTCAGCTTCGTTGAGGGACATCCTGAGCCTCCTGAGCTCCTCCTCCAGGTTCCTCCTCTCTGCCGCCATCCTGTCACACTGTGTTTGGAGGTCAGCTGTATCCTCCTCCTTCTGGGCTGTCAGCCTCTGGATGTCTGTGCGGCTGACATGGATCTGGGATTCGTAGCTGAGCTTTAACTTATTGATCTCCACACTGCATTGGCTTCTTACCTTTGACATCTCCTTCTGTAGCTCTTTGATCCTTGCTGCTTCCTCAGCCAGCTGCCGCCGCAGCAGTTCTATTTCACGGTCCTTACTTTCCACGCTGTTCTCTATCTCCATCTTGGACCAGACAACCGTCTCCAGCTCCTTCTGCCTCTTCCTCAGCACGGTCTCGTACTCTTCCTGCTGCTGAGTGTAGCGCTCCTCTGCCAGCCTCCTCTTCCTCTTTTCTTCTTCAAGCAGGTAGTTGAGACGCGCCACCTGATCGCTGAGGTCTGACAGCTGGCTCTGTGTGCTGTCTAGGCTCTCCTTGGCAGCGCTACACTGCATTGTAGAGGTTTGTTGCACTGCCTCCATTGACAGCAGCTGCTCCTGTGACTGGTTCAACTGTATCTTGTAGCTGGCGAGGGTCTCTTCCAGAGATCTGTTCTTGCCGTTGGCGTCTTGGATGCCCTCCCTCAGCCGGCGAAGTTCTTCTTCTAACATGTCAATCCTGGTATTACGAATCTGGAAGCAAGAAATGAAAGCAGAACATTTTATCGTACTTGTGTCATTAAAACATTTCAAGTTTTATATTGGGTCACCAAACATTTACATAATTCTATTTTTGGTCTGTACCAACAGCTACAAAACACAACACTGGTACCTTTAGTTCCTCCATGTTTTTCAGCAGCTCTCCCAGGAACCTGTAGTAGTCACCAGACAAGGTGAGCAACTCCATGTAACGGGTTTGCAGTTGCGTAGCCTGAGACAAAGACAAAAGAAAGACTTCATTTAAATATAATGTCACAAAAAGGGAATAATCTTAAAGTTGCTACAGTGTTTTAACGAGAAATCTTGACCTCCTGATTAAGATCCATCGTTGGCGACCTCAGCATTGTCCTCTTGATGGGGCTGTTGAGCACCAGAGTCTCCAAACCGGAGGTGTAAGCGGCGAGGTCGGTCTCGTAATCCTGTGCAAAAAAACATTTAAGTGAAATTCATAAAATGAAATCAGTTCTTCTGATGAGTCTGTTTATACATGCCAGACCTCCTTACCTTGATAGAATTCACACAGGCCACGTTGTCCTTCAGCACACTGTCTACGGTCTCCCTCTTCAATTTGATTTCTGTGTTCAGGGCCTTGATAACGCAATAACATGAAGATGTCAGATGATAACTTTACACACATGGATACAGACCATCAACACTGTAAGCAAGTTAAATGACCTTCTGGTTGTTAATATGGTCTATCAGTGCTTGGATGTCGCATATCTTGGTGGCCTGCAGGGCATCTTGTTTTTTCCGGGTGGCATCGATCCAGTCAATAAGCGAGGCGCTGGTTTGCTTGTAGTGCTGCAGCTGTGGGTCATACAACTGCAAATCCTGGAGTCTGAGCAAGAAAAAAACAATCAACCCAAAAGAAAGCACCATATGTTTAGCATCCTTTTCAGTAGACACTGATAACTATTGATTAATGGGTGCTGCAGACACAAAGACCGAGAGATGTTACACAAAGCTCTAATCTGATGAAGGCTGGTGTAAAAGGGGGTGTCTATAAAGATGCACATGTGAGGAAAGCCTCACTGTTAATATGTTTGATGGGAGACAACCGACTGAGTTGCTGAACCACCCTCTAAACCATGCCCCATGTCAGCTTTGGTGTCTTTGTATAAAACAGATAACATACCTGGTGTTGATCTGTCCATCAATTCGTCTCCAGCGGTCTGTCAGCAAGTTCACCAGCTCAGTGTATTTGGCCAGCATCATGTCACACCTGTGGAAAGACCCGTCCACCTGACTGTTCCAGTGGCTCGCCTTGGCCAACTCTGCCTCCATGCTGATCAGAACATCCTTCTTCTGCTCCAGCTCTGCTTTCATGTTCTACACACCAGCAACATGCAGGAAACACCGGTCGATGTGACATCCCAGACTAGACACTCTAGCTAGCTCACACCAGTTCACTTGAAACTGATCAGGAGCATGAATACGCACTCAATTCTTTCCAAGATCCAGCAGTAATTCTTTTTTTCTTGTATTATGCATGAAAAAACAGAAACCACAATGTGTCTAAAAGACTGCGGTAAGAAATGTATGAAAATGTAATTTGTTTTACGAAATACCTTCAGGGTGAGCATATAATCCTCCACCTCACTAGGCGTTAGAGAGGTGGTCTCTTTCTCCGTCAGTCTCGCCTCATAAACTTTCACTATGTCCTCAACTTCTGCCACGCTCTGCAGCATGCCCCTTAGAGCCTGCAGCCTAAAGGAGAGGAAGAAATGACGATGAGATATAATACATTTATTTTATAGTCTGCTGCTATCACAACATCACTAATACACACCTTCAATTCAGCTCCCGGAATATGCAAATCAGGTTGTATTAAAGGTGGTAACACTGATCTGTATCTGAGCTGTCTGGTTAACTTTACTTTAACTGTTCTGGTCTGGTCTGGTCTAGAAATAACATGGCGAACTCTATGAAAGAAGACCCGTGGTAGGCACATTGTAATTTTTACGAATGCCAGTTCTTTCTTGCTTCCAATGAGACTTCTTGAATAATCAAAACAACAGTTAGTCTCACCTCTGCAGGTAAGCTGATGAGCTGGTCTCCAGACTGCCCAGTCTTTGGTTGATGATTGCAATCTCACTGCGGAGGAACTCGGCTTTATCTGGATCCTTCATGCCCTCCAGCTCCTTCAGAATACGCTCCTTGAGACGCAAGTACTCCTCGCGCATCGAGTCGATGTCATGCTGCACCATCTATAGGGAAACATACGCACAAACGGAGTTATTGCAATGAATTATGGGTGGTAAATATTTGGAATAAGATTTCTTTTTAATATCTTTTTCGTGTATTTGACAGTTGTTGTGTTTACCTCCAACTCAGTGATCTTGAGGCCACAGTCGTGCACCCCATCGTCTCCGAGGCAGATGTGAATGTGCTGACTCAGTGTTCCTTCGATATTCTCCAGCTTCAGTCTGAGCGCGTGCAGTTCAGATAAGCTCCGTGAAGAGTACACCACCTTCTTCTGTGACGTCGTCTTAGACCCCGACTCACACTTAATAACCACTTCCTTCTTCTGTTCCTGCCTTTTCTGTGCCGCTCTTCGTCTTTCCTCTTCCAGCCTCCTGGCGGCCTCCTCTTCCGCGGCTTTTTGCTGCTGCAGCTGCAGCTGCAGCTGCTGCTGCTGCTGCTGCTGTAGCTGCTGCTGCTGTATTATAATGAAGTGCTGTTGCTGTTGTTGCTCTGCTAATTCCTGCTCCTCATTTTCCACTGTGAGGACACACAAGGTATGTTTTTAATAATCAGTAAAGGAAAATGTAACAATTAACAATTAATGAAACAGGTGGCCAGTACTGTGTACGATCTGTAATACTGACTGTAAACATGCAGCTTTGCCACCAGCTGTTCATAGTGGGCCTGGGATCCACTGATCTGACTCTCCATCGACTTCTTGTCTTCGTCACCAAACATCTGGGAGCCATTGCAGCTCACTTTGAACTCCTCGAAGTGAGTCTCCAGGTTCTTGATAATTTGACGGTATTCCTCAGGGCGCATCTTGGCCAACTGAACACAGACACACACACACAGACACACACCATGTTTGACTCAAATGTGAACAACATCAGAAACCAACACAGGTCAGTGAATGCAACACCACAGTCACAATATGAAAATGATGGTTTTCATCTGAGGCTGGAGTTTTCCCATCCGGTGTTGCTCGGATGTTGTCAGTTTTTTCTGATGCACTCATGTTTTGTGCACAAATAAACAAAACAAGTAAGATATAATAATCATAATATGATGTTTCATCAAAAAGGAAGTGGTTAATACCAATAAATGTAGTCACTTTGTCTCTCATTTTTAGGATCTAGGACAGCAGAGCCTGACTTCAGAGAGTTTATTCATCGCCTACCATTGAGATGGTGAGAGAGTTGATGTGTTTGATATCCAGGATGCAGTACTGCCAGGCGGTGAGGCTCTTCACATTGACGTAGAGCTGATTCCAGATCGACAGGATGGCCTCGTAGTACTGCTCGTTCCTTTAGAGAACACAGAGACGGTATTTAAACCTTTAATCTCAACAAGAAAGAAAATATTTCATGTGCCAAGAAACAACTTTTTTCATCTTACTTGTTGGCCAGGCTGATGCTGAGTGGATTGGGAGGTGGTATGATCAGGCACACAGAGGGCACAGACATATCGAGCCCACCCGGGCCCGTGATCTCCCACTTACTGCGCTGACTGTTGTCCTTTAGGATCGCCTCGTTGTCCTTATGGATCACCTTCTGTGGAGCCGTAAGTAAAAGAAACAATGAGCAGCAGTGTCTACATCAGAGTGTACAGAGTGCAGCAGGTGTGAGGCTGTGAGGATTCGAAAACTGACATGGTCTTGTTTGAAGTCACACAGAGCTTTGACGATGACGGGGCTGCTGCTCTTCTCTTCGGGGTTTCTGGGCTTCAGTCTCACAATGCTCTTGGACCGGTTGACCAGATGTTGAACCTGCCTCTTGTTTTCCAAGATCTTCTCCTTCTCCCTCTGGAGATATTCAAACAAAAACAAAATCAATAATAATGATAATGCAGATCAAGTTGTTTTACTTGAATGGAGCAGTGCAGGATGAATAAATCCATCAGAACACAAGAACAGACTGTATCTCATGTGCATGCAATCACATTTTGAGGACGAAAACGTAGCCTTGACACACACACACACACACACACACACACACACACACACACACACACACACACACAGCTGGTCTGTTACAGCTGTAAGAAGCTGTTGTACCTCCAGTTCTTTGAGGAGCTCCAGCAGGTCCTCCAGTGAAGTGTTCTTATCACAGACAAACGTCTTGCGGACCACCTCGTGTTCCTTCTGCAGGTTGCTGTACGTCTCATTGGCCTCTTTGAAGAACTAGTTTAAAAGAAATGATTGGGGGGTTAGTTGGGGCGGGTAATTAGAGGTAAGGGTCTATTTTGTCGTGTTACCTGGTGGTACGCTGCATTCTCCTTCAGATGGGTGTCAATGCACTTGGTGATTTGAAGGAGCCATTTCCACTGAGTCTGCAGAGTGTCCCTGTACGCCTGAAACACAGAACAATAAACGATAAGGCTGCCACACTTATAATGCATGTAAACACCGTGCATCAGTCTGAGCTGATGAATGGATCGGTCCACACCTCGATCTTGTCCGCAGCCGGATGGTTGTTCTTCAGTAGAGTATCCACTTTGGTGAAGAGTTTACTCAGCTCTTTCTCTTTGTCCTCGAGGGCGCTCATCAGTTTCTGTTACATGAAAAGAGGTTTAGTAATCACAGGGGACACGGAAACATCAGGATGCAGCTGGAGGAACACTCTGTGGCTTCGCTCTAAGTGGATGACTGTCTGCAGCTGCCAAAGTCTCTTCTATCACGGATGATTGCTGCCTCATGAGATGCAGATTAACTCCATAAAAAGGCCTTAGTGAAATTTAGACTTTAATATGTTTTTAAAATTAGAAATCCTCTCCTGCTTCTCTAAACTTTCAGTCATGTCCGTCTTACTGACCGAGTAGTTCTCCTGCTTCCGTGGGATGTACTGCTCGATGTTCTTGTCTCCCCAGTCGAACACCAGCTCCACTTCCTCCTTGCTGTTCACCCACATAATCTCTTGGCACATTTCTTGAATGATTGCCTTGAGGTCCTGTAGCTGCTGGCTCCGGTCAAAGGACATTTGCTGGAACGGGAGAAGAAAGTGAGTTTAAATACATGAAACAACAATGACAGTACAGCACGAGTACAGTCTTTGTCTTTTTTTTTTACCTGTAAACTGTCCCATTCTTGGTCCAGAGCATGAAGATTTCCTTTGTCTCCTTTCTTAATCTATGAGAGGAGTCAAACATACAGAAAAACATGAAGTGCTACGAAGTAAAAAATCATAGTTAGATTTTATAATCTAACTATGATTAAATTAATTAGACTGCTGTTAACAAACATAAGCTTCGCTCTGTGGTCAAGGAATAAAACTGAACCCCAAAGCTTAAATCTGGCAGACCTTCAAGTGAGTACCCATAGGAGGTCGTGCCAAACAGGAATGACGTATAAAATTTTCACCTCTGCCAAGGAGGAAATGTTTTATTCTATTCTACCTTATTATAAGATCACGTTTAATTTATGTCCCTCGGGATGATAGCTCCGGTTAGAGAAGATAAGAGGAACTGAAGAGGGTTTTGGATCAGATCCATATTTAACTTGTTTGCTCATGCATCACATCATTTGTTTCTGTCTTTGTGTAGTCAGATGCAGAACCAGTTCCTGGTGCAGATTTACAAGCAGTTAAACCTCTTTTTGCAGCATTATTCATTAATTCACGTGTTCTTTAAGTTCTTCCTGGTTGTCTAATCAGATTTGAATCATTGTGAGAAATGTGACACAAAAGTGATTTTGGGGGCTTCTGTTTGTAACAACAACAGGTTTTTTTAACATATGTAATGACACGTAGCGGCAGCGTCCGGTAGAGCGGTGTGAACTCACCAGTTCGTCTCTGGCTCGGTCCACCTCAGCGCTCCTCTGGATGGAGCTGTGAAACTTCTGATGGCTGATGATATGCTGATCAATGACTTCAGGAACGTCTCCCCACGAAGTGGTTTCTATCAGACGCTGAGACACCGGACAGGCACAGAAACATTTTAATATATTTCAAATACACGCTGAACATATGAGTGCAGTGTTTTCAGTTCATGTTCAGCGTTTACTCAAACATCCGTCCTGATTCAGACCAGCAGGTGGTGGCAGAGAAACAAGTTGGATCAGGATTTTTTTTTTCTGTGAACTTTTGAGCCTCTTCACTGAAAACACATGAGGAATCTACCAGAAGAACATTTGCCTGATGACTAAAGACAAAACAAAACAGTATTCTTCATGTGTTCTTTTTCCATTTTGAATCCTCATTATATTAATTATCCTTAATGTCAGAGAAGCGTCGGCGTCTGGAGGAATGCTTTCATGCTGAAGTTGTGCACACTGTGTTCTGGGTTAATGAGATCTGTCAGTCAGGTCACTGCCAGTTTACTCCTTTTTTTCTCCTTGCACCTTTTGCTGTAACATCCAGCCCATAGCGTCTTGGAAGCTCCTTCCAGGGTCCTCCCAGGATCCTCCGGTGCTCCCTTTGGTGCTCCTCCTCCTCTGCATGGTGCCCGTGATGGCCATATGGACCCCCTTCAGCTGGTCGCTACACATTTCCACACTGCAGATTAAGGAAGAGAGAAAGAAAGGACATGTGGCAAAGACGAGTATGAATATTATTTCAGTTACAGATGGAAATAGAAAGGGAGAGAAGAGAGAAGAGAGAAGTCTTCCTCACGATCTGACTACGTTGTCATTGGGCTGTCCCAGCTGTCGCAGGTCCAAGGCACAGCTCTTCAGCTGCCCGATGGTCTCTTTAGCCATCATCATGAAGCGCTCTGCATCAGCCGGGGAACTGCCCTGCAAGGCATCAACAAGACATTCAGAGAGGTGCCTGAATCCGCTGTGCAGAACGAGAAATGCAAAAATGAAAACAGAAAAAAAAACCTGCACAAATTTCAGGACTTTTATGACAACTGAAAACTTTATAACTCCGTAGCTTTTGTGCTGGTTGTTTGTCTCATGCACATGTTGTTTAAACTTTCTGCAGCACAGAAACATTGATGGCGTCTTGACCTGTTGGGTTTTTTGGATGTGTCCTTGAGATTGCTTGGAGTAGGTTTGTGTCAAAACTGTCAAAATCCTGGAGAAAATCTCTTGAAATTGGATAAATCCATGAGGGCGAAATAGAAGTGGTATTCAGTATTTCACACAGACGTGAGGAGGGGTCATATACGAATCAACAAGCCCGTAAATCAAACCGCCCGCACTCGTTCAAGCAAACGACGGTGGGTTCTGCAGAAAACCAAATATGTTACTCAACACAGAGCTGAGGAGGCGTGCGTGTGTGTGTGTATGTATGTGTGTGTGTGTGCGCATAACTTAAATGTTTGCAGAGTTCATCTGACAATATAAAAATGACAGCAGACTTATTGACAAGTGAATTATTGCTGGAGGTGGTTTGACTCCTAAAAACAGATCCAAAAGAGAAATAAACAAAATGCTTTCATTATCAGCCTGGTTCCCATCGTGGAACACGTTCTGACACGGACTCACTCATCGAGTTACATCGAGCAAAACAACATTTCTGCATATATTTGTCAACAGAAATGAAGCTGCAACATGATGCTGTTTTCAGTTGAAATAAAAACCTGTGCCGAGTCTGACCCAGACATGTTTTTATCTGCACGGCTGGAGGCTGAAAAAATCCTAACAGGCAGCGACTAATGAAAAAAAAATCATGACTCACAGTCTGCAGGGCGAATTCAGCTTTCTGCAGGTACTCCTGACACTGGCCCTGCAGAATCATGGCTCTCTGGTGGATGGCACCGAGGTTGGTGCCACTGCAGGGGGCAGCAGAGTAAACTCATTAATATAATAATCTTCACATCAACATTTATATTAAAGCACCACAGTATCACAGTTTGGACCAGCAGTTCGCAACTTCTTTACTATGTGACTCCTTTAATGGTGTCGTTATTTTTCTTTTCTATGTTGTGCATCAGATACAACATTACATATTATGCAACTTATGGGGGTCACACTCTGTCCAAATAATTTCCTAGAAAGACATTTATATGTAACTGAAAAGTTTTTCTGTAAAGGAGAACATACTCTGGCAGCAGCGAGACTCTAAATCAAATAAAAACACAGATGAACACAGCTGATTATGCAACTCAAAAAATGGTAAAACTGCAGGCTTTCAGTATCTGAGAACTAATTCACTCTTGCGGAAATATTTTTTTCTCTTATGTAAACAAACTTTATTCAAAACACTTTCTGTACAGCAACTTCCTCAAACCCATCAGCCGATGTGCGTGCCAACAACAACATATCTGCACAATTACTCTACAAAAGCTTCTGCATGAAAGAAAAGACCCAAACATCTGCACACGTTTCTCCTTTGCACCAAATTTAAGCTTCATCAGAGCCCGAGGATAATATCTGCTATAAGATGATATCAGCTGACATATCGGTCTAGATTTAGTGTAGAACTGAACAACTCTTTAACAAGAAAGACCCAGAAACAATCAAACATCTTTCATCTGACAGGAGCAGCACGGTATTTGTGTTAAACATCTTGTGTTCATGTCGGCCAGATGCCTTCTGTCCTTTTCTAAAATACCACAGTGACATAGCCCCTCTGTTCTGTGTGTGTGTGACAGTGTGGAAGGTCTGAAACAGTTTCATGTTTCTGGAACAAGTGAGCATTAAGCTGTTGCAGCCGCAGGAACTTTGCAGTTCATTGTGAGCTATAAATCAAGACTCAGTATTTCCCTCCAGGGGACGGGAACGCTTCTGTGGAACCTGGACTGTAATTTCTGCAGAAGCACGGTCATCATTAAGACTCCTGTAGGTTTCTGTGAGCAAAGTGCAGCTTTGTTTCATTATCAGCTATGTGATAAAGAGTAAGGTATAAAGAGTAAGGTAACGTGGTAACTCCCTTGACAAACAAACTGAACGCACACCGGCTCTTTGTAAACTTTGTTTTGCAGCTTTACTTCGCTGTGCATTGAGCCTGCAGACAAAAACATCAGAGCACAAACCACATTATGATCCCTGCGGAGATGTCCGTGCGTTTGGTAGATTTGATGTTTGAGCTGCAAATTTAAGAGCTTCTTTTTGGCTTAAGATCTCAGAGCGTGCAGGAAATGAACACTGGGACAAAACAGTCTGTCACGGTTAATATTTAATAGTAATCAGCTTCCCCAGAGCAGGAGGAAGGCAACAACATGTACACGACAGGTGGCAGGTGAGCAGGTGACAGTAAAATATGGATCCATACCTCATTCCGCCTTTACCGGGCAGCGTGCCGCCTCCCATGGCCATGCCGCCGCCTTTAACGCTCATCATTCGGCCGCTGCTTATCAATCCGCCTCCCATGGCGCCCATCATCCCGCCCCCAGAGGACCGTCTCGAAAAGGTGTAGTTGTATCCGTCCATGGTGCCATCGTATCCATTACCGCCTCCCTGAAAGACTTCGTTCGGCAAGTACTGGACGTTGGACCCGGCGCCAGTCAGGTCACCTCTGGACCCGACCCTGCGGCCCAAACTCATGGTGTGCAGAGCGTTCTGGGACCCGTACATGCTCATACTGACGGCTAAACGGCAGCCGAAGCGGCTCTGTGCAAACTACCGGGCGTGAGGTGAGGTGAGGCGCAGCTGCCTGTCTCCACCTGCGCGCCGCGGTCCCTCTGCTGCAGACTGCAAACGAGCTGCAGGGGAGGACCGCTTTTGGAGGAGGGTGACCACACCTCTCCTCTCTCCCCAAACTGCTGCTGAGCCAAAAAAAAAAAAAAAACTTTCAAACTTTCCTCTGCCCTGCCACTCCCATCCAAACTCAGCTGGAGGCAGGGCGGAGCGCGTACGCTTCTGGTTGTTCTATCTTTGTGGGGACCAGACTGATATTCAGACAAGTCGGGACATTTTGAAAAGTTAAATTTAGGATATGTTTGAAGTGAAGTGGGCAAGTTTTTTGGAAAGTGGGACAAAGTGAGAACATTTACAGTTTCAGGAAGTGAGGACATTTCTGTAAATTCAAGATAATCCGGAGAGTGAGGACAGGTACTCTAGTATGCACAACATTTAAATAAATGTATGAAATCAATATACAACAAAGTTGGGACACCAATATTTTTGATTCATGCATCAATTAAATCTATATGCACCACATACGCATTTTGTAATAGCTGATTCTTTTTCTAAGTGACACCGTTAAAGGTCAAAGAGCTTCAAGGCAAACTGCTGCAATGATGCATCCACATGACCAATTTTAATTAGGAGCAACTGCCTAAATGCACCTCGCCTCCTTTACTCTACACGCCCAGCTCACCCACTGTCTGTCTTCAACGAGTGGGGGAAAAAAAAAAACTCACACACAACTTAGACACTTGCCTCCAGCCAATGGGTGGGACTCAGGAAAAACAAGTTTGACAGCTGCTCTCAAGTTGACAGTAACTTTATCTTGATTTTATTGTCACAGTTTGAAGATGTGCTAATATGACAAATGGTAATTTATCATGCTGTAAGAGTGGCTTCAGGAGTCTGGGGTTTTATGCTAATCTCCGAACTTTGTGAATGCACACAGCGATGTGCAGAGCAGCGTGAGCTTCAGTCCACCCATACATTCATTGATGCACTGGCTACAAATCCACCACCATCTTGGTTTAGTTGCTTTCTTAAATGATAATGGTACCATTGGGATCGTTTGGTTTTGACTGTGTTTAGTCCAGACTCGGTTCATGTTACACAGTTTTTGTTAGCACCAACGGTTTCATAGCACCCAGCACGCTCACTTTACTACTGATCGCTGACTTTTGTCCCATTGTGCTGCACTTAATACATTATTTTGTTTACTTCAGGGCTTGCTGTGTGGACCTCCTTTTTTGTTCTGTTCCTGAATGACTCAGGCATAACAAGTGGGGGCCCGACCGATTTCGATAATAATGGTGAGTGTGAGTTATGTAGCATCCAGCTGTGGGCAGGACTGTGGCTGTGCTGTCGGGTTGGATCTTCCATTGTCTTCCTCAGATACAGTGTAGCAGCATTCACCTCTCAAGGAAGCGTTGCTGGGGTTTTTGTTTGTTTTCAGGCAGTTTGTTATTTTTCTGTCTTGTCAGTGCTGTTAGTAGCATTTGGCTTTGGAGCACCCCAAATATTGGCCAGGACATTTCGTCCTCCCCAATTCAGATGGTTTATAGGTGCATAAATACTCACCACCAGTGCACACATAAAGGCCAGGGTTAGTCAGCTTAGGCTTGGCAGTTAGGAGGGGGTGCTCTATAATCACTAAATCTCCCATGGTTGCACTCTGTGTGACTCAGACTGCTTTGTTTTACTTTCCTGGATGTGCTCAATAGATCGGCTGCATGGTCAATGTGATGGTGTTGAACACGGATACATAGAGCATAGCCATCTTTGATCTCAGTTTCTAAAGAGACATCACGGGAACTCAGTTTACGAAGGCTGATTCAGTTGATCTGGCAGTCTGATTGTGCTGGTCAAAAACTCAGAGGGTGCCAAAAAGGGCCGAGGCGAGGGGCATTGCTGAGGGGCTGAGCTGTTTCTGCCAAGCTTTTTGGGAGGGAGTTCATGCTCCAGTGGTTACAGTCACTCCTGAGTCTGGTGGTGAGACTTCATCATTTGAACAGTGTTTGCAGGTGGTGAAGAGAGAGATGGGGGCTGAGGTAGTCTCAGAAAAGGGGAGAGTAAAGGTGGAACAACTGAAATTGGAGCTGATAAAGATTTTTTAAAAAGTACATATGTTGTTGATCGTCAGTGGTAGAAATGAATCTACAGGTGTGTATTCTTGGTTTGCTGAAAGCTTCCATCTTGTCTAAATTTGGCGAAAAAAACCCAGACACATTTTTTGCATAGTCTGCGCGTGTGTCAGGAGTGAGAGGATAACCAGATAGCCATAAAATGTTGATGTTGCACGGAGCTTATCTGGCGTTGGTTCTGCTGGATGTGATGACTGTGTAAAAGTTAAAGCTGCACTTCAGAAAGCAGATCAGTGAGTTCCTGAAGCAGACAGACAGAAACTGTGAGGAAGAGGTTCATTTTACTCACTCGTTTCAAGATGGCTTCCTCTTCCTCCCTCCTCGAGAGCTGGTGTCTTTCAGGCACTTTGGTTTTGTTTGATTTTGATTGTTAACTTCAGACTTGATTCACGTGACACATAGTTAGCACCTACACTTTCACAGCCACCCTGCGGCCTCACCTCACTCCTGATCGCTGAGTGAATCCAGCACAGTTTGCTTACGTTGAGCTGTAGAGCTCTGGCTTTCCTTTTTCTCGTCCTCAGCTGTCACAAATTTGTGGCTTCCACTGCGCATCAATTTCTAGATAAAACTGTAAAACGCTGGCTATAGTGGCTTTCATAATTACTTCCATACAACAGCGTCTTGTGAGTGACTTTGTTCTTCTTCTTATGGAGAGTTTTTCCCAAACAGCAGCAGCAGCAATTACACCAACTTAACAAAGAAGAAAGGAGGTCAAGGAAGGGAAGAAAAACAAGCAAGATGCCAGAGTCTGAGTCAAGAGTGATCATGTCTGACATTTCACAAGCATACCTTGACACAGAAGCAGCTGCTTATAACCCAGTTCAGTCTGATCTGACACAGCCCTCTAACATAAGTTGTAATACTAATAATAATAGTAAAAAATCATAACAATAACAACATGCCAAGAGCTTGAACTCTGGCCCTGCGCACCTCCCTGTCACCCACTAAACTCAGCAGCTACTGAGGAATGTAGTGTGTGTTTGTAAGTGTGTGGGTTATGTGTACGTGCAGGCAAGAGTGTGACAGAGAGAGAGAACGAAGCAGGAACGGGGGTAGATTATATAGTTTGTTTGCTGTTTATGATTTATTGCAAACAGTTGTTTACTATTAACTCAAGCAAAATTGCACCCTTGGACTGGATGACTGAGTGCAGAAGAATTTTCTACCCATCATACGCCGGGATTCGACGATAAATCCAGCAGCTCCGCTCACAGCCTGTTCCTGTATCGACTCAGAGCTTTTGTACGCTCGAGTGATTCATGGAGATAATAAACTGCTCTAACATTTTTCTCAGGGAAAAAGAAAGTCCCACCTTAACATCGTGTTATTCCCTTTGGCAAATTACTTTTGAGAACACGCCTTTGCCTGCACCTAACTTCACACAGATACACGCTTTTTGCCAAAACAGCATTCCAGTGCTGGTCTTCCCCTTTTTGTTAAACCTACACTTTGTGCCCTAATTAGCAGCTCTGAAAACTTTGCTGTCACTTTAAATGATGAAGCTTGAACTTGGCCTCTGAGTCGGCATGAACTTGGGGTTAACTATGCTTCACAGGAAACGCTACATTAAGACAGAAGAAGAGGGTTGTTGTAGCTGTCTGCACATTTAATCTATTGCACAAAAGCCTTTAAAAACACTCACTCTACATACGTATATGTCAGTCTTTTTCTTCTCTGGCCAAATTAATAATTTTAGGGTGTGTATCTTGGGGCGTAGTCTCAGTGTTCCTGCCTTCCCTAATTCCTGATTACTGCAGACAGGATAAGGCTTGCACACTTTAATGGGTTTGTAAGGCTGCCTGACATTTTGCAGGTGTGTATGTAGAGACACTCTCTTGTTTGAAAGGCTCAGGGATGGTAAATGAAACTACTGAGGAGCAAATTAAGTTGTTTAAATCTAGATTATTCCCCCCAAACAGGTCAAAGTCTTTTATTTTAGAAAGGCAATCATACAGTATCTTTCCCTCTCAAGTACTTGAGCTGTTGTTTATCACCCTGGTATCTTTATCTGACTTTTAATGGTGCCAGAACGTTGCAGTAAGACTATAAAGTCAAGAGAGAGACCATGTTGTGCCAGGTTTTGCCTGTATTCACTGGCTCACTGTTAACACTAGGTTAAATGGCGTCTTTAATCCAGAAGACTTCAGGTCTCTAAAACCAAGAACTAACTCAAGTTTTATCTTGAGCACTGTGTGAAAATGTTTTTCCCCCCTGCAACAATGCATTTTTTAAAGATTACTGCAGCCTGAGTTTAATGTGCAATACAGTTTTAAGTAGGAGTCCCTGTCAGCTATGAGGTACTTAAAAACACTGAAGACTTCCATCCTGAAGTAACAGATGATAAATGTCAGTTGTGTGCAAGCTTTGTTTAAAAAGTGGAACAAAAGTGTAAAGCTGCACTTGCCCTCCTCAGTGGTTTGAACTGTTCAGATTAATATGAACATATTCAATGCTCAGGGATGATCTCTGGGAGCTTAAACTTGGGTTTGTCATGGGTTGAACTGAGGGAACCACCTTAGTGAATATTATGGGCTCCACACCCATGAACACACCTTGACTGGAATCAAGGGAGGAGTCTGTTATTAATCCTACTATCTAGTGAAACTACTTCTTTTTCCAACACACATAAAACAGAAGGATATCATGTTGGCAGTGCTGACTCAGACCGCATAACCACAAGTACAGACAGCACATTTTCATTTTAACACACAGAGGAGGTGTCTTAATAGTTTTGTTTCAGTTTTTTCACTGTCTGAAAGGTTGTCTTGTCTTGTCTGGTCTTGATATCTTATGCCAGCATGTCCTGAACAATGTGTATGTGTGTGTCTGTGAGTGTGTATGTGTGTGTGTCTAGGGAAAGTTTTCAGTCTTTACACCAAAGGATTAGAAGTGGTGATGAGTAATGATGATAATAGCTGGCTTTCAGGGTGTGGCTGCTTGTCTGACATTGTTCTCAGGATTCAAAGATATAACAGGAAACAAGAAACAGAAATAAAAACATCTTCATGAGGAGATTTCATTGTTTAGTTAAGACCCACTTCACATCATAATAAAGTCACTTAATGCAGTTCAGAGCTTTCACATTTTCAACACAGAATTGTCGACATCTTTTCATCTGCCAATCACCCAATCGGTGCTTGCAGAGATGTTTCCAGTAATGTAAGAGAGTTGTAGTTCACACGCTTAAGCCTAACACATGTCATACGTCTGTCGAGCTTATGACTAACGTTGATGTAAGTTCATATGATGAACAAAAAGCAGAGCCAGCTAAGCACCCGAGGCATGGGCACGGCCCTGCTGGGACTCTACCCTCAAGGCTAATGGCATGTCAAGGTAACATCCATGGCTGCACCTGCACGAGCAGTTAGTGCAGAGACAACTGACGCAAAAGAAATTATGTGCACAGAGAAGTGTCAGTCAGCAGGTTGTCAAGCTGTCCAGTCTAGGTGAATTGGCAATCCGAGAAGGGAAACACTTCACTGAATCTGAATCCTGCAGTAAAATCTTTAACAAACCTGTTCATTACATAACTGACGATAAATAATTAAAGCTGTGATAGGCAGTTTATTTTTGTCAGCAGCAAAACTTCCATAATAACCTTTGTTATAACCTTTGATATAAAAATTCTTAAAGACTTCTACACCAACTCAAGGCTCTGTTTGCAGGCTTTATAGTCCGTGACAAGTCCGGGACTTTGGCAAGATTTTGTGAGACAAACCCAAAGTGTCGGCATGTGACAACCTGGGAATGTGACTCAACAACCAACTATCTTTCTATACAACTGCTTACCGTGTCTTTAATGGTCTGGCCTAGACCATTAACCTCTGACATGCATCTAGTTTATCAACCTGGCTAATCTGACCTCAGGAGTTCAATACAGATCTGGTGACAGCATTCCACCTGACATGAGGTTTGCACCCGCGCTGTAAAACACTTTAAACTGATTCAACGTAGAAAGACAAGTTACAAACTAAGTTCATTCAAGATAAATCAAGTTGAATCAACAGCTGTTCAGTTGTCACACTGGATGTAAATTAATTGGTTTCACGTTTTCTCAGTTTGAAGTTGCAGTTATGCAGCCATGACTGATCTTTACATTATGTTAAAGACACTGCAGGTTTCCATCTTGAGTGCATTCTTCTTGAGGAAGTCTCGCTTTCCACCCTCCAGTGTAAACCTGGTAGAGTCCAACAATTAAAGTGATTAAATTCTAATATTTTTTAATGTATTGTAATCAGAACTATTTAGTTTCAGCTTTTAACAATTTTAGGTGGAAACATTTATAAATGACTCCAACCAAAGATTCACATTCCAGGTACTTAAATCTATTCTTCCTTGTGCAGGTTGCGTATCACTTCCATTTTGTGCATCCCTCATTGCTGGTGCTAAAAAAAGACACAGTGAGGACACGGGAGATTAATTAGACTCTGAGCTTAATGAATTTGGGTATTTTTATCAGCTTGGAAATGGATCCAAAATCCAACCAGCTACTGGAACCAAAAACTCGTGAAAGAGGACGTCGTCTGTAGATCTACACTGACTGTGTAGTGTTGGGCGGTGTTGTGTGTTTTCCAGAGGAATAATCCTCGCAGGCAGAAGCTAACGAGCCACTGAGCCAAACTGTGCTTCACACACGACTCATACATGGTTTTTAATTATTAATGTGCTTGTGAGTTCTGAATTTGCTCTCGTCATTTGGGTTTGTTTTGTGTATACAGGCAGTATTTGCATACACTTTAAATGGACTGTACTGGCTCTGTGGTGGAGGAGAGGGTGGAGCTGGGTATGTAGCAACCAGAAACCAAAAGACACACACTCACACACACACATACACACAGCCATAGAAAGAGAAGAGTCGGGACTTTTATTCCAGCTGGTTTGACAGTCATACATTTTTAATAGAGCACACTGAATCATAGGGAGTGAGGAGGAAGAGAGACTGAGCTCTTATTCTTGTGTTTGCACCTGTGCAGGTGTGTGTGTGTGTGTCAGTGTGAGAATGAGCATATATGGGAGGATAAGAGAAAGACAAGACGCATTCATGGCCTGAGGGACTTTGCATCAAAGGTGAAAGAGGTGACTGTGCAGGAAAACAGAGAAGTGAGAGGAGCTCTGTGCTCAGTTTCAACATGGCTGCCGGCATCTTCCGTGTTTCTTTTCGTGTTTACGCACAGCCGGTGCTGAAAACTCATCAAGTGTACCTCTTCAAGCTTTTACAAATGACAGCATACTCTGTGTCAACTGTGTAGTATCAGGCAAGAGAGCAGGCTGCTGTAGCTCCCCGATCCTGTGACAGAAATCTACCTGTGCAGCAGGGTGACATGGATATGCCTCCTGGGGATATGGACACAGAGTCGGGGAGAGGAGGAGGGGAAGGGGGAGCGGAGTGGCGGTGAATGGGAGGGTGGAGCCAGGCCATCAGAGAGCTGTCACATGACACCTGAGCCAATCTGGGTCAATGGTTTTATGGTCACAAATGATGCTGCTCCACCTCCTCGTAGACAGAGGAATTCTTTCACTCCGGGCCTGTCAAGTGGAGACTCTGGTGTAATGTGACTTTTGTCATGAATGAGCTCAAACAGTTAAACGCCGCTGTAGTCCTTTATAATCATGTTAGATGTCTATTTCCAAATGGTGCTGAAGTGGTTTAGATTTTTTTATGCGTCCTACCAACCTTCTATTGATTTCCACTTAGTCTACTGTATGAAATCAGTGTCACACTCAGTGAGTACAACCGTGTTCCTCTTTTATCTGTTATTCCAAATAATACTGGAAAAATGTCAAATATTTTATGTTTGACATGCATGTTATCGTGTTAAATTATGTTTGTTGTGTTGGATTAGTATCTTAAGATTGATCTGCTGCTTGTTTGACAACTCCAGAAGATAAAAAATAATAAATGACAGCATGTGTTTGGAGGTGTTACTTCTGTAAGTGTTGTGTAAGTGTCGAGTGGCTGCACACACATACAGAGAGAAAAGACAAGGACAAGAACTGCAGCAGATTCTTAACTGAACTGACCTGTTAGTCTTAAGAGTGACAGGTTCAGAGGGCTCTGTTTACAGAATATGTCAGAAACTGAATATATGCATAAGTATGTTTGCATTGGTGCATAATCACCAGAAAGAGGAGGCCTTTCATGTTCTGCAGCCACTGTAGTTTCTCTTTTGTGCTTTGGAAGCGGGAAGGTGCGGCAAGGTGGTTGCAATCAACAATCTTACATACTGGTTCCTGAATGACAACTCTGCCTTTATGTGGATGTCCAGTCAGTGTTATATGTAGTCAGATGAAGCAGCAAATGCAGAGAAGCAGTTTTTCATCCGGCACCAGCGCTGTCATCTGAGTACTGTGATGTAGTTGGAGTCAAAGAAGAACTACAAGATATTTCAGCTTGAAGGTAATGATAAACTTAAAAAAATATATTCACACTGTTAAACTGCAGGAATTCATTTGCTTGCCAGCGTTGTGCAATGTTGTGTATCATCCAGCAGCTAGCTTGGCTCATAAGTGGGCGCGGTAATCAGAATGTATTCTGTCACACGAGAACACACTGAGGTATTGATCGTCTCAATTAACTACATTTCCCATCAACTGTAATTAGACATCCACACTAATGTCCAGCAGGTGGCACTGAAACACAACTGTGAGTCATTTTTACTTATATTTCTGTTTGTGTACATGCTAAGATAATGAGATACAGAGTGTTAATTAATGAGCTTTAAAGGTGCTTGTGTGTTTTTGACAGAGACTAATTGTCCCCCCGCCTCCAGTCTTTATGCTAAGATAAACTAATCCATACCTCTCGCATTTCTCCTGACTTCTTACTTTTCCGATTTTCACAACCTCACGTTGGCATTGTAAAATGTGTTTAACAGCATAAATACACGGGACACGCTATTGTTTCAGCTCCAG
Source organism: Nibea coibor (assembly GCA_023373845.1). Classification (NCBI taxonomy): domain Eukaryota; kingdom Metazoa; phylum Chordata; class Actinopteri; family Sciaenidae; genus Nibea; species Nibea coibor. The sequence goes on along the minus strand of CM041718.1, from coordinate 24,314,677 downwards.
CTGATTAAAATGGAAACACTCTGCTGTGGACACGCCGCAGCTGCCGTGTCGCACAGTGGCATCAGACTGCACAGACTCAAAAAGTGAAATGAATGAATGAAAGCTGATGACTATTAGTCATTAGAAGTTCACGCCAGAGGAACAAATTATTCTGTATTGTTTCCTGAGGAGTAAAATTAGAAGTATTTAACATAAAAATGAGATTAGTGCAGGAAACTCATTTCAAGGTCTTAAAGTTGGCAAGTAAGTTGTGTACACAAATACACATGATTAATATTCATCTTCTCACCCTCATCGCTGTTCCCTCAGAGCTGCTATGTGTAACAAAACATCAATAAATCATCACGTCATTTGGATATATTAAATTACTAACTAATAAAGTGATTGTCGGCATCCATATCAGGGTATCAGGGAGCCTGCACATCATCAGCTGATTGTTGACAATGATTGAACTTGTTTTACTTTCTTGAATCAGAGCGTGCATGTAGAGAGGGGGGTCACATTCTGTTTCAGGCCCCAAGGAACGCCGGCCAACTCTGGTATGTGCCATAATATGGGTGTGGTTGGCAGACAGTAACAGATGACACACACACACGCACACACACCCTCCTCGGCTCATTCTGGGCCTCCTCCCCGATCTTAAACCTCAATAAGGAGGAGCAGCAGGAGCAGGAGGTGGGGTGACACAGTGCACAAGTTGTCACCTCTCTGTTACACCATCAGCTGCACCCTTGAATACTCAGCTCCGTGTCATTCAGAGGCATCAGGAGTAAACGGCTTGCTGTCAGTTTAATACACACAAAGCTACGTGTGTACACACACACACACCCACACACACACACGTCTTCTCACATTATCTTGGCTGCAGGCCTCTCCATCCACTGCTGAGAGAAAATCTGTCACTCACTTGGATCTCAAGGTCACTCACGCTCAGTCCTTTGGGAGCAGCTGCAAACCACACCGCCACCACCTCCAACATGTGTGGATCTCACTCACACGCCTCATTGCACCTCTGACGAGCTGTATTTTCATTTTCCGTCTTGTTATTATGCTGAAAATATAATTAATGGATTTACAAGGACCCGTATCGGTGATCGTCTGACGCCCCCTCGCGGCTGACAGGCAGCACATCATCCCCCTGACATGCTCCCATTGTCTCCTCAAACCAGTAACTAACGCTGCCCATGTATATGACGCTTATGAAAAATAAATCACATGACGTGAAACAGCCTCTGTGGGACGAACAGCACACGCACCGACAGAAAAACCCCGCAGAGAGCTCCCCACTTGATTATTTCATCATAAATCTCATCCAATCGATGGAAAACGTGAATTATTGAATAATAAAAAAAGGTTGATATTCAGTGGAGAGGGCACAGGCTGCACAAAGAGGATCATTGTTGCCTGCAGATGCCCGTCAGTGGTGCAGTCGCCCTTTGAAGGCTCTCCAATCGCAGCCATAGCGCGACCGAGGGAGGGCGGGGCTTGGTCCAACCCTCCCTTCCACCCATCTCTCTCTCTGCTCCAAGCCCCACTTTGGCACCGTGTCCCATTGACTAGACGGCGACAAACAGAGGAGCATCATCCACCGCGCCTCTGAGCTCCACACCGACAAAGTGGACAGGTGATGAGTGGGAGCGCGGATGTTCTGGAGCTGAGAGGCTGAAGTGATGCGCACCTCCAGGAGGTCACGGTCTGGACAGGTATGAGACCTGTGGCGCTCATGGATGAAGGACCAGCAGATGTTTGAAGGATCCCAGTGTGGATGTAGCTCCATATTCCACTCATACACCCCCAGCAGGCCTGGCCCAGTTCAGCTCCACATGGATGGATGCCGCTGTAGGAGCTGTACTCATGGAATACAAAGCCCATGCTGGTGAGCATGCCTGCCTATCCGAGTCCACTCCTCTCCGGGAGCCTCTCCACAGCCGTCTCCTCCTGACACAGCCTCTCTACTCGGACATCCCCTGGTCGCTTTGGGTCCCCTCGCCATGAGGACCGCTGCTCGGTGATTCGGTGCCTCTGCACGCCTGCACGGACCGGAGCTCATATTTTGGACCGGGGCTTTTGTCGGCTACACACAGGATTTATCTGCGCTGTGGGCTTTCTTTGTGTCAAAGGGCTTAACGCAGAGTGCGCGGACGGCAACGGAGCGGGGGCTTTTTGCTTCACCCGCTGTTGCGCCCAGCTGCTCTCTTTGTGGCCGGAGCCGTGATGGCAGGCGGCCGGCCGGAGGCGCAGGACCACCCGCCAGAGAACGGCTTCACCCCGCTGGAGCACCCGGCGCCCCGGCTGCTACCGCACATCGACGGCTCGGTTCTGCCGTCTCTGGGGGGCTTTGGGAAACACCAGAAGCAGCTCGTGGTCCTGACCTGGATACCGGCATTGTTCATCGGCTTTAGCCAGTTTTCGGATTATTTCCTCCTGGCGCAACCCAATGGCACGTGCGTGCAACCCCTCGCGAACCACAGTAACTGGACCGCGGCGTCCCCGCCGGTCACCGCCGCGCCCGCGCTGCTGCAACTCAGAGGCAACGGCACCGGGGAGGGATACGGCGACGGCAGCGGTACGCTGTGCGCCTGCAAGGAGTGGAGACTGGAGCTGCAGACGGGACTTAGTCAGAATGTGGTTACCAAGGTAACGAGTGAGCACCAGATAAGACCCCCAGTGATATCTGCTCTGTGTTCACCATCATCATCCTCATCCTCACCAGCATGAGCCTTCATCATCACTGCCAGGCTGAGTTTAGAGCAGAGGGTGATACACAACAGCTGATGGACAAGTCACCCACTGACCTCAATATGAGAGGACAAGTGTGTGTGTGTGTGTGTGTGTGTGTGTGTGTTTGTGAGCTCAGAGAAGAGGCAGCTGATGACTAGAGCTATGTTGTAGGATGCACAATGTGTGTGTGTGTGTGTGTGTGTGTGTGTGTGTGGCTTTGTAATATGGTAATAAGCCAGTCCCACATCAAGACTGTTTTTCCACATCTACACATCATAATATGACAAATTGATACCAAATCACATCTAAAATAATCAAATTGATCTTCCATCCATTGAACAGCGCTCAAACAAAGAAACTGGGCAAACTGGGCAACTGTCCCAGAGCTGGAGAACCACAGCAGGGATACACCGATAAACCTTTTTTCTCCTCCCGATACTGACACATCATCTCACCTCGATGTGTCTGCACACGCCGATACAACAAACTGAGTTTCTGTCAAAGCAGAAACACTCAAATTTATAAAGACATTGAGGGAAGAACCGTATTTAACATGCAGCGTCAAGTCTGCCCGATATCCTGATCTGCTTAAGTAACGCTGCGTCCTTGCCCAGAACTCCAGGGGCCTTGAAAGCACCAGATTTACTGTGCGTTAACAGTCTTAACTGTGACTGTGTAACAACAATTTTCTTCACAGATTCATCAGCCGATTGGTTGTTAGATCAATCAGTTAATCATTTGGTGTGTAACATGTCTGGGAATAGTGAAAGATTTCCATTCCAGTGACTCAGAGTTTTGATTTGTCAGTCCAAAACTCAAAGATATTCAGTTACATGTGATATAAAACAGAGAAACACAGAAAAGCTCCACATTTAAACAACGAACGATTCAATGATTATCAAAGATTTTTCTGTTGTTCCACTAATCGATAAGTCGCCTAATTGTAGCAACTCTATGTGGATATTTGGGAATATGCCAGATTAAAACATTGACCTAATCTTCGTGAGGACTTTGCTGTGTCAAAATCCAGTTTTAAAACCATCGTTATGTCAGTTTTGTGCTTATATGTCGCCTATTCTTAAAGCAGTGAGTTTAATTACATCGCAGCCAATCTGGAGCCGAGTCCAGCAAAGAAAAATAGTACATGTTGTACAAAGAGTGGAAGGAATGGGGCCCCCGGGACCTCCAGAAGGTTAATCCTGCCCTGTACTACAAAATAAAACGCTGATATTTGCTCAGAATCTAATTTAGCTGAAATCGCTGTTGGTTATTGTTGGTAATATCTGGCATGTGCGGCTGAATGGTGCTCACAGTCTGTACATAATAAACACATACTGACACCACCACTGTCCATTACCATAAGTCATAACCAATAATCATCCCCTTCCACTCTCCTGCTCTTTGCTCCTCTGCACAGTCGGCGGCTCAGCGGGGAGTTCTGTAAATCGTTGTTAAACACCAGCCGCAGTGTTCACACACACAGCTGAACCGTGGATGCGTTCAGGGTCGTACACATCGTGTGCTTCCACATGTGTCCTTGGCTGAGCTTCAGACGCTGAGAGCTGCAGCGGTGTGTGCACTGACCCATGGGGCCTATGGGAAAGAGCGGAAAGCTATTGATTTCTGTTATTATAGACACGCGCCCACATTCGCACACATGCCGCTCTCTCTCTCTCACACACACCCATGGTGAGACACATTTGAATATTTCAGAAACGCTGGCAGTGTGTTTGCACGCTCATCAACCTTCACGAATGATCAAAATGTTGAGTCAGAGTTTTGACACGCCTGTGATGAGAGAAGCCCACAGCTCTCGTTGTTTCTGTGCAGCTTCCAGATTAAACGTGCTCAGCTGATGATGTTTGATTCCCTCTGATCTCGCTGTGGGTGGTTTCTAACTAACGTTCCTCCCTCCGTCTTGTTCCAGTGGAACCTGGTGTGTGACTCAGCCTGGAAAGTGCACATTGCCAAGTTCTCTTTGCTGGTGGGCTCCATATTTGGCTACCTAGTGATGGGTGTCATGGCCGACTGGTGAGTTACCTCTTTTATGTTTCGTGCTTCTGTTAGTTAACCCTCAAGGATCCATTCATCACTGCTACTGGTAACCAAGCGGATGAGAAAGTAAACGCTGGTTCTTCGGTGCGCCGTGTCGTGTCTGAATGGAAATCCAGCCATAGTTGCTGAAACATTTCACTCTCGATCAAACATTTTGTGCCAACACATCTTTTAGAGGTGGATATATTTCCTCTGGGCACCATGAATGTCTGTAATTTCAGTGGCTGACCAACATCCCTAAAGCCATGCAACTAGCGTGGCTAAAAAACATCTCTGCAGAAACAATGGGCCATATTTTGGACTTCTTCTCCCCTTCAGTCTTACTTTTTGAGTCGAATTCACCAAATTCTCTTAACAAGACAACGTTATAGAACCAGGACAATCAACACCCCTAAAGCTGCAATGTGTGGCTGCCTGCTCTCCTCTGTGAGTGTGCGCAAAGAGAAATTACAGCTAATAAATGTTCAAACTGGCACAATGACACAAATTCTCTTGAATCACCTGCGCGTGCCACACAGGAACAAATCTGTTGGTACAAGTGGTTCTTACATGAGGCCCGGTGTCCTGCATAATCTGGCTAATCCACAGACTTTACTGTCAGCTGGCACGATTTCTTTGGTAGAAAACATTTCAGGAGTTACCAGGAGACTATGAAATGATTTAAATTCCATTTTTACCACAAATCTCAAAACATAAAGATCTAAATGTTCATTTCTAATTGGGTGAACTGACCCTTTACGGCTGCTGTCCGTTACGCTCATTGTGGTCACGTCTGCAGCCACCTGAGCTGGCTCGTGGGAAAAGAAGTCCCTGCATTGTGTTTGGGATCAGTAACTATGGAAACAATGTAAAGAAATGTGTGGGCCAAGAAGGCCTCAGCTCTGACCTGACCCACTGACCTACTGGCCCCCCTTAAACCAGGAAGTCCACAGACTCTGACGGAAACAATGACCGGAATGGTCTCTTCCACCCACTGCACATCAGACATGATTTCTCTGTTTGTGACTGTTTTTAAACGCTTTGCTGCCTCTTTCTCCTTCTGCTTCTGTTTTTCGAAGGTTTGGTCGGCACCCTGTGTTGATTCTCTCGGTGCTTTTCATGCTGGTGTTTGGTCTGAGTGTTGCCTTCTCTGTAAACGTCACCATGTTCAGCACCTTGCGCTTCTTTGAGGGTTTCTGCTTGGCGGGCCTCGCTCTCTCCCTCTTCGTGCTCAGTAAGTACACGCTTCCACTTCCTCATCGCTGCCTGCGCTTTGATTTCTGCTTTCTGTATTTCCTCACTCGTCCTCCGTCCTTTATTGTGGTGATTTAATCATTAATGCCTGAGCAGATCCCTGGGATCCATTTTGGGGGGAAAACGTACTTTAGTGAAATATTCTGCTATGGTGTCTAAGTCTACCTTCTACTGCTTCATAAAAAGAGTTAGTTTCTTTTTTATACTTCATATTTCCAGTTTTTTAGTTATTACTTTCAATGTTTGTTTGGTCAGATGTTTAAGTTTTATCTTGATAAAAGGTGGCGGGCTGTAAAAACATCAAGGACCAGGGATGGAAACCAGCTTTTCTGCTGCAATACAAGGAATGTGCAATAAAATGAATAAATAAATCAGCGAGTCCAGGGCTTTATGACTTCATCACAGGCAAAGTCTGATGTCTTTTCTCTCCATAATATATAAAAATATCCTCAATACTCCGCAGTCCTCTCCCAGTATATTGTCAGTCTATGAGCCTTTTCAGTTAATAATACTGCATAATGAAATATTTTTGCTATTTTGAGACACCTATTAGTGGCAAAAAGCCAAAGTAAAACCACACTGACATTTGTTGTACAGCAAATTACTACAAATCCGGGCTTGGAACTTAATCTCACAGAACGGTTTGTCATGCGTGTCTAGACAGAGATGATGAATCTCAAAGCAATCTTAATACCGCTGTGGTTTAAATGTCAGCAGCTTCACAGATTGAGGAAGTCCTCAGTTCATTCAGAGTTTGTTGGATGGGTCAGGCTCGTGTTGTTTGTGTGTGTGTGGATATTATAAATGAGGATGAAGCAGTTAGGATTATGTATCACACACTGACATGTTGGAAGCTGCAGGGTTTTTCTGTGCAGCAATAAACTAATTGTTGTTTGACTAAGAGGCTGCCGTTATATACTCATTTATCTCATATGGATGATGAACTCCAGCAAGAGATCACACAGAGCGGAGCAGGACTTCAGCTTTAAGTGTTTTAAATGACCAAATTACAGTGCTTTCAAACACATTTAACAACTTAACATCCTCTGCTTTAATTCTTAAGGTCTGTGGTGCAGAGACATGATAGTTTTATGAGACAGACCAGCACAGAATGTAAGGAATATTTTCCTCTGTACCTCCACACAATAGCCAGCGGCCAATGTGATCTTAATGACGCCAAGCTGGCTGGCAGCATTTTCAATTCTCCCGAGAATAACCGGGAGAATAACCCTCATCCGCCACTGCATTCACCGCTGCCCCCTCTCCCCCGCTGCAGTCCCCCTCTTTCTCACCCTCTGCTGGCCTCTTCTCTTTCAGGCCGGGCAGGAGATTAGTCATACATTATGCGTGAGGCAAGGGCAGACTTTTGAGCTTGGTTGGTGGGGCGGGTTTTGTCTCGCTCAGCGGGGGTTCCTGATAAATCTCAGCTGAACTGCTTCAAAAAACAAACAAACAAAATGGACGCCTCTGCCGGGAGACTCCAGAGAGTTGGGTTTAATCTGCGACGTATGCAAACAGACACAAATGAGGGCTGTTTTCTGGGGAACTTTTCTGAGGACCACACTGTAACAAAAGCACGGTCATACTGTGGTGAATGTTCTTGATAGTTAGACTCCCCTCAGGTTGCTAAAACTCCAAATTTTACAGTATAAAACAACTCAAGGTGACAGATGACAGTCTTATGTTTCCAGATTTTGACTGTCTTACTTTCAGTTTTGATCCCATGATTAACAAATACAGCTGCATGGCTTAGAGAAACATACCTGGCTGGCAAATTATTCACTGCCTAAACACTGATTTAATAGGTAGCAATGTTAGAAAAAGATCAGTTTAGCACTTGATTATATCCATTACATTAGAATTTAAGGTATTCACGTCCATGTGAGGCCCAACGATTTGAGGAAAATATCAGAGATAGATTCAATAAACATACTTTACATACTTGACTTTCCTGTAAATCCTCCACAGTTTGTTATTCCTGTCACTCACGGACAAACGTTACTCATTTTTCTTCAGTTTGCCACAAGAAAAAGAACCTGTGATGGTTGGCAGTTCTTCTACATCTCACTTGTTTCTGTGCTTGGTGTAGATGATAATGGGATAAGTGTGTGTGTGTGTGTGTGTGTCTTTGCTGTTTGCGTGAGAGAGCAGATTGTATGCATTCACTTTGAAGTGCAACAGAAAGGTGTTGGTGTGAGTTAGCGTGAGGTGTCTGTCGTTGGTTGTGTTGGGTGTAGATGAATACAGTAGGAGGAAGAGTCGGCGCGCTGCCACAGAATGACTCGCTTTGAAGTAAACTCACATCATGGCAGATAATAGATGCTGCCGTCCCATTAACAGCAAAAAACATGTTGAATAACAGCACACAGCGTTCAATAAAGAGGCTTTCAATAAACACACCGCCACAGGCTGAATGCATACTGTACTAACACACAAGAGGGGAAATGCACACATGGACCCTGAATATGAAATCTCTCATTAATGTTTCTTGTTTCTGCTTTTATTGTTTGCCAAGAGAGATGCACAGTACTCGCCCTGAAGGACTGAAACAGTGACTCATGTTTGGTCGTGTTGTGCCGACCTCCAGCTTTAACTTGAAGGCATTCACATTCATATTGATCCTAAGCATAGAAACAAGGCAACCGAGGACAGTTTATATTCACATGAGAGGAACAGTCTGTCCCTTTTTGTACAGAGTCTCCATTTTAAAGCAACATGATGTGATTTTTCTACCTTCTACCAGGTGAATGTTGAATCTTAATGTTGCTTTAAGATGATAAACTTAATAATAGGACTGTACTCACCTGGCAGTCTTTCATTCAAGTACTCACCAGGGCCAACCCTGGTTTCGATATTAGACAAAGTCGGGCGTGTTCGTGGTTTTGTGGCTGTAAGATCTGGGCTGCGATCTCTGCAGGGCAAGAAACGCCAACAGTCAGACGGTCACACAGGTTTTAAACAAGCTAGCAGTTTAGTTCTTGCTCAGAAGAGAAAAAAAGGTCATCTGTAAATTTTCCAAACTGTCCGACTGGTGCTGGGAAACAAATCGATGAGCATGTTCGACTTTGACCCATTGTACTCACTATAGTTGTGTGGTTGAGGGATTTTCCAGTGCTGTACTTCAGCCAATTTCACGTGTGGCTTGTTTCAGGGCTTCCATCTGGTCTTCAGCAGGTGAAACACAACGACGCACCGAGGTCACGTGACTGATTTGGCCTCTTACTATTTGGCCTGCTGAATGCTTTGTTTGATCATTATCCCGCTACACTGCACTGAAATTGTGGCACCGTGGATGAAAAGTGGCAGATGTTTACACCCATTATGAATGTAAACAGCCTCAAATGAGAGCCGAAAGGCGGCGAGACGAGACTGTGCAGCGGGACGCAGAGAAATCTGCATGTAGCAAACATATACTGTATTATGGATGACTGTACAGTAAGCTTGTGTACACACTGTGGGTGCATCTGTATTATTGTGCCCCCCCCCCCCCCCCCCACAGAAAGTCTCTTTCTGCCTGCCTTTTCTTTCCTTCACACTCTGTCGCTGTAAAAGCAACACTGAATTTTCTAAATCCAGCAGCCCTTTTCCATTTTCACGCCATGCTTCCCTCGACTCTCCTCTGCTCCATTCATCCCCGTCCTCCTTCTCTTTCTCTCCCTCACAACCATTTTTATTACCACCAGCACTTTCACCCTCATTTTCTCGAGGCTCATTTGAAATCTCTCATCGTTCGGTTATCTCTTTGCAGCACGCAGCGCATAATAAAGTCCAGTGGAGCTGCCAGCAGAAGCTTTAGTTTGCTCTGCTGATGTGTGTGTGTTTTGTGCATATCTGGTTGTTGCACCGATTCTGCACGGGGTTTATTAGTTTGCAATTTAGCACCTACCTTAAGGCCGTCCTCTGGGAGCTGTAAGGAAAGAGCTTCTGTCTCCTCATTCCTTTTGCTTGTTTTTCCTCTAAATTTAAGGACATACTGGATGCAATTTCATCTTGTTATCGTGGCTGTCCATTACCAGACTCATACAGTCAATATTATGTTAACTCCAAGGTGCTGCTTGGGCAAGGAAGTATTTAAAGACAAACCTTTAAGGAATACTCCACTGAAAATCAATTGAGTGTTAAATACTCACCTTCTGTTGGCTTGAAAGGCTGCTTCTTCACAGCAGACAGCAGATATGTTCAGCTTTACAGCCGCACAAAACACATCAAACATCCGCTGAAACTTCTCACTCCTGTGGAGTCTCAGAGCTCTGAGGAGGCGATGCTGCACAGAGGTAGATAGACTAAGTCAGACTTGAACTGTGAGCATAAAGGAGACTTGAGACTTGACTTCTTAGAGACTCAACGTGGTGGGTGTTCAGACTGAAAACAGCTCCGCGTTAGAAGATCCACAAGTTTGGAGGCTTTCCAGACGCCACAACACTGCAATGGTTTATAACATTAAGAGGATAATTTTATCTTTCATTGTGATGATCATCAGGTCAACAAGATAAACACAGCATCCATAATTTACCAGGAATGTGCACTTGCAAATATTTGATTAGAGAATGCAACCACGTCCTTCTGGACGATGTTGCATTGCGTTCCACCGACAGACGAGCTGACCCTTAGATAAGACATCACCGCCAATAAACTTCAAATCAAGTTTTGGCTGGAACAAGTCAGGCTTTGCCAAACTGTGACCACCCAGAGACCTGAAAGATTCAAGGACTGACTGTTGACAACTCAAGTAGATTTGGAATACCCCTCAAGGACTTGAGACTTGTTCGGACATGTCTGGACTCAAACTTGCTGCAAAAGACTTGAGGACAGTTAACAGGAGTGGATTGTGCTGTAAGTGTCTATAGATGTGTTGGTTTTGGTTTATCCCCCCAAAAAAACGGTCAACATTTGAATCCATTGTACTTCCTGTGAAGTCCAGCGGCCTACAGCTGCTGCAGCAAGGTACATTTCCACAGCCACTTTTCAAGGCCTGCAGGGAGTCAGCAGTCGGTACTCAAAAGACAGATTTCCAGCGAATGGGGTTTGCACGGACCCAAAGGAATTAAGCTGCAGTTTCTTTTTACACCATCGAGACAAGGTTAATATCTCTGCCTCTTCCTATCTGTCTCTTTTCCTTAGAGGGATGTATGTAAGTGTGTGTGTGTGTGTGTGTGTTTATGAGCTGGGGGGGATGACTACTGCTGACTCAGCTGGGGAGAATTACTGTACTGTCATGCTGTGCCCTTGTCAAACCTTCTGTTTCCCATCCATGCCTCTCTATAAACTCATCCACCGACGGCAGCAACAGAAGCTTATTTTCATTATCGATTCATTTTGTTTTGGCTAAAATACAGAACAAATATATAGATGTAGAGAGAAAGGGAGCAAATCCTCACATTTGACAAGCTGGAACAAGCTAATGTTTGGCATTTTTTTACCCAAACTCGAGAGACGGCAGTCTGTAGACCAGCTGGTCTGTCTGTCACTTTGGGCAAGACAGAAATATCTCGACATCTATAAGACAAACTGCAGAGAAATTAAGTACAGACAATCATCTTCATATCAGGATGAACTGTAGTAATTATCGTCTTCATGTTTCTTGTCTTATCTCAGATCCTCAAAGCTGTTTGACGTCTCTAATCTCAACATTTACTACATGATAAATGGTGAATTGACTTGCATTTATACAGCTCTTTTCTGGTCCACCAACCACTCAAAGCACCTTAGATTACTTGTCACATTCACCCATTCACCCACACCTTCATACGCCGACGACAGGTGCTGCCATGCGAGGTGCCAACTGCTATCTCAAAAAAAAAAAAAAGAGCCAGAGAAAATGTGAAAATGTCACAGCTGTTTCTCTTATTTTTATTTTCTTTTTTAGGCTTTTGTGAAACACAAGACAGCCAGTATCACATACACACACACACACACACACACACACACACAGCTACAGACGTCATTGTTTGTTCATGGAAGTTGACATCATGCAGGTTATCAAAGACGGCAAGCTATGAGTCACGAGTCACAGCAAGAATTTCTGACTATAATCACCAAATCTGGCACGGTGACCATCTTAACCGGCAAACATACTGAGTAGCTTGAACCCGGCGTTGAACACGTTTCATTCTGGATGCAGAACTCGTTATTCCGATCGATTAAATCAGGATTAGACTCGATCAGAAGAAGTTCAGCCCAGTCTTGAAATTATAAATGAACTCAAACGATTAACTGGTTATGAAAATAGTCACAGATTCTTTTTCTGTCGGTCGATGATTGACGAATCATCTCAGCACCCTCTCTGTGTATCCACATCACACTCACACATGAGCGCAGACTGTGGCTCTCACTCTGAACTCACACTGTTAGCAAGCCAATTGTCTCTCCACTCTGTTCTCGTGCCCCAGGCAAGGTTAGCACGGGAGCAGCAGACAACACAAAGTGTGTGTGTGTGTGTGTGTGTGTGTGTGTGTGTGTGGTGGAGCTGTCAGCCATTTGTCACCAAAGATTACTTAGGCCATTAGATCAGCTGCTTTTTGTTGCCCTCTTTTTTTTGTTGTTTTTTAGCCTCCCTTTCTTCCATTGTACTTTCACGCCCTCTGCAACTGTTCGCTTTCAGATGTAAAGACAGCGGAGAAGCTGGTTGGTGAAAGGAGGAGGCGGAGGAAGAGGAGGAGGGGGGGAGAGGAAAAGGGGGTAAGGCGGAGGGGGTGGGGGGGTGGGGGATGGTGGCTTTACAAAGGGTGAGGGAGCCACTTCAACCCTGATGAGCGAGAGGGAAGAGTGGGCAGGAGGGGGGTGAAGGAGGATCGGCCCACGGGGGGGGCAGTGAGATAATCAGCACAAGGAGAACCATTCTCCCACTCAGCTGGAACAAAAGGTCCTTGCCAGCGTATCTGTGTGTGTGTGTGTGTGTGTGTGTGTGTGTGTGTGTATCCCAGAAGAGTCGGCATGATCAAGAACCCCCCTCAGAGAATTGGGGAGTGGTTTTTGTTTTGCGAGGCAGGTTTGGGAAAACATTACCTTTAATAACGTACAGTTGATTTCTCTAGTCTGAGTGTGTGTGTGTGTGTGTGTAGCGCTGTCTGATGCCGATTGGCTGCTGTGAACAGTACCACAGAGACACGGCGCTGTGTTGTTTGTCAGAGCCGGCAGTGGTGGAAAGTAACTAAATGCAGTACTTGAAAATAAACACTGTACTTACGTATGATTTGGAGGTACTTCTACTACCACACTTTCATTTTATGCTACTCATACTTCTACTTCTTCACAACACTTCAGAGGTCTGTGTACTACTACAATCATGATTGAGTAATATGAAGAATTGTACATATAATTCTACTCAAAGCTTGTTAACATTGTTAACTTTTTCCAATGCGATGGCCAATATTCACGTTACTTTTAGCTCTGTTTTGGTCTCCTCCACCTTCGCTCGCTAATGTTCTGTAGCTGTTTGTACAATGATATTGATTTGTGAAGCTTTAAATGATAAATCAGGTTCATTACAACTGTGAATTTGAGGGAAATCAAAGATAAATTATGAATGAAACATCCATGAGAGTTAACAGACACGTAGCGTTGTCATGTCATGATATTTCGGTGGGTTAAATAATCTGACTGCTCGTGTTTCTTGCCCTGCCATCATAACAAAACCCTACAAATTCTTTACATTGTTGTATTCCTGCTTTAAATCTCACAAAGGACCTAAATACTTTTTACACCACAGGCTGACAGACAGACTGTGGATCTCTTTGCTGCCCAAAGACAGTGAAAAGCAGACAGGCGGGTTAAGGATTACAGCTCAGTGTAATTTCCGTCCTCTGTTGGTTCCTGCAGGGAAGATTTTTAAAGACATGAACTCTAAAACTGTCTGTCTGCATCTGAAGAGAACAGAGATTAAGGGATTTCCAATAATACCTCCAATATTTCCTCTCCCAGCCTTCCTGTTTTTTGTTCTAACTGGGTGATTTTTGATTTTTTTTGTGATTGTCTTTTTCTTATCTGGAAATCTTCATCATCTTTCTCCTTGTTTCTCTTTCCCTCCCTTCGCCTCTCTCTTTCTCTGTGTGTTGTCTCTCTCGGCCTCCCTCGTGCTTGTCTTTATTATCATTCCTCTGGTGATTCTGCTGGTGAATAGCGGGACTTTTTCGTGTCCTTTGGGGGGAAAAGTAATTTGTATTCTGCCCGTCTCTTCCCACTTTCTCCCTCTGCCTCGCGTTCCCCTTTTCCTCCCCCTCTTTTGCTTCCTTGCCACAATAAAGAGTGACGGCACATGAGGCCAGGTTAGCCAGCCTCCCCCCTCCTCACCCACCCACAATGGTCACCTTCAAAAAGACCTTGCCATATGGGCCAAGCCATCTGGACTGTACCATATTACAGACAGTAGAGGAGGGGACGGGAGCCCGGTCGGAGGGAAATGAAGGCACCGTTACGGCAAAACTCTCATCGAGCAGCTCTTGAAAGCGTTGACGTGCGGTCCATTGGAAGTTTATAAAGAGGTCTGGTGTTAAACTAGTGCGTTCTCGGGGGACGGATCAGTAATAGGAGTCCTCAATAATTCAGAGAGGAAATCCAATACTGGCACCACCATTAAACAAACACATACATCACACTCTTCCAGCCCATTAAAGGCTGCTGCTCAGTTTAAGATGGCAGTCACATCCACAGATACTATTATACATAATTTACTCGTCTCCGCTGGTGCATCAGCAATAAAAGAATCTATATCATCTGTGACATGAAGTCTCTTTGTCTCTTTATTTTAGGGATCGAGCTTTGTTTGCCGGCCTGGCGCTTCTCCATGACCATGGTGGCCAGCTTTCTGATGGTGGGCGGGCAGCTACTGATGCCAGGGGTGGCAGCTCTGTGCCGCAATTGGCCGGACCGCGATGATTGGCAGGTCCTGCAGATTGTCATAATCAGCCCCTTCGTTCTGATGCTGCCCTACGTCTGGTGAGTCCCACCCTCCGAGGAATTCCACAGCGGGTTACGCACTGAGCCAGGCGATGGCTTGTACAGTACACACTGCACTACACAGTACTGAGCACGCTCGGCTTCTACTCCCAAACAATACCCTCTTTCTCCTGTCGTCTGTCTTCTTCGCCCCCTTTCTGTTTCTTCAACATATTCTGCTCTCATCCTTCTTTGTCTGCTCCTTCCCATCCCTCTCTCCCTCTCTCTATCTCTCTCTCTGTCTGCAGGATTTTTCCCGAGTCGTTGCGCTGGTTGCTGGCCACCCAGCACTACAGGCGGTCTAAAGCCATGATGCTGCGCATCGCCAGGAAGAACCAGGTTGACATGACAACCGAGCCGAGCGGAGTTCTCGCAGGTGAGGGACATTTCAGGACGTTAAGCAAGATGATGAATGATCCAAAAATCCATTTTCGCTCTTACATTTACACTTTATTTTGCTTTACTCATTTCGTTATGCAAATTATTTTTAATTTGTCATCTTCGTTACGTTGCAGCTGCTTCTTGGTGTGTGATGAAACGGACATGCAACCAACACAGACACTGACTCACACTTCATGTGGCGAACATGATGAAGTGGCAGCATTTTACATGATGAAATGCGATTGCAATCAGACAAACACGTAGAGGCTCCTCGAGATCTTTGGTGATTTCTCAGCAGAGGATCATCGAAATCAAACAAACAGCTTCATTAGAGTTTAATCTGTGTGTCAGAGAATAGTGGAAACTGCCCATCGTGATATCGTAGAGCCAAACATCAGCTGATGTACAGAATAAAATCCAAAAATATTCCAGAAGCTCAAACTAGTGCATTTCTGGCAACTGTGCAAAGAAGTGACATGTTGGTGATTACTTTTACTCAGACCTTTCCTCTCTGTGTCACCAACACTTCTTCCTCCCCTGCCTTGGTGATTGATTCTCTGTTTCTGGCTCTCTCAGTGGCCGAGCAGACGTAGATAAGAGTGGGCAAAGGGATGTGCTATATCTATCCACAGGCCCCCCTCAGAAGATTAGCTTGTCAGTGCTAAAGGTCCCTTAGCGGCCGGTCTCTCATTACCTTCTGAAAGGAAAAGGTCTCAAGGTGTGCGTTTCATGTTTCCTACCAGAGCTGGAGCAGGAGCTGCACAAGAAACCTCAGAGGACCTGCATTGTCAAGATGATGAGCACCAGGAACCTGTGGAAAAACATTGTGGTGCTGTGTGTCAACTCGTAAGTGTGTCGCGCTTGTGGCTGGGCTTGTACAGTTCCTTTTCTAATCAAAGCCAACATCCGTTGTGTTGAGAGAGCATGAATTACACATGAGCTCGTCCCCCCTCCCCAAGAGAGAAATGAAGACATGTATGTGAGTGTAAAGCTCACTCGCCCCGTGGCAGACGCATGTCTCAGGTACCACGGTCCTCCTTTCTCACTGTTGGTTTTACGTGTTGTCTTTGTGCAGGCTGACAGGTTACGGGATCCACCACTGCTTCGCCCGCAGTATGATGGACCCGGAGGCCCAGCCCACTGCTTTGTGCCACGCCGACTATTACACGATGGCCGGCATCGCCGTGGCCACCTGCCTGGCGCTTTGCCCCGCGGTGGGGTTGATGGGCCGGCGTGGAGGGTTGCTCACCTTCATGATCATAACAGCCCTGGCATCGCTGCTACAACTGGGTTTACTCAACTGTGAGTAACCACACAGGACTCAACTTACTAATGCTACAGCAGTCAAACTATGCATCCTAGGGCTGCACCTCTTTTTACAATCTCAAAATTTCATGCATGTATAACCACCTGAAAATATGAATCTTTATATTTTTATGACTTACAAACGATCCAGTGTTGTTTCTCCTAAAAACACATTATTATTCAGCTCTTACATTTATGTTCTTGAGTTTTTTGGTCTGGAACGTCAAGGACAAACCCTCCAAACTGTTTCCATGGTGGAGCTTTTTTAAAAGTGTCATTATTGTGGTGCTGCTAAATCAGCATGTTGAGAATCCTCCACAGCTCTGACAGACCGCCTGTGCATTGTTACATTTGTCGTGCTATGTTTGGACAATCGCTGCCCGGGGAAAGAAAAAAAAATCAGTTCAGAAAAGTTATGAAAAACCGACACACACACACACAGACACACACTGCAAAACAGAAATCCCTGTGTCATTAAAACAGACACTGCAGTTCAACTCTCAGACTAATAGGAGCCTCCTCCTCATTCTCCCTTTTTTGACCTACATGTGCACTCCAGAAGTCATTACTTCAGGCTTCAGTGGTTAACTGTTCAGTCCTCCTGAAGGCTTTTTTCCATGCTGTTTGTTTGAGTCAGCACTGTGCTGCCCTTTGTGCTTACTAATGTCGTGTCTTCTCTTCTACCCTCCAATGCTCGCTAATAAAATCCAGTGATTGGGAAGTACAGCCTTCGCCATGACACAGGTACAGCTCCAAAACTTCAACATCCCTGTGCTGGGTTCTCATAAACGCTCCTGGTTTAATGTTAAACCAGCTGTTGACAGTGTTGTTACTTACATTTTCAGTTCTGCGAGACTCTCTGAACAGGAAATTCTCGGTGGCCTTCTCCATCATCGGCATGTTCTCCTCTCACGCAGTCAGCACGCTCAGCATCTTCTTCTGTGCTGAAATCACTCCGACTGTCATCAGGTGAGCCTGGAGGTCATAAACATGTAATATTTTATGTCCCCAGACTTTTTATTATCGCACACATAAATACAGCAGTTGGTGGAGCGCGATAGCCGAGCTCCATGCTGTGTCTGAAATCACTCCGTCATCTCTGCCTGTAGTGAACTCTTTAAAGTACAGGACACTGATGTCTTGTGTACTAAATGTAAAAACATATACTGTATATAATCCTGTTTATCTTTACACTGTATGGAGTCTTTGCGCACAGCTCTTGTTCTCATGTTGCTTATTGGCTCCATCTTGTGGCGCACTTTTGACCAACAGGGGGAGTGCGTGCCCACAAAGGGCTCAGTATGCTTCAGTTGAACTAGTTTGTACCAATGACAGTATACAGAATGGACAGAGCCTGAGTAAACATGTTTATTTCTGCTGTGAAGTTGGACATTTTAACATGGGGACTTATGGAGACTGACTCACTTCTGCAGCCAGCCTCAAGTGGACGTTTGAGGAACTGCAGTTTTTAGCACTTCCGCATTGGCTTTGCTTGCCGCTTGGTTTGTACAAAGTGTGTCTGAGATAGAAAAGGCTTTACAGTCGATGTTTGGCCACATTTGAAGTCAAGGCTGAAAAGTCTCCCCAGTCAGAAAAATAGCAGAACTTGTTGTGTAAAGAATGAGAAAAGAGAATTTGAGAGAAGTTCACGCCTGGTCACTGAGTGAAGTGGACAAAACTCTGTTTTTTTTATAAAGTTATATAGATTGCCGGACACAGCTCCCCAAGAAAGAAGACTCTGTTTGACAGTTCAGCTTCATTTGAAGCTTACTGATGCCTTAAGAGCTGCTGAGTCCACACTACATCATTTTAGCCAGTTTAAACAGTTTTCAAGATCGCTGACGGTTCAGAAGCTAATCGACATTTCCTCCCATGAGGACGCAGAGTGTAAACTGTTCAAAGACGTGATCAGAGGGCTCGACGATGCTCTAAATGTCTGGTTGTGTCGGGGAGCCATGCAAGCAACAGCCAGCGAGACCAACGACAGGCTTACCTCCCGAATTACGCTGCTGAAAATATGGTTGTGCATACTAAAGAGTGATTTAACAGTGTACTCAGCTAGTGTTCAATTTGCCGTGTATCTATTCCACCAAGCAGAAATGAGATGCCTTTGATTTTCTTGCTGCAATCCTGCACCTGCAACAGAGATTACAAGACAGAACGTTGTGTAGTGTGACTTAAATCATGCCGGACTACCTTGGTGATGGATCTTCTCTCTCTGTGCAGGGGTGGAGGCCTGGGTCTGGTCCTGGCGAGCGCCGGCTTCGGCATGCTCACCGCACCCATCATGGAGCTCCACAACCAGAAGGGCTACTTCCTGCATCACGTGATCTTCGCCTGCTGCACCCTGCTGTGCATCATCTGCCTGCTGCTGCTGCCCGAGCCGCGGGGCCAGCCCCTGCCGGAGAGCCTGGCCGACGGAGAGACCTTCACCCGTCAGACCCTGCTCCACCCGGGAGAGCAGCACCTCCTTCTTGCCAAGAATGACGGGGACTACTCCCGCGTCCACGACACGCCGTTACACCTCTCAGCCACTGGCGGTGCGACAGTGGCGGTAGCCACCGCTCTGGCAGCGGTACCTGCTTCATACGCCCTGGCGACTGGTGGGGAGGTGATTGGAAATCGTGCCATAGCCAATGGGGTGTGAGCATCCCAGCAATAGTTGACTATTGTACTTTTAATTGCTCAAGCATTAACCTGACTGAATGGTCAATGAACAAAAACATTTTAAGGGAAAAAGAATTGTTCGGATGAACCAGATGAACTCTTGAGATGGTGACGATAGAACATTTGTGTAGTTTGTAGTGACTATGATTCATTCAGGAGTTGCCAAAAAAAAATGTACTGGACTAAGTTTATCTGAATTCAGTGTGTGTTCAATAATATGAAAGTCTTCAGTGGTGTTGGTGATTTTCTTGCACTGCCGTCCGCTCTGTGGAGAACCGGACGCAGGCGGGCGAAGAGACAAAGTAGAGCTAGACCAGCTTTTCAATAACGCGTGCGCTCTTTGAGTTTTCTGTTTGTAGTTTCGACTCGTTGACGAAAGGATTTCATCTTATAAATAAGTTATTTTGCACTAAATGTCAGAGACACAATCAAAGTGTTTGTGATTTTCAGCCAACACGTTGGAGATCCAGGGATTGGCTAAACCACTACCACTCTTTGCATGAAAGGGCACAAATAGCTTTTTTTTTCTTATTTGTCGTCCCTCTGCTAGAAGTCCAATGTGGCACTTTATCTTCAGAGGTGAGGTCAGTGTAGACACTGATTTTTTGTTTTTTAAAGAAAGCATTACTGCTCTCGTTGTGGGTGTATGATGGTTGTCTGACGTCGACGAACAGCCGGAGACCGACCTTGGCAGACTGTACGTGTAGCCTATAGAGACTGTAGGTCATGCTAAACGAATCTGAGAGTTGAACGGACTTCTGTATGTCTTATGACGCATCTCAGCATTTTTAAAATGGCTTTATCACGATGGCTCTGTTCTTTTTAACAAAACAGAGAATGTAATTTAAGGAAAAAAAAAACAGTATTTATTTTGTCATGCTGCCAAGGGCAATTTGTCGCTTGAAATACCTCCTTAATTAGCAAATATTTCCACTCCACTTCTCACTCCTTGTTCTCTGTACTGTGGTAATGTTGTAATCCTGCTCTTAGGATGTGTAACTCTAGCCAGCAAGCACAATATTTTACAGGTTTTTTGAGATAAACGTTTGTGACGATTAGAGTAGAGCAGAGTTGTCTGCAGTTACCTGGCATAGTTGTTGATTAGTGTACATTTACACACTTTACTATGTTAAGTATCCGTTAGGACTGCATAGAAACGTAAGGTATGCATACACGTGCCATTCATTCATAATGTATGGACTGTCGGACGTACTTTTATAGGCTATAAGCACATTGAATAGATAAACCACCCCATGAACCATTTTTGTCCAAATGTACCTGAATCCACAGATCCTCCATTTTTTAAACCATATTTAGTACACAGCACGTATTTTGGACACCCTGTATGGTTTGCTAGTTTGTATGTTTTCAACAGTTAAACACTGAGAAAAAAAAAAAACAAGAACTCAACCACTAATGCTGTTTTCTAAGTGTTATTTTTTTAATATGATGCATTTGTACAAAAAGCCATAGGCCTACATGTTTTGATAATAAACCACTTAATTTATTATGTCAATAAAAGAACACTTGATGTGACGTTTGTGGTGGTTATTGTGTTGCCGTGCGGTTACAGTACGAGAGTCCAAAGAACAGGAGAGGCTCGATAAACGATCAGACGGGTTCAAAAGTGTTCAGGGTGAAGCTCCAGCTCCTTTTTGATCCTGTTCTCCACCAAAAGACTGAGGTTGGAGTCCGTCATTGGAAGACTGTAACTCACGTATACTTGCTTTCTGGTCTTCTTTGCTGCAGAACAGACAGAAACAGAAACAGTTATTTCACTTTTAGTTTAGGAAACACACAAAATGGCTTCACACCAACTCATCAGTCTTGGAAACTGGCTCTGTTTTAGATTAATGGGCCGTGTCTGTTTTTGCAGGCTTCATCTTCCACAGCCTATCACAGGTTTTTTGTGTTTTTCAGTCACTGATTCTAATTAAATTTCGGCTGGTATGAATAAATATCAACTTGTGAAGGCTTGAAACTCGTTTGACACCCGTAACCTAACAGCGAACATCATTATCACTTTTATTTTTGTCAAACTTCTCTCATCGTTTAATTTTTATTTAGACTTTTCTAATTAATCTGCAACAACAAACTCTGACAACACGCAAAGCGAAGGGAAAGGGATTGGGAAGAACAGTAAAGATGATGAAACATAAGCAATCCCCAATGATTTTTCTTTGGAGAGTTTTATCTGGACATTAAATTTTGTGGTTACAACTGATACTGGTGCAGGATCAGCAAAGAAAAGAAGAAAAGAGTTGACCAAAGACGGAAGAAACAGATGGAGAGAACCGAAGGACTCAAACTGATACGTATGTAATATGTAATGAGGCTATTTCAGAAACTCCTTCGACTACAGCTAAAGTCCATGGAGGTCACGGTGAACGTTGACTTAATATAACAAGCTTACTGAGCAACCGAATCTGTTACTCACAGTATGTGCTTACAAGTTGAGCATACGAGTCATAGATACTTACCTAATCTCTGTGCCAAGGAGTTTGGAGCCGTGTTGGATGGGTCCCCCATGACTAATGTGGATAGAGGCATTGAATCCTGCAGACAAACAAACAATGAGGAGACAGTGGTTAGTCCAACAAAGAGACAAATCAAAATGATGGTTTCATTTTGTTTGTGTTGCTATCAGAGGATGTAGTGACTTTAAGATTAGATTATGAGGTCTCCACACACCATGTCTTCCTCTGAGCAGTGATCCAGCACTGATTTGCCTGCTGCTGTCATCTGTGACCTCCACAGACTGACAGCAGGGGTCAGATCGATACGGCAATATGGATAAATTCTCCTACGGTGGCATACATTGTTCTAGATCACTGCACTGATGTATGATATCCATCCATTTTCTGTAACCGCTTGTCCTTATCAGGGTGACACAGCCTATCCCAGCTGACATTGGGCGAGAGGCAGGGTACGCGGTTCATCATCACAGGGCTGACACATTAAAACACGCTCACATACACACCTACGGGGAATATAGAGCCAGCGGTTAACCTGTGACGTGCATGAACCTGGACGGCTGATATATAACACCCATCCATCCCCATCAGGGCTGCAGCCAATCACAGCTGATACTAAGCAAGAGGCAGATTACATCATCACCACAGGTGATGTAAGAGATCATGTATAAAATAATTTATATTTTTAGAAAGTCACAAAGTGATGCAAAACAAATGTGGTGACTTGATCAGTGTGTAGTTTTATTATAATTATTTATATGTTGTAACACTGCAGCCTATGCAGTTTGCAGTTAAATATATAAAGTTTAATATTATTGTTGTTTATTTATTATAACATAATATTCTTTGGATGCAAGCTCAGACTCTCCATGTGTGATTAAAGTTGTATCACATCATTAAAACGGAACCACAGATCCGTTTTTCGTGGGTCCATCCTCCGTTATATCGCCCATAGATCGTTCATTCATAAAGTTGCGTGACTCACATATTTGCTGCTCATCGACACCGCCAGGTTGGACAGGACGGGACTCGAACCGACCCACAGGAAGAACCCGCCGCTGAGCTTCATGACGTGGAAGTGCACGGCCTGCTCCAGGATCTTCTCGGAGAAGTTATGAACCGTGATAACATCAGGCACGGCTCCATTCAGCGTCTCCGTCATGCTGTTTAACCCGGGATAACCGAACTCGTGCTAGCCGTAAACACAGACTGGCACTTCCTGGTTGGAAGGAAACAAAAAATGGCAGCCAGAAGTAATCGATCATCGACGATCAGGCGTGCGGCACCAGAGCAACTGATCTCAGCCAGGAGCTGCATGATAATATTTATATTAAACATTAAATATACATCATCACATACACATGTGAGTCTTACTACCGTAATAAAGGGTTAATAAGTTGATTTCTTAATGCTAATCTCACACTTGGACAGTAGAAATAACAGTATATATGTATATAACACTATAAATGGAAAGTATATGAAATATAAAATAGAAACAGAATAAAACTGTGACTTTTCACAGAAATGTAGAAATGAATAGTGAAAATAGAGTAAGATTAGTCAACAGTGCAATCAGTACGGAAGCCCGGAGTGGTCATGCATTCATAGATTTTATTTCCTCCAGTTATTTGTGTCATTATGGAAATATCTGAGATGAAACAAAAAGGTACTCTAGTATGTTAAACACTGCAGGAAACGAGGAGCAGGAGAGTGTTGCAATTACATTAGATCTCAAATTAATTACGGCATCACCTCGGGAAAGCAAAGTTTTCATTCCCGTTGTCTCAGGATAACGACATTTGTTGACATGATGACACACGTCAAGATCTTGTGAAAACAACATTAATTAAACTTTATCATGAGAAAACAGGAAATAAAATGTTTGAATGTATGACTGTTCGGGCCTCGGGTAAATCAGTGATGAGCATGTGAAATAAGTCATAACTCCATTAGGTTAATAAAAAAAAGTATGAAAAAATAAACATTGAAAATTTATTTGGATTTTATTTTTATTTAAGCAAAATTTACAATTTTAACTAAACAGTAAAAATTTTCCAAAGTTAATTAATTCTTATTTTCAGGTCATAATATGAAAACATAATTATGCTTATTATTATACTTCATTTCTTCTATATTCTATAAGTAGATCCCCCTAAATCTGACACGACGGACTAATGCTCTTAGTGTAAATATTTAACTATTCGTCGTCCTCGTGCTTCTTCGTGTTATTTTACTGTGTTAATGAATCACAGAAAGTCTTCCACCAGTTTGTTGAATTCATCCGCAAACCTCAGGTGGAGGTTGTGTTTACCCTCTGGCATCAGGTGCAATCTAGATTCAGGACAAACAAAAATTTGTACACGTGAACTTGAGGTCAATGTAATATTGTTGTTTTTTAGAATATGTGTGTGTGTGTGTGTGTGTGTGTGTGTTCTCACCGCGATCCCTTAATGTGTTTGAGGAGGCAATGTGCGTGGAAAGTAGGCACCATGGGGTCTTTCTCTCCGTGGATGATGAGGGTTGGAGAGCGGACCAAGGGCAGAAACTCCATGCAGATGCTCCCTGAGCAGACGACATTTACGACAGCCACAAACTCAGCATTTGAATATTACCAATACTTTACCAACATCATTAATATAAGCTCCTCTCCTTCTCTTCAATCTCTTGATTTTCTTGTTTCTCTTTCAGTGACTCTCTAACCACACGGGTTCAGTACCTTCTGGTCTATTTTCAAACTTTGCGATCCCGTCCACCCAGGCCTCCCAGGTTTTAGCAAAGAGCTCTGGTCCATACACCTCCTCCATGGGCCGCCTCATCTTCGCACTCCACCTGGAGACATCACGGACCGCTACGTGTTCCCACAGAAACCCATGCACACACAAAAACACACAATACGCAGTTAATAAAGACTAAACAATGCACCATTAGAACTGTTGGCAGTAGGAGTACCTTCGTAAAGCTCGAGGTCTTGCTTGCAGATATAAGCGTTGGATCCCCAGACCACAATCTTGTTGACTAGATCGGGGTTCTTCGCTGCTGCGATCAGAGCTGTCATTCCCCCGTCACTCCACCCCAACATAGAGAATTTTCCAAAGCCCAAAGCCTGCCAATGAAATGAAAAATACTATAAATAACTATCAAAGAGTCAAATATTGTCTCAAATCCATTCTTCTTATTGCAAATTTAAGTGATTAAAGCATGTTAGAAGGCGAGTAACAACCACGGAGGCCTGTGGGGTCAAAAAAGCTCTCAGATTTACACACTCATGATCCTTTTGACCATATAATCCACAATCCATAATGTTATTCTTATGGATATCAACCATCACTCTGGGATGATCAACAGACAGATCAGACCTTCATCAGGTCCACTGCGTCCTTTGCATCCCTCTCATAGAAGTCAATGGGGAAGTCTCTGGCTGGAGGGCGGGAGTGTCCGTAACCACGAGGATCGAAGCAAACTACAGTGAAGCGTTCTTTATTCAGAGACTTCATCTGAGGTCCAAAATCAGTCCGAGTGCTTCCTGTGGTAGAAGAGAGCAAAATGATTTTCACAGGTTTAGAGGATGTATGTGACGTGAGACACAGAGAGAGAGATATTCTCTGTGGGCTGCTGTTGAATTTACCCAGAGCACCAGGGAGCAACAGCACAGCGTGTTTCCCTCGGCCTGTCTGCTCGTAGTATAGATTCACTCCATTAATATGCTGCCTGCCCGAGGCCACTGAAGAGCTGCAGGGAAACAAGACAGGTAGAGTGTGGCAGTGATGATCACTGAGGTGGAAAATAACCGAGCGGTTCTGTCTAGAGAAAAACATCGACTCTGATTTCACAGTGACAGTAAAATCAATTCTGTACAATAATTACAGCAATTATACGCAGAAATCAGGCATAATAACAAGACAGCACTGCATCTCGAGTTTCAAGCATGAAATGTAAGTTTCATCATCAAAGTTGATGCACAACACCGTGATGCCCACAGCCCTCAGTGAGAGCTTCTTTTACTGCACCTTATGTGACGTTGTGCTTGATTGTTACAGATACTTTGGCTCAGATCCACAGGAAATGTAACGGTGCTTTGTCTCTGTACCTGCAGCACGCGGCAGTTTCACAGTTTGCAGCTCAAAGTCACCGTGACCTGCTGTTAAACATAACTCATGCTGTGTCCTGAAACATGTCAGCGAGGACACAGCACCGAGAGTGACTGCTTCACCGAGTTAATAAAAATACCCTGAAGGAATGATTTTATTTCATACTAAAGTAAACTTCTTATATTTCTCTGTGACCTGTGCAGACTTTTGGTGTGTATAAAGTGCTATATAAATTCAGTAAGTTTAATACAGATAATTAAACACAGAGTTATGAGTTATGATTAAAACGTTCTATGGTTGAGGTGGAAGGAAAAAGATGATACGCACGATCAGTGATCACATTTCTTTCCAACAGAAAATGAACCACAACATTTATTTTCTTTCTTTTGGGTAGGTCAATATATTTTGAGATTTTTGGGAAACTTTTCTTTCTTATTTGGAAAATTTCCAGTTGTGAGGACTTGTAGATTTACATAACTGTAGAGGGAATGTTAGTTTAAATACACCTGATACTGTGCCTCTCTCTACTTTGAGAGCTGGAAGTTTCTGGATTTATTCTAGTTGTTTCTCTTTTACATCTGCTGTCGAACAGAAGACTGTTGTTATTTGATTACGAGGACACAGTTTATAGAATAACTTGCAAAGGAACATCTCAAAAGCTTGACACGGCTTATTTACAAAACCTTCTTGGACGTTCACCCCTGTATTTATTCATCTGTTGCAGTATAAAGCACATCAGAGTAAAGGGCTCTTTGGCAGTTTGCTACATAAAACACTCAAACTGGACAAATCTATCTCAATCACAGCTTTTAAAGGTGCAGTTATGATGATATTAATCGAACAATATTAGATTTATCTCATGCTTACATTGTAGGAAAGCTAAATACAAACACAGCACATAATAATACTCACAGAAGTCACTAAAATATATAAATACCGTGCAGATCATTTACAGTGCTGCGTGCATGCTGTATAGTGCCCTGCCTGGTAACACTGCGCCATCTAGTGGACAGAAATCAAACAATCCTCCGGTGAACTCGTGGACTAACATGTCTACTAAGACAGACACTTCCTGTTTGCTCGCTGCAGCGCTCCGTGCTTGGAGCCCAGTTGTGCATTTAAACATGCAAATCACGGTGAACACAATGCAAACAGTTACCAGTAAGGCTGGGTCACCGTCACGGCTCTCCGTATGCCGCTCCTGCTCTGAAACAAGCGTCCTCCGAGCAGAAACAACGCCATAGCGCACAGCCAGAGAGTCTGTGCAGGTCTTCAGGTGGTTAAACAGTGAACTAAGTGTTAGGAAATCCTAATCTGTGCCACGGTGTGTGTGTTGTGTGTGTGTGTGTGTGGTTTCTGGGATTCGGGGAACCTGCAGTCATGTCAGCACTTTCCACGTGCCCACTTTTAATGATTAAATATTTTATAGCGAAAGTACGAAAAAGAACCGAGAGCCACGTAAATGACAGTGGTGACATATATATATTTTTAGTAACTTATTATTTCACGTTCATTATTTTTATTTCCAAATAATTTCCGAGGACATTTCCTCTGAAGACGCGTGTTCCTGTTTGTGACAGGGGAAGTGGAGACAGTGTGAAGCAGTAAATATTTGGCAGGGAGGAGGAGTTTCCACGCAGGTGAAGTTCCACACAAACACAACTATTCATTCTTTATGTTGGAAAATTAAATCTTGGGGTGTTTTCGTTTGTTTCTTTGCCCGACCTGACCCACAGGTTACACTCAGGAACAATTCATAATACATTTATTAGAAGTGCACCAACATTTTTACAAACTAGTCCTTTCCGGGAAACTTCTATGAGCGCGCTTACAGTAAAGTTAGAGTATCTTCTTATCGAGGAAATTATATGAAATCATGGGACCTGTAAAATAGTAACTTTTCTTCATATGGACTATGCATGAATAAACTTTCCATCAAAGATTATCGTAAGCTTCAATATGACTGAGAATCTTCACAGACACATATTCCCTTTGTTTTGTGTCATTTCCAGAATAAATATACAATATGTTATCCTACACAGTGGCATTACTCACAAATACACTCATATTCAATCATAACAGAAGGACACTTTCCATGCAGAGCACGTCTAGACTGTATATCGTCTACGGAGACTCAACAATTCCCGCCATCAGCAAACACTCGGCGATGGCGGCGAGGAAGAACTCAGATATAATGACCGAAGAAAAAACACCAAATGTTGATTCCAGCTTCTCGAATTTGGAGATCTGTCTCTTTTATTTGATTTACGTCACTGTGAATTGAACATTTTTTAAATTTTGGACTGGACAAAACAAGTAATTAAGAAAATAACAGCCTAACCTACAATAAAAAATGACTGTGAGTAGCATGTGAGGTAGCATCTGCTTGTTCTAACACACAAACTGAGCGAACGTCTCCTCTTTCACTTTTTAAAAACAGACTTAATCATCAACATTTCACATCCTCCCCCACCTCCTCCTCCCCCACACACACACAGACACACACACACCAACGCACCGACTTGGTGATGCTCTGATGAAGGCGTTTTTTTGGGGTTTTTTTCACACACCCTTTGTTAAATGTGTGATATATCTGTTTATCAATGGGGTTTGACCTGCCACTTGCGATGAGCTGTTCAGACCTAGTTCTCTGAGGCAGGCAGGCAGTTTTTAGTAAACGCCTCCACTCTCCTCTGCCTGTCAGAGCGTCTGAGCTGTGCCACACTCTGAACCACACACAGGAACACAAGACAAGATGAGAAAACCAGGCTAAAAATACATCGATCGCCTTAGCGAGATGTGTTGAAGATGCAGCAGAATTTACTGGAAACGCAGTGACTGTATTCAAATTAATGTCCACTGAGTGTCAACGCTGTTTAAAATAAACGGTGCTTGCCAAGATTCTTTGAAAACAGAGTGATGTTCATGAGCAATACTTACAGAGTTAGTGCTATTATTACTTTTCTGCTTTTCTTGGAGTTTTTAGCTACGTTAGCATCAGGCTTGTAGACACGTCGGCTGGTGGATCCACCACTTTGCTTCAGACTGAAATAAATCAGCAACCTTTGGATGGATCACCATGAAATTTGGTGCAGACATTAGTGTTCTCCAGAGGATGAACCCTACTGACTTTGGTGATCCACTGATATTTCCTTTAGTGCCACCAAGAGGTTGAATTTTTTTAGTTTGGAGAGAAATATCACTGACAACTATTTAGTACTGATTTGAGATACTGATACCGAGATTTAGTACTGATATTCGTGATGACCAGAGGATGAAGACCATTGACTTTGGAACCACTTGGTCGAACATTTCACTTTTTAATTTAGTAATTTTAATTAAACTGCAAGGTGTTACAGAAATGAAACAAATCGCCCAGTGTCATGTCAGAGGTGTACGAGTTTACTGCAATTACATTGAGTGAAGTTAATTCCCCTGAAAAGTGAGTCTTGAGTATTTGTTTATAAAATCAAATAAGTTCAAGGAAGTGTCGTGCTTAAAAACTCTCTTGTCTGCTTCATCATGCTTGTTTGAGTGTGGTTTGATTTAATCAACTGCAGTTTGGCACCATAAGCAAACTTCCCCTCACCACAGCAGCCACCGCATTTTAATATCGAAATATACAATTTCAAATATCGCTAAATCCTGACTGGTAAGCAGAAATGTGTGACATCACCTTTTTCCAACCTCCACCCGCCCACTTCAAACCAGCAAGACGAACACAAGAAGCCGAAATGCAAAATACGGCAAAGCTTTCATGGCAAATAACGGAAACTGCTTGGAAATTTTGTGTTCACACACAGGACATGTTTGTAATCAAACACCCCCATTCTGTATACCTGGAGACTCTTATTATAGAGATTTATTACAAGTGTATTTTGAGCCCCATTCAGAAGAGCTCCTTGTACGGTATAACACCTCAGCAGATAGTGATATCCAGGCGTGACCCACTGTTGGATCTGTTCTTCTCTGCCCTCTGGCCTTCCTCAACCATCTTTGTCTGGCTGGTATGCGACTATCCACAGTCCCATGACCGACTCCTGGTCTAAATATAAATATCTAAGCATGGTGTTCCACTGTTAAGGTCACATTACGTCATGCTAAGCAGCATAGTCTCAATAGCATTCGGGGCACAAGCTGCGAACACGTCAAAGGCTTTATGATATTCTGGGTCACACAAAAAGTCGTCAGGGGTGGTGTAAAAAACGACGGGACGCCAGTGACGGACTGTCTTTGTGAGGAGAGCTAAACACTTAAAACACGTGAAAATTGTGCTTTTCTTGAGACTTTCAGCTGACATGGGTAATGGAATAAACAAGGTACAGTATTCATTTTCTACACTTTAACAAACCTGAATTACTTCTACAACATCAGCGTCGCTCTTTTGACTAAATGTCTAACCTTCTTTAGGTCCTGCCTGATCTGTATCTAGGAAATATCAAAGGTAAGATGTCCTACCTTGTGTCATTTGAGTAAAAAATAGATTTATTTTCAGGATTATTTAGTAGAGTATGTTTCAGTTCCTCATACGGAGAGGCATGTGGTGAGATGCTACACTGAGCTCAGTTTCTATAGAGTGGAGAGGTCACAGTGTACAGAAGAATGATTGAAGTTGTGTTTCTTCTTCAAAAAAAAAAAAACACTATTACCTTTGTGTTTTTTTTGCATGTGAGTGTGCGGGGGGTTGGTGTGTCGCTCTCTGTCAGCAGCTGGAGGAAGGCCATGTGAGGGTTGATGTGGGAGGGAATGCCCCATAGTGTGGGGGTGTCCCCATTGCAAACTATATTCCATAAAACAGTAAATTCAATCGTTTTTTTAAAAATTATTTTTAATCTGTGTGCACATGACACAGTGACCACACAGGAAATCACTTTTTGTCACTGTGGAACCGCTCGTCAAATAGGAAGTCTGACTTCTCATTATTCAGGCATCTGATCTCTTATCAGTTTTACCTGGAATACACATACACACACATGCACGCACAATATACATATACATATATACACACACGCACTATATACATATATACATACGTATGTGTGTGTCTGTGTGTGTGTGTATATATATATATATATACACACACACACAGACACACACGTGTATACACTACCTCTCAAACCTTTTGTCTTCATACAACAGAAAGTGCAAGTGAGTATGAGAAAGAGTAAAACTCTCTTAAAAGATATCCACAGTAAGAATCAGAACAGTACAGAAACAGTGAAGTTGGTCAAAGTTTTCAGTTTTTGTTTTACGTCGTTTTAGGCCAAAAAAAAAGAAAAAAAAAAAGCGACTCTTGTAGAAACGACATAATTGGGGATTGAAGGAGAAACTGCTACAATATCTACAAAGATTAGATCTTTCTTGTACATTTTAATGAACTTACAGAGAAAATAAACTCACAAAATCTATTAAATTAACATTAATAGATTTAAATGTAATTTATGTTAACACAAGTTTAGTGTTACCTTTCTTTTTATTTTACATTATAGTTGAATTTATTTATCACCACACTACGATAAAAATATATTAAATTGAGTATTTACAGTGAACAACCTGTGGAATATCAATAAGTAACTTTACCTTTAGCTTTTTGTAGCTCTCTGGGTTTAGCTGTCTGTCTTTATTGACTTTTTGTAGCTATTTCTAATTTTACTAATTCCTAATTTCAGTTTTCACTGAAATCGTATATTTCTATGACGTAATCCTTTTTATAGGAAACAAAAAACAGATTAGATTAACTATGTAGTGACTCCATTTTGGTTTTGTAGTGTCAGTGACCTTTGCTCAGCAGAAAATCAGCTCTCTATTACCAGCTTTAATGTTATGTCAGCACCTCGACACCCCATAAAAATATTTACTTCATGACCAGCACACATGGAGATTCAATCTATGACCCCGAGGTCACTTGCAGTGTAAGTTACATGATCAGATTGTGTTTCCCCTGCAACTATCTTTGATTTATATGACGTGTAGGCTTCTATACTGTATGCATACACATGAATCATAATTTTTCTGTCTTGCAGTTTATTAAAAAAGCTGTGAAGCTTGACTGATTTGGGTGACAGAAGGGTTCAGTCTTCTATAGGTGGCATCAGCATATTTTGCAATCTTGCAGAGCATGAGAAAAAAGTGCTGAAAACACATCTGTCCCAAGTAGAAAACATTTGGCTTCCTTTTAAAGAACAAAATTTGATTAGAACAATTACTGTTTCTTGCTTTTGGCCCAAGCTGCTGGACTGTTTTAGAAACACTGGTTTTCCGGTTTTTCTTTCAGTTCCAAACAAGAGCAACACTTTAAGGCCATAAGGCCACATTTGCTTGGGAGACATCAGAGGAGGGGGGTGTTGTTGGGTAGAAAATGCTTAATTTAGGTTCAAACTGAGGTGGGGCGATTTGTGATTGGACGGAAGGAATATTTGAGATTTTCTGATTTTCTTTTGCGATCCGCAGATGCTCGAGACAAGGAGCTGTTAGCGCAGCACAACATCACCCACATCCTGTCCATTCATGACACAGCTGCACCCATCCTGGAGGTGAGCTGTCTTTTTGAGTCTTATTTCAATCCCGTGTGACCCTCAAAGCCCCACGGACGACACAAACCCACCCAAGGAGTGCACAACTTCCCCTGAAGTCACCACCTCAGTGCTTCCCCCCTCAGTGTCCCTGCTGCTTACTGCGCACTCGTTCTGAAAGTGTGTTTGATGTTGGCCCGAAAGACACACTGTATTTATCCAACTTGTCTTAATTAGAGCCGCAATTATCCAATATTTGCATGATGGATTAATCTGCTGATTCATTTTCCAGTTCACTGATTCACTGTTTAGTCTGAGGAACTTTCTGAAGATGACTTCACACATTGAGAAGCAGCAGATTGTGCTTAACAACTAGATTAAACACTTAAACATGTTCATTTTCTATCAAATTAGTCTGATTAGTTGAATAATAAACTAACTGCTTCAGCTTTTACATCCTTGTCCTGCATGTATTTATAATAAGGTTATTGTAGTTGTATATTCAAGGGTTAAATAATGAGAAAAAAAAGGTGCAGAGTAATATTCTTTAGGTAGATTGTCATCTGAGACTTTTGAAATAGATCACTTCAGTTGATGTGAAAGTCAGATGTTCTTATTTTCAATTTTACACGGAAAGTCCTTTTGTCTTAAATCAGTCAGGACCTGGAATTCACCAGCTGTTACCAAGTGAGCGGTCTCCTGTCCGCCTGCGCCGCTTCAATATCGTGCAGCATCCCAGCTAATATCTGTAAAAATTTGTATGCTGTTTTCAGTGCGTGGTGCAGCTGGCTGTGATGAAGATACAGGTCATCACACGGCAAGATATTTCTTTTTTTTTTCACACAGGATGATTTTAGCTCAGCAGCTTGGAGCCCATAAAAGTCTTGAAAGTGGAACTACATTAAAAAAAAGGTTTCTGGCTTTTTCACGGTTGCATTTAGACTTGTTGATTTGTGTATGAAAGAGCGGGAACGGTGTACGTGAGCAAGTGAGTGTGAGAAGGAGAGCAAGAGGTGATTCTAGTGTGAGAACCTGGTAGGTTGAAAGTAGAAAATTGCTGTCACTGATTTCCATTTGGGTAAATGGAAATCAGTGAATATGCCCTCTGCGCAATCTGTTTAATCTGTTTTTAGAGAATAAAGTTTAATTTGGAACTTTTAATTGAGCTGAGGCGTTTTCCTTCCAGGGTAATGATTAATTATCCATTTTAATTGAGCCCTCTCTCCGTCACCGTCTCCTCGTCCGTTTGACTTGTTTTTGAAAATCTGGATATTCAATGTCCGCTTTCACAACTTTCATCTTTTCTTGTTGAAAGTGGGCATGAAAAAGTGCTCAGAGATTTCTGTACACTTTCTCCGTCCATGTATGTTTCATTAACAGTGAAGAGAAACAGCAACTTGTATTACAGTATCACTACCAAAACTGGTCAACCACCAAAACTTTGTAAAAGGTTTTGGGCCTGAAATTTTTGTCTGGCTCCCGAATTAACTGCTCTGCCCTTCACTCGGCAGCTCAGCTGTACAGATCTTTGATCTCACTCGTAGGATGATTCTCACATTTATACATGGATGGATGACACAGCTTTTTTTTCTTCTTCTTTTTAGTTCAGCGGCGTAATGATGACTCAGGTCTGTTTTACTGGTGTGGCCAAAAAAAGAAATGGCCAGATGGGATGGTTAATTTGCATACCTAACAGTCAAACTGTTGACTGATTGATTTCTTGGAAGACGCCACGAAGGTTCCTGAGAGAGGAAGGTAGAATTTGCAACCACCAAGTCTCTGAGGTCGTTGCCGTGCCATTTACTGTACAGTATGTGGCTCTAATTAACATAAATGATTAAAATGACAAGGTCAGTTTCACACAGCAAAGCTGTGGTCTTATTGCGGGTAAATTAATTTCTGCACCTATCCACAATTTGCATGCAAATTGTTTGGGAGTGTGTTCGTACTTTCTGTCTGTCTGTGCTTTTAGAACTCGCTGAGTCATGGTTGTGAGGGGCGATGGTGCAAAGATATGATTTTATAAGTAATTCTTTGCACAATCTGCCATTTTCTGCAAAGTTTATCGATATGTATGCGCGCTACTTCAATGCACACGCATCTCTTGGTGTTTAAAGTATCTGTAGTTGGTGTGTGCGAGCTAACCTGTCTGGAGCACTTCCAGGCCTCGGTGTGTCCCAGAGGGCTCAGGGGTTTTTGCAGCTTCGCAGTCATAACGGGACAAGGTAGTTTCTGTCCACTGCATGTACCATCAGCTGCCAGGTGCACAGTACAAAAAAACACACACCAGAACATCGTTATGTCATGACCCTGCCACAATGGCAGGGTCAGAGGGACAAGGTTTCAGGGGGCGTCCCATCCACCGAGAAACAGGAAGTGTGTTAGACCCAGCGTTCAAACAGATGACCTGATGTTACACTCTGTTAACAGTTCTACATGAATTCATTCAGCAGGCACAAAAATACTCTGTACACTGTCGTTTGAGTCTAAAGTTCTCCCCCCTTCACCCTGTAGGACATGACGTACCTGTGCATATCTGCTGCAGACAACTCTAAGCAAAACCTGTGAGTATTTATACGATATGCAGAATGTAAGTACGAGGTCCACTGTGACCTTCAGCGATGGATCTGTGTAATCGTAACCTGTTTCCAAAAGAAGAGAAACAAGAGAATAATTTAAAGTTTCAGAGCTCCACGATGCACATTGTGTTTATAAAATGAATTTAACTTTCCCATTTAAAACATATACAGTCTGATACAGCTTTCAATAAATGACTAAACTTACAATGTCTCGTGGTTGGAGGGGAGGTTCAGCAGTCGATGTTTGCTGGATCGACACTGCAGAATACATAATCACTACTTTATTACAATAAATACATATAAACAGACAGATGTGTTTATATACGTGTGATATTTAGGCCCTTTAGAATTCACTGTGTTTCATTCTCACCAGCACTCAGTACTTCAGAGACAGCATCATGTTTATCCACGAGTCCCGGCTGAAAGGAGAGGGCTGCCTCGTGCACTGGTGAGTTACAAATAAAATACTTGTTATTAATGGACTTCATCTTAAAGTCAGATACCAAACTAATAGTTCAATTTGATTTATTAAATAGGGACTCATCATTTTTTTTCTTGTAGTTTGAACTGCGCTTCATTCTTTGCGGCTCAGTACATTCTTTAAATTTAAAAGTCAGAGTATCCTGTACATCAAGCGGTATGAAACTGGTCATTTGCATATGAGGATGTTGAAAGGAAACAGTAAAAATATTTTCGTTGATTTCTGTTTAAATTTATGAGCATTTGGCTCAAGTTGATCTGAAGTCCTCATATTTTATTAACCCGGTTTTCATTTTCAGCCACATCAGTGTCACCAAACAGAAGATTTGGTTAATGCTTTCATTGTAAATTTCATCACCTTTCATCTTTTCATATATCAAACATGCAAAATCGAGCATTTAACCACAACTTTAGCAAAAAGGGGGGTTTCACTTCTTTGTACACTAAATAAGAGAATCTGAATGTGTGTTGATCTCCACAACTGGCATGATGCTTTGAAGCCCCGTGCTCTCAGTGTTGCAGGAGTGTCCCGCAGTGTCACTCTGGTGGTGGCTTACATCATGACGGTGACCGGTCGCGGCTGGGTGGAGTCTCTGGCGGCGGTGAGGGCAGCTCGGCCGTGCGCCGGGCCGAACCTGGGCTTCCTCCGGCAGCTGGAGGAGTTTGAGAACACAGAGCTGGCAGAAGTGAGTGAACGCTGATCTCGCTTTAAGTTGAGATTATTAAAATCAAATCTTGCAATTCTGCAATATATTCACTTTTGTTGTTACTGGCAGCGTCTGCCATAACTATGTGAGGTTCAGAGTGTGTATCTATGCATAAGGAAGTGATGGAAACACATATCAGGCTTGATGCAGACGCCTTTCTTGCTGCTTGAAGAGTAACTTTAACCCAGACTCCTGACTTGCATATTACTTGATTGCTGTCTTAATTACCCTGTGAGGACAAACTAATTCCTGCCT
Organism: Nibea coibor; assembly: GCA_023373845.1. NCBI lineage: Eukaryota > Metazoa > Chordata > Actinopteri > Sciaenidae > Nibea > Nibea coibor. Next base: position 24,278,286 of record CM041718.1, on the reverse strand, counting down.
GAATTATGTTCAGAGGCCACATTTCTATGAGTGAATGAAACATTTATGGACTGCACCGGAGTGACAGGGAGGCGGCTGGGATGGATGGTGGGCACACAAAGTCACACCCATCAGGACTCTCCGGTCTCTGGTTAAGTTCAGGCAGCAAAAGCACTTTGGTTACGGTTAAGTAAAGATCTGAATTTTTTGTTTGAATGTTAATAAAAAATCTGATCTCTAAAGTCACTTCTGACTTTTTTCCTCTATTAAAACAGATCTTGATCTTTCCCTGCCAGTGCCTAAAGGTGACCATAAAAAAGCTGAATAAGGTTGTAGTGAAAAGAAATAGATTATCAGTAAACATGTCTCAGCATTTCTGTGACTCACCCGGTATGTTAATTAACATTTCCTCGTTATGTTAATAGAATAATTGGGTCAGGTCAGCTGCCATTTTATTAGACGTTTAACATGCGGACAGGAAGCGAGAGTAAGGAGAGTAAGGAGAGGAGTGTGACGTACAACAATATTTTGTTGTAGTATGTCCGATTAAGACCTGGAGAATGTACTGACATTATTCAAGTTTTAGGAGAATTCTCTGGACCTCAGCTGGGTTTTTTTGCCTGTTTACAGTCAGATCTGTACATTGAGACAAACCAACTAACCAACTAACCACAAGTCTGAAGAGAGATAAATGAAAATGCACAAAAGAAAATGTCAGGAGGAATGTACAAATATTGTAATACTGACCTTTTCGTCAAGCATGTGTACGATAAAGTCTCTTTCACTATGAGAGCCAGACTGTGCTTGGAACAGATTTCAGACATGTTTATAGCTGGACGGTGAGGACACTCTTCCGGACTCTCCTCAAAGCTTGAACGCAGAGACGTGACAGTGGTAACTGTGACGAAGAATAACAAGTGGTCAGTCTCTGTACATCTGTCAGTTTGTTACAGTTACAGTTTGGACATGTGAAAGGCGCGTAGTCAGGGGGTTTCTGATGATCTGATGAGTCATTTGAAGCATTTTGACCAACTTTCTTTGTGTTTAATGTCTCTCAGTTGAAAATACCCTCTTCTGACTCACTTTTACACACTGTGCTCTCCCCCTTTCCTCCAGTATCAGGCCTGGTGGAAAGACCGATATGGGAAGAGCTCATTCAGTGACGATGAGGAGGTGGAGAACCTGTTAACCAAGAAGTCTGCCAGCAGCAGCAGCACCATAAGGTCCAGCATCACTCCTACGCTGGGCACCTGAAATGAAATCGCTTGTGTCAGTTTCATCTTTCCTGAAGTCAAGCAGCCAGCTGAGGACTGCGGGGTTTCACCTCGGACCATTGAACCCGCTGAGGCTGAGACCAGAACGCTGCTGTCGCTGTGGATCCTGCTGAGAAAAGCTACAGCGGGAAGACTTTCTTTATCGATATGATACGTCGACTCTCATCTTGGCTAAGTAGTCATGTGATGGGAGGGGGGTTTTTATGTCATTATCTTTGTCCCCTTCGTCATGTCATGTCCTTGCCTCTAACTGTCAAAACAACATGCAAGGGCAGTCAAGCATGGCACCAAGGAAATATGTACATACAGTCCACAGTGTGAACACACATTTAGCTGTGTGCACTCCCCATCAGTTATGTTATGCTGTGTCTTCTACTTGAAATATGAGTATTACTTTCTACAGACAGTGTGGAAGCTGAAGAACACGGTCATCTTCCAGTAACACAGTATCAGTATTTCTTTATTTATGACACTTTTATTCCTGAATAAATGTTTATTTCTGTTTGTGGAGTTTATGATTCACACCTCTTTCTGCTCCAGACACAGGCGTGAACTTATGTTTTATTTCACTAAATATCTGTTAACGTGAGGTTTAATTTGTCAGGTGAGAATTTCTTTAACTCATCTAAAGGAGTGGAAAGCACACAGTAAACTGAAGCTACGTGTTTTCACTGCACAAAATATGAATCTGTTTAGATTTTCTCGTGAATCGATGGATCATTTTATAAAATATTCAAATAAAATAAGAAAAAAACAAACTTTGGTTGAACTGGTCACGACTGGTCAGTGCTGGAAGAAATATTTAGTTACTTTATGTAAGTAAAAGTAGCAGTAGCTGGTTAAGGTGGAATTTTAATTACTTTATTTAATTACTTTATATACAACTGCATATCAATCCATTGTCCTGTATTTATTTATTTTAACATTTATTCATGTTTGTTCTCTGCTGGTTGTGAAGGCATTAAAATAGTTATGAAGTGTAAACCTGAGTGAACGCATCCCACCCGCTGCGAGCGGTGACAGAGATCAGAAGCAGGCACAGCCAGAGCCAAAGGGCAGCGGCTGAGAGCTGATCGTACATTTACTCAGCTGATCTGAGGTCGCTGATCTTTAACTGTATTTCTGCTTTATTGAACCTTTTTAATGTTTGAACTCTGCTACATTTATTTGACATATGACACATTATTGCAGTTAAATTACAACATTAAAGTACAGCTTACATGATTGAACATGAATATTTCTTCTACTTAGTTACTTATCATATGGAAATAGACTAGAGTTAATAATTACTGATGAATATATTAAATATATTATGCTGATCTTCTAATTTAACAATTTATAAACTGACCAGCTACACTACACAATGTTATATTAAAATCATTTATTATATGTATTATGACAGGAGCCAGTACTGCAGTATAAATTCTTTTACTTGAGTAGAGTTTGATTTTTGTTCTTTAACTTAAATAAAGTTTTAGAATAAGGATAAAAAGTTGGAAATGCTCTTTATTCACTTCTATTTATTTCCAAGTCTCTGCTCAGTGGACAACATATTTTACTGTATTCTTACATGTTTAAAATCACCTTTATCACGCTGACAGGAGCCAGTACTGCAGTATTAATACTTTTACTTGAGTACAATTTGAGTTGTATACTTTTACTTGCTGCCAAAAAGGTTTTAAAATGACAAGTTGTTTTATCAGTCAGTATATTGTTAGTGACCCTCAGCTGCACTGACTCAGTCTGTTTTACTGTACACACACACACACACACACACACACACTTTATAGTAATCCTATCTGCTTCTTGTTGGTGTTATCACACAGCTGTTCTTCATAATCTTCCACTGGGAACAAACTTGTTGGTGTGTGTGCAGCCGCGTTTCTACGGCAGGACCACTCTACAGTTACTTTTCGTAAAGCTTTATCATTTCAAAGAATTGTTTTTGTCTCCGTCCATAATTTTCCACGTGTGCGGGTGTGTGACAGTTCTGACTGACGCCGGCAGGGTTTCCCCCGGTGTCTTACTGGAGATCGGCCGCTGTGTGCGCGCTGATAAGCTTCGCAGGAGAGAGAGAGAGAGAGAGAGAGAGAGAGAGAGAGAGGCAGGCGTGCCGTAGCAGCAGCAGCAGCAGCAGGTGCGTCCTCCTCAGCATCCCCGGCTGTGTCTCCGCCCTCCCGCTCCTCGCTATAGGCTGGGAGGATTTAAGCGGGCCCGCCGTAATGATGAGGGCTTTCTGAGACTGATTGATTTCAAAACTTGACGGGTTTCGAGTTTCGCAGGCAGGTAAGAGCAGCTCCAAGCGCGTCCAGGGGCGCACGCACATATTAAGGGCCAAGTCAGTCTGCGTGGGAGACGCAGCGGGTGGGGGGGTTTAACCTTTTGGTGAAGTTTTACAGAAGCTAGATACACTCATCCTTCTCTGCTAAACTTTCAAAACATTTCACTGGACTTGTTGCATGCGTGTGTTTGGACAGAGATGAACGCAGACTTGGATTACGGAGGCTCCGGGAGCAGCGGCAACGGAAAGCTGCGCCAGTGGCTCATCGAGCAGGTGGACTGCGGCAAATATCCCGGTCTGGTGTGGGAGAACGACGAGAAGACCATCTTCAGGATACCGTGGAAACACGCCGGGAAACAGGACTACAACCGGGATGAGGATGCCGCGCTTTTCAAGGTAAAACACCGAGCAGTGCATCCTCCGGTGTCCACCCAGCACCGACACAACGTGTGGCTTCCAGAGTTAGAGAGAAACGCTAGTTTGTATCATTATAATGATTTTCACACAGTGAACGTGATAATAATAACTCATGTCTAAACGTATATCAGTCTGAGTTTTTAATATCTGATCCTGTGTGTCGATTTTTTGTGTTTTTAATGTTTTGTGTGAATGAAACGATTCATTTCATTATCGATTCATTTGTGGATTATTACTTTTGGTTGATTGGATGTTCATTAAATCCAGATTCAGTCTAAAAAATCACGTTAAAACAAAAGTTTAACATCATATAAGACAAAAAAAAAACAGGAAATATTCACATTTGAGAATATTGAAAATATGATTGCAGATTTTCACTGATTGTTTTAGCTCTATTATTTTTATTATAAGCTCTAGAATAAACTTTGCTTGGGGACCCAGAAGGAGCTGCTTGTCTCACCCTCTGTTCTTGCCCGGTGACCTGTGTGCAGGCATGGGCGTTGTTTAAGGGGAAGTTTCGGGAGGGGATCGACAAACCTGACCCGCCGACCTGGAAGACTCGGCTCCGCTGCGCCCTGAACAAGAGCAACGACTTCGAGGAGCTGGTGGAGAGGAGCCAGCTGGACATCTCAGACCCGTACAAAGTGTACCGCATCATCCCCGAGGGAGCCAAGAAAAGTCAGTCCCGCACCAACACCTCGTTTGTCAAAAGCTGATTCTTTAAATGACAAAGCAGCGTGTGACTGCACTTCACTTATTGTGCTAATCTGTTTTCTGGAAATTCTCAGTGCACAGAAAAGGTCGCTGACTCCTCAGACTGCATGACCAACACAGTTCAAGACTTTACTCAGATTCTCTTCTTCTTCTTCTTTTCTGTCCGTCTTTGCATGTAGGACCCCGACAGGAGGACAGTCCTCTGAGCCCAGTGAGCTTTCAGGTGCACACCTCGTACCCCCTGCAGACTCAGGTGATTTTCATACACATGGAAAGGAGTGTGATGGGTTTAAGAAAGAAAGAGAGTGAGAGAGAGAAAGAGAGGTTGAAACAGAAACAGTGGATGAGGAGGCATATTGTGCATGCATGACTGACCTTGGACACAGCTGATGCCAAAGTGTAAGTCACAGGGTTAGGAGTTGCATCACTTACTGATGACGACTTCAGGCACAGGTGCTGAAAACGTTACAAGGATGTGACATTTAGGTTGCACAAAGCAGGTGAGGGACATGTATGCTAGTTCAAGGTCATAACCAGGATTTTAGCACAGTGCAAACAGCCACATCTGTGACTAATCACCAAAAATATAACTTTAATTTTACTATTTAATAATATTTTTTTGTAGATTTACACACTAAATTCCTTTATTTTATTTTATTTAGTTACTTTTTTAAACAGTTTTGGACTAAAAACAATCAAAGTTTAAGTTATGGACTTTAAAAATGTCTCATGTAAGACACTAACTTTCCTAATTAAAACATTAAGTCATTTCTCTAACTTCATTTTGCACATGTGAACTGTTTGTGTCTCCGTTTGCAGATGCCACAGTACATGCCCACAGCAGAATGCAGCTGGAGAGATTACTGTCAGGAGCAGACCTCCCTGCCTGAGCTGCCCTTCACTCAGTGTCCCTGTCCCCCCCGCAGCCTGCCCTGGCAGGCCCCGTCGATGGAGAATGGTACCGTGTTTGACGTTCATATACAAGCGTCAGTTCAGCTGTGTTTTTTCTTTGCACTGGTGTTAAACTCTTGTCTTCTTCTCCGTGTGTGCAGGATATCAGCTCAGAGCCTCAATTTACTCGTACAGTCCCGCTGATAGCCAGCCCTCGCCGTTCACGCTGGACGCCGGCATCAGATCAGCGGAGGCGCTCTCAGGTAGACAAACACGTCCACACATACAAGACTGTGCTTCATATACATCCACATAGCTAAAGACGTCTATTTAAAGGATCCGTGTGCAGGATTTAGCAGCATCTAGCGGTGTAGTTGTTGATTGCGAACCGCCTCACCTTCCTAGTGTGAAGGAGAAGTTATGGTGGATATTTTATTCCATAGAGCCTCTTCAATCTGACACACTGGACCTTTAAGTTGAACTTTGAAAACTTGAAAGGTTAAAGCAACTGCACGATGTTTTCGATGTTTCACCTGCCCAGCACCGAAACCAGGTGGTGGGTATGTATCGGGTAGCTAGATTTGATTACTTACTCCCCCCTAGTGGCCATAAAGTAATTATTGCAGCTTTAATTAAACTGTTTTGGCATTAAGAACATACCATGAGCTGAAAGCAGCTTCAGTTTAAGATCGAAAGGTTTTGGTGAGACTTCAGAAAAGTTCAAACCTAAATGAAACCTGAAGGGATGACATGTTTTAGAAGTTCTTTCCATCGATTCAAAACACCAACTGGACTGATGGAGGAACCTAAAATTCTCTGCCTGTAACCTTAAAAGCAGAGTCCTAGTGCTGACCAGAGAACTGCAAACCTCAGGATGAAGAACCAGATAAAACTACTGAAAAACTGATTAGAAAACATGCTCAGTGATCTCTGTCTGTGTCCTCTTCTCCAATCAGACTACCGCCTGCACGTGTCTGTATATTTCCGAGACAGTCTGGTGCGGGATGTGACCATCTCCAGTCCGGAGGGGTGCCACATCACTCCGTGCGCCCCAGATGAGAAGCAGTACCCGCAGCCCGGAAATCCTGAGGTGGTCCCTCTGCCCGTGGACTGTCTGTCAGGCCAGAGGAGGGCAGACGAAGGCCCTGCGAGTCCCTCGTCCCACCTGGACAGGGGGGTGTTACTGTGGATGACTCCAGACGGACTCTACGCTCGGAGGATGTGTCCGAGCAGAGTGTACTGGCAGGGAGGACTGTCCCAGTACGGAGACAAGCCCAACAAACTGGAGAGAGATGTCAACTGTAGAATCCTCCACATGCAAGACTGCCTTACAGGTGAGACGGCGACTAACGGCTCATTTCATAGCAACTTAGTCTGGTTTGTTTTTAACTGTCCATGATGAAATGTTATCCTAACGCTCGACCATCGGTAAACAAGTCTAAAACTTTAATAAATGAACTGATCTACAAATATGAGCGGACATTAGACGTCAAGTTTGTGCCGGTTTGTGAGGATCCAATGACACTAAGCGTAGTTTCTGAATCCTCAACGAATGTTGCACAATAAAAGAGATATTTGAACTATTTCCTATGTGACAGCTGCAGCCGCTAGCTGAAAATGGCATTTTGCTCTTTTAGTAAATCAGAAGTAGTTTTGGTACAAACTTTGTTGGGAAAAAGAGTTGTAACTGCAATATTGTCACATCCAGATGGCTGGAAGAATATCTCTGTGACTTGAATGATACATAAGATGCACAAGCTGGGGTTAAACTTTACAGTAAGTCAGCAGCAGACCTTCAGCTGCAGCTTATTTACCGTCAGTCACTTCGGATGAATAAGTAAGAAGACCACTTCAGAGTAATACAACCCCTCAACAGTTGATATCACAAGACTGTGGTAGACAAACCTTTTAAAGTTACATTTCGTGATGAGGCAACAGTCACATGACTTCTTCACAGCCACATCATCCCCACCCACATGCTAAGCCAGCCCCAGCTGTGTAGAAGACACAGCGTCAGTGTATTTGCATACATGGTGTGACCAGGACTTTCCATTCGAATCACCCCAAAGGTCATAATAACTTCAAGTGAAATTCATTTGAATTCATTTGAATTTTACCAGTCAAGATGTATTTTTGATATCAAAGCTGACATTGATTCAATCTGATCTGCTTTCTTGGCTATCAGAGATCCAGAGCTACGGGCTCCACGGCCGGCCGCTGCCTCGTTTCCAGGTCCAGCTGAATTTTGGAGACGAGTGTCTGGACCCGCAGAGACAAAGACGGACCCTCACTGTCCAGGTCACTGTCCACACTGATACACTAACACTCAGTAAAACACTGTTGATCTCACATCTTCTTATTCGGTTTCTATTTTTGGCACTTTGCGCTCGAGCTCTGGGAATTTAAGCTCAGTGAAGTTTGAAAAGTGAGAAATAGGATTTGAAAGTCTGTAAAGAACTCCTTCTCAGTCATAATGTTTGCTGCGTTTCATGACTTTAAATTCAGTTTCTGAACAAGTCGGGCAGAGATTCAGCACTCGCCTGGTTCCAGACCTCGGAATCACCGCCCACGTGTTGCGGTGATTCAGATGATAGGATGTGTGACTCCATTTCAACTTGGGAAGATATGAAACCCAGAAACCCAAAAAGCAGAGGCTCAACCAATTGTGCTCCAGCCTTTCTCGGCTAGTAGTGTCATCGATATGACCTGACAATCAGACTGAATGATTCACTTCATTAGTCTGTGACCGATTTCTTGTTGGGGTTGGTATTTCTCCTTAAACAATCTCGAGTGATGCTGTCTGTTCTTCAGTCAGCACAGAAACCGCAGCAGCGGTTTGCCAAAAGAAGTTGTTTTTCATGTGAATTGGAGAAGATTAGAGCTCAACAACGGCGAAAGCATCAAACATTCCCATGTTCCAACGGCTTTACTTTACTTTCTGGTGTGTTGATCAGGGAAAACAAGTCATTTGAAGCCATCACACTTTGATTTTTGCATATTTTAAAGCCTAACATGACAACCACACAGATACAAAAAGTTGGTGACATTTCTGTGAAATTTTTCAAATCACCGCCCCCATTCCTGATCCCACCCACAAAGTTCAGGTTGGCCTTTTGGTTTTCCAACCAAGCTGTCAATGAGCAACAAACCCACACCCGTCTCTGAAATCTGCATCTGAGATGTGGATTAAAGATCTTGAAGATCTCGCTTTTCTTCAAAGCTTTCAACTGCATCTCAGGGTCCTCGGTCCTGCGTTATAACAGGTAACCCATGTTTCATTACAACTGAGCAAACAGTCCAGGAGCTGTTTGCTCTGGAAAAGTTAGTAAATGGAGCCTGTGGTGAAGATGTCTTGTCAAACCTGAATTTAAAGTTATGAAACGATTCAAAAACTCTGAGAACAGAGCAGCTCTTGCAGACTTTCAAGTCTTATTTTTACACTTTCAAATCCCATTTTTCACTCTTCAAACCATAGTTTAAACTTTCAAAATTCACTTTTTAGGCTTTCAGATATTAGTTTTGATATTTTCACACCACTCCGACCTCATAGAAACTATCTACAGTGGAAAATGTTGAACGTCTTTTCGCTGACTTTCCTGTCGTTTCAGGTGGAGCCGCTGTTCGCCAGGCAGCTCCTGTACTACGCCCAGCAGATGGGCGGCCACTACTACCGCAGCTACGAGCACCCGGGAGTCACGGATCACATAAACACCCCTGAGGACTACCAGAGGGCCATCACACATCATCACAGCAGCAGCCTGCAGGAGTGATCTCAGTGGGTTCAAGTGACTTTTGAAAACTTCGAGATGCAGCAAAAACAACCTTTCACACGGAAAACCAGGAAAAAGACAAAGAGGACAAACCCACACAGCAGTGTACATAAAATAATGGACAAGGATAGTGACAGTTTCTATTTCTCCTGTAGAGTTCTGTGTGTGTTTGTCAGTGTGTGTGGCTGGAACCAAAGTTGCAGTGTTAATTTTTTTTCTTACTGTATTTTTATATTTTCTATACTGACTATGCAAAACAACTGACAGCTTTGATTGTATGTAGGAAAACTGTGTGGTGAATTTCTAGTGCCTTAAAGGAGATAGTTTGACATTTTAGTTAAATATTCTTTCCGAGAGTTAGACGAGAAGATCGACTCCTCACTCGAGGGGGTACAGCAAAACGCGAAGACAGAGACGTTTAGCCTAGCTTAGCACAAAGACTGGAAATAAGGAGAAAAGGTTAGCCTGGGTTGTTTGTTTAATCTGTACAAAAAACTGAAGTGCAAAAACTTTTTCTTGGCAACTTACTGGAGATAAGAAAGAAATAAGCCAAGAAATAGCCCAGCACAACAACAACTCATGAACCTAACAAGATATAGTGTTGTATGGGAGGCTAGCTGTTAGCTTAGCAGTCTTTATGCTACCTATTTGCTGTAGAGGCGTGAGAGTGGTGTTGATATTCTTAGTTAACTCTTGTGAATAATTTTGTTGCTGGGAGACACTATCACCAACATTTAATAACTTATGCATGGATTTTGTGCTGGGCTGTGTTTGTGTGGATCTCTCAGGGAGCTGATTTTAGATAAGCTTGTTGAACTCAATTTTGTGTCATATGTTTCCGTTGCATGACATATTTTTTAAATTTAAGTGTCATAAATCAAATCTGAGAAAGAGAGAGTGAATGTTTAATGTTCTGAGCTCATTTCTGTCCTTAAAAAACAATAAAAGTGCAAAAGAGTGACAACCTCTGTTCATAACTGTGTGCGAGCTCTTCGGGTACTATCTGTTCAGACACACTCTGAACAGGAAGTGTGGTTCAGATGCAGGATGAGGCTGGTTAATCAAACACTTCATTATCGCAAACAATGTGTTGACATCACGAGGGGAGGAGAGACAGAGAGGGAGGAAGAGGTCGGCCACGCTTTCCGCGCCGGAGAGAAAGCCTTCCTGGTTTCTGCTCACAGATTAGAGTTTCCACTTCCATGGAAAACAATCACAAAAACCCACAAATACATTTGTCACTGCCACGAAAATTGTTTACAAGAAGAGCGAGGACGATGTCATCACTCGATAGGGTTTTTTACTTTGAAAGCCACCCAATGATGATTCCCCTTCAGCAGGAAGAGAGCTTCAAAGTTAAAATGACTCTCAGCACTGACTGTAAGAGAACATCACGGCTCGTGATTATTTTCAACATCCATTCATGTGTTCACCGTGGCTTCAATTCACATCAAACATTAAGTCCATAAAGTGTCAGAAGTAGTAAAAAAGTTTAGATGTTTGTTCCATTTACTAAAAGATTAGATCGATTATTAAAATTGCAGCTCATCGATTAATGATCAAAACATTTCAGCATTATAGAAAATGCTTCATTAAAGTAACAATATGTAACTTTTCTATCAGAAAATTTTAAATCCTGTTGATCTGACCTGTGATCAGGTGAGCGGTGTCTCTGTCATTCGTACATCTCTTCTCACACTATGTAACTTTGGGCTCCGGGTCCAGACGGGAAGTCACACACCACCAACTATTTCACTGATTCTGGTGAAACTGGATCATATTTTATGGAGAAAATGTTTCCTGATTTTCCATCTGATGTCCTCTGACTGCTTCCTGATGGGTTTCCTGATGGACAGTGAAGTAAATGGCTGCTGTTAGCTAATGTTAGGTCAGTTTGTTAGCCGGGCTGCCCGGACTGTGAGCTCAGAGCGTCGGGGGAGTGTTAGTGTTTGAATCAGAGATGTTTTGGACCACCAGGAAGAAGAAGAAGAAGAAGAGGAGGAGGAGGTTTTCAGACAGAACATGGCAGAGGCGAAGAGGAACACAGAAAAAAGAGAGAGTCACCAAGCAAAAGGTCAACGGACAAATCTGGGACTGACTTTTAGTGGTTGGTGAAATAAAAGGCTGAAAGACGTCGAGCTGGGCTGACTGCTGCTGGACTAGTCAGTAATATTAGCTGCTGGTGACCTGGTTGATGTTTGGCTGTTGAATTTACTTGTATTTACATCACTACATAATGTCGCTTTAATACACACAAATAGAGCAAATATAGTGTAAGTAAATTGTAAGTCTGGTCATGTTCTATCAACAATAATTATTATTATTAGATTATCAAAAAACTACATGAGTGTATCAATATTATGCCTGAAATATTCCATCCATGTATTGGTCACGTTACAGTTTGGTAACTTAACTCCACCACCTTCATTTATAAGCGCTATATTAACATTTATTCAATCTCTGTAACAAACTATAATGCAGTTGTAAGATTGAAGTCACAATTACTGACAAGTACTGTAAAGCACTTAACATCCTTAAACGACATTATAATGTGTTATGAACTTAAATTATTGAAGGGTTAAAGTGATGTTACGTCCCTGTCAACACATTTCCAGTGTATTTCTTGCTAAACTTGCTGACGCTGAGAAATGAACCTTCCTCTGCTCAACAACATCTAAGGTGAACACGTTCGAATTTTCTCTGATGTGTCAAAGTTCTCCATTCTTTTAATTACCCACTCACGTTAGAGGAGATCAAAGCCGAAATATGTTTTGCAGGTTTTGTCATCATCGTCTCCTGAATGGAACAGACTACAGGCGAATAAAAATAACAAAACAAAAAAAAGCAGCATAAAAAAACTCCCCCTTCTCACCTCTGTTACTGTAAACAGAGAGCTGGCAGAGAACGGATAAGGCTTTAGGCTTTGAACTTATTTTGTGAATGAATCCGTGGGAGGACAGAGAGCTAAGTTTAGCTCACAGAGAATCAAAACAACTCCTGCCTGCCGTGCATGGCTTTCCCCTAAATGTAGATGGGAAACGGAGACAGACAGACGAAGGTTCACGGTGCGTGAATGTAGACGACAACAGAAAGTTGTAACCAGGAGATAACCGAATTGTACATTCATAAGTTGAGAGTGAATGGGTCAACTGCTGCTACGACACACGATTGTCCTCAGATAACCTCACGTCCTGTCAAACTTTCTCATGTGAGCTGTAGGCGTGTCAGTCTGTCTGCCTGAGTGACTAGACCTGCCACAACCGTCCCTGCTCGCTCTGTAAGTCCCTACACCCATGATCATAATCACGCTTTCTGTTGTCACCGTCTTCCTCTGGGATACGCTCTTGTCTGTTTGCTGGCCTGAATTAACGGCCTGCCACACCGTCCCCACCCTGCACACGCCCTGAACTCCTCCCAGCAGATGCTAGACGCTCAGATGCCAGACAGCATGAGTGAACTCGTGAGCTGCAGCTCCAGAGATGAATGGTCAAACCTCGCTGGTTTGAACGATGATGCACAAACACCAACTGCCTGCAAATATGCAGTAATGCAAAACGGTTCAGTGTGTGTGGCACACAGCTTTGCAGCCAGATGGAAACATACAAAAGTGAACATTTTGCTTATGTCAACACCGGCACAAAGTTATCGCCAAGACAACACGACAGTTCTGCGAAGAATATTTCATTCATGAGGATTTAAAAGATGAAAATCAAGTTTAAAACTTGTTGACATGTCCTTAAATTATCCAGAAGGTAAATAAGTCATCACCATGGCTGCACGTTTCCACTGCAGTGAAGTAAAGACAGTCTCAAAAACTGATTTCATACGTACGTCACACACCTATAGAACCAATGCCATCACCTTGTGGGGTGGAGCTGTCAGGAGGTATGAGGCGGAGACACCAGGTGAAGTTAGGTGTCGAGCGAAGTTTGTTTCACAAAGCAAAGGCAGATGTGCTTCGTTTTCAGGTTGCAAAGTTGCAAGAGGAGAATTTGCGAGTTCGAGGATGAATGAATGGGTGCGGTCGACGAAAAAACATTTAAACTTATATTGAAAGTCTGTGCTGTTCCATCCCGGGAACAAGACGTACGAGCGAACGTGTTGGTCAGCAGGTGAGTTTATTTTTGTTTTATCCGCTGGCTGTGTCCAACAAATCTGCAGCATGTTATAATAATGTCGCTCACACAATGAGCTGAGCTGCTGAGCAGAAAAACAATCATTTGTGTTGGTTTATGAAGAAAGCACGTCGTGCTGAAGGCTTGCCTCACATGTTAGCTGTACAACTGAAGTGCATGTGGTGTGATCATGTGCACGGAGCAGAGGTACGTGTTTGATGAGCAGAGTTGAAAGTGAGCAGGTGAAGGTGAAGGTGGTGGGGACGATTTGCTTTTCACAGATCTGCACGTGAAGATAAAGGCGCAGAGTTACATCTAAAAACTTCTGATGAGCAGAGATGAATGTTCACGGTTTAATCGAGGTCAGCGGGGGAACTTTAATGTTCTTTGACACGATCTGAGAGGGTTCTGAGTTTACATCTGTCTGTACTGCTGTAACATGCAGTGTATACTTTATTTTACACCCTGACCCCAGAGAAGCAAGATTTTAATAAACTGCTTACATGTATGAGGATAAATGACACTAAATTACACACACAAAGTATTTTTCAAGTTAAAATATGGGGTGTTGTCCGCGCCGTGTACGAAAGGTTCAAATCTGACCTGCGGCCATTTGCTGCATGTCATTCCCTCTCTCTCTCTCTCTCTCTGTCCTCACATTCCTGTCACTCTCCGCCCGTGTCTATACAATAAAAGCTTGAAAAGGACAAATAAATAAAAAAGTCACAAAATATGATGTAATCCAGTAAATGAAATGTGTATTGTTTAAACTGTGCATGGAGTCACACTTGACGTTTGACTTTGTTCTGGAACAAAGACACATCACACTGTTATTTACCTCCACGAGGAGGTTTCCTGTTTCATGTGTTTGTCAGTTAGCAGGATATTGATGACTAACTACTCAACCGATTTCACAAATTTGGTGGCAGCGTTTGCCCTGGGCCAGAGAACAAGTGACATAATCAGGTGTGGATAGCACCACCGTGTGGTTTTCTACCAGGCGTTTTACAGTTTCACTAATTACCGTCCCGTGACTGCAAAAAAAAAAAAAAAACATTGAGCCACTGCAAACCGGTTCAGTATTCCTGTCTGAAGAAACAATTTCCCTGCAGTGCATCGAGTCACAGATCACCGCTGAAAACGGAAGACAAGACAAACATCTCCATGACAACCGACTGATACAGTCAGACGCACCTGAAGTGGACCGTGAGTTGAGGAATGAAAACACGCCACCTCACCAGTGAGTTTTGCTTTATTGGTTCAGTAGAGATGGCACAGTACAAATCATCAACAGCAACACATTCAGGACAGATTACTTCAGTCTGAGCAGAGACTCCAGATTCTGGCACAGCCTCCATCTCACTGTCTGTTAGCTGCATGAGTGGCCAGATGTGATTAGCATAACCAACAGGTTTGGGACTGTCCTGCACAGTAACAATGAAATCAACTCATTTAGTGTCTTTGAGATTAGATGCACAGGCGGCTTTTGGTGTCCGATATAGACATTGAAAGTGACACTGAAAAAAGCGATGAGTAACAAGTGATAAAGTGATAACTGCAAAGATAAAGAGTTTGAGTTCTTTAGCTGATTGCACATAGTTCAACTTAACGGTGGAGACGGTGGACTGAGTTCATCTCTTCACCGGCTGGACGCAGGAGGGCTGGAAGCAGGTGAGCTGCAGCTGCATGCTGCTTTTAAACTTGTTCAACAGCTCTTCCAATAACCTGACGGAAGAGATTAAAAAAAACAAACCATGTGAAATGAATCACTAAATCACACTTAGTAACATGAAGCAGTGTGAGACTCACTTCTTATCAGCGCCGCTGTGTAGCTGAGGAAGAGCGTCCAAAGCCAGTTTGAAGCTGGCGCTTAAAAAAAAACAAAAAGAACGAGACTTTAAACTTTATTTAAAAAAGTTTATTAAACTGAAAAAACAGATCAGAATGAATCTGTGTGTATCCAGGCATGACCACTGACCTCTTCACATGAACACACACACACACACACACACAGTGCGTACACACAGTGCGTGCACACAGCAGAACCAGATTACTTTCACTTCCCTTCCAGAACCCACCAAGTAACATAAATAGGGATCGTAGTGAGGGATGTGCGACTGCCAAGATTTATGTTTGTGACATTTGCTACCATAAATCACTGGGGCACACACACACACTAACACACACACACAAGTTCCCGTCTGTGGCACTGTGTGAATGTGTGTGTGCCGTCTTGCACTTACTTGCTTTCAGCGTTTAGAAACGCGGCTATGGCGTCTCTCAGAGCGCAGAGTTCGAGTCGAGCCTGAGGATGAGGGGTGAAGGAGGGCGTGGGGTTACAAAAAAGAAAGAAAGAAAGAAGAAATCAAACAAAGAACGGCAACTGTCAGCAGTTGGTCGCCTGAACTGAAATATGGCATTATCAGAAACGACAGGTAAATCCCCGTCAAGTGTGGGGGGCGACTTATGAGTCAGGGTCGACTTATGAGTGATAAACTGCTCTATAACGCTGAGTGTGTGCGTGAGGAGTCGGCGTGTACCTGCAGGGCTCCGTTCTTGCTGAAGGAGGACACGCATTGCATAAGGCGGCACATCTCGTCCGCGACAGACTCAACTATTTTAGACAAAACTCGAGGAACCAGGTCCTTAGAGACCGTGAAGACCTGAGACAGACAAAGTTAGTCAGGACAAAAATAAGAGACGCGTTGATGTGACGTGTGTGTGTGCTGTGTGTACCTCGGCGTGCACTGTGATGATGTTGACCAGAGCTTCCTTCAGGTAGTTCCTCACACCTGACGGAGAAGAAGGCGCAACATGAGCAAATTAATTAAAAAATGCAACAGGATAATGAGATGCAAAGAGAGACATCCCCACGCAAAGAGAACAGAAATTCCTGTGAGAATTACAAAGTGCGTGGAGCAGGCCTGAAATGCAAAACACACCAGCTGTATCGTAAAAGTGTTACGTCATTTCACGTGTGTGAACTGGAGCCCACGGAACATGCAACAGTATGTGAACTAGAGCAGTGGTGTAGTCTGCTGCTGGTGTGTGTGTGTGGGCCTGTACGGGAAACAACGGGCGCAGCGGTTTCCATGCACATCATTAGCTGCTAATGTGTTCATGTGCTCCGACTGATCTGTAAAATAAAAGTATTAAACAAAACATACGTTTGGGACGGATATGAAAACTCATGAGTGAGTGTGATCGATGTCAAAACCGCTCAACAGAGATCTGATTCAAAAAGTATCCGTCCACACTGAAGGCCCTGATGGTCAGAGCTCTGCCCACACAGCAACATGATTTCTAACAGTAAAAGTGAAGGTGAGTTTTAATGATGAACAATTTTATCTGGACCACCGTCAGCGAGAGGACTTCGATACAAATGAGCCTTTAAAGGTGCGGTGTGTGAGATTTAGGTTTGGCAGACACAATTTTCCAGGGTGAGTATTCATTTGCTGACCATTGAGTGCCAATAAATCAGACTGGACCTTTAATTCAGTTGAAACTGACGAATCTCGAAGTGAGCTGAACCTTTGCAGGTGAGCTGTTGTTGTATCATATCAATGTGAGCGTTCGTCCTCAGTGCGGTGCACTCCAAAAGTGTGTGGCTACGTCGAACCTTACATCTAAAATGTAAATGACAGTTTTCAAACCAATTAACTGTTTAAGGCTTGATAGTCTAAAAATGAGCCACAGAAATGAATCAAACTTAAATCAAATTAAGAACTGTGAAGGTGAATTTTGATTCCTTGCTAACAGAGCTGGAGGTGTGGCTGTGCATTGTTCTTATTCCAAACATTATTAGTTTTAGTTGACGATCTGTGAGCACAAGAAGAGACTCGAGTTAATGCATCGCCTGGAAGTTCACAATCTCTAACAGCGAAACAACAGACTGAAAGTACTGTGACTGGATTTTTAATGCCTTCAGCACCCACACGCCGACAAGAGTCCCACACAAAAAAGTGCAACAAGTGAAAGTATCATATCCTAGATCTGTGGTTAGTGTCCAAAATGTTCCTCTTTCACATGCAGCCTAAACACACAAACTCACACCGACAGGAACAAACCAGAGCAAAGCTAAACTTTCGATAAATGCTGCCTTTAAAAACTGCGTTAAAAGCTTCTGCCCAGCTGAAAAGTTACCCAGAGAGCTCACACACACACGCACACACACTCTCTCTCTCTGACATGTTGCTTCACATCCTGTGCTAAGGTAAACCACATATACGCATTTAAGTTTCACCTGGGAGTGCATCTGGTGAACAAAAAGTCAAACACATGTAGAAACGCTTACTGCTGCTGCACACACACCCACAGCAGAAGGCAGAACACAAAAGGCCAAGAGACTTCTGGGGGGGACTGACAAGAGTGATCTCAGCGGTGTTTACAGTCAGCCATCAAAGAGCTGTACTTTAGACATGACACATGACAACCACAGCAACACTTATCAGAGCAGATATGCTGAGTTCCCATGCCACAGGACTGTACGGGGGCTAATTTAACAACATTAATGGGCTCAGTTAGTGATTGTTGCAGGTGATTTCCCCCCGTCATCTCAGACCTGCATCCCTAAGGTTTAATCGTGACACGACAAGGAGAGTGTGCAGACTGAGAAGTGGAGGCGGCGCTGCGCAGTACCTGTGGGTGTTTGGCAGTCTCTCCAGTCAAAGTATCCGGCGTAGATGCCCGGTTCCAGTGAGCCGGCAATCGGGTCAGCTCGCCTCTCGATGTAGGCCTCGAACAGATTTCTGTCCAGCTGCCGCACAGCGTCCACACTCACCTGGTGGGGCAAAGATGCGTAATGTTACCACAAGAAAGTACACACAAAGTACTCTACAGCACAGCGGAGAGTCAATTCCTTATACGTGTTAATGCATTGATGCATGACTGTATGCAGGGCTGAAACCAAGATCATGATAGAAATCTAAGAAATTAAAGAGTATATTAATTTACAGCAGATGCAGGACAAGCAAACCACCAACTCCACTGTTACCGGAGGACTAATGAACGACCTCAACCTGCAGAGCCACCGTGATGCCTTCAGGGTGCTTCAGTACAGTCCAAATCTCACCATCAATTACAGTGATGCAAACTGAAAAACATCAAACTGTGACATTTCAAGAATCCTTCGTTAATGACTTAAATGATTAATTTACCGTGAAAGGGTTCATCTTCCGTTCACCGACTAATCAGCTACCCATATGACACACATGAACCATGTCTCAGGCATTACATTAAGTCATTTATTATTTATTTATTTACTGACATTTATTAGTTCAGAGCAGATTTTTATCGTCACATCGCTTGCAGTGTTAACGTGGCACACAGTGCGGCAGCTGCATGGCAGCTTTGCGCCAGGGGAATTCTTATTTTTCAAAGTCAACATCTGCGTTGATATTTAGAGATAAAAATCTAGACAAACCGTCACCCATGTTTCACTCTCTAACTATTAAAAGGCAAGATAAGTAAAAGTCAAAATGGATCTTTCAAAAAAGATGATCACTTATTTTTACAGGAAAACCAACCCGACACTTCTCTGCTTTGTGATTCAGCCATTAGTCATTGTGTGCAGTTGTTGTTGTGTGTGTGTGTGTGTGTGTGTGTGTGTAGAGAAAGGGGTTGAAAATGGAGAACTAAGCTTCCAAGACAATGACCTTTTCTTGTTTTTTAAACTCAAAGAGTCATCTCTCTGCTCAGAAGAGATCGTCAGCATCTCTCATCAGCTTTATTATTAGTGACGACACACTTCTCACCAACAGTTCTTCTTACAGTTATTTCACAGCTTTGAATTGGTGATTAACAGAGCACAGCACTGACCCGCGTGATCTTCTCCGTCCCTGTCAGGCCGTGTTTCTCAAAGTGGTCGGCCAGGTTCAGGAAGGTGCGTTTCTCCAGGTAATGGCAGTTACTGAGGATGATCAGCAGACGCTGCTCCTACAAACACAAACACGTTTAGACTTTATGAACTGTGAGAAGTCTCATAACTTGAGGTAACCCCATTCATAACACTGAAAGTCTTAACCTTTGAAGACATGAAGACAAAATGTCTTCTGTTTCCAAATGGCTCCAAATCTTGTTCTAATATGCCCCTTGCTGTCCTACAAAGTTTGCTCTATGTGTTACTTCTCTTCACCTTTGTTCTTTCTAAATGTCCCCACTTTGTAAATGTCACTAAACTAAAATACTAAAAATTGTTGTCAAATGTTCTTAGTTTCTTAAAATAGCTCCAGTTTCCAAAGTTGTCCTCACTTCACTATCCAAATTCTTTTCCACCTGTCTTCATTCTTCACAGCTGTCCTCACTTTCCAACATTGTCTTCACTTTCTGAGTCTTTATGTAACAAAAATGTCTTCGCATTTCTAAAATGTCTTTATATCCTCACTTCCTAAAATCCAATTATTTTCCCCACTTTTCAAACTATTTTCCTTTCTCACTTTGCTGAAGCGTCCTCACTCTAAATCTAAATTTGGTACAAGTACAAGAGCACAAACAGAATAATTCATACAAATGAACGAACATAACCACACAAACAGGCACAATGGCAGGATGGTTAGCCTACATTTAACCACAGATGATGTCGTCACTGGCAGCAGTTTGTTTTTCACACACTGCCTACCTACAGACAAGGTAAGAGGCTTCAGAGTGCTGATGTAGTAATGGCAGTCAGATATCGCCTTCCTCGCTTGTGTGTGGTGGTTTCTAACTTGCCAAACACTAGAGTTTATGTCACGAGGGACAGTTTTAACTCTGGTCAGCTGCACTCTGTCGTGGCTGGCTGCGTAACCCCTGCTGCACATATCTGGGCTGGGGAAACCCCATCTGCACCTTGCTCCATTTCCCTTTACCAGAATCACTCGACGCCCTGCTCTTCCTCCTCCTCAGCCTCCTTGTCCTCCTCCCCTGCGTTTAACCCCCTTCACTAACATCTCAAACAAGTTACAGGAAATGAGGAGGTATCTGCTTCTTGTCCACAACCAGGAAACAGCCTGATAACATTTCGTGGTTTGAATGAAACACGTGTTTATTTGGTTGTGTGATGGAGAGAGCCCACGCTTTGGTGACGCTGGCTGTCGCCAGATGTGGGATTTCAGGTGTATTAGCCCCCAAACAGTTTAAAGGAAATAAAAAAAGCACATCACGCTTACAGATGTTGGACTGAAGCCCTCTTGAACGCCAGGAAACCGATCTGGAGAGGACAGGTCCACTGAAATATTGCTGCACACACACACACACATACACAGAGGAGAGATTTTAATGTTTGTGTAGAGTTGAGAACATTATCAACAAAGAAAATATAAAAATCATACAAATACTCACTGAGCTGCATTAATGTCTCCATCTGTTTTAGTGCTCAGCTGCTCCAAGCTGTTTATGAAAACCTGAGATGAACACATGAACAGGCACGTCAGACATGACCCGCAGAACAAACTGATACCACACTCAAACCTGACTCTTCGTGATAAACTCGCTCAGTTCATGACAGATTCAGATGTTAGGTGGATTAACACAAGGTGAGTGGGAGCTTCAGTGGCCAGTGTGTATCCACTGATGGCACAAATAAAACTGCATTGAATTTTTTGTGTGTATGTGTTATTTTGTGGCTGCGTGCTGATGCAGCTCACCTTCATGATGCTCACACTGAGCTCTGTGGCCTGGTCCTGGACCTGGTCCAACTGCAGCACCTGATAAAAAGACAGAACGAGAGAATCAGAAAAGTCCAACTATCCTTACAACCAGAGGTTATGGTTATGTTTTATAAGTTTTTACTGCAATTAAATGTTTATTCCTCATATGATGCCTTCACGGCTTCTTCATTATTATTAGACTGCATCAGAGCTGCTTTGCTGATGAGTATTCATCATACATGGGATCTAAACTGCACCAAAGATCGATCACAACAGCAACAGTGTAATAACAAAACATGCTGCAGAGAATGACATTTGATTTGACATTTCTTTTGTTTAGTTCAGTTATTCATCCGGTGCTTCGACTCATCCTAAAAGGAGCAGCGTGCAGGGACATTAATGAACCATTGCAAGCACTCGAAACACAAGATGTCAATGGCAAGTCCTGAGTAAAATCATCTGCTGCTCTTGTGACCGTGCAGGTGATTATCTCACATTGATTTCTCCTGGTTTGATCTCCAGAGGCTCTTTGAGTGACTGCAGCATCTGAACCATGCACTGCTCAAACTGTGAAGGCTGCAAAAAAAAAACATGAGAAGGAGAACACGTGGATTATAAATCATAAAAACACATCACACTCTAACTTTGCTGTGTGTAAAATGTGATTTCTTTCTTGTTTTTGAGCTTTGAAAAAAAGTGCAATACTGATATTTGTGACATATATCCGTCGTTTCATCCTTACCAGGCTGGTGATTCCCTCGTTATCCACAACCCAGTCCTCCTTCTCCGCGAGCCGCTTGACGTCTGAGTGTGTAAAAAAAAAAACACAAATATGAATCAAACGTGCAATTACTTGAAGCCTCTCCACATTTTATTGAAGTCACACACAAGAAAAGAAACCTTTCTATAAATAAAGGCTGATCACTTTCATACAGGATCATTCCAATTGAATATGAACAGAATTAAGGGTTTCTGAGGGAAAACCGCAACATGGTATAAAATCAAACTCTTTCTGTCAAGACCACAATTTGATGTGTGTGGGGGGGAATTTAAGTGAAAACCAGTCACTCTTCTCAAAATGACCATGCCTAACCACAAGTGAAACTGAGCATGTCTGGTTTTGGTCTCATAACACTTTCTCCATTCCTACCCTGGAAGTTTAATTTGGTAAAAGGTGACAGTTGAAGACAGTGACCACCAAATGCTAAATGACATAATTCAGCATAAGCAGATAAATCTATTTATGGTCTCTGCGGGGTTCTTATCAAAGAATGGTTTCAGTATAAATCTTCACTTCTCATCTGTTAGTTATGCAATTCCACCCGACATACTACTTACATGCAGTGTGTACTATATATATTTATACACTAATAGTTACAGTGTACTGTTTGTGCAGTTGGTGCACAAGTAACTGGTGCACTTTTCCATTTACCATTTCTGTGGCTACAGGAAATGATACATGCTCCAACAGACGCCAATCAAACTGCAACTTCAGTATGACACAGCTGAACTTAACAAGAAAAACACACACCGTCCTTCTCAAGAATTAAAATTTATTCTTTAGAACTTCAACCTAAACCTGCTTAGAATCAGTATGTAGGTTAGACTATGGAGACAAGTACAAGTAGTAGTTATGCCAAATTCCAGGTGAAAACTGTGCAACAAAAATACCATTCATAGCACAAATGATGTACTGTAGCAGCTTATTTTACAATAACATAACGTGCATGATGTGCTCGGAGACAAAACCTTTAAACATTTTTTGAAACTGATTCAAAAATCTGAAGTTTTGATAAAGATTTCTTGCAACCTGCAAGTCCAAGCGTTGCTGTTCCAGCTGTCGCACTCACCGTCTGTGGTGTGCAGCAGAGTCACCATGAGGCAGTGAACTCTCAGCTCCAGCAGTAGATCCTGGATCACCTGCAGCAAATCATTGGGGATCTCCAGAGCAGACAGAGCCTCGTGACAAGCCCTAGACGAGAGGCAGCAGCATTATCTGGTTAAAAATGTGTTAATATGCATACAACAGAGTCAAATGTTTATAAATCATAAAATACAGTCATGTGACTTGTCAACAGCCTGAAAACAAGGATTTTATAAATATCAGGCTCTGAATGATAAATAAACAAAGCCCTCTGTAAAGAGTGTATATGGGAATAAAACTGGAAGGTTTGATGTATGTGTTTACTGAAGTCGAGATTTCTCAAACAAAGTTCGAGAAAAATCTGGCTGGAAAATTCATTCAGACATTTTGAGACACTACAGGTGAAGTATTTTGATATTTTAAGTTTGAATATGCAAATAAGGCATCAACATTTAATGCCAACTTATGGTGAAATCTACAGAAGTCAAATAAACATCTAAATGTGGCATATTTTCTCTCCCCTAGTCTGAGAGAAGAAGACGTTATGTACATGTTGTGCAACAGCCCATAACCTCAAAATTGACCAATGCATGAATGCCACGGTATAACTGTGTATATAACCATGTCAGAACGGCACGTAATCAATGAGAGACATATTCAAACAATCAGAACCTGACGGTGTGTATGATTTGTGTCAGCCAGGCTCCAGTGAGCTCCGTCTTGTTCTCCCAGCCTCCGCAAAGACTCAGCTCCGCCTGCGGCAGGGTGGTGGGGAGGAGAGCCCCTCGAATGAGCTTCACCAGCCGATTGGTCATCTCCTCGATCATTTTCTTTAAAAAAAAACAAAAAAAAACACACAGTAAGGACACTCAGACTCTCAGAATAACATTTCTGTGTAAACAGCAGCAATGAGGCATACTTTAAAGTCATTCTGTCTCTGTCTGGCATTCTTCTTGGATTTTTCCACCTGCCCAGATTTCTCTCCAGTCTGCAGAGGAAACAAACAAGAAACACTGATGTTAAATATCATCTGGAAATTAAAACAAATCATCCGAATTTTGTTTTGTCAATAAAAATTAAGTTAAAAGGCCTTCAAATGAAACTTTTTTCCAAAAGATTTCCAAAGATTTCCAGGCCCAATTCCTTCAAATTCAAGGACCCAACACTGCATAGTTTGAGACACAGAGCCAAGGTTAATTACTGTTAATGAGACTGAGACTCTGAGTGTAAAACAATGACGCAACTGCAAGAGATACAGATGCAGACAGTGGAACAAAGCCTCTTTACAACAACAGATATAAATTCAAGCACTTCCAATGACATGTGTTTTTTTAAAAATTCAAGGGCCTGATTTTATTCCCTAAAATTCACAAGCTTTGAAGGACCCATTATATCCATGATTTTCTAAATTTACATTCTTCATAGGGAATACGAGAGCGGCAGTGGTGCTTCTTTCCTTTCTGCGTGGAGTTTGAAAGTTCTCTTCGTGTGCGTGGGTTCTCTGCAGGTACTCTGGCTTCCTCCCGCAGTCCAGAGACAAGCACTTAATAGATTAATTGGTAACTCTAAATTGGCCATAGGTGTGAATGTGAGTGTGAATGGTTGTTTGTCTCTAGGATAAGCTGGCCTCTCGCCCAGTCAGCTGGGATAAGCCCCACCATGAGAATAAGGGGTTACACATAATGAATGGATATTTTTGTTGGCACTGTGATCTCCATTGTTTTGGGGATGTAGGGAGAAAACTCGGAGAAGGATATCAAACAGTCTGAAGGGTTACAAACCATGAGAGGTGAGTGAAAAACTGTGATTGCGTTCTTGTCACTGTAAAAGCTTTGCCTGTCTTTACCTCACTAAAAAGACTCCCGTTAACGTAAGAGATCCAAAGCTTCCAGAAGTTGGGCAACTGACCGATCACCACATCTGACAGCTTCTCCACAAACTGCACCTGCTGCGGGGTTTCAAAGCGCCAGGCTGCAACAAAGACACACACACACACACTGTATTGCATGCCAACACACACGTATCTGTGCTGTGCTGGGGAAGGTGATGCGGGTCTTAAAGGATGATTTAACAAACCGCACTCGACTTGAAATAATGTCAGAGTGCTTCTGTAATTCAAAGAATCACAGAAGGAAATATTTAACTTCCAGGCACACCGGGCTCCATTTGTTTGTTTGGGTTACTTTTACTGGACTGCGTGATGTAAAGAGATACGCTGCTGCTCCTTTACGCATAACCCTTATATGCTGTGATTCCCCTAAGCACTGTAAGTGGGAACAAAAGTGTTACACACACAAACAAACAAATGCACAGTCAGAGTGAGGCTCAGCCAGGGAAGCCCCTCCCAAGCACCGAATGTGTGGCGGGGTTGTAATATGATTGTGGTGCTCACTGCTGGGTCGTGGTGTTCGCAGGCTGCCCCCTCTGTTCAGAGACGCCGTGTGACTGAGCCTGCCTAGGGCGGACGGGCGGGTATCCCCCTCTGGGTCGAGAGCTCCGACACCCACTGACAGACATAACGAAAGGAGGAGGAAGGGGGAAGAGAGAGGGGGTGGAGAGAGATGAGAAATGAACTCAGATGAAAAAGAAACACATACTTCAGATATCAAATAATCAAATAAGCCATTTTCATAATTCCACATTCCTCAATAAGCTCAGCAGGCTTTCACACCAAACAATCCTCTCTCGCCCCTCTCAGCCTTTCTTTATTTGTGTTCTGATCCGTCTCTGCCGTGGCCCACAGCTGAGAGAATGTCCCGTTGTTTCCAGGGTGAGGAAACAGAGCCGAGGCTTTGTGAGTGCCGGGGTGAAGTGGGTTTACATTGGCCACACTGGGCTCAGTCACGTCTGGCCTTTAGGTAAGAGCCAGAGCTCCACTAGATGGCAACAGGGAGCTTTGCAGCAGCGACAAGCGAGTCCTTCTGCAACCACACACACACACACACACACTTCTATCTCGGCCAGTGAGATTACTTTAGTGCAAACACTCTATGAGATAACTTAAGATAAGACAAGAAGGGGTGAAAGTTGACAAATAGGAATGAAAGTGAAACAGTGTGTGTGTGCGAGAGGGGATCAAACTTACTACAATGAAAATGAAACTCCGAAGACAAGTTCGTGCAACGCTGCAATACGCCTACATATAGTTTGTCTAAACGAAGAGAAATGGATGGCCACATTTCCAAAACATGTGTCTGACACACACACGGAGAAAAACGTACTGGTGAGTCACAGCCTGAATGTAGTGTGTAAGCAAGTATTGAGAAATCCCCAAGCGAGGTTGAGCTGGCCGCGCACACAACACAGACATCCAGACTAGAAAATGTAAGGAAATTCTCATTTGAGTCAGATTATCTGTAAACACACCAAGCTTTCTCACATTACACACACACACACACACACACACACACACACACACACACACACACAGCCCCTCGTGAAGCTGTGCAGAGTCTGTCTCTGTGATGTTTTTTACAGGGATGAGAGCTGCTGTTGATCCAGGTGTCAGCTGAACCCCCGGCGTCTTCAGAATGCACAAGTGTGTGTGTGTTTGTACGTGTGTGTGTGTGGTGCTGATTTAAATGTTCAAACTATACATTAGGCTGGCCGGGTTGTTTCTTCCTAAAAGTTTAAAATATAGGAACTGCTGTGTATGTTGTGTTGAGACAATGTGTGTCACCTGCTCACTTCCTCATCAGGTCTGACGCTGGTTGGATGAGTTCCTGTTCCCTGAGGGGTCACTCATAACCACACTCACACACACGCAACATACCAACTCCTAAATTTAGTTCATTTCCCACGCAACAGATTTTTTTTTTTTTTAAGTTTGGCTCACATATTTTATGTCCTCACAGATCCAAAAGCTGTTACGCTTCCTGCTGCAAGAAACTGACCGCTGTATTTTATTGCAAACAAAGTTCTGTTGAGGCTTTAACAGCTGAGAAGATGCATCTGGTGACCAAAAGTAAAGACAAAATGAACTTCCAAGACAAAGAAAAAGAAACAAAAGATACTGCTACATTTCAACCATTTTCCTACCTGCAACCTGAAGTTTTAAAATTAAATTTTCACTTTTAGTTCTTTATTTTAAAGAAGAGTTTGTCTTTTCCAGAATAACAGATAAAAAATAAAAATAAACTCATAGACTTCTGGAACACATCAGCCTGCACTGATGCAAACACATGATTAACATGCTAATTGAAGTGTAATAATTCACACGTTTCTCCACGAGTGGTGCTGGCTCGGCCTAAAATCACAACCGCATGTACTCCGGCCAAACGTACGAACATAGAATCGCTGTAATTGTTCACTGACAAACCTATTTTTCCTACGAGCAGAATTTCCCGCTAATTGTATTGATATTGGCAGAAGAAGAGCCGTTCAAGGAAGTAAGAATACTGCAGTTTATAACTCAATTGGGCAGAATCAGATTGCAGCACTGGGGCATGATGGGAGTGTTTAGACATACGGAAGCAACTTGCGCTGCTCTGCTTCCTCACAAGGCTTCCTCGTGGGCTTCATGCTTTTGTTCCTACGGAGATGGATGGCTCTATTTCACGTTTAAGGCAATTTATATGGTAATTAATGGAATCATAACTACACCAGAACGGCCTCTGGCCTCATATTCTGGACCGAGAAACACAAGAGACATGAAGAAAATGACGTCAGTTACTGCAAACATGACTGATCCATCACAGAAGAATAATCCCTGCCACGTGTGATGCTGACAATAGCATAAAAGATGGCTTATAAATACACTGCGATGGTTAATGTGATACGAGGAGGAAGAAGAGGCCGCCAGCACACGGGGGGGTGAGGCTGTGAGGTACCGGTAGGGGGGATTCTGGCTATTTGAGAGGGGAGGGAGGGAGGAAGAGTGGGGTCGGGGGAATGTAGTGGATGTGGTTTCATGATGGTGGCTGTTCAAGAGCTGCCTGGGTGGAGGGGGGCATGGGTTTCATACTTGGGCGAGAGGTGAGCAGCGAGGAGTGTGGTTGGTAAATAGTAACCAGGTGTGTGTGTGTGTGTGTGTGTGTGTGTGTGTGTGTGTGTGTGTGTGTGTGTGAGGGGAAGAAGTGGGGATAGAGGGGCTCTCCAAAGTGTGACAGCAGATGGGACAGGAGACAGCTGGCAAACGAGGAGAGATGACAGGAAACTGCGTTTTTGTCATTATGTATACGAAGACTGTCCTCACCAGAAAGATGTCAGTGTCAGCCATTTGTTGAAACATTCAGGGTACCCTGTGAAGCTATTCAAGCAACTAAGTCCCCCCAAAAACAGCGCAGGGCTGGGAAGCGTTTCTGGTGTAAATCTGCAGGTCACATGATGACCACTGGCCCAAAAAGATGAAGCTGAACTCTGAATTCTGCACTGAGCATGACAACAAGAAGAAACCCTGAAAAACTTCTTGCTGTACGAGACAAAAAAAAAACAAAACAATTTTGCTGATCTTTTGTTCGAAACACCAAACGTAAACAGAATCACATTTATTTACAACAACAGAAAACTTCACAGGGCACCTTTAAACCGACCCACATTTACATTCTCCTTACAAGTGACCTCATGTGGTTTGCGTGAATGATGACTGTCCTCTTCTTGGTGGCGGTGGCAGAGGATAGCGTCATGTTATTGACACCACCGCACAAAAGTCTGAGTGAGGGGGGGGGGGAATTTACACAACCTGACTTCAACAGTGCAGACCGCAACTCATGTCCTGCCTGCTGGAAACAGCCGAGTTTGGTTTCTTTTAAATGTGAAATGAAATCCTCGAACCTTCGCCAAGCAGCTTTAGTTGCCTCAAGTTGCTTTGTTAAGGAAAGTCATAGGGAGGACGGACAAATGTTTGTTTATTTATGCATCGTCAGTGTCAGTGTTAACATTTTTCTCTTTATATTAACGTGAATAAACCAACTGTTAATTCACGTGTGTGTGTGTGTGTTTCATTGCATTCTTGTAACCCTGCAATTTTCAGAATTGTTGGGTTGCATGTGATTTGCATGCAATTTCAGATTCGCTCCCTGCCACATGTTGCTCTGCTGTGGAATGCATTTGTGGAGTGAAAAAGGGGGGGCTATCCCTGACATGATAATCAAGATGATATTTTACTGTGGAGAAGCAGGGAGCGAACCAACCCCCAGATCCATCAAGCCTGAGCCCCGGAAACCACTGTTACCCTTAGCATTAGACATGTTTATGTTCCAGCTGCACTATGTGAAGCAGCCACCCACTCACAATGTATTTGTATGGGTGCCTTTGTGTAAGTGTGAGTGGAGGAGTGCGAGTGTGTGTGTGTGTCTAAGCGTGGTTGGCGAATCGCTGTTCTTCCTGAGCGGACGGTTTCACGTTCACATTTTTCTGCTGGCTGATTTAACAGAGGAACAGCTTAATTGGGGTTAATTGTTCCAATCCATCGGTGAAGCTGTGTGTGAGTGAGAAAAGAGAGTTTGTATGTGTGCGTGTGCAGCAACATGTCAAGCTCTGAAATCCAAATCCAAAGCCAATGCTCCCTCACTTTCATCTTATTCATACATTCATGAAAAAATAAACAGTCGGGCCTCAAGGCAGGGGAGGGCGGTGACGGAGAGGGGGAATGCAAGCAGAGAGAGCTGGTACGACGGAGAGGCAGCTGGCTTTCTCTCTTCCTTCGGCTACCTTCAGACTCACATGACATCGACCAGCCGCTTGATTGGAAATGCTAAATACAGGCTTTTCACTTCAGCTCAGACATGTGTGTGTGTGCTCATGTGAGTTAGTCACCTCTCTGGCCACTGATGAACTCATCCCTGCAGTTTTGCATCAGCTCCAGGATCCACTTGTGCTGAGCGTAGATGCACAGCCACGCTGGGTCGCCTGGAGCGTGCAGGTCAGACAGGTACCTGCAAAAACACAGGTGTAAAAACTTTACACTCAGAGAAAAGGAAGGAAAAGGAAAGCCCACACACATTCTGGTGAGGTGCCGGCCTGCAGGTACAGTAGACATCAGAGGAAGGAGAGAGCAGAACACGCCTTCAGAGGAAAGGCAACAAATCTTCTAAAAAACGACACATAAAAGTGTGTTGGGAAGTTGTTGCACCGCCACAAGCCAGCAGTGTCTTTTACTTTGTCTTTTCAGCACAGACGAGCTAGCACACAGCATCTGGGTGAAGGCTTACTCAACTGGAGCAAAAGGCAAAAACGCAAAGATCTAAAGCAGATTTTTTGACCCTCTTGCCCTGAACTCCACAAAGACTTCACCCACTTATCCGTCTACAGTCTTTCTTCCCATAATCATCCTTCTCCCAGGAGTTTACTTCCTGTGCATCACTCACTGACCTGTGGGATGACAGATGACTCACTCTCTGAGCTGTGGCCTGGCTCCCTCTACTGTCATCCTAACAACAAACTACCAACAAACTGCTCATTTGTTTCTCATTAGGTGGCATCTTTCAGAAGTTTAAGCAAGTCTCACAGGCACAAAACACACACGCACACACGCACACACACACACACAGCTCCAACCATCCACGGCAAGAGTAAACAGGAGCTGAGTGGGCGTTCAGAGCCGTGCCTAATGCAGCAGGATGAAAGATGTTGCCGTGTGGTTGAGGACTGGTCTCTGTGATCCTGACAGGTCGGTCTTTACAATAATAAATCGGGAGAGACCACAAGTATGAATGGATAGAAGGGCAGAGGGGGGAAAAAGAGGGAAATAAAGGCAGGGAAGAGGGAAAAATAGAAACAGAAACAAAAGAACGAGACAACAGAGAGCTGAGAAGATCAGCGAACATTCTGAGAAAAGAGAGACAGACAGAAGAAAGTAGATGGAGGATGAAGTTCTGGTAAACAATGACACAGACAGACATGAAACGAGTATAATGAAGGAGTATAACAGATATGTCATGACTTCATATCTAATGTGCACAGACTGTAGAGATTGTGAGATACATGAGAAATGTAAAGCTCCCGGTCAGTAGATAATGACCCTGTGTATGAGACGTGGAGAGCCCACAGTGTGACAGACGGTATGAAGCAGCCGTCTTTCATAAAAACAAAGAGACCTGATGTATCTCTTCTGGTCGTGCAGTGTTGATGGCGTCTGCAGCAGTTTCTCCAGTAAGAGACTCCTCAGAGCTCCGATCCTCGTCTCAACCTCGGCGTACACTACAGCAGAGTGACGACAACAATTTTATTCATGATGAGAATATTTAATATAGAGAGGATTATTTTAAAAAAAGTGATATTTTCCTTTATTTCATACCTTTTTTGAAAACAGGGACCTCTGTATTACCAAAGAGAGATTTGGCCTTCTCATAGTCATTGATCACCACGTCATAATCACCCTGAGAGAGAAAGCACACCTTAGTTTTTCGAAATTATTAATGATGACACACACTGTGTATTAAAGCCTCTCTAGCTCCACCCTCTGGATGACAGCCGTCCAGTCTGTGCCTTAAAACAAATATACTGCACGCACTGGGAATCGCTGCTTTAAAAACAACTTTGAAATAACAATTAATAATTAAAAGAGCTGCTCCACAAGGATCCCATGATGCCAGTTGCTCTTTACTTGTAGAGCAGCTTCAGAGATCTAAGACTCTGATGCACCAACACAGATTAATTTTTAATTAGTTCGAACCATAGTTTAGCAAAACTAAGTTTACAATGAGTGATTTAAAAAAAACTACATTTAAATGCACAATTAATTAATCAATTTAACTAACTGTTTATTAATCCAGGTTTATTGATGTAAACTGACACTAATCAATATGGAGATGTCTGTTTTATCAAAATAATTAAATAAAAAATATAAATAAGTATAAAAGAATGGGTGGACAACAAAACATTATTTACTAGCTAGTTCAAAGGTTAGTTAGCCTTCTTGGACTTGTTTTTGCTGTGGACACTCTGCTGACCATGTGGCAGTCACATCCACCCTCTGGAAACATCTGGCTGGTGTTGGAAAATCGGTGGCAGAGCTGCGTTTCGTTCACAGCCCTGTTTGACAGCCATGTTTGGTCCAATCTTCCCCTTCAGCTCCATCCTACATGCTTTCCTTGCTGAACAAGCATCTTGATAGAAATTCAGCAGCATCTTTAAACTTCACTGGTTCGAGTCCGTCTCTCAACTACCTTGAAGAAACTTGACCATTTTGCTCAGTCCGTCTCAAAGGCATACATTTTAGTTCAGTTTGTTCATTTCATTCAGTTTAAAGTTAAAACCAGATCAAGTTTTAGAGTGGAGTTTAAAGTTGTGGTGTAAAATAATTAAATTTAATCTAGAGAGTGAAAACTCTCTAGATTAAAATTTGAATCTTTCTTAATTTTAAGTTTTAAAGATTGCAGCATAATTTAAAGTTAAACTATATTTAATAAACTAGTGAGCTTCGGACAGCTGAAGTCTGAGTTACAAACAACTTATTCTTATACCTTATATACGTGTATTTATACACACATACGTTTACGGTTGTTTTCTTGTTTATGTGGATATATTTATTTGCTGCTCGTCTTTTTAAAATATCTGTATTTGGGATGGTTTCCTGTGGAAGTGAAATGAGGTGAAGTTACACACACTGGTGGACTTGTGAAAATTGCGTTTGAAGCTTCTCATGGGAGCCATTAGGTTTTATGATTGCTCTGCTGGGCTTTAAAATAACTAATGAATATTAACCCACAGATTCAGCGCAAACTCGTCTCTGATTATGTTCCCATAGTTTGAGAGGACGATGTCCTGTTATGACAGCTAAGTTAGTTTAGTTTTATGAACCCTGACACTAAAACAATAGCCTCACAAATAACCAGAGTCCAGACTGTAAAACAGATTTTCATCTCCACCATCACTCTGAGAGCTTTTCCTCTTAATGAATGATCCAATATCTCACAAGACACAAGTCAGGACGCAAACCGCAGCGCTACAAGGGAAGTGTTAAGGTTATTATTATTTGTGGATAATACCTTTTGGATATTGCGTTCAATGTTGAGTGGCAGGTTAAAGAGAAACTTGAAACGCTGCAGGACGTTGAGCGCATTGCGTGTGGAGTCAGCTTTGTCTTTCCTCCCCAAGACCTCCTGGAAAAGAGTATCTGCAGTATCGCTCGCTCCTACGAGAGGGACGGGGGAGAGAAAGAGTGAGTGAGAAAAAGAGAAACTGAGATACTATGAAAATAAATGTTGATACCACATTTCACTTTTAATGTCGGTCTCTGGTTTTCTTCCTGCTCTGTATGCTATCTGACACAGCCGAGGCCGAGCTGCTAAGGAGAAAGTGACAGCTATCTCTTAGTCAGACAGCTTAGTGGAACCTTTGCACAGCTAACCGGCTTCGTGGGTGGCCTCGGATGTGCCGTCAAACAGAAAAAAGAAACAAGTTCTCCTAATCAAAACAAAACCCCACCCCCAACACAAAATCCCTGAAGGAAAAACAGCATGGGACCGAACAGAGGAATATTTCACATTTTTCACTCGCAAATCTGAGTCGTCATGAAAGGAACATTCCCATTTTGTGATTGGTGCTGTGTGTGTTTGGTGCACTTTTTTTTTTTAGGGGGTTGAACGGTGGCCTGGGCCCACTGGGCCATGGGCCCACAAGTCTCGGGCTGTGGGGATGAAAGCTACGTCCGGCTGGGAGGTTTATTTACTCTAGACTCCGGGAAAAGGACCTGCTTATTGACCCTCCATTAGAAAAGTCACATTATCATGTATGAGATGAGAGGGTGGGAACACAGGATCTGCTGAGGGATCTGCTCGTTAAAAAGGGGAAGATCTATAAAGGCGGCAGAACAGTGTGATGAATGGTGGATGGTGAAGTTGGCCAGCACAGCATCAGATTGTCTGTTTGATAATCACTCTGACTCTTCAGCTCTCTGAGTTTTATTTGAACATCTTAGTACAAAAAATAAGATTTGAAGTGTAAAGAGAGAAAAACAATCTCCACCTAAAAACACAAAATAAGATGTCAGATTTAGACTTTTGAATGTGGGAAATGTGATTAAATAAAAAGTCAAGGTCCACTGACAAGCAATGGACAGAGAATGGAGAAATATTTAGGGATGTTTGATATAACAGTAATGGGAAATGTATATTATTATGTCTTATTCAGATAATGAAACACAGCAGATATATTATTGGTCAATTATAATAATATATATTTTTCTGAATTCTGCAAAATTATACAAAATAGCACATTTCTTTTTGTCATCACCCCCGACTGGTTAGTGAATGTTCCGATGTTGCGAGCATTTGTGTGGTGGCTGGTGTGAATTTTGTGCCCTTCATTAATATGTGCATAAACTAAAGACTGTGAAATTATTCTTACAATACAAAAATGTGAAATTATCAGTTATCTTATCTGAATTTGAATATTATCTTATGGTCTGAAAGACAAATATAGGGAGAAAGATCACGACCATTCACTTCCTATGATCGTCTTTAAAACAGAGAAACCTTGTCGGTATCACGAGGACTGCAGTAAAACAAACTCCATCTTCAGTGTCTCTTGTGGTTGGACTCTAAATGAAAGGATGCTTACTGTTGAGGATGTTTTCTAGTCGTTGGGTCATGGATCCCTCCACCCTCTCTGTGCCATCAGACTCCAGCCTCTGGTGGATCGCTGCAACACACAAGTGAGACAGTGTTGGACACAATACAGTGAAATCTACTGAAACTAAAGCATAATAATAATAAACGTGAGCATGGAGATGCACAGACAGTACAGTCATGTCGGTAATGTGGAAAAAAAGGAGGGAACGGTTCCCCATACTGTAACCTACGTGCAATCCCCCGAGACAGGAACATTTTCAATTTCAGGAACCGAAGGTAAAACAATAAACAGGCCCTACCCCAGTGGTAGATGGGAGATAACCCTGTCGATCTCCGCCCCCAGATGCTGCTATTGAACCCCCCCTGTTTCTGCCTGTTCCCACGCAACACAGGGACCTGACCTTGTTCCAGTGGTGACTGTATTGGATCAATTCACCTAAGCCATTAACAGCACAGTTTTGTGGTCTTGGGACATTTGGAGCCCTCTGACCTGGAGGTAATGTGAATCGAAAATGTTTCAACTCACAGAAAAATAACAGTTGGGAGAGCTGAGCTGGAGGTCTGAATGCCAAAAATGACTGCTGCTCAGGGGAAGTAGGAGGAACTCTCCGATGGCTTGTATCCATCACTTAGCGTGAAGAGCTTTACGCGGGAGAGGGGAATTCGAAAAGCCGGGGAACAGGGGGAGCAAACAGAGAGAGAGAGAAAAAGAGGCAGAGCGAGTGGTGTGGCTACCCCAGTGAATAAATAAATGGTGTGCAGTAGTGGGCAGCTGGGTGCTGAGAGCTGCAGTGTGGGGTTTATTGACAGAGTGGAGGAAAGGTGGAGAAGGCTTAGGAGACCTTCTCATACATACTTGCGGAGCGATTCAAATATGCAACGGGGAGACATCTCAAGAATGAAGTTAAGAGAGAGAAACATGGAGGCAAAAAAAACGATCCTCTCATTTCTCTTCACTTCCCTGCCTTCCTTCTTCTCCCACAGTTGTTCCACTACAAATACTGGCTGTTAGCGGAGCTTGGACACAGCAGAGGGAGCGAGAGGCAAAGTGAAGGGGGGGAGTTCTGTAAATAAATATGTGGGTCCATTCTGACAGACAGAAGCCTCAAGGCAGAGACTGAGGTATTCCTAAAACACACTGTTCAAACATGCCATGGCCTAATCAGTACGGACGTCGCCGGCCCTTTCGTGGACCTCTCGCTGCTCGCCGACTGGCAGAAAGCGCAGCCAGATGCAGGTTCGGACAAAGACACGCATACGCGGGAGTGTATACGGGGAGAGCACGGGATTGATTGAGACAGACGCGCACACGCACACTGCAGGTCTGCTGCAGGTCTGCTTCACGTCTCCACACTCCCCCCTTGCCCTCTTGCCAGCTGTGTGTCCTCTGCATCTGTCACACACTGAAGGGGCTGATGACGCAACAGCTAACCTAAACATCAGGTCAGAGTCCGGATAACACACGCAGCCAGGACCTGAGGAAGAGCTGCAGCTCCCCGCTTCACTTCCTGGAACCATTGAGGAGAAAAAAAATGAATAAGAATAAAAATACAGTGTCCCTGGATTCTAAAGCTGGAGATGTTTTGACTCCTGCCGGGGCTGGGGGCTCAGGGAATAGGCCCTGGGAATCTGGCATTTTTGGAACACGGTAGCCGTTCCGTTTCCTGCATTACTGGGAGACTTCCTTTTCACACAACAATGAAAAACCACAAATTTCAACATTTTAGTAGAAACAACCCTGGACTCCATGACAGACTGTCTGTCAGTCAGTCAGTCAGTCAGTCAATCAGCCTGGAGGAGCTCTGTCTCAGAAGCACGGTCTCTGTTTGTCGCCGAGGCTCTGCGACCAAACAGGCTCTGTGCCCGAAAAACCCTGCATCTCTTTCAGCAGTCTGTGGCGGTTCACATGGAGTGTTTACAGGACCACTTATGTCCTCACTGCATAAACAAAAAAAATCTCTTCTATAAACAAATTGAATATTATATTAAACAAAAAATTGCCAATGGGGAAAAATGACTTGATGACGAGATTTCTTGGTCACTTTAAAAAACTATCTGACCTTAAAAATTCAACATATAGGTGCTTGAAACTAGATTATTACTTTAATACTTCCAACTTTCTAGTAACTACGCCATCAGACAAAGGTCAAAAGAGCGTAGATTTAGAGGACTTCACGTGAACCCTGTCAGACCCCGTGGAAGTGATATTGCATTACCTCTCTGGGTCAAAGCCTCAAGTACAGCCATCTGTCCACACTGGCCAGAGTTCGGGTTCAATTCAGACTGCAGCAAACCGCAAAACAACACTAAAAAAATACATGAAATCCTGATTTGAATACATCAGTAACACTTTGTCTTCATTCATATTCCAGGTTGTCTAATGTTTCATAAGCAGCTTTTTTTGATGATGCACCCATCCACCTTTTTACTCCTGATAACCATTCAGAAACCTCAACTTTGGATCTCTAACACAGATTCTCGGACTGATGCAAATAGATTTTACCATCTGTACACCACCAGGTTTATGTGAAGTAACATGAGGTCAGCAATTAATGTATTGCCAAAAAGTCTGCAGCTCACCATGACCTAATAAATACAACGGAAAAACTGAATTTTATAATGACGCTGACAAAGAAACTGATCAATATTTAACCTGGTCAATAAAAAAATACAGCCACTAATAAGATGCTAAAAGATTCGATGCTGATCTGGGTGCAGCTCATTCCATGTAAATCTTTGGCGGCCATGCAAATTGATGATGCACTTCTGATCTTCCCCTATGAAGCTCTAAGATTACAGTCCCGGCATAAATAACTGGCTGCAGTCGACCAGTCTTGTTTCTCCATACGCTAAAAGCCAACATTAGCTAACAAACCCAAACAGCGCTGTAATTAACAAGATTTGTGGTTTGCACATGCAAATGTCTAAGCTGTGTCCTTAAGCCGAGTCCATAGTTCACAAAAAAAGAGACATGGGATTTTGTTTTGCTATTTCTGTTGGAGATGGTTGGCTGTACTGGAGAGCAATTAAGAGGCAATTAGTGGGGACAAGAAAAAAAAACGAGGTAAGGAGAGAAACCCCACGGAGCTCTGCTGTTTGCTCTAAATATTTTCTCTCCGCCTCATTTCTTTTCCCAGATTTGGCTTCTCCTCCTTGTTTCCACCTTGCCGGCAGCAGTACACTCGTATTAAAAAATAACTCCAGACTTCTATTAAAGTCATCAATAAAAATCTCACATGCAAGCAGAACTGAAAATAAACAAAAGAGGAGACAAAAATTACTTGATGGTGATTGAGAGGGCTGGAGGCACTGCAGCAACTTCTAACACGGCAAATTCAGAGCGAGGAGAACACACAAGCACCCTGTTAATTTCTTCTTTTTTTCACAGCTCATTTCTTTTGCATTTTCACAGCCACATCTCAGGTGAGGTTCATTTGGAACGACTCGGAACAACAGAGACCTGCCAAAGCGCTGCTGAGGGACAAAGAAGGGATTCACAGTTCCTCAGACAGCTGTGCTAACTAGGCCTGGCAGTGAGCTATTGCAGAGCTGTCTCGAGCTGGCTGGCTGCTAGCAGCGTGCCGGCTGGTATGTCGGTTTGGCTGACCATACCTAGTATACAGAATATCTCCACTTGAGCTATCCATTCTGGGCTACCACTTCATTTTTTATGACTCGGAGCCAAATCCTGGCCGAGAAAGGATGTTATAGTGCTGTAATGAGTCATGGTGAGAAGACGGAAGTCAGGAAGTTTAAAAATGAACTTTAGAGTCAGATTACTGGTCCAAACATGAGATAATGTTTTGTTTTTGTTTAGTTTTTTCTAATGACATCTGAAAAGTGGGAGTCGTGTGATATTTGAGGAGTGTGTTTGACTAAAGTGAGTACTTTCTCTCGTGCTGCAGAGTGAGCCTGTCCCTTTATGATAATGTCATATTTGAGATGGTTTGTAGCCTTATTGTTGATATGTCAGATAAACTAGGACGCTTGTTGATGTTTGTAATTAAAGGTGAGCCCAGTTTAACCCACTAGAGCCTCTGAGTGAAGTGCACACGAGTTAAAAGCACACACATTGATAGTCTGGAAAATAGTAGCACCTAAAATCAGACTTCTTCCAACGAGGCTGACCATAAAGTTTGGTTTGTTAGACAGACTTGAAAACACAAACTAGACAGCTGTGAGAGTTATGTTTTAAAGCAGAATATAATGAATTTTTGCTCCCTTGCGGCGGGTTTGGAGGGTAAACACTCACTTTATAAAGCTGTCATGGTGACAGTTGTATATTTATTCATATATTTGTGACGCTTATTTATTTAGAAGTGTTTGTCCAGCAGACAGAGAGTCTTAACATTCATTAGGAGCAGTGTCTCAGGGGGGAAAATATTAGCTCTGTTTTAGAAATTAAAATTATTAATTAATGCAGCTTTAATGGAAGTATTTGATGCTCCACAGGAGAAATATTTTATGCAAGACTAACTGCTGAGTTTGGAAAATTGCAAAATATTTTGCTAACAAAGTTTTTATTAAAGGTAAAATTGCAAAGCTTCCACTGATTTATGCAGATTCTTCTTCAAATGACAGTGCAGAAAAGAAACAGCACTTAAATATTGTTTGTTAGTTATGTTTTTTGAAATTTTATATATTCTATATCTCCAGGGGCACTGAGGCGGGCATACAGATACTTCCCCACAAGGCAGGTGCAAAGTAAACGGGGCATCTTGTAATTAAAGCTGTCTTGTATTCAGCTTACATAAAATCATAAGTCATCATGATGCCCTCTGGGTTCACAGGTCACTTGAGTCCATCCATGGCGCTTCCTCCATCTGTAGAGACTGTACATTTCCCATTGGAGGCACCGGGCACACAGTAGGCACGCTCAGTCTGAACGTGAGAATGACTGTGCATTGTTCCCATTGGTCATATTGGGTCTGTTATCAGTGCTATCGGCCCTAATACTCTGGCCTGCATTGTGTTGGTCTGCTCCGTTTATTTAGATTCAGACGCTAACAATGAAAACATTGCCTCTCTCCCAACCGGGGCACAAACACACGGAAAGCAATAATAATAATGATGGAGGCAGAAAAAGTGTACGTATAAATAGAAAGGGGAAGTAACTGAGCAGCTACGGCGGGAGGAGAGAGTAAACAGACAAAAGTATGAATGAAGAAGCAAACAATTGATTTGAGGTACCTGGCAGAGCGACAGCAGTCAGTCTCAGCTACCTTAAAATCTTTTTGGCATCTGGGAGTCAGTGTGGCCAAGTGTGTGTGTGTGTGTGTGTCCACTTCCCGGCTCTAGGGAGACTGGAGTGAAAGTGTGTGTGACAGGTGAGAGCTGATCTCATTTTGATGAAGGTGAATTAGCCGTGTTGTGGTTGGCTGGTGTAACTGTAGCAGAAAGCGGAGGGGATTTTCACACAGCGTCCAAATGAACCTCTTTAATCAACCGCTGCTAAACCGCATGCGTGTGTGTGTGCGGGGTGGGTGGAACATTTGCACACTTTCCAAAAAATCATGCTTTTTTTTTTTTTCCTCAGCAAAGATGAAGAGTGATGATTTGGGGAGTTTGTGTATTAATTGTCGACCGTTCGGTGCGGTTCTGCAGCGTACAAAAATGTGTTAATCCCTCTCACCTGCCAGAGCGTCCTGGGCCTCGAAGAACGTACTGAGGCCTCCTTTCACGTAGGCCAGACTCCCCTCATTCTTCTTCGTGGCCTGCTTCTTCAGGTTACTGGCGGCCATCTTCAACTGTTCAAAACTGGGGAAACAAAAACAAAACGATCGCGGCATTACGTCAGGCCTGAAACTTGTGATCACTTTCGTTATTTGACTGGTTAATTGATTAATTGTTTAGTCTAGAAAACTAATTCCCATTACAAGTGCCCAAGATGACGTCTTCAAACATTCAGACTTATAATGTTAAACAGACAAAAGCTGAAAATATTTAAAAAGCCAGAACCGAACAATGTTCAGCATTGTTCATTAACGAATTTAATGGATTACTAAAACTGCTGTCGATACATTTTGTGATTGAATTTTCGAACCCATTAGTCCACTAATCGTTTCAATATTTTGCCGTTTTGCTGTCACACATTCTTTTTCCTGGGCAGCGTGCATGTCAGAAACACAATCACGCACACATTTTTTGGCCGAAGTGAGTACGTGTGTCTGTGTGTCAGTGTCCTGAGTGAGGTTTCCTCCACAGGAAGAAACAGTCACCCATCGAGGTCCAAACAGAGGCCCCTGGTCATGCTGGATCTTGGGGTCTGGGTTACTTGGAGGCTAAGCAGGGGGAGAGGAAGCCAGGAGAGTCCAAAATAACTCTCTTCTGCCCTGACATGACAGTCAACTGGGCTCAGGGCATCTGGGTCAACAGCATGCCTTGTCTACATACCGACCTGGACCAGAAGACCATGTGAAGAAACAATAACCTCAAATGAACGTCATGAAACCAAGCTGAAGAAACTCTGTTTTTTTCTTTTTTAATTCTTTCTGTCTAACTCATTTTATTTTGAATTTGGGCCTCATATTTGTGGGTTCATATTGCCTGAATTAACTGATCACGCGATGAATCATTTGGTCTGTAAAACGTCAGTAAATGTTGAAAAATGCCCGTGACATTTTCTCAAGAGTCCAAGTCTTCAAACGTCTCCTTTCATCCAATCTATAATCGCCTCCTTTCATCCAACCACCAGTCCAAAACTCCAAAACACAGAGCACACTATCACAGAAGAGTGAAAGAAAGAGAAAATATTCACATTTGAGAAACTTGTTTGCAATCTTGAATAATTACTTAAACGATCTTTTGGAGCGTATTCTTCTGTTTGGCTTGGTGAGGGTAGAGACGCAGCAAATGGATTTACATGCCACTGACCTCACCTGCCAGCAAGGCGTGTTACTGGAAGGATGCTTCTGTTGGGGCTCCAGTAAAACGTCTATCTATCTATAGAGTTTGGGTCAAAATGATGGATGTTTAACTGCCTGTTTTGCTCTGTCTTCCCTGCTCTTCTTATTGGTCAGGCTTTCCACACCTTTTCAAGAACTTTCCAGGCCTAATTCTGTCAAATTTAAGAACTGTTTGAGACATGGGCCAAGGTTAACTACCATTACAACACAACACAAGATTTTTTAACTGTGAGAGACACTCACGAAGACGAACATTTAATAACAAAAAAAAAAAAGAACTTCCATTTCTGTTTTTGCACAATATGTTTATATGACCCAGGTCTACTCTACTCTACTTTTTAAAAACTTTCTTGCCTTGTTTTTTTCGGCTTTCAAGGACCCATGAAAACCATGATTAGTAGATATGAAGGTCAGTAGCTTACCTGGAGCCTGAATGGTTTTCTATGAGGTACCAGGTGGCCGAGAAGTTCTCACTGGTGAAGTCTCCACTCATTCCTGGAAATGTCAGCTCCATGTCTTTCTGTGGGATTTTGCCTCTGGGGGAAGAGAGATAAACAAAGATGAACACAGAGCAGAGGCACGACAAAGAAGATCCCCACTGTATTAAAGATATACAGTATATAAAAAAAACAGTCGAAAAACACAGAGGATTGTGCAATACAGAAAGATCTGTGTAAATATAAAGATGCATTTTTAATGTGATGTTGGGGCCAGCTTTTCCAGCAGGGGGCAGTGTGCAGTCAAAAAGTACTCAGGCTGGGAGAGGTTGGCGTGGGAAGTGCAGTGTGTGACGCCTGGGTGCCCCTGGAGGACCCAGCGCTCATTAGGGAAGCTTGATCTCTACTAATGACCCGTGGCCTACACAAACCGAACCCCACCACCACCACCACCACCCACTCTGCAGTTACACACACAAACGTAGAAAAACCAACGCATGGACAGTACAGTATTAAAGTCTGCAACAGAAATATCCAAGAACACACAAACACATGCACAGAAGACCACATACACACTCATTCACGTGTATGACATCATTCTGCAGAACGCTGCAGTCATTAAAGAGACTAAAACAAACAAACTATGATGAAGTGACGTTTCCTCATAATAAAAGGACTGTGTGAAGCTGACATACGATATTTTGGGCACTGGGCTTTCAACCTTACTGCAGGCTGCAAGCTTTAAAACATCTAAAAGCATCTGTATCAAAGATCACAGTTCATTTAAACTCAATGCGTTTTAAATTCATGCTCCAGAAAAGATAAAAATGTTCGGGAAGTGAGTGTAAATGAGGACAAAATGCTGCTGGTCTCATTCTGTTTTCGGTTTAGCTCATGAGATACCGAACTAAAGATGGTTACTGAAGACAGTCCCATTCAACAGCTGTGCGACTATTTGTTTCTAATTTAACATTCAATGTCGAGTCCTTTCCTGAACCTTTAAGTTCTGTGTCAGTATTAAAGTAAACGAGGGAGGCTGAGACACTTCCCTTCTTCCTCATATTATTGACTTTCCCCTGTAAGTGACACACATCTTCTGTTTGCAGAAAAAAGTAACAACCTGTCTCTAAGTACCAACGTTTTTTTCTATTTAGACGTGGCAATTCAACAGACGTCAGGCGATGCACTACATCATTATTCAAGCATCAAACCTCTGACACACAGCGAGACCACAGCATGTACCTAAATGACAACAGTTATTATAGGTTTATATTCTAGTCTCTATTTTTATCTGTTTTTTTAATTGTTGATTTTGGAGTGTGTGTGCTCATTTCAGTTCAGTTTTTATTCTTTAAAATATTCTTTTATTATAATATGGGGGCAAGATTCCATTTATTTATGTATGTATCACAATGCAAACACAACACTTTGTGAAGGCAACTGATAGATCTCAGTCTCAATAAACACGTAAGAAAATAAGTTTGTTGTCTTGACGAATGTGGATAAATTGACAAAGACTAAAACTAAAGACATTTTTATTTTTGATATTTTGATTTTAGTTTGTCTGAAATGTTTCTTCACACTCAGTCACACTGGTTTAGTCCTCACTGAAGTTCTCAGGAACTTGTAGCTGTATACTTATAAGATATGTCGCAGCTAGAAAAAGCCTTAGTCATGTGTGGCTGTGAGGAAACATCTGGAGTGCTGTCCAATCACAGAGAAATCAACAATACAGACTGAAGATACAGCCTGCTTTGTCTGCAACAAGCAATATACTGAACGCACATGCAAAGCTCAGCATAACCTGGTTGTACTTGTTTTCTACTCCTTAAATACATGGAGAATTATATGTATTTTTCATAAGAATAATGAATTGTGCTAATTGTGTGTCCTTGTTTTGAGTCATTTGAGTAACACTGGGTTATTTTGTGAAATATAATTTTTTTCCTGGTTTATTTGATAAGCATAGAAACAGTACACTTACACTGAAAACAGCTATCCAACACAAGTATAACAGTGTTTAGAGCAGATGCTAATCTGCAACACCCATCCCTGAAAAGGATTTTATGAAAATAAGAGATTAAAAAAGCAAAGTAAAAAGAGGGTAGACTCTAAAGCACACACATTTAAAAACTCCACAGATGTACAGGCTTGCTGCTGAGTTAACCAGGATTTGGTAGCTGCTCTCTTAAAAGTGGTGAAGTCTGCAGAAAATTTCAAGTGATCATTTAGCGAATTCCAGCGAGTACTTTGTTTCTTCTTTGTGTCTGAGAATAAACCATCTCTGACGGATCTGCTTCAGCTCTGCTGAGTTTACATTTGTGTTTTCACATTTAAACACAAGATTTACAAAATGAATATCAATAAAGTTAGTTAGCGATGGAAAGCTTCTTATCTTCTATTTACTTAAAATACGGCAATAAAGGTGCCTCATTTGCCTTTTGTTCAGACTGTAAAGATACCGGGACCAGGAAGTCAAACTGTAGGACATCCCTGAGATTATCACTGAATTTACAAACATCAAGCGACAGTCTAATGTCATTCCTATCATCTTAAAACAGCTACCGTTAGCCTTAAATCATTTTAGCACGGTAGAGAATCTAAAGTTATACTTAAATACTTCAGATGACTGTGCAGACTACATTAGATCTTCATTTATTATTAGTAAGTATCTAAATCTGATAGTTAAAATATGTTGTCCATGTTACATCTCCTCACTTTAGGCAGGTCTTCACATTACGTTTCTGTACTTACACCTGGTACTAAGCTCCGGTGCAACCTGTTTTCCTCTGTCTCCACTCATTAAACAGTTACATTATATTGAGGCCAAGTATGACGCTACAAACAGCTGGACCAAACGGCTACAGCTGAATAACCATCCAGTGACATCACCACAGAAAG
Source organism: Nibea coibor (assembly GCA_023373845.1). Lineage (NCBI taxonomy): Eukaryota > Metazoa > Chordata > Actinopteri > Sciaenidae > Nibea > Nibea coibor. The sequence continues at coordinate 24,233,600 of CM041718.1, read as the reverse complement.
ATGTGCATGAGAGTGATGCAAACAGCTAACAAACAGTCCCTCTGAGTTAATGCTAAAAAGTCGCATGTCACTCTAAAACTTTCACTGTATCACGTCAACACAAACAGATGACAGTGTGTCCATATAATGCCGTCAAAGGACTTCTTCCGGGTGTTTACTGCAACCCTGAGAGACGGGGAGAATGGTACGGCCTGTTTATGGGGGTCTCGTCTCTGGCCACGAGCGGTCACTTGCCCCCGGCCCCTCTAAACCAAACAGACACTAAGCTAGCAATGCCAGAACCCGACAACACAAACTATATATTACAACTTCTGCACTCCCTGCCAGGCGCGTGGGAGGCAGCACCGTGCTGCCTGCTCCGAGGCGGTATACAAACGTGTGTGGGTCGCTGCTTTAGTTCTTTCCAAATCCCTTTCTATCGTCGTCCTCTCTGCTTTAAACACAATTATTCTGTTTCCACTCCCTGTGAGCAGCGGTTAGGGCCAGTTCAGCCATTGCTGTGTTGGCATAATATTTCAAACGCCTGCATATGGGGAGAGTTTGTTTCTGTTTAGGGATGTAAACCATGACTCAATAACTAGAGCGCGTGTGTTTATGGCGGTGTGATTGTGCTGAGTGATTTTTGCCTGTGTGTGTGTGTATTCGTATGTTCTTGGTCCGTACTTGTCTAACTCGATGCCCAGTGGATTGCTGGGTCGCAGAGAGAGGGGGGAGATGCCTTTGTTGCGGTCGGTCCTCATGTCGTAGTAGTTCATCTCATCCACCCACACAGCAGACTGGTCCAGGATACCTGCAGGACAAGGCAGGACAGGAGGGGTGAGACACATATCACCGAGTTCCACAACACATCCCAGATGTGCGCTCACACACACACACACACATATTGTGCACACGTACAAACACATACAGATTTTTTAAAGACTATTTTTCTCCGTATTGTAAATAAACTGGTGCAAATTCTGTCTATTACTCTGCACATACAGCGCCTGTTACATGTCTGTAGGTCCTGCGAGGTCAGAAAACACATGCAGATAGACGAAACTCAAGTAAATAAAAAAAACAGCCTCTCACTTAGAAAACACACGCATCACATTTAGAAAAACCTGCAGATAAATAAAAACACAGCAGTTTGAGAAGCACAAATAAAGAAATGCTTCAAGTCGTACACAGAAACAGACGTTTCCGGAGGACACAAGTCACAAGACTAACGCCTGTGCACAGCAAGTCTAATATATATATATATATATATATATATATATATATATATATATGAATCATGGAATCAAACTCTTAAAATTTAGATAAACACTGTTTTCTCATTCTGCAACATCACTGACATGACATGAGTTTTTCATATGGGTTCTTTAGTTTTTTAATTAATGTGATGCATGTGTTGCCAACGTGGTGATCAGTTTCTTTGCTTCGTCTGTTTGCTCATCTCACTGTTTTTTCTTTTTTTGTTGTCATCCATGGAGCTCTTTCACCCACCGTAGGGATCCTTCCTCTGTTGCTCTTCCCGATGGTTCTCCAAATTTTATTTATTCTGATAGTTTCGGAAAGTTTATTTTTGTGAAATAAATTAATTTCGAGGCAAAGTTTGGAGGCATAGAGGGTGTCAGATACATAATGTAAGGCCTCCAGGACAAACTTATAATTTTAGGCTGAGTAGTGCTGAAAACTTATTTGAAGACTCAGTTATTTAACAGAAAATTAATCCGTTATTTTTATAATCGATTATTTTCTTGCTCTGCTCTCAAGTATAAATGCTGGTTTTAGCCTAAATTTGAGTATTTGTTCCACTGTCAATTCAAAATGTTTTGGTTTTGAATTATAAGGAAGACAAATATGAGGATGTCACTCTGGGAAGCTGTGACATGCACTTTTTTACTATTTTCTAACTTTTTTTCACAGACTAAACATTTCAGAATAATATAAGATAATTTAAGATAAGATAAATAATCACTGGCTGCAGAGTCTTACCAATCCTCTCCGGCCTGAGCAGTTTGAAAGAGACCGTGGAGGTGCCGAGACCTCCAGACTTGGTGGTGACAATGATCTCTCCCTTGTCATCTTTGGCTGGACCCACGCGGCACACTATCTTGCTGGCCGACATCCACTCGGCTGTCAGCAGGCAGTTATGGCCGCAGATCGACAGACCTGAAACAGAGAGACGGAGAGAGGGAAAAGGTGAAAAGGGTGAGAGATACAGCCACGCAGTGACAGAGCAAATAAACAGAATGTAGCACCGAAACACTCACAGACAATCTATAACAAGAGGAGCTCACTCACGTGGAATTGATGTCTATCAGCGAGTTTAGTCAAACTGTCAATGGGGGGGTCAGAGTTCAAGTTGGGGTCAGGATGGGTGTGGGTGGCCGTGACCTTCCTTCCTCTCACTCAGTTCCTTTAAGCTAACGTGTGTCACTTCAGTGCTAAGTGGCCCATTACTGGCACAATGCACACTCTGCCCCTACATCTGTCGTCCTCTTTTTAAACCCTCTTGAAAACTATTTGGACACTAGATAACAGACACGGGGGGATTACTTTGACATTTCCAGCCGTGGGGGGATTCAGAAAGCTTCATGTGTGTATAATCAAACATCATAGAAGCCTGTGAAAGCTGATCAACAAATAGCCCATAAAACCGTGAATAATATGCCCATTAGAGCCCCATTTCCTGCCTCTGTTCTCTACTGGCCACTTTGTTTGAATACATAAGCACTCACACACATTTGTGCATATCTAATTGTCTAATTCCGGGCCCCAGGGACGTTCATGGTCAGAAATAGACCTGTATCATGGGCCAGAGCACGGCATGCCAAGCATGGAGCAGTGAGTGTGTGTGTGTGTGTGTGTGTGTGTGTGTGAGTCCTGTGGACTGCCCTCCCCACACCCACACACCCACCTCCACTCAACCCAAATAAGTAGGGGAGAGGAGAAACTGGCGAACACGAGGGGAAAATATCAGTATAGAAAACGTGTGACGCTCAAACACATAATGAGAACAAGATGGAGGTCGTCCAGCTGTGTGGCTCTTGAAAAATCAACTCTTTCATATTAATGCATATTGATAAGCTCTTCTCAAACTAAGCACACGATAATCTAAATATTTACAAAAAGAAAAATGTGTGTCTTTAGTGTGTTGCAGAGAGAATTCAGAAGATAAACTGAATGACATGGCGGTAGAAGATCTCAATATTTTATTTGGTTTGTTTATTTTTATTGGTATGAGCTTAAAAGAGGACGTACGATAATTTAGAGAGTAGATGTCAAATTATAATTACACGATGAGCCGGGAAAACCAATTTTCTACTTTGTGTGTCTACATTTTCAACTTCACACACGTACTGAACATTTTAAACATTTATGTAAACAGCCAGATTAAATTAATAGCTAATTATTGCCGATGTGTATAAAGAAATAAACAAATTTTCTCCACAAAAACGCTCGACATAATTTAATTTGCTCGAGTCTAAACTGTTTTGCTTTTAATTCTTACTTACCAAACAGTCATAAAAATAAAACCTCAATACTTTAAAAGTGATGAAACTCTTATTCCAGCCGTGTGGAAAAGAATCAGGCGTCCTGTCCACTTATGTCTCGTATAAACAAAAACAAACTTTACGCCAGCCTGTTTAAAAACGGGGTCGCTGTGGTTTGTTGATGGATAAGTTCATAAAATCAGTTAATACGACCTCAGTTACAAAATACTGCAGAAATTAAGTGGCTGTAATAAAGCAGCTACATTCACTCATCAGTGAGAGAAAACAATAAAAATCAGCACCTAAGAATCATTATTGAGGATGAAACTAATAAATGTTAATTAAGTAATGTGTTGACATCTTACACAGGTATATTTATGTCTGTGTCCTGACCTAAAAAATACATGTATACTGTACTGTGTATTTATCTTAACGTGTTCATTTATGTATATAACTACATACATATTTTATTAGGAAAGAAGAAGAAAGAGAAAATATTAAGGGGAGACATGTAAAGGATGAATATGGATGTCTTTACTCCCCATGAAAATCAATATTGCCGGGCAGTAATTTATTTTTTAAAAATTAAACAAACATTTTTACCAGGACAGAGCTGCGTGTGCGGTTAGTCATGTGGTTCTAAATGTATTACCGATGAGGTCGGCTGGGCCCGTGCCCAGGTTTTCTCCACGGATGGTGACTTTGGTCCAAGCCGCACCCTCTTTGGGCGAGATGCCCGTGACCAGCGGGGGCTGACGGGCACGAGACATGGTGACCTGAGGCAGCAGACGGGGAACACCAGGATCGATCAGCACCTAGAAAAGAGACGGCGGAGGGAGGCATACGTTAGGGAGCATGGTGACTGATACAAAACTCAACAAACTGCACACTGAACGTTTTATCACATGAATGAAGCACTCGGTGCTAAAATGATGAGTATCAATACATATGTCTATTTACAATCAGGTATTTGTTTAATCAACTTATTAATAAAAAAAAAACATTTCCTGGTTGCAGAAAAAAATCTAAGTCATAGTGAAGCTAAATATTAGTTATACATCTGTAAGCTGAAATAAGTTATGAAGATATAATAGCGCTGTAGAGATGAACAGTTACACAAAACACTTCGACACACAACATCTGCAGTAAACAACATCCACCAGGTCTCTGAGGTGAAAATAATCCTTATGTCAACACTGAAGCGTAGCTGGTAAAACCACAACCTGCTGCTAATTATGAATACGGTAAATTATTTTTTAAAATTCACCAGCTGCTTTTACTGACGAGATACTCCAGTTTTTACAACAGACCGGGGACAGCAGAATCCGAGCAGCGTTTGGCTGGCAGCTAGTGTTAATTTCCCACCCTGTAGGTCTCCAAACAATGTATGCATTTCAGCAGTTATCTCTCAGATAATAGGAAAAATAGAAGAGGGAGCCAAGAATGAAGGAGCAGACAGAGAGCAGGGGAGGAAAGGAAGAATGTAAACCTCACAGCGAAGGATAAATAAACCTGGACTCCCCAATCATTCCACATAAGCCCACACAATACAGTACAGATTATGGCACCAGCGAAGGAGCACCCATGCAAATCAGTTCATGTTGGGTCTGAGCAAAGGAACAGAGGGAAAGATTCCAAATGAAAAAATGAAAGGATGTATTTCAGCAGCACAGATGTTTGCTAATAAATTACTGCCAGGTCTGAAAAAGGGCTGACCAATCTAGACTCTCTGAAGCAGCTTGAGCGAGGCTTCCGCCCTTTTGCTCCGCAGCCAAAACACGTTCTCCACAAACAATGCAGGAGTTCACACGGACCGGACCTGCAACAAGTTCATCCTGCTAACCCTTTGCACGGTTATATGGTCAGTAATTAAGAGTAGGCGTATAACTGAGGTGCAAGAAGACTTCCAAGAGCCAATGGGGGGGCGACGATATCAAAGGAAATCAGAACTGACAGAGAACAACACTGATTAGTCTACTGTACTTGTTAAAGAGACTTTCCTGTAGAAAGAACCAGTTTAACCCCTGCAGCAGCCAGTGCATGCAAGAGCTACAACCCAGGCCTGTAACATATGATTAATTAATTACGAATTCATGTAGGGTTTTCTGATTAACTGTTCAATTATATTCAAGTTTATAAATTCAGTTTTTAGGTTTCCCAACATTGTCAAAACCCTGTGAGCATTTATTCATACTAAATATTAAGTTGATTTAACTGAAGATATTGTTTGCTTAGATTACACACGTTACATGACTTTTGAGCTTCATAAACCTTTATTATGAACCTGAAACAATTAGCTGATCAGTTAATCAACAGAAAATGAATTCACATTTTCATGAATAGTTTAATATTACTGAAAACTATAATTTTCTGCTTTTATATTTTGGGGGCTCATTAGAAGAAATAAACATTTGAAGACGTCACCTTGGACTGGTGGACATCTTTCACTAATTTCTGATATTTTATTTTATCTTATTAATTTATCTTGAATTCATTAAGCCCTATTCACAGGACTGCACTTCAGTAAAGTTGTATGCCCTCTGACTTTATGCAGCAACACCACATATATGCAAACACAACTATCTCATTAGACATGGGAGGTACACCTGCACAACCTGACCCACAACCTCTCTCCTCTTTGGTCTCTTTTCATCCACTATTATGAACCTGGTTGCGTTGCCCACTTGCAGTGGGACAGCAGCACTTGTATTGGCCTACAAGAAACCTCCAGGAGTAGGGACCTTTCTCGGACGCCGCCCTGCCGTCCCCTCCTCCATCGCCCTAACGTCCCGGAGTTATCAAGAAAACTCAAACGGGATTTACCCTGTGTTATTGCTGTGGCCCTGTGCTTGTCAGAGGAAATGGAGGGGCTATGTATCTGACATGAAGAAGATAACACGTTAACAGGCCTAAAACAAGAGCTCGGTATAACCTTCATCAATCCCATATGTTTAGAGTGGGAGTGGCGAGGGCCGAGGATTGGGATCTTTGTACTGATTCTGCTTCTAGGACTGTTCCTAGCCTATCCCGCCGCAGCAGCACTCCCCCCCCCCCCCCCCCCCCCTCATCTTGGAAATACACGTGCACAAACACACAGATAGCCTGCTCACCCCCCTCCCCACACACACACACGCACACACACACACACTTAAGCACACATACACGCTGGGCAGAATGACAGCTCAGCTAGGTTGCGTGCGAGGGGCCCGAGCTGGTGTTGTGTGGTCTGTGTGTATGCGAGTATGTGGAAGGATCTGCGGAGAGAGGTCTGGGCAGTGTGTGTGCGTGTGTGTGCATGTGTGTGTGTGCATGTGTGTGTGTGTGGTCTGGGTGTGTGGTCTCTGGCGCGGGCCTGGGGAGAGCCTGCTGACGGCTGGGATGAGAAAAGAGCCGCTGTGTTTACTTTACTCTGGGGGCTGTGCATGGACACGGGAACACTGCCCAGACCCCTCTCTATAACACCAGCGTGCACACACACATACACACACACCCACGCACTAAGTCACGCAGAAACTAAAAGGGGGGACTCTTGCACAAGTCTCATGTCACACACCATCACAAATCCCTGTAAACTAGGTAATAGAAACTATAACTTTATACGGACTAAATGAATGAATTTTTCCTGAAAGTAGCATGAAGAGGAAAACAAAAGAAGAGCTTTCTTGAAGCTCCGACTGGAAACTCATGAGGTCGGCGGCTTTTTCCACATGAGGCATGAAGGTATTAACCTCTAGGGGGCATCAGAGGATCCCCGTAAGATCATACCCCACTTTCTTCCAACATGTGTCGAGCCGTGTCGTACTGTGAAGTCTAAATTTAATCAATGACAACACACAGCCAGATTTAGCCCCCTTTTTCTCTCGCTCGATTCTCTTCCAACCATGATGCTGTTAGCCCCCCAGCCCCAACCCCAACCTCTCTCTCTCCCTCTCTCTGGTAATAGAGCTAAAAAGGCAGGTTTGTTTTCCTTGGAGGCGGACTAACAAACAGCAGGGTTGGCTCTAATCTGTGTGGTAGCTGTGGAAGTCTGAGACTTGGGATCTTCTTGCAGCGCTGTTAATAAGTGACAACCCTTCTCTGGCTTTGTGCTGGAGCGTGCGGACACAAAAGGAAAAGTCTTTTTATTAAAGCTCCAAACAAATCGTTCTTTGTCATGTGAAACCGTTTCATCACAGTACAACCCCAAAAAACGCTGTGCAGTCTGGTCCGGGCTAGATGGCAGCAATGGATGTGTTTTTCATAAATGAGTTCAGTGAAGTTCAGTTCCCCTGTAGGTTAGGACATGTGGTCGATTTTACATAACAAGATATGTTAAAATAATAATACAGTGTTTAGAGAGATGCAGTACCCATCAGAACAAACTAGAAGACCAGAAAACTATTTCAATATCACAAATTTACCTCATAAAATTGATTAAGCTGTCAATATTGATGCTTTATATTTCAGGTACACGCTCCGATGCGTCAGATCAGGTGTTATCACCAGGTAACTGTCTGACCAATCACAGGGGTTTGTGATTAACTGGCTTGCAGGGAAGATTTACAATAAGACAATGACATTTTCCATATAGGTTTTAATGAATTAAGTTCAGTTGTTTCTGCGACTAAATAATAATTAAAATAAAGACTTAAATAGTTCAAATCAGAATCACAATATTAGGGTAGCAATAGTCTGAGATTTGCCAGGTACAATAACCATCTCAGAAAATATGATGGTTTCATGATATTACACTATTATTATTATTATTATTATTATTATTATTATTATTATTATTATTATTAGTTACATTGACCCTTTAAGGAATGAAAACTATTATTCTAATTTCACAAAGAGAATAAAATCCCATAGATAAGTAAATGTACAATGTAATGTTAATAACAGTAAACTTGCATACTGTGGTAAAAATAAAATACCATAAAAAGGCACAATATTAGATGAAAAATAAATAAATAATTAAATAATAATTTAATATTATATTGTCATATTAACTGTCTTTCCATGCTGTCCAGTAATAATACTTCTTTCTCTCTGTGCTCTAAAATACATTTGACTTCTTTACATATTTATAAACTCATTTTCAGGGGTTTTAATTACAATTTGCATCAATAGATCATCAACAGACAACAGAATTTCAAACAATTAATAATAACACTGACTTATCTAGAACTGAAACTATTTAGTGATCAAATTATTTGACACACAAAAAAATAATAATCATGATTTCAAAAGCAAAAATGGCAAAAAGACTTGGCGATTTCAGCTGAGAGGATGAGGAGGATTTTCTACTTTTCTCAGTTCTATATTATTTTAAATTGAGTATTCTTGGTTTTAAACTGTTGGCTACACAAACATCTGAGATCATCTATCTGAATATTTTTCTGTATTTTTTGACACTGAAACAATTAATAGAATAAAAATAATGTGTTAGATTAATCGGAAACGATCATATTTGTTAGTTGCAGATCACCTAAACCTTTTCTAAGACTCAAGCCGTATAAGTGTTCAAATCCCTCCCTTTCTGCACTATGCAACAAATATCTGGGCTGGATAACAAGAATCTTAATAATCTTACAAGTTTAAACCTTAGATCACACACAACAAGTCTCCAAACTCTGAACTTTCAGCTTTTTATATCAACAACCTGAAAACACGACAAACTCTCTGCAGCACCACGAACACGAGGATCTATCTGCCCGTCCTACCAGATAAACACACACACACACACTGCCACACGACTATCTCATGAATAAGACGTTCATACCTTAGATCATACGCTGCTCTGAGCTCAAAGGTGACTCGCATATGGCAGTGATTGGCAAGCGTGCGTGTGTGTGTGTGGATGTGTGTGTGTGTAAGAGAGAGTGTAATGGGTTTAGAGGGCACAAAGGGACCCATTTAGACAGTTCATCACCCTCACCCCCTCCGTATTCCATCAGAGCAGCTAACTCACTATGCCGACGGCTCAGCACCCCCCGACACTAACACCATTTCACTCTGTGCTCCCCAACATTACACAAACACCAGATTCCATCAAAGATCACCCACCCCCCCGACTCCTCTGAATGGACAGAGCGGGCCAAACATCACCCAGACTGAGATGAGTGGTCTGATCACACGGGCTGGGCGAAGCTTTGAACAATCCTCCACAGTGTTCGCTCGCACCCAGACCACCACATGCCTCTAAGATGTGGCGAGGGTAATGCAGCTGATAGGCAAAAAAGATTGACCATAATGTGTGTCAACTGTATCATATTTCAAGTAAATGGATCATAAATAAGATGAACTGTGTGGATTCTGTTTGAAAACAGATGCTGTGACCACTGTCCAGTCCAGTTCTTCCATGACTCAGCTTCTCCTGCCTTCGCGGAGAGTCTTCCGTGACAGAGAGAGAGGTCCAAGTGATCAGATGTGTGCCTCTGGCTCACTATCCGACCATCGAGATGTCTGCCCACAGGCTTTGTAATCTTTAGGGCTGTCTGTTTGTTTGTTTGTCGGTCTCAAGTGCTTTTCGAAATAAGGCCTAACGAAGCAAAGTCCCCAATTTCCCATATAAAAATCTTGAAACAATAAACAGAAATATGAAGTATAGGCCTGCGAATGCAGGAAGATGTTTTCGGAGGATTAAGAGGTTGGAGACAGGCGGCTTTGCCCAATGACATGGCGAAACGGAGAGATTTGAACCTTCATGAGCGAGGCTGCCCCAGCTGCCTTACATAAAAAACACATCGCAGCGTGAGAACCATCCTCACTATGAATTATATCACTCTGAATACAAATCAGGACTTTTACTTGGGGTTAAACTAATTAATAGTACGTATCAACTGATCTGCCAATTATTTCCTCAATTAATCGTGAATTGTTTGTTCAATAAAGCGTCAGAAAATACTGATAAATGCAAAAACACAATTTCCCAGAGTTCAAGTGAAACTCTTGTTTGGTCTGGCAAACAGTCCAGAACCCACAAAATGTTCAATTTGCCATCACAGAATGCTGAATGCTTTTTTTTTTTTTTTTTTTTTTTTTTTTTTTTTTTTTTTACATTTGTGGTCCTGAAATCAGTAACTTTTTGGCATTAACGAGCCATTAACATTGTTTCATAATGATCTTCTAACAATTTACTTGATTAATAGATGTTATGAAGTGGTAATAGCAGACAGCCGATGTCTTAACATTGCTTGTTTTGTCCCACCAAGTCAGTTCAACAGTTCAAACCCCAAAAAGATATTCAATTTACAATGTAACACAAAGAAAAGCATCTGAAGAGAAGCTGCAAAATGTTGTTGATTATTGTTTTGGAAATTGACAAATTAAAGAGTCAAGGGCTGAAATCAATAATTACTTTGCCCATCAAACATTTGTTCCATAAAAACTGAAAAATGGTGCCAAACCAAACTCTAAATATTAAGATGTTCAGCAACTTAAAACGTACCTGAACAATTAATTAATTATATAAATGTTGTGTTGTTGTTGTTGTGTCACTCTATCATGTCTAATTGTTTCATTAGGTCTGAATCTGCACTAAATAAGCTGACCATTAGATCTGAGCTCGTCTCTTCAAGCTGTGCAGTGACCTGTTTTCCCAGCCCAAAGCTCCTCTGTCTGCCTGTCTGTCTGTCCGTCCAGGTCTGACTGGGTCACAGAAACCATACTGTGAAAACCAGTGGCCCAGCAAGCCTGTCAGCGGGGAGGAGACTACCAGGTGGGTCAGACTGCAGAGAGCAGACGGGGGTGAGAGAGAAGTGCCGCTTCACAAACAAGGCTCGGCCTGACCCCCGGCGCTGGGCTCACCCCGAACTCTACAGAGCAGCGGCGCTGAGGAAAAGCCTAAAAAAAAAAAAAAAAAAAAAAACACAACCCACCACATTCCACCAAAACAAACAAGCAGGGCCACCCAAATTTTTCAATTAGAGCCCCGAGAGGGGGGCAGGAAATGGATCAGTGTAGCCTTGCCCCCGCCATTCCCCGAGTCAAGCAGTGCTGACTGTGTGGAAGAAGAGGAGGTACGCCGAGCTCTGCAGGCTCTCGCTGAAAGGCTGACGACTTGCAAGCAAATGATGGAGGAGCTCAATGACAACTTATTCCTGCAACCCACCTGTCAATCAATTACTCTCTTTCACTCCCTCACATAATCAGTCAGTTCTACAAGCATACAAGGTACGGTTTCCCCTAAAAAAGCCGATTTAAAGAGAGTTTGCTCAAACAATATTTGACAGGAGTGTGGATTATAGAGGCTTAGACTCTGTTCTGTTTGAAAACAGTCCACTTAATGAGACTGAGCTGAGAGAAGTGTCTATATCACAACAGGGAGGTCTTCATATCTTAACCTCAAGACCTGGGAGACTGTACGTGCAACCACAGCTCAAACATCAGACTAACAGCAGAGCATGTTAGAACTGTTAATCAGCAAATGAATCAATAAAGAAAATAATCATTAATAGTTGTGTTCTATATCCCATTGTTCCCAATAACACCAGACTCATTTTTAATATGTTGTATTATTTTAAAAGGATCAATATTCCGACTTATTGATATAACGACGTCATACTGTTATGCAAAGCAACAACAAGCGTGGCTGAAAGAGAAAGTTATATTGCTACCAGCAATGGGGAACAACATCAGTAGTGTGGAAGTGGTTTGGTTACAAAAGATCAGATGTGGAGCAAAATATAGCTGCATGTTAGAAGTGACTATTTCACAACCTCACGCAGAGGCACCCGGTTAAGAACAAGGAGAGTTCAACAACTATTGTGAGTTCTAAATCCAAAATATTTACCTCATTCTCACAGAAATACCCTGAAATATCATAATATTATTTCAGGCCCACATCGCCCATTCATAGTTTCATGATTGCAGATTTTAAAACCCAGATGAGAAGCAACACTCCCTTCTTGGAAGCCTGAGGGATGCAACAAATAAATGAAAGATTAAATGAGAGATTAACTATACCGAGCAGATCCAGTTTAAGCTTTTACACTGAGGCCTCATGTCATGGCTGCACAAACACACTCATGAGAGATAATGACACTGTCTGTGTGGGGGGCAAAGAGGGAACATCATCTCCACCTGATATCCAGCCTGCAAAACAAGCCTACAAATTTATGTCAATGATCAACAAATAACTGCGGCAGTGAGGCGAGGCTGAAAACTGTTTCACATGTAATCAAGATGCTTGATGTAACGTTGATTGGACCTTCAATACAAACCAGTAATTTGTCATCTACAATCAATGCACAGCTTGCATTTTAAAAACCTAATTTATAGTATTCTAATGTTTATTCAGCAAAGTGTTTTCCAATCAGTGGAAGGCCTTTCTGAGTCATACGAGTTCATTCTGGTGTGATTGTTTTCTTCTTTTTCTCTCGTTCACATCTGTGTACAGTATAGTAAATGTTTTCCAAGTACAAGCAAGGTATTAAGTCCAATAAATCTTCTTTGTTTTAATAAAGCCCTTCATGAGCAATCATTATTTCTGTGCTAACAGGCAGTTACTTAATCTATTTATGTTGGAATGGACTGCACTGTGTTTATAGACGCTGGGAGAGAAATCATGCCACCTGGCAGTGAATAACTACTGCAGGTCCTCTCATGCATACAACGCCTCCTAACCAACTTGTACTGTTTCAATTATTACAATCCCAGGCTATCGTAGATGCTTCACTTGATGTTTAGAGATGTATTCAACGCTGGCTGAAGGACATGATGGAGGGATGAAAGAGAGAGCTCTGTGATTTAGATTTGGTCAAAAGTCTGAAGATTATCCAGAGTAAGTGGGACATTCTTGGAAAGACGTGGAGTCGAGTCTAAGTCTAAGTCTAACTTCTTGCACACAGATGACTTTTTAGCCCATCACTCTCCTCTGCTGCAGACACCCTCATTCATTCACTCATTCACCTCCAGAATCGACTACTGCAACATTATCCTCTACGGGACACCATCCAAAACTCTAAATAAACTCCAGTACATCCAAAACAGTTCATCACTCCTGTCCTCCAGAACCTCCACTGGCACCTGGTTCCAAAACCCTCCTCCTCACACACAAAGACCTCCATTACCACGCCTCCTCCCTACCTCACTCACCTGACCACCAGCGCAGGCACTTCTCATGTACTTTGAGAGTGTCTCTAATTCTCCTTGGCCAAGTGTCAATAAATACGGCCCCTGAACACTTTCTTCTCTCCTGACCTCATCATTGACTGCAGAAATTTCTCCACAACAATCCAGAGTAACTGAGACACTCTTGGAGAGAGGAGTCGCTGTGGAGTCAGGTGTCACTTCTTGGTGCTTTGAGACTGTGTATAAACCTCATATGACTCACTACATGGAGACAGGCAAATTATAGAACAATAATAAAGATAGAGGCATGTGAGGTGGTACGTTTGCAAGAGGAAGCAGTTATTAAACACAGCTAGTCAAGACAACAGGTGCAGGTTGGTTCTCCTCGCTCATATCACAACGTCCCCTTTAAATTGACAGAAATTTAAATGGAGTTTGGTTCAGCTGAGCCGCTGCAAGATGACAACATTAAGGCGTATCTGTGAGCTGTTTACATTATCGTATATTGCATTTGAGTCTTTGCTAGGTCACAGACTGCAGGTACGAGGTGTTTAACAACCCGTGAGTGACTTCAGGCTCAGCAGCTTTGTTGACAAACGCTGACAGCTAACCGTTAGCTTAGGCTAACCGAAGCTGTCCGTTACGCCGGAAGCGTTAGCAACGGCTGTTCGTCGTCACCTCACACACCGTTTATATTTTCACCTGTCCCACCGTAAATTACCGTGACCGTGCGGTAAATATTTATACACAAATATATCTCAGAGAAAATAGAAACTTACAGTTTACAACGGACGAGCAGCAGCGAGCGTTTCCTGTATCCTGTCACTACCGCAGGATTTCCGCTCTCAGCCTGGACCTTCAAAATAAAAGAGAATTAAAAATAAAATAAAATAAACACGACTGATGGAAGTTGAGAGTTTGGTTTTCGTTTGGTTTCAGATTTTAACTTGTTTTGCCAATTTCTCATTTCATTTAGACACACCCTACCGAGCACAGAGTATGTATTCAGCATTTATAGGTTTTGCATATTCTCCCATTTTGATGCATGAATCTTTATGACAAGAAATGCAAAAATGAAAAGAAGAATAGAAACACTAACATATAGAAACCTACTGTGAGCATGCCTTTTTTCCCCACATTATCTACCCTTTACTCTGTCCAGCAGTGGTGGAAAGAAAGTACATTTACTCAACTCACAGTTTAGTAATTTTATAGTAATATTTCTATTTTTATGTTGCTATTTGAGTAGTAAATATTGTTATTTTACTACATTTATTTTACATTTGAAATTATTATACAGTTCAAGAATCATCTTTTAAAATATGATGAGTTGTTGTCCATGATCTTCACATTTGACATTATACCATCTTGTTTGGTGGGTTGTTGGTTCAGAACCTCTGATTTGGCTCTTCTCTGAGAATCAGTGTAAGATACTGACGTGCTGTAAACATCTAATGATCAGTTTGGTCTGTGAGTCATCTGGGTTGTCTTCAGACTGGATGTAAGGCTACAGTAAATGCAGTAAAAACAGCATTATTAGCCTGCGTGCTGCTCTGAAGTGTTGGATGTCCTTTGTGTGAGAATTCTGAGCCCCGATGGGAGCTTTGCTTCTTTCCTCGTCTCTCTTTTCACGGTGCATCATTGAGGTATTTCCACTTGTTCTGGGAAAGGCGCAGCATCATTAGAAATGCAACAGAGACCACCCAGGCACACACTAGAACACTGATACCATTACATTTATCTCACCAAATTGTGCAGGGCAGAAAGAATTTCTGTGATAAGGCAAGGCCCAATCCCCGGGGAAACCATATTGTCCAATTAGAGGAGGTAATCTGATAATTGAGGGGTCAAACTGTGACTTGGGAGTTTGCACAGATGCTGATGCAACACAGGGGCTGTTTGTCTATATAAACATCATCTTACAGCAATGACGCTGGAAGATTTTGATCTTGGTCTCAGTGGTATAGCCTTTGTCACTTTGAGAAGATTAATGACATATCACACATACCAACTGGTAAATCGACAAATGAATGGAATATTAAGAAGATTATATGTGACATTCTTTGAAATATTAATGTAACGCACAAGGATATATTCAGAAAATATTGTTAATATTAAATACCAAGGCTAATTTTAACATTACTTTAACATACAGTACAGTTAAAGTAATAGTTTACATTTGATACTACTCTTGTGTCTGTTCATTAAATATGAAAGTGAAGCCAGGAGATGTTTATCTGAGCATAAAGTCTAGAGCTGCTGGCTGTAGTTTCATATTTAATGAACAGATAAGAGACTGGTATTGATCTTATCAAAAATAAGCATATTTCACAAAAATATCAAACTTTTCCTTCAAACAACAACACCCGCTGCTGACAATATTCTTATTTAGCAGAGGAAAACGTGATTGCATATTGTGTTTTTAAATAGTGCGTGCTTCTGAGCAGGTGTCCCAGGTGTGCCCCAGAGGGACACCGCTGGTTCCTTGATCCTTGCTGTGACCCCCGACCCTCTGTAATCCACATCCCGTAATGGCACATGCTGCGCTGGCACCATTGCTCATCCCTGAACCCTATTGTTCATTGTTTGTCTTCTCCAGTTTTTTCCCATGGGCCCCTGGCCAGTGAGAGGAAAAGGTCACTGTAAATATTGCACTGAAATCCTCCCTCCCTCCCATAGAGCTCCTGAAGATGGAACAGGCGACCAGTGGGTGAGCACTTCCTTCCTGCGCAGGGCATTTCAACTGTAAGACATCAAACAAGTATGAATCCTTCAATGTCAAAGATCGCTGCAGTGAGATCATATGCTCAGTGTTGACATTACAATAACCTGAGCAGCTCTTAGCTCTTTGTGAAGTGCACCAGAAAGCAGGATATCTACATATGTGCCATCAAAAAGCAAAATGTTTTCTTATGAGAAGAATGTTGAGCACACCTGTCCCATAGCTGATCTTCTCTGTGGCTGCTGAGTAACAAAAAGGCATGAATCTGATTCCTGTCAGTATTTTGCATCTCATAAAATACACAAAATATGGATTCCAAGGGAAATTAAGTGAGCAACCCATGACCCATGTGGGGCTAATCACTAGCCTGTAGCACTGCTGTTAATATAAGACGAGGAGATCTTAAATAAACCCCTGATATTTGGGTTTGTTTTGCTTTAGAGTGGCGCTCCATCTCCCGCTGCTCCCCTTTCCCGAAGGAATCTAGTTCCTTGGGCTCACATTTTGGGATCCGGAAATCCAGGCCTGTGCCAGGCTTAGCTTGGAAAAGCATCCAGATGAACACAATGGGAGAGGGGAACAGAGAGCCTTTCAGTCTGAGTGCTGACACATTGCTTGACACAGTCGCTGGATAACACAACCAATAAATGGATGGAAAGATGAAGGGGGGGAAGTGGGAGTATGGGAATGATTTTACAACAAGGTGGCCTCAGATGATATCTCTCTCATGACCTTGAGCGTTAGTTCACCAAAATTCCCCGCCAAAAAAACAAAACACATTTTCTCATTTACCCCTTGTGGTATCTTGCCATGCAGATGCCATATTAAGCCAGCCATTTTATTGACTCTGTAAGGCTGTATTTACTTAGATTCAACTGCAGCAGCAACTCTTCCGAGAAACAGCGTCTCTGTTACTGTCAACCGTTTTCACAGGAACCATTTCTCCATAAAGTAGTTCTGATGAAAACTATTTATAGCGAGATTTATAGCGATCTGTGGACTAGGACCATCGCAAGTACCAGTCAGGGCACAAGACACCATCAAAGGTATTGTCTTTGGGAGTTTGTGGGCTTCACCAACCTGAGGAGAAGTTACAGTACACATGTTTTTCCCCCCAGCCTTTAAAGGCCTTGTTTGTAAGATCTAGAAACTTGGAAGGGGAGGATGAGGCGAGGGGTATTCATTGGGTTACAGTCTGCAGCCTAATGGCTGGATGCAATACTGCAACACTAATGCTGGTCTGTGCCTACACTGTATCAGCCTTTTCCACCAATTTCCCACAAATTAAGCACTGGCACTAGATAAGAAAAAGTGGGCGAGGTGAGAGCGTGGCAATCAGGAATTACACTGCTAGATGCCAGTAAATCCTGCACACTGGATTTGTATTTCTGTGCCTGAACAGTAGATTCTAGCATCATGCAAATTAAAGAAATCTGAGGCAGCATTAGACCAATGTGGAGATCGAATTTAGACAAAATATAATTAAACAAATTGGCGACTTGTCCAAATATGATAAATGTGAACATTTAATAGTGCCTTAGATCACTACTTAAAAACTGTAGTTTGCGAAATTTGGACTTGCATTACTGTCTCAGGAATTTTAAATCTTATACCCACACGGTGACATGGTGTCTTTGTGTTTTTTCATTATCTCAAATGAAATCACATTCACTAAATTAAAACAAAACTATTCAATGCCACATGAACAAACTGAGAGAAAAAATATTTTGTAATTTGGGTGAACTGACCCTTTAATTATTAAGACACCATAAGGATTGGAGAATTCCCACAGCTAGGTGTAAGAATCCAAAGAAAAAGAGTGGGTGTGAGGGTATAAAGGGGCATTTTCCCAAATATGTTCGGGCTTTTACCACCCAGGTTAACACAACATGTTCTTTGCCTTCTCATAACACCACTCCTTCGACCCCCCTTAGGCCAGACAACAGGCTACTGTGTCTCTGGAGGCACAGGCCGGATTGACCCTCAGAAATGTGGAGAAACACTCTCTGGGAAAAGTCTAGAAAGTAAAAATGAAAAATCCACAAATGTGCTGGCGACGTAAAAATAAAGCCAGAATGACTTCCTCTGACACGTATTGTCTTCCAAAAGGTTGTTGTGTAACACCCCCTCATATTTTACTGTTCATCCCTCCTTGAATGAGTAACATAACTCTGAGAGGAAACAGCTTTCATCCACAGGGGCCAGCTGAAGCCATCGATGCATGCTGCAGTGTATGTTCTATCTCTGATGAGATGTGACAGGTCGGAGTGTGTTCATAACTGTTTGTATTTATAAACAGGTTGACTTGGTTACAGCTGGGGGTTATTTGTGTGCTGCGTGGGACCGAGCCAATCGCAATCAAGAGGAGAGCACAATAAAATCATACACTCGCCCGGGCTGATGTTATACGCTTGGGCTCTGCTTTCTGTCGTCATTGGTCAGATGATTTGATTTTCTTTTTTTTTTGTTTTGTTTTGTTTTTGGTCTGATGCTGCCATATTTTTGTTAGTAATATTTTTTCATTTCTGCTGAAGCTACATGACTTAATTTAACCACAATGATATCTTAAGATATAAAAATAAAGCTTCAACTTAAAACACCTGTTTGTTTTTGTAGTCTTCATTAAATACTTATACTTAAGACTATTTTTTATTATGCTGTTGTAGTCTGTAAAGACAACAAGCATATTCCTCTTATGAGAAATACTTTTTATTTAAGAGAGTGCATGCATGAAGGATTTTAATAAAGTGTTGTAAAGCACTAAGAAGTGCTCACAATCCAAGTAAACCATACAGTACAGTATAGCTGGAAAATAAGGGACCTATTGAAACATTAGAGGATTAAAGGAGACACCACATTACCACATTATATCTTTATTTTCCACTGTGTGAAAGGAAGAGAGGGTCTTAACTTGAATGAGCCCTCTAATGCTACACATGGGGTTTTCTATCCCATGGATCAGCCTGTAAGGATTTAACACACTCAGGAGGAACTCAGCTGGCCTCAGCGAATATTAACTGGACTCAATGTGCAGCATATTGGCTCACAAATGATTTAGAAATATGTCTTCATTTCCCTTTGTTAAATCAATGACAGTGAGGATTCAGGCCTTGGCCGGCAGCTTCACTATGTCAACCCCCTCCCCTCTTTTCATGCAGTTCAGATATTTAAAGAGAAATACATTGAGGCTGCAGCCCAGAAGGGGGCGCCCAAGAATGTCATTTCTGAACTCGGCTGCCTCTCCTCTTCTTCTTGTTTGTGGAGGAGGAGAGCTGCAGATGTACGGAGATGAGAGGTGAACAAACAAACACAGAAAGCTTGAAGATGATGGAAAATGTGCATGAGAGACTCATGATTGCAGGGTTAACTTACAAGAACCTGATCCTTGTATTTACATTCACTGTAAGAATGAACCTACGCGTGGGGTGGACAAAATAATGAGAACATCCTACAAGACAACGCAATACATTAACACGAACAGCGTGTTTAGTGGTTATTCTTTAAAATGTTTTGATTTAATAAGTGCAGATTCAAGTTTGAAATAATACCAAAACACTCTACTCTTAAAGTAACTCACACCGAGCAATAAATATTAACATTTTTTTAATCTAACAAGGAAGCTGACACTCTAAAGTGAAAACACAGAAGCAACTGTCCAAGAACTTTAATAAATTTAATACTTGACAATTAATAAAATGTTGATTTAAATCAGAAACAGAATATATGACCAGACACACTGCCAACTTTCTGTAGTCTATGTAGACATATTTTGGTACATATAAGTATTGAGCCTCTCAATATCCAGCTCTTATAAGAATCAAGTGAACAGGAAACTAAAGCCCAGTAGCAAAATATAAGAATAGATAAGATAAAGAAGACTAGTACAAAAATAAAAATAATTCAGACACGAACAAATGAGATCTCTAAAAACAAGATGAAAAGGTCAAACAATTATACAAAGCAACCACACCTCTCTGACTCCCACTTAAACACGAACACAAAGAGATCTGATTTATTGCAGGAGTGCTGCGCTGGATTGTTTTTGTCCATTCAGTGCATCACTGAGTACATTGTATTCCATGTGATGTTATGGAAAATATAGCCTGTAACGTGATATTATAAGATCACAGGAGCGTGTCAGAAACAGTGCATTAAATAAATAAGTGCTTATATTTTGTTTCCAGTATGCATGCATGATTCAAACATGTGATTATATATCTGTACATAAGCAGGAAAAGTCATTACATACAGGTGTAATCAACCAATCACGTGCCTTTAAATCAGCAACGACTTATTTTGGGATGCATACATTCATATATATGTATATCCAGCATAGAGTATGCGTGTATGTGTACACAAATAGTGTATGTGTATACATTACAGTGTGTGTGTGGGTGGGGAG
This sequence comes from Nibea coibor, assembly GCA_023373845.1. Lineage (NCBI taxonomy): Eukaryota > Metazoa > Chordata > Actinopteri > Sciaenidae > Nibea > Nibea coibor. The sequence continues at coordinate 24,212,941 of CM041718.1, read as the reverse complement.
TTGAAGCAGAGAGTCTGTTTGTAGTGAAAACAGTGAGAAAGAAGACACAGAGAGGAAGCTAAACACAGGCTGCTCTTTGAAGTGCAGAGCAGGCTAATTCTATTGTGACCAGGTTATTTGAGCAACGCAAACACGAGTTGTATGTTAGCCTAAGACGTATCTGATCATCCATACGTCTGATAACATGTGATAAATGCTGCAGATTAAAGGCAATATGTCACAGCGTTCATGTGGAGGTTATAAATTGTGCTATTAATGGGCTGGAGGCGGTGAGAGATTTCCCGTGTTAAGTGGATGAGGTAGTGTGGCATGCAGGAAGGGAAATAACATGTGTGTAGTTCAGTGGGAGTGGATGTAAGGAGAACTATAGGATTGTGTATGCTGGAGAGGTGAGGAGTGCGCAGCGGTGCAAATTGAGGTCAGTTTCAGCCGAGTAGCCTTTTAGCTTTGATCCCTTAGCTGAACTGGATGAAAGACATCCTGCTTCCCTCGCCAAGGAGGGAGGAAGGGGGAGGCGAGCAGGCGGGGAGGACCTCAGTTTTCTTACCTGACAAATATGGCTTAATGCAGCACAAACTGTTTCCTCTATTACACAGATAATCTCTTATTTCCATCTGTCTCGCCTCTCCTCTGCCCAACACTGGTCGCATCCTCGCCCACGCCTCTCTGTAAATCAACCCCCCTTTTTCCTGCTAATATAAATCCTGTTGGGCTTTATCAATGCTTTGTCTCTCTATCTGTCCTTCCCTGACTCCCTCTCTCCTCGTTTTCCTTTACAGTGCATTCAAAATCTGAACTTTGATCCTCCCACGACCTGTCAGACAGCGGACCCGAAGCCTGGAGCAATGCGCTTGTTTGCGTGTGTGTGTGGCCCTCTGCTGCAAAAGCATCCAAGGTCGTGTCAATCACTGTGCGTGTGATCAAAAAATAATTACTTAATGGAATTATGATGTTTAGACTTGATTCACTGTGTCACTAATGTGTCTCAACAACATCTGCAAACGTGGCGATGGGAAAAAGATGAGGATGCTTCCAGTCAGGAAGAGTGATTATTATTGGTCATTTCAGCTTGTTGCAAAATGGGATTTAAGTTATGTGCATCATTTCTATCAGTTAACATCAGGTAACATCCAGAAGAGCATGAGAAGGCCCGACTACGACAAAGACCAACATGGCAACGAGCAGTCAGATAATCGGACGAGTTGCAAGTTACCTGGGAGGAAGACTGGAAGATTAGTACAAAAACTATTGACTGTAAATGTACATCACAGTTCAACCTTCAGCTTTGACCTTCAATCAGCAGACACAACACAAGCAAACTAAAATGCAGAAGCTTTATTTTAAGCATAACAAACAATAAGACACTACATACAGTACTTGTATATCTTTGTGATCATGTGTTTCACTTCCAGATAGAGCGGCTCACTCAGTTTGGCTAAACTGTCGACTAAGTCATGATCTGTCTGACTTAGTCAGTCAGACTAATAAATTATTAGCATAATGAATATGAATGGTTGGTTCTCTGTAAATAATACAGACCTGCTCTGTATGAAAAGTGTCATGAGATAACTTTTGTTTGGCGTTCCATAAATAAAACTGAATTGAATAGAAAAGGCCAAAAGTATAAAAATATCTATCGTAATATCACGTTGCCTTTACAGAGTTTTGGATGTGCAGGAAAGGACAAAGTCGCTCGTCATGGTAACAGTAATAAACACGAGGTTAACACGGTGAAGCGGTTGCGGTTTGGTTAGGTTTTGGAAAGCATTAGGTAGGTCACATGCACAGCGGTCTCCTGGGTCAAAGTTCTGTGTTTGTTCATCCAGCTCAACCTCCTCCCCGTGGAGACTTTGTCACTCTTTATACTGCATCACCTGACGTGACACGTGTAAAACCTCGCCACTATAACTCCGAGGACACTGGCATAAAAAAGCCTTGTGATAAAACACAATTATTCAACACACTAGTTATTCTAATAACAGGCTGTAAAATAAGATCCATCCTCATTTTGACTGTCGTCATTTCTCATTTTACATTCTCTCTTTGTCGTCACCTCTCTGCTCCGAGCTGAAATACTTCAAAGCCTTTCTTCGTACTGGAAAGAACAGACACGCATGGAACATAAATGACAGGATGGAACTATAAGTTCAAATACAATAGAGCTCGGGAACAAAGAGGATTAATCGAGGGCCACTTTCCTGTGTTTGACACTGGACCAGTAAACCACAAATGCCCCTGTATGTTTTTCATTTATCTGTTCTTGTCAGAGCTCAGAGACTTTGTAAACGTGGAAACAAGTAAAACAGTCATCTGGAAATCTGAACTTTCACAAATCACAAATGGAATAAAAAAGGAGATGCACAGTAACATTGTAGTACAGTAAGTGAGGCGTGCGTGCTGGCGTTGAGGTCTATTACAGTAGTGGGAGGATGCAAATGACATCTGTGAAATAAAGTGGAGCTTCAAACAAATCTTGAGAGATTATCTGCCCTGATGTGACATTATGGGAATAATTGAACTGATCCGGCACCCATTCAGTCTGAATTGTTTCACACTGTGTGGGAACACATCTTCACATCTGTAATTAGTGTGTCAGTAACAGAGGCATTTTTTATTCCCTCCTTATTCTTTGTAAATAACACAAGAGATGTTAGATTATCTTATTATCCAACAATACAAATCAGCAAAGCAATGATGACTCACGTGTATGGACACATGCACGCACAGAATGCAATTTTGAAATAGTCAGCATTACAATGCATGATTAACGTTAGCATAAACAATCTAATTATGACAAACAAAAGCAAAGAAGATTTATAGTCGCTGTTCATCAGGTTGCTAATTTAGAGCCGAGCCATGATTGATGGGTAAGTTGATGTCTCACGCCCAAACTGTTACTACACCCTGAAGAGAAACACAACATCAACTGACGGGTGACCTTTTTTTGTTTCTTCAGCCATCTTGCATCGTAGAATTGCAGATGGAGTCACCGGCTATATTACATAATGAGACAAGTCCAAACAGCTGGGGATCGCTTTGGTTTTTCTAAACTAATCTTCCCTGACATCGTCTTCACAGCCAGAAAAAAGACCTTATTCAACAAACAGAGAAACAGGTTCTTTTATAATACAAGTCTGAAATCAGCTGCAAATGAGTTTCGCAGGCGTTTGTGATGTTGTGCATGTAAGTTTCCAGTTATCCTTCCAGTGAAGGAGTATAAACGTCCTTTATAAACGTCCTTTATTCAAGAGGAGGAGAGAGAAAAGCAGCAATGCAGAAAAACAACAACACTCCTTTACAAGTCATGCATTCAGAATTTTATTTATAGAAATGGACACTACAGAACACTACACGCACGACTACTGAAATGTTTTTAATTAAATCTACTCGCCCTTCAAAGACTTCTATACAGAAGAAATACATAGAACCCCATATTCTGCCTGTGGTAACTGGTGAACAAATCAAAAAATTTGATCAATAAATTGTATGGATGATCTAAAGATATCTAATAAGATGTTCATGTGCTTTGTATGTAAAATCGAATCTATAAATTGACTATGAGTAACTCTGGAGAAAACAGTCCATGCTTTTTTCTCTTTCATTTAGACCAGCTACTCTCCTGGAGATCACTGCTGCTAAACAAGAGGAACCCAGTTAATAGACAAACATTAATAATATTTATATAAATGACATAAATTAACATTAAATGTGGCAGAATAAGACAAATTCAAAGTAGCAAACTTCTCTTCTCTCTTCATTTCGATGTTTGTGGCCAAGAGGCAAACTCAGTTGAAGCACGTCAGGTGTACGAGAAAGAGCAGCAAAAAAACATGCATAAAAATCAATATCAGTCAGTGTACACTATATTTAGAATATTTATTACATTTATTTTAAAGAAGGTAAATCTATCTATTACATGATACACTGACTGTGGATTAAAAACCTCATACAATCCCACTTGAAACAACCCGGACTATCCCTTTAACAGAGCCCAACAAGAGCATTAGAGGTAGGTACTGCAAAATCAATGTACCACTACATTTTTAATTACCCCCCCGGTGTGCAGCAGGAAATCGAATGTGAGGCATTTACATTGGTTAATACATTTCATAAGTGCAAAAATCAGAGTATCATTGTGGATTAATGATTTTCTCAAAGCGCATCCATCATGGGTCTACAGCCAGTAGACAGCGCTCTCTCTACACACACCCACCCACCCACACACACACACACACACAGTGGCAGAGCCGTGTTGTGATCTTTGAACACACAAGGGTTGCCCATCGCGTGTGACTGCTGTGCAGAAGGCGAGTGCACAGGGAGGTTTCTTGGATGTTTAATATGTCATCCAACCTGTTTCAGCTCATAATGAGGTGACAGTTGGATTGTTATCAGGGAGACAAACAAAGGCAGGATTGAGACAGGCTGACACCTCCAGTGGGCTGCTCGCTGACCTGGGATCAGCCCGTACAAAAGAGTAGTATAAAAAAAAAAATCATCAAAGAGCAACGTCAACCAAAACTGTCGCCACAAAGTACAGTTTTATTTTGAACAAACAAAAATGTTATCAGATGATAACTTTATCTCCAGAATAATACGACTTAAATAGGCGTTAAATAGTTTAATGACGAAGAAAACTCCACCGGTAAAGTCACCTAACAAATATCTGAAATACTTGCCACACTGTTTATTGTACGGTTTGAGACATGCATGGCCTTTTGTGATGTGATTTCCTCGTTTCCTTTTGTTTGTTTGTGTTTATGTGGGCGTGTGACTGCCTAAATCTTGTACTTGATAATCTGTCCCGACCTTTTGCTCCGACGGTATGTGTTTTTGAGTTTGTTGTCAAATGGCAACAACCAAAACAGGCAACGAGTAATTCACTTAACCTGTTACTTTATGAACAGTTCTGATCATGTTCTAAATAAAAACAGATATCCTTTAATATTCACTGTGTTTGTTTACCAGCTGTCCTTACTCGCACCTAATGATTATTCCATTGTCTTCTTAAAATGAACTTGTTGTTGCCTCAAGTTGCAGCCAATTGCCTTTAAGGCCTGAACATGATCTATGAAACAATGCAACCCTAGGTCAAACTCATCCTGTGCTGCGTTCTGGGATGAGTCATCTCAAGCGAGAGCTGCAGTCTGAGAGGAAAGAGGGGTGCTCTGAAGCTGATCCTCTTGGACGGTCGCTGCAAAAGAATCCTCCATAAAATAATTTTTTCTGGGCATCTCAAACACTCCAACATGACTCCATGTATTATCACATTAGGACTAATAAACACTGAAAAGCTTGTAGGAGCTGGGTCGTTGAGGCAGTGTGGGGAGCCTGCAGGAGAAGGACACCGATGCTCATGCTTTATGGGCGTATGCGGCCGATGAGCCACTTTCATTGGAATGACTGAGGCGCGATCTTGGAAGATTGTTCAGCTCTCTAAACACATGCATGGTTTGAGTTTACTTTTGCTCACAACAGCCGCGCCTGAAAAGCAAAAAGCTCTGACTTTATCTATTTTCTTTGCTCTGTTTTCATTGACTTCACCTCCACCTCCAGGTACAGTGCAGTGAGACCGCTCAGTGAGGCATAGACCGGGGAAATTTGAGTATGATGAGGCTCTAAGAGGGGATTCATATGATTTAAAATGTTTGTCTTACTTTGTGTCTGACAAAGATCCATGACTGATCGTACCGGAAGATAAAGCAGTAAGCTGATTCTACTTTTTGCCTTTGGTGTATATAATTAAATTGCAATAATAAATACTGAACTGAAGTATATGTAATATTTAAAGCCAGTACTCAGGGCCTGTTTCAGTAGTGTAAATCAGTTAAAACGCCAGTCTTCTGGTGTTCTTCAGCAGCCTCAGCGGCAGCGGTGTGGGGCTACGGGTTGCAGTTAGTGTTTGAGCAGAGAGGCTGTGTGGTCCTCCAGTCTCCTGCTATTAGTTTGTTTACAGAAGTTAAAGCTGTGAGCTGCTGAGTGCCCGAGGCCAGCATTCCAATACAGTGGCTCATACGAGCATGCACAGGCACACTCTGCAACCCTGTTGTCTCTCAATACAATGTATGCAGCTCCCATTAGGAGCCCTTGTCTTTTGGTTTCTCTTCAGAAAAGGATCCATCTCCTCTCCTTCGCGCACGCACTTCCTCTTTTGTTGTTACGTTGGCAATTTATCCATACGTCTTTGTTCCTCACTTTGAATATAATCCACACAATCATCTCTTGGCATAGCCACACACACATAACGGCCTCGTAATGAGTGTGGTTGTAAAGCGGTGGTCTGGTCTCTGTGGTCTTCCGAACAGCAGGTGATAGCTTGTTGAAATGAGCCGTTGCACATGTATTTGAATGTACAGGTGAGATGTCTCGCGCTGATAATACGCTCCTGACACTAATATTGGGCTCGTGCACATCGTATACAAATCATCCGCTTACTGCAACCAACTGTCATGTAAAATTCACCTCAGAATAGAAAAAAAAACTTGCTGAGTTAATGAAACAGGAGATGATTGATGACCTGACACACGGGGGTGTAATTAGCTATGGGCCTGACAGCTATTTAAAACTGTTTCAGTCTGGGGAACAGACAGATATGCAGACATAATTCCTAAATTAGATATACACTATCTGAAGGATCTGTCTATATTCATCTATAGCACGCACACTTATGTACCTGCATGTCAAGTGAAAAGGAAGGAATGTAAATAGCTTTTAAACACGCAACCATAGGAACAAAGCAATAACGAAACTGTAGTGCAGTAATTAGCCGGGGTCAAAGGTTACTCAAAGAATGCTGCTTGTATTGAAAAGACTGTATTAACTGCCACTGGAGCAAAATGGGTGTCATTTCACATGCTGATAAGAGTGCCATTTTCCATCTCTCAGTCTTTGTCTGAAGATTTTAGTGGGTAAACTTTCAAGTTACTTATCAGTACAGGTGTTACACATGTTGACTGGAAGCCTCGAATTTGAATGGCTACACACCTGAGTTGGTAATGGACTTCCCTTTATCTCGTTTAAACAGTTCTGATTGTTGATAGGCTGACATGTTCACACCTAGAAACAAGAAACAACATTGATCCAAAGCTTATCCAGCTTAGCCATTGTTCAAGTTAAACTATAGTCACATATAAACTATTTTCTGCATTGTGTTCCGAAGCTTTCGTGGAAGCTTGAGTAATCTGAAACCAAATCCTCGTTGAAACGCATATACAGTTTCAGTATGAAACTGTTGTGCAACATAACTTCATACTTTGTTCAGTTCTTCATGACAGCAGACCAAAAAAATGATCTTTGGAACGTCTCTTCAGACGTACTTCACGTAAGTGGCTCCTTACCTGAGAGCTGTTGGCCACATTGCGTCAATATTTTACTCTCCATTCGACAACCATAAAGCTGTCATCTAATTTAGGTTAATGTGAATGCTTAGTCATTCACACAAAGCAGAAAATTGGACAGTATGCAGACACACCCTGCGCTAATGGCCCCAAACGCCGTTGGCCACAGGTATTGCCGAATTCTCCACTACTTGGCGAAGGCCCAGGTTCCCGAGCACGGAGGGTGACCTCAGTTTACAGTCAGAGCACTTCCGCAGTCTGCAGTCACGCAATGCGGGAAAACGTTGAATAAACTCCTCCAGTGGTCACACTTCAGTTCCAGACGGTTTGCCAGTTGGTCTTTGCTTTTGTAAACATGTAAAAAACAAAATTCCAATAAAATGAATTAGCAGTAACAATTTTAAAGAAGCAGTAATGATCACATGTTGACAGATGATGGGATAGCCTTTTATACCGAGGAAAAACATTTAGAGAATAAATTACGGTTTGGCATTTTTATTAGTTTTTAATGACATTATTACGGTATGCCAAAGAAGTACCAAAGTGTATTTTCTTAAAGTATAATTAGTACTTACAAATGATACCTTCAGAATTAGTGAAGTGAACTTGTCAAAGTTTGTGAAAGTGTTACACTAATGTCTATTAACACTGCAGCTAAGAATTGTGTGTTCAAAGCTAATTTGAATATATGCAAATCTATTCAAAGTGTGCTTTGTTCTAATATATTGTATATATAACTATGTAATATACAGTACATTTATATATACATTATTATATACACACATTTATTCATTGTTTCAGATGTTTTTAACTTGGTTGACCTTTAGTGAGAAAGATTTGGTCAATATTTGTTCAAGGAAAATGTTCGTGGTAATTATGTTCAAAGCCTGAGTGTATTTAGACTTTTAAAAGATTCAGATTCTGCGTTCTGAAGAATTTCCTCTCACCTTTTTGTCAACATGTCGTATTAATCCTCAAGGCACCCTGTGACAGACCGGTGACCTTTCAAAGGTGTACCATGCCTCGCCCAAAACGTGCTGGATTTTAAAAAGGAGCTGGTTAAAGGGATTTGGTCGTTTGTCTCATTTCAACAAAAAAATAGTTTTCCTGTTTTGAACTCGCGCCCAGATACACAAGATTTAAGTTGCACTATCTCATCTGTACACAAACACAGTAATTAGCCAACTGATGTAACTATGAAAACCAACTTTGAAACTTTGAGCTTACTTCAACACATTTAGGAGGGTGCTTAAAGGTCCAGCGTGTCAGATTTAGGCGGTTACATTTACAGAATAATATTCAGTATTTTTATTAGTGTATAATAGAAAAATAAGAATCATGTTTTTGTTACCTTGGATTGAGTCTGTGGGTCCTTTTCCATGGAGTCCATGTTGAACCTGTACAAATATATTACAGATATTTTTAGACGCTTATTGAATGCCAAAATAAAACTGACATAGCACATGGAAGAACTTAAGAAACAGACACATGTGATATGGAAACAAATATAAATGTAAAAGCTCAAAATATCCATCTCAGATGACAAACTGTTCTTCATTAAATACAAAGATCTTATTTGAACATATTTACCACAATGTAATAGTATACGTCCATACAGAATTAGCCTTGTGACTGCATCAACGGCTACATTTTCATTTGCATTACATGCACATCAGTATTTAAAGCAGGCATAACCTACACAGTAACGGTTGGGCCTTTTTCACAGGGTTCGCCGCCTAACCCTAAGGCTACACACCCATTATGAGATATTTCTGCAGAAGCTGTGTCTCATTTACTGATTTATCTTGTTGCCAGATATGTAAACAGCAGACTGGAAGTGCAGGTAAGGACACAGGGCAGCCTATAGATGTAAGGTACATGAGCAGGCTGATTCACATTTAAGAGTTGATACACATGCACAAGTCGCTTGGTTGCACTGATGCTTGAAAAAAAAATTATAACAACAAAACTGAACCTGAAGCTTCAGATAATTAAGATTAATTAACGGGAAAGCTTGGATGTTTTAGTCTATAAGTGTGATACTGTACTAGATAATCCTGGATAATCAGTAACTATAACAACAGGGTTATGATAAGGACATAATAATATTCTAAATGATGTTCTTAGTGTCAGTTTGGCATGTTGAATGGCCTATTGTACCCGTAGGACTCAGGATTACCTCTTGTAGGATGCTTCATCGCTGCAACTAGGAGCAACAAACACACACGAGTGAGTTGTAAACTGACCAAAAAGGGAAACAATTAAAGCTGCAACAGGTTAAACAAATGAGACATAACGTGTTACTTAGTGAGCTTAAAAGTGCTAGTAGGCTGATTTTGTTACCTGGCTTCTTGCTTGGCTGCCAACAACAGGGTTTAGATGTTCTTATGTAACTCTTGGCAAGGAAGTGAATAATAATGTCCCATAATGCCTAGAAAGCTAAAGAAACATCGTTCATGCATCGTCTGCGCAAAAAAAAAATCCCGTGTACAACCACGTCAGCGGCTGTGTTCAAAATAAAGCAGTTTGGAGCAGCAAGCACGTGCTATCTGAAAGTCACTTTACAGCAATGCTCCATGGGACTCTGAGTTATCTTTGTTCTGAGATGTTTTATGGACGTCTTGCACCTTTGACATTGTGTGAACCCAAATTGTTTTCAACGCGGTTTCTCATCCTGATGACTCAACCGGTAGATTCTTCTATCCCATCTAAGACTTGAAAGTGCCTCAGTGGCCGGGCTCATAACATTGTCTATGCAAAAGATTAATTTTATTTCCTGAATCCTGGCAACCTCATATAACCCTACCCACTTCCTTAGGCTATTATCTAAGCTACTCTTCACATAAATCAAAGACAACCAGCAACTAGAAGCTTGCTGGATAAAAATGAACAGCAAACAGGCACAAGCAAACAGAAACATTTCAAGCTACAACAGCTCCTCCAAAACAATCGAGTTCACATTAAGTGCTGCTTGTCACGCAACTGCTCACGTCGCTGACCTGTTAGCTAGAAATTAGCAGCAGTATTACAGCTTGTAGGGTGACTTTGTGAGGCGGCATGATATGAAAATGGGCTCCACCGGATCCACATTATCAGATATACAAAACTACTCCTATATCTGTCTTTTCATGTTGCTTTGTGGTTTTAGCAGTTCCTGTGAGCTTGTTCTTGTTTGCTGTTTTTTAAAATCAAGACCAGACACCAGCTGGTTGAGAAATGACTTGTTTCCCACACATCAAACAAGACTAATATTACTCACTAGTCCAACAGCAAGAAGCCCAGCTTGGCATCTGTCTCTCAGCCTTTTATTTCACCAAGCTCTCACCAACGACTAAAAGTTAGTCCCAGGTTTTTACTACCCTTTTCTCTTCTCTCTTCGTCACCTTTGGTCTTCCCTTCTGTCATTATCTCCATAGAGGCTGCTGAGTTACATTGCCTGCTTGCCCAGCTCCGGTTCTAGCACAACACCTGTCAACATTCCCCTACTCCCCCTGGGCCTGAAAACCTCCTCTTCTTCTTCCCGGTGGTCTGAGCTGACAGTGCAGGCAGCCTGACTTACAAAGTGAGCTAAAATTATCTTACAGCAGCTACAGATGGCAGCAGTTTACTTCACTGTCCTTCAGGAAAGTCTGTAAATCACAGAGAGCTGAGGCGGAGCAGCCGGAGGACATCAGAGGGAAAACCAGAAAACATTTTCTCCAGAAAATATGATCCAGTTTCACCCAAATCAGTGAAACAGCTGGTGGTGTGTGACTTCTGTAAAGCGTTACGTACTTCTCACAGGTGGAGCACAAAGCTACATAACTGCAGACCAGACGTAGACGTACATACACCTGACTACACATCAGAATGATTTAAAATCTGTATCTATAATGTTGTTTATTCACTTGCTTTTGACACCTTTAGGTTCTGATTTATTCGAACAACGTGTGTGCAAAGGTCGTGAATCGATACATTACGTACAGCTGCATTACAGTTTGTGCCGTTGATATGCAAAATGTAACAGATCTTTATGACTGATACCTAAAGCGTATGGTATAATGATGTGTTTGAACAGGATAAACATGATACTGACAGACCACTCTGATGACGCCTGACTGATTCCCCCGGGAGTCCTTTAGAGTTGGTTGATGCTCATTTACGTAACCTGGCGTGTCAGTGATACGGCAATATAGATGACACAGTCTCATCTCAAATGTGTTGTTTTTTTAGGTAACGGAGATAATTTATATAACCAGGTACATAATATGTCACGTATACGTGACACCTTAGAAGTCACTCAGAAGCTGGATTGTGTAACTGTCGTGTTCCCAGAGGCTGTCTTTGTCTGTAAAGTCTCCTGAGAGTCTATGTGTCTATATGTTGTGTAACTGCCACGTCCCGAGGCCTCCGCCGCCTGTGAAATAATGATTTCTATTTTTAACACGTTCTCCACAAACAGGCGTCACGTAACAAAGAAAAGAAGTGTTCAGTTGTTTATCCAAGAGGGTATCTGGATCCGGTGCCGTTCAACGGAATAAATTAGTCAATAAATAATTAATAAAAAATGTTTGATGCAACAAAAAATATGTATTTACTAAAATGGGAAGAAAAACTCTTACGTTAGACCGAATTTTAAGAATATTAATGCCTGAAATTGATGTGATTTGTCTCATTTTAGATTTGTTTTTCAAGCTTCAAGCCTCACTGCCTGGAGGCCCAAAAAATCTGTTTCAAAATCAGATTCACAGCTACAGAGGGCTTTTTCAGATTTTCAGAAGTTTCGATGATCTTTGAATCTTTTAGTCTCTGGTGATCAACCAGCAGATGGTGGTTGTTCATGTGACAGTATTACATGCTAAAGACTCTGTGTGTGTGTGTGTGTGTGTGTGTGTGTGTTTGGTCTCTGGCTGGGTAACCACAGGGCAGGTGAAGTAATGCATGTCAGTGAACCCACGCAGGATGGCGTGTCTGGCAGAGCCAGCTGCTTCAGAGGTGTCGAAAACTTCTCTCTGCTCGTTTTTTTTTACTCCGTCCCTGCCCTCCAGCTCTTCTGCTTCTCTGTTTACCTCCCTGGTTCAATTTTCAATCTCCATCACAGAGAAAGAAAAAGAAAGGGAGAGACCACTCACTACGAAACACATCTGTTCAGACCAAACATTGTGTTTTGTACTCCACTTCATTTATCTCACAGATTTACTTTCAGGTTTTACTGTTAGTGCTTATAATACTGCAGATATCAACATTCTTTATTTTATTTTATTTTTCTCCATCAGCTGATCTGATAGATCATTTTACTGCCAATATTTATTCACTTTTAATCAAATAAATCCAGGTATATCACATCTACTGCACTTCCTTCTGATCGTTTACTGAAGTTAAAGTATACAATTAAAGTCCACATGATTAGTTGATCAAATTAACTAATCATGAACAGCTGATTGGCACATTTGCTTTGAAATGACATGAACTATTAATTTATCATAACATTCTTTCTGTCAAAGATTCGCTGCTTCTCTTTAGCTTCTCTGATAGGACACTTTCTCAGACTATCAAGTAAAAACAAAGGAAGATGTTGGGCTGCAGACAACTATCTGATATTTTAAAGACAACAAACAACTTAACTAACAAATTAATAAATTAATAAAGGTATTACAAGAAAAATTGGCATCAATTATCAGAAGTGAAAGCATGACTGGTGCAGGAAGCATACTGACTCTTAATGTTGTGCTAGTCGACAGGAAGCTATGGTTGGGTAGTTTCATCCACAACAACGCATCATATTTCATTAACTGATCATGAGATTTGTCTTAAAGTAACTAATGTCACGAGCTTCCAAACAGGCATAGTTTAGTAAAGCCATTTAGAGTACAGTACATTTTATAACACTTCAGTAACTGCAGTTAGTTACATGAGACCACTGGAGTATTTTCCCATGTTAATCCTCCAGTTATACCTGAAAACAGAAGTACTTCCAAAACTGATTAGGTTCAGGTATTAGGACACATAAAAACACAAAGAATATTTCTTGTTTTGAATGTTTCCTTTTGTCCTTCTCTCTTCTGTCTTGACCTCCGTCTCCACTCTCTTCACGCACGCTGGGCCTGAGGGTAAAGGGTGAACCTGCTGAACTGCTGAGCTAAATAAAGGCTGGGACGCTGTGTTCTCTTGCACTGTCTTTCTCTGACTGTCAGTCTGAGGTTTTCACACTCCAGATGCCCTCAGACACACCTAATATCTCTACAATGTAATACACCCTCATTCAAGCACAACTCTCATGGTTCAGCTGCAGGACAGGGGCATCTGTGAACTTCTGGTTCTGGGTCGATCAGTCAAGGAGGAGGGGGTGGAATCAGGGCACCAAAACCAACAGGTACCTCCACTTAACTTGCGAGTGTTTGAGTGACTGGGCAAACAAAGGGTGGAGGTAACACCCACAGCTTATATGAAGTGTATCTGCAGTCATTACTCAGGCCTATCTGCTGCTGCTGCTAACACAAGAGGGCTGACCTTAGCTGTTGTTAGTGGGAGAATGTGCATGAGCTCATGCATTATATCACTAAATCCAGTCACGAAAGGATTGTTTGCGCAGATAAACAGCCTTCGTATTTGATATCTCACTCTCAGCAGGCCAGAAAGCACCTGAACACATGCAGCTAACTGTTTTGGAAACGTATGACAAGCTATATGCCACACAAAAACCTGCCTCTCATTGTGAGAGGTAATAAAGCCGTGCACATGCAGAACGGGGATGTCTAGCACCCTTATTGTGTGTGCTATACAGATGCATTCAAAGCGAGCGAGTCGCTGAAGAACAGGCCTGCTGTAGATTAGATGCCGTTACAGCGACCCTTACGGCTAATCCTTGCACGCACGCCACCGGGAATGTTCCACTCCCAAGACACAGGCCTGGATTAAAGCTGGGAGTTATCGACATGCAGCACACACACAAAGGGAGCGCCATTAACATAGAGAGCGACACAAGCTGTTCTCCTTTTGTGAGGGAGCAGATGAAGTCGAGCTCCCACTTCTGCATAAACAGAAGTCGGCGGGCGAAGGAGCAGCCGAGAGGGTAAACAGACAACGGCGATGACAAGGAGTGAAATTTGTTCACAAACTCCAAACCTTTACACGCCGCCGAGCCATATTACAATGACAAAGACTGCAAACTTGCTCTTTATGTTGTTGCCGTGATGCACCCTCATAAATTCAGAAAAACATCCTTTCATATTCACAATGTGAATTTCCCAGTTTCCCCGCGAGGATCATTAAAGTTTCATCCTTCTTAAAATGACTGAGTATATTGTTGTGCTCCTACAACAAAAACTACTATTTACAGTTGTGTACACTCTGAATGTGCTAAATATTAGAGGCATCTTGTTGATATTAAGTTGCAGCATCTTTTCTATGATCCAAATCTCATGTGTTGAAGCTTAAAACATCCACGTCTGTTTCTATTTATGTCCCTGTTGGTGGCTGGGAATCAATGAGATTTAAAGAGTTGGTTCATCCATGTTACAAAATGATGTTTTTTCATTTAGTATTGTATATTGTAGTAATAAAATAAAAGACTGTCTAGTATCTAACCATATAAATAGTTTTGGTTTCATTTGTTAAGCCTTCTGCCACATTAATAAACAGCTGCATCTCTTTTCGGAAACATCCCTGTTTCGACATTCGCACGGAGAAATGTCAGTTCGAAGAAACACGTTTGATCTTGACTGACTGTTATGGTGGGGCAATGTGATGCTGCGATATGGCTGCATATTTCTGTTGTGGAGAGCACAAGCAGAAAATAAGTAAAACTGAGGAGACGCACTGCAGGTCACCCGTCAAACCATAAATCATTTCAGCCTGGACCTGGATTATCTCATGTTTTCGTGTTTAATACTAATTACTAGTGATTGAAATTGGTCCAGTATGGAGCGAGAGTGCTTGTTTTGATCTGAGAGGCTCAGATTATTATCGGTTTCTTACAACATAAAGGATAGAAACAGTCATATCACACTGTTGAAAGCCAGCAGACTCCATTGACGAAAACAGTGCTATATTAGTGTGTATTTATTTATTTATTTTATTGTGTGATGGAGTTTTATAGATCCAAACCAAAGTGTTAAAACTGTCAGTGGCTCTCTGAATGATTAAAATACTACCATAGGTTCCCTTTAAGGAGCAGCTAACACCTGATACTGTGAATGTCACTCCACCTTTAACTTAGATAATTCAGATAATACATAGTAATTGTTGTCAATGGCGCTTAAAGCTAACCTGTGATGTTTCTGACCACTAGTGGTGCTAAAGAGCGACGCTTTTACAAGCGGGTTCATGTTTTGTTTGGACAATTCCTGCAGACGAGGACACGCTTGCATACGTAAGGCAGTGCACAGTCCTGTTTAAGCTGTTCCATGATTGACAGCTGATGACAGTAATGCTGCAACAAAAACAAGGGCGACTGTCAGCTAGCATACATGGGTGTAAACAAAGCCGAGATTCAAATATTCAAAACAGCAGCTCTGCAAATGTTTTACGAGAAATGAAACGCATTAAACAATCTCACGATGTGTGAGAGTGAGAAACACTGAATACAAACATGACTTTTCTTTGTTCCCCACAGAGCTGTTAACAGCATATTCTGTGGATTATTCAGTACAGTAACGTGGACATGTCGCTGCAGTTTTCAATGAGCACTCTAAACTCCCTTCCGTACTGGGCTGAAGGCAGAATCTGAGACAGATGTTTAAACGATTGGAAAAATAACTATCTACATGGCTAGACGCTGCTTGAGGTAAGTGAGAATGAGGGGACTGACCCTTTAATCACTTCCCCTCACTTTACATCATCAGTGTGCTATTTGAAGAGTGGCCCAAACATTTTTTGTTTCTTTTTTACCCCCAAACGTCTCCTCTGACCGCCGTCCTCACAGTAGCCTCGGTTCTCAACGTCCAGTCAAACGGCAGCCTGTCACAAGCAGCGCCAGGCCGACAGATGGAGTGTACGTTATGAGAGTGTGCAACCGCTCAAACCAATTAATCAATGTTTGTGCCGAGCTCCCGAGGCTCTGAAAAGTTCCAGAGTTTGGTGACTCATAAAGCTTGGCTGCAGCTGGATGCTTACATGTGTTTTCTTCTTGTTTTCTTCTGCTCAGGCGTCCATACTCAGTATCTAGCCAGGCATTGTGAAACCTGGGAGTATCCCAGCTTCATTAATCCACCTCCCAGACAGCAGCGTGGAAAGACAAATGTTTGAAACACTTGCGTTAGTCAAGTAACTGACTAATGTATCTGATTGACTCATTGTTTTGAGCAGAACCATAACAGCTTGACGGGAGGTTAAAGAAAAGCTCCGGCGAATGCCAGCGCAGCACCCGGTAACCTGGACTCTAACCCATGTCAAAAAATACAATTAAAAACATTCTGACCAAAGGCAATGCAAGATGATGGATAGTGTTTTGGTATATTTTCCACTATGTAATTTACAGTTGCATGGATAATTTAATAATCCCACGACCAAATCTTACAAAACTGAGCAGCTTCGCTCCATAACGTGCTCAAACCCAAAATACTGGATCCATACTGGATAAAATAACCTCCGCTGTGTCTGTATAACACTGCAGTATCAGCACCAGAACCTCTCATGAAGCTCAGTGTAAATTAAAAAGCATAGGCGAAACAGACAAAGTGTTGCTTTCTTTTGGAAGTTACAGTAAACTCTCCAGCCTCAAACAAGCAATGTGAATGACCTTACTTGATTTTTTTTAGGTTGAAAGCTTTTTTTTTCTGGTCATCACTGAAATTCAAACTCCACCCTGATACTTTCTGGGTCATCAGAACCAAAACTGGCCTCTGTGGTTTCTTAAAAAAGTTCCCTCAAAAAGTTAATGGAGGAGAAAACTGTAATTTATTGCATCGAAACCGTGTTAACAAAAACAGCAACCTCTGTCTGTGGCTCCGTGATTCAGACCTCAGGTAATTAAGCAGCTGCTGAGGTGCCGGGAGGAACCACAGCGCTCTCGTTGCTTGAATCATCCTCCAAATGTTTGTCTCGCTGCTGATCTCCAACGACCGAGGTTGTGAATGAATTTTGCAACCTCGTTCTGTTGCTTAAGTTGTTGTGTTTACATTTTTTCTGATGTTGCATAATTTTCTAGAGATTTGCGAGGCCAACACACACACACACACGTTCGTAGTGAGCATGCCAAATGTTAGAGAGGATACGAGCTGAGCTGTCATCCTCGCTGATGCATCGTAATGTAAAATCAAGTGCTGCCATTCTCAGTTCAATGGGTTCAATTAACTGATAATTATTAGTTAGTTATCAAGTCATTAATTAAAGGACAAGTTGATCAAACACAGGCAATCAGTGAATCACGCGATAGTGAACTACACCTCAGGTGATTCACGCCTGAGTGTAATTTGCAGTAGACCTCCACCACACCCCGATTAACCAAGTATTTTTTTTTTAAGTTTCTGTAACTTAATCATTACCTAATCTTCAATGTTACAAAAGAGGTGACTGTGTCACGTCCATTTTCACCCGTTATCAACACGTTAACCAATTTGTGGTTTTGGAATTAATGTTTATCAAACAAATAACTAATCTGTGTTTAAGGATTTGCGCTGACTGGAGCTGAATCACTGCAAAATAAATGTCCTTCTAGTGATAGTTAGTTTTTTGGTTTCACCACAGCTCTGATGCCTTTGCAGCTGGCTGCTTGGTGTTCAGTACATATCTGTCTCCACCCAAATGTGTTTCCCTGAACAGTGACCTTTGGTAAAAGGCGATTATCATACAGCGACTGTCTTTAATAAATCTGCTGGCACAGAGCTACTGTGTGCCTTTGAGGTTTGGGTGTGTCTGAGGTAATAAGAAGGAAAAAGGAAATTAAGGTCAGGCACAACGTTATTTACGTTTGTAAGATCATGTAAGACGTTATGTAACAGCTTCAAACATGTTGAGGAGTGCTGCTGTAAAGTAATATCACATATTTTGATAAAGTTTTGAACTTTGTAATGCATGGCCACAAGCTAATTCATTTACAGACAGTCATTAAAACCATTTATCATCCATAATCGATAAAGTTGTCACATCGAGTGAACGCACAGTCTATACTCGATTGTTTTATTGTAAAGCAGGTTTGCAGGTTATCTCATTTTTTCCGACTTTGATCTGAGACGTCTACGAACCTCCAAACCAGTCGTGTAAGACGTGAAATTAAGAAAAAAATCTAATATTTTCTTTGATTTAACATATTTTTATTTCAAATGATTTGTAAGAAATAATGGTTGAATAAGCGACACATCAGAGAACTGCTGCTGTTTTTTTTACAATGAGTATTATTCGAACATCGCCAGTAAACCTCAATATAAATCAATAGCAGCTTCACTATCACACCCGGTAGCTGTGCGTATGTGTGTGTGCCATGGCTTCACGGTGTCAGTTTGCCTGCCGCCTGGCTCCCATTATGGATCGGCTGGCGAGCGAGGGCCGGCGTTTTTGGCCTTGTGAAAGCTCCTATCAGTGTTGACAGAGAAACAGATGACCTGCAGGCTCGGGCCAACACAGTGGCAACACACCCGCTGAGGGGAAGAATTGCTCAATAGACTGATAATGCGGCTCATGCTATCTCCTGCTGATTGCTTTATAGCTGTGTAATTCAGGGATAGTTTGTTTTAGACCTTAGGTGATCAAATATGGACAAATGTCACTGCAGAGATCCGTGTTTATTTTATCAATTTTACAAGAGCACGAATCCTCATCGTGTATTGATCTTGTTATCTGTGCAAATAGAAATGACGATAGAAGTTAATGAATAATAAAGATTGTTCAAGATCGTCCATGCTCCTGATTCACATCCAAACTAGTCTGCAGCACTCAGTACAAGCACAAGGAGATCACACTTTTAACGTCGCATCACAAAGAACATCGTGGACTCACTCTGTGCTCGTCTATAGAAAGGATGTCGCATTAGCTACAAGCTGTGATTTGCCAATTTAGGCCACATCCTGATCTTAATTGTGTTGCCGTGTGAAGCAGGTCATGTATACCGGAGTGTCACATACCTTGTAAACGCAATCCCCAGGGAGCTTCGATGCCTATTATCTGGAGCTAGCTAAAGAAATTAAAGCGGAGGTCAGAAGTGAAAAGTGAGAGTACAGTATGCTCAGGAAAACTCGCTCTGCTGGATTGGGTTCACCGGGTATTCATAAACTCCTCGTGTGAAGCTCTTTGTAGCTACTAGGTAGTTTCCAACAAGTTCACTGGACTGGGTTACCCCATTAAAACATGAGAAACTTTGAAAACAGATTTTTAAAAGACTAAAGTCTGACATCCTCTTACATCTAAAGACAGTGTGTGACAGTGTGCCACAGAGCTTTTTGGATTTTGCAAAACTCGAGGATCTCGCAGGATCACTCAGGATTATTTCCCATCCTGCACCTGGTGGAAATTTACACAAAGAAAAATTGTTGAGCAGAAACAAAAGCAGCTTTTGGCCACAGCTGTCCGTGTGTGTGCATTTTCAGGGCTACAACAATTCCTGTCCACCTTTCACTCACTCTTCTACAAGACAGGAAAAAAGAGCAACTTAAGACAACTCACGCTGAGTTTGATGACCACCTTACACCAAATAACTGAGATGTCTTTTTGGTGTACGGCCAGCATTAGCAAGTGAAAACTGTAGAAATGTGTCAATGTTAGTAGTGTTGTTGATCGAAAAGTTGTAAAAGAATTGTCCTGATCACTGAAGAGCTTCCTGCTTTCCAAAAACAAAACAAACATGTCAAAAAAAAAGTTGCATTGCTTTTTGTGTGTCTCTTCTTTTCCTCTGGGACTTACAGTAATGAGCCACACAGTGTGGGACGATGTGCCAAATGGGTGGCCCGGGGCAAGGAACACCAAGAAACCATCAAGTTTGGTGGTTTGCGCGCGAGCAGGGGGGAGCGATTGGTTTGGTTTACATTGAAATTAAGGCAGAGAAATGAGAAACTGCTGTTTACATTTTAGGTGGACTGTTCTCTGTATTTCCATCCACACCCAGGGAAAACCTAAGTCAAGGAGTTATGAAAAATGCAGCTTGTAATTGAACATGTGAAATGTGAAACAGAGCTTCGGCTCGCTTTAGTTTACAGTTCCAAATGCAGGCATTATAGATTGGCTCAGGGTTATTATGGCATTCAGTCACCGGCGCATGTGGACTAAAAGGTTTTCTGCAACGTAACATATATATACTGAGCAGTGAATAAGAATAAATACAGTATTATAACTCACTGTCGTCCCGTGTGTAGCATGATAACACCACCGCGATGTTTCATGGTAAACAGTGTTTGTTTACATTGTGAAGAAGAAACGTATCAAATGAACGAACGCAAAGATTTTATTACTTTAATGACTACACCATTGTTTTCTTTCTTCAAACTGTATCTCATGAATCATAAAAACTGCTGACAATTTCAAAAAACATTCAGATCTTCTAATACTTTTATCCCATCCAGGGAGCCATTGTTTTCTTGTGATATGAAAATCAGATAGCAGACATGTAGGAACGTAAATATTTTAATCTGTTAATCTGTTAATTGTGATTTTGTTGTTGTGAAAAAATAGTTTTGGTCTCTGTAGATTTCTGTGAGGATTCTCAGTCATCCAGGTCGTAACTGTTGAAGTTAGATATTTCACCTCTCATAGAAGAAGCTTCTTTAGCTGTAACTGATTAGGAAGCTCCGGGTATTTATCTCTGTGTGGTTCTTGACACCTTGGAGGGCATGTGACTCAAGGACACATCCCTCCATCTGGTGGGCCATTGAGGTCAAGTGGGACTGAACGCCCTGACACGAGCTGGACAGTGTAGCTTACGTAGTGTGCAAGTGCAAGGCTCAACACAAGACAGCCAGGTCAGGACTCGGCAGTCCACCTATCCCGTGGGACACTGCCTTGAGGACTGCCTTTGTATTTCACCCAGGAAAGTCAGGTGGCTCGAAAGAGGAGTGAAGGATATTTTGGCAAAGACTATCCTTCAACAGAGGATGTGTTTTATGCTACATCGTCTGTCAGGCAGGTACAGCGTAGTCCTAAAATCACTTTCCAGGCAGTTCACCATCTACATCTTTACTCAGGTGACCTCAATGGCCCACTTGAACATAACAGCCCCCCTGGGTAAAGTGTGTCAATGAGTCACTTGAACTCCCCGTCAGTCATTTAGAACTGAAGAGCCTCTTGGATATGCGGTGAACATCGTAACACCTTAAATATATTAAGTTATGTTTCATTAAGAGCGTGGCTGCTTTGACTGACACACGGCTGCCGTCACGCGTGGCTTGGTTGCTTGTTTGAGCGGGCTTCATTCAGTCCGCCTCAGCTCCACCCACGCTTCACTTCCATTGACCATTTTTGAATTAGCTGAGGCCGGACTGCAGAGATGCTGGTGGCCAGAGCCACCACACTGAGCTTCACGACGTATGGTCACCTGTGGGTGATGTCACGGATACCACGTCCATGATTTATACAGTCTGTGGTTACCACATGTAAGCTGGTTTTAACCAAAACATCTAGCTGCTTTTTAACGGACAAATCATCACATCAGGATTTACTAGGAAGTGACGTGAGAGTTTGCCTGAGCAGGTGTTTATTTTTGGCAACCAGCTCAGATTTAACGACCACCTTCAAGGTGCTTTAAGTAGAGTCGACACCATATATCCAGACCGCATGAAACAAAGACATAAATGTCCATTGTCTCGGCATATTCCTCATAGGTGTGACTCGGTGTCTGTGACAAAATGACCACAGGGCGTTGTGCGCTCTCAAAGGGGATTATTATGCAATGACATAGCAGGCCAATGGGGGGGCCCGGATCTCACCTTCTGGAAACTTTAGACTCTGTCATCTAATCACCAACAACGGAAGAAGGACAAAGAGAAGTGATTGGACTCATGTAATCTGCTGCTGTAGACATTTTCTGTACGTCAGACTTATGGTGAAATTGTCCCCTGAGGATTCTCACTGTTAGCCAGGCGCTCAGGTACAGTGTGAAAAGCTGCAGAAAGCAGGTCAGAGAAAAATGTGAGGGAGAGGGGTGGAAACAACAGACCAAACTAAAGTGACTAAAATCATGACAGAAAGAGAGGAGTTTTCAGTTTAATTTGCTCTTTGAACTGAGTTATTTCACAACAACGATGCCGCGTCAACAAAATATCAAGATGGATGATTGATTACTTTACTCATGTCTCTGCAAATACGTTTTATTCCTGTAATGAAATCAGCAGGAGGGGAAAGAAAGTTCACACAGCAACATGTTTCACAGTCAGCAGTAAAGTAGCACACGCATGGTCTGCAGTAAACAGGCCCAAACCTGCAAAACACTGAGAAAACACAGAAGGTGAAACGGAGGCACGATAACTCAATTTATGTATGACTTTAAGTTATCATGGTTTACTAACAATGTCTTTAATGAGGGCAAAACTATGCCCAAAGTTATGCACATCATTATGTCATCTATCAGTCTGTCATCAAAGGATAAGGCTGATGATATTCTATAGTTTTCTTCTGTAAACAAACCTAAAAATCATCCATTAATTGATCTGATTAACAAGTATGGTGTGTATCCAAAGCCTGCTATGGAGCCATAGAGCTCAAACACAGCGGTGAGTGACACTGTTGGTTCCTTCATTCCCATCAATTGAGTTAATTGTGCGTACACAGTCCTGTTGCCAAAGATGTGCAAAACATCTGTGTACATCTCTAGATAATGTGCAATATAATATCTTCAAGGTTTAATAACATCTAAGAACAATGTGCAATAGTAGCTTTGAATATACTGCATGGTCCTTTATTTGTTTTAAATCTCCCTTTGAGTCTTTCTACTGCTGCTGTTATTTATCTGTGAGCAGGTGAGTGCATGTGTGCGTGTGTGTGTGGAGTGTCTGAACTTGCAGCATATGTAACGTTTTGTAAGACATAATGTTTTTCTACTAAAAAATGTGTATTAATCCACCGCTCAGTGGCACGGTGTATTCCCGTATGACTAACCTTTGGCAAGAACTGCAGTGGCCAACTTTTTTTTATGTGTGAGCCATCTTGATTTATGTCTTCATGTCTTATGTCTTCTTGCATGCCACAGACGAGGTCGAAAAGTCAGCAAATACTGAGGACAAAATAAAAATTACAGAATATTGCCAGCTGTACATTATTTTTCCTTCTAAAGTTAACAAGTTCTGTATTTTTTCAGAACTTTGCTACTCACATTATTCTGCTACAAAAAACGTCCCACTGAGTTCATGTTAATACAAACCGCTGCACAATGTTTGCTAAGCATTATCTTAACTTGACTTTATAGGTGGCTCTATTTAATATACATCAACAGAATGGTGGTACTGTTTTATTTCCCAGAATGCCACTGCTTTACCCAGAAATCAGTTTGAGAAGTTGTGGGGCTTTCCTGTGAAACAGTGACACCAAAACATGCAGTGCTGCAGGTACATGCACCTTGGATGACGCTGTCAAACTCTATCAAAGTGTTGAGTGTATACCGACGGATGGCACGCAAGTTTATTTATATATATCATTTGTCTACCTCTCTGTAATTTTTTTGTGTTGTACATGGTTGCGTATGTGTGTATTTATGCGTGTGTGAAAACCCAGGTATGCTCTGCCACCTCTAATTAACTTGGTGGAGATGTGTATGACTCAGCAGCAGTTGACAGCATAATCACCCTGTGGCTCACCTGTTTATTTGCGCAAACTCACACTCACGCACACACATGCTGGCTGCTGAACACACACGCTCGCACACACACACACACACACAGTCGTAGGCTGGCGAACCTTTTGTGAACCCCTGGGAGAGTTCTCATTCTGCATCAGGGTGAAACTCTGAGTCTTCCGTGGCAAAGAAGCACAACTATAAAACACAGGCATGCCATAACTCATCAGTGAATGCCAGCCGAGGTGAGTTCTTGCCAATGTGAGCGTGTGTTTGTGCGTTTGTCTGTCTGATGTAACCTGGCAGCTCAGGTGCAAACAGAGGGCAACATGCTGTTTAGAGGTGGCAACCTGCAGCCACAGGGAAGTGAGAAAATGAATGCTCAGGGAAGTTAAGCTGCAGCTATTTAAGCAGAACAAAACATAAACAGATGCAAACAAACACCTTGGTTTCCCGAAGCAGGAAATTCCTTTTAATTTTCAAGTATGCATCTTCTTGAATTACTTTCATTGTATTAGTAAACATTAATGACTTACCACAGTTGGACCAGGTGAGTTCAGGACTGAAAGGAAAAGTCTGCTTTTCGAATTTTTTTTACAAGCCCAGTCTACGTTCAGTCATACTGTCCATTGTTATTTTAGTCACGATAATAACATGCTACTCACCCGAGGAGTTTGTCACCACTGGAAAACAGCTCCTGTGATTAATTACTGGAATTAGAGAAAATGTATTTTAAGGTGAAACTGAAGGTGAATCTATTCAACACAGCGTCATAATGGGTGTCTACAAACTGCAGGACCAAGTCAGGACAGGTACAACATGGGTCACTTTCAGACTGGGTTCTTGCATGTTGTCCATGCTTCAGTCTCGTGTATATTTCCATCAGATCAGCTTTCATTTTCAAATAACGTGTTTAATAATTTTACTCATCTTAAACCTGTCTGACTGCCTGCTGAGTGTGTGCACACCGAGTCTACGCCTGTCGTATGAAATGTGCTAAATAAACAAACTTGTTTGTCCTAATGGACACGGTGACGGGAACTGCATTCAGAATGATTCATTCAAAATATATTTTCCCAAATGTCAACAGTAAATCTGGAAATAAAACAAAAACATTAGTTGTAGTAAAATCTAAGTAAAAATCTGCACATACCATGCCACTGAATTATACTGCAACTGCCTGATCTGATCTAATAGCAGTATATAAAAGGGGTATGAAGGCTCAGCAGCCTCTGTGGACATAATGACAGAGTCAAAGAGAATGAAGGTTGATGATGGAAGCCGACGGTGGAAGAAGGTGACCCAGCAAGAAACCGCTGGACAAGAGGCTGGGACTGACTCTTAGTGACGCTGAGCTGGGCTGACTGCTGTTGGACTAGTCAGAAATATTACCTGGCTGCTACTTCTTGTTGGCCTTGCTTGATGTTTGGCTGTTAGCAAAGTTGCTGACTCCACAATTATACCAGCAGTACTGCCCTCAAATGTGTAGAAATTTGATGCCATTCCCTGCATCCTTCAGTGTGCAGCTGCACCTGAACACGTTCATAGGAGAGTTCAAAAGGTCTTTTAGTTCCTCCTGATCTGGCAGTCTGCTGTTTCACAAGCAGGAAAAAACAGTATCACTGACATAGCAACGAACAGGTGAAAGAAAAATTTTCCAAAAGCAGTTCACGACCTTCGATGGCATGCTGCAACACTCACCGTCTCGTCACACTTTACCCTGCATCCTTTACCCTGACCTCTGAGGAACAACAAGTTATCACGTGCGAGGAAGCACCATCAGCTCGGCCAAGCTCTGATGAAAGTTGTGAATTTAAAGAGATGCAGGTGGTGCGACAAAAGATCCTCAAAGCGGAGTGTGTGGAGACAACTCCAAAGTTTGACGCTCTTCTTCTTAAAATCTTCCACTAATCCCATCAAACGAAGAAGAAAAGGCTCTGGTGTAATCTGTTGATGAATAATCAGGCTGTGTTTACCAAAAAGTTGATTAGTGAAGTCCTGCCAAAACACAAAAAACACAAAAAATGAAGATTAACAAACACAAAACAACTTCTAAAGAGGGAGGGAGGAACCATTTCCAGTAAATGAATTCACTTTCAGTTTGGTTAAGAAGTGAGAAATTTCTTAGACATCGTTTCACAAAATTTAGTATGTAAAATAGCAGATCCTACCTACAGATTATATAATAGAATGAAGCAGGTATCATTCTTTATTTCTCTTTTTGTAAATCAGTAGCGTGTTAGCCCGTCAGCATCACAGGCAGACCAAGAGATGGACTGCACAGCTAACAGGACAGATGGACCAGACAGAGACGCGCTGTGAACATTGTTTCTCGCTGTTCCTGTGATTCACTCTTATGATATTTGTTTGTTTTTCTTTTCATAACCCGAAGAATAGATTCATCTGCGGCTTCATCGCCATAAATTTCAAGATATAAATCTTTGAAAAAGGCTGGCCACTGTAGTTTCTAACGCACATTACTCAAACTAGAGGAAGTATTGCATTAGTTTGGGACTATTCCCAGCGGTGGATGAATACACGATTGGTGCTCCAGTATTTAAGGCAACAGGATGGTTGTCAAATTTTACCAAATCTTAAAAAACTATACACAAAACTGCTCATTCAGCACATCCTGAGGACTTGGTCACGTGTTCATAACAGCAACACTGTGGATAAATCATAAATTATTTATAACTGGAACCACACGGTCACGAGTGTCGTGTTGGCTGACCAAATGGAAACTGTTTTGATCTTTAAGAGAACCGACGCAACCAGATTACAAAAATTACATAATCATACATAATTGTATAATTGCTTGTACTTTAGCGATGATACATGACAAATGAATTGAATTAAACTGAACAAATTGAACTGGACGTCAGGAATGAAAATATTGGACTACGATGGCATGACGCGATGTAACAACCCAACAATGTGTGTGTGTTTTTTATTTTTACCCAGTCGTTCTGGGTTTAGTGCAACTAAATCAAGACCTGTGTAAAATGAATCACTGAATTTAATCAGAATTATGTTTTTTTTGCTGAATGAACACTCAGCATGTTGAGGTACAGTCAAGTGACAGTCCATGAGCTCCACACAAACTAACACTGGTAGTGCGTAACCTGCTTTGCACAGGTGTGCTGCACAAACATCACACCGGTTTAATCCTCCCACGCGCTGCGTCGGCGGGGGGAGAGATTTCTGAAGATAAATGAACGGACAATCTGCAGCGCAGGCGCTTATCAGATACAATCAGATGGAAGCAATGTGTAATAGTCTCTAATGAATTGAACTAAATCAAATTAACCGCAGGGCTTGAACAGATCAACCCTCGCAACAATGAAGCCTGTTTGTTTAAGTGTAATGTGGGAGGTGATAACTCCAGGGCTGCTGCCTTGGAAACAAAATAATTTAAACTCTGAGTTGTGTAATGCCTTGACTCCAAATCGGGATCTGTGATTCAAAGTGAGGCATCAACAATGCCAAGATCATCAACCTGTTTTTATGACTAAAATGGAGCTGGGATGAGGACAGAACCTGCTTATGCACACAGAAACTCTGCATCTTGTACAAATACACCTGGATCACGCCCAGTATACATGGCAACTGGGCCCAACAACCACTTAAAACACAACCACAGAAAAGAGGTGTTTGCTGGGATTCACTACACCCCGGTCAGGTCTGTCGACAATAACTGAACAGCAAAACATGAACCCACAATGTTAGTCTGTTTGATGTTCCCCGGCTCTCACCCCCCTCTCTTCTGTTTTTTTTAATCTTTCCTTCAATAGAGAGGAGTCTGAAAGGCAGAGTAGTGATGTTTAAGAACACGGTCTGCAGCGGTAAAGCCACGGATAACAATAAGCGTTTTACACTGAGCAGGAATTCAAAGAACTTGAGGAGAGAAACACAGAGACAATACTTGGCTGTGAAAGAGTGACGATCACTCTAACATGCTAAATCTCTGCCTTTGTGCCCCGAAGCTTTGATCCCAAACTTCCAGCAAGCCTCTTGTTGGGTCTGTTTGCTCTTATTCATATATATTAAGACTTTCCATTATGTGCAGACTTCAGAAACAGCCTGTGGTATTTGCTCAAAGATTAGTTTACTTAAAAGCTCCAAAAAAGGTCGTGAAATCAGAGGGGAAAACCTTTCATTGACAGAGATGAGAGGTAATCTGTGCACGGTTCAGTCATTTCCAGCCTATCGTGGTGCATGTATACAGATTGTGTGTGTGCATATGGTTGTTTTTGTGTGCTTCTCAGTGTCTTTTGCTGTTAGATAAATATGTATTGAAAGTGTTGGGCTTAAAAGAACAACCGACGGGAGCATAAACTTCTTCTTTCATACTGCGAGTTCAAAACACTGTTTACTGAGACACACAGAGGTTAAAGCCAAACAACCTCTGAGGAGCTGACGCAGACCTGTCAAGCTTTTGTGCGTGTGTGTTGCACCGGGTGTGTGTACTTTTAAGGGCATGTATCTGAGTGCCTGTTTGGGTGATTTGTGTGCTTGAATGTTACCTACCACTGGTGCTGTTCATCCACTGAGCAGTCAAGGTTCACTGGGTCACTGTGGTTCCCCGAGGAAACCAGCAACCGGTCAGGCCAACGGACATCGCTGACCTTTGACCTTTACCCTTGTCACCCTGCCAGATGACTGATGGCAACCTGGGAGGAATCTGAGGCACTCATGATCTTCAACAATGTCAACAGATGACCTTAAAAAAACATTCACACCGAGCTTTAAGTATGGCGACACAACACAAAATATGTTCATGCTGGATGATTCTGCCTCGTGATTTATGCCAATGTTTAGGAAGTAGTGTGGTGAAAGTTATGAGTATGTAGGTGTCAGGGTAATGGATGGGCATGAGTCTCAGACCTTGATCATTCTCTACCTTAGCCAAGAGTTGTAGTTACATAATCGTAATATGTTTTGTACAAACAACACGTTTTCACGCAACATTTATTAAACAGTTTAAGGAGTCGCAGTTTGGTCAGGTTGAGGAAGAGATCATGATTTAGCTTTTAAAAAAGAAACCAACACTGACTTCTGGCTTCACATGGGACACGAACATCTCCTGGGTGAAAGTCCTGTGTTTGTTTGACCCTTTGTGTTTGCAGTTTCAAGTTGATTATGATGGACGTGCTCTGCTGCGGCTGCTGTGTCACACGGCATGATGATGTGCAGACTCTCTAAGCGCAGGGGCAAAAAAAAAAAAAAATGCAACAAATTTTCACAGATGAATTTTAGCTCATGCTCGAGATGTATTCTGTATTCTGTGTTGAGAATTAAAAGTAAAATTTTAAATATTCGATAAATTAATGTAAAAGGTAAATAGTGTGTTTTAGCTTCTTTTAGCACCATGTTTTGATTTTATGGCCCATTTATCTTAGGCCTGAACGCTGTCTCAGCACTCTCATCAACGACATTTCCTGCAGCTATTTTCAGCAAAGAAGCTCAGATAATCCCATTTTACATGACCAGCATGCGCCAAATGGCTAACAGGCAAAGTTAGTGGCTAACAGGTGAAGACCAAAGAGCTGAGACCAAACCAGAGGTAAAAGGAACGTGAATATTGAAGTTCTATTCATCAGATTAACAGAATGAATGAATGCTGATGTCGCTCTGTGCCTGCTGGATGTGTAAATAGTTACCTGTTTGCCAACACATTAGTCAATAACAGTAAGATGACAATTTGTCAGGGTGATTCTCAGCTTGTAAGTACTAGATTTTATTTATAAAGCGCGTGTCAAGACAAGACACACAGGGTACTGTACAGTGCAAACATACAAGGTTTACACAACATATTACAGGACAAAGTGCTTATGAAACAGGTGAGTTTTTAACAGCTTCGATTTACTTTCAGTGTTTCTTAGATGGAAGAAACAGAATTGGACTTTCTTTATGCCCCACATAAAGTTTATATGTTGGTACACTGCCATTTAAAAGAAACGTACAGCTGTGTATCATCGGCATAACAGTGTTATGAAATATACTTAAATCGAATAATTGAACCATGTACAGGGAGAAAAGAAAGGGACCCAGGATTGAACCCTGTGGTACACCACGTCACAACGTTTTCCTCTATGTAGCAGCTAGCTACTTGTCTAACTGACAAACCAGAGCTGACGGGATGACGGGATGACAGGATGAAGCAAAATACAAGTAAGATATAAGTTAACATACACCATCCCGTGTTCACTTAAGCATTGAATGAAATAACGACGAAAACAATATTTGAAGAGGTTAAAATGTACATTGAGCTAAACAGCTGTTTCCACATTTACAGGGTGGTGAGACAACAAGTACTATTCTAGATGCTCTGCCATTTCTGTTATAATTAAAAACATCGTTTCATGCACTTCTCGCCAACAATGTGCAGACAGTCATGAATCCAAGCTTTAACCATAACATAATCATACTGTAGTTGCCGTGCTCAGTTATTGTGGAAATAAATCTTTTTCAAATAAGGTTGCCATTGAACATTCTGCTGGATTTTTTCTAAATCTTCCAATATCAACACGCTGTTTTGATAGTTTGTGACACACACTCAAACATACACAAACAAATGCTCAAATTAGACAAGCCATGAGTCATCTGTATGGTATGAAAATCATTATGAAACAAAGGCAGGTGAAGGGAGTGTGTTGTGTTGTGCGCTGGAGTGTGTGTTCATTCCAAACATACGTGTCTGTGTGCATGAGCAGCTGATTGAGCAACACAGACGGACGAGTGTGAATGTTTGTGTTTGATTGGTTGCATGTGGACAGACACATACACACATACCACAGCAATACTCACCTGTGCCATTAACAGAACCCCCTCCCCTCCCGTCAGAGGCTTTCAGGAAGGAATGCGAGGCAATCAGTGACGTCTCAGAAGGTTTCTGTCTCTCAGGACCTGACATGCTGTGTAAATACAGCAGGCAGGTTGGAGGGTTCAGCTCTCCTAAATAAAAGGCTGCTGCTGTAGATCACATCACTACTGAAGGCGTGCATGGAAGCATTCATCACGTACGATTACAAATACTACAAGCAGACAGCTGCAAAACTATACAGACAGACACTCAGAGGTCTTTCTTTGAGCAAATATAGATTTCTCTGAGCATTAAAACAAATCCAAAAGATCATTTAGCAAACAAAATATTACATTTTTATGAACAAACAACCCGACAAACAATTACACAACCAAACATTCCTGCATTTTAGTGCCAGATGATGTTTGAAGATACTAAAATTAAGATATCTTAGCATTAATCTGAAAGATGATGGGAATTAAACATTTGGAATAAATATAAGTCCATATTCAGCTTATTTTTAGTTTTGTTTTCACGCCACCGAAGCCTTTGAGGGAAAAGGCTGTCTCTATACCTGCTAAATATGTCACGTAGTTTGTCGTTGGACAGGTAGTTCCAGCTGCATCTGTAAACAGAATTAATGAGACTGTAGAAAGTGAGCCAGGAACGAAAATAACATCATGACGAATTCATTTGGCATTTTATGCGACTTGGCGCCCTCGGTTTCTGAGCTCAATTCAACTTTACAAAATATGGACAGCTGCACATGTGTATTTGTTAAGATTTATTTATGATTACTCATGATCAGAAACTAGCATGTCGACAACTTTGCTAACAGCCAAACATCAAGCAAGTGCAACAACACAAGGCAGCAGCCAGCTGATATTACTGACTAGTCCAACAACCTTTTATTTCACCAAGCTCTGGCCAATAAACAAAAGTCAGTCCCAGATTTACTCTTGTCTAGCGGCTTCTTGCTCGGTCACTCTCTCCTTAGCTTCTCCTCTTCGGCCTCTCCGCCTCTGCCGGGATGTCCGTGGAGGCTGCTGAGCCCGTTTACATCGCCTGCTGGCCCGGCTCTGACTCTGCAAAACACTGCTGCCACTCTCTGCCAGCATCTTCTTTGCTTTGGCAAAATCAAGTTCCTTCATACTTGTTACACAAGGTCAGAGATTTCTAGAAGGGTTTCAGCTTTACAAACAATTCAAATTCAGAAATCCATAATCCAAATATATATTTTAAAAAACAAGATTTTAACCTGTTTTCAGTACCAATCTGACTTTCTTTGGACAGCATCTTCATCTAGATTATAATGTTTACTTATGCCGCTGAAGGTTTGTTTATATCAGTGATGATTGTATACATAACTGTAAAACAGCCCAACATATTGAATTACGATCAAATGAGAAATATACAAAACTCTGATTTTCCATCAATAACTAAAACTCTTCAATTATGTATAAATAGAACTCAAATGTGCAGTTAAACCTTCTACCCTCAATAACCTTACCACCCTCATGACTGCTTAGCTTCTGTTGCAACTTCCTCATTCTCCGTCCGGACTAAACTGAGATCTTTGTGATTGCGCAGATTGTTTTTCTAAAGAGGTCACTAGCAGCATTAAGACCACACAAAAAAAATCTTGGTGTTCTTTTTTGACCAATATTTGACCTTTGAACCGCGTCTCACTTGCCGGTTGAGAAATATCGCAAAAGTCAAACTTATTTTATCGTCTTCTTCTAGTACACGCCCTCAGCTTTCCTCAGGGTATGACATTAACACACAACGTTTTGTGTCTTTTGGATTATTATATTTTGCAGACTTAAACTTTTCCACACTACCTGTCAATACTTTGCAGATTCCTGCACAAAACTGTCCAGCGCTTCAACTGAAAACATATTGCACATATATTTATATCTTCTAGTACTTGATTTTTATCTCCCTCATATTTTTACGTACAATAATCCTGATTATGAGCACAGAAACAATTTTAAAATGTTATTAATCACGTACTGTATGAGGCATTGCATGGCCCGGCTGCATGCATAACACAGCCATCATTCCAGCTCCTGGCTCTAAAAATGGGGTCACGACCTTTTAACTGTTCCCTTCACATGTTGTAAATCCAGAGGTGAGAATGCTTTTTTTCAGTTGGAGCTGCTAAACTTTGGAATAGTTTATCCTGTTCTTTCAGATCTGATGAATCTGTGGTTTATTTTAAGCCACTACTGAAAACTCTGCATAGTGTTTGCATACTTGTATTTTATCCCGATTGTGAAGAACTTTTTAAAAAGTGCTGTATAAATAAATGTGTTGGTCTTCGAACACCACGGTCACTGAGCAAATGATGTCATTTCTCAGACATTTCTGGGTTACAGGGCACTGAGCGGTTCCTGTCTCTGACTCCAGCAATCATAGTCAGGTTTAAAGGTCCCGTGATGCTAATCTCTCGTCATAATTACCATGACAGTAACATTGCTCTTCTAACTTCTGTCAGACCGGCTGCTGATCTGTGACCTGATGATGATCTGCGATGACCCTTCACTCGTGCTTGTTTGCTCTGCTATGCCCCATGTCATCCTGTCGACTGCTCGATGAGCAGAAGATGGAAAAGAAAAACCAAGAAAGGTGTGTGTGCTAAACAATGTTAAGACGAGGAAAAAAGTTAGTAAAACGCAATTTAACAGCTCACCCTCAGTACATTTGTACATCTGCTTTGTAGCTGTCAACATGGGAAATAACTAAACATATTACACAAACAGCTGTTACAGCAAAGAAAAATGTTAAGACACTTCATGTCTGTTTTTTTAAAAACATTTTTTCTCCTTGTATTTATAGCTCACCAGACGAGGCTTTTCATGTCTGTCATGGGCTGTAAAACATTTTAATATGAAGGTCCCTCAGGAGTTTTAGTGTTTTCTAGGAACGTCCGGGTGCTGGAGAATGTACCAAAAATGTTTGTGTACAAAATTTAAAAAATAAAACAGTTTCTTTGAAATATAAAGGGCATATTTTGTAATATAAAAGATAAATGAAAGAGCTCACTCATCTCTGTGAGCTCTAGTAACATCATTAAAGTTCAGTTAGTGTCTTCCAGTGTTTGCTGTTGACACAACCTGAGCAGGGTTTGAGCTGCAGGGAGCTGAAGGGTCAGAGAGTCTCATGTCATTCACATCTAATTCCATCTAAGACCACAAACATGATAGAAAAAA
Source organism: Nibea coibor (assembly GCA_023373845.1). Classification (NCBI taxonomy): domain Eukaryota; kingdom Metazoa; phylum Chordata; class Actinopteri; family Sciaenidae; genus Nibea; species Nibea coibor. The sequence continues at coordinate 24,178,921 of CM041718.1, read as the reverse complement.
AGTTATTTGTTCTGGAAAGTAGGACACATTTAACATGTGTACCTTAACAGGCACACAATGGGCCCTCTTCAGCCTGGATGCAATGCTTTCGATCCACAATAAGGGTTAGCAGATGCTGATAAGGTATCTAACATTTGTACCAGTTTCACCTGAACTAAAGGAACAGCTGTTAAAATAGGCTGAGGGACCTGGATGGGAAAAATCACTCACCACCACTGCAGCCACTGCAGAGGCCAGGGTTCACTTCACAGCCGAGAAGCTTCTGGTTCGATCCACAGAAGAAGAAGACAGTGAGGGATCATTTCCTTGTTGCATCACATGTGAGTGCATACGAGGGCTGTCTTTTCCAAAATCAGGTCCAGATTTAGTAGAACTAATACATTGAGATCCTAGATCACATGTATGCCACCTACATGTGGCACCTCCCCTAGCTAACAAGCTAACAGATAGACAGTTGACTAAGGCAGTTAGAGTAGCGGTCCAAAACATTTTAAACCACGGTACTTCTTTTTTTCATGTGCACCAGGAATGAGAAAGCTAGCTCAGACATATATGATGTTGGAAATGTCCAAGGAACTTTGGGAATAACTCATGTAGAGCTGAAAACATTAAGGTAACAGAGCACATGAAGGCAAAGTAATTCAAAAGATGAGTTGCATTAATTTTAGAATCTGAAGTAAAAGATTGTTATGGATCAAAATATTTAATTTTCTGTCCATAACGTTGAATTCTGAATAAAAAGCTCTCGTCTATGTTGCTATATTGTGACTACTGCCTCCTTATTAACATCATCAAGGGGAACTTTTATGCAAATATGTAATATGTAATACCTGCAGTGAATCGTCCTGTCCAGTTGGTGGAGAGTGTGCATCATCATCATCATCATCATCATCATCATCATCATCTGTGGTGACTCGTAGTCGAGTATGGCTGTGATCTGTAAAGAAACCAAACTTATATAAGTACAAAAACTAAGACAGAATATGTTGATGTGCTCTTTAATTTACTCCAAAACTTTGAAGTTTTTTACCAAACGAAAGTTCTCACAGCCGCTGAAACTTGCTGAATATGTGTGCAAGTCCACGGGCAGGAGTGTCCGTGTGTCCAAAGTGCAAACGAGAAGATAAGCGATCCAGTTGGAGGCCGAGCCGGAGCTCCATCCTGTGATGTAACAGCTAATGACAGTAAATGAGTTGAGTTCTTTGCTCGGGCGGATCAGTGGCTCCCAGAGGAACAGAGCCCGCGGTTCACTCTAAGTGCTGTGTTGTTATTTCTGAAGTGAATGGAGTTTGTTATCACAGCTTGGCCCCCCTCGCTCACCCCCCCTCCATCACTCCGCAGAGCGACAGAGCAAAACTCCTGCTGCGTTTCTCATGCTAGACACCACATGCCTGCACACACACTCACACACACTTATGCGACGGCTGGATGTATGCATGCAAGCACGGAGGCGTGTATGGAAACTAAAGGTAACGATGTGCTCGAGGTTAGAGGAGCTCATGGCGTGCGACTCGCCTGCTACCGCCATGACTCTGCTTACGTTACTTATCTTATCTGCTTATCACGTTGGCAGACAACAAAACACACACATTGACACACACACACACACACACACTTTTTGGTATGTACCAAAGTAACCAGTATTTTGGCAGGTGTTCCTGAGTTTTCTTAATCAGGTTAAGATAATCTTCCCTTTGAGTACACACACACACACAGAGTACAAAAACAGAGGCAAAAGTAATCAATTACATTCACTCAAGTACCACTTTACTTGAATATTTCCTTGTCTTCATCCACATTTATCTGACAACTGTAGTAACTTGTCACTGTTTTTATGTTCAAACTGATGAAGTGTGTCTAAATGTCCATAATGTTTCCATGGTAACACATAATTAGTTCAACAGGCTGAAAGACGTCGTTTTTCATGAGTACTTTTACTTGTAATACCTTAAGAGACGGCTACTGGCTGAAGCATGTCCAGCCCTTCTTACTTGTCTGGCTGTGAAACACGCTCGGCCCTTAAAGAAAACAATAACACGAAGCAGCGGAGCAGGTGAGCGTTTGTGTCGTGCGTCACTCTGCAGCTCTGCTTCGCTCCTCGGAGCTGCAGCGTCAGTAGACGTGGGCCGTCAGTCGACAGGACCGGAGGAATGTCTGGCTCTGCATACCAGCCCGAGCCTGCATACGTCAGTCTGCATGGAGCAACTGCTGGTGTTAATAATGATGTTTGTGAGTGTGTGTGTTTGCGTGGGAACATGGCAACTGTAGTGGGGTATTGTCTGGCCAGTGGCATGAGAGACCAGATTAGACCATCAGAGGGTGTGCAGCAACGAAATCTGTGGTCTGAGCTGCATCTGGGCTGGTCACGGCGTTTAGCGCTGAGCGCTCTGGGTTTCCATCAGGAAATTGTTTAGCAGAAGCAGTAAGCACTTTAAAAACTTTATATCTTCCAGACACTGTGATGCTATTACAGCAAAGCAAACACATGATGTGATCGGACCAATCCGGACGCATTATCAGTGTCGCTGTCGGGGCTGCAGCAGCATACAGTGACAGCTATCATCCCATGTTCATTTGCTTATCAACAGTATTTAATTGTTAATAAAAATATAACATCATATGTTGTTAAATTATAAAAAGGCATTTATTCAACCCATTGTTTTCATTCCTTTAAGGGTCATTGTGACTGTTACTCTATACTGTGAAACTCTGATACGATAAAATCTCATGCCGCTGTCGTTACTTGGTGCCTCGCTCATTAAATATGTCACCTTTGCTATGTGACATTCTATCACTGCTGAGTCACCCTGTTGATTAAGTATTATATTTCAAAAAAATGCAAGTCAGATAAAGAACGTTGTGTGACTCCGTGAGAAGTTTTCGCTGTGTGTAAGCTTCAGCTGAAAACGGATCTGACACATTTTGAAAGGTCGGAAAACACCTTTGCTAACAGCCGAACATCAGGTAAGTGTACCAGCAGCAGACACAGCAGCCAGCTAAAGTTACTGACTAGTCCAACATCAGTCAGCCCAGCTCGGCGTCTGTCTTTCAGCCTTTTATTTCACCAAGCTCAGTCAGTGATGGCCGTAAAGCGAAGTTACGTGGTGCGAGAACGGCGTGCGAGGGGCAGAGAAATGATTTAAAATCTGTTATTTTGTGGTAGAAACGTTACACAACGCCGCAGAAGTGAAGAGTCAGAAAACAACAAGTGAAGCTGAAGCAAAACACGTGCCTGCCTCTGCAGATCCACACAAAGAAGGGTGTTATGGGTAATTGTAGGTCACCCTTCCAAAAACATTGTGCAACCCCGCGTGTCAAACAAGCTGATCAGTTGATCAGATTCCCTGTCTGGAGGTGGTTTTGAAACAGAACTGAACAGACATGCTAACATTAGACTCATAAATCCATAATCTGCCATGCAAATGACACCCGATCACATAAAGAAGCATGTTCGGGCCTTCAGATATGTCAAGCATATACCAGTAACGTAATTTAGTCTCACTCAGCCTTTGATTGCAGAAATCGATATCATGCAAGAGAAGTCCATTTGTTCCCAGCGCACTTTTCCTTGTGTCAGAATGTTCTAGAAAGCGTGAGCCTCTCGAAACACGGCAGGGTAAGGCACATTCTTGCACATCGAGAACGTTGTGCCCAGTGTTTGAAAATCCTTGAAAACGATTTCAACCTGTCAGATGTTTGACACCATTTTACAAAAAAAAAACATTTCACGCTCCAAAGTTGTCACTCAGCACTTCTGTTCTACAGCCAGCCGTTGTCACACAACAAATTAGACATTCATAGACACAGACGTTTATGTATTTACTCCAGAAACGTCTAAGAATCCATGTTCAGCCAGATTATTCTGCAGGATCAATCTTAAACGGAGCTCTTGAGTGAAAAGCTCAAACATATTTGCCCTACGGGGAGAATTTAGCGCAAATACCTGCAGGATTAGCACATGCTCCGTGAGCTCTGACGCAAGGGTAACGATGTTGGGTATGCACCTGGCTTTAGACCATCAGCCATGTGTGTGATCACACCTGGGAGACAGGCTCAGGTGAGTTCGGAGAGCCTGTCAATCACAGTCCTGGTCATCCCCGCGGCAGTCTGCCAGTTCAGATTTACTGCCCTGTTTGGATTTAAAGCTAAGCTCCTGTTCTGAGATCTGTCCTATGTAAACTTGCAACCACATATTCTACACACTTGTGTGTCTGTGTGTGCGCCCACAGACACACAAGCATGCACACACACGCACAGATTATCTTGGATGTTTATACAGAACGACTTGAGCACAGATCTGATAAGGCTTATCTGATCCGAGAGTACAGCTCATTAAATCAAGTGTAAGAAATTCTCACGCACCTGTGTGCCGTGGAAAGAATGTGTGTGTTTTACTACAGCCAGAAAATGACTCCAACATATTTATGTCTTTGTTTTGCAAATGACGTCGCAAGCCTGTCTGTTTTTTTGTTGTTTTTTGTTTTGTGCTCTTTCAACGGTACACTGCTTCAGCTTTGGGTTTCATCCTACACAGATTTCCACTAACATGTTTGTCTTTACCAGGTGCGATAGCACAAATAGTAACAGATTACGTGGAAACATTAGCAAACGTTTTATAGTGACAAAGAATGATAAGATTAGGGTGGCATGCTTTGAGGTCTCAGCACATCCTGTTGCACCAGTTTGTTAATCTCGTGTTTATTTCCTGGAGTGCACACTTTTGACAGTGTCTTTTTTTTTTTCTTTTTACACAGAAAAACCTTTAAAAGTTGCAGCATAACACAAACGTACAAATGTACAAATAGATTTTTGATTCAACAAAGTCAGACTAGAGATTGGTTCCACAATGTTTCACATTTTAAAAGATGATTCTGTTGCCTGTAGTTGACATATTGTCATTTTAAAGCTACAAACTGATGGACGCCTTCAAAAATTGGTGTCATGAGTCAAGGATGTTCCTGCACAAATGAAAATGTTTCCTTAATTTTACCAGAACATGTGTGCTTAGTAAGAATGAACAAAGACACCAAGAAGAAAAAAATGAGGAAACTGGAGTAAAATAACAGAAGCCGAGTTCTCGGTAAGTTAAGACACATGCAGCTCTTGTGAATCCTACGATGCTAACAGCTACCACTGATGCCTGATCACCGTTTGTGGTAAACAAAAAAAAAAATCATGAAAGAATGCAGGAAAAACTTAGTTAAGAAAACCACAAATGACACATTTCCCCTTTCATAACCTGCTTGTGAAACTGGTTAACGTGTCACTAATGAAAACACGGCTCAGAGCGAGCCTCATGGGCAGAATGAGGCGTATTAACCCAAAAAACAAGTAATGACTAACATGTCTTTGTGACAGTATAACATTTCACATGGTAAAATGTAAAACAGTCAATAAAGATTGATACGGCGGGTACGTCCTCGTGTTCTCGTGTTTACGAGGATGCAGACAGAATTAGAAAGATGTGATCAGAGATGAGATATGCAGGCGTGTGGAAGGTATTTAGTTCATGCTCGGGGCCTAAAACACCTTTTAGCTCAAACGTTAAAACATGAAAAGCCGAACAAAGAGCAGAATCTTCACTTGATGTTTTTGTCATGCAAAACTTCATTTGGAGATCAAAAGAAGAAAAATCTAGTTTTCTTTGAAGCTTTAAGCCCTCTCAGGAAGTCTGATGTACTCTTTAAAGGCGCGCATTTTTCGGCGAGGTCGGAATTGTCTTCTTTAAAGCTTAGTGACACTATCTGATTGATTGTTTTGTCGGACTGTGTGTAGTCATGCTATGCTATGTAGTGTGCCATAGTTCCTTGATTCAGACAGATCAGATCCGCAGCGCCCGCCCCCGTGACGTCACGCGCCGCGCTGAGCGTGCCAACACTCCGGACCGACTGAAGACGCCCGCATACGCTGGCACGTTATTGTCGCATGCGTGATAATCTGGTTACAGCAGAAACAGAGCGGTGATGGGAGGGACTGATAGGCAGCAGCCAGACACTGGCGGAGCTGCTTCACTGAGTGTGCAGAGGAGGTGAGAAGGAGAAAGGTGATAAGATTGTTGTTACATCGCCGTCTCTGACTGCTGCACATTGCTGAGAGGAAAACATTGGAGCTACAGAACCAGTGAACAAATAAAGTCAATTTGCAAATTTAGCAATCTCTGATCAGAGAGATCTGCACAGTAAATACTGTATATCACATATGAGTATGGAATGATGCATTTAACATTCAAACACTTCCAGCCGTAGGAATGAATACCGGGAATTCTCCCCAAAATCCACTCCCTTTTCCGAGGAAAAATACCTGGAGGTACGTTGGATTCTTGTGTGCTTTTGTACACTCCAAACCTCATTAACGCTACAACACATCTGTCAAAGTAGAAGCTAAAGGCTGACCCTGAAATTCCATTATTACATTGGCGATGACTTTTGGCAGAGGACTAATTTTACACTGCAGGAGCATCCAAAAGGCAATACCCGGCATAACTCAGCTGGACGTTCTTCACATTAACCTGAAGAAACCTGAACCTTCCTCCACGAAAGCTTAACCGATCACACAATCGAGGGTGAGCAGCGAGGTCTTTTTCTGTCAAGATTTGATGTGATCACAGTGCAGGAACTACTTCATAGGCTTTTCTGAATGAAAGTACTAAAACTTTTATGGAGTTCCTTAAAAACACTTTCTGTTGAGTTACTTTCAACTGATGTCACCAAGTTATTTCTTTTTCTGCCCGTGACTCCATTCAACTTTTCGAGAAAATTTGCAATGAAGGAAGAAAAAACCTATTTTCAAACATTTATATTGGACGAGCCCTGCGATGAACTGGCGACTTGTCCAGGATGTACCCCACCTCTCGCTGGGATAGGCTCCAGCTTCCCCACGACCCTAGTGAGGATAAGCGGTTACAGATAGTGTATGTTCAGTGTATTAGATGAAAAGGTCTGCAAGCCTTTTAAAATCAGATTCAATTTACTGCAGCTGATAGATTCATACACGCTGGTTTGTTTAAGATTCGGGAAAGACGGCGGTTACGGCAAATAAACTTGTAACGTGTAAACGTGTAAGTGAGAGAACCTGTCTGAGACGAGATCAGCCGTGTAAAAATATTTCACATGCTTCACTCACGCTGAGTGCGTCACGAATAAACGGCACAAAAAAGAAAAAAACAATCAGATGTTACAGTCTGTTACCTCTGTACACTGAGTCACTGTCAGCTGTCAACCTCAGAGTTATTTTCGTCTGCCGCTGACACGCCAAGAGACACAATATTCAGATATTTTCCACTCGTAAATAATTACACTTAACGTATGGCAATTAAACAATTAGACTGTCAGATTAATTCATCCTACATGTATCGTCATAACATGGTATATGGAGGATAGTGATTTCTATGAGGTTAGTTTGGAGTGAAATATCTGGAGAACTATTGGATGGATTGCTGTGATATCTGTTACAAATATTCATCATTCCTGTATTGATCCACTGAATTTCACTTTAGAGGCGTCATCAGTTTAATCTGTCCAACACTTACCTACCTGCACAACTCGAGAAGCTGGTTGAACCTGGTAAATATCACATCTGTGTCTTAACATCATCGCCGTGTTTTAGCATCCTCATGGTTACACTGACATGGTTCAAAGCATCGCTCCGACGGCTAACACACCTGTAGCGATTCTCAGTATTGTTAAAACACATGTACTCTGAAGCTAACTCTATTTTACTGTCAACATGGCCCGAGGCACTTGGGAGGAATTCTGAAAAGGTGACAACTCGAACCTGAGTGCCACACCCGGAGTGGCGACACAGCAGCGGCTCTATAAATAAAATCATTGTTATTAAAGGACAAGAACTTCACGGCATGATGCAAACTTTCCACAGAAGTCTCAAACCGGCGATCATGTCGACAACACAGACAGCATTCCTGCAAAAAATCTGAAAAGACTGTCTGCAGCCATGCTTTAAATCACCTGGCAAACACACACACACACATAAGTCACCACAGGTGCTAAAGAGAATAATAGGAGAAGGGAGTGAAGGAGTGAAGGAGGAGGGGGGCTTTAGGTTAAAACCATAATTATGGGCTTCGTGTTATTTTTAGCGCTGCAGTCAGAAAGGTAACATGTAGAATAAAAACAATAACAGAAACTTGTGCAGCGCTTAAGCCGCAGACAAACATGCACTCCTTACCTTCCATCCAAACCCATGTGAGTAATGTCAGGCCTGATTCATCAGCGCGGCATTACAGGCTAAGCCTAAAAACCAAACCCGAGACTAAATAAAAGCCAGGAAATCAAAATTAGCTTTGTTTGCGACCGTGGAGGGAACCCCCTGTATCTGGTGATCCCTGCGCTATTGATATCTGTCAAAACAACATTTCAGAAGAACCAGTTTTTTTTTTTTTAATGGCGCCTACACACACATCCACACACACACACAGGCCTAACCTCAACTGCTTAACACACACGCGATGGCATACTCTCAACAATGACTCACAGCTATTACCTGACACTATTAAGCATTGTGAAACACTAGCTGGGTTACCCTCAGAGTCACACACTGTCAGTCACTGTTTCCTCATATTTCATTCTAATCCTTTTTTCAGACAAACCCGGGTGAGCGGCTAACAGCACAAGTATGTTTGGACACGTCGAGCGAATGACCGGGCTGCATGTGACGGGCGATGTGTCACGCTCACTGTACATAAATCATCGTTGAGCACACAAAGCCCCTCACAATAACTCGGGTCAGTATGATAAGACGCAAGATAGCGCCAGGTGACGGGACAGCGAGAGCGCCGGGGTCAATGTCATCCACGAAACAAGCTCGACCCGCGATAAGAGAGGCCACGAAAACAAGCCAGTTATGTAAAATGCTATCTAAACATTGCATAAAGCAGAGAGGCGTCTGGTATTGTTGGTGTAATCCCTCACCTGTCTTCAAGAAGAGGAATACACACGTCACGTGACGCGTGTGTGTAGGTGTGAGGAATGTATTTTTCCATCTAGTAAATCTCGAGCCGTTATGGTGTGGCACTGCGCTGCGAGGCCTGCGTCTGCATGGAGCAGCTCACAATATAAACTAGAACGTATAAACAAGTACAGCAGAGAGTTACAGTTATAGACGGGCCAAAGGGGCGGAGGAGGAGAGAGCTTCCACTGATACTGGATTATGTTGAGTTTGAGAACAAGACCTAGGACCTTCATTCTGCTCTCTGTGTGTGAAATTATTGTTCTCGACGACATTAGTGGAGAAACAACAACATTTGCATTCTTTGCATTGGTGTTTACATTTGACAAAAAGGTTTTGTTAGCGATTAGCATTTTCAGAAAATTTGGATTTAGTCTCCTCCAATCTTGCAAACCTCTGTCCCATCCACATTTGACTGCAGATGAGGACGAGGACCCGTTTTTTGTTGGTCATTGGTTTAATCGCTTTCTGTTGCCTCAAGTTAACGGTTAGTTAAACATTTGAGCTCGTGCCACTAACACAATGTTGGCGCTGGGCGTGAAAATGACCAGAGTCAGCCAGACACCAGCGATGACACTGCGCTGTGCACCCACTGTGTTGGGTCTCAGGGCTCCAGGCCTGTATATGTGGTCTACTGTACATAGTTTTAAACAAGACGTGTTTGTACTAAATTTGTCTTGTTCTTATATAATTTGAATCAGAAAAAAGATGCAGTTGCTTGATGTTGATGTCTTCCCAGGGTTCAGACCACTGTTAATGCGTCACTATGGGAACAAATCAATACACAAAACCTATAAGCGCATACAAATCTCCGGTTCTTGGAGGTTTGGAAGTGTCTGTAATTCAGAACAGGTTCTCCAGAACCGACACCACAGATTCTGCTGAGATAATGAGATGAAGTCATTGTTCTACTCGTGATCCTTTTTAAAACAACCGTGTTTGCTCATCGTGGGTCTGAAAAACTCTCAGCTACATTTTGTGCGCTGTTAAAACCATGCGGGGGTCCAGAAGGAACAAAGTCAGTCATCTTCAATGTTTGTTCAAGAATCATTCGGAGCCAGACAACAGTATGAACGCGACCCTCGTCGCATCAGTGGAGGTTCAGGCTTTCTAAAAGACAGAGAGAGCTCCTGAAATAAGAAGATCCAGGCTTTTGATTGCAGCAGCAGGCCTCTCAACCAGCACTCCATTCGCTCTCTCTCACACATGGACCACCTGGGTGATCTGTTTATGGAAGCCATCCCAGCTTCTGGCCCTGAGCACATTCAAAGCTATTCATGCTTCTTTTGTTTAAAGAAAGTCCATTTATAAAGTCTACTGCACAAGCAGTATGCAGATTAGAAACAGAGTGACTCGTCCAATCAGTCCAATGCTTTCAATCTGGGCATACGGCTGCTCCGTCCTATAACATAACCACCAGGACATTAAGAGCTTATTTCACTGTTTTGGATTAACGGTATTTCTTTGGTGGATGACGTATAAGAGAAATCTCCTAAATCCTAAATAAAAAAAAACGTTTCCATGCTCAAAGAGGAACATCATGTGAATCATGTGAGCAATCATGTATCTTTGATTTCTAAAAAAAAAAAAAAAGGAGGAGCAGGTATTACGTGTGTATATTTCGTGCGAGGCTAAAGTGTTTCCACAGGTTAATTTGTAGGGAGCAGCTCCCGCTGTTATCACGCACTGCGGAGCACTTTGTTTTGCTCCTACCGTGAAAAGTGTTTTTGAGCTAACCCAAACACAGTCTATAGTAACAGTGATATTATCTACCTGAGCACGCGGGGCCCACCTGCGGGGCTCTGACACAGCAAGGAAGATGTTTTACCTTGTCTGCACGAATGGGCCCGGAGCAGAGGAGGGAGGCAGAGAGGGGGGGGGGGCGTGTGGGAGGAAACACACAGAGGAGGGGGGGGTGAAGGCGGAGGCGGAGGTGGTGGGGGTAGGACGGAGAATTTTACAAGCTAACACGCATGCTGCTGTTTGGGCAGGTTGAGCCTGCAGACTCGCTGACTTTTCATCAGCTAGTTTTTCTTCGCTTTAACGGCCACACTATAATTAATCAGATGTCTGGGTTGGATAGGCACGCAAGGGCTGGGTTCAAGACCTTTTGTTTGGATAGATGCCTGGTCAGGTGTGTAGCTATATAAATAGTTACCGCCTGTTTTCTCACAACGCCTTTTCTAGAGAAAGTTCAATTAGAGTGGTGTGGCAGAGACGCATCTCCTGACATGAACCAGCCTAATCGTGGAGCAATTATGGTTTTCTTCTGTTTTAGCATAATTGGAGATCATTGGACTAAAGCGAGGCAGGGAGTGCACGAATCTCTGACACATGATTCTATTTATACCTCTTCTAACCCCTCATTGAACTGTTCGTGCTCTTATCTCAGCACTGAAACTGTAACCGACAGTTTCTCCCAGCAAGACGCCGAATGCGGCGCAGCTGAAGGTCGTTTTCTTCGGGATACAATCAAACCACCGCATTAGCTAATCCTGTATTTCCACCGTTATCATGCCTCTTACCCATGACCGCCCATCCCAGTCAACAAGCAGGTGCTGCACTTTCTGCCTCTAAACTTTTTTCTTTTTTTCTTCCTCCCCTCCATCCACCTGGCTGCCCCAATGGCCAAACCTGTTTCTCTGGCATGCAGGGGGAGTTAACGAATCTTGGAGTACGTACATTCAAAGGCCGGATCCATTTCCAAATTAAACAGGAGAGCTGGGGGCCGTGCCAAAAATCACACCAAAAACGTCGATTCAAGCAGCGGAACATCTGCGACTGACGTGGGTGGCATTCTTCCTAACTGATGATAAGGTTTAATTGGATAAGCCTTGTATTGTTTTATTGTTTTATCTCCGTCCACAAATCGCCTGAAGAAACCATATTTATGTAATAACGCAAGTATTGTCTCTTAATCACACTACTGTCATTCAAAGTTCAACACAAACATCAACACGTAAAATATTGGTTTTGCATTGGGAGTGGCAAAGTGGATTATTTTAGACCGCCAGTTACATTTATTTAAGTTCATTTATATGCTGAACGAAAAGCAGAGCAAGAGGTTTGTTTTGTTTTTGTCCCCTTCCCTAACCTTCCTGAAGGAGTTACCCTGTGAAGGAAAAAACTATGGTGGCCTTAAAATGATCGAAAAACCAGTGTTTAGTTTGTCCATTCTAGGATACTGTAGAAACATGGTGGACCCTGGAAGAGGACCCACGGTGTCTTGTAACTTGACATAGCTCTTTTCAGGCGATTATACACAAATGAAAACACATTATATTCAATTTATGCCACAATCTGTAATGGAAGCCTTTAAATCTGAAACATTAGACCTGATATTATGCCACTCATTACAGACACATTTTACTGCCTAACATTTTATATTATCTGATGTGTTCTACACCAGGTGGGTGCTGGGGTTTGCCGTGCAGCCAGGCAGCTTCTGTTTGCTCCGATGGATCAATGCAAGAGCGGAGGCAGGACGCATTATAACCACACAGCCAGCTGGAGGAGATTAGGCTTTTTTTTCCCCAATCAAACTTCCGATCCTTAATGATATTCATTTACGAATTATCACCAGATCAATATCTAATAGCCCTTAACTACAAACAGTAACATCTGCCCAGGTTTCTAATTAATCCTGCAGTGAGCCGTGTAGAGTCTACACAGATTAGAACAAACTTTCTTACAAAATAGATCAAGAACATTTTAACTTTTAATTTAATTTAATTTGAGATTTGATTTTTAAATGAAAGGGTTAATCAGACAGATTTGGGATCTGTCCTTTCTCTCCAGTCTGTTTGAAGATGCCGCTCTGCGTGCACACGAACATTATCAAATTATTTCATCACATTCACGACAGTTTGACCAAACTACCTATCTAACAGGTAAACAGATAACAAACTCGCTGATGTTATGCGACTTTGTCAACCTTCAAAATGTGGTTGTAGACCAGAAAAATTAGGTAGATTAGAGATTGATATTGATAAAGAGGCCTTGGGGTTCAAATCTGAGTCTAGGGCTTAACTTTTAGTCTTAGGTAAAGGTCCAACCACACACCACTGAAGCCTATTGTAACTCTATGCTATCCTGCAAAAATCTGTGTCAAGGCTTTGTAAAGTCCAGTTTTTGGACATTATAGTATAACTGTTGAATGATGAATAGTGCGCTCCCTGACGAGTAAAGTGAATTAAATGTGTAAATTTGGTGGAGTGCCCCTTTAATATACTTCTGAAATATCTCAGTATGCGTAAAATATTCTCTTTATTCCAGCAACAACACATGTTCCTACAGTAAGAAAATTAAACTCAAGTTTTTTTTAAATTTAAAAACATACAGCATTAAACTACATTCATAGTCGTGACAGGCAGAAGGTCATACAGTTTATTAAAGCCACTACAAAGTCCAGGATATGTGCCTTGTTAAAACTCTTAATTGTGGTACTAGTGAGAAAAGGGGAGATCTAAATATAATCCAAAGACTAATGTTATCAATCAGCGAGGTGTTTGTTGGGGTTGTCTGTGGTATGATTCCTTGGTAACTGCTCAAAATCAGTGCTATGTTTGCAGTTGAAGCCCGCGAGCTAGATGTTCCACCTCTCAATCAAAGAAATAAGAGGGGCGGTTAAGGTTCAGACGGTGCAAAAATAGCGCTACGGAGCCCCGCGGTAGGTTGAGAGGCAGGCGAAGCATCTCGTGCAAACCACTATGCGTGAGTAGAGTGTTTGGATCCTATTTCAAGTTTAGACAGAAAAGGGCTGAACGGCTGCCAGGTAAACAGTGCAGCGCAGGTACTGATTTGGCCCTGTGTTTATGCTTACACAAAAACAGCCTACAGCACTGCTGAATAGAGGTAGGTCCTATCAGCTGCAGCGATAAAGTGAGGTGTCTATGTCTGAGATCAATCATTGCTTCTTTTTCTTCTTCATCCACCCCCCACCACCTAATCTCCCTCCACGCCTCCGAGCTCGGCATGCGAGGGGACTCTAGCGTGTGAAGAGGTAAAATGGACAATAGCAGCAGACAGAGCAGGTATCTAGCCCGTGTTACCCGCATAGCGGAGGTTCACTGACAGACATGCACTAACAGTAACATTTTACTGGCAGGATTAAGGCGTGCACTCGGCCCTTCCACCTCCACTGGGGTTATGTTTTGAGTTCCTGTGAACTGCAGACCACCATCTGATCTAAGGTTTTGGGAAATGTGTTCAAAGGCACCAGAGGTTTTCAGGTGATGGTGCAGACTTTGTGCAATGTCAGGGATAAAAGTAGATACAAATATATGCACACACAAAATTGGTAGATGTGACCATCCGAGGAGCACCTCTACAGTCGAGTGAGCAAACCAGATGAGGGGAGGGGAACTTTGTCTGACCCGGCGGCACTTGAGGTCTGTGGGGTCACTTGATGACCTAATGGAGTTCATGATTAGACTAAATGAGCACTTGCAGACCAGGGGGGACACCTCATTAAAAAGAGTGACATTTGGGCTGGGCAGTGGTACATTTTGGTCAACCGCAGGAACATTTGGAAGAAGCAGACTCGGTTCAGGAACCAAATAAACTCTTTTGCAGACCAGTGGTCCAAATAGAGCAGCACTTACTTAGCTAACCAGAAGGACCGTGGGGAGGAGAGGAGAACTTCTCAACCCCAAACAAAATTTGGGGTCAAGAAGGTTCCCTGGGAAACTGTGGGGATCTTTTGTAGTTGTTGATTGCAAACCACCTGTTTCACCATCTCCTTCCTATCCTGAAGCAGAAAGTAGAAAGAGACACACAAAAGGCCGTGTCTAGAGTTGATCACATGGATCCATGGGCTGACCACAGGAGGAACTGCAACAACAAGAGCTGTGCTTGGCCTAAGTAGAAGGTCATGTGGACTAAACGGAGGCAAACTCGGGGACCAGATGGGTATTATAGCTGAGTAGAAGGGCCAACCAGAGCTCCACTGGTGGGGCACTTCAGGGCTCTTTGGTTTTTCACCAACCAGTGCTGCCTTTGGGAACTTTAGATTTATTTAAACACATGTCCTAAAAGTTAAACAAATAAATGAATAAAGCAGCTGGTTAGAAGTGCAAAAATTAATTGCATGTATCAAGGTAATAACATACCCGGAATGACATCACACTTTGCATGTGTTGTATGTACTAGCACTGCCAGGCTGCCTTTCACCCGTGCTTCACCTGTACTTCACCTCTCTCCTTAATTACTTTAATTACACCCTTGTTGGCTCCGTTTATTTATATGTATCTATTTTTTTTCTCTCTGTTGGTCTGGCAGGGTGTGAGCACCTCAGGTAAGAATGCAGAAGAACCCAAAATAGCAACATGTGGCTGCCAACTGACTGCAGGATATGCTGCTTCATTTTCTTTTTTTTATTATCAGATTTCATTTATTAATCACTGACCAAAAACCAGCAGAGATTTACGCGCTTATGAAAACTCTGAGTCACCGTGTCTGTGTGAGCATATCAGGGTTTTTTTTTTATTTGCCACTTGCAGCAGCTGCTTATTGGTGCATGCAACATGGAAAGTTCCTTCGATATGTATCAAAACAGCTTCGTGGGAACTTTTTGTTTGTCACTGTTAAGTGTTCAGGTGTGCCTCTGATTATATGGAATGGGCGCCCCCCCCTGCTATTTATCTTCCAAAACACAAAGGTATGATTTGACAGAAGCACAACAAAGCACGCAGCAAACGTTTGGAGGGACCCATTGTTGGGTAATTACAGTAATCACTGTTTGAAGAATAAACTAGATGGAATGTATGTGTCTTACACTTGTATTTTACAGAGGTACATGCATAATCTCACACACTTTCACACCCACACCTGGGCAGACAACACAGCTGCAGACAGACGTACACCCCATACACAAATGCCTGCCTACTGTTTTGAGTGCAGGAATGTGTGGAATTAATGAGGAATGTCTGATTTTTTAGTTTGGCTGCAGAGTAGACACATTGCCGTACCTACCTGTGCGCCCCAATGAAGCATGTCAGCTATCAGCGGCCTCCGTCAGAGACTAAATCTGCTGCAGGGAATCTTGGGAATCTCAGCTACGCAGCGCCTCTTGTTGCCGTTCCTCCCTGGCCCTGCTCACCCACAGCCTGTGCTTTGTTTATACAAAGACATGGGGGCTGGACACCCTTCACTCACAGAGAAGAAAGACAACAAAGATGAGATACAGGTAAGAAGTCATCCAGAGACATGCAGACAAGGGTTAGCGTGTGAGCGCCGACCGCCGCAGAGGTGGGGCTATTTTTGGAACGGCAAAGGATTCACCTGATGAATTTACATTACTGGAATTCCACTCATGTCAGCACTTAAAAGAGATTTCTCCGCTCACAGGAGACACTTTCAACCTCAAGCTGAAGCGACAGGGTGCCAATTTTAAGAGAGACACGCTAACAGGTTATATAAGCATGATGTGTTTCTCTGCAGAACAGTTGACTCGTATGACCGGAATGACCTTGCAATTGAAGCAATCTCATTGCATGATGTAGATCATTTTCTGCTAGAACCTAAAGCTAAAAGATGATCCTGACCTTCTCAAATGATGTTCTGAAATAAGCCTTAATCCAGATATCCGGGGGAAGAAGCCATAATTCGATACTTTATTGATCCCCGTGGGGTAATTGTCTTTCCACTTTTGATTTCAAATTGCCATGTGGAGGATAGAAACTGAAAACAGGTGTGCTGCCTTTCACACCAAATCGCTCCAGCACAGGTGTGTGTAGATGTCTTGGCAGAGTGACTGAAATCAAATACAGTCTCATCACAACTTCTACAAAGAGAAAAATACACGCAGGCACACCTACCACCAGCCTCGCGGTGTAAAATTCTCCCTGTGCCTCCTCTGAGTGTCGTACAGTGGCGGTGATAATGATAGCACGCATGCCACTGCTTTTCCTCAGCTCTGGTTTTAGGCACACAGCGGTCGGCCTCCTGAGTTTCAACAAAAACATTTTGGTTTCAACTCTCCAGCTGCTGTAACGATGTCCCAGTGAGAGAAGGAAGCCGTTTCCAAAATCTAAATTTGATCAGAGGATGGCTGATGACCTTTGGATTCCCTGACATCCTTCCTCCCGTCATAACTGACACAACGGAGTTTCAGGCTTCATGATGGACCTGTGTCTGTCCAAGATGGACAAAGAAATGACAGCATTGCACATTTAAAGATGAAAAGGCATGTTAATAATGACCAGCAAACCGTAATGGATTTGTATGGTTACAAAAAGTGACATGATTGATTTGAAGACTGACATCAAGCTTTATTTTCTCTCTCCAACCAGCAGTTATCAAGATAATCTTTTCTTAGAGTCACATTTGAGTTGCCTGAACTTCAAAAAATACATATCTGTTCCATTTCCACGCCACCATTAGAGGTAAGCAGTGACAAAAGGCAGATAAGCGTGTCCTAAAGGGAGCCGTCGTCAGGCCTTTCATTCAGATGACTGGAAAAACAGACAGACTTCAAGTGCGTGTAAACGTAATTAACCTACTTACCCTCCGAATTCTGTTGCTTTCCCACATTCACGCACACCTCTGAGATCTTTAATCACGCCTGTCGTGTACACTCAAAGTTATAATTAGGTGATAAAGTTTAAACATGTAGACACACAAACAGTTCAGGATGCCAAATATAGACCCGTGTTTCAGGAACAGGTCTGTTAGGCAGCAGTTCATGTAGAGTGAGCTCATCTTGTATGCTATGGTATCATCACTTTTACTCCTGCAGGGGTCTTGCATGTGGTTTAGCATAATTCACAGCATTTATTATAGAATGACTATAAATCTTTTCATGAGCACGGTGTAGGTTGCACATACATGAACGTGGCAGCGTGCAGAGTTGAACATGTAGACCGTCGTTCAGGTCCGAGGAGCTGAGACAGGGGGAGTGCTGGAGCAGATAGTTTAATGATTATTACTGGCCCCAGGCCAAGCTCATAACTCACGTTAGCTCTCCAGCCACTCTCTGCGTCGTCATCTGGCTGAAAGGTGTTGACAGGAGAAGAGTTAGTGCGACAAACAGACATTCGGTTTACAGGTGTCGGAGACGTCAGTTTATTTAAAACCTGTTCGGGTAGCTACGGTGTCTACAATTACTAACTTATTAAATATGGCTTGACTAAATGTCTGCAGACAGAGTGATCTATGGCGTGTGTATTAATTTGTCATCAGGATCGAAACTGTTGCATCACCAAACCTTTGCTGCAATGATACACAAAGTATAGCTACTTGCAACACATGGAAACAGAAACTTTTGTCAGTTTTAATTATTATAAAACTAATTAATTCTCCTCAATATTTTTAAGTTTGCTCATGAAACTGCGGTGAAATGCACAGAAAACAGAGCCAGTGTTTAGTTTGTTCATTCTGGGCTCCCGTAGATGGATGGTGGTGCAACAAGGCGGACTCTGTGGTCATGTAAAGTTTGAATAACTTTTTAGCCACCATGTTGTACCACTTTATATGAAATCACATTAATGTCACTAAATATTTTGATGGCATAAATCGTCTGTCCTTTTTGATGCTTCCAGCAGGAGGCACCAATGTTGGAAATGTTCATGTTAGAAATATTTAAAATTAGGAGATTTTAAACATTTTAATTGTATGATTACTCTGTAATACTTTAACACTGAAATACTTACTCTGTGGATACTTCGAGCCAGAGGGGTCCAGCAGAAGCCATCAGGCACGCAGCCTCACCGGGGGGCTCCACAGTAACGATGGGGCCCTGAGAAGTCTTGTTCCGGCCCTGGCTTTCATTAAACAGCAGAGTAATGTAGTAAAGACAATGACTAAATAATAAACATGATCTAACTTCCAGCCTGCAGTGTCATCAGGACTCCTCTTTACGCTCAGCGGTGACAGACAGACAGACAGACAGACGGACTGTCTCCCTCTCGCTGCTTATTTGCATCACGGATTCAAGCGCCTCTCGTCCACCCAGGCTCCTGTCGCCCCGGTGGCTCTTTGCCTGCAGGTGCAATGGTCCTCTGAACTCTGCATGACCTCTCAGACTCTCCTTTATCATCATTATTATTATGATTATTATTATCCTCTCAGGCCTCTTGCCTAACCCGAGAGTTCAGGCTACAGATCATTCATTGTGCGCTACGTGGACCTCATCCAGAACATCTCTTTTATTTCAATTCTGCGTGCGCGTTACTTCCCCGTTCCAACCGGGGCGCCGGTGGAGGAACAGGTTGAAGTGAACAACAGTTACCAGCCTCGTTTACATTTACATGCAGCCTGTTGTTTTTGTCTGCACAGATTCACGCCAGCGCTGAACTTTTCCCGTGGCTGCTGTGCGCACGGAACACCTCAGCTTTAACACCTTGAAGGTGTTTAACAGGAACATGAACCAGATTATTGATTGGGAGAATTCAACTAATTAAAAACTTTTTGGATGCACTCTTATTGAACCTGAAATCCAGACAAAATGCCAATCATAAAACTGTTTCTGTTGGTGAATCATCCGGCGGGAAAACATATTCAAGGTGATTAAAAATGCGGTTGAGGAAACGTGTTTTCTCATCATCTGCGTGATAAACGGCTTCTTAAAGCAGAGGTAGCTGCAGTCTTTGGGGGGGGGGGGGTTGCACTTTAGACTCATTATTTTCATACCTGCCCCCTCGTCTCACTCCCACTCTGTGTTTTTTTCCTTCCCTGGCGTGGCAGGGTAGCGTCCAATTGTAAACATACATATATTATATCACTCAATCGCTTCAATGGATTTTCGGGCTGGAAACCCCGCCTGTGGGCCGTCCCTTCCCGAGCCATTATATTATAGCAAGACAAGCGTGTCTCCGGAGACAGATCTGTATTCTGCAGCTCCAGACTGAGGCTCAGGGTGCCTCCAGCGCTTCAGACGAGCCTTTACAACACACAAACACTTTTCAGCTGTCAGGACTGCTGCACCTGCTCTGCTGCTCAGCTGAGACTGCAAACGGAGGAGACACTAACGGGAGAAGATACTTTTCTGTCTGGGAAAAATGAAACTTGAAGTTTTCTCTGCGCACCACTTCGCGCAGAAGCCGCTGGAGTTGTGCATGGACGCAGAAGGGGGAGTCCCGTCTCCTCTATCCGGGGACGAGCTGGGGTCGGACGGGGACTGCGTGGCCAACAGCCCGGCACCTGTCACCCAGAGCGGCGACGGCAGCAAGGGGAAGCCCTACACCCGCAGACCCAAACCCCCTTACTCCTACATCGCCCTCATCGCCATGGCCATCCGGGAGTCCAGCAGCGGCCGCCTCACTCTGGCGGAGATCAACGACTACCTGATGAAGAAGTTCCCGTTTTTCCGCGGCAGCTACACCGGCTGGAGGAACTCGGTGCGCCACAACCTGTCACTCAACGACTGCTTCCTCAAAGTGCTGCGGGACCCATCCAGGCCATGGGGCAAGGACAACTACTGGATGCTCAACCCGCAAAGCGAGTACACCTTCGCTGACGGGGTGTTCCGCCGCAGGAGGAAGCGCATCGCCAAGAGGACCTCCAAGGAGCAGGAGAGCCCGGACATCCTCACCGAGGACACCCGCCTCCCCGCCCCGGAGGAGAGGGTGGGGACCAAGTTCTCCAGCTCCTTCGCCATCGACAGCATCCTCAGCACACCTTTCAAACGGAGGGAGGACAGCCACGTTGACGCAGAGACCCACGCCCCCCGGTTTTACTGGCCCCCAGGGACCCACATACTGCCTTACGCTCTGAGCTATCCGGCGCAGCACACGTAC
Organism: Nibea coibor; assembly: GCA_023373845.1. Lineage (NCBI taxonomy): Eukaryota > Metazoa > Chordata > Actinopteri > Sciaenidae > Nibea > Nibea coibor. The sequence continues at coordinate 24,158,222 of CM041718.1, read as the reverse complement.
CTGTCAGAGAGGCAGTACAGCAGCACAGAGCCCAGCAGGGATGCACTCACATACCTCCAGCAGACAGCACCACCTGAGGCCGCCCTCCACGCGCTCAAGATGCCCAGCAAGGCGCGTGGTTTCCATATAGACTCTTTGCTGTCATAAAGCTCAGAAAGCTCCGGGACTCTGCTGTCACACTTGTATGTTTTTGACCCATGATGTGCACTTTTGTGGGCGCTCTTATAGCTTTCAGTACTTTAGCTGTTTAACTGTTTGGGACTCATGTTTGTCTCGTGGTGACTGTCAGACATACTGCAGTGAGAAAAAACAAACATGGCGTGTTGTTAATATATATTTTTAACTGTGTGGTGACTAAGAAATTTTCATCACAGAGGACAGTGTGTGTGTGTGTGTGGGTGTGAGAGAGAGAGAGAGAGAGAGAGAGAGTGTGTGTCTACAGAGTGTTTGTATTCATGCATTCACGGTTCATTGGTCATTTCTACTGTATGACGGCAAGTGCCACGTTGAAACATAAAACTATTCATCTATTTATATTTTCATGTTTTATATGACCTGCTGTATAAAATATTGTTGTAAATATATATTAAAAAAAATATTTGACTGAGCTGCGATGAAAAATCACGTGGCTGCACTAAAAACGCATGGAAATGGCCGATGTGTTTTTCCTGAGATTGATTCATGCATGCCTGGTATTTTTATGAATAAAAGAAAAATAAGTGAGACAATGGGACCCTGATGTTCAATGAGTTATTCATTACAGACATGAAAGGCTGCTTGCGGGCTCAGAAGCAGGTGTACAGATGAGAGGCAGGGGAAGGGAGGGGGGAGCAGAGGGGGAGGGAATGGGCCTTTACACCTGTTCAACAGGTGAGCTGCATTGTTCTTCACAGAAGCTTTTAAAAACTTACTCTTAAATCACAATAATCAGCTCAGCATACCGCCTCGAGCCTCCTCTCACACACACTGTGAAGCTCTATGGAAATATTCTCAAAAGATGCTTTTCTAAATATCAAACAGAGAAGCAGTTCATTATTTTCCAATCAATAATTAAACAATACATAAAAGAAAAAAGATTTTTAAAAAAAATAACACACACACACACAATTGTTAGAAGTATTATGTAATGTTGTGACTTGTTGTATCACGCGCACACACGTGCCCAGCACACGTGCACTCACAAGACACCAAAAATAAGTGCTGCAGTGATAAAATATAAATAATACAAAATATCATATGACAGTTCATCCAAATCAAACACAAAGAAACCTCCTTAAAACACGTTTAATTTTCAGACGAAGCTACAAATAAAAATATTAGTGTTGTTATTATGAAGGATATTTGATCTTATTTTGAAGGAGCGGCCCATTCATATTAAGATTTTTACAGTTTTGTCACATGAAATATGGCACACAGTGTTTACTGCAGACATTCGGATGAGCTGCTGCGCGCTCTCAGGGCAGGATCGGTTCATCAGAATGAAGCAGACACAAAACAGAGACACTCTCATGGTTAAGAAATTTGTTCCGTCATCAGAACAGCACTTTTGATTATTTGTGTCGTCCAGATGTTCAAACACACACAACGTGCACAGACACGACGTGTGTCTCTATCTCCATCATTACGCACACACGGACGCGCGGTCTGTTACTGCTCGTGTCCGGAAGCTCCAGTTGCTCTCCGCGGTCCTGAAACGGACCCCAGACCCAGACAGCAGCGGGACCACTGACGACTCAGAGCTCCTGTAAAATCACAGTTATGAACCTGAGTGATTATTCCTCTAAATTCAACATAAAGACGATTATTGCCTGATTGGTTAAAGGTGAAAAGCGTCCCTTACATTTTCTTAATGATGTCACATTTGTTTGGTTTAAATTCGCTTCATGTTTGTTTGGTCTGAGCTGGTTTGTAGTCCGTTAACATCGAATAAGAAGAAACATAAATATGTGTTAACATGAAATATAAAAACTCGTTTTTAAGTAATTAATTAAGTATATTTAAGTACAGTATTATAGTATTTAAGTAGAGTAATTAAGTATATTTGCATATTTAATTTTTAAAGGGGAGTGACTATAAACATTTTACGACTTTTATTCTCCAAAATAACAATAAAATATATAAAATGATGAAACTCGGATGTTTTATTGAAGCTGGTGTTTGAGTCGTGGACGCAGGTGGTTAAAACCAAACTGCACGTTTTTGTCACTGCAGTCGTTTTAAGATTTCAGCCTGTCTTCATGTTTTACGCTGAGCGGGCCTGAATTCTGCCCCTGCTGATCACTGCGCATGCGAGGCTCTAAACCGGCCTGAGGTCTGTTAGCAGCGCGCGCCGCGCGGCCTGACAGGTGACAGGTGAGACTCGCTCCTGTTTTCAGAGACAATGCTGCAACCTGCAGGTGAAACGCCGGAACAGCATACCTGTCTGCGGGGCTGTCACGTGGCTCCGGATCCTCTCACTGTCCCTACATTGGTACATCTCTGTTGTCGTGACGCGCATCCTCCGTGTGTGTAAACAGCCTCTCCGTGTCTGCAGCTCACACCGGTGTCAGGTTTCGACCCGGTCCACATCACGCAGCAGCACAGTGGAGGAACTCAGGCCTCTTCCAGGGCTCACTGCAGACGAATAAGGCCCCCACTGTGTTATGAAACCAAACGTTAAGGCAGGCACAATGTTAGGAAGTCCAAACAGTCTGTCACTCCGGCAAACTGAACCGCGCCTGACCTCCCAGAGTCCCGGAGAGGCAGCTCCAAAGCTCCCGGCACCGCCACAGGAAACACAGGCGGAGGAAGAAAACACGAGCAGCAGAAAGAATATTAGATTACCGCTAAAAGAGCCTGAACGGAGGATTTATGATTGTTTTATTTAATGAACTCTGTTTATTACAGGCCTATAAATTATAGAAGAACAGTAAATACAATGAAGAATTAAGACGGCTTTAATTATTTTATATAAACTTTGTGTTTGTATATTATTTGGCGAAACTTCTAAATAATTGTTGGTGGTTATTTCTAGTGAGACGTGTCGGATTATTATGATTTTTTAAATGTAATATACTTCATTTAAATATAGTAGAATTGGAGGCCGTGGGGCTTTTATTCCAAAATGGCCTGAAGCAGGTTACCTGAGGTCAGACAGCCCGACAAACACTCTCTCAACATCTTATCGAGCTAATATTTTATGTGGGATAAACAACATATTTCAGCCTCAACATGAAAACAAACAGAAGGCCTTATTATGTCGGGCTCTGGACTCATATGGGCCTCCAGCCGTGTGACTCTATTCCAAAAGACAAACTCTCCTATCAAAAACACCTCGGAATAGATTTCGCGGTGGTCGCTGAAACCACTTGATATTTCCAAAAGGTCTAAATTAAGAGCTCATATCATGTCGGTGCGTAAAAAAGCGGCCGGAGCGAGGTCTTCAAAGCAGCTCCCAGAACAAAGATTCCCTCTGCGAGCCAACGCATCCTGATCTCGGCGGGGGTCATAAGTTTTGATGTCGCAGGAAATTTCTGGAGGCCGTTAAGCTCCTCCAAACTGCACACACACACATACGCTGTGTGTGTGTGTGTGTGTGTGTGTGTGTCATGGTTGGAAAATGATTTTATCCGCACATCCTTTGTTGTGCAAAGTGCAAAGGTTATTGTTGCTGGTTATTGTTTAGAAAATCCTCCAGGCTATATGTGAACTTAAAAAACAACAACAAAAAAAGCTGCGTGCAAACACGTGCACACACACACCCACACACACACAAACACACACACACAGTGTGAGAAATAAAGTGTAAAAAATTATATAACAAAAATATGAAATTATGATTATTTTTTTCTGCAAAGTTCTGGTTTGTTTTTTATCCCCCACAAACCCAAAATCGCCGGAGAGAAAAGATGCAGTGAAATTTACCATAAATTAATCTGAAAAATTTCGGATGCACGACGAGAAATTAAAAAAAGAAAATCGTGACACACACACACACACACAAAGCGACAGCCACAAAACTTGCTCCATTTTTCCCTCCTTCAGAGCTCAATGATCTCCGCTCCGACGCAGCACGGATGTTGATATTACCTTTATGGGATATAGAACTCCATCATGTTGGACAAATCTGTGTGTGATGTCTCCATAGGGGAGGAAACTGTCGACGCCCGCTCGCCTAATTTCGCTTTTCTCTCTCTAATGAACGCGGGGGCCCATGGGACCGGCTCTGGCCCGGGGCGGTAAGCTGACACTGGCGCGCTGTGTGTGGTATCCAGGGCCGGGCTTGATGGAAAAAGCCTGCTTCCACTCATGTCAAAGTCATTTACTCAGAGCAACCCCCCGCTTACACACGCACGGTAAAGACCACCACCTCTCCATCTCTCACACTCCTCGGCCCCAGCCCGGCACCGCGATAGTTTGTTTTTGTTATCCTCTGGACCCGTTTGGGAGGAAATTATGAGCAAAATAATACAAATAATACAAGATGGTGCGTTTTTTTATTGCTTCACTGCGATGCGTTTGGGCGTTATCTGCCGCAGATATCATGCAGGCCCGTGTGAATGTTTTGGGCATCAGGGTTTCACTTGCACGCTGGATCTTTTTGCATATATTGTGGTGGTTTACTCGTGTCAGGAAAATGTACGATCTGTGGCAAATCGGGCTGAGATCACAACTTCATACATGCAGGACCAAAGGAGGGAGGAAAAAAAGCTCGTTTTTTAAACTTGTGCGTCTGGCGTGTGGCGCTGTTGATTGGGGATGTCTGGGGGAGGTTTGATAGATGGCTTAATTGCGTGTAGTCCGAACTTGGAGAGAAGAGTGAAGGAGGGGAGGGAGGGGAGGGAGGGGGAAGAAAGAAGGCGAGGGGAGAGAATGAGGGGCTTTAACGCTGCTGAGAACGGTAAGTGGACTTGGGCCAGATTTGGCAAGAGGGTGGAGGAGGGGTGGCGGCGGGGAGGTGGCTCTATTCGTCACTGATTTCAGGGAGATTTGCAGGCGCAGAGTGCGGATGAGGAGAAAGGGTGGGGGGGCTCTCGCAGGGGGAAGAAAGATTTATAAAATGATAGGTGGTCGAGCTTTGTTTGGCTGGACGGTTGCGCGCAATAAGTCGCAGGGGTTTTCGCGTTTCCTCCACATGAGGGACTATTAAGGCGGTCGATGGCCACCCGGCGCGCCACACAGCACCACTTAGCGCCGCTGTGACACCCAGTGGAGCCTCTGTGTCGAGCTGAAGCCCTGGACACTCAGTCTCCAGTGGATAACCAGCTCCCCCCTCCACTCCCCCGCCACTCTCTCTTCCTCTTCCTCTCTCTGTCAGTGCGTACCCGCCGTGCGTTCTGCATGCGTCAAGGGAGCACCGTGCGTAACGGGAGAGTCGTGCGTAACTGGAGACAGATTTCACTCCATTTTGCGCTGGGATTCTGAGGACCACTGGCGGTGTAACGCTCACTTGCAAGGACACTGACCGCTGGATCCCGATAGATTTCTCTGCTCAGACATCTCACGGCACTCTCGTCTTTTCTCCCTCCCTCTCTTCACTCTACGCCAGTCGTACGTCAGAGCTGACATGACGACCGAGACCCCTCAGCAGCAGCTGGACCCTCCGCCTCCTCTGAGATCCAGCCCGGCGTCCGGAGTCTTGCACCCCGCCATGCTGAGCCCACAAGCCGCCACAGAAAGTTCGTCCACCGCCATTAAAGGAAAGAAAACCAGCTCCGGTTTACGGAGACCGGAAAAGCCTCCTTACTCCTACATCGCTCTCATCGTTATGGCAATACAGAGCTCCCCCACCAAACGACTGACACTCAGTGAGATCTACCAGTTCCTCCAGGCTCGCTTCCCATTCTTTAGGGGCTCGTATCAGGGCTGGAAGAACTCGGTCCGGCATAATCTTTCGCTGAACGAGTGCTTCATCAAGCTGCCCAAAGGGCTGGGCAGGCCGGGGAAAGGCCACTACTGGACCATCGACCCGGGCAGTGAGTTCATGTTCGAGGAGGGCTCCTTTCGTCGCAGACCCAGAGGCTTCAGAAGAAAATGTCAAGCTCTGAAGCCCATGTATCGGATGATGAACGGCATTGGCTTCGGCACCTCCATCCTGCCGCAGAGTTTTGACTTTCAAGCTCCATCCGCGACCCTCGCCTGTCACAGCAACAGCTACAACTTGGACATGATGAGCAATTCAATGGCTGGGGGGTACGACGGGCTGAGCGGCGGCCACCACGTACCCCACATGTCCCCGAGCCCCGGCTCCACATACATGGCGAGCTGTCCTGTGCCGCCTAACGGGGAGTACGGACCGGACAGCAGCAGCAGCCCCGTACCGTCCTCTCCAGCCATGGCAAGCGCGCTGGACGGCCACTCCCCGTACGCCAGTACATCCGCACACTGGGCGTCCTCCGGCGGGTCCCCTTACATCAAACAGCAGCCTTTAGCCTCCAGCAGCCCCGCATCTTCTGGTTTACACTCCGGCATGTCGCCTTACTCCCTGGAGCAGAGTTATCTCCACCAGAACGGCAGGGACAGCCACAGCAGCGACCTATCAGGTACCACAAACCGGCTTCATGGCGCGTACTGGGGGTGGTGAAGCCCCTTTTTAATATCTGAGGATTATCATAAAAATAAACTGCATAAAAAAACGTGAAAATGATCCTGACAGCAGGTCTGCAGGACAACATTCAGCGTGTGTGTGTGCAGCAGAGGCCTGTGGCCGCTAACAAATATTCATAAGGAGAAAAAATAAATTATAGAGTAAAATATTTCAGAAATATTTAAAATCAGGATTGCAGATAAAATAATGGTGCCAGTAAAATTATTTAATTTGAACTTTTGTGTGTTTCTCCTCATTGTTTCCATCTAAGCGTTTATGAAGATCAACAGACGTGCATCGAATTCATTTCACATTTCTCCAGCTCGTTCCCGTGAATACTGACGCTGCTTTCAGTGTTTACTGATTAATAAAACACAGTGCCAGGACTTCAGCAGAGTGAACTTTAATTTAAAAAAAATGATTTTTGACAAATAAAGAAATTAAACTGCGGCTCTGACAGTCAGCTCTCAGCTCTGCGGGATTATCTGAGTCACATCTGCACAAATCTTCACGGGATATTTCACCTATTAAGAAAGAAGAAGAAAAACAAACAGCTATTTTGTGATCACGCTCCTTAATTCACCTCCGCTCGTTCACGCTCATTTACTTTAACATAACACACTGAGGCTTTACTAAAGTCTGGGGATTTCAACGAGGCGAGTAAAACCCATGCTGGAGCCCGAAAGGGTCCCAGAGGTTAACCAAACAAAGACTGCGCAGGTCGGACCACACCGGCGGAGGATTTTAAACCGCCGCGTATCCACATGAGACGGAAGGCCCAGTGAAACTTTACGCAGCGTCGTAATTGAGGCTGTGTGAGGAGGAGAAATGTGTTGGACCGAGCAGCACAGGCTGCCAGTCAGAGAGGCTCGTGTGTTGTCTGTGAAAACGGGCGCAGAGGGCAGCGAGCTGTGGCCCGGAGGATAAAGCCTGCTGTCTTTCCCCTCCCTGAAAAACAGTCACATCTGGAGTCCTTATGACCTTGACGAAGCCGCAGCCTCCCCATTTATTTTTCTGTTTCTGGAAATAGAGGCTCACTCTCAGACACAAAATGACGGTCACTGAGTCTGATTGAAATATTCCTGCAAGTTCGAGGCTCTGCAGGGAAGAATTACTCACACAGACGACTGCTAATACTTATTAACAAAATAAAAGCACGAAGGTGATTTTTAAAAAGAGTTTGTATTTAAAAATACAAATGATTGCGCTGTCAGGATGTGGAGGAGGAAATATTATACATAAACTGAGTTATTTCTGTTTATGCAAATAATATGTCATTTCAAATCTGTAGTTAGAGGGAATGTTATATTTAAATAATAAATAATAATATCATCGTCATGTGCAGTTAACTTTGTTAGTTTCAGAATCATGGCGACTTTTGTTGCAGGATTGTTTGATATTTCTTTTATTTGATATTAGAACCGATCAATAAAACACCTGAGGCTGATTTTAATTCATTTCTGTTTTTGTGCAGATTGATTTCATATTAAAGATGCTCGGATTTTTAAAAAGGCTCTCACACGAAGCGTGATGAATATTAATGCCCTGCCTGTTGTTCATGTGTCTGACCTGTCCTCTCTGTCTCCCGTGTGCAGTGGGCATCCCGCGCTATCAGAGCCATTCCTCGGTGTGCGACAGGAAAGATTTCGTGTTAAACTTTAACGGCATCTCCTCCTTCCACCCCTCGGCTGGAGGATCCTACTATCACCATCACCACCATCATCACCCCCAGAGCGTGTGTCAGGACATCAAACCCTGCGTGATGTGAGCTCTCGTGTCGCTGTGGACTCCAAACGACGGCCACAGTGAAACTGCAGGTCCGTCACACGAGAACAAACAAAGCGGACATTTTGATTTTTTTTGGAGGATTCCTACCAGGATGTACCGTGGTGTCCGCTCTCACACGTTTGCCTCCTTACATGCAGCCAAAGTAGCTCTCCTGGCTGGACTTGTGCAAACTATGCATTGAAGGAAATGAATGAAGAAACTCCCAGAGGCCTTTAAAAAAACCACTTCGCCTATATGAACCTGACAAGCGTTTTCTTCTTCAAAAGAAGTTTCAGAAACACGATTTTTTTTCATGTGTTTGCTCTTGTAACGCGTGCAAACAAATTATATTCTATGTAACTTTGTTCTATCCTATTAGAGTAACTACACACATGACGCTTTAGGCTAACATGAACTGCAACAAACCTTGCACTTATTGTATAACCCTTTGCCAACTTTTTTGTCTTGTAAAAGTGTTCCAATAAAGCTGAAATATATTTTAGGCTACATTCCTAAAGACTTCTGTCTGTCCATGAACATTCATGTAGGAAAGCTGCTTGATTTTTTGCACTGAAACACGTGATCACACGTTGAATCTTGCTCTCTGTACATTTCCACTTTGGTCTGCATTGATGGAAAGTACTTTAACTCAATTTGAGGTGCTTGTACTTGAATGGAGTATTTCCATTTCCTGCTGTTTTATACTGCAGAATGAGATTTAACCTGCAAAAACTTCAACCTGGTTTATAATATTTTAAACATGATTATATATTTAATTTAAACTTATCACAGCTACACCATAAAAATTCTGCATAAACGTGAACGTCCAATATTAGAATAAACACAGAGCGGTGATTCTGCTGCACAGTGAGTACTTTTGTAAAATTTAATACTTCTGTACTTTAAGTTAATTATGGCACTTTTATATTTTGTGGTATTGCTACTTTTACTCACGTAAATGATCGGAGTATTTCTTCCACTGCTGATGATCAGGCTTTGAATTATCCTCTAACAAATGCACAGTATGAAAAACGTGCAACACAACTGCCTCAGGAGTGTCTGCGTTCATTCTTATTTTACACTTAAAGAAATAATTCAGATAATATATATTTTTTTATTTTCAGTGTGATTTAAATTTGATTTATTTTAATAGTCTCTGTTTTGGCGTTGGAGCTGTGATCACGATGAGGCTGTTGCAGCGGTGGATGCAGTCTTCACATCCATAATTTTAAGTTAGCAAATAGAAGTGAAACATTTTTAATCTTTCTTTAGTAAAAGAAAAAAATGTGCTTCACAGATCAAAATGTTAAACGTACTCATGAAGCAGCAGAATGGCTCCTGTCATTATACGTGATTTATCAACATGTAAACAGAATTTTAATGATTTATTTGGTCAGAGTGGAGTTGATGTTTTTCCTGTTAGTTCAACCTGAAAGCAGAGATCAGAAGTTATCAGCTGTTTGTGCGTGAAATCAAAAAACTAACTAACACACATCAAGTTCCTCTCAAAGGTGGGGCTGAATTAGAAAGCAGCATTAAACAGAGATACTCAAGTAAAGCATGTACTGCTCGAGGTAAGGTAAGAAACGGGATTACTGAACATTAACCTGCAGAGTGATGACATGAAGCTGAAAACATAAAGAAGGATGAGAGGTCACTCCTTCGATAATCTGATTGTTCTTATTCTGAATATTTCCACACTTTGCATGTTTTGCTGGAACCTCCAGCCTGTCTAACCCAGCTCAAATTCTTTTGCATCCTGAGGCTGCTCCCTTCCATGTGGACATCCAAGGTTGCCAAAATCTCAAGACGCCATATAAACAAATGGAACGACACACACAAGGCCTCGAGTCTATGGAAATGCAACAAAGTGGTATTTTTAGAGTGCGGTAAACAGATCAGACTCGAAAAGAGCTGCCTCGTCACACAAACAGAAAGCAGACTTGGGCGGCTATACTTTTTGTGTCTCATGAATCAAATGCAGGATTCTTCACGACTGTCACACGTATGCAGACGGGACTTGGCAGTGACGGCTCCTTATTAGGTCACTGACATGATCACAGTTTCTTAAAATGATCCACCGAGTCACTATTTGTGTCTACAATGCACGCATGGCTGCATGGATGTTTAATATCTCGAACCTCAGTGTTTGTTAAAGTGCACAGAGGGTTTCAAACATTTTCTCTGAGGTTCAGTACTTTCTAAATCTATTTTCACATGTAGGTTAAAAGCAGCTCTGTAAGAAAATGGAACAAAACTCAAAGAGTAAGAGATTTATAAATGAAAACCACATGTGAAATTCATGTTGTGACAAGTTATAGTTCCCATTTTAACTGTCCAAAAAGACACATGTGAAACAGCAGTTCACATGTGGATGAGTCCTGCTGATGATGCAGAGATAGAAGGACCGGCATCAAACAGTCCGATCTGCTTACGAGCAACTTTCAGATCAACAATCACAAAAACACAAACTGAGAGGGACGGACTGAAGCCTGCCGGCCTCCTCTCCGGTGTTTCCAACACTACAGATGTCATGTAGGTGACGGGGAGAGAGAAGATGTCAAAAAGAAATCGTCTTCGACTGGACAACAACAGTTTCTCTCTGATTTCCTGAATGTTAACCCTCCATGATGAGAAGTCACAGAGTGGCCCTGCAGCTGCTGGATTTTCCATGACAAGGTTTATGTGGCGTGCTGAACCTTCAATGTGGTGGAGGACAGCGCCATCTAGTGACCGAGACCATCACACAGAGATCATTTCTGCAGCGGGGTAATATCACGACACACACACAGACACACACACACAGGTATATTTTACATCAAGAGAGCAAAAATAAATCACTGAGATCGGTAAAAGTTCAAATGTGACCTCAGTCTCATCCACCTGCAATATCCTACTCACACACACTCACTCACACACACATTTATGTGTGTATTGTAAAGCTGCTGATCCACATGAACTCCTGATTTATGCATTTACAGGATGAGCTCTTCAGCAGTGTTTCAACGGCCTTTAAGGTGAGTGTAAACTGAGAGATGAGCGTGTGATTTCCATCCACAGCACGCCGCCAACGCAAACACATTATTTAGAGCCATGGCTGGATTAACCCACCAGGGGGCCGAAACATACAACAGTTACTGTGGCCCGGCTTTGTCTCTTCTGTGTGTGTGTGTGCTCAAACAAAGTGACAAACAGGTGACAGTAACTCACCTTCAGGGCTCGATCACTGAGCTGACATCATCACATATATCATATTTTTGTGTATTCATAAACAGACACAATACGAGGCGTTCAGGTGCCAGAAACCAACCAAACAATGCAGGAGGGCAGAATTTCACTGAACTACAAACATCCTGATAAATTAGTATTATCATATATAGAGAACTGAACTGCTGCACCAACAATACATGACTGCAAATAAATGACACAATATTTTGTGCCAGGTATATTTTTTATGTGTGTGTGATGACGAGGTTGGAGGAAATCCTCAAACATTTTAGATTTTAATGCAGAAACATGAACACAAGCACGTTTGTGTCAAACTCCCTGCACTGACACTTTGTGCACTGCTCTGTGTATTTGTCACTCTTACACACAATATTCAATTTTCATATATTTTTATAGTAGTAAATCTTCTTTATATAGTACACACTATCCTTTCACTTTAAATAGTGTGTAGTGAACTTATGATTATTTATTTATACATATTTTGTTTATATCATTTAATATTTTACCTAAAATTCTATTTTGCTCTGTTATTTTTAATCTTATTTAATCGTATTGTACCTCTGATCCCGTGTTAGCTACGTATGACAAATAAACGTGCATACTTGGTTCTAGGATGAGTCAACATGTTGGATTTTTATGACTAAGAATAACTGCTTGTCTCTGCTGGAGGAGGGAAAAAACACACAGCAGGGGCGATTCATGTTTAAAACCCTGGTTCAGTTTAAAAAGGTTTATTATGTGGTTCATAACTAAAGTGCTACACCTCTGTGAACATGTTATTAACTATTCAACCGTCAGAAGGACGTAAAGACAACTCATTTTCTGGCATGCAGTGCAGCTCATGTGCTGCTTATTTTGGGCCATCCTAATATTTAATCCACAGCGACATTAAAGACGGCTCCTTCGTGTGTTTCTTTATAGTTCTTCAACAAGCTGCACTAGCAAAATGCTTTTATATGAATGCATGAGTCATAATAATCTAAAGACATATAAAATAGTAGATAAGTCGTGCATTGTGTACTTTTGTTACTGAGCTGAATGCTGATGTCACAGCAACACAGAATTGTTACAGTAATTGTCGTTGTTATGAATATTTGTGTTAGTTTTATTTTTTATGTTCTCTATAACTGGTTATCGACGTGCAAGCTTCAAATAGTCTGACTGGGTTTTCTGACATTATTTCTTTACAAAAAATAAATAAATAAAAACAACTAGAACATTAGCAATAAAATTAGCATCTTAACATGATATTTAATGTATAATGTAATATACAATAATAATAAATACTACATCTAGTATTTCAGTATGCTGAAGTTAGTCTATGAACGTGGGGGCTGAATGTCTGTTGTAAAATAATAATAAGTTATCAACAGGCCGACCGACTGACTCACCATCCTGACAATAATACACCAGAAGCACGAACCCATTCATCAGTAAATGTGTGTGTTTCAGTGTCACACAGGTGTTGCTGTGCTCTCTTTTGTTCACTTACAGATTTGATGAAGCCGTGCAGCTCTTTCTTCTCCTCCTCCCTCAGGGGCGGGCCAAAGATCTGGTCATTTCTCCAACATCTGCCTCAGCTCTGGTCTCCAGATCGCACAGATTTGAACATCGAGCAGTCACCCACATTTGCACCATGTCCTTCGGGGCCTCCTGCAGCTGGATGACGTGGCTCTGCTCTGTCAAAACTGCTGCTCGGTTTGCGTCGTGGCGGCCATGTGCTCCTTCTGCTGAGCTGGACGGAAGGCCAGACTCTTCTCCAGATGTTTCAGAGTCACCTGGTTGGCTTTTGAAAAGCTTCCTCCAGCTGCTGCACTTTAAGGAGAACCTCTCTCTCTGCAGCTCCATGTCGGAGGTTCAAGACTCTCTGAAGCTGTTTGCTCTGTCTAATGCTGAAGCATCTCCTTTTCCAGTTCACAGATCATAAGCTTTAAATCCTGTGATTCTGTGCTCTCGCTGCAGCTGCAACTTTTTCCAAGAAGCAGGTTTACTGAGGTATCTGGAAAATGTGCTCAATGAAAACCGGAAGCTCTGCATATCTGGAAATTGGGACTAGTGCAAAATAAAAAGACTTTTCCAGGTTTTAATCTGCAAAAGTTATTGAAACGACTCAGCTAAACTTCTTCCTGGAAAGTTTCCAAGGCTGGAAACCCTGGAGCATCCTGAAGCTACACTCCTGAAACAGTGTCTGAGCAGATTGGGTCAAAATGAAGTACAGATGAGGTGGGCAGTGAGAGTCTGCTACAGTAGCTTCACGTGGAATTGGAAAGGGATGGTTGCTCTTAGGAGGCTGTTAGTGAACGCTCACCTCAACAGGCAGAGGCATTTATCTCCAGCTGCTTCAGTGGCAAACAGAGAGTTAAACTAGGCAGAGCTCTGCTGCAGAGGAGCATTCAGCGCTGATAAATACAGGTTTAAAAGAAGCTGACAGTGTAATCATGCCTCTTCTAAAAGAAGACGCCGCTCTACAGAGGAGAAGAGAAAAAAGAAAAGAGGGACCACCCCTGAAGAGGAAGCTGCTGGTGGCTGCAGATGATCCACTAGTGGGCAGAGTTCAGCAGCAAAGTTTGGACTGCTGCTTAGTTTTAGTAACTTGTACTAATTTGACCTTGTTGTTAATTAAAACGGTTAAAACGTTCCTGTGAAATGAAACCAGCCTGATCATCATCACGAGTCGGTTTTCAAACACAGCAACATAAATAAAGTCACAGAAATGAAATGAAATAATGAAATATTTTGAAGATTTTTATGAGCTTTTTTTTCAAAATGGGAAATATGGAAAACGTCCACGTTGGACTGTCACAATATGAGATTTTCACTACATGCTTATCGTGGTACGGTGAGAATGTTATCATGATATCTACAGAAGACAGATTCATCTGTGACTTTCACTGTGTTTTGTCTCTTCTTGACAAATCAACTACACTGAAAACACGAGAGAGAACAATGACACCACAAAGAGAGAACGTACAGAAAAGAAGATGATTTAAGAGGCTCTGAATTGTTTACATGATAATAACTGAAAACCCCTCGCCTCACCCTCCCTGTCCTTTAGTGGCTGCAAGAGGCAAAACACCCTGTAGAGGCAGTGTTCATTGTACATGTACACCTGTGGATGTAAAGGTAACAAACGCACAAAGATTCTTATTTTCAGGGGATTAAACACTAATGAAAATGTAGTCCTGCATATTATTTTCGACTTCTGCTCTACTCTGTAAATCTTACACACAGTTATTGTCAACACTGTTCTATCAAGGCATCTAATTTCAACCATAAAGAGTCTTTTTCATTAAATACGTAGAACTGTTTCATTGTTTGCAGACATTATGCACTAAACTTCATCGATTTCCACACTCCTACTTCCATGTTACAAAATCCTGCAAGACTTTCTGTCACACATAGTTAAAGTGTAGTTTCTTCAGATTCCCAGTCTCACGCAGAAAATGCCAGTAAAGCTGCAGAGCTACAGATGATCAAACTGCTTCATGACAGAAAAAGGAACTCAGCTCCTCAAAACTATCCAGACTTTTTTTTGTTTTGGTCTGTTGTTGTTGTTGGACAAATCAAATCTGAAGGTCCGAGGAGACTTTCAGTTTATTGAACAGAAAGTGAAGCAAACGCATCAGCCTCTGTGCTAATCTTGATTTCATTTGAAATGGCGTGCAAATAAAGATAGATGAGATGGTTCATGCGTCGTCATGTGAGTAAATTATACCATTCATCAGGGCAACTAAATCAGAACCAGCTCAGTCTAAAGAGAAAGCGTTTCTGCAGTTATTTCCCATGGCCTTATTTGGGGTTTCAGACAAACTGCTCCGGTCTTAAATGTCAAATTTCGGGGTAAAAAGGGGGAAAGCTGCCACACTGAGGCGCGCTGTGGCCTTGAGAACAGCTTTACCCGCTTCAAACCAGTCACAGCCGGAGTACCAAACACAAGATTAATGTTTTGCACATGGATGATTGGCAGCTATTTATTTGAAAACCAATTCCAATGTGCTTCTTGGGTGCACGACTTTGAGGTCCTGGGATATTCTGGAAATCTGTCTGTGTTTAATTAAGCACTTAATATAAACACCGGCGATGACACGCTGAAGTTTCAGGCTCAGTCCCTCAGGATGGAGACTCACAAACTGATGTGAGGTCACCAGCAAACACACGAAGAAGTCCTGCAAAATTCAGTTTTTGTTTTGTTCCAATGAACGTTCATTCAACGCTGTTTAAACGTTCAACGAACTAAAATTTGCTGAGTAAAAATCAAACCTTACCTCCATGTCGGTGCTGCTGATGGTGCGTGTGCATCAATGTGGCGACAGAGGGCGCTGTGATACTGCTTAATGACAGCTGGTGCGCGAAATGACTGACAGGCTTGGTGACAACGCGGGTGGATGGATGGATGGATGGATGGACGGACGGATGGATGGATGGATGGATGGATGGATGGACGGATGGATGGATGGACGGATGGATGGACGGATGGATGGACGGATGGATGGACGGATGCATAGACATACAAAGCAGATTTAGGTAATCTATGCTTTAAACCAGGTTCATCTGTAATCTGTCCTTCAGTGTTTGAGCTTTGAATCTGACCAGCAGCTCTCTGAAATTAATAAACCACTGAATAACTCTGATTTTATATTAAAAGACACGTTGACAGAGTTTATTTGGTTCTGTTTTTGCTGTCAGTTCTTCAGGTGGTGAAACTCTCAGAACATCTGCTGGAAACTTTAGATTTCAGCAGTTTGCCGTGAGCCTGCTGTCCCCATAACTGTACTGTAAGTCACAGACAGTGTGTCCTGTCAGAGGTGCAGGTACTGCCAAACATGAACATCGCTGTGAAGCTTCAACCTTAACACCCAGCAGCACAACTCTGAGGTCTGAGCATGTTCTGCTCCTCCACCCGTCCACCTCTTCACACGCATCTGATCATTTGATTCAGATTATTGATGTAAAGTATAATCAAAAACAAATTCTGATAGAACTTCAGTGGAGGCAAATATAAAGTCATTCAAATGAGCTCCACCAGCTTCAGTATTAAAGTGACAAACACATGCATGTATCAATAATTATCATCTAATGAGATAAAAGTTGACACATATTCTAAAATCAGACATTCTGCATAATGACTACTTTTACTTTTGGTACTTTAAGTATAGTTTCATACTTTACTTTTACTTATCTGACTTCGTCCTCCTATAACTCGTGAGCACGTTTTCCACGCTGACCACTGGGGGTCAGGAGTGTGTCGCACATTAAGTGAAGAATTATTCAAATATTCAGCTGGAATTTCTGTTTACAGCTGGTCCAGTCAAACTGAATTAACCGTTAATTAACAGCAAAGGAACATCCGTGTGTCATTCCTCTGACAGTCAGGCATGAAGACGCGGTTTCTGGGTGTGTTTTCTGTTTGAGTTCATATTGTTACCTGATGTGATGTCGGTTTTTTTATTCCAGTCTCGGTGCTGACAGACGCGCCGCATGCTGCAGATATAAACGGGTTTATCCTGTTGATAACAGCCCAGAACGGTGACTAATTAGTCGAATAACCGGTCAGTCACAAGCCCACAGATGCGCTCTCATGCATCCACCTGTGCGGAGTTTCTGCTCCGTTCGCCCTCCACACACGGACACATCCTCCGGGCCCTCCGGGTGGTCAGCAGGGGTCACTGGTGGTCAGCGCAGGCCGTTACAGCCTCACTCGGCCCGGACCTCACAGGTGACACAGGCGGCTCTGCATTTTGCTTCCTCATGGGAGTCCTGACGACACATGCAAATGACAGAACAAAGAGCCAAACGAAAACACACACAAGTGAGAAACGAAGTCCTCACACAGATTATCAGAGATGATTTGAATTTACTGGGACTCCGGAGAGATTTGTTTGGATGGATCATTTTTCCAGAATAAAGATGAAATATAGATCCGCTTTATCACACCAGGCCTTTGTTATTTGTGTTCACCACACTGGATCCTGAATGCACTTTAACACAAAGGAACACATGGAGACAGACTTTAATTTAATTTAAAGAATACTCAGGTGAATTTATTCAACATTTATCTGAATCCATAAACTTCAATAAGAGATTTTTATAAAGCCAAGAAGAGCCACGAAGACATTCTGCATCTAATTAATTAATAAACTAGAACTCTAATTAATATGGCAGCAGATAGAGGAGCCTCACGCGCTCTTTCATTTCATCACATTTTCAGAAATTTATCAACAAATTCTGCCAATAAAACTTGATGAATTAATAAAATGTAAACTATGCATATAAATATATTTATCTTAAAATACAGAGGCCTCGCTTTGAGTGGAGACAAATCAAACAAATAATAATTCAAACATCAAACATTAAATTGTTTGTTTTTTTCTTATTTTTTATTTTCTCAGTTTGATAATAAACTGATAACAATTATTATAAAATATTAATGTTAAGCCTAAAATATGAGCTCTTGTTCCTCTAATGGTCTCAATCCACGTGATGTTTAGAAACGATTATTTCCATCAGGTTTTTTCTTTTTTTTTTCAATAAACACACCGACACACACACACACCTTTCTGCAGGCCGTGGGGAGCTGGTTTGCGGTGGGTGGGTGGGTGGGGGTGGCTCTGTTAACACCGCTCAGTGTGAATGACATTTGGAGGTCTTCATCTTTAAAAAATCCCACCTCGCTCTCAGCACTCCGCGGGATCATTTCTCACCCATCCCGACCAAATGATCTTCATTTAACCTTTAATTAGTTTCCACACACCGCCCACCGGCGCTGTCGGGGAGCAGGAGGGAGGCATCCACACTCTTTCATGTCCGTGTGTTTATTCAGAGGCTCAAACTGCAGCTGATAGAGAGATTCTCACAGACTGCGGCCTCATTAGTATTCGCTCGTTTTGCATTTCGGTGACACCTTCGATCTGATTTACGCATCCAAAAATATTCTGATGATAAATGTGAACTGTTATTTCTTTGGAAAGAAAAGGCCTGTCGTGTCCGGGCCTGCGGGGCTGATATCACACAGATATCACTGAATGTACTTTTCGGGTACATGTGGGGAGCTCCGTTTTTGGATCGTTTCCACTTTTACGCACAGTTTTGATTTTTCGGAGATGAAGAAGAGGCTGCGCCAATTTGGCGAAGAGAAGAAGCTTTAATTCTCAAAACCTCACAATAAACTCACTTTCTACTTTTCCAAAACAGGCTCATAAGAAGCTATTTTACGGCTCGCAATATGATAAATTGATGAAAAATAATAAATGTCTCGCAATTTGGGTCATTAAGTGAATTTTTCAGCATTTTGGGCACACCCTTAACAGCATTTTAATAACTCCATGTCTGAGCTGAAGGAGAGAGGGAAGGAGAGGAGGAGGGAGAGAAGGAGGGAGGGAGGGAGGAGGGGGGTGTAGTAACTTTTGTCGCCAAGCAGCTTTTCCACAGGTTCATTTCGTCCTCCAATTGGATGATGGAGCACACATTCGGGGAGGAGCAGTCCAACTAGCCAAAAGGCAGGAAAAAAATGTGAAAAAAAGTTGCTCGCTGTGTAGACTCATGCTCCTCCAGCCTTCCTTTTAGCCTCCTCAGTCTTCCAAATGTTCACTGCGGCAGTGTGCGCTCTCTCCGGTTCACCGTGGCGAGCTGTGCCTTAAAAAGGAAACTTCCAGACGAGACAGAAAGAAGAGAAACTGTAACCGAATCGGAGCACACGAAGAAGTTGTGAGAGTTTCTGGGGGGAACAGTTTGGGGAGGTTTTACGCATTGCGCAGGATGCAGGCGCGCTACTCCGTCTCCAGTCCCAACTCTTTGGGAGTTGTACCGTACATCAGCAGCGACCAGAGCTACTACCGGGCCGGCGGTGGATACACCGGGATGCCTGCCCCCATGAGTATGTACTCCCATGCGGCCCATGACCAGTACCCGGCCAGCATGGCCCGGGCGTACGGACCGTACACCCCTCAGCACCAGCCCAAGGACATGGTCAAGCCTCCCTACAGCTACATCGCTCTCATCACCATGGCCATCCAGAACTCACCGGAGAAAAAGATCACCCTGAACGGGATTTATCAGTTTATCATGGAGCGGTTCCCCTTCTACCGGGACAACAAGCAGGGCTGGCAGAACAGCATCAGGCACAATCTGTCTCTCAACGAGTGCTTTGTCAAAGTGCCCCGGGACGATAAGAAGCCCGGTAAGGGCAGCTACTGGACTCTGGACCCGGACTCCTACAACATGTTTGAGAACGGCAGCTTCCTACGGCGCCGCAGGAGGTTCAAAAAGAAGGACGTGCAGAGGGACAAGGAGGATCGAGAGAGGCAGGGCAAGGACCCCTCTGCCCGCACCCCGGGACGGGAGCAGGAGCCGCCGGTGCAGGGCTCTCAGCCGGTGCGGATCCAGGATATAAAGACAGAGAACGGGACCACAACGCCGCCACAGGCCACGTCCCCGGCCCTGAGCACCGTACCCAAGATAGAGAGCCCCGACAGCAGCAGCAGCAGCATGTCATCAGGCAGCCCGCACAGTGTGCCCTCCACCCGGTCACTCAGCATGGATGGACCCGAGCACCACCACCACGGCCAGGCCCCGGCGCAGGGCTTCAGCGTGGATAACATCATGACCACCCTGCGGGGCTCTCCGCAGGCCGAGCTGTCCCCGCCACTCATCTCCGCCTCTCGGACAGGTATCACCCCTTCACTGTCGCTCAACTACTCCCCCAACCAGACACCCGCGTACAGCTCAACGACCTGCAACCAGAACGTGATCTCCACGAACTCCAACGCCACCTATCACTGCAACATGCAAGCCATGAGCCTGTACGCGGGGGACAGATCATCCGGCGGCCACCTGGCGCCGTCCACCACGGTGGACGAGGCTCTGCCCGACTATTGCATCACCACGACCACCGCGTCCCCTCTCGGACACGGCAACCTGAGCCAGGCGGGCCAGGACGGCCACCACGCTCACCAGGGACGGCTCGCGTCTTGGTACGGGGACCTGAGCCACTTGAGCCCGGGTTACCCGGCGCAGCAGCAGAACTTCCACTCTGTGCGGGAGATGTTCGAGTCCCAGCGGATCGGGCTGAACGGCTCCCCGGTCAACGGGAATAATAGCTGTCAGATGGCTTTCCCATCCGGCCAGTCCATCTACCGCACCTCAGGAGCTTTTGTTTATGACTGCAGCAAGTTCTGAGAGCCAAAGTGTGTCTTTTAAATTAATAACTCTAATATATGTTTTATATTTTTTTGTACTTTTGGTCTTTTACTCACACTCCGAATGGACATAAAGAGATTCAGACTTTCTGTCGAGGCGTGTGTAACACCAAAAAAACACGTAAGTTTTCTTCCCTCTCTCACTTCGAGAATTGTTTATAAAGATGGCTCAAAAATTTACCAGCTTTTATGACTATAGACTGTAAATTATAGCCTAATATAGTAATTTATTTTTTAGGAAAAGGGAGTGGATGGAAATTGAGGACCAAACACTTAAAAGTTTTTTCTTATTGCTGCCTTTATTTGTCCCAGTTCTTGTATAGAAATAGAGGAGGGACTCTGTAGTCTGTTCTGACTTATTCTATTCATTTTGTCTTATTTGTTAAAAAAAAAAAAAACTATTTTGAAGGCATTACATTTTGTTTGTTTAATAAAGTGCCGTCTATTGATTTAACTCGAGTGATTTATTAGCAGTGCTAATGCTAAGAGAGGCTTTTTAATTCTCAGAGAGTTTGGGGGGTAAAAAATATTTTGATTTGATTTCATTTAAAAATGGAGGCCACTGAAAATTTGAGTGTTTATGAAAATATGCAGAGTTTAGTGTGAGTGGCGTTAAAGCTGCGTGCTTTGGAGTTTTTCAGTAAATCCGCGTAATTTGGGATTTTCTGACTTGTTAAATTAAAACACAAACACTGGTTAAAGTTCATGTCAGCTGTTTGGTTCTGCAGGGGCCGTTTTATTAAAGTTTTAGGGGCTCTGCGGTTCTACTTTACGCGCAGAGGCCAAACAGCAGAGGAGGTCAGCTGAAACATCAAACTGTGAGAGGTCAAACAGATCCACCTTCGGTCTTACTTCCAGCGTGAAGCTTTGCTTCAACCTGCATTTGGAGATTTCCAGCAGGCGGTAAATAAACGCACGTGTGGCGGCAGCTCGGCGCAGCAGCGCGGTTTGAACCCACTGAAGGCCTCGTCAGCAAAAACAAATCAGTCATTAGAAAAGTGAGCAGGCTTCCGTCCGACTGCTGTTTGAGGGTGATGGGAGATGCAGAAAATCTGCAGCTGGCTTCATGTTTTGGAGGTGGTTTTTGTGCTGCTGGTGCAGGACCGTCCTGATCTGATCTGATCCGGTCTGGTCTGCAGGGAGGGGGCCGCGGTGAGGCCTGCAGGCTGCACACAATCCCAGCAGCACTGACCTGTTTTGACTGAGTGAAATATTGCTGCTGTCAGATGTTTATTTATTTCAGTGCTTCCTTGATGACACGGGGGAACCCACCGCATACACACACACACACACACACACACACACACACCACTACCTACTCTCTCTCCTCCACCCGCCAAAAAAGCTTCTTCCTTATGAAGCTCAACACCTTTAATTAAAAAACTATTTTAAATATTTTGTTTGCGCACAGACAGGCCCGCGTGCATGCTCAGCTGTTTATGAACTGCAGCACCATTAAATAATATTTATTAATATAATATAATATTTTAATATTTTAGAAGATTTTAGATTTAAAAATATATACAATAAAACAGAATCAGTCACTATGAAGCAGAAAATATCCTGAACTTATCAAGATCAATATAGATCCAGGTGAAATATTTAATATTTTTGTTCAGCTATAATTAAGACAGCACTATAAGTTATAATAACAGGCGAATAATAAGAATAATTATAACAATAGTAATTTTATTACGTCAGAAGTCGGTGTAGTTTCCAGGTTGGACAGTTATTAATAAATTAATATTTAATATTATTATTAAGGTGTTTGTTTGAGCTCTGGAGGCTCAGCCCTCTGACCTCTGCGGCCTGCAGGCGCTGCTCAGATATTTTCACTGTGTGGCAATGAACTTCTGAAGTGTGTGTGTGTGTGTGTGTGTGTGTGTGTGTGTGTGTGTGTGTGTGTGTGTGTGTGTAAATAGAAGGCGGTGTGAAATCAAAAAGCTCCGAACGTGACTTGTCATTTACGGTGTGGATGAGTTTTTAATGAGTCAGTGAAGCTAAAGGAAAAGGCGTAAACGCTCCCCAGGGCCACTCCGGATGAGTCAGGGCCGTAAAAACTAACGTAAACAACGCGCAGCCGGCTCCATAACCGCTAATTACGCGCTGCTCGATGACAATAATAATAAAA
Organism: Nibea coibor; assembly: GCA_023373845.1. Taxonomy (NCBI): domain Eukaryota; kingdom Metazoa; phylum Chordata; class Actinopteri; family Sciaenidae; genus Nibea; species Nibea coibor. Next base: position 24,135,337 of record CM041718.1, on the reverse strand, counting down.
ACTAGATCGCTGCTTCTAAACAAACGTCTTCGTGATGGATGCGACACTCAAGGGTCAGGAAGGAAAATCCAGTCACGGCTGAGAATCATTTTTCATTAGAAGGAGAAGACAGGAGGAGGTGATGGAGGTCAATGGAGAGGATGTCAACAATGCGCTTTAAGGAAAAGGACGGCGAGAGGCTGCAGTTAAAGCCTGTCACTGCCTTATCTAAAGCCGCCCTGAGCGCGACTGCACACCGCGGACTGTCGGACTGGTGTATTGTTGTGGAAGTTTCACAGGCCTTCAGCGTAAAAATGAACTCCCAGAGGAGCAGAGAGGAGCAGAGAGGAGCTCCTCAGGCTGGAAACGCTGCCAGTACGCAGGAACAAAGCGCATTAAAGGCGCATTCAAAAGGCCCAATTAAGGAATTAGAGTTATTGTGGTTGAAGTATCATTAATACTCAGTTCGGGGTAAAATATACGACGCCTGAAGGCATCAGAGATGTGGAGATGACTTTTTTTTACGGCACCAGGTGTCTGCGGATTTAACCGCAGCGTTCACATGAGATGAGGAAGACTAGTGTCGACCTGATCGCCCTCATCCCGTGTGTTAAATGTCTGCCAGAGTATTTAGAGGAAAACTATCAGGTTGAAAAGCACCTGGAAACATCTGGGAGGCTCCGCGGATTCACACAGGAGCCATTTTTTATAGTGAGGAGGAACTATTTTCTTGCACAGACACTAATTTGGACTTTTAAAGACGCTTCTTTTTCCTTTACGAGAAGACTGAACTTTTTCTTACAGAAACTTCATGTTTGTTAGATTTGAGCTGATTTTTGCAGCTGGAGCCAAAACGTGAATTTAAAAAAACAGTTATAAATGTTTTTAGGTCCAAAACTGGGAAGAAAAATCCAGAATTTGAAAATATAATCTTTGTCAAGCTTTTTTAAAAACGCCTAAAAATCTAAAGCTCACGCGCAGATTCATCCCTGAATATTGGATTACGCGCTGGAGGCGTTTAGCTTTAAATACAGAAAATGTGTGGCCGCTTAAAACTAATATGTGGCTCACACACACTCTTCTGTCTGAGGCGTGTGTGTGTGTGTGTGCAGTGTCTCGGTGGAGCTGAATCCCTTCACGCAGAAGCTGCTTGAGGTCTCTTCGCTCGGTCTTTTTGGACTTGATGTTGGTTTTTGTCTTATAAGACGTCCTGAAGACGCGCTGAGCTCGGTCCCTGATCACGTGGCAGAGCAGTTAAAGCCTCACAGTGTCTCCTGTCATTTAAGCGCGAGTCTAATGAAATGTTAAACAACAATTTCACGGCGCGTCACTGACAGCTGCTCTGTGGATTTCTCTTTTTTTAAAGAACTTCACAGCCCGGATCAGTGCTCGCTGTAAGACTGCAGCTCACACGTTCATCATTTATCTCTGTGGGATTATTAAAATGTTTGAGGAGTTATTTTATGTCTAAAAAATACAAACGTCACATTCTGCTATTTTTAACAGAGCATTATATTTACTGACTGAGGCCTGAATGATGTGAACACGAGTCTAAATAATAATTTCTCTTTATTAATCGGATTTAATATGAATAATAATTTAGTTTTCTTCGTTTTTGTGACAGACTAACGAGGTTTTTTGCTCACAGAATTTTAAAAAGGTCACTTTGGATTTGCAGCTTTAATTTTCTCCTCTTTGTTCACGGACTTCTTATCTTCGGAGGATTTCTGGAATCTGAGGCCACCTCGTGAGAGGAAATGGAGCGTTCAAGCTTCTTAATCTGCTCCAAGTGTTTGTTTAGCTGCATTATTTTTCTTTCTTTACGTTCTGAACGCGGAGCAGCTTCGTCTTCTCTCAGTGCCAACAGTAAAAAGAAGAAATCTGATCACGAGACTTGTCTAATTGTTGTTGAAGCGGGTGCGCGCTGCACCTGCGAGGGGCTTCAGGGTCAGTGTGTGTGTGTGTGTGTGTTTTCTGCCTCTCAGCGCGCTTTCAGGGCCCAAACAGCCTCACATCTGTTTCCAATCCCGAGTCCGCACAGACGCAGCGCTGTCCAGGACGATCACAGAGACTTTTAAATGTCCTGTAGGTGTTGTTCCCATAAAAACACACAGAGGCGATCCCTCCCTCCACCCTCCACCCTCCTCAGACCTCCTGCAGGCTACAAGTTGAATGTCAAAACCGCTCGACCCCGAAATGAAGTAACTAAGTACATTTACTCAAGTATTAACTAGAGTATGGAGTTTCGATTTTCAGCTCCTCTTCGGCTTCGTTTCAGCTCAAATGCTGCGTTTTTTTATTATTTATCAGATAAATATGATGCATTGATTTGGATTAAAAGGAGAGCTCACACAGAATAATCTGATATTAAAATAAACGCTCTGCTGCACCATCATATTATTTTAGATTCACCTGAATTCCAGGACTTTTACTTGTAGGTTTGAATATTTTTACATCACGTGTTGTAAAGGATTAATACTTACAGCCAGCCTGGATAGATCTACGCAGCGTTTTACCGATAATAGCCTGAAGAGACGTTATTAAATTTAATAAATGGCATTTATTATAAAGCCTACATGTGTATTATATTCCTGTAATGATCCAGGAGGATGTCGGAAAATGAAACGTGTTAAAAAAATCTATTTCTCAGCCCGCATTTTAATCCGAGGCTGATTTATTTTTGCAAAAACAAGCGAGAAAAATGTTTAAAGAAGAGGAAGAGTCACGTGATCCTCCATCATCACTGTGTAACGACTATCATCAGGACCAGAGCGGGTCCGGATCCAGGCTCTGCGCCTTTGAAACCTGGAGCCAGTCTGGACAGACAAGAGGCGTTTGAGGGAGAGAGAGGGAGCGGGACTCTGGGGCTCCGGGCCCGGGGAAAACGCACTTCCTGCCGAATAAAAAGAGCGCAGTGTGTTCGCAAATAAAAAACCCTGGAAAGCCAGAGGAGCGAGCAGCAGAGGGTGGAGAGGAACGACAGGAGCCGAGCCAGCCGACCTCTGCACAACCTGAGCAACACACACACACACACACACATTTACATACCTGCATTTAAACCTAAAGGAGGACTTGCTGCTTGAATGTCACACTCTCAGTGGCAGGCCTGAAAAGAGAAAACACACACACACACACACACACCCACACACACACACACACACACACACACACACACACACACACACACGAAAAAACACAGAAAACACACACAACCTTCAACAGCCTGATCTCAGTGTTTCTATTAACACACCCCCTCTTCATCACAGTCATCATCAGACAACAAAAACAGGAGGACAACGTGTACAAAGATCATTTTTTTATTGTACCAAATTTTTTAAACATGTTCATTAATTGTCTCTGACCATTAATAAACCCGCTGATTCATATTTTCAGTAAAAGATAGAATCTTATTCCTTCTTATATATTTATATAGTCTGCCTTCAGAGAGAGGAAACAACAAAATCTAAAAATCAACGACGTCACCGTGAAAAGAAACAAACACAAATATAAATAAACCCATAAAACTCGCCATCTCTATAAATTACGACATGATCAGTGTTGTAATATAAAAGGCATCTCTGCTATGTGATAACAGAACAAATCAAAGTGGCATGGCGCTAGAAATAGACACGAGACACAAAAGGCAATAAACAGTTTAAACGGAACCACCGAAACAAAAAGAAGAAGAAGAAAAAGAAAAGGACGCAAGTACTTCATCTGGGAAAAGTCAGAAAGGTAAAAATACGACATGTTCCTTCCACCGTCGGTCCCCGTGGTCGGACAAAGGAGTGTTTGGCCTCAAGCGTTTGGGTTTTTCTTCATGAGCTCGATGTCGGCTTCCAACATCTCCTTCACCAGCTCCTGCAGAGGGACACAAGTCAACGTTTCACGTCATGAAGGAATGTTCAAGGCTCATCTTCAAGGAATAAATCTCAGCAGAGACAGATTATGATTCAAATGTTTCATCTTTATACGTTCACATTCTGCTTTTCAGTCTGTGAAGACCTTTTGACACAGTGTGAGCTTTATCTAGTGAATCCACGTAAAGACTAGAAGAAAAATGAGTTTATGATAATTAAGGCTGGATGTTGAAGCTTCATACATTTTTATGAACTGACCAAAATGCAAAAACTCAGGGGACATTCATCATTTAAGTCATAATCCCTCAATTTTACATTGAATTTTATTTAGGGAAAGTTTCCGTTTGAGAACTTTGGATGTTTTTATTAAATGAAAAAAGAGTTTTTATAGAAAACTGTTTAAATCTGTCAGAAAATTATTATTTTTGTATCAAAACTGAAGGTGCATTATTTCACACAGACTGACAGTCACCACAGAAAATGATCACATCGTGTTGTTTGACTAAATTCTGCTGTTCATATTAATACTTACAGGTTAAATAGAAGATGTTTATTTGCTTCGTTACATCAGTTTTATTCTTTACGCGGGGCTTTGCATTCCTTCTTCATATCTTGAGATAAATGGAAAAACATTCTCTTCTGTTTTTATTATTTTGATTAAATTCCACCCTGAAGTTCTGATTATGAATGTTCCCGATAAAGGAAACTATTTCATATTCCATCCCATGTAACATGAAGTAGGTTCACACCGGGCTTTAAAGCCGGCCTGTGCTGCTCCTTGTTGCTCATTTGCTGCTTTTGTGTTGCTTCCTGTGTGAGTTACGTGGCCCTCTGTCGTCAGTCCATCCTTATTTGTTAATCTTAATAAAAGCCCGGTCACAAATAGAACGCTACTATACAAGAAATATCACATACTTCATCTCACTGTCGTCGCACCCACACGCGGTGCCGACCCCACCCTGCTCCTACATATGTAAATACAGACACTCCGTCCAGTTTTCTCCTGAGGAGTTTCTGCTTTTCTATCACAAATGCTTCAAAAATATTCTTCCATTTGTCTGTTTTGGTGTTTTCTCCTCCGTCGAATCGTTCCATGTCTGTACACTTGTGTGGTGATGCATTCTTACCAATATCGTGATATTGATTTGAACCTGAGCAGACGTGTGATACGCACCTCAAACGTCACCTTTGGCTTCCAACCCAGCTGCTTGTATGCTTTGGTGCTGTCACCTTGTAGGTAGTCCTGTTAGAGAGGAAGAGGAAGGAGGAGGGAGGAATAAATAATCTGTCATGTCTGATCTGATGTGTCGTCCTCATGTAAAGACATATTGGATTTAACTCAGTGACCAAACTCCTTCAACAGGATGCAAGGGATGGAGGGTGATGATTACTCTCACTCACTCACACACACACACACACTCAAACACACACACTCTATCTCCTCTCTCGGGGAAAGGGGGAGGTCACAGAGTCTCGCCGGCCATCAATCCCCGCTTTCTGCTCCCCACCACCGGTCTGTCCAGACAGCCCTCGTCGGTGCCAGAGGATGATGAATTGTGGGACTCTGGTGGTGTAACCCCTCCTCCCCCAAACCCAGGACCCCCCCTCAACCCCTCACTCATTTCCCCCCCTGTTGTGTTTTGCACCGGGTTCAAGATCCAGCGAGACCCTGCCTGAGACCACCAAAGAGACAGAAAAAAAAGCCTTTTCCCTGCACGTCCTCGTTGTACAGCTCTCTGTTCTCGCTCTGATTTCTGGTCATCAACTCTAAGTTTGTATCAGAAACACACACGCTGGCCTCCAGAGGCCTAATAAAACTTTGTGGTGAAACCTGACACTGAAGAATCTCCTTTTTTTTCCCAATTAACCGGTACTATAAGTTCCTTAATCCTGCAGCTAATTCCAGATAAATGACTGAAATTCTTGAGAGTTGAAAAGTGAACAGAGACGTCTGTTTTTCTTTATTTAACAGTCACGGCTTTGGTGCTTTCTCAGAAACTACGGACTGGTCTTCCCCTTTCATTCTTCACAGCATTGTATGCACAATATGGCCAAAAGTATGTGGACACCCAAACGTTTCACTCGCGTGTCAGTGCTGAGCATCTCATTCCAAAAAACACATGGGCACTGATTGCTGCTATATTAGCCCACAGTCTTCTGGGAATGTTTTTCCATAATATTTTGGAACTTGGATGCAGGAGCTTCAACCACAAGAGCGTTAAACTTCATTTATAGTCTGGTCTGAAGATACAGAGCCTATGCGTGTAGCTGCTGTCGCTACACATCGAGGCAATGTTGACTACATGGACAGCATTACTGCCAACACTCCCAATTCTCCCAGGGTCATTCCTGCTCCTTAATTTTCACACTTTCCACCTGCTGTTTTTGTTAACAGCAGCAGTTTCTAACTATAAAAGTCAACTGACATCAGACAACAATGCAATTGCACCAAAAGTCATTTTGTGGCATGCTCATGACGCAGACGAGAACTGCTTACGCCTCATAGTACATATTATTTTGTCATTTTTATATTGTTGTCCATCACAAGCTGGTTTCTTTTCAAACTTTTTCCCACTGTCACCAGGTGCTTGCTCATAGTGGGAAGTGTTGGGTCTCCAACCACCAGTTACAATCTAGACCTGCTATATATGACATTTGGCATTGCATAAATTAAACTTAAGTTACCAGAATGCAGGAAACATTTTTTTCCTGGTGGAGGAGCCACAGATCTCCCACCTTGCCTTCAAACTCCTCCAATTTTGAGGTCTCAACGTTGGCAAGTATAACGGAGACTGGAAGAACTGTGGTCAGCCTGGACTGCTCGAGTTTTCTCCTACAACTTTCTGATGCGTGTAGAGAATTTTGGGCGCGATGACAAATGAGAAGCAAGTTTTTAAAAAAATGAAAAAGCAGAGTTATCTTTTACTCTTTCAGTAACGCACATCTAGTGAAACCATTTCACTGCAAATGTTCTGCACGCTGCGATCGTCAATCTCCATTATGGTGAATTAAAAAATGTAAACACGGCAACGGCGTGGAATTGTCTCGTATTCGCTTCTATCACTAAGTGTAATATAATGACATAATGTAAACACAGTTACTGTGGGGGATATAATTTAAACCTGACACGCCTGGTCACAGCCAATACATCTGCCTGCTGTTTTAGTGATACCATCAACAGGCGAAATCTGATGCCAAAGTATAAATAAAATAAAAACTCAGATCAGCCCAAATGTGTTGGATTGGATTGAGGTGTGGATTCTGTGCTTTCACACCAAACTGGGAAAACTGTTTCTGGACCTGACAAACACAAACTCCTGCCATGGACACGGGCAGATGAGTAAGGAACCTGTGCCACAAACAGACACAGGAAATCGTCATCATGACTTCAGATTAATGCAGCAAAGTTTCACCGCTCAAAACTGCAGACTGTTACATGATTTCATGACTCCACTGCTGGTAAATATCCATCATTAAGAGACCTCGATACAGGAAGTCGGGCTCAGCTCTGGACCTCAACAGTTTTTTTTAGTGCCAACCAAATTTTGAAAGTTGGCGTTCAAGCTGACAGATGCTTGGTCAGTTTCTTACTTCTGCTTTTTTTTTTTGGACGCGATATTATTTTAGATTAAACTTGATTCATGCAGCTTGTGTTAAAAACGTTGATCACAAAGAAGGTACTGGACACTGTGGTATAAATCTTAATTAATTGACCAGGACGCTCCGTTCAAAAAAGAAAGCTTGAAAATGTCTTTTGTTGGTGATCTTAATACAGAGGAACGTCTCTGCAGCACTGGCATAGTTCAGCCTTTTACAGAGCAGGGACCCACATCTCGGAGAGGCCCGACGGAGCTTAATCACACTCTTCTGATTACGCACAAAAGGCAAGAACACTGAACACACACATGGAGGACAAGTACAGGCTGATTCGGTTTGTGACTACTGCTCAGTTTGAGAACGCGGTTCAATTCCAGGTGAGCGGCCGTTTTTATTTTTAACTTCACGTGGTGTACATGCAGCCCAGCAGATGAAAGCTACAGCCCATTTTCTCCTCCGTCGGTAACAGCAGGACAAACAGCTCTTTCTCATGTGAGCGGCTCTGTACATTACTCACGTCCATTTTTGGCTCTGAAGCCATAACTGGAAACATTTTCAGACTAATTACCTACAGCAATGAGACATAATTTATCACGGGGCTGAATGTAATTATTATAGGGTGACTTACTCCACAATTATATTAAATAATCCACTTGCTTCATAATTATATTGATTAAGGTTTGTAATGGAGAACATTTTGTAGCTGGCATAAAAGAAACATCAACTGGTCTCGTCACGAAACGCTGAAGCTGGACTCGAGTCACGTGTTGCAGATAATACATTTTTGGTTGAAACTAAACTTAGTGTAAGATTTGTGTGACCCGTGCTGTCTAGGTCCCTCGCTGATTGGTTGCTATATGCCAGAAGGGCGGGCCTTATCTGATATCAGCCTGTCAGAGGCTGATGCCAAAAAAAGGGAAGGAAAACAAACGCAGGGAATGCTGCAGAGGAGCGGGTAAAAGTGACCTTTTGTTTTATCTGTGCATGTAATTCAAATAAGCTGAAATAAACTCCAAGCTGTGGTGTAGCATCTCGCTCAGGTGAGACCTTAACCTGACCTGCCTTGCTATGGCAACAACAACCGAGTGCACTTAATATTTGCCGTGACCCATAACTACCTGCTGGAAGTAGGTGTCATCCATCTTTCATTCACTTCATCTGAAGCCAGGGCGCCTGACATATTGAAGAATGCGTTTCCTGTTTCCAGCTGAGCTCCAGTTGGCTGCGGCTCGCTCCGTTGCCCAACTTTAACCAGCCAATTTGCATATGTGACCAAGACAAACAGCGTTGTCTTGATACATCTTGTGTTCGGAGATGGAGAACTCATTATTCTGACTGTGTGTCATCACCCTGTACTAGATTACATGGCCAGACTACAAACTTGCTGAATTGGTCTCATATATTGTCTGCAGTCTATGATCGCTGTGCTCAGAATTTATTTATTACCCACGCTGGAGCCATTTTCATTTCACTGAAGGTAGATGAAACAGTACCTTAACGGAAGACGCCAATATTTTTATACTACACTGGGTGTCTGCACAGATTTGTCCACACCAACTCGCACGACATGGGCGGATGACAAAATCTGTGCCACGAGGACCCGCTGTGCCAAAACAGACAGAAAATAGCAACATTTCACTGCATGAAATAGCTTTTAAAACTACAGTACTGCATGTTTTTCTGACTCCATCACTGGTAAAAATCCGTCACTGACCTCAGCGCAGGAAATCAGGCTCAGCACTGAACCTCATCACTTTTTCAGTGTCAAGCAAGCTGTTAAATATCGAGAGCTGGCGTTAAGGTTGACATCAGAAGTCTCAGTTTTGTTTTTTATTCTTGATCTGATATTATGTTAGATTAAATTTGATTTGTGCAAAGTTCTTGTAATCTAACCTCCTGATAAAGACAAACAGAGAGGCACCGAGGCGCCTCGCACAAATAAATCAAAAAAAGGATTTTGTAGAAAAACATATTTTTTTAAAACATTGTCAAAAAATGGATAGAAACGATTATATAGGTGTAATACAGTGACGAAAAATCTGCTACAGGAGGTAAGTTGGGTTGTGCCTCGTATCATCATCATCATCATCTTCGCCATCGTCATGCCTGGCTTCTGAAATCTCCATCTGAGCTTGGCAGGAGAACATCTGCTGAAATCAGACTCTTGTCTGCTAAGTCTGCCGTCTTAGCAGACAACCACACAGTTCAGCATCCAGGAAGTTAATCCAGCGCCTGGTCTTTCTCAACCAGGATTTCTGCAGGTGACAGACGATCTCACCCTCACAGATCCGTCTGCAGAGTGCACCTCGGTGGAATAAAAGCTGCTTCCAAACTGCTAACAAGAGCGTTCTGCGGCCAAGTGAACTCACCCCAAACAGAGCATGTAGCAAATAATTCAACATGAACTACTAACAGATGGGGGCACAATATAATCTTCATATGGATCCGATTTGGAACCAAACCCAACGTTTTTGGTACATCCTGTTTAAAGCAGCGCTCTGCCCATGTCTGAAAATATGCAGCAGTGATAATAACAAAAACTGGTAGAAGAAAGCTGAAAATTAGCCGTGACAAAATGTGTCCATCACTCTCGGAACATTTAGACACGTTTTAGAGATTAAATGACGATTTGAACTGCGCCCACTCGGCACCATGTTACAGGCCTGCGAGCGAGGCTCGCAGTCTCTGAGGGCCGACGTGTCAGGACTTAAGGTGCGAATGGAAAAACTTTTATGATATAGGAGTTTTATTTGTTTCTGTCTCTGATGAGTTCAGAGCAGGCGGTGCGCTTACAGTAAGAGCTCAGGCGTTACTTTTTACTGTTACCATCCACGATGCCCAGCGCCAACATCATGCAGTAGGGTGATTTGTAGTTTACTCTTCTCAGCCACACAAAAACATTCCTTTGTTTCTGAAAAATCAAGCTTTTGGTCAGTTTTATGTGGTGAATAGCACTCAGTACAGAAGTATCCATTAGCCTCAGTGGTTGAAATCGAGTCTCGAGCATTTTCAAAACTACAAACTGCACCATATCTAATCAAAAATTGTTGCAAACAAAGATGAATTCACCTCCCAACATGCTGCACGGCAAAATAAACTAAAGTTCTGATTAGATGCAAATGGGTTCTCCCCTACCATTGTCTTTGCTCCTCTGACTCATTCTTCCAATGAACACACACTTTTTTAAAATTACTTGCTAATTGGTTGGAGACTTTTATGGCCATCTTTCAACTGGGACAAAAACAAGAATCACGCTTCCTCACTTGGCCGTTCTGCTAACATCCGTAAGTCTGTTCTTGGGAAGCTGAAACATCCTCTTGGCGTTCTACCGCATGTTCATATTTTAAGATAAATTAAGATCTACCTCTGTAGAGGATTGCAAAATGTGAACACCTCGCCTTTTTAGCCAAGATAAATCAAGAGTTTTGAGAAAGTAGAAGCAGAGTGAGGGTTTCTGCGATCTGCATGGAGATGGAAAAAACAACCGTTGGTGTTGGTGCAACAGTAAATTTGCCGGAGTTTTGACCTCCTGACCTGGCGTTGATCATTTGGTCAAATGCTTAAAATGATCTGTTTACACTACCCCGAAGAAGGACTCTTTCTTTTCCGTGTGAAATATGACTGTTGTCGCTCAGAAGCAAAGGCAGAAACAGCAGGACTTTGTTTTAGCGGTGCAAAACTTCTGAAAGAAGACAACCACCATTTGCATCCCGCCACCAGCAAACAGTCTTTGTATCTTTTAACCATGACCACGATCTTTCCTTGAACTTCTCCAAGTAGTTTAGTTTTCATAACCCAACCACAATATTTCCCCCAACTGTGACCAAATAGATTTAGTGCCTAAACATAACCAAACCTTAAAACAATACCGTAAATCGTCTCCGTAATGGATGATTGTAATGACTTGGAAAAGCACTGATGAATAAAGTCATCCTGGCCATCTGTGGTGCTACCCAGAATGCTAATGAGTGATTTTCTCAGCTATCTTTTCCATTTAGTTTGGAGTACCTGCTGATTCTATTGTTCGATCTGAAGCTGGCTAAAAGAAGGCCATGACCTCAGCTCTCTATAGGATAGTTATTGGTCTGTTATTGCCATAACATACAAGATAAAATCTCACACTTAGACGTGATGAGTGCTAATTCTCCTCAGCTCCAATAAAACATCTTTACTTCAACATCAGCTCGCCAAAAAAACATGGAGTAACATTCCGGATCTTTCCCCCTTTCTTGCCTTTTTCCTGACACTCTCCACTCTAATAAAGACGAGAAGCCATAAAAAATAATCCTTAGAAATGTAAAAGTGAGAGACAAATAGAGTGTGATCATGGTCCATAAAGCACACAGGCAATAAAAGGCACTCAGAGCAGGCATTTAACGCAAAGGAATTCTGGTATCACTGCAAAGCCTTTCAATAAATCACACGGCACACCGGGGCTGACCCCCAAACACATAAGGGCACGCACACCAACATGTAGCAGCGTGTGAACACATGCACACACACACACACACACACACACACTAGAACACTTGTATGTAAGTATAGGTAAAATACTAAACGTCGCGAAATTGTATTTATTTTCCTTCCTACTGGAAACCCTCCCACAGATCAAACGTTCTCAAGAAAACAACTCTCTTGTCCCGCTCTCTCTGAGGGTTGCATGCTGGGAGACTATGATGTGGTTTTGGAAGTCCAGTAGCGTCTCTGGTATTTGTACAGTAGTGGACATGAGGCTGCAAATACAGAGACTTCAAAGAAGATCAGATAAAGCGGCCGAGAATGTTGTGAGAGTCTGAGGCTCACGGTCTCCGTGTCCCCGGCAGACCCAGATGTTCCGACCAGACCCAGATGTTCTGACTTCTGACCTTTCTGGGGTTTTTGATGGAAGAACTCAACCCTGATCCTGGGCTTTTTATACCCAGGATGAATTGCTATTACGACAGCGATCGGGACACGAGGAAGACGAAGAGGAAAACAAAAAAATCAGTTCTCCCTCTGGAGCTCTGATGCTGCTGTCCCGTCTGTAAGAACATGGAGGCTGGTGTGTGAGCTGCTATAAGAGTGTGCAGGTGAGGACACACTCGCCGAAGAAGAAGAAAAAAGCTCCATCATTCCTGGTTGCTCAGACTCACAAATCTGTCACTGGTCAATTTCTAACGCACCTCCGCCAGCATCGCCTCGACTTATAACTTCCTTTACAGCACAAAAGGCCCCCAGTTCGAGCTGGAAGGACGGGATGAAGTAAGAGACTTATGTGGTAAAGTGCATACCACTGACAAATACCAGTTATTTCACTCACAGAACACTGCAAGGCTGGTACAATATATGTTGAACACTCATGCCAAACAGGAACATTTAAAACTGATTGAATGTATTTACAGAACATTAGAACAGTTTTCTGGGGGTGTGATATAGATATATGTCACGTGATGAAGACAGAAAAGAAGCAGACAGAATAAACTAAATTATTCTTCTACCAAACTTTTTTCTGCTTCACATTTTTGCTATTTTCTTTGAAGATTGAGACATTAAACCTCTTAAAATGAAACAATCTGAGACGTACGACTAAAACCTGCTCACAGACACGAGACAAGTGATTAAAGGTGGTGACATCTCTGGGCTCTAATGTAAACGAGATGATAACAGACACAAGAAGCATTTTGATTACGTTGACACCGTGGTCTTCATTTTGTCTCTGTGCTTTGGTAGCACAGGAAACAGACAAAGTAATAGATTACAGTTCGATGTGACTTTGATTTCAGGAATGTATTGATATTGTTGGATTGCTCTGGTGATATAAATGTGCGACACATTGATGAAGCTCATAGAACTGAACTATCTTATATGCATGATGTTACAATGTGTGGTATTTATTTACACCTTTAAATCCAGTTTTTCCTTCAGATTTCTCCTTCAGCTGCTTAAAAGTTTTGCAATCTGCAGCTCTTCATCGACTCTATATGATGTGAAACCCAGAAACCGGACGCTTCGATCTTTGGCCATCTGTAGAAATCCTGTAATCTCACACGAACTTGTTGGTTTGGAAACAGTTTGTGTTTGTGCGTAACACACTTGGTCAACACATGTTTATTTTCACCCACGTGCATTCAAATGAATCGTGAGATGCCGTGTCTTCAGGAATCCAAGACGGTTATTAGCCGCTCCCAGCTGGAGGTCAAAGGTCAGGTCCAGTGTGTGTTTCTGTGTGTGTGTGTGTGTGAGTGAGCTGTGTGAGTTATAGCTCAGGTTTCCTTCCCTGACTCCCCATGCAGCTTGGCCTGCGCACAATGTGTTAAGTGACCTCTAAAGGGTGGCCCTGTCACCCTGATGAGTACGTACACTACACACTACACACACTGCACACACACACGGGGACTGACATGCATGGCAGCCTCAAATCTTAAAAGAGTAAACATCTCGATTTACAGACGGACCAAAGCAGGAAACCACACACACACACACTTAAAAAAAACAACAGGAAACAATTAGCAGAAAAGCAGGAAAGTGTGAATCTCCACAGGAAAACAGTAAAAGCCACTTGCAATGTTTAAAAGCCAAAACATGGCATCACAAACTGTCACTTCTCTTCATCTCCTCGCCACTCTTTTCCATCCCCGCTCTCCTCTGGGCACTGCCGTGTTGATTGCTCTCCATCAGTGCTCATTAAAATTCCTGGGGGAACCGTGTGATAAATATTTACGCGGCTGAGGACACACTCCACACACACTCCAAACACACTCGAGCGGCTGGATCTAACTGCCGATAGTGTTAAGTGCCCAAAGGCTCTGGCAGCGCTTTGCGGAGAGAGATCCGCAGCCCCCGGCTGCCTTGCTTGTATATGTGAGGCGTTTACTGTCAGGGTGGCGGGAGGAGACTGGCGATTTATGGCCGTTAATCACGGTTACATTTGTGTTTCTCTGCGTCTGTGTGTGTCCACGTCCAAGGATAATCTCTTAATGTGTGAAGTTTATGGAAATGAAGAGGAAAATATCGCACATTCGCACATCTGGATATAAACGCATTTGCAGATGCACACACACACAGTGTAACCACAGTGGAGCTGGACTCCTCACTACTGTTCCACTAAGCTGCTGCCGACCCCCCCTCCTCCTGTATTCTATTATTCCTGCGGACGGGAAACAGATCATAATTCCTGGAGTCAGCAGAAAGCTGCAGACTGAGAGAGTGAGAGATGGAGGGAGGGAGGGAGAGAGATAGAGATGAGGGGAGGGAAAAAGTGTGTGTGTGTGTGTGTGTGTGTGTGGGGAGGGGAGGGGGCTCAGGTGACTGCTCACTTCCACTGAGGTCAAACTGAAACTGTGCAGTTAAGTCATTTCCAGTGAAAAGTGAAATGTGTGTTTAGTCTGTTTGCACGTTTGTATAATGTAGTCTTGGTGAAGTAGCGCTTTGTGCAGCCTCTTTGTGTGTGTGTGTGTGTGTGTGATGAGTGTTTTGCATTTCTATCAGCCTCTGGGTGTTTCATATTTCAGGAGACATCAAAGACGAACATAATTTCCCTTCTTTAAACAACATTCTTTACAATCATACTACAAAGGAGGAGAGAAGGAGTGAGAAGGAGGGAGGGAGGGAGAGACGGAGAGGGAGAGGAAAAAGTCGTCCAGTCTTATCTTAATTGTTGTGTAATCTCTGAAGCTCTTTGGGGTCTGTCGGGGCTTTGACACCCAGCCTCTGTGTTTAGGTAGATGATGATTGTTACACAGCTTCTTGCACTCTTTTTTTTTTTTTGAGAGCGAACACTGGGTCCAATTTTTTGGCCTTCGCTCCAGAGAATAAAACATCGTTCTCACCAGGAACAATGCTAACATCTCTAGATACGGCTGTCCAGGACGAGCATTGCAAAACAGGCAAACCACTCATTTGGTTCAATGCCCCTTATTCTTTATTGTTTTGCAGGCTGACACCAAATCGCTCTTTATGGTTACTCAATGTATTGCTGAACTGCATGTGCATGTTCATTCTTATCTATGATAAAACTATGAGTCTGTACCGACTCCGGTCTTCATGTGGGAGAAACGCACATAACGGTACATTGTGTATGTGTGTCTTGCGAAACTTCATTAATACAGCAAATATATTTTATCAGAACGTTTTGCAAACTGCAACTTGCAAATATTACTATTTGTATGATTTCACTTGCAATCACAGCAAGTGTTCTTCGATTTAATGTGACGTGCGACTGGCTCGCTGCTGCAGCTACATACAGTCTGCGGGGGTGGAGCTGGGAGCAGTTTATTTGACAGAGTTGGCAGTTCGGCGTGCTGAGATGCCACCAGAACATTTTAAAGTATGATGCTACACACTTGTGGCGTCTGATGAAGACAAATGCATAAAATGACAGGAGGATTATTTCATGAAAAAACTGAGAAATCGCCTCATCAAGCACTGGAGGAAACTTCAGGGACAGCTGCACCGTGTCACCGTCACTTAGATACACAAACAGGTGCTGGTGTCATCATTTTAAAATGATAGCAGAGCTGTGATGATCCACTGAACTACACAAAAACATGCCAAGCTAAGATGCTGTCTGGATTTTCACATTTCAACTTGATGTACAAACATCTCTCTGTATTAGTTAGCGTGAAAAAAAATTAATAAAAATGTAAAATATTGTGGATCCAGCGGTGGATTGGTGAGTCCAACCACAATATATAATAATAATATACTAATTTTCTCCAAACACACTTTGACCATCATTTCCATGAGTAACGTTAACACTGTACTCATGCAGCATCACTACACAGAGTAGCCCATTTTAGGGGCTGTTTTGGTGACATCGATGTCATATATGAGGCAGAGCGATACGGAGGAGACTTCACGGCGCACAAACACAGTGGATGTGATATATGTGATCTAATTCAGGCCTTGGCTGAGCTCTCGGGGTTAGGCGAGGTGGTTACACACAAAATCTGCTGTCTGCAACTCTCAGCTCCCAACACACTATTTATTAGTCTCTCTCTCTCTCTCTCTCGCTCTCTTTGTTTCTCTCTCTTTTTCACCTCAGCTGCTCTCTGAACATGTTAATGTACAACCTCCTCCCTTCTCTGCGGCTCTCGCCAGCCATCGTTCATTCAGGTTTGCTCAGGGATCAGAGAAAAGCTTTGTTTTATACGTGTGCGAAACAAATGAGTTTTTCCACACACACACACACACACACACACACACACACACACATATGTGATCTAAACACACAGTTTGAATCAAGTATTGTTTAAAAATACATATAAAAAAACATGATAAAAATTCAAATTCATTACTTTTTGGCATCTCGTGGCTGTTTCCATTTTGGACTTGGGCCCCACGTTGGTAAAATACCTGGATGTGATAAGCTCTGAATTAGAGCGGTCATGATATCATCACACAATTTTCATGGCCAAAGGAATTCATGATAACGACATTATCACAAATATCCACAGAAAACTCTGGGGAAAAAAATCTAAAATAATAAAATAAATCAAATTAATCTCATTTATTTTGTGTTTTGTCTCTTTTTTGGAAAATTTGCACTTAAAATACGAGCGCAGGAAGGTGGAGTCTGTGACCATAAATGTACAAAACTGTACAAAAAGAACAATTACACCGTGAACCACAAAGAGAACATATTATTTTAAAATGTCACAGTCATCGTCAATACTACTTTAAATCTTATTTGTTAGCTGATTCGACCTCGCACGGAAAAAATAATCTTTTAAACAACAAATTTTTTTTACTTCTCTCTCGTATCTAAGGAAAGTTTTCTTCTGCTGAGTTCTGAGATATCGGCCTTCTCCAGCTCAACAGCATGCGGTGACAACAGTAACATCTTTCTCCAGCTCTTCTGGATAATCTACACACTCCTCTGTAGTTGCTCTGTTTCGTGGTAAAAGGAGGGCGAGCAGGAGAAAGAGGGAGGCTTGAATGGGCATGCCCATTGGTCCTGGGTCAGTGGATTTCAATCCCTGCTCCCTTCCCTTCTTCACCCTGCCGCCTGTATCAGAAGGTTAGGAAAAGACCAGCGTTGGTGTTAAGAGGGGGGTGGATGACATATAGGTGGAGGAAGAGGAGAAGGAGGAGGGAGAAGTCTTCTATAGGCTACATCTCCTCCAGAAACAGCGTTTCCTCTCTGAGCAGCATTCCTCATCTTATCAGCCACAATAATCTGCCGTTCTCATCGTGCCCAAACAGGGAGAGTCAGAACCTGAGAGTGTGAGTGTGTGCTGGAGAGAGAGAGAGAGAGAGAGAGAGAGAGAAGTCACTCCTTCACTCGCTCTCTCTCTCTCTGTCTGTTGGCCGGTGATAGAGTGATAGAGCCGGGAGAAAAACAGCGCGCTGTCCGTCGCTCAAAGGAAGCGATCGCAGGCCGAAATCTAAAGAGAAGGCCGCAAAGGGGGAAAGGGGCAGAGAGCAGACTGGAACGTAAATGTAATCGAGTACTGTACTGAAGTAGAATTTGAAATATTTTCATTTTATGCGATTTTTTTGGTCCAGCTCTCAGGTAACATTTCACTTTTTACAGGAACAAATAAAGACTTTCATACAATACAGGTAAAAGTCTAAAGAAATATTAAGAACTGTAATAGATTACTCTACCTAACACTTCAGATAAAACAAGCTTCCCCTGTACGTTAATGCATCACTGATAATAATCAAATAAAGTAACTGCAGCACTCTGGAGAGCAGGTGTGTGTGGAAAGACGTTCCCAGCATGCACCGTGGGTACTGAACCTCATTTCATGTGTGTTCTTGCACAGGTAATGGTTGTGGCTCACGCTGCAGAACACAATGTTTCTACACTTCATCTGCGGTCAGGCCGCGAGCGCTGCTCACACTGCGAGCACGAGCGGTAAACACGGCACGGCGGGAATCTGCTTTACATGCAGCACTTCTAATAAACACACACTTAGACAAAGAGACAATACTTTAAACAGGGAGACATTTTGCATATGAAACTTTTGATACTGTAAGAACATAAAGGCAGGGTCTTCAACAGGTGGTCTGTGACCCCTAGGGTGTCCGCAGAGTTGCTCAAAGCGGCCGGCAAATGATTAAAAATGAGAATGTCTGAAAATACAAATAAGATGAATCCTACATATTATCAAATAAATGAAGTGTGTCATCGTGGGGTCTGCTCACTGTCGATGGCCCGGCTTTAAAGGAACACTGACAGACAACTTTTATTTTTCATTTCTTTCGACATTGGTTATTAAAAGACAGCAACACGCTAAAAACAGGTCAAACACGGGCAGCAAGACAATCAGACAAACACATTAGTCAGAGTTTACGGATTTAACAGTTTAATCGCTGTAACTGTCACAGCTCAGCCTTTAATATGCAGTAAATTATTATTACCATCATGGCTGAAGAGATACAATCGGACAATAAAGACTGTTGTCCTGTTTACAACATGCCCAACTGTCTGCTTAAGTTTATTGCTCCATTAAATACTCATCCAAGTGAAGACTTCACGTTGAGTGCAGCATTATCGCAGCTGACTGAACCAGACTGGAGCTCCAGGAGTGAAAACCCCTTCGTGAACAGACTTTTACTTGGGAGTACTTTTACATTCTGATGCTGCTGCTCTTGTGTAAGTAGACCTGAATACTTCTTCCACCACTCTGGGCTGAGGAGGGAGGTGGGAGGGAGGTGGGAGGGAGCACGATATGACGGACGAGCTCGCTCCGAGAATGACTGAGTGAGAAAGAGAAATAAATTGAGCAAGAGTGAGAGAGAGTGGGAGAGAGAGGACAGAGAGAGGAAAAGTAATGCGACGGAGCAGCCTTAGGGTTACAGGAATGTGGGGGCTCCTGAGTTCAGGAGGGTTCGAAAGTGTGTGTGTGTGTGTAAGAGAGACATATGAGTGTGTGAATACTGGGGCGGCTGAAGAGAGCAGCACCAGAATTAATTACCCAATCAAGATAACAAGCCAGGGAAAGACATTAGAGAGGTCACACTACAATTAACCTCCTGGTCTAAACCTCACACACACACACACACACACACACACTCTCACGAAAAGAAAAAGTCCGAGAGGCAGAGGTTTCGCGGCAGAAAAACACTGAATGAAAGTCGCAGCTCGATATCGCCTTCCAGGACCGACTTTTGCTGACCACTCAACTCTACGTGTTTTATTTTGAAGCATTTCCTGTATTCTGTTATTTTTTGCGGGTATAGTGACTCTACCTGTCTCATTCCAGAAACCCTGGCAGAGCCGGGTTGTTTACAGTGGGATATTGAGTGAGTCGGGGGCTCGAGTGGAGTGGAGTCGGATGTGGTTCACACATTCCACCAGAGACTCAGATTACACTGCAGGAAACACCGGCCCTGCAAGACACACACTGCCTGACTCTCTGATTTATAAACATAGCGCTCTATGGGACGCACACACACATATATATACACACACACACACACACACTCACAGAGAAACACATTAAAATCTCAGCGACTCTCTCTCTCTCTCTCTCTCAGCCGGTGCTACAAACTCCATCCCTCACTCACTTTCCTCCTTTCCTTTCTTCCTTCCTGCCTTTCCTGTCATTCTCAAAGTCTCCACTCTTGGCTCCGCTTGTGTTTTGTCCTTCTGTTACTGATCACGCCGAAGACACAGAGACACCAGATGGACGTTTGTGCAGATTGTGACGTCATTTCATCACAGCATCCCGAAGATTTGATCAAAATTTATTTATCATAAATAACTGTTTGTTTCACACCAGCCGTGTCGACTTTCTATTTTAGTTCTGGAGACTTTTAAAACACGATAGGAGCCTCAGTTCAGTAACTGCTGACACAATATAATCTGACAGATTTTATTCAAGCATGATTTCATGAATTCTTCGTGACACTTGGATTTTAATAGACTTGAAGTCCCAGCTCCTTTGTAGCCAGAGGACGGCAGAGTTCACTATCAAAAGTTTGGACAAATAAATGATATAAAATCAATAATAAAAATATGTCTGCAGCTCCGAGCCTTTGGATGCCAGCAGTGTTGGTGGTGAAAGCAAACAAATCTGTGCAGAAACCATTAATTCATTAAACACTTCTCCTCTTCTGGATTTGGATAGCTAGTCTAGCTAAGGAGACTCAAGGCGTAAGCACAAAATTGACATTTCATGATGGATTTGATCCATATATTTTCATATATTGTCCTACCTTAGAAGAGCAACATGTGTAGGGGGACAAGGAGCAGGCTTTATGGGAAATATAGTGATGTTCAGAAAAGCTGCACAGAACCTGAGATAACCTAAACTTCATTTATTAAGATTGATTTTTTTTATTCTTGTTCTCATAATCCTCACATTACAGCCCAACATTCAAAACAGAAAACAGCATCATTTATAAAAATGTCATAGCATTGTTGGCGAGCACTGGTCCCAGTTCAGCCCGGGGTTTGAGGTCTGAAAACCTGCCCAGATCCTCCCCTCCTCTCTCCTCTGACAGTCCAGTGGCCATGTTCCCCCCACCGAAGCTGCTCAGTGGAGAACTCTGGGTAATCAAGCCCAGCTGGGACTAGGGGGCAAAGACACGGGCTGACATAACTCACCCTTCTCTCCCTCACCCTGTCAACAAGGCTCTCTCCCTCTCTCCCCCCTTGTCTTTCCACCTCATCTGGCAGGTTTCTCTCGTCAGGCCCAGCGCCGAGTAAGGCTGGCTGATAGCGCAGGAATCCTGGCCCACGATCCCCGGTGCTCCCTCGATATCTCTGGGGCAGGCCGAGGCCAACGAATTACTGTACGATGCTGAAGATACATCTATCCATCACCCACGCTGACATCACAGTGCGTATAACGGCGAATATGGGCAACGCAGAAACAAGCAGACTCTCAGGCCGCTGGATCGCCACCTGAAGCCTGAAGCAGAACTGGAGACAGTGCCTTGGCTTGGCGAGACCACACGTGCCTGCCTTTAATAACAACTTACTCCACTGTTTGTCACCATCTTTATCAATGCTCCTCTATATTCCTACACCTTCATATCCAATGAGGCTGCACACTGTTGCCATGTCTGTGTTTCTCTCTGGGAGCAGTACCGGGTCAGTCTGTGGGCTGGACTGCCGAGGGGCCCAGGGTGGTTCCGCTCTGACGGTAGGAGGAAACTCCTTCAGGAAATACCAAACTGCCAGACACACACACTCTCACATACAATCCACAATCTTTCTTTCTCCTACAAGCAGACTAAAGCTGCTGCACAAACTCCTAGAATCGCAGCGCTGCTCTTTTAGTTTAGTTACTGAGCCCAAACACAAAGAAGACATCAGAGCACACGGCCCGGCGTGGTTTCATATTCTCAGGTATGATAGCTCGCATGGCAAACCTGTGGAGTTACACAACCCAGAGTTTTGGCTGGCGGCCAGGCTTTTTTTTTTTTTTTTAATGGCATCAATTACAGCTAACTTAAACGAGTCAGCTCAATTTAACAATAAATCACTGTAGAGTCAAGTTTCTGCCCTTGAGAACACAACCTCTCCACTCGGGCTAGTAAAAGCTGATTGAGTTCTTACCTGAAGGAGTGAGACGATGAGGTGCATTAGTGTGCAGGGTTTTACACAGACATGAACAGAAGCTGCTGGGCTGCAGTGTAGCACTGAGCCTGAGCACTTTATTTTGATCGAATGAGTTCAAAAACAGTGAGAGTTTTCTTGAATATCGACTTGACCCCGTTGTGGAGACGGTTTCACTGCAGACGAAACTGCAGAAGGAACAAGTAGTTCAAGCTCAGTCTCCTTTTGAGAGGATGCTTTTTTTTTTTTTTTTTGCAGAGTAGGGGAAGACGGATAGAGGAGAGACGTGCATCCAAAAATATAAATCATGTCCTCCTCCCCTGACATTATTCAAATCCTTATAGGTTAGTGATGACGCAACATCCACGGGCTGTTTTGCATGCCTTTTCACAGATGATATCAGTGACGCTCGGCTCTTCTTCAGAACTGCAGTGTTCTACGTGTTAGATAAGCTCTCATTGAAAACCATAACGGGCTAAAACAATAAAAGGTCAAGAGAGAAAATAAACTATTTATATATAGATCAAACCACGTAAGTTACGGCGATTTCCATCGTGGTATCTAACAGTTTTGACATCTCTCGCTGATTTGACTGGCAGAACTCAGATTAGATGACAACTTATCGTACGACTGCAGTGCCAGAAAAATAAATGTTACGCTGGGTAAGAATTGCTATGGAAGCCCAGAACTGATGTTGGATGATGAAAACGTTGAAACGTGGGACCCAGTGTTTTTAGATCTTGATCCACGCGCTTGACTAAAAGTCTTTGATGCTGCTTTGATTCTGATTTCTAACCGTCACATTGCAGCGGATTGTTACACTAGTTTCAATGTTAGTTCCAGCTGACAAGAAAAAACCTAAAAAGTGAATTTCACAGCTGTCACACTCGTATGCCAAACGTCTATCAAAGAAAAAATACAAACTTCATGGCATCATTCGAGTAAATGGTACAATCTCATCTTAAAACAATCAGAATCTATCTGGACTTGCAGGTTGCTAATCCTGTATTGGGAAAACGTCACTTGATCCTAGAATGTCGTAAAACAAGTTCAGTAAGCTTTATTCTGGTTACCACAATGTTTCAGCAGAAGACGTGATGACTAAAACGCCTGATCTGTCAAAGCGGAGACCTGGTTTAACCTCGCAGTTCTGCCAGTTACTGACGGCGGTATGAAACCCGCTGAGCAAAAAGAACTGAAAGACAAAAAATAGTTTGAAGAACTTTAATCTCGATTCTTGTTGCTCATCAGGGTTACGCCGGGTTTGTGATAGCTTGATTATTTTTCATTTGGACTTGGCTCAGCTGTTTTGTTGGATCTTTGCTAATGTCTCCAGATTACACAACATTGTTGCAGTCCTGTCCTGCCAAACATGAGACACGCAGTGATTCTGACTGCAGCGTCAATGGTTTTCAAAGTGCAAAACATTTGCCGGATTCACACATATTTCATTGTGCTGTTTGTCTGAAACGTACCCTGGTGTGGGGTGTGTGCGCGTACATTTGTGCGTTTCCAAGCTGCGGATCTGTGGCTGACCACAGGAAGTTCTAATCAGCAGTGCGGCGTGGCTGCTACCTTCCCTTTCCCCTGGTGACCTCCTCCCCACCCCTCTCCTTCTACAATAGAGATACCAGGATCGCATTACCGACTCCAAAGGTTATAGGTCAATCCCATTTTTCAGCCCTCTCCGTCCCTTTTCCCCCTTACAGATCCTTTCCCAGAGGTTAAAGCCTCCTGTCACCTAAATTCACATCAGTTCACGCGTGGCGAGGGAGTGGTATCCGTCGGAAACCCTCTGTCTTCTCTCCCACACCCTCCCACCCACACATCGTTTTAGTGTCCCCTTGACAGACAGTTCTCTGATCCCAGGGAGCACTCACATAAAGAATTGGACATGGTTAAAAACATGTTTAAAACACTGCTGGCCCCTTTGTGTCATTGTGTTGGTGTGTCTCTGTTACACCCCGGTTGAAGTCTATATTTTAGTGCTGCAGAGGATCGGGTTACTGGGAGGTAACGCGCATGTGATGACCTCCTGCAAAGAAAACCACCCATTTTACAATAATATTGCGAAGCAGCAGAAGCTATTTCAGGCTCTCAGGGTTTCAGAAGTACGAGGTCCTTTTCAGACCAGCATATGGACAGCTCGCCCTTTTTCACAGGGACAGGAACTGAACATGCCATGCTTCTCATAACTGATAGTAACTGCAGTTTTAAGTGTCTTATTTGCATTTCTGTATGGGACAATGTGAACACACACAAACATGTTCTGTGTTGTTGATACAACACGAGGAGGCCTCGGTTTGCTCCGCTGCACACTTTGTAAAACTAGATTTTTCAATAATCTTGCGGAATCTTTGATCTTGTGCCCGCACTGTGTGGCCGTGTGTTGTGTTCCCAACATTCAGTTTTGTTTGTTTGTGATGTGACGCTTGACCGGTCGCTATTACACTGCTGCCATTTAACCTTTGACGCCGTGCCAGAATTTAGTACATGGATCATTCCAGATTGTATCATACGAGTACAAAAGACAAAGAAAGTGAAAGAGTGTAAGAGTCTGTTGCGTACGTCGCCAGCAGCGAGCACAAGCTTAACATTAATCAGGTTATATGAGCTCATTTTTGGGTTCTGGGCAAGTACAAACTCAATGTGACGTCACCCATTAGTTGGAAGCCTCGAGATTATGGACGTTGCCGTCTTGGAGACAGGAGAGACCAGATTTGGAGGCGAGTGCGGAGCTGGTGGGTGACGAACTGCGAGTCGACTGCCCGGTCACAAACTTTATCGTATCACAACTACAGCTGACTAATAACGTGCTTCTCCAAACACTGAAGAGAGAAATCAGAACTGCCTGGTTTGTCATCCATTTCAGTCTAATGATTTACAGAATGAACGTCACGTGTTAAAGAAGACTTTAAACTAGCAGCTGAGGCCGTGAGGTCATGGGAAACCAGCTCATAACCACAATACATCCGCACTTCTTTAATCGCTAATGGAGATGCCCCCTGCTGGCTGTCAGAAAGAATGCAGGTTTAAGACACTCCTGCGCTGCCTTTATTTACAGACCTGGAAGCTCTGTCCACTAATTATATACTATTAGTCGTTCTGTGTCACTTTCGGTCGAATTCATCCACTATGTTGAATTTGATGAGCCTCTGATTGGCACCCTCTCCAGAGCAGCGTCATCTGAGGTTTCAGAGAGACTTTTCTACTTAAAACTGTTGGTCATATATCACAAACCTACAGTAAACAAGCAAAGCCGAGTGTTTCTATGTCGGGGGGTATCATTGAAATCAAACTTTTAAATGGAGATCAACACCGGTTCAAAATACTTCTATAACGAGCGACTCCTTCCGCTCTGCAGCTCGATACATGTGGCCGATCAGCAGAAAGAGAATAAGAGTCAAACAAGCCACTTAGTATGATAAACACACAGCCGGCTGCAGAGCAGTGCTTTAAATCATAGCTTCTATACTCTAAGAAAAACCGCACCCGAAGCTAACATGTGCATGTGGGTGAACTGAGCATGATTGTGCTCTCCCTGACACACAAATCTGCTTTTGATCATGCTGTGGTTCCTCAAGTACATAATTCCTTTTAATTACAGTTTGACTCAATCAAACACTGGAGCAAGAGCTTAATGTCACTGACACCGACAGGTGATCATTTTCTCACACACACATGTAATCCCTGCATGTTTAGATGCTTACATAGAACCAGACTAGCTCCTGTCACTGTTTGTTCTGTAATCTATTCTTCCTTAACATACTTACTGTGTTGTATACTTAACAGCTTTATGTACTATGAACTCTGGTATAATGTTTTTGAGTGAGCTGTGCAGAGAGAGAGGCTTCACACAGAGAGGGAGAGTGATGGTTTGTGTAAACGATCAGAGAGGAAGTTGAAGTCCCAATTTTCCATCATCAGATAAGCAGGCCTATGAAAATTTGAGTGCTGACATGACGAACATGCTGCCAAACAGTAGAGGGAAGCTGTCGTTGCCATGACGAGATGAAACCCCGCACTTGTACTCTAAACACCTTTTTGGCTCAAAGGCTGAACGGACGTAAATGGAAAATAAGTCGAGTTGAGGGCTGATTTTTGAGCATAAATTTGCAGGACAAGCAGAATATTCATTCACACAGTGGAGAGTTTATCCACATGTGCAACAAACTAAGAACATCAAGTTATATAAGCACCTGAAAATAAGACCAGTCTGCCATGTTCATCCGGCGTTTCCAGTTTTTTGCCGCCACTTGTAGCATCTACTTTACATTCAGGGGATATCCAGAAAACGGTGATCCGGGCCAAGACTTCCTCTTCAGTCTGATTAGCAACGTCTGATCTCACAGATACAGTATCTGCATATGAACGCAGGTTAAGACGGGTCAATACAACTCAGACAACAAACAGAAACCTCTGAACTTCTGTCTCTGCAAATAGAAAGGGGTACTGTAGTTCACATCGATGCGTGTTTGAAACATGCTCCCCAAAAATCCATAAACGCATAAAGGAAAAGAGCCGTGCAAATATCTTCACAACAACACAAGTTCCAGTCTGAATTCAGTCTTGGCAGCAACTGAACCATCAAACAGCACAAGCAAATCAATAACAATGAGAGGAACTGATTCAGGTTAATGAATCGGATGCTTTACCTCCATTTCCATGTCAAATTTTCCAACCTGCTGTTGCTGTTGTTTTAAACTGCGCTTTAAGCTCAAATGCATCATGCCTGGCGAGAAGGAGAGGATGTCCAAACCTCCCTGTCACAATGGATCCAAATGAACGCTCCACCGAGTCTCTGTCAGTGACGTTTTTTATATAAAGCATTAAGGAAACCATTACATGAATGCTGTGATGTGCACAGAAGAGAGCTGTCAAACAAATAATCTGATTACAAAAACATAAATATCATACTGAGACTCAATAAGCAGGTATTTAATATTAAAGGACAAAGGGCAAAGACTTTTCTAATAGTCTATTTATTTTAGTGTGAGATCATTTTGAAAAGTTTCCAGGTCTTTATGCACTGAAAAACACATTGAAATATCCATGGAAACTGGCTGACAAGCTCTAATGGACACTGACAAATTTTAACCACGAGTGAAAATGTGCGACCACTTCTGCAACCTTGTCTTTTATCGTCCTCTATCATTTTCCATCCAGAGCGACAGAGAGCCAGGCCGTGAGCGATCTTTCCAGACAGCAGAATTCCAGGTAAGAGAAAAGTGAATGGCTTTAATGTGAACCATCTTGGAAAAGGACTCCCAATTCCTCCCTAATATACGGAAACCTTTTAAAATAATGCTAATATTTCATGCTTCCTTTGTGTGAAAGTACCACGGACCTCTGCCAAACATCCAAACTCACCGCTGATAGCCCATTTCGTGTGTCAAGTGCCATAAATTCAGCCGGCGGAGCTCGACAAAGCTTGTTCAACGGATAAATCTTGCTGCTCATAAAAGCCATTTGCTTCTTTATGTCTGTCTGGTGTTCAAACATTCACCTTCATCCATCAACGAGGCAGACTGCTGTCAGAACACTAAGGCCTCTCCTTACCTCGCATTTCCCCTTATCATTGGCTTCTACTAAGAGGAATCTGAGGAATCCTGGAGCTCAGTCTGTTCGCCAACACCCCAATACGACAGGGTGAAACACAGACACATGCTGCTTTTCAAACACAGGCTAATTTGTGACACATAAATCGCACAAATTGATCACAGATGCTGGTGCTAACTACTGCCGCTGAGAAACAAGTGCGGAATAAAACAAAATAATTGACAATGATGTGTGAATCTGAGCTCTGGGACGATGTTTGCACGATAATAAAGTCATACTGGCTCACGGCCGACCGCCACCTCTTCTTGTTTTAAGACCTATAGTACAGTATAGGAACTCCACCCAGTGAAATGGGCTGACTTTGCTGGCTCAGCACTTCTCCATCCAAACGGCTGCGGTTCAGTTAGAGGTCTCGCTGCCTCGGCCCCGAGATGAAGCACCTCAGAGAGCCAGCAGTTCTAACCGGCCCCCTGGCTCCCACCGCCGGCCTCTGACTGACACCACTACACTGCCAGAGACATAAAGCAGGATAATAATAGCTGCTCATTCCTATCCCTCCTGACCAGACAGGCCCACACTGTCCAAAACCATATTTAACTGAATGATAAGTGACAAATAAAGGTGAATAACTCAGTCTACAGCCTTAGTGAAATCAGATCTATGAATCCAGTTCAACATATTTAGCAGGTCACCATCTTGGCAGGTCACTGACTCGGACTAATTAATCTTGTGACAGTCTTGCATCCCTTAAAAGGAAAATTCCATTTTATTTCACGAGCGCGGTGCTATGTTTGTGGTTTTGGACATCTTTCCTTCTGGTTATGATAATAGTGTAGTTATTAATTTTACTGCCTCGGGAATGAGTGCAGGGCATCATTAAACCTCTCAAGGAAAAGAAAAACATAATTTTAGACAAATTCTCATTTAAAATCAGTTAGAAATCATCGCAGGAACACACTCTAATGAACTGATGTATTGATGCGAGGATGTTTCGAGCAAATCTTCTTGAAAGCTTCGAACGCCTGAAGGGCGTTTGGCCAAAATGTTTCAGCGTTAATGATGGATTTTTGGGGGGATTTCTGTTTGTTGGATTCGGCATCCAGCTATATACAGTGGAGCCAAGTGGATTCATTATTAGACTCAATTACCAAGAGCATATACTGTAACAGAAGTGTAACAGTGCTGCATTGTACAACCAAAGCAAATACAGAAGGTCAGATCTGAACCTTGAAAAATCTTTGGAAAGCAAGAGATGATTACGAGGGACAGATTGGGAAAGCTTTAACTTTCACATCAGGTAAAAACTGGTTTAGATAATTGGGTTAAAAACACGGTTCATTCTCTTCCTGGCTGCAGCGCAGTTTGAAATTTCCAAGTTGAATCTGATTCGGCAGCTTGGACCAACGGTCAGCATGAAAAAGTTTGTGTCCAAACCAGAGTCTAACAGTAGGGTTTCTCTTCTTCATTGCTCTTGACAATTTTCTCAGGCAAGGTTGCAATCACACTCTACGGCACCACGGGAGGTAGCAGCGGTGGCTTTGTTTGGGAGTTGCGCCTAAAGCTGGACTTCTGAGAGAAGAAGCAGAAACGAGGGTGAAATAAGGGACAGAACGCTGCACATCGCGACACTTCTTCCTGCAGATATTCCATCACTCTTCACCACTTTTATTACATTAGAGGTATGTAATTTTGAGACAAGATACATCTGTAAAACTTTATTGTCTGCACTTCAATTCATGATTCTACTCATTGACTTTTAGGTGGAAGTCTGGATGTTGTTCGTTGCCTTGGCATCGCATCTCTATAATTAACCTGCTATAAATGCTACAATAACCCAAAGGGATAATGGCCACAAGAATGAAAATAAGAGCCACACTGTTTTGTGAAGTAGCAGCTGATGGTTTCAAGAGTCTCTTGTGCCTTGAAAACGCTCTCAACAGGACGCCTAAAGAGAATTCCAACCTAATACTGGGAAACTCTGAAATAGCCACCATATTTCAGGCTTCATTAAGTAGCAGATATTACGCAACAAAACAGGCCAACTGTTAAATCTTCTCTGGGGCATGGGGACAGAAGTGTATGAGTTACTGCTTGCCAGGAGTCATTATGTCAGCAGCACACACATGTATGTGGGGCCATACCTGTTTTTCTCATTGTTAGGATGAAGAATTTGCTCCATAGTGGGATCTGACCCTACGGTTGCTGTCTCTCACTGCGTCTGTGCATTAGTTGTCGACCATTATCGTAGACTTTCACAAAGTAAAAGCAGTAATTGGTATGAATTTAAGGTGGGGTCAAGAGGAAAGGGTTATACAATATGTGCTGAAAAACTAAAGACACTTGACTCAAACAGAGCTCGTCTCATCGTCTTCCAATCAGAGAAACTGCAATACTCATTCTGTGTGTGGAGACAGCGCTACAAGGATCCTGGGAGTAGATTTATGAGGTCTGGACCGCCTGCATGGAGTCAAATGAAACCCAACACCAACTCTATTTCTTCAACGAGGCCTGAGAACCCAGCACCTCATGTCTGCTGCTACAAAAGACACCATACTGACTTTAAAAGGTGTCACTGTGCTTCAGCGTAAGTACTCGTCACAGGTCTGAAACCTGCTCTCTAGGATTCAGTGCCTCGATGAAGAATTACAGCTCGGTATCAAATCAAACTTCAGACCTTCAAAAGATCGTGCTAACTCCTACAGCACGTGTAATGCGCAGTTGACTGTTATGTCTTTCTCCTCTACTACTGTTACACTGACTGTGATCATATCAAGTGAACGATAAAACTAAGGCTCATTTCTTTGGACTACAAAGAGCGTATACTCAAAGATAAAGGTTGGGGGCACTAGCTCGCTGGATAATCTCGCTTTAAATTTGCAAACTCTGATTTTCCCCCTTAAACTTACGTCTTAAGAAAAAAAACATTTTTTTCCACATTGCATGAGATGTATTATGTCTCGGCCTGCTGTTCCAACACTTCATTGAAACTATATGATGCTTACACTGAATGAATTATTCAAACCACTGTGTTTTCATGGCTGCACCATAACATCAGTTGGAAATTTTCAAGCTGTCGTGTGAGTTTCTGCAGGCTCGTCATTCCCATGTTTCATACCTCTCGAGTCCTCGAGACCTTGACTAGCAGTTTAAATAAAGTTCTGTGGGTTTGCATCAATGCTCCAGGCTGAAAAGGGTTGAAGGTCGAAGGTGAAACTCAACAGGGTTCAAGTGTTGTTGTTGACAACAAGGAAATCAGATATGTTGCAGCCTGTAAGTAACTGGTGCAGCAATAAAACTCAACCCCTTAAATTCAAACAAATCATTTTCAACAGTTCTATCTGTGCACAACTGACCTTTCACTTTACATTTACCTTTAAGGTCCAAACAAGCAGGGGGTGCAGTTGCTTTTTAATGACTAACTCAGCATTGTTCAAAAACAAACGTCTTAGTCTGTAAACCACATGATGCATAACAAAAAAAATCTATTCAAGTATTAAAGTCATCCTGTAACAGACGCCAGGACAGTGTGGTCAGCTGCAAAGTCAGTCGGGAAATGGGATAAGAAAAAGAAAACAACTCAAGTTTAAACTAATTAAAATCTATTTTTCACATCAGTGCCTCGGGACGAATGTGTGGCAGAATATGTGCACGTACACGCTTGATCTGGGTTTGCTGCTTCGAAAGCAGGCAGTCAAACCAAGTCAATGGTTGTCAACAGTAAATCACAACTTACAGTCAACAGGGTTTCCAATCTGCACGACACACAACACAACACTGTCTTCAGACTGGATGAGGAAAAAGCAAGAACACAGAACTGGCGAGTGGAGAGGACGAGTTTTTCTACTAGATCCAACATAATCAGACGTCTTCTCTTTAGCGGATGGTGTCATGTCAATTTCACAAGCCACAGTCTCCTGTTATAATTGAAGCTAATCAGCTTAACAGAATCTGAACCTTCAGTATCTGTCAAGTAGCTGAAATTCAAAGTGTGCCAAAGTCAGTAATGCAACACCTGTTATCTCAGATAAAATACTCATTTAATCAACAATTAGTCTTTTCCGTTGCTAGGTAAATAGGTTTATAGGTATTTGTATTGGAGGACACCCAATTTTAAAGGACTCTGATTAGGATCGGAGCCAAAATAAATTTGATCATGACATCCCTGTCTTAAACTGTGATGATTGGCTTGCACGTTTTTAGATCTGTTATTTTCCTTGGCATTAATAGTAGCAGTTCAGAAGCTGAGACAAAGAGCATGATGCTGCTAAGGTTAGGCATATCTCTGTGTGATGAAGTTATAGGGGCTGCTCAATGCGCACACAGTACGCGTTTGCATCCTGGAAAAACTGATTCATGTGGTGCATTTTCTGGACTTTCTCGCTGTGCTTGTATGACACTGTGCCACGCAGCCTCAATGTGAACTAGACTAATTGCATAGTAATGTGGTTTGTGTGCACATGCATGCTTTTTACCCACTCTATGAGGGCTCGAATTGGGGCTTTCACTGACGCACTGTTTGCACACTAGCTAGCAGGTTTTTGTCCTGTGTCCACCTTTGTTCTGTTCAGGGCTCGTCTGTGGGAGCAATCAAAGGAGGCTCTGTGAGACTCATGAGATCACTACCTGAAGCATTGAAGGCAGGTCACAACACTTCATCACAAAGCCACGAGGAATGCATTCACACACGGCGGTGATGATATCTAACTGTGTTCGAGTATATGAGGGTTGAATTGTCCTTTAAATTCAATAAAGCTTGACAATGCAAAACATTATTTAGTAACCAGATCAGTCAGGTGTGTCTTTGTTATGTTGATTACCTCAACAGGTGGGTTGACTCCGCTTGCCAACAGTCATAAAAAAAAGGTTACCACAACACCCACTGTCTTTATTCCCCTGGATCACTGGAACCATTGTCTGAGCTCCTCATGCAATGACGACAGGACTGATGACATATAAGAATATGCAGCAGAGTGTGTTTCTGGTGAATCAGTTACGCAAATCTCAGCGCTGGAATGACAGTCATCCGAGGCAAGAAGGAACTTTAGAATCGAGACATTCACACACGGACACGTACTCCCAGGCAAGCCGTTGACAGACGCCGAGGTGTGGTGTGTCAACGGCGCTATTTTTAGGCTTGTGTGGATGCTTCTGATTCTCACCTGTACTCTAGATTTAAAAGAAATATTTTAAAAATAAAAGGCAGGGCAACAGCTCACAGGTGTGAAGGGGACCCGCATGGTGCCATGAATAATTTCACACCAGTTTCTCTCATGCTTTAAGGACAGTTTCTGCAGAGCGCAGAAATGTGAAATTCTGCATTCGGAAAATGCCAATAAATAACAAACAATGGCACCACTAACCAGCAAGAAGATGGTCTGATGCAGGGGAAGGAAGCTGCATGGGGTCAGAGCACAGATAAGAGCAGGATTTATTTAATCAGTGTGTCCCCTCTCTTTGCATGAACACAAAGATAACCCTTAACCTGATATCACAAACTGCGCTACAGTCCGTCTGTTTATGTGCATGCAGTGCACTCACAGGGCCGTGCAGCGGCAATGGTATGCAGCACTCCTGCTTTTCACACTTGTTTGTGCCGTACAAGAATAAACTTGCATGTTTAAAACAAAAGAATGATCAGTCATGTATTGAAAGTACGTGACTGCACAGCAGGGAATGCTCCTACGTGACTTCAGCAAAGCCAAGGTTACGTTTCTTGATACATGGGAACTCTTGATGGTGATTCCTGTCTGTCAATCAAAACAATGAGAAAATGAACAGCCTCCCACACATTCAACTGTAAATCACAGTAATGTTTATGTAGTAACACTATAGTTAAACTATTAGTCAGTTAATTAACTTAAAATCAAAACAAAAACAATCTTGATAAATTATCACTTGGAGTCATTCATCAAGCTTCTCGTTAGAAGACGTCGCTTTGGGCCCTGGGAACAAATGACGGGCAGTTACTACTATTTCTGTACAACTCAAAAATGATTTGATTAATTAAATAATAATAATAATAATAAATAAACAGATCCACCTTGGAACTCAAGCAGAGGTGTCTCTGGCTAGCCGGCCTTAGAGCTGCCAAGACACTGACAGCTCGTAAACGCTCTCCAATCTGTCAATATGTGAAGATGGCTCTTAGATTTTATCAACAGAGATAGAGTGGAATGCTGAAAACATGTCACACTGGGAGCACTGCTGTTTCCACAACAAAATCCTCATTATGGAAAATCTAGTCGTCTATGAGGTCAAGTTTTTGTGGATTATGTGGGAGCTCATATTCCCGCTCACTCCTCAAGAAACTGCGACCTCATTAGACTTTGGATAAGAAAGAGGAGCGCTGTTGCTGTCCCACAATAATCTGTGTTGCTTTCGATAAGTAGGTGGTAGGTGACAAAGGGGGCAACTGTCTGTCTGCTTTTTCCTTACAGGGGGATAATCTGGCCTAGAAGGGCATTCCTGCATTGCCCCGACCAATAATTGTTGCATCGCTGTGACTGAGACGTAGAAATTAGGTGCAAAAGGGCAAAAAGCGCGTGAGGGTGTGCTGAGAAAATGACAGTGGATGAGTTATGCGAACAGTGATGGGACAGCGCAAGATAAAGACAGATTGAGAGACAACTTCCCATTTATCACCACTTCTCCCCCACCTCTGCATGAGAGGTTGGACAAAAGCCGCAGAGCCGTCACTCAACTCGCAACAGTTTATGCCCTCTGGCGACACATGAACTTGGAAGTATGACAGCCGGGCTGCATTAGCACCGACACGCACATGTGTGTACATGCACATAGACAGACACACACACACACACCGATGCAAAGGAGTGCACATACTCCACTAGTCTACAGGAACGTGGAAGTGCTAACAGACAAATTGAGATCTGCAATAAATATTTCAGGTTGAAGTTTGAACGGAGGGAACGAGAGGAACTGAGCTGCACCACAAACAGGCAGGCAGCAAAGTTTAAGACGAAGCAGAGATGGATAATCAGTTCTAGTGATATTAGGAGCTTGTTGGGGCAGCGGTGAGGGTGAAGTGGATTCGATTTGATCTTAAGGTGGAGCTCACAGTGTCAGACTTTGGAATTCCTTCCATTAGGAAGTGAAGGATCCAGCATATGCAGTAAAAATCAGGAAATCCTGGTCTCTGTTGCAACAATTTTGATCCTTCTTCTGGAAATCTGACTCATGAAACTCTCTCGACTAGATGGTGCAATACTAAATTACTAAAGCTCCCCTGTAACTGCTTTTGTAGTCAACACGTTTTTCCTATTTCACAAATTCTCTGCTCGACTTCTTGTGATGGAAATACGCTGAGAAGAGAAGGATCTCACACACAGTCGTGATTATTTCCAGCCTTGTAAATCCCTCAACGAGTTCTAAAAACAACTGTGAGAACCAGACAGAGGAAGCTTTCTGATCGCACCAGAAATATCCACGGCCACGTTTACTGTATGTCACCTGGCAACCAAAACTATTAGAGCAAAATACACTGCGACACACCTTTGCAAAAGGCTGAGGCAGAGGCCGCTCACCTGAGCCAAACCTCAGTGCTGGCAGAAACTCCACAGGCTGACAAGTGCGACTGACAGCTCTGTAAAGCCAATACAATGGAAACTAACATCAGCCATGACAGTTGGATCAGTTAGAAATTTACCTGTAGCTTTATTCAAAACAACCCTGACAGCTTCAAACCGCACGTCTTTCGCTTTCACATATGACTGACTATCTTTGGATAATGCTGGTAGCTTATTTTTTTAAAAATAACCAACATGTTTCACATCCAGTAAACAGCTTCCACCGTGACCACAGATAAACTCGCTGTCACCTCGCCTGCCTCTGGAAATGTTATACTTAAAGAAACGCGCGCACACATTTGCAGCACATGTGACGCACACCTGCATATTTAACCTCCCCTCACACCCCTCCTGGGTTGCTTGGCTCTGTCCCAAGGGGCTGGGGAGATAAATGAACTCATGTCAGACACACACACTGACAGGGATAATGATGAATTACATATATATTAGCATACAGCCCGAGGACTCACTCCTCAGCCACACACGCATGCACATCTGCACACGGGCCCCACACGGACCCAAATCTTCTTGCGCCTAAACTGAAAACAACAAAAGAGTCTGAGTCAGCTGAATTCTTAATGCACACACACACACACTCGATGACAGGTATTTCCACTTCAGGAGAGCCACAATGCTGAGCTGTGAGCCTGGTGTCAGTCACTTCCTGTCTGAAGAGGTCAGAGGTTAAACACTCTTCAGTCTCTTTAAACCTTAGCGCAGAAATAAAGAGACAGTGAGACAGAGCAGAGAAATCAGCCGCTGTAACCGAGCCGGTTTCCTCTCCTTATCCCTGCGATCTTTACCTGCTGCTCCCTCTGAGCTACAAGTGTTCCAAGTAACAGAAACTGCTGCTTATTCGACTTCATTCACTGAAAGGTCAGAAACTTTTTTCACTTCAGTTTCTGCTTTTCTCTGTAAAATAAAATCTTTGCGTTGTGGATGTTTGGCCGGGCAAAACAAGAAGACTTAACCTGGATGTTTCTCTGAATTCTCAGAGAAAACACTGAATCAAAAATAAAATTGTTAGCTGACGCTCTGATGTAAACATAGCAGGTCTTGAAAGCCAGTTCTGTTTCACTTATCTCTAATTTTTCTGGCCTCAATTTCAAAAACATTTTTTAAAACTAACCCATAACAGAATCTTATCTTTCCGCGTCTCTGCAGACATAAATAAACTTCAGATCGGGCCTACAAACAAAGTCAGATTGCAGTCTGCAGTTGGACCAGAGAGGAAATAATAATTCTAGCAGGTGGAGGAGATAGTGCTGGAGTCAGGATCCGGAGCCCGAGTCTCTGGCTGCATGGTTATTTGGAGCGGTTGGTACTCGACCCTCTCCCCCTCCTCGTCAGTCAGAAGATAATGGAAACTTTAAATGTGCAGTAAAGCATGTCACACCGGCAAACTTCTGAAAACAGATTCATCTTTATCCTGTTTACACGCTCATGGTAAATATTTGGGTTTATGCCAGATGTGAACACTGCAGACCAGCAGGACGTGCATGCAAAATAGAGTCGGCTGTAAAATAACGTGGTTTTAGCCTCCATTGTCACACCAACAAACTTTAAACCACATCCATCAGTACTGAGTAATTCCTTGCAGGATGAATCAATCCTTAAAGACAGTTTGTCCCATAACTCATACAGAAGCGTGAATATTCAGCCTGGCAGCCACCATATTCAGACTGTCAGTTATCTGGTAGCGCTGGTTTGCAGCTTGCATGATGCTCAAAGCTGAAAAGCAGCGAAGATGGTGACGCTCAGTGAAACTTGGCTAACGTGGCTGAGATTTCATTAAGTTATGCCGAGCCAAGAACCACATTTCAACTCTGTGCTGACAAATCTGCAGCCTATAAAGTGACGAGAAAAACAGTAACACCTTTACAATATAATGCAATGCAATGCAATCCATTTACCCCACAACACGTCATGCTACTTCTGCTATAGTTACTACAACTTAAACTAAAACAACAGAATCAAAGAACAAACGTACACGCAGTAAGTCCAGGGAACTGAAAAAACATCACAGAAATAAAAGTTTCTTGAGTTTCTGGACTGGTTTGTTCCAGCCCGATCACACATCAGCACATTATGTAGGAATCAACACTACTGGGCGCATTGTCC
This sequence comes from Nibea coibor, assembly GCA_023373845.1. Taxonomy (NCBI): domain Eukaryota; kingdom Metazoa; phylum Chordata; class Actinopteri; family Sciaenidae; genus Nibea; species Nibea coibor. The sequence goes on along the minus strand of CM041718.1, from coordinate 24,098,144 downwards.
ATTTGTTGATGTGTCACAAAACGCGTGTGAAAGACACTGACCTGTGTCTTTGCTGATGGGACCGGTGTCTTGAGTACTTTTCAGTACGGATTCAGGGTTAAGACTGTGAATGAATGAGCCAGCAAGCACAAAGAATACAGGCCCAGGTGTGGGACCGCAGCTTCCATCGCATCAGCAGTCAGTCAGCAGGGCCTCCATGCTAATCCTCTGCCGTCACTCAACTGGATCTCAGCTCTAATCTTGCCAGGCCAAAGCTCAGCAGTGGGACGCTTCTGGCTTTAAACTGAGAACCTGACAGCTAATCTCGGCCACAACACCCCTGGGTAACCCAACACCCTCCCTGGGGAGCGGCCACAATACCTCTGGGCCATAGCGTTGAGAGAAAGGCCTCCCGAATATCAGAGACCCTTCACACCTAGAGGGAGGCTGAGGGATAATATGATGGCTCATTTTTTGGTTTGGATGCTCCCAGCTGTTACAAAACAGGCAAACTTGTCCGTGCAGAAGCAAATTAAAAAAAGACACGGATATTTTTCTCCTGCGTCATCAAGGCAGCTAAGTGAGTCGATCCAACACCCGCCCTCACTATTAAAGAAAACTTTTCAAGGTTGTTTGCCTGAATATGAGCACCCATTCAACACCAACTGGCAGGATGCAGCCTACATTACTCTTAAAAAGGCGGACTGGCTGGTTTCCAGCGTTTAAAAGCATACAATAAGCAGCCCGAGGCTGTCAACCGGACCCGTTATGGCTGATAAGTGTATGGTCCCAGACACAATGACCGGCAATCAGATACATGCCGAGAAAATATGTTACATTCATGTTAAGGTCAGGTATATAGAACAGGAAATATGTGCTGTGGCATGAACTACATAGAAATGACACATTGTTGTCGATTTGCAGCAGTAACTGTAGTTCATTGATTTAATCTGTAGTCCTGCTTGATAAACTGCACAGGCAATCAGAGATTAACTGAAACAAATGCACCTGGCTGGCACTAATAAAGTATAACCTATTTGTAGTTCATTGGCTACACGTAAAACTCCCTCTCTGCTCCTCTAAGGTATCGCTCACAGGTGAAGTGAAGTGAGCTCGGGCTGCAGTGATGAGGAAAAAACTTTGGTTTCCAACAGATCTCTAAAGTGAAGCGCACAAAGTGTGACGATCATGGTGGTCTGTCAGTCATGGGCTTACACATGAATGGGACCACTGCTGTCAGCTCGGCTGTGGCTGTAGCCTGGACGCTGTAAGTGTTCAGGCCATTTGCCGGCTGTACAAGACAAAACTGAGGGAGGGGGTTGTATTTCTGTCTCTTTATCAGCCATTCATTTTTATTTACATAGCGCCAAATCATAACCGAAGTCAACTCATGACACTTTCCACACAGAGCAGGTCGAGACTGTACTTTATCATATTTCCACTACTTATATTATAATACTACTTATAAGTTCCTTTGATTAAAAAATCTTAATCCCTTTGCTAGTCAATCGATAACATGCCAGCCGATGTGGACACAGATTCAGATCCTGGGCTTGGCTGGTTGCAAAAAACACATTAACAAAGACACTTACGGATTAATATTGCCTTAGTTTTTGTGCAACTTGGACTTCTGTGGAGGAAACAACACACACAAACACAGGCTGAAACCTGACTTACCACTTCAGTAGGACGGAAGTATTTTGGGTCCACTTTCACATGTACCACCCCTGTCTCCTGGCAACGGCCAACCTCCTTCTCATCCTTTCCTTCCCACCTGGAAAGACAGAAATCTTAAAAGAGGAAGGAATATTTTCCCACAGCTGCTGGAAGGCTCAGCTGTCCGTCCCTCTGGTCTCCCTGATTATTTCTTGTGCAGTTTGTTTCTTTAACGTCTCGCGCAGACAAAACATGCCACACGTCTCTTTTTTTTTTCTTGAAATCAACACATCACAGTCACACACCTTTCCCGACATGTCAGCTTCTTCTAGGACACAAGAGGGAGGTGAATGAGAGGTGAGCAGATATGTGGCATTGAAAGGGAGACAGAAGTTTCCATAATATGGCTTCCTTTCAGCCGTGGAACCTGAAACATTGCTCGCTTTATCTGTCCATAAATGCTCCGTGATGGCGCTATTCAAACATGGCAGAACGGTTACAGAGAAATGCACGTATGAAATAAGACAGTATGTGCACTTACACAATAGTCTTCCCCACGTGTTTGAAGGCCTTCTCCACAAACTCCCTCACGCTGTGCACCTCCCCCGTCGCTATGACGAAATCCTCCGGCTCCTCCTTTTGCAGCATCAGCCACATAGCCTGAAAAGAGAGACAGAGAGGTTAAACCACTGAGAGATCATAAAGACAGTTCGGCGCTCCGCGTTGGACTCTGCCCAACTTGGTCCTGACAGACAGGAAGTGAACCTGCGACCTCTGAGCGGGGCATTCGCCCGTACCTCTGTCCTGACGTCACCGCTGGGGGCTCATGGGACAAATACCGTGGGAAAGGAGGACAGAGCACTCCCACAGGCCCACTGTGCTGCTGGCATGCACAAAAACGCACACGTGGCCATGAACACACATGCACCTATGCACGCAAACAGATTTACACACCACTGACAGGCCTAAAACGGCTCCACGTGACAGCCGAAAAGTTAATAGCAGCGCTAAGTACATGATACACTTCCAGAAATAAAAGTACAGCAACGTCCAGTTCTGACTTGTGTTCACTATTTTCAACTGCATGGTGCAGGCAGTATTATTATTAGCCTATATACCCCAGTGAAAGCGGATAGTCTGGGTCCCTTAACGGACCCAGCACTATATTAAACAGCAAGTGAGGGCGTCTGTGCGTGGTTCCATAATATTTATGGTGAACCAGAGCCAGCAGGTCAGAGCTGCTGACCTCTGGCACGTCTAGCCTGATTAGAAGAGACTCGCCGGGGACACAAAGACAGACAGATAGACAGACAGACAGACAGACAGGCTGGCAGGCAGACAGAGGCGCACATCTACACATGCACTGGTGAATCGAGACACGAGCGTAGGCAGATTTAAAAGTGTAATATAAAATACAGGTGGGGGAGATTTACAGTAGATTGATTTGATGCTGCTTGTTGATTTCAGTTTTTATGTATCTCTGGTTCAGACTCTTGGCAAAACATGTGAGCAAGAAAAGCAACCGAGGTCTGTTTAAATCAAAAGTTGCTCAGTGGATACTGTAAGGAGGAGTGCTAAAAGAACAAATGGCCTCAGAGAGTTGAGATGAAGAGGTAAATACATCAGGTGCTTGCAGACGTTTGGTTGGACATCAAACCAACAACCCGTGAAGTTAAGTGACAGCTTTTTCTGTTTTATTGGAAACTACCTGTTAGTTCTGCTCCGGCCTATTGTAAATGGAAAGGTGGACAGGTATGTTTCCTCTCCATCTCTACCGAGGTGAGTAAATCATTTTGCCTGTCTCGCTCTCTGAGGAGCACATCAGCACACTTTATGTGCTCTACTTGGATTTAGATTGAATGGCGTGTGTGTGTGTGTGTGTTTCTTTTGAGTGTGTGTATGTGTTCCATCCAGCCACATCAGGATGTTTTATGTGATACAGTTGGACGGAGCCGAGGCTGGCTGTCTCTCTCTGCACATTTAGCAGATTGTGTTCCCTCAGCAGCAGTGATCATACATGCGTCTTTTGCAGACACACATGAAACGAGTCTAACTTCTCAGTGGCTGCCCCCTAGAAACTTCATCACACCCAACAAAAGAAAGAAAAAAAGGATTTTTTGTATTTCATACAGGGTTTATCCACTTTGGGGCATGCATCAAATCTGGCCACTTGTTTTTGAGATTCGTTTCCAAGAGGGAGTTGGTCAGCTCAGATATTTTGACCCGATAGTCATAGAGCTAATAAAATCCAAAGAAATCATCTTCTGGGGACCATGAATACTTATATTTAGTTTGCAGGGCAATACTGTAATTTGTTTAGTCAAGTCAAGTTTAAACTGGAGTGGTGTCGCTAAAAAGAAGCTTAGAGAATGTCCAAAATGGGAAATGTTCATCCTCTGGGGAGCAGGAATATATTTGTTATACTATTAATATTCATTTTCTAATATTACTTTCATAAACAGAAAGGTCAGGGAGGTCACGGTAGGGACCATGAAAATCTTCTGGACTGATGAGTCAAACTTAATATTATGTCCTGCTACAATAAAGAGGCAATTAATCAACCTTAGAAATCCACGTGTTGACACTCTTGTGTATTAAAGTACTGAATGTGCTGATTGCGGTATTGTAAGAGCGCATGCCTGCTCTGAAACACACACAAACACACCGGGAGTGATGGAATGCTCCTCCTCAGGGAGGCGAGGCCGTCCTATCTCAGGATCGTTCAGGGTCACCTGACCGCTCAGTGCTGATGGCTCCCCTGAGCCTGACCTCTCACCCTCTGGCCCCTGATGAACACACCAGATTCTCACACTGCTGCATAAGCCAATAATAGCACCTCAGCGTACGACTGACAGCAGAACAAACGAATGGAAGCACGTTCATATTTTTCCACAACTGTGTTTTCAATTGTTTCCACATTTTGTGCTCGCGACTCGACAGGAAAATTAAACTCGCTTACAAAACCACATTTGTCTTTCTGTCAATTCAGCGCTCAGAAAGGGGCCCGTTGAGTTTTCTTGTATACAAACAAAAGTGTGTTTACAGTCAGTGTTACTCAGCAAAGTGCCGTGTGTATCCTTGAGGTTTAACAAAAGTGCCATGTGCATTTCCTTCCTCATAAAACATTTGCAGCGCTGATTTTAACCGTTTGAAATCTGCATTATTTGTCAGTTTTCTTCTTCTTCTCTGCCTTTGATGGAGCATTGCTGCATGTTTTAGCATCTTACCACCACCTGTTGATCAGTGGAATAATGCAACCTCATTGGTAGGACACAGTTCGGGTGATTAATGAATCTTTTTATACGTTTTTACAGCAAAATGCCAAACAGACTGACATTTCAGCCCATACAACGTAAAGATCTGCTGCTTTTCTCTCTGTTATATATTCGAGTTTGGGACTTTTGATTAGACAAAACAAGCAATTCATAGAAATACTGATGTAATTCACTTTATAAATCCTGAGAATCAATCAAAAAATAATAATCTATCCATTTAGCTGCAGCCTGACATGTTCCACTATAACATAAACAAGATTTAATCGGCGGTGAATTCACAACCTGCCATTTCAGGGACCTCTCCCTCCTCGATGTGAGCGGGATTAATTATCACCCGTAACAGTGAAATATCAAACACTGACATCTAGACTGTAATACTGTTTTGATCATCTGACTGGCTGCTTATTTGAACTTGTAATGAAGCAGGCTCTTTCCCTTTTCCTGCGGACCACACTGATGAATGTGAGGCCTGTAGTAAACTGGATGGCTGTGATGATGGGAGTTGGGAACGCAGCTCGGCTTCTCTCGCAGCCAGAGAAAATGTTTACGGCAGGAGCTGAGTGATCTGGCCTCTGCTGATTCTTACCCGGGAAATGTGATAAATAATATGATGTGTATTTTTCTGATCATTGTAATGGGAATACAGCTCAGTGAAATCATGGGAGAAATCTGCGGCTCATTCTTCCCACCCTGTTTAGCGATAACAGCTAAGTGCTGGCTCCAGTGTCGGTATTCCCACATTTAGCTCATCTTTTTCTCAAACTACTTTCCATCAGATCACCACTCGGCTTTTTCTCCTTTTAACTTTTGCCCCCTTTCTCCTTCTCTTGTCCCCTCTGCCTCCCCAGGATCGCTCTGCTTCATTAGCTATCTGATAAACAGCTCAGAGGTTCAGCCCTTCACTCTGAACCCGTACCTTCCTGTTCACATGGCCACAGGATGACCCCCATCACACGCTCCGCACTCGACTCCAGCTAAGAGACAGAGACTGACCCCTGCAGCCACCCGCAACCCCTTCACCTGAATTATATTCTGACACACACTGGGGGAAACCTGGTGACCAGAGTTCAGATGTTGGGTTCTGCTCAGAGACTTGTAGGAAAATATGGATGTGTGTGTGTGTGTGTGTGTAGTGTCTGCAAACAGTTCTGTTTGACGTCAGGCGAGTGCTCGGCTCCAAGTTGGTGAAATGCACAAATTTGTTAAGCTTCATTTAAGTCCAACAAGTTTGACTTGACTTTGAGTTTAGACTGTTACACTGTTTATACTGCAGGACTGTTTGGATTTTTTCACTGGTGTGATGAAGCATCGTGAAATATCAGATGTTTAATCAGCCACACACACATTAACGCCTGCTTATTTAGGTCAGATCTTCAAGAAAGCTGCCATCATATAAACCTCAAAATTATGATGCAAAATGAGAGATACGATGCCAGATTTTATCCGTATCGTATGCATTAGTTTAGCTCGAGTCCTCCATCTTGGAAAAGTTTCGCTCTTCGAACATCAATATTTCAGTACTAAATTATGCAGAAATACATCCATCTTTCAATTTCACTTCAGTTTTGTTACTTCTGTGATTTATTTAATCCACAAACGCACCAATCAAAATGATAAAGTGACAACGCTCATGTCCAACGTGGTCCCAAGATGCAGCCGTAAAACATGCAACATGAATTAAAGCTGGAATGCAGGACCTTTACGTTCAAGCGAACGCCTGTGACAGTCGCAGTCGATGCTGACTAATCCACCAATCACCACGAGAAAACCTCAGTGTTTTGTACAGCGGTGATGATTTGTTTTATAATAACCGGCAGTGACTCGTTGGCCAGACACTGAAGCGAGGGAGCAGCTGTAGCAGCGGAGCAGGCTCGTAACACCTCCACATAACGATGAAAATGGCGAAGTTTGGAAGTCACGAGCGTGTCGGCAGCGTTTGTGCGATTGCTCTCGCTGCCAGAGGGGGGAGACAAAAGTTTTGCACGGCAGGTTTGAATAATAAAATCGTAAAATTTGTAAAAATACAAATAGAAGGTGAAAATAACTTAAAAATTAAATAACAAATAGTTTCAATTGTTGTTTTAAATCAGTTAATCATAATAAATTGCTTTTACAGGCTTCAATCTGGAGCTGGAAGTCAAGCCGCTGTCAATCAAGGAAAACTTACTGGTGTGTGTAAGGTGTGTGTAATGCTTGTGTGTAAGATTTTAGATCTTAATGGCAGCAATCACAAGAAAACTGAGTTATCCAATTAAATTCTTCACAAATCAGCTGATCATCTGATGACGCACATCTCTGGAGCCAGAACAGCCACTTTCATACAGAAGGAGTTTTCATGGCTTCAGAAGTCAGCTGTGGTAGCTGCCACTACTGTTTTTTTTTTCTTCTCTTTCTTGAAAGTGTATTATATTTAATCCTTTCCATATGCCCGAGTCAGATAGAGCACAGATAGAGCACAACCAAAGCTGCGAGGCTGCGGGAAAATCCCTGCTACAAACCAAAGGCAGCCTGCTGACTCAGAACACTCCTGTACGGGTCACACAGTGCACTCTCACCACTGCGATACCAGCGGCTGCGAATACGCAGTTTCGGGCACAAACTCTGAACATCTGCTGATTTGAATGTGGCACAATGGAACGCTTTTATCAATCCCTGGAGATGAACTCGCAACTCGAAATAAATAAATTAGTGTCTTTGCTTGAAGACAGGAGGTGGATGTGTCTGGCATACGAAACCTCGGCTTAAATAATGACTTATCTGGAGCTCCCTCCTCTGCAGCCAGCTGACCCCTCCATCCTCCCCCTCTCCATGTCTCGCCTCCCTCCCTAAGTCCCAGGCTGTTACGGCCCGCTCGGTCCTCCGTCTCTGGCTGCTTCACTACAGCTGACATGTGGAATGGCTCACAGTAAACACTTAATGGAGCTGCTATTATAGCCACAGAAAGCCATCAGCCCCAATCACTGCCTGCTAATGCCATTAACCTCAGGGTTTCACACACTCTCACACACAGATGCATGTGGGCACAGGTATCCACATGTTGGCAAACGCGCTAAACACACACACTCTCTGCCTCGCCCACACATGAGAACATGGGACAAAGCTACGGCGCGATGAAACCACTTGAGCTGGGATTCACTCAAAGTCCTGCACAAATAAAACCAGAGCTTCGAGTCAAACATCGTACATTTCAAACAAACTACATATAGCATAAACGGATTGGCCGCCTTTGACGTCTAATTGCTTAAAGCCGCCTGAGTCTGTCTGAATCGTTGCAGCTTTGCCAAGAGACAATGAGCAGCATTCTCACAGATTTCAACCTGATGTTAGCACTGAGAGTTTTGGAGGAGCTGCAGGTTCTAGTCCTTTCCCCACAACAGAGCTCGACCAGAGCTGGCTTTTCCAGATCATTACCAGCTTAAGAGGTTCTCAGCTCTGTTCCACAACATGCTTGCGCAGCTGCCAGACAAGAATGTTAAAGCCTGTAAAATAATAAGAAAAGTGTTCTTATTTTGGCGTGGGCCAGAGGGAAGCCTTGAATTGGAGCAGACGCAGCTCTGGCCTGCCAGCCCCACCTCATACCACTGATAACAAGATTAATGACCTGCACTCGCAGATATGATATGAGACACTCATGTGGATGTGAGACACGTGTACATCGCGGTGCGACGTCACATCTGGGCTCGGACATGCTCTTGCTCACGTACGTCATGAGTCGGTGTTATCAGCTAGTCTTTTCGGACCCACATCCATCAAGACCGCTACTTCCCTGACACACTGGCAATCGTAGGCAGCCATCTTGTACCGAGATTAGGCAAATGGTATTGAAATTACGAGTCCAGAATGACCTATAGGCCCCACGGCTGATACCAGGGTGAGGTGAGATAACCTCTTACTACTGTAGATGTTTACATAGGGGCTATATTTAACTTGAAATTCGTCAAAACTCCATTTGCATCACAACTATTCAGAGAATGACAGACGTTACAGATTAACTTCCTCTGAACTCTCCTACGCAGATCTTAATCTTAACTGCAGTTTTAGTTTCTAATATTTGTCTGTGCCAATCTTGTCAATATGCAACCACGTAGAAATACTTTGTACTCACCACGTAACTGTTTTTTGTATACTGCTTCCAAAGAGCGCTGCACAAGCTGTCGGAAAGGATGCTACAATAAGGTAAGGTGTCAAATTTAGGGAGGATGAACTCGAAAAATGCAATGAATCTATTACTGGAACAGCTACAACATTCACACAGACAGTGGAGGCAGACAGTCGCCCCTCTGACAGGTGAAGAACACTAGCTTGAAATTTGTTATGACACAGCGAGTGAGAGATGTGCAGGCTGGAGGCTGACCATCAGGACGCCGCTTCAATGAGAAGATCCTGGTCGGCATGAATGAACAAGGGAGGATTTAATGGAGATGAACAAAAGTTTGAGGCAGCTGAGGAAAGCCCGGAAAAGACATCCAGCTGTGCGTTAAAACCAGACATAACCTTTATTCTATTGAAGACAGTTTTAATATTTAACAGGTACTGCAAGTTATCGGGCCATACTTTGAGGATATCAGTAATATACCTGAGTTTACCTCTGCCTGCAACCTGCATTAGTCTACAGTGCAGCTTCTCCTACGGTGCATAACTTAAACTGTAGGGGAAAAAAAGCATTTCAGGCAGTGTTGCTTTCAAAAATGTGTCACCTGATATTATTAATGCGTTTTTGTGAGCTGCAGTTTAAACTGTCGGCTCACCAGCGGGCAACAACGCAGCAGCGCCGACTTTGAATTTATATCAGCTCTGTTTTTTTGGCAGCAGGTCTCTTTACCTCCCCCGTGTTTGCAGGGCACTGTCACTCCTGATTGCATACTTCTGGAAAATATGTTTGTAATTTACTCAAGCGGGCTGTGAGAAAAGAGGCGGGTCGTATCACGTAGACCGTTTACTTTCGCAGTCATTTGACAAGTGTGTGTGTGTGTGTTTGTCACCTGAGCGACCAGAGAGTGTCTGAGGTTACATATGAGTGACTGACAACACAGTGTGTGTGTATGTTAAACAGCATTCCACAACAGTGCAGGATAATCCCAAACACCGGATTAGAGAAGAATGGACACGTCTGACAGCTTCCTCTGAAACTCTGCACTCAAAGGATCCTTTTGTTCTTCGAGTGTCTTTGCTGTAACACACACACACACTGCACCTCCCCTCTGGGCTCCGACTAGCTGCTTGTAATAATCAATATGTAAAGTGGCGTTTTATAAACCCTCTGTAAACTGCAGATCACTTAACAACAACCACAGCGCTGCCAACACGACGCTGACACACAATCCACATCAGTGCAAACATTTTGACACCAGAGCAGGCGGGGAGGGGAGAGGAGCGGCACGCCGGTGCAGGTCTGCAGGAGCGTTCCTCTTTTCTGTGGTTTCTGATTGAGGCTGAGTGTTAAACCACAAAACTCAAACATCAGCTATCAAAAAAAGGATTTCTGAAAACTTGACAACTGAAACGCCTCCAAATTAGTGATTCGCAGACTCTGTTTATTCTTGGATTAAATATTTCCACATCTGAATCAGGAGTATGTTTAGAATCAGCAGGCCTGGTGTCTGTACCAAATCTAAGGTATCACATACTGGCACTGATAACACAAATATTTCAAACAATACGTCCGTTACACAGCAGGAGAGGGATTCAAAGATTATGAAATAAATACTTCAAATGAATCCTAAAAAGTGAAAATGAAGGAAAACTACGTGTGAAGAGATCCCAAAATATCTTCAGTAATTAATCTAAATATAAACAAATGAATATTTGTAAAACTTTAACCAACAAATATTTTTCCATACCAATAACTATGATATTAATATAATAAAATATGTATATCATGTTAATATTTATGTTCTCTTTTTCTTCATTTTTTCAGGATAAATGTCATCATTGTAAATTCTTTTGACCACATATAGTGAAAACCCTTTAAAATAATACATTTATTTCAGAAACAATGGGAATACTGTGGTTATACTCTTTAAACTCTATGGACCAAAATGAATGACATAGTGAATATTTCAAACTATTACAAAACAGTAACTCTCTAACTGTCACTGTGTCCTTAAAACCACAATGAAGTGCTCACATTAGGTCCATTAAGACTTCTTCATGAAATGATGGATCAGACAGTATTTCCTGCGACACTTCCCACACGCAGCTCGCCTCATAAATACTTTAGTTTCACACACTGGCCCCTTGTAATCGCCCTTAACAACATAACAACACAAAACTCCAAACTGTTTCTCAAAGCGGACCTGCAGAGACGTTCAGTCTGAGGCTCAGTGACTAAGTCCTGCCACCCATTATAAACCAGCACAGATAAACCAGCTGGTAAAAATAACGTTTAAATGAATCTCAGTTTACACGATGAAGGGCCAACACCCTTTCAACAGGCAGCCAGAGGGTCCAGATATGAAGTTGGAAAGCAGATTAAAAAGCCCTGAAATGGAGCCTGGTGGGCTAACATTCCACGAGTTCCAGAGCAGAGAAACTTTCATCCAATGAGTTTTCCTTTCCAACATATTTTATGCGACTACTCAGTTATGTTGGACTATAATCTCTCTCCTCATATAAGGCTTTTTTATTTCCGTGTCTGCCCGCATCCCACAATCCCTGATGGTCTTGTAGTGAGTCAGTAAAGGGCAGGGGTGGATTTGGCACGGCGGTGAAGCAGACCAGACCGAACCAGACCATACCAGGACAAACTGAATCAAACTGGGCCAGAGCAGGCCGTATCAGACTGCCTTCCAACCAGATTCCCTGTAAAAACAACTATGAAGCTAAATCATTCAATTTAGGTGCACACACACACACACACACACACAGAGTGACATGCTAATACGCACAGCTAACTTTCCCAGGCTCCACCTCAGGGAGCACACATCATCCAAATGGCTGCTATGGAGCTGTGATTTTTAGCAGAACAGCTTTTTTTTTCTTTTACCGAGCCCCCTATTTTTAGAGATGGCTGAAATTATTACCCCCTCCCTTTCACCCCACACTCACTCTTCATTTTCCTCCCCCCCTCCTTCCCGCACTCCTTTCTCCTGTTGTGTTTTGACCAAAAAAGTCAGAGACTGCAGCATTTTTCCTCGTCAGACACAGGCTGTCTGGACGTCGAGTCGAAGACAGACGGGGCTATATTTACAGTCTGACTTCACCCCGAACGCACACAGAGACACGCGCACGCGCTGTTGCAACATGGTCATGGAGATGACGCAGAGACGGCCGCGCCTCGCCGTTGTCTGTTTCCTTCTGACCATGTTCTGTTGGCCCGGGGCCTCACAGCAGTGGTCAACCTCAGAGGATGCTCCTTCACAGACAACAGCCTGTTACCAGAGTCTGACAGCGAGTCCAAACTCTTCATTCACACACTGCCGCTCCTGGTGGGTCCCTTAAGTATTTTAAATCAAGACTGTTTCCAAGGGAGAGCCAGCTTAAAGGTACACACCAAGCTTTTTATTCACCAGACAGTTTTCCCCCAGCATATAACAGAGCAGATCAATGGATATTCACCTAAATTTTATGCTTTTATGTAAGTTATAAGTTATATTTCCATGTTTCAATGACTAAACAAGGTCCTTTTGCAACAAGTACAGCTCAAATCTTTCTCTGATGGAAAATATAAAATTATTTTGGGAGAAAATGCAAATTAGCTGTTTATTATATTTGCAAAATCCATCGAGTTCAACAAGAAATGGTTGAAGGAATAGTTCCATTTAGGAAAATACTTCAATAAAATATTTATTCTAAATGTTTAGGAATGTGGTCAACACCACACACATTTGTGTGTCAAGCAAGGAGTTGGAGCTGAGAGGCGATCAGCCTAGCTTAGCATAAAGACCGGTTCAAATATATGCCAACCAGAGGCTTTAAAACACAGTGATTAGCATGATGTGCTCACATGGATCAAGCTGGAGACACTGCAGACAAGTGTGGACAGATTGTTTGTTAAACCAAGTTTGAGCTAAAAATTGTGTTGTTTTAAATTGTGAATTTTCTTTTTGTACAAAATTTCTAACTGAACAATTAAAGGCCTTGCACGCCTAACTGTCCGCTCCCCTTCAGGTGTTTTCACTCATTTCGTGCTCGACTGACTGATCTCCCTAAGTGGTTTTGTTGCACCTGTTGCAGGTGGAACTTTTTTCACTGGGTGACTTTGCTGTCCTCACATGAATCCCTGCATGAAACACTGCCCGACTCCGACCTGAGCTGATTCTAATCACCACCCAACACACAGCGAGCGTCACATGACAAACCTAGCCCAGCAGGAAGGGATTTCGATGACACACGTACGCTCGATTGGTTTGTCGGTTTGTTTGAGAGGATTAGTAAGACAAACAGAAAAGATGCATCCTTTAGAACTTCGTCAAAGGCAGAAAATTTCTCTTCTGGGAGTGATTTACCTGAACAACTGAGATTTGTTTAGGCGGCTAGAAAGCAAAGTTGGCCCGACTGTCTTTACACTGTTGTTTCTGAATAAACCTCAGAGGTACTGAAGAATGAAACTGTGGTGATCAATGTGTTTTTAGTGCGAAAGAATGAAAACTTGTTGGCACGTTTCAGATGATTAATGACCAGATTTTGGTGAAAAACTGGATCCCGGAGCGTTATTCACACGTGTAGCGGACAGAGCAAGATAACGCCACGCGCAGTTGATTCTTGGCGTTTTTATCAGCGTCTTGTCTCTCAACACGTCACTATTGTTCTTTTCTAAACAAACCACTGTTTCTGCTGATGAAAACATTATTATTGTGATAACATGAGTATGTTTGGATATGTACGCATGAGTGCTTTAATGATGCTCCACAACGTCTGGTAAAAAAACAAAACTTTCCTCTGTCTAACCCGAAATGTTGTCGCGATGATCAATAATCAAGCCGACACACATTCCTTTGATATTATCAGTGTGTTTGTTCATCTAAACATAGGCACATGCACGGGGAAGTCCACAAACTCATTCACACACACATGCACACACACTTGAACTTGACTGTGACCTCTGGCTCTATGAACAGTGAGTCCTCAGTAAACAATCTTTCCATGTTTTCACCAGAGGAAGGGAAGGGGTCCCATAAAGACTGTCATTCACTATTTAACCCTAAAACACACACACACACACACACACAGCAAGCTAAAATCTCCCATGCATGTGCACACACACACACACACACACACAGGTTGGGCCCAGCTCCATGCAAAGTGGACAGAGCTGCTGATTCTTGGAGCTCGGCGATAGCGTCATTTTTACACCGTGAGAACATGAGAAACACATTTCTCAAAGGAGCCTTCTCATTTGCTGTGGGTGTGTTACCATTTTTGGGGGAAAGGGGGGACAGGAACACACACACACACACACACACCGCACACACACACATCCACAGGCACCAGTTAAGATGCTTAAATATAGCAGCTACATGCTAATCTGTCATAGCTGGGTTATGAATAGGCAGCGTAGAGCGGCTAAACAGGATGTGAAAGGTGTTTAAAATAGTCGCTTCAGTTTTTTTGGGCTTTATTTGACTTACTGTAACCGAGTATCACACATACACACATTCCTACACACACATCCTCGGCTGTCAGAGAGAGAGTATCAATAGCAGAAAGGGCGAGTGATGCCGGGCCAGAAAAGCACTTTATTTATTTTGCCTTCTTTGAACAGGCAGGAAGAAAAACAAACATGAGCGGGAGGAGAGAGCGTCGTGAGCGCTGCCTCTCGACTTAACCGACTCCCTGTCTGTTTAGATTTACTCATATACTATATCTCTCGCCGAGCGAACCACAAACCGCCTGCAGAACGTGACACCACAGAGTGATGGAGCGCATCCAGAAGGCTGCCAATATGACAAACATCTCCAAAAGGGGAATAACACGCAGCGTGCGTCTTTGTAATCTTTAGAAACGTTTGATGCAAGTCGCAACTTTATCACCCGAACAGCCGACCCGGTTCACAGCCGCTTCTGTGCCAGGATCCCAGTCTGCCTTTCCAAACTCGGGCCAGGCTAACCATCATCTACTGCAGGCAACAAACTGACAATGCTTAAGTGGCTCAAACAACCCCAACGTCCTCGAACTGTCATTTATCAAGACAAAATGCCATGTTTTTCTCTCTTATGTTGGACTGTTGGTTGGACAGAAATACATCAGGCAGGAGTTTTGAATCTGTGTTGGACTTTTTCAGTTGTTGAAACCGATTATTAAACTTTGTTTTTAGGAATTCTCTTTGACAAAGTTCATTCAAATCTCATCTAACATGTATTTATGTTAGTAGAATCGCTCAGTCTGTGTTTTATAAATCATTTTGGAAATCCCTCCATTTCTTACCTAGTACAAAACCTTTTCAACATGCAACTAACTCCGCTCAGGTTCTTGCAACTAATTATGAACCGTTCAAAGCAGACAGTCGATTCCCAGCTGGAACCAAAGAGCTAGCAGGTTTTCCATGACCTGAAATGTGAAGTAGCTGTGTCATCCTCTACAGGTCTCTGTGTATTATGTAACATCCTTGACTACAACAGTAAACACTGGACTGGATCACTAGATAACACCAAGAATCTTGGATGGGACCAGCTGAAGAACCAGAACTAATCTGGTGGAAAAACACTGAAGCGGGATGATCGACTGCTCTCAAACGCTGCAGACAGAAAAGAAGGTCAGAAGATAATATGCCTTCACACACTCAGAGTTGGTTGAACTTTGTATCCCATCATCTCTCTTGACCTTAATGCAAGAGGGACTGAGTAGGCGGAGGGTGTTTTTTTTTTTTCCTCGACAGGGAGGATGGTACCCCCGCTGAAACCGAGCCCCGAGTATGTGTGAAGCGGAGATAACGCCATACACAGCACAGGAAACAAACTATACACATGTTTCGTTATCACGATTGGCTGTAACGGCGCGGCTGATAGCAGGAGATAGATGCAGTTTGAACTGTGGGAGCTGTAATATTTTTAGTTTTTCCACGAAATCTGAAAAGAGATAATGCCATGGGAAAACGGAATCAGACGGAGCAGATGAAGAGATGAGCGATGGCTGTTTGTTTGTAGAACAAAGGGGGAGAAAGGAAAGAGCGCCGAGGGTTAGAGATTCACTGCAAAAAAAAAAGTGAGGAGAGTCACACTTTTTCCCCAGCAGAAGGTTTAAGTGAGAAACCAGAAGCGGTGAAGACAGTAAGGGGGCGCAGAGTAAATTGTACGAGTGTCAGTCCAAACTATCTTGATGGGAATTGAATTTCCAGACTTCCTGGACCGACCTCGGCTTAAGTTTGAACTTTGACTCAGAGACACGTGACCTCTGACCCCGGGGCTGAAACCAGGAGCAGCACCGCTAAAGGAAGACTCCGTTTACACTGTAAATGCTCATTTAGTCCGTCTGTTACTCAGAACAATGCCTGCTTTCCTCTTCACAGCTCTGTGTGTGTGTGTGTGTGTGTGTGTGCTGGGCTCACTCTCTGCTCAGACTATGGTTCCGGCAGCAGTGATCTCATGTGCGATGCTATCAGCCTGTTTACGGTTTCCCTGCTCCCCTGCGGCCACTACACGGCTAACAAATTGGACAATCAAGAGCAGGTGTGTGTATGAGATACAAGTGTGTGTGTGTGTGTGTGTGAATGACTAAAGCAGCTCAGAGTGAACCTCCCTCCGCCTCCGTTCTCCACTGCAGGTGGAGGAGTAACTCCTCCCCCAGCCTGTAAGCTTTAACGGTGTTTAACTGCTTTATCAGAGCTGTTAGTGTATTTACAGAAGCGCTGACGTCCAAATGAGGACCACGAGGTCTTCCACTGCAGCAGAAGACCTGCATGGGGACATCATTGGTTTTCTTCAGTGCAGGACTGTGACAAAAACTTAACAGAGCTGACATGAAACAAAGATTCTTGCCAGATGTGGCATGCTTTTGGTGTTTCTCATGTGAGCTGGCTTTAGTTGGAACCCGTGTGATGATAATTTAGCTTTTTCACAACTTTCAGAGGGAGTGTGGGTTATCAGTTACCAGCTATCTGTTATTTGCTACACTGGAAGTCCTGAAACATCGGCTGTTGAGTTCTGATACTGGTGATAATCTCCCTTTTGTTTGGTTCGTTTGGTTTTTCCCATTTCGGATCACGTCCAACACTTTGGACCAAACCAAACGTTTGACTCAGTAGTCTCAGCAAGAAGATCCCGAATACATTGAAACCATTTTGCGGCCGGTTTGCAGCTTCAGGTCCTCAGATCATTCCACTTCAGCAAACTACCAATAATTCTTGTTTTCTTGTCGGACAGACATGGTCAAGAAAACTGATGAAATGCAGCGTTTGTCTGTCAGAGCCGAGCTGCGTTCCATGTGTTAGCCGGGGGCTTGTGGATCCTTTATGTCAGACTTGTCTCCGTCGGAATTAAGTTCATATTGTACAATTTTGCAGCACACAAGTCTAACATCAATGTTCAGTGCCAACGAAGGAAGTGTGTGTCCCTCTTTGCAGACACTATTGGTGGAGGGGGGCGTCAAGTTGTACTACGCAGAAAACAAAACTGCAGTTTGTTTTTTTGTCTGACAACAAAGACATGGAAAAGTGACTTTACTTTAACTTACGGTAGTTTTACTTTAGCTTCACCATACGGCAGTCGCTGTATTCAGATATTGAAGGATTGAACAAACAAATGGCGCAGAATGTTCAAAAACTGAGCAATAAAATCTGTGTTTCACAGATTTGTCCAATACCAAAGCTGTCTAAGCTTCTCTTCATATGCTGAGACAACACTGATAAAGTACTGGGTGACACAGGGAGAGAGGTGAGGGTTGTGAGATGGTCGGGGGTCTCTGGGGACAGCTGGGAAACTGCACATTCATCATTTTCACAAAACACGAATTGGGCACAACATAATATTTTAAAAACAGATAAAATCCCCTTCCATCCTCTTTATCTCTCTTTTAAGTGGCTATTGATTCATTATCGTTATCTGACGGCCGCAGCAGGAGCAAAGGGAGCCATGAAACACAAACACACACACACACACAGTCACCGTTTCCTGAAAGCACACAAAGTTTCCTGTGGGAATTTATTTTCAAAATCGGCTATCTGCAAACACCTGCTGCCGCCGCTGCCAGCCTCATCACCCGGCTCCTGTAACGTCATTAAAACATCACCGTTTAACAGAGAAATCAGAAAGGAAGCGAGCGCTGGGATAATGGATTAAAAACACGGTGATGTGGAAGGACAGAAAAACAAGCTGTCAAGCTGAGACGAGATAAAAAGATAAATGGAGGAGAAACGGCAGGATTTATCTGCGAGCGCGAAGACGAACCACACCTGGGAAACTTTATCTGCTGAACATTTGATATCAGGAAGTAATAAAACCTTAAAAACACGTTTCAGTTATGTTGTGACACCAAATTTGAATATCATGACAGTTTTGGACGGATTGTGCCAGAGTAAACACACGTGTGCATTTTCTGACGGCAGTTTGACTTTAATTGGTTAATTATCAAACACAGTTTACAGACGAAACAGTGTTATTTGGTTTTACAGTTTAAAGGACTAATTATTTTATGTTCAGTCCTTTTTCTTGTGCCTTGATTTTAAACTTCTTTTGTGAAGCTTCTAATCAGATACGAGATGATCTTTTGTTTCTCAATCATAATCGATTATTTCAAAATAAAGGTCATTCATGTTTTTAAAGATGAACTGTATTATCTTAACAAAATGATCAGTCATTAGAGGCTCAACCAGGCAGAGTTACCTCACATATCTATGACTGCCGGTCTTCCCCTCTGTGCCGCGTATGATGAGGCGATAGGCAAAGTCTGCTGCTTTGGTTTTTATTTTTCAGCCACTGCTGCGGCTGAACAATTTGTGTTTTCTGCCACGATGCAAACCTCCATCAAAGTGAGGAGCTTGGAACTGATTGACAAGCAGGTAAACCACATTACAGTGACATCATTTTGATTTGATGACAGCTCAGTTATACATTCTATAATTAGTAACTTTTATTTTCCCTTGGAGTTTTTTATCCTGTAATTTTGTCAGGTGGGTCTTGAAATAAACAGAAATGGAGGATTTTCTTTTCGCTAACATCGCTTAGGAAAGGCTTTGATACTGAGGAGCACACAGCTCAATAAACATTACTCAACTGCCTTGTACACACACACACACACACACACACACACACACACACTCGTGTTATCAGCAGGGAGACCAGATCAGATGAGAGCGGCATCCCTGTTGATGCTGAGGCGATAACATCAGAACATTAACAAGAAACTCAGGGCCAAATGGCAGTGAAAAGGACAGGCAATTACCAGACAGTGTCATCAAAACATTCAGGTTTGATCTCACACACACACACACACACACACAGAGGTGTGTGTTTTTTTAAATGTTCCTGTAATGTGTCCAATGTGTGAGATAAGACAGGAGTAGTGTAAACAGTAGAGTGTGTGAGAGTGTGTGTGTATTGAATGTAATGCCTCCACATGTTGAGCATAGGAAACAGATGCCTCACCCCTGGCTACGAGAGAGAGGGAGACAGACACAGAGAGAGAGAGACAGAAAGCGTGCTTGTGTTTGTATTGAAGCTTTTCAGCGGGGGCTCTGCAGTCTTGCGGCTGTTGTTCCACATTGTTCCACAGTCAGACACCCAGAGGGGTAACACGGATAATAAAGCAGTGGTGAAGCTCGGCCAGTTTCAGTGGTTCGTGCTGACCTCTGCAAATTCTTCACATATGGCAATCTGTGCGTCAAAAGGTTCTCGGGAGAGGTTCCCTTAAGTCTGCACTTTTGCCCGGTGAAATACGCTCAGGAAAGCTAAAATGGTACAGTAGCTGTGCAGAGTTAACTTATAACAGCTCGCTCCAGCTGACAGACGAGACCTCTGTGCGACCCACAAGTCAATAAAATCTAACCTGACTGCTCCAGATGGTTTGTTACGCGGAACCGAATCTTCGTTGGAAGCCGGCAGACACACGAGTGACGTCACGCGTAGGTTTTCAATGCCGAAAATATGTTGATGTACGGCTTCTTCCGCCTCCCGGTCAGTCTAAATATCAGCAAAGACGTAGATCATCGGCGGACTTGAGGCGGGCCAAATAATGCCTGAGTGCTCGAATAAGTCATCTGTAATGACGCTAACTTCTTGCAACCATCACCATCACACACCTGTCGCTCATGCTGTAGGAGTCAGTAAGTCCTCACAGGACACTGGCTGCTCCAAACCAGCGGGGCTTGAAGCCTGGAAAGACGGATTCTCACATGATCTTGTGATCTTTAAATGATACACGTCAGGTGGATGGATGTCAGTCTCATGCTTATAAGCCCCTGACCTCAATCCTTCAACACCTTCAGTGCGGTATTCAGTCCATCCATCTTTTCTCTCCCTCATCCACCTCTCAAACGTTCTCCCTTTCAGCTTTCTTCACTCAATCTTCTCTCGTTCTACACATCCATTCCCACCGTTGCTGCCCCCCCCCTCTCTTTCCTCCCACCAAACTAAATGGATCCATCCCAGCGATGGTGCCTGAGGGTGCACTAACTCTGCCCCTACACTCCTGCTCCAGCCCTTCCTGTGGAGCTACAGTGGGAGTCACTAAAGGAAGTCTTCATCTCAGAGGACAGCCCACTTCCTCCTGAGAAAGCGGGATGAAGTTGAGGGTTGAGTGTGAGAGAATTAGAGGAACCGTTTGTTGGATGGCGGTTCTTCATGGATCCACTTTGCTGTTGCCATCATTTTTAAATATTTAACTTTGCAGAGCGGCGGTAACGTGTTTAATCGCTTCATGGATTCATCCCTTTTAGCAAAGCAACCATTTTATTTGGTTTCCTTGTCCTTCTCATATGACTAACAAACCTATTGATTAGTATGTAGATGTTATGCATGGATGTCTGTCCTGAGGGAAGCTTCTGCTGCGGTTAAAAATCATGATTTCAAATTCACTGCAAACACCACCAAAAAGAAAAGGTGAGCGTCTGGGCAGCAAACAGGTGGGTGGTCATGTGTTCGGTGCATGCGGGTATGTGTATACTTGTGAATTTTATCCAGGACCCTCATTGTTTCCTCATCACGGTCGAGTACAACTTCTGTCAAACTCTTAGTTTTGCCGCATAAATCAGTGGAACCACTTCATATTTCATCTCTCTGCTGCTGGCCAAGAGGCCTTGGCATCGGCGGCCACGAATTTCCAGTATTTCAACTGTATGAGCATGCATAAATATTCTGAGTAATGAAAACATGCACCTGCACACACACACACACACACACTCACACAATCAACACACATTAAAAAACACTGTAGACCAAACCATAAAGTCAATCCAGCAGCGTGGACAGGGTTAAACAATTCATCTCTGTAGCCGGTCTCTGAACAATAGAGCCAGTGTAATCGGAGGTATGTATTATGAAAAAAATAATCTGTCATTCTCGCTCACTTTCTCTTTCACAAACAAACACACACACTTTCTGTCTCTGCACCACATGTCATCGTACAAAACCCTCAAAACAGAAAAAAAAAACCCCGACATCCACTGACAAACTGGAACACTCCTAACTCTGGACGCAAACATGCAGAAAAAAAAAGAAATTCACAAGAAACAAAAGCACTTTCTGTCTGCGAGCGACAGTTGGCAGCGAGCGCGATACAGAACAAACGACAGGAGTGTTTTGAATTTCCCCCAGGCACACTCGCTGAGACTTAGTGGGAAATATTTTCCTTCCTATCACACACACAATTGGCCTGAGGGTGTTTCCCTGAATCTAGATATTCAAAGAATCCTTTGTTTTGATAAGATAACAGTTTAGACTCAGAGGGAGGCAGCAGTCGGAGTGAGGCACTTATGCAACAACAATTCCTCTTTATGTATCAGAGAGCGGGGATAAAAACCCCTCTCATGGTGTTTATGATACACAACGGCGTGCAACAACACCAAATTTCCTCGGTATTCCTCAGTCTGTTGGGTTTGTTTGTTTTGTTTTTTTATTACTGTAAATCGCCCTTGACTACATCTTTTCCATTACAGCTCATAACTGGCACTCGCAGCCTTCAACGCCAACACAGTCACAATCGTGTTGTCATGTAACGTCAAATCAAAGCTGCTGGCTCACTTCCACGTTAAAAAGAGCGACATCCATGCTAATCCTCCCGTAATTGACGGACGCTGATGATATTTTTGAACAGTTCAATCGGCCCTTTAAAAAAGAATGGGGAGCTCACATGGATAAAACAATACTGTGCACTACTCATTGAATGTGACATGTATAAACTGTGTTTACTGAAGAAATACGAGTCTTTATTTGGTAGTGGTTTATCCAGAAGACACTGCAGGTGCACGGAATATTTAAAGACCTTTAACAGCCCCATAAAATGGCTTTTTAAAGACTTAAACGGGTACCCTGTAGAGTTTTTGGAACAATGGTTTTATGATTAACTTCCCATTTTGCCCATTCTGCAACGTGATACTCCTTTCTCATGTCGGTTTCACACTGTTCCACTGATAGACAGTTGGTCGCATTAACTTCCTAATACAGTTAGTGTAGCAGTGTGCACAAATGTTGTGAAACAGAGGGCTGGAGGCTAGTAAACAAAAGAACCCTGTTCTTCAATAGGAAAGGCAGCTTTTAACAAATTTGTTCTGTCTCTTTGGTCTCCAACAACTCCTGAGAGAAACATCTGGCTCTTTAGCTGCTAAATCCTCAGCTACAATCCACCCAATTCAAAATATAGACTCAAGGTTAGTTAGTTTGTCAGAAGATTATACTCATTATAGTATTATATTATATTAGTATTGGTAATTCAAAGGTCAAAGTGGAGCTAATTTTAATTTTGCATTATAAGATGATACAAAAATTTTGTATGTTAAATAGTAAACAGTAAGTGTTCGAGTACAAAGCACAAATATTCCCTCGGAATGTAGTACAGTAGTTAGTAGCATAAAACAGCAATAATTGAGTACAGTAAAAATATAAATACTTCTTTGTACAATCTGCTTTGGTAAGACTGTATTTAACTGTCGTCATGCCATCAAAGAAAATATGAGAAAGTTCGAGAGAGGAGGGGAGCAGAGATGCAGATGGACGGGGTTAACCCTGAGTGGACCTTGTGGGTGGGTGGTATAGAACCAGACCAGCTTCTTTACATAGTTGAGTTAAAACCTCGTTAAAAGCCAATTATACAAAATAATAATCCACGCCAAATTAAACAGAAACTCACAATCAGCAGCTCTGCCTTCTACCAAAATAAAAATGAAAGCAGATCATTTTGAACAAAGGAAATATGATCTCCACCAAAGTTTTTTCCTCGGTGTGTGTATGTGTGTGTGTCTGAGCGGAGAGGCCTGGTTCCCAGGCTTGTGGACCACCGGAGTGAGCAGGTCGAGCTCAGAGGCAGTAAAAGCCCTGGGCCCTGTAAAAGACACAAGCTGAGAGCCCAGAACTGGAACCGGGTCCTCTTTCAGCGGGACAGTTTATGTGACGAACACGAGGGGCCATTTGTAAAAATTTAAGAGAGGCTAATTTCTGGGATTCCAGCGACCTCAGCGAATAAAACAAGTGGCCATAAAGGCACATGGTAGTGATTAGACCACACCGATAAGCATCTACAGCATGTTCCTCTGTCTTTCTCTGACTCCGGTGCACACCCACAGAGCTATTTTAAAAAATGATGCAAAACAGGCATGTGCAGATAAGATCGAGTAAACACACAAAAGCTAAAAGGAACGGAGAAACACCTGCTGTGGTGACATCATACAGGTGTGGTGACAGCTAACAGCTACATGCATGCATGTCTGCATGCTTAAAAAAAAAAAAAACTATGATAAATAATTTTCCATAGCTGAGTCAACACTGATTAAGCACGCTGTTAAGTACGTGCAACCGCACAGAGTCCCTACGGCTGGAACGATTATTCAGAGTGACTGACAGTGTCAGCAACAAATTATCGAATCGCGCCTCTGCCAAGTGCTGTCCAACAAATCAACTGTAGAATCAACAACGGAGGATTATTCTGACATAATGTAAACACACAGCATCAATGCACATCACTTCAGATGCAGTATCACTAAATGGCATGTTACAACACACCCTGGTGCTGCAGCGGCGTCTGAGGCCAATGTGGCTTTAAACTCGGTGGCAATAGTTTCTATCTTTGACACAATAAGATTGTTCCTTCTGCTACACCTGCTCATCAGCCTGCATACGGGCTGCCATTATTTTTGGCTGTGTTGAAACGCTTCAGAAGGAAATAAAGCACAAACAAAAGACACTGTGAACGTTCTTTAAAGGTTATTCGTTTTCTGTATTATGTATAAGTGGAGTAAAGCGCTGCATCGCAGGCTAGTATCAGTGTATAGTTTATAGCAGAGACATAAAACGCAACCATGAAAAAATGGAAAAGTTAATTGCGTCTGTGTATTGTACTGAAATTATTTCTGGCTTTCAAACCAAAACAAGAGAAAA
Source organism: Nibea coibor (assembly GCA_023373845.1). Taxonomy (NCBI): domain Eukaryota; kingdom Metazoa; phylum Chordata; class Actinopteri; family Sciaenidae; genus Nibea; species Nibea coibor. The sequence continues at coordinate 24,073,774 of CM041718.1, read as the reverse complement.
GAAGTTCGAGTGTTTCCAAACATGGCACACTGCGGAGCCGCCAGGGCAATTCTTAACATACCAAAATAACCTCCAAATACCTATTCATTCAGACATAGATGGTCATTTGTGCCTGAAAGTCTCTGTGCAGATTTAAAACAAATGTGCATCAGGCTCTGTGTTGTTACGGCTCCAGCCTAATATGGGATTCACTGCTGTTTTTGTCCACGGTGTGTTATTTCTGTTGCTGTTCAGTTAAAACGCTGGACTGTTCACTGTGTACTGCTATCCCTCTCAGACTGAATTTAAATGTTGGATTTTAATCGGTGTGACTAAATGTGTTGCCTCTCTGAATATCAGCATGTTTGGTTTAATGTGATTAACAAAAATGGACTCGTTGGTGTGTTCAGACAGAAAGATAAACGTATTTTCACCCTGTGTGCTTTGCATGAATTTGACGGCCAAAGTAAGTTAGCTAGCAATGCACCGACCGTGTGTGTGTGTGTTTGTGTAGCGGTTCAGCCTCTGACTGAACTCAGCAGGAACTCTGTTCAGTTCTTTCTGTTCCTCCATTTTCTCTTTCGTGTGTTTATGAAACGGATCGAAAAGGCTTGGGATGAGCGTGAATTTTCAGCTCGACTTTTAAACATTCGGAGCTCTCTGCGTCATTCACGCTGCCCCGGGCGAATTCACATCTAAAAAACAAACAAAATAAAAAGTCGCACAGCAGGATAGGACGACACGATGTGCCTGGGCTAGGAACGCCTTGCTGAGGTACAGTAAGAGTTACTGCCGTGCTGAGGCTGTTGCTCCTCGAGTCCTGTATAATTCTGCAGAACATTTTTAAATAGGCGCTGCACTGACAGCGGCGCTAATCCACAATGTACAATCCACAAACACATTCCTGTCCTCAAATCCAGATGTAGACCCCAAAACAACCTTAAACATAACCCCACCCCTGTGACACACACACACACACACACACACACAAAGAAGCCCAAACACAAGTAAAAACCTGCTTGTTCATTAAAGACGCGATCGACACTAACAGGCTAAATCAGTTCCATGTGGCACGCGGGGAGCCTCCCTGCCCTCTGCTCTTCAATATAGTGGGATGAACATCAGAAAGGATGGGCTGACGAGATACATATGTCTAACACTACATTACCACATGTGGGTGTACAGCAGCCGTCTCTTTGAGTCAAGGGTTTCAAATTTTTCAGCTTGAGATCCAAATTATGTCCAAACAGTGATACCCTCGGAGCAAGGCTTATTCAAACATACAGCTCTTTCATAAGAAGTAGACTTATTTTTTCTGGGGAGATCTCTGGGAAATGCTGCATTAAATTACTCCAAACTTGACACCTTCGGTAAGGAAATCTGAGGCACCTTAACTGATAGATTTGCTAGTACAAAATCTGAACCCAGCAGGATCCACAGGTACCGTAGTTTTAGTCTACGTGGCAAGAATTTTAAGCAGACATTATTGCTGTGTAGGCACTCGAGCTTTTCCTCCTCGGAATGTCTTTGTCTGTTTTCCAGAGGGAAACCGTATCCCCGGTATTCCTACCTCCGTTAGGCCATCGAGGAACGCCAGAGAGAAAAAGCGAGCCCAGCCCGCCCAGCGCATACCTCCGGCCTCCCTCTTATTGGAAAACTCGGGATAGTGCACGGAGGAAATGCCTGGCATATTCCCAGAACAAAAGAAGCGATCTGGACCATCGAGGGGCAAAGAGGAAAATATATTAAGTTAAAATTAAAGACATTTTTGTCATATTCAATACGCAAAGTCAAAAATCAGAATCAGATGAGGTTAACCAGGCGGCAGAAACAAGAGGAGCTGGGTGATACTTTCAGCCTGGTTTGCATACAGCTCTAAGCAGTTCAGACACATATGTGTGTGTGTGTGTAAGTCTGAAGTGTGTTGTGACTTGTGAGTGGTGTAGACATTAAGTGGCTGACATTAGATCTCGTCTTTGCGGGCTGGTCCACTCGCGTGCCTCCTGATATATGCATGTGTGTGTTTGTGCACACGCACGCGAGCGCTTTCCAGAGCGTGCACCTGTGTCATATAAATCCGCCATGAGCTTGCTCCCGTAGCAGCGCTACGTTTCCAATAACAGTCACAGAGAGGGCTCGAGGCGAGGGGTGGAGAGATGGCTACTGTACATTGCTGTAATAGAGCACAGCTGTGTATGCACGAGTGCGCGTGTCTGTGTGTGTGTGTGTGTGTGTTGTACGCACATGTGTTAAGACCGTCAGAGTCTTTCTGAGGGAGGGAGAAGGTTGGCGAGCTGCTTGTAAATTTAAGAAATTGGCTTTTGATTGTGTTTGGCTGCAGCTGAAACAAAGCAGATCATTCGTGGATGGGAAACCAAAACAACAAAAGATGTCTTTATCTGTCATGAAGTGCAGTCTGCCTCTCGACCCGTCAGAGTAAAACACCAATCGAGCCGGCGTGACATGCCGTGCAGACGTCATGAAGACGATATTGGGGTTGATGGTCGGTGGTTCGGTGTACAAACAAAATCACGTCTTGACCTCGAGTTTTGCTTCCCTGGTTAGGGACAGATTGTGTGTGGTCAGACTGATTCGATATGTTGCAATGACTTTAAATATTTGTTCAACCAAATGACTGTTAAAGGTCACAGAGTTACCCCAACATAACCAGAGAAACAAAGGACTGATATCAGCACTTAAACCTGAGGCAATGGCATGTTTTTTATTTCAATATATTTAATGATCTCAGTTGATTTTTGAACAAATAATTATAGTAAATAAAGATGAGTATGAACCTGAGCAAAGCCAGCTTTCACACTTTCAATGCTTCCTGTAACACGTTTTGTCCTGAGGTTTGAGTCCAGTTGGACGTTCCATGGAAAAAATTTAACACTTTCACAGTGAATGTTTCACATTTAGTACGAACATTTTGCATTGGCAGCAAACAGTTTTTAAGAGAGACATTTCAGCGTTTGGCTGATAAAAACGTTGATGCACATATGAACTTCAGTTTTAGGAGACGCGTCTGTGTCTGTTGGCTTTCCTATTTAAATGGGTAAAAGTGCAGATACATGGATATCAAACGAGAGAAAACAGAGACGAGGAGGAAAGAAACGAGAGCAAAAGGAGAGAGTGAAAGATTAAGAGAGGGAGTGGAGAAACCTCTCGCCATCACAGCCTAGCAGCAGGCTGTGTGAGGGCCCAGGATGCCTTTCTGTGTTTTAACTCTGTGGCTTCACTCTGGAGTTCTTCTTCTCTCCTGGGAAATAAAAACATTCTTGTTTTCCCTCCAAATGAGTGTTCTGGGGGCGGCCAGATGTGCGGGAGGGGAGGAGGAGGAGGAGGAGGAGGCTCCTCTCTTCTCAGACTAAACTGAGGGGCTGGGCGAGGGGACCTCCAACACCAGCTCCTCTCCTCCAGGAGAGGCAGCCCGCAACCTCGCCTTTCACCTCTGACCCCTCACCCCTGACCTGAGGGATGGAGAGGAGTGGAGGAGGAGGAGGAGGAGGAGGAGGAGGAGGAGGAGGACGGGATGTGAGGAGCTCAGAGAATGTAAACAGCCAATCGCCACATACAGAGACTTTCTCGACTAGTTTTTTTCGGGGCCTTGCTGGAGCAAAGCCCAACAGATGATGCAGATAGTGTTCATCTTTCAGTCGATTTGCACACATGCATACATATCCTGTACGTGTGTGTGTGGGGGTGGCCCTCATTTCTTCTTATTTTGGCCTTCACCCCTCCCTGAGGTAATTTAGAGAATTGCGTCAGTCATTTATTCCAGCTTTTTGGACGATCAGGAGAAGAATACCATCAATCCTACTGGGACCTCGCGAGAGACCACCGGCTAACACGGAGGAGCTGTCAGGGAGAAGGAGGAGGAGGACACGGGTTCGAGGCCTGAACCATGAGTGGAGGAACAGAGAGATGGAGGGAGGAGAAGATGTATGCAGATAAGAGGAGGGAGGAGGGGGAGGACGAGAGGTGTTAAGAAATAGAGAGTGAAGGAGATTAGGGAGGAGTATGAGGTAAAGAGAGCAGGGAGAGGGAAAAAGTAGGAAAGGAAGGATGGAGGAGGTCTCAAGGGAACAAACTTAGTACAGGACGTCCTAATGTAGTGGAATGCTACTTCACTTTCTTCGTCTCTCCTTCTGTAACTGATTTAACCGAATGTGAAAACTAACTAGGCCAAATTAACTGACTTATTGGAAAAGTCTGGACTTTATTCGACCAACATGTTTCGGCACGGCGCCTACATCAGGACCGCTAAGAGCACAGGCTAAAGTGGTCAGAGCGCCAAGTGCTGAAGGGAGGGGGGGGGGCACTGAGCAGACATTTTTGTCATTTTTAGAGCGAGACAGGCAAATATTGGTTTCATCCAGCGAGGACGACCTGCTTATGAGTGTGAGGATGGTCAGCTGAGGGTTCAGCGTGTTTGAAACAAAAACAGCATGACGTATAGAGGGAGTTTAACGTCCTCCTCGCCAAAACTTATTTGAAAAAAGCATTTTTGAGTCCCATTAACTGTGCCAAAAAAGACAAAACACACCTCGAGTGAGGTAATATCTTTGTGGAATTGAGGCCACTTTTTGCCACTTCCATCAACGTTTTCTAATGCAATACTCCAGCATGCACGTGAGGAAACATGGCTACTGAAACACTTTGTCTTACCAGTCCTGTAAAGCACCCAGATGTTTGTGGAATAACGTTTTCCTCATTAGATTATCTTGTTACTTGAGCACCAAGTTGGCTGGTGAAGCAGCGACGGCACATCTTCAATCCTGAACTGAATAAAGTCTCAGGCTCAGGCTGAGAAAGCAGACCGCAGAGCAACAGGCCAAGGTTACTTTCACAACCCTCTCACACTCAACAGATTGGAGAGAGTCAGATAGCTGGCATGGCATTCTTCTCGACAGGAAGCGGCTCTTTTCTCTGCACTCCCAGACCTGGCATGCTAGGAAATCAATGCACTGCCCTCATAAAAGCCCTCACTTCCTGTCTATACAGGAAACAGTCAGTCACTCACTTGCTCCTGATATCCTGCAGGTCTCGGTCTGTCTGTGAGATTGTTCTTGCCAATCAAAACATGTTTATCAATGAAAACAAGAGCAAGAATGTGACCTTATCAGTACGTCATTTGTTGTCCGAGAGCGAGCGCCGAGATTGAATCAGGTTGTGTGATGAATGTAGTGTAAGGCAATGAGACCGTCCACTCACAGGCATGTCAGTCCTCATGGAGCGGCAGGGTTGCAAAACATGGCTGCTTTTAAATGCATCTTTCTCTCCCACACACAGTTTCACCGAGTCGCTCTTTACAGCTTTCCTTCCTTCCTTTTTTCCCCTGTAAGCTTTCCACAGGGTAGACCGAAAGTTTCTTTATCTATTGTTTCTTTTCTTTCTTTTTTTCCCCCCACTCGACCTCATCTGTACGTTTTCCCAGCAAGACTGAGTCTCATGTTACCTGTTGCAAAATAAAAAAACGTATTAGCCCACATAAAACGAAATGGAGCGCCGTCCATAAACTCTGCGCCTCCTGCTAACAATCAGCACCTGGTGCTCCGGTTTTTGTGCAGCCGGAAAATGGCAGACGTAAGACAGACAGACTCGTGGTAGCATCTCTTGTGGGAATCATTTCATTCTTCCTAACATCACTAACCGCCGAAGCTCTCCCTTATTGCTGCATCTCACCAACTCCCACACCAGAGGTGCTAATCCAACAATGGTTATAAACCCGGTGGACGGTTGTCAACTCCTCTTCCTCTTCAGGTGAAATATGCCCCCTCCCTTCAAATCAATTACGCCCCACCTCCTCCCTCTCAGCTGCTGAGCTCTTATTTATGATCTGAACCTGGAGCCTGGGATTATGGCAACATTTGACCTCCCACCTTCGACCCTCCAAGGCGACCCCGCGCACCATTAAACTGCCTCTCTCCTGCTATTACCCAATCTGATGACTCACTTAAGGGGGATCCCAGGTAACATGAGAACAAGATGGCAGATCTACCTGCTATAATGGCAGCTGGGGCAAATGGCTGACAATTAGAGAAGAGAGAGAGGGGCTTTAGCCAAACTAAAAACTACTGAGATCATCCACAGCTCTTGGATGCAAACAGAGCTATCACTTTACATTGCTGTGGTTTGCCACCCAGTGGCACATCACGCAACATCTGCATCATAAAAAAAAAGAAAGATGACCTTAGCGTCTGGGATTTTTTGTTTTTGATTTCTGACTTTGTTAAAGGGAATCTGGCACAGCTCGTCTGCGTTTTCTTCCAAAACTTTCTTCACTTTCTGTTACTGGAAGTATTTTTAAGCTTCTAACCTTTATTATTATGATATGCAATCGGTTTATTCTTGCAGCAGGAGGTCGAACATCTTGTGTGAGCACAGGGAAATAAAATACTGTTGGAAAATTTCTTAAACTGATTAGTCTTTAAAAAATAAATTCAGGATTTTTCGGTTTTGACATGGTCTATTAAGCAAAACATCAAATAACGTTAAGTGCAAGCAACCCAGAACTGTGAGGGATTTCATTTTCTCTCCTCCACTCAGATACTACATCGAATATTCCTGGAAAGAACCGCAATAAGACGAAAGATAGAAAGATAGAAGAGAGCAGCGAAAGCCGCGGCCAGCACCCCACCTGGCCTCGCCATGTTTATTATTACCATTATCCAGTGGTAATGGGGAAAAGTTGAAGCAAACACTGGTGCACCTGTTAATTCCACCCCCAGGGGAAATGGGCCCAACAAACTCTCCAGCTATTTCCTGTGGCCTTGGGGAGGGTGCGGGATGGGCAAGCAGAACCAGATGATGGAGTGTTTTGGAGGTTACGGCTCAGTGTGTAGTGGCCATCAGGGAGGTAGAGTCAGGGGGTAAAGGCCAGGCTGGGAGTGGTGGTTGGGGGGAGCGGGGCTACACCCAGAAGGACAGGAGGAGGCTGGTAGGGGTGAGAGCAGAAGAGGACCTGAGCCCTTCATGTGAATCTGTTCCAGACCCGGAGTTAAATGACAGTATATTGGATCCAGACATGAGCAGGACGTGTGTGTCTGTGTGTGTGTGTATATTACATTAAGGGACTCACATTATGATTAAATACATACAAGGAAGAAAAAATGATTTGGGTGTCACAACTGATCAGACCAAGTTGGACCGAGCCTGTGGCCAAATGCTTTTCAGACATTTTACATGTTTGATTTTTACAGAATCGTGCCGGTGTGGCCTGAAAACAAACCATGAAATAATGCAGTCTGCCATGAATGAGTGTATAATCTGATTAACCAGTTCATCAAAGTTCAAACAGAGTTCACCTCACTCTAACAAAGTTTACACTTCCAGGTTTATGTGCAAACTTTAGACTTCTTCTCATCCACCAATCCACCATCTTAAGTCAAATCAGGCATCTTTCCTCACTCCGTTCACCTTTTCCTCCCAAATTAAACTGTTTGTCCTGCAGTTTGTTGTTTCCTACTGTTTGTTGCAACAATTGCATCATAATCTACTCATCACATGCTGTATCTACTCGGCTGTTCAACAGGTTATCGCTGCTGATTGACAAGACTGAAAATTGCACCTGCTGGTGACACGGTTGTGGGTTACAGTCATCTTTAGATTATTTTTAAATGCAGTGGCGTTACGAGTACAACAGGACAAGCAAAGATCAGAGAGATCCCGCTTTGGATAAAAGTGTGAGAGAAATGCAGCCATCGTGGCACAGGAAGAGAAGATCATTTTCTAATTTAAATCTGTGTCTCTCTTTCACGTCTAACAAGTAAGATCCGGGCTGTAAATAAACCAGAAGTAGCAGATCTGTTCTTTGTAGTACTTTATCACCATCCTCACTTCATGCTTCACCACCCATCGGGCCTTCAGGCTTCGAGCACATAGAAAAACCGTCGACGCACACAGATGTACATAAAGACGCTCCCTCAGCCCACCCGCCTGCTTCCCTTCGGTGTGAAAACACGAATCCTTCACCCTCCTCATCATCCTCCCTCCTCTTCTCTCTTCTCCCCTGCTGTTCTGCGCTGAGGGGAATTAGAAAGCATAACAGCCGAGAGGTCCACTCTCATGGAACACCCAGGTCGCTCTCTCCTCTCCCCTCCCCTTCCCTCTGCTCCACCTCCTCCTTAGCTTCCTGCTCACACAGCAGGCCCTTTCTTCTCTCAGGCCCGTGTTTCAGGAGGAGCCAGTTCGCCAGTGCACCACACCAGTAAAGCAGGGCCATAAAGAAGGGCTCTGAGCTGTGGGGATGGACCGCTTGGTGAAATTGAGCATGGCAGCACTAAATCCATCACTGAGTGGAGAAGAAGGAGGATGCACATAAATATAGTCTAAAGAAGACAGGGAGAGGGCTTGAGGGAAGAAGGGCAGAGAGAAAGGAGGAGGAGGACGGAGCTTAAGACTGCAGCAAAGTCCTGATATTCTGCGTCGGGTTGTTGCATCGACTCTGTAGCTCGCGACTCAAAATGCACAGCGACCACAAGAACTGTGAGTCGTCAGCTTGTGCTATATATTTCCAATGCCAGCAAAATTTACTGATAGCGACGTCATCCGGAGAGCCACTGAGTTAATCAATCATGCAAGAACATTCCTGGTAGATTAGTTCTGACTGTGACTGAGGTTAAAATAACTGTCCTGTAGAGTTTTTAAATCCCATATGATCATATTTTAAACCTCCAGGGTTTGTTTGGTTGTTTGATGAGTCTAAAAATGAATGGACGTGCTACTTAACTGGACTTCCAGGATCGTATTTCAAATTACTCCAGCAGCACGGCCGCATATCTGTACTGGAGGTCGTCACATTGATTGAATGAAATGCGTAAGCGTGACGTCACAGCATCAGTAAGTGGACAAATCTGTATTTTGTGATCTTGTTGTCACCATTTCCTCGAAGATTAGAGTGCTGTAAACAGAGTTGGTGCCGAGACAATCGGCAAGAATCCGCCTCACTCAGGGCTCGTTGGACGTGTAAGGAGGCTCATTAAGCCATTTATCACCTCATCGGTGTGGGTGCTGGGGCCACTGTGCACCACTGGGATCTGTGACAGGGCCGCTGTCATGGTCTCTCTGTCTGTCAGTGAGTGTGAGGCCTCGGCTTCTTGAGAGGGCTCGGCGAGGAGGGCGCACTGACAGACGAGACGGGGGGGAAAAAAAACGGCAACCCAAACAGAGCAGAGAGAGAATGGAGAGACATTAAACAAAAAAAAAAAGAGGAGCAGGGGCGATTTAGAGAGAAAGCGGGAGACAAATCGACTAAAGAGAGAGAATGGTATGTTGTTCCATTTTAAGGAGGAGAGCTGGAGATGATTTACAAGAGCTGCGAGAATCCCTCCAAACACGATCTGACCAGACACGAGCACAAATCACGGCTCGGCGGACGGCTGCCATCGCCGCCATGAGCTAACCCTCCTTAGTTCAGACGCATGGCATGTGTCGAGGACGATACTTCAAAAGAGCAGTTACATTACATATCATATCACCAATCCATTACGCCTCATCTCTGCTGGACCTTCCACCTATTAATCCTCAAACTTGTTAAAAAGCAGAGGATTAAAGAGGACCGCTATCTTTTTTTTCCCCCTCCTTCTCCCACCTGTGCAAGGAATTCCCTCTCTGCCCCCCATCTCATTTAACATGTCGCATTAAATACCATGTTCCTGCATGGTCTGCTGTGTGTGTGTGTGTGTGTTGTGTGGGAATGTAAGCAGGTTAGTCTATGGCTAGTGCAGAGAAACATTACTCTTCCAGGTTGATACCAGCCTTGTGACCCTGGAGCCAGCTTCATCGCTATGGAGATTACCCACTCTGATTTATGACCCGGACCCCTGGTCAGAGATCCTGCTGGTAACATCACTCACACACACATACACACCGACAGACACACACACACACACACACACACACACACCTGTCCTTGACCAGCTGTGAAAAATCACTTTACAAACGGTGTCATTCTCTCTCCGGCCTGTCTGGATATGTTTGGCCAGGTTGCGAAGCCGCTTTGCCAAACTTTTTCTTTCGGTTTGGCTCCGTTGCAAGAAGTTGCCAAGCAGTATTACATATGCAAAGTTAATGGGACGGCCCGAACCATTTGATACGGGAGAGTGACCATGGGAGTTTATGCTGGCAGTTGATCTGTTAGCGGGAGGACAAAGTATTACAGCTAGAGGATGAATGACTCTCGTTAACTCTGACCAGAATTCTTGCACCGTGTTGTGATGCCAGGGCCGCCATGAGTCAGCAAATGCCACAACATTAGTATATATTATATAGTAATATTGTGTTTGAGACTATTTTAGAAATACACGTCTCTTACAGTCAGTTTTGGTTAAATGAAATAGTAGTTTAACAGCCAAAAGAAGAAGAGTTTAGATAAATCTTTAGTCCAAGGACATAAAGAGGCCAGAGCCTGTCCTGAGTGTGTGATGACGCTGGAGTAAGATTTGGATGTGCAAGGCCACAAAAATGGACAGCAATATAAACTAAATCTGATTAGAACTCCCCAAAGTCACAAATTTTCACTCTGCATACTTTAAATGCCAGAAGGGAAAATTAAATGTCATCCATTAATTATGTAATCTACAGTATCAGGGGTCACGGGCGCTCCACGAAGACCTCGTGGCCAACTTTGGAAAATGTTGCTTATATCTTCGGGACACTCTTATCTCGACAGTTTCATTGTTTAGTTTAGTTTCATGTAGATACGGATCTTCTTGTGTTCTGCTTTGCTTTTCCACTTAAGACTATTTTTATCTATTATTTGCAGTTAGGCTAACATAAATATTTGTCACTCTGTCACATCCCAGCAATTTTATTACACTGAACTAAGATGGATCGTTTGGAATATTACGAATTGTTGTATGACTGAAGTACAAACATTCAACATGCAAGACCGCCTCCTCAAACTTCCGAGGAGAGAGTCAACCAAACAGACTACTGTCCCTTTAAAAACGTGAGTCTTCACCTCTGACCTTGGAGTCAGATTGTTGCAGTGTCACAATAACCTCAGCGCTCCTGCAGGAGCCGAAATTTCACGGTGAGGGTAAGCCGGCACATGCGACAACAAAAGGCAGACGACAGCCATGTCGGTGTCGGACACTAAATGCTTCACCTCAGGCTGCAGGACAGTCTCTGGAGAAGTGAACGGACAGAGAAGAGGGTCTGGAGTCAGGGGTCGTTTGCCGAATAACCTCCACAAACCTTAAACCTTTTGACAGAGAGAGTAACAGAGAGACGACAGATGGTGGTTTGTGTTACACACACATGCTAACACACATTCTCAGGCGCTCTCACTCCAAAATCCATCAAACGGTGGATGATTCACGATCTCTGGAGTCACAGCGGAGCAACAAAAACACCGGACACGCTTCATACGTGTGTCATACCAGAGGCTATTAACCACAAAGATCCTGTTATGCACACCATCTTCACTGCGAAACATACCGTCTGCACGGTCAATCCTCAGAGAGGACACAAGAAAGAGAGACACCGTTCAAGTTCACAACGCTGTGAATCTCACTCACAGACGGTAAGACATACATCGAGCTATAATAAGCACATGGTTTTAATACTTTATACATTATGTAGCCTGCACGGCGTGCAGCTGCTCCTAACACTCAGATATGATCTGTTGTCACGGCAGCACTTCAAAACCAACAGTTGACAGTCGGAGAAGGTCAGACATGCTGGACGGGTGCTACTAGTTCCCCCTAAAAGGGCCGGTCAGGGCTGTCAGATGACTAACCAGGTTTGGGATCCATGTTGGCCTCTAAAAATGATTCATATGAAACAATATCAGAAGGGAATATAACTCTTCCATTGGGCCGCTCGTAAATTAGAGACTTGTAACCTGTGATGATGGCTCTCGAGGAGTTATTGCTTCGTATTAAGGAGTGCTTGCAGATACATTCAAGAATGCACGGAAAGGCGACCAAACATCGTCAAATCATGGCTCAGAAGTACCGACTACAGCGCGCGTCTTCAAAAATGTATCCTAGAAATTGTTTCCATCTCCAAACTCACAAAGCCCTTCATAACCAGGCCTGCCTGTCCACAGCCTCTGCTCCTCTGATGCCAACCTCCTGCCTCCACCTCTAAGGACCAAGCACCAAACCTGGGGAGCGTTCTTCACGTCCGGCGCCTCCGTCTGGAGCTCACTTACCAAACAAATCAGAGACTAAACTGTCTACATTACGTCGACTTTGAATGTGTGATCATGTTTGATGATTTTAACTCCTGTAAGCGCTCCATAAATAAAATGCATTCTTGTTATTTATGTTTCTCTGGATGAGAAGTCCTCATATTTTTCCTGATGTCGACTTCCAACGTCTATATTTTCAGGACAGATGTTTGACAGTGCAAGAATCAATATTTTTACACACGCGACAATCCAGACGACCCAAAAAAAGGTAGAGGTTCATATCTGGATTATTGGTTTTGAATTTTCTTTGTTTGACTGCAAAAACCAATAAAAATAAAACAAACAAAACCTAAAAGCAGACAATGAACCACAGAGACTCAAACTTACAGTGTCTGACGGGTATTTGAAGCTCGCGAAACAAAGACAGCCAGAGACGTCTGTGCGCTCTCAGGTAATTGTTGAATGTGTGTCGACATGCTTTGCTGCAGGCGACTTGTCATCAGTCCTGTCTGTGGCAAAGTGGAGTGTAGCAGGGCAGACAGAGAGGTGCTAATACTCAGACGGACAGACACAAGACTCTCAGTTAGAGGATGAGCTGCAAACCCGTCACAATTCACTGGTCTGCTTTCAGCACTCTGGATTCTGCTGGAGGCTCCTACACGCCACTCATCGCTGCGCTACGACGCAACACACACACACACACTCAGTGACAAGTATTTCTATTGTGCACGGGGTCAGAAACAGTGGTTCTCTCTTCCTCACACACCTGTCTTCACTTAGCCAGCATGTGCATCGATAAAGGACTATTGTACCAGGAAAGACAGCCAACGGGAGACAGGAAAAGGAGGAGAAAAGTTTTATTTATAAATAAAATTCAATTTATTTTCACCAAGAAAACCGGAAAGTGTTCAATAGGAGACCAGAAAAATACAGTGAGAACCGCACCACAAACCTCACTGAAGTTTTAGAGTAGAAACGGTCAGATTCATTTCATTCTTTTATCTAATTTATTTATTTTTGTGAACAGACATACAGATTTGAATTTCAGTTCATTACAACATCTAGATTTATAAATAATGAACGTTTCACACTAAGCTATGACCCTCTTGTCAGAGGCCTGTTTCTGCGCTCCTACTGTCTGTACTGTAAAAAGGAGCCAAGCGGAGAAATGATAAGACAGGAGGACAGCGATGATGTCACTGCAGATCACAAGATGTTCGATGTCAGACAAAAATAATCAGCTCTAACGCCGCCAAACGTGATTTTGTTCAGTGTTTTCGTGTGTCGTAACTAAGGAGCTGACTGGAGAGAATCACAGCAGACACTTCGGTCAACATGATGTCAGCGTTCAGACGCTTCGCATGCAGAGAGACTCACAAACCTTCACCACAATCGTCCGGCTCACACAGCACATCAATAATAAGTCAGCTCAGTCTCAAGCAGGCCGGTTCCACCTCATTGCCCGTGATTAATTATCTACCGTGTTTTCCCATGATTCTCAGTGTGGTCAGCGGAGTCTGACTCCAGCTTGGAATTCTGGGAGTGGGCTGTGGCAGCGCTTCTCACCGGTGCCATGACCTCTCCTTCCCTCCCTCGTCGCCCACGCCCTTTGACCTTTCCACTCTACCCTCGGTGGGTTCAGGACGGACTGGCAGCGGTCGGGTGAGGAGGCCACGCTCGGTGAGTTATGGCCTGAGCGAGGATGCGGTCAACGCGCCAGGATTTCTCATGCTGACTGAGAGGCATGGCAATTACAATTTCAGCCAATAATTGAAGCATAATGAAGATGGATGGGGTCAGCGGCGAATGCGGCGAGGTCGCATCACGAGCTAATTCACGACATTTATTTCAGGGCATAGCGAGCTAATAGCTGCAACGCAACAGGTGAGCGAGGCTAAAGAGAGGCCGCCCATCACTCCACCCAGAACACGCAAACAAGCAGCAAGAAACTGACCGACCACAGTTATAGATTTAGAAACTGCATGCAGACAGATGAAGGCGAAGGAGAAGAGAAGTGACGCGGAATCATGTGTAGAAATCTGGACGTGTAGTTGCTGTTTTATAATTTCAGGCCAAAATCATAACTTAGATGATTATTGGAATATTCTCTCTAAACCTTTCGCCCTGTGACTGTACATCTGCAGCATCATGGCGATGATTTATGGGGTTCATTCCCTCTCCAGTGATGCCCCTTTACAGCAGTGGGAGAGCTTTACTAACTGTGAAACCACAGATGTTCAGAGTGATCATGATGGTAAAATGCCCTCTTAAAGCGACACGGATAGCAATAAAAATAACATCAATGTACTGATTAACAGTAAAGTTTGCTGATTTTTACTCTGATTGTGTCATTTGGATGAAGGCTGTCTTAATATTAGTCTTTATTACAATTATCTCTTGGTCATGTTAAAGAGAGAAACCTCAGAAGGTGACGACTATTTTTCAGTCTAATAAATAATAAACTGATTAAGCCCAAGACCAGTTTTTATCTTGGCATTTTATTTTCTTTATTTATCAGAACATACCATTAAAGTATTATTGTGCAGATTTAAAAACATGGCATTGCAGTAATGCTGCTTAATAGTCTGTTTAATCCAGGGCCCTCCATGTGCGGCCATATTTCAACATCTATGGACCAGTAACTGTTCGGTGCAGGGTCAGATTATTATTGATCGAGATGAAGATATTATCTTGATCACGGATCTTCCGACTAATAACAGTCACAGTGGGTTTGTGTGTGTTTCACTCAGTGAAAAAAGTGACACCACCATGTTTTTGAACTGTTGGACAAGTTAGAAAAACACCAGAGAAATCCCCCTCATGCTCGGAAAAAGGATCTCATACGGTAAGCAGCGGTTGTAAAAATAGACAAGAACGAGTCACGGATAGCGCGTTAATAAGTTCTGAGTCTGTTCACAGAGAGCTCCATGAAACACAATAGGTCAGGTTTTTGTCCATAATCTGCGCTCAGTCGGCCATAATCACTTTATAACTCAGAGTAATGCTCAGTAATATGAACGAGGGACGAGCCTTGGAGCCTCTCCTCCGTGAGTAAATATACAACAACCTGGGAGCCGCGGTTCTCATATCTGACCCATCTGAACACACTAACAGTCTAACACAGGACCATCTGTGGATCTTTGGAAGGACATCGATGCCTTATTGGCTTCTTGTGAGTGAGTGTGTGTTAGCTACAGTAAGCCTCAGCCATGCCCTGCCCAGAGGAAACAGGGGAGTGGGTGGGTTGGGGATTCGACAGCGTCAGGAGGATCTGGTTCTGACT
This sequence comes from Nibea coibor, assembly GCA_023373845.1. Taxonomy (NCBI): domain Eukaryota; kingdom Metazoa; phylum Chordata; class Actinopteri; family Sciaenidae; genus Nibea; species Nibea coibor. The sequence goes on along the minus strand of CM041718.1, from coordinate 24,058,373 downwards.
GAAACGACTTGTGGTCTCCACAACAAGCTCATTATATGAGATTACAGCCACGTAGAGCGTTTTAATATTTCTTCTTTTATCAGAATCAAGATAAAAGTCTTGGTATGTCAGTAAACAAGGTGCACGCAAGTGCAGAAACACACGCTGCACGAACTGGACCTGAACCCAGCTCAGTGTCTGTTTAAACTAAACGATCCAAGTTAATGCGAACAAATATCCAGTGAGCTGCTCAGAGGTTTCCTCATATCCTGCCCGGGCCCACACACACACACACACACACATACACATACACACAATATGGAGGCATACACAATATTCCCCACCCCAAAATGGGGCCCCCTGGCTACTGGAACAGTGTTAAACCATTCCTGTAGCAGTCGTGAGAGCCAGTTGAATCAGTCAACAATGCCCTTTGTTTCTGTGTCCTGGTTTTTTTTTTAAAAATGGCGCCGGGGCTCGTTTGTCAAAACTGATATTTTTGTCCCTCAAAAACTCCCCGAGCTTTTCCCCCGGCTCTCTGAGACTCTGGGCGTACCTCGGTGAGGCTTTGCCAAAGCTTGTACAACTACGTGGTAAAATAGTACAAATGCAGTCTGAATAACTCGCCCAGTGCGTTTCGGCGAAAGCTGCCAGCATGTTTTCTCCGACAGTGACCCACTGTGTTTAATATGCCGCTGCCTGCCAAGGGTCACTTTCCATTTGGCTTCAGCGCGCTGAGACTCAAACCGAGAAAGACGTGGAGGGAGTGAGTGAGAGAGAGAGAAGACGCAGACAGACGGAGCAACCGAGCGGGAATCTACTGCTGGTTAGGCAGGAAACACCCTTCCTCAGTGACAAATGCACGAACGCGCCCACCTCACACTTTTCCCCTAATCAATAATTCAACAGTGACCTCATATGAATATGAACAAGCTTTGAAAATTTAATAAGCACAGCTTTGTCCAGCACAGCCAAACAGATGTCAGGCGTCCTACAGCCTGCACTCAAAATCTTCAAATCCTATTAGAAATAATGTGCCGTTAATTCAAACTTTGTGTCTCTGTAGATGTGGGAATGTAACACCCCGGGGTGTCAGCAGCCTGACACTGACTGCTCGAAGTGTTTACAAAAGCTAATTCTCATGTCAAACTGAGCGTTTTCTCACAGCTCCCGTCTGCTCGTCTGGAAGAGCTAATGCCTCTCTGTCGCTCTCTGTCTGCGTCCACATCTGTCTTCCACTGGCAGCGATAGTCGTTTGGAGCGCAGCAGGCGGTCAATAACAACTTGTCCTCTGAGGTCTGATTTCAATCCGCCTGAGCCACCGGACTGACGTCTGAGAACAAAAAGTGGAGGAGGGAGAATCTGGTTTTGTGGTCTGAAAATGTCAGGACACACAGGCGAGGACGTCAGAAGACAAACTGCTCATTTTGCGCTGTCGTGGACAGTGGGACAATACTGGCTGAGGCAGAGAGACATATACACAGACAGAGGTGGAGGAGGCCCATCCATTTTCCAGAGGCTAAAAACAGGCAGGGTAACAGATCAGACCTCTGAATATTTAAATATGAAGTGAGCTTTATGGAAGCCAGTAAAGAGAAGACAACATTAAAAAAAATAATTCTACTTTATTACAGTGTTATTATCACTTATAGATGCTATTGATGCCAAAGTGATGAAGAGGGGACATTGACCAGGAGTTTGCTGGGTTGTCACCTTGAAAATAAGTTGTCAATTTTGCTTGGCATCATATGACTGAAGTTATCTCCATGACAGCATCAGCTGATGAAGGCTGTGTGATACAGCTGAGGTCTCTCTTCCATATTTGTAGTCACGAGTATCCTTTAAGGTTCCTACAAACCCTCTCCTTTGATGATGTCAGACAGGTGCGATCATGGATACTGTAATAAAGGCGCGAGCATATCTGATCAACAGTGTTTGAGATTTTTTGGTTCTTTTCAAGAAGCTTCCTCCATGACTCAAAATCTGGGCTTGCATTGGATAAACAGAAACCCCCTTCACTTCTCCACAACTCCACCTTTGTTTCTAACCCACTGAGGCTGAATGGCGGCAGAGCCCCCACCCCAACAGTCACGCCACCCACCCAATTTTACCTCTTTTTGCCAAAAAGAACGATAGAGTCCGAGGATGAGAAAGTGTGTGTGTTGAAGTGCGTGTGTCTCGGATATGAATAATGTATGAGTGGCAGGTCTGATTGATGTGGGGTATAGGGTTTCCAGCCAGCTAGTGGAGGGGCTGTGTGTCCGTGCCCAAACCCCAACACACTGCGCTGCTGACATCAAAGGGTGTGGTCTGGACTCACTCATGTACAAACACAAACTCTCGCTCTCGCACACACACACACACACACACACACACATTCAGTCATACTTGGATGCAAACTTTTGCTTTTACACACACACTCCTACAGATGAATCCACACATCTGCACCCTCACAAATTTACACACTCGCGCGCGCATGCACGCACACACACACACACCGACACGCTGGACTTCCTGTGCTCCCAAACAGGAACACACAGGGTGCTGTGTGCTGGACGGCGGGTCTGGGATTTGGGCGGAGGGAGGCCTGGCTTTTCCACACCTGTGTTTGCAGCAGTAATTAGGGCCGCATTCTATTTTGGGGCAGCGAGTGTCCGTATGCTCACACACACACACACACTCTGAAGCGCACAGAGAGAGCTCTGAGGTGTACAGTACACGTAGGCCGGTGTTTGCTGTGCTGCGGCTCGTGTTTTCTCTGGTTGGAGAGTGTGAATGCCAGTGGAAAGCTCTAAATGGCCTGTAAATACAAACAGTCATATTTCCAGTTCCAGGCCATTTAAGAGCTCATCATGGTCTGCCCACGCGCGCTTTTATGACATGACAGACAGCACAACTCCCGGATATTAGCTCAGCTTAGATGCTAAACCACAAACTTTGATCAACCCATGTTTCACATCCTCAGATTAAGATTAAACCTTTTCATCATGATCAAAATAAATAAAAAATACCTGGAGGAGAACAAAACAGTCATCCTGCTTTGCATCTGTGCACCTCAGACATTTAAGCCCTGTTGATCATCCAACCCTACAAAGCTTTTTAGCATCCTTTAGCTCATCGTATTGGTTTTTACAGCACATTAACTCTTTGGTTAAGCACCAACGCTCTCATCAGACTTGTTTCCAGTAACAGCAGGCAGCTGTTTTCATCAAACAGGCTCAGACACACCCACCGTACACGACCTGCTCAGCACCGCACGGCACACAGACAGTTAAATTCTCTTCTCAGGGGTTGGTGGAGACCAAAGCAGAGCTAAAATACAGTCAATACTGAACTTGCACCATCAGGTGGAAACACAGCTCCCAATGCATGTTCTTCTTGGGATGCATTCTTGAGTTCTTTGGTCCCCTAGTGGCATTAATAAGCTTAAATACACAGAATGAATTGGAATTCTGTGACATATTTCTAATGTGTAGATAATTTTGTAGGGATTTATTGATCATTGAAAACATATCAGCTCCATAGACTCGACTCAAAAATGAAACTGGAACTGGTCACAGGTCAAAAGTGTCATGGCAGAACTGGAGCTAATGCTTGCCAGCCTCTTGGGCAGATAATCACACACCTTTCTCACAGTAGCATCTATTCTGTTTTGGATTTCTAAATTTGTATCTGGTGTATATTTGAATCCTCCCAGCCACGTGGCCGGCACATTAGAGAGTACGTTGCCCACTTCGCAGCATGTCACACCAGTCTGCAGCTCAACATCTCAAGGAATAAAACAAGCATGACAGGCCGTGACAGTCACCAATCTGCGAGGTCTATACTTTGAGGTTGCGCTGGTTTGGAGAGCAACGAGGCAAGCTATTGCGCCGTGAAAAACGTAAGATTTGTGAAGACGGGGAGTAAACACAGGGAGGGTGAAACGTGCTTATTCATTCTCTTTCCTCCTCGCTCCCTCGCAATCTCGTAAACACACATGCACGGTAATTATGTCTCATTAGAGCGCTCAGGGCCTTTCATGTAGCTGCTGAACATGGCCACCGAATCTCCCCTCTGGCCCACAGACATAAACAAACACTTCAGCTGGCCTGCCCCCTGGAGCCATGAAGCCTCCGCTCCACAATGGAGAGTCAGGGATTCCCCTTTCGCCATGGCGCATGTCCCCAGATCACTCCACAGCGCCACCCACGTCTTTTTTTATTTTTTTTTGCTTGTACTTTCGTTCTGTCCCACGCTTTTCTATTCTATTTCTTATAACAGCGAGGGAGAGAAGGAGCTGAAAAACAGAGAAAGAAAGAGGGAGACAGAAGTCAGAGAGCTGCCTGCCTGCTGTGGGTCGGTAATGATATAATGAGAGGACTGCAGTGTTTAGTGGGCGGCTCTTTTTATAGCATCTGTCAAGACAAATGTGCAATCATTCACTTTGATTGAGTGAGTGTGTGTGCATGCGCTTGCTCGCTCACTTGTGTACATGTGCACGGCGGCTTGGCGTACATGTGTGACGGGAAGCCGACTATGGGGACTGCGAGGTGCAGGCCAAAAAGAGATGTAGAACGTGACGGAAAGCCAAGAGAGAGAGAGAGAGAGAGAGAGGGGGGAAAATGGAAGGAAAGGATGTGACGGGGTGGGAGGCAAAAAGGCAAACAGAGAGGTGTCACTGGACCTGGCATTGAACGGAGGGTCAACGTGAGGTGACGGGCGGGTCACGCTGAGGTCAAATAAGGTGCAAAACCAGTAACTCCGGGGCGAGTTTAGAATGAAAACAAACCGCCGCTATCACTGCAGGTCACAGACAGGCCTCCCCTCAGGTTACACACACGCACACACACTCTCATATAGCTGGGGCCATTTAATTAAAAAAAGAGATCCCTGGCACTCCCTCAGAAAGTCCCACCTTCTAAAAGCAAATACACAACCCTCCATCGCGGCTGTTTTAACAAGGATAGAGTTCAATAAGAGCGACGTCGAGTGAAAGCCTCATTGTGGTGGAGAGAGAGGCTCCGAATGCCATGTCGGTTCACTCCTCATCCATCAGGCCGACACCTCAGCACAGCATTTCCTCACCAATTATGCTCCGATCGCGCTGTACGCGTGCCAAATTGCGCACACGGCTGTTGTTTTATATGAAGTCTAAGGTCGCTTAAATGAAGCATGTGCGTCTGAATATGTGTGCAATATTAACACAAGTTTAATGTATCGTTTATTGCTGTGATTTGTTCCCCAAATTGCCCTCATGGCATATGGCAAACATCTGTGTTTGTGCATGCCAGCATGTTTGTGTGTGAAATCAGTGTGTGTGTGAAAGAGATTGTGTGCCATACAGGGACGTATGCCCGGGTTTAATATCATAAGCCTGTGTGAACGCGGATCTACTATAAGTCTAATAAAAAACAGACAACATGAGGAAGCCATTTGGCGTTGTGCGATGAGGGAAGACAGGCTTTCAGTGCTGTGACCCAACAAATGTTTCCATTCCATTAAAACCATCAGGCTCGTTTGAAGTGGACTGGTTGGGATGCTGTCTCTGCCACGCTCAATAGACTACAGGCAGCTCTCAGCGGGCCTGGCGGGAAAAATGCTGCTTGGATCTGAATCACTCCCTCCTCTGTACCTGGAGCTGTGTCCAGCTCATTTAAAAAAAATCAACCCACAATCAGGTTGTTTAATGAGGCTGTGCATGAGTGAAACGCTCAGTGGAACCAAACTGACTTAATTAAGTTATCCTGCAACTTACAACTGCATTCTTTTATTAAGAGTTTATTTATTCACACACACACACACACACACACGCAGCGGAAGGATTTATTCCACAGGGTGCTTGCAAACATCAGGATAAGCCATTGTTGTCGAGGTTCATGGATCATAAAAATGAAAAAATAAAATGTTAAAGTATGAAAAGCAGCATCACTAAAAGATAAAAAATAATACAGGGAAAAAAAACAGAAACAGGTGAGGAGAGAATAAATGAATACACCATGTCAACAATGCACTTTCTATACTCTTAACGGCTTGTCCTCATCAGGGTCACTGACTTTTTAGTCGTGCAGACCAAAGCGCTGCTCAGTTTGTATTTTAACGTTGATATCTGAGTATTTTTAATTAATTTAGCCTCAGAACAGTCATCAAATGAGGACATTAGCTATAGAGACCAAAACTGTTGTAAACATGGGGACTTATGGAAGCTGACTTGTTTTGTAGCCAGCCTCTTGTGGCCGTTCAAAGAACTGCAGTTTAAAACCTCAACCTAAAGTCACATCTCACTATCTCACAAATGCACAAGCGCATACAAACAAATAGAGATGTGCACAATGGGAGTTATTTACTCTCACAGGTCAAGTCATATTTATTCTCCCATGTAAGAAGACACACACGCATGCAGTGCGAGTACGTGTACACAGGGAGTGGAGTATCAAAGGGGTCAGTCACTCAGACAAAAATGTAATCGAGGGAGAGAGAGAGAGCTGTGAGAGAGAGAAAAGCTCTGAGACTGTGACTGAGCTCTTGTGATATTTGGCTCGGTTTTGACACTCCGCCGTCTGGACGGAGAATCTTCCCACGAGCCGCTCGACCGTCTGACGGCGCGGGAGACACCGAGAGCGAGGGAGGGAGTGTGAAGGAGCGAGCGAGAGAGAGGGGAGGTCACACACATTCCAGTCCCAAAGACTCAGCCAGACTCCTCAGACAATTAAAACAAGATGACCCTCGCAACCTCGCGAAACATCCCTCTACTCCATCAGCCCTGTCTGCCAGACCACCGCTACACTTCACTCACACAGATACTCCCTAAAAAGTCACTACATGAGACTCATTTCTGCATGACAAAACTCACACACACACACACACACAAAGGCCTGAGAGGGATTATTGCATTCGGGTGCCTCTCACACTTGTGCTTCCCAATCAGGGAGTGTCTCAGCTTCACAGGCCAGCTGTGGACTCCAGACCTACTGCTGCTCTCGCTCTGTTCTCTGCAACTCAACTCCGTTCAAAAAGCTTTGTTGGCATCACTAACTCCGGGTATCGAATCAGAACTCATTTGGTACCAAGCGAAATGTGTCTGTGCACTGAAAACAAGCCAAGAACCAAAAGCTGGCATCCATTTGCAGATCCGTAATCTTGTTCAGTCGCTCTTTGATCAAATAGTTCCTGACTTAAATCATAATCTCGACAAGTTTGGACAATTTTATTTAGTAAAGCACCTTTAACAACAAAGTTAATGCTGGTATGACATAACGCATTAAATCTGTGGCTGCTAAAAAAACATTTGAGGAGTTTGTTGTTTTTTTTGTCAAATAAAAAAAATGTTTTGTAGAAAAATATGTTAATATTATTATATATCATTTTGGTATAGAAACAGAGCTGAGAGATGCTGTATCGGAGTTTTGCAGAATACGCACAAAAAATTGATTTTTATCTTTTTGGTCTAAAACCAATTAAAGTTTTTCTCAACGCTACAAATGTTCCTGGAGCTCCGATTCTTTACAAACATTTTGGGAATACTCTCTCACACACCTCGACCCATCACCCCCCAGCTGACACCCTCCCTCCTGCCCTGACCTGTTAAACCCCCAGCAGGGTACTAAGCCTGAGCACCACCTACCACCTCCCACCTCTGGAGTCAACAGCCCACCCATTTCTCCTGCTCCTTCTGCCCCCTTTCTTCTCCTGCTCTCCTCCTACTGCCCAGGTGGGAGGTATAACTCGCCGCTGCTATGTGTGTGTGTGTGTGTGTGTGTTGGGGGGGGACCAACCAAACTTTTCAAACACAGCGCTGAACCACAGGACGCCGTGGCTCTGAACCACAGGCTGAACCGTTGCGTCCTGTGGTTCAGTCCTGACAAACAGACTCAATGGTCTTTGTTTCCTGTTTTAAATCAAGATGACTGCAATAAATAGAGTACAGTTCAGTCAGTGCGGCATGTTAGCAACAATAAATCATTCAATTTGAGCAAAATATGGCACAATAACTGGCAGCTTCGAACTTTATTTACTGAATATTGCATGGTCGACCACTGTGTTTAACACTCTCTGAAACACGCTGTCAGATGTTTGCTCAGTCTGCCAGCTTTATTTCGCCATTTCTGAACCAACATTTCCAAATTAAAATCATGTTTTTTGATGATTCGATTCGATTGATTTTGTTAGATGAAGAAACATCCTTATATAAAAACACGCAGAGTGAAGCATGGTGAAGAAAAGAAAATTGGTTTTGTATCTGTATCAAAACTGTTTTATTGGCAACAGTAAGAACATTTATAAAAGACACTTGTTTAGTCAAATGAAAGTAGGGCAAGTATTCTGCAGGATTTTATAGAAATATGGTGTCCATATTTGACATTAAGCATCTTTAGAAGATGGAGGTGGAGGCTCTGTTTACGAAAATAAATATTCGGTATATTATTCTATATATTTTTTAATGCTTATTTGTGACTCCATAGTGCTGTATCGCAGCTTCCTTTTATTCAAATGTGCACATTTCCTCTCACATGTGTGCATCTATATCGTCTTTCTATACGTCCGTTTGGCTTGCTAACTATCGGCCCGTCCGTGTCCGTATGTGTGTCTTTGCTTTTCCACAGGACTCCGGGGTGCAAACTATCCTGCAGGCTTCATATGAAAGCTGAGGACTCTGGTTACACAAGGCAGCGAGGAGAAAGGAGAGAAAAACAGATCGGGAGGAGAAGAAGGAGAGCATCTGCTTTCATCCTCAACCCAGCAGGGGAGAGCTTAGGCCTGTCACTCTGAGAGAGACGGCCAGCTGCTGCAGCACACATGAAAAAACTTGGGAAAAAACACTGAATATTCTGGAGTACCGTTAAAGCTCAGTGGTACGATCAATTCCCTTGTTTTCACTATTAAAAAGATATATATATATAAAATGTAGGCTATAAAAATACAGGGAAAACTATTGCTGCAAACTAATGCATCCAAAAAGTTCTTTCCAACATGAAGGACTTTCTACTTTTTTTTTCTCTCCTTTAAAAAAAGTCCTACATGAAGACAGTCCTCATACCAGAGCAGTCAGATCCATCCAGCTGGACAGACCATCTCTGGTTTATACTAAAAGGCAAAGACAAGCACCACTTGGGTGTTTTCAACTCCTTCAGGCAGAAAAAAGTTGTTGGTATGCCCACCATAAATTTATTTTGAATCTTCGGTTCCAATAATTTAAAAATGATTTGCATTCACAATCAATACTGCAGTAAAACCTCATTAAATCTGACAGAAATTTATATAACAACTTCCAAAAGTTGTTCTTAAACTGGAGGAGGAGGATAACTTTGGTACAGTATTTATGTAGGCTCTTGACTTCCAATGTTTTATTGAGTGAAACGGCCTTGAAACAGGAAAATAAAGTCATTATTTGTGTCAAACTTAATCATCTTCAATGCCTACTCCTGCAAAAGGAGCTAATGAGCGCAAGTCACCCCGTTTTTAGGAGGACGGTAAGCCAGAAAAAGATCACAATCCCCGAACAATAAACTTGGCTACGAGCGGATGAAGCAATGAAAACGAGGCTGATTAAGTTGGAGACACGATTCAAGAAGTTTAACGTCTGGAATCAAGAGTTGCCTCCAATGACAACTCTGACTTGAATGTACACAAACTGGATATTATATTTTTTGTTGAAATTTACAATCTGCCAACCAAATTTGTTTTGTCCATTGCTCTGAGATTAATTAATCCTTGTCTGCACACCAGTTTACAAGGGTGCTCCCAAGAAAGAGTAAAACTCAAAAGACAAAGTGAGCAATGGTGAGAGGTGAGCGTCACGCTTTGGGAAGACACCGTTAACAGGTAATAATTAAACTCTCCCTCTCTCTTCTCCCTTTCGGGTCTCATAGATACAGAGATGCTTCTTTCTCTTATCAAACTGTGGTGATGGAGGGATTACTCTCAAGCAACATGTAGTGAGATTAGTACAGATCACGTGATAAAGAAATGCACTCACAAAATGAGTTTTTGTACATTTGTAATGAAGGTTAATAATTTAGAGAGTATTTATAACATGTTGACTGTTTGTCTGTGGATGATAACAGATTATCTGTAAATGTGACAATTTGTGAACATGCACTAACCAAGATGTTTTTATTCCTTACCAAACTTCAAGTGGTGTAAAAATCAGGAAATGGTTGAAATACTCTGTACTCAGACAATCCAAATAAAAGTGTCAAATTAAATTAAAATAATCTAAAAAAATCTTTTGTCTTTTCTCTTCTTGATAACAGAAACGTTCTCAAACATGACTTGTCAGGTGCTGCGCTCATAAACTTCATAACCATTAACACTGCGCGCAGTCTGCAGAACAAGGGGCAAGTTGAGAACTGTGAGACAACAACACGAGTGTGTACTAAATAAACGAGTTCATCAGAAACATTCCTACAAATCACAATTAATCACATGATGTTGATCACCGATTGCAGGAAGCAGCACAAAATGAGGTGCTGATCGAGACCGGGACATAAAACTGATACGTTCTGACTGGAGGACCGCGCACGCTGCAGCAATCAAAGCGCAAAAGCTGCAAATTCAAAGGGGGTTGAAAATCTGCCAAAGTGCCAGCAGAAGCGTTGCAATATTGATGTTATTTGTAGAACCACAGAGGGACTCTTCCAGCCTCCATTAAACCTTCTGTCATTCCCTTTTACCAGCTGTAATCCAGCCAATCACAGCATCTCTTTCAGCCAATCAACCAAAGCTCCGCTGCCAAACTCTGACTGGGAACAGAACCGTGGTGAGAGAGAGAAGAACAGAACAGGAACATTCCCTGAAAACTCCTGAATCTCACCTCAGAAATGAGGACACCACCTGAGGTCAGGTTTCTGCTTTTGGTTCTGAAAACACTCAGAGCCGTGGCCCCCCTCACAGAAAGCACCAACCCTCGAATCTCTCCTGCTGTAGATCTGTCCGTAATCTGCTCTCCTATTGTTAGAGGGAGTCAGTTTTGCACAATCAATCATTCTCCATTTCTCTTCCCTCAGCTGTAAATTATCTGGACTGTGAAGACCTTCAGTATCTCTGTGCTCTGTGAACCTCTTTCTCTGGTCCCTCTGGTCCGGTGCCACAATAAATACTCAGTCCATGTTTGATGATTTAAGATTTGGGCAAGAGTGCCTCCCTGGAGATCTATTCTGAGTCTCTCACCAAATTCATTACTCTTATCATCATGTCTCCTCTCATGTTCCTCTTTCCTGTTCTCTGATTGAAACTTTACCTTTGTGTCGTATCTGAAGTAACAGCAGCCCAAGTTTCAACGCAAAGCCTCGCCCACATCATGTCTGTTGAATGTGGACAGGGAATATTTAACGCAGAAACACACGAGTGATTCACTTCATCATCTAACGCCAAACAAAATGCAGCTGAAGAAAACACTCAGATTATCCAGTTAAACAAAAAGGACGGTCCAAAAAGGATTTCCAGGGAATTCAGCTTACAAAAACTATATTTGAAAAAAGCGTAATAATCCTAAAAGTTAAACATTATGGCAGATTCTTATTTCCTCTGCTGTTGTGATGATGACAATCTATCAGATGTGTTTTAGTTCCCATTTCTCTCTTGACTTTATGTCACCTGAAGTGTTTTCCTCTGCTGTACAAGGCAAACTAAAACTTTTGGGTGCACAGGAAAATAATATCCATTTATAAAAAACATTTTTCAGTAAAAGTCTGTAGGCTTGAAGGATTTCATTACTTCCAAGTAAACTCTTCAGACTGTATCAGACTGATCATTTAACATTTAACGTCTTTAATTTAAAGACGTTAATTGTTTTTGTTTTGTTCAGCTCTGTAAATGCACATCTTGGTGAAATAAGCCCAAAATTATCGTGTGTGTGTGTGTGTGTGTGTGTGTGTGTGTGTGTGTGTGTGTGAGTGTTCATGCATGAGGTTGCTGGAGGTTCAGTGAGGTTTTATTGCTCTGAGCCACAGGGGGGCAAACCCCAGTTTATTGAGCTGCTGCTGAGGCCATGGGTCGAATTTCACCTGCAATTAACGCCACGAAACCTGTTCTCACACACACACACACACACACACACACACACACACACACACACACACACACACACACACACATACCCGTGCACTCACACAGCTGCTGCCGTTTACTCATCCTACTTGTGTGGGATGCCAAGTCAGCATGACAGTAACTTCTGTCACAGTCTTTCACTCACTAAATGATCTACAGTCGATCTTACCCCCTGCTGTACACACACACACACACACACACACACACACACACACAGGATGACATTACGATTATGCCAGGGTGTGTGTGTTTGGGCAGCAGGAGTTGAAGAGTTGTAGTCAGGAGGTTTTGGTGATGAAACCTAACGCTCCCTCTCATCTGGCCCTATTAGCTCCCATTTTAGCTCTTTACCACTCCAGCTGTGTTTATTAAAACTTTCAGAGCGGACAAAGGTATTTATCAGCTCCAGGAATCACTGCTGTAAAGATGCAGGCACGCATGTAAAGCACATACACAGTTATCTATAGAGCATATACAGAGTGAGAGAAGTACAGTAAGGCGACAGCGCCCTCTACGACACGGCAAAACACACTTGTTTCAATGCTAATGTAAATACGTAGCGCCCCGCCATGAGTGTAGGACCGAGTGTTCTGACTACCTACACTCATAATGTTATAATCATCATGTCTGGACGTGATAGCTGCTAATGAAGCTATTAAATGTCAGATCTTGGATCAGAACCAGAGCTACAAAAATCAGTCGAACCACAGAAAATTAACTGCCAACAATTTTGACAACCTAATTAATCATTTTGAGTCGTCTATTTTTATTTTTTTTTTGCCAAGAAATACCCTAAAAAAAATAAATCTAGTTTCAGATGCTCCAGCGTGAATATTTGCTGGTCACCCTTTTATACACCCAAACATTGTCCGGTTAATTAACCAGGAGTAAATCAAAAAATAAAAATAAGTAAGTAATTAATAAGCAGAAGTTTGTAAACTGACAGAAAACTCTGGATTGTTTTCTGTTGTGATGAATCAAATATTTTACCTCCTCCGACAAGCCTAAATACATTTCCAGTACCAACACATCTCGTGTCTGCTGTCCACAGCCAAACATTTAGTCATCAGCGCCCTCAAGCCGTGTCAAAATGTCTGTTAGAAAGACATTGAGGCCCTTTTGTGTGTGCTGAGTCGCTCTGGACAGGCGCCTCAGCGAAAAAGTTCAAAATGTAGACGTAAACGTCTAGCTTACTGTACCCAGTTTCCCCAGCCTGCCCCCGCTGTCACCTCCCAGGCCAAAAACATGTGATGAATGGCCCGGTGCGCTCATCAATCATCTGTGATTGGCCCTGATCTGTGCTGTGATTGGCTAATTAGCCTCATCTGTAACCATTACTGCACAGAGAGGCAGCTGCAGCAGAAAAAAAAAAGGATAAGAAAAATAAAGGAGGTGAAAAATGACACCATCAGGGCCGTCCTGTCACCTCGCTGCCTCAACACAATGCCAGGAATCAGACAGCTAGCGCCACACAGGGGAAACCACACGCACACACCTGAAGACTACAAGGAAACACCTCCCAGAATTTCACAGGTAATTATATTTTCAAAACAAATACACGAACAAGACAAGAGCGGGGAGGAGGGGTTGTCGGGACCGTGTGTCAGCGGGTCAGCCACATCTCATCTGGCAACAGTTTCTGCTCCGCTACAGCAGCGAGAACAAGAACGCCAGCTCCAGTCAGGGGGAAAAACGAGAGCCGGTTATTAGATGTCAGAGGGAAATATCTGGTAACTGGGTGGTAACTGCCCGCCAAACGAGAGCCGGACAGGAGGGAGTCGCTGGTCTAAGTGACGCAGCTTTTCAGGAGTACAAAACACCAAAAAGTAAAAAGGTTAAGAGGCGGGAGCGACCTGAAGAATAATAAAAAAAAAACATAAAGGCAGGAGAGGAAACGGACAAAAAGACAGAGAGAAAGTGAGGCAGGATGGAGCCAAAACCACCAGGCTGACTTCTGCTCCTGCTCCCTCCCAGCCAGCCCTCTTCTCTGCACAGGAAATGGCTCTCTGCAGCCAGAAGAGGAGGAGGAGGAGGTGGTGTAGGGAGGTGTAAGGGGGGGGGGGCTTCAAACAGCTGTACCCACCATGGGCCAATTCAGGGTGGGGGCACAACAGGCCGAGAGGAGAGGACGGAGTAGTGAGGAGGAGGGCAGTCCTTGGTAAAGATGGCAGATGCTTACATCTTTACCTTCTTTAGTGAGGGATTGCTGCGGGTTTCCTTTTCTCTTTGGCGTGTTCGGATTCAGAAATGTTTTCTTTATCGCCAAATCCCAGAAAACCACTCAAGAAAAAACAGCGTCCCCAACTTAAAAAAGCCCGAAGCTTAAACCCCTTCGAGAGATCAGGAGGATTGAAATCATTTTATCTGTCGGTTTTATTCTAAAGCTTTCAGCTCCCGGCAGCATCTACTCTGTAATACCATAATAATAATCATAAAGGACTCCATTGAGAGTAGCTGGGCAGCTACAGGTCTGTCTGCCTGCCTGGGACAGACACCCGATACCCGGCTGAGACGATGCCCAGCCAGCCGCACGCCTTCAGACGTCGTTAGAGCAGACACACAGCACGCCCCTCCTGCCACCCGCAATCCATCCACAGCCAATTACAAGCAATTTCCCTGTCCTGGGTGGGGTGAGGAGAGGGAAAGAGAGAGGGAGGAAAAGCAGTTGTCAGCCTAAAGCAGACACACATGGTTCTGTTTACAAATTGCCAGTTGTTTGGCTTCGCCATGGTAACACAGTGCTGACTCCGGCTGGAAGGAGATTTCAAAGTGAGGCCGAGACAGGGGGTCGTGGTGACAGTCGCGGCCTTTGATGGTCTGCTGGGCGGGGGGAACTTTCAGCGGGGAGAAGATGGTTCATTTATGCATGATGTACAAACGTCCCACAAACACACGTCTGTTTCCCTCCTGCCTTCATCTTCTCCCCCCGCCCTCCTCCTCCTCCTCCTCCGCATCAGTTCCCCTCAGCACCTCGGGCTTCTGTTTGGCTTCCCGAAATCCGCTTTTCCGAAACTAGAGACACGCAGCAAGGAGGTGCCTGATTCACCAGAACTGGAATGTCGGCCTTTCCCCACAGGAAACCTGGAGCGTCTCAAGCCAGGGTGCCCTGGACAGGCGAGTGTGCGCACACACACACACACACACACACACACACACACACACACACACACACACAAATACAACAACACGGGGTTGCACGTACAACACATAAGTACGCCACCGGTCAGTCAGACGAACAGGATGAAGAAACCAACTGAATCTGACCCAACAACCAGAATTTTACTTACAAGAATAAGAACCAGTTGTTTGAGCTGAAGTGGGCAGAAGCACAAGTTCTCTGGAAGCTGTTTGTTTTCGTTTAAGACGACCTCAATATTTCTCAAAATAGCAGCACTGGATCGCGGATAATTGAGTAATGCCTCAGCTCATGTGAGGGCCATTGAGTATAAATGAAGGGTGAATGAAAACACATATGTCGATTTGTATTTATTTTCCTAAAATCATGTTTTTTAGTGTCCACTCAATCAATCCAAGTGTTGGTTTATTCACTTTAAGAGCGGTATGAACTCAAATATTTTAACTTTGTTTCAAAGAAATCAAACTTTTTAAAAAGGTGTGTTCACGTCGAACGTGACGCAGATTTTCGCTTCGGTCCAAGTTCATTGACCACACGTGTGCAGACATTAGCCGTAGCTGGCTGTCGATGCACGGACCATTTGTGCAGAGAGTCTCTGTCTGAAAACTCCTGTTTTCATTTATTCTTCACCTTTATCCTCTTGTTTCTGTGCAGTCATGATGTACAGTCATACGGTTACGGGATACGTGTGAAGCGTTTGATCATGCTGAAGCATTGTCAACTCAAGGGGGCATGCCTTTACTGGAAGGTCTGTTCACGCTCACTTAAGTTTCTCCGTCGACTTTGTGTGTGTAATTCGCGTTTAGTCAACCCCACCTGGAAGTGCGGCAACTTCCTGTCATCTCACATCTGCCTGAAAATAACGAACGGGACTGGCGTCACTACATTTTTATAAGTACCATCCTTTATTTTGTCAGAGTGAATCCATCTGCGTGACGTTCAAATACCTTCCCAGAAACCGATTAAAAAATTTTTTGTGCATCATTTTTCCAGTCCCGGCTCTGGTCAGACATCCACGTGGCCGAAACCTATTCGCCGCGGTTAATATCGGATATGACTGATCAGAATTCTTCCCGTATCACGGAGCGGCTGACGCTTCGCTGACGCCATCGAGGTTCCGCCTTCACAGCGTGACGCGCCGCCTTGCTTGCCACCCTGCTCTGACGCGGCGACCCCACGCTGCTAAACCGAGGTTCCCCCGACGTAACCTCCTCACCTCCCGCTCCCATCTCAAAGAGCGCCCCCCGCCACCTCCGCCACCATCACCTCCTAATAATAACACGGTCCGCAGTGAGGGGTCTGCTGTCAGACATGGCAACCCGTCGAGTCTTTCATCTCAACAGCCACACACACACGTGTTCCAACCTTAACCTATCACACACTTTGACACACACACACACAACAGAGGAATGTGCGCTTCCTTTGACACACACACACAAACTAGGGGAAAAACACACATTTAGAAACTCTGAGCTCCGTCTGCTTCTGGATGTGACGACCCCACTGTTCGTTTCATCTCCCCACTCCTTTCTCTGCTTGCTGCTGGCACCATTACGTTAACACAAACACCATATTTCTGTCATCGTCCCCAGGACGCAGCGTTCCCTTCATATCTCTCTTTCTTCTGCGGGCGTTCGGGGAATGGCAATGGGGGCCTGAAGGGATCTGGGACATGGGTGAGTTGTGGGAAACCAGAGTGCAGTCTGTGGCCTCACAGCATGCGGCCCTCTCTTTCTCCTCCCGCTCCCCCCTTTCTTTCTCTATCTCTGTTTCTCTTTTGGCAGAGAATCATAGGAGGCTTCATGCAGATCGCATATTGCGGCCTCAAATGATCTGGGAAAACATGCCCTGTTTAATGCTACGTGCACATGTGAACCCTATTCAACTCTTGAAGCAGTGCACGCACAGTTTATGTCTGTTTCTCTGGGCTTGCGTGTGGTTACGGATGTGTGTGTCTTACCTCCACATAGTCCTTGGCGTGGCCCCAGTCCCTCTTGGAGTCCAGGTTGCCCAGGCTGAAGCTCTCCAGTTGGCCAAGGTGAATCTTTGCCACAGAACGGCTGATCTTACGCGTCACAAAGTTTGCACCTAAAACACATACATGAAGAAAAAATGCTTGGTTGGCATCTTCTGAATTCAATTACAGTTAACACGGGATATAAATGTTACAGAGGTTTAGCTCCGTCCAACACATACAAACACAGATAGTCTGAAACAGAGAAACAAAGAGTGGATAAGTGAAATCGAGGCCTCCTCATTGAGGACCAAACTTCTTCATAACACCCTATCAGCACACGCGCACGCACAGAAAGACTTCCAAACCTCTGCTTCTGCTCCAAGTCCTCTTTAGCCAAAGCAAAAACTCATGCAAAAAGCCACCCTGAGTCAAATCAATTCGTTACCACCTCACGTTACAGCCACTAGATCCTTTTAGATTCCTTCTCTCTCATTTTCTTCTGTAATTCACTGTTTCAGTGTCAAATCTGGGCCGGATGCCAAGACAAATCTGAGAGCATCAGTCTGTCAACGCCAAAAAAAAAAAAAAAAGCAACAGGGAAGTTCCACAGAAAATGACAACCAAACAGGACCACCCCGGTTCTGCCGGTGCTACAGTGTCCAGTCCAGAATCACCACATCAACGGCCGATTCATCTGCCAGATCGCCCAGCGGTGCTCCCCCATTCTGAGCCGCCACACGTGGCGATATTATCTGCTGTGGGAAAACAAATGAGCTCCTAATGACTATTTCTGTGCCGCTATGAAGGGTTAGAGAGAGGGGTTTTTGGGTGTTTTGGCGGGACACCGAGGGCCGGTGTCATGTTCTCTGTTCCTCCTGCTGCGGGGGGAAAAGATGCCGTGGAGAGCCTGCGAATAAATGCACCAGACCTCCAACCCAAACAGAGCATTATACTGATGGAAATCAACACTAAATATCAGGGTGTCATGTCTAATAATGCCACCATCTTAGTTGAAACAGCTTATTAGAGCTTGAAGGGTTTTAGCTCTGGCTGGGGCTCTTCGGTCTTGTGTTCAAAAGCCAAAATGGCAGATATGTGGGGATATGTGAAAATATAATTTCAAAGGAAAGCTTGAAGCTCTCATCAAAGAGTTGGCTATATTTAGCCAACACAACATCTCTTCTGTGCATAAATCTCCCACAACCTTGCGTGAACCTCTTCGAGACCTCTTAAGAGCTCCTCCATGCTGTTTTTTGAACTCATCATGTCTGAGATGAATGTTGCCTTTTAGCTCCAGTGCCCATCCTGCCGCCCGTAATGCAGCGGCTCTGTCTCGACACTGTATCACTGTTGCCCGTGACATGGAGCAGAGCCTCCGTTTAGACACAGGAAAATCCCACGAACCCAATCATGCGAATGCACCAAATTTGTAGTAATTATTTCATAGGAAAGCGACAGCCCTGGGCAGGCTGAGCAAAAACAGACCAGAGAAGGTTAGACACGCTTATTTGAGAAAATACAGCATGTTGTGTGTTGGTAGCGGGGTCACGTGGCCCCCATGTCAACGCTGCTTTGTCGCCATGTTGCGCTGGAGTTTAAATTAGACTCTGTGCAGTCTCTCTGGATCGCACTGCAAAAAGTCCAACGTCAAAACCCACCGATTCTTCAGAATTAATAAATACTATTCACACATTTATTAGGAAATAGCATGTGTCTACAGAGCGTAGATAAATTTACGATGGAAACCCCCTCCGATGTCAGACCTGTCCCAACTTTGTATGATCGTCTCATCGGGCCCCCGGGGGCCTGTTCTCTAACCTGGCAGATTCATCTGTCCTGGCAGGTACTAGTGCTCCTGCTAACTGTAGTCAAATGTTATACAGAAACTATTCAGCCGTCACTGACACATGCATGAATGTCAGCTTTGCTCTCAACCGTATCGGCTCGACAGGCTCATCACAGCGTGTTGGATATTTCCCATGCAGCTACACACACGCGAACACACAACATTCCCGCGTCATATATATCTAGCGCTCAAACATCAGCAATTAGTCAATGGAGAGAAACTTAAATCGACAAATATTTTTAAGGGGAACTCATGGGGAATACGTCTCAGCCAGAAACTATTGTATAATGTTTTCTGTAGCTCCGGGAGAAGTGAGAAAATAACCCGTTGTGATGTCACCGGGGTTATCTTAACTTCTTTTTAAATGAAGAGCGTCTTAAAGACGTGGGTTGTAATGAAAAGATGCTATCGAGCTGCATCACGGGAGGTGAAGAATACGCTGGAATGCTCTTTAAATGATAAATGAACACCCTGAGACATTTATCAAGCAAAAAGGTCAAACATGATGGGTTACGCTCTCAGTATGTGTCAGTATTTTCTGTTTTCAACGCTGCAAAACTGCTTTTGAAAGCAGTTTTTGTTCTGAACACCGCTGTGAGCCTGCACACAATTCAATTTCTGCTACAAACAGCTGTAATTTCCCATGTGTTCTCTATTTTATATCATTTGAAATTAAATATTTTGGGGTTTTGTCGGTCTGACAGTTTAATAATGTCACCTTAGGCTGTGGAAACTATTCCCATTATTGTTTTATTTTTTTACATTTTTAGATTAAAAGATTAATCAAAAATTAATCAGCAGAGTACAAAATAATTAAATTTTCATTAGTTGCAGCTCTCCACTTGTATATTGAAACCCAGTGACGGTGAGGTAATGTAACCAGAGCAGAGATCGGTTACTACAGTAAATTGGAAGGCACGGGTTTGATTTGATCCAACATCCAAGGGAAACTCAAGTTTGCAGGTTAAACACGGGTTGTCAAAACTCCGCAGAGCCGAGTTGGCTCTTAAAAAGGTGGCAGTGGGATACAGTGTAGCACCGTGCACCCAATCAGTAATAAAGTCCATTATTTCCCCCCCGAGCACACCTGTAGTCTCCTTGTAAAGCTCACACCTCTGTTTGGAGTGGCTCTGCTCCTTGCCTGCTCTAATTGGTGCGGTGTGGACCAGAGCGTGGGCCTAATGGACCGGCCTGCCTGGCTGTGGACAAAGCCTGCTCTGTTACTGGCCCGGGTGTTAATGTGTTTCCTTTACTGGCAGCGGCACCGCAGGACAGCCAGGAGGGAGGAGGAGGGAGGCAGGCGAGGGGAGCCAGGGGGGCTAACAGGAGGTTTCGAGCCCAAACGGGGCAGCGGTGGCCGTTTAACCTTGCCCACGGCCCGGCGGAAAGTCTAATAAAACCACGGGCCGTGAAAACTGAGCAGACAGCAAAAACCATGCCAGAAACGGACACTCAATCTCTTTCTCCCTCTCCCTCTCTCTCTCATTCTCACTTAACCGTTTCTTTTCTTTTTTTTCCGTCATTCCTTTTCATTTTTTGGCCAGAGCAGGGACAGGAAAAACGTAACACAGGCTTCGTTGGCACAGCTGGGCTGAACTATGGAGAGAAAAGGAGGAGGAGGAGAAATGTGCAGCGATGTCTCCCATCCAGAGCCAGGCCATGTGGGCCCAGACAGGATGGGGACGGGAGCTGTCAGCTGGGGGCTCGGGGTGTGGAGGGGAGAGTCAGGGAGGGCACTGTGGGTTTGAGGGGGATTTTGGCTCGACTGGCCATGGTTACTCAACGTATTCTGTTGTTAGAACCACGCTGCTACAGAAAGGTGACTTATGAAGTCTGTCTTCAAACTGTGTGACGGCCCAGACCTTACACACTCAGACCTCAGGATGTCTGACCAATAACTCTTCTGTGAGAGTATTTATGTGCATTTTCTAATTGAGATTCAACCGCAGCGTGATTTATTTAAATCACTCTGCTGTAACATTTATTTTGAAGTCATAATGTGCGGTACTGGCTCGGCCCGAAAGGCGCATTAGCTCTGGAAAAACTGAAAAGAAGAATAAACTCGGATCTTGAATCATGTCAGACATTTATCAAGTTGATCTTTTATGCAATGTTTGCACAGGTAGGTAACATCCACTTCCTTCCTAAGCCAAGCCTCTTCTTCCAACTTTAGACCTCCAACTTTTGCATGTTTTTCATCAACGCGTCGATCTGCTCCGAGGCGATGTGCAGGATGTTACCAAGTTCTCCCGGTTTCTTAATAAAAATGTGGAATGACTCGGTCACCCAGACTGTTTTATGAAGCCACATTCCAAAAATGGCGTGGCGTATTGCCTACTTTTCTTAGAAAAGTCGAACACAAAGACTCATTCCACGTATTTTCCAGATATTTGACGGGTTGAGTCATTTCTCTCGTGAGCTTGTCTGAACGAGCCACGTTCTGAAGCTGGTAAAGGAAAAAAAAAAAAAAAAGAATCGCCTAGACTTCATTTTGATTGCCACAGTTGTAATAGAAACCCTCAGGTTACCTCAACACAGGGTTTACACACCTGTTTTGGCATTCAACCAGAACTGCAAATCCCATAATCCCACTCTGTCTTTGAGCAATGGCCTAGGGGAGTGAAATGCTTTGTGGTAGATTTGAAGTGAAAAATGCAACCCTTAATTTCTATCTTCACTCCCACACATTTCAGGATTTAGGTCGAGCCCTGTTTACATCTGAACGAATGCGTCCTCGTCCCGTATCTTCTTTATCTGTGCCGAGTTATGCACATAATACCTGACTTGCAGGAATACTGAGTGATTCTGCAGCAGGAGGAATCTTCACCGAGTCGGGGGGTTGGCCAAATTCCACCCAGGCCAAAGACCCGTCAGTGTCTGCCATCGCCGTTATTGCACAATTCACATTCTGACTGATCTCTGGAGCTTCAGCGAAGAGAGAATATTTGTGTTACATCCAAGAGAGGTCATGCGCTCAGCGCCGCCAACACAGCGTCTATTCACACCTGACAGACTGTTGCCCTCGTTCTGAGGCTGACTCAACTGACAGGGAGGGTGCAGAGAGAGAGAGAGAGAGAGAAATGTGATGCAAGGAGGGCTCAGATGTTCCTGGTGGGTTTAAGAAGACAGAGACGGATGAAGTCGCGTTTTTCTTTCTTTTTTTTTTAATTAGGTGTGATGCAACAGAAATGGATGGACAGCGCAGGTTGTGCAAAGGTGTGGGGAAAGAAAGGGAGGGTGTGGAGAGAACGAGGGGAGTAGGTGATACTTGTTTTTCTTGAGTTCAAACGCTGACAGCACCACCTCCACAGAGCGAATGAAAAAGTGCTTCACCCTAGTATCGAAAACAAATACGTAATTGTGTCTGGCAGCATTCGACGCTTCAAGTAAATCAAATGATGGCAAAGCAACATTTGTCAGGGTTCAACCGTCCCCCCGCAGAGCTCTGAGCCTTCTGAGAAGTCCTGGAAAAGGGCTGAGAAAGGCGACGGGGGTGCCCTAAACTCGTGTTGCAATTAGCGTCACTCAAAGTGAGCACTCTGTCAACGAGATTCTTGGTCACCATGGTGATCTGGGACAACAAACACAGACTTTTAAGGCGGCTGAGGGGATGAGTGAAGTCAGAAATCTCAACGACCACGTGACGCGCTTGAAGCCAAGGTAGGCTGAGCCCGGTGGGGAGCACCTTAGCAGCTACGTGACAAGGCAGTGGAAGGCGTGGCGGAAGAAGAGGACTCTATCATCAGCTCTGTTTTGGAGCGTCAGACTGCGCTCTTCACCTGGCCACAGTTCAGCTGATGTTTAGACTTCTCTCACTCAGGTCCTCTCTCACCGACACCCGACGAAACGAAAGAGCGAAAAACAAAAAACAAAATGTTCCCACTCAACTTCTGTCTTTCGAGATACCGCCAAATCCCCTTTACGCCCTCTGACCGAGTCATTCCTATCTGAAGATTTCTCTTGAAAATAACCATCCCAATAAATGGAAAACATATCCTCTTACAAATCTATCATGCGATCTGACCTTTTGGACTCAACCTCAACGAAAGCAGAAAGATGAAGCCAAGGCATGTAGAGGCTCAGCCGGCTTGTATATGTGTCAGTGTTTGAGGGGGCAGCATTGACTTTGGCAGTGCTTTTCTAACTTCCCCAATGCTAACCGGTCTTCTCTCCTAACATAACAGTATATTATTCTATACTGCCAAGCGTGAACCACAGAGCTCTCAGGGTGGAGAGATGGATGGGACTTCCCCAAATAAACCAGGGAATTAACCGACAACTGGAGCTGGTCAGTAGTAGCAACAGTGGATACACACACACACACACAAAACATATTACTGTACTGATTTACTGCAGAGCCTTAGATCAACAGACTGTTAATAACTCCAAAATGAACTTGAATTCTGTCTTTTATTGTCAAAATTTTATTTTTCTGGACTTCTGGTGCTGTGTTTGTTAAATGTGATGACCAAATAAATACACCAGCTGGTTATTTGCACAGGTTTCACCACTGATTACTCTCGCCAAGAGACTGCGGAGTGCTGCACTGTCTCATATGTCAGAGCAATATGGAGTCTATTTAGCACCCCTGCTAACGCTAATCCCCCTCTTCAGAGTCAGTGTGAGGGCTGTTTGTTATGGCTAACGACTAAGCTAACCAGAAAGGAGCTATCCGCGGTGTGAACCGGCCGGGCAGATGCCGGCTTCTGTTTGCTTTGCTTCACGCTGGATTTCCACCGGGATATTTTCCCTTCACCCGACCGTCCACAATCCGACCTTCTAATCGCTGCTGGACAATAGAGATCGGCTGTTTATTGGCCGAGCGCTCAGGTGTTTACGAGAACTGTAAGAGAAACCAGAAGCACATTCCTGCTTGGATTGAGTCATCCTGGGCGCTGTGGGGAAGACAGAGCTCCTTGTTGAATTCGACACAGTGACAGTAAGTCTGAAGGGAAACTGGTGTTAAGCTTCTTTTTTGCCTCGCCAGCCATTCCCAGCAGCCGCCAGACCATCCTATGTGACACACCACACCACGCCATGCCACGCCGCAGAGATGATTGGCCACCGGTGGGTCATTTTAGCACCATTAGAGCAAGTTTGCTTCTAAAAAAGGGGAAAAAACTCCCTCATAAAGGCAAACATCTATTTGTTTCCCAAACATAGACACACTCACAGCCACTGGCACCCTGTCACAGTGACATCACAGCCTTTCCTGTGTGTGGGAGAGGAGAGTGATGTCAGAGCTGCTGAAACTGACATAATCGACTTCCTGCTCCTCATTAGTGACTAATTACTCAGAGGTAAGTGGCACGTAAACCAGACAGGAAGGGCGGCAGACAGGTAATGAATAACCTGTTATCTATCTGGCTAACCTTTATCTCTCCGTCACGAGTATGTGAACAGACGCAGGGACTGTGTTCAAAAATAGCCAAAAAATATATAATAGAGCTGCTCAGGGCGTGGCTGAGAACAGATGAATGATGGGAACTCCTCTGGAGATCGGCAACACCTATATCTTCTTTGTCGTTGTTGCACAGTACAGCGAATCTATAGATTATATTTAAATCCTTTCTGGTTTAGTTTTTACTCCTGTGACTGTTTGAGTTTTACTTTTTACCACAGTGGCCACTCGTTAACAGCTAACTAACGGCTAGCATTAGCCTGTGGTAATCGGACAAAGGAAACACAAAGCCAACTGTAGCTGGGACTTGTGCTGGTCATTTACGTACAATAATGTGAAATAAACTGACGTCGATCCATCTGAGTCTAAAATACAAAGATGTAAAAAATGATGCAAGTTGTGAGTCACGTTTCGGTCGACTGAGAGGACACCGGTGACCACTTTAAATTCAAGAAACATTATAAATAACAAAGTAAACTTTTGGTTCATGGTTTCGTTTTGGAGTGGTTACTGGAATCACTTCACTACAGTCTATTTTTTGCTAAGTCTACCATTTCAGTTTCATGTTGAACAATCCCACGATGAATAATATTACTGCTCAAAAATAAGGAATTTCCAGGATGTGTGTTGGCACTTAGTACATTAGTATGTATTTAGTGTGATTTACCTTTTTCTAGTGCGACAATAAAACACACTATAATTAGTACACTGTGTAGAAGTGGTACATTAGAATACAGGATGACGTTAAGTATGTGAAAACATGTGTAAACTCTCTGTACTGTAACACGTATCAGTAGTATAGTAGTTATGTAAGTATGTCACACTGTGTAATTTTTACAGCACACACTGTAATTTACAGTACGACCTACAGTGAAAAAATGGGTGAGTTTTGAAGCTAAACGCACCAACTCCTCCCCTCTAAAACCCTCCAGTGGGTGACGGAGTGCACGGCCAAACGCCCCCTCAGTGCGGCAGCGGCAGGGTCACAACGGGCCCCGGGGGCCTGGGTAAACACTGGCCAATCCAGCCAACACAAGCGCCACACTGGGGTTGTGCAAGGCAGCCGTGGGACATCTGGCCACATCACAGCGCAGCGTTCCTGCTTTATGAGCAACAACAGCCGTAACTCTGAGAATAGAAGTGGCAGGGGTAAACCCAATGGCCTGCTGGAGAATGCTGACTGTGGAGAAAAAGGAGCAGGAGGACATGGGATGGAGGAAGAAAGAGGAAAGCTCTGTGTGTGTGCGTGTGTGGCAAGAATGAAAAGATAGAAGCAGAGTCAGAGAGGGAGATGAGAAAGAGCTGACCAAGGGCCGAGAAGCTAAGGACATGTTATCGAGTGGGCAGCGAGCTTTGTCCTTATAAGGTCACTGTGTGTACGTGTGGAAAAGGACACGAGCGTCTCTGATTTCAGTTTTGCAGCCTCTCGTTCAGCCCGTTTGTTTATCTCTACGGCTGCAAATAATCATTATTTTCATGATCGATGACCCTGTTGAATAGTATTTCGATTAGCTGATTAAAAAATGTCCAAAAACAGTGATAAAGTTTCCAGTGACATTTTGTCTGACTGCTGTCCAAACACCCAAAAATGTTCAGTTCACCAAAGGCTGCAAATCTTTGAATTCAAAAGGCTGGAAACGGAGAGATGTTTGATAAATGGCTAACAGATTAACCAATTATTATAATTGCTCTAGATTAATTTTCTGTTGACTGACAAATGATCCTCCTGTCATCCAGCTTGCTTGTCCGCATCACACATCATTCCCTTGTCGACTACGTCAACTAATTCTCCATTACAAGACCTCGAAGGCGACCACACCGTCTTTACTCAACGGGGCTGTAAACTACACCAGTTCCCACACCTATCTGTCTGTGGTAACCCATTAGGGTTTACTGGCTGACCTCTGACCTTGGCTGGGGTCGTGGCCAGGGCCTTCATTAGGGGATAAATCATAAACACCTGAGCGGCTGACCTGGGTGCAGTGCCGGAGCGGCAGTCATGTGGTATTCATTTTGGGTCGCGGTGGCGTGTAAATCAGGTTAAACCAGCGCCTGCGACCCTCGGGGCTCTGAGCACATATTAAAAATGTGACCACAACCCACCTCGCTATGTGTCAGAATGTGTGTGAGTATGTGTCAAGTAGTTATGAGAACCCAGGCTCCGCCGGTGAATGAATATGACTTTATATAGAGCGTGTAATTGAATACTTTTTACACAATCCAGCAGCGGTTTACCTTCTGTTTCACTGCTTTATTGTGGGTTTAACCTGTTGTTCAGACTAACTTCAACAGATAACACCCACAGCAGTTCTGGGAATCGTTTACTTTTAATATTACAAAGATGTTCAGACAACAAAAAACTGGGAACGTTGTGAAACACCTGTTTGGATCATTCCACAGGTAAACAGTTTAACTAGTATGGTGACTGGGTATGAAACTGGGTCATCCTCAGGTTCAGTCCTTTGTAAGCAAAGATGGGCTCAGGAACACTCCGGAAAACGGTGGTTGTTGAACACAGTTCATCGCTACGTCTACAAACGCGAGCTAAGTTTCTACCATGCGAAGAGAGGGAAAGATATCAACAGCATCCAGTTAAGAGCGCCAACTTCTCTGGGCCCGGGCTCATCGGAGATGGACTGACGGAAAGTGGAAAAGTGTGCTGTGGTCTGACACAGAGTCCACAGTTAAAATTGTTTTTGGAAATCACGGACGTTGTGTCTTCTGGACTAAATTTACATTTGACACAGTGCCCCGACTTTTTTAGAATCAGGGTTGTATCATAAAATTATTGTCGCCATGGCACAAAAATTCAAGCCGCTGTGCTTTAAACTGTGTCTCTGTGATACGTGGATACCAAGGTTTGAAGTTTCTGTACTTCTATATTGTGGCCTCAGAGTAGAATTGGATGTTGACATTATGTTTAAGGACAGGATTAAATTAATTTTATCATTTTAAATCAAAACCACTGCTGTGCCCTGATGTGACATTGCATTGAAGCTCTGTGTATTCAGTGTTAGTGTATTCTCCTCTCTTCTCGTCTATTACTATCAGATGCTGCAACAAACCAACTTCCACATCAAGAGAAAAAGACAACCCATCTCTGTGGCGACATGGACCAGCAGAATGTGTGTCGTGCTGTGAGCTCACCTCTCCTCGGGCTCTCGTGGTTAAAGAGGATCCCGTTGACAGCGAACATGTCGTAGGCCTCTCGAAAGTTCACCACGATCCAGTAGGCATAGAGCTTCGCGGCACCTGAGAGGAGAGAGCGGCGGTGACAGAAGCACATTAGTTTACTTTTCGGATCCTCTGTGGGCGCACAAGCCAACTTTTCACACTCGTGTGATGCTTTTATTGACTCATTCAGCTCTTAACACGGTTCAGTCTCATTACTATTTAAGCAGACAGTGAAACGCTGATGGTCTCTCCTCAAAGCTGCAGAAAAACCATAAAAAGAGACAGATCCTGTGTTGTAACTACATTACATGTCATAGTTGAACACTGCGGTACCGCAGATCATATTTCACCGTCAAGAACGTGAACCGCAGACTCCTGCTGATTGACCAAAAGCAGGCTCGTACAAAAAGTTCTCCGCTCTCTCTCCCTCTCACCATCTTCCTCCTCCTCCCCTCGACTGTGACGAGGGGAATACCAGAGCGAGCAAAAAGGGAGGCGCCCGTTGATTAAGCTGTAGGTCAGGATGTACGGTGGAGGTTGAGGGAGGTCACCATGGCAACGCCAGCCCCCACTCGCCTCCCCCTTCTTTTTTTTTTTTCCTCTAATTAATAGAGAAGCAGCCCTCCTCATGATGGTATGCGCCTCCCATGCAGCCTCAGATTGAGCGCTGACAGATGGGGAAAGTGTCAGTGAGGAGAGCATTTAGACAACAGAGAACATGAAACCCGATCGCTCACACACGTGTGTGTAGCCTGCGTGTGTGTGTATGTGAGAGAGTGTGTGTTGAAAGTGAGTGCTGAGTGCTGTGGATATAAAGGTGTCTTTGTTAAAACGAGAGCCACTCCAGTCTTCAGTCAGACATTTGGCCTCGGGGTGTGTGGAGAGCTCAAACTCTGCCTGAGCGCTGAAGCCCCTCTGCCCACCCTATGCACTTAATCACACACACACACACACACACACACACACACACACACGCGCAAGGAAAAAGTGCTATCGAGCAACTTGAGTTTGCATTCCCTTACTTGGCCATACGCCATCATTGACGAGGTAGGTGATCTGTGTGTGTGTGTGTGTGTATTACCATAAGGTGAGCGAGGGTAGAAGGGCGTTGTTTCCTTCTGAGGGATCTCCTGAACTTTGCCGTACAGCTCACTCGTGGAGGCCTGGTAGAATTTTACGGTGTTGGTCAGGCCGCACGTCTTAATGGCGTCCAAGAGACGAAGTGTACCGACGCCATCCACGTTCGCGGTGTACTCGGCCAAATCGAAGGAGACCTGAGAAAGGAGAGAGAAAGAAATTTAATAAGGCACATGATGGGAACATTTCCGATATTTATCAATGCAAATGAAGAAAAGGATGCTGGTTAATGCAACTTGAGGCATGAGATTTGGATGTGTGTCTTTTGGTAGTTAAAAAACAAAAATGAGGATTTGAGACTCGACTTTGATTTAAGATCTTTAAACCTCAGGCATCAAGTTTTGACCTGATGTAATATAGGTGAAAAATAAATGATACCACAACAGTCAGGCTTTGCATTGCCACACAGTTTGCATAGCTATTTATGCACATCATATGTTTATGTAAGTAAAATGTTTAAATGCAAATATTTATAAGATACAACTTCTGAAAATAATTCTGCTACACACAAAGTTTTAATTTCATGTATTTTAATCACAGATTTTATCTTCTGTGGTTCAAATCACTCAAAGTTTATTAAATTTGTAAATATACTGTAAAATGCTGGTAATGTCTCAGGTTATTTTCTTCATTTAAGAGGTTCCATTTTGAAATCATCAGCATGTACATGGGTTAGTATACCTCAAACCAAAGTGAGTAACTCAGCTGAAGGTCACAGGGTCACATAGTTACATCACAGCTTCACTTGCAGATCATAATTCACAGTCACCAAAATCCATAAAAGAAGGCAACACTGATGGAGAACCTAATTGGGGAACACGTTTCTGGGGTCCATCAGAGCCAATCAGAAACCTCATATCTCAAACTAAATACTCCAACTCCCAGAATCCATGTTTCCACTGATGAGGGCCAAGTGGGGAGGGAATTTAATGAACACTTCGGAGGGGGGGGGGGGGGGGGGTAAGTTTAAATTAGAAATGGATGTGTGCGTGCACGACACTGTGTACTTGGACTGTGTGCGCCTGTGCGAGTGCCAGGTTGGCCTCAGGCTCCAAATCAGGCGTGACGGTTAAAAGCCGTGCCGGTTAGTGGTCACCACACCTGGAGCGAGCGGCATGAGCCACGTCTGTACGGAGGAAACGCTTTGGCCCTTTAGTGCTTCCACACCAGCGGGCAGATAAAGACCCCTTATTTAAAGCTGGGACCAAAGAACACTGGGCCTCTATTCCACTCAAAGTCCATACACACTCATACAACACACATGCACCGACACACACACACACACACACACACAGGGAGCAGGTTTGATCAGGTTCAATTACACTCCAGAGCTCAGTGTAATTACCTGTGACGCTCCACTCATGCCTTTGCTTTGCATTCTGGCATTTTCATTTACATTTATAAGAGAAGGTGAGGAGGCGCTTCAGACACCAGGATGGACCGGACGGCACATAATGACGGTTTCTGCGGCGACCATGCGGCAAACACAGGAGGTGGGCACAGTAACCAATCCAAAGTCACAACAAACTGAAGCTTCAGAAATGACCAGATGAGTAAAGACTGCCTATAAGACCGAGATGTGAGAGGAAAGTTTGACTGTTGACGGATCATCAGCTGGTGATGTCTCCATCTCTATGTCTGATCTATTGTGCTCATTTCCAGCTCTACATTTTTATTCTTGGACTCCACTAAAGTGACTTTTCAAGATTTACAGTTTGGTCTTAAAGACCCCTCTCTGTAACCACCAGCCTGCCGAGTGGGGACAGCGATCACTGCTAACTGTACAAAAACAACTTTATTCACTGATTTTGGTGAAACCAGATTAGATTTTACAGAGAAAACATTTGATGATTTGTGGAGTTTCTTGAAGTACCGAAAGCTCTAATTGTTGTTGGCAGCTGATTTAGCCAATAACAACTGATGCAGCAGTTTGCAGCTACTCTAGCAACAATAAATAAAGCCATCAATCTCTGTTATTATCTCTCTGTAAATCACAGAGCGGAGGCAGAGCTCTGGACATTAGAGGGAGAACTATAAAAGTTTGGATGGTTGTGCAATGATATGATGGCTTCATCACGTCCAACGACTGCAGCATTCCTTCAGCATTTTTGTCTCGTGGCTTGCTAACTCAACACTTGGTGACGTGTTAATGACGTTAAAACAACAACAAACCCAAAAACGTGAGCCGGCCGTGCTGGGATCATAGCCAAGAGATCACAACCTTTGAGAAGTCCTGATAGCTCTCTAAAAAAGCCTCTGAATATGAATATCTATTCATCCTTCTTAGACTTTCACACAATTTACAGCATCTAGACGTGCTTTATGATCCAAAACAGACATGGGACCTTTAAAGAGAAACATACAGGACAAATATAAATGCGTTGTGTTGCGGTTGTTCAGGTCAGGACTGGTGCAGCTCAGACAGACAATACCTGCCTTCATGTTCAGTGAAGGGGTGGGGACAGTCACACGCTCACAAGACTGATTCCTTCACCAAACACAGACATAATGTAATCCCAGCTCTCCCTCACGTCCACCTTCAGGTCTTCCTTCGTCATTGTAGAGCCGCTCCCCTCCTCCTCCACCTCTTCCTTCCTTTACACATTTCTCCTCCCGCTCCGTCACTGCTCACTCTCTCTCTGGACCTCATAAACCTGATTTTATGCTACTACAGTACCTCCCTCGCAGATACCCCCTCTCTGTCCTCCTGTCTTTGTGTGAGACCTTCCATTCCTCTTGTTATTCCAACACCAAAAGAAGTCTGTAACACACACACACACACACACAGACTCCAGGTATCAAAACCAGCTGAGAGGGGCAGGGTCCAGGACGCCTTGACAACTTAAATCAAACAAATTGCCTTAATGCCTCCATTCTCTGTCATTATGTAAGGCCAGGCCTGAGCGCTGACGGTTTAAAGGCCAGACGTTTGTGTACACTGCTGTAGTATATATATGTGTGTGTGTGTGTGTCTGGGGGGTGGCTGCTGGGCCCCTCGGTCAACCTGGCAGATATTGTTCTGTTCTGGGAAGTCAGCCAGGCTCTGTCAGCATTGGGGGTCTGCTGCCGACCCAAAAGAAAGAAGAAGAAGAAGAAAAAAAGAGCGATCGGTTTAAAAAGGTTCTAAACGCACAGGATATACGTGCCGTATTTAGTGGTTTCATTTCTTTCCTGCTCGCACAGGGCCTGTGGAAATGCATGCTTGAAACTGGGGAATGTGACTCTAGACATGTATGTAGGTGTGTGTGTGTGTGTGTGTGCTCACATATACCAGAGTGTCGGTGTGTGTCTTGACAGATGTACAAATATGAGCTACATTTATTCAGCCGTAGCCTCTCTCATACCTGCATGGCCCACTACACAGATAATATGAAGGCATTAAGACGTATACACACAGTGTGGCGGAACAATGTACACTGTGTTAGAAGAAAACAAGTCATCCACTCGAGAAAGAAAAAGAATCTAACGACATTCAACAAAAGAGTCCATAACTGTTTTAATGCTTCTTTTATGAACTTTGATGAGTTTATTTGACCATGACTAACTGGGCTAAGAACTTTTACATCACTAAAGCTTGCTATAGATTATAAAATGAATACTGTATAACAAGAATAATATCTGTTTACTGATAATTATTGGCCTTATCGTCTCTTACAGGTGTATATACTGTACTGACGTTCAACAATCAGTACATATAAGAGCTATGTGTAAAATACATAAAGTAAAATAATATTTTTTTCTGAATCATTTTCTTACGCTGTATTATTTTAATAATTGAGAGATTGACTTCTAATGTAAATAACACTACTACTACTAATAATAATAATGTTATTAATATTGTTATTAATAATAACAATAACAATAATGACAGCAATAATAATAACAATAACAATAATAATAATAATACATTAGAATCTAATACAAGCTCCACACGAAGCCAAGACGCCCTGAAGGTGGAGACAACTGAGAGAGGGAAAAGAAGAGATGGAAGAGAATAAAAATAGAGACAGAGAGAGAAGAGAGAGAAAGTGTGTGTGTGTTTTTGCGTGTGTGTACATGAGCATGGGTGGGGGTTTGTGGAGAGAAACCACCACAATTACACCTTTACTCATCACATTACAGGCCAACTGAAATTAGAGCAGTCGTGTGTTAACAGGGCAAAGACAAACAGGCTGAATTCCCTCCAGGAGAGAAAAGGTTTAGACCCGACCTGGCAACCCACGCACCGCCAGACAGATCAATTACCCCGCTTTCATCAACTCGACTGCGGTGTCACTCATCTGCATTACGGAGCCAAGATATAGACCCTAGTTTCCTTTGCAAACATGAGGCCTCAATGCAGCGCTGCTGCTCTCCGTGATTGGAGGATAATGTTCTTTTTTTGGATCGGCAATCAGAAGGTGGGAATAATGGTTTGGACGAAGTTATGGTCGTAATTTGTGCAACAATAAACCTTTAACTTCAGTGGAAAAGTGGAAAAGTAAAGGCTCCAACAGCTGCAGCTGTGCTAAAGACGAGACAAGGCAGAAGCCTGAGGAGTTAATTAATTCGTAGCGTATAAAAGGAGCAGTCTGTGAGATTAGGTGCAGTGTTTGTAGATTAACCGTTGCCTCAGTCTGTTTACTGCAATATAAAACCTCAGTTTGCACAAATGTTGGCCAGCAGATTCCTTTCCTTCTGATTCATTTGGTTCTTTAGTTGACTGTTGGGATGCTGGACGGGCCTAGCTAAGTCTAAAAAAGCAGCTTCCTGTACTGCGAACCTTCCCACCGATACCAGATCCACGGCTCACCAGATCACAATACGGATGAATCAAGCTACGTGATTCATTCAATTCATGATTATAGAGTGCAAAAACTATTATTTATTCTGGTGCGTACACTCCGATGATTGCAGCATCGTGTCTTTGTTCTGATATGTTTCTTGGCATCTTTCTTGTTCTTATCGCGTCAATCTAATTTCATTGTACAACGAACATTCTCTTCTATTCTGTTAACAATGACTGCGAGTAGGAGACGACGCACATGTTTTGCACTCCCAACCATTCCTCCCTCGCACATTTTTGAAAATCCAAAATGTTTGAAGAGATGACGAACGCTGCCATTTCTCTGGGAGAGGACACAGCGGTTAGTTTGTGATTTTGGCAGTTTTCTATAGAGGACATCGTAGATATTTGCATAAAAAAACATTCCACTTAATCTTCTTTGGTTTAATCCAGACAGGGGTTGTAACTAATGATAATTTTCTCTTATTTTTCGAGTTGAACACAATTTAGTCTGTGGTAAATGGTATTCAGATGTTTTGTCCCACCAATACTCCAAAACCAAAAGATATGCAGTTTAAAATGACATGAAACTGAGAAATGCAACAAATCCTTGAGAAGCTTGACTCACCGTTTGACATTTATGCTCAGAAAAACTAATTTAAATCGCCTAATTGTTGCAGATGTAAACTAGAAGAAATTATTTCTCTATTTCAGAGTGTACACCCTCCAGAAAGTCTAAACTTGGAGAGATGAATATGAAAATGCAGCATAATATTAATTATTCTTACTGCACAATATGCTACAGAAAGAAACTGGAGCAAAAATATAAATTATGTCAGCCACATGATGTTTAAACATCAACACCAATCATAACAATCATGAGTTGCTGTGTGATTAAGTCAGTAAAGACTGGATGGTTGTAGCGCAGCATGATTTTCAATCACTCCACTATTTTCCATGTTTTCACAAGCTACCTGCTGTAGCCTAAGCTACTGTTGCTGTATGCAGGCCCACGCTATCGGCCCACTCTCTAAACAGAGCATCTCCATCATCGCGCGTTGCCGTGTTGTGATGAAACTTGAAGGGGAAGCTCTCCACATCCAGTTCTGTCTTGTTGGAAATTGTGTCACTCAGGTTCGTCTGTGCATAAACACACACACCTGTTAGAAAAACACGGTGCTATTTTTTTCCTTTAAGCGTGCCAATTTGCCTTTCCCCGAGAGGCAGACACAATACGAGTCAAAGAAGAGTAGGTGAAAGCTGTACGCGGTGAACAGTGAGTGACAGGGAGAGCGAGACGGAGGAGTATGACATTGCGTCATCCGGCTGGAACGCGAGTTTGATGCAGTGTTTTCTCTCTGGGAACCCGGTGTTCTTAAAATGGATCTCAACAACAAGATCACTCACCCAACCTACGCACCAACAGGTAAATCTAGAGGTGAGGCATCCGCCGTGTGAGAATTCACCACTGAAGGAATCGCGGCCACCGATTCCAAACATCACGAGCATTTAAGAAATTCTCTGCTAAGGCGCACAGAAACACATTCTTTCCAAATATAACCTTGTAAAATGCTTTGTGTTCAACAGGTGACACCTGAAGGGTGAAGATTAAACACAGTGACAAGCGGAAACAATAGAAGCCTCTAAGGAGCTTTAATTATAGAGCGCACCTGAAGGAAGGAAGGAAGTCCTCATAGTGAGTTTATTATTAGAGCGTCTGTTTAAAATGAGTTCCCAGAATAACATGAGACGTTTACACAGTTTACACGAGTTGTTTTATAGTCCAGTTATTCGAGGAAGCTCATAGGCTATGATTAAAAAGATACAAAGGATTGGAGGACCTGTGTGTTGATTTAGAAATTCTTTTCGGAGACGTGCGTACGTGCTCCCCGTGCCTGTGTGACGTACATTTCATCATCCGCCAATGCAAGCGTCTGACCGCACCGACCGTACGTACAGAACTGTCTCGCCACATGCACATGTGGGAACACGTCCACATATGCAGACACACGCTGAGTGAGTCCACTGTCCACGCCTGGGACTAGATTTTAAACCAGATCACCAGGCAAAGACGCCGATTCGGCCAAAGCACGATACACAATAACCTATTCAGACACTTTAATTTTAGAAACATCAGAATAATCATGGAAAGATAATTGTTTATCACTGACGGCACACAAACGTCATCCCCCACACCCTTATCTTCTGCGTCATAGATAATAGATAAATAGATAAAGGTAAACTACTTGACTGAACTTGGGTATTGAGTGTACAGTGTAAGGTGCACTGTCATCAAATACGCACATACAATTACACAACTAACAGCTGCTTTTATGCATCATTGTTTGAATCTAAAGAACCATTTGGACTCAGTAGACGAATCAGGAGTTAAAAAGGCCTTTTTAAGTGAAGCAGTCGTTTAGTTTTGTTAAGGTCAGTCACATTAGCTCTGTTGTTTGTGCACCCACAATCAGGCAAGTGGTAAAACTTCAGTCATCCACTTCAGTCATCCTGGAAACACGAGGTGAAGTGGTTGCATTATGAGGATGAAGCTTGTTAAGTTTACAAAAAGCATCAGGCGAGGTCGCTGAGCTGATGAGTCTTTGCTGTTATTGGATAAATGGTTTCTAACCCATTTGTTTGACAAGGAAAGTGAAGAAAACATCCTGTAATGAACGACACTCGTGGCCACAATCGTTCCTGAACCACTGCGGAGAGTTGTTTGGGGCCAAGAACAGGCTACATTCAGTCCCCAGTCCTGACACTCACGGCACAGTTCCTGAAATGGTTTCCAAGGCACTGGAAAAGTTCCTGTTGTTGAAACAGCCTTGACTTGAATGTGAGAATGCATTGTTTTATTGTTTATAACACTGTCCGATTTTCAGCTGAGAAATAATGTTGAAAGTGACAAGATGTGCGCATCTTTAGGGTCAGTCCCGTTGAAGTTAAAATTCACTACGGGATGAAAACTGAAATGAATGAAAGAAAAGAAATAAAATGAGCAGATGTTCTCCCTCATTTGCTCAGGTGTTTCTTTGATTGCATACACAGTGAAGTGCAGACAGCTACAGAGCCTGATGATCTATTTGAGGAGCTTAAAAGATAAGATTAAAATAATAAACTAAGGTACCTGAAACACAAAAGGCAAATATGAAGGTCAACAACATTAATTTTACAAATCGAGGATCTGTATGTGGCGTGGCGTGGCAGGCATCCACCAGCTAACCCCGCCCCCCACTCATGCTTACTCATCAGTACGCTCATATCTCGATCTGTAGGTTGTTTGTGTCTAATTACAGGCGTGTTGCGCTCGGTTCGTGTGGAAGCCGCTGCAGCTATGGCAATGAACAAATACAAGTCAAACAGATCAGGTGGATGTGAGACAGATGGAGACGTGGGAGGGTGGGTAACGCACGTGTGGAGAAATACGTGCTGCGAGAGCGTATGTCAGGACAGGTAGACTGAGAGTTGGAGATTAGCTGTCAAACGCAGGATTTATGCAGTTGAGTCTGGAAAGTCCCTGTCTGCCTCCCGGCACTCGGCTCTACCTCTTTTCACTCTTTCTCTGCTTTCATTCTCACTCCCTCTCTGTCTTGATGGCACTGATGTGAACAGGTGGTGGCTAATCTCTCCACCACTGCTGCCCCGCTCCATCTCTCAGGGCATCAAAATTAAGGGAATTTGACAAGTACCCAAGCTAATGCCAGGGGTCAGTCAGTGGTCCAAAACGCCATCGTTTTATTCTGATTGTTTCCCCAGTGCAACTGCCAGAGACACGTCCAAACAACTCCAAACAGTTTGGCCATATTTTTAGTTGTTTGATCATAATATGTGAAAATACAAATTTCTTGTTTTGTCCAACCACCAGCGCAAAAACCCAGAGATAATCAGTTTATAATATGAACCAGAGGAAGGCAGCACGTCCTCACATCTGTGAAGCTGGACGCAGACAATGTTTGGCTTTTTTCTCAAAGTGGCTGTAATCAATATTTTCATAATAACAATGTATTGGATAAAGAGAGAATTATTGTCTGAATCTGACTCAGTTTCTGGCAGCAGCTGTTCTTTGTAAAACCTCTAAACACTCACAGTACGCCGTCAGCTCAGCAACAAAACAGCAGGCCGGCACAGTTTGAGGCTGAGCTGGTGAGCACAGTGGAACATTTAGCGGCTCGAGAGCCAGTTAATGTCCCTCAGGAGCCGGAAGAGACCAAAAACTAATGAGAATTAATGAGAATTAAAACATCTTGTTAGGAGAGCGAGGTGCAGGCATACACTCCATTCCTTTTGCACTGGATAAGAGCGCCTGGAATGGGAACTCCCTGGAAAAGTCAATCAAGAAAAGAAGAACCCCTTCATTCTTGTCTTCCCTCAATCGCGTGATCTACCCTGCAGACATTCACCATCAGTCAATCACTCCTACCATGCAAATATAAACACGCGTGTAAACATGGCAACAGGTCTTTACCGCAGTGGGCTGCGGTCACGTCCCCGGGGCGGTGTGGAGCAATCACACATGTGCACGCCACCGACACATGAATGCACAGGTAGGTTTGTCATCAGTGATACTCTCTTCAGTGAATTACGGGGGCGTCAGAGCACGCCACACTCAGCTACACAAAGCGTACGGATGATGTCAGTCAACGGCACAAGCGTGAAAAAAAAAAAAAATACTGATGTGATGTAATGCTGAATCACCGTTCGAAGCACTGAAGTGAGATACTGTGATCAGTGCTGGGAGCTGGAAACAACAGAAAACTGGCTGAATGCAGCAAAGACACACAGTCTGCGCACGCAGCATCACTGTTTCGGTAAAGTGTTGTAATTCTTGTCCAAGCGACATCGAGAGACCAGCAATTTCAGCTCGGCCCGCTCTGGAGCGTGAGCATGGCTTTTTTTAGGGTTGCAGACTGAAATAGAGACGAGGATGTTTTTACGTTTACTGTGGACAGGACCAACAGCTGCGTGTGTGGGATGAATGCATTTAAATATACTATAAAGCAGGGATTAATGATTAAAATGTAAATTCTGCTTTAATAATCCAGATTAATTCAAACAACATCTCAATAATGCGTGCTTCATACTGTACGTGGCCTGCTGACGTCAAGACAGCGTACGTGCTTCGCCCGCGGCCGGGGCGCGGAGCACTTCACGGCACACGGTGTACCCAGAGATTGTACAATAACCCCCTCAGACTCCGGGCTGACTCACAGGGGTGTCATACTGTAAGATACAATGGAGGCTCTGGAACATCGTGTTCTTCAACCAACTTCAACCGTCATTTCATTAAAAACAAATTCATCATGTTAAGCCATGAACATTTCTGACTTGTCAGCACCCAGAATCGGTTTTCCACGGGAATACGGTTTGTTGTGCTTGCAACATTTGATTTTATTTTGAATTCAAGAATGCTTTGGGGTTTTATTTTGGTGGTTTCTGATAGAATAAGTATTAGTTTTGCTGAATTATAAAATTGAATTATAGAGCCGAGTTTTGGAGGGATTTTATTGTGTTTGTAGTTTAAGGAGTTGAGGTGGATGTTGCACATTTACACATTAACACATCACTTTTACTCTGACCTCATTACTCCAATACAAAGGCTCTTCTAATCGAGGCAGTGTTGTTTTATTCTATTGGTTCATCCTTTTTCTCCTCATATATTGTTCTGACTTTCTCTCCAGCATCCTACACATCAGGAGTGAGCCCTTAAAACCAAACTCTTCATGACACAAACAGGAAGACATCCGAGCAGCACGGACTCACGGTAGCATCCTGAAATCAGAGATAACGTCTCACGTTATCAGCTGACCCAGACCAGATGCCTTTAAAGTGACCTCCCACATCTGAGACCCCCTGCCAGCACCAAACTGCTCTCCTTTACACCTCCACCCAGCTCCATCTTTCCACACCCCTCCCTCCTCCCTCCTAACTCCAGCTGCTGCCTCTGCACCATTTGGCTGCAATCAGCAGCCAGCGACATCTCTGATTAGAGTAGGTGGAGGAGGGGAGGGGTGGGGTGGGGTGGTGGGAGGTAAGACTTGACAAATTGGCACATTCTTCTCCACCCATTCCCCTTCTTCCCCATCCCTCTTTAACACACACACACACACACACAGACACACACACACACACACGCACGCACCCCACTTAAATCTAGCAGAACCCCTGTCAAACCCCTCCACCCACCCAAACCGCCCTGCACCACTTGCTTGATGAATGCTGTCCTTGTGAGCAGAGGAAGCCACCAACACACACACAGACACACACACACACACAGACACACAGACACACACACACACAGACACACAGACACACACACACACAGACACACACACTTTGCATGATCCTTAAATAGAAGTGAAGTTTGGAGACCACCGCCCCTGCAGGTGCTACCTCTCTTTGGTTATACGCGCACACACATGCACACACACACAGACACACACATACACACACTCCCATAAATACACATGCAGACCGCAGTCAGCCACAATAACGCATACCAACACACATTCTGGCTGCCCTGGTAGCTGTCACAGAGCCATGTGACCAAAACGGAGCCCAGATTCTGCTCCAACATTATGCCTGATTTACACAACCTCCCCTCTTTCTCTCTATGCAGTCCTGCTCCACCTCAAACCCCAGACAGTTTATCCCGGGCCCACCCAAGACCCCCTGGACAGGAGAAGCACAACAGCTGCATGTGTGTGTGTGTGTGTCGTAGAGAAAGGAGAACGAGCAGGATCCAGGTTACGGCCGAGCAGTTTCATGGTGCCCGTTTAGTTATAAATACCTTCTCGTCTGTGTTGGACAGTCGCTGAAAGTGTCTCTTTAGAGACGTTTATGGGGCGTGTGTTCTCCTGGTTGAAAGTCTCTAAAGGTAGAAAAACAAAACAGGACTGATCTGATCTGAACTGAACCAGAAGTCTATAAATCCCAGAGAAATCAGATTACTGTAACACACGTATGCATAAAGATATGGCAGAAAATGTCTGTAGAATAACTCAAAGTGGTCACGACAAACTGCTCGATTTTGGCCTTCGGAGTGGAAGACAAGGGAAGAGCCATGGACGCACCTCGTGGCTTTGTTTTCTTGGGTAGAACCGAACTCTTATTATACCTATTAATAACTGCGGTGTAGAGTAATTTAACAAAATCCATCAATTAAGACAACAGAGAATTACTCGAGTGTCTTTACTTATCAGCATGTTTCTGGTGATGAAATCATACACACCAAAAATAACTGAATAAATGCATAAACGTGACTCATGAGCAGCTTAATCTCATTCATTTCCAAAGTGTTATATTATATTTCTCTCTGCCATAGAGCTCCATTGTTGGTCCAAGAAAACCCCATTAAAAACACATCAGTGAGCGACACCATTGTACCACATGACATTAAATCCACGGCTGAAAATAGCCTCAAACGCACCGTTTCCTCCCGTTTGAGTAACGTTTGCACAGCAGCGGTCAGCTGTTACAGGAAATGATGTCAGCCCTTTATAAGAATATTCACGACCCACTTAACGATTTAAATCTTCAGTTAGAACCAATGGATTTGGGAGAGCGTGAAAATATTGAGATACAACCAAACACGCTGGCGGTTTCAGTCTTATCCTTTAAAATAATTAAGGCCAGCATTCAAAAAGGAATTCAGTGCGAGGTCAGAAATGTCATTACCGCCTGGCCTGCGATAAAAGCTCTACCAGGTGAGCTATCGGACTGCTTCCATGAGGACACAGTCTGATAATTAATCCAGAAACCTGCAGAACCACCCAGAGCTGGCATGCTGCGAGAACAAAAACAACTGAAGAAAGGTGACGCGGACTGGGCGAACGAAACTCGTAAGCCACCTTCGCCTCGCTTTCAGTTCGATGCATGTTTGTGACCACGTGTGTGTGTGTGTGTGTTGCTCTCTCCATTTCTATGGTGATGGTTTGTCTGACTGCATGAGGAGGCAGAGTCATAAAAGATGGTGTGATGTAGGAGTGGCCAACCTTTCCCATCCTTTCCCAACCCCATCGCACCAACAGCTTTCATCTGGAGCGTATTAGAGACATTAGCACTTTCTTATCTCTACGCCTTCCTCCGCGTCTTTCACCACCCACTCCCCCTCTTTTTTCCTGTCTCCAGCCTCCCACACAACATCCACCTCTCTCTTATTTCTCCACCTCTGTACCTGCACATTCTTAAAATCCTGTAAAAGGTACTAAAGAAGAGAGAAAACTAATAATGTAATATTATTTTGATAAAGGTTGACAAAGAAGGAGAGGACAAGCTGACTGCCACACACTTTCACGAGTCTGTTGTTAAACTATTATACTTGTATTAAGAAATATCTGGCTCTGGTTCAAGTCCATAAATCAGCACAAAGGTTCATATTTTCATATGAGCGCCAGCCAAGTCCACTCTGTTCTGTTTGAACACACAAAGTATGCGGCTCAGTTGGGGGGGGCGGGGGAGTTGATCAATCACAATCCTGACACCGTGTTTGCACACACACACACAAAAATGCAATC
Source organism: Nibea coibor (assembly GCA_023373845.1). NCBI lineage: Eukaryota > Metazoa > Chordata > Actinopteri > Sciaenidae > Nibea > Nibea coibor. The sequence goes on along the minus strand of CM041718.1, from coordinate 24,016,435 downwards.
ATGTAAGTGACCCTACTACAGTGAAGCAAAGCTGTGTTTGTGTGTGTGTGTGTGTTATCGGTGGAATGTGCACAGGACTTATGATTATTACAGGAGTGCTCGAGCGGGGCCTATAATTAACGCAGCACTTATAAATGAAAGGCGCATACACACATCCGGTAATCCACATTAATACCAGTCATCAATCTTGAGGTGATGGCACGTTGGGCTGTCCTTATTGGGAAGAGATATCACAGCGTGCTTAATGGGAGTGCGTGTTTGGGCCGTGATGGAAACTCAATCTCATCCATCTCTATTAAAACGGCTCCAGATAGCTGATAAGTTTGACACCGGTATGACAAGGCTGCTGCTGATTAAACGTCATAATGCGCCGACAATACTTTCAGGCAACGAGCTCGAGCAGCTCCTGTCAACTTAAGAGACAAACTGCGCATCAAATGGTGACCACCCGGCTTGATTCCTCCTGGATATAAGCAGCTTGTCTTTTTTTGTCCTCTCTGGAAGCATTCTGTTTTTTTTAGCTCCCTCCTCTGGAAAATAAGCAATAAGTCGTTAGTGACAAAGCAAACAAAAGGGACATTTTTCTAAAAGACGGATTACATGAAATGTGGAAAAGGTCACTCGCAGTGATGAACCGACAGAAAATGCAGCAAAGCCTGTAAGCTTACGGTTTAAACTGGTGCAATACATGTGTGATTCATCTATCTGTATGTTCATCTCAACGAGGGAGAGATTCAGTGGAGACAAAACCAGTGCTAAAAACACTGCGTGGATGCCAGACTTTGAATGCCCCACGTGCAAATAGAAATCAGTTTGCTAACAAGTCGACCATGGCACCTTTAAAAAGTCAGGGCGGTGCGTCCATCGGTTTATCTCTCATTCTTCTGGTCACTAGTTTCCATAAATAATTAATTACAGGTTTGAATGTTGAGCCAAGATGTGATTAAGTAACAAACGCTTGAAGACGAGGACTCGCATTTTGTCTCTTTGTCTAATAAATTCAAATTCTTTCTTAAGGGTCTTATTTTTACACATTTTTCTTTCTGTTATTTAAAATCTTAAATTCCTGTTTTTCTTGCTGCTTTTCACACGCCCTCTGCAGCTAAATGTTTGTCAGAATATGTTAGAATAAACAGAACTTTATACATAACCAGCAAACTGTGCTACACTAACTTCTGTCTTTTTTGCCAGCACTCATGTGAGCTGGACATAATCTTTTCCAAAGACGCTTCCCTAAAATATTACTCATCTCTCATCACGTTAACAACACTCTCCCTCTGTGTGGCCCTCGGTGTTTAGATCATCATCATTACTGTCAGCGTCAAATGACCTTAAATACCAGCAACATATCATCAGCAGAAACTCATGATTCACACTTTTACAGACCCACGTGGACACACACACAAACACAAATACCCACACACACACACAAAGGTTAGCAGAAAACAATTGCTCGGGTTCAAGTCCAGCCCGGCTCCGCCCGCCTCTCTCACCAGGGCGGGAACATCGGAGCAGGGGTCGGCATGCCGGGGTCGGACCGTTGCGGAGTGGCCGGTCTTTGAAGGAGGCCTGTGGCAGGGAAGGGTTTTCGGGAAGGGGAAGTGCTCTGCTGGAAGTTTTGGATATCAATGGAAAGGCTTTCTCTCTGCCACGCAGAGCAGCGGAGTGGCTTTCCTTTATCTTCCTCTACTTATCCCACCACAACGGAAAGACAGTGTCAAAGAAACATGTAGCAGGGAATATTTTCAGGAAGGGACAGCCGAAACAACTGCAGTCTAATCCCCGAAGAGGAAGATGTTTGAAACCAGGCAGTGAGACGTTATGTATCAAGTTAAAAGTGCTGAAAAATAAGTGGACAGCGTAGATGTGGACAGAATGCACAGCGAGTCAGTGGCTGATGGACAGATGATGATCGACTTCGAGGACGACACGGAGGAAGAAAATCTGCTGACCCGAACTATCCCACGATCCAACAGCAACCTGGCTAAACCACAAGCGCAACCTCTGGCTATCCAGCTGTTTGCTCCAGAAGATATCATTATATTCACACACACACACACACACACACACACACACACACAGATCAGCGGGGAGCGGTTCGAAACCTACTCTCAAGTTACAGATAGGGGCTGAAATGTGCTCGCTCTCTCCCTCTCAGTATTAGGTCTGACAATGCCTCATTCACTGCGTCAAAAAAACCCAAATTAAACACATTAAAGACATTTTAGAGCAGCTAACTGTTGAAACAAGAGAGCAATAAACAAGATACAGCAAATTTAGGAAGTAGCACACGGGTAATTCTTCTACTCCGATGCCCAGCATGCGTTTCGGTCACACACACACACGACAACGAGTGGAGGTGTTAAAAACAGTCCGTCGACAGAGCCATCTCTGCTCTCAGACCTCCGCCTTCGCTGCGAGGCTGACCACAACCCGTCCAGCCCGGGGTCGCCTTACCCGTTTACCGGCGTGGGAGCGGATACAGCGCCGGGCTCACAGAGACCCATTCAAAGCCTTGCATATGAAATCTCTTCCTCTGCAGTGATACCTTACACTTCATCTGCATATTCACATATTCAGAACCCGGCGTTCACTTCCTGGCAGGGAAAACTGGGCACAGACAAAGTTGGTGTGTTTTTATTAGTTTTCAAAGGGTTTTTTGTCAATGGATGATGGAAACCGACCAAGTAGGCAGCAGAACGTCTCGCACAGAACCCCCGAGCCTGGGAGGGAATAAGTAATGAGACCTAAATATCTTGGCAGGGATCAAAATCAGATGAAGAGTTATGACAGGAATTGTTATGGAGAGCAGTAAGAAAATAAATCTATTGTAAGTGTAACTGCCATTTGAGGAATTCTGCTGAGACCTGCCCATCACACAGCCGTCACGGATCATCTCACAATCTGACAGCGAACGTCAACAGAGACACGAATAAAAAAAAAAAACTGAGAGCTGCTATTGTGTGACAATCTCCCAGCGTGGTTACACTTGTAAGCAAACAACAACATACCACAATGACACTCCTGGTGCCCTGCCAAGTCAACCCTGGCAGCTGCTTCTCTCTGTTAATCACTGCTTCAATGAAGATGATGGTTTTTTTCTAGATTTTTCTGCTTCTGCTGCTGCGTGAGGGAAAACGTCTGCAGTACTTCTCGAAGATCGATGCACGCGTCTGCAGCCACCTCGTCGTGTTCTTTCCCATCGGAGGCACGACAACGGTCTGGATTCTTCAAATGTCTTGGCAGATAAAACAATTATACCTCGAGAGGGAGGCTTCAAACACGTGACCGTAGGAGAGATTACAGCGTTTCTCATGTGTAACGTGAGGCACGTGTATAAAACAGCAATAGAGAAGTGGGTCTGATAAGACATGCAGACATATGGGACTAGTTTCCCAGGCAGAAAATAAGTCGTGAAGTGTCCTTGAACTGAATTAACCCACCCCGGCTTAGTCATACGTGACCTTACTCTCCTGACTCCGTGAATGAAGATCAAACTTACTTCCAGGACTAAATAAAGGTTTAAATGCTAAGCCTGTCTGTCAAACCGTAAACATACGTGGTAAATTACATGGTAAATGTGACAGACGGTTGATGCACGTACAATGGAGACGGTTATCCCCCGCTGGAGCTTGATTATTCTCAGAAAGAGAAAGGCCTTCTCTCCAAGTGCTGGTCAGTTTAAGGTTTTTTGGTTTTGTGTGCATTGAATGTGTTCCCATTGTTTTGTCAGTTCGAATTTCTTCAGTTGGACTTAATGAGGGGCTTTTTGAGGTCCGTCCCGACATTTATGAGAAACTTAAAGCCCAGTGCTGTGTGCACATATCTGACTTAAGAGGACTCAAAATGCTGGTTCAGAACTTGTGCTCACTAAATATAGAGCTCTGCTTGATAATTCGCAGAAGATAAAGTAAAAGAAAAGAGCTAGAAGTAAATCTTTGCAAAGATCTTTAAAATTAAAAAGGTTACAAAGAGCAGATTAACTTTATAATTCGAAAGTTCCTAATTTCATTTCAATGCCTAAAACACTGATTTTGAGATGCATGAATAGAAACAAATTAACTCCTCGATAACTCCAAGAATTATTTAAAAAACAGTTTTTTCCAACATATTCAACGTCTGCTGATTTATCCTTTGTTTTAGTTTAATTAAGTTTAAATATGACTTTAGGTGTGTCAGATTTAGGGAGCTGCATTTATAGAATATGACAGAAATTAAATCTAATATTCATAAACATGTTTTCATCAGTGTTGTTACCTTGGAATGAGCCTCTACAGACGCTGCTGGTCATTACTGCAGCAGCCCTGAACAGACAAACTGGCTCTAGGTTTCACACAGGCTGCATGGAGAGGGTGATACGATGGGGTCGCAATCAGCAACTGCAAAGCTGCCTCCTTTATTTAATGTTATCATAGACACTTATGTACTTTGTTTGACCCAGCCTTCTTTAGCTGCCTCACTCTTTTGTTTCTTAGCGCAGTGCTCCGTGTGAGCGGTCAGCTGATGTTTCAGCACTTCAAAGATTATGACAGAATCGGTGTCTCGCTAATTCATTTGAGAATAACAAGACGTCGACTCGGGGCGCTCTTCGAATTACAACAACTGCAGTAACATCCATAGCGTGATCCATAAATCTGCAGGAATAAGGAACAGTAGCGTTGAGACTTCACATGTGGTTATGATGGGCCATATTTTCTTACTCAACCCACAAGTCAAAGTCAATAAATGAGAAAAGAACCAACTCTAACCATAAAACAGGCCTGCAACAATACAGCTACCCATGGCTAACTCTATACAACACTGTGTGTGTGTGTGTGTGTGTGTGTGTGTGTGTGTGTCTTGCTGCGTCCCCGGGCAGTGAGGTGCTGACTGACACTCTGGTAATGCTTTCGTGGCTCTTAAACCTGAGCAGGGTCCACACACACACACACACGCACAGACTGAATGAACACGTCACCGCGAGGATCGCCTGGCTCTGAGACGTTTTCTCGTTCGCTCTCTCGAGGCCTCGGCTGCCAAAATGATGCATGTTAAGACACAAACCAGAGCAGCAAAAGATGCTGCAGCAGACTGAAACTATTCTGCAGCAGCAGCAGGTATCAGCAGCTGTGCAGACTCTCACTGTAACTACAAATATTTGCATATTCAGAAGCTGCTTCAGTTGCATGACTGCTACTTGATGGTTGTATCCTGTTATTACTGTACTTGGAGATGGAAATAAATATTGTTAGCTTAGTTTAGACTTTTTTAAAAAAGTAGAATACCAAAAAACATGATGCTCACTATAAAAAAAAAAACATTAGCAGCATGCAAGGATGCAAAAAAACTGAAAATCTGCATGATTTAATGCAACAACGGTGAAATTTAACTTTTGTTTAAATTATCAGACATTGATCAAATCAGGTTTAATTTAATTAATTACTAATTACTTAATTATTACCTTATAAATAGAATTGAATGAATTGTATTTGTAAAGCAGATTTTTCTTGTATTTCATAAGAATTTTATAATCATGTTGTCTTAATACTTTAAGGATTCAATGATTAAACCAATTTGTAAGGAAGATATCTGACTGACACAAGCCTAGACATAATGATAATGTTAAATATATTTTTTTTTCTTCCGCAGTGACAGAAAACAGTTTTTTTGAAATCAGTATGTGTTTTAATCATTTAATAATAAAAATATTTACACTTTTCTTGTATCACACATGAAATAGGGCCGGCGACTGAACCTCGATACTTTTCTTGGGTTGAGCAAAATATGCCACAGAAATGTTCAGTCGCATTAATTTTGTTCACTTGTACTTTCCTGGTTTCAACGTGGTGCCAGGATTTTGCACAGACACACAAAAACACAAAAACAGCAGGCCGACTTTTCTCACACACACACGAGGAGAGACTCCAGTGTCTCCACATGAGTACCCGGTACACACACATTATCACACCTGTGCATCGCGGTCGGTGGAGGTTCTGGCGAGCGGCGCTGTGTTTTTGTTTGAGTTCCACAGTTTACGGCCTCGCTGCCTGAGGCACGACAGTTTAATTTCTCTATAATAAGATCAGCACGACAGATTGGTTTCGCTGCACCGAGCGAGAGGCTTGACTTTTATTACAACAGGCATCACTTGGAGACTATTATTGTAAACGTTTAGCCGTGGTGGTGGCCTGCGCTGGCCACACATGTATAAACACACCAAGCTTAGATTACCGAAGCCGGAGCAGATATTACCATAGCAGTGGCATGGAGACGTAGGAAAGATTTAGCATGGGAAGATCAAAATCCCAGGTGTATGTCTGTGTGCGTGTGTGTAATGGTCGTCACTGTCAAAATGACTGGCCGGTCAGGGGAAAGTGTGAACACTGCCCTGACCAGTATTTATGTATCTATGGCTTTTTTTCCCCCTCCGTCATTATGTTCATAATTTGGGGGAAGGAATGCTTGGGGGAACTGTTAGGAATGTCAGGGGACCCTCGAGCTTCGCCGCTAAGCTACACCCCGATTATGACGGGTTCACCTACAGCAGAGAGAGAAAGGGAAGAACGCGAGCACGCGGCGCAGAGATACGTGTTTGTACGCAGACAAACACACAATGCACGCTCACAAAGAAAACACAACTCCCACTCTTCCCTGTGTCATTTCTTGCTTAACTCTCTGTAATCGTTTAGTGTGTGCGTGTGTGTGTGTGTGTGTGGAAAGCAGAGAAAAAAGTAAAGAAAACAGTAGAGTGTTTTCTTTGGAGTTTGCCCACACTGCACACACAGACAGAGGAGAGCAGAGATTATCTCCTGACTAATCGTGTTCTGTTCTCTGTGAGGTGGCACTTCTCATCGCCCCCTCACTCAACCACCCGACTCAGCATCATCACCACCGCCCGCCACCATCATCGTCGTCGCCGCCGCGCGTGGACGTCCTTCGGGCTCCGGAGACGGTGACGTATGCGCAGACTCGACTCGCCGACACGCAGATCTCACTCATATCTCAGGGTCACTTGCTGCAGCTTGGGCATGTCTGCGACGCTCCATCCGCTAAGAGGGCACTTTGAGAAGTGATTTACACGCCTGAGAGGGGGCCCCGCCACGGCTTCATCCTAAAGAAAACAGCTCGGAGATGTTTTTCGACTTCAGAATGGTTTTCTGCTCGTCCCTCCGCAACACGGCTTACTTTACAAAGCAGATATCTGGAGCTGGGATGAATTCAGTGATTCACTGTCAATCCAAAAAACGATTAGAGTCATTTACAGAAAGAGAAAACAAAAGTTCCAGCCCCTGAGATATGAGAATCTGCCTTTTTTGTGCTTTGTACCATCAGAATTTCTATTCATTTTATATTACTTGGCACATTTTAGAGACTAAACTATTAACCAGGACTGATTTTAGTGAGATTTAGTATCTGGCAATTAAAAAAAACAGGCAATGTCTGTCAATAACAAATCAATCTCACAGCTACAGGGTCCATTTAGCAGCAGAGCTTTTGATCACGTCACACAGACTTTCTCAACGGTTGAGTTTTTTTCTGACCACTTCAAGGACTCTCTTGCTTAATAGTTAAGATATTGACGAGATGCTGAATGTAGATTCGATTGTGCGATTTAACGAAACGCTCCAGAACAGCTGCTAAAATGTCAAATAACTGATGTTAAGAATGAGTTTTCAGTCTCAGTGTTTGAGGTAGTTTAGGGACAGTGTCACCATTACACAGTTTGTCCACCATGTCCATCGTGGTCAGAGTACAAAGGGAACAAAATGGAGTCCCTAAAAGGATCTTTATCAACATGATATCAGCCTCTAAAGTCTGGTATCACTCGGACACTGTTACAATTATTTGAACAAATAATCGAGATATTAGATGATGAAGAAATAATCGTTAACTGCAGCCCTACAGATAACCTCTCTTCGGTTTCTCCTTATGTTAAACAATTACACGACTGTTGGCTGATTTATGCGATAATGATGATGAAACCAGGTCGGATTCAAACGAAAACAAATACAGGGATCTGTCTGCAGGATGAGCTCAGGGAGGCCGAGAGGTTACAAGCTTTAAGTCAACAGTTGGGGAAATTGGCAGCCTCTCGACAGTTTGGCCCTCACACGTCCGTCACCCATCTCACCCTGCCTGTCCGTCCGCCTCAGCCGCCTCAGCAGACGCCTGCGCCGGTGATTGATGGTACCGTGTAAAACTGAAAACCATTCTTCTCTGCCTTTCACAAATAACAGAGCCATTCATCACACTTTGCTACCTGCTTCTCACACTGCCAGAGTCATTTCTCATCACGGCTGTTGATCCCCGCGCTAATGAATATAATAAAACATAATCATGATCTCAACTGTAATCCTACAACAGCCTGAGGGTGAGGAGTGACACCCTGTAGCCACTTTTTAAACCTTTTAAACAAATGATCCTTAAAGTCCATTTAAACAAAGAATATCTGAATATTTTTCCCTGTAGCTAAGATGGAAAAAGTGAGCGGCGAGTGTCCGGGGGAGGAGAGAAACAATGAATAAGTGCTGATAGTTTGATTAATGATCATATTTTCTGTTTGCCACTCATACGTCTGGCAACGCCGAGCTGCTGGACAGCAGGTCCTGGTGTACGGACCGTGTGTGACCACACACACACAATCGACTGTATCACAGCTCCCCAAAAGTGAAGCCAAAACATCTCGACCGCCGCCTGGTTTGAAACATTCATACATAAAAACGTATTTATAACATATTCTCCTAAAACGCCAAAAGTATGCGGACAGACTTGCTGCATCGGTTTCAAATTAAAAGCCCACCAGTGTTTCACATATTAGAACCAGGCTTTTATTGTGAAACATTTGAAGAAAACTTCCTCCTCGTGGTAAAATAGTGGTGAAATTCCACATTACTGCTCTGACAGTCGGGTCTTTGGCTCAATATCAAACCGGTTTGAAATTGTTACATCAGCTCAGGGCTCAGTTTCAGGTAAGAAAAGCTGAGACTGAAATCTGATAGAGGATATAATGACATTTTAGACAGTGGTGTGCTTCCTACACTCTGCAAACCAGTGTTTACTTTGGCAGCTAGTGTAGATGACGACTTTTTAGTTTTCTTAAATCCTTAATAGTTTTATTCCATTTTTAGTCGCTGAAAGGTCATTTCATTTAAGTCAGCTTTTAATTAAAATCTGTCCAAAGAGACGTCATCGCTGTTGGTTTGGGCCAGCAGCACGTGAGATTCTGGGAACCTGCACACATCAAGCATGTTTATATCAAGCTTCCACCTCTACCATTCATCCTGTATGATGTGAACACCCCATAACTCACCCAACACCGTCAGAAACCTGAACCCAGAAGAGTGGAGGCTGTAAGAGCAGAAAATGAATGTTTGGGTGTCCGCATACTTTTGGCCATGGAGTTTATGCATTAATCATGCATTTCATGTGATCTTGTGAGGATCATCGGTTTTATAAACAGAGGTCAGGGTCAATAATATTACTAGTTACCTATAAGAGTTACAGCATGTGAACTACTGTCTCCTGCGGGCCACAGCTGGTGAATCATGGGAGAATGATTCTTTCCAACGTGTTCAGAGCCAGAAAAAAGTTTTTTGATCAGACATCCAAACACGCAGCCTGACTCACCAGGAAATATCTGAGCTGGATATTCAATAAGTCATTTTTATCATTCAAAAGTAAAAATCTTTTTTAATCAACTGCCCGTAAACTCGTCACGTGACCCCAGAAACGACGGCCCTTTGAGTCAGGACAAAGCACCGTGACGAGAGCGAGCCTCTTTCACTCCTCGCCTCACCGAGCAGCTGTGCTCGCTGTTCATTGTACCTGAACATCCTTCTCTCTCTCTCTCACTCTCTGAGAATAAAGGCCTGTTTGTGTGGCTGACAGGAGACAAGGTAAGAGTGGCCCAACCCTTCATACAGGTATGACAGCCTGATTTAAAGCTTCAATTAAAAAGCACACAAGCGAACGCTGTGGGCAGCCTGCTCACACAAAGCAGCTACAGATAAAAGAAAGAGAATTCACAGCGTACAACAACACCTCCATTAAGCCAGCGAGAGACTAAAACAATTACACTCGTCTCCATAAGTATCTAATGTCGTAACTCATCCACCTCTCGCCCACTTCTCTTCTCTGCCTCTCCTCTTCGTGTTTTTGTTCCCCTGATCTTCATTTCATGATGTGATCCAAACAAGTGAGATCATAGCTCATTACAGCAGCCTTTTGTAAATAGATTGCAATCCTCAAATTTCCCAACAGGCGCACGTCCCGCGTGGAGAGCACGGAGTACATTCACACGCGCCCTAAAATAACGAAGGGAGCAGATTTTTGGAATGATTACAGATTGTGAAATAACAACTGCACTGCTCTTTTTCTGGGCTTTCATCCCTAATTGGAGTTTTAAAATCCTAATTTCCCCCCCACCTTTCGAAACAGTTAGAAACAACGGCTTCCGAGCCGTGTGTGTACGAGCAGGATCCGTGTGCAGGCCACGCTCTGGAGAAAAACTCCAAACAAACGGCTGAGTTGCACAAACATGTCATTATCGGAGGGGGGAACTGTTGCATGTACGAGGGTGTGAACGCACAGCAGAGAGTGGGCAGCAGCAGTCGGGACGTGTTCACAGATTAGTAACAGTGTTTACTGTGAGTGATGAGCTTATGCCACTTATGGAAGGATTGAGCGAGGCTGCATCTTTTCACTGTGTGTCACAGCCGGAGTGGGTGTTCAGGGGATGGAGTGTAATTACGAGGCTCCATGGATGAAGCAGAAGAAAGGAGATGTTATGACTGATTTTATTGGTGAAATAATAAAGGCTGGGCTGCAGTTTCACAGCCAAAACAAGTGAAAACAGACTAAATAAATGCACAGATCTGTTTGTGCATCTTCCCTAAGCCTTGCTGCTTGTGGGTATGTTTACAGTCAGTGAGTATAATGTCTGTGCAAACACCACCGTGTGTGCGCACTAGATAAAAATGCCAATACTGACAAATCTCTGTGTCAACTGAGCTGCGTCTCTCCCTGTTCATTGTGTAAACTCATTTTGGCTGCTGGGTTCACGCAGGTATTTCTGTCACAGGTGAGTCTACTCTTACTGCAAGCAACTGAATTAAAATAAACCGCTCACGCCGTGTGCATGAAGCTTAGATGCAACGCAGAGTGCAGATGTGTTACTTTGGGGTGCAGTTTCCTCGATATTACAGCCGCAGCTGAAGCGTGAGAGGCCATCAGCGAAGCCACAATGTCAATACAGCAAAACCAAACCCTGCAGAGACGGACTATATTGAGACCAGCAGAGAATATCTAAATCGTCCAAACACCAAAAAATAAGCTGAAATATGGTGGCAAACTATGACAGACGTTCTCATTTTATTATCAAAGACAAGCCGATATTGAAGCCAGAGGACTGACAGCTATTGGACAGCCTATTATTATTATTATTCAAAAATCTGATTTTAGCTGTCAAAATCAGCTGAAAAGCTCCAAGACCGGGATGATAAATACACGATTATATAGATGCTGAGATATTGCAAAATGCAAGACAAATGAGCGGTAGACTGATGCAGAGAGATATTCACATCGAAACAAAAGAAATAAAAATAGTGGCAGAGCAGAGACTCTCAGAACCAAACATTTATTCTAAGAGGTCGCTGAGCGCCGCTTGTTCTTTCATTCTGTCGACTGAGCTTAAAAACAGGGTCAGGGTCAGTTGTCTGAACTGATTTCAATATTTTGTTCAGTTTATTTGTTTTATAAGAAGGTAAAAGTCACTATTTTATTTAAAATTCCAAAGTAAAAGCCTTGTGCATGTTTCTAAAGAACTGAATCATTAGCTTCACGTCGGCTTTGATATATAACATTATTCAGATTGCAGGTGTGACAGTCTTTTACATACATCAAGTAATTATACCCACAGAGATTTATAGTCTTACAGTCTGATTTATAGTCATAATAATGAGCTGTACAGCAGAAAAAACACAGACTTTAAGTGCAGGTTCGGTCTAATTATCACAGGGAAAATCTTTTTATCAGCACTTTTTACACAAAGGCAGGGTGCTTAGAATTAGCTGATGAATCTCTTAAGCCATGACAAGTCTTTTTTACTGATCACACAACCAGCAGAGCCCCTGATAAATCATTACCGAGCATCCAGTGAGGAGCTATGAAGATGATTATTATTGCCAAACGTCTCCCTGGAGGACGTAGCAACGGGAAGATTGATGAGTTTGATAAATATTTAGCGTAATCCCTGGTTACCGTCTGCTCACTTCACTTCTTCTCACTTATAACAACTACAGCAAACTAATTAAGCACACGATGTCAGCTTTGTGCGTTTGCTGTGGTAAGTATCATACCATCAAACACGCTACGGGCTACTGTCAGTCACTCACGAAAGGAAAACTGGAATAAATGACAGGAGATAAAGAGGAGGAATAACATTAACACTTTTTACTTATTTGTCTGAAAAAGCTGAAAACTGCACAGCTTAGAGCTGTAACACGCTGTGATGTGACGGCCTGGCCTGCAGAGGGCCTCGTCCAAACTGCACGCAGTTAAAAACCACGAGTCACTGCACACGTTTAACTAAACCTTAGTTTGCATTTGATTAAATGGCAGGAAATCGTGAAAGGTCAGTTATATTTTTACAGCAGCAACATCAAAAACAATCAACCAGAAATCCAAAAACTTCAGTTAGCCGCCACAAAATGACAAAGAAAAAGGAGAACATACACACACGGAGCCAGAGCGAGAGAAAGATTTGCATTTTTGTGTGGGGAAAATAAGCAAATATCAAAAGATTAATTTTCTCTTTTCAGCTCCACAGAAGCTTTATATCAAGAGATTATTTTCAGAATCAATTCATCTTGCAGAGTCCGAGGTTTACGCGTTTGTTTTCATGTCCAAAGATATTTAGTTTACATGAGATCCTCACACTTAGGACGCAGAGCTTTGGTATTTTTGTTTTGCAGGATTGGTCAGGAAATAATAATCATTAAAACTGTGATTACTTCTGTTTATTTTGCTACCAAACAAGTTTAAAACTATAAAAAGTTTAGATTCACAGTGACTAGATACAGAAGAGCTGCATCAACCTGAATATTTTACATTTTTTGCAATCCACCTTTCATCCTTCATCTTTAAAAACCAAGAATAATTGTGTCATTATCTCCGATGATTATGAAGTCCTTTAAAAGATGATAATACTTGTATTACTTATAATAAAGTTGGATCCTGTAAAGATCCATCTTAGTACTCTGCACTCCTCGGAGCTGCCCGGGACCTGCTGCTGTTTCATACCTGCTGAAAGCGTGAGGGCAGGCGTCCACGGCGGCTCACTGCTGCCATCTGTAACTCAGGGCTGAAACTACATCTGCAGTTTATTTTGGCTTCTGTGTGTCACACGAACGAAGATGATCTGGAATATGTGCAGTTTGATTTAAGATATGGACTTAGACGCAATCATATTTAGCTTTGTGATACTATTTATTGACTCAATGTATTTACTTAACAAACCTCAAAAAGCCCCCCCCCCCCCCTCCTCCTCCTCCTCCTCCTCCTCCCACCTTCTCCTTTCCCAAACTGCATGTTTCCATGTGTTACAACCTTGCTGGAAAACAGAAAAAGAACTGACTCATGAGTGGAGCAACAATTCTGACCCACAAAGCACAACCACAAAACATTTCCCTGACTCTGGACAAGGAAAGTGTAGACTTGTTTCACTTGGCACCGACGCGTCTATTCTTAAGCTAAAGTTCACTTTCGGCCCAGGCCAGGCGGGCTGTCTTCTATGAAGGCCTAACCTTTCAAAACAGGGATCGGCCTGCTCGGGGAGCTATTCTAACCGCTGACTACCAGGCCACCAAGGCGACACAGTCTTGTTTCTGCTCATTCAATAGGCGGGACACATGAGAAAATGTGGGTACTGAGATTATACTCTGTCTCCATTGGGCCAAAACCACCAGGGTTCTGATTCTGAAAGGCAATTTTAAAACAATGGAAAACATGGCACCTTAAATACACGCAAACCGCACACATGCAGCTAATGAGTCCTAAGAGACAGAAAGCACATACTTTAGCAGGGAATGCACTAATTTAGTTCCAGGCCAGTTTTTATGCTGAGATACACACACACACACACACAGACACACACACACACACACACACACAGCAGCAGCAAGCGTGCCACTGAGGGCTGATTGGATGGGAATAACGTAAACACCAATCAGAGAGTGAGTAAACCCGGCCAATGGGCTGTTACGGAGACGAGACCGCTCATCATTCACTGAGGGGTTCACAAAATGTTTGGCACTCTCCTGCGAAAACCAGGTTTCCCCTGAAAAATCTGTACGGAGCAGGGATGAAGAACTCCAACATTATCGTCGTTACCCTCAAAAGAAATTCAACTTTTCTGGAAGTCAGAAAAAGGCAGTTTTGCTTTGAGCTTTGTGACAGCTCACCTCTGAGAGGAGCTGGAGAACTGGTGTTTACAAAATGTCACTGTACTGTGAAAGGCATGTGGAGCCTGTTTGAGACATCGCTGCATGTTGTCATAATGTAATTCTGTTTTATGGGTTGTTTTTCTTGTTTTTTTTCAGTATGAAAACTGGCATTTTCAAAATGACCATCACCGTCTGTGAAAAACATGTTTTCAGGGAGTTTCTCTTTAGCTTCCATCAGTTTTGGTTTTTCAGATTTGTAACTACTGTTCCCGATGTCAAAACGGATCCTCCACACTCAAAAGAGATTTACAGATTACAAATAATATTATTTACTGTGAGATGTCCTGTGTAACCACTGATGACGAAGCATGAATCGAAAGGATTTTTCAAAGTTTTTTTAAAAAGTCATCGTCACTGTGCTATGACAGCCATGTTTCACCAAAATGTTAGCTTTATATGGACTGCAAAAATATTTAAATTTAAGTTTTAAGTGATCTGAGAGGATTTGAAATTGTTCTATTAGCCGAACAAAAAGAAGAAGTGGCGTTTGCACGATACCAAAAACTAAAACTGTCTTTGGTTCGTTGTATTGGCATAAAAAAGGTAGAAAAGTCTAAAGATTTACTGATGCAGTCTATGTGAAAAACAAAGATATCGAGGAACGTCTTATTTTAAGCTTCATGACAACACATTGATGACATAATCCGATGGGTTTTTAAAGAGAATTTTATTAGCCTCCGATGAATAATCTGAACTCATAGAGGAGTATTTAAAGCTTCTAGCGCATCTGAAAACAAAAATCCCCAAATTTGGAAGGACGTGGTTTTCACGGGAAGGCTTTTTTTGGAGGAGAATTGGCATGTGTGCATCTTCAACAGTTAGAGGGCTAATAAGGCAGGGAACTGTGGGGGTAAACACACTAGAAACGGCTCTACTCATAGATCACACACACTACTACTGAGAGTCAAAACAACTGAATCACATTAGTAAAGAGTTACAAGGATTGCATAACACGCCCGCAAACTGTAGTAAGCAGTGGCATTACCGCTTGTGTACGAGAGTTAACTGCAGGCAGGCTGCACAATAGCTGCTTTAGGCCTATAAACGCATCAACACAGCGAGCACAACAGTGCTGAGAAACAGGCGTGTTAAATCCTGTGTGTGTGTCTCTCTGGCGTGGGAGACTCCGCAAACCCGGATGGGGGAAAGACCAAAGGGTTAGCCGAGAGAGAGCGAGCAGTAAGAAGATAATGGGATGATGATAAGTCCTTCTGAGGAGGAATTCGGATACGGATAATGAAGGATATAGATGAAGGAAGTCTGTCTCCTGAATGCAATCTGCACTTTTGTATTCAAAAGCCATCAAAAACAATGAAGTGGAAACCTGGTGCTGCTTCACTCAAACGCGTTCTACCTTCTGCCCCCACCTTTGCTTAATTTCTCCCTGTCGTGGGCGAGGTGTGTTAATAATTCAGCCCGTCTCACTGCGCGTCTGCTGTGACAGCTGCAGGTGGGAGAACTCGCACGGAGAGAGCGACGTTGAGGGGTTTTTGTTCGCGGCTTTCCTGTGAAGCGCTTCAGTGAGAGAACACAATGGGGTCGTGTTGAACCCTCAGATGCAGAACAGATTACCGTGAGCAGCCTGTAAGCACTTCCCCATTCGGGTTCGCTGTTCATGCATATTTCACGAGCGCAATTTCCAAAATATTGTAATACTTATGATTGTCAGATGAGATGCATAATTCATGAATTAACTCAACGGTGTTTTGATCTCTCTTTTTGGAGTTCAGTAAGAACAAAAACATCGAATCCGTCCATATGTTCCTGACGTTTAATTTTAGCTGAAGCGAAAACACATTCCATCTTCCAGTTTAGAGACCCCTTCAGACAATCTACTCTCTTTTTGGTCATTGAAGCCCACAAACACACACACACACACACACACACACACACACACACACATTACCTACGCTACTACACGAGTCCCAGCTGACCTCAAGACTGTCACTCAAACTTGCATTCCTGAAGGTTTTACTGACCAGAAAAAGAAACAAGACACAGAGGACGCTCTGGGTGAGGTTGTGGCTGTGAAAACAGGCCGGTTTGTACATTCTGCAGAGCAAACGGGGACTGACATGCTTTGCTGTTTTCTATTAGGTCACCTTAGTGCTTATCAAAAGGGTTTGTCGTAGGCATTAGATGGGAAATGACTTTGAAATTAGAGAAGCTTGCCGATCTGTCTGTCGAGACGGCAGCCTAATTTTAGCCATCTCAGCTACGTGGCTTTATAAACGTCCATCTGTGCTTTGATCGACCAAGCCGCCACAATTTCGTGATCAAATATTTCCCGAACTGATGACATTAGCATCAATCCCAGCCGTGCTTTGTGTTCAGCGCTGATTTTCCAAAATAAAAATGGTGAACATGGTAAACATTACCTGACACCAAAGAGGGGAAAATTTCCGTCCACACATTTGTGATATGATGATGACTCATGATAGTTCACAGCTGTGCTGCGTCCATGATCACACAAAGCAACAAGACTCCCCTTTCAAAACATACAATACACACACACACTATAACTACAGTCCTGATGCTACCTGAAAGGAAAACACAGCACGTAAAAATACTCACAACTTTCATTTTATCCATGCACAAACAAATAAAATAATAAGTTTAACTGAGTATGTTATCATGCACCCCTACAGCTGTCAGTGTTGCTGTAATCTGGTTACTTTCACTCTGGCTCATAGAAGTTGGTGTGAATTGACTCTTTTGTGCTGAAAAATGGCAATTAAAGGTGATCGATAACTGAGCATCTGCGTCTCCTATCAACTCTTTTACAAGCAGTCAAACAATCAATCTTTTAAGTACGTAGACGATCACTTCTCGGATGACGAGCCGTCTATAATCCATCCCCACAGTTTACATTCCTGGATTTAGCGCTGACCACTACAATAAAACAATCCCACAAAAAGCCATAAGGAAAACACTGTTTTTTACTGTTCTTTTTTTTGGCCATCTTTCATGTGGGTTATGATAACATATTTCAAAAAATGCTTCAGGGAAAGAAGCCTGAGCACGAGGATCAAACTGATCAAGTCCTCTGCTGTTACAGTCCCGTCTAAAAGACATAATATCCTTTCTTTTTTGTTTGTGCGCTGATCTTTTGATACTGCAGCTGGCTGCCTTTCTGGCCCTCCGGTGTCCGTCCACGATTCCCCGTCCACCTCCGCCCCTGCAGCATTAAGAAATAACCTCCACTCTGTTCTCACTTATGACTCTCTGCAACGGAAACCGGCACCCACACACAGACAAGACACCCCATCTCAAACCAATACTACAACTCAAGCTCCCCGGGTGAGTCAGATGAATGAGCCGGACTCAGAAGGGATTCCCTGTAACAAACGTCGGCAGCGAGGTGAGGGCAGATGGGAAGGAAGAGAGAGATGCTGAGTAGCCGGTGTGAGTGATCTTTTCCTCTGTGGTGGGACGGACTGGAAATTGCTCCACACCACTGCTGCCAGTAATCCAGCAGCTCAGCTGTTAGAGCGGGCAGCATGTGGCGAGGAGCTACCAGAGCCAGGTTTATTGGTGTGGAAACAAATAAACACAGGAGAGCCTCGCACAGGTACAGGGAGCTTTCCTGTCACTCCGAGCGTGTGTGGCCTGAGAATGATCTTCCATGTGGGAGGTGGGAGCAGAGTCACGGCCTCTGACCACAAAGGATGTGGAGAGAGGAGTCATCACTCTCCCACTCTCTTTTTCTGTCTGTGTCTGTCTTCCTTCAATCTCTTTTCTGGGATTTCTTCATTTTTAGTCCCACTTCGTCTGAGATCTGCTAACAGAGCATCAGCGGGGAGCGATCCTGACCAAAGATAATAAATATTTTAATCAATTATCCTTTAAAAAAAAAAAAAACTATGAGAATAATGTCTTAATCCAATATCCTATCAAATAAATCTGCCTTTTACGTCTGTTAAGCTCATATTTCTGGTACAACGCATTTAATATATGATTACATCTCAGAATGCTCATCTGCAACTAAGAGTTATTGTCATTATAAATTATGTTATTTTGTTGTTAACAAGTCCAACCAACAGCCAAAGATTTCAATTTACAATGCAAGAAAACAGAGAAAAGAAGGAAATCGTCCTTCTGGAGCCGGTACGACAGAACTTTTGTCGTTTTTTCTTAAAAATGTTACAAATCGACATCAGCTGGTGAACAAGTTGAAGACTACCTGCCCAGCAAGTTAGAAGCCAGCCGGCGAAGAAACTTGAACGTCCAGCAGCTAAAGAGCTGGATATTTTTCTCAGGGGTTGGTGGAGGCCAAACCAGAGCTAAAAATGAACGATGACGTTGCTTCGTGTGCAACTGTTTGCTACCATTTTGGCCAACAGCAGCTTTATCAGGCAAACATTTTTGTCTGACAGCTTGATTTTTGGTGTTCTTCGACCAGATGTGCCTAAAATCAAAAAAGATTAACGTTATCTTACTTCAGGCTCGTGTCTCGGTGATATCATATTTTTGGTTGATTTACTAATCGATTGATTCATTTATCGTTTCAGCAAAAGTTTAAATGACACCCGAGAGAGGTGCGGTCTGACCCGACTCTTCCAGTTTTACTCGGGAATTCAAATACTGGAATCAAACTGAGGTTGGAGTGAAAGCTGAAATGATAAACTCATCAAAACGTGGTCGGGTTCAAGAAACTGCTGCTATTGAAAAGCGGTGTCTCGTTCACATTACAAATGGCCTTATTATCTATGATCTGACTAAGCTCTTGGCTCCATATCCCACCCAAACCGCCATGGTGACGGAGGATCAGCGCTGCCTGGAGACTGTGTGTCAGATCCCAGTGTGGAGGGGGCAGGGGGAAGACGAGGAGGCGGGGAGGAGGGGAGGGAGGCGCCGAAGGATCTCCTGGGATCACCGCGGCGCTCCGAGACAAAAGGGACATTGTGGCACTGACTGACCTATCCAAGAAAACATGACTTCCTGTCCCATCACTCCAGCACATCCTCCGCACATGAGCTGCTCACTTCCCAGAACTGAAAGTCCCTTTTTAACATCATCTGCTGTTAAACACAGTCAGCGCTGACCAAATGCAGACACTGGCACTCGAAGACGGTTAACTATATTTGTGGAGGAAATGGCATCTACCGGGTTTCACATTGACTTGACAAATAAAGATTTTAATAAGAAATAATGTTTTCACATTTACTAGATGCAAAGAGATCCAAGTCAGGCAGAGGAAGGTGTAAGGAAAATACTTAAAGCAGTGTGTTGAAGGGCTACATGTTTGTTTAAGCCCGTGAATTACTGTTGACAAATCATAACTCCAGTTTTTTGGAACAGTTTGCTTTCCTTGCAGTCACTGGCTACAACTCATGTCACAAATGTTATGAAAATAAACTTGAAAGCTGCTTGACATGCTAACTATCCTTCCATTAATTAATCTTTTTTTTTTTTTATTAAACGGGTACTTCACATGTGGAAGTCTGAACGCTGAAAACAATCTGGAGGTGTGACGTTAAAAAACAAGTGAGCTAAGCAGACGTGTGCAGTCTGCTCCTCATCGCAGCAGCTCAAGGCCACATTCGCTGCCGCTGCTGCTGCTGCTGCTAGCGTAACACACCCAAAATCACAATACCAGAGTTGCGTTGTGGTCTCTTTTTACTGTCTCTCATGAGTCCGACAAAGTTGTACAAGTGTATTGTTAAAATCAGCCTCTTTTCTGCATGAAATATGGGAAAGTCCATACATGTGATGTGAAAGGCGTCTGCCTGTGGAGACTCTGCGGCTCTGTGAAGCCTTTAAGCCTCTTTTAGGTCTTTGTTTTGGCACATTCGCTGTTTGGTTACCTCTCTCTACTCCCAGTGACACCATTTCTAAGAGCAGCGTTTCAGGCAAACGCCCAGATAAAAGACGAGCTGCTCAAAAAGAAATTCAACAAGCTCAAGAGACGGATCTGTTTTCTCAGATACTAGTTGAGACCAAACCAGGGCTAAAAAGAAGATTGAATATTGGTCTTAAATTCACTGGATGCACGACGCCACAAACACGCTTAATAAGAATGTTGCCAAACTTATAAACAGAACTGTTTGCTGGCTGCCAAAAATGAATAATGCAGCTTTAAAAAGAGCAACTCAGCTTTTCTTTTACTTTACTGTTTTAAATGATTATTCCTGCTGTTGGAAAGCGCTGTGGTCACAATATTTATATTAATAATAATTTTAAAAAAGGATCATCTGGTCATTTCCTGCTTTAAAAAGCTGCTGATAAATAACCGGATCTCAAATTTGACAGACTTTCTTCAGAATGTCCTTGAATGCAGCATTAAAGACAACAGCCCCTTTCCAGAAGTGGTATCATGTTATGTTAGCATCACAGAATAAACCCGACCTAAGTTGACACAGTTTGCTGTGACAGATTTCAAACCACTGAAACCAGATATCACAGAGAAGGACAACAAACTCTTATCAACTCTCAATTCTACATCGTGAGTCAGCTTCACTGGAAACCAATTTCACTTTGAAACTATGTATGTAGAGTAGATGAGTAATGAATCAACTTGTGTGATTACTTTCAATCTCACTATGACGGCACTGTATTCACTTTTATGACTCTATCAGCTCTTTGTTCTTTATCCGGCTCTACAAAACAAATTCCCTGGAATCACTGAACCCCCGCACGCTGATTCCAGCCAATAGGAAGCCAGTAAATGGAAGAGTTGTATCAGATCGGTGGTTTTTATTTACACAGATTAAAAAGATCAACCGTCTGCTCGGTGTGATCACGCTACCTTGACGTGACTCTGAGCGCCCAGGTTGTAGATCTCCGTAGGCTTGACCTGGTTGATGATCTTCACCAGACATGTGCTGTCGGTCAGATCGCCGTAATGCAGCTTCATGTCTGAGAAAGAGGAGGACAAACAAACTTAAAAAACATGAGGTTCCTGGTTCAAACAAACTCACCGTGACCTCCGAAGTTTGTGTCATCATTTTGTTTGTGCGTTTTAAAACACAATCAGCCAGATCTGAAAATGTTATGCCTCATTTCCAGAAGTTACAGCCAACTGATTCTGATAAATCAACTGTATCATCCTTCCCTCCAAAAGATCAGTTTGTGTGCCCGTACAGGCTCGCTACTTTGACACTTCCATCCAAATGCCTCACAAAACTTTTTAAAAAAGCAAATAAATTAAATGCACTGCCACGTGATTATCAGGAGTTGGTTTATTGAGGTGAGCAGAAGGTGGCGCTAATTCCCCAGTCGGAAAAAAAAGGGGTGAAAAACAAGTAAATATGTGACACTGTTTGTTTCGTGTATTAATGTGAGGAAGGTTAGTAGTTTAACGTTCACCATGAAAGAAGTTTCTATCTCTCGTTGAGAATATTAACTCTTGACAGTGAAATCAAGAGTCTGTCTGAGGATGAAGTGGAGCAGGCCGGTGTAAGCTCAAACTCTTATCGTCCTCTGTAGAAGTATAAAAACAGGAAGCCTGTATTTATATCCAACCCAGAGGTTAATGTCCATAGGATGGTAGTGAGGGGTTTGCAGATGGAAGAGAGGCCAAAGAAAGGAGCTCAGATAAATTAGGGTTGAGGATCTGCAACTACTGGCAGCTACCACAGTTGGAAGATGAACTGCATTTCATCAGAAGTCAGAGAAAAATGATAAAATTTCTTGTCAAGATTTCCAGCAAAGTAAAAAGACATCTGATGCAATATTTATTAAAGTGATAGATGATATCAAAATTATTTCTGCAAATTAACCAAATACTGGCAGAGTCGATGGAATACTTACTGCCTTCAGTGTGGGCCTGTGGGTTCTGGTAGAGATGCTCAATGCGGCCCGTGTTGAAGGAGCTGGAACGACGCAAAATACCATGAACCTGCGAGAAAGAGAACGCTTTATTATCTCACAGCAATTACTGAGACCACTTCAGTTTCAACTTTGCAATGCTTAGTTAACTCTGTAGACCACTTTCGTATCATCTTGGATCAATGCTGTTAAAGCAAACTCTGTGCAGCTCCTTCAAAGTAAAAGCTTCCAGTGCAGAAAACACCGCTGATGGCAGGTTTTACTGTGAAGGGCGAGCTGAGCTGCGACAGGAAGCCTGTCACTGGCCACTGAACCAGCAGGAGGACGGAGGGAGTTGAGCAATAGTCACAATGTTGTGTCACACGTCTCCAGCTCTGTTTTCAATGCTGTGATCTGTACTTCATGTTCTGAGGGGGGGGGGGCGTGTGAGGAAGCTCTGCTCGGGGAAGATAACAGAACCTGATCCGAGGGGAGTCCATTAGTGCGACGACGCTGTGCCCCGACCTCACTTCCTTTATTCACTGTGCACTTCCTGCCTGCCTGTGTGCTTCGCTTTAATGCCACACCACCACCACCACCACAACCCCATCTCTATCCTCCATCCCTCCCCCCTCGTCATGCAGCATCTCCAGCCTGGACTTCCTCTCTGCTGCCTCTGAGGCGAGCAGCACAGATGGTGAAGCTGACCGAGCAGGTTGGGATGAAGGTGTGGGTGTGTGTGCGTGCGCCGCTACACATCTGCAGGGAAATGAAGTCATGAAGCTACTGTCAGGAAAACACAATGAGCACTGGTGCAACGTGTGTTTAATCACTCTTTTACTCGTTGCCGACCGGTTACGTAGCTCCAGTCCGTCAGAAACAGCTTGTTAACCTCTGCATCCATCGACAGGCTGTTGACTTTCTGTGCTCCTGAAAACGCCTCACGCAGCAGGTGAAAGTTTGTGACCTCGCTCGGATGACGGTATAATAACAACCATTTCCCTGTTAATGGGCTGACCCGGGAGTAAAAGGTGAGAGGTGAACAGGCTCGAAGCAACACAAACAGGTCACATCGGGGTGAGGTGTGAGTCAGTCCGTGCACAAAGTTGCCTGTCAAGGTTACGTCATGATCCCTCGGGAGCTCCCACACACTGCTGAGGCTGGATGCTGCTTATCGAGGGAATGTCGCTCTGTGTGTGTCTGTGTTCGTTGGCATTCGCGAGCGTCTGCATTCATTTCTGCGTATGTGTGTGTCTGAGCTTTCAACAAGGACAAATTCTTGGTACTTTTAAAAAGTCTGCAGTCTGAATTTTTCTCTCACCTCGTAGCCTTTAGCGAGCAGGAACTCGGCCAGGTAGGAACCATCCTGAGGAGACAGAAGACAGCGACCGTTAAAACCTGTCAAACGCCACCGCAAATACACGTCAGACGTACGGAAGAGTTACAATATCTATACAAAATTTGATGCCACACACACACACACACACACATTCATCTTTAACTTTTGGGCCTCTCATTTTTGGCAAGTGGATTACACTAAAAATAAAGTGCAGCGAAGTGGAGACAGAGTCTGTAACCAAAAACATTTAACTGAGAGGAAAACACAAAGAGAGAACAGAAAGAAACAGAAATGACTTAACAGGGGCAGGATTATCTATTTATTAATTATGTATTAATTATTTATGAATTATTATGACCCCCCTGTGTAGTGCAAACAACAACAGATCTACACAGAGGCAGGAAGTGATGTAATAACTGCCACCCAACATTAAAAAAAAAAGGCCCAGACAAAATCTTGAACTTGAAAATATTATTAGTACTATAAATTAGGTAAATGTGTTAATCATCATCAGCGGTTTCAATTCTTTTTTTGACCATGCAGAACAATATTTTTAGAGTTTTTATCATCACAATTAAATCACACATGCCACTCTGGGGCCAAGGAAAAATCATTCAAACCAATTAAGACGCTCTTAGGATGTTTTAAATCAAAATGTTCTGTAGCTTTAAAATGATCCTTAAGCTTTGTACAAAACTGGCGAACGCTTCTGCCGTTTATGTAAGATAAGATAATTATATTAGAATTATATTCTCTCTCATTATTTTAGGTAAGCCTCACAGTGCTCAGTGACGTGTTAGATCAAGTACACAAAATCTGATTTGGATGCTTCACAAAGAACATTCAGCAGAAATCTTCTCAGTGAACCGGGTGCAGTGATTTGTTGGAGAGTGAACCTGTACATCGTTCACTGCGTGACACATTAATGGACACGAGTAGTAAAAGAAAAAAAACTTTTTTATGGTGCTGGAACACGCAGCCTTCCTGAAACCTCCACACTGTGGCTGGATACTGAGTCCTGGGATCATTAGGTGTGTAACATCCACATGAATCAGAACCTTTGGAGCCTGTCTGTGTGTGTGTGTGTGAGAGTGTGTGAGAGAGAGAGCGAGCCCTGTCAATAAGGTCTTGTTCCCCTCACCCATGTTACTCCTCGTCTTTTTTCCCTGCTCAGACTTTCCGACCGCACATTCTGGAACACTCTGGAAAATTCCGAACTAGTCATGGCATTCATCCCTCAATCCCCCTCACACACGTGCACACACACACACACACACTGCCAGTATGCCAGCCCCATGCATCCTCTCCAGGTCTGGGGGTAACAGTCAAGGTGGAGGGCAGGGAGCAGAGCAGGACGGTGGGGTGGGGGGGTGCGCTGAAGGTTTGGGGCACACCCAAGAACCTGCCCTCGACATCGGGGCAGAACTGTAATGTTAGACACGAGACGCTTGTGGAAGATTTACACTCCCAAAATGACAACTACACGCTGGAAAAATCAGCAGAGGCTTTATCTCTCGGGCTAGTAAGTTGCATTAAAGTGGCATGAGCTGATTTATGGCCACTAGGGGGCAGAAGAAAACAAGCTGACAGACACACAGCTCTGATGTATGGCTGGTGCTGGAGTTGCTTGTTTGCTTGGACAGAACCAGAAAGTAAATTTGCTGCACGGCCAAAACAAAACATTACATCACGTTTAGAGCTCCAGTTTCTGGTTTTGAAATCTGTCATTTGAATTATGAGTGCAGGTATTTGTTTGTGCATTATAAAGGTGGTGATTTGCTGGTTTTATGTGTCGGCCTTCTAAAAAAGGTTTTTGACGTATACGTGAACCTGACACACTGAGAGGTCAACCGCAGCAGACTGTAGACCAACAGGATTTTAAATATGACTTGAGGCTTCTTTTAATTTAATTATCACTTCAATTATATATAATATAAAACACGTCAGCTTTACTGTTCTCCAGACTGAGTTGATTTACACACAGAATGTAAATGAACACAAAACAATGGTGAAAAAGCTGAAATAATTATCAGTATTTACACCTGTGATATGTCAAAAATGTTGCCATGACAACCGCATCCAGCGACGAAGACTGAGCAGCAGCTGAAAGCTGCAGAAAATCTATTTTTCAATGGCCTGCACCGAAATTTAAAGAGCGGGGCAGCTGATAGACGATGTAAAAACACATCAGACTCCATCATGCACTTTAAAATGTAACATACAACGTTATCGAAGCCTGAACATGTGATTTCATTTTTATTAGTTAAATGAAATACAAACAATATGTTGGGAAAACAGGATACAGTACGTCAGTCTGCATCATTCAGCACAGTAAGAAGGTTCCTGGTTCGAATCTCGGCCTCGGTGGAGTGTGCGTGTTCTCTCCGGCTTCCTTCCAGAGTCCAAAGACGTGTGCCTGACAGGTTAATCAGTGAGTCTAAACCGGTGTGAATGTGAGTGTGAATGGTCGTTTGTGACTTCTCCAGGGTGTACTCGGCCCCACCATGACCCTGATGAGGATAAGCGGGATGGACTGAACGAAACGTGTTAACATTCAGAACAGATGCTGGTGACTCAGGAAACCACTTTCCAAAAACTGACCAGGGGGAAGTGCTAACACCGCTCCACAGTGGCCACAGTGTAAAGGTTATCAGCAGATTTTTGAGCCACGTGAGCACAGATATTTGCAGACGTCGAAATTCCAGATAAATGTCTCAGCAGGTGTTTCATCATTACATCGCTCTGTATAACTCTCGATGCTGCTTAAACATCCTGAATAAGGTTTGATTTTTAGACTTTTAATCTGCATGTAGACGCTTGTTTTTGCCAAACAACAAGATATATACAAATAAGCTTAAAAATGCTGTGAAAGTTAGTGAAAGTGTTACTAGTCAATGAATTTATCCCTTTTTAAAGATTTTCAGCCTCTGCAGGTTGAACACTCAGGTTGTGCGGTCGGTTGGCACCGGTGCCCAACCTGTTTCTGCTTAACCCAGGAGGAGGAGGGGGGTGCACTGGCAGCCCCTCGCCCGTCCCCACGGCGTTCAAAGCTCCGGCCGGTGTCATGTTTTCCTGCCCCCGTGCCAGGGTCAAAGCGTTCCATGCCAGACCAATATGGAAAACAAGCATGAAGAGCTGCAGCTCTGTTTCAAAACAAGAGGCTCCTTTGAGGCTGTATTAGCCCATAAACCCTGGCCTCACCTCGCTGTTTCCTGTTATGGGGAGCCGGGCGCTCGGTGAGAGCGAGGGGGTTGGACACACACAAACACATACACACAACTACTACTTCACCTGCCAGCTCAATGTCACACCACACACTCCAGAGACTCATTTTGGCCTTTGACACAATATGATCTTTCTACTCTATAGCTGCACCGAACAGATTCCAAAGGGCCGCTCCAGCAACAGGAGGGTGAAAGTTCATTGTATAAAAATTAAAAGACAATGACGGTCTCATAACTGAAGCTCTTCTGTGAATGTTCAGGATTGTTTGCAGTAGCAGCAATCGTCTGCAGGGGGTGCAAACGTGCTTAAAATAATCATGCTGCGTTCAGGTACAGGTGTGGAAACTTTAACTGCTGCGAACTCTAAGAAACTGAACTTTAAAGTGCTCAAACAGATGATGCATTTAAAGGTTGTTTGACAGGTCATAGTAGAAAAATCCGGCATATTGTTTTGTTATCATACGAGCTGATTCACTAGCATGTTTAATTAAACTGAGTCATTGTTACTATATTACTATTCTTAAGCAAACACTCCATTCCTGCAAGTGACGTGCAGGGCAGGGCAGCCCCGGTTCCAAAGGAGTTGCACGCTGTACATGAACGTTCAAATGTAATTCCTTTGCAACTTATATTCAAGTCAATACAGCACAAAGTCTGAAGTTCGTTCCAAAAAAAAGTTTGGACAGGATCGTGTTTACCACTGTGTTACATCACTTCTTCTCTTCACAGCAATGAGTAAGCGTTCGGGAACTGAGGACAACAATTGTTTTGAAGTTTTGAAAGTGAAATTCTTTCCCGTTCTCGCTCGATGCACGACTTCAGTTGCTCAACAGTCCGAGGTCTCTGTTGTTGTATTTTTTTGTTTCATAATGGGAGACAGGTCTGGACTCCAGGCAGGACAGTCTAGTGCCCGCTGTCTTTTACTATGAAGCCACGCTGTTGTAACACGTGCAGACTGCGGCTTGGCATTGTCTCGCTGAAATAAACAAGAACGTCCTTGAAAAAGCCATTGTCTGGATGGAAGCAAATGTTGTCCCAAATCCTTCACTTTTAGCATTAATGGTGCCATTACAGATGTGCAACTTCCCCATCATGCCACGGGCACAAACTCCCCGGTACCATCACAGATGCTGCCTTTTGAACTTTGCGCTGGTAACAATCTGGATTGTCCTTTTCCTCTTTAGCCCGGAGGACACAACAACGTCAATGATTTTCAAAGATGGTTTGAAAATGTGGGCTCAGTCAGACCACAGCACACTTGAGTTCAGGCCCAGAGGACTCTGTGGCGCTTCTGGCTGTTGTTGATATCCGTCTGTCTCTCTCTCTCTTTGCGTGGTAGGCTCTTAGCTTGCATTTATGGATGCAGCAACAAACCGACAACAGATTTCTAAAGTGATCCTCAGCCCACGCAGTGATATCCTTACAAATACAATCATTTAATCCAGTGCTGAGGGATCGATGGTCGCATTCAGTGGTGGTTCGTGACCTCGGCCCCTTACGTGCAGAGATTTCTGCAGATAACATTAAATATCTTTGTCCTCTATCCAAGCGAATGTAGGTCGAAAGGGACTGCATTCAAACTGTTTTGGAATCAGGATTACTCCATATGAATACAGATACTAGGCAAGTTATGATTTCAAAGACTAAATGTAAGAACTGAAACTGAAGCTCTGTGTGTTTTAATGCTTTTAAGTGCATTTCTGTTTTTTATGGAATAAAACGGTGTTTGAAATATCATCATCAACATAACATAAAAGCAGGCACACAAAGTCAGGCCAACTGACAGTTAAATGAAGTAAAACAGAGAACAAGACGAGGAACCATTTGAAGTTAATTGTTACACTAAAATCACTCCATGTGTCGGAAAAAATGTTAACAATGTTCGCACATCAGAACTGCCCCCCCCCAATCAAAATAACTGAGTCCAGTTCAAATCAATCAATGCCAAGTTACTGACAGTTTGGAGTACTACACGCAACAAACACATGTGCAGTTAACATCGAGAGTACCCAAAGTACTGAGGTCCGACGCCAGATCCCTAAACAGAGACAAGAATACTGTAGAGCAATAAAGAATAAGCAACGTGTGTGTCGGGCTGATATACCACATCTTTATTTATATAAGCTACATGAAGACAAGTTTTGTTATAGAAAAAAAACCTAACTCTGACCATAAACACAAGCTGTTCACGGGAAATGTTCTAAACAATAAAACGGACATCAAAGCTGAAGGAGCGTCGGCTAACGTTTTATTTCAAGTTCTCCGTCTGGTGTCACTCGGCTGGAATATCTGATTAATGTGTGTGTAGGGCTGCACCTAATGAATATTTTATTATCTGTTAATCTTTCAGGATTAAGCATCTGGTCTATAAAATGTCAAATAGTCGTGAATAATCCCCATCGTAACTTCCCAGGGCCAGTCTGGGAAGTCTGCCTACACATAGTACATAGAGGATTTGTAACATTTCAACTGTTTGATTCTGTGTCTGGATGTTTAATAGGTTATCAGTATGTGTGACAGCTCATGAATATATCCTAATGTGGGTGTTTTTTCTTCCTAAAACGAATCGAATCTTAATTACAGGAGGGTAATATCAGAACAGTTGGTTCATTTCAACTAATAAAGACGTTTAAATGTTACTCGATGTAGTCAAACTATTACTGCTGACTTATTCAAAACCCAAAAGATCTTCAGTTTAACGTCAGCGAAGATTTAAAAATAGCAAAAATCACAAATACAGTGTCGTACACAGTCATAAGCTCTATATCATTAAGAATATCAGCACAGCTGCTGTCATCCCTTCAGCAAAAGAACAGAAAACCTAACTACTAAGAGTTTAGTACCCTCTGCTGGTGGAACAGTGAACTATCGGGGAGGCTTTGTCAATCATATTTTTCCATGTTTGAGCACTCAGTCGTGTCCCTGCAGGCTCGCAGACTGTTCATGCAAACAACTTAGCACCATTTATTTAGATTAATGGATTATATATTAAAGGCTTGTGCCCAACTGCAGTTTACTAGACCGGATAAGCTTCAAGCATAAAACTGGTCTGCAGTTAGATATAATGTAGTTTACTGAAGGTGTAATCAGACTCACACACCCACGTGTGCACACAGACACACAGCATTCAAGGAAGTATCAGGATTAATCTCTCTTTAATGACCGGCAGGCGTGACGGCGGCTGGAATAAATGAAGGCAGCTTCCGGTTGTGAGGATTCATTTCAATACACGTGCACACAGTTACTTCACACACACACACACACACACACACACACACACACACACACAGCGATACAGGTTAGACTGGTCAGTGATATCTACCCAGATTAATGGTGGCTTAAAGGATAGGCCAAAATACTCAAGTGCAAATGGCTTAAGTATAGCAAGGTAAAGAAAGGCCTTGCTGTGACATGTAATTACTGTGCATTTAACCTAGAGACAGGCAAACACTCCTCTGAAAACATGACAGCCTAGAAGAAAAGCAGAATAATCACTGCACTCAAGAAGCTGAAACATAAGATATTAAATAAGATTCAGTTATTTAAAAGTAACTGTATGAGTGAATGACCGTTCAGGTTGTAAACTCCATTCTGCACGTCCTGACTGGTCAGCTTAAGTTCAGGTTAGCCGTCATCGGTTGTTTCAGCTATCCTTTTAAATTCAGAGTAACCACAGGGCCTTGGTGTCAGCGACAAAAGTTCTATGGCACTCATTCTCCTAACTTGAACCACGTCATACAACGATAGTTATCAAAACAGACCTAAGTTCTATAAAAAGGACATTTTTTAAACCAACTTTTATCAGACGTTTTCAGAACGGGGAACAAAAAAAGAAAAAAGGTACAAGATCGTTTCTAGTTTCCAGGTGACAGGAAGAAAAACTGGAATCTGAAAGGTAACTAAAGCTGTCCGACAAATGTAGTGAAAGAAGGTAAAAAAAAAAAAGACATTATTTGCCTCTGAGATATAAAATAAAGAACCAAATTAAGTACAAATACCTTGGATTTGTACAAAAGTACAGTATTTGGGTAAATGTACTTAGTTACATTCCACCACCGCCGCTGAAGGTGGCTAAGTTAATTCAGCTTTTTACAAACTGCAGCTGAACATACAGCTCTGAGCGGACTTCGTTCAGAGGAGGAATCAGCCTTGAAGGAGCCATCAGCAGCCATTATGAGCGACAGAGGAGACGTGCGCTCGGATTCTGAGCTTTATGATTATTGTTGCTGGCACGCGCTCAGATTCTGTCCTGCGCTGCTCACGGCGGAGTCAGTGGAAGGAGGCGAGGGAGGAATGAGAGAGGTGTATCAAACGCCAACAGAGGATGAAGAAAAGAGGCTTGTAGCAGGAGCATCAAACGGTTCAAGGGGTCGTATCGCAGTGAAGCAGTGTTTTCCCAACCCGAGGAGCTGAAGAAAGAAGTTTGAACCTCACAGCCAAAATAAAGTTTTACTGTCGAACAGACAGGCCGAACATGTCCTCTTCATAACCCCGCATCGTAAAACAGCACCATCAGCCAGAGCCCCCTGCTCCGCAGCACTGCCTTGGCACTCAGGTGGTCTCTCATAACTCACACCCTCTCGCCCCAATACTTCACACTGAGACAGCAGTCAAAAATATTCAGACTGAGCAGCATGTTGCCCTGAAATTTATGAACAGTAGTTAGCCAGGCGATTTACGGCATCGCTGTGACCCCGACACCCTGGCTTGTGACTTCTGAGATGGTCTATCCAGATGCCTGTCTGCTTGACTCCTGTGCGGGCCCTCGGTATTCAACAGCATCTCCATCACCGGCAGAATAAAAATGAATTAACGCTGTTATTCTTTGTTTTCTACGAGAGGACGCGGGGAAGGAGGCGCTGCTTGACAAAAGGAATGCAAGAGGTTGAAAATGACTTTCCAAGAGCTCCGATAGTCGTCTTTCCAGGGCCGCATACTGGGAACGCTCACCTGAAACATTCCCAGAGTCTCTGCTTATTTGTTCTGATGAAACATTAGCTCCCAGAAACTGACACAGAAACTTCTCTACACGTACTACTACTACCACAAAAGGCATCCACGTTCACACACTTCTATTCATACGCAGAACCACTCAGACAGGTTGCTGCCACGTGAGGTCGACAGGAGTGATTATTTAAAGCAGGCGGTGTGGATGAAAGTTTCAATCATGAGTAATCAAGCCTATTCCAAGTTTGATCCCAAATATTTATGGACATATAATCGGAATGTCGATCAAGGTACTTCCGCAACTTATAAAACCAGAACTGCAACATTACTTGTACAGTAATACCTTACAGAGCTACAGATATTAAAAGGTGTTATGGAATTTTCTATTCTTGTAGTGACACATATATACTTTTAAATGGAATATAATAAAAGCACAAACATACAGACACATTACACGAGGTTACACAAAGTCACGTGTGGGCCTTGAGGTCCTCAGCAGTATTAGTTGTTTGTCTTTAACTGACAACAGTAGGCGTCATCCTGTCTCAACACTGTGGTTGCCAGGGTCGAAGAACTCATGCTTAGACATAATAGATAGCTTGCCATTGACGCGACAAAAGCGTGTCTGAGAGTGAAGACTGTCTCAGTCAGTGCGGCTGTATGAGGGACCAAATCTGAGTTATTAGCTCTTTATTAACAAATTAAAAAGAGTGTCTTAATTTCATTTTAAATAATGACGTGCATCGCTTTCATATAAACTGAGCAAGGCACACTTTGAAAGAAGAAATAATAAAGCAGCAGAATGAGAGATGAACTCGAGTGAATCTGCGTTAAATTCATGAACTACCAATGAATGAAAAATAAAACCTATGACAATTATTGCAATTCTTCCATATCTGCAGACGTTTAAATTGCTGAACAGGATGTGATAAGCACATATCAGCTGATATGAATCGTTTAAATAATATGAATCGTTTAAATAATCCTGACACATTTCATTTTCAGTCTCGAACCCGGACTCCTGAACGCACCACGAGGCATGTTTGACTTTCTGCTCTCTTTCTGGTGACAGAATAAATGAACGAGTGAACAATGGGTGCTTGTCTTATTGTAAATGATGATCCAACGTGTCAACAAACATCCTGAACAGCGTCGGCACTCCACCGTCTTCCAACATTAATCAGGCCGACTCTAAGCAAATATTAAAGAAGTATTCAGTGGAAGCAACCTGGCGCTGCCTTCCCATAGATCCTACACAGGATTGGACGCTTCCTTCCTTCCTTATCATTTCTTTATTAAATCAGCGACGGACTTGTGTATTTTATGCACAAATATATGAAAAAGTTCTGAAAAGCACTTCATGCTTGGTCAGCCCAGCTTTTGTTTCTGTATTTTACACCGTTTAGTCAGATTTGTTGTCTGTTTGTGTAAATATGAGGCAGACAATGAAACAAACAAACAAACAAACAAACAAAAAAATCACAGTCTGCATAATCAGAACTCTCCTTTAAAGGAGACTTTCAACTCAAATTACACAATCTGACACACACCATTGTTTACAACACACACACACACACACAGAAGAAGCTAGGTTAGCTGTTTCCGGTCTTTATGCTAAGCTAAGCTAAGCTGCTGTAGCTTCATATTGAGGGTATATGCATGAGTGGTATCAAATTTCTCGTCTTGCTGCAGGTGAAAAGGCAAATTTGCATATTTCCAACAATACAGCTTTAATATTTGCGTTGCTGTCAGCTACATTTTTTTTTTTTTTTAAAGGAGCTCTGCGTCAGCCCGAGCAGGCAGGCGACTGACTGGTTCGGATGAGGGTTGAGCTGCAGATTTCATGCTTTGATAACGCCTCACCGGTTGCCTGCAGGTATTTCAGGTTTTTCCTGTGTGATAAGATGGTGTGTTTTGCATGACAAAACACTGGGGGCGTCCTTACACACTGAGACACCCTCCGTGACACACACACATTATGCTCATTCCACCGGGAACAATGCTGATTATGATTTCTGTAACGCAAGATGAGTAGAAAGGATTGAGCATGTCTGTTTTACTGTGGTTGGTTCAACAGGAGGAAGCTTGAATGAACTTAATGAAATCTATTTAGAATGACTATGATGATTTCACTGTATTGTGATCAGAGTGATCTCACATAACTTTACATTATGTTTACATTAAATGAGGCCTGCAGGTGTAGGCTGAACCTGTCGGGCAGGTCCCATCAGCAGGCTGGTCTGAACTTTCTTGTTCATCTTTGGGCTCATGAATAGATCCAGTTTGTGCAGATTACACTTCAGGGTTATTTTTAACCTTTTGGTCAACGCATGCATGCTGTTCGACAGTCAGGGCTATGCCAGTTACCAGCTGCTGACAGCACGGGGTGAATCTTCAAATAACTACTGCTATAGTGATTAAACAACAGTTTTTAATACATATAAATGATATTTTTGGGTGAGTGGTCTTCATATTTTAATAATAACTGGCACACACACTCACATACCTTTTGTTTTTTCAGGTGTGGTTAGATCTATTAAAACCAAAAATTTGATTGCTGATTGTGGTTGTCTCTGTGAACTCGGTGTGTGGACCCGGAAGTTTCACGTGTCATTGAACTGCTACTGCATGAATGCCAAAGGCAAAGACTTCAATGAATGGAGAGGTGGCTGAAGTGTAACCTGACAAGTTCCTCATGGCGTGAAAGTTTCCTCTTGGAAAATTACCACCTCTCCTGTTTGCTGTTTCTATGGTATGTTTGTGCGTCTACCTGTCATGTCCCCTGTCTTTTAAACTGTACGTCTACACCTGTATGTACAACTGAGAGCAAAGTGGCCACCTGGCCAATAAATCGATTCTGATTTCAAAATAAAAGCTATTAAAGTTTATTTTGAAGGGACAGCAACAGCTTCGAGCACTGCTTCAGTGTCCTGCAGCTTAACCTGAGCTGATACAAAGAGATCAGCACACCTGAGACACCAGAGGAAGGAGACAGTTTAAGGATAAAGGGTTATTTAATGGTGACGAAGGGGTTTTGACACCTGGCACAGGTGTGAACGGTGTAAACAAACGTCTACCCATCACAGGAATCACGACAGACTCCTTCATAAGCAGAAGCTGTTAGAAAAAATTAAATATATGAGGAGTTTATGAGCTGTAGGAGCTCATTCACTCCCACAGAGTGACTGCAAACCGGGATGTGTGTGAGTGAGGTTACCTGTCCGGTGATGCCGGTGATGACAGCCACCTTCCTCTCCTTCCTCGGCTCTCCGTTCACCGCGGAGCTAACGTTAGCAGCTTCGGAGCACTGTGCCATCTTTGACCGGGTGGAAGTTTACAGTCTGCCGCCAAACGAACCGATAGAAAACGGGACAAAAACCTGCGCAGGTGTTCACTGTGTCGGTACCAACGAGCCGCCTCAGCATCCGGACACAGAACTACACACTGCTGTTTTGTAGTACGTACCAGGAAGCGGCGGTCGGATCGGCCAATAGGAGGCGAGCATGTGGGCGCAGCCGAGGAGGGCTCACTAAAGAGGGGAGAGTCTCCGCGAGGGGGAGCGGGCGCTGTGTGCAGCGCCACCTGGAGGACGGAGGGAGAAATGCAGCTGCATGTTTTTAAATTGAAGCCTAGAAATCTGAAAATAAATAAATAGAAATCAACAAATTCTGCTTTGTTTATCATATTTATCATAAGGTTTTAATGAAAACAAAAAATCATATTCTGTTTTTTTTCTAAATTAAATCCCTGTTGTTATTGTTGTTGTTGTTGTATTGACAAATGGTGTCTCAAACTTTATGAAAAAGAACTCAGTTATTACAGTGATTTTCTGTTTATTTTATTGTATACACAAACGTGTAAATTAACAGTCAAATTGATAATGTATTTTAAGCATTGATTTTGATTCTTGTTTTTATTTTACAGACGCTGCTGCCAATATTCAATAAATTGAGACATTATGAAACAAATTAATGAATAGATAAATGAAAATGTAATGTCTAATCTAACCATGTAGAAATGTTTCAAACTCACTTTAGAAATTATTCAGCTTCTTTTTATGTTAATATTAATAATATCAATGGTAATAATATATATGATAACAGAGTTGATTGTTGGTTTAGGGACAAGGTTTTTATTTACTGGCTGCAGTTTTTTTATGACACCAATCATTTTATGGCATCATAACGGCTTTGTGTATAACTGCTCTTGTGCCTGGTTGTCGCTTTGGTATGTTTGAACTGCTGCTGTATCATCGCCTGCAGGGTACCTGTCATGAATAAAGGCTGAAACCAAACACAAGCAGGTATCATGTCAGGTAAAGGCAGGCAAATCAAATCCTTGAGGAAGAGAGCTTTCATGGTGTTCTCCACAAACTGGCAGAACTGGCTGGTAGGCAGGTTTTCCTGGAAATACTATGAGTACGGGTCTGTTTCAGAGAGCAGGATTAACAAACTCAAATTCTCAGCTTTGATTTCCCTTTTCATGAACTTTATGCAGGTAGAACAAAAGGAGGTCTCTGCGTGTGTTTGAGTGTGTATTGACATTTCTATAATCTATTTCATAATGCTGTCAGCCTTTTGTGCAAATGTGGGTCACTTCAGACAATAGAGGAGGATCACTTGATTGAACAATGTCAGTCCAAAGTTTGGCCACTTTCTCATTCACTGGTTCATTTTTATGATCTTCTACATTGTAGATTAACCAGCATGGTAACTTCCAAGGCTGCGGAGGGAAGACAATGCAGAAGTGGAAAACACTGGCCTTAAAGGCTGATGCACGATTGGCTGCTGCTTTGGTTGGCAGGTTTGTGTAGTTACAGGTGGCTTGTTTGACCACACATGCGTCATTCAGCCCGCCTTGGTCCACAGATGATCCACGTCTTTTAGCCAAGAGCTGGAGCCATCGAACTCTGAGCTTTGCTGTGTCACGTCCATCAGATTAACACTGAAGGCATCAAGTATATGGAAAATAAAATATGTGAGGTAAAATGTGGCAAACAGAGAAATATATACTTTAAATTCTCCTTGCTTTGCACACTCGTCAGCTTCATGAGGTCGTCACCTGGAAAAGTTTCCCAACAGTCTCGAAGGAGTTCCCATACATGATAAACAGGGTTTGTGGAGGCCAGGTCATCCGATCCATCACTGTCTCTCTTGGTCAAATAGCTCTCTTATAACCTAAAGGTGTGGTTTTGGTCATTGTACTGAGCTGAAGTGATTCTCTTTGTGGTCCCTCAGTCATGGTTTCTTTTTCCATGATGTGAGCCTTAGTGCTGAATTTATCTCTTCATTAGATTCAACAGACTTCAGCTGTGTTTGAGAGATGTTCAGTGAGACAGTGAGAGTCGATTCACATGTTAAATAAGTCCATTCATTGCCTCAACCACACCCGTGACCTTCTTCTCTCATATGGCACTGCACAATTGAACTTATTGGATTACTCCTTTAGGCAGGAGCTCCCAGAGCAGATGTCTGTTAGTGCTATGGCTAAATTTAAGGAACATATTGCATCTGCATTTAATTCAGAGTCGACTGAGCCGCTGTCACATGATCTGTCTTTATTATCGAGATACATCAAACTTCTTCAAATGTCCAACCTTAGAGGTTTCAGCCAGCTATGGACTAATATCTCTGCTTCCCTTTCTCTCTAAAGTCCAACCAGTTGTGCGATTTTCTCCACATTTGAGGTTGTCTCTGTTAGATCTTAGTGCTGCATTTGATACCACCGACCATCCTATAGTTTCTCCTTCTCTCCAGGAAGGAGCAAGTGAAACTGTGGGTGATTATCTCTGCTGAGAATCATACAGAATATGAGCCGCTAGCTTCAGGCAGACGATACAGAAAACAGCGGCGTAAACTGAGATGGTTTCGTGTGTGTTTCAGTCGAGTCTAATACAAGCAGAGGTCACTGAACATTGCAACAACGGATTGTTACCTCACAGTGTGTGTTTGTACATATGTTCTTCTTTGTGTTGATTTTATTTGCGTGGTATGTTAATGGGTCAAGCTATGTAGAGTGCAAGTCAAATTTCCACATGGGAGCAATAAAGTATATATTTATATATCTAATATATCGCATATGATACTCACCATAAATATTCCGACTTTATTTCAGGGGTAAATTTAGTGGTGGTTACATTTATTATAGAACTGAACTGACAGTGTGCCAGAATAAACACAATTTCAGGAGCAGGACTTGATATAATTACCGACAGAGGAATTCATTTCACATCAGTCCAGACACTATCTTAACAGGAGCGATCAAACACTCCTCTCTTAGCTCCTAATCTCTTATTATTCTTGTACATTTGAGCGTGTATCACAACATCTGCTCCAGCTGAGAGTGTCAGTAGCGCTGCGAGAGCGCTCGCTCACCGCTCTGGACTTCCCAGAGTGCACAGCATGATGGAAGGTGTGATTTCATTACAGTCTAAAGAAAACATCATCCTGCAAGAAGAAAAAAAGGTGCCTGGGGTCCTGAGAAGCACAGCAGTCTGCTCATCCACCCTGCCTGATCAAAAGAGAACAACACACAGCTCTGTTACAACTCGGGGCTCTTCTTCTTTTCTTCTCTTGTTTGGACGGCAAGTGTCTAGCTGTGTGTTTCGAGGTATTTGACTCACACTGCGGGTCCACTGCTCTGCAGAGACCTTCACCCTTCACACGTGTTGTGTGTGGGAACCAATGACTGTAAAAAAAAAAAAAAAAAATGGACGACATGACAGCTCTCTTAAAGTGAAGCCAAAACATCTCGATCGCTCTCTGTCGGCTGTCTGCAGTACTGGTCATAAAGCCTGCCTCCATCTATGTTAACAGATGGGACACGAGCCAGACTAAAATATCAAAGTACACATCAAATCTGTTTTTGCTCTCCAGATCCACAAGCCACAACATCCAGATTAAAGGGAATGTGCGAGCCCAGGATGAGCACACTGTCTCCTCAGGGTCTGGGGTTTGTCCACCAGAACATCAGCCATAAAAAAACAACATAAAAACACAAATCTTGACGCGTTGACTTTAGTTTGTGGTGATTTCCACTCCCTTCGAGCCTCTGTGCTATGGGACCCTTCACCTGTTGGCCTGACACACACTGTACATGTATAAGACACGTCCATCTGCACACAGGTGTTTTGGCTACACCTCCCCACTAGCTTGAAAATTCTAAATATTAAAAACGATTACCATTAATAAGATGGTTTCTGTCACAGGTCTGAACATGCTGATCCATGTGTGAGTGTTAGCTGCTAGTTTAATGTTGTGTGTTTGAGATGTGAGAGGAGGAGCAGCCAGGTGTCACTTGGGGACTGGACGTGTGGGGACACACCGGCATACCTGTTCACCTGGCAACAGGGACAGGTAATGAGGAGAGCACAGTGCCTGGGGTGAAGAGGATGAAGCAGCAGGTTAATCCCGACTCCTGGCTGAACCTGGAAGCCTGTAAAAGTTTCAACAGCACCACCAAGTGACCACACGGAGGACTCATCCCATGCCACCTTGCCACTGTTAGTAAGTGTTTGCTCATGATGGGACTTATTTGGTCTCTGAAAATAATACGATGAAGAGTAAAGTCTAGATCTGCTCTATATGGAAAGTGTCACGAGATAACTTTCACGCACACAAATTAAAAACACTGTAAAAAAAAAAACACTGTACACGTTTTCTAGTGTGCTTTATTTTAGATATATTTTTTTTGTTGCTTATTTTTATTCTACATTTATTCATGACTCGTCATTACACAAGAAAACTTGAAAAACATTATCATGAATTCAAAGAAACAAGTATCCAAAATGACAAAGCTTTTCCATTTCCAAATGGAGCAGCCGAGCAACTGAGTGACGAATCCATCCAGGTTCCCGTCCGGGACAATAAAGCACTGACTGATGTCTTCCCTGCTCTGTTGTTGGCTCTTCATCAAGCTGAACTGTGCGTTTACACAGAACGTGCACATAACTAAGTGAAGTCCTGTTTGTCTCCCCTGAAAATAATCTTGAATAAAAAGCTTTGCACTTCAAGTACAGTCTGGCGCTGAACCAGTAAATAAATGAACATAAGAATCCACTTCAGTCATAAACATGAATTATTCATAGGTAGTATTCTGTTGTCCGTTATGCCTTCATGGAAGGTGAGAGGGCGACTCCAAACTGCCGAAGCAAAGGCGAGCTAATGGCATGAACGCGTACGGAAGGAAGTCCAGGCTGCAGAGATGTGATCTGAATGTGGCTCCAACACAGAAGTATTCGGACTTTCAGGGGAATGAGTGGATGCAGTGTTGTGTTATATACAAAATAAATTAACGTGGTGTGAAATCAACCAAGCTCTACAAGTTTTTTTTGTTTTTTTTACCTTATGTTAAAGACAGAATAACATTTTTATAAGACTTAAATTAAAAGAAAGAAAGAAAATCTGTATTCACAAAAATATAGTATTTAAATAATAGCATTCAGTCTATATTTTGTTTAAAGCTGTTTGCTAAATCTTGAAGAAATAGGGCCCAAAAAAGTGCAAAGCATGCAACAAACCAGGACAACATGACAAACCGATCACTGGCAGAGGGAGAATAAACTGGCTGATTTTCAGTGTTACTGTTTCAGCGATACACGTGGAAGTTGTAGAAGTGACAAGTAATTCAGGCTTTTAGTCTCTGGTGTTTTGGTTTTGTGACACAGGCGGTTCCACCATAGAGCTGCACATTCCTCACTGCTTCAGTCTGAGGTTTGGTGCTCTACAGCATGCTAGCAGACAGTTTGTGCCTCGAAGGCAGCGTTTTCTTTCCTTCTCTCTCCGGGCGGCGTCTCTATTAACTAACTATTCAGATGGCGAGTAGAAGCTGTGGAGCTAAGCTAACATGAGGATGCGAAGCGGAGAGTAGTTATCCAGTAGCCATACAGGTACAGCAGCATTGGTCCAGTGTTGGGCTCCGGGGCCCTACATTGTCAAAAGGCATGCTGAGGGCCTCACAGTGTTTCTAGGAGGAAACAGGAAAACAATGTTCTGAGTTCATAAAGATCCAGGTGGTGAAGAAACGATGTTTGAGAAATATTAAGCTCACCTTTCTAGCTCTCTGGAGAAGGAGCATGTGTGGAGTGGCACTTGTTTTTCTGCAATGAGAAAGGATCGATTGAAGCAAACAATCTTTCTTCCATCTGCTCACAGGTCGGGAGTGAACTTCCTAATCATGGCAGCCGTAATCACGTTAATTTAAAGATCCCAAACAAACACTGAATGAGTTTTATGAAGGGAGAAATCATTGTAGAGATTTTCAATGTTCTAACGTGTTCTAACAACATATTATTAAAAGATGTTTCATGTTACTTATATAAGACATAAAGTGGCGTTATAACTAAACAAACTAAGTAAATTGTGTGACGTTTATATGTCGTAATAACCTGCAAATATCTTGCTATGACAATAATTATTTCACATAATAACATGATGCTGATCGGCAACACACCGCCGTAAAAACTGAATCAGGCTCTGTGTGTACAGTTTGATGTTTACTTTGAGCTTAAATAAGAACTGTCCCACCTAAATAAACCCACAGAACTCTCATGTTCTGCATGGTGCTACTAGAAGGAGAAGGTCTAAGGTGCTCAGCTGTGTTTAACATCACCTTACCTTCTGATCTAGTCGATAGTGCAGACTCCTGTCTGACAGCCAGGGGTGTCTGAGGGACTCTGTCGCGCTCATCCTCCAGCTTTTGCTCTTCACCAGCAGACGGGTGATGAAGTCTTTGGCCTCGTCGGAGATGTCTGTAAACTCCTCTTCCTCAAAGTTCCACTGACAGGCCAGGATGTTGTTCAGTGTCTCGTTGTCGTCATCCCCCAGAAACGGAGACAAGCCACTGAGCCTGGAACAAGAGGAGACACGGGTCAGGGATCCTCCTGAGTGTCTTTTTATTTGGATATATGTGTGTCCGTGTGTGTGAATGAGCATCCACAACTCACAGCATGTAAGTGATGACGCCGAGGCTCCACATGTCTGTGGGGAATGAAACAAACTCATAGTTGATGACTTCAGGAGCCAAAAATTCAGGCGTTCCAAAGTTGACCCTGAGTTTTTCTCTGGGCTTATACCTGTCAGAGACACATGAGAAACATTAGACTCCTATCGGAGGCTGACTTACTTCTCCTGCAATGAAAAGTGAGGTGAAACCGTAAATAGAAGATAGATTTTTACCTCCTGGCCAGGCCAAAGTCAATGATTTTAATCTTGTTAGTAGCTCTGCTGACACAAAGAATGTTCTCTGGCTGAAAAATAAAAACAAATAAAGCACATGAAAAAACATAATTCACATTCACATTTCTGGGTCTCTATACTGGTGATCTCGTGTCTAGCATGGACCACGGTATGGAGTGTGAACTGGTAGCTGGAGTGGTGCCAGTTTGCCTCCTTGAGCAGGGCATGAACTCCTAACTGCTCCCATAGCGCCGCTATGCAGCAGCCCATGACTCCTTGCACACCACATTTGCATGTCTGTGTCTATATTACATCCGTTGTCTGCACGTGGTTGTATTTCATGCGAATAGCTGACTGCGAGAATATGAGCTCCCCCGTTGAAGCAGGTTTACCTTGAGGTCAAGATGTAGGATGTACATCTTGTGCATGTACTGCAGCCCTTCACAGATCTGCCGTATGAACAGCACCGTGTCCAGCTCCGTCAGGTTGTAGTTCTCGTCAATGATGCGGTCGAACAACTCCCCTCCTTCCACGCTGTGGCACAATAACACACACAGAATTACAGCAGCAGACCAATGAGAACACTCCACGGTCACACGCGTGCAGATAGACAGACTTACTATTCCATGACCAGGATGATGTCGTGGCGCGACTCGAAGGCGGCGTACAGCTGGATGAGGTTGGCGTGGTTCAGCTGGTTCATTACCTGGATCTCGTTCCTCACCACTTCCTGAGAGACGGACAGAAACACGTCGTTGAACGCACGCACAGTACAGCAGGTTCTGAACGTATGGAAGTTCATCAGTGCAACAACAAGTGCAGACGGACAGACAGACAGATTTGTCACAGATGATCACAGACAGCAACATGAGCCAGCCCAGGATTTGGCCCGTGTGTGTGTGTGTGCTGGGCTTTTGGTCGACTCTGAACTTTCTGAATATCTAGATGATCATGTAACCGCGGAGCTATGCTCGGACATCTGACCTCTCTCACATCACTTTCAGATTGACCCAGAGCAGAAAGACACAATGAGGCTGCCACATGCCCGCGCCCTCCGAGCTGTTGAGCTGCGTCTATTTTTAAAAGGCAATCCTTTCTGGTGCTTAGCGATGATAAAAGTAACATCTATTAGTCTGTCTGTGGAAACATGCTGAACATGGTTTCTGCTTTGTACTCGGCATTCATTGGCCAATCGTTGCTGCACCTTCTCTTTCTGGCTCCTGGCTTTGATGATTTTGGCCGCCAACATCAGCCCAGACGAGTTCTCCATGCACTTGTGGACTTGTCCAAAACGTCCCCTAATGAAAGAAAAGCAAACACACGGATGAGTCACTACAAATGTTGGACTTTTAAAACTATTACTTATTCTAGAAATTACCATCAGTTTTTTGAGTTATCGTTTAAATCACGGTCAAATTTCCAGCATCTCAAACGACCAGAGGGTTGAGCCATCTGAGAATCCATCCTTGTGTCCAAAACCGCAGTAGTTTGGACCAATCAGTGTCTTATGAGGAACTACTGGCAGCTTCAGCATGAGCTACAGGCTTGATTTAATGCTAGAAGTGTGTCAACAATGGCTTTGGGGAGTTTAAATAAAGTAACAGAGCTGTTCTGCAACTTCTGGCATCCAAGGAAGTTGTGTTTTCTGTACATTGAAGGGATCGCTAGCTAGCAAAGGCCGGGTAGTAACTCGTTATCTGGTTTATTGATGTGATTCGTGATAGATGGCGTTAAACAGTTAATCACCTGCCAAGTTTCTTTTTACAGTTACTAGCAACGACTTCCACTGCGCCACAGTCAGGTTAGGACTGAGTGAGACTCATTTTAAGATGCCATTTCAGGAACTGTAGACCAAACAATGATCGATCGTCTTCATGTAAAAATAACTCTGATGAATAAATAGAAATAATAATTAATTGCAGCTCTTACTTATATATACACATCATCATAATGAGCTCCTTCGCAGTAATTAGGGCTACAGACTGTGCCATTATGTCAGATATTTGAGAAATGTGTTTGCGTGTTGAGGGGTAATCTCCAGTTCGAGGGGCAGAATTTAGCACTAGTCTATTACATCAGAGACACCCGCCACATGCAAGCCCCCCCCCCCGAGGCTCATGGGCCCTTCAGGGGGCAATAATTAAAAGGTCTATGATAAAACCATCAGGCGTCCACTCACAGGGTGTCAGATCCTCTGTTATTTCATTAGAAGGCCAGTGTTTTTTTAATGTGCGTGACTGTGAGTGAGTGAAAATAAACCTCAGTGGTTCTCTGCTCACTCACCCGCCCAGGACTTCATCTCTGTTGATGGTGTAGTAGGAGGCTATCTGATGAGGTTTGGGAGTCACAATGCGGTGGTCGAAAGGTGCCAACGGTGGAGGGCTTAAGTCTAATGAGAAAGTTGCAGATATAAAATGAATAAAAAGTGAAAGCAGACATTATCAAACAGAGACGGAGGAAGAGGCCTCGGCCCCCCAGAAACAAAGTGGATCAAAATAGCAGCATGCCAATGTCTCATTATCTGCTCTGCCAGCTGTGTCGACTGACATGTTAGTGACGCTCGAACAGGCGTGGTGTTAGGACACTGGATCTGCTTCAGAGGAACAAAAAGTCAAATGTCACCAGCTAACAACCAAGTTACATGCACATGCATGAAGGCGGATTCATTTCAAACTGGACCGTATCCAGGATTTAGGAAATATTAGGAGTCGACC
Source organism: Nibea coibor (assembly GCA_023373845.1). Lineage (NCBI taxonomy): Eukaryota > Metazoa > Chordata > Actinopteri > Sciaenidae > Nibea > Nibea coibor. The sequence continues at coordinate 23,971,807 of CM041718.1, read as the reverse complement.
ATTCATCTTTAATCAACACAGTCAGATATTTGTCTGAACGGCAGCATTTGTTGACAGAACAAGTTTGTCTTTCAGACAAAATATATTTTATTTTAATGTAAATGAAGTAATGAAAGCATAAAACAAAGATGATGCTGAAGTCTATTTCATACTGCTCTTTTAATTTAGTTCTTAAATGTTACTGAAGAAAACAACGACATGTCTTCAGTGGGAGTTACAGTTCAGTTTTCTTGGATTCTCATGCAGTGAAAAAATCTTAACGTCTCACCAATAATAAATTCCTTCACTGCCGACTCGCCCTCCTTCCCCTCCTCTCCCGCCTCTGTCTTTACTTCGTCAGATTTGGAGGCCTGCGGCTCGCCCCCCTCCACCACCGCCGCCTGTCCGTCAGCATTTTCCACTTGACTGTCTTCCACTCTGCTTTTTTTCAGGTCGTCCTTCACCAGGTCTTCTTCTGTGACGCGACGTTTGCTGCACGTGGCCACGTCGCCGACTTCCTCCGAGCTACATATGCAAGAAGAAAACGATGAAACATGTCTGTTTATTGAAATTTGTTATCTAACATGCATAAAACAAGTTTTCTGATTGAAATACCTTTCCTGTGGTAGTAGAGAGGTCTGACAGATGTCTGTGACGACTACGTCTGATTTTGACGACTCTTCGGCCTCTACTTTATGTTTTTTCTCCCCATCATCCTTCACTTTTCCACCCTGCTCTGGACTAACATCCTCTGCCTTTCTCTCTTCATCTGACTCCGGCTCCTCAGAGACATCCCCCTCCTCCTCCTCCTTCTCCTTAGTTATGTTCTTCCTCTCCTCTGACTGGGTGTCAGAGGTGTGTGGTCCATCCAGGATAAGCTTGGCTGGCTCCTGTCTTCCCCTGTCCTCCCCCCTCTGATTGTCAGCCTCTGCTTTTCCATGGGAATGCTCGGTGTTCTGCCTGTTGAGCTTTTCCACCTGTTCCTGCAGCACAGGCTCATTCAGCGAGGACGTCTCTGATGTGGGAAAAACAAAGCCAACAAGGGGATTAACGCCACGCCGTATGGATGTTTTAATATTACGGTCAAATTTCCAGAGCGTTGTTTTAAGTGCGTCTGGCATGGATACAATGATATTCTAGTGTACGTTATGCAATATTTCTAACTCCAGTGGCTCTAGCGACGGCAGTGTTAGTCAGTTTGTTTCACTTTGATCCATGAAATATTTATTTCAGTCATAAGATTTGGTACAGACATTCATAGTACCCAGAGGATGAACCCTAACTTTTCATGTTACACCATCCACAGCTCAAAATAAACACGTCATTTCATATTATCTTAAAATGACCGTACCAACTGTACCAATTAGATTGTAGTCTGATTACTTCATACACGTTAAGTCGTCATCTTGTTGTCAGTTGTATTTTGGACGTGTTCCTCCTCTTCTGCTCCACTTCAACCATAGCCCGCTTAAACGTGATCGAACATGGCTCAGTTCTGTTTGGACTACAAACCAGAACACTTCCGTTGCCAGAATCTTGGTCCTATTCATGGTTATTACTGTAATAATAACAGTAATTTATCTTACGAGTCAGAGAAAATGAGAAGCCAAGGAAACAAATAAAAATCACAATTCAGCCTCTTAAATTGGCCAGTCAGTGTATCAGCTTATTGAAGATACATCTGTAGTGATGTCGGCTGATGTAGGAGTTACTCTGGTGGATAGTGCGTCCACCAAAGACATCGATGCTTTAAAACGCCCCACTTGTGTGTATTTTGGTGACAGTGTTGGAGCCTACCTGACGTGTCCTGAGGTTTCCTCTTCTTCTGGGTCTTCAAACCCTTCAGGCTCAGTTTGTTTTTGTCCTTGTCATCCTTCGCCTTGTTGTAGAGAGAAGAAACAAAGATCAACAATGATGATGATGATGATGTCTTTTATTTTTCACTTGTCAAAGATGTCAAAAGTTATGGAGTCTGATTTCTGATGAGAACAGCACGGTCAGGTATGTTTTCCATTTACATGCCAAAGTGTTTGTTAGTGTTTCTATGGTTGCCCCTGTAACTCGAGCGTGATGTTCTGGCGGACGGATGCCTCCTCCAGGAAAAAGAGGAAAGGTCACAAATCATCTGCAGCAGACGACGTGTTGCACAGCACAGGAAATGGTTTTGTTCACACTTTGTGATTAAAAAAAACAAAACATGATGACAATATCAGAGAAATATTTTCGAGCCATGACTTATTTTTACACAATGGCAGCAAAGGAGTTCAGGTGATCTCTTGTTTTCCTGTCATTTAATACGTCCCACAGAGGCTGCCTGGGGTCATAAATCTGTTTCCAGACCTATTCCTAAAAAGAGCTTCTGAATCAGCAGAATTCATGTAAGACATCCCGTCTCACACGCAAACATTCACAGCTATTCTGCAAAGACAGACCGGTAAGACCTCGGTGCATTCTGCATATCACTCCAAGTATTAAGAATACCAAACACGAACAATGTGATGCAGACTATGTGTGGCTTCATGCAAGGACAGCAGCTTATCTATCAGCGCGGTAATGTCACCTAGTCAGAACAGGCTGGACAAGCCGCAGTCCAGCTTGCTGCTGATAGAGACACGGTTTCGATAAGATAACCGCCCTGACTCTAATCATTCACACCTCGGAGGTAAATGACAATCACTGCTATGCGGAGGAAAATTACTTAACATTGCAGACATGTGGAAGTACAGTAGAGCTAATAATAGATTCACAAGGAGTCATATCAGAACGTAGAGGAGCGAGCAGCGGCTTAACATGCCGAGAAGGAATTTAAAAAACCTGTTAAGGGCCATTTGAAGATGTGCCGGGTATATTTCACCTACGCAACCTTCAGGTGTTAGCGTCAGTTGTCAGTGCCAGCATGTCACATAGTCCATCAAGAGAATGCCATGTGTAACCTTTTGGAGTGTAAGCATCTGCCACAATGATCACAATGCAATTAGACCTCTCACTATGTAGGAGAACCGTTATGGAAACTTCACTGCTCCTTCCTCAAAGGAGGAACTAGATGGAACATATTTGATTTTCAGGTTGTTTAATGCCACGTCTTGCTTGTAATGTTGTCAAACCTCTCACCTTCTTCTTGTTACTCCTGTTCCCTGGTTGTTTAAACAGCAGCTCCACCAGCCTTGAGCTCTTCACCACCTCCCCAATGAAGCTGATCACCTGCTGGGTGCCCTCAACAAGCTTCTCCACGCCATCCAGCCTGTGTCCCTGACTCTCTATCCGCTCGCTGGCCCTGTGCAGCTCCTTGCACGGTCTCCCCCTGTGGTCCTCTTCGCGCATAGAGGCCAGTTCCTGACCCATGCCTCTGACGTCCTGAGACAAGCCATCCAGCCGGGTCAAGACGGTCTGCTGCATGCTGAGCAAGCGCTCCATCTGAGAGCTCAGGGTGTCCATTCGGCTCTCCACGCTGCGCAAGGCGGCGTCATGATGGGAGGAAGGTGATGGGGAAGCTTGGGACTTGTCTGATCCATTAAGAGAGAGCTTCCTTCCACCAGGCTTCTGACCATGAAGAGGGTTTGGGTCATAGACTTTGGCTAAAGAGTTGACAAGGCTGGAGCTCATGGCTGATTGACAGCAGAAGTCCTCACAAACGGCAAAACGTTTTTACTCACTAATTTAGTCCGTTCACTTTCATGCAGGCTCAATGGAAGCAACGACAAGAACCATATTACCAAGACAAAGCTACAGCCAGAAGAAAAGGAGTGGAGGGAGAACAGGGATCTCTCCCCCAACACAGCACCACAGAGATGAGTTTTAAGAATAGCAAATGGCAGTCCTCCAAATTAAAGTGCAGCCCCCTGTGGACGTCAGAGGCCGAGTGGCCAGTGATAAGAGCTGAGGGCTCGGGTGTGCAGCTGGGGATTGATGTGGGTTAGGGGGGAGATGCTGGAGAGGATCTCTATGTGACATTTGAGACACTTCGAAAGCCCTTCAGTCAGGTGTCAGAATCCCAAGAATCCCGGACTGAAATATGACGCCGTAAAAAGCAAGACAAACAAATAAAACGTACAGCTAGTGAAAAAAGGACAGACGAACGACAAATGTGGTCGAGGCGAACTCGTGCAAAAGTTGCAGCAGGTGTAGATTTGCATATATTTTATGCAAAACCTGGATCTCGTTTTCAGATTCCATACGGAAGTACACGGTTTTCACATTGTTCCCTAATAGGAAGTTGGCTGACAGGTGTGAGCGTGTGCGAGGCCCCAAAATCTTTATTAACCACTCGGACCTCTGTTAAAGACACAAGCATTGTGGGTATTTCTGAACCACGACAAATGCCACGAGGGTCTAAGAACTGATTTGTTTTTACCAAGCGGATGTGTCAGCAGTACATTGCATAATTAACACAAATTAACAGGGTCGAGATTTTCTTATTAAACAAGAGTTCTTCACTTACGGTAACTTGTTTCAGTCTTTTTACGGTAATAAACTGTCATCTGTGGTCGCCAGTATTTTTACCATAATAAATACGGTTTAACTTTTTCTGATATGAAAATAGGATATGAATTCAGTGTAAATTAGGGTTTTTCCATGGAAAATTATGGTGTTTAACTGACAGTCTCTAATACAAAATACTATATCATATATTATTCTGTAAAAATTCTGTTAAATGATGCTTTAAAGTATATTTTCTGGTATTTTCCTGTCATGGTTTGAGTTTTTTTACTGTAAAATGTTACGTACGGAACGTAAAAAGATGAGAAGAGTCTTCAAGCTTCCCAATATAGTCTCACCGTCCATGCAATGCAAGGGACAAGATAATGAAAGAAAACAGGAAACAGTTGATAACGCTGACACCTGTGAGAGAGACTGTGTGAGAGGAAACTTAGTGCACATGTGTTACGAATTAAGGAGGACGACCTGACATAGATATACACATGCGTGCACATACGTTCATGTTCGTGAACAGACACAAACGATTGACACTTATTGAGACGTGTCCGACTGTGCACATTAACCTCAAACTTTTCCACGTCTCAGTACAGCGGTATCTGGAGTAGGCAGGGTGACAAAGCGCCGGCGCCTATATGCTGGCATCCATCTGTCAACACCGGAAAAACCTGACCTATACTCTGTCCCTCGCACTGTTCCCAGTACAGACAGCTCATCAGCTGTCAGGTTTAACACTCGTACCCATGGTGCCAATTTACCAGCTAAGGTGGGACTGAAAGAAGACACTGTGTGCAAGGGTGCAGAGTACAGTACAGACTGTGGTGTGTTCAGCGAAGGCAGATCAGGAAAGCTTTTCACAAGGTGTGTAAACATTAAAAAACCTTTGTTTTTTTAGAGCTTCATATAAAGCACCACACGTCCTACACACTGCAGCTTTCCATAAAGGCTCACCTCACCTAAAATTAGCTAAAAGAATGTATTCAACAGCAGAAACGTGTCGTTTCCCAACCACAGCCCAGAGCCCCTGAATAGATTTACTGAAAACAGTTTCTATCTTTAAGACAAAGTAAAGAAACTCCTCACGTCTCTGTGGATTACTGCAATTAAACACATTGTGATGATCAGGAATAATGCTGTCACAAACACACAGATGGTACAGTATGTGTTTACCAGCATCTAATATGGCGACCACACTGACACAGAGCAGGGGCATGCAGCTGACTCCTTTCCAGGCAAGATGGCAGCAAATCTAACTAAAACAACTTAATTTATTCATTTTTTATCGTGTACCTTTAGTAGATTACAGCATATTGGCTTTGGATTCGGGTGATCTGGCCAAACATTTCTGTGGATGTCAGTTTTTGAACATAATACAGACCTGGTGCTTTGTTTTAAACCTAGCAGTTGTTGATCAGCAGTCAGCAGCAGTGTGATCAAAAGCAACTTATAATTATTATTCTTATTATTATCTCCTTATTTCCACATCTAGCCTATGTGGAAACATTATAACTGCCAGAGTTGGTGCAAAAAAAGACTAATAAATGTAAAAGATATTTTTTGTTATTGCAACTGTGAAATTAGGATGTTGTGATATCTGAACCAGAAAGTTACACCACACTGGGACTATAAAGACGGTAAACTTATTATACAGACTGCAGAGATGCTTACAGAACTGATACTGACGATAAAGCACAGCTCTGATTGCCTAAATATTGACTTCACTGTATACCTTACCTTGCAGCATGCAGCTGTGGTTAAGTATACAAGTCACAATGCACTCCTTTATGGACTTTCCATTATTTTATCATAGCTGACTCCATTGCTCACATCACGGCAACTAGATTAGGTGTCTGATAACGTCTGATAGGGTGCTGGTTGATCGGCCTGGCTCTGGTGTTGATGGCAGTGGGAGGTTTAACTGTACCCTGTTGGACAATCTCTGCAATCCCTCACTCAGAGCAGGTTCGACGGTAAGATGAGAGCCGGCGTGGTATAGAAGCACCGTTTAGGAATGAGACTGATGCAGCCTCGCCACTCTCACCGCAGATAGAGTTACTCAGCAGGAAGACGCAGACAATACATAATGCTTATTCTAGTGCCACAGACTGTCTAGTAATCCGATGTCACTCAAGAGACTCAATCTGAACAACATGAATGCAACAAGCTTTATCCCGGAGCCACAATAATAGACTGCGTGACAAACGCGTGCCTCAGGCTCCACATTCAGAGTACGCAAAGAAAGCACACATTTTCAAGTACTTTGAATTTTACAGGCAGAAAATGTTTAAATATTTTATATAACGTGCAGTTAATTATGTACGTTCACTCACATGCCCTACACGTGATCCTAAAACGGATCTGTGCCTTCACCTCAAATGAGACAGCCTGCCAGGGGTGCCTAGCGATAGACTAGAAATTTTGGTCCACCTGACAACAGCTCACTGACAGCTCTCTGATCTCAGGCATGTTCCAGGGCCCGGGTCCAACTCTGGGGCCCCTGAATCATCCAGGGTTTCCCCTCTCAAATGACATCCCTACCCACAAAGAATCTTTACCACACCATAGTCATGGTTCACCCCACACCGCCCTACCGGAGACCAAAAATAATTGCATTCAGATAACTGTAGCCAAAGGGTCCTTGTCAGCTTGTAAAGCCTGTTATTCTCCAAGTTCAAGGCCAACACAGTGCTCAGCTGTGAGATGTGGTGAGTGGACAACAATGCAGCACGCCGAAATGTATTCATCTGCTTCCTTTTCTCTGTTTTATGTGTATTAAAGTGATTGAATACACACACACACACACACACAGAGCAGAGGAAACATTATGCACAGCTTTTATTAATTACAACTTACAGTATTTGTTTTAATAATTACCCGTAACCTAAGATGTTGTGTTTGTTTTTTTATAGCTGCACTAGTATATAAAGTACAAATATTCAAAATGTCCTACACAATCTATTTGTGCACATTGTGCCATAAATCACCTCGACAGATGGTATCTTTGGAAACCTCTGCGTCACGAATAGAATTCAAATAAAGTTATGTGGCTGCTTCATATTGCAGCATGAAACGTTACTGATGGAATCACTGAGCGGGCCGAAGAGTTTATGTCAAATTTCTGGTTTTATGGCGTGTGACTCCTTATTGCTTTTTCCACCGTTGTTCGAGGACAGAGGCCTGGCGAGTGTACGACAATGGAAAGAAGGTTACACATTATCTCTGCAGCTCCACCTGCTGCTTTTCTATCTGACGAAGCTCCCGGTGTCACCACACGCTGGTGACAGTCTGTACTTTAATAACACATGATAACATTCGTTCAGCTCTCTATGACCTCGGATGGACATTAATAAATTCCTTTCATGGAATAGAGGTGTTGCGTGATGCCAGCGAGGTCTGCGTCTGTGTGTTTGTGTTCGGGAGGCCTGTATAGCCTGTAAATATGTTACATAAGCTACAAGTATGTGCTCAGACTCCCAAAGACACACACGCAAACTTCCCTCAGTTATCTTGAGTTTCCTGCTCGCTGTCAGCGTTATATAACATGAAGGGCGTGACAGCGTTTGAAAGAGGATTTGGGATAAATGGGTGACCTCTGACCTCCTGGAATGACTTGTCAATCCCACCGTCCCAAAACACACACACACAGAAACACATGTGCACAAAAACCGGCAGAGCTTAGAGGAGAATTCAAACAGAGGATCTCATGTCTCGCTCTGCCTCAGTGTCACAGGCTCAGCACAAGCTGGTGGTGTAAAGTTGCAGCTTGATAAAAAACAATTGATGTAAAATTAAAAAACATAAAAGTTAATTAATATGCATGAATTCAATCCTCTGCTGTTCAAAGAGAGTCCTCGGAGCAGAGCTGTGGTCCTTTTCTATCATTGAGTAAACTGACGACTTTGGACTAGGTGGAATATTATATGTTATATATTATATTCTGTGCATTACAGCAGTACAATACTTATTGTTGTTACCTGACTAACTGCAGGAAGTTTGTGTAAAATAAGTGATTTGTCTGAATTTGTGATCTCTTCACACGATTCTCTCTTCATCAACCCTGCAACCTACCACAAGGCGTTGGCGACACCTAGTGGGAGCGGATGATTATTAACAATTAAAGATTACAGATTAAAAAACGCATACAGACAAAATAATACTATGTTTCTAAAATTACAAAAAAAAAAAAAAAAAACATCCTGCAGTTTCTGCGTTCACTGTTTATGTGAATTTAGTTTGTCAGTTGTTATTGGACATAACGTGAAGTCACTGAGTCAGGAGTTGTCAGTTTGCTCTTACTGTTTGAGATCACTTGTGTTAATATGTAAATAAACTCTGCATTATGTAGTGTCATTACTTTTCAATAAAATAAAAACATGTTTGTTTGCTATATTAATAACTGTATCTTTTGTGCTGTTATTTCATGATACGTCGCATGGACACTTTCTTGTTTATAGTTTGAAATCTTCACATAAATTCACATAAAGTGTAAATGAGTTGGAGTAAACGATGTCAAACATGCAAATTATTATGTTTGTTGTTTTATTTATTATTAATTGTAAGGAGGGTGCACTTTTGTCTTGTTACCACTAGATAGCAGAAGAGGACCGCAGACCGCGAGTCCTCCTCGGACCACGGAACCTGCTGAAGTCTACCTGAGGACAGGACAGTGGGTCACACCCAGCTGGTCTTTGGTTGCCTTGAGCTCTGACCTACTAACCTCCTACACACAGACACATCCACACAAATCCAAGTAGTCGATGTTTGCTGTGTAAGATCTGCTGCACATGGTGACAGATCATAAACACCACCTGCAATCAAATATCAGTGTTATTGCCAGCTGTGACTTCATGTTGGCCTCGAGTTCATCTTCATTTCAACCTGCGCTCGTTCACCCTGTAGCTCTCTATCGGATACTTTAATAGACTTTCAGGAAATTGACACTTCTAATTACGGCCGCTGGTAGTTTCTGAATGAAAATCATCATCACATTCATGCACAGTTATGAGATTACAAACTGTTTTTAGAGTACTGATTCAGCTTTATATATATTACACTGTAGGCTGTTCTGCGTGCTCTGTTTCTATCACTGTGTGCACCTGACAGGCCTGTTCAGAAGAGATCTGACAGCCTGCCCAGTGGCTTACCTTGCAGAGCATGCGCCATGTAAGAGGCCTGGGGTTAAATTCGAACCCGTGGCCCTTTGCTGCATGTCAGCAAACTCCATCGCCCACGTCCCCCCACCTGCCTGCTTGTCTATCTTAAGATGCACCTATCAAATAAAGGCACTAAAAGCACCAGAAATAATCTAAAAATAGTGATTTGAATATGCTGATTGAGGTGTTGTGTTATGTTTGTGTGTTATGTTATGCGTGCGACTCTTCTGCATCACAAATTTTGAATAATAATTTCAATATGTGTTTATGTGTTCTGCAATTTAATTCTTCTACTGCACAGCTGCAACAATTCAGAGGAAAGTAATACAGCCTGCTGTTACATCTGTATATTAACAAATGAATGATTTAATTTAAGATATCTAACAGTGTGTCAGGACGTCATTTTGCAAGCCTCACTAGTTTTCCTTCACTGTTGTATCCGAGTGCTTTCTCCATCACTGGTTTGTGTTGCTGTAGTTTTTAGTGCATGAAATCATAAACATGTCACCGCCGACGGTGTGTTTGTACGGCTGACAGTTCAGATTTATGTTTTTCATTTACTACTATCGCTATAATTACACTATAATTATACATCCAGTATAGTTTTACTGCTCGTCAGCTTACAAGCTGTGTCATGGTGTCTTCTACTGGGTTATTAACTTTTATGAGTTCATCACTGATAATAATTAATTCTTATTGGTTATTAAATGAAGAGTGATTCATCAACACTGATTCATCCAAGTGGAGTGGAAATGCCTCCGCTGTTTGATCTGCACTCTCACATTCACCATTATTTTGGTGAAAATTGTCAATTACTATGACAAAAATTGGCGGACCTCCTGCAGTACTTCTGCGGACCTCCTGGGGGTCATGGACCCCTGGTTGAAGACCCCTGTTCTAAGGAGCAAGTAGGATATGATTTTAGACACAGGCCTGCTCATACCATACAGTCTGGATTCATTTCAGAGGGTTATTTTTGGATATATGTATTACAATGCTTCCTGATACTCACTCATGTTTGCATTTAGTTAGCTCTCCCTGCTGCATCAAACTGTCGTGTCCCGTCGAGGATAGTTAGTGAAGTTGCGTATTCACATAACTTTCCTGTAATATTAGTCATATCATCACAGTTTCATCATAGGAGAAAGACTCTAAATCAAGCTTTGGTTTTTACATTGACAGTAAATGAAACTTAATAATTAAAACTGAACGATCTCCTCGTCTCTGCGTGTCAGTGCACACTGTGTTCGGTCCCAGCCTCGACCACAACGCAATAAATCATCTCACTTGATGAACTTGTGCAACGCACCACACAAAGTGACTCAGAGCAACGGCTGGCAACGGTGTGTAACGAGTGTGTGTGTCTGTATGTTGGCGTGTGTGTGTGTGTGTGTTGGGCCCGGCCACCATGCATCAGCACTGTGCTTGTAATGAGTTATGCAAACGGCTGAAAGTGGACACCGACCGAGAGGCCAGATGAGTCCAGGCGAAAACAGCACATTCCTCCAGAGTCCTCATACCAGAGAGAGAAGCCAGAACACAGTCTGCGTGTCACTGATCAATGTTACACACTCACTCACACTGTTCATCTGAACTATTGATCTGAAGTAAGCTGCGTCTGTTAGCTCATAGCACTGAATGAGGGTTCTTTAAAGACCTGACTTTAATGTTTTCTCCTTCAGTTATCAAATCCTACAAAACAAATATGTATTTAATAATTTATATCAATAAAATTACAACTTATTTATGTTATGGTACCTCCAGGGGTCATTTCATCATGGACCAGTGCGTAATGTGTAAATACATCTGTGTGTAAATGTATAAATATCTACTTCAGTCACTATGAGAAAGATCTTTATGCTTTAACTGCACATTAATGTGATAAGCAGACGCTTGTCCTTTTACATTTAGTAAAAATATACATTACTGCCCAAATATTCAGTTTTTACACTCAATTAATGTCTCAATTAAAGACTCAAGATACCTTGACGTAGGAACACATTCGGTCCTGAATGTCCTTCTTTGTGTTTTTAAAGTCTCCAGTCTTTCACTTGACACTATCACTGGCTCTGTTCTTCCCTCCTCTGTTTTGCCTCTGTGCTAATTTGGTCTGAGCTATGTAAGTGTGAGAATCTGAGGCAGGAGAAGCCCTTCTCGCATTAGTCATGCTTATACGCATTAGCACAAGCTACAGTTTACTCTGTACAGGCCACCTTGCAAAAATCGTTTGTATGATGCAGGCTGTCTCTCTTTGTGTCAGCCTGGAGTTGAAGAAAGTTCATCTCCCAGTTCATCTGTAGAATCTGCACATGAATTCAGGTTAGTGCTCTGAACACTGAGCACGGTGTGGCCGAAGAAACAGAGTTTAAAGTAAGGAAAGTGAAAGAAATCAGCCGAGGAGCAGCGTTGTTTCAGCACCTTGGACAGATCTCAGTGCCCCCAAGTTTCAAAAATCATTCATTTAAAGTTCAAACTTAATTTTGAAAATCTTAATTTTATTTATTTGTTTTCGATTTGTTTGCTTTTGTAATTTGACGACCGCAGTTCTATCGCAAACATGGATACACCCGTAAATATAAAAACTAGCAGCCAGCTAATATTACGTACTAGTCCAACAGCTCGGCGTCTGTCTTTAAGCCTTTTTTTTATTTCACAAAGCTCTCGCCAACGTCCCGGATTTACTCTTGTCTTGTCTGTCACTTTGTGACTCTCTTTTTCTCATCTTAGCTTCCTCCATCAAAGTCCTCTTCAGGGGACCTCTTCAGTCCTCTACCGCTGGCCCACCACATCTCTCCCGCAGCAGTCCAGAACTTTTCCTACCTATATCAACACCAACATTCACCTGGTGCTCTGAGCAACCAGTCCAGGCAGCACAGGGAAGAGCTAACTAGCTAACAGCAGCTACAGTTTCCTATCCATCAGGAAACTCTGTAAATCACAGCGAGCCAAAGTGTGACTTAAAGTGTTATGCACATTGTGCAGGTGATCGTACCTGGAAGTAAGATTACAGTAGTGGGAATGACAGACACACCATTCACGTGATTATTAGCATCTGAATGATTTTCAAGCTGTAGATTGTGAGGTGGAAAAGTTACATAATGATGCTTTCAAACCAGCGCTGACATGTTGGCTCATTAGACCTGAAGTGTCCGCAGTGGCAGAGACGTTAAACAGAGTTATAAATCTAGCTGTAATAAGCCCGCACTGTCAGCAGAGACCAGAAGACTGAGACTAATAAAAATATTGAGCTGACACTGACAGGCTTTAACAGCGCTCACACTTTATGAGGAGTCAATTACATTTGCTTCCAGCTGGATTATGTTAACATAATAAACTGGTTTAAACCGGACACGGTATGCGTACGGTGGAGGGCACAGGCCCGTCTGGATGAAGTGGTGGAGGTAAGTGCTGCTAGACAGAATTTAGATGTCACAGCTGGTGACAAGTTTGTGACGCATGTAAGGTGACGTTGTGTTTTCCACTGACTGACGGAGCACTGATTCACCTGCCAAGGACTATTGTTGTCACGTTGTTTTGTCAAAGCAACCTGTAGATTCCACCTCGGCTGCACAACAGCAGAAATGTCACAGATGCCGGTCATACCTGAGCTCATTACTTTTACAGCCAGTACTCTGTACTCAGACATGATCAGTCAACAATGTGCTTTGTCTCGAGGAAGACCGGTTATGAAACGAGTCTGTTCACACCACCAGGAATATAACTCTTCTTCTCAGGCTGAAAGCAGACACCATTCCACAGATGACGCCAGCTCTGCTTTGCAACATTCAGAGCTTTGTAGGCGTAAATACACAAAAATAGTTTTTAGATTACGATTCAGGAAGTAGTCAGATAATGAGTACACATTCCAATTCTGCATGGTGCTCTGAATTGGTTCATTTTTTATTAATTGAAATACTTACCTGTGTTTTATTAGTCATTTTAAGTCAATTGTGTCGACTGTGCTCATGATACAAATCTGCATCAATGCACATCATAGCCACCAGTTTTTTAAGTGTAATATTTCAAGAAAATGTGTAAAAATGTCCAAACTTATTGTTAAATCCTTTAAATTCCTCGATCCAGACCCACAAAAGGCTCGTCACTTGTTCCTCGATCTGTGGTTTCACTTTCTAATAAATCTCATTCGGATCCGATGACATGAGAACAACAGCTTTGACCAAATCTGTCAGCGTGATAAGGAAATAAACTTGCATCACTTTGGCATTAGGACAGCATTAGTACGGATGTTAACATGATAACATCCATTACTTCCGGTTCAGGGAGGCCGGCTGCTTCTCAGCCACAATCCACAGCCTGACAGCTGAGCACAGCGGACAAAGATTTGTGGATTTCTCACATTATTTTTAACCATTCAGACTCAAAGGACGTCTGCCATGCTCCTAAAATCACCTGTTCACATGCAGCACAGGTGCACGGACGCAGCGTTACCTGTGTGTCCGCGGGTGGTGTGGTCTTTCCTGTCTTCTTAATGGAGAATAATTTCCACCACCGTCGCCACAGGAATGTGGCCACCAGACACACACTCCCCAATATCCAAATATCTTTATCCCTGAGAAAGTCCTCCATGATAGACGTGTTTCTCTGTTGTCCGCCTGCACAGCCTGTCTGTCTTATCTCAGCCTCTCTGCCTCCTGTGGCGAAAGACTCTCAGGTGGTGGGCAACAACTTGTTGACATGGGGCGAGACAGCAGGCGTTGACTATGTAATAGCTGTGCATTGAATGCTCAATGTCTTGCTCACCACAGACTCGGACAAGAACAGGAGGTCTGTGCTGTCAGGTCACCTGCCCACCCAGCCAACCATTCACCCTCCACCCGGCTTCTTCCCTGCCTCCCTCCCACCCAGGACCTAAAAGGAGAGAACATGCTGTCTCTGAGACGAGAATGGGACAGGTGGTGTTGGGTTCAGGGTGTCGTTGCTGTACGCAGAATCAGATGCCCGCGGGTGCTGCTGGTATGTTAGTGAGACCCCTGCGGTATCCTTTAACTTCGGACACAGCACTTCACGCATGCATGAATGCATGCTCCTAACTATATATGTCAGGCAGTCGCTTCGCCTGCTCTGTAGCCCACAGACAGAGTGCATGCATCACTGCAGATGCAAACAAGTCGACAGTCACGCGCGCGTGTAAACAAACACCAGCATCTGTGTGCTGCTAAGTTTATCTATACTGGAGCCACATGATGAAAAAACATGACAACGGCTGGAGTAGTGTGTTTTTCCGTGAACTCAAAATCAAAACTCAGCACACACCTATGGATGAAGATGTACACGTCCAGTCTGCGCTGTCAGCAGAGGACTGCACAGTTTCCTTTCTGGACTCTCTGTGTGTGACAGCTATCTGTCTGAATGGGGATGATGATTTATACCGAATAGTGAAATGTGACCACTGCAGCCAAGCAGATCAGATCTCTGCCCATGCCCTGCTAAGCTTGCCGGTTTACAGTATGAAGGTCTTTTAACCTTTCTTTGAGAGAGGATGAGACATTTTTTTGTTATTTTATGTGATTTATATCATAAATATGGTAAAATAATAATATTTGTTGACAGAAAACAGCTGAATTCTACTAAATCATACATATTAAAGACACAAGACAAAAGTTTTTGGGAGTTTTTTAACATGATCAACTTTTTTTTAGAGCGCAGCAGGCCAAAGCAAGCTTGATTTAACAAGCAGCAACAGCTGGGGGGGTTCAAGGGTCAAAGGGGTTGCAGCGCAGGACCCCTAGGAGGGGTAAATATTCCCCCAGTGGGAATCTGAGGAGAACCTCTGCAGAGAGCAGGACAGGGGTGACAGTTAATGAAGCTGGTGGATCTGTTGACTGTTCTGCATGTTTCTGATAACGACGTGGAAGTTTGTAGTCGGTAAATTATGAAGAGCGCAGAGTCGGGGACAGAGGAAGCTGAGGTAGAGAGGAAGAGGAGAGAGTCAGGGGTGCTATGATTGGCTGAGGATCTTAAATTACATAAGGTGCCTCCTATGGAAGCCTAACAACTCCCTGAGCGCAGCCTGGTGGTCACATGAACAGAGGCGCTGATTCATAGTTGGATAAGACAAAAAAATAAATAAGCTGTAAAATTACCTCATTATGGGTATAATATAACTACACTGTTAATCTGAGCAGACCTTGTGGCCGCAGTGTGTTTCCACTTGTTTCGTCGTGCTTAACTCTTGTTAAGTAGCTGAGGCCAAATGAGTAATCTAGTAAACTGGTTTCTGACATCTTCACTCGATGGTAACAGACATGATATCAACTCATATCAGAGTGCAAGACCTCTGTATTCATCTTCTAAATCTAGCAACTCAAACTGGCCCAGTGCCGCCATCTCGTGGCAACTGGATCTGTGTGCATTGACCAGACGCCGAGCATTCACTACAGTCTGTGGTTTACAGTGAGTGTGTGTGTGTGTGTGTGTGTGTGTGTGTGTGTGTGTGTGTGTGTGTGTGTGTGAGTTATGAGTTAGGCTACATTTGGGGACACATTCCCAACTAATGAGCAGTTAATTGGTGGCAGCTTGTCCAATCGGGGTCAAAAGCTGAGTCACCAAATTCAAAACAAGTCAATATTTGGGTCTGTGGTTAGTGTAAACCTGATATAAGGAAATAAAGTCAAGTCTCTCTGCTGTCCCCTTCACTAAGGAAACGTGTGAGTGTGTGAGTGACAGTCTGCGAGGTGAGGAGGTTCAAACAGACAATAAAAAAACACTCAAAGACCTGCAGCTCCCCCTAGTGGGCTATGGGTTATTTCAGTTCTCTGCTTCCTCCTTTCTGCACAGACTGCAGATTGTGCTTTAGGTTTGAACACATGTTACACATATTCCCATCAGGGGGCACAACGCTGTTACAGAGACACAGTCAGTCTCAGTTAATCTCACTCCCATAAATACCGGCTGATGATAGACCTAAAAAAAAGTTATTCAGTAGCTCGTTAATTGAGCCAAATACCCAAGTGACGTGTGTCAGTGATACACAGAGTAGTATCTGTTCATAGATTCTTACCTGCTGGTTTCCTCCCTCCAGCTCCACGTGTTTGAGCTCCCAGAAGCAGCGCATCGTCTCCACCTTCTCCAGGTGACGGTAGAAGGCCAGTCGGCCCAGACGGAGGCTGTTGCTGCGGTTGCGTATGGCCTTCAGCCCCTCCATCTTCTCAACGATGGGGGACATGGGTATCGGCGGCGGTACGGCAGACGACTGGAGTTTTCCATTCTTCTTGCCAGAAACAGACTCGTTACACAGAGTCTTCTTGTCTGACCTGAAATGACAGCAGCATTACATTTACTACGGATCCTTCAGCACAGCAACAACATTCCTCGGACTAAACAATTAGCTGATTCATTTGTGGACATACTGAATGAAAATCTCGCAGCCTTGCCGAAATTTCTTTTTAAATTAGAGCTGGAACGTTTTTACCGACTTGTCTTTATCTTATAAAAGCACACTCTTTGTGTTCGAACTATTGACTGGACTTTTTAGAACATCTTATACCACCTTAAACTTTAGGAAACTGATGAAAGGTGTGTAGATATAAATAAAGATCTATATAAATCTGTAAACAAGCTGATGAGGGAAGCAAATGTCTGTTTTTGGTTAATACAGTGACTCTGTCCGGTGCTCTTTATTTGCCTGATGCAACCTGTTAAGTTGCTGTAAAACTAAATCTTTTGCCCATCTCTTGTCTACAGTGTTAAAATAGCAGTGTGCTCCGTATGCTTTGCTCCGCTCGTCCAGCAGTAGCAGCAGTATCTCAGATCCAAATGGGATGACTGATGATGTGCTGGAGAAATCCGGCCTGACGCCCACTGGTGACAGCTGGCTTTCTACCTGTTGAGCCTTCGGGGGAGTCATGGAAGATCACTCGGGATATTTATACCTCCGGAGTGTAAATGTCCTGCCTTTGCTTGACAATTACAGAGGTCAGAGATGGGCTGTAGTTTCAACATGGTGCATGAGCCCCTAATGCAGAGCGTATCTCACAGCCAGGCTGTTCTTCAGCATCAGAGGCTTTCTCAGGGTAGGATTTCAACTCCAGTGCTAAAACTGAAAGAGTGGCCTGGGAGGCAGCTGTCACTGTTCCTTATGTTGGCCTGTTTACATCGGGTGATTAATTCACAGTTGTCACAGTTTCAAATGATATTAATTGTTTTTTGTTTGTTTGTTTTTTACTTTTATTTGTATCATTTCGTTTCCTGTGGGTATGAACAGGCTGTGCAGACACCTTTACACGAGTCATTCATTTTATGTTGTTAGTTAGAAGGTACCAAATGTCTCCCATGAACATTTGCCAATGACATTGTCCAATCTAAAATAGCATTAAGTGACTGGTAGACCTTTTTCCCAGCATGACATGACATGAACTCGTAGGGTCAACAAAAATGGCATTCTTACAGACAGCTCCTTGTCGTAGCTCGAGTGTCTCTGACAATTCTTCACAATGACTTCAGTGCAAGTTTTCTCAGGTTTAGCACAGATTTAGGAGTATTTTTACATTTGTGTACGACTACTTTTACTTGAGCTGAGCACTTCTTCCGGCACTCACTGTGAGACACAGCAGTTGTCTGACCCGACCACCACCCAGCCCGTGACTTTAAATTTCCTTTCAAGAACTCTCATGCCTGTTTTGACGGTGTCATCTGGAGCTGAGCTGGTTCACAGGTCTGGAGAGCCCTGATGCAACTCTGGTGGCTGGGTGACCCCGGGTCACTCACTTTAAAGGGCTTTATTTTGGGTGACCCTGTGGTACGGGGCGAGGGTTGAAGGGGCACGCTAGCAGCAGAAATGGAAAACCTCTGCTGGTGAAAAACTGTTAGACAGGAACTAAAGTTGAGTAGATGGATTTCCATTGTGGCCACCTTGACTTGTTGCAGTTGTTGCTTTGTTGTTACATAAGGGTATTTTGCATGGTATGTGGCTGCGTTTTACGTGTGCATGCGCGCTGGCAGCCGGTGTGTCACTGTCTGAGCAATGCTGTAGTTTGTGTATGTTTACTTTGCTTGGCGGCCTTTGGTAATCCCTCCCTATAAAACGGCAAGGGGGTTCCTATCTGTCTTCTCCATCGTAATCCTTCCATGTAACTGATAGGAAGAACCGCATGTGTCTCATGCCTCTTAAAGTAGCAATGAATCATGAAGACCCCGAGGACTGTGTGAGTCCACCAGTGTATGTTTAGATGGGTTTCCGTCGTTCAGATCCCCCCTAAAATGCCAAATGTGACACAAGAGCAAAGTGATGAGAGCTGTTAAAAACCGGCCCGCAGGCATCCCGAAATCTATTTATACTGGACGTCTGTGGGGGTTAAAAGAATAAGAAAAATCACATGAACGATAAGTGCTGATTATGACAATAATGCTAATTGGAGGGGACACCGTCAGGACGTGTTTGGTATTGTAAAATTATTCCTACGTGTTCAGGACTGCGGCCAAATGCTGCATCAGTCTGTACATAGCTGTGGGTTTATTGTAACAGGCTAATTGTACGAGGTACAAGCTGGGGACAATGGAGGGGGTTAAAAACAGAGACACCATGAAAGACGGTAGCAACAGGTGACAGTTCACCGCTGCTCACTGCCGCGCTGCTTTATGCCTTGTGAAAGACACAAAAAGCTTCTGGGATCACAAAGGGTGTAATAAAAAAAACTGTTACGGTGAAAATGAACTGCTGCTCATCAGGTTAACTGATGTGGGCCGACTGTCGCTTTGTCACCTTAAGAAACATATTCTGCAGGACATAATGAGACTAATCAGGCGGGAATGTTTGAGAGACGTGTTTGTTTCTCACACTCAGCAGCACAGTCGCACCAGCCTTGCCTTCTGTCTGAGCATATTTACACACTGTATCTTGTCAAAATAGAAAATGTGGTTTGATGAGCAGTCGTCTTACGCAGTGGCTCTATTTCTTGATTGTCACCAGCTGTTCACAGCATGCTTTCCACGCTTACCTAACTCAACAAATCCACATTGTTTGTGTTGGTAACTATCTTTGAAGCTTACCAGGTAAAACGTGGCAGTAATAAGAGAGTTTGGGGGGTGATGAGGTTTATTATCCTTAACCTCTGACAAAGGTTGTCCATTTTGGGCTAAGCTATAAATATCTGATGGTCTTCACCCTAAAAATAAGAGTCAACCCTAAGTTTTGTTTCAGCTGTTTAAAAATCATTTTATTTGATGTACAGGGAGTCACTTTCGTTTTTTGTGGGATAGAATACATGAATATAATTAACATGAAATGACCCATTCAAAGTGTCAGCGTATCTCCATATTTGAAATGCTACAAATGATTTCTTTTTCTCTGACAGGGCAGCGGGTCTCTCAGCCGTTCTCTGACCTGGTGTAGAACAACAAGCCAAGCTTAAATATTGCACAGCGATTCAGGCGGAGCTGATTCTTCTCTCATGTAACGGAAATCTAGAAATCATCTCCAGCTTCTTCTTTGTGTATCCGCTGCTAGGTAAACAGACAGAGCGGCCGCTCTCAGCTAAGATAACATGAAGTGGCGAGGGGAGACACAGAGTCTGCTGCATGCATGTTTGCTTGTGTGGCGTGCACGTGCACGTGTGCGTTCATTCATGTATATAGGACATTATGTAAAAGTGTGTAAGTAATCCAAGGGTTAACGCTGCTATGGTTTGTTTGTTAGGGTACAGAAACAGCAACAGGCAGATTAGGGGCCTTTTTTAAGTATCAGGACAGGACAGAGGGGTCTAGTCCCAGACGGCCTGGGTAGGAGGGGCGGCCCTCGAATGGACAGTCTTCACCGCAGGGTGCTATCTCTTCTCTCTCAGGGGGCCTCTGTTGTCGTGCTGGTTTAGTAGTCGCATGGAAACGGGCATCAAAGCCTATAAACCATAGGAATGCGGGGGAGGTGTCTCTGAGTGTGTGCGTGTGAAGAAGAGAATAGAATAGTACAGAACGTTATCATCCCACCAAATTTGTCTTCGGCCTCAACTCGGGCAAAGGAAGCAAAGACCAAATGTCAAAAACAAAAAATGCAGTGGACACATAGCGAGCACATGAAGCCTGAGGTGGACGTCTCCAGATCATCCGTGCCAAAGGACACAATGTTCAACAGAAACAAGCTCACACTGCTTCATTAGAGAGGCACTTTTCAAATTAATAGGCATCAAATTAAACATGTTGACTGGCCGACGAGAAAATATCAAGTGATCAACAGGTTTATGTTTCTCCTCCTAAACTCCCCTGACAAGCCTGCCAGCTCGCAGCAGCTTCAAAGCCGAGCCGTGATCAGCGATCATCACCGCGGCTCTCTGGCGCGTCCGATGCAAATACTTGGACTGAGGGTGTTCTCTTAGGCCGGGGGGCCAAATTGATAACGAACTTGTGCGACCCTGAGATTCTGCTGTGCCATGTACACACACACACACACACACACACAGCCGCTGCACATATATAAGTACAGGAACTCCTTATAGCCTTCTCAGATAGACAGACACAAAAGCTGCACAGATATGCATGCACGGATATATAGTGCCCACAGCCCTCCAAGTCCTTCACGCTGACAACAAATCAGCAGCCTCTGCAGAAGAGTGTAACTGTAGAGCTTCACTCGGTGTTTTCCATTTCACAGTGAACAAAGAGCTCTTATGTTAGTACATATTCATGTATGGAAAATGATCTGCAACCTAGAGTACATTAAATTATTTTTTTACTTATTTTTATCAGGATAGTTTGTTGAGCTGTTGCTCATAAATCTACATAATGAACAGTGTGATGTTTTTTATTTATTTATTATTAACATTTTAATACTGAAATTAAGTTTTTTTTTGTCTTTAAACTAACCTTCTTCTGCTCTTCTTTTCAGATAGAAGAGAAGAAAAAGTCCTCCAGTCAAACATTATTTCAAACCAACCCCTCGAGATAAATGTGCGCTAAATAAATCAGTGTGCCGGGTAACTTGACAAGTGGCACCTTGCACTGGATGAACCTGATACCACAGGAGAAGAGGTGTTAGAATTTAAAACATGGTCATTATGCAAGTTCAAGATTGCTTTGCGTTTCTGAAGGATAGCACAAATAGTCGCTGTAGGCAGGTCAAAGTCGTCTTTAACTCTTTAACTGCAGCGTTCCAATTAGGGACGCAGTCGCAGCAGTTTTCATGCATGCAAGACAAACACAGAAGACTCACCCTTGGTAGCTGGGCACATTTGCAATCACCAAAACCTTCTTCTCTTTTCCTCCCATGTCTCTCATGGGTGTGATGGAGTCCGTCTCTCCAGGTTTCCTCTCTCTTCCTCCACAGGTTTATGTTTTTAGGTCCGGGTACTGGATGCTCTCTTCCTCCTCACAGAGACCAGGCAGCTAGGGCAAATTGATCCAGTGTGACTGACAGACAGACAGATCAGGAGAGACAGCTCAATGGGAAGCTCTGGCTGCTTGTGGCTCTCTGCACTGGGAGCCACAGACGCCCAGGGATAAGCACCAGGGGGAGGCGGCGGGTGGGTGAGGGAAAGAGAGGAGGAGGGAGAGCAGGGCAAGGGGGGGTGTCTGCTCTGGGACCGAGGGACCACAAGCGGGGACAGAGCGGAGGAAGTGTTCCAGGGAATGTGGCTTGTTATAATGGAATGAGTGGCATGCCAGAGCGCCATGTGTCTCTGCAAGAGGAGGGATGATAGACTGAGAGAGGGAGAGAGATACAGCGCGGGGGAGGCAGACTACGGAGCAAAGATACAGATTGGGGTTTTTAAAAATATCCTCCATGTTGTTTACTATTTCTTGAAACCAGTTCTGACTTTGGTCTTGGCCAGTTGGAAGCAGTGAAGCTGTAAGCACGACAGTGACGTCATTTTAAAATTTAATACGCAGATTTGTTAACAAACAGACATGAAGCAACATGAGTGATCATTTAAGTCCAATATTCAACCTCCTTTACATCTCCACCAAGTCCTGGTGGAAATATTTGGCTCTTTAGCTTCTGATTCCAGAAAAGTTAGCACGTTACGCACAGCGTGAATGAAATCAGAGTGTGTATATTCAATTGAATACAGAGCTACAGTGATATTTAATGTTAAATATAAACTCACAATCTGAATTTGATGCCTGCAAAACATTCAAAAAAAGTTGAGACCGGATCAGCAAACGACTGAAAAAGAAAGAAACACACCTGTTCGGATCATCCTACAGGTAAACAGGTAAGAGGTGATAATGTCATGACTCGGTATAACAGGGCTGCCCTTGATGAAAACCTGCAAATAGTCCAACAGGTGCGTGACAGTATAATTGCAAGAAGTGTTCGTTGGGAGAAATAACTCTACATGTAAGAAACAAGGCCAAAAACACTGACTGCCTGTGACCTTTGACCTTTACCTGTTAGCAGTAAATTCAGCTCCAGTACACACACCCAGGTGTGGCTGAGGCAGCAGAGCAGGTCATCAGGTATTAGTTGCAGTAATCGTGGGGTCACGAGCTTTGATGTGTGTGAATGTGTGTGTTTATGTATAAAGTGCCGGTGTGAGCTCTGATGAACAGTTGACACGGTGCATGTCAATCGCTGCCATCGGCACATGAATGTGTGTGAATGAGTGAATGTGACAAGTGTTGTAAAAGCGCTTTGAGTGGCCGGTGGATCAGAAAGGCGCTCTATAAATACGAGTGCATTTACCATCTAACAGTAAGCCTGTTTCTCTGTATTTTATCCACGTCTCTGAGGACGGTTTGATTATTCTTTCAGATGTAACGTTCTCAGAACACAAGCTGCGTTCACAGAGCAGAGAGTCAAACATCCTCTTAAAACTACCAACTTCCTTCAGATGTTCAGATGGATTCATCTTTTCCGTTCATTGATTCGTGGCCACCAAACATTCTGGCACCAAACACGTGTTTCTCTTTGCGGGATTGTCTCGTTATCGTCTGTTTTATTCCTCATGGTCGTCATCTGTTGTTGTCCTGACCTTCTCATTAGTCGGCTCAGTCTTTAGTCTTCGGTCCTGACACTGAATCCCTCCTCGCTCCTCTGTCGCCCTCCTGTCCCTCTACCTTCTCTCTCTGTGCTAATTGGCTCCTCTGGTGCCTGTTGCTGCAGGGTTTAACAGTGATTAACGTCAGCGCGGGAGTGTCGCCCCGGGCCAAATGTTTGTATGCCACTTGTGCTATATTTAGCTCACACTCAATTAGATTATCTTGGGACAATAGTAGTGTTTGGCAGAGTATTGTCACTCCGTGTATGTCACAGGAAATATTTCAAGTAGTGTTTACCTGTGCGTAAAGTGTCAACAAGGCGAGCTGGAGCTGCAGGAATGTCTCCACGAGCAGATAAGGTGCCAGACATTATTGTTCAGCCCTGAGGAGCAAGGTGTGGGAGTCTGCGTCTGTGAACGTCATGAGAAGAGAGATGATAACACAGCTAAACAGACAGCTGCTGGATGACCTGACCAACACCACCTGCTCCACACAGAGTCCTTCAAGAAGCAGCATGTCTGCTCACCACACACCTAAAAACATGTTCTGTACCACAGCATACCACTGTGGCAGAACAGCGTGGACTAACACTAGAGCAAACTTTGCCCTTAATAAAACTCACATCTGTTTTGATGATGATGATCTGTTGCATTACATAAAAATTGAGTTTATTGACGTGGATCAAGGTAAATTAAGTTGAATTAAGTTGAAGTAAAACCTGAAAATATTTGTGAGATAATAAAAAGTCTCATAAAACAAACAAATCTTGCATACATGACCGTGTCATGTAACCAAATTTGTCAGACAGGAAGTCATGGAGCAAACATGCCGGGTGACATGTGGCGTACAGTGAGGTCAGTTTTAAGAGCTGCGTTTACTGCGCGGTATTTTCGGCCTAATATGCTGCGTAAAGCGTCTGGAATGGTTGCGGCAGAGCTTTTAAAGATGTATCATATCACGATTTTCCGAGGTCCACCGACTTCACGTTAAGTGTAAATCTTTCAGGCGTTGACTGCACGAGAGCTGCGAAACGCACACTTTGGAGGCTGACGGCTGACACACTGTACACTTGACACAGATTTCCAGGGGGGCCGCACTAAATCTTACCTGGAATCTCAATCAGGAAGGCAGATTCCTGTTTGATCCCCGAGAAGGTCACAGCTGCGTGGGCACACAATGAGGCCGGCATGCCAGCTGACTGCGGCGGGCGGCTGCAGACGGGACTGCCCTCGGCAGACAGAATTGAGAGCATCCGTGTTTGCCTTGACCTGAGGTGTATTCATGGAGGGTGATGGTGGTCAGTGGTACAGCACACCGACGTGATCTCATGTCTAGAAATCTGCGATCTGCATTTATGGTCGTGCTGCCTGGGTGGAAACAGAACGATGCCTTTTCCAGAGTTTCTCCATATTTGTTGGGAAATTATCACACACTGTATAAGAGAGGGGGGTGTCACTGTCGCCTCATAGCAAGAGGAGGTTTGAACTTGGCAGCTGGCTGCTGGAGTTTGTGGTTTTGGCCTTTCTTTGGACTTTGCATGTGGACTCGACATTGTCCGGAGGGCTGTGTGTATCCCACCTTTCACCAAGTGTCAGTTTGGATTGACCAGGATGAATGAATGAACTGCAAGGTGCAATTAAAATGAATCAACTTATCCACTCAGATGTTTTTAATTGGCATTTAATGAATGATTTTATTTTTAGAGTGAGTTTATTTATAAGACAGAGGTTTAACAACAAGGTGGTTTAATATTTGTATATTTTTATGAACGACACATGCTCATATTTAACTCTTTAAAGATGAATAAACAAAATAGTTTAATAACCCCAAACCATTAAAGCAGAAGGGCGGCTTCTGCTTGCCACTGTCACAACTTGGTCCTTGTTTTAAAGAGTGCACGGCTGTCAGGTGGCAGACCCGTTCTTCTTGTAATCAGAGGGTCGTTGTCTCGATTCCCGGCTCCTCCAGTCCAGTCGAAGCGTCCTTGAACCAGTTACTGACGCTCCAGGTGGCTGTGACGGTGGTTTCTGTGAATGTGCATGGTTGTAAAAGTTCTTTGCGTGGTCTGTAAATCATTTACCACCATCTACCAAACAATACGTGCACTTTACTTCTTTCTGCACAGTCATGTCATTTTTATCCAACAGTACTTTACTAAACACATGCTGTGTGTGCAAGTATTTATTTCAATTGTTTAAAGAGTTTCCAAAGCTCACAGGAAGTTATTTATTAGTATTTGTTGCTGGCTCAAACATGGCAAAACAACGGCCACCTTTTGCTATTATCTACAGTATAACTATAGCATGTGGCACAAGTTACCATCTAAGGTATATACTGTGTAGCAGCAACATCTGATGTAATTCTGAAAATAAAAGCGTGTAATTACAAACAAGCTCTTCAACGGATGTATAAGCGCTTAGCTAGATAGCTGGAGAAATCTGAGCAAAGACCAGAAGAGCTGGTACACGGCGTTCAGCGTCTGATGGTTCAAACTGGCAGGCTGGATCGCTCCAGAATCTGGATCAAGTAGACAGCACCTTATTTAATTGCCTCTAAGGGGAGCGTTTACTCTGGAGCCATGCATTAAAGATGAGATCAGCATTGTGACGACGCAGTATCTGATGATCCCAACTATTCACCAGCGTGTGGTCAGCATGTATTCGGTCAGATATAGACGCGCCCGCACACTTTTTGCACACGGACTCGAACTCACGAACCCGCCGTGCATGAACTTTTCGCCTTCGCTGCACATATTTAATTTCAAGTGTCACTCAATAATTAGTTTTATATATACGCGGTGATTCAAATGACCGTGTAACGTGACCAGGTGACGACCATCAGAGAATTAACACCCAACTCTGCTGCGCTACATTTACTGTACGCTTCAGTTTCAGGGCTCCAATCGACCCCCATTTTAAGACTCAGCGCACAGTTGTTGTTTTTTTAGCAGACAAGCTCTGATACATTTACTGTGGACTACCTGCCCAGTGACAAGTCAAAATTAGAGACCACCTGGTGAAGAAAATAGAGCGGCCAAAGAGGAGTAACTAAAAGGAGGCCGAATGTGGACAACACAGCTCCAGATAAATAATCATTTTGATGCATGTTTGCCTAATGTGCATTATGGTGATAATATGTCAGGGTGATCAACACGTCAGGTGTGAAGTGCAGCTTGGAGGTGGTTAGCCTAGCTTAGCATAACAACTAAATACAGCGACTTAGCTTAGCACAACAACTATAGACAGACAGAAGCAGCTAGCCGACAGAAAACACCTCCGACTCCCACTAATGTTCAAGATTCAGTTTTTTTAACCGCAATACAAACAAAAATTGAAAAAGCTGCCTTTATATAAAGTTAGATTGAACACACTCTGACTCCAGATTGGTTGAGAAGTGAACAAATTGTCTTTTGTGGCTGCTGAGGAGCTTTTTACCGGAGAATGTTAATCACAGACATAAAAAACTTAACTGTCATTTTCTTGGGCCGCCTAAGGGCATCAAATTTTGACTATCATCACCTTTTATGTTGATGTGTTGATCTAGGTCGAAGCTTTGTTCTATTCTCGGTTACTATCAGTTCTGGAGGGAAATATCTGGCTCGTGAGCTGCCAAATGCTTCACGATGCTCACCAGCCGCTATCTGTCTGTCCGTCTGCCGTTCGGTGCTGAGCGGGTAGCCTTGACATTGTCTTTTGATAAGAAAAATATAAATGATGTCAACTTTAATGCACAGATGTATATTAAGAAGACACTGATCTTCAGTCTCCCTCTTCTGTTTAGCTTCAAAAGAAAGAGTAAGTGACCAATCAAACTCTGTAACCTCGGGCTTCTTCCAAGAACTCCGACAACCGAGGACAGCTCAGGGTTGGGATTAAGTTATATTTAATATCCCATAAATTCATGTTCAGTACAGGTAAGCTGTTGGACCTTGGCTTTGTTGTGGAACAAACAAATCATCACATCTGTTTACTATCTCTGCATTTTTTCCACAACACACTTTATTCAGACTTCTGTTTTCTCAGCTGAGGCCTCCTGTGTCGCAGCTGATGTAGTCCAGCGAGCCGGCTTTAGAGGCTACAGGCCTTTATTTGTTTTGGAATTGAAAGCCACGCTCCCAGAGAGTTTATAACTGTGAAACTGTGAGTGTGGAGCGTTAGCGTGCCCTCCGTGTCCCCACCGAAGGACAAAAGGTAAAGCAAGTTAAACAATGTGAAATACCCCCTCACACACCCCGCCCACATCCCTGCTGCTGGTGGAAAGCTGGTACGCTTTCATCTCACACTCGTAAATAAGTCCGAATAACAAAGATGAGATTCATGAAAGGTCAGATACTCCACTCCGCCTCGCCAACAAATCATATCTCTTCCTGAGAGCGTGCGACATACAGAACAGAGAAGTGTGCCACCGCATGGATCAATCTGTAAACTCACAATAAAAGAAAAGGACGCTCAAACTTTAATGTTGTCCATTTAAAGGGGAACTCCACGGGTTTTACCAAGCTGCTCCCATAGCTTATAAAGACATAATGAGGAACAACTGACACGTCTCTCAAGTAATATGGGCAGTGGAATCAAATTGTGAACGCAGCACTCACATAATTAACACATTTTTAGTTGATAGGATGAACATGTTGGCAGACAGTCACCTGTTCATACATCCAGCAGCTACAAAACATCATTATCAGTCACTTGGAGTCGTGACTCTCTTTTAGTAGGAAGGTAAACTTTATTCAGAAAGGATAAATAAGAAACTGTAAAGACTACTAATGTAATGTGTGACCCCAAGATGATTTGGAATTTCTAAGTTGGAAAGGATTGGACCGCTTCATTTATGTGCCGCTCACAGTTCATATGCTGGTCAAAAAGAACTCTGAGGGGACAAACACACTGCTGTATTTTTTGGGAAATACTCTCGGGGAACATGATGAGGACTTCTGTTTCGTCAGAGTTAAGTTGAAGGAAGTTGTCTGACATTCAATCCAAGGCAGCTGTCAGGCAGCATCGCAGGGCAGAGATTTGACTGAGGTTGATTGAATTAAAGGAGAAGGTTAGCTGGGTATCACTTTGGGACTAATCCATAGTTTTTTGTTTTGTGTGCAGGAAGATAAAAGGTCTTCGGGGAAATGTCCGACATGCTTCTTTCCGTCTCAGTCAGCTGGACCGCGATATCGGTGTCTGTGTTTGACTGACAGCAGCGGGCAGGCTGCAGGGAACGGGAGACTAAGTAAACGAACTTGCACAGTAGTTACATGTCATGGACAGGCAACGTGCTGTAGATGGTACTGAGGATCACATGGCCATCAAACGAGACCAGACATTTGCAGATTTACATGCTGTGTGTGATGTAAGCAAAAGTTAAAGCTGGTTTAGAGAGAAATTTGTACAATACATATATAGGACATTCCTTTTGATGCACCAAATACAGAATATATACTGCCACTTTGTCATCATGGATATATATACACTGTATGCATATATATACACTGGGTATTTATATATAGACTGGTTGCAGAACAAAAATAATACGTGATAAGTGTGTGACAAGCACAGCTACTGTTGCTTTCCTGCTACTGCTGCATTTCACGTGAGCGCGACATGGTCTTCATCTGCCTCAAGGCTGACCCTGATCCCATGTTCGGTTCCCCCTCGTGAATGACATGTCTGATGAGTACATGTACAGATCAGGGCCGCGTGATGACGGACCATGTTGAAAGGACAAAAAGGTGCCGCCGCTAATGGAAATGCCAACGCCAACTGTACGAACAGAACACCTCACAGAGAGAGGGGGACGGAGGCTGACATGTTTCCCACTCACTCAGGCGGGTGTTAAAGGGATTGTTCGGTTTTGAAGTGGGATTGTTAGAGGCACTTACACATAGTTAGTGTATTACTGAACCTACAGTTGATGGCGGTCAGCGCACCCCCAGTTTGGAGAAGAAGCAGACAGGTGGCAGCAGAAAAATGTATTTCAGCCAGATTAAAAAAAAAAAGTTACAACTCACATCTCACACTGCATCATGCTGCAGATCAGCTGTTTTTCATCTGCTGCTGTGACTTGAATCCAATCAGCTGATCTGCACTTTAATACAGTGTGTGCGATACATTAAAATACAAAAATATAAAAACAAAGAAGACGTTTTTTAGCCTGCTACACAAACTGTCCGTTTAAGGAGGACAAGCTGGAGAGGATCGTAGCGGAGGCCCAAAATGATCCAAAATAAGATACCTCACATAGAATCACACACCACCATTTCAAACTTTTAAAAAACGCAGAACCTTGAGAGAGAGATGAAACTCTTTTATAGTAAAGAACAACAACAATCCAATTAAAGTTTAAAAGATACTGAATGAATAATGAGCGCCATATTCAGATTGCCCCACCATCTTTACTCCAGCTCCAAACACTCAGGCAGCTTATTAAACAAACTGTTTCTAAATCGCCCCGTGCTTTCTGCAGGCGTGTGCAGGGATGATGCACAGAAGTGTGTACTGAAGAAAAGCAAGATGGAGACGCCTGTGACGTATGACAGCACATCTCTCTGGCTCTCTCTGGTGGAAGACAGATGTTACATGCTGTGTTTGCATGTGGCTTGATGGGATTTGTCACTGTCAGTGTGTTTTCAGTAGGCAGTGCTGGTTATCACTCCTCAGTACCTCATTTTATACACTTCTTATATTTTTGATTAAATATTTCCTGATCTGAATTAAGAAACTTGTAATTAATGCATGCACTGCACAGCAGTACGTCATCCTTTATTATTAGAAAGAGTGTTGCTTTCATACCAAGATTCCAGTGTCACATCGGCACATACTGAATGGTAAAAACTCATTTGTAAAGAAGAAGGGAGGCTTCTTCAGCATGAAAGTCTATAGGTGGCTGGTTATGTAACAGTCCAAAGGATCCGATGAATCAGAAATGTTTATCATGTGTCGGTGGTTTCCAAGGCTGTGAGGTAAGCCTCTGTGACGGGTGGAGACAAGATGTAATCTCTGGGCAGTAAATCACACAGACGCGCCTTTTTTTAGTTATGAAATGCTTCAAAGGAGCAACCTGTATGAGCTGAGGCAAACTGAACTGACCCTTTATGCTCATGTGCTCTTTATCAGTGAAAACCATTTCAGTGACTGACTGAAATCACAGAAACCACAGAGGGACAGAGAAGAAGATGAAACTTGCAGAATGAAAATCAGAAGCCGTTCTAAAGTCGTTCATCTCTTAAGGTTTCCCACCTAAAAAGAAAAAAACAAAATGCACGCGGGTTCACTTTCACTCGACTCAGTATTCTAAGAAGAAACTCGGTCTATTTATACTGAGAGTGAAACACGAAGAGCCCAAAGTAAACCTCACATTCCACACCGTGTTCATGGTTTATCTTGTCCTCAACTCTGAAATCCTCGGAGACCCTTCAGAAATCTTTTCTGGGCTCCAGTCGAGACGGAAAACAGTAACAGAAATACTGATGAAGTATAAAAGCACCAGGACGACAGTGTAGAAATAAAGCAGAGCAAAAAGTATTTAAAATCTCTGATTATTCAGAATAATATATGCATATGATTTGATTACAATGATGCATTGATGAGTAAGAATCAGTTTAAAGCTGCAGCTGGTGGTTAACTATGAACTGCTGCGTAAATATTAATTATTATTAATTAATGATCTGAATCAAACAAATACAGAGTTATATTTATTTAATGTAGTCAAGTAAGGCAGCAGAATGGACATACTGGTTTAAAAACTATGTCCAAATTGTACTTGTAGTAAATGTATTTAGTTACATTCCATACTTTTATTATTTGTTGTTAACTCAATAACTGAGCCTGACCCTATTTTTCTTATTAGCCATCATAGATGTCTTACAGGACCCTGAGGCTGGGCCGTGTCTTTGGTAATATTCCTGGAAATTTGTGAGGTTTAATGACTTCAGAGGTCTTTATATTGAAAGATTACACAGACACAACACATCTTAGAAACCTATTGTGATATTTAAATATCTAATAAACAGATTTCAACATGCCTGCAGTGTTTTTATCGACTATAACATGGAGAGGTGAGAAAGTACAGCACTGAAATGTGACATTTGGTGATTTTCCTCTGTCAGAGATGGGTGCGGTTCTGCTGGTGGACTTTGGACCCATCCTGCTTCCATCAGACAGCAAAAGATACACTCCATAAATAATGAATCAGTAAAAGTAGCAGCGCGCAGACGTGTGCTAAAGGTTGTGCAAACGTTGTTTCGCCGTTCTGTATAGGTTCTCTGTCTTCCTCATTGTGATGTTCTGTTTGTGAACAGTGGCTGACTTATCGCTCAGTCATGCGTCCCACCCACAGACCGCCGACACAACCAGTGTGTGCCCAGTATAAATGAGCAGAGGTTCACATCTGTACCTCCCTCCACCACCACGGCCCAGGAACTGCACCGTTTCCCGTTTTCTGCGGGATTTTTCTCTCTCTTTTTCTTGACGCGCGGGGTGTGTGCGGGCAGATTGTGCTTCAGTCGCTGCGGGAGGATCATCAGGTAACGTGATACAGCTTGAAATAATCATAACACAGGCCTGTCTGTCCTTTTCTCTGCAGCTGAAGAGCTACAACTGCGCATGTGAGTGGGTTTATTTCCGGGTACCTGAACGCAACCGTGCTGTAGGATATGAGGAAACTTTTAAAATCTGTATTTATTGTTTGAATTTGCAGGTTAGAGATTAGAAACGTCAGCTGAACACAGCTGCCTGAACTCATTTGGCTGATTGTTCAGTGTGCAGATCTCACTTCAGCTTCAAACACACTCTGCACTCTAATGCACGTCAAACACACTGGTTAACACAAGGGGCAACAGTTAAATACAAACAGAAGCAGAGATGGCGTGGATTAAACATGGATTTCACTTGTTTCAAATGATGTGACAGCCGATGTTCAGAGAGCAGACAGGTTGTTGAAGGTGGGAATGAGAAAGTCTGAGAATGGATAGAGTGTGTACATTGCATAGCCCTGAACATGCAGGTTCAACAAGAATAACAAGAATTACACTATCACAGAGACAAAGGACAAGTGTGTGAAGAAAAAATCTTAAATGAAATGTATCTTGCGTTATTAGGTTATGCAACCATCTCAATTGTCATTTCCTCTTTGCAGGCAGAGTGTACATCATCATCATCATCATCAGTCATGGCCGCCATCAGCAACTCCAACACAGATTTTGCCTGTGAGCTTTTCCGCACTCTGAGCCAGGCAGATCCCTCCGGGAACATCTTTGTCTCGCCGCTGAGCATCAGCTCGGCCCTGGCTATGGTTTACCTGGGCGCTAAAGGAGACACCGCTGCTCAGATGGCGAAGGTCAGGTCACCGTCTCTCTAACAGATGCATGTCTCCCGTCACCTGACGTACTTGCGCAACTTCTAACTCTGTTATAAAAAGTTGTGTGAAACACAGTCATCCTGGCCCGTTTCCATGAAACGTCTTTAGAGTTTTGAAGCTCGTGGGATTGGCACAGGTGTGTATCTAGGCATGGACTGAAAGGTGTGTCCTCAGACTAATCCCTCCTGTACTTTGACCTCAGTCAGTGCTGCTGAAACAAGGAAGGTAGTGTTGGCTTAAAAGCAGAAGCTCTGTTGCAGTGTCATGAAACCTGTTTACTCTTGAAATTAATGACTTCTGCGTGACAGCTTTAGTCACAGGTTGACGGTGAATGATCGACTGAATGAATAACAGCACGTCGGAACATTGTCTTGTTTGGACATGTCATTCCACAAACCATGGGCATTAATCTGTTGCCATAACAGCCATCACTCTTCTGGGAAGGCTGTCCACCTGATTTTAAACCTGGCTGCAGGGATTTGGTCCTATTTAGCCACCAGAGCATTAGTGAGGTCCAAACGCTGATGAAGGCGTGACTCACAGTCTGCGTTCCAGCTCATGACAAAGGCGCTGGACCGGGTTGAGGTCAGGGCTCTGTGCACACAAACAAACTGTTGAAGAGCATGATTGATTAGAACGCTTAGCTTAGCTCATACCATAAGTACATGAAAGTATGGAGAGATGCCTGAGTGCCTGTGTGTGAAGAGCAGGCACATTAAACCAACTACGACTAAACATTTACAATTACAGGCGACCCATAAGGGCACATAGATGTAGAAATATGAAGCTCACAGCACAGAGTGCTGCAGGAATGAGTCCTGAAACCTAAAATGAGTTCATATATTTGCACCTCCAGTTTCTCAAAGTCGATGGGTTTTTGGTTAGATGCCTGAAGTCTGTGGTTATCACCAGGGAGGATGACTACGACGTATGAATTCCTATAAACGTCACGAGTAGCGTGGCTCCATAGCAGTGTAATGTCCTTCAGCTTCATTGTCACCATCTTTCTGACTCCAGAATAAAATCTGTTGTTGGAAACTTTCACACAGGCGCTCTCGTTCAGCTCTGGTGAAGGCGTCCATGCAGACTTTGAGACACTAAACGCCGACATCAACTCGCCATCAGCATCATACATCCTGAAACTAGCCAACCGTCTCTACGGAGAAAAAACCGCCAACTTCCTCCCGGTGAGTTTTCAGCTGATGCTCATCACAGATAGCACAGATACTTAGATTGCATCAGTAACTTTTTATGAATGAATTGGTGTTATCTGCTCTCTTTAGGAATTCCTGGAAGCCACACAGAAGTATTACCATGCAGACCTGAAGGCTGTTGACTTCATGGGGGCTCCAGATGCGTGCAGAGCGGAGATCAACACCTGGGTGGAGCAGCAGACAGAAAGTGAACATTTACATCTTAAGTGGACACAAAATCATCCCTATACTTGTAGCTCAACCATCTGATAGCATTCTCTGTGAATCAGTGTTGCTTTGCCTTTCCTTTCAGATAAGATTAAAGATCTCCTGAAGCCAGGAACAGTCAGTACTATGACAAGACTGGCTCTGGTTAATGCCATCTACTTCAAGGGAAACTGGATGAACCGCTTTGATCCTGCAAAGACCAAAGAGATGCCCTTTGAAACCTATAAGGTGACTCACCTGAGCTGAAGTTTGCAGATGTGAAGATGTAATGTTTGAATACAGTTGATCTCAGCCAGATGTGCAGCTGAGAAACTAGCAACAGTCTTCCTAACATGATCCAATAACCTTTGTTCTCCTGCATGTCAGGATGGGAAGAAGTCGGTCCAGATGATGTACCAGATGAAGAAGTTCCCCTACAACTACATCCCTGAGATTGGTCTGCAGATCCTGGAGCTGCCGTATGTGGACGAGGAGCTCAGCATGTTCATCCTGCTGCCTGAACAGACCAAAAATGGCCCCGATGCTCTGCTGATGGTATGTGAGCTAAAAAACAGCTGCCTCAAAAGAAAACCATCATTTACACTCTTTTGTCTCTTTAACAGATATATATGCAGAACAACTGTGAAGTTACCCTTGGTTATAAAACATTAGTCCAGTTAAACAAAGACAATTACACAACAGGAACTCAATCGATGATTATAGGATTTAACAAGCACCCTACAGACTGATGCTCATATGAAGTAATGATGCGACGTTTGTATTTTGTTGCAGCTGGAGAAGAACCTAACACGGGCGAACCTGGAAGAGTGGACCAACAGGGATAACATGGACAACCCTGAAGTCCACGTTCACCTGCCGAAGTTCAAACTGGAAGAAGACTACGAGCTGAATGATCCTCTGGCCAAACTGGGCATGACAGACGTGTTCTGTGCAGCCAAGGCTGATTTGTCCGGCATGAATGGTGACCCAGGGCTCTTCCTGTCTACAGTGGCCCACAAGGCCTTTGTTGACGTGAACGAGGAGGGGACGGAGGCAGCTGCAGCCACAGCGGGCATCATAGCATTCTGTATGTTCAGGGAGGAACACTTCACAGCAGACCACCCCTTCCTCTTCTTCATCAGGCACAATAAGACCAAATCCATCCTCTTCCTCGGCAGGTTCTCTTCTCCTCAGTAGACACAACAAGCAGAGGAAGATATGGGGCCAATTTAAGGAACAGATCTTTGAAATTAAGGCTTTTTTCTGTGATGTTTAGGAATCTAAGAAACTGTGTTTGTCTGCCTTTGCACTGAAATCATAGCTGAAGCTATTCAAATTATTAATGCACAAGTTTGAGTGTTTTTGGTTGAATTTGATTATAATGGATGAACTCAAATGATCATTCGATGTCAATGAAAAATAAAGTAACAGACTGTGTTTTAAAATAACCACATTGGGCTGCTCCTTCAGTAGACAGCAGTTGTACAGTAATTTGTGAAAATCACTTTGAAACTTGGAAGTCAAACACTTAACCAGAACCAACAGTGATGAGGTACAGGTTAAGGGCTGATGGTGCTTCAGTCGTTGCGAGAGGATCATCAGGTAACGTGATACTCTTTATAATAATCATAACACAGGCCTGTCTGTGACACACATGCACTGTCAGTCCTTTTCACTGCAGCAGGGAGTGGATTTATTTCCGGGTACCTGAATGCAACGGTGATTTAGGATATGGGGAAACTTTGCTGAAAAATATATATTTATTGTTTGAATTTGCAGGTTAAGCAGGTTTATTAGTTGCATGACATGATGTCTCGATTCTAATAGTTGCTAGTTCAGCAAAACTAAAAACCAAATACAGACATTCTGTGGCTAATAGCAACATATTAGCAGGAGGCTAATAAACAGCCTATAGCCTACTGTCACGCAGGTCACTCAGAGAAATCTGCACACCTTTATCTTTGGACCGTTTCTTCTATTCTTCTGTTTCTGAACTGGGCACCTGATGGCTTCTTTGGTCTGTTACTTTGATCCATGATGAAGATGAAGACTCGCGTGGATGACTGCACAGATTTTATTTATTTATTCCGTCCGTCCGTCTTCTTCCGCTTATCCGAGGGCGGGTCGCGGGGGCAGCAGCTTTAGCAGGGAGACCCAGACTTCCCTCTCCCCAGCCACTTCATCCAGCTCCCCCAGGGGGACCCCAAGGCGTTCCCAGGCCAGCCGAGAGACATAGTCCCTCCAGCGTGTCCTGGGTCTTCCCCGGGGCCGCCTCCCTGAGGGACGTGCCCGGAACACCTCACCAGGGAGGCGTCCAGGAGGCATCCTCACTAGATGCCCGAGCCACCTCAACTGGCTCCTCTCGATGCAGAGGAGCAGCGATTATACTCCGAGCTCCTCGCGGATGGCCGAGCTTCTCACCCTATCTCTAAGGGAGAGCCCAGCCACTCCGTGAAGGAAACTCATTTCGGCCGCTTGT
Source organism: Nibea coibor (assembly GCA_023373845.1). Taxonomy (NCBI): domain Eukaryota; kingdom Metazoa; phylum Chordata; class Actinopteri; family Sciaenidae; genus Nibea; species Nibea coibor. The sequence continues at coordinate 23,935,085 of CM041718.1, read as the reverse complement.
ATCCGCGATCTCATTCTTTCGGTCACTACCCAAAGTTCATGACCATAGGTGAGGGTAGGAACGTAGATTGACTGGTAAATCGAGAGCTTCGCCTTTCGGCTCAGCTCTCTCTTCACCACGACGGACCGGCGCAGAGTCCGCATCACTGCAGAAGTTGCACCGATCCGCTGGTCAATCTCACGTTCCGTCCTTCCCCCACTCGTGAACAAGACCCCGAGATACTTAAACTCCTCCACTTGGGGCAGGATCTCAACCCCGACCTGGAGACTGCACTCCACCCTTTTCCGGCTGAGAACCATGGCCTCGGATTTAGAGGTGCTGATTCTCATCCCAGCCGCTTCACATTCGGCTGTGAACCGCTCCAGAGAGAGCTGAAGGTCACGCTCCGATGAAGCCAACAGGACCAGGTCATCTGCAAAAAGCAGCGACCCAATCCTGAGGCCACCGAACTGTAACCCCTCAACGCCCTGACTGCACCTAGAAATTCTGTCCATAAAGGTTATGAACAGAATCGGTGACAAAGGGCAGCCCTGGCGGAGTCCAACTCTCACCGGAAACAAGTCCGACTTACTGCCGGCGATGCGGACCAAGCTCTGGCACCGAGAGTACAGGGACTGGACAGCCCGTATTAATGGGTCCGGGACCCCATACTCCCGGAGCACCCCCCACAGGGTTTCCCGGGGGACACGGTCGAATGCCTTCTCCAAGTCCACAAAGCACATGTAGACTGGTTGGGCAAATTCCCATGCACCCTCCAGGACCCTGCTGAGGGTATAGAGCTGGTCCACAGTTCCACAACCAGGACGAAAACCACACTGCTCCTCCTGGATCCGAGGTTCGACAATCTTGCGGACCCTCCTCTCCAGGACCCCCGAAAAGACCTTCCCAGGGAGGCTGAGAAGTGTGATCCCCCTATAGTTGGAGCACACCCTCCGGTCCCCCTTTTTGAAGAGGGGAACCACCACCCCGGTCTGCCAGTCCAGAGGCACTGCCCCCGATGTCCACGCGATGTTGCAGAGACGTGTCATCCAAGATAGCCCCACAACATCCAGAGCCTTGAGGAACTCCGGGCGAATCTCATCCACCCCTGGGGCCCTGCCACCGAGGAGCTTTTTGACTACCTCGGCGACTTCAGCCCCAGAGATTGGCGAGCCCACCACGGGGTCCCCAGACTCTACTTCCTCAGTGGAAGACGTGCTGGTGGGATTGAGGAGGTCTTCGAAGTATTCCCTCCACCGGCCCAGGACATCCCCAGACGAGGTCAGCAGCACCCCGCCCCCACTGAACACAGTGTTGACAGTTCACTGCTTCCCCCGCCTGAGCCTCTGGATGGTGGTCCAGAACCTCCTCAAAGCCGTTCGAAAGTCATTCTCCATGGCTTCACCAAACTCCTCCCACGCCCGAGTTTTTGCCTCTGCGACCGCAGAAGCTGCGTTCCACTTGGCATGTCGATACCCGTCAGCTGCTTCAGGGGTCCCACAGGCCAAAAAGGTTCTGTAGGCCTCCTTCTTCAGCTTGACGGCAGCCCTCACCACCGGTGTCCACCAGCGGGTTCAGGGCTTCTCACCCTATCTCTAAGGGAGAGCCCAGCCACTCCGTGAAGGAAACTCATTTCGGCCGCTTGTATCCGCGATCTCATTCTTTCGGTCACTACCCAAAGTTCATGACCATAGGTGAGGGTAGGAACGTAGATTGACTGGTAAATCGAGAGCTTCGCCTTTCGGCTCAGCTCTCTCTTCACCACGACGGACCGGCGCAGAGTCCGCATCACTGCAGAAGTTGCACCGATGACCTGGTCCTGACCTGCGATGACCTGCGTTCCACTTGGCATGTCGATACCCGTCAGCTGCTTCAGGGGTCCCACAGGCCAAAAAGGTTCTGTAGGCCTCCTTCTTCAGCTTGACGGCAGCCCTCACCACCGGTGTCCACCAGCGGGTTCAGGGGTTGCCGCCGTGACAGGCACCGACCACCTTGCGGCCACAGCTCCGATCAGCCGTCTCGACAATGGAGGCACGGAACAAGGTCCACTCGGACTCAATGTCCCCCACCTCCCCCGGGACGTGAGCGAAGCTCTCCCGGAGGTGAGAGTTAAAGCTCTTTCTGATAGGGGATTCAGCCAGACGTTCCCAGCAAACCCGCACAGAACGTTTGGGCCTGCCAGGTCTGACCGCTGTCCTCCCCCACCATCGGAGCCAACTCACCACCAGGTGGTGATCAGTTGACAGCTCCGCCCCTCTCTTCACCCGAGTGTCCAAAACACATGGCCGCAAATCCGACGACACAACTACAAAGTCGATCATCGAACTGCGGCCGAGGGCATCCTGGTGCCATGTGCACATATGGACACCCTTGTGTTTGAACATGGTGTTTGTTATGGACAATCCATGGCGAGCACAGAAGTCCAACAACAAAACACCATTTGGGTTCAGGTCAGGGGGGCCGTTCCACCCAATCACGCCACTCCAGGTCTCACTGTCGCTGCCCACGTGAGCATTGAAGTCCCCCAGGAGGATGAGGGAGTCCCCAGAGGGAGCGCTCTCCAGCACCCCCTCCAAGGTCCCCAAAAAGGGCAGGTTCGCTGCTGTTCGGTGCATAGGCACAGACAACAGTCAGGACCCATCCCCCCACCCGAAGGCGAAGGGAAGCTACCCTCTCATCCACCGGGGTGAACCCCAATGTACAGGCGCCTAGCCGGGGGGAAACAAGCATTCCCACCCCTGCTCTGCGCCTCTCACCGGGGGCAACTCCAGAGTGGTAGAGCATCCAACCCCTCTCGAGGAAACTGGTATCTAGCCGGTACCTCTCAACCTCGCGCACCAGCTCAGGTTCCTTCCCCGCCAGAGAGGTGACGTTCCACGTCCCTAGAGCCAGTTTCTGCAGCCGGGGGTCAGACCGCCAGGGTCCCCGCCTCCGACTGCCGCCCAACTCCCTACGCACCCGCCCCCTGAGATCCCTCCCACAGGTGGTGGGCCCATGGGAAGGGTGGTGGGCCCATGGGAAGGGTGGTGGGCCCATGGGAATCATTTCCATGATTTTTCTTTTTTCATGTAACACACACAGAGTTTTGAGTTGAGTTACATTGCACCCGGGGCTGTCGCCCACATTGCCTGCAGCAAAAACCGGCCCTGCTGCTTCCATAGAACTCCATTCACCGCCCTGGCATGCGTACCACCCACACACGGCCGATACAACCAGCCCATAAGTGTCGAACCTGGAAGAGTGGACCAACAGGGATAACATGGACTACCCCGAGTCCAGGTTCACCTGCCAAAGTTCAAACTGGAGGAAGACTATGATCTGATCTAACCTCTGGCCAAACTGGGCATGACAGACGTGTTCTGTGCAGACAAGGCCGATTTGTCCGGCATGAATGGTGACCCAGGGCTCTTTGTGTCTACAGTGGCCCACAAGGCCTTTGTTGAGGTGAACGAGGAGGGGACGGAGGCGGCTGCAGCAACAGTAGTCTGTCAACGTCTATGTGAATGCCCGCAGAAACACTTCACAGCAGATCACCCCTTCCTTTTCTTCATCAGGCACAATAAGACAAATCCATCCTCTTCCTCAGCAGGTTCTCTTCTCCTCAGTAGACACAACAAGCAGAGGAAGATATGGGGCCAATTTAAGAAACAGATCTTTGAAATTAAGGCTTTTTTCTGTGATGTTTAGGAATCTAAGAAACTGTGTTTGTCTGCCTTTGCACTGAAATCATAGCTGAAGCTTTTCAAATACACAGAGTTTTGAGTTTGTGGTTGTTGTTTTTGCACCCTGGGCTGTCGCCCACATTTCCCGTAGCAAAGACCGGCCCTGCTGCTTCCATAGAACTCCATTCATCGCTCCACCCACAGACTGCCGACACAACCAGCAGTATAAATGAGCAGAGGTTCACATCTGGATCTTACTTCACCACCACAGCCCAGAAACTGCACCGTTTCCTGTTTTCTGCGTGCGGGCAGATTGTGCTTCAGTCGCTGCGGGAGGATCATCAGGTAACGTGATACAGCTTAAAATAATCATAACACAGGCCTGTCTGTCCTTTTCTCTGCAGCTGAAGAGTTACAACTGCCAGCTAAAGCATCCTCAGGACTCTTCTTTCTTTCTTTCTTTCTTTCTTTCTTTCTTTCTTTCTTTCTTTCTTTCTTTCTTTTGCCTCTCTGTGCACAAATTATAAATTTTGATGAAATGATGTGGGTGTGGCTATTTTGTCAGATTTGACCATTAGCTTATGTAACCATCTCAATTGTCATTTCCTCTTTACAGGCAGAGTGTACATCATCATCATCATCATCAGTCATGGCCGCCATCAGCAACTCCAACACAGATTTTGCCTGTGAGCTTTTCCGCACTCTGAGCCAGGCAGATCCCTCCGGGAACATCTTTGTCTCGCCGCTGAGCATCAGCTCGGCCCTGGCTATGGTTTACCTGGGCGCTAAAGGAGACACCGCTGCTCAGATGGCGAAGGTCAGGTCACCGTCTCTCTAACAGACGCACGTCTTCCGTCACCTGACGTCCCTCTGTAACTTCTAACTGTTGTAAAAAGTTGTGTGAAACGCAGTCATCCTGGCCCTTTCCATGTTTCCATGCACGCTCTGTTGCAGTACATTTTCGTAAACGTTGTTTTTCTTTCTCTTTTGGCCTGTGTGTGAAGAGCAGGCACATTAAACCAACTACGACTAAACATTTCCAATTACAGGCGACCCATAAGGGCACATAGATGTAGAAATATGAAGCTCACAGCACAGAGTGTTGCAGGAATGAGTCCTGAAACCTAAAATGAGTTCATATTTTTGAACCTCCAGTTTCTCAAAGTCTTAAAGTCGATGTGCTGGATGCGTCCAGTTTGTGGTTAGATGCCTGAAGTCTGTGGTTATAACAGGAGATTTTCACATTTTGTTCTACGACTTAAATACCCCAAAATGAAGCTTGCAGCTTCTAACAAGTGGCTAAATGATCCTACACTAAAGGCATCGCGGTTGCAACCATGGTGTTTAATTAACAGGCTTGACAATTAGCTGAAATATCATGTTATCACTGACCAATTGAAAGATATAAATTCCTATAAACGTCACGAGTAGCGTGGCTCCATAGCAGTGTAATGTCCTTCAGCTTCATTGTCACCATCTTTCTGACTCCAGAATAAAATCTGTTGTTGGAAACTTTCACACAGGCGCTCTCGTTCAGCTCTGGTGAAGGCGTCCATGCAGACTTTAAGACACTAAACGCCGACATCAACTCGACATCAGCATCATACATCCTGAAACTAGCCAACCGACTCTACGGAGAAAAAACCGCCAACTTCCTCCCGGTGAGTTTTCAGCTGATGCTCATCACAGATAGCACAGATACTTAGATTGCATCAGTAACTTTTTATGAATGAATTGGTGTTATCTGCTCTCTTTAGGAATTCATGAAAGCCACACAGAAGTATTACCATGCAGACCTGAAGCCTGTTGACTTCATCGGGGCTCCAGATGTGTGCAGAGCGGAGATCAACACCTGGATGGAGCAGCAGACAGAAAGTGAACATTTACATCTTAAGTGGACACAAAATCATCCCTATACTTGTAGCACAACCATCTGATAGCATTCTCTGTGAATCAGTGTTCAACGGTTGCTTTGCCTTTCCTTTCAGATAAGATTAAAGATCTCCTGAAGCCAGGAACAGTCAGTACTATGACAAGACTGGCTCTGGTTAATGCCATCTACCTCCAGGGAAACTGGATAAAACCTTTTAATCCTGCAGACACCAAAGAGATGCCCTTTGAAACCTATAAGGTGACTCACCTGAGCTGAAGTTTGCAGATGTGGAGATGTAATGTTTGAATACAGTTTATCTCAGCCAGATGTGCAGCTGAGAAACTAGCAACAGTCTTCCTAACATGATCCAATAACCTTTGTTCTCCTGCATGTCAGGATGGGAAGAAGTCGGTCCAGATGATGTTCCAGATGAAGGAGTTCCCCTACAACTACATCCCTGAGATTGGTCTGCAGATCCTGGAGCTGCCGTATGTGGACGAGGAGCTCAGCATGTTCATCCTGCTGCCTGAACAGACCAAAAATGGCCCCGATGCTCTGCTGATGGTATGTGAGCTAAAAAAACAGCTGCCTCAAAAGAAAACCATCATTTACACTCTTTTGTCTCTATAACAGATATATATGCAGAACAACTGTGAAGTTACCCTTGGTTATAAAACATTAGTCCAGTTAAACAAAGACAATTACACAACAGGAACTCAATCGATGATTATAGGATTTAACAAGCACCCTACAGACTGATGCTCATATGAAGTAATGATGCGACATTTGTATTTTGTTGCAGCTGGAGAAGAACCTAACACGGGCGAACCTGGAAGAGTGGACCAACAGGGAAAAGATGGACTACCCCAAAGTCTGCGTTCACCTGCCGAAGTTCAAACTGGAAGAAGAGTATGATCTGATCAAACCTCTGACCAAACTGGGCATGACAGACGTGTTCTGTGCAGACAAGGCCGATTTGTCCGGCATGAATGATCACCCAGGGCTCTTTGTGTCTACAGTGGCCCACAAGGCCTTTGTTGACGTGAACGAGGAGGGGACGGAGGCAACTGCAACCACCACAGCATTCCATCAACGTCTATGTTACAGCCCGCCGAAACACTTCACAGCAGACCACCCCTTCCTCTTCTTCATCAGGCACAATAAGACCAAATCCATCCTCTTCCTCGGCAGGTTCTCTTCTCCTCAGTAGACACAACAAGCAGAGGAAGATATGGGGCCAATTTAAGAAACAGATCTTTGAAATTAAGGCTTTTTTCTGTGATGTTTAGGAATCTAAGAAACTGTGTTTGTCTGCCTTTGCACTGAAATCATAGCTGAAGCTATTCAAATTATTAATGCACATGTTTGAGTGTTTTTGGTTGAATTTGATTATAATGGATGAACTCAAATGATCAGTCGATGTCAATGAAAAATAAAGTAACAGACTGTGTTTTAAAATAACCACATTGGGCTGCTCCTTCAGTAGACAGCAGTTGTACAGTAATTTGTGAAAATCACTTTGAAACTTGGAAGTCAAACACTTAACCAGAACCAACAGTGATGAGGTACAGGATCATCAAGGATCATCAGGTAACGTGATACTCTTTATAATAATCATAACACAGGTCTGTCTGTGACACACACACACTGTCAGTCCTTTTCACTGCAGCAGGGAGTGGATTTATTTCCGGGTACCTGAACGCAACGGTGATTTAGGATATGGGGAAACTTTGCTTAAAAAAAAAGGTGTAATAAGCATTTCAACCACTTAGATGGAGCTAGGCTTCACAAACTGTTTCAACATTTCTGTGTTCAGGATTTAGTGGGTGGGTCTGAAAATTGGCATAAACAAGCCCCTGCTGCTGTAGATCTTTATATTATGAAGCTCTAGAATGAGATCAAGTCATATTTAGGCAGAAATCACCTTTCATTAACTGCATTTGGCCTTCAATCAAGTTTTGGCAGGTGGAGATACCATTTTGTGTTGTAATGGTCCTTCACAAGAATTCCAAGCTGTCCTGTGAGCTCAGATCTTTATATTATGAAGCTTACAAAATGCCATGTCAGTGTATATTAGACGTTATTTAAGTTAGCGTTCCACAGTCAGGACGTCTGTGTGAATTTGCATTTGTGTTGCAAACAAACTAGACTAGGTTGCCTGTGGGGGGAATTAGTTGCATGACATGATGCCTCAATTCTAATAGTTGCTAGTTCAGCAAAACTAAAAACCAAATACAGTCATTCTGTGGCTAATAGCAACATATTAGCAGGAGGCTAATAAACAGCCTATAGCCTACTGTCACGCAGGTCACTCAGAGAAATCTGCACACCTTTATCTTTGGACCGTTTCTTCTCTTCTTCTGTTTCTGAACTGGGCACCTGATGGCTTCTTTGGTCTGTTACTTTGATCCATGATGAAGATGAAGACTCGTGTGAATGCCCGCAGAAACACTTCACAGCAGATCACCCCTTCCTCTTCTTCATCAGGCACAATAAGACCAAATCCATCCTCTTCCTCGGCAGGTTCTCTTCTCCTCAGTAGACACAACAAGCAGAGGAAGATATGGGGCCAATTTAAGAAACAGATCTTTGAAATTAAGGCTTTTTTCTGTGATGTTTAGGAATCTAAGAAACTGTGTTTGTCTGCCTTTGCACTGAAATCACCGCTGAAGCTATTCAAATACACAGAGTTTTGAGTTTGTGGTTGTTGTTGTTTTTGCCCCCTGGGCTCTTGCTCACATTTCCCGTAGCAAAGACCTTCCTTCCCCTGCTGCTTCCATAGAACTCCATTCATCGCCCAGGCATGCGTCCCACCCACACACGGCCGATACAACCAGCCCATAAGTCTCGAACCTGGAAGAGTGGACCAACAGGGATAACATGGACTGCCCCGAGTCCAGGTTCACCTGCCAAAGTTCAAACTGGAGGAAGACTATGATCTGATCAAACCTCTGGCCAAACTGGGCATGACAGACGTGTTCTGTGCAGACAAGGCCGATTTGTCCGGCATGAATGGTGACCCAGGGCTCTTTGTGTCTACAGTGGCCCACAAGGCCTTTGTTGAGGTGAACGAGGAGGGGACGGAGGCGGCTGCAGCAACAGTAGTCTGTCAACGTCTATGTGAATGCCCGCAGAAACACTTCACAGCAGATCACCCCTTCCTCTTCTTCATCAGGCACAATAAGACCAAATCCATCCTCTTCCTCGGCAGGTTCTCTTCTCCTCAGTAGACACAACAAGCAGAGGAAGATATGGGGCCAATTTAAGGAACAGATCTTTGAAATTAAGGCTTTTTTCTGTGATGTTTAGGAATCTAAGAAACTGTGTTTGTCTGCCTTTGCACTGAAATCACCGCTGAAGCTATTCAAATACACAGAGTTTTGAGTTTGTGGTTGTTGTTTTTGCATCCTGTGCTCTTGCTCACATTTCCCGTAGCAAAGACTGGCCCTGCTGCTTCCATAGAACTCCATTCATCGCCCAGGCATGCGTCCCACCCACAGATCGCCGACACAACCAGCAGTATAAATGAGCAGAGGTTCACATCTGGATCTTACTTCACCACCACGGCCTAGGAACTGCACCGTTTCCCGTTTTCTGTGGGATTTTTCTGCGTTCACGTTTTACTTTCACTTCTTGACGCGCGGGGTGTGTGCGGGCAGATTGTGCTTCAGTCGCTGCGGGAGGATCATCAGGTAACGTGATACAGCTTAAAATAATCATAACACAGACCTGTCTGTCCTTTTCTCTGCAGCTGAAGAGCTACAACTGCCAGCTAAAGCATCCTCAGGACTCTTCTTTCTTTCTTTCTTTCTTTCTTTCTTTCTTTTGCCTCTCTGTGCACAAATTCTAAATTTTGATGAAATGATGTGGTTGTGGCTATTTTGTCAGATTTGACCATTAGCTTATGTAACCATCTCAATTGTCATTTCCTCTTTACAGGCAGAGTGTACATCATCATCATCATCATCATCATCAGTCATGGCCGCCATCACCAACTCCAACACAGATTTTGCCTGTGAGCTTTTCCGCACTCTGAGCCAGGCAGATCCCTCCGGGAACATCTTTGTCTCGCCGCTGAGCATCAGCTCGGCCCTGGCTATGGTTTACCTGGGCGCTAAAGGAGACACCGCTGCTCAGATGGCGAAGGTCAGGTCACCGTCTCTCTAACAGATGCACGTCTTCCGTCACCTGACGTCCCTGCGTAACTTCTAACTGTTGTAAAAAGTTGTGTGAAACGCAGTCATCCTGGCCCGTTTCCATGTTTCCATGCACGCTCTGTTGCAGTACATTTTCGTAAACGTTGTTTTTCTTTCTCTTTTGGCCTGTGTGTGAAGAGCAGGCACATTAAACCAACTACGACTAAACATTTACAATTACAGGCGACCCATAAGGGCACATAGATGTAGAAATATGAAGCTCACAGCACAGAGTGCTGCAGGAATGAGTCCTGAAACCTAAAATGAGTTCATATTTTTGCACCTCCAGTTTCTCAAAGTCTTAAAGTCGATGTGCTGGATGCGTCCAGTTTGTGGTTAGATGCCTGAAGTCTGTGGTTATCACAGGAGATTTTCACATTTTGTTCTACGACTTAAATACCCCAAAATGAAGCTTGCAGCTTCTAACAAGTGGCTAAATGATCCTACACTAAAGGCATCGCGGTTGCAACCATGGTCAAGTTTAATTAACAGGCTTGACAATTACCTGAAATATCATGTTATCACTGACCAATTGAAATATATAAATTCCTATAAACGTCACGAGTAGCGTGGCTCCATAGCAGTGTAATGTCCTTCAGCTTCATTGTCACCATCTTTCTGACTCCAGAATAAAATCTGTTGTTGGAAACTTTCACACAGGCGCTCTCGTTCAGCTCTGGTGAAGGCGTCCATGCAGACTTTAAGACACTAAACGCCGACATCAACTCGACATCAGCATCATACATCCTGAAACTAGCCAACCGACTCTACGGAGAAAAAACCGCCAACTTCCTCCCGGTGAGTTTTCAGCTGATGCTCATCACAGATAGCACAGATACTTAGATTGCATCAGTAACTTTTTATGAATGAATTGGTGTTATCTGCTCTCTTTAGGAATTCCTGGAAGCCACACAGAAGTATTACCATGCAGACCTGAAGGCTGTTGACTTCATCGGGGCTCCAGATGCGTGCAGAGCGGAGATCAACACCTGGGTGGAGCAGCAGACAGAAAGTGAACATTTACATCTTAAGTGGACACAAAATCATCCCTATACTTGTAGCACAACCATCTGATAGCATTCTCTGTGAATCAGTGTTGCTTTGCCTTTCCTTTCAGATAAGATTAAAGATCTCCTGAAGCCAGGAACAGTCGATACTACGACAAGACTGGCTCTGGTTAATGCCATCTACTTCAAGGGAAACTGGATAAAACCTTTTGATCCTGCAAACACCAAAGAGATGCCCTTTGAAACCTATAAGGTGATTCACCTGAGCTGAAGTTTGCAGATGTGGAGATGTAATGTTTGAATACAGTTTATCTCAGCCAGATGTGCATCTGAGAAACTAGCAACAGTCTTCCTAACATGATCCAATAACCTTTGTTCTCCTGCATGTCAGGATGGGAAGAAGTCGGTCCAGATGATGTACCAGATGAAGGAGTTCCCCTACAACTACATCCCTGAGATTGGTCTGCAGATCCTGGAGCTGCCGTATGTGGACGAGGAGCTCAGCATGTTCATCCTGCTGCCTGAACAGACCAAAAATGGCCCAGATGCTCTGCTGATGGTATGTGAGCTAAAAAACAGCTGCCTCAAAAGAAAACCATCATTTACACTCTTTTGTCTCTATAACAGATATATATGCAGAACAACTGTGAAGTTACCCTTGGTTATAAAACATTAGTCCAGTTAAACAAAGACAATTACACAACAGGAACTCAATCAATGATTATAGGATTTAACAAGCACCCTACAGACTGATGCTCATATGAAGTAATGATGCGACGTTTGTATTCTGTTGCAGCTGGAGAAGAAGCTAACACGGGCGAACCTGGAAGAGTGGACCAACAAGAAAAAGATGGGCTACCCCGAAGTCCGCGTTCACCTGCCGAAGTTCAAACTGGAAGAAGACTATGATCTGATCAAACCTCTAGCCAAACTGGGCATGACAGACGTGTTCTGTGCAGACAAGGCCGATTTGTCCGGCATGAATGGTGACCCAGGGCTCTTTGTGTCTACAGTGGCCCACAAGGCCTTTGTTGACGTGAACGAGGAGGGGACGGAGGCGGCTGCAGCCACAGCAGTCTGTCAATGTCTATGTTACTGCCCGCCAACAGACTTCACAGCAGACCACCCGTTCCTCTTCTTCATCAGGCACAATAAAACCAAATCCATCCTCTTCCTCGGCAGGTTCTCTTCTCCTCAGTAGACACAACAAGCAGAGGAAGATATGGGGCCAATTTAAGAAACAGATCTTTGAAATTAAGGCTTTTTTCTGTGATGTTTAGGAATCTAAGAAACTGTGTTTGTCTGCCTTTGCACTGAAATCATAGCTGAAGCTATTCAAATTATTAATGCACAAGTTTGAGTGTTTTTGGTTGAATTTGATTATAATGGATGAACTCAAATGATCAGTCGATGTCAATGAAAAATAAAGTAACAGACTGTGTTTTAAAATAACCACATTGGGCTGCTCCTTCAGTAGACAGCAGTTGTACAGTAATTTGTGAAAATCACTTTGAAACTTGGAAGTCAAACACTTAACCAGAACCAACAGTGATGAGGTACAGGATCATCAAGGATCATCAGGTAACGTGATACTCTTTATAATAATCATAACACAGGCCTGTCTGTGACACACACGCACTGTCAGTCCTTTTCACTGCAGCAGGGAGTGGATTTATTTCCGGGTACCTGAACGCAACGGTGATTTAGGATATGGGGAAACTTTGCTTTAAAAAAAAAAGGTGTAATAAGCATTTCAACCACTTAGATGGAGCTAGGCTTCACGAACTGTTTCAACATTTCTGTGTTCAGGATTTAGTGGGTGGGTCTGAAAATTGGCATAAACAAGCCCCTGCTGCTGTAGATCTTTATATTATGAAGCTCTAGAATCAGATCAAGTCATATTTAGGCAGAAATCACCTTTCATTAACTGCATTTGGCCTTCAATCAATTTTTGGCAGGTGGAGATACCATTTTGCGTTGTAATGGTCCTTCACAAGAATTCCAAGCTGTCCTGTGAGCTCAGATCTTTATATTATAAAGCTTACAAAATGCCATGTCAGTGTATATTAGATGTTATTTAAGTTAGCGTTCCACAGTCAGGACGTCTGTGTGAATTTGCATTTGTGTTGCAAACAAACTAGACTAGGTTGCCTGTGGGGGGAATTAGTTGCATGACATGATGCCTCAATTCTAATAGTTGCTAGTTCAGCAAAACTAAAAACCAAATACAGTCATTCTGTGGCTAATAGCAACATATTAGCAGGAGGCTAATAAACAGCCTATAGCCTACTGTCACGCAGGTCACTCAGAGAAATCTGCACACCTTTATCTTTGGACCGTTTCTTCTCTCCTTCTGTTTCTGAACTGGGCACCTGATGGCTTCTTTGGTCTGTTACTTTGATCCATGATGAAGATGAAGACTCACGTGGATGACTGCACAGATTTTATTTATTTATGTTTTTCATTTTTCATGTAACACACACAGAGTTTTGAGTTGAGTTACATTGCGCCCGGGGCTGTCGCCCACATTGCCCCCAGCAAAAAACGGCCCTGCTGCTTCCATAGAACTCCATTCATCGCCCTGGCATGCGTCCCACCCACACACGGCCGATACAACCAGCCCATAAGTGTCGAACCTGGAAGAGTGGACCAACAGGGATAACATGGACTACCCCGAGTCCAGGTTCACCTGCCGAAGTTCAAACTGGAAGAAGACTATGATCTGATCTAACCTCTGGCCAAACTGGGCATGACAGACGTGTTCTGTGCAGACAAGGCCGATTTGTCCGGCATGAATGGTGACCCAGGGCTCTTTGTGTCTACAGTGGCCCACAAGGCCTTTGTTGAGGTGAACGAGGAGGGGACGGAGGCAACTGCAGCCACAGTAGTCTGTCAACGTCTATGTTACAGCCCGCAGAAACACTTCACAGCAGATCACCCCTTCCTCTTCTTCATCAGGCACAATAAGACCAAATCCATCCTCTTCCTCGGCAGGTTCTCTTCTCCTCAGTAGACACAACAAGCAGAGGAAGATATGGGGCCAATTTAAGAAACAGATCTTTGAAATTAAGGCTTTTTTCTGTGATGTTTAGGAATCTAAGAAACTGTGTTTGTCTGCCTTTGCACTGAAATCATAGCTGAAGCTTTTCAAATACACAGAGTTTTGAGTTTGTGGTTGTTGTTTTTGCACCCTGGGCTGTCGCCCACATTTCCCGTAGCAAAGACCGGCCCTGCTGCTTCCATAGAACTCCATTCATCGCTCCACCCACAGATGTCGACACAACCAGCAGTATAAATGAGCAGAGGTTCACATCTAGATCTTACTTCACCACCACAGCCCAGAAACTGCACCGTTTCCTGATTTCTGCGTGCGGGCAGATTGTGCTTCAGTCGCTGCGGGAGGATCATCAGGTAACGTGATACAGCTTAAAATAATCATAACACAGGCCTGTCTGTCCTTTTCTCTGCAGCTGAAGAGCTACAACTGCCAGCTAAAGCATCCTCAGGACTCTTCTTTCTTTCTTTCTTTCTTTCTTTCTTTCTTTCTTTCTTTCTTTCTTTCTTTTGCCTCTCTGTGCACAAATTCTAAATTTTGATGAAATGATGTCGGTGTGGCTATTTTGTCAGATTTGACCATTAGCTTATGTAACCATCTCAATTGTCATTTCCTCTTTGCAGGCAGAGTGTACATCATCATCATCATCATCAGTCATGGCCGCCATCACCAACTCCAACACAGATTTTGCCTGTGAGCTTTTCCGCACTCTGAGCCAGGCAGATCCCTCCGGGAACATCTTTGTCTCGCCGCTGAGCATCAGCTCGGCCCTGGCTATGGTTTACCTGGGCGCTAAAGGAGACACCGCTGCTCAGATGGCGAAGGTCAGGTCACCGTCTCTCTAACAGATGCACGTCTTCCGTCACCTGACGTCCCTGCGTAACTTCTAACTCTGTTATAAAAGTTGTGTGAAACGCAGTCATCCTGGCCCGTTTCCATGTTTCCATGCACGCTCTGTTGCAGTACATTTTCGTAAACGTTGTTTTTCTTTCTCTTTTGGCCTGTGTGTGAAGAGCAGGCACATTAAACCAACTACGACTAAACATTTCCAATTACAGGCGACCCATAAGGGCACATAGATGTAGAAATATGAAGCTCACAGCACAGAGTGCTGCTGGAATGAGTCCTGAAACCTAAAATGAGTTCATATATTTGCACCTCCAGTTTCTCAAAGTCTTAAAGTCGATGTGCTGGATGCGTCCAGTTTGTGGTTAGATGCCTGAAGTCTGTGGTTATCACAGGAGATTTTCACATTTTGTTCTACGACTTAAATACCCCAAAATGAAGCTTGCAGCTTCTAACAAGTCGCTAAATGATCCTACACTAAAGGCATCGCGGTTGCAACCATGGTGTTTAATTAACAGGCTTGACAATTACCTGAAATATCATGTTATCACTGACCAAATGAAAGATATAAATTCCTATAAACGTCACGAGTAGCGTGGCTCCATAGCAGTGTAATGTCCTTCAGCTTCATTGTCACCATCTTTCTGACTCCAGAATAAAATCTGTTGTTGGAAACTTTCACACAGGCGCTCTCGTTCAGCTCTGGTGAAGGCGTCCATGCAGACTTTAAGACACTAAACACCGACATCAACTCGACATCAGCATCATACATCCTGAAACTAGCCAACCGACTCTACGGAGAAAATACCGCCAACTTCCTCCCGGTGAGTTTTCAGCTGATGCTCATCACAGATAGCACAGATACTTAGATTGCATCAGTAACTTTTTATGAATGAATTGGTGTTATCTGCTCTCTTTAGGAATTCCTGGAAGCCACACAGAAGTATTACCATGCAGACCTGAAGGCTGTTGACTTCATCAGGGCTCCAGATGCGTGCAGAGAGGAGATCAACACCTGGGTGGAGCAGCAGACAGAAAGTGAGCATTTACATCTTAAGTGGACACAAAATCATCCCTATACTTGTAGTTCAACCATCTGATAGCATTCTCTGTGAATCAGTGTTGCTTTGCCTTTCCTTTCAGATAAGATTAAAGATCTCCTGAAGCCAGGAACAGTCAGTACTACGACAAGACTGGCTCTGGTTAATGCCATCTACTTCAAGGGAAACTGGATGAACCGCTTTGATCCTGCAGACACCAAAGAGATGCCCTTTGAAACCTATAAGGTGACTTACCTGAGCTGAAGTTTGCAGATGTGAAGATGTAATGTTTGAATACAGTTTATCTCAGCCAGATGTGCAGCTGAGAAACTAGCAACAGTCTTCCTAACATGATCCAATAACCTTTGTTCTCCTGCATGTCAGGATGGGAAGAAGTCGGTCCAGATGATGTACCAGATGAAGAAGTTCCCCTACAACTACATCCCTGAGATTGGTCTGCAGATCCTGGAGCTGCCGTATGTGGACGAGGAGCTCAGCATGTTCATCCTGCTGCCTGAACAGACCAAAAATGGCCCAGATGCTCTGCTGATGGTATGTGAGCTAAAAAACAGCTGCCTCAAAAGAAAACCATCATTTACACTCTTTTGTCTCTATAACAGATATATATGCAGAACAACTGTGAAGTTACCCTTGGTTATAAAACATTAGTCCAGTTAAACAAAGACAATTACACAACAGGAACTCAATCAATGATTATAGGATTTAACAAGCACCCTACAGACTGATGCTCATATGAAGTAATGATGTGACATTTGTATTTTGTTGCAGCTGGAGAAGAACCTAACACGGGCGAACCTGGAACAGTGGACCAACAAGAAAAAGATGGACTACCCCGAAGTCTGCGTTCACCTGCCAAAGTTCAAACTGGAAGAAGAGTATGATCTGATCAAACCTCTGGCCAAACTGGGCATGACAGACGTGTTCTGTGCAGCCAAGGCTGATTTGTCCGGCATGAATGGTGACCCAGGGCTCTTTGTGTCTACAGTGGCCCACAAGGCCTTTGTTGAGGTGAACGAGGAGGGGACGGAGGCGGCTGCAGCCACTACAGCAGTCTTTCAACGTCAATGTTACCGCCCGCCGAAACACTTCACAGCAGACCACCCCTTCCTCTTCTTCATCAGGCACAATAAGACCAAATCCATCCTCTTCCTCGGCAGGTTCTCTTCTCCTCAGTAGACACAACAAGCAGAGGAAGATATGGGGCCAATTTAAGAAACAGATCTTTGAAATTAAGGCTTTTTTCTGTGATGTTTAGGAATCTAAGAAACTGTGTTTGTCTGCCTTTGCACTGAAATCATAGCTGAAGCTATTCAAATTATTAGTTTGAGTGTTTTTGGTTGAATTTGATTATAATGGATGAACTCAAATGATCAGTCGATGTCAATGAAAAATAAAGTAACAGACTGTGTTTTAAAATAACCACATTGGGCTGCTCCTTCAGTAGACAGCAGTTGTACAGTAATTTGTGAAAATCACTTTGAAACTTGGAAGTCAAACACTTAACCAGAACCAACAGTGATGAGGTACAGGATCATCAAGGATCATCAGGTAACGTGATACTCTTTATAATAATCATAACACAGGCCTGTCTGTGACACACACGCACTGTCAGTCCTTTTCACTGCAGCAGGGAGTGGATTTATTTCCGGGTACCTGAACGCAACGGTGATTTAGGATATGGGGAAACTTTGCTTAAAAATATGTATTTATTGTTTGAATTTGCAGGTTAAGCAGGTTTATTAGTTGCATGACATGATGCCTCAATTCTAATAGTTGCTAGTTCAGCAAAACTAAAAACCAAATACAGTCATTCTGTGGCTAATAGCAACATATTAGCAGGAGGCTAATAAACAGCCTATAGCCTACTGTCACGCAGGTCACTCAGAGAAATCTGCACACCTTTATCTTTGGACCGTTTCTTCTCTTCTTCTGTTTCTGAACTGGGCACCTGATGGCTTCTTTGGTCTGTTACTTTGATCCATGATGAAGATGAAGACTCGCGTGGATGACTGCACAGATTTTATTTATTTATGTTTTTCATTTTTCATGTAACACACACAGAGTTTTGAGTTGAGTTACATTGCGCCCGGGGCTGTCGCCCACATTGCCCCCAGCAAAAACCAGCCCTGCTGCTTCCATAGAACTCCATTCACCGCCCAGGCATGCGTCCCACCCACACACGGCCGATACAACCAGCCCATAAGTGTCGAACCTGGAAGAGTGGACCAACAGAGATAACATGGACTACCCCGAGTCCAGGATCGCCTGCCGAAGTTCAAACTGGAAGAAGACTATGATCTGATCAAACCTCTGGCCAAACTGGGCATGACAGACGTGTTCTGTGCAGACAAGGCCGATTTGTCCGGCATGAATGGTGACCCAGGGCTCTTTGTGTCTACAGTGGCCCACAAGGCCTTTGTTGAGGTGAACGAGGAGGGGACGGAGGCGGCTGCAGCAACAGTAGTCTGTCAACGTCTATGTTACAGCCCGCAGAAACACTTCACAGCAGATCACCCCTTCCTCTTCTTCATCAGGCACAATAAGACCAAATCCATCCTCTTCCTCAGCAGGTTCTCTTCTCCTCAGTAGACACAACAAGCAGAGGAAGATATGGGGCCAATTTAAGAAACAGATCTTTGAAATTAAGGCTTTTTTCTGTGATGTTTAGGAATCTAAGAAACTGTGTTTGTCTGCCTTTGCACTGAAATCATAGCTGAAGCTTTTCAAATACACAGAGTTTTGAGTTTGTGGTTGTTGTTTTTGCATCCTGTGCTCTCACTCACATTTCCCGTAGCAAAGACCGGCCCTGCTGCTTCCATAGAACTCCATTCATCGCTCCACCCACAGATGTCGACACAACCAGCAGTATAAATGAGCAGAGGTTCACATCTGGATCTTACTTCAACCCCACGGCCCAGGCACTGCACTGTTTCCTGTTTTCTGTGGGATTTTTCTGCGTTCACGTTTTACTTTCACTTCTTGACGCGCGGGGTGTGTGCGGGCAGATTGTGCTTCAGTCGCTGCGGGAGGATCATCAGGTAACGTGATACAGCTTAAAATAATCATAACACAGGCCTGTCTGTCCTTTTCTCTGCAGCTGAAGAGCTACAACTGCCAGCTAAAGCATCCTCAGGACTCCTCTTTCTTTCTTTCTTTCTTTCTTTCTTTCTTTCTTTCTTTCTTTCTTTCTTTTGCCTCTCTGTGCACAAATTCTAAATTTTGATGAAATGATGTGGGTGTGGCTATTTTGTCAGATTTGACCATTAGCTTATGTAACCATCTCAATTGTCATTTCCTCTTTACAGGCAGAGTGTACATCATCATCATCATCATCAGTCATGGCCGCCATCACCAACTCCAACACAGATTTTGCCTGTGAGCTTTTCCGCACTCTGAGCCAGGCAGATCCCTCCGGCAACATCTTTGTCTCGCCGCTGAGCATCAGCTCGGCCCTGGCTATGGTTTACCTGGGCGCTAAAGGAGACACCGCTGCTCAGATGGCGAAGGTCAGGTCACCGTCTCTCTAACAGATGCACGTCTTCCGTCACCTGACGTCCCTCTGTAACTTCTAACTGTTGTAAAAAGTTGTGTGAAACGCAGTCATCCTGGCCCGTTTCCATGTTTCCATGCACGCTCTGTTGCAGTACATTTTCGTAAACGTTGTTTTTCTTTCTCTTTTGGCCTGTGTGTGAAGAGCAGGCACATTAAACCAACTACGACTAAACATTTCCAATTACAGGCGACCCATAAGGGCACATAGATGTAGAAATATGAAGCTCACAGCACAGAGTGCTGCAGGAATGAGTCCTGAAACCTAAAATGAGTTCATATTTTTGCACCTCCAGTTTCTCAAAGTCTTAAAGTCGATGTGCTGGATGCGTCCAGTTTGTGGTTAGATGCCTGAAGTCTGTGGTTATCACAGGAGATTTTCACATTTTGTTCTACGACTTAAATACCCCAAAATGAAGCTTGCAGCTTCTAACAAGTGGGTAAATGATCCTAGATTTAAGGCATCGTGGTTGCAACCATGGTGTTTAATTAACAGGCTTGACAATTACCTGAAATATCATGTTATCATTGACCAATTGAAAGATATAAATTCCTATAAACGTCACGAGTAGCGTGGCTCCATAGCAGTGTAATGTCCTTCAGCTTCATTGTCACCATCTTTCTGACTCCAGAATAAAATCTGTTGTTGGAAACTTTCACACAGGCGCTCTCGTTCAGCTCTGGTGAAGGCGTCCATGCAGACTTTCAGACACTAAACGCTGACATCAACTCGACATCAGCATCATACATCCTGAAACTAGCCAACCGACTCTACGGAGAAAAAACCGCCAACTTCCTCCCGGTGAGTTTTCAGCTGATGCTCATCACAGATAGCACAGATACTTAGATTGCATCAGTAACTTTTTATGACTGAATTGGTGTTATCTGCTCTCTTTAGGAATTCCTGGAAGCCACACAGAAGTATTACCATGCAGACCTGAAGGCTGTTGACTTCATCGGGGCTCCAGATGCGTGCAGAGCGGAGATCAACACCTGGGTGGAGCAGCAGACAGAAAGTGAGCATTTACATCTTAAGTGGACACAAAATCATCCCTATACTTGTAGCACAACCATCTGATAGCATTCTCTGTGAATCAGTGTTCAATGGTTGCTTTGCCTTTCCTTTCAGATAAGATTAAAGATCTCCTGAAGCCAGGAACAGTCAGTACTATGACAAGACTGGCTCTGGTTAATGCCATCTACTTCAAGGGAAACTGGATAAAACCTTTTAATCCTGCAAAGACCAAAGAGATGCCCTTTGAAACCTATAAGGTGACTCACCTGAGCTGAAGTTTGCAGATGTGGAGATGTAATGTTTGAATACAGTTTGTGCCAGATGTGCAGCTGAGAAACTAGCAACAGTCTTCCTAACATGATCCAATAACCTTTGTTCTCCTGCATGTCAGGATGGGAAGAAGTCGGTCCAGATGATGTACCAGATGAAGAAGTTCCCCTACAACTACATCCCTGAGATTGGTCTGCAGATCCTGGAGCTGCCGTATGTGGACAAGGAGCTCAGCATGTTCATCCTGCTGCCTGAACAGACCAAAAATGGCCCCGATGCTCTGCTGATGGTATGTGAGCTAAAAAACAGCTGCCTCAAAAGAAAACCATCATTTACACTCTTTTGTCTCTATAACAGATATATATGCAGAACAACTGTGAAGTTACCCTTGGTTATAAAACATTAGTCCAGTTAAACAAAGACAATTACACAACAGGAACTCAATCGATGATTATAGGATTTAACAAGCACCCTACAGACTGATGCTCATATGAAGTAATGATGCGACATTTGTATTTTGTTGCAGCTGGAGAAGAACCTAACACGGGCGAACCTGGAAGAGTGGACCAACAGGGAAAAGATGGGCTACCCCGAAGTCTGCGTTCACCTGCCGAAGTTCAAACTGGAGGATGCCTATGATCTGATCAAACCTCTGTCCAAACTGGGCATGACAGACGTGTTCTGTGCAGGCAAGGCTGATTTGTCCGGCATGAATGGTGACCCAGGGCTCTTTGTGTCTACAGTGGCCCACAAGGCCTTTGTTGAGGTGAACGAGGAGGGGACGGAGGCGGCTGCAGCCACAGCAGTCTGTCAACTTCTATGTTACTGCCCGCCAACAGACTTCACAGCAGACCACCCGTTCCTCTTCTTCATCAGGCACAATAAGACCAAATCCATCCTCTTCCTCGGCAGGTTCTCTTCTCCTCAGTAGACACAACAAGCAGAGGAAGATATGGGGCCAATTTAAGGAACAGATCTTTGAAATTAAGGCTTTTTTCTGTGATGTTTAGGAATCTATGAAACTGTGTTTGTCTGCCTTTGCACTGAAATCATAGCTGAAGCTATTCAAATTATTAATGCACAAGTTTGAGTGTTTTTGGTTGAATTTGATTATAATGGATGAACTCAAATGATCAGTCGATGTCAATGAAAAATAAAGTAACAGACTGTGTTTTAAAATAACCACATTGGGCTGCTCCTTCAGTAGACAGCAGTTGTACAGTAATTTGTGAAAAACACTTTGAAACTTGGAAGTCAAACACTTAACCAGAACCAACAGTGATGAGGTACAGGTAAAAAGCCAGCAGCGACACTGAGCATACACTGAGAGTCTTCTGTATATCCTGGTACCTCCTTGTGACCTCTGTGAGATCTGCACAGGTGTGGTGAGAAGTGAAAACACAAGCCGGGCAACTCTAGACGGCAATGTCGTGTTTCTGAGGCAATAATGTGACAAAATGTACAGTATCTATAGCAACGATACAAATATTCTCCCACGATTCCGATCAGGTGTTACATAATTAAATTTATGGGCCAGCACTAACGACAAAGAAGTTCACAACACTGGATTTAATTTAAAGTTTAATGAAGAATAAATCATATGATAAGAAGAAAATAGAAGAGTTTATGAAGTGCTTTGACAACAGGCATAAACAGGATACAGCAGAAACAACAAAGAAAGGAAAAAGGAAAAATATGATTTAAGAACACAGGAATATATATAATATACAAAATAAAACAATTAAGAATTGAAGATAGACATAAATAAATACATAAAAATAAGATAAAAGCATATAATGATAAATCAAATAGCATTATATATATATGTGTGTGTGTGTGTGTGTGTGTGTGTGTGTATTTATATAGACAGGGCAGGGCCTAACCTAACCACGTGACACAGATACCGGAAGTCGGGCGTCTCTTTTCTGAACCGTCCCCGGTTGTTCCGTGACACCGGCGCCTCAGAGCAGTTCACAGCTCCCGGCTGACACAAGACTGTCTCATTCACACCTTTACCTTAGTCGGGGTTTTTGCTCGCTACACTCGCGGGAAAAGGACAGACTGTTTTTATCCGTTACCGGCGGCGGCGGCAGGCTAACATTAAGTTGTGGCTAACAGCGTTAGCTCGTCTGGACCCGTCGAAGCAGAGGCAGGTGACTCTAAAGTTTGTCCCCGTGATACCCCGAACACACAGGTGAGTGCACTCTGTTACTCTGTGTCATTTGTCTGTGTTTGGCTTGATTTCTGCTGTCCATTACTCACAGGTGCCAGTTTGTTTAGCCGTGTCATTTAAAAATGTGCATAACATCACATGAAATTGATGACGTGGCTCCACCTGAGGTGCGACACACCCACCTGTAGACATACCGTCATACACCTATTCTTGTGTGTTCAAATATAGCTTCGCTGTGTGAATGCCTGTGCTGTTTGCATTGCATTCCTTCATAACCCTGTGCTGTCACATCTTTGGTTTTTGTCTCAGATGAGCTGTCAAACCGCCCCGATGAGGGTGCTGGTGACAGGCGGGTCCGGTTTGGTGGGAAAGGCCATACAGCATGTGGTCAAAGAGGAAGGCGGAGCCAGGGAGGGGGAGGAATGGATATTCCTCTCCTCCAAAGATGCCAACCTCATGTGAGAACGTGCTCCTCCTGCAAATACTAACAAACACGAATAACCGACTAACACACTTTGTCCTCATGCTGTGTCGGCTTCCCTGCAGGAGCAAGGAGGAGACGCAGGCGGTGTTTGAGAAACATCGGCCCACGCATGTCATTCATTTGGCTGCTATGGTCGGCGGGCTTTTCAAGAACATGAAGAACAACCTGGACTTTTGGGTATGAGGAAATAACGCTTCATTCATCAAGAGCGTGTTGAACTTCTCAGATATCATCCTCACGTCTTTTCGTCTGCGTCTGTCTGCAGAGAAACAACGTCTACATCAATGATAACGTGCTGCAGGCGGCACATGAAGTCGATGTTGTCAAGGTTGTCTCCTGCCTGTCCACCTGCATCTTTCCTGACAAGACCACCTACCCCATCGATGAGACCATGGTAAGAAGCTCCACCTCTGTGTGTGCAGGTAGCTGGCACGTGTCAGGAAATTCGTGAACTAACTTTATTTGACTTCTTTGCACAAGATCCACAACGGTCCGCCTCACGAGTCGAACTTTGGCTACGCCTACGCGAAGAGAATGATTGATGTTTACAACAGGTGGGAACTCACTCACTCGCCATTTTCTGAGTAAATTCACACTAACGCAGGAATAAGATTTAAAACTCTGTGTGTGTGCATGTTTCACAGGGCGCATTTGCAGCAGCACGGCAAGTGCTATACAGCTGTGATTCCCACTAACGTGTTCGGTCCCCATGACAACTTCAGCATTGAGGATGGTCACGTGCTGCCAGGCCTCATACACAAAGCTTACCTTGCTCAGAGTAAGTCGAGGCGTCTACAGATTTGAATTATTTTGTAGCAGTAATTGTAAATGGAAACCATAAAAATCATTGACTTTGTTTGTGTGCATGTTTTAGAGGAGGACAAACCCCTGGTGGTCTGGGGCTCCGGCACTCCCAGAAGACAGTTTATCTACTCTTTGGACCTGGCTCGTCTCTTCCTGTGGGTCTTGCGAGACTATCCAGAGGTCGATCCAATCATTCTCTCTGGTGAGTCCTCCTACACAGCAAAGCAATAGTTCACAATAATGTCGTCGCTATACCATCCATCCATAGCTGTTCATCAGGGTCGAGTCACGTCAGCAGCAAGTTTAGCTTCTGGATGCGCTCTGTTCCCACATTAAATGAGCAAATGTAATACTAGTATTGAAAATCTGTTTTTTTAAGTAACTTTGGTACTTTAGATACTGTGGAATGTGCAGTTAACAGCGATGTTGTCTGTCTACACTTTTGACGCTCTAGTCATGCCTGTGTTGTGTTTGTTGGTTTCAGTTGGAGAGGAGGACGAAGTCTCCATCAAAGAAGCAGCAGAAGCTGTCGTGCAAGGACTGAACTTTAAAGGAGAAGTGGTGGTATCCTTTTATTCATGCTAAATTATCGTTAACTGTAGTTCATGTTCCAGATTTAAGGATGCTCTGGGTCTGATATTTAAATGATTCATGAACAAAATGAAAGTGAGTGAGTGAGTATACGTCTTCCGTCTGTTGCTGCGTTGTCTGAAGCCCGTTCTGTCAGACGGGAAAGGTGTTTGTTGGGTGAGAAATCTGGAAGAAAACAAGGTGGATCACCTGCACAGGCAGATGAGTTTGTAGATGAAAGACCAAATGAGTGGATAACAGTTTAAAGTATTTCCAACCATTCATTTGATGTAAACTTGAGATTATGAAAGGTATGAACAGATTCTTGAGAGAAGAGGCTGTCTTTTTCTCTTTAATTGTTTTTTACTGTTACACAAAATTTGTGCTCACTGAGAGTCATTACTATGGTCTGTAAATGTTTGTACATAAAGAGTTCCTTGTAGTTCCCTTGACCTTTGACCTCTAGTTTGACACCAGTAAAGCAGACGGACAGTTCAAGAAGACAGCCAGCAATGCAAAGCTGCGCAGCTACCTGCCTGACTTCACCTTCACACCCTTCAATCAAGGTGAGTCAGACTTTGTGGGTGTCTATGCAGCAGAAATCTTTTATAGATTTAGATTAAATCTGACTCGTGTCTCCACTGATTGTTCTCACTCTTACTTGCAGCTTTAAAGGAAACCTGTGATTGGTTTGTAGCCAACTATGACTCAGCCCGGAAGTGAAACTTCTGCAGATCACAATCTGTTGAGCTTGAAGCCCGTTCTGCTGGACGGGAAAGGTGTTTGTTGGGAAATGGGGTGAGAAGTCTGGAAGAAAACAAGGTGGATCGCCTGCACAGGCAGATGTGTGTTACTGGATGAAGTCTGTCAGTTTGATTCGGTCACTGTCGGACTCAACATCTCACTTCATCTCAAACACCTCACCATGCTGTGAATGTTGCCGCAGACTTGTTTCTCCCGAGGTTTAACAGACTATAGTAATTGTGGGCACTATATTCTATCTGCTACCTGTATGCTGAATTTTTTCACTATGGTTGTGTTACTCATTTTGGTTGCTTAAATTTTGGAATTCAGGTTCTGGTACAATTCAATAATCACAGGAATTGACTAATATAACCTTTTTCTAGCAGGTCAATGTTTTCTTACTGAACTAGCAGTTAGCATTTGAGATTTGGAAGGACCTGACCGTGATTCACTTTATTTAATGAACAGAAAGACTGTGATGGTACATGCTGTTCAACTGGTGGCTTGGATGTTTTTCTATTCGGTATATATGAACAAAATAAATATTTTATACCAATAATATCTGTCTTAAGTATGCATCATTAATCAATACACTGCTGTGGACTGAAAAATGTGTGGCCCACATGAAAATATGTGCGGTTTACACTATAATAAGTTTTCACTGCTGTACCTTGCCAACAGAAACCCAAACACGACATACAGCGATCATGCTGTTGACCATGTCATGCCACACATCAGCTATTTGGGTCAGAGAGAAAAGCTAATGCTAGAATTAGTGGCTAGGGCTAGCTGGTCATGTGTGTAAATAAACATGTTAAATATCACTATTTGAGACGTGCTTTTTCAGTACAGAACCCCGGCAACAGCCCACTCGGCACTTTCAAAATTTCCGAGGGAATTTTCTAGTATAAAGATCTGAGCTCACGGGACGGCTTGGAATTCTTGTAAAGGACCATTACAACACAAAATGGGCATTTTCACCTGCCAAAAACTGATTGAACACATATGTGTTACATAACTCTTTAACATGTAGTCTGTTATTCCCCAAGCCTGCCAAATAAATATCAGATCAGATGTGCTTATTGTTAAAAGAATTGGGGGCACAGAAACACTGTGATAAGTGCATCCCTACTTTTGACTGAGTCATTAAAACAGTAGATTAAATGATGTGCAGTATTGTTAACGTTGAAGAGGGTGGAAGACATGATAGAAAGTAAAATACTCATCTGTTGTGAGAGTGAAACAGGATTAAGCAGAACAGATCAAGAACTCCTTTATGAAACCATGTTTAATAATTCAAGGTTTGCCCGTCGAATGTACAGAAAAGAACAAGTAATTATGAGTAGATTAAGAATAGGTCACACTTTTTATTACAGGCAGAGATTAAACTGGAGCTTTAACCACTGCCTGTCACCATACATGTGTAGATATTGTATATTGCAGTTATGTATGTATGCACACTTTGCACAAGCTAAATATATGACACATTTCTATGTGTCTATGTCTATAGATATTATTATTATTACTAATATTATTAGGACATAATGCAGTAATTCAAACGCTCCTCTCCTCTCAATCCTCCTGTGTTAATAAACTTTAGAGGCTAAAGTTTATTAACACACACAACGTGCGGCGAATAAGAGCATTATTATAATGATGATTAAAATTACGCTAATTGCATTAATTTCTGTTTGTTTATTTGTTGTGCAGCTGCCAACATATCCACATTTCTCTCTCTGACACAGTGCGACACCTGCTGGTCGTATTCTGTGACTACTGTTGTCGTGTTTGCTGTGGATTGTGTCACTGCTCCTGATTATTGAGAACACACCAACACTCCAACGCCTGGAACTGAACCCTGACCTTAGAACTGCCACAGAGGACACAGTGTTGAACACTGAGGCCCCTGTGTGGACCTGTAGGACCAGAAGACCAGCGTCAGGTCCAGGTTGAAAACAGCACAGTCAAATACAAAGTAGGATGAGTGATATTCATACAGTCATTAAATGTTATCTGTTGTTGAATATATGTCTGTGTGTCTCTATTGAACTTTATTTATTATTAACTTTATTGTATTGATTATGCTGTCATTTCTTGCTATCCATATTAATTAAATATTAATTTTAACGTTTACAGTTCAACAGTTACACTTCACTGTTTAGTTTCTGAAATTATTTTTGTTTTACAGCGCTGCAACACAACTTTTTTTAAAATTATTATTACATATATTTTTTTATTCTTTTACATCAGAATAAATTGTGTAAAATGTCCATCACAAGTTCCCAGAGTCCAGGACAACATATGTTTGTTGGTGTGAGCGACAGGTAAACCCAAATATATTCAATTTATGTTGAAAAAAACGGAAATAAAATATATATATATATTTCTTTTTTATTTTCAAATACAGATTGTTCTTTTGATCAGCAGCACTTCAGCCTGAGTTACACAGCTACATCTGTGCTACAATTACTGCGAAAAGAATGATTTGAAAACAGAAGTTTTTTTTTGTTTGTTTTTTTTATGCTTCATAACCTAACCTTGACCCGTGCAGACCTATGGAAGCCATAGAACTGCTGCATCATCTGCTGGTTGATCAGGCAGTTAGTACAGCGTGCTCAACTAATGTTTTTTTTTTTGAATGAATAATTCAAAAGTGGAGAAACCGAAGCACTCGGAGGAAACCACAGCAACACTGTGAACACTGTAAAGTCAAGCTGGAAAGGTACAGTGAACACTGAAGAGCCTGCAGATCTATGGGGCCCGGAGACCTGAGTCAAGTCCAGGTTGGTTATTTTGCTGTTATTTTGGCGTTTTTTTTTTTTTTTAATGAATAATTCAAAAGTGGAGAAACCGAAGCTCTCGGAGGAAACCACAGCAACACCGTGAACACTAAACTCCTCACAGCAACAAGGTCAAGATCCAGAACTGAACCCTGATCTCATCGCTGGGGGGATGTTAGTTTGATGTTATTTTGGTGTTACTTTGATGTTGTTTTTTTTTTTAGGTGACTTAAAAGTGGAGAAACCGAAGCACTCGGAGAAAACCACGGCAACACAGTGACCTAGGCGTCACATATGCTGCATGGACAGCGTTCGAATGGCTTGCTCACTGTGTGGAAAAGTGAGATGAAGAACCTCTTGATGCTGGGCTTTTTGGGCTTTACCAGCTGTCTTTTCAGACCCTCAATTACAAATTCGTAAACTTCTGAGTCCTCTGACAATAGGCTATGTGCAACCACGCCTTTGCCACCCATGAGTGCACACAGATCCTTGTGCAGGGCCTTGGCTGTCTTCTTTATCTGGTGTCCTGTTGGCTGGATAGATTTAAAGACACCACCTGTGCGCAGCATGTCTGTCAGAGTTGAAATCACCCTGTTGATTTCATCTTTAGACACTGCAATCCCTGCCTTCTTCAGGCACTCATGTACCAACGCCATCACCATCAGCCTATAGTACATGTTTTCAGTTGGTTGGGTGCTGGCCCTGACTGGCCTATCAGTGACTCTGGCTCCTACGCACTCAAACTTGGGTGAGTAATCATCCTCTTCTTCAGCGATGGATGGTGATCTATCACACACAGGTGTGACAGAGTCGCCGACACCTGGCTCATCGGTTACGGTCGGTGGTCTTGGCTCAATTACAGATGTGGTACAGATGTCCTCATCACCTGGCTGATCGGTTATGGACGGTGGTCTTGGCTCAGTTACAGGTGTGGTACAGATGTCCTCATCACCTGGCTGATTGGTTTCGGATGGCGGTCTTGGCTCAGTTACAGGTGTGGTACGGATGTGCTCATCACCTGGCTGATCGGTTACGGACGGTGGTCTTGGCTCAGTTACAGGTGTGGTACAGATGTGCTCATCACCTGGCTGATCGGTTACGGACGGTGGTCTTGGCTCAGTTACAGGTGTGGTACAGATGTACTCATCACCTGGCTGATCGGTTACGGACGGTGGTCTTGGCTCAGTTACAGGAGTGGTACAGATGTGCTCATAACCACTGACACCTGACTCAGCAGTGATGGAAGGTGCTGCTGATTCCTCAGGTGTCACGGTGTCCTCTGGGAGCTCTGGCAGATCCAGTGCTACCCGAATCCTCTTCAGACTGTCATCCACGCGGTTGTTCTTCTTGGCCAGCTTTTGTGTCTGCAGGTTGAGCCAGTTCCGCATCCTCTTCATGAACTTGTCTACCTCTTTTTGGACTGTGACCATATTTATCTTTGTGTCTCCGAGGTCACGTTGAAGATTCTCATATATGATGTGCCCCAGCTGCTGAGAATGTGCTTCATGTTGGCCGCTGCTGATGGAGCTGGCCATGCTTTTGTAGGTACACTCATCTGGGCTGTCCGGGATCATGTCCTGCACCACTTTGTCTGCTGCTGGAATCAGGACTTCCAGTGATGCTTTCCTGCAGTTCAGTTTTGTCTTCAGCTTCATTATGAAGCTGGCGATGGCCTCCTTGGCAAATTTGCGGGCAAAAAGGATTTTTATCTTGTTTGCCACGACGTTCCAGCAGTTTAAGCTGCTGGGCTGTGCCTCTGGTTTTGGTGTGCCATCATGATTCAGTCCAAACTCTTCTCTATTGCTCCAAATGTAGTGAGCAATGTCACTCGCTGTTTCGTCTGCGTCTTCATGAATGCTGTTGACAATGCGCAGATGTTCTTCTTCTGAAATCTCAGCATTAGATTTCACTTCAATGTCACTCACGTGTTCCAATAGGATCTCCTTTACAGCTTCAGTGGTCGTATCAATGAAGCTTCCTACTGAACACCGGTCTTCTGGTCCAAACAGAGAGACTGGGGTCTGCTCCCGAAAACTCTCCTGCTCTGCTGGACTTGTGCGCTCAGCTGCCATATCTGGACTCCGTGAACCAACGGTACGTGATCTGGACGCACACGATGACATCTTGGCTTTGCAGTGTTTAAGCATGCCGATCACGTGTTTGACAATGATCTGCAGCCTGCGGGTGATTTTGAACTCGTTTACCGGTGGCGGTGAGTTGACCCTCTCCGTAACTTCTCTGCTCACCAGCTGCGACAGTCTTTGAGCGCTTTCTCTGGACATTGGCCTGCCAGTCACGGTCATGAAAGCGTCAGCGATGGAGGTCCCCAGGTACTTCTGGACATCTTCCTCCCAAATAATTTCCGGGATTTTTTCAGCCTTGTTCTTCTGTGGGAGTCGATTTTCAAATTCCTCGATAACAATTTTGCACAAAGCGTTAACGAAATCCACACACATGTCTGTTATGGCAGCTTTAGTTTCGTCGTCTATTGATCCGGATGTCAATTTGGCCCACTGTGTCGAAGTCAGCTGGGCCACGATCAAGTCGACAAGCGGCTGAATCCTCTCTGTGGAGACTTGTGGAGGCTCCTGATCCATCGTATTGTTATTTCCTGAACTCATGGCGTCTAAGGTGTTTGTGTTCGCTCCTCGGTGTATTGCGGAAGTTTCGTGAAAAATCCCAACGAAGGTGAAATGTTGTGGATTCTGGTCTTATTTATAACCTCGCCAAAACTTTGCCCTTAATCTTTGGATGACGTCACGAGCCACGAGTCAAATCAAAGGCACTCGTAGCTAAGCCCCGCCCCATAGCAACGGTTGTCACGTAGCTCCTTAGCAACCGTAACTAGTCACAACGAGCAAACCTTTGTGTTGAAACTATTGAAATACACACACACACAGACAAAAACTAATTAAAAACTAATTAAAGACTGATCAAGGACTATGTAATCCGCTTGTGTATTGATATAAAACCTGAATCGATGAAACTCCAGTCCATGTTTTCACTGATACGGCACCTACTGCGATGCGCCACCGACAGCGGGAAGCTTAAGGTGAGTACTGTCACCACAAAATGTTCAGGTCATTGTTAACTCATTGTTTTTTTTTTCAAATGTCAGTTCTTAAATGAACACATGAAGAGACAGACTCGTAGGTAAAGAAATAATTTATTAACTTAAAAAGTGAACAGTTACAAACATGCCACTAAACATATAAAAGACTTTAAAAACCTGCGTGCATAGTGCTCATTTAACAAACAATGTTCAAGCAAAGCAGGCAGGACTTACAATGACATGACGACACAATCACAGTCAACAGTTTCTTTTGCTCTGCAAGAAAGATTACGTAAAAGTGAAAAGTGAAAAAAAAGTGTTTCAGGTGTGGACGTATGAGGCGTGCCCTCCTTCGTGGACTCGGCAGTACTCCTGTCCTGGCACGGCTCTCTTCTTACAAGCCTTCCCTGTTTTTGTGATGCCATTGCACAGCTGACGGCCTGATAGAGAGCTGGGAAAAAGAAAAACATGATCAGTTTATGAATAATCCAAATATCTACTGTGGAAAAGTACTCGAGTTTTCACATGTAAAGCCCGACCTGTTGCTGACTAGTGACGGCGTAGGACTTGCACTTCGCGAATCATTCACAAAGTCACGTGAGTCGTTCACAGCGTCAAAAACACCTCCCAGGTTCCTCAGAGGGATGTCATCAACCAGAGCCTTAAAAGTCAAACCACAAACTGTGAGATAACATTTCAAATATTTCAGTCATCAGTCA
Organism: Nibea coibor; assembly: GCA_023373845.1. Lineage (NCBI taxonomy): Eukaryota > Metazoa > Chordata > Actinopteri > Sciaenidae > Nibea > Nibea coibor. The sequence continues at coordinate 23,903,246 of CM041718.1, read as the reverse complement.
TATGATATTCACTCCATTTGCTCACCGCTGAAAGAACTGGCTGCGGCACCAGCCGGGGAGTCGAGTGATTGGAAGTGCAGATGATCGGCACAAACCTGGACTCTGGCATTATCTTCCTGTGAGGCTGAGACACTGCTGAGATGCCAAAGTCACCTGAAGACAAAGAAGTAAGAGCAAATACAGTGTCACTTCTCTTTAAGGGAACCACGACTTGACTGTTCTGGTGCATTCTGTTTATTTCAAACCTGATACAAAGCTGTCCTGATTCAACACGTCGAAGTCGTCCTTCTCATCTCTGAGGACACAAAGACAAAGACAGACTGCATCAACTACTGAAAAACGAGTGCTCATCTACAATAGCATGGCTCGAGAGAAACCTGGATGCATAATTGTTGAAATGCACAACCGGAAACGCGGCACAATGCCGGGTCTTGAACAAATCCAAGACAGACCAGCAGCTGAGCTGCCTGGAGTCTGATCGATCCAGCATAAAATTAATCAGCAGCTTCTTTGATTAATGACAGTTTGGGACATTTTTAAGCATCAAAATATTTTCAGCTTTTTGTTTATATTATTGTAAATTGAATATTTTCGGGTTCACAGAATGACTCACTTCTGCGGTGTCGAGGACGGCGGATACGAGTGGCAGGATGAAACTGCCGGCTTCTGCGGCTCCACAATGTCACATGGGGCCAGCGGCAGCGGGGCGGCTGGTTTTCCTCTCATCTGGAAGCTGGTCCACAACTGATTGACAAACCAGTGACCTGCACATATGTAAAAAAAAAAAAACAAACAAAAAAACAACTGTGACAAACACAAGAAAATATTGGAGGCACTGTATCTGCCTCGTCAGCAGCTTTATGTTTGTACCCAGTGAGAGAGTGAGCATCAGCAGGCTGAGGCCGCTGAGGTCCAGCGCCGGCTGCTGGTTGACTTCGGCCACGGCATTAAGCGGCACGGTGAGCAGCAGCATCGCTCGAGAGAAACCCGGACAGCGCAGGAACGTCAGCAGGACGGCACACAGTACGAAGTAACCTGTGTGTGCAATGCACGTCCACATGGCTGTCAGGCTCAAACCTGTAACAACAAAAAAAGAAATCCTTGTTCTTTTGTAGCAGACACTGTTACAGAGCTGGACAAACGTGGTGGCTGCACCGTGGGTCTGATGTCTCACCTGCCCAACCAAGGTAGCCCTGGATCATGTGAAGCCTTTCCTCAAACCGGCTCTGCATGTTATCGAGGTAGTGCAGCATGAATCCCAGGGTGCTGTTCATGCGCTCCAGTTTGTTCATCAGGTCAGTGTAGTACTGTGAGGTCTGGTCCTGGTACTGCAGAAACTCCGACATGCTGTGGTCTGATCCGCCACGGGGGAAAGAAAGAAAGATCAGAACTGATTTGAACTAAACTGATGAGCGTAAATTTGTAACCGTTTGTTTTGATTACCGATTTTTTGGTAGATGTCCTGAGCTTGGTGTCTGACATCGGAGAGGTCTTTAACAATCGCATTGTGGCTGTCCTGCACCTCTGAGCCCTGGATCTGCAGATTCTCGCTCACATTCTCTAAAAAGGAGGACACGTTATAAACACGGGAGGCCAAATATACCAAGCATACCAAATTTTGAATATGAAATCACTCACCCATTTTCTCTGTGATGCCCTGAATGAGCTGTGCTACCAGCTCCTGTCCGGAGGCGATGAGGGCTTTCTCTTGGCTCAGACGCTGCAGGTTGTCCCTCAGTGAACTCTCCATGTGCTCCTGGCCCTCATACAGTTTCCCCTGTTGGGCCTGCAGAGCTCTGTGACCGTCCAGCACCTTCTCCAAGGAGGCTGCAGTCAGTTCCTTCAGCTCCAGCTGGCCTACCTTCAGGTCCTTCATTGCATCCAGCTGGCTTGTGGCCGTGGAGATCAGAGTGTTAACCGTGTGCTCAGCTCTCCGTCGGAAGAGCTGCTGGCGGGTCGCATAGCAAACGGAGCGAGCTCTATTGCTCACGATGTGGTAAGCGTTCCACGTGTCTGAATCCATGTCTGCTGTACACTCCTTTATAGACTGAAATGCCAAAATTTGATCAGAAATGGCTCCACAAAGAAGCTTTCTAAAATATGTGTGTTTGATCTATTATTTTTACCATTTCCTCAGTGCACTGGAAGGTCTGACGGCCTTCGCTCTCCGCCTGGCAGTTGAACAGAACGACACCAAGCTTGGCAAGCTGCTCCTCTGAGAGGCTCTGACAGCTCGCCTTCAGCCGGGCAACCACCTACAACAGAGCACAGTGCTTTATTCAAACCAGTGGACCAACAATGTAACACAGTTACCGTGAGCGCTGTGTCTAACAGCTGTTTGTCTTATCTGAGGAAGGCTTTTGGTGAGCAAGTAAGAGAAGCCCTGAATGTCTGAATTTTACCCTGTAGTGGCAGCTGTCCAGCGGGCTGATCTCCATGTGCTTTGCCTCGGCCAAAAACTTCTCATCAGCAGTAACCATCTCAAACTGAGCATCCTTTGCAAGAAGTGCCGGGACTGCTGCTGCTCCTGCTGCTGGAGAAGGAGGAGGAGCTGCCGGAGGTGCCTCTGTCCGCTTCATCCACTCAAACAGGCCACTGACTGCAGGACACTGACACAGCAGCAGGAAACAGAGGTGGTGGATCAGGAGACGGCCCATGTCTGCAACACAAAAGGCACAACGAAGTCACTTAAATCTTTATTGGCAAGAGATTTGCAACAACAAGAAGCTGAAGAAGTTACTTTCTGACTTTTCTAGACAAATGATCTATCTTCAAACTTTTTACACCTCGTACCACCCCAGAAAATATTTGTCTCTCTTTTTGCCACCATCATGACAGCAAAGCGTGGTTAGGTGTAATAAAGATATAAACCTTCTCCCTTCATGTCTGTGACTTGGTGGATGTGTAATGTCACATAAATCGTAAATCCTAATACTAAGACCTCTTTCTAAAACTCGACTTGAGGTGTAGTAATCGCGATGGTGTCGCTAGATGGCGCCAAAAACAGCCAATATGTTTTAAATGATTATTTGAATGATTGATGTACATGCATCATTCTCTATAAACATCAGGCTTATGTGTGTATAGGGTGTCCTTTGAGTTCATGCATAGTGAAGCATGCATGCATGATATAATAATAAAACTTTCATTCATATGTCTGAAGGCTGGATGGATGAAGAGCACACTGAGGCTTGCCCAGGCATGCCTGCCACTGCTGCACAAGCCTCCTACTGTCAAACCCCCGCTAAGTCGTATTACAATTAACATTTTTACTTTATGTTGTACTGGGCGAGGAGAGCGGAAGCAAGATTTGGGTTAAAAAAAAGGCACATAGGCCGATATTAATCTGCAATAAGGCTCCTTAATATTTAAATTCCCGTCTCATTTAAGCTCAAGGGACGCCCCCCCACAAATCGGGGGGGCGTCAGAAAACGAGAGAAACACAAGAAAACTCATTACAGACTAGAAATAATTCAAAATACAAACTTTTTGCATGAACGCATGAGAGAAAAATAACAAAAAATAATTACATTTCTTTTCAACGCACCGCGGATTCAATGCACAGATGTAAGTATGTCTAAATGATGTACCTGTTGTTTAAGTCTGCAGCAGAGTCCTCGTCTCCCGCACACAGCTGATGGGAATGACGCTAAATGTCCCGCAGCTCTCCGCCCTATACTACGACCAACCGACCAATGAGTTACTCGCATTTTTGGAGGACATGAGGGGTGTGTTTGATTTCCAGCACCGCTGAGACAGAGGAGTCACGGTGCTTGAATAAATGCGTGGAATGCCTAAAAGACAGTTCACCCAAACTCACACACTCCGGTTCAGTGTTGTTGTAGATACTAGTGTTGGGAAGTTCGACTCTTTTCAATGACTCGGATCTTTAACTCTCGGACAGTAAATTGAACGAATCTTTTTTTGAGTCATTCGTTCATTTCGTTCATTTTTACAGCAGGGGGCGCTGTTTGCCCTTTTGTGGGCGTGTAAAAAAGGCCGCTGGTCTCAAACACTTAACACTGAAGGCAACAGGGTTTGCTTCAGCTGACAAAGATAATAAACAAAATGTCACAAGCAATTCAAACCATATGAAAACCTAGGAAAGCAAATACACACCACAATAATGTGACTGTGTCCTGTATCCTCCCTGCCACTGTTGATTAACACGAACGTACTGCCAAATGAACGATCCAGATGAACGAGAACCGAGAACGAACTGTTCGTTTGTCACGTGATAGGCGAATGAATGGTTCGCTCTCAGTTCTCGTTCGTCTCGTTGCTCTCGGTTCTCCGATCCACGATTCAGATGAACGAGAACGAACGAGAATGAACCGTTCAGCGGCTTCACAGCTGGTAGAGGACAAGTGAATGTAAAACTCAGTTTGACAATAAAGTTAGACAAAAAGTAACAATTAATAAGTTACTTAAAATGTTTACATGGTGCATTTATTGTGTCCAAAACATGATGATGATGATGATGGTGATGATGATGATTATTATTATTATTATTTGTAGTAGTAGTAGTATTGTTGTTATTGTTATTATCACATTTGTTGTTATTATTTCTTATTTTATGGCACAAAATCAACACGTTGATATAATTTTCAAAAGTATTTGATCATTTCCGTTTCCTGTCCTGCTGACAGAGCTTATGCAGCTGCCTGTCATCATGTGGCGAGGGAAGGTACTGCATGAAAATGAACGAATCACTCACTGAAATGACTCATTACTCCCGAGTCATAAAAGATTAGTTCGTATTGAACGAATCGTTCACGAACGACACATCACTACTAGATACCCCGACCGGGCCACTCGGGTTTACATTAAACTCCACCTTGAGCTTTACTAAACTGGACCTCAGCATCAGGTGAATTAACATCCTATAGCAGCAGCGTTCAGCCGCTGTCACTCACAGCATCGCCCCGGCAAGCGTGTTTATGTCACTCCGTGTTATTTTATGGTTGTCCAGTCAACAAGACAGCACGTGCATTGTATTTCTAATCTAATCTGGCGCTGGATTATTTTGTAGCTATCCGCGAGCGACCTACGAGGAGCAGTAGCGCGGGGCTAGTTTGCGGGTTATTGAATGCGGGGTGTTGGCTTATTGTTAATCGACCTGCAGGTGTCATACGGCTGAAGTTTGAGCCCGCATCCGCGCAGCTCTGTCGGGGCTACGACAGACATGCTAGCGCCTAATTAGCAACCTAGCTTGCGCGAGCGAGCGAGCGTTCGGCCGTTGGGCTAACGACCGTTAGGCTAACGTCTGCTAGCCGCCGAGCCAACCGGCGGGGAAGGAGGGGGCGGCGGGCGGCTTCGACAATGGACGACCCCGGCATCAAGAAGCAAAACTGGGACGTGAAGGAGACCGAGTTGTTTCTGGAAATCCTCAAGGAGCTGGACATGAAGAAGTGCTTAGACGGCAGGAAAGTGAGGAATAACAAACTGTTCAAGGTGGCGCACCGGAGAATGACGGCGGCCGGTTACCACAGGTCCGTGGACCAGCTCAAGTTTCGCTGGAAACTTCTCAAAAGCGCGTATTATAAATGTAAGAGGGAGCCAGACTCCCCGGCGCCGACCAAAATACAGTGCTGGTGGCGCTATGAGAAGACTATGGTGGCTATCATGGAGTCCAGACACTCTCTGGTCGGAGCCGGGGTCAACTCGGACAGGACTAATGATGAAGCGACTGAAGACTCGGATGGAGACGCGTCCATGCCGCACTGGCCGCAGCCCTGCCCGCAGCCTTGCCCGGACAATTCCACTCAGAACCTGGATTTAATTGTAGGGGTGATGTCCGTGGATGCGACGTGTCATTAGATCATAGTGTCATTTTACATTTCCGTGTGTTGTTTACAGATGCATGAATTCATTCACCCGGCTGTGTGACTACACGTGGACCCGTCTCTGGTTGCACTCATCTAATAACTGATGCAGCCTAATGCAACAAGTCTGCAAGGAGACCTCCATAAAGATCCACCTGTCAGAGCAGATCGTATAGAGATGTACATCAGAAATTACTCATAAATAGACACTTTATTATTTTTTTTTACATGCATTTCCACCTGAAATATGGTGGCTTGTGGTGCAGCAGAGTATATTCGGTGGTGAGATATAAAAACAGGCAAGCAAAATGATTTGCAAAGCCACAGATGATACTATGATACTATATTTGAATGAAGGACCTGTGGTAGCACTTCGTCTTACACATGGTGGGAGTAGCAGTCTGTTAATGAATGAGCTGTAGGACTCAACAGTCTCATGCAGGACACCCTCCTCTTCCTCCTTGTTTAGGGGACAGTCCAGGACAGAGTTGGACCTGTTCTGTCCCCCTCCACAGCAGACGACTCCATAGAGTAATGCAGGTGTCACCTTAGTGTTGTAGAAAGTCCTGCACACACTCCAAAGGACTTCAGTCTCCTCTAGGTGGCTTTGACCCTTTTTGGGCAGGACGTCCGTGTTGTCCGATCAGTCCAGTCTGTTGCTGAGGTGAACACATATCATATCCAATCCCTGGATGTTTAGTCCGGTGAGGCGTCATAATCCTGCAAAATCTTCAAGACAATTGAGAAAATTCAACAGCATCATAAACTACGGCCTCCAAAATGACCATGAAGTTAAATCAGCATTGGATACAAACCTGCCAGCATTGTATGGCAGGTTTGTTGCATTAAAGTGCATTAGTTTTACCTGGGACTTAAACTGCTGACTGAAAGTGATTGCTTCAGCAACACATGATCTTACACCTGTTGTTTCTTGTTATATTTGTCAGCCTGTGGCATTTTTCCTGCCTTTGTTGCATCAGTAAATGTTTTATTTCGTCCATCATAACTTCTCAGAGCCCAAAGTGTCTTCGAGCAGTCTGAATCACATTTGACAAGCTGGGGACGGTGAATGTTTGGGATTACCGATTGTGTTCTCTTTACATACTGTAGGTACTTTTGAGAAATCTGATTACTTCAGTTGCAACAATCTTCTGTCTGAAACATCATCAGCTTTCAAAGCTTGAGAGAGAAATCTGATTTCCTTGCAGACCTTGCTGTTTTTTCTGCTGGCCTTGCAAAGTTAACTGGGTTAAAGACCAAAGTGCAGGTTAAATATTTAACAAAATTTATACTTAACCTCAGTTAATTCAGGATTTGTTGCATGATGAGAAGGCTCTGCACAGAGAAGCGATGCTTTGGGTGCAGTGACTGAGAGAGAGGGGGAGAAAACTGATTACTGACCAACTGTCCACCAGGATTTAACATGTTATCTGATTTCTTGCCTTAACCTGATTACTGCGAGTAATCCGGTTTCTTGTGTGCAGCCGCAGTGCATCTCTCTGTTGCCATCTGGTGTTGATGCATTCGCACAAACTACATATTGTACAGCACAGTCGTACTAAATCTCAAAACCTGTGATATGCAGTGTTGTGTTGAGAGTCTATGGATCATGGATTAAATATATATATATATATATATATATATATATATATATATATATATATATATATATATATATATATATATATATATATATATTCAGTTTACTGTCAAATCTGACTCATATTTAAGATTCTGGAACGTGTGAATTTTGCTTAAAAAATAACTGATTGTTGCTGATGATGCTTGATTATCAAAATAATCACAGAATAATTTTTTTATTGATCGACTAATTGCGTTAATCGTCTTGCAGTGTTATCGTGTATAACAGACCCGTGCTGTGTCGTAGGTTGTCCTGTGAGCCACATCCCAGTTTTTAGCTCGTTGTCGATGTTTCCACTGAAAGCTGTTCTCTCCTTTTAGATCAAAATGGATCCTGAGATGGACTCGCAGCTGAAGATCGGTTTCATCGGGGCGGGGAACATGGCGTTCGGCATCGCGAAGGGCATCTTGTCTGGTGAGTCTGGAGAGAGTTGTTTAAACAGAGCAGAGATGTTTGAAGTAAAGGTGTTAACTGTGTGTTCTCCTTTTAGGAAGTGTTCTACCTGTGAATGTCAAAGTGAGCGCACCCTCCTCCAGGAACCTGGGACGCTTTCAGGTACTTCTTTTACCCTTCTATGAGCATTTGAATAAAGCCTTGAAAGTTTTGAAAAATGCTTAATTTTTGAGATTTTTCTCTTTGAAAAATGTTCATCACTCATGTAAAGCAGAAATATTTTAAGTCTGAAAATGTTTGGTTTAGGTACCTGAAATGTGCCTGAAAAGTGCTTGGATTTTCCTATTAAAGCTGCACAGATCTCTCCTGTCCGCTCTCAGTAGGATGGATTGGATCGCAGGGCAGCAAACCGTTCAGGATCATGGTTACTGTTTGTAAGATCGGGTTCCTCGTGAACGGTCATCCAGTTAACCAATCTAACATAATGCTGACCTTGTTTCTACGGAGTCCTGCAGCATGTCTATTATCATCACAACCCGTCAAAGTTTCCTAGAGCTCAAGGGGGCGTCTCCAAATTTCTGGATTTGTCTGACCAAAGAGGAAAATATGAAATCCTCGCTCTGCTGTAAGCTGGAACCAGAGAATGTTTGGTTACAGTTCCCACAAGGTCTTGAAATCCTTGTAAGTTTGTGAGGTCGAGGGGGAAAAAATCAAGACCATGAGAGTTTTAATAAGTAGACACAGGCAATTGAAAGTGCTGGAACATTTGGGTTATTAACACCCCTCCCATTGTCTTTCAGGAGCTCGGGATCTCCGTCACTCACTCCAACGTTGAGGTGGTCTGTGGGTCGGACGTGGTTTTTGTAGCAGTCAAACCTCACCTGGTTTCACAAGTTCTCAATGAGGTCTCACAACACGTCACTAAACGACACATTATTGTGTCTGTTGCAGCGGGAGTGACTCTGTCAACACTGGAAGAGGTGAGCGACCTACACCATGTGAAGTGTTTTTAAATCTGAGCGCTGTTCTGTAGTGATCCAAGCCTCGTTCTGTTTCTCTCTTTCAATCCGAAGCTCCTGCCAGAGAATACAGTCGCCATCAGGCTGATGCCAAATCTCCCGTGTTTGGTTCAGGAAGGCGCTCTCCTGTTCGCACGGGGCTCCTACGCCAAACAGGAAGACGGAGCTCTGCTTCGCACTTTGTTGCAGCGCTGTGGTTTGGTGGAGGAGGGACCTGAAGCCTGGATTGACATCCACACTGGACTGAGTGGGAGCGGAGTCGCTTTTGTGAGTATCCCAGGATCGTATGCTTAGGTTTGGTCTGCTGGTCCACATCAAATCCTCGGTGAAAATACTGATCCAGTCAGTCTCAGCATGCCAAAATGACAAAATATGAACTCTTGGCAGACACATTTTTCTCCTCTATATACTAACAATGCTTGTTCCTGATGCATGACTCATCTCAAGTAAGATTTAAGTCTTTTAAATGAACTCAAAGGAAGCCCAGCCAGAATGCAGCCAAGTGTTACTTGACATATCTCCTCTCTCCTTACTGTAACACGCTAAACCCAAAACTGTTTAGCACATCAACAACCAATCTGCATGAGTTGCCGTGACAACAGTCCCATACACTGGAGGCACGGCCTTCCAACAGGGAACAGGTTTGTCTGTACGAAGTTGTCCTCCAAGCGCCACAGACGGACTGTTCCTCCTCGCTCTGATGCACATCCATCCCTCTGGATGACGCTGTTATCATGTCACCGTTTAAACGACTCATAAGACACTTCTGAAATCTGAGATCAGCTGCTGTAATTACATTTCAAACCACCTACAAATGTGACTCCGATCCAAAAAAAACAGGTCTGGGCTGGGCAGGGCATATTATGACTTATTATGCACGTGATTCCTCTCTGCAGGTGTATCTGTTTGCTGAAGCGTTGGCAGAAGGAGCTGTGAAAATGGGAATGCCCAGTGCTCTGGCACACAGCATCGCATCTCAAACTGTTCTGGTCAGTCTTACTGTGTGTGTGTGTGCTTTTGTTTCACTGCATTAACCTCAGCAGTTTTAGTCTAGCTCTGTCTACCGTTTAATCTTTTACACTTCACGATATCTGAACCAACCTGTCATTGACTTGGTTTCTATTCTCCGTGCTGCAGGGTGCTGGGAGACTGTTACGTGACTCTGGGAAGCATCCAGCTCAGCTGCGCTCTGAGGTGTGCACCCCGGGCGGAACAACCATCTACGGGCTCCACACCCTGGAACAGGGCGGCGTGAGGGCGTCGACCATGAGCGCTGTGGAATCTGCCACCGAGAGAGCCCGGGAGCTCGGCCGGAAGTCAGCAGGAGCAGCAGGCAGGAAATGACAGCTGCCTTTTAAACAACCTCAATGGATCTTATTCAGGCCTCTGTGGCTCAACCAATCACCACCACAGACAGAACAGACAGCACCTTTTCTATTTAACTGACCATTTTCCATCAAACAAATGCACTTCATACTTCTTCGACCGGAGTGATTTGTTACGAGCAAGAAGGAGATATCGACTCGATCTTGACACTAACAAGTAAATGATTTGATCCTGTGACTTTTTTGAGGGAAAGGTTACGTCTACATGCACACCAAATAATCCAGTCCTTTCTGATTGAGGCAGAAATGCAAACAAGATGTCACTTGATTAGAATTACACCCAGAGCTGTGGATAATCACACTGAGATGCACAGTACTCGACCAGGCCACGAATCTACAGCTACGAAATCCAAACCTGCCTTATGAGCCACGATTGGGTTATTCTGTGCATGTGTGCGGAATGGATGCGAAACGTGTGAATGTATTTAATTATATTATAGTATCAAGTATTTTGTCAAATGAAGCCTAAAACTGAAATTTGGGATCATTAAAGGATGATGGTGTTTGTGCTGCTGCTGTTTCTGTCCCAGGCATACTGGGACTGTTTGTGTATAACAAAACGTTCATGATCTTCGATAAAGCGTCATGTGAACCAGCTTCCCTTCGTGCAGAGTTTTATTTGACCTGGCTTTAGATAATTCTCACCAGACTAGATGATGCAGAGGAGCCCTTAAATTCATGAAAACAGTGGACCCTGGTCATGGATGGACGTGCTGCTCAGACTATCATTATAAATTGAATATTTTGGGCAGTTTGAAGGACAAAATCAAGCAATTTTCAAGACAAGGAATTCAAGATGTGAATATTATTTAAGTGTGTGTGAGCCTGGAACACAGTTTTTTCTTTTTACAAGATGTTTATTGTCATTTTCTACAACACAGTAACAATACAACAGTTTGACACTAGAAACACGCACATCATTTAAAATAATGAAGAATGTTTCTCACATTATTTACATTTTCCTTTCTGGTGAAGCCTACATGGTGCATCCGTACTCCGTCCAGACTACGTAGTGCAGCATCCCTCCTGGCTCGTAGAAGCCCAAAGTCCAGAAGTTCTGTGTAAAGCCCGGAGCACAGCTTTGTCACACTGACCAGATTTGACCCTTCAGGGAGCCAACTCTGGCCCGCGGGCCGTACGTTTGACACCTTTGGGCTACAGTAAACTGCTGGTTATTTTTCAGTCACAACACAAGGTCCATTTAGTAGCAGTTTTGGCGCTTTTGATTGTATGTAATGATCTTCATCGACACATGGAAGGGTCCAGCTACCTATCAGGATGAATCGGGCTGATGAAGATCATGAGATATGGTTGAAATCTCCAGAACTGACACTAAATCTGAGAGAAGTCACGCTTTCTTCTTCTTCTGCGTCACCTTAAGGGTGTAAAATGTGGGAATGAGTGGAGTTTTACAGCCACGCTGACGTGTCATAAACAGTGAGAGCTTGTCATACAGGGACAAAGGTTGAAAGCTCAGGAAACAGTCCATTTAGTAAACCTCTATTTTAACGAGTGACCCCCGCAGGTCACAGCTCACCCGGCTCATTTTGCTACATCACTGAGTTTCATTATGTTAATCATGTGGCAGCATTAATGATTCATACCTCCTCCACCCTCCCCCATCCTCTCCTCCTCCACCCTCCTCCTCCTTCCCGTTGTCACTCACTGCTGGAGGAGCAGCACACGTTTTATCCACCGGCCTGATCTCACGCCGACAAGACGAAAGAAGACACAGCAGTAAGTAACGTTAGCGGTGACTGACAGCCTGTGTGCGGGTTAGCACCGGGGGCTCATTTGGGCGTCATAACGCCGAGATTGATGACTGTTTTGCCGCGGGAGCAGGAAGCAGGGGCTCGGCGTGTGTTAGCCCATGCTAGCGGCTAGGTTAGCTCGGCTAGTGCGGCTAACGCGGCTGTCACGCCGGGTGGACGCCGGCTCCGGTGGCCGCTGTGCGGCTTTGACATTTTATACGAAGCGTCACAATTAAAAAGTGAAGCTTTAATGTCACATTTTATGTCAAACATTGTGATTTTCGGCGTCACGTCAAACGCTGACCGGCTACTTGGAGACGGCTAAAGGTTAGCAGGGCGACACCTTTAATGATGACAGCTCTGTTGGGCTTTTCTTCACGAAATCACGCATCTACGAGCTTTTATGGAGGAGTTCCGAGTTTAAACCAGCTGCTGTAATCTCACTGAACACACACCGATAACCTCAGATCACCACGGTGTGTTTAATGTGTTTAAAATGTGAGATAAAATGTTAAAATATGTATAAATGAATGAATGAACGGCATGTCCACGCGTCCTTTGAGCACACTGTACTGTACCCCACCCATCCTGGGGTGGTGCACTGCATCTGCCCCTGTTGACCCCCCCCCCTGTGAGGCAGGTATAAACTGCCCCCATAGGGCATCAATGGCATCAGACACTATGAATGAAGTAAATGATATTTGACTGCATCTACCAGCTGTAGGAGGCAGGACTGTGCAGACTTGGCAAAGGTTATTTAAGGTGACGGCATGGGGATAGATGTGCACAGCCTACGTTACACCCGTATTTAATTAAACATGGCACAAAGACAACGTATCAAATGTATAAAACTGAGTCATTTTATTGCTTTTGCATCAAAATACTGGAAGAAAACAGCTGTAATAGGATGATCTGGTTTAAAATCAGCATCCCTGCTGTAAATATGAGGTTGTAATTAAACGTTTGAAGGTTTTATAATGATCAGATCTCACGTATAAGTCAAAACTAACCCAGCATCGGCTCATATCTGCATATCTACGCCCTGATGTAACCCATCTGTGCAGTACAGCTCCATTGTTGTCCACACAGTACTAAGAAAACGCCTGACTAGCCACACCGTGCCCTCTGTGACCTGTTCTTCATTATGATTAACATGCACAGTCTAGTTTATTTATAGTTAATCCCACACACACACACACACACACACACGGTCCCGCTGCCAGAAATACACACGACAGCACCAAATGTGTACTCATGTGCTGCTTAAAATAGTTTCCTCCTCAAAAAAAAACGGCATCATCCAGCTGTTAAAGGAAATTGAAGTATGAGTTCTTGCTCAGCAGATGTGTTGTGGAGCACGCGGAGATCGACCTACAGCGTCGTTGGTTTCAGTGTTTTAAAGGAAAACTGTCTGCTGTGTGCCGTCAGTAGAGCTGTGCATGTGTAGTTGCCAGCATGGCTTATGGTCTGCGTACACAGGCGTGCCGGGGCCTCGTTACAGAATAATAATCCTGCTGCTCCCTCCTGCTGTGCTCTGTCCCATCTCAGACCTCCTACCTTTGATTAACTTAAAGGTCCAGTGTGTAAGGGGTCCTCTGCCATGATGTCTGCCATTTTTCTACAGTAGCCCTGAGCGGACAAACCAAACATCGATTAGATATTAACCTTTTGGTTTTTATGTAAATCTGTCAGTTTTTCTTTCAGATGGACGGGGTGAGTTTGGTTGGTCCTACACACTGGACCTTTTAAGAAGTCCTGACTGAACTTGTAAACTTGATTACTCGACCCGTCACTGTTAAAATGTACAGCTGCTCACAAGATTGAGTTGGCAAAGGGAATTCAGCCGATTTCCACCGAACACAGGAAATCTATGACTTTAAATATGAGCTCACGTGTGGTTTTATGCTGAGCACGTGAAGAAAAATGGATCCTAACATAGTAAATTTTTCAGTTAGGATGCTCCTTTAACAGCTAAATTCCCGAGTTTAGATCAGACGGGATATAAACACGTTTCCGTAATGTCATCCCAAACTGAGATAAGGTTTCAGACTTTCTGTAACGAGGCTCCTGTCATCTAATCCCTCACCTTGGCTGTCGCCACTAACTGCTTGAACGGCTGATTGGATCGAGGGAGGACAGCAAACGTTCGTTTTTGATGACTGCGAGGAAAACAAACTGCGCCTAAGTGCTTCAGTTTGAAGGGAGGAGAGAAGCAGATTAGGAAGGAGGGAGGAGGGAGCGGTTTGGGATGCATCCAAGATGTTGCTTAATATGAGAGGCAGAGTTTCATGTGGAGTATTTAACACGGAGCTTCTTTCCCTTCATCTTGCTTTCAGAGTTTGATGAGTAAGTATTCCTTATGACGCTGACTCTTTCCTCGTCTCCTGTGTAGTCATTCAGTTGGACTGTTTTTTTCACGTGCGAGGTGGTGATTGTTCAATTTCTTTCCCAATGGCTTGCGGTTAACTGGATGAAAAGAACGCATTGAGCGTTTGACTTTGACACTAGTTTAAGCTCGGCACCTTTACCCAGGAAGGTGAGTTCAGAGCTTGAACGAGATTTCCTAATAGACGTGAAACAGGAAATGCCTTCCTGAATAAACACTGTCCACATGTTAGAGCCATTTATGGGAACGCATTTCCTGTAAAGCAACAGAATAATGTAATGTCACACAAACGGCATGGTGTGTGCTGTGTGTGGTTCGTTAACAGAGCAAAGCTTTAGTACCTGATGAATTAATCAGTTTGCTTGCATGAGCATGTCAGTGTTCTCACAGATCCGCCAATGTCAGCATGTGTTTTATTTTTTTTAAAGGAATATATTCTGCCTTAAATTTTCTTTTTCTTTTTTTGCATGTTCTCATGTCCTCTCGAGATTTGTCAAGTCTTGTTTCCTGTTTTTAAAGTGCAAAATGAAAAGTGTACACTGCCTCTTTATTAAATGGATTATATGGAGTTCATGAAATAGATTTGCCCACCTGTGTCCTTTTTTTTAGCAGTGCACATTAAAATATACTTCAAAGCAGTCACCATCCAGGTAACTGCACCCTAACCCTAACCCATCAGAACCTTATTTTGTATTTCTGGCGTCACTTTCCGTGTGCACCGCTGTACTCATGGCCGTCCTAGTCAAAGTTTGAAACCCCACCAGAAGCGCCCCAGCAGCAGCAGGTCTGTTTCTGATGACCCAAAATGACCAAATCAGAGCAAGTTAACGAAGTCCGTAGGCCAAAACGCTCCCGGTGGGGTTTGAAGTCGCATGGAGAACAGACTAAACAGCGAAGTGCCGGTGGGGTTCCCAGTTATGGAAACTACTCCTTATGTTTACATGCAAAGGTGTAAAAGCCGGAGTAAATTTACCTTTCCTGGCTCAGCTGGACGCTCTCCTAACTCTGCACTCGATACTAACTCTTGACAAACCACCCACTAAACTTTTTAGCTCATCTGCATGAGTTTCCACTAACTTCCTGCATGCTGCTTGTGTGTAGACTCTGATTTGCAGTGTTTTATCGTATGCAAAAGTTAGTAAAAATGTATGAATCAGTGTCTGACACTGAGTCTGTTAGTTAAATCCTTTTGTGTCTCTTCCTGCGTCTCTCTAACTAATCCAAAAGCATGTACCTGTTATTCTCTTTTTTTCCTGCAACGGATCAAAGATGATGTCTAAGAAGATCCCCCAGTGCTCTGCAGTGGATCATTCGGAGAACGATCAGCCTCCAAGCAATTGTCAGGTGGACCGGTCCGCAAATGCATCACTGGGTTGTAGGATCAAGGCCGAATCGGGTCAAAGAAACGGAGAGACGGCGTCGTCGTCCCCGGAAAGCGGCAGCTTGAACGGAGACGGAAAGCGCAGCGGGAAAAGCCGCCGCCGCAAGAAACGCTCATCCAATCCCGAGAGTCGCCCCGAGGGGAAGGTCGACAGTAGTAAGACCAAGAATGAGGAGAAACCAGACAAAAAGACCACCCAGCCGCCTGACCCCCGTGCTGGGCTGATTGGCCTGCAGTCCGAGTGTGCTAATGTGTGGTTTGAGCGCAGCCTCTATGAGCGAGCCGAGAGCCTCTACCAGTCCTGGTTGGCGAGCTCCTCCAATGGGACCACCCAGTCCAAACGGTCACCTTCAGCCCCAGGGAAAGCCTCAAAGTCTCCACCCGCTGTGGCTCCATCTTCCTCAGGACCAGCGTGCCACCACGGTGACCAGGTGGCCTGCCACCACGTCGTTCAGGCCGTGTGGGTGAACAAGACGTCCTTTGACCAAGCAGAGCGCCGCTTTGTTGAAGAATCCGTGCTGTCCATTCCAAACTCTCTGAACCTCCCATTGCAGCCTAACCGCTCCATCACACCCAGAACGCCCGACGAAGGTTATCAGTCTCTAGCTCCCACTCCTGCAACCCCCGTCATCCAAGAAGCAGCTGTCACTCCAACCAATAGACAGTCGATTAACGGGCTGCCCCGCATCCCCGTGGAGCTGCTCAGAGATGTGTGGCTGGAGAAACCGCTGTACGACCGCGCCGAAGCAGCCTTCTACCAAAACCTGTACGGTAACAACTCCAAACGGTCCAGCTGTGCCTCCACTACCAGAAGTAGCGACCACCCTCAAAGCCTTGTAGAAGAAGAGGAGGAGGAGGAGGAGGAGGAAGATGAGGAAGTGGCGGCAGCAGCAGCGGCGGAAAAACGGGTGGCCCCACAGGGTAAAGCCGAGGTCTTCCACGCTCTGCTCCCCATTCAGGAGGAAGAGGAGCCAGCCGAGGTCCCCGAGAAGGAAGAGGCGGCGTCAGGGTCGGGCTCCGGAGTCCGCTACTTCGTTCACCCCGACAGCGAGCGGGTGTGGCTGGACAAGTGGCGGTATGACGCTGCAGAGAGCCGTTTCCATGGCCACAGTGGGCGTGAAGCTGTGGTGGTGAAGAAGGGTCGGAGGCCGGAAGCGGCGTCAGTCGCCTCCGCCGCCCCACTGAGGGACAAGTATGACCAACCCGGGAGAATGGAGCCGCTGCAGATGTTTCAGTTTATCTTTCATTGGTTTTTCTGTTTTTTTTGAATGCGTGAACATTTTTCTTTTGGTTCATCTTGTTTGTTTGTTTCTTCATTCTTCTTGGTTCATTTGTTCTTTTCTCCTTCAGGTCTGTTGTATGACTGTTCGTGTTCGTATGAACCACTGTTGTGTTTTTTGCCACTTTAGCTTCATTTAAAGTTTTGTTTGCGCAGTTGCGTTGGGATGTTCTATTTGTGGGAACTGTAGATAAATAATCATACAATTTAAGATTTAACAGCTAATAAGTGATAAAGATAAATCACACATTGGGTGATTTTTAAGTAGTAATACAGAGTATTTCTGTCCTTTTCCCCTGACCTCCCGTGTCCTGTTCATACATCCCTCTCTTGTCCTTCCTTGTCCTCTCCCCTGTAGCACCATGAGTTCATTGGACTTTCTGGCCCAGGAGAAGATCTGGTTTGACAAAACTCGCTACGACGAGGCAGAAAGACGCTTTTATGAGCGTGTGAACGGCCCCACGCAGCCAACACAGGTACCTGCACGGTCTCAGAGGGTCATGATTGGAAAAACAGCTCGACTTGAACGTTGACGCCTGTTCGTTTTCTTTAAGGATGTTGGCGCTAACACCATTCTGCAAGACATTGCCCGAGCCCGAGAGAACATCCAGAAATCTCTAGCGGGGGTGAGTGAACGCCGCGTGCTGTATCTGACCTCTTATCTCACATTTTCCACTCGTACTACTCTGTGTGTGTGTGTGTGTGTGTGTGTGTAGCCTGAGCAATCAAAGTCCCACTTGACCTACTCTGTGTAACACGTTGCTTTAAAAGTCGGGTATGTAGGACGTGTGTTAAGACACGTGTGTTCGCTCCGTGAACAACAAACTGGAGCTCAGCCAGAGTCGCTGTATCTGTTCATGTTTTGTTGTGAATCTGCCTCCTCTTCACATCTTCACACCTCCAGCTTCAGTTGGAAACGTTCACTGATGATGATCTGAACAATAACATTAAAAAGCTGCTTTAAAAGTCCCTGCAGCTGCATAAATGTTGCACCAAATGAAACCTGCAGTGAGATGTGTGTACTTTGCTGATCTGTTCACCTTCAAAACGAGGATAAAGAACATTGAAGACTATTATTGTGGCACCTTAGACCATGTTTGTACCTCTAGCAGTGACAGAAGAGGCCGTAGGTTTAAGTTCAAGTAGCAGCTTGGTGCTCAGCTGAAGTCTTCCTGTTATCTTCCATAACCCTCGCGGCTCTACGGCCTCTCTCTTTGGTCGCCCTCTTTGCTTTCAGTTCTAAGTTTCCTCTGCAGCATTTACTTCATCCAGTTCTGTTCCTCCTTCCCGCCCTCCTTCATGCTTCAAATCCCCTCTTTCCACCCCTCAGCTGAAGAATACACTGTGTAACAGAGGGTCTGCTCAACCTCCCCTGAGCCCGCAGTCTCAGCCTGTAAGTGCCGCCTTGTGTGTCTCCTGGAAGCACCTCGCTGACATCCCAGCTCGAGTTATGAGAGTTCAAACATTAGCCTGCTTTTAGATGACTTGTGTTGCAGACCCCGTTCACGTAGCTGCTTTATCACTTATATTTCCATCAGGCTCCGTCTGCAGCCGCTGCAGATGCTGCTGCGATGGACACTGGCTGTGTGTTGTGTGCTCACATACGGGGTCTGCTGGATTTGATGCTTTGGTTCGGGCCATTAGATGTTGCTCTGAGTAAATGCTCCCTCTTTGTTTCCGGTGCAGAGCAGCAGCAGTGCAGCCGATCAAGGAGAAATCGTCTCTCGCATCAAGAGCCTGGAGCTGGAGAACCAGAGCCTACACAAAGGTGGGTTTGTTTGTGGACATTCTGTTTTCTTGTCCTCAAGGCACTGTGTGGAATATTTTTAACTGTTAGTCAGCGAAGGAAGCCACTGCAAGACGACATGTCAGGCTCTGGGAAATTGTGTTACTAAACAGTCGATTCATGGATCAATAATGAAATAAACTGAAGCAGCAGGATTGAGTGGCAGAGTTTCAGACTCTGTGGAAGACGACCTGCAGCGCCTGTCCTTATGAGACTCATTCATACTAAAAAATAACGGTTAATGCCGAGGAAACAAACTCTTTAAAGCGGAACAAACAGCTGGTGTGAAAGCTTGGACCATGGTTTATACACAGCACTGGTGATGATGTTTTCCCATGTTTGACTGTCTGTGTTTCTTTAGTGGTGGATGACTTGAGGGCTGCACTTTCCAAACTGGAGTGTCGGGTAGCTGTTCTGGAGAAATCTCCCGCTGCTGTCACCCCGGCTCCCGCTCCTTCAGTCCCATACACAAACGTGAGTTCATCCGGGAGGCTTGTATCCAATCGGCCATCTTGTGTTTTAGTTTTATTGTTGCTCCAGTTCGTCAACACAGAGTGAGAATCTTTCCTCTGTTTAGGGCACCGCCGTCCAGCAGAAGAGCAGCGCTCCTGCTAAAGACGAGGAGGACGACGATGATGACATCGACCTGTTTGGGAGCGATGACGACGACGAAGAGGCAGAGAAACTCAAAGAGCAGAGGTTGAAAGAGTACGCAGAGAGGAAGGCCAAGAAGCCCGGCATCATCGCCAAGTCCTCCATCTTACTGGACGTCAAACCTGTGAGTCTGACACTGAACTTTGAGTAACAAATAAGACAAGTAACAAATGAATTAAACTTGTTTTTGAGACTTATCCCCTCTCTTCCTCCGCCTTTTGTAGTGGGACGATGAAACCGACATGGCGAAGCTGGAGGAGTGCGTGCGCTCGGTGCAGGTTGACGGCCTGCTATGGGGCACGTCCAAACTGGTTCCTGTGGGTTACGGCATCAAGAAGCTCCAGATCGCATGCGTGGTGGAGGACGACAAGGTGGGAACAGACCTGCTGGAGGAAGAAATCACCAAGTTTGAAGACTACGTGAGTACTGCACGTCTTTAAACATCTGCAATGACTGTGATCTAGATTTGTGATTTATCAGGATGTCTGCAGGTGTCACTGAAGATATAGTCTTTAATCTGTGAGTCTTACCCAAATCATAACTCCAAGGTACTTTCTGGCAAATGTCTGGCACTTTCCAGCACTTTGCTGCCATCATGTGGCTGATTAAAACCCTGGCACTGTTTGAATCCTGGTTGAGTTTCTCTCTCTTTCTGCTCTGTTCCAGGTCCAGAGCGTCGACGTAGCAGCTTTCAATAAGATCTGAGTCCAGTGTCTCTCTCTGTCTTTTGTCACGTCTCGTTTCTCTGCTGATTGTGTCAACGGTTAATGATAATAATAAAAACCAACTCTTGCACTGAAGCTTGATGTGTCATGGATTATGATTTGAAAAGATGAACAAATGTAGTGTTCTTGTCCAAATTTTTAACGGATCAGACAGGCCATATGCTGACATCCGGATCCAGTGAAAGACTTCTCTGTCTGCCGTTTGTACTTCACACAGAAAACAGTTTGTGTAAATGTAAACTGTCTGTGGTCAAGGTGCAGTTTCTAAGGAGGTTTCACTTTTTTTAAAAAGCTAATTTTGTTAAATTATGACGACCGCAAAGAAACTTTCACTTTCCTGTGTAGTCATGGTTTGGAAGCAGAAATGAATCTCAAAGCCTGAAGGAATAATACGAGTGTCACGCAGTGAGTGTCCACTGGCAGAAATGTGTTTGTTAATGTCTTTGATAAGCAGCATGAACTAAAACCAAATATATGTTTGGATCGGTTGGAATCCTGGTACAGGTGGTGGTGAGAGACACTGCAGGGCAGGGAGGCTGGTTAAAGTTGGTGTTCACCCTGTACAGGACGTGGACTGACGAGCTGGAAGGAAGCTCCACTGGAAAAGGAGGCAACACGGACTCCATCAGTCTGCACTCGATGGATGATTTCTGATCAGGCCAATGAACTACTGTATTTGAACATCAAAATGTCACAAACTCCAATTGTAACTTGTGATCTTTAAGACAGCATCCTCCCATGACCAGTGACCCTCTTAACTACATCCTAATCCTCCACCCGGTAACTCTGGATCCAGAGGAGCAATTTAAGGACTAGAAATGACTGCAAATATGGTCACATGACAAAACTGGTGTTCAGTTCTATGACTGGACCTGAATGATTATTGTCCAGAGAAGTTTAGAGCAGTAACCACATCAAAACTGCTACAGATGCTGACATAAACAAGAATAGAACAGCATAGCAGGCAAGCCTATGCCTGCTCAGGAAGGCGTCATGAGTCCACACACCAAGTTTTGTAGCCATACATTGAGGCATCGCAGAGATATTGAGAGTATATTTGATATTTTTTAATGAATTTTTGAAAACTGCTCGTGTAGCCATTCAGTGTGTATTCAGTTTGATTTGTGTTGTTAATGATTTTTATAATCTGACTATGCAGAATTGAATCTGGATGTACGATTGGTTTTCCTTCAAAAATGTTTTTTTTTTTTTTTAATTATCATTAAACAGCATGTAGTACACAGCAGGACAAAGTAATGACAGACGTATGTATTACAATAAATGAAAGTAAGAACAATAAGCAACTTTTCCGGTTGATTTAAGAGATGCACTTCCGCACGAAGGGAAGTACCGATGCGGTGGTTGGGATCAGGCAATAGCGTGGCCAGAATTCACACCGCCGTCCCACAGACATGATGACACAGCAATTTGTCGCCAACCTTTCATGGGCCATGTACGGACAGTTTACGAGGTGCGTTTATCAGCTGCATGGTGCAGTCAGCCCAAGGACCCCTTGGACAAAAGACAAGCAGAGAAGAGACCCCCACGTGTGTCACATTTACTTTACTCACCTTTTATTTCACCTTATTAACCTATTTACATGCTGGGTTATAAGCCTGTATGTGTTAAGGATTGATTAAAACATTCAGGCCTAATGCAGTCATTTATAAATAATATATAAATAGTAATAGTTTTTTGTCAAAAGTAGCTTTTTATTGCATATTAATGCCTGCAGTTTACTTGTCATCATTTTTGTTCTATTTTTATTTTGGTGAAGAATACCTACCTCAGTACCTCTGAAGGCCCCTGCACTAATGGACAAAACTATCAAGCAGCTCAAAATGACAGTTAGCAACATAAATCTGGCCTCTCAGAAGAAAACAGAGGAAATAAAATGTATCATGCATGACTGTTTAGGACGTCCGTCTGAGTGAGGACAGAGTATGTATGATGATGGGAGTCAGGTAATCAGATGCAGCACTCCATCACTGCCCTTCTTGGTCAAATAGCCCCAACACGGAGGTGTGTTTTATGCTCCCACTAAGCTGGAATCAGATGCACCTCCACACCACCCCACTTCCTCCTTCATGCTTCACGCTGGGAACCACACATGCAGACACCATGAGTTCACCACCAAGATGTAAAGGCCGGAGCCAAATATCTCAAATTTGAACTAATCAGATCAAAGTACAGATTTCTTGTTCTTGTTGGTCTGATCAGTGGTGGTTTGATGTTCAGATGTGTCATTCACATGGACTCTAATCTGAAGTACATTGAGGGAATTGTAATATTCCAGCATATGGGGTTTACACAGGGTCAAGCATATGATTTGAGGTCACTGTAGGGATAGTGTTAAATATTAGCTTGTTATAAGGACGCTGACTTCTCTCCTTGAGTTACAGAGCAGCTGTATGTTTGTGTTTAGGGAAGCAGGCGTGACTCTGATCATTACTTTAGTAACTGAGGTCAGAAGACAGAGCCTGTCTTACGCCATCGACACGATGGATGGCCGAATAACATACATTAGAACCCTCTGCAGGCCACTAAGGGGTGAATATATTCCCTTGTTGTAGACTAATGACCTTTGTGGACATAAGAGTAGTTGTGGTACTATTGTGAGGGCATATAGACGAGGCTTCCTCTTCTTGGCTGAGCTTCAATAGATATTTCAGCAGACGTCTTGGACTCCCATACCCTTTCACTTTCTTTCTCTTCACAGATGCTTCTTCTGATGAATATCTTTGTTGTATGCACCTTTGCATGTCAACAATCAGAGTATTACCTCGGAGGTATATGCTGTCGTCTGTGTCCTGCTGGTAAGATCTAATTAATATTGTAGATATATTAGATATATTAGATACATAGGAAAGTTTTTACCCCATCTAGCATCAGAAACCTGTTGAGTGGAAAGAGCCTTACAGAGACTGAAAGCTGAACTGATCTCCCCACGGGTGTTAGCTTCATACTCACCCACAGCAGAGACGTGTGTATCGGCTGGTGCATCATCTTTCAGCCTTGAAGGTGTGTTCGTTGTGGAGAAATTGCAGAAGTCAAAGGTCAATGGTGAAGTCAGGAGGAAAGAAAGTGTTCAGGAGCCTCTGATGTCTTATGCTGTATTATTTATTGACGCTTGGCCAAGGAGAATTAGAGACACTCTCAAAGTCAGTAAAATCAGTAAAGCACACACTGGTAAGTGACGCAGGGGGGTGAAAACAAAAAACAAGGTGTGTAAATGTGAGTTCAAGATTACGTGAAGATGTTCTGAGCAGCAAAGCATAAATTATATAATTTAACGTTACAGCTAGTGGAGGTCAGATATGTACTGTGCTACATTAGAATTTTAAATATAGTGCTTGTTATGATATTGATTGCTTTTTTCTTCTTCAATTATCAGCTTAAGAGTTCTGAGACGTGTTTATTTCAGGTCTGTGTGACAGCCTTTTTATGGTGCAGCCTAAGTGTAATTGTATTTTTGTGTATCAAATCATGGTTATAAATTTTATATTAGTTTAACCCTTTTACACCTAGGGCAAATATATATCTGGATTATTTTTGTTATTTTGGCTGTAAAAGTGTCATAAAATATGCAAAGAGTTATTGTTTGGTTTCTTTTTTTTTCAGAACAACTAAATCTTTCAATATCTGACAGTTTTAATGCACCATCGTATGTTATGACCATGTAACAACAGTTTAAAGTGAAAAAAAGGATTTTACCCAAACAGCAAAGGGAAATGAACATGAACAAAACATAACACAACATAAATTTGAATTTCCAACTATAAAACATATGTACAACAAATATTTTCCACACCTGGGCTTTCAGTGCCTCTTCTACTGCCAACTATTTACAAAGTGGGCTGCTTCAAGGACTATCCCCTGTGATAGTTCGCGCAGCCTTGTGATGTAATCGGCCTTCAAAAGAACTGGGACACAGCCTTTGACTAAAATCCACCTCCACGGCGCCCTCAGCTCCTACTCCAATGGAAATACACACTGCATCCCGCGCACTGAAAACCCAGCCCCCAGGAAGAGTGAGTCCAATGAAAGTGACGCCCTTTTATAAACTTATGCACAGTTAGCATCTGTGTGGTTTTGGAGATGTGCTGGGAAAAGGGGAAAGAACAAAAGTCAAGCTTTGGGTGGATCAGTGGAGGAATAGCAGAACAACTAAAAATACAGCAGTTAGAATTCAGCCCAACAGTTCTGTGGACAGCAAGCCCAGAATGGATGATAGAAGAAGCAACAGTAGATCTAGAAATATGTGATATAAAGAGAAGTAATAAATCAACGGACATAGTACAAGAATGTTATAACTACATAACTGGGAGGTATGGAGAATACATATACATATTCACAGATGGATCAAAAGAACCAGAAACAGGAGCAACAGGTGCAGCAGTGGTGGTTCCCAGCAGGCAAGTGACAATATCAAAAAGAACATCAGATCATTTAAGTATATATGCAGTAGAGTTATGTGCAATATTAATGGCAATAAACTGGGTGGAGGACAGGGTGGATAGAAAGGTGATTATATGCAGTGATTCAGTTTCAGCACTCTAAGCATCAAAAACAGGAAAGCAAATACACACCAGGAGATATTATATGAAATATTGTTAAAAACATCCAGATTAACACAGCAGGGGAGGGAAATAAAGTTCATGTGGGTGCCAGCTCATGTAGGGATACAAGGGAATGAAAAAGCAGATAAACTCACAAAGGAAGCAGTAAAGAAAGAGGAGGTGGAAATTAAAGTAAAATTATCAAAAGCAGAAGGGAAAAGTTTAATATGGAAGGAAATAATTAATCAATGGAAACAACACTGGAAGAACCATGAAAAAGGGAGACATTTATATAAGTTACAAGGTGTAGTAGGGGAGGTAGGGTGTTGTGGAGGTAGCAGAGCAGAGCAGGTGATCATGAGTAGATTAAGAATAGGACACAGTAAACTGAATAACACACTAAACATACTAGGGAAACATCCAACTGGTCGGTGTAGCTGTGGGGAGAGAGAAACGGTGCAACATGTGATGGTCGATTGTAATAAATATAAAGGGAGAGGGAAGAGTTGATAGCAGGATTGAGGAAGACAGGAATAATGGAGTGTAGCCTCAAAGGTATAATAGAGAGTGGGAAATCCAGAGAGGGAAGGAAAATTATTATAAGATATCTCGTGATAACTGGACTAATAAAAAGAATTTAAATAAATATAAGAGGGAAGTAGTGAAACAGTAAAATCCAGAAGAGGGCGGTACATGCAACTTTAAGGATGCCAACTGCCCTTAAACATCAAAGAAGAAGAAGAAGTAGCAGCCGTGTGCATCCCCCCTCCCCCCCCTTCTTTTTTCCCTCATAGTTTCCGATGGGAGACGAGAGACGCTGCTTTATTTTGAGTTTATCTCCTTATTTTGTGGTGAAACTCGGACTTTTGAGAAGCTGTTGCTGGGGGAATGCGGGATCGTGAAAACTTGGAACGGACAGTTCCCAAAAGGATTGTGAAACTCGCCTTCCTGGTGTGTGTTGATTACTTTTTTCATATTGCTGTGCTGATCTGCCCGGTTATTATTCTGTTGTGGGCTGACTGAATTATTTTTGTTCTGTTTATTTTACTTTGTCGGACTCGTGATGTGATCTGCATCGATATGCATCCTGTTCTTTCTGTTGACAGAGTCTTTTCATGATGAACTCTGAAGGATCTGAAGGATCTTCCCTTAAATGTCAACCGTCAGAGTATGAGATAGATGATCGATGCTGTCCCGTGTGTCCAGCTGGTAAGATCTAACTAGAACAGGGGTCGGCAACCTTTTTGGCTGAGAGAGCCGCGAAACCCGGGGGGGGGGGGGGGGCGACGTATTGGGCACCCCTGTTTTATCCAGCAAGATTCCACACAGAAGCACAGACCTCAATCTTGCATCACAGTACAGTCTTTAAAACAAAAGTAAAACACAAGACTGAACATAAGTTCTATTTTTTCAGGCTGTTCATATCAGCTCAGACTTTGTTGTAATTAGCATGTTGCTCCACATTTAACAGAATATACATTTTGTATGTAACGTCTGTATGTTTTTACAGTTCCTGGGTTAAAAGTAAAGACGCCATGCACAGCAACATCAAACACAGTTTGTGAACCTCTTGCTGGATTCCACTCGATCGGCGATCGACCGGTAGCTCGCCATCGACGTATTGGGCACCCCTGTTTTAGTGGTACGCAGTACCGGACCGTACCGCCTTACTTTCACTCCTCTGCGAGCCACATGCGCAGAGCCACATCTGGCTCGCGAGCCATAGGTTGCCGACCCCTGCACTAAAACAATAACTAACACAAATAAAATACACATTTTTTAAAGTAATTTATTTTCCCAAGCCACTCGGAGCCGCAGTGTAAGGATGAAAGAGCCACATGCGGCTCCGGAGCCGCAGGTTGCCGACCCCTGAACTAGAAAACTGTCTAAAGAACTGAGTGTGCCTGACTCTGGCCCTAATTAGCAGAGCAGTTACTGCACCTGTTAGAACCAGCATGAACTTTGTCAGCAATTTAAGCTAAAGTAACTTCTGTTGGACTACACGGGCCAGCCTTTATTCTCCACAAGCATCAGTGAACCCTGACTGCGGTCAAGCCAGCCGTCTCTCGTTTTCGCGTGGTCAAGTCAGCAGCTCCAATATTTTTTAAGTGCGCCCTTATTGCCGACTTTATGGCAAATCAGCGCTAGCTTACTGCAGCGTGTGGACACTTCCGGTTTTCAAGACGTGGGCGTTGTATGTATTAAACATTTATTTATTTGATTTAATTTGATTTTAAAAAAGTGTGTCTCATAAAACAAGTATAATCCTGCTCATATTTACATTATGAAATGTATTAAAAATTCATAACAAAATATGACATGTGTTAAAAAGGTGATTAAAAAGTCCCATACAGTAAACAGCTATTGAAATAAAATTCTCATATTTGAATAACGATAACCTGTCAAAGTTATAGGCCTATTAACCCTTAAATGCGCAAGCTATTGAAACCCCCTATAACGTGCAACATGGGTCAAAAATGACCTGCATTCATTTCAATGTAACTCCAAGCACACATGGGTTTTTTTTCTGTCACAATTTCTAAATCTAATATATTCTAACCTCTAATGATTTAAAAGTTGATTATTTAGGTAGTATTTTATGCACAAAACTATTCTTGTTTATTTATTTATTTATTATCTCATGAATAAACAGATCTAGAATTCCTCCACTAATGTGCAGACTGGGGATTGAAGCAGTGCAGGATTATACTTGTTTTATGAGACACACTTTTTTAAATCAAATGAAATCAAATAAATAAATGTTTAATACACAAAACACACACACAACACACGTCTTATTTTGAAAACCAGAAGTGAGTATTTGCCATAAAGTCGGCAATAAGAGCGCACGGACATGTGATAAACAAAATAATCAGTGTTATCCTCTTCACCTGTCGATCATAAAGTTAGGGCTGGCTGGTGTATGTTCTAATTTTAAAGAAACAAATTATTTCTTTTCTTTTCAACAGGAGAACGAGTTGAAGATGATTGCATAAAGTCCAAACCTACTACCTGTACAAACTGCACTGAGGGAACCTACACGGATCATCCTACTGGAAGGCGAATCTGTTCTCCCTGTACAAACTGTGACGCAGGTAGATTTCTCTTAATATTTTTCAAATATTCGTAAAAACTATTGATTCAAACACAGTTTTAACATGATGGAGAACTGAAACAACTGTTTGTTTGTCACTGTGAAGGCAGATTAAGATATTCTGATAAAATTACTGACTGATGAAAATTCCAAACTATACGCAGAAGCACAGACCTCAATCTTACGTCTCAGTATAGTCTTTTAACAAAAGTAAAACACAAGACTGAACATAAGTTCTATTTTTTCAGGCTGTTGATATCAGCTCAGACTTTGTTGTAATTAGCATGTTGCTCCACATTTAACAGAATATACATTTTGTATGTAACGTCTGTATGGTTTTACAGATTCTGGGTTGAAAGTAAAGACGTCGTGTACAACAACATCAAACACAGTTTGTGAACCTCTTGCTGGATTCCACTGTGTGGACTCAGACGCAGACCGAGGATGTCGGGCAGCAAAGAAACACTCGAGCTGTCGTCCAGGACAGTTCATCAATCAAACAGGTTGGTTTTCATCTGCTGACTTTAAGATAGAGGTATAGTTTGAGTTTTAAATGACAACAGCAAAGTTCAGGGAAAGTGACTGGAACCTGATGTGTTGACAACTTGCTCATTAAAGCTGCAAATGATGATTTCTGGCCACTTGGAAGAAAAGAAACAAAGAATAATAGCAAAATAAATCAGTTGAAAAAGTCACAGCTAAGTGTAGACCAGTTGAGCCATCTGGTCACCGCCAATGTTGTGCACAGCCAGCTGACACAAGGTGACTGTTAAATTGCCTCAGCACCCAGGCAACACTGTAGTCTAAAGTGCAGCAGGAAGAGGAGGCCTCAGACTTCAACATGACTTTGATACCTTCATAATAATCTAACATTTTTTAAAGAATTAGTTTCAGTAGATATAATTTGTGCTTGTACAGGAACAGTGGAGTCAGACACAGTCTGCTCTAACTGCACCGAAGGAACCTTTTCAGATGGCACTTTGACTTCCTGTCAGCCACACACAAAGTAAGTGAAGCTTCACACCTGACAGTGAATTCATACAACACCTGTGAACTCATGATGTCCTAAAAAATGTTCCTCTGTCATTCCAGGTGTGAAATCCTGAAAAAACCAGGAACTCTTTCAACTGATGCTGAATGTGTAATTTCAAAACAGATGATGATAATAATAATAATTGGGAGTATTCTTTTTTTGGTATTTCTAGTAATAGTAGTATACTACGTCAGAAAGAAGAAATGTTGCCACAGAGGTATGACTTTGGACACTAGCAACACTGTCATGTTTTTGACATCACATCTTTAAGTTGTTGATTACAGTGTTTTCTCAAAATGTTTTATTACAGAAGCTGGAACAGATGTGAAGCTGAGGACCTTCTCAAACGGGTATGTTTCCTACAGTTTTTACTGTTTGCACAGTAAATAGAAATGATTGTTTTTCTCATTTATCATTTTACTTCGAAGGTTTGTGTGAATAGACTATCAGATGAAAATCAGCAGCCAGTAAGGCAGCAGTGTCTTCTTCATTTATTCAGCTTCACTCATGTCTTTACAAATGATGTTCCAGTCTAAATTAAATATATTTACCTCCTCCGGAAGACACAGTATGAAGCTGGTGTTGTAGTCTGTTATGTTGGACATTTCTTTGTTTAACAGCAGGACAGTAACAGCTCACTGATGAACCTTTTAATGATTAACTTTAATTAACAGAAATAATTTAGATGTTATCACATCTCTAGGAGTAAGTATATGCAAATATATAATTATGCAAGGTGGAGTATGTTATTGTATAAAATATATTTTATAAAATATATTTTATACAGTGCTAAACAAATTTATTAGACCATCACCAAAAGTAAAGTTTATGCAACAGCTGTTCTAAATTAACAGCAATATTTATTTTATTTTTATTTTTAATGGTTAATACACCACTGCGTACAAGCTCTTCAACCAGAATAATTGTTAGCTTTGTTTGAATGCTAAATTTGAATTATTATTGTTATCCATGAAATTTCAAATTTACTGTTTTACAAGAAAAGTGAAAAAACACTAAAGCCCATTTCTTGATGAAGATGTCAAATTATAGGTATTTACTGCAGAAGAATTAGTTTTAGTAGTTAAATGTTCATGCTTGATTAATCTCTCAGAAGAATGTAAAAAGGTGAATTCAGTCTGAAATTCCTGTTGAAAATGATAAAAGGTCGAGAACTCAGTGAAAATAAAAGAGCATTAAAGCACTTCATGATGCTGGATGGTCTCTGACAGGTGGTCTGATAAACTTGTTAAGCACTGTACAATGTATCATATATTGAATATATGAAGACATGTAGTCACAGATGAATAAGAGATTATTCTGTTTAACAAGTGCATGGCTCAACTCATCAGGACTAGACTCTGCTGTGTTCTTACACCTTAAGGACAAGGGACGTTCCTTTAGTGATGATGATGTTTGCATCTTACCCACCTATAATGCTCAACTTTATTTCTCAGGACACCGAACAGCATGCCAGGTTTCACCGCCGTCCACACCAGTGATGATGATGATGACGGTCATCACAACAATGAACATGAACAAACCAACCACATCGTCAATGGGTTGGTCAACGGTACTGCATAGGATGAGAAATATGTACGTATGTATGAGAAATGTACGTGTTCTTTCCTCCTCCTCTCCTGGGTGTGGTTTCTCTTCCTCCTCCTCTTCTCTAGGTGTGGTTTGTTTGCAGGTGTTTTCCATCACACTAAGTAGCATAGGAGTACTTATGCCACTGCAGTCTGGTGCTCTTTCTCTTGTGTGTCATGTATGTATGTCATGTATATATGTATGAGAAATATGTACGTATGTATATATATGTACGAGAAATATGTATGAATGTGTATATGTATGAGAAATATGTACGTATGTGTATATATGTACGAGAAAAATGTACGTATGTGTATATATGTACGAGAAATATGTACGTATGTGTATATGTACGAGAAATATGTACGTATGTGTATATGTACGAGAAATATGTACGTATGTGTATATGTACGAGAAATATGTACGTATGTGTATATATGTACGAGAAATATGTACGTATGTGTATATATGTACGAGAAATATGTACGTATGTGTATATATGTACGAGAAATATGTACGTATGTGTATATATGTACGAGAAATATGTACGTATGTATATATATGTACGAGAAATATGTACGTATGTGTATATGTACGAGAAATATGTACGAATGTGTATATGTACGAGAAATATGTACGTATGTGTATATGTACGAGAAATATGTACGTATGTGTATATATGTACGAGAAATATGTACGTATGTATATATATGTACGAGAAAAATGTACGTATGTGTATATGTACGAGAAAAATGTACGTATGTGTATATGTACGAGAAAAATGTACGTATGTGTATATGTACGAGAAATATGTACGTATGTGTATATGTACGAGAAATATGTACGTATTTTTAAAAAAGCTTTTTTGAGACCACTCAACATAGACACATTGCTTTTTTCTGTTAAACTCTGGGCCCGGTATTTCAAAACTTGTAATCTGGATCAGGATAATCCGGATAATGAAATCCTCCTTTTCTCAGTCATGGATCACGGTGATCCCGCTGACTTTATCTGAGTATTTCAAAACACTGGCGGATTGGATCACCGTGATCCCGATGTGGGCGGATACGGATTTCCAAATCTCGTGACTCCGCCTCCGCGGACCGAAAACATGGCGGACTACCTCACGAGAGGAGCAGCCGGGAGCAAAACTTCACGTCAAAAGTGTAAGTTTACTGTCGACTAATGTGCAGCGGTTTTGGGACCATACGAACGCCAACCAACATATCATGCAAACCAACTTGTTGAACTGTCACCTAATTCAAACCAGGCCGTAGCGATCTCTAATTGAGCCGCGGCGTGCTAACAGTAGCTAACTCGGCTCCATTGACTTGTGTGTTAAGCAGCTAGCGTGGTAGCTACACTGCGGTCAAGCCAGCCGTCTCTCGTTTTCGCGTGGTCAAGTCAGCCGCTCCAATGTTTTCAAGTGCTCCCTTATTGCCGACTTTATGGCAAATAGCGCTAGCGTACTTCAGCGTGGGGACACTTCCGGTTTTCAAAATAAGACGTGGGTGTTGTATGTATTAAACGTTTATTTATTTGATTTCATTTGATTTAAAAAAGTGTGTCTCATAAAACAAGTATAATCCTACACTGCTTCAATGCTCATATTTACATTATGAAATGTATTAAAAAATTCAGAAAAAAATATTACACATTTTAAGTTCTATAAAAAGAGGTGTGTCTCATATAGCAGGTGTAGATAGACTGTTCTAGACTGATTTTGAGTCCATAGGTCACATGACCTGGGAGCTATTGAGCTTTAAAGCTCATATTTACATTATGAAATATATTAAAAAATTCATAAAAAATATGACATGTCTTAAAGTTCTATAAAAAGAGGTGTGTCTCATATAGCAGGTGTAGATCTACTGTTCTAGACTGATTTTGAGTCCATAGGTCACATGACCTGGCAGCTATTGAGCTTTAAAGCTCATATTTACATTATGAAATATATTAAAAAATTCATAAAAAATATGACATGTCTTAAAGTTCTATAAAAAGAGGTGTGTCTCATACAGCAGGTGTAGATAGACTCTTCTACATTGATTCTGAACCAATAGGTCACATGACCTGGCAGCTATTGACCTTTAAAACTCATATTTGCATTATGAAATATATTAAAAAATTCATTAAAAATATGACATGTCTTAAAGTTCTATAAAAAGAGGTGTGTCTCATACAGCAGGTGTAGATCTACTGTTCTACATTGATTCTGAACCAATAGGTCACATGACCTGGCAGCTATTGAGCTTTAAAGCTCATATTTACATTATGATATATGACAATTCTGCCGTATATATAGAAGGCTCTCACTGAACATAATTATGGCAAAATAGCATCTGATTTGATGAAGTCAAATAATCAGTCTGTACACAAACACTGAAATACATTGCTGCAGGTTTCAAAATCACATTCAAGATATTTCCAAACATTTTAAAAGTGCATTTTAAGTTTCTAACTGAAGTCAAATTTGTCTTCATTTAATCAGAAGGATGTAAATCTTAAATGCTTGTAAAATGCTTCAATATGCAGCATGATATGAACACTAAACACTGTACTTGTTACTCATATTTTCAACAGTTTCGGGAAGTGTAGTCAAAAATATTTTACTCTGCTTTAAATTTCTTACAAGCAATAATTAAGGTACTTTAATTATTTTAAAATAAAACTAACACTTTAGATTAACTGTAATGGACACCTTGAGTAACAATATCTAGGAAAAGTGGGACTGAGACTTTGTCAATCTAAGTGAAATCAACCTCTGAGGTAGGATTCAAATAATCCTGAAATTTTGGTATCAAATTGATCCAGGTATCTGCCTTAACTTTTGAAATACCCAAATCCAGCCTTTTATCTGGATTCAAGGGAGGATTGGATTACCAGATCAGGATTCTGATCTTCAGGATCAGGATGATCTGAATCTGTGTTGAAATACCCAGTTTTCAGATAAGATCTAGATTTAATCCAATCCGACCAGGATAATCCTGTCAGATCAGTTTTGAAATACCGGGCCCTGGTGTCTTTATTATACTTGTTGTTGAATCACAAAAAAAAGGTTACCAATAATGATGTCCACGTGTGTCAGTACCATGAGTACAAGATGGTACAAACTATGCATACTGTCAGTACTCTCTTATCTTCTGCTTTACAACAAACACCTTATCTATGCCAGAGTTGAACCAGAAACATTGATGATCTGGTTTTCTTTGTTGTTGTTTTGATTAACTGAGAACTTATGTTTTTAACATTTTTCAGCCTGCGACCTCGATTAGCTTTGTTACAATTATGGCTGAAGTGCTATTTCTAAAAGTTTTTACATTTTATTTGATTTTTGTGATCTTGTGTTTCAACATGATGGTGGGGTGAAGGGTTTTATCAAATTTTATTTGTATAGCCCAAAGTCACAAACACATTTTGCCTCAGAGGGCTTCACAATCTGTACAGGGAGTGACACCGTCTGTCCTTAGAACCTCGGTTCGAGTGAGGAAAAACTACTGAATGTTACTTTTCTGCTATACATGAACGGTTTTGAAATAAATGTTTCTGACTTCTTATCGGGTGAATGTCTGTTCTTGCACGAGGTAACTGTCACTTTTAGGCTGCAGGTTGTTCTTTGTGTCTTCCAAGACGATTACCGCCCTGCAAATCTGATTTAATCATAAACACACTTATGCTTGTTATACCACAAGATGTAATGGTTTCAGCTGGCCACTAGATGGAGCTGTTAAACTTGTTCTGCCTGGGCAGCAGATGTTACAGATGAAGGTAAACAGAGGGGGTGTAGCTGCAGCAGTGTCCACTTCACTGACCTCAGACGAACATTTCACGCTACTGCGAGCGTATGGAAGTTACATTCAGGACACTGTTTGATGTTCAGTCTGCTATGAAATGTCTCATTTGTAATGTATAGTCTGAGATAACCACTCACATATTTCAGTGAGTAATTAGCTTTATATAGAACTTTTAAAAACAGTAGTTACAAAGTGTTTAAGAGAGAAAAAGAGACAGACACTGGCCTTTAAATCATGTCCACAGCCATGCTAAGGGCTGTAATTTAGGCTCAGCAGCGCTTTGTGCTGAAAGTATCAGACAATTTCATCCTGATGATAGTGTTTGATAAATTACGGTTTCCAGGCCGGGGCTACGATGGAATAAAGACGAGGAGGGTGGAGCTAGCTACCAAATTTCATGGCAATCCATCCAACTGTGATGGAACAGAAGGTGTGCACGGCACAAAATCTAAAGGAGAAAGTGAACGTTAATGTGACCTTTCCTTAAGACTTTGGTGCTTTGGGTTCTGAACTGAAGGATTTCAGTGTGTTGTTGGTGCAGCCTGGTGGAACATCCCCCAAACCACTGAGGACCTCCACATGTTCAATCAGGACACCGATGCCCTCTGGATCATCTCCAGTCTGCCTCCTTCTGTATGATGTACACTCCCATCACAGTTTTCTCCACTGAAGTGTTGGCCACAGTGTCTGTGTCCTATGGAGTAAAATAGGACAATACATTTTATATGAGTCTAGACAGTGTGGAAATAGACTGAGATGTACAGATGTCTATGTGAAATGGTCTGCATGCATACATGTGTAATAAATGTGGGTTTTACCTTTAGCTATAAAAGCTAATGGCGTCAGAACCTCCGAACAAACACACAGACGGGATGGTTTACAGTAAATAACAGCCTTTATTAATAATTAGCAAAGTTCATAAAACATGTGGGGGCTCCAGTCAGACGGGGAGATGCCGGTCGGGGGCACAGGCTTCTTCCTGGAGAGTCACAACAGCAGGTTCACCTCTAATGCAACTCAGTGACAACCCACTACACATCAGGCTAGCTAGCTTCGCTAGTTTCTAAGGCACGCTTTAAACACAGCACGCAGAGCTCAGACACCACCCCACACACGCCACCCCCACCCATGAGACCGCCCACCCTCGAACCCGTCACTTCCGCCCCGGAAACCCTACCATCGGATAAGTTCAGTGTCCTGTCTGTTCGTCGGTAGCTATGTAGCACTCGAAGGAGAACACAACAGAGAATGCTTAAGTGTCTAATTTTTCTTTATAATCACTTTTCTTTGACGAAGCAAAGTTCACTGACAGGTTTACAGCGTAGTGTTTCGTTAAATAAACAACTTTTAGAGAGACGTTCTCTGTAGTATGACTGTTGAGCCCTCGACAGGGAACCTGCTTGCCGTTGTTTGGAACGGGTGTGCCTGGCAGACTTGGTGCTCGGTAAGAAGCCGAAATGTGCTTCCACTTCCCGGTCTCTTTTCAGGTAAGACTTTCGGACTTTCGAACGCTAGACTTGTCGTTATATTTAACAAACACACAAATCTGGCGACTGAGGTGGGGGGGGGGGGGGGGCAGCCCAACATACTGGCGCGCGGGAGCGGGGTGGATGGTCCACCATACTGCCGGCTGCGGCGGTGGGCGCCTCTGCGATCGACCGGTAGCTCGTCGATCGCGAGAAAATACACATAAATACTTTTTAAAAGTAATTTATTTTCCCAAGCCACTCGGAGCCGCAGTGTAAGGATGAAAGAGCCGCAGGTTGCCGACCCCTGCTCTAAACCGAGCACGTATTTTTAGATCCGGTGTAACGTACACAGTCGGAGGACGCCATTATGTCCAATTTCTATCACAAATCAACAGCTGTAAACTTCACAAGAAGAGAAGACACTTTAATCTTCCAGAATCATCAGGTTTCAGAGTTATCAGTGCAGCAGCTAATTCATCAAACTTTAATAATATACACAGGCTAAAAACACAGCAGCATGTGCTGCCTGGGCTGGAGGTTCGTTGTCTTGATTTAGTTTGTGAGGTGGATCAGACACCGGTGTATACTAACATATATTAGACAATATTTTGGCAGTTTTACACAATAAATTCATACTTTTATCACTTTACTTCTTGTTTTTTGGGGCTGTCATTGGAGCTCTAACACCAAACTCCAAAGCTTCTTTATTAGTTGTGAGCTGCTGCCTTTGTCTTTGAATGCTACAGTCCAAACTCAAGCGAGCTGCTATTTTTAAGTTTGCCTCCAACCACAGGCGCACCGTGCTGCTTTGGTGACTTCAACAACCTTTCATGAGTTTTAAAACTTCATTTCGTTCAGGACGATTTCTCGGTTTGAGGCTGGATGTCAGACAGTCGAGCTGGGATATACTGCGAGCGCCGCGCGCTTTGATTTAGAAACAGTCTTCATTGAAATATTGCCTCTGCTGAAGTTACCGCACAGGGTGCGGACCACTCTCTCCCCAGTTAGGGCCCAGGCAGCCCCTTTTATAGCGGTAGCCCCTCCCTCTCGGACTACTTTATTCCTAAGAAGAAAAAAAAACGTCTTTCCCTTCTTTTCACATCTATTTGCTTTACCTGGAACAAACATATTTTTCCCCCACATCACATGACCAATAATGCGCTTGTCATCCTCCTATATAATGACGTGTAAGATTACGTCCTGTTTCTCCGCCGGAAGCAGACAGGTGAGAGGTGACAGGCGTGTGTACATTTTCATTTGTTTGTGTATGAGACCTTGAATTAGCGCTACCAGGTGTGCACCCCTGGTCAGATAAATAGGTCAATAAAAGATCGTCCATACTCAGATAATACATAAAACGGAAATAATGAATTATTTTGTGTGCAGCCCGGTACCAATTGATCGACGGACCGGGAGTTGGGGACCACTGCTGTAAAGGACTGTGTACACACACTGTGACAGACTGACATCGTGTTCTTTCTGTTTACAGATTCTATTCATGATGGTCTATGAAGGATCTTCCCTTGAATGTCAACAGTCAGAGTATGAGCTAAATGAACGATGCTGTCCATTGTGTCCAGCTGGTAAGATCTAATTAATATTGGAGATATTTGACTTTGTGTTCAAAGAATCAAACATGGTGTGAAGATCAGTGTTACTATCATGGCTAATGCTGTAGTAGAAAGCAGTCACTTTGCAACTTTCTATAAGAACCAGCATGAGCAGCAATTTATCAGGAATTTAAGCAAAAGAAGCTTGTCTGTTGGACCACACGGGCCAGCCTTTATTCTCTAAGTGCATCAGTGAGCCTTGCATGGTTCTGTCACTGGTTCAACGCCTTTCCTTCCTTGGACACTTTCGATGGGTCCATTTTTCCTGCTTCTAACATCAACTTTGAGGACAAAATGTTGACTTACTGCTTAATGTATCTCACCCACTGACATGTGATAAACAAAATAATCAGTGTTATCCGCTTCACCTGTCGATCATAAAGTTAGGGCTGGCTGGTGTGTGTTCTAATTTAAAAAAAACAGATTATTGATTTTCTTTTCAACAGGAGAACGAGTTGAAGATGATTGCACAAAGTCCAAACCTACTACCTGTACAAACTGCACTGAGGGAACCTACATGGATCATCCTACTGAAGATCGAAAATGCTCTGACTGTACAAACTGTGATGGTAGATTTCTCTTAATATTTTTCAAATATTCGTAAAAACTATTGATTCAAACACAGTTTTAACATGATGGAGAACTGAAACAACTGTTTGTTTGTCACTGTGAAGGCAGATTAAGATTCTGATAAATTTACTGTGCATGTAGTCAGACCTCAGTCTTGCGTCTCAGTACAGTCTTTTAACAAAAGTAAGACACAAGACTGAATATAAGTTCTATTTTTTTCAAGCTGTTTATCAGCTCAGACTTTGTAATTAGCATGTTGCTCCATATTTAACAGAATATACATTTCATAACGTCTGTATGTTTTTACAGGATCTGGGTTGAAAACAAAGACGTCATGTACAACAACATCAGACACAGTTTGTGAACCTCTGGAAGGATTCCACTGTGTGGACTTTACTGACCAAGGATGTCGGGCAGCAAAGAAACACTTGAGCTGTCATCCAGGACAGTTCATCAATCAAACAGGTTGGATTTCATTTGCTGACTTTAAGATAGAGGTATAGTTTTAAATGACAACACCAAAGTTCAGGGAAGGTGACTGGAACCTGAGGAAAAGAAACGGCAAAATAAATCCTTTTTTTTTTTATCCATTAATTATAAATCAGACAGGTGCTGAACACTTTATCATAATATTAATAAGTGAGGATAAGTGGATACAGATTGTTGGGCAAAAATGGCAACAGAGAAAATAAAATAAGATTAAAGAACACGGTAATGGCAATACTCATTTAAAAGACATGACTCGACTTTGGAACAGCCACAAGGGATCCACCCAACCTAAGGTGAGGAGAGGAGAGAGTTCAATTAGGAGGGCTTGTAAATGGTTAATTTTGGCACATTAGGAGCAGATGAAAGCATTATCAGTGAAATCACTTCAGGTTGTTCACTCTCTGGGCCAGATGGAGAGTGTGCAGCGTCAGAGTTAAGTTTTAAAGTTTTAAAACCGCTGAATAAAATGCCTCTAGTTGTGCACAGCCAGCTGACACAAGGTGACTGTTAAATTGCCTCAGCACCCAGGCAACACTGTAGTCTAAACTGCAGCAGGAAGAGGAGGCCTCAGACTTCGACATGACTTTGATACCTTCATAATAATCTAACATTTTTTAAAGAATTAGTTTCAGTAGATATAATTTGTGTTTGTACAGGAACAGCGGAGTCAGACACAGTCTGCTCTAACTGCACTGAAGGAACCTTTTCAAATGGCTCATTCACTTCCTGTCAGCCACACACAATGTAAGTGAAGCTTCACACCTGACAGTGAATTCATACAACACCTGTGAACTCATGATGTCCTAAAAATGTTCCTCTGTCATTCCAGGTGTGCAACCCTGATAAAACCAGGAACTCTTTCAACTGATGCTGAATGTGGAGGAAACATTTCAGAATGGATAATAATATCTGGGATTGTTTGTGCGCCCATTTTGATTCTTTTAGTAATTGTACTAGTATACTACGCCATAAAGAAGAAATGTTGCCACAGAGGTATGACTTTGGACCGTCGTGTTTTTGACATCACATCTTTAAGTTGTTGATTACAGTGTTTTCTCAAAATGTTTTATTACAGGAACTGGAACACACAAGGAGTTGAGGACCACCTCAAACGGGTATGTTTTCTACTGTTTTTACTGTTAAGTCTAATTTAATGTATATACAGTAAATAGGCATGATTGTTCTTCTCATTTATCATTGAGTGTGCCTGAAAGAGCACACTCTTTGCCATCCACCCAGCTTATTCTACTTCTTATGTTTCTTCCGTGTTTTCGTCGGTTTGCTTCTGCTCCCAGAGTTTTTGTCGCACGTACACAAACAAGGACTCAAAACGACCGGCTCATATCTACACGTTCAGGAACGGCTCTAGATGCCCAAAGTTAGTCAGTTCAATGATTGGAAATACGGTTTGGCCAGAGATCCTTTCTGTTCGAGGCGTAGTCTCAGCATTCTCTCTCTGTCTGCCTCTGTGCATTAAAGCGCTTCATGATGCTGGACGGTCTCTGACAGGTGGTCTGATAAACTTGTTAAGCACTGTACAATGTATCATATATTGAATATATGAAGACATTTAGTCACCGCTGAATGAGAGACTATTCTATTTAACAAGTGCATGGCTCAACTCATCAGGACTAGACTCTGCTGTGTTCTTACACCTTAAGGACAAGGGACGTTCCTTTAGTGATGATGATGTTTGCATCTTACCCACCTATAATGCTCAACTTTCTTTCTTTCTCAGGAAACCGAACAGCATTACAGATAGAGAACAAACCAACCACATGGTCAATGGTACTGCCTAGGATAAATATCCCCACCCCCAATCAATAAGCTTTATGCCAAAGACAAACATCAGATTTTAACACTTAATTTAATAATTAACGTAATCATTTCTGAGTTTTTAAATGTTAAAAACAAGAATAAATAATTGTTATGCCCCAGTCTAAGGGTGCCTAGAGCATAACTAGAAAAGGTGCTATTTTCGCTGAGTAGCCACATACACGTTTCAGATTTTGAATGAAAAGAAAATGATTTATTTAGAAAACTCAAAAGATCAAACTACCAGAACAACTCTATCTAGAAAAGAATTCACTTTCCTCAGAAAACAAAATCACAATAGACTTACCTTCCTAACTAACGAAAACAGGAGAAAACCAGATCAATTCACATGGCAGCCCCCTACTATTCAAACAAAAAAACTTTCCAATGAGAAGAGGAGGATGAGGAAATGCCAGTTATCCCCCCTGACAACAGCCATTTTGGCTCCTTATATATTCTGCTGTTTTCCTGCTGCTGCCAATCACAGGCTAGGGCCTGGCATCACCCCACCAATCATCTTCTGGGGATGGCACATTCCTATTTACATATGAAATTGACAAAAACACAGGGCACACAAGCAAACACACAGCAAAATACACAGATATGACTACAGTATAATACACACGTAAATGTAGTGACTGATTCTGAGCGCCTCATGACCTGATGGCAGAAAGTTTTAAACCTGGACTTTGGAACAGCCTGAAGGATCCACCCAAGAACCTAAGGACCGGCTCATATGGAGTCAATGTGTCATATGTCTGTTATGTAACCTAGAGTCAGACTCTAGGATCTTTTCTGCCCTGATGTTAATGTCTTAAAGACATTGTTAAAAATACCGCATGTACTGAAATGTTTTTACACTTAAGCAATAAGCATGTTGCAGCGGAGATCTGTACTGTAATGTATGTATGTTTGTTCATAGATACATATGCACATGAGGGAATTGATTTTTTTTCTGTTAATCTTCTACACTTTATTAAGTATCATTTATATAAAAAATGTTTACACTCTTGTGAGCACTGTGCAGTTTTGGCATACTGTGTGGAATGACGTGGTCCATGCTGTAGTGAGAAGAAGATAAAACTGTTGGTACCTCTGTGTTTAAAAAAAAAAGAGAACTCCACAATGGTCAGTGAAATAACTTCAAACTGACAAAAGCAACAATAAATACAAATATTAAAAAATTAACTAATGAAAATCAGACATTGCTTTTGACTTGTGGTTCAACAGAATTATTTTAAAAAAACAAATGAAACTGCCCTTAACAAAAATGACGGTACCGTGAACTTAATATTTGCAAATATTGTTTCAGGCAGTCGGTGCAATCAAGCGGTTTCTGTAACTCCGTGAGATTTCTGCACCTGTCAACAGGTATTCTGGCTCACTCCTCATGAGCAAACTCCTCCAACTATCTCAGGTTTGAAGAAAATGATTCTGTTGAATCTCAAAGGGTTACCAACAATGATGTCCACATGTGTCAATACCATAAGCACAAGATGGTACAAACTATGCCTACTATGTTCTCTTATCTTCTGCTGTACATTTAGACTGGTAGAGTGCTGCTCTTTCATATACTAGCTATTCCAAAAATATGATAAATGACACTTTTTTTGTTGCTGCCAACAACAAACTCCTCATCTATGCCAGAGTTGATTCAGAAACATTATTGATGATTTGTTTTTGGTTTTTTTTTATTAACAGAACTAGAGCTCTAGTAGACCAGCGGTCCCAAACTTTTCAGCCTGCGACCTTGATTATTAAACATTTATTAAAACCGTGCCAACCAAAATGTTACACTATGTTGTTTTTAAAGTTTTATGAATGTAACTTTTCTACCATACATTGAAATTTGAAATAAATGTTGTGCAATTCTGACTTGTTGGGTGAATGTCTGTTCTTGCACAAGGTAACTGTCACTTTTAGGCTGCAGGTTGTTCTTTGTGTCTTCCAAGACGATTACCGCCCTGTAAATCTGATTTAATCCTAAACACACTTATGCTTGTTATACCAAGACAGAGAGTTAATTAAAATAAGTATTCTGTGTGACTTCTTTTAAAGATGTAATGGTTTCAGCTGGCCACTAGATGGAGCTGTTAAACTTGTCCTGCCTGGGCAGCAGATGTTACAGATGAAGGTAAACAGAGGGGGTGTAGCTGCAGCAGTGTCCACTTCACTGACCTCAGACGAACATTTCACGCTACTGCGAGCGTATGGAAGTTACATTCAGGACACTGTTTGATGTTCAGTCTGCTATGAAATGTCTCATTTGTAATGTATAGTCTGAGATAACCGCTCACATATTTCAGTGAGTAATTAGCTTTATATAGAACTTTTAAAAACAGTAGTTACAAAGTGTTTAAGAGAGAGAAAGAGACAGACACTGGCCTTTAAATCATGTCCACAGCCATGCTAAGGGCTGTAATTTAGCCACAGCAGCGCTTTGTGCTGAAAGTATGTTAAAGTATGATGGTGCTTGATAAACTACGGTTTCCAGGCCGAGGCTACGATGGAATAAAGACGAGGAGGGTGGAGCCAGTGTCGTGCCAGAACAGGAGCTGGGTAAGTGAGTAATGTAACCGGGCTCAACAGCCTCTATGGAGATAATGACAGAGGCAGAGAAGGAGGCAGTGATGGAGTAAATCTGGGACTGACTTTTAGTGGTTGGTGAAATAAAAGGCCGAAAGACGTCGAGCTGAGCTGGGCTGACTGCTGTTGGACTAGTCGGTAATATTAGCTGCTGCTGTGTCTGCTGTTGGTGAACTTGTTGATGTTTGTTGGCAAAGTTGTCCACTGCCAGTTTTTGTTGCTAGTTTCGTGGCAGTCCATCTGGCAAATGTTGACTTTGGCCTCATGGTGGTGCTACAGGAAAAGTCAAGAGGAGCTTAAATCATTCATGGCAATCCATCCAACTGTGATGGAACAG
Source organism: Nibea coibor (assembly GCA_023373845.1). Lineage (NCBI taxonomy): Eukaryota > Metazoa > Chordata > Actinopteri > Sciaenidae > Nibea > Nibea coibor. Next base: position 23,860,077 of record CM041718.1, on the reverse strand, counting down.
AAGGTGTGCACGGCACAAAATCTAAAGAAGAAAGTGAACGTTAATGTGACCTTTCCTTAAGACTTTGGTGCTTTGGGTTCTGAACTGAAGGATTTCAGTGTGTTGTTGGTGCAGCCTGGTGGACATACAGTACACATCAGTGCAGGCCGGTGTGATCTGAGGTTGCCTGTTTCAACAATTTAAACATCTGATTTCCTCCAAGTGTAAAACACAAAGTGCACTGTGCTCTCTGAGCGCTGCCCCGGAGGCGCGTGCATGTCTGAACTGACTGCTGCTTTTTATTCTGTTTTGTTTTCTTTGCCAGGCACTCGATTATTTTTCGTTCGGCTCCTGAGGGAGCCCAATCTAACGGAAAAGCAAAAATATAATGCATTGTTAATTTAAGCTCTATATCTAAACAAGTAGCAGAATGGGAAACAAATGAAAACTTTTACCCCGCTGACACATTTCTGTTTGCATTCGCTGCGTTCACTGGCTTGTTTGTTATTTTGCAGTAAAGCCCGTGTGGCCTCTTTCTAACGGTGACAAACGCTGCCTCAGTTAACTGCCTGTCTGTCTGATTATCTGTCTGTGCATCCCGCCACTCCCATCCTGTTTAGAGAGCTTTCTTTTGACAGCCTCCTCCCATAAAGGAGGATCCGTCTGGGCTTTGAGAGGCTGCAATAGCCCCGCAGATGTCAGATGGATGGATGAGGTAAAGAGAGAGAGGAGGCTGTAAATTAGATATACACAGCAAACCCTTCTCCTTTTTTTGTCTGAAGACCTGTGTTTTGTCTTTTGGTCAGTCAAGGATGAACAAAAGACAAAAAGTCAAAGACATTTGGGCTTTGAGAGACAGAAGCAATTACTGTCTGAGATCATCGGCTGAGAGAGAGAGAGAGGTAGACAAGACGAGAGAAGAAGAATAAAAGAAACAAAGGAAAGGGAGGAAAAGCAGAGGGACTTCTCACACTTTCTGTAGACAAAACAGTTTTCTCTTCTCTCTCTTACAGTTTTGTTACCTTCTAACGCTTTTAAAAGAAGTTTCTGGATTCAAACTGCAAAGAAATAATAGAATTAGTGGCCTCTTTGCAGCAACAGTTTTAATTGTAGTTTTTCTTCAAATTCTCGTTTACAGGCGTCAAACTTAGAGAAAAAGTCTCCTACACTCTTCTTTTTTTGATAAAATATGAGTGTACAAGAAGCAGACAATTATTTAAATGAATGAACATAAAGTATGACTCAGTGTATTTCAGTAAGTTAGGGATCGTATGCGACGAGGTGTCCTGATATATGAAAATAATGGATGAGGCGGATGCAGAGAACATTTCTCCTCTTCTGGTTTATTTTCTTTATCCACCATGTTCAAATGTGTGTCTGTTTCAATGGACTTTGAATGATAATATGTCAGAAATAAATAAAATAATTACATCTGGTCATTTATCTTTGAAGTAACAGGAAGTGGATGGTCAAATTTGATCCATCAGATGATTTTACATGCATGACATCATAGTCATGGATATTATATTCCAGTCTGCCTTATTCTGAAAACAGAGGCCCTGATTTTACTCGGACCATGAACTCTCTGTTCTGAAAATTTTAAATTAAAATTCAGACTTTGTTTTCTTAAAATTTTCCAGATTTTTTCCTTAAAATTCGGACTTTGGGTTCTGAGCTCATTTTTTTCTTAAAGTTCTGACTTTTTGGACTTTTTCAGACTTTTAAACTGAACTCTGACCCACCGCTGACCCTGGTTGCTCAAGCCTGCCTTTGACTGACTTTGTTGAAGTCTCTGTGCTGCTGCAGGGTCAACAATAAAGTACGACGGGGCCACTCAGATCACACGCGTCTCTCCAAGCTCCCACCAACCACTAAAAGTCAGTCCCAGATTTACTCGTGTCTGTCGGCTCCTTGTTGGTCTCTCTCTTCTTCTCTCTTCTTCTTCTCGATCTTTTCGCCATCGGTCATGTAGTTTAGGAACAGAAGAACAAACGTTACTTAAAGTTTGTGTGTACTCTCGGTTTGGTCCATTTTACTGGGTGCTACTGTCTGATAACAAACATGAAGGAGGCACTGCTGCCGTCCTTACATTCACTTTAATATTCTTTGTGCTCTGATTTAGAGACGCTGTTCTGTTTTAATGAACTCCTGACAACACGTTGAAGGTTGATGCAGATTTATAGGCGTACGGGGGGCAGAAAAAGTCTGAACCTCTGATTTAGTGGCTTTTTACGTTGGCGCAGCTCCACTGAATCACAACACGATTCAATAAACGAAGTAGCTTCCTTTTGGAGAGAGGCTGAAGCTCCTTCAGATTAGATTTGCTGGAAGTAATATTTTAATCAGTCTATCCATCAATAATTTGTCAATACCAGGAAACTCTTTTGGTGGAACACCTGTGAGGTGCGCCGAGCTGCAGCTGCTTCAGTGATTAGATTTTGGTATGGCTGCGTGGATGGAGCTGCTCTCAGGCTTTGTGGTGTTAGACTGGCACAAACAGAGGCCTCTCAGGTTGTCTCGCTCACTCACACACACACACACACACACACACACACACAGGGCCATAATCTTTCCCCACGCTGATCAATAAACTTGATAAGAAGTCCATCCTGCCAGCTGGCAGTGATGAATGGGTCGAGAGGGCTGCCTGTGTTTGAGACGGGGGGAGAGCGAGGATGACAAACCACGGACAGATGTGTGTGTGTGTGTGTGAGTGTGGAAAATCTACACCCTGTTGTGTTTGACAATTTAAATCTCAGGAATCAGCGACTTTGGAGCCACTGAAACTCCCAGAATCCATCACTGTTCATACGTTACAACCTTGTTCTTTGTGGTATTGTTACACACAAGTTACCGCAATCGAAGCAGCACAATCTAGTTCCTACGAAAAGAACCGCTGGTTGTGAGATGTTAAATGTTTTATTATGGTGACCAAATCTCACGGTTTGTCCGGGATTGTCCTGGTTTCATGCCGGGCGTCCCAAGTCCTGACAAATATCTGTAAAACACTCAAATAAGTTTCAACATTTTTCAACAAACTAACAGAACCAACGCTACTGCAAATGCTGCCACTTTTTACACACTTAGTGCACACGTACATGTGTAGGATACATAGTAAACTGAAGGAAGCAAACGGGCTGTAAAACTAAACTGAGAAAGGTCGTCTGCACGGGGAGAAGGTCACGGGAAGTTTTATCGTCTTCTTTTGACATTTCCTCGACTCTCTCGTCTGCATTTACATTCACACACACGTGCAGCTCGCCCGTCATGTATGGAATATGGAATAAATTACACATCACGTCTGAATCGCAGTATTTCAGCTCGGCGAGCACATTTTTATTAATCCGCTCTGTCTGGGAAAAGTGTGTGTAAGTGTGTGATGCCTCATCAAATAACACATTAAATATACATTGCATAGATATTACAGCCTCAGAAAAACAACCTCACTCTCAGCATGGGGCCCTTTTTTTTTTACAATCACAAAGAACATATAATTATTCATTATCAGTCCGCTCTGAGAACGACTCACAGAAGAGCCTCGTTCGCTGTGAAGGCAGTCTGTCTGATTGCTAATTTTCTTTCCAGGTCTCTCTCTGCATGATACAAATAACACTGTGACGTGAGCGACACTGAATTTGGAAAAAAAAACTGGTGGAAAATCAGTGTGTTGTGCTCGAATGATGGGAAGTTCGGTTCATTTTAGGGAGCCAGATCGTTCGACTCAGCTCACCGAGAAGAGTCGGCTCTTTCGGCTCCCAAGCGGCTCTTCGTGTTCGCACTTATACCTTCTATAATGTAGCCAAATATTCAAAGTATTCAGAAGTAAAAATGACATTTTCTAATATCAATAAATTGAACGTGACGGCTCTTTGAACCGACTCGTTCACGATCGACACTGAGTGCAGTCAGCCTCTCCTGTAGAAATAATGTCGCTTTGGTGAGACAGCTCTGTTTGATGGAAGTGGGAGCAGGATTATTACACCGGGTGTTAAAAGATCTGTTAAACCCGATAAAACATTAGAAGTAGTTCAATAATTCTTCCGTGTGTCACACTGATGAAAAGTGTAAATCTAAAAATGTGAAAAATGAAATATTTAAACCTCACAGCGCTCACAGACTCAAGTTTCTCTGGGACTTTTAATACTTAGAGATTTTTAAATCCTTCCCAAATGATTTAATTATCTAGATTTTAAACACAGACTTCAGTGTACTTATGGTGATTAGTTCCACACAGGCTGTGAGAACATTTGGAGAATTGCTTCGCTAGAATAACTCAACATAGTGTCATCAACAAATTTTTAAATTCGTAGCGTGCAGTCTGAAAGATGTGAGCAGACGTGTGCTAAAAGTGAGGACGTCTTTGCTCCTGCTGCTTTGATTTTAACCTTGACCTCAAACTTTCACACCAAAAGTTAAAATTGCTGGAGAATTCCTTAAAGCTTCTGGTCTGATCTCGAGCATCTTCATCCACTTTTAAACCAACATCGCGTCTCACTTCAGCATAAGCCAATCAGAGTCAGAGTACGCCACATTTTAGTCGGTATCTGAGGCATTTTCAGGCATCAGAATAACTCACGTTCAAACTGTTTCTGTGGCAAAACTTTTCAAACTTTTCATATTTTTGATGTTTAGAGTCTGAAGACTTCTTTCCACAAATTAGCCAAGAAACTCCTCCTGGGACATGCAATCAAAAAACTTGTTTAAACAGCATCCAGCATGCCGACGTTCCCAACACTGGATGATCCATTATGCATGGAGGCCTAGATTCCTTTGTAGAGAATGAATAAATGCATCACATTTGAATTATTAAACAATGACACGACCTGTGCGTCTTCGCTGAGTGGCTGTTTACACCACCAATGTCAGGTAAATAACCCGCCTCATCCCGCTCTCGTCTCCAGCGTGTTGCTGAAGGCCTCTGATGCATCTTGACAGAGCGGCAAACATGAGGCTGGCTTCACGTGGAGAGATGCCAGGAGGAAACCCAGGATTTCCATGAATTAGGACAAACAAAGATGAATTAAACATCAGAGCGAGTTCGCGCCGCCGTGGTCTCAGACGATCTGCGAAACAGAGAGGACACACGAGGCGCGTCTGTGCAGAGGACTGACAAAATCTGAAAAAATCTGACTGAGACATCGGCTTCGTCAAAACAGGAAGTTTGCTGGCAGGGCTGAGAGGGAGGCCGGCTGCCATCGACGGAGGAAAGACATAAAAAACAGGATATGCCAGGAATAAATGAGAGGAAAGGTCACATTAATCGTTACAAAGACACAAACACAATGAGAGAAGGTCATGATTAGGTCTATTTTAAAAGATTACAGTCATTACAGGAGTTATTACATCTCCACTTAAAAAAAAAAAGATACATTAGGAAATAAAAACAAAATAATCATTCATTTTGATTTTTGTAGCATATTTTCATCAAGCTTTCAGATATAATGGATAAAAAGAGTAAAAAGAAAGTCCAGAGTTTGTCCTCAGCGGTCCACTTATGTCTTGATATGTGCAGCATTGAGCTTCCTTCATTCTTCATATCTGATGATATGATGTATCGACAAAGACAAAAAAGATTCAACGACATGAAAAATAAAAAAACAAAGCGAGATGATTTCTTCTTTTATCGAGATCAGCTAAAATAATCTAACTACAGTCTACGACCGCGTTCCTTCATTCGTTAGAGCAAGAACAAATTTGCATATTCACAGATATCATAAAAAAGCGATAGAATATTTCCATAAAATGTACACCAGCTGTTCCTTCATCAGAAAACACAATCAAAATCTACCGTAGTGGTTTTTAAAGAACGGAGCCGCCCGGCTTCTTTTCTCAGAGATCGAGGTCGTCCGAGCGTCTGCTCACCTCGCTGCTTCTCTGACTGAAGCTGATGTCGGCTGAGTGAAAGTCTGGATCATCACCTGGACCCGAAACACAAACGTCTCTTTCATGAAACGAGGCCATGAAAACTTTTTTTATGTGATGGGTCCAAAAATATTTGGTTATTTCCAAAGAGACATCTCTGTATTTGTTGTCGCCGGGCTCAGTGGAGTGTTAAAGTCTCATAAATACACAATTATTTATTTAACTTGTTGCATATTTGATGATTAATGTTTAATCTTATGAGAAATACAAAAAGTAATTAGCATAAAACATAAAATGGTGCCAAGATCTCATTTTTAAAACGTGATGATCGGATTTTGTTTGTGTTGCTGCCTCAGTTTGGCTTTTAAATATTTTATCCTCAGAATATTTTTCTCATTCTTTACGGGTCAGTTCATCCAAACGTCAAAACATTTTCCCATTTATGCGTCTATCTCGCCGTGCAAATTGTTTTCTTTTGGAAACATCTGCCGCGCCGACACAGCAGCAGCAGCTGAGGAATGACATTTGAAAAACAGCAGCGTGTTTTTGTTTTTTAGCGAAGATGGAAATGTGAAATCTGTGGTTTTCTGGATAAAACTAACTGGGAAGATGATTTTTTTTGTAATTTGGGCTCACTGGGGACGTCAGCTGTTTTGTTGCAGCTTTAAAATAAACGAGGATCTCTCGGTCGGACACAGACGGAGAGAGACAAAGCTTCCTTTCTCTAACAGCGTCCAGCTTCACATTCCTCTCATTCTGCTGGGCACGACCTGACCGCAGCTACAGCTGTAGCTCTGTGTCCGTCTGTCCTCTGGGAATACTTTGCCCTTCTTTTCTTTTTTTTTTAAAGATTCAGGAAATCCCTGCAAGGACACAAGTGGTCACAGAGAGGCCGCAGCAGGACCTCACAGAGAACAGACGCTCAGATGATAGAACTGTTAGAAAATGAAGATATCGACTTCGATTGTGCTGAAACAACCGTCGCAGCTTCGTCTTTCCCCTCCGACAGCGACGCACAGGTGAGATCGAAGCAGCCTGACTGAAGGTTTAATTATAAAACTGCAGGATATTTCCTGTTAATGTCAGCTCACCTTCACCGACTCTCTGCTGAGACTGGACGTGAATTAAAATGTCTCAACACTTTGACTTTAGTTTTCACTCTCTGATTAGTCGATGAAGTGAAAGCAAAATCCTTTTGTGTGAATTATTGCTTTTCTTTTCATGCAGACGGCTCAAATTTCAAATTCGGAGCTTTTCAGAGCGATTACGCAACGTGACAAAAACAACCTGTCTGACTGAGCCGTGTCTTTGGTCCGTCGCTTAATGATCTGCTGGAATAAAACACACACACACACGCGCCTCTTTCATCTCCTTCCTGTTGACAGCTCATTATCTCGCCTCTCTTTTTTCTCTCAAAAACAACTTTTCACCGGCCCGCCCTCCGTGTGCCACCCACCTGTCCATCCATCCATCCATCCTGACTCTCTGTCGGGTTTTTCGGGGGTAATAAGACTTTCAGTTCAGCTGGTTTACAGTTTTTAGCCTGGAAGCCAGAGATGAACTCATGTAGGATGTCCGGGGTTCAGAGGTTCATCCTGTGGGTTTATGAAATATTATCACTACAGCAAATTACCTGTTTAACATGGACGCCATGTCTTCCAAAGATGAAGACAATGGCTGACAAAAACAAACCAAAATCTGGTGTCTATAACCTGGATTGATGTTTAGTTATACACCATTCTCATCCAGTTTCATCTGAAAATGAACAGCCCTGAAATCTAAAAAGAAAAGTGAACAATCGATCGAGAACTGATCGATACTCTTGCTTGCCGAGAGCTCTAATAGGCAACTTTCAGGGTCACGATTTGTGCCCGAGGTCGGCGTGGAAGTTGTGTAAGCCCGTCAGAAATCATTTAACACGGCTAAGGTCAAAGGTCAAAAGGCTTCCAGTGCTGATCTGAACTGTACCGACTGAACTGAAAGTGAACGCCCCCCCAGAAAACCTTTCCACCTCGTAACACGTCCACGACCGCTCTGCTTCTTCTTCACGTTCGCTTCCACTCACAAATGATTACACGATATATGATTAGAAATATTTAGATTGCTGTGTAACTCGTGCGAGTTGCGGTGTGTGTGACCGGTTTCTTTGCAGCAGCTTTTGTTCGACCAACATGAAACAAACTTCCCTTTAAACGGTTTCAAAATGTCAAAAACGGTTCTTTGAACTCGACGTCTTGATAATAACTTAATACTGATAACTTAACACACACTCTTAAAAAGATGTTTTTCTTTTTCAGGAAATAAATGAATGAGGATTTTTACATTTTCGGCCCATTTAAAGGGAAATTTCAGATCATTAATTACATTCGACGTTACGTTATCTGGATTATCGCCTCCCTAAAGCAGACGCGGCGTGCTCTAAGAGCTAAAACATCATCATCGTTTGCGTGTACTGGCGCTGAAATGTTAAAAAATCCGACGTGTTCGTCGTGTAGTGTTGGAGAAGCTGGCGGTGACGTTGGAGGGTCGGATTACGTCACCGCGACCTTTGAACTCATCCAAAAAGTTGCTAAAAAGTTAAAAATCATCTGATCCGACTCCAGGAAGCACTTGTTCCCTTTTCCTCGAGCAAACCCTGGAGCCAGTTATATAATTAAAGGTGTGGGTGAATATTTGATCCGCAGTACTTTTTACAGTCTGTTTGAATTACCTCTCGAGTCTCTGGAGTCCAAATGAAGAGAAAAGTCCCAAACTTTTTTTTTCTTTTGAGACATGCTGAACTGGTCTGACCCCGGCCCGGCTCGTTACTCAAACGACAGCAGGTCCGGGTGCGGCTCCGAGTCTTCGGGATTCACTCCGCTGCCTTTGCTGCACGGGGCGCCGTTCCCCAGCAGGACCTCCTCGCCAAGGCTGATGCGGCAGGGAGTTTTCCCCGAGCAGGGGGTGGAGGCCAGCCGGGAGTCCGGCCCTGACACCTTCTGCCAGACATCACAGGGTTTGGCTCTGGGCTCCAGCTGAGGGGGATCTTTGTTGATGAGGTCTGGCACAGAGAGCTGGAGCTGCGTCTGTCGCTCCTCCTCGCCTCCTTCGCTGCTCCCGTTTTCCACACCTTCTTCTCCTTGTATCGCTCCATCAGCTTTGTTGTGGCTTCCTGTCGTCTCCACATCAGCAGCAACTTTCTCCTCTGCCGGGCCCGGCGCTGATGTGACCTCCTCTGACCCCTCTGGATCCGTCTCGCCCTGCTGCTGCTCCTCCTTAACGATGAGGGGTGTCTTGTCGGGAGAAGAGAGGAAGGAGGAAGAGTCGGCAGTGTCTGGAGAGGAGACCACGGGGTCAGACGAGATCATCATGTCCTGGGTGGTCTTCAGCGCCCGAGGGAGACGCTTCTTCCCCGTCGGGGGTGGCGGGTCGAGACGAGGGAAGGAGTCGAAGGAGGAGATGTGACTGGAAGGGAGGAGAGAGGAGAAACTTTAGTGACACGTGCTGCGTTCAAATCTCTGTTTTCATCATGTTGCCAGGTGACGACGCCTGGATCCACTTTCAGAAATAAATGATTTGTTTTCTTTGTCGAACCAGCTCAAAGAAAAAGTTCCCTTGGATCTTTAAAGAGTCACAAACTGGTTTCCCCTCAGAGCGTCATGAAGGAAACAGCAGTAAACATGGACGGGATCATGGACTTTTATTATTCTTCTAGATTTCTGTGTGTTGTAATATCGTCGTATTTGTTTTAATTCATCTGTTCTTAGTTCGTGCTGCTGCCTGGACTCGGTTTTTAATCTCACCTGGTTAAATAAATAAAATGAAAATCAAATATGGTTCTTGTTGAGTAAGTGTAACTTCACTTTGGTGGAGAAAGCAAACACCATGTTCCTCCCTTTAGTTCATCAATGGAACCGAACAGTGAAAAGTTTGATTCATGCTGCGAGTTTTAAGTGAAAGTGCGTTTAAATTTCTCTGACTGTGCTCTCCGCTGTCGTCATCACACTCGACAGTTGTTGGAGGAACATTTTGACATTTAGTTATCGAGCACACTCAGTCGAGAAAGAAATGAACAGATCGATGCCGCTCTTTTAACGTCAGTGCATGTTCGGATCGACACAATGAAAGGAGAGCTTCTGCCTCGCTCGTGTGAAAGAGACGTTTTTACACTCTAAACTTCTTTTTGCAGCCAGCGGACGATGAGAAAGAATGCAGGTTTAAGAAACTTCACAGGCCTGAAAGATCTTTCCACTAATTATCATCATCTCCCTGATCATCATGTCTGAAGGCTGACTGGCTGAACTAAACTTGAACTCAGGCCCGTCGTGTATTGACGACAGTCATCCAGGTACGAGTGCCAGAAACTCTGATGTCTCCTCGTTGTGCACTGAAGCTGTTAACAAAAACACTAAACGACATCCCGCGGTGAAGAGAAAGAACATATTAACGCTGCGGCGTGATCGTGGAGCTGCTTGATACACGAGAATGATTTTGACTAATCTCTGCAGGTAACGGTTAAAAAAGCCAAACTGTTACCAGACGATAGCGAATGTGCTCTGCTTCGTTTGGGCTCCAGAAACTTCTCGGCCCCTCACCGACAGATTCATGTAAATGTTTGTAGTGATTGCTCAGAGAGAAACTGACTGAGGAAAGAGCCAACGATCCAAATGATGGAATAAATCTAAAGATGAATGATAAACAGAGATGTCACGAATTGAAGATTTCTTTTCAGCGCTGACGTCTTTGCCACTGTCTTGATTAGTGAAATCCCTCTTTAAGATAAGTTACAGTGTGTCCCCTGCACGTTTCACCTCATGCATCCAGATTTCAACAGCGTGGAGACGGTCAGTTACCTTAAAAAATCCCTGGATCAGTCGCTGCTTCTGCAAAAATCTCCACAGATCATCACTGTTAAATGAATCTAAATCTACTCACGGTCCAGTAAATGGAGACAAATGGGAGTACAGCTGCTGAGAAATGACTTCTGCTTGACTGATTTTCAGTTGAAGAGACAACAGATCAATGCTTCTGGAACAAATCCCCCCAAATACAGACACACAAACAGCCTACGAGCGCACGGATGAATACACAAGCAGCCGAAAAGTTCAGACTTTTTGAATTTCAGGAGCCTCTCAGGCAGCTTTGATGTGTCATTATTAATTTAAAACCACATTTCACGGGAAAAATCTTAAATCATTCACCTTCTCTGACCCGCTGCTTAATTCACAGCGACAGACTCTGCTCTCAGGACGAGTAATTGAATATTTTTGGCTGACAATAAGATAATGTGTTTCAGCAGTTTTATTATTAAACTGAATGTGCGGCCGTGATTTTCACATACCGTCCTATAAAAAGCACAAAAACCGACTCGTATAACCTCTTCCATATCCAGAGGGGACCTTTGACCTCCGACCTCTGGATATCTGAATAAAAATGAGCATTCCCCTGAGTCAGACATTTCCATGCAGCATAACGGTTTCATTCTTACTCGTGTATTTGGATGTTTCTGCTCCCTAAACTGTGTTTGAATTGCTTAAATTTGTTATGATGGAAAGACTCTTGTGGATTTGTTGCATTTAAAACAAGTCTGGCTAAATTATAAGTTGCTCAAAACAGGTCCGGGCTGCTTTATTAGGACCAGCAATGAAAAGTTGGACTCCAGCCTCTCGTGGCTCACCGCCGTTTCCTCAAGCAGCCGTACTGTTCTGCATGTGAGATGGTGTTAGCCCCTATTTCAGTACAGTGAGAGCATTTCTTAACCTTACTGCCATCATCAAACTGTACAACCAAAAAACACCCAGGCTGACGAAGTGCTAATCCAACCTGACTGTGCCAGATTTTCAGGGATCTCTCGAGTCCACCTGCCTCGGATTAAAAAATAAAATTCTTACAGGAAAAGTTTCTTTTGAAAACATCACAAGCTGTTAATATCTGATCACAGCATGAATTCTCGCTGGTCTCCGTGTCCTGATGTGGCACTTTGGGGCGATCTGTGTGAGACCAAATCTGTGCAACAAACGTCAACAACCCAGCAACTTATGAGACACAACAGAGCGAATGGAGATCATAAACTTCAGTCATAATGATCTCAGCTCTTATACTCCTTCAATATTTGCATAGGCGCCCAAACACACACAGATTTATGACTCGACACAGAGTGATGAAAAACCAAACTGCACAGTCAGAGCGTGGAAACAAACCAACAACCACTGAGTTTATTTGTGAGAGTAAATATTTAATTTACGATGATTTAGGGTTCAAGATTAATATTAAAAGTATGATTGTAATTAAGCTAAGTACTTTCCTCACAACACAAATAATGATAAAGGAATGTGTGTGTGTGTGTGTGTGTATGTGTGTGTGTACCTGTTGGCAGTCTGGTTGAGTTGGTCCATACAGCTCCACGCGACACCGACGTTCTTGTTGATCTCAGTGACCCCGATGTCCCCGAGGTGGCTGGGCTCTTTTCTTCTTAACAAGTCATTGACCTGAAAGAATTTCAAAATAAAATCAGTTGTTCTGATGAATCAATAAAGCGACTTTATAACCTCTGCAGAGCTGCAGGACTAACCTTAGCGCCGACAGCTTTGCCCAGATTTATGGCGTTTTTAAGCCTCTGTTGGCCTCCGGAGGACGGAGAGTCGACGGAGCCGGACCCCACGTTAGGATTACTCGATGCTAGGGAGCGTCGGGCCGAGGTCTGGCCTGGCCTGGAGGTGTGAGGACTCTGCTGCTGCGCAATGGAGTTCTCAAACATGCTTTGATCAACTGGGGAAAAAGGAGAGAAGACAGACTGATGAATACACAGCAGTGTTTAACAGAAGACGTGCATGAAAACTGCAGAGCGTTCAAGCAGTAGACGGCACAAATGGGATGTTTGCTTTGAGAATGAGGAGCACACAGAAGAAGAAATACGCCACTGAAAACACAAGAATCTGTTGATTTGTTAGCTTCAATCATCAGCGTGACTCTGCACACTCCAGCTGTCTAACAGGGAGAATCTGATACTCAACATGTTGCATTTCAGTGGAGCATTCCTTCAAGCGATCATGTCACGTCCCTCCTGTGCAAACAAACTGACGTTGCATCATCACAGCGAGATTCAAAAGGTATTTCATGAGGATGAAAACAACACGAGGGCCAGGCGGCAGGGCAGGAACGCTGCATGCACCGACCACGGGATAATATTTCAAACCAAACCTGACACATGCACATAAACAACAATAAAAGGAGCTGAAATGAGGCAGACGTGGAGCGATAATGCAGGACAATATGAAAAGGTTCAGGTGGCGGACTGGAGATCTTACCTCTTGGAGAGAAACGTTTCTCGGAAGGCATTTAATGAGACAGAAGTATCACATTTCAGATCATTTCACGTCTAAAGATGCAGGTTACTGAGATATTTCTGCTTTGGACACAAAGATCCTGCTGATTCACGTCTTTTACAAGCGGTCAGACGATGCAGTGGGCGACAGGTACAGGCCAGATAAATGGAGGAAAACGTATCTCTATGTGGGATCAGATGGAGCGTCAAAATCTGTAACCTTGACTTCTCTTTGCACGCAAGAGCATTTCACTTACTCAGCCAATCCAGAGATCTACAAAGAGCACATTAGCGCAGAGGCCGGGGGAAATGTGATCCACTATTATGAATCAACATGATACACAGAGCAGCTCAGACAGAGAGAGGCAGATATGTAAGAAAAACAGAGGGGAAGATATACATTTACTTTACAGCTTGCAGGAAATTATTCATAGGAGCCATCAAGTCACAAATCAATTACTACAGCAGAGTGGTGCAAAGTGAAACCACAGAGGATCGGGCAGTAAATTTAATTATACAGCAGACTGTGTGTCTGCGTGTGCAGGTAGCCACATTCAGACCTGCTCTGTTGAATTTTTTAAATAATGGACAAAAGTTTATGCACTTCACTTCGGAGGCTGCATTAAAAATCACGAAGGGGTCATCGGTGTCGACGTAAGAAGATGAAATGTAAAGAAGAAGTCCGGTTCGGTAATACAACGAGGGAGCAGCTAACTATCAGCAAGCAAGCTTGTTAGCTTGTTGGCTCCCATAACTTGTTGGTGTAATTTCCTCAGTACAGAACAGAAAGAAGTTACAGTGACTGAGCCAACAAGCCCTGCAAACAAACAGCAACACGACGACAATCACATGTTTAATTCATTTCTTTCTGCCACTTTTTGGTGACATTATTATTCATCATCATCAGACAGAAATATTGGGGGCTGTAAAAAGAAAGGACTCAAAGTATTTTTTATTTTGTGTCACTGTAATCAGCGCTGGGTTGTTGAACAGCCTCGTCTTGTTTTCATTGCTAATGGGTCGCCCTGGTCCGGCTGCCCTCTTCTTCGTCCACTCGTTTCTCTGATCCAAACATTTAATTTACATGCTTCAAGTCTTTGTTCAGTGTTCGGCCAAGGTCATTGGATATCTATACGTTACTGACTGTACATCAAGGTCATCGAGTGGTCTCGGGATCGATAGTGACACACCGCACAGGCTATCAAACGTCTTATTGATCCCACCGTACAATGAGGTCACATATTCCTCCCACTTGAAGTCCTAATGCTGAGGTAATGGACGGACTCTGTAATGTACTAAGTCCTTTGGAGGCTTTATGAAGGACACTATAATGGAAGATGTTTGTGAAACACACCTCTGGAAAATGTATGTAAAACTCAGCACATTTAATGTGTTGCAGCTCTTCCCTCAGCTCGTCTTCTGAAAAGGTGAAACCCGCTGTTTGGAAATGAGCCCAGGTGTCTCAGTCTGGCTCATTTGCACACACAGATGTGATTTATTATCACTGTTTATGACCATTTCTCTGCCGGACTGTCCCTGAGCCAGCTCCCAAACGCTTTGCTCTCACGGCTCCCTGTATACTCTAAACAAATGCAAATTTGGCCATTTCTCAAAGAGCCGTCGAATAAAGTGCTGCGCGCAAACGCCGGCATACCCACAGCGACTAGAGGTCAGCCGTCCCCCGGCAGAGTGAGTTACAGTGAAGGAGATGAAGCCGGAGATATACCATCAGTTAAATTTCAAACCAAAGACAACACGAAGAAGTTACAGCCAATAACTCAGGAGGAGGACGAGGATTTAGAAACGGCTGCAAGTAGGAACCAAAATCTTTGATTATCTGACTGCAATCGAATCTGTTCCCATCCACCTTCAGCAATCCATCACGCTCCTGCCTTCATTAAAAGTGACATTTCAGTCAGACGTCTCATGTTTGGAATATTTATTGCAGCAGCAGAACACAGTTTGAGTTCCTCGTCAATGAAAAGTGATGAGCAAATATCTTAAACCCCTCGGAGGCAGTCGGTGCTGGGCAGAAAAATAAACCTCCACATTGGGAGGGAGTGTGTATGAAGTGCAGCTCGAGTTGCCTGAACTCGCTCACATGCTACATATTCATCACTTTTTTACTGTGATCGCTGCCTAGATATTTAGACTTTGAGACCAGTGAAGAGCATTTCAGAGTTATCTGATGTTTCAGAAGAAGACGGTGGGAAAGGTTTGTGCGCATGAATATTATTTTGTTCTGCTGTCCGTTCAGGGTTGCCTTCAGCTTACGTCATGCACCGCCGTCGTCTCATTGAATTTGAAAGGTTACCAACAAACAAGGTCAAAGATGAATCAAGCTGAGCTTGAAGTGCAGCAGCTCGGCTCGATCTGCTTTTATTTGGTCACAATCAGACCAAACTGCTTCATAGATGTTTGATTTTATTCAGAGTGTCAGCTCCGCTCCCTTTTGTAATTAATTTTGTCCTCCTCCGCAACTTTTCAATCGAAATCGAGCACTCAGGGAAATGCCAGGCGAGAGGCGCCACGTGTAAAACTCCTCAGTCTGTCACAGAGGTCGGTGAACAACCGTCTTTTTGGGGTGGAATCATAAATAAAAAGCACCGTCACTTCTCTCTGGAGAGAACGTTATTTCACTGCTCACAAATTGAAAGATCTGACGTTAACGAGTCCCGTTTCCTCTTGACGCGACGTTCAATTCGCAGAGTTTTCCCAGCAGCGTCTCTAACTCACAGCTGAGGATTTCATCTGGGCAAACAGTAAATCTATGTCCTCCCAATTAGTGGAGATGGGACAGTCCTCCTCCCGTGCTGCAGCCCCGCTGTGATTTAGGCTGATGAACGGGGGATTTTTTTCCTTTCTACAAATCTTGCTTACTGAAGCATTAAAATTAGAGAAGTCATTGTTAAATCACCCTGTGCGGTAACTTCAGCAGAGGCAATATTTCAATGAAGACTGTTTCTAAATCAAAGCGCGCGGCGCTCGCAGTATATCCCAGCTCGACTGTCTGACATCCAGCCTCAAACCGAGAAATCGTCCTGAACGAAATGAAGTTTTAAAACTCATGAAAGGTTGTTGAAGTCACCAAAGCAGCACGGTGCGCCCGTGGTTGGAGGCAAACTTAAAAATAGCAGCTCGCTTGAGTTTGGACTGTAGCGTTCAAGGACAAAGGCAGCAGCTCACAACTAATAAAGAAGCTTTGGAGTTTGGTGTTAGAGCTCCAATGACAGCCCCAAAAAACAAGAAGTAAGGTGATAAGTATGAATTTATTGTGTAAAACTGCCAAAATATTGTCTAATATATGTTAGTATACACCGGAGTCTGATCCACCTCACAAACTAAATCAAGACAACGAACCTCCAGCCCAGGCAGCACATGCTGCTGTGTTTTTAGCCTGTGTATATTATTAAAGTTTGATGAATTAGCTGCTGCACTGATAACTCTGAAACCTGATGATTCTGGAAGATTAAAGTGTCTTCTCTTCTTGTGAAGTTTACAGCTGTTGATTTGTGATAGAAATTGGACATAATGGCGTCCTCCGACTGTGTACGTTACACCGGATCTAAAAATACGTGCACAGTGTCTGCGCGCTCGGCTTCGTTTGAGTTATGACTCAGAGGAGAAGTCCTTTAAGTACCTTCATTTCCTCCATTAGCTGTGAGTCACAGACGGCGCTGCAGTTTTCAGACTGCCGACCGAGCTGATGAGTGGTTTGAATCAGCGGGTCAAACCTCGATAACCACCTTCCTGTTGACTTCCAAACACAAACATGCAACATGTTTCTTTCACGTCGGGATCTCTCCCGTCCCTTTTTTAATCAGTACAAACGCTGACGAGTCTCTCACTCCTGCAGCCTGTTTGTTTTGTCCTGGAGGACTGTGTGTGTGTGTGTGTGTGTGTGTGTGTCTTAAGTCGTTTTTTAATTACAAACACGCCTGAGGGATTGCATCTGTACTCATTATCGTTCATTAACACAAAAATGAGGATTTCATTCTTTCCGTCTTTCTTCCGGAGCTGCTGCGAATGAACGACATTATTCAAACACGTTCACGCCATCATGAGAAGAGTGTGTAATCCCGTGTGTAATCCTCACACACTCTCAGGTGATTTGCAGTTAAATTTCAACGATTTCATCACGTGTAATGCGTCTCTTCCACATCCTGCAGAAGCAACAGGAAACACAGCAAGAATAGAAACAGAGCGGTGAAGAAATATTTACTCTGCACCAAACAAAGTGGTCAACAGGACTTCAGCAGTGAGCGCTCACTGCCCCTCACATACCAGCAGCAGCAGCAGCAGCAGCAGGCAGCCCGACTGAATCAGCTGGAGCGATAACGCAATCTTTTGCAACACTAATGAAATCAGAAAATCTACCCTAAAAATACAAAAAAAATCCTGTTAATTCTGCAGTCTGATTATGGATTCATCTACAAATCAGAGTCCAGACGACATCAGTGACGGTGAGCGCAGCAGATTATCTCTGCTTTAAAGTATAAAGAGACAAAATACACACAGGGATTAAGTTTTAGTGTGTGTGGAGTTCTTACATTCTGTTCAGACTTATTTCTCTATCAGTTGAATATCTTTGGTTTTTTGGACCAATCATCAGTTAATAAATAATTTAATTTCTTGAATCTGTTGAATTTCAGTTGTCAAACATCCTGTAACAAAAATAACGTGACTGTTTCCTGAGTCCATGACTAAAAATACAAGCCAGGTGATTGTTTGAACCATCGACCATCGCCGTCCATCATGGCTGAACTTCAACCTCAACCGTCAGCCATCATGCAGACCGGGCCGAACCACAGAGCTTAAAGCCCGCCTTCCCCCGCGAACCTGTGATTTTGGCTGCTTTGCAAACATTTTATGTCACTATCAGGTGAATATATTCACTTTTTGGAGTGGTGGTTAAAGAGAGTAAGCAACGTGAGCAACAGATGCTGCTAATGTCTGAGAAGCACGTACACAAATTTAATTAGTAATTAAAGTAATGACAAATGCTTTAAAGAACCTGAAGACCTGATTTGACTTTACATGAACTATCACAGTTGAACAGAGAACAGGTGAGTTCACAGCTGCTGCAGACGTTTGTTTCAGTGTTAAACTAGATTTTATCCACAGTATAAAACAAATGTTCTGTCTGCATACTCTGAATCTATAGCATCGTGTTTATGGCTTATAGTGCAGACAGTTTGTCATAAAGTTTTTTGCTGTCATTATTCCCAGCACACATCAGCTCCTCACACCTTGATTACAAATTTCTTTCCCCACCATAATGTTTATTTTTCACTGCGGGGCCATTTTCCACAGACATCCTCTGTTTTAATAGGGAATAATGATGAATCACGATGTAATTATTATTATTATAGTTTTCATCATGTGAAACTCGTAATTGGCCAAATCAGCTCTCTGCGCCCACTCGGGGAGCGGCTCCAGCGCGAGGTTGTAATTAGCTCTGCTTGGCTTTGGCATCATCGATCAAAGTGGCAAACTCTTCGCTTTGTTCTTAGCTGAGGGTAACCCACTTCTGTCACCGAGGCGCTGCACACACACGGAGACACACGCATCCAGACTCCCCTCAGATATGTGTCAGCTTTTGTTTTCTCTCAGACAAACAAGTTCTGCTGAGGCGTTCCTGCTGAACTGACTTCTGACAACAAAAAAGTCTCTGAAGACAATCTGTGAACCGAGGTTTTAAAATCTCACTCTCGGTCTGCTCATGAAGACCATGTGAAGCCTGAGAAAAGGCGAGTAAGTGGACCTTGAGTTGAGATCGAATGCTGTTTCCAACGTCAAGAATGATTTCCAGCTTAAGCTGATGGAGGACGAGTCTGAGAGGAAAGTTTGAACATCTGCAGATCCACGGCAACTGGGCAAACTCACAAATTTAGCACCGAAGTGGGCGGTCGAAATATCCAGATTAAGTGCCCCTTGAGTTGAGACTGATTTGTCAATTGCAAGTCAGTTTTTTTTAAAAGAAAGTGACCACAAGAGGAAAGTCTTTGCTTGTTTCACCACACTCACATTTACTTCTAAGAAAACTGCACTCAAATTCACCTCGCCTTGTTTTACAAGTTTGAAGGACTCATCAGGAGACGAAAACACTTCAATGTCCCAAAACTGAGAGGAGAAATGTCTCCAAACGAAACCTATGAACATTCACCTGTGTATAGTCTGGTCTTTAAAGTGTGTGATTCAGTGGCATCTAGAGGTGCAGATGCTGATTTTACCTTTCCTTCCTCGCATGAAAGAGAAACTGCAGCGGCTGCATGTGTGAGCTCGTATCTACAGCCAGTGTTCAGACTGTAGGAACATGGCGGTTCAACCGTGGAAAAGGACCGGCGGCGTCTTTTGTTTCACCCTGTAAGACGTCTAAAACAAAGTCTGAGACGGTGACGCCGCCCTTTGTTTGCTTGCCCGGATGCCTCTGGGATCATCATCATCGTGTGATCCCATCCACGCTCGACGACTGAGCCAAGATCGCCCGTGTTTGACTTCAGACTACACGACATGCACAAAAACATCCGGCTCCATCAGACACATTTAGGTTACTCTGTGATCCATTCACTGAGAGAGAGAAATGCTTCAGTGCTAAAGTCATAAACAGTGAAACAGTTTTGTGTTTTCAATCTATCACATTTTTTAATATCAATTTACATTTTTTTAATCAAAGTTTGTCCTTGAAACACGTAATTGATTGGACCCTGCAGAGTGTAAAGATGTTCTGGTGCAACAGATCAGAGCGAGACGCCGTGAGGGTGAAATCTGTGGGAGAGGATGAGTGACCTGAAACACACTCAGCTGAAGACACAAACACACTAATCCTCAGGCCAGACAGGGTCATTATCGCTGATGTATTAAATTAGAGCTCCTCACTCGCCTACATTAAGATGTGTGTGTGTGTGTGTGAGCATGAGGAAAAGTATTAGTGTACGGGAGGCAAATCATGTCTGAGGTTTGAAAGGAGGGAAGAAAAATACCTCACACACACACACACACACACACACACACAGACAGAGGAGAGGTAGCGCCTGCTCATCAATTTTTCACCTGGGTTCATTATAGCATGAATGATTGAAGGAGGCGGGTTCTGCTGGGGGTTCGTCTCAGACTGATGAGGGGTCGTATGCAGGACGGGATTAATGGAAGAAGTTTCTGATTTATCCGACTGACACGCCGGCTTTCACATTTTTAACCGTGCGTCTGCTTTTTGTCATTTTTGGCTCGGACAGTGGACCCGTCTGGATTTCACTCCCGGTTTTATAAAAGAACAGAGGAAACGTTCAGACCTTCCTGTGTGTATACGCGCAAAAATCTGAGAACACGATTATCTATTTGTTTCTCATCAGGAGGATTCTGTTAAAATTATAGATCTTAAACAAATCTATTACCTAAAAACAGGAAAGTAGTTTGGATATAATTTATAAAAACAGCCATGTTTTTAGGGTTTGAAGCTGTTTTACATCAAATATGAAACATTTCTAACACTTCACAGTCAAATCAATTGATTTAAAAGATAATTGGAGGTTCTTTGACACTGAAAATCAGATTTTTTGGTGCTGTAGCGATGCCTTTCATGCTCAGAGGTCTCTTGTCGGGTGAATGTAACAGCCTTGATGTAAAATTACGCCTGCATTAGTGTGATTTTGGTACATATATTTCCTACACTATTGTCAGTGTTCAGTTGTTTTTAATAATTAAATTATCCTCAGTGCTCTCTGCTTCCATCTACAGCCCATTATCCACCCTCCAATTTCCCCCCAGGACATCATTTCACTTTTATCTAATCTAATTACCCTAATATGCTTTTTCTCCTGCACTCAGCAGTGCATCAGGAGGAACTGACAGCGCCGCGGTAAACTCTGAACTCTGCAGAGGACTGACGCTCCATCTCGTAGATCTCACAGCTGAGCCGCCCTCCTCTTCTTCAGCAGCGGCTACCTCATCATAACACAGAGCAGGGCAGCAAACTTCGAATCCCAAACCTCCCCGAAAACATCAGTCAGCATCTATCTCGCTGTGACAGGCTGAGCCTCCCGGCCTGACCCTCGGTTTCAGGGGAAACCAGAGGCTCTATTAAGAAAACCAAGCGGTCCTCTACACCTGAGGTAACCCTCTCACACACTGTGCTGGTTTTCAGCTGTCGAGTAAAACTGAAGCTAAAGCTGAAACAACGAATGCTAATGATGCTCTGCTACAACTGGACCATGCAAAGAATAACCCCACATAATCCTTAATGAATCCAACACGGATTACATTTTTTGGACTTCCCTGACTGTTAGTACGGCGTTATTTGAGGTCGATATTAAAAGTTCCCTGAGATTTTTGTACAACAAATAAAATGCTCATTCATTGTTTCTCACCAGATCACACTGTGTGCATCTTTAAGGTCTGAACAACATGATTGACGGGTGCTCTTTTTGTTCTCATAAAACATTTTGCAAAGCCAATTTCTTTGCAGGATTATGAAACCTAAATCCATGTCTGCCTGCCAGGATTCTTCTTCTTGGCCTTTACTGGCACACTGCTACATTTCTTGGCAGAATATTGTCAGTCCAGCAGTAGAGTATCATGCTGCAGCCTCCTGCACACACGTACACTTGGAAAAGCAGATTTAAAGGCGTCTATTCAAACTAGTTCTCGGCTGGTCAACTCAAACCCAGCACGGCCTCGTGCCTGACGTTATAATTAAATATGTTTACTGCTGCTTTGCAATTATTCACCTCTCACCCTGTCATGACCTGACAGACCCCATTACGCACCTGAGCTACCTAAAAATAAGATTTAATTATGTTATTCTCCACAGATTTTGAAAGAGCAGCTCTTGTACTTGATTAAAGTATCTCGTAATCAAACAAACACGCATGCTGGCATGAACGTGTCGTCTGAATGGAAACGACATGGACAGCTGTGACGCGTCAGATCAGGACGGAGCAGATCGTGGAGGAGAGAGAGCGCAGTGATTTAGAGTATAGACAGAGATTTGTGAAGTTTAAAGTTCATTTAACTAAAGAAACTTGAGTTTCTAACAGGTCAGCAAACAAAGAGCGACAGAGTCCAACCAAAAAAAGACTCCAGGCTACATAGAAACTACAAATGATTCTCCATGAGAGAACAGCAGCATCATTACTACCAAAAACACTTGAAAGGTCACGTATAAATGTGAGAGACTAGCAGCCTGTACATATTTTAGTCTGGACCGTTGTGGACTGACTGACCTGCATTGCCATAAGATTACATATTTAGCATTTTCCAGGCTTGTGATGTGATTTCCTGTCTCAGCGACCGTCGGTTTTATCGACGTTCTCGTCAGACTCGCTGCGCCGTTGCACCCATCGTAAAAGATGCCGAGATACTCCTTCAACCTTTCCCCTGTTACCGCGGCCTCAACAGACCACAATGCATTGCAGTCACAGCACATGTTTTGCTTTAATTAAAGGGAACAAATGTCAGCTTTTCTCAGCTGGGAAAGCCTGCTCTCTCTAACTTACAACACTGTGACGATAATATCACGATAACCCTCTCCACATGCGCTAAAAACCCACTGCCGCATGGACTCACTTCACTCCACTTGTTGGCACTTGTTCATAAACATTCCGGGAAAATTACCGACCAAACTAGAAGCAGTCGAGGCCGTAAATTACAAAAATTCATCAGGAAACAAAGCTTTGGATGTAGTAAACATCAGAGCTGAGCTGCAGGATCTTTCAGACATTATATGTCACAATTTATGGGGGCGGTGCAGCTGAGAGTCTTTCTGCTAACCTGATCTGAAATGTAGGTTACAGGAAAAACCGGGCAGACTGCAGGTTGTAGCCAGACGTGTTTGGGTGCCTTCAGTCTCATCCGTATCAAAGTCATCAGATCAATAATTCATTCAGCCATTTGCCACATCACGGTCTGTCTGACCTCAAGGCTCCCTGGAGTGAGTGTGTCTGAGAGACAGAAGTGCGAGCGTAGCCATGAATGAAGCAGCAGGAAAATAACTGTTGTTGCGGGCATTCGGTTACTCTGCCGTCCTCTCTTCCTGATTCTCTCTGCGTTGTGTATTGCACGCGGTTTTCCTGAAGCAGCTGATTTAAATATTTAATTGAGCAAGGATTAGGTTTACATTAAAGGGTTCAGGTGAAGGATATGATATGTGACGGGCATTAATCTGCTGCTGGAACAGCTTCTGGTTTAAGCCTCCCAACAGATTCTGGAGCATGACTGTGAGGATTTGCTTCCATTCAGCCACAAGGGCACCGCTGATGTCGGCTGATAAAGTCTGGCCTGCAAAGTTTATCCCCAGAGGTGTTGGATGTGGTCGATGTTTGGGCTCTGTGCAGGCCAGTCAAGCTCTCCCACGCCAAACTGTGGAAACTTTACAGAGGCGGCTTTGTGCACGGAGACACTGTCGAGTTGAAACAGGTAAGAGGCTTCACAAGAGAGACAAACTGTGTGTTTGGAAATCAGAGTTTGTTCTTAACGAGACAGATTGAACCAAGGGGAGCTTGTACGCGTCGGAGCGTGTCTCGTCTCGAGTCTTAATGTGACACACCAGACACAAAAAAAGTTAAATATTACTGACAAACAGCTAAAAATGATCAAAGGTGTCTCTTATTCTTCCCTCCTTCACTTCTTTCTTGTCTCTGTGGGAGATGTCCTCTCTAAGGTTGAAGCAGACATTAATCTCCGATTTAAATTCAGCGTGTGTGAGTGTGTGTCACGTTTGTCAGCTCGCTTTTGTCAGCGTATATACGAGGAAGCACAAAGGAAGCTGCAGAAAAAGGGAAGAAATGGGACAAGACAGACAGACGGGGCTGACGGGCAGATGTGGCCAAGACGAGCCTTCAGCTGTGCCGCGACTCAAGACCGGTTTGCTCTTTTAGCTCTTTGCATCTGGAGCTGCACATGTTCCAGATTATGCACCACGCCAAGCCGCCGCACAGCGCGGCCCTGTAGCTCTGCATCATGGGAACTTCAAAGCGAATCGCCACCACATCCAGATGTCGACACACACAGCCGAAATCTATTCATACATAAGAAAAAACGCCTCCACATAGGAAGTCTAATCTGACTTTTCAGCAGCAGCCAAGAGGTTAGAGACGTGAGTGGAGGGTCGCCAGCTTAAATCAAAAGACCTGATGGGAAAACACGGGGAGGGACTGTGAATGTAACGCTGCAGAGGGCAGCAAGCGGAAGTAGAACAGAAGACTGACACAAAGGTTACGATGCACAGGGGTGCTCGATTTGGGCAACCAACAGCCCAAAACCTCCAAAAATTCAACGTACAATGATACATAAGAGCAAAAACAGCAAATATTTGGCATGTGTGCTTGATAAACAACTGTAAAACTACTAAATAATGACCTGTTTAAGTTACAGGGAGTGGTTGGATGAGGGATGTCGGTCTGAAAAGCTGATCTGTTTTTTGCATTCTTGGTGTGACTTTGTCCTGTTCGGCTCTGGTCGTTAATTTTCAGAGGATTAATTGCTCGACTTTCTAAGTCCTTTATTCCCTCTGCTCTCCTGGTGCAGACACGATCATTAATTTCAGCGCCACGACGGTGAGTGGTGAGGGTTTGTATGTGTGACCCAATAACCTCTCGTGTCTCTGTCAGCGAACTCCTCACAAGCACAGGGCGCACTTAATACTCTGTAGCTGTGTCTTTTACACTGTGTGTGAAAAACATTCATCTGCTGCTTTGACGGCCTCTGCTCTTCTGGTTTCCACCAGATTTTGGCTGCACGGTTTCAGCCAAATCAGTTAAGTCACGTTGAGCGATAAGGTCTGGCTTGGAGCTGATAAAGACACAGAGATATCAACAAGGTCTGCCAATATGGTAAATGTTTTGCATCAGCCCTACTGCAGCAAAGATAAGCATGAGGCTGCAGCTAGTGGTGAGTAACGTGACAATATTTACTGACACAAATTTGTCAAATATCGAACGAAGCCCCATTTTAAATCTCTGTGTGTATTATACAGTCGTGGAAACCACATTAGACTTTTTAAACAATCAAATAGCCGCTCCAGTCCAAAGATTTAAAGATGTTCTTGTTGAGAAGCTCCAGAGGAAACAGCATCTAAAGTTAAATGCCTAGGAGGAGCTCAGTCCGCTGGGATCTGGCTTGGATAGAGGCTGGTTAAGTATGAAGGGTGGACTCGTAGCTTGACCTCCTGAACAAGATACAGAGCCCCTAATTGCTCCCAGGATGTCGCTATGTGGGCTAAAAAAAGAATTTCCCAACTGAGGGATCAATAAAGTATCTATCTGTTCTATGCACAAGGTAAGTAATATATTTAAGGATATATCCGCCTTGGTATCTTTACCTGTGCCGCTCCATCAGGTCTGTTCTGCACCCATCTTTTTGTTTCGAAGTCAAACAGTTAAGAACAAGTCAGTCTAGAAACTTGGTTTCCTTGTCCGTGCATTATGTTTGTATAGATACATAGGCATATGTCTCTGATCCATATGTGTGTCAGATATTAGTTGGCTCGGTCACACAGTATCTGTTTTTATGCATTCCCCTGACAGGCTCAGCTCGTAAAGAAGTGTATTGATTCGCGCTGCTCCCTTGCCATCCCAGTAGTTAACCCCGGTTTCAAACAACACATGCCTGCGACGGGGAAATCGATTTAAGTCACAAAAAGCGTGCTCCGCTCGGTCGGACAGGCTGGCAACATGGCCCTCAGATGGCAAAGACAAGCCCCATCAGACAATTAATTAATGCTGAGAGGAGAAACCGCAGGGTGTGCGAGGAAGACAAACTAGGACAGAGGTAAGGATTCAAGATCAGTTTAAAGCGTCGCATCTGGCAGAAGAGGAGGATTAAAGAGTTTTAAAGACCAAACTAAGATTCTTTTATAGAATAAAGATTCCAGCCAACAAGTACCACAAGAACATTTAGAATAATTTTTAATGTGAGGCTCCAAATTGTTGATGGGAGTCAAATAAAATGCAAAATGTTTCCTGATGGACAGTAAACTTCTGAGAACTGTAGCGGCTGTTAGCTCCGCTTGTTAGCCAGGCTGCCTGGACTATGAGCACTGGGAGACTAGAGGAGTGTTTGGGAAGAGGAAGTTTTCAGGCCCATGAGGGGAAATGCTGGTGGTGAGCGGAACCGGGCAAGCAGGCAACACACCCGGGCTCAGCCTTTTTGGACATGATGGCAGTACAAATACAAAATCTGAGTACTTGTTTCATCTCTGCTGCTAGAAACCCATTATGGTGTCAGTCAATTGTCCCAGCTGTCTGCTGA
The DNA here is from genome assembly GCA_023373845.1 of Nibea coibor. Classification (NCBI taxonomy): domain Eukaryota; kingdom Metazoa; phylum Chordata; class Actinopteri; family Sciaenidae; genus Nibea; species Nibea coibor. The sequence continues at coordinate 23,833,688 of CM041718.1, read as the reverse complement.
CAATGAAGTTTGGTAGATGACGACTGACCAAACACACACACCCACACACACCTTCTTCTTGCCAGAATTCGACTATATCCCAAAAATTCATTAGAGGCCGGATCAATAACTAGTTAAGAATACAGGAATGAGTTCAGACTTTCAAACTTTATTGAACCTGCCAGCAGACAGACGGTTGATACTGGTCAACACTTTCTGAAAAGCGGCTCCCCGTAGCTCTTTCGGCACCACAGGACCTTCACGGGGGAATTACTGACCGCCAGCACGGCTGTGAAGGTAAAAGGCCCGGGAGCTGAACCTCCCAACATGAATCGCTAACAGATAAATAAGCAACAAAAAAAGGTTTAGAAATACAGCGTGTCTGGCATTTTGGAGGTGTTGTTGTGTAAAAAGTAAGCCATTCATTGCAGTTGTGAAAAGTACTTGTTGGGTTTTGAAGGGAAGGGATGAGATTTTGGTATTGGACCTGGTTTTGAGACACAATCTCTGAGCCATCGCTGGACAAGGATCTAGTTTTTAAAATGTATCTGCATTCATATACAGTCATCTGCTTCTAGAGATTAGCCAAAATGTCGTCACAAATTGGCGTACGTAAGAGGAAGTTCTGGCCTGGATATCCTCTGGCTTCACCAGTAGCCATTGTCTCAAGAGGGTAAATGGTTGTCAGACGATTGCCAGCTGGTTCCAGGACAAAATTAGATTTAGTGGAACAAACACCTTGTTGGCATCGCACTGAGATTTGGGACATTTGTTCTTGTTTAGTTGGATGGCTTTATTTTAAGGGCACCATAACTTCAGGAGAAGGGACGGCTCCTCAAGATGAATTGAGCTCTGCGTGGCCACCGCAGACTTTCTCACTGCATTACTTTGAAATGGTCAAAAAAAGATGGAATGAATAAAAATAAAATATCTTTATATATATATTTTCAGTTAACTTCTGTTCTCCAGACACGCCCATGTACTCAGGCTTCAGCTAACCTTCTCTACATAAATCACAAATGTGATTGAGCCTGATACTGAAGTAATTTCTTACCTGAGAGTGTAACACATCCTCTGATTAAAAATGATTATTGAACCATAAGACGGGGTCACCTTTTTAAATTATTGCAGTATCAGTGTGGAGGCGTGTTTAACTGCAGGTCTGAACATATTTTTGGGCCTTTTCATCACATTTTAAATGATACTATCTGACAATCAGTTGCTGAAACATGAGTTTTATAGTTCACAGGTTCAGGATCAAACGTCTGATTAACGTCTCCCCGCTGTGCGCTCGGTTCTTATCTTTCGCCCTGTTGGTGAGATGTCTGACACTCGAAATGCTTTGGAAAGGTGCACAAGTCTCATTTTTATGTGTTAATGTCAAAGCTGTCATGTCATAAAAAAAAAAAAAAAACATTTTGTGGAGAAGAAACAATGTGTGTCAAACACAGAGGACATCCTTCACACTGATCCGGGTGCTTCCTGTCATCTGGTTCAAACATGTTAGAAGACGAGCGAGCACTTCACGGAAAGCAAACAACTCACAGAGAGAAAGAACGCCGAGCTAAGAGTCAAGTGGTTGTCAGTGTGTTGCTGGGGATTGTTTAAGTGTGTGTTTGTGTGTGTGAGGTTATTTCTGGCAAATGTTTGGTTCAGTTTCAATTTAAATAGAAATAAAACATCTTAAGTGGAGAATGTGATGATGAGACGCCCTCGTGACTCAGAATTCGGTGACCGTGAACCACGAAATCCACGGTTTAGATTCAGTCAGGCGCCTTTGTTGCTCTGCTTCTCTCTACCATCACTCCCTATCATTTCTGTAACAGAGGTGGAATTAAGAGTGGATATTTAACCCTTAATCAACAAGTAAAATCCTCTCTGGTGTAGCTGTGACCAGAGATCATTACAGGTCCACTTGGTCCCGAGTAACTGGAGCCAAATTGGGCCAAATCAAAATTCTGTTCAGTCTAACAACAATGACAAGTATCCAAACGGATGTCACACTCCCTGACAGCGGCGGCTTGTTAATTTGTAAAGCATCGTGCTTTCTGGTGAGGTCTGTCTCTTGTTTTTTAAAAATCAGTTAATTCGCACTGGTCGGGTGGTTTCACGTAGATTCAAACTTTAGATCCAAGAAGACGTAACTCTGGTCCTCATCAAAGTCTTCCTGATAAAATGATTTCACAGAGACTGATTTAGAAAAGTGTTCAAACAATTTTCAAACAAACTTTGATAGAGAAACATCTCTGACTGAATCTCTGATCCTTTAATGCAAACACCCTCAGAAAGCGAGCGGCTAACTGGGAGTTAGTTCACCGGACTCTCACTAGATTGTCTTGATCCTATCAGGCTAAAGCGCTTTACAAAAGATAGTGAGCACATTGAGAATTGGCCCGTTTCCCCCCCTTTCAAGCTCTGCAGCATCTACCTCTGCCAAATACTGGCTCGTCTGCGTTGATTTGACAGGAGAACACCCCACAAACCGGGGCCACAATAGACAGAAAGAAAACTCTGTGGCTTTCCTCGTGAAACAAAATGAACACTTTAATACTGCATTGTGCTTGGAGGCCGTACACAGAGCCGGGTTTAAACAAACGAGACCACTTCTGGCTGTCATCCGTGAGCTGCTGTTCTGGCACGAGGGAGGACTTTTTGTTTACGGGGAGAATAAAAGAAACAAACAGCGTTCCTTGAGGTCCAACTAATCCCGGCTTTACATAAATTAAAAAGCGTGGAAATGTGTGGACAAGTGAGAAGAGTGCAAACATGCTCTGACTACCAAGTCAACAAACTGTGAAGAGACAAAAAAAGAGGAATGCCTGCAGAAGTCGAGGATGGAGCAGTTCAACAGTTCAGCGGGACGACGTAGAAAACAAAGTTTGTACGTACAGATACAGATTTTTGTCGAAAAATAGTCTTTGATTATTTACAAGCCGAGCAAGAAAGGACTTCCCCCTCTCCAAACAGAGGCAGTAAAGTTCCTCCAGGGTTTGGCTGAAGTGTTCCTCTTCGCTCAGCAGAAGAGTTTTCACTCGGGAAAGGACGAGAGCTCTTCAGCCTCTTCAGTCCCCGGTCTGACTGACAGCTACGCTCCCGGTCCTCACAAAGCTCGCACCTGAACTAACCTTAACTTTTGGTTTGACTTCATGTTGCATCCTGAAATCTTCAAGATGAAGACAGACTGACTTACAATTTCAATCTGATGAAAGGAAGGAGGAAAAAAAAAAAAGACTAAACTCCCTGATTTTGTTACAGAGCTCCCAAATCTCAAATTGAAATTCAGCAACAGAAAGCTGGGAGGAGATTTCTGTGTGTGTGTGTGTGTGTGTGTGTGTGTGTGTGTGTGTGTGTACGAGCATGTATTAAAAGTATCTGTAATTAAGAATAGAGGCAAAATAACAGGATGGAAAGAAGCAGTGGATTTTAAGGATTTTAAGTCTAGTGTCTGAATATGCACAAAGTTTAGAGATTTGATTCACAGTTCCGTTTCCAACAGGTCATATTTAGGCTGGGCTGCACCAACAACGATTCATTTTGAAACTAGATTAAATGGCTGAATGCTTAAAGCACAGTTACTTGAAGACGAAAAGAAATTTAATTCTGTTTCACAAAAAACTTGAAAATCGCGATCTGGCATTAACTTTGAGGATGTTTCACTTTTGATACAGCTGCTTTTTTTTCTTATCCAGCTCCTTGGAGAAAGTTCAGACTCAATACTAATTTTTCTCAAGATACCAAACCAGCGAGGAAACTGTCATGAACCAACTGTCAAACACAGCAGTGGAAGAAATGCAGCTGTACGACCGATGCACCTATTCATGGTCGCCCTGAGATTTTACGCCACCGGATGTTTCCAGAAGGTGAATGAAGAAGAATCGGACTACAGAGCAGCCGAACGTTAAAGCTGTTTGAGCAAGCGAACATCTGAATATTGATTTAACTCAACGAACTTTGCAACAGAGCTTTCTTTATAATCTTGATATACTGAGATTAAATTCATCTTTGCTGGTGCATCCCGGCCCGCAGGAGATCCTCGTATTCTCAGTGAGTATGAATCTTCCTTCGTGTATTTATTGGCAGCGAACAAACACTAATGTGACAGTTAAAGATGGCTGACAACATGCACCCTCTGACTGAGCGTGACTGATTTATTTACCAGGAGCCCTGACTGCTGCTAACACCTCTGTACATTCATAGATCTCTACAGCTTAGACACGGGGATCACTGAAATGTGTTTAACTCATGCCGTAGCCCTGATCCAGGACTATCTGACAGCCCTGACACGTAATCCAACATGTAATTATAGTAAATAAATAATCTGATAAATAAAATATATCTTCTCGTCGAAACAGACACAGTGCAGGCAGGGGAATGTTCTCATAGTGACTTATCTGGTGGAATACATTAATAAATAAATAACACACACTGCCTTCCCAAACAAAGTGAATGAACGCCTGAGTGACTGACATGTTCAGGGTCCGTATGAAGGCTAACCAAGACATGTACGTGACATCAGAGCTACTCAATTCTCGCCGCCTACAGCGAATTTATTTTTTCATGTGAGTCTTTCCTCTTTTATGCAGCTGCATACGACACACCAACATGTTGGCGTGATCCGTGTGTTTATAATTGTGCACGTCTGACGGAGGTTAGTTCTCTACGTGGTTATTTCTACAGAGTACTTCGATGTGAATGGACGAAAACAGGTCAAGGCTATTGTGTTTCATCGTCAGGGGAGCAGGTTAGTGTGTTACACCGCTATCTCATCTCCCAGACAGTCGGGGGTTCCCTGTCTGTTGAGAACATTGAGCAGCCTCAGCGTCTCCTCGTCCGTCCCCCAGCCAAAGATCTCCAACCCTTCCTCCTCATCGTCCTCCCCCTCATCCTCATTGTCATCGCTGTCGTCTGTGTTCGACTCGTACTCCGAGGCGATACCCGACTCGCGAAACCTGGCAAAGTCCAGGAAGCCCAGAGATTTGCCGTCGCGGGGGATCAACTTTGTGTCGGACACCTCTTGATCTTTACGCTCCGGCGTTTTAGCCTTGAGCAGCGGGGGAGGAGAGGGGAGTCGAGGAGGCGGAGGCCCCGGGAGGAAACGGAAACACTCCAGTTTGAGAAGACACTGGTCCCTACCTAGGGGGCTTCCCAGAGTCCCGTTGGAAGATGAGAAGGCGTTGCTGGTCCCATCAGAGTTGCCCAGCGCGGGGAGGTTGATGGTGGACACCTCGGGTTTCGGCGTTGTGGGATCGCAGATCACAGATGGTATTGTAGACCTGAAGGTGATCTCCAACAAACTGTCCTGAGATCCCACTGGAGAGATGAGAGGAGGTGGAGAAGAGGGAAGGGAAAGTGATGAAAGAGCAGAGAGAGGGAGAGACAAGGAAGAAAGGACTGATCAAATATCTCATACTCGACTGTGCCTGATTTAAATTCATCTGCTATCACCGCTCCTGTTGGATTGTGGCAGAAGAAGAATAATTGTGACTACCGATCTAAAATCAATCACTCCGTTCCCAATAAATCAATCTGCTTTCACACCGAGTAAACAAGAAGAGAAAATATATATATATGTATTTCAAAGCATTTCATCATCATCAGGGCTGCTTGGTGAAACGTGAACAGACCTGGAGCTGAAACACTGAGAGAAAGATACATTAAAGCTGGGCGCCCCACTGGTGGGGAATAGAAACAGGACTCCGCTCCATCTTTACAGCATCAGTGCCAACAAGTCTGCAGCGCTGTTTGGAGCGTGAATGACCAGAGACGGGTTGAAACAGTGATTGAGGAGAAACGCAGATTAAAAGAGTCAGACCGAAAACAACCTGGAGGAGGCAGAGTGCCGTTTAAAGTGCCGGTGTCACGTGAAATACGACCCGAGAAGTCCAATTGGAGTAACAGATTAATGGGTTTAAGGGTTTATCATGGAAAAACGCTGCAGCTCGTGCTCACAGACCAGATTTTACAACCCTGATGTCAGCTGGAACTATTTTATCTTTTGTCATGACAACTGTGAGGAAGAGAGTCGAAATACTCACTGGATTAAAATGTTTTGAGGCAAAAGTTTGAACTTTTTTTTGCTGGTTGACCGTGTACGAGCTCTTCTACTGACTCCATTCAAACAAACAGAGGGATGTGATTTGTTTTACTTATGCCTGAAATCAGCCTGACTTTGCTGCAACTCTCCACAACCTGCTTGAATTTGTTTTTATCGACTTTGAACGGCTCGCGTCGGCTCCTGTTCACTGTGATATGATTGAAGCTGTACCGCTTATTAAGAAGGCCATTATATGATTGTTAATCTCGTCAAAGCAGTTCTGAAGTTTGCCGTTTGAATCTCTTTACTAACTTTTCAATCACTGATCTTTTTGCTGAGCTGACAACATCAGGCCATTTAATATTTTCTCACAGAGAGCGCTTTCACGGGATGAATGCACCCCAGCAGGAGCATGCACTTTTCTTTTTGTGCTCCTGACATGTAAACATGCATCAGACCCGCCCGGCATCAGGTCCCCATTTCGCAGCACTTAATGCAAATGGGATGAACTGCAGCTGGGCTCATTTACGCTGCTTAATGCTCCTCAGACGACGACGCTGTGGCTCAGGAGGTAGAGTGGGTGGCCCACTAATCCTGAGGTTGGTGGTTCGGTCCTGCTATCCACATGGCAAAGTGTCCTTGGGCAAGACACTGAATCCAAAGTAGCTCCTTATGACCGGCCAGCGGTGTGAGTGTGTAATTAGAGGCAAGACGCAAAGCGCCAGTTTTCAAGGACTTTCCATGCCCAATTCCCTCAAATTCAAGGACCTAACACTGCATAGTTTGAGACAAAGATCAAGAAAAATTACTGCTACAACAGTGAGAATATTTAAGATGAGTCCAGACGTAGCAGAACATCGATCAGCAGTGTGCCTGTGAAACAGACCTTTTCGACTGTGATAGAAAACGAATGGACAGGTGTAACTAATAAAATTAACGATGGCTCTGTTCCATTTAGGTGTGCCAATAAGCATCACGCACAGTCCCAGCGCTCACACTGACACCATAACCGATGTGCCTGCGTCATGGAAAGGACCATTTCTGTAAATGTGTTAAAAATATTTGACCAGCATTTCATTGTGCCGTAAAAAGCAATTTCATTTCCATTGAAGATAGATTTTGCCTCCAAAACAGTTTTGCTGACCTTAGGCACATTTAAAAATGTCCAACATGCAGCAGGTGCCAATGAGGAAATATACTGTCCCCGCTGGCTAATAAGATAAAAGACTGTTTTGTCGCACACAATTGGAGTGCAGGCCGCACGGCGACAGTGCACAGACGATTGTGTTACTCAGAAGCTGTAAGAGTTTCCATTTAGAGGCTCGCATTAACGTCACCCTGTCTGTGTGAGCTGAACGTCTCTGCAGCCTCCGTGTGCCGGTCGTTGTAAGAACAGCTGACGTGTGGCAGACGGTGATGTGTGTGTGTGTGTGTGTGTTGACAAGCTGCTGAATCATCCCCGCCATGCTGCTGTCATTTATTATTTGTCATTCTTCATTTTATTGTTTCGTCATGGCACCTTTGCATACTCTTGAGTCGGGCACGGCATCCTCACTGAAGTTTTTCTGCAGCGTTGGTGTCGCAGAATAAACTGAGGAGGACAGCTTTATCACCGTGCGTCTTACTTTGTCTCACGTCCTTTTGTTTGTCTTTCTGCTGGTTTGGATCCAGCATTGAGTGAGAGTGCTGCGGCGGTGAAAAAGGGCGACAATGCAATCGTTGCGGGTGATTGCGCACCATCAGAACACGTTCATTAAAAGTCCTTGTTTTTGCCACTGACCTTATTAGTCTCTGACAACGTTATGGAAAGAAAAATTAAGCGTTTTCTGGACGCTTGGCTTGTTTTTGGTCTGCGGAGTCTCCTCTGGGGGCATCGGACCACAGTCTCCAGAGATTTTATATCATATGTTCGTGATAAAAAGGTGTTGGATGGCGCTGAAAGTAGCTGAGAAGTGAGACTCTTTTCCACAAACTTCTGCACTAAAAGATCGGACAGATGCATCCCAAACTGTCCATCATCATCACGTGTACTATGATGCACAACCAGATCCGAAGGCAGAATAAAAATATTTGATCAACTCACTGCAGTTTGGTCCAGACATCTTGGTCTCCAGCTCCTGGATCTGTTTAACCAGCAGCGAGATGTGCTGCAGCAGGTCTTTGTTCTGGAGCAGCAGCTGATGGACTCGAGCCTGAGCCTCCAGACGAGCCGTGGCCTCCGCACTCAGCTGGTCCTTCAGCAAGTGGACCTGCACGGGAGGCAGACGGACAGTTACAGGAGGAGAAAGCAGAGAGAGGGATAAGAGGAGAAGCTCGGCGCAGTGTAAACAAACATTTTCTCATAGGATCAGCACGACTACGATCTGAATTCAACAAACACTCGGATGCACCGACCACACAGCACGCCACTCGAAGGCCAGGGTCAAACTGTGCTGGCCCTTCAAACAGAATGTGCCTGGAAATCAGGACCGAGTGCGGCTTCTTCAGATAAGTGAGGACAGTAACAACAGAAAAATAACTGACTGAATGATGCTTGTAGTCCTTTTTGTACAGCTCATAAAAAAACTTTGTACACTCTCACAGCCGTGCAGTAGACGTGCAACCACCTACACTGGCTCGATGGACCAATAAATTAGTGTCATGAATACAAATGAAAAGATAATTATAACCTAAAGGGGAAGTAAGTACACGGTGCTCAAATAGTCATGTGTGAGTCAGACATGCTTGTTTTATATTATTATTATTGTTTTATTGTATTCCGCCTCTGCAAATGTTTTTATTCTGTACTGGACACTTGTTCCTTTTTCTGTGAACAACGCATGTTCACACAAGCAACCTTGGTTCATACACAGATGACTGTGAATCCAACTGTTGCTCAGCTGAACAACGATAAAGCCGAAGGTTGTTTACGCGAGCATCTGCTGACGCTGACCCGGTCCGTGAAAAACAAAGACAGAACAGAGAGTCTAGATAATCCTGCTGTGATCTGAACCCACCATAAAATATTACACAAGTGAAAAATGTTTGTCTTCTAATTCAAAGGTGCTTAATGAGAGGCTGTCAGACTCAGAGTTTGTTTCTTAAATCAAAACTTCTCCAGAGGAAGGTGTTAAGTAGTTCTGCTACATTTAAATCACTCACATCGTTCCCTTTCAAAATGTGAGAATTAATCTTTTTTTTGCTGTAATGAGAGAGAAAAAAATACATTTTAGTGCTATTCACCGGTGATTTAGACGAGCAGAGAATGATAAATAAAGATTAAGGGTAACGACAAAAGAAAACACTGAGAAAAGGCATCAATCAAACATCGGAAAGATTTTGTGCTGTACATTAAAACGCTCTTTTTCTTTTCAGGGAAATGTGAATGAGTGCTTTTACCCACATCAGAAGTAATTCATTTAACAAATTCAGCTATTATTGAGGCTTTCACCTAATAACCCAATTAATCAGGAGAGGCTTTTCAGATTTGGCTGACTCAGCTCAGCAGGTGGCAGTAGCTGATCAATCACACTGTATTTTTACTGCCCGGTAATTAATCAAAGCAATGTCAAGAAAGTACAGAGTGCTTTTTTTACAGTTGGTGGGAAACAGATCAATCAGTGACACTCCGGAGGGGGACGTGTGAAGGAAAAGTCGCCTCACAATCGGAGTGTTGTGCTCGAGTTAAAGCATGTAGAGTTTAAAGTTAGATCTATAAATGTCAGCGGAACAAAAGAATAAAACAATATACTGACTGACAGAAAAGTACTTGTTAGAAATACTTCAGAATTCCTTACAGTGCCGTCAGATTACTATTAACTTCACATCGAAAACAATCACAAAAGATGTAGTATGAGGTCACAAAGCAGCGTTGAATCATGGGAGTTGTTGTCTTCATTGTTACAACAACAACTGCTAATAAACATCTATCTATGTTCACGGACGAGCTAAGTTTCATTCACATTATGTTTAGTTACGTTGTCGTCCATGGTGGGGGACTGACAGATGTCATGAAGTCAAGGACTCTCTGGATTTGAACATTGTCGGAAACACATGTAAGACAGGTTTGGTGTTTTTTGACATCCTAGTTTAAACCTTTTGGCAAAGTATTTGAATTCATCCAGTCTCTTTTGAGACATGTCTGTTTTTCATGCAGCTTCATTCAGTCCGAGATAATTTTCACTTTCAGGAGACGATAAAGCAACATTGACCTCTAGTCACTTTTCAGTATTTTCTGCTTTTATCCGTTTTATATTGTTTTAAAAATCAAAATCTTTCAATTTTCACTGTTGGACGAAACTATTCTGAATATGTCACCTTGAGATTTTCAGATGCTTTACAGCCAGTGTCTGCGTACACTTTCAAAATGAAGCTCGCTGAAGTTGCGGTTCAGGCAGGTTCAGGCTAGAAAACCTGTTGCCATGTTAAAGCTCTGTGATTCTACAGTAGCCCAGAATGGAGAAACTAAACACTGGATGAGCCCTCTAATTGATCTTAATCATTTGTCATTAACATTACGAAGGAGAGGGTGTGGCGATTGATCCACCCAGCCTGTGCACATCCATACGTAGACGATGTTGCTCTTTATATTGAACCTTCATACCTGACAGTATCCTCCAGCGGATCAGTAGTTTTATTACAGTCTGGTCTGCTTTCTGATATTTCATCATTATGTGCACTCACAAAAATGCAAATACACACAGTCAGACAGGTGCAAGGTAGTGAAACGAGTGATCTTTGTAAGTACTGTGACTTTATGTCCTTCTGTTACATTTTTATGACAGTGTCTGCTCTGATCCTCATGTAACCTTAATGCCACAGTCTGCTGTGGTCTGCACGATTAAAGCTCTATTTCAAACCACGACTGAAAGGATACAACTTCTATTAGACTCTGAATCATTTCTGTAAGGTGTGGAGAATCACAGCGCCCACTTCACACACACATGTCCAAATATACACACACACACGCCATTACACGCTTCTGTGGCAGCAATGACTCCCGTTTTTACTTCAAAGTACTCTCCAAATCAAATGTTAGTGGCCCCACCTCCCACCCTATTCAGCCACCTCCCGTCTCGAGCACATAATTGCTTTCAACAATTTCAAAGGAGAAATTCTCAAGGTTCCAAATCACAAGAAGGGTTCAGAAAGAAGCCCAGTGTGCTGAAGAAGCCCACTTACTAATGATTTTCTGACAAGAGACGTAGCGTGGCTCTCAATAGTTTGATGAAGCTTAACCCTGGAGTTTGAACATGTTCCAGCAGGACTTCTAATATCAGCTGCCTAATAGGCAAAGAGGTACTGAAGAAGAGAGAGTGTAACATGCTCTTAGTGAATTACACGGTATGCACGGTGGAGAACATTTTAATGTTCAACAATCCAAAGGTGCTTCTCACAGCACTTCCACAGGCGTCTCCGTAAACCATTTCGTATTCTGTTTTCAACATATACAAATAGCTTAATCAGTACCGGAGAGCGTCTGAACAGGCGCCCGGACCATTTCCAGACAGGCAGTTTGTGTGAAGGAACGACAAGAGCAGCGGTGTATTTTCAGAGCCGTGAATCACGGGGGCCTCATGCGGAGGTACAAGTCATTGAAACTCGTAATGACCCCCTGGTTTCTCATTTCAGCCTGATGTGGTAACACAGAACTCGTTACCGTGGCAGCGTGGAGGCTCTTGGCTCTTGACGTCAGCGGTGGCACATATCAAAGCACCGAGTACAAAACAAATGCACGGTGTGTAACTGGTGTTTGAACAAAATACCAAGCCCGCTTCAGCACTCGGACTTTATTACAGTGCATGTTACTCTAATATTCTCTCTTAATTACTGCTGTGCATGCTGGAAACTTCTTTATTATTGTTCAAAGATCAAATTCTTCTTTAAATCGACTTTTTTTTGATAATATTTATGCACGCAGAGGCTTTGCTAATGTGTCTATAGTGCCAGCCTACAAGTTATTGAAGCTCTGCTCACAATATGGAGTTCATTTTGACATCAGCGATGAATGAAAGAACCCTAACCCTAGTTCTTCTAATCTGGTACTGCTTTTATCGTGTGTGATTAAATGAAATTTCTCGGCCATTAATCAATGATTTATTAGACGATAAAGATATTCACAGACAGTGCTGCGAGCTGTGCACACAAGCTAATGTGCTTGCTCGTATATTCAGCATGGAACAGGAAAGGTGGAGCCCTCCATACACTGCCCACCTACAGTAAACAACATTCTGATATATGCGTAGGCTGTTTCACAAAATGACATTATTTTGGCAGTGACCAACCCCGAGTTGAGCTCGAGCCTGTTTTTAACTGTGGAGTCACTGGAGATGAAGCCTTTTCCAAATTGCTCGCTTTGTCCGGCAGACGAGCAAATATATGGCATTTTTAATTAATACATTATTTAAATGACTGACTAACATTGTTATCTATTCCCTTTCACTGACTAATCTTACTCTCCAAACATTTCATTTGAGCTGAATAAATATTTATGACCTGAATTAAGTCGTACATCATTATTAGTGGCCTTTTTGATGGAAAATTCATTTGACTCCTGTTCCTTCACACTGTCTGCTGTTACTCATTTACTTTTGCTTCTTCGATATCTCTTTTCTCTGATGTTTCCATCTCCTCCCTCGTCCCTCCTTTTCTGTCTTGGACATAATGACGAATGATGACACCTCATCAGTCCCTCCGTGCTCCGATAAGGAATCAGTAGAGCAGAGAAACAATATGAAGTCAAAATTCACAGCCTCCCTTCCAAGGCCTCCACACCTCCTCCACCTCCTCTCCCACATCCACTCACTAGACAGAAAAAACAAGCGTTGAGGAAGACGGTCATCTACTTCCATTATCCTTGCACTTAGCAACAAATGGAGGTGATTCTAGATTGTGTTCGGGCCAGGCTGCCTCTGCCGACCTCATTTGTAAAGACTGACACCCCGATGATGACTTTGGTGGTGTAATTTCCAGCTGACGGGTTCCCATCTTCAGCTGCAGAAAAGAGGAGCTTGACTTCGACATATGCTGCCCAGCTGACAACTCTAATAGCACATCAGCCACCCCGGCATGGTTTACACTGAGGCCTCGGGAGCGAAATGTCACATTTATCCTGATGCCGTCCATGTTAAATGTCTCACTGAGCTGCACTGCCTGGTAAAGGAAAACTGAACAGCCGCATGCTGAGAAGAAAGCTGAACATTTTTTTCTTTTTAAAGTCTGGATATCCGATCAAAAAAAGAGCACAGCGGCTCGGTCTGATGCAGCCCCACGAGGTTACATTTTATCCTGTAGATGACCAGACCTGGTTTCTCTGGAAACAGTGGCTGGTCTTACAGATAAAATATATAAAACTGGAATGAAAAATTGATCAGATGAGAGACGATAAGACCTAAATAATTACAGCTGCATCTCTCCGGCTGTTTCCTTGTGTCCACATGCACGTTTTGTCTGGCTGTGTCTCCATCTCATTGTCTATTTATGGCTCCACGTGAACTGGAATATTATTTAATTTACAAAGAAATGTTTGACAGATGTACAGGTGTATTTATTATAATTATACTGCTTAAAAACTAGAGAGTCAACAACTTTGCTAACAGTCAAACATCGACCAAGTGCAACAACACAAGACACAGCAGCAGCTGATATTAGACGGCTTGTCGTCTGACTTTCAGCCTTTTATTTCACGAAGATTCACTCCTGATCAGCAGCTTCTTCTTCTGACACTCATTATGTCCACAGAGGCTCCGGAGCCTGTTTAAATTGCCCACTTACTCAGCTCTGGCTCTACTGAGACACTGGCTCCACTTTTCATCTGCAATATCCCTCCTCCTCCTCCCAATGGACTGAACCGCCTGTGGTACAAACGCTAACACTCCTCAGCTGCTCTGAGCTCACAGCCCAGCTACCAAACTGAGCCAATGTTAGGTAACAGCAGCTACAGATGGCGGCAGTTTACTTTACTGTCCATCATCAGCCGCAGCACGTCAGAGAACATTTTCTCAGATTCACCCAAATCAGTGAAATAGTTGTTGGTGGTGTGTGACACTTGTTGCAGGTGATTGTACCCGGAGTACAAACAGACGTACGGGGTGCAGAGTGGGAATCACTGGGAAGGTCAGTGCAGCATCAAAAAGATTTCAAATCGAGGGTTTTGCAGAATAACAACTTAAATCAACACACTGTGGTGTGCACTGTTTCAGTAATCATCTGCACCGAACAGAAAAATTGCAGAGCCTGTTTATAACCGCGTCTCACAAATTGAGATTGACCCACAAACTGTCCGTGCTGCGTTTGGTGGTTAAAGAAAACGTCTGCCGCATCAGCGCCCCGGTGCTGATAAAGTACTGCAGTGTGTGATTTTAACGAGGTTTTGAGGACAAAAATCGATTATTAAAACTCTTGTTTCTCTGCATCACTTTCGAGGTCGTTCATTCGCACGTAGAAGTGCAGCATCGGAGCTGTACACTAAGAACTCAATTTCCCACATTATCACAATCACATCATTTCATTTTGTTTCAGACCTCATACACGATATGCCTATTTGTGTAATGACCAGGTCATTAAAAAAATAGAGGATAGATGGAAGATTGGTTTAATCGGGGTAAAAACAGAGCTCCTCTTTCACAGTAATGATTCAGAGATGAACGAATAGATTAAGGACAGGAAATGCATAGAGAGGAATAAAGTCCACCAGATTGTCAGACCACAACTCAATAGTTTAGAAACAACAACGTCGATATTCCTTTTAAGACTTGCAGAGAGAGAGAAGATCTAAAAGCTCTTACTAAAAGTGGAACGCAGACAAAAAGCCAATTAAAAAGGTGCTCCACTTGTGTTTCGCTGCGGTGGTCCCTTGGTAGTAAACCTGCTGCTACCCCAATGTTTTCTGTCCTCTTATCTGAGCGTCGTGAAATTGAAGGAGCTTCAAGCAACTCAAATGACTCCTTAAAGCTCTAATTAGGCAGCAGCAGCATCTCTCTTCCATTTTATTGCTTTCTTTGTTCAGAACTGTTCCCCCGGAACGGAAGAGAGCCTCAGGACAATTTTCATCTGCTCGGCTCCTTTCGCTCACGACGGTCTGACTTTTTTTTTTGCTGTTGTTTCTTTCCATCTTGTCAGGACAGAAAATATCTCTATTCCACTGATTTAATATTAATAATTTGAAATGTTTCGTACGGCTCTCTGATTTGCTTCTCTTGCATAAACCACAGCAGGGATTCAACCTGCACCCACAGTGCATCATTACTTTTATACTTCAGAATTAGTGCCATTTCGGAAAATATCTGTTATCACTGAGGCGTGCTCTGCCAAACCATTTCTTTAAAGAGCACTTGGCAGAGACAAAATGAGACAATAGAAAATGAAGGGCTTGTGGATCACCTCCAGATCATGTGAAAAACTGAACACTAAGGCTGATGTGTTTCTCCCACTGGTAGTGGAAGGCGATTGGGAGTGTTGGCTCTACGGGGTTGGTTGCTGAGGGATGTAACTCCTCACACAGGATTACCGTCATCGCATTTCCTGCCCATGCCCGGCTCCTTTGATGTGGAAGTGTCTGAAACCTCTCCAGCTCTGGGTTGTCTCTGTTTTATGTCATTTTTGGGGAAATAAACCGAAGAGAGGTGATTGAAATACCTGTGCACAAGATGGTAAGAGAGCCAGAAAAGTCCAAGTGTCACTGTCTGAGCAAAGAAAGGAGAAATGAGGGGCAGACCAATGACTCCTCAGAGAAAGAAAAAGGAAAGGGAGGTGTGGGAGGTGGAAGAAAAGAAGGAAATGAGTGAACATGAGCATGAAAATAAAATGGGAGTAGGCGAAATGTGGAAGCATCGACCAAACAGACGTAGGAGAAGGAAGTAAGGAATGAAATGGAGGAAATGGAGTAAGGAAGGACTGAAGGAGAGATCAGTAACTGAGCTAGGAGACAGACAGAGAGAGAGAGAGGTCAAATTTCATTAAGCAGCGACAGAGAAGCATCCACAGAGCGCACTCCGTCTTTAAACAGATCGCAGATGAACTCCGTCAGTTCATTAAAGCACTTCCAGTCATCCCTGAGTGAGCTCTGATTAGTGTTGGCCAGTTCACTAATTTAACTCCATTTACTCTGAACTCAAGTTCAACCTCCAGGAGATATCCCCAGTTGCCAGGTTGGGCCACAAAGTTCCAGGTGCTTTCATCAGCTGGTGAGATTATCGAAAAAAGACAGATTACGAATAAAAGCGAAATAAGGTGGTACCTACCCATAATTATCATTTATGATTATATTTATTAATGATGATTTCCTTGAGGATTCATCTATAATTAATTTAGTCCTCAAAACATCAGAAACTTGAAGTATCTCAGATTTGACATGAATTATGAGACCAGTGGACAAACCCTGCTGCACATTTTCACATTAGGGAGGCTGGAACTAACGAACTTTTTGTTTTTCCTTTTTTTTTTAGCTAAAGATTATTAATCGATTGTCAAAACAGTGGCAGAGTCATTTCCTGTTTATCGAATAATTAATTAATCAACTAAACATTTAATCCCGAGCTGCCGTCTGCACAAACCACGATCGATGACAAGTGCGCTTCCTGTAATACAATAACATCCCACTGCTGCTACACGTGAGCTCACAGCACGACACAGCAGCTGACCTCTGACACGCCCGTGTGTGAGCAAACAGCTGCTGATGAAACAACAAACCCAACACTAAATCACAAACCAAGCGGACCGACATTAAATATGATTTTTGTAGACAGAAGAAGCCAGAAAAAAGTCTGTGTAGTCTTAGTCGGCTCTTTGGAGTCTTTTGGGTTGTTTTGTGTAGCACCGCAGTCATGGAGGAACATCATTTCATTTCACTGTGTTCGAGCTTTATATGATTGAAAAAGAAAATAGTCTCCTGGCTGCATGTCTGTTTATCACCGTGCGTTATGTAAGAATTAAACAGCAGCATCATTATAAAGGCAGAGCTGCACTCAAACCTGACGTCTGTGAAATCAGCGAGCTCCTGCTGTTTGAGATAAATCACGAACAAGAGAGAGGAAGAAATATCTGCACATAAAAATGTCAGATAGTTTGTGATCCTGTGAAATGTTTTCAACAAACACTTTCACTTTAAATGCCAGAGAAATAACAACAGAAGAGATATTTTCTGGTGTAAAACTGAAGCAGAGACGCCGGGGAGCGACGGGAAACAACAAGTTCAGTGCAATTCTTAATAACACACAAATAAAGATGCACACACACATTTTTATTTTGCCTCTCTGCGCTCGCCCTGTGCCTGATCTGGGCAGAACTAATCAGCTCATTACGTTCTTCTGTTTGACCTTCGGTGGTGGACAGACTCTCCTCATTACGGCTGGTTAGGAGTCGCCTCAGGCAGCTTTAGTCTTGGATGAGAGGGTGACATTGGAGATATTTGTTACGAGCACAAAGCGAAGGAAACAGCTTCCCTCTCTCTCCTGATGAACACTTTAACGACGTGTGGTCCTCTTCAAGACGCACTCCTTCTGAACGTTCATGTCTGAGTGTGTGCAGACTGCACTGTAAAAATAAATGGGTCAAGTGCAATTAAGTAATTAATTCAAATTTAAATTGATTTGGGGAAAAATAAACTTTTATTAACAAGCATACGTCAAGTATTTAATAAAGGTCCAAGAAAAAAGAAACGACTTTCCATTAATCTTGTTCTGTTTTGATTTGATTAATCATTTATAATATATATTTCTGTTTTAATTTGCTTCTGTGTTTATTTACCTTTGTATCTTTATTTATTTGTCCCTATTTAATTGGTTAATTTCTTCATTTTTAATGTAATTATGTAATTATTATGTTCATTTATTTCCTTTCTTCATGCATGTCCGTTCATCGTGTAAATGAAGGGCCTGTCAGGTATATATACATGCATCGCTCTCCCACACAGTGCCCAAAATAATTCATACCTACATTTATTATTTAAAATTGTTTTTTCCTGCATTTAATGGCATCTTCATCCTTTCATTCAGTCATTTATTTATTTATGATTTTGGCAGTTCTGCTCCTTCATAGACGAGGCCCACAGAGGCAGATTTATAGTCAGTCTATCGTTCTTTTCTTTCTTTCTTTCCTGTCAGATTAATTATCTCGCGACCTTTCAGACGATGGCGACATCAGCACTCACAGTCAGACTCACTCGACAAGAGAAACAAACTGAGGAGTCAGTGGAAACTAATTTAGATGCTGTGTGGAAGCTAACTGTTACAGCGGCTCAGACAAGTCGGGACCACTGGGGACAGCTTTCTAAATGGCAAAAGAGCCAAGGTCAGACAGACGCACCTCGCGGAGGCACAGGCTCATTTGAAATATTCCACATTAGGTAAAATAGCTCCTTCATGTGCCACCGGGCTCTGACCTCTGTCTTCATCAAGGTATAATTAATGCCATTTCTGTCTGGGCACGCTCAATCTGAATGTGCGAGCTGTCAGTCGGAGCAGACGTCTGTCTGGCGTTGTTCAGGTCAAGACAAGGGGACAGCCGAGTTCAGCGTGAACAGACGGTTTCATCAGGACCGCCGGGTCCGTCTCTGGAAGCCGTGACACATCAGTATTTAACAGTGGGGGACACTTCTGGGTCAGGAGCGCGTGCGACGAAGAGGGCGTGTTGAGTTGTGAAATTGCAGTGTTAAGTCTCACGGCTCTTTCGTGAGCAGGTTGACAAACTTCTGTGCGTGTGTGTGCGTGTGTGTGCGCGCGTTCATGCAGCTCATAAACCCGAAGCCACTGCTGTCACTACTCACTCTCCCCCTGCAGCCGCCCGGGCTGAGTGATTGATGCCTGACGCCGGGTGCACTCGGTATTAACTTTTTTTTTCGAATCCAGATTGGACTGCAGGAGGGCGTTGATCTCCGTCTGTCTGTCAGTCATCCCTGAGCGTTTCCAGCTGATCACATGTTCTTTTCTTTCTTCTGTAGACGTGGGTAGTTTCTATGAATATATTCTGACGTAAACTCTGTTCACTTTAACAGATGTTTGTGGAATTAGTTTATTGATTCGGGTTTATCGATCGTCACGATGCATTTATGTTTTTTAACTCTCCACTTGCAGGAATTTGATATATTTCTGTCTAAGAAATCAAATTTCCAGTGCTGAGAGAGAAAATGAACTGCAGAGTGATGATGCTACGTACATGTACAACCTCTCATTTTATTAGTCTTTCGCCTTGTTATTTATCTTAAAATTGCCTCCAGATGTGGCCGTGATGGACTCGAGGTGCCAAAGAAGCAGAGCGTGCACAGATGAATCAGTAATGCTGCCGTCGATGTTCTACTGACTTTAAATTAGACCGTGTAATTGCTGAGGAGAAAAACCGTTCCCACGGCAACATACACTCAAGTACCGCTCGTTGCGCTGATGACCATCACGCTTTGTGCAGGTATCGCAGAAACCTGAAGTGTGAGATCACTGCAAACAGGCAATTTGTGTAGTAAACAAAGGAATGAAATCCATCTCATACAGATCAATTCATGTCTAAGGAGAGTCAAACACCCTCCAGAGACCTTCATGGTTCTTTGCAGTGTGATAATTTAATCACTGCTTGGTTCACTTACCACTGATTACAACATAATTATTGTTCATATGGTATAAATTGTAGGCAATACATCCTTTAAATAGTCAGCAGTAATCAGAAATCAAGGGCTAGTAGCAGCTTTTGACTTTTAGGGAACTCCTTGAACAGTCACAATTATTAACGAATATTTTCATATCAATTAACCTGCCTGGTTTTAATATACATGAAGTATTTTCTAATTTAATCTAGAAAATGACCAGTTTGTCCTAGTTATTGAGTGTAATATGATATGAGACAGAGAAAAGCAGAACATCTCCATATTTCAGTCGATTATCAAAGTTCCTCGTCAACATACAGCGTTTCTAATGGTGTTTGTGTGTGTGAGAGAGTTTCACCTGTGCCACAGCCACTTGTGTCTGCTGCTGTTGCTGCTGGAGCTGCTGTTGCAGCAGCTGGATCTGGTGATGGACAGACAGGGGGGCACCTGGTGGCAGCGCGCCTGACGCAGGGAGCAGCATCCTGGGGCTGGATATCAGCAGAGAGGCCTCGTCTGAAGCCTGACAGCAGAGAGAGGAGAGAGAGCGATGAAGAGAGAGGTCCACGTCTTTCAAGGCACAATCCAATTTTCAACATGAAAGTCATGTGAATAAGAATGATAATGTCTGATTTTCATAAAGTTCCAAATCTACGATATCAGAGAGTTCAGAAAAACTTACAAGGTTGCGGATGCAAATCCACCGAAAAGAAGATAAGAAATGAATAATGAATAAATAACAATAATCAGGACAAGCAGCAGCATCAATAATACGCCGTACAGAACAGAAGTCGCCATCAAAACAAGAATTTGAATTTGAAATGTACAATTGCTGATTAGTTGCATCAGAGTGGAATGAGCGCTGCTGAGAATGCAGATCAGCAGCACTCAAACACTCCACTCCAAACAATAATGAGCTTTGGGACTCAGTTCTCCTGCACCGAGTGCTGGTAACCGGTCACACATTGTGCCTTTTCCATCATTCAATCAGTCGGAAACATTTCATCTTATGGAGATGTGGTGCTTGGCGAGGCGTCGGCTCCATTTGGTATTTGAGGGTAATTATGAAGTCAAAGCTGGCAACGCCTGAAAGTGGGGAAGTGTGTCTGCAACACCTTGATGTTCCAAAGTGGCTCGGTCCAGAGTGCACCGCCAACAAAACACAAACAAACAAGCTTCACAGCTGGTATGGAGAACAACAGCAGCTCTATTCAACCCACACAGGACGTTTGTTGGCCTTCCTATGACGCACATTTGGCCGTTCAAAGTTGGGAGACCGGTGAGGGATCGTGACCGTGTCGCTGCCAACTGCTCTGGCTAACTGCGAGAAAAGAAAAGTGGGCTTACACCAAAACGACACCAGGAGCGTCTCTGTCACGTGGGTCAGGTTTATGTGCTTCGAAATACGCT
Organism: Nibea coibor; assembly: GCA_023373845.1. NCBI lineage: Eukaryota > Metazoa > Chordata > Actinopteri > Sciaenidae > Nibea > Nibea coibor. Next base: position 23,812,719 of record CM041718.1, on the reverse strand, counting down.
TCTGTGCGTCCATAGAGCAGCTCTGTATTCTCTGCGGAGGCCTGCCTCTGAACCTAACTGCGGTGAGCCCAATGGAGTTTAAAATATTCACTAGAATGGCCGCAATTACCTCTGTGCTCCGCATCTGTGCCCGGTGGAATAACAGGGGCTGCAGTGAGTGACAGACACAGGTTGACAGCCCTTCTTCTACAGACTTAATAGACTGACAACCTTCACCCAGTCTTGAACACTTTGTCGATCCAACACATGAAGTGGGCAAAAATCTATTTTCCTGAAGTGGATAACTGCATATTTTGCTCCATCAAATAGTTTTTAAAGAGGTTAGAGCATGCTGTGTGCTTTTAAGACACGTGTTGGGAATAATAAGAGGTTTTGTTTTGGTTGCATGAAACTGAGCCGGCATTGTGATGCAAGAAAATTAAGTGCATTTAAGTGCAACACAATCCAACATAAAGCTGATGCAACAACAAGAAGAAGCAGATAGACAAAGATCATATTTAACAGTCCACAACAGATCTATTTAATATGAAATGTTCTTGTAAAGTTCTGGCTGCATAAAAAACGAATTTTAAAACTAAATTAAACGAGTACTGCTGGCTTTACATGACTGGCTCTGCGTCTTCTTCAAGTTTCTGCCGGTGTCACCTGCATTTAATACATTTTCACGGCTGCCAAGTCTTGAACAACGAGGTTGCTGACTGAATCCAAACTATGTCAAACCACTAACAGGAGGCGCAAGGTGCTTCAAAGTGACTGAAGTCACGACGCCGGCTGTGGTCTGCAAACAAGTCGGCACCTGATTAAATTGAACCTGAACCTGCCTTAAGGAATCGATGCCAAAACACTTCACCATCTGTCTCTCCTTAAGCACTTTCTGGCGACACACAGACAATGAGACACACACACACACACCCAGACACACTCTCCATGAGAGGAATATATGACTGATGGCCTGTCTGAGCTGGATCTTTTAGGTTAATGAGAGGAAATTATCCAAGCTGACAAGTTGTTTGGTGCCATCGCGTAATGAATCTTGAAGTGCGTCCTCAAAAGAGACACATCTTTCACCTTTTTGTCACGGAGGCTACTCGCAGACACTGCTAAGAAAAGATGTTGAACAGGATCACTGCTTTATCTTTCAAACAGCGAGTCTTGTCAGGCAAAACGGGAATGTTCAGCAACTGGAAGAGTGAAGACGATGATTCAGCAGTCAAACTAACAGAGAGGAGAAACGGTGACACTGGCTGGCACTGTGGATGCGGCAGCAACTCTCAATTACAGAGCAACTGAAAGGAAAGACAGACATAAACAGACTGTCAGCAGCAGCTGAGCGTGATACAACACAGATGGAGGAGAAATCTTACTCTAAAATACATCTGAGCGCTCATCTCCAACATTATCACATAAAAAACACACTCCCACTCTTAGAGCAGTGTTAGTTTAACCAATAAACACTTCTATACTATAAGTATTTACATTCACTGGTGCACAACAGCAGAGCTTCCCACGGTATTTGTATGAACATTTTTGGGTAGTGCAATAATTATTTAGCACTTGCAGACTAAATGAAAAGCCAGAGATGAAGGAGATGCAATATAACGAGGATAACAAAGTTTCAAACAGTCTCTCCTGGAAGACATCCACAGTGGTGCATTCGGTTGTTCACGTGAAAAGCAACATGATTCTTTGTGTCGAGACTGGAACTAAAAGAGCTCACGTCCACACAGCCGGCAGATCACTGCGTGAAGTGCGTGTGAATGTTGGATTTTGGACAATTACAGAACTGGTCGGACACCTAATCAGACGTTGGAAAGCTGTCTTACTTACTATCAAATCTCAGGGCTCTCATTAACACCCCTATAAGAGACTGTAAACAGCTGTTTGCAGAAAAAAGCCAAAATAAGCTGAGTGTATGCGAACACCAACTGCCCAGATGGCTCAGAGCAGAAGTGAAATATTTGCTGCCTGCTGGTCACAAATCTTGTCTTGCATATTTAAAGGTCCAGTGTGTAGAAATTAGTGGCATCTAGTCGTGAAGATTCGGATCGCGAGAGTCAGTGTTTGGTTTGTCCCTTCCGGGCTACTGACAAAGCGGACTCCATGGAAGAGGACCCGCTCCCTCTGTAGATATAATAAGGCAACATAAACATAATAATTCTCATTTTCAGCTGATTTTACACTAAAGAAAACACAGTTATGAATATGATACTCTATAAAAGTTACACACTGGACCTTTAATATATTAAAGAAGCAGCCAAAATAAATGGAGCGTCCATGAAACATCGAGGTGGCGGTGGACATTTTCCCCCTCCGGGCCAGACAGATTATTTTTTTTTGACTGAAATATGTCACCTTGTGTTGACCTACAATTACAGCACACCCTTGAGCCGATCAGCCAAACAGCCATGAAGACTAGACGCGCGGTGCCTGCAGGAGCTAGAAAGGTGGCGACATATCATAAAATGTCATAAAGGATGTTTAATAGAGCAGTTTAGTGGATGGAGATTACTCATAAGCACCACGTTTGTGAGCTTTTTGGGTGTCGGGAAGTAAAAAGTCTATTCATGCCTGAGCAGTGATGAGAGCCATCAATTTTTCAAAGTTGGTTAACTTGAAGATTTCACGCAGGGTCGACGACGGAGCAAATGAAGTGAGATGATGGATGGATGAATGAAAACGATCCATTTTTAATTCTGAGACAAAAATCTGAAGACAAGTATTGAATCCAGTATGACTGCTTGAACACAAACATGCCCGCACAGCGCTTTCCAGCAGCGGTTTGAGGAGTGAGGACTTGCATATTCAAACACAGTTTGAGCCTCTCTGTACTTTGTTTACTGTACAGAACCATCAATCCTTCCCCATACGCCGAATCCTGAAGTTGTTTTCCAAAGTTGAACCCAATTACACAAGACAGCAGAGTAGGATATTGAAAGCGAGCGTGGGAGTTAAAGACGACGGAGAAAAACGGCCTACGACTCAAATTCCTCATGATAACTGCTGGAGTCTGTCCTGCCAGAGGGAGGTGCAGCTATTACCGTCTAATTCCCACACATACACATGCTAATACAGGCTCTTAGCAGGCAGCTGGAGTCTCCCTTTATGTTTTAGCCTTTCGTTATACCCACTGAGAGACAGAAAGAGTCGAGGAAGAGACCAGGGAAGGAAAAGATGGCTTTGAAAAAGGAAAAGGAGACAGAAAGGAAACTAAAGATAGATGACACAGGATAAAGGAAGTCTTTATTTCTCTTCCTCCAGCTGTGATTACACTCTGAGCGTCAAACGGACGCTCCCCTCCCACACACAGACAGACGCACATACACCGAGGCAATAAAACACCACGAGGTGAGACAGGGTCTGGCTCTCTTCACCGCTGACAGCCTTAGCTACAGATTTACAACTTTATCAAGGGCTCTTGAGAAAAAACCTCAGAGATCACTCTCCCGCCTGTGATATCAGATCACACCATCGACTCGAGTCATTATACGGCAGTGAAAGTAGTGGAAAAAAAACGTCTCGTTCACATCAAGTGTTCACATTAAGTCTTGAAACCCTTGGGTTAAGTTTTCCTGTGTCTATGAATAAATCGCTTAATAGAATATTTCCCCACCAAGCTTAACATTTATAAGCAGAGAGGCAAATTATGATCTCAAAGATGGAGGCAAGTACTGCAGCCAACTTAAGATCTGTGACACCAAACAGCGCCCGTAAAGTACGATGTTTAAAATGGCGGTAAGTCAGACATTTGGAGACATTTTCCAGAGGCAGGTTTGGATGTTTGCGTAAAGGTAATCGATTCTGCAGAAAGATTTCTGAGTCTCACTCCCAGGTCATCAAATACAGATGGTTTTGGGTTACCGATGTGTGATTGGCTAAAGTCTCCGGTCACGGGGTAAGTTTCTGATAACAGAGCCAAGAGGAGGTGGAGAAAGGTTATTACAGAATATTTGACCAATAATTCCAAAAATACACTTCCTACCACGACTATAATCCATATTTTTACATTAACAGCAGATCAGGTGACTACTCGCATGTAAAAAGAGATGCAGGTTTCCTTTCTTGGCTTATTGTTTCGGTTTTCCTGCTCGAGGCTTCACTGTTCTCCTGGCTCAGTCTCACTGATCTCATGGCGTCGTTTTCGTCTGTGGCAGGCATCTGTTTCCAGCAAAAAACCTCTAAAAACCCCATCTGTCCTGCACTCAATGCCAGACAGAAAAAGTTAGCGACTAGCAGGTGAACAGAGTGGAGCATTTGGCAGCTGAAGAGATTTTCCCTCAGGAACTGGTGGAGACCAATCTCAGAGGTGAGAGTTTGAGACAGGCAGTCGCAAAACTCTAAACAGCTTGCTAACTAGTCTGCCATGCTAACTGGAAGACGACCATCGGTTTTTGAGCTAACCAGGGCTCTGCCTGTGAATTGTATGTAAGAAAAGCTTAGCTTTCTGCACCGTGCTCCTTAAATACAAGAGATTAGGTGGCTGCACTGCATTCAGAGATTTCTCATCATGATTTGTGATCTTCGTCCAGTTATTTGGGGGGAATATCAAAAGGGAATAACACAACACGTCCTCTCACATACAGACTGTGCAACGTCACCAATAAATATATAATTCAGTGTACTTTCTCAGAGCAAATGTTCATGCGATCTTAGAGATGATATTCACACAAAAGCTCAGCATGTGGTTAGCTCTGGACGACTTCCCAGTGTTAACACATTTTCAACGCACCAGGCCACAGTCGCTGTCTGCCGCTGACCAAAAATATCATGTGGCACGGTTGTGCAACCTTTCAGATAAGGCCTTTCCATTCCTTCTGCAGTTTCCATGGACTCTTTTCCATTTTAACACCGACATGACGTCTGTTTTCATGCACAGTCTGGCTGGACTCACAGAGCTTGTTAAAGGACATCTACAAATTGGAGGGTTTCTCTGGCCTTGTATTATCTAAGCTGCCCTCGTTGCCCTTTCCCTGTACCCAGTATAGTTGTTGTCCAAGTAATTCCAAATGCCACTCTTGTTTCCCCAGCTAATGGTTTACTCGTTCATTTTTAATGATGCCATACGGGCACACAGTTTCTGGCTTTGCTTTGTACGTCTGTGAAATCAAAGCTGTGGTTCTCAGCACTCAGAGCCGCGTTGGCTTTGTTTCGAGGTGTCCAATCAGTGTCTCCTTTAGACCAGGAACGTCAGGTGAATGCACTTAATTAGCTGCTCGGATACAAACACTGATCCAGGTCTATATACTCTCTATGTTGCATGGATCTGCTTGTGAAGACGTCTGGAAATACAGACTCGTCGGATTGTAGGAGTAACTGAACGTTTCACAAGTTGACAAATCACGAGCACGTGGTCCTGGATCAGGCAAATTTGATTAGTTTAGGGAAGAGTAACCAAGTTCCCAGATCAGCTGTGTGTGCCTGTACACTAAGCTTGGGCAATAGAACAAATATATCAGCTATTGGTGATTGGACGGTTGTTATTCGGGTGTTTTTGGTCAAATTTCATTTGGCTAATTTAACGTTTTTGCCTCCAAAGATGATCAAGTAAATCGGCCATGGTTGGAACACTGGGGAGACTAACCAAGATGGTTTTGTTGAGTCTGAAACTAACCATCATATATGCTGATATTAGCAGGTCAGATCTTGTTCAGGTATGCTTGTAAAATCACCATCTTTCTTTTGAACTTGTCATAAAATATAATTTGTGTTGAAACTTGCAACTAGTTTAGCAAGTTTGCTGTTTTCAAAGGTGTTAAACTGTCTATTCTGAGGAAGCTTTAAAGGTTAATATCCCAGAGTTTAACAGCCGGACAGCTTTGGTGGATCCAACCCTAAAAGATGTTCATAACTCTGGGTTTCATGAGAGAAATGGAGTGGCACATTTCTGCACTCCAACATTCCTGGCACGAACAGGGTTGAGTTTGGAGAAAGATATTGAATGTCAGCACAAAATGCGGGCTAATGGAGTGGAAAGTCAAGTGATAGAGGGATGGGGAGAGAAATTGAGAAGGGAGAAACAAAGCAAAAGGTAAAAGTGTGCTGGCTCAAATCAGCGGCTCTGGCTTCCATGCTCTGCCCAAGGTCAAAAGGTCACTGTTCATTGGATAATGCTGCTTGTGGTTTGTTATCAGCAGCTCATAGGACAGCATTCCCATGTGCAAAGCTCAGGGTGAGCTGCCTCCTACATGAGATGAATCCAGGTCAACATACCACATGAGCAGATGTGGACAAAGGGGGAAGAGGAATGTCGAACCCAACGTCTGTACGATGACAGCATTTTTGGCTACTGGCCATGCGACTCCTCTCTGGTTAGCAAGTTGTATCACAACTTAACAAGTCCACACAAACACACACACACTTAGAAATCAAATCATCAGACCACAAGGCTATCAGGAGAAACCCCAGCAGGGGAAAACTTGGACCTCATCTCTCCAATATAGACGGGTCAAGCAATATTCTCACACAAAGCCATCGAGTTTGCAGTGAGAGAAAAGCAGAGAGACGGCCTTTTTTTTATTACCTGGTTGTGTGCGGAGAGTATTGAAAAGATAAGTCTCTGTCTTGTCGAGGCTGCTGAGGAGACAACCAAAGGAAAAAAAGGCCAAATGTGTTCTGGTTCCTGAGGTAGAGGGGTCGAGAGTTAAGGCTGAGGAGAGGTGGATGTTGTTGTTAGCTGTGGATAAAAGAACGAAGAGCAGAGGAAGACGAGACGCTGTGACCAGACGGAGTCGACTTTTTAAAAAAACATAAGAATAATGGGCATTTCCACATTGTTCTCCCTCATTAGAGTCTATGAATATGTAAATATGTTGCACACGAGAGGCCTCGGGTGTGGATGCTTCATCACACACGTCTAACACTGAGAGATTTAAGGTGATTTAAGAAGAACTTTGACCCCTGCAACAGAAGAAGAAGAAAACAGAGTCTGTACATCGTTCTGCACAGCGGAGCTCAAATATCCAAGTGACTTTACAATAAGCAAAATACAGTCAGGATAACAACATGTTATATCGTTATGCAGATGTTACTTTATTTATAAGATGTTAAGCATTGTACGCCTTCTAGCTCTTCATTTCAGAGGCGTTTGTTTGATTCTGGGATTAAAACTGATGAAAGTCATGAATAATGTTCACAGACAGGCTGTGTGATCTTTGGTAAAAGATGTCTTCATCTCTGTGTAACCGATGAACAGAGCCAAAAATTATAAAAACGTCTCTGCGTTATGATTTTTCAGATTTGTTTTAGAACGTCTCAATTAGTCTGAAACTGAAAAGCATCCTAAGTGAAGCATTATCCAATATTTGAGTGAGTAAAGAGAATAAGATGAGAGGAGAGAGCGTCTTTTCTGCATACATTTTCAGTATAATCGCGTTTGTTTCTGAATCTGCCTCCTCTGCATACACTTACTGTCATCCTAACGTGTGCTTTCAGGCTAACAAGCCCCTTTTTTCTTCAGTTTACAGTCACATTCACGTTCTGTGAGCAAAAACACACTCGCTGCATTTTAGGAGTTTGTTCCTCATCTAACTTTTCTCCAGTCTTCTTGGCACTGCAGCATGTTTTCTAGATTCTGTGTAATGTATGTCAACACATCCGTTTCCAAGTCACACAAACAAGAAAGCTGTGATTTCTACCATTTCACGTTCAGCACAGCTTCCTCTTCACGCCTCCGAAGCTCCTTCCTCCTACAAATCTTCACTTCGTCATCGCACGGTTGTCCCGGGGTCGGGTAAGCAATCAAACGTGTGAAAGCAGCATTCAGGACGTCTACGGTCTCACACGATAAAAGCAATGAGCTTCAACAGTGGGGACGTTCGCAGCACTCAGCGGTGCACCGTGCTCGTGTTTTATAGTTAATGTCATGTGTAGTTAATGTCTGTTTGCATACGCGCTGTGCAAATACCATTCATATTAATCTGAGTCCTGGATTACTGGATCAGGGTGTCGAACAGTGATGGACTCGGGCTACGTGGATAGATTATGTGACACCAGCTGCACAAAGTCTTTGGCATCGGGTGACATTTACGAACCGTAACGCTCAGGTGACGTTCAAACACTGCATCAGTATTTATGAAGAGAAGCTGTCTGAACTTCTGTTCAAAGCTTTCAGCTGCAGCAGATCCACACGGGCTCCCTCCGCACAGACAGTAAGATAAATATACACAGAAGGAACCATCAAAGGAAACCTGAGATGCAGGATCAAGATGGAGACTGCATTTTAATGATATGGTACTCTGTGTATGCTCTACAGATGTAATATAGAGGCAATAAAAACTAACATGCTGTAATTTCATGAGAAATTCTGAATCATTTTCCAGACGTTTCCTGGAGAGAATTTGATACAAAAATCCCAAAACCACTTATTTTTATCAGTGTCATGAAGCCGTCGCAGCCAATCCGACACCATGGATAGGTCGTCGTCATTTTGAATGAATCATCAGCACAAAAAAATATCTTGTTGAACATATTTGAGCAATAAGAGCCAACGAGGCACAAGCCGAGCTGTAAAATGAAGAGTTCTGTAGCCGATAGGACCAAAAAACAACAGACAATCAGGACATGCTAACTTTTCAATAACACTCTGTGACTTTCCAACAATACAGTCACTTCTAACAGAGGCTCGGACACAGGAGGCCTCATGACCTCTTGCACTCCTTGGCCTGTGCCCGTCGCGTCCCATCAGCGATCCGTCCATGTTAGGTCGCCCTCCTAATTCGAAGTCTGAAACAACCGAGGCGTACTAATGATGGGATGGGGGGGGGGGGGGGGGGGGGGGGCAAAAAGAAAGAGGAAGCGTGCTGTGAGTGGAGTGCTGCCTGTAGGGCTACACTCATGGATCAAAGTGTTTACACCTGCCTGACAGCATTTGAAAGTGGGCCAGAGGCAAAAACCTCTATCAGAGCATTTGTTGGAGAGCCTCGCTTTAAAGCACCCGCGCATGAAGGAGACACAGTGTCCTTCTCTCTCTCTTTGTCGGATATTCTGAATCCTGAATGAGAGCTTATGAACACAAGATTTATGTAAGAGGGAGTTTATGGCTTCGAAATCATCTGGATGTTTTTCGAGCACAGTGTTCTCTCACTTTTTATTGAAACCATCGATGAGCATCTGTCTCCGCCAAAGTACGTCCTCCCGAAATGTGTAAAACGCAGCTCTCTGAGGCCAAAAGTAACCGTCCCGACTCGACCCCGTGGACACGGAGCCCCGAGGTAGGATTGATGTGAGCTCCCCGAGTCCTCTGGGATCGTTTGGACGCAGGGCGCCGAGGGATTTGTCAGTCTAACGGGAGCTGACAGGAAGAGAATGAACTTTAACACTCGCAGGCTGCTTTCCCTTTCATGAGCTTCCAGAGAAACCCTGTAGTGAATCAAATCCCCTCCCCGCTCGGGAAAATACACACACACACACACACACACACAGTTGTGTAATAAAAATGCATGCACATGGGTGAGAACCGAAAGGTGCGCGCACACACATCTTATTCAATGTTACCTTCCTCCCCCTGTCCCTCCGCATTCCCATTTAATCTGTCAAGCTGTTAAGAGTGACAAATGCGCTGAAGGAAACAAATCGAAAAGAATACATTCAGTACATGTACATGCCGAAACAGCTACACAAACTGTAACACACACACACACACACTTCCTCCAATGACCTGAGAATAGAGGTCGTCGCAGAGCGCTCGTTGTTTCAGTGATTTCACGCCGTGTTGCTTTCAATCAGGGGCTGTAATGAAAGGTCTCATAACTCTAACGTTAATGGGACTGTTAAACACGTGAACAGTCTGGGTCTGTAACTCCGAGTCCGGACCTGAAACGGGTCACCATGCGCTGAGTTAACAGGTATGTCGGAGGCTGAAATGACATAACAGTACGCATTTGTGTCTTGATGAGGAGTTTCATACACTCTGGCGTCGAGTGTCGGCTCACAGCTTGTCTGGTTAATTATTTACAGTTACTTGAGGCTGCCTGAGGAATTACCCAGAGTTAACTGCAGGTCAGGGCTTTTCCTACAAAGGGGGATTTTCATCGTGAAGGTGAAAAAAAGAACACGACGAACTGCAAAAACAAAAACTTTCCTTTGAATTAACTCCGGCGCCATCGGACCAGCAGAGAACAGAACTAATGCGAGGCTGCTCGTGTTGGCAGACATGAGCTGAGATAATTGCTCGGCTGAGTTTGACTAAAACTTTGTACCAAAACTTTTCAGGCTGCAGCTTCTTTCGCTCACTGATGAATTTGGATTTATTTCTGGTAAAAAAGCAGCTGTATGAAGCACGCAGTCATTGATTATTTATATTATTGTTTATTAAAGAAGTAACAATATATGAATTCAAGTTTAATGAATACTAGCTTTAATAAAACCTGAGTATGGCTCATCTTTCTGTCCTGTTTCATGCAAAGTATGTTAAATACTATTAATCCTCTTTGACAAATGCAACATGGAAGAATCCATGTGTTTTCATAAATCCATATATGAAACCCGTTCACTCAGAGGCAAACAGCCGGGCTGCGAAGCATCGACTGCTTGAGTTCTCTTCAAGGATTCAGTTTCTTGGTGGTCTCAGTGTAATAAATCAAGGACGCGGAGGAACATTTTTACCTTTGCACCTCTGCACACTGAGCTAACTGCCGTGTAAACGGGGCGCTGTTGATGAGATTGTCGATTTCAGAAAGGTAAAAGTGGATGCGGTCCCCTGATTCTGCTGCCGGAAAGTGAGTTTCAGGAGCTGTTAAACTGTCCGATAAGCATCTTATTTGAAGCAAATGGAGACTGTTGAGCTGCTGAAACACTTTTACACACTTACAGAAAGATTGTTGGGTTTGGTTAAATATTTTAAAATTGTTGACCTTTCCAATATTAAAACAGAACCATAATCTTTGCCTACATTAAACACTGAACTGCTCAACACGCGGGCAGTGAATATTTTGGGGAGACGTTCAAACTCTGATACAAATTCATATTAATACAGAGACGACACAAATGGTGGGGCTATTTTGTCATAGTTTTGATTCATTTATTGCAATCAAATCACAGAAAAATGTTTATTTTTGGGTTCACGCCGCTGTAATGTTGATGAGAGAGTTCACAGCGGTTCATAGCTGGAATTTTTTGCATCAAGAGTTGGAGGAGATGAAATGTTGCTTATTTTATGGCACATGTGGACAGGAATTAGATACTGCTCCTTTTTTTGGAGTATTAAATGAAGCATTGAATGAAAATATTTTGTAGGCCACAAAACAACACATGGAGCCGGCCCAGGTCAGCCCACTGCTGTCCTCTCTCACTCAGCAAGGCCAAGCAGTGGGAAGCAATAAAAAAATAAAAACAGAATAAAATGATTATGATACTCCAATGATGCCAACTTGATTCAGAGCCCAAGGTCTCAAGCCAAAGAGTCGGGTATTAAACATCACCCGGCACCCTCTCTGCCCTCATCGTGGCGTGTCGTCCTCCCTCTCCGGCCTCAAACAAATACACAATTACAGCAAACTGCTGGAAATCCAAGTAAACAACAGCTAGGGCGCTGCTGAGCCAGACGGCAGCGCTCACACGCCTCCAGTCAGGCCGCGCAGCCTTTCTCTGGTTACACAGACTGTTGGTGGCGGGTTTCCGCGGGCCGGCGAGCAGACGCTCTGACTGAGCTGTATCAAATCTCTGACACTATGACGCCCCACGAACACAACGCATAAACTCGCATGACTAGCGTGGTACTCTCAGAGCTCAGCTGCCAACATACTGATGACAGCTTCTGAATGGAAACCAAGCGGTCGGAGCTATTTCTATACTCATGCCGTACACACACCAGACTTGGTGTTAACTCGATTTAAGTGGTGGTCAATGCAGACACGAATATTCAAATCGAAGTGGAATAAAAAAGTTTATTTCAAGCCTTGAGGAAATCTTAAATATACTCAAAGACATAAAGCTAGGAAATCTGAAAACTTTGTGTAAACTTTAAATTTCCAGTTACTCTCGGGTCAGTCTGACCTGGACTGACTGAGCAGATATTTGATTTCCTGCCAGCTGCTCAAGCCTGAACCTGAACTGAGATTCTGATGCACAGACATATCTTTACAGCCGTCCTCAGGGGAGATCTTTCTTCGCCTCATCTTTCAAGCCTGACTCCCAATTCTAACACGAACACTTCCAACATTTTCCCAACATTTATTTTGTTACTTTTATAACACAGTAACGAAATGAGATTAAATGAGAGACGACGAACCGGGAATGTTACATTCACGGTTCATGGTCGGTGCCTTAACCTCGAGGCCACCGGGGACTTGTTAGTTTGTTTGTTTGGGAAAAAGTACCGGCACATTTTAATGAAACTTGGTGGAAGGTTGAAGCACGGGCCGAGAATAGAACCTATTAAATTTTGGTGCAGATCTGAATTACAAATGCTGCTGGGTCAATTGTAATACAGACATACCTGTATGGTGGTTGAGCCTGCAGATTTGCATATAAATGTGTTCCTCAAACATTTTACACCTCGTACCACCTCAGGAAATATCAGGCTCTCCAAGTGCCGCCATTATTCACCTATTCACGTCCAGACAGTTTATGCAGGACGCAGGTTTATTCCCAATAAGAAGATTATTTATTGTTGACTGTTGTTGAATCCTGAATGGAGCCGGTTCAGGGACCGGAGCTAATCTGGTGGAAGAGGTGTACTGAGGGCTACGTCCTGCACTTCTCCCCCTAATACGTCCCATTTGAAGCCACGTTGCAGTGTTTTGATAAATAATCATGCACATGTACACTACATGAGACATGACACTGATCAAAAGCTACAGTAATCAGCACCAAACTTCTCCACGTTGGCATCAAGCATGGGGAAAGATCACCAGGAGATCTGACATAAATCTCACGGGACGCCTTACCTTGTTCTCTGAGTGGTTCAGCTCGGGTGTCTTGGCTGTGGCGTCCAGATCGGTGACTCCTCTATTGAGGTTCGACTCCTCTGCAGCCGGCACCGCCTGGCTCACCTCCTCCGCGTCAATATCCGTCTCCTCGGTGACGGACGCCGTCTTCTCCGTGCCCGTTAGCTCCCGAGCTGAGCCGAGGAAAGTACACACACATACAGGTGGATAAGCACGCACGCCTGCATACACACATGTGGGCATGAGCATGTACACACGCACACATGGGTCGGACACACATAAAGGCACCCAGGTAAGAAACATTATCCACAGAAGCAGAATACACTCTATGATTATGAGTGCGGACAAAATGTATGCTCAGTGATAGAACTCTATAGTAAATACAGTGAAGTTAGTCCCACGCAGAGAGCTGCGATACAGCAGAGATCTAAAAATATTACAATGCTGCCAGCGGCCTCTTGTTTCCATTTTGTGTTTGGAGTTTTCAAACAGTCTTCTCATTACTGTTAATACATTTTTAATGGGACAAATTGGACCAAATTGGATAGAGAGTGTTTTCGGTGAAGCAGATATCATTAACAATGAGGATCGACCATATTCCCCGTGAATGAGACAAAACAAAAGAGTTTATGTGGAGCACTCGTACTCTTTCTTTTCCCTCAGCCCTCCGCACTTGATTAATGAAACTGGGCTCCATTTGTCATTTGACTTGCCTGAGCCGAGACGTTCCTTCTCTTTTCATTCGGCAAAGACTGACTAAGGAAACCATCCAGTTTACTTCAATAAAACTCTGTCGAAGGCTGTGCCAGATTAATACACTGGAAACACTGCCATGTACTGGATTTAGATGGATGACGCACCTCCACTTGACAGGACTAAAAATTAAGCCAAAACATCCCAGATATGTCTGCTGGCATCTTGCACTGGTGACATCAGACTTTGTGCAGTGATGATTGGGAACCTGCCGACTAAATTGCTGTCAATCATGAACTTTTCAACTAACATCAGTGTGACCATCATTGGGGAAAAATGTATTTGACGTGTAATTCTATTTTTTAGTTTGGCAGATGTTCCATCCGCTAACATGTAGCAGGTGAGTTTTATGCCACCAGTCACACGTCGAGATATTTTGGCTCCACTTTGAGCGAGCTGTCATGTCGTCCATCTTAATATCTTAAAATATTCCAATGAAGTCAGCACAAAAACATCGAATTTCTAGCACCTAAATGGGAGTCGAAAACCTCCTCAGAATGATAACACTGTCTTTGCCTTGGCCTGAATTTTGTTGGAGTTTTTTGATTTGTCTCACCAGGCCGTTCAGAGCGGTCGGAGCATTTCTTCCCCTGAATACAAAGCCTGAAGTTGGTGGCTGTGCCTCACCTAATAAAATATGATGTAACAGGGAAAACGAAGGTGTTCCAGTTAATATTTTACTTATATGTGATTTGTTTTCTTGTTTCATGTCCAACCATAGTTATTGACAATTTCCTACTGGACAGAATTACATTTTCTTGCAATGTGTGTGTACTAAAAATATACGACTGCTCTCGGAGCTGCAGGGACCATGCTCACCTAAGTGGCAAAGCTATTTCTACCCAGAGCACATGGCAGTTACTCATATTTACTCAATGATGCCTTACGAGCAGCATCTTACAGCAAGTTTCACGAAAAAAGCATTTCAGAAACATGAAAATAACTCAAAAGAAGAAAAGATCTTAATGTGTGCCGTGTCTCACTACTACCAGAACATGTAAATCCAGTAAGTAGACTCACTCTTTGATTTCTCCTGATGGGTCACAGGAGGAAACTCTGTTTTCTTTTGAGCCTTTAACACGGGGTGCAATATCTTTTCTCTCATTTCTTGTCTAATCTGCAAAAACCCATCGGTGATCTGCATTGGAGGGGATCTGGGGATGGCTGTGAAGGCAGAGCGGTGGAGAAAAGCTCCAGAGGAGGTCCGCACAGCCTCAATCTGTGCACGGCACGGTCTCATTCAATTCAGGGTGCTGCACCGCTTTCTTTTTTCTGATATTTACAGCCCTAAAGTGTTCCAGATGGAGACTCTATAATACGTATGATAGATGCAGATTATCACCTGCCTCTCTAGCACACTCATTTTGGCAATTTCCTACGCTGTCCACTTACTGGAGCTCAATTTTTGAAAAACCATCCAGAATGATGATTGCAGGCTCTAACGATAGCTATTTTTTGAGGTGTTGTAACATCTCAACTAAGAGAAATGTGAGACTCTCACTTCATGGGTCCTCTGATAACTTACCCGTACAGTGCTAAGCTTGAATCTCCAACCTTCCTCACTGTATCTTCAAATAAAGTAACTCAGATTTATTTATTATTCTGGATCTATTTCTGTTTTATAGCGCATCCTGATGGAATAGGCTTTGTCTTTGTCTGTTTACGTTAGCACACATCTAAAAGCAAAGAAAGACCCGAGGCACGTAGGGATGTTTGTAACCCTTAAATTCATGAGAGCGGTAAAAAAAAAAACCTCTCCGTTTCCAGATGACAGCAGTACTCATCTGGTAAAGTTCTCGCTTTAGCTGCAAGGTCGCTTCTGGAAATATGATCTCTATCTTGTTTTTATTTACCCCGAACAGAAACTTGGCTGTATCTCGCAGTAGCTCTTCAGAGCGAGGGGGAAATGGAAAATCATGTCAGATGTTCAAATTGCATCGGCTCTGATTTGCTTTGCCACACACTTCAACAAACTTCACTGCAGATTAACTGCCTCTCTCCAGATACCACTGAGTATTATTCAGCGTGCTTTTCTGTGCAATTAGGTCCGTGTCTGCCTCTTGTTTCCTTCCTTTCATCTTCAGTGCCCCTCCTGCAGCAACTTCCTCTGCCATCTTCATCCTCTCTTCAGCTGCTCACCCTGTCCATCCCACCTCCACACCTTCATCCTCACGCCCCCTTTTTTCCCTCTTGTATGCAAGCCAACTTCTCCAAACTTAACACAGCACAGCAACCTCTCCTTTAAACACCACGTCAGTGAAATCACCACAACACAGCTCGTCTCTACCCATCAGCCTTCTTCTCTGCTGCTCAGTTTATATGGCACATCATACAAAGTCCTAAATATATCCAGAACTCTACTGCCCATCTGTTCACCCAGTCTGGCTCCGGCGATCTCCAGAAACTCCACTGGCTCCCTGTCCCACAAAGTCCTAACTCACAAAGCCCTCCATGACCAGACACCCTGCTTCCTCAGTGAACCTACTGCACCACCACACTCCACCTCACAGCCTCTGCTCCTCCAATCTGTCTTCACCACTCAGCACCGAGCACCTGGGGCGACAGAGTCCTCTCCATAGCCCTCTGGAACTTTCCAAAAGAAGCACCGACCCGACTATGTTTAAAACGCTGCTTTTAATGTGTGATTAATGATGTGTGCTTGATGATTTTAACTCCAGTAATGTGTCTTTGATTATCACGAAAAGCGCTGCATAAATAAAAATGTGTTATTACTTAATTATTACTAAAAAGTGCATCAGAATTCTTCGCTGTTATCGGCTGAACTGAACCACTTTTGAGTAATTTAGCTTAATATACTAAATATTTCCAACTGACTAAGTCATTTCATGTCTTTTTAATCGCTGGCTTCAACGTGGCGTGCATCTTAAAGAGCTGTTGTTTTTATCCTTTAACTTTTTGGACAGATGATCTGCGGAGCAACACTAATGTGCTCTTCAGATGTTTGTATTATAATGTTAGTATATCTCACATGTATAGTTTAACTATCAGACAGCGTTTTTTTGAAGCGGCCTGATTGTTTCACCAAATAAACTCTAATAACATAAATGTATTAAAATAAAATGACCTGCCTCGAAACCTAAAGTCCAAATTGTGCATTTGTTGCGTGTATGTTGCTGACAAGTCAACAAGCTGCGTGTGCTGTAGGCTTCAGTACTTAGTGATCATTGAACTGCTGAATGCTGGTGGCTCTGTTATGTTAATGTGAACTGTAATGATAATATTATTGTTCCACGGTTTGGTTTTATATTCCACTCAGTAGGATTTATTAGTTCCAGTGATGTAAGCCATTCTGTTATTTGTTTGTTAATAAGATTATATTGTTCATTTTATGTTGCATTGTTTTGAAAGATTGTTCTGAAATCCTGCGAAGGCAATCTCCTGAGAACAAATCATCTTCAGCTCGGCTCTTCGCTTTCTGCTGCGTCTCCTTTTCTCCTGACTTCCTGCTGCTCAGCCTGGTTCTCCATCCTCCTCCTCCTCCTCCTCCTCCTCCTAACTCACAGCTACATCTCATCTTTTCTTCCTCCTCCCGTCCTCCACAATCTCGTGTTCATTTTCCCCTCTAATATTCATCTCTTCTTCCTCCTCCCCTCCGCTAGCGATGCTTTCTTCCAGCTTCCCGTTCCTCTAATCCGCTATCTCCAACTCTTCTATCCCTCCTCCTTTTCAATGCCGTGATAATTAGTTCTCCAGATAAGCTCATTGGCTGTGCGTGACGGCTCTTGTGTTGCTTAACACACCGTGACAGCGAGTGTGTGTAAAAGCCTTCTATGAGAGTTTGTATGTGTGTGTGTGGGGTCTTTTTCGTTATGTGTGAACGTACAGTGATAAAGGGTGGGTGATCTCTGGGCTCATCAGCATGTGAAAGAGAGCTCGTCTCTGGAGGAGGACTGGAGCGGGGGGTGGGATGGGGTTAGGTGGAGATAACATACCCCGGCCTGGCGCTCTCAGATTGCAGTGGGGAGGGCGGCCAGCACTGGCTGCTGTAATGACTGGAACGATGGCGTGAAAGAGCTCTGCTCGTGGACTCTTCCAAAGTCTGAATCCCCATGTCTGTCCTCTCAGACCTCACTCGGAGCCACGTGTCCCCGGGCTGCACCGAAGCCCATCCTGTCCAGGCACGAGGCAACAGATGAAAGTAGCTCAGCCCACCAGTGTTGGTGTGTGCGGTGCCTTCTTTCTTTGGGTTGACTCATCCGTGACATTCACTCCAGCATCACCCCTCTCCGGCTTGCCAACTTGGGCACAATGCAGGCAGGAATGTGTGTGTGTGTGTGTGTGTGTGTGTGTGTGTGTCTGTATGCGGTACATCTGTTTGTGCTATCCGAGGGCATAACACTGTGTGAGAAGTGTGTAGGTAGGTGTTTGTGAGCACTGGTGTTGCCAGGACTGTCTATTATTTTTGGACTTTATATTCAATCCGCCGTGGCCTTGATGATACTTTTATTCAATGACCTAAAAAACCTTTTCTCTTCCCTCTGTGTCTGAAGCTGTGTCGTATATTCGGCACCATTACTGAGCTGAAGCCTTGATCACTCAGGAGCGAATGGATGCTGTCTTCAGAGTCCTCGAACGTCCATCTTCCCTGCTTCCTGCCCCAAACCCAAAACCTTCCCATTCTTTAGAGGATTACCTTGGTCACTACAATATCATCATAACAGACAGAACAGATTTTTTTCTTATTATATCCAGAGAGGATAGGAGAAAGGATTTAGAGATCCTGAGGAGGGCAAAGCTGCAGCTTTAAAAATGAATATTTTGGTCATATTTCTGCCTTTGTTTGAGAGTGAATGTGCGACGGACGGGGAAGGACATTGCAATAATTACATGGACACACATTAGCTACTGAGCTACCAACAATGCCCTACCAAAAATATCATTATTTTAACATCTCTTTAATGAAAACTACTGTAGTTACTATGTTTGAAGCATGTTTTGTCGTGCATCTTCTTTAAAAGGTCCAGCTGTGTCTCAGATTTACAGACTCTATCAACAAAATATGGCAGAAATGGAATATAATATGCATAATTAGTCTTTATTAGTGTTTAATCATCTGGAAATAAGAATCTTTATGTTTTTGTTATCATCAAATGAGACGTTTATCTACATAAGCTGAGGTTTCTCTCCCATGCAGCCATTTTTCCCTTTCACACTTGGAAGAAGAGGGTGAGGCGAGGCGGCTGCAACCAGCAACTACACCACTGCTTGACACTATATTCCACCTTTAAATGTTGACTGATTTGAATGCACAGGCAGTCCAAGAGTTTAGCCTGGTAACACGAGCCTTGCACGACAGAAACAGTCCCGGCAGTCTCCTCTCAGACATCCTCATTTTTAGACAAATTCACAACTTTTTCTACAGCTGTAACCAGACTGACCCTCCGCCTCCTCCATCAGCACACTCACTGCTTCAGCAACCCTGAATGGTTACATCAGCTCCACCTACATGTCTGCCTATCTGTGTGTTTTCTCTATTGCTGAATTTGTCCAAAAAAAAAGAAGCATGCGTGTTCTGTTGTGTTTTTCTATGCTGGACATAACAGAGCAGACCTTTTCATCAGGCTTTCACCACAGAAATATTCACTGGCCTTCATACATGATGCTGCTGGAAGACCAGATCACTTCTGGATAAGTAACATTAAAAGAAGCCATGTTTCCTGGCTGCTTTTCATTCTTTCCATTTGCTGCCTTTACTTCGTGAACCTTCATGAACCTTCTACAAGGTAGCAACAGATACTTTTTCCAGTTCAGTAACTTCCATTAAAATGCAGAACTCCCACACGAGTCCTCCACCCTGCACTCTGTAGCTCTTCTGTCTATGCTGCCTTCTGTAACATGGAAGTCCACAAGGTGCGAGCACAGATACAGATGCCACGTGAAATAAAAAAATATTAAGATTTGTATCAGCTCCCACAGTAAACATTTACCCACAGTGCTGACTGTTCTGTGTGTGTGTTCGGGTACCTGCGATGGAGTCGCTGCCGTTCTTTTCGCTGTGGCAGTCCTCCTGTCCGTCTGCGTTCTGCTGCGTGTGCTGCAGACTCAGTTTGTGACAAACCTCGAACGCCTGGCCGACTGTCCGAACAATACGCATGGCCTGACTCTGGAAAGGAAGAGAAAGAAAGGAACACGTTCATGTGCTGCCATTCTGTTCATTTAAACCAACTCTCAAACATTTTCAGGATTGTGAGGACCTTTTCATTTAATTATTTTCTATTTTTCTTGGTTTTCCAAGCAAACCAGAGAGGTAAAATTACTTCATGTGTGCCAGGGGATTTTTCTGGGAAACACTGCCCAGATGTACTGATTCCTTTTCCACTAGTGTCAGGTGCAGACTGGATGCAGATTTGCCCCAGAAACACGTGTATTCTGTATCAAACAGACACAATAGGGAGGAAATGCAGTTTAATCTATATAGGTCACAGAATCAGTTACTAATTCAGTGTCATATGGCCCAACAGTGTGGAAACAATACGTCAGGAAGAGGAGCTTCTCTTTGTTTACTGCCCACACTCAGCGAAATGTCACAATGCAATTTGATTTTTTCTTTGTCCTCAGGTGCAAAGAGCTGGACGCATCTGCTTATCTCCTCAGCGCTCTCTTTACGCCCCGCTCTGAAAGGGCAGGTCAAGTGAAACCAACTTAGGTGACGTCCGTCTGCTATCAGCCCTCTCTTGTCTGACTTGTCACAGTGCTGAGGCGCAGAGAGGCAGAAAAGATTTCATTTTAAGGCACCGAGGCCTGGCCTCCAAACACCATTCATCCTCAGCTGAATGAGCAGAACAGATGCAGCGCGGCCAAAAAAGCCAGAACAGAATCAGGACTCTGCCAAAGGACAAAATCCTTTGCTTGTCCCGGTTAGCAACTCTGGCATTCAGTCAAGATTAGTAGAAGAATGATATGTGACCCCAGGCTCAGGCTCTGATGAGAAGTTTATTTATTAGGTACATCTGCGTGTTTTATTACGTTAAAAACGTTAACTGAGTTTGGAAGTGTCTGATGTGCTGTCGGGGGTCAGAAAACTCACTTTCTGCTCTGTGGGGAGGTTTGGCTGCAGTCTAATGTCTTCTCACACTGTAATTTATTGTTATTATTTTGTTTTTGTTTTCATTAAAACATGCCGCTTCAGCTAATTTATTGCTGATGTGTCGATATGAAGTAACTAGCGAGCAGCTGTGAGCGTCAGCAGGATAAAAATTCATGTCCAGATCTGAAAAATGTCCCACTGACCCTGACATAAACAGAGGAACAGCTACTGTCAACAATGACTCAGCTGACTTTGTGGCCTCCACTTTGTTGTGCTTAGTCATCTCAGTAAAAGTCACTGACTGGCTTCGCTGTACGGGGTCAACCAAATTCATGGGAAATGGACAATGTGGCAAACGGCAATGTTGTAGTGAAGCTCAGCCAAAACTGAGACCAAGACCAGAGTGTATCAGGACCGAGACGAGACCAAGACTGAGGGGTCGAGCCGGAGTCAAGACCAAGACTAGACAATATGTAGCATATTTAGGCAGCTAACATGTGGCTATAGCTCTTCTCAGTAAGCATATTGCAGGATTTACAGTGACACCGTTTTGCAGACGAACTCTTTGTGGTTTAGAAAGTCAGATTTTATTACAGGAAGTTTGGCTGACTGTGTGTGTTGGAGGGCAGCGACGGCTAACAGCCCTGAACAGCGACAAGAATGAAAATATTAGAAATTAGTTAAGTTATTGGTGTGGTGTTTTTTTTTTTAGTTTAATTTGTTGGATGAATTTTACAACTGTCGGCTTGTGTTCTTGTGGTTAAACCTCGTCCTGACTCCTCCTGTGCTCTCTTTAGTTTTCTGTGCCACAGAGGTCTTTGTAGGTGTCAAAGTATTCTCAGTTGGCGGGAGAAACTCGACATTATTAAGTGAATTATATGGAAACACTGGTCATATCCCCACAGCTGTGGTCCTGAAATAAAATCCTGACTCTTCTTTGTCCAAGACAGAGACAAGGCCGACTATCAACTAACGCAAGAAACATGAACGTGAGTGTAAATGAGCAGCTGGGTTCATACAGACAGAGACACAGATTGCAACCGAAATCATCTTCAGCTGCTGACATGTGCCCTTGACGTTTGTCGTCTGTCTTTTCTAATTTTCAGGCCACAAGTATTAATATCCTGAAGCAGCCGCTCCACCATGCAGAGTTGAGAACAGATAAGACAAATTACTGTCTCGAAGGGAAAATTGCTTTTTAGCAGACTGCTGTTAAAAGACAACAAGTGACAGAGAGAGACGTCAAGACATCAAACGACCAGATTCAATACAGAGAATGCATAAAAATACAGAGTTCAGAGTATTGTCCTGTGTTTAAGACCTGTACAGGTGAATTCTTGTTGCTCTTTAACCTGGTTAACCTTTGAGCTGCACAGAGACGCCCACATGCAAATGTATTCTCCATCCTTCTGCAGGTATCTCATTTTGTAGCAACCCTTTTATCCTTCACTCTCATCTTTCTTCCTCCGCAAACACTTTCAGTTTTTTCATGCTTTGCTGATCTCTTCTCCTCCATCTCCTCCATCACACATCAATCATCCCCTGTCTCCTCCTCCTCTGTGGGCCTTCTATTCAACTTTCCTTCACCCCACGCTGGTCCTCAGCCTGCCAGTAAACACACGCACGTGTTTTCCTTTGAAGACATTTCCAGAGGCAGTTAACCAGAGGATGAGAGCAGATGCTGGTGTTATTGTGCACAGTGAACACACAAAAGGCTCAAGCTCCCCTGACTCGCACAGCGACTGATTGGAAAATGCACAGTCTCTTTTCTTTCATTCCCTCTGTGTGCCTGACTCTCCCTCTGAGTCTGTCCCTTTGAAGGTTTGATTTAATCACAGGCAAAAGCAGAAAGTGAAACTTCACGTCTGTCAAGTCAATCGAAGAAATGTCCCGACTTACAACAACCTCACGCCCGCCTACAAAGCCGAATTGGTTTGATTGTTTTTCCACTTGAAAAACACTCATCATTACCTGCAACAACCTGACGATAATCCTCTAATTAATTGTTCTGATAAATTTTCAGTTAATCAGAATCAAATTTTTCTGACAGGATTCAAAAGAAGTGGTTCCTCCTGAAGCATCTAATCTTCAGCATCGTTCACGTCACATGTAAGCTCACTGTAAGCTTTTTTATGGAGTTGCCTTTTAGTGAAACACTCCTTAAGCTCCCTCTGATAAGCAGTTACACAGCGTGCATGTCTCTGGCTTCTGTTGTTGAAGGTAAGAACAGAAGGGTTGGATCTGTGACAAGCTCCAATCTGTTGGAAGAAATAAAGAGTTTTCTGTCTTGGTTCAAACTCTGTGTTATTATTTTATAACTCTCACAAGTTCAGGTGCAACTTTACCCCCACGTGCACAGAAAGAACACAGAGAACCATCAAACTAAGTAGTTACATGGTGATTAAGCACTAACATTCTCATAGTGAGCAGATTAGGAAATCTTCATTTGCTAATTTATTTATTAATTCCTTCCAATTAGGCCAGATTAGGTTGGTTATTATTCTGATTATTAGTGGAAGATTAGTCTCCATGTAAACAGAGCTATTAAGCAAAAAACATCACACAGTGGGAAAAATTTGATTTGATGCAGGATTATGGGGGTAGTCATAACAATATGTACATTTCCATCAGGCAGCTTCAACGTAGTCTTTAATTTTGTGGTACAGCAAGCAGCAGACAGTCTGTGAACTTGAGGGCGCTGCAGAGGTCAGAGACATTTGGTGCATATCAACTATGCAGTCAAGTGCTAGACTGAGAATATATTTACGTTAGCAGGATCTTAAAAATCGATCCTAAAAATACCTCGAAGCCAGTGCAGGGACGTGAGCTCGGTGCTTTGCTCCAGTTAAATCTGCCAGCAGCATTCTGTAAGCTGAAATTATTTTACAGACTTTTGAGGAAACTGGAGAGCAACGTAGCTTCTCGAGCTGTTTACTGGGAGAAATAAAAGCTTTGACCTTTGTAATTGTCTTCAAAATTAAAGAGGCCCGCTTTGGATGCGTCCAAGTGAAAAACGACATCAGAGTCAAAAAGCCAAATTTGTTACCTGTGATGAAATCTGCTGAGATAGTGTGGTTAATCATGAGCACAGATTCTCTCTTTGCTCTAATAAATAGTACTTGACTTCAAAGTAGTTAAGCCACAATCATGAGAGGAAACTGTGAGACTCTCTGTACAAGATAAATACAAGCACTGGCCTGGCATTTGTTGAAATCCTTAAAGAGACCAATGGTACAGCCAACTGATACTTTTGACCTCTTGTAGCCACAAGAGTAATTACTGTCCTCTCTATGTAGCAAGAACAGAAGAAGCATGAATTTATTTGTGTCACAAAACCCCTCAGGCCACCTTTGAACGGACAATTGCATTGCCTGAAAATTCATTTATATGCGACTTCCACACTAGCAAGGATGATAAAATACAGTCAATTTCAAGGTTGTATAAATACTGTTTACCTGCTGATCATCACAATGGAAACTAAAAAGGACCTCCATCGTGTACCAAGAGTCAACACTAGTTTCTTTTAATCAAACTGGTTCGTTTTAACAGTAAATATAATCACATCGTCAGCATAGAGGTGGAAGATGAAGATTTGAACATTTTTGGATCAGTCCCATGGATACAAAGAAGACTCTTGTTTGGTTGTTTGGTATATGACTTATTAGCCGATGTTCTCAGTAATCCTTTATAAATGTGACTTGTCAGAGTCTTCTGTGTTTTTTATACATCTGTTGAACAGACAGTCCCTTCCACCTCACCAATCTTTTTCAGTTACCTCACTTTAAATCAGGACAGCTGTCCTGAATCTGGACATTTCATGCCCTGAGCCAATTCTCCAATGGATCTCCAGTTCTGGTGGCTGACAAGACTGCTAAGAGATTTGTCACTCAAATGCAAAGTCTGTATATATCCCACTGCTAAGACATGAAATACTTCTTAAGCTGGACATCTGTCACCATCTCTGTCAAGCTCGCTTTCTCTGTCTCTATCGCTCAGCCATCACTTTTCCTCTCTGTCAGTTCAACTGGATAAATGTACTCCCTTTGTATCAGTGTCCTTCTATCTCTCTCTGCTCTTTACACATATATTTTATTTCTTAGTGGCCATAAGATTGGGTCTAGCCTAAAGCGTGATACATTATTTATCCTATATTACCCACAGAGCTTGAGCAGTGCACTTTCCTCTTGAATGTCTTGGCATAAGTAAAGATGAGGGCCAAAAGGGAGTATAATGCAATCTAGTAAAAAGCAGGGTACACAATGAGAGGATGGCAGAGGAGTTACCTCTGATTAAAGCTTCTCCTCTGTTGATTAACTCATTTATTCTCTCTTCGTCCCGTGTTTACCATCACGCAAAGAGATATCCGTAGTGTTGCACCAGCGACTTGCTGACCACCAGGTAAATACTTTAATCATTAGGGTGCAGCCTGGCTTAATGTTCAAACATTTTGATTACCTAAAGGATATCAGTGGGACAGGTGAGGAGAATAACAGAGGCCAAGGATAGTGTGAGTCACTGCAGACAAACATTATCAGACCAAAATAAGTACCAATCAATGAAGAAGTATTTGTGACAGTGTGAGAGCATGAAGTAAGTGGAGTGTGATGAAACGAAGTCATGGCGCCTCGCTGACTCTTCTGAACCATTAGCTCGATTTCCAAGCAGTGCGCGAAGCAAGGGCACATCATACAAACGCACACATTCACACACAATGACACAATGCTAAATGCGGGCATCGAACCTGCATATTATATCCACTATAGAGGGAAATGTGTCCATAGGACTGAACTTAATGCCAGAAGGCCCTGGTGAAAGTTCATTCATCACTTGGCCGAAGCCTTTCTTGCATGTTCTTCACGTGGCTGCGTGGATTTTCTCAGTTTTCTACCCCAATCACAAGACATTAAATTACCCATGAGTGTAACTTTCTACTGTATGTCTATTCGCCCTGTAACAGACTGCTGGCCTGTCCGAACTGTAGCCTGCACAGGATAAGCGATTACAGAAAATGATGGTGGTTATCGGCTATTGTTATCATAGACAGGGTTCAGGTGTAGCTTCACAGATGGCTGAGCAGACAGCAGGTTAACTTGTGTCACATTTCAGAGGCCGGATGAGGACGCAGCTTACAGAAGGTGCATCCTGCAGTGGCCCTAAATGCCGGACTGAACCTTCCCTTCATCCTCAGAGGAGATGCGTTACACTCACAGAGACCAAAGCTAATGATGCATTTGAGTACTTATTGTAAACCAGGGAGACACCACCGAGTTCAGGCTTCATGAAATCACAGCTTACAGTAAGAGTTGTAAATAGAGACACAGCGAGAGACAGACAGGGAGTGTGTTAAAGAGTGCTGGAGACTCTAACCTTTATCTCCAGAAAAAGTACACATTGACTAGCACTATTGACTTCTTACTGTGCCTGAATCTCCGACATCTCACGATCAATATATCATAGCAATGATAAGTAGTATCTAGACAGCAAGCAATCTGAGGCAAACACACATACAGTACAGTATGTATGCGCAACTGTGGCAGATTTCTGCCTAGACTTTCTGTGAAAGCACTGCAGCCTTGACAAAGAGGTAAAAAATGAATAAGACTGTGAGAGACAAAACTTTAAAGACAGAAGGATCATGTCACTGAGATAATGACACTCAATAAAAAGTGCTTAAAGCTATTAAATCCAATTATCTTAAACCAAACTGTCTGCAAATGATACAATCCTTATCGCTGATATAAATGTCTGGAAATATCTATGTGTCATTTTATATTCTCCTCAATGTCAGTGGAGAAACCATTGATCTTCTGTCATATTCTGGAGCTTTTTCCAGACCAACATGGACGACCCTTGATCCAATTTGTTAAATAATATTAGGATTGATTTGGCCAATCATTATATGAACTAATTATTGTACCTTATATCTTTCTTTTTTTTAGAACCACAGCAATCATTGTGGCAAGAACGATAAATAAATAAATGTGATTAATTGAAATTTTATCCAGTTTGAACCTCTTATCCACGACACTGCCCATGTTAACATATAAATCCACTTTAGACAGCGATATACTACTTGAAACTGTCTTTATCTGAACTGTAGCTCGCTCAGTACTCTCCAGTGTAATTGCCTGTGAGCAAAATGTGATTTTGCATCGCAGAGTGCATTATTTGGACTTTGCAATCATCCTTGAAAGCAGAAGGGTCAACTTGTCTTTGTCCAAGCTTGAACAAGTCGAGGCCATTAGCCGAAGCTGAATGACAGCATATGGTTGGAGGGCGTCTGTCCGGAGCGAGACAGAGCTCAATTAACACTTGACACAATAACCACAACTCTCAACCAGCTGTGGGCAGCAGATGAGTCTTTATGCACCATAAACATCAGATAAATAAATACTGACCATTGTTTTTATGTTTTTATTCCAGTGAGGGTTAAGTGCATTTGCATAGCCGCCCTTCATCATGTAGCTTATCAGTATAATTAGAACAATAACAACATCAAGAAGTCCAGCTGCCAGCTGTAAGGTTTCCATCCAGCAGCAGTAGAGTGATGGGATGTGCTGTGTGGTTATCAGGTTTAAAAGGTTTTATGCATCGTCTTTATGACGTCTTCATGTGTCTCTCTTCACGCCTGGCTTGTTAAAGTGCCTCATGGCGAAGATATGAGATAAAGATTGGACAGAGGCTGCAATGATACAACATACAAAACGGTCTAGAGCGGGACTGGATTTACTGTGCAAAGTACGAGTTAAGACTGCAAATTCAGCCTACGGTTGGATGACACTGTCATCCTTTGGGTGATGAATGTACTCAATATGTTTCATAGAAATCAGCTCTCTTGGATTTAGATTTTTTGGGGTACAAATGGTGGCGCTAAGGGAAAGCTTCAAACAGATCAGTTCACCAATATAAAAATAATTATTAGGAGGTCCATTTTTAAATCTGGGTGGTGGTTTGCAAGATAAAATAAATCTGTTGAAGACTGTGTGATATGGTTTGAAGTTTGTCTTAAAGGTGCAGTGTGTAGACATTTGGTTTGCTCACCCAGTAATAGGGAAAGTGGGCTGGGTTTGGACCGTAATGACACAGGTTAGTTTTACTAACGAACCTACTAACGATAAAGGGTAAAACTAACCAATGAAGATGGTGGTGAGGCGAACAATAAAGGAGATTTAGTCTGTATGTCTAAGTTTAGTGGATTATACCATGTGAGGGGTGTCAGTTTTAAAGCCAAGATGGAGGCCAACACTTGATAAGTCTTGTTTTTAACCTGACAATTGTTGAGAAGTCGAGTCATTCCTGGCCAGTAAGGAGAGTGAGAGGCAGAGCAGTTAAAAGCCAATCGATATACAGATCAATTTCCAGCCATCCTGGACTGAATTCACACTTCCTTGCACATTTAGGTTTTAATAATGGGATCATGAAGGTGAGGAAGAAAGGAGAGGGAGAGACGTGATGCATTTAAATCATCAGGTGAGCATGAACGTCTGCAAGATTTCATGGCCTTCATTCGACAGATGCTGAGACGTTTCACTAAAATCTGAAAATGTCGACGTCACAGTGAAGGAAAGTCTGGACACGTGAGGTCCTGAAAATCTGTCCGGAGCTTCACTCAGACTGTTTTTTGTCACATAAAACTGTCTCTTCCAGTCAGACAAAACACTAAAAATACTCTGTTATTAGAGGCGTATACACAAAGACAATCACACATCTTTCAGCCGCAGCAGCATTCAGTATTCTGATGAACGCTCGCTGGTCTCAGCTCTATCACTCTCACTTCAATTCTATATAATAGAGGCCAGGTCATTCATTAGCCTCCTTTAAACTGCTGGTAGGAGGAAGGAATAAAAGAGTGAGAGAGTATGAGTCTGAATGGGAGAGAGAGAGACTCACACAGCCAGTGTGTCAGTGTATGAACTGATAGACCACTAAAGCCTTTTTATGCCTCTGTGATTTAAAGCCGAGCCATTCTTCCACTGCTGGTTGTTAAGAGGGAAATAAAGTCTCCTTAATCCGACACTGGCAACCTTCTACACGTCAAAACACACTTAAACAAAGCCATACGTGTTTGATATGGATGTCCATTACATTATGCCATGAGTGTTTCATTCTTCCTCTACAACCCCTGAACTCTTTTATGTTTAGTTTTTATTGTATCTTCACGTCTGCCTTCATCCTCTGTGGTCTGAGGAATCCTTACCCAATGTTTCTGAACTGGTTAAATGATAATATAGTGTTCTTTCCACTTTGTTCTGTTGGTGTAAGAACAAAAGGTACAGAACTGAAATGATTTGCTGTAAACAAACAGTAGAATTGTGTCAGACTCAAACTATTTGTTTGCATACTGGCCTGAAAACATTGGATTATGTCCACTTGGGTTATTAATTAAGTTGCTGATAGAATTGTATTTTATGTGGAACATATTTTATAATTATTTAATGTTTGTATTGTTTTATTTAAAGCTGCATTTCTCTTTTAGCATCTTTAAGCT
The DNA here is from genome assembly GCA_023373845.1 of Nibea coibor. NCBI lineage: Eukaryota > Metazoa > Chordata > Actinopteri > Sciaenidae > Nibea > Nibea coibor. The sequence goes on along the minus strand of CM041718.1, from coordinate 23,783,549 downwards.
CATTGTTTTGGTTTCACTGCCTAGTTTACTCTCAACATAATCAACATAATAGTTTTCTGAAAACGTCACTAACATTATACAATGTCCTCGTTGGATCCCCACGTCATAATCTGTGAGGGTGCAATTGGGCAAAAGTCAAAAAGTTTCTACTTTCCTTGATGTCACATTCAATCTGAAACCATCCATCAAATGCAGAATTATCATCAGATCAGACAGGACAGAGGAGACTGAATAAAAATCAGATGAATCGACAGCTTTGCCTTCATCACCTTCCAGTAATGTTTTCCATCAACTTTGATCATCTTCTGATGCCTGCCTCCTCCGCTCTGGTCTAATAGATGATACGTACACAACGACCAGTCACCATGAGGATGAACTACGCTGTCCTGGTCTGTTGTTGCCTCAGAGCTGCAGCAGAGTTCACGTTTCCAAACATGTCGTGGAGGCTAACATAAATCTGAGTGTTATATTGTTTACACTTTATATTACTGTATAAAACAGTACAAACTTTTTCAGTCCTTCCTGCAGCAGTCCAGATTTTATTCCAACCCGTGGCCCCGCACTGCATGTCTCTCCCCGTCTCCTCAGTTTCCTGGCTGTCTTTGTCCAAGTAAAAACTTATTACATTTTCAAGTCAAGTTCAGTGCAAATTTCCCAGCATTATATGTAATTTTCAGGAAATTATAACAAGATTGGGTACTACAATCCCTTTGTACACCACCTGCCCAGCACCAAATTGCAGACAGACGGTGTCTAGCTGGTTTAGAAATCAGAAGAGAAGGCTGTTTTTTTCTGAAAGTTATTGGAGACCAAACCAAAGGTGAAAAAAGGTCAAATACTGGACTCCTATAAAACAGGCTGGCACAAACAACTGTAGCTTATATTGCTCAGTGCTTGCTGGATGAGTAAATAGGCTAACAAGTTTATTATTTCTACTTTCAAGGTTGTCGGTAATCTGGCGATGTTGGATTTAGAGTTCTGACGCCCTCAAGAGATCCAATAAACTTTGGTTTACTTTGTTAACTTTGTTCTGTTTTCATAGTGCTGGGCGCTTTTCTGCTTTCTGTCAATCACCTGACACCCACACGGAAAGAAAAAGAAAAAGATCGTCCACAAAGAAATGATATCTTCAAAGCAAATTGTCTAATAAACTGACTGAAGGTAACACAGCACACTGGGTTTATCTTTAACACCTATAACCAACTTATAAATGTCCAGGAATACAGTCCAGGCAGTTACAAATGAGTTGTAACTGTAAGACATGATGGTGTTCACCATTAAAAAAACCCACTCTTGCTTATAGTCTCCCCATCTCCACTATGCTGCACACACACACACACACACACATTTCTAGCTGAATGGCCTCGGGGCTCAAGTCGCCCCAGAGAATTTTGGTATGCGTCACTTTCCATTTTGTCTTCCAAACAGAGTGTGTGTGCTCATGTGTCAGTGTCGGCCTGTCTGTAAGAGATAATGAGGCAGTGTGTGCTTCACTCAGCTAACCCCTGGACTTTACCATCAAGTCCCGCGAACTGGCAGCCAAAGTGCAGAACTGGGAGCATGTTTTTTTTAACTGTGTCACATCGTTGGACCCGGCAGCAGCAGCACGTCCACCACAAATGGGTTTCTGACTTGCTCCTCAAAAACCTCAACAATGACAGGCCTATAGTGCCAGGAGAAATTATTGCTGCCCGACAGCCGTGCGTCTCTTTATTGGAGGTTGTCAGGATGTGGCTCAGACAGTGACATGATTTAAGAGAGGAGGAGGAATCTTTTTAAACACTACATGACTAACAGACTGTGAAAATATTGGAAATGAAACACTTAGCAGCTGCCTTCCTTCATCTCGCCATTATACAGAAAGTTTGATGATGTCGGTTATTACAGTTCATGAAAAAAATATATGAAATCCAAACAAACAGAAGTCAAGAGCTGTTTTTCTTCTGCTCACACCTCCTGCACTTTGTTTTCTTAGCAAATCTAATTTAGTTTGGCGGGCAGCTCACAATGACTGCTTTTCATTTTCATTTAAATTCTTAGCATTGCAATGTCAACAAAGAAGTGACATTAGCGAGACGTACTAATTCAGTAACTTTCCTGAACGAAAGAGCAGAGAGGCTGCTCGTCTCTGACGCATTTGCATGAGAAAAGCTGGATGTTAAACCTTTAATGTGAGAGCGATGTTATTATATAATGAGTTTATTCAGACTATTGGCTTGTGATTTTCCTGTTCGACGCTGCCAATAAACAGAAAACTGGTACACAATGCACATGACGATAATTAATCCTTTTGAGTCAGGCCCCTTTTAGCTCCGAACGGCAACAACAGGCGAGCGACTTTCTTTTTTCCTGTACTTTGATATGCTGAGTGCTGAGATCGCCGATCGATTGCTTGTGGGAGGAAGTTTAAGATCCAGTGTGTCAGATTATATTAGATTATAAAATATTGAAACACTGGGTCTAGATTGAGCCTTTCAGATGTTTTGTGTGATTTGTAACCACGAGTCTGTCCTTCACGCCAGGAGGCGGAAAATTTGGTTTTCTTCTCAACAACAAGCCCAGAACACGACATATCGGAGTTCAGGAAACAGGAAAGGAAAAAGTTGACCGAGGTTGTTCAACTGTAACTGGAACACAGAGTTAGGAAAGCATTAGATCAGTCCAAACTTCAGTCATGAGGAAACTAATCTATAGTAACCAAATACCACAATGCTTTATGGGACATTCATGAAGAGTTTCCTGTTGCAGACGCACATAATTGGCATTTGTACTTAAACCCAATGGGAGCAATAATCAGAGGGGCAATCCAGCGTTTCTGCTTCTGGATTTAAAGCTCTGAAACAGCCTTGTTGTCTTTCCTTACCTTCTTCTTGGACTTGAAGACATTGCAGCGGAAGACATTACTCTGTCCGTCTCTGGCGATGTAGCTGAAAATCTTCAGATCCTGGGAGTCGTGAGACACATAGAATATCCTGAAACAGAATAAAACAGGTCATACATTTAAAATAAAGAATCTGAATATGATGCAAAACAGAATCAGAGCCTGGCAGCATTTTCTAAATGTATCCTAAGATGCAGAATGGGCACGGAGCCCGTATCTCTGAGGTTTTAATGTGACAAAAATAAACACTATTTTAGGCTGGTTTTAATCCGAAGGCAAGGGAGGTGGTGGTGGTGGTTGGAGAGGGGGCCTCCTCATAAATTTCTCCTTTTTTTCTAAGACGAGTTCAGTGAGACACATTGGAAGCCGGGTAAACATTAATTCAAAGTTTAAAAAAGATACTACAAGTGTCAACAGCAATGCATTCCAGCGAGAGAAGGAGACAGAGGAGGCAAAACACCATTACGACTAAAAATACCCCGCGTGAAGGAGGATGCAGGAGGAACTAAGTCTGAGACAATAATAGAGTTCTCCTGGTGGGGAAAGACTGAGTGCAACCAAGAGCGAAGAGATACACAATATCCTGCAGAGCAGGTAAAGAGGAAGAAAAAAGGTTTGGCACCAAAGGGGAGAGCAAAGGAAATAATACGCAATAACCTGCAGGAGGGAGAACATTGTATGAGTTAAGGTCGACGCTGGATCTAATTTACGATGACAAAAGAACACTGCTGGGGAGGTAAAGCACCGCAGATGACAATATGGTGACAAGACTGAAACCAAGAAGCTGTAAATAGCCGTGTGGAGAGTCTAAGTGCGACAGGATGTCTTTTCTGACCTAACGTACAAAGAAATTTTGAACTTTCTTCAATAATCTACAGGATGGAAGACTCTTGGATTGTGTAGCTTTTGTCCTGTGTGGACATTTTGCCTCCACGTCCAAGTAAAACTGTGGATACGCTTTGTAAGAAACATCATTCCTGCCTGCGACAGTATTTTGTTCCACAGCAGGAGGAAGTCAAGTGTTGCTTTCCAGAGCATATTGTTTCCACATCCGACCGTGGAGTTCACGGTCCGTCCTGTGCTTCAACAGAGACTTCTTCAATATTTAAACAACCGAGTGCTTTGAGCGGCCTTGACACAAACACGAGAACCTTTAATCTTGTGATTTGATACAGACATTCCTCAGATGCAGCCTGAAATCCTGGGTAACACCGGAGAAGTGGGCAATGACATGCTTTGTGGGCTGAATGAAACAGGTGAGTTGTTCATGTTTCTTTCTGCTGTGAAGTTGGACATTTGAACATGGGGACTAACTCGTTTTGTAGCCAGCCTCAAGTGGCCGCTCAAGGTACTGCCGTTTTTGGCACTTCCACATTGACTGCTGTGGTTTAACCTGAGCCAGGCCATACAACAACAGTAGCAATCATAGAGAGTTAGTTAGGCACTTGTATTGGATCGGTACTGGTCAATAAATCAAAGATCATGTATCAGAATTGATATTAGGAGTAAAATAACGGTATCAGAACATTCTGTGTTGGCCAGTCTGGGTCATGAAGCTCCTAAAAACATATTTATCAATGATAGTTACTAGATTATAAAAGAGTGTCATGTTAGTTATTATATTCAGTCAGAGCTTTAAGATATTCATATTCCTGTAAGCAGCCTCAGGTGTTTTATGACCGTGCAGAGCTTTCATCCGCTCCCCTGCACAGGAGTTCCTTCTTTTAAAAGAGGACACGACTGTCTCGTGCACGCTGTTCTGCTCCGCTAATGCAAATTTTCCACTTCTCCCGCTGTGAGATTCAATATTCAAGATGAGCTGATGATCACAATACTTAACACGCATTCCACGCCCCCGTATAATCAAGTTATAATTATAAAACTAGACTCGCAGACAGTATCATTGTGAGGCAGTGCAGGCAAAGAGGCTGCTTCTCACTGAAAAAGTTTCATAGTAAAGAACTTCACGCTTTGTTCACGGTAAGACGTTTTGACTGCAACCTGAAGATTTTCATCAGAGCGAACAACCTTATTACTGCAGCAGCTTTTTCAAGATTATCATGATGAAACTTGAAGTGTTTTCCAAAGCTTACAGGATACTGCACACTCCACCTCTAGTTTGAAAAGAGGTAAACACACGACTGAACGAGTGAAAAGCAAAATTTAACCTTCAATAAACTTTAATACTGTCAGCGTACGTATGTATGGCTGAATTTTGAAGGTTGGATGAATAAATACCGCGCTCACGTTGTTGTTAATACAGTAAACTTGAAATATCAACTGTTTGGAAGAAGTACCGGAAACCTCAGGCAGAACAGCCTCCTAATTGGGCAATTAGTGCCACAATTAAGTGGTGTGGTGGTATATTTGGGGTAATTTATCACAGTTAGACGGCAGACAACCAGGCGAGAGCGAGAAATTAGGTACAGATTATGCAAATGACCCTGTTGTCTCAGTTCAAATGTGTGTTTCCGTTCGTGTTGGTTGTTTGTGTGTATGTGTGTATGGAAGTCGCGGGGTCTCACTGATACACTCTGACATTTCTGTGGTATTTGTTTTGGCCTTTTCTCTGGGAGCCAGAGTAGCTGAGGTCTTGTGGTACGGATGCCGTCTTTGTCAACTCTGCTTAGCAGACTGTCAAAATACCAGACACAGCTATCTGCAGAGCCTCACACACACACACACACTCCAACACACTGAGAGTTTCAGGCAGATTTCGGATCCAGTCTGCAGCTACAGACAGTCCAAAGAAGTCTGTTTATTACAGCTTGAATTGTTTCTCTTCTCAGAGATCTTTAAATGAAGTTACAGCGTCTTTAATAATCTGTGCTATGGCGGCTCTGCTGACTGGACAAATCACATCACATGGCTCTTCATTGGGTAACGTATTTTTTATGATCTGTGTTTACAATTTCAAATGTAATATTGTTTTTTAATGTAAATGGAGAAAAAATATTTATGTCATCCAATGAATGTTACTAACATCTTGAAGAGAAACAGAAAGCACCGTTCGTCCTGCTGTCACCGTACAGTTTACAGAGCACTTGTTGGGAAATGCTCCAAAACAGGCGACATCATGCACGAAAGATTAAAGCGACACAAAATTCAGGTAACGCCAGTAAAGCTGCAGCTTAATTAGGGTCGCAGACACATTTCTGTGTGCGTTCATGTCAACAGACGCGGAGTCAGTCGAGCTGTGTTATCTGCTGGAAGAAAACAGACCGCTCCCATCCGGCTACACTTTTCAGAAACCTTGTAAATGTCTCCCCTTTGAACTCCTCCCTTCACCCCACAAACCCCCGAGGCGCTGTGATAAAAATCAATGTCCCGACAGATTTCTCCTTTTGAAATCTAAAGCGAAGGGTAAAAAAAGGTCTTGTGTTCCTCCAGTTGTCAGAGAGAGAGAGATGAATCTTATTCGGGAATCGCAGAGTGATGACAAAAAAGAAAAACACAAGCTCAGCCGAGAGTGAGTACAAGTGAGCTTAGCTGACTGGCTTAGCTGACAAATCCCCAAGCAGTGCAGAGATGACTGCTCGGGTACATCTCTATCAAGTGTCTGTTGCCAAACATCCAGGTGGGTGAAGATGCATCAGATAGATCAGATGTCGGGGTGAGAGAGGCAGGCTCGACATGAGAGAGCCGTCAAAGTCGGTTAAGGGTGAAATAAATCAAGATAAGAAGGAAAACTTATCTTGTTTAAGGGGGAGTTTCTTTTCCTGTTTAAAGTTACCACAATCTGCATTTTCCCATGAATGAATGTCACTTTTATACCCTAACAATGTGAGAGCACAAACAGAACAAAAGAAATGTGCTCAAAGATCCAGATTTTTACCGTTTTAAAGTCGGCTGCAGCAAAGCTACGCTGCAATCGTTTCAACTGCTGACAAAAAGAAAGCAGTCAGCAATGACACAGCAGGTACGGCGGTCCCAACAGATCCTGCAGATACACAGCACGGTGGTCAAAGACGGGAAGATGGATCGCCAAGAGTTCAAGGAGTCAAACACGAGGCGCAACTTTTCTGCCAAATCAAAAAATATTTACACACTTTGTTTGTAGCGTCTGTGATCGATATGAAATCGATTTTAATTTCAGATCAGCCGGATAATTTGAGACGTTTGGAGGACGACCTAAAAATGAGATAACAATCCAATTAAAATCTGCACGTACGTCTCCTGGAGACATCAGCACAGAATGATTTTACATCAACGCCCCAGGATCCAAATGTGTTTCAACGTTTAACAAAAGGCAGCCGAGGACACGTTTCTCCTCCAACAGTTAGACCAGAATGTGTGATACCTGTAGAGGTAGTGATGCAATCCCAGTACTGCATTTTTATCACAGAACGGAGACACCAGGGGCAAAGCTGACACGGTGCAGTGAGAATTTCTGCAAGACACCGAGGTCGGATCATCTGCGCTTTACAAACCCGCTGGGGGCAGATCACACTCTGGAGCTAACAGCTATACTTACTGTACAACCGCAACGATGACTCGATGCACTGATTGTCAATCTGCAACCGTCAAATCATCAAATGTGGCAAAATTTTCAGATTTAAGCTTCTAAAATGTGAATATTTTCTGATTTCTTTACTCCTCAATGATAATAAAGTGAATTTCTTTGGGTTGTGGACAAAACAAAACATCTGAGGACGAACCAGACTGATGTACGAATTAAGAAAACGATCGAGTGATTATTTCATAATGAAAACAATAATTAGTTGCAGCCCTCAGGACCTGCTCGATATTTTCTAGGGAGATTTCTACAACTAAAAAAGGAAGTTTTGAAATGAAAAATAAATGGTCAATATTGACGTTGGGAAATATTGTTTACATATAAATGAACACTTAATGGTAACATACGAATAATTTAAATAAGAGAAAAACAAATGAGCTCCTCTTCAGCTGTGATACTAATGTTTATTGTTCAGTACTAAAAATTCTTGGGATCTTTGTTGAAAATGTTGTAATTTGTCAGACTTTAATGTCTCAATCATCATGCATCAGTCGAGCTCTAGATGCTAAATAAAACACCTCCGCTGAAAGAGGAAAGCATGCGCAGAGAATGATGAATCATCTTTTTATTGAAATATTCTTTCAAACAGAGAAAGTCTGAATGAAATTCCTGCAAAAGAAGCCAGCAGAACATTTCTGCCGTCATCACAAGCAGAAACAAATGTATTGTAGGTGATAAGGTCATATGAAAACAAAAAAGAAGAGAGAGCGAGACACCTGAGCGAGGCAGATGATTCATCACTCATCTTAGTTTGACAAAAAAAAGTCACGTTTAACCTGCTGCAGCCTCGTCTTCATCACCAAAATAAAACCAGGTTACACGTGTGCACAGACAGACACGTATGACAGCCGGCTTCAGAGCCCGGCATTCGTCCATTTCTGTCTCACTGACCACACACACACACACACACTGGCTCTCGCTCTCCTCAGCTAACCTCGTTAATAAGCCCTTCTTGTTAACAGGCTGAGTCTATCGTGCAGGAGGCTGTGATGTGATGTTTGAGTAATGAAGTGGGCTTGTTTTAGAAGGCCTCGGTCATTTTTCCTTTGATAAATCGCTGCCTGCGAAACACAGCTGTTATAAATCAAAGGCTAAGAGGCAATGCGCCACACACACACACACACACACACACACACACACAGCATCCACAATCACACAGTCACAGGGAATCGATACAATAACGCACCTGAGCCACAACAGCCCGTAGGTGTGTGTGTGTGTGTGTGTGTGTGCCAATTATAGTAAGAGCATCATGTTCAGGAATGAAAGTCAAATACGTCTGCATTAATATGATCTCCCAGCGTTCACTAGTTATTGGAAATCTATAAACGCTCCAGTATCAGTAACATGAAGCGTGCATGTGCTGCTGCAGTGTGGATCCATGAAAATATCATGTTGGCTGGTGAAGTCGAGTGCTGCATGTGTGCTTTTAATGTTTGATACATATCGATCCATGTAATCGATACTACAATAAGAGCTGAGCAAGCCTCATCAACTTTGTCCTTTCCTGTACTTAGATATGCTATGTGCTAGCTCGTTAGCACAAGCTAATGTCAGCTAACTGATCCATATCATCGTTAGCGAGTTAGTTAGCTAGCATTTTGCCAAATACAAAGATGGCTGCTAGCTAATCGTTAGCCAGCTGGCTACATGTGATAGATAATGTTAGCAAAACTTACTTACACATCAGTTGTTAGTTAGCAAGCTAACTAACATGCTAATTTACATCATTGCTAGGTGGATAGTTACATCTGATAACTGCTAATTTGCAAATTGTTGGTTAGCTAGCATTTTGGTCATATAAGACGTAACTATAAATATGTATGTTTATCTTTTAATTGCCTACAATTATTAACTTAGGTAGTTAGTTAATTAGTTGATTTATATTAAATCATTAGCCAAACACTAGCTAACTCACAAATTTACAGCAATTGTTATTTAGCTAGTTAGCTAGCATTTTGCTACAGAACACTTGAATCACTATCTAGCTAGCTACACGTCATAGTTAATGCTTGCAAAATGCTAAAGTAACTTCAGCTAGCTAGCATTTTGCTAATATTAGCTTTAGCTTTGACTTAACATGTGACGATATATACAGCATGTTTTATCTTTTAATTATGTATTTTATTTAGAACATAGATGAGCTAGCACGCAGCATGAATACAGGAAAGGAGAAAGTCAGCTGAGGTTCTGACTGAAGGCTTGTTTAACCGTTACTGGACCACAACAAACGCTTTAATGCACCTTTTTCACGGTGGTTCTGCATTACACTGAATCCCAGTAAATGTGGTCACACCACAGGGACTACCGTCAGGAGATTTTAAGAGTTAAAGGATCAATTAAAGCTCTTTCATTGCACCGTATACCCTTAAAAGCATAGGTGGATGTTGATGTGTCAGTTTTATTTATGGTGTGATAAAATCTAATAGATAATTAGACTCACCTCATAAGGCTAATTAGGGCTGTTTGCAAGGACCTCGAGGTTTGAGCGACAGTTTTAGTGTCAATCGGAGCAGTTACAGCCTTTAAAACGTGGCGCAGTAATTGCAGTATTCTCCGTCTATTAGACTAATTGGTTCAAGTGTTGCGATACAAGAACGCAGTCTGAGATCTGTCTCAACTTTTTTTAATAATAGAAGTCCGAAATGGTTTTCAACACTACGAGGAAGATCTGATTGTCTCGGCACGTACGGAGCTGACTGTGTGAGCCGGCAAAGTGAATTAACATCACGACGTGCGCTGTAACCTGATGTGCTGGAACCTGTCAGAAGACTGTATTATCAGATTCCAGCTGCTCTTTTAATTTGGAAACAAGTTATGCACACAATCGGGGTGTTTTTCTTCGATTCCTCACTGTGTGGACCGCCTAATGAGCTGATTATAAATATGATATGAGGATAATTGTTCCAGTCTGGGTCAGCTGGGAAATAAAACACAGGGTGTGTGGAGTTGAAGGATTGTAATTGTTTGCCTGCTGTTCTCTTTAATGTCAAGAAAACAGCCAGCAAACTGCTGCTATAATCCACTTCATCAGGTCTGAACACGGAGCCACGGTCGCTCTCCTTCAGAGTTCATGGTTGTGTTGCTCTCCCCCGTTCACCATCTCATCCAAATATAGCTCGAAGTTTCTTTCACTTTTCCACATGGACAGCCACAGAAAATTGGCGAACACACTCCGTGACGGACGTCTGTTTCTGTTTTAGCGCGGAGACACGAGAGAATTTGTGTTTTTGTGGGATTTCTGCAGTCGCCCCCGTGACATGACGTCTGTATTTATTCACTTATTCAGTGTGTGTGCTCGTCTCTGTCAGCCGAGGCTTAAAGGCTGAGGCCTGTGTGTGTGTGGTGGTGAAAGGCAATCATTAGCTTTGTGTCTTATTTGGTTTCAAGCACTCTTCTGGTCTTAGATGACAAACAGACACTAAAGCCAGAACATCTCTGGGATCACTTCTAATCTTTTTAACACTCGTCATAACGCCTGACACTGTTTCTGATTGTTTGGATGTTTTCTACACGCTGACAGCGTAAAGCCTGCAGCAGCAGCAGCCTGACAGTCAGGCGTCAATGTGAGAATGATTACCGAGCTCCAAGTTTTTCTTCGCTTTATGTCAGAAAACATCTTAATTTGCAGACGCTCCTCGGTTCAGTGTGGATGAACTGACTTCAGAGTTCAGCCATGGACTTAAAGTTTAAACAAAAGGAAGATTAACGAGGTTATACGAAGCCTTTTGAGTGTGTCGCACTAAAAAAAAACAAAAAAAAAAACATTTTGGCCGTGATGGCCTCGACCTCAAATCTTTTTCCAGGATCGCGCTGGATTTGGCAATCGCTGAGATAAAGCGTGCTTAATTACACAGCATACTGATCGGGCATTATGTTGATTAAAAGTGAGGGTGAGAAGGTAGCGCTTCATTATCAGGAAAAAGCTGTTGTGTCAGCTCAATCTGTGCGCCCCACATAAAGAGAAACCTCCTGAAACTTTATAGCAATTGCAAGACCTGGCGATCCTTGAACGCATCACAACAAAACAGACTTAATCACCGAGCAGACAGGCAATTTCCTACTGCACTAGTTAAAGTCAAGGTGTGAAATGAACAGCTCGGGCTGCGTTTTTATTCTTTGATGCATTATTTACTATAGAAAAAAGGTAAGCGACCCAGTTTTTGCATGTATATGAACATATTTGGAGGTCTTTTTATGAGAAATGAGGTCACTGAATCAAAACCGCTTGCCCTGCAATAAACCGAGCCCAGCTGAGACATACTGAATAAAACTCTCGCTCTCTCACATAAACACAGATCTCAAAACAAATCAAGACAGGTCAAATATTTATGCTGGATTTTTGCCTCCAGGGTTTGGACCTCCAGGAAAGTTTGTTTTTTAAGTACATGTTGGTGAGTGTGAGCGTGTGCGTGGAGATGTGGAGCAGAGTCTGGACTTTGAAGCCGGCTGATGCCAAGAGGAAAACGCAGCAGACAAACCATTTAGCCTAAAAAAGGAAACCGAGCTGACCTTCACTCTCCTGATAAGTTAACTCTGCTGATGCAGATTCTTGATCCGACACCAGTGCTCGCTTTTTTATACAAACCTCGCCGTGTAGAACTGATGTGCTCACTTTTAGGTGTGAGGAACACGAAGCTTTGGATTGCTGTGGCACTAACATGATGAGAGTATAAAAAATGTAGTTATATCTAATTTAGAATAAACTCCAATATCAAAAACAAAAGCTCAAACTTCACAGTAAACCGGTATGTGTTTTCATCACGTGTTGGGACGAGCAGAGACCACCAGGGGAATTTACAGTTACCTAAGATAGAAATCTAGTACCTGGTATGCCGTTAGCTCAGGTAGCCGTGCCAGTAAGTTAAGTTATCTGACTCTCGGACAGTCTCGGCCTCTGTGTTCGGTTCGCTGGAAGATTCCAGTCCAGAAAGGGTCTCTAAGGTTAATGGGACAGCAGCCAGCAGTCAATTAGGTAAAAAATAGGCTGCTGTAAATGCCAGAAGCAAGAAGAACCCTGCTAGAGGTTTCATGGGAATGTTAAGGTGCTTTAAAAAGTACCAAACGCAAAATGACTTTTCAAAGGATAATACGTTTCTAAAATTGCATCAGTTTTGGGTCCCTACAGGCACTGATGATGCCTTCTGGGGCTTTGCGGCGACCACAGAATATTCACTGATACCTGAATGAGGTATTTTTCAAGCTTTTTATTTGACAGAGACAGCTGAAGAGTGACAGGAATGTGGGGAGACAGCGAGATGGGGAACGACACGCAGCAAAGGGCCGCCGGTCGGAGTTGAACCCTGGGCCGCTGCAGCGAGGACACCCCGGGGCTGATACTCTGACAGGAGCTTTTTGTTTATAAGTTCTATTCAACATCTAGTTGAAAAAGTAAAAGAATCTTAGGGGACTGTCATTCATTTTACCTGTAACATCTCACTCAATACTTATTGTGTTATTCTGTTTCATCTCCCCGTGGAAGCCAAAGCCTTCTGCTGTCTTTGTTCCAAAAACTACACGTTCACTTCCACAGCTGTTCATTTTATGCTTCATTTTGAATTTGTATTCAAGAACATGAAGAGAAAGAAAATCTCCGGAGCTCATGCATATACAGATATGCATACAATATGCAGCACTGAAATAAGAGTGACCCGTTACGCATCGACGGCATCTCAGAAAGGTTATTGAACAGATCGAAGTGCGGCGGCTTTGTCGTTTTCTCTGAGTCTCTGGAGGAAGACAGAAAGAAGGAAGGAGGAGGATGAGAGCAAGAATGAAAACTAAACCAATAAAACATCACTTGATCGGCTGAGGATGGATGCAAGAAAAGAAAAAAGCCAAAGTGAATGAAGTGAAGAGACAAGACGCTCGCTCACAGGTCATACATACGAGATGACAGAGAGGCATGAGGACGCTTAACTCTCCCGCTGAACACGTTTTATTCATGACTTTTTACATCACATAAAGTTCGACCGAGATCAGACGCGTCCTGATAATTATTGTACTTGAACTGATCTTTGAATCTTTTTAATAATCTGCAAAGACTCTGAGATATCTGCCGTCGTCAAGGATGAGACAAAGAACAAACAAAACGTGGACGTGACGGCTGTTTTGGACACTTTAAAAGTGAGGACGTCTCCTTTGAGAAAGTCCTTGTCTGCTTTTACTGGTACTACAAAGTGAACACATCTGGAAAATCTCTTTGAAAACTTTTTTCATTAACTTCGCCCTCTTATCCGCCCTCCTTCACCACTTCAGCGCAACCACTCCTCCACACCTCGCACTCATCTTCTACCCACCGCTTCTCTATTAAGTGTTATTTTCCACTCCTCCCACTCTTCTTTAAAATCAGCGGCGTGCCAGCGTTAGCTTTTAGAAATTAGGACGCCGTTATCTTTTAGAAATAATAAAAACATGTTGTACACACTAATGGACAGAATAATTAGAGATTTCTTAAGCAGAACAGCTACAAATGGACCGTGTAGGCAGTTTGTTTGGCCAGCTGCTGCTTCCAGCATCAGGAACAAACTTTTAATCTCAACTTTTAAGCTGACGTGTGACAATTAGTGACCACTGAGCAAACTCTATCTGCCGAGGAACACAATCGAAAGCTCCAGAACAGCTAGAGAAGGGCCGTGTAGGACTTTTATTTGAACTCAGCGCCAGTTTAGTTAAACGTCTGCCTTCCCATTATGTTCCACACTCTGACCACATTCACTTTCCCTCAGGCACAGTGGCCCCACGATCTGTCCTTTGCTTTGTGGGTAGTGAGATAGACAGGGACTAGCCTACGGCCAGAGAGGCTACAATACAATAAGTGGTGGCAATAAATCCCAAAAGTTATCTGCTTCTGGAACTTTTCTCCTCTTTTGACTCGAGGATGACAAAATAATCCAACCCAAAGGTCGATTTTTGTAGTTTTCAACCTTAACTCACAATAGCTAGCTTCAGTTTAAAAAAACAACAACAATTTCAGGGACTTTCAAGGACTTTCCAGGTCCAGTTCCCTCAAATTCAAGCACAGAGCAGCGTTTGAATTAGCGTTTATAATGAGAATGTGCAGTCTTTACAGAAGCTCATGGACACTGTGATGGGAAACACACAGACAAAGCCAAACATCACTTCCACTGTGAATGAACACGAGTGAAGTATGTGGAGCGCTTTAAGGTTGTTATGCTGAGTGGGAGGGAAATCTTTTTCTTTTGCAGCCGCAGTGAGGTCAAAAATGTATGTAAGCGCACACACGTGTGAATACACACACAGCAGGACGGCTCATTGGAAGACACCTCAGTGCACACGCCGATCAACCATAACGTCATGACCACCTGCTGAATATTGCCTCTCTCTGCTTTTTCATGCAATGACCCTTCAAGGACTCGACAGGATCTCTGTGGTATCTGGCAGCAAGGCGTTAGCTTGATGTTTACTGGAAGTTGCGAGGTGGGACCTCCGTGGATCGGACTTGTTTGTCCGGAACATCCAAAGCCAACACCTTGAACTTCTTTCTATCCAACCAACGTGAACTTTTTCAGCAGTTTGACCTTCACTGGCTCGTCTTGATTGGACCACATGGACCAGCCTTCAGTCCTCATGTGCATCAATGAGCCTCGACTGCACGACCCCGACACCAGGTCAGTGTTTTTCCATCATCGGACCAAGAACTAAAGACCAGCAACAACCCAAAAGAGCTGCAGCACAATTTAGTGCTTCTAACACGTCAGATATGAGGACAAAATGTTCACTTGCAGCCTAATGCTTCCCACCAACTGACAGCTGCCATGATAACGAGATAATCAGTGTTATTTACCTCACCTGTCTGATGTCAGTCATGTTGTTCTGCGTACATGCAGTCACACACTGCTTGGTCAACCCAGAGGCTGTAAACCACAGTCAAATTAAGGCAGGTAAAACTGGACTTAATAAATCAATAATGAACTACAAATTAATATTTGAGCTTTTTGTTCCGGGGGACAGAAAATCTGTTCGACTCGAGCGTCTCCTGTTTAGAATGCAAAGTATTTCTCAGTGTAAAATTGGTGGGAAATGAAAACAGTGAGCCTTAAGTAGAAATGAAATGCAGCTGTTTCTATAAGACGGAGAATAATTGTGTAAAGATGACAAACAGAGAAAGGCAGAATTGACTCAGTGCCACAACAAGCCCTGCCTCCCAAAGACAAATCACCTCTTCCTGCTCTGTATACTGATCAGTGTCTGTGTGTTTTCAAGCTACCCTGGAGAATGTGGTCTGTCTTCAAATAGGGAAACACAAGGCAAGGTCATGCTCACACACACACACACACACACACACACACACACACACACACAGACAGACACACACAATGCCCGGAGGCGGTGGAAAACAGTGAGTGGGCAGAGGGAAGGAAAACAAGAACTGAACCGTCTTCATCTTCATTTACATTCAATTGAGAGAGGGTTTATGGCAGCAGCTGCAGAGGGAGAAGGTTGGATCAGTGTGGAGGAAAGAAATAAATGCAGACACAAACCGAATCACTTACGTTCTCGGGAAATGCAATCTCTTTAAGTGTTAGCAATGGTAACAACACACCGCAGCGCTATACCCTCTGAATCCTTTTAATACAGCTGAGGACTGAGATGATCAATATATCGAATGGGTCAAAAATATAGTGGATTGCTTCTTCGCACGAGGGAAGCTGTAAACGGTGGAAAACAAAAGGAAGTCAAATTAAAATGCCTGCAACACCTTTTCCAGATGAGACGAGACAGTTAATGCAATAACCATGGCAGCCGTACTGCCCGTTCCTCCAGTTAGAGTCCGTGTCTCTGAGCTGCACGGCCGCAGTTTACAGCTAATGGTGATTTCAGTCACAATTACAGCCCTGTAGCACTAATGTGCCATTTTGCTGCCACTTTCCTCTTTCCAAACAACTTATCTAGAGTTACAATCCCATTTCAGGTTGATCGGTGTTGCGGAAGCTATGGGCAAAGGCTAACACCTCCTTACTATTTATTTTCAAGCAATTCGAAGGTGTCAGAAAGTTCAAGAATTCAGTTTACGAGAACTGCCAGCAACAGAACATGAAGCGGTAACACCAGTGCTGGGTTGAAGAGATATGCACTGAATTTAGCGCGCTGACTGAGCAGCTTCGGCCTGTTATGCCACCCCGAGAGGCGACACTCTACTGCAGCGCGTAGTCCGGCCTCAGTCCAACATGAGGACGCCCGGTGAACCTGGCCGCAGAGCCGGAAGCTGCTCGAAGGAGGAAAAACAGGTTTTCTTGAGAGAAGCATGAGCGTGTTTGTATTTTACTATGAGATAAGTTAGCACTTCATTACTCCAATCATGCAACAACAGATTTAAAGTGTGAACTTCCTCCATCATGATGTGATTACTGCAGCATCACTTTGATCCACTTGCTGCAATCAAACCACAGCTACATGTGCTTATTTTGGGTTCACGCCGCTGTAACATCAGTGAGTGAGTTCAACAGTTCAGCTACTGCCCAAATAAACACAAATGATCCTGCGTCGTACTGTAGCTACTGTTAGGAGAGTTTGAAAAGTTCACTGGACATTTTTTGAGGACATTGCGAGGTTTATGACGCATGTAAACAATCTTGAATAGTGTCATGCCATCACAACACCTCCTGTCGTGTTCTGGAGTGGCTCCTTTAAAAAGCACGTGGAGCGATACGTGATGAAACACAGGACAAAACTCTGAATGTGGCGTGTGTCTGCCTAGGCTTTTATTCAAAAGGTGTCTTGTCCCTTTATTAATACAAACGTGGAAGTCAGAAAGTCAAGCACCTTCATTATCATGGAAATGAAAGCAACTGGTCTCCAGTGATCTCTTTTCTCCAGACAGAAATGATGAACGCTGGCCTGTTCGGGTGTTTCCTGAGTTCTTGTAGCAAAATTAAAAAATGTCAGTCAACGCACGAGCTGGGGAATAATACAGGTCCCCGAACCGGCTTCAGAGGCACAACCCGGCGCTGCACAGATGTTTTATTTGAGGGGTTCTTTATGAATCACACCGTGCGGAAGAGGAAGTAGACTGGCCGAGCTGCGGGGAACACTGTTATGTGTTGAGACTGTCAATGATTAAGTCTGGCTCATGTTGTTTTGGACACTGTCCAACACTGTAACACTGCAGAGAACCACATGGTTCCCCTGATCTGAGCACGGGAGGACACTCGACCAGCCGCACAAAACTTCCTTGAAATCACAATAACTATTACGAGCCTGCAGCTGGTTTCATGATTCCAGCTGCAGTCATGGTCAGTCACTAATACTCATGTCATAAAATTACATTTGACAGCCCAGGCTTTTTTAAAATCACAAGTTGAATCCATGAGGGACAAAACACACTCAGAGCTTTGCCACTACAGCCTCACTTGGTCCGGTAATACCAGAACATTTAGTTAAGCTTACGCTGACTCAGTTTGCTGACTGTTTTATCCGCTGCTGCTTGTACTAGTCTCTACACTGTGTTTTAGTGTTCATTGTTATCCTATAATTGTCACTTGTGGCCACAGTGGCTGCTGTTCAGAGGCTTTCTAATATCCACCTCCAGACTCTTCTGGAGCTTCATGATATCCTGCTTCAACAGGATGGAGAGAAATTCAGCTCCGTCATCTGTGCTGCCTGACACTGGCTGATAAAACCTTATGATCGAACTAATGGCATGAGTAATAAGTACAGTATGTATGATACTCAACAATTAATGTCATTTATAGTTTTCATGGTATGAAAAAGTCACAAAAATGTACTCAAAACATTTAGTAGTGTTCGTCTTAGAGCTGAAAAGAGTTCTTAATTGACACTTTTGTCGGACAAAACAGGAGATTTGAAGCCCTCATCAAACTGGCAAATATATCAATAATAAAAAGAATCTTTAGTGACCGTTTAGTAGGAGTAACTTTCAGTCTTCAGTCCAGGTTGAAGTTTTCACCTGGACTATTTTCAGCATTAGAAATCGTCCTCATGAAAAGATTCGCTGTGAGTGAATCTGATGGTCTCTTCCATTATGCTGGAGTTATGGCAGAAGATTCAGAGGCAGTTATCTCAAAAACTGAGCACGTAAAATCAAAACTGTGAGATAATTTCTTGTGTAATTTGAGTGAACGTTAACATTATATTTCTTTGGTTTCCATCTGGGGAAAACTGTTCTTTTCATTTCTTCTTTTTTTATCTGAGTTCTTCTTCTTCTTCTTTTTTTTTTTAATGGAAGTGAGCACACTATCAAATTTGACTGGACAGTCCATTAGCTCGGAGCTCGGAGGAATACGATGCTGCTGAGAGAGAGACTGTGCAGGACTGCATGAGGCTGCGAGAAACTTTATGGGCTTTTCGTGTGTGTGTGTGTGTGTGTTTGCTGTTCGTGTGCACAATGAGTGTGCAGTGTGTAATCATGAGTACACAGAAATATCAAAGAGGGGAGTGTGTGTGTGTGTGTGTGTGTGTGTGTGTATGCACCATATCGGAGCTTGTTTTCCATATCGCATAATCAGGGTGTTTCTAGGACACACAAGCGTAAGATTGACTTTAATTGGGTGGGTGTGAACTCGTTACTCGATGAGGTTTGAAGTGCGAATGAGGGGGCAGAGCCAAACACTTCTAATACAGGCTGTTAGGTGGGAGTCAGCGAGGGCGGGCTGCTGCTCAGAGGATGACAGCAATTACCATAGTTGAAGGCCGGAGAAGTTATAACCTGTGACAGATACTGTATGGTAATGTGTGTGTATACACACACACACACACACACACAGTCAGACTTCTTTCTCTCTGATACACACCCACAAAGAAACGCTGCAAGACAAGTAAATATGCTGCTGGAGTCGTGTGAAGCAGCTCGGTGCAGCCGTGTTCAGTGTTAGCGACAGACTGTCAGACCTCGTGCACAGTCACAGCTCAGACACACACACGAAATGATCAGCTTTCATTTTTGATCACCTGGACTGCACGTGCTGCTCCTCTGACATTTAACATCATCAACATGCATGTAAACATCGATGAATCTGCAATAGATTCATATCAGATTCATCAGTATGGCTCAAATTACCCAATCCTGACGCTAACCGCCAAGCTTTTTCCTCTGCCTGCCACGTTCAGTTCACTCTCCCTGCACCTCCCAGGACCTCCCCTCATCACAGCTCCTGAGCCACCCTGTCCTATAACACTCTGCAACTCCACCATTCTTTAATAAAGTGTTTCACTGCTTCGGGCCTCCTGGATTGTGCCTGTAAATGTTCATTAAAACACTCCATCCAGCTTCACCGAGCTCAGCTGCTTAAAATATTGATTCAAGCACGACTCAGATTAGTTTATCAGTTTGCACAAATGTAGTACAAAGTGTAAAGTGTATTTACAGGAAGTAAAGTTGTAGTAATTTGCCTCTAACAAGCTTCTTTACCAACTGCTTGCATGTGCCATCTGTTCATCACGGGGCTGAGTGATATTCAATCACCAACTCAACCCACCGAGGTCCAGTTTATGTGTTAATGCAATAAATAACCGAAAGGACCCTGTGATTTCCTGGACCTTCCACTTAAGGTGGAGAGTGAATTTTAGAAATCCAGACAGTCAGTTTGTACTTTTACTGACTTACTGTTTCTCTGCCGACGCTGACAGATTAACGGGATGCTAAACATATCTGTCTATAAAGAATGACTTCAGCCGCAACTGCTGTGATATCTTAGATCTTAAGATTTGTCTGAAATTATTGATCCAACCATCTATGACCATAAAGAATACGTGCATTCCTAAGTTTATGACCTTTACGTCTGCAGCAGAGATCAAACGCCACATTTGGTTACCACGTGGAGTCATCACCTGAGGTACCGTCGAACTCCTCTCTCTTATCTTCAAAGCTAAATTAGACACCGCCGCTCTGAAGTATCCATTGTGGATAGAATAACTATATTTTAAAGTCTTTATTCATGGATCTATCCTGCGCCAATATCATTTTAAATCAATGACTCAGCAGCTCGAGAGCAGGCAGAATAATAAGCATATCGCTTCCCCAGAAAATAACATATTATGTTGGTGCTTGCAGCTCTTTCTGCACTTATTTGCAGGAAGAATAATATTGGGGACCAGGTCCCAAATTAAGCAGCTTGTGAAGTTCATAAATAATGTAGGATTATGTGATTTAGTACTCTGGACATGCGGCTGTGGTGTTGTTTTACCCCTCCAAGGTCTGCAACTCGCAGCCCTGCAGCTCCAGCTCTGAACTGGTGGGTGGCCTCAAGTAATAATAATGTGTGTGTGTGTGTGTGTGTGTGCTTCAGAGACAAATAAAGAATATGTGTGTGTGTGTGTGTTTAAATTATGTGCATGTGAATGTTTGTGTTTGCCTAGAAGTTTGTGAGCGTTGCTAAAAAAAGGTGTTCATGCTGCCAGTTTGATGTGCGTGGGTGGGTACACGGTCTGCTGGCTTTGCCCCGAGGCTGCCTCTCTCAGGCAGGTGGAATGTAAAATGCACACACACACACACACACACACACACACTGTCTGTTTGTTGAGAGACAGAGGAAGGAGATCTACACCTGTACACAAACGTCTTCTGTTTACAGGAAAACCTCCTGCAGCAGCCAACATTTTGTCATACTTCATTGTTGTGGGCAAGTGAACATTACGTTAAGTGGCTCGGGAAAGCCGCACACTCACAGCTCTGAGAGATCAGAGATCAACTCTGTTAACAATAGGTCTAAATTATTTCATATTGGATTTTCAGCTGCAGCGCTGTGCTGTTTATCACTGAAAAGCTTTACAAGAATCTGTCCATAGGATTCTGACATAAATATGGGAGGTATAACCCTGTGAGGTCGATATGTCGATATGAGTGTTACTGGACTGTGGTAATGATTTCATCCGTGTGGTCATGAAGGAGGAGCATGAGATACAACAATAATCCGACCTGCTTGTCAAGAGAAATATGATTTGTCATATCGATCATTTTGTTTGTGATATTACTGTCACATGACAAGACAAAGATACTTTTGGTCAACGGTAGCCGTCATCGATACAAATATATCCCAAAATTTAACTGACTGTTTTTCTCAAATAAAAATAAATAAAAGAACGAATGTGATACGTCTAAACTTATTTCTAATTTCAAATTCAAAATTCAATTTCAAAATACACTCATTCGTTCGTTTGTGGCGACCAAAGCATGGTTCATTTGTTTGTGGATATGTTAAAGAACTCGAAGCACGGTCAGAGTGAGCTGTGTTAGAGAGATCCATTCAGTCGATAACCGTTTTCAGGAGGCAAGGTCACAGTTATTCCCTCGCTTCCAGACTACGGTACAGTTCAGCTCGGCTTCTTCCCTCGGCGCTACAGCGCGGCGCCGTTTGGCGAGAGCATTAGAACTTGAAACGTCCATTGAAGGACATTGTAACTGGCTGGCGACGTGGCTCGATTCATCAAACAAGTGCAGGAGAACAGTCCCCCTCTGCTCTCGGTGCTGGTTCTCAGGTTCAGGTCTCTCAAAAGCAGCTGAATGCCGTCTCACTGACTCGTTCAGCATTCATCCAAACGCATCGCTGCAAAGATCATTTCACCAAGACGTCTTTTAAAACATGAAGCAGGTTTTACAGTGCGTTTCACCTGGTTGTGCAAATGATCACTTGTTAGTGCAATATTCATGAAGTGTAATGAAAGAAAAGCAAACGGACGTCAGCGCTTGATTTAAACATCCATTCCATAAATTCGAGTATCTGATGAGTCGTGACCAGTGTTTCTGTGGAGGTGCGACTGTATGGATGACGAATAAAAAACAGATGGTGTGTGCAGCCACGGAGTCAAGGAGATATTTCCTCTCATGTGTAATTGAATCTCATCTCTGGTGGAAATTACGGGAGCATAAACCTTGTCTACAGTAGATTTGGACTTTAATTGTTCGAGCTCAGTTTGCTCACTCTAATGGAAAATGCACAAAAGAGAATAGTACATGGTGGTGTACTACTTCATCTAGGACAGCATGCCCCGAGTGTGACTCACTCGAACTCTTTTCAAAAAAATCATTTTCCTGTGACACAGAGAATAATAAGATTCTTTTGTGGCTGGCTGTTTGTGAAAAAAGTTTTGGACATCACAGCAGCTACAGAGTGGGTCTGATCTTGATCGTTTGGTGTATGGTGGACATAAAAGTCAGTCCAAGCTGAGGTTTTCGAGTCAATCACGTGAACAGCTTCAACAACCAATGGGAGCGCGTCAAGAAGCGGACGACTACGCCCTAATAAACACGGAGGGGACTCTGGAGAGGCGCAAAGTCTCAGCTCACTCAGACAGTTGGAGGAGTCGTGGAGAGAACAAGAAGTGTCTTTGACAAGACCTCCCAAAAGAAAGTGGACAGAAATTGCTGCAGTCCTTGAAGTGCACACACAAGGGCAGCTGTGGCTGGAAGCTGCTTTAGTTTCTGCTCCATTGTTTCATGGTTTTTCTTGTAAATTCCCACCAGGTGCAGGATGGGAAATTATCTTAAAATGAATCTCATTGTCTTGTCAATAGTGACCCTTGCTTGTCTTGGTAAAATCGTAAAACACTGTGACTTTAGACAAAGTGTCTTTAGGTGTTGTTCTTTCATAAAGTTGTTTCAAGGTTTTCTGGCGTACGGAAGACGAGCGTGCGAGTTTGCATTTGTTCAAGAACCGAATGTTCAGCTGAGAAATCATGTCTGTGTTTTGAGAGCTGCTAATGCATTAGTACAGACCTGTTTGGTGCAAAGAGCAGCTTCAAATAGTTCTGTGCACGATGGACAAACAAATGTTCTTTGGATGTTACCAATAATAAACTCAAAATGACTGTTGTTCCTGAGCACAGCTGTGATTTTAGCAGTCAGCTGTAACTATGCTGGTGGGGTCATGTGTACTCACAGGTTGCATGTCACAAATGACCTAATTTACCCGGACGCTCAGACAAAGCTCTAATCAAAAGGACACGTGATGTTCCTGTTTCAGCCGAGAGCAGCCGTGAGCTGAGTGTGAGGGCTGGAGCATCCAGCAGGGTTTTCTGCCATGTAACATTAAAGGTGCTTTCAGACAACAAACGCTGGCCGACAACGCCGCCGCCGCCATCTGGTGACATCTGTGGTCTGTATTTTGAATCAGCAGCAGAAACCTCTGATCCCATCATCCTGTCCAGCTCTGCTACCCACCTAATACAGTAAACCAGCCAGCATAAAGTGTTAGGTACTTCTCGTGGGTTATCGTCATCGAAGTTGCAAACAATGCCGCTTTGAAAGTGAATCAAACACTCGTCAGCGCCGGAGCACAGTGTAGGCACAAAGCACACAATGCACCAACATGATGACAAAGCACTCAGTTCACTTCGTATCGAGTAAACAATAGTGAAGCCTGATAATTCAAGAACAGAAGTTCTCTTGTATTTGTTGTCATCGCTGCTCCTCGTTGTCACTCGAGAGGAACACTTGAGTTTGCAAAGTGCCGCCACAGTTCTCTTCAACAGCATCATCTTCGAAAGCATTTTTAATTGGTCACCCTCAACTCATTTTCTCCAGACTGTCATTTGAAGTTCCGTTTAAGAGAAGCAGCGCCGCATGATTAATTAGCCGAACAATTAATAATTCGACAGTTGGACGTTTAAAAGAAGTTCTGGTCGGCTGTCTTGCAGTTTGAGCAGCTTCACGCTTCGATTTCCTCGCACGGCTTCTGTCAAAAGATCTGTTGTTAACTGCAGGGAGCTTGTTTTAATGTTACAGCACACGTTGGAGCCAAATGTAGCCTGTACTGAGACATGAATAAAACTGAACTCAGAGCTGCCGTGCTTCATGTTCAGAGCAGATTAGCATAAAGTTACATTTTATTTGAGGATGTCTGAATAAAACCTTGCTGAATTATGTTCAGCGTGAGTACCCACGATGGGACCGCTCGATCAAACCGCATGGGATGATGTTTTGCATGCAACAGTTTGCTGTCTCGTGTGAAGCACTTCGATTTGTATGATCGTGTTATTAGTAGTCGTGGTATTCATACGGGACGTGAAGTCAGACAGCTACAGCAGCCTCAGACTCGCCTTTCCCGACAGCAGTTTTTATGTCGCGGAGCAGGTGGTGGTGACAGTATAAAGACTTTTACAGCTGTAGTGCAGCGCGGGACTGAACATGATGTTAAAAAGTTGTAAACAGACTTTGAGTTTGCTTAGTTATGTCCGCGTGGACTGTCGTATAAATCATTTATATGTGTCCACACTTTGACTCTCTGAATGAATATGTATGAGCAGGAAGATGCGTACGTTTCTGAGGAGCTCTTCGTGCGTATTCTCTGGCGTATATTAATGTTTTAACATGTATGCCTCAGAAATAAAGTTTCAGACCTTCAGAGTGGAGATGGACTTTGTTGATTGTCTCTCTGTCAGTTGGCTAAATCGTATGTATGATGTACTGTAGAGCTGTCAGCTGCTGCCAGTTAGTTACTGTGAATTTCACAGTTGGCGGAATAACACGACAACACGAGTGTCCTCAGACATGTTAAGTAAAAGCGTAGACACATGTCGTGCCGTCGCCGGCAGCGCTGATGTCGCATACAGTACGAGGTGGTGGACCTCCTCGGCGGCAGCGAGCTGGCGGCCTCGAGAGCAGCTGAAGATGAAAAGAAAAAAGTACAGAAGAAATGCAAAGCGCTCAGCTAAATGCTCCCAAATGAGTTGGACATGCAGCGTCCAAGCCTCTGTGGATCGCCGCCGGAGTGTCGACGGTCTTTGATGTGCGTTTCGCTGCCTCCTTTTGTAAAGCGAGATGTGAATATGTATCACTTAGGTTACATTCGCAGCATGTTTTCTCACATGGGGATTTCCAGAGGCCTTTGAATTTACACTTTAACGATACGGGCTGACGCACACGCTAAATCTCTCCCCACATTTACATCTACAGACTCATTTTTCTTGGGCTTTATAACTAGGCAGCACACTCCATGGGGTGATGCGCAAGCTGAGAGATATAAACTGCGCTCCTTGCATATTGATGACAAATTAACTTCCAGTGTATCATAACTTTGAAAGAAGACAAGGGCACGCTGCAGATACCTCATTACTGCCCTAACTGTGAGTACAGAGCTGAAACATGTATTCATAGAAAATGTGGACGATTAGTAAAGCCAGCAGAGGACACACTGACTGAGGTTTGTTTTACAGGTTTGTTTTACACACTCATTCTATATGTTTGTCACAAGAGTTCTGGCTGTTTTTCAGAACAAAAAATCTTGTTTCCTTGCTGAGCCGCAGATGACAGACACGTCCTGGCAGTCACGTCTACAGTAGGTGTGTTGAAGAAAACTAAACATGACTGCGGTATCCAACTGCTGCGCTCAGCGAGGAAACACTGCCGCGTGTCTGTGACTGCAACCAGACTGGAAAGAAGCTGAGTTTATATCCGTATTGTGTCTATTGAAGCAGAAACTTTAAGAAACTACTGGAAACTTTTTCACACTTTACTGACAGCTGGACCTAAAATCAAGAGACTGAATGCTGTATACAAACTACAAGTGACTGTCTAAAATCCAAGTTAACTAACCCGTTAGTGATTTTCAACTGCTCTTTTTCTTCTCTGGTTCATGGTGGCTGAAAAGTCAAGCGGGCTGGTTCGTTAACAGAAAGCAGCAAATAATAAGCCAATCATTATAACCGGGAATTAGCAGAAACTAGAATCAATAAGAGAATCAGAATTATTAAAACACAAACAAGACCCGAGCCTCAGCCTGCACTGACATCAGGTAACTTCTTTGTAACAGTTAACCTTCAAACTTTCTACTTCACGTCTTGAATGAGCGGCGTCGCTCTTTGGGTTGTCATCTTATAACTAAGCTGAGCAGAAAAGACAGGATGTCTTCAAGACATGTCGGCCTGAGCTCATGACAGCGACTGATCGATGTGGCTTACTCTCTGCTCACACACAGCCTCTCCTCCTGTGGGGACACTTTGTGACTGTAATATCAAAAAAACTGTGCACAGGGCTCAGATGAGCGGGACGAGGCTAAGGCCTCTCCGACCAAACAAAATCTCTCTGAGTTTCTAAGCTCAGAGATGCTTACACAAACAGACGGGCAGAATCCATCTTTCTGACAGAAATCATTTCCAAAGCCCGACGGCCCAGCCCGGTTCCTGGATGCACTTCTGAGCTGTTCCCACCTGGGAGTAAGAGAGTGTGTGTAGGATAAAATATGAAGAATATGAACTGAGTGAGTCTGTGGCTCCGTTAGAACAGGAGTGGCCCTTACTAGTTTATTCATCCTTCACTGGCTTGATCAAACTTCTGTGTGACTGCATGTATGAAAGAGAATAATTGCGCCTACGTTAAACTATTCCTGTCATATCTCGGTGAATCCAGCCTGAGCCGAGTCACACAAGCTTCCTCTCTGCACTGTTTAACTCTGCGTGTGTGTGTGTGTGTGCGACGACAACAGATTGTGATACGAGTTCAAATCAAAGGATTACACGCCTGAGGGGAATGGACTGAATGAACCGGACCTTCTGCTTATAGCCCCGTAAGGTGGAACAGCATACACGATCTGTCACATCTCACTATCGTCTCACACACACACACACACGTACACACAAATCTATTCCCATGAGGACGCCGCGCTGATGAGATCCATCCCGTTTCCTCGAACATCAGCTACAATGTGGATGGTCGGTGAAGCTGAGGTGAGGCGGGCTGAATGCAGCCTGGAGCAGCAGGTAACGTAACTGGATCTGTCTTCATCAGCCGGTGCCAAACACAGCACCATAAACCTTTGAGGAGAAATTTAAAGCAGCAGCGCAACATTCTTGGGATCACCTAGCTTAGCATTAAGACTCTTTTATCTGTTTAACCTGCACACAAGGATACGGCCATTCATCACTTTCAATCACTTCACAAAACACGTAAGAGCTTAAATGGTTTGTGACCTTTAACATTCATTTTATTTCTGAGAGATTATTCACGTCCTTCATCCAAGAGAAGCCAGACAACAGAAAAGAACAGACAGAGCACCACCCGAACTTAAACAGCTCCACTGCCGCAGAGCGGGAGGAAGGCTGGGCTGAACTCAAGCTGCCACCATGAAACAGCTCGCACTGCGCATCTGACAGAGCGACAACATTCGAACAGCGCCGGCCTGTTGACGGGCGATTAGACTTGATGAACCTTTATGTTGATTTTAATGGTCGGGTGATGAACAGTGGAGGTCGAACTGGATGGAAATATTAAAACTGAAAGTTTCAGATTTCAGAACTTGTTTTTCTTCCCTCGCTTCACACATTCATGTGTTAATTACATCTTCTGCTAAATTGCCTTTTCTCAGAATTCATTTTTAAGATGAACTGTCCAGCCGACGCTCGGCTCCACATATTTTGCTGTCACACTTCTGTGTTGCATGTTATCAGCGGCCCTCTCCTCCCCGTGTTTATGCATCAGCCCTTCCTAATAACTCATCTGTTTGTGCAGCTCTGTTCTGGAGTCACTAAAACTCATCATCAGCGAGCAATAATATCCTTCTTTCTCCAAAATGTCGACGCCTGCAGTGGCAGAGACAAAACACTCTCATTTCCCGAGCGACCACAATACATTTCATCAAGTTTGGATCCAAATAGGAGCTCTAAGTCCGAACAATAAGGATTAAAAACACAATAAATGAGCATTTCAAGCTAGAGAAATGAAATGTTCTGCACAAAACAAACCCGTACAGGTGTCCAGCTTACCTGTAAATGGGGTCCTGCATCACCATCATCTTGCTCTCATCCCACGTCCACTCCTTCTTCTGTGGAAAATAAAAACACGTGAAGTTCTTAATACGCAGAATGAAGGAAAATCACATTAACTGGTCAGTTAAACACATAAAAAGAATAAAATAAAGATATTTCTGCTCCTTGTATCACAGTTTTCATCTCTGAGACTCTCTCTGTTTAATCTGTCTGCTCATTTGATTAAATCTACCTTCCAGTTTAATGTCACAATCAAAATGTCAACACACAGAAATTATTCATATTGATTTCCATCTCCGCAGACCATTGTTGACTCAATCATTCAATCACTCCTATCTCCGGGCTTTCATTGAGATTCAGATGCAAATAGATCGCTGACCGCCACACTTGACATTTCAGCTTTCCGGCCAAAGGAGCGAGAAAACAGGTGGAGCGAAAACATCCCTCGACATCGACCCGGCTTTCAGTGCAGGCAGCCAATTAATTTGAAGCTGAGTCTTCTATGATGGCTCTAATATTTATCCCACCGCAGCACAGAGGGGATGTTTAGTCAAATCAATCCCATCACATCTTCTTTCTCTCTGTTTGCTTCCAGAAAAGAGAAGCAGAATGGGACTGAATCCAAACTGGACCCGTGGAAACTCAACGGGACTCAAGGACCAAAGCTGTGCCATTATCAGTTCTCTTCTCAGTCACCATTAGTCCTTTTGACTCAGTCTGTTCGAGGAGTTATTCTGCCGCGTCACTCTGTATAAGCGTACAAACCCAGAATGAGATGGGGGGGCTTTGTTGTCCGCTTCTGCGTGGAGGTCATACTGACTCACAACAGTACTCAATCAATGTGGAAAGGGTGAGTCAGCAGGACGGGACATGCATCTGTGCGTGGTGTGTGGTTTAGTGAGAGAGAGTGGCAGAGAGTGATGAACACGAGCGGTAAAGAGGAAAAGGTGAGCAGTGGAGTCGTCAATCTGGCAGTAAATGGACAGCGGAGGTTACAGCGTGCCGGTAAAAGGCCGAATTAAAGCGTCTGTGTGTATAAAACATGGACGTAGTTATCGTGACGTCACCCGACTGTACCGACTGAAGACTGGCATGACGGCAGCGCTTCTTTGTGGTCGTATTGTGGGATCTCTGTAGAAAAGGCTCTTTCTTCTTCCATTGGCAGAGTACTCAACAGAATTTCAACTTGTTGATCTGCTGTTTCTTAAAAAATGCACCCTGAGAGTCGCAGTTCAGTTTCTACATTCGCTTTAATTGTTATTCATTTTCAAGGCCAACTGTTGTGTCATCTTTAGTGCTGATGAATCAGCCGGGAGAGTTTCATGCCCATCCAGGTCGAATAAGTGCTCAAACTGTGAGTCACCTGACTGTCTTCAGACTTCAGGAAACGGCATCGACCAAAACAAACCTTGAACCGCAGCCGAGCCAAACAGAACCAAACACAAACAGAACATCATGACCGACAGCAGCAGGCTGGGTTGGAAAAAGTATTATTAAAAAGTCACATTCAAAAAAAAAGTGGAGATTACAGTTTGCTGATGGATTCAGTCATTACTGATTTTTAATTGATCAATCTGATATGGACGCCTTCTGATGGGTCAGAGGTCTCAACTCCACCGACATGAAAAGTCCATAAAAACACCAATAAATCAGATTTAAGAGGCAGATATCGTCAGACCATCATACATCAGATAGTGTACGATCATAGAAACATATTTTACAAATGACTTACCATCCACACACACACACACACTAACAGAACTGAGCGTGTAATAAAGTGGCTGCTCCTCAGCGGGCCATTTAGACAACTCAATTAAGCCCCCGTTTAATGAGACACTAATGTAAATCGGCGACGTACATCTGCCTGTAAGAACCAGTCAAGGTCAATACGTCCCACAAGCCCAAATGTGCTATTTTTGTTATTATAATAGGTAATATACAAGAATTACAATCTTTTATGAGCGTTTGGAAACCTTCCAACAGATGTCATTGTTCAGGTTTCAGCACTAAAATGAATTCAGACCATAAATTTTAACACAGGCCTGAAGAAAAAAAAAATCAGGTTTGATCCTTTTAAATTAAATTTGACATTTTTTCAGCAGAAACTGGAGGCAACGTTCAAGCTAAGGCAGCAACATGGTTCAACCTCACAACCGACACAAGCAGATCAGAAGAAGTCGATTTCCTCCAGGAAACCAGGAGAATTTAAGTTCTGACAGGATGATTAAACCAGCTGAGCTTAGCTGAGTTTTGGCTACTGACGTGCAGACCGGTAAAACAATTCAACAACCGTGCACTTGCTTTGGACAGAGCAACAGTTTAAGCTGTTATATTAAATATTAAATACATTT
Source organism: Nibea coibor (assembly GCA_023373845.1). Lineage (NCBI taxonomy): Eukaryota > Metazoa > Chordata > Actinopteri > Sciaenidae > Nibea > Nibea coibor. Next base: position 23,753,122 of record CM041718.1, on the reverse strand, counting down.
CAGAAGACTGTGAGCAGCCTGGATCCTTGAAAAACAGGTTTCACGTCTGGATAAATGGATTGAGATGAAAAGCTGATTGCTGGTGAGGAGAACGGACAGATCTACTAAATTAACTTCCCATTGTTCCCATCCACTGGTCCTCCACCTGTCAAGACTCTCCGGTTTGTCTCTGTGGATTACATCTTTCAGCCTCGGCACACCTGGAAACACTCATCTCCGCTCTCACCCATCCCTTTATTCCTCACTCTTTTATCTCCTCTCGTTACTCTTCAACATCTGTCTCTTTTCTTCTGCATCTTCTCCCCGTACTTTCCACTACTCTCAGGCTCTTTATCTTTCCGGGCGATGTCTCCATTCTCACCTCCGTCTGCCTTCTAATTAAGACAAGGATCGATCTCCACCTCCTGTACCCTCATCCAGGGCACCGGAAATGGATCTGGACTGGTTCTTTAAAGTGACTGACTCAACGTCAGTACCAGCATTACCTGTTTTACTCGTGTGTTTGGCTCACTGACAGTGTGATTGTAATTATACAAGAACTGCATGAATCATAGCTTCTGCATGTTTTTAAAATGTGTCTGGCTTCAGACACGAGCCTCAAACTAAGAGTCTGAACATCGAGTCTGCACACACGGAGCAGGTTCTGCTTCTTGGCATCGCAGACGTTGGATCTGTGGGACAGAACAAACAGAGTCCAATCCACACACTCGTCACCACAGTGGCTTCATCTCTCGTAATTAGAGATAATGTCTCGTCAACAAACACACACCAAGAGTGCAGATCAGCGTGCAGAGCCTTTTTTTTGTTTTGTTTTACTTCATCTCTTCTCTTAATGGAAATACAAGAAAATAGCCACAGCCTGGAGTCATGAGTGTCCAGAACACTGCGTGTGGGTCGATACTCAAGACAGCGAACATCCAGAATAACTGGACCAAAATACCTTTAGGATGTACACAACCACAGAATCACAGCAGAGGGTCGGTACATGGATACAGAAAGACGGTAATAAGAGACTTTCTTAATGTTTTTGTATATTTTGAGCCAATCAGAGCCTAAAAAAAGACAAAATGTTCAGGTTGGTCTTCTTCTTGGCAACATACACTCACCTGGCATCGGTAGATGCAGCTTGAATAGACCTTCAACCAATTGTGCAAGCTGGAGCAGTGAAGCAGGAAAACTTTTTCAAATTCTAGGTGAACAGAAAACTTAAAATTTTCATTTCTGAAATATTTGAGGTGAGAAACATTCATGGCTGGGATTGGACTGACCAGTTTCACGATCTGCCAGACCAAATAAAACACGAGCTCAGCAGATTCGTCCGGTTTCGTCCTGATCACAGTCCCGAGCATTTGACTTGAAGTGACACTAAAACACGTCACATGCACGAAGACGAAGAGACGAAGACGAAGTTTAAGAAAAAGGTCACTCACTTTTTTCTTTTTCCTCAAGTTGACTTTGACGCCATCTACAGACACGATGATGTTGACTTTTTTCTTCTTGATGTTTTTCACCTTGAATTCATACTGCAGAGAGAAAACACACACACACACACACACACGTATTAATATTTTGGAGGATTAAGGTACACCGCAACATTGTTAGAGCCTCTCAAATATTTGAAGATGGGTCAGTCTGAGTCACGGCTGGAGGACGTACATACAGAAATAAAAATGTTCATTTATGCATTTTGTTCACCGCCGTGAAGAGTTTCTGTGGCCGGAGATTAAAAACGTGAAGGCGTGTATAACCTTCAAGATCACTCAACGGATACAAATGAAAAAAATGTTTCCCAGCAAAAATAAATCCCTCATGTAATGTGTGAAACTTTACAGAATTCAAATCTTTTACAATTTGCTGCTACAACTTTACAAACTATTTTCTCAAGTATGAAGGCATCTACTCTGTGATTACCACTGGAAAAACAGACACACAAACTGTTTCTCCCCAAAATAAAACACGAAAGTAACTATTTTAATTAACGGAGACAAGATAGACTTGAACTAAATGCCAGTTGAGAACTTGTATTCTCCCCTTGGCAGACTCAAAACAGAAAATGTGAGATGTGTGATTTTGAATATCCCTTCATTGTCCCCAGGTCTGACAAAACTGATGGAAAATTGGAAAAAAAATTGAAAAACTTTGTGTCAAAAGGCTTGAAAAAAGGGTAAGACAGGATATTTATTTGGATTATTCTGATTTATCCATTAAAATAAATACACAGCACAGGTTTCTACATTTTGGTGCATTCTGGATCTGTTGGACCGCTTCCAATAATGTTCTTGTAAGCCACAGCAAGCTGATCTATGACAGAATCTGCATTGTTAAATTCACTGACCGAAAACTGGACGTTTTAAGACGCAGCACGACGGATCCCACGCCGGGGAAATTCACCTGCAGCAGCTCGTGTACACAAGGTGCATAAGAGCGATTATGTTTCAGCCTCAAATACCCGAGAGTCTTCAACAATCTGCGTGCTATGATGCGTTTCAGTCGTGTGGATCAATATCCAGCTGCAGAAGTGTCGTTTGCTGGAAAAACTCGACGACCATGAAACATATTTGAGTAAGTGCTTGAGTGCAGCTGCTTTGTGGCCGACGTTCGAGACGCTGCGAGTCGAGGTGAAGCCGGCTGCGTGGCTGCACAAAGAAACATTTAAAGACTGAATTCTCGGTGAGAACGTCCATCAATTCAACTCCTATTCAAGGTTTCACACTAATGATGACACAGAAAACGACAAACAGTGCTGCTGAATGAACACAGCATGCTCTGCAGACCTCTGTCACACACACAGACGCCTCCTCTGCCTTTAATGGAGCCTTGAGCAGAAACAACAGCACTGCAGCAGCAGACCGGTCAATACAGCGTACTGTGTCCATAAAGCAGGTGTAAAAAAAGTGGATCATATTTAAGAGCAAGGACAGCAGTGGCCATCCTACTTCTCCTTCCCATAATCCTCTGCATGCTGATGGTACTTGAAATTAGTGGGATGTAATTGAGTCGTAGGAAACCACCTGTCCCAGCAGCCTGGAGAGACATTAGCACCAAGTACCATCTGTGTGTCTATCTCCGTCCATCAGCGCGCTCATTGAGTTGGCCAGCGGCCGCGGGATCGCTGGGCGAGACATTGTTGTGCTTCTGAAAAGTGGACGCTCATTACTGCTCCACCAGCAAGCAACTTAATGCAGGAGGGCAACGGAGTTACGAGGCCGAGATGCTGCAAGATTCACAAATTAAATTCTGTGTCTCAGGTATTGATGCTCGTGGGAAATCTGCTGAGTGCAAGCAAGTGAGAAATCGAAAACTTGGGTGAGGACGGCGGTGAGACGGCGCTGACGAGTTGACTTACTTCACCCACCTTAAGCAAACACCGAAAACACAACATTTGGTTGACCGATGAAGCTTGTTAAGCTTTCAAAAGTGACCTTGAGGTTTCGCTCAGACCTGCCAAAAGCCAAAGTGTCTGGCAGCACCGGTAGTATAAAATCTGCAATGTCATGCTCTGCTGCTGTAAAGAAAACCAAGCGGGTTTCTTACTCTCTGTGTTTGCATTCAATCACCTCCAAATGAAATCTAAATGGAGAATCTTTTTTTCAGCTTGATCTGTCATGATTTCCCAACTGCACGCTGTCAATCAATCTATCAATATTCCCGCTGTTAGAGCTGTCACTCACCCTCTCTCCTCTCTGTAGAGTCATTCTGAACTCATTTAACATTGACTCAGTTTTCTCTAATTCAGTTGCATTTCCCTTTTAAAACAGAGCAGCTGGAGCGAGAGGGGAAGTAACACACTCCGTTAGATTTATAACAGTAATAAAAGGCTAAATTAAATAAATAGGGATGAGCATGGTTAAGGGTTTTATTTATACCAATATTGATACAGTACTGCTGATTGTTACAGATCCTGCTCGCCGTAGTTTGGAGCAAAAGAATAAAAACTTTGCTGTTCATCAGTATCTGTATTGTTTGTCCATATTTCAGTGACCGTCCAGGTCACCTGCTTCTCGATGTCCATTTTTAGCTTCTCTTTGCAGAGTTCTGAGTCTTTCAACTGCTGGTTGACAAACGATTGGTTGGCTTTGTTAAATGTTGGATTCTGATGGTATTCTAGGACGAACAGAAGACTGCTATGAATAACAACGCATAAATCAGTGCGATGATGATGATCAATCATTTTCTGTGGCAATTTTCTACAAGGCTCTTTGTAAAGAGGACGCACATCAGAAAAGATGAAATGATTAGGTTTGTATTGAGGGAACTCAATGTTCTCTTTATTAGTGGACTGCAATCATTGTGTTTACTGAGCTGCGTGTTTCTCAGTCTCTCCAGAGATAATGTCAATAAATGATGGATGGGGTTACTTTCCTGCAGAAAACAACCTGTTGATGGCTTCAACACTCCAGCTCCTACAGTCTGTCTTCATGCAGTAAAATGAAGGAACGTCTCAAAGTACACGGATGTTGGTGTGTTTCACATGCAGGATTTAAACGTCGGTAAGCCTGATGGATTGCATGATTGACCTCTACTGAGATAATTACGGCTGCAGTTTAACTGACTTCACGCGGGACTGGCTAAATGTATGCAGCATAAGATGACAGAAAGCACTTAACTCTAATAAGCCTGTCTATTCCAGTCCCATCACTGAATCCACAGCATCCACCGCACGGCTCACACTCTCCCCGAGGCTTTCAGCTCCCATTCCAAGACACAGCAGCGGCATGATTTATAATATCACCGCTGCATCCATCTGAGTAACACGAGAATATGAATGCATGTAATTAAAACACTTGTACCACAGGACCCGCAGCACTCGAGGAATCAGGCATTCATTTTACCGGGAATGTATTCAGCCCGGCTTCTCCCCCAAACGCAGCACCTCTACGCCAGACGGGGTGGCGAGAGTGTTTTTAATGAGCGCAGATAACAGCCCACAACACGGTGTAGGTCATTTAGAATAATCCCTAATGTCACTGCTAGATGAGCCTCCTGAGTCTGCGCCTCAAAATGCTATTAAATTTGTCATTTCAGGTGCAGCCTCGAAGAGGCAGCGCCGAGATGTTGATGCACATCAGGTTCTCTATCGCTGATGAAAATGTGAAGCCACGTGACGATATCGAACATCTGCAACATAAATTATCTATAACTGTGAACTGGTTGGTTGTTTTTTTATGGAGTTAGGTTCCCTTGTTGCTTCATTAGAAATCTGTCCATCCATCCTTGACCATAAAGATAACCGCTTATCCTTATCTGGGTCACAGAGGCCTGGAGTGCATCCCAGGCTGGCATTAGATCATGGGAGGAAGCCGGAGTACCCGCAGAGAACCCACGCAAACACGGGAAGAACATTCAAACTCAGCCCAGGGTCATTTTCATCTATGAATGTTTAGAAAAATGAGATAATGAAGAGAGAAAGCTCATTGTGGACTGTGGCCATCACTATTCACCAAGGGAAGGAAATACTGTGAAAAAAAAAAAGCTATGTTATTTCTAATTCAAATTACCGGATTAATTAAAGAAACTACTGATAGATTCACTGATAATAAAAAGAGTTGGCCTGTCGGTCATTTTTAAGTCTTATATTTAGAGATATGTACACACTAAACCACACAAAGGTCCTGGTTTAAACCGGTCTCCTGCGAGCAGGTATTTATTCCTGAGTTTGGCTGCTCTCACAGTAAACAGGATTTGTTTGCATGCAGCAGATCGGAGTGGGACCGCTTCAGTATGCCAAGCATTGACAGGATATTAGCGCACATGTAAACAAACTGAAATGAATACTTGAGTCCAAGAATAGGCTCATCCATCATGCAAATAAGTACGGCGTAACATTTGCAGCCACTGTTTCCTGATAAACGGGTCGTTATTTCCTAAAAGGTCCTTTCCTCCCGTTTCTGCTATAATCCATCATTTTGGCAACAAAGACGACAACACACCGACAGCGACAATGGCGTCCTCGGCCAGCGGTGCCATTTTCAGTCACAGAAAAATATCAGCTCGGAGCCAGGAGTGCACAATAAAAGCAATTCTGTTGATGACCACAATTCATTGTGGGAGGTTGAGAAATAAAAGATTTGGATAAACGTGCAGAACACATGCCCATACACACACACAGTACAGTACACAGCTGAGGTCGACTAATGGGAGTCAATGAGAGCGTTCAACGATCTCTGCAGGACAGCAGCAGAGTGTTTGCTGAAGTGACGAGAGCCTCGTGTGCTGTGTTTCTGATTATGGTGTTGTTGTTGTCAAACGTCTTGTTCATATTTTATACGGGGGAATTTCATTTCTGCCGCTGCCAAGTCAGCCGAGCCTCCTTTCGTCTACGCGTGCACGGACAAAACACACCCGGCCGTGAAGCTCCACTTTTCCCCCGCATGCCAATTTGTTCCAAACCGCTGCTTTTTGAGCGGCGCGAGCCTCTCCATGACCAATCATGATGCATCTCAATGACATGTCAACTCCAGAGACAGGAGGAGAGGATGAAGAGGGCTGTGTAAGAATAACTGAGACACATATGGAGAGACGTGCAGGGGGAGGTAATGATATAGTGAGTATATGAAGTGTGATTAACAGTTTGGATCATTTAGTTCATAATTAACTTAGAGTCAAATGTCTCAAACTGTTGTGTTGTCATTAGGTGCTCGATGAGCTGATGTGTAAGTGGTTTTAACCTCCTCGGAGCACCTGAACTTGCTGCTGACACTTCAGGTGTTTTACTGCACGTCCACTCGAAGACGCTTCAGCTCCTCTCTGCTCTACGATTCAAACCGCGTGCCGAATCAATCGTCCAGCCGGCCGAGTCCTCATTTCAAGGTTCAGCTGTGTCATTAGACGTACTACATTAGCAGGAGGATCTCTGGAAAACCTAATGATGTGTTACTAATTCATGGCACATACCATATAGTTCACGGTGTTGCTGTGAGGTTCATTTCACTGGAAGGCGAAACATCTACCGCTGCAGCACACGCCCTCTGCTGAACTTTACTTTTCTATTTTTCCTCAAGGGAAGCGGAGGCTCTTGAACGCTCTCGCCTTAAGCTCTCAACTGTTGCATCACATTTGCTCTTGGACTGGACCACCACAATGTAACAACATTAGAGGTGTGCAAGGATCAATGATTTACACCCTGGCCTGACCTCTACCTGCAAAGAGTTCAGGGCAGCTTCTGCTGCTTCATCAGCCGAACTCTGCACGAGGTCACACTCAAACTGTATCAGGTCTGCAGCTGGGAGCTATTGTTGGAGCTGTTCGCGTGCAGAACTGCAGCGATTTCACAGTTATCTAGTTAGCTGCCAACTATTTTAATAATCGATGAATTGCTTAAGAAGAAAAACGTGATTTCAGCTTCTCAAATGTGAATATTTTCTGCTTCCTTTTGTCCTGTACGACAGCAAATTAAATATCTTTGGGCTGTGGACAAAACACTGAGACAATCTGAGGACCTCACCCTTTGGCTTTGAGAAACTGTGGTCAACATTTTTCAGTAATTTCTGAGCCAGACCACTAATCGATTGAGAAAATGACTGACAGATTAATCAATAAAGAAAATAATCCCATGTTTTCTGATGAATGCTCCTGTGGTGAAGTCAGTGCGGCGTTGTTATGCAGCTGCAAGAGTCAGCGAGGTCACGGACGGCGAATCATTGTCCACCTCCTGTTTCCTTTTCCTGTCCGCAGTCAGTGCTGGTTCCTTTAAACCACGAGATCGCTCTCTAATGTCGACCAAGTCGGATCAGTTGCTTAAACTTGACCCATAACTACAGAGGTAGCAGACTGGGAGGATAGACACACTTGAGAACCGTGAACCAACCCGAAAGAGGAAGCAGACGATATCTGTAACACTACCCACAGAGGGGAACGAGCCAACAATCAAAGCTGTTAGAGGACGAGCCGGGTCTCCACGTCTACAGTATAAAAGGCCCGTTCTCTCCGTTATTCATCACAGGAAGAAACTAGAGCGCTCCTGCAGCGAGGCGCAGCGTCTCCTTCAGATCAGTCTTAGTCTCTTATTTCACCACAACTTTTATTCAAGATGTATGTTGTTTTTTTTCTTGTCAGCCATCACTGTGGTTCTTTCTGTGTTCGAGTCTCCCGTGCTATCGCAGCAGGCACAACAAAAAAAGTGAAAAATATGAACTAATAACAACACGCAGAGTCCAATATTTAAGCTGTGCACCAAGCCTGATGTTTCCTGTGCGTCCTTGCAGGGTCAGATCATCGTCAGACACCAACAGGAACCAGTACTTGATTTCTTAAATGCTGCTGTACCAGCTTCTTTGATCGTGTGTATTGGCTGATGTGACTCATACATGATCGCCAATCAGAAGTGGTGAACAACAAAAATGTTGACTAGAACTAGAACTAGAATACAAGACAGATGCTTTTCTGTGATTTAAAAACATGCCACTGCTGCTCCAACGTGAAGATTCTCAAACACACGAAGCCTGACCGCAGATCAGCAGGTCATGAAGCCTGAGTTTTGGGTGAGCTTGCACGATTTTACTTCAAAATAAGAGAGGGAAAACAGATAATGGAATAACAGGATTGTTTTTATTATTTTTTACAGCACCAAATCGGCAGCCAGTGTTGTACATTCACTCATGTGTGAAGAGCTTTTGCTGCATCTTCTGATTAGTCCACAGCTCCCAAGTCGACTCCCGAGGGACCGTCTTCCTCGGCGACTTACACGACGCTGCCAACCACGAAGCTTTCATAAAATTCTCTCTAATAAATCGAGTCCCTTTTTACCCGTCCATCTCAATCTTAATTTTCTCCTGCTGGTCATTCTAGTGGATCTGTTTATGTTCCCCCCTCTCTCCGCTCTGTCATATTTAACTCGCATTACCGCGGCCGTATTGATAGAGCACCGAGCCCCTCGTGTGCCACTCTCTCCTGCTTTATCATATTCTCTCTCATTTACACCCACTTGCTTCTCACGCTCTCTCTCTCCCTCTCTTACATTTTCTTTCCATATTACTGCCCCCCCTCCTCCCTTTTTCTCCACAGACCGGTGGCTGATTCAATCTCAAGCAATGTTGTTTATGAAAAGGCATTTCATTTTCAAAAACCATTTGTGTTTAAGACGCTACGGGGTCCATCATGTTTCATAAATCTCAGCGACGCGCCGGTGTCTTTGAATCCGAGCCAAAATTTACAATCCTACATATATATGTTGATTTATGTGCAGCAACAACGCGTGCACAAACACAACGGCACAAATCAGCCGCTACATTTAGCGTCTGACGAAAAACAAAAACAAAAAAAGAAGCAACATATTACGAAACTTCTCTGGAAAACTCATTTAAAATCACATTACAATGATGTAATAAAGTCCTCTTTGGAGCAAATCCTTCCATACAAGAAGAGCAAAATAGTGACACATACCACACCAATGGCACATTGGTGTATTATATTGATTCAATGCGATATCGCAGGCTGCCATGATGTGATTTGATTCACGGGAGGGGGGTCGATATGAAACAATATCATAATAAGCTCACTGGACAGAATGAGTTACATGATGACCAGGATGGCCGTGTATCAGCTGTCAGTAACAGGTCTGAATGGAAGAGGAGGGTTAAAACAGTTTGCAGCAGAGTGCAGGGCGATCCATGAGACAGGAAATCATCCCCGACTCTCTCTCTCTGCTTGGTTGATCACTACCTCTCTTCACACAGGGCAAAAAAATATAGTTATTATACAGTTTCTGATTCACAGCTAATCCCTGCTGTGAGATTTGAAAAGAGTTTTGTTGTTGTGGCCAAGATTAACTGTCGCTTGGTCCCCAGCAACAAAACACAACCCTAACAGGAGCCGTAAGCTCATTTATAACTGTTATAACTCTTATTGTGATTCACAAATGACAAACCTGGAATTAAGGTTGACCTTAAAAACTAAAAACTTACTGTCAGAAACGCTCACTTTTAGTCAGAAGCAGCAAAAATTCAACTTCATCTTCATTAAAAAACAAATAGGATGTTAGTGTACCGTATACTGCTTAAATGTTGAGGTGCGCTTGGAAGAAAACTGTTTCACAGTAAAAAGTTGAAACTCAAAGTTCATTCTTGTCCTTTCAGTATCTGGAGCTTTCGATCGTACGTTTCCAAGATCAAGGACGAAATGGAAATGGACAGCTCCGTCTGATGAGGAAGATACTATAAAATGATCAAAAGCTCCAGAACAACTACGTGGACCTTGAGGTGAGACTGTTGTGCCACCTGCTGATTCCAAGATTAAGAATTCACCTTGTCTTAGTGGATACGTGATTGTTTGGTTTTGAAGAAGTTTCAATCCAAAAATCTGCCACTTTAGCTCAACTGGACATAAATAGGTGGAAACACTATACTGTTTAATGTGATGTAATGCAAAGTTCATAAAGAAGGTTTCTGAAGACCTTCGCTGGCCTTCAAAAAGCCCAGAAGTCTCCTGCACCCAACATCTTTGGGATAAACCAGAACAGCGAGCCGGAGCTTATCGCCCAACGTCACTGGTCGACCTTATTACCGCTTCAGAAGAGCGGAGGATGTAGTGTGGAATGAAGTGTTCTGGCACTGGGGTGCCTGTACACTTTGTTCCATTGTCCGTATACATGGTGTACATCTCTACCCATCAGCATGGATAAGATGAAAGAACAATCACAAGGATAAATGGCTTCATTTCATGCCTCCGAGGGTGTGATGCAAACAGCTGATTAAACATGAACAGAGAGATTCTGCTGTCGGCTCCTCCAGCCCAGTTCAGTCAGTTACGAGTCCGACAGCGGTGGTTTATGGCAGCGAGTTGTCAGTTGCCGTTACACCTGTTCAGTGGATTCATGAGCACAATTCGTCACACAAAGGAAACCCCATGAAGAGATTCTAGTTTGGTCCATCACTAATGTTGCTAAAAAGCAACGTTTGGGTCTTCAACTATTCAGGAACATTCGAACATCTGGACGGTCTCCAGTGTGAAAAAGAAACAACTTCACAAGTCTTCAGGCTAGATAAATGAGACTTTCCAAGACTGTTGGCACTGTTTCCTGTTGTGTCCTATAGGAAACAAGAGAAATCTATTTTTCTGTCGGCTGCCACAGTGTTAATGCGTAGTTAAAGACTTTCTCCGCTGACACTTTGTCACTGTCTTTCCTGTCTCAGCTCCGAGATCCCATGAAGTTTTCCGCCTCCGCCTGACTGATCTCTCCTCTCTCTCTCTCCATCTGTTCCCTCTGAGGTCATACGTCTATACCCACGTTGGATAGATTCGTAGGCAGAGATAGATCAACTTCAAAGACAACAGATGCTTAAAATGACATCTGAAGAATCAGAAACATCCGTCTCACATGAGAGTGATGGAGGTTCTTGTCAGCCCCTGATCAATATCCGCCTGACGTACCGCCTAAAGCGAAAGATGATTGTTTCATTAAAAATCTCTGTAGCTGCTCCATCTCCTACCTTTGTTACGCCGAGTGTAGTGCGGCTCAGTTGGGGGATTTTTTGTGAGACCGATCGATACTCTGCTTGTTTGTGGGAAGCTGAACTGAAGTTGTTACATTTTCCAAAGAAATGTATTATTTGATGACGGATTTACCATCAAAGGCGAAGATGAGAGCATGCCACCAAGGTCATGTGAGGTAATTTCGACCTCGCCATCGGTCCTTCTTGTCACCGTCTACCTTTTCTAACATTTCGGTTTCTACCTACAGTCGTGAGAGCAGAAGAAGGGGGGAGGAGATGAGTTACGGAGGCTTTTCTTTGCCGTTATTGAACCATGTCAGAGGAGAAATCCCTTTTCTTTCCCAAAAGGATAGAGAGACAAACTCAATTTGGAAAGCAGTTGGTGTATTGACAAATCACTTCCAGCGTGCTTTCATTTTCAGGGCCCTGCTGCATAAAAGCCGAAGCAACTAATGGCCCTCATTGGTTAGAGAGATTACAGCGTTCTCTCATTCAGAATAGATTCTATTTGACGATGAACAAATCAAATGAAAGTGGAACCACTGATTATGTGAAAGCCAGACCATCATTTTTATTGTACAGCTCTTTGTGACGGGGGCACACCAGGTTACTGATGCTATTTTGTTGGAAATTATGACTAAATCTATAATCACAGCTAGTTGACCCTTTGTGAATTGAAGCCACAATACGTTAGTCACTATTGCTTTGCCTGCCAAGTTCCTATTCAAGCACTGCAGGTGTGCAGCTTCTAATGATAACGCTGGCAGATCTGTTAGTCTGAATTAGACACAATGGGTCTTTGATTTCAAAGATGGGGAGCAAGTCCTGTCCTCGCATGAAACCAGCATCCTCACCAGTTTGATAAGGAGCATTGTTTCTGTACTGCAGCATGTAGCTCGTATCATAGTATCTGATTTATTCGCATCCAGGACCATGCAGAGGAAATCCAAGTCCATAACTTGTATCCACACAAATCAGCATTGTTAGCTGAAGCTCATTGGCTTCAGAAGGAATGATAGGTTGGTGCTGTTGGCAGTAAACTCGTTAGCCAGGCATGAAAACATTAAATCAGTCAAACCATTTAATGTAGGGCAGAAAAATTAATGGAAATGGCAACATGAACAAATGCAATATCATCATTTTTGATGACGGCGATGCCATTAAAATAAAGACTCATGTCCCGGCCTACAAATCATATTCTCCAGACGTTAGTTAACGTGTTTGTTTGGTTCAGACCTACAAAAATCTGATTATTTTCCTCTCAGTGAAAATAAGATGCAAAAATTAGCATTCTAGCTAAAATGGTGACTTATATGGCAACATCCGTCGATCCTGAAATGATTCTTTTCATGTTTCAGCTCCAGTTTTATCCAAACCAATCAGACTTTTGCCTTTGGGCATCACTCCTACCCGAGTCCCTTGCGTGCCACTCCGGATTTTGAGAAATCTAATGTTTGACACGTCTGCAGACGCAAAGCTGTGATGACAATCACGGCTCAGAAGAAGATTTGCATGTAATTTTAGAGCAAAGTACAGAGTCACATTACATTAGAGACAACTGTCAGGGAGAAAAGTGGAAGCAACAAAATAAAGCAACTTTCTGCCAAACATCAATCCCACCACGGAGATTCAAACGGGGGCAAGAGGCGGCACTCGAGTACCCACATCAGCATCAGCGCACCTGTTGAGTTAGGAGGATGAAAAGGGCCAGAAAGTAGGTTATGGCAACGCTTTCTTCTCTTCTCTTCCTCCATTTGTTTGACTCGTACGCAGCGTGATATCAGGGGGGATGGAAGACACACTCAGCCTGCATTTCTTTCATTATCTGTTCTATTTCAGTCCATAAATACATCAAGTCTGAAATCAGCTGTGTGTTTTGTTCAGTTTTTTATCTCTTTGTAGGTTTCAGATGGACGAGTCCCAACAAAAACAAGACAAGCCCTGCAGAGGCTGTTTGGGATGATACGAAAACTACTAAAAAGTTACGAAGCCAAGAAAAACTTTCAGTTCATCCTGAGAGACGGCTTGTAATTTCAAATCTATATGAACCAAAGCGGCTGCTTTAAAAGCAGCATAATGACATGGATTAGGTCGTTTATGGTAAAAATGAGTGACAGCAGGGTCAATTCCAAACACCGTATGTTAGAGGCTGCAGTTAGGTCTGATGGTATTTAAACTGTCTCTTTGTAAAGAGTCTAGCCTTTCTTGGGCAAAGATTCCCCTTATTAGTGAGACAGACAAACTCATTACCATGTCAAAAGCTGCCAGTCAGTCATACTCGCACTCCCCAGTGACACATGCCAAATGACAAAGTGTGTGTGTGTGTTGACAGACGGTAGCTTTAATGTGAGGTGACTTCTGTTCTTCGCAGACGTTTTTTAACATTTTTTATTATTCGTGTCTGCAGTGTGGTAAGGTTTGAGTCTTTCACCAAGCCGCTAATAAAAGGCTTTTATTCCAGCATCAGGCACATTTATTACTCAAACTCTGACGAGACTCAAGGCGCTGTCTGTGGTTTGAATAAATCAGACAGACAAAGTGAAAAGAAAGAAGAGAAGAAGAAAAACGAGAGATCACAGAGCGAGTGGGATGGAAATAGAAAAGACAGAAAAAGAAGCAGACCGAGACTAAAAAAAGAGACTTTCTTTTACTGTTTGTTGCATTTCTGCCAAAAGGTTTAACCTCTAAAGTACACTGTGCCGCCGCACTACACTTACTCCACATACAGAGATAAATAAAAGGTGGTTAAAGGTCTGTTATTCTAAATTCCACAGATCACTGATATTTCACCTTAACTTAATACAGAACCACGACCTCTAGGCAGACATCACCAAAACAAATACTTACAAAAGTGCTCACAGCAGCAGACATGAACATTTCTTTTAACCTTTTAGGCAAAACACACATATGTTATATCATAATGTTGTTTTATGCTCATTTAGTGGAAATCTGTTGTGATTTAAGGCTGCAGGATGATTACGATCCATGTTTTCTTTCATTGAAGGGCATCTGGCAGCTAAACCTGCGAGGTTATAGTTAGGGAAAGATCGTGTTCATGGTTACAGAGAATAAAGAGAGGGAAATATGGGTTCTTCTACAAAAATCCACCACTGTCTTTAATAAGAATTATTATTAAGAATCAACTGAACCAGTTTAGTTCACAAAGATTTTTTTGTAACTAAAACTGAAACTTTGTGTTTTTGTAGTTTTGTTCTGTAGTAACTGTTTACTGGAAGGTTTCTTTAAAACGTCTTCCACAAGGTTATTTGTGGACGCACAACGACTCGGTATTCTGGACAGTCCCTTTGAAAAGAAACGTGCGAGACAGTGCCAGAGTCCATCTACACTTGGAAAGTCGAGGCATCCTGTATGGGCATTGTTGTAGAGCCAAGCTGTCAGGCACCACGTCCCCCTGATGCTAACCTTCCTCCACATCACAGCACCGCACCGCCACATTGGACTGGAAACCTCAACAAACCTGCAGCCAGGAGCTGGACTGTTTTCACCCCAACACCACAAGACGAGAGGACAATGGGCAGAGCGAACACGAGACAACACTCGCACGAGTCTTTTGTGTTACCGCTCCTCCCGCTGCCGCTTTAATCTCCTCACCTCGGTACGAAACACACATGTAGAGACACACGATCACAAACAGGAGGCCAAAAAAAGACGACCGATTACAGAGGGGAGCCTCCGCTGTTGACGCGCTGGACGTGGGCTGGAATTAAATTACAGCGTGGGCCAAGCAGCTCCTGGCTGTCATGATAAAGTCCTACAGAGAACACGGTAAAGGATTATCACCTCTTACAGGTTTAATTGGCAGTTTAATGAAGTCGCCCACAATGACTGTGACAGGCAGTTAAGGCGGGCATCCTGTTTGTACACATCAAACACACATCGGGGTGAAATATTAGCTTGACAAGTGTATCATTAGCAGAGTTAACATTTAATAAATCACTCAGAGTGGATCATATAAAAGGCGTCATATACTTCTCTATTGTATTGACAATGGTAAACTGTTTTACAAGAGCAATTAGCATTAGATCAGTGCAACGCTGTCGCTTTTGATGGAGAGTCAGCTTCTGCTTGTATGAACAAAAAGCTAAATGTTCAGGACAATATCAAACGTTACGAGGGGAGTATTAGTCGGGGGATTAGAAACAGTGGCAACTGCCAACAAGGAAGGTTTGAAGAGTACCCAGAGGCAGATCCATGGCAGCTTAATGAGAAGATTATAGTCCGTCAGGCCTTAGGTAAATAAAGCTTTCAAACCTGAAAGGGGGATTTCAGCACATGAATATACACTCAGGATTCTCTATTTAAAAGATACAGCACTTCAAGGGAGTGTTACACCCTCTGCAGCCTGAATTCTAATTAATTTTTTAAAGTACTGAAAACGAGGATGAATTTTTAAAAATGTATTTAATCTCCCGAGTCAATATTTTCTGGTAGGGTACGGCTTACAGCCCCAGTTTGGACGTGTCTGCATCGGCTCGACACATCTGGATTTGGGGATTTTCGCACATTCCTGCTTGGGGATTTGCTCGAGCCGCGAGAGTCTGTGAAGTGATATCTTCGAGTCATTACACACATTTCCAGAGGGATTGGAAGTTAGTCTGCACACTGAATTCCATTGCCGATGTATGGTAAGGGTCATCATTATCCTGTTTGGGCAGGTTATATTACTGCTGCAGTTTAAGTTCCTTCCTGGAAAAGAAGAAAAATCCATCTCTGAGCTCTGCTGCTGAAAAGAACCTGCACGGCGTGATGCTTTGTTTGCTTTGTATTTATAATCCTACTGCTTCTCCACTGCAACGGTTAGTTTTTGGCCCAAATGATACGTTCCGTATGTGTACGTGGCCTTGAGATGTCCACGAGAGTCATGCAGACAAACATGATAATTTACATGTCATAGAGGAGTAAAGAAACCAGAAATAATTCACGTCTGAGAAGCTAAAATCAAACAAGTTGGCCATTTTTCATCCCTTAAAAATATTTGAAGCGATTAATAATCAACAATAAACATTCAGAATCAAAACAGCTGATTAATTTAATAGCTCCCCTCCCAAATCCGACCAATGAGGCGAGTTCAGCTCGAGGTTAAAGGAAGTTTCCCTTACCAACGTCACCAAGTGTTTGCTCATGGTGGGAATTGTCGGGTCTCTGTAAGATCATGTCTGTTATTATTTGGCACTATATAAATAAAAATAAATTGAATTGAAGATTAAATTAATCGACTAATAGCTTAAGAGAAAACCGAGTCCTGTATTTTCTCTGTGGTGCATCGGACAAGGCAGCCAGCCAGTCCTGGCTCATGCATAAAGAAATTGGCTCATTCGGGGACAAAATGATTTATCCATCGGTTTAACACACAAACACAAAAAAAGGCAACTTCACGCTTTGAGTCAAGTAAAAAAACATTGTTGGCTTCTTGCTCTTAACACAGCACTGCAGGCGCCTAACCAGAATTTTAATCATATATAAGAAACAGTCGGTGCCAAATAGTCTCTTTTCTCTCTCCGTTCAGCAGAGTAATGTGTGAACGTCTTCCTCCAGACACATGTGCAACAAAGAAAGTTGTGTTTGTGTCTCCTCTTGCCTTGTTATGGCGAACTTATGAGACAGGAAGAGAAAAACAGAGCAGAATCATCTATTGTTTGTCCTGGCAAAGGCCAGTTGCTCATTATCGGCCATTACGGTTGTTTGGATGTGACAGTGGCTATTATTTACCTCCAGACCGCGAGTCTGAAAATGTGAAAACGCCTGTTATGTAAGAGCCCATCATTGTCCTTTACCACTGGTGTGTCTCGCAGCTTTTGCGGCATCGTCTGCTTGTTTGCTGTAGCCGAGGCAGCGATGCTTTCAGGGTTCAGTTTCACTCCCACTGGGGCCATTTTTACTAGAAATGTTATTCAATCAGACTAATGTACATACAGCGAGGCACTTTGGACGAGAGCCTCCACCGAGTGGTTAGACATCCAGAATCAGAGACCAGAGCATGAACACTCCCTCTACTTCCAGACTTTCCTCTCTTGAAAATGTCTCACCAAGTTTAAGAGCTGTTTTTTTTCCCCTTCCTCCATCATCCACTGCTAACAATGGCACGGTGGCAGCTGGCCACAGGGGTCAGTACTTCTTCTCCGTCTATAAAGGCTGCCGTTAAAAGGCGCACAGTAAAGTGGGCATCAGACTGATGACCGCAGCATTCCTGCTCCCTGCAGAGTCAAGGAAATGGTCTTTTTTTTTTTTTTTTTATTGTCTTGGACTGCCACCGCTGCCACAAGCTCACTTATCAGACAGACCCACACACCCCTGCAGCAAAGAGAAAACAAAAAGGAAAATGGTACATGTACACACAATGGATGCTGCCAGCATGTACATACACATGTACAAGTAGAGCGACGCACACAGCCAATGAAATGAGAGCGCACACACTGGAACGAGGATGTTCACAGACGAACACAGTCAACACTCACACACACACACACACACACACACACACATATATATATATAAATAAAAAATGAAAAGATGCTCCGGGATACACTTTCCCGAGCAGTTGTTCCTCTTCCACTGAGATTATTCCACTGAAAAACCAAACAAAGCCTGAAATAACCTGACGAGGGAAGAACCTGACAGAGAACCGAGGGATGGTGGATGACACGGCCCACAAACACACACAGTGTTGTACCAACTCAGCGTCGTCTCTGCACTGTTCCAGACACTTCAAGGCAGAAGAGTTTCCTGTGTTCTGTTCAGCTATCTTATCTCGCGGATATAAGAAGCACCAACCAGTCTGTACTTGGCTTCATCTGCACAGTGGCTGAATACCAGAGCGGTGGTGAGCTGTGGCCGGAGGCTCTGTGTTCAACAGTCTTATCAGCTGTAACGCCGGTTTGCCAGCAGGGAAGGTGAGCTCCAGGGCAGAGAGGCAGGCTTCAACCCTGAATACATCAAACATGGAAATTAAGCCTGCAACTGCTGATTATTTTCACTAATGATTCTTCCGATGATTTCATAATTTCAGAGCCATGACACCTTTAAAGTGTTTTGATGCCCAAACAAGAGAAAAGCAATACATGTTGCCAACTTCTTCTTCTGTACATTGTGTCAGTACAAAGCTGCCTCACTTATAATTGGATTGGATCAAATGATGTGCCCTCTTGTAGAGACAAACCCACAGAGAACTTGTGTCTTTCAGCTCATTGTTTTGGTTGTCTCACCTCTGACCAACCTTGTTTCCAGGTGAAGTGGAGTGAAAAAAATCTAGACAGACAGAGTTAGCAGCTAATGATGATAGTGGAGACGAAAACAGAGCTGTAAGGAGAGGACTGAGACCTAAAACCATAAAATGAGTCTGATTCTGAACTCCCCTCGTCTTTTAACAGGTTTTTTATTAGACGCCTGAAAGAAAGTCTGCTCAACGACATAAAACAGTTGTGAATTTTAAAGCTTTTACGTGTCTTAAAAGAGGCTAACAAGTGGCTGAATGAGACTTCAGAGGTTGTCAGGGATATGAAACATCCTCACGCCAAACAGAAAATGAACGGCGCTGACGTTGAAGTTGGATTTTACTTTTGGAAATTGCATTAACTCTTCAAAACTCATAAAAGTGGTGTTCATTCGTCAAGAGAAACTTTGAATGCAGATTTTCTTTGGTGTTAATTTGTCTTCCCGCTCATGTATGTGAGTGTTTCTCCACACCCAGCGACCTCGCTCTTCCTCTGTCCGTTCAACACGAAGTGTAAACACCAAACTTCCCTCAGACTATTTTTCACCAGATGCTGTGTCTGGTACAGCAGATCATATTTCCATCTCATTTCATTTGAGTCGAACAGGTCAGAGTGGTTCACTCGGTTGCAGGCCTGAACTGGCTCGTACTCCACGTATTTCCCAAAGAGTCATCTCATTAACACTCTGTACACTCCGTACTCGCCACAAATACAATTTATTTGTCCGGCTGTGGGCGATCCAAAGTGGGATGTTCTAGTGCAATCCGTTAGCTTGTAAATCGAACGCTCCGCACTTCTCTTGTGGTCAACTGACTGGCACAGCGAGGTGGATAAGTGGCCTTATTTTTCACCGAGAAGCCACTGACCTCCGACTACAATGAGGATTCTTACTGTGAGACAAGATTCTGGTTATTTCTGCACATTTTCAACAAGCAACAAATTCAACTACACCAGCTTAAATTCACTGTTATTTGCTTGAACAGGAGAAGCCTCTCGATGTTTATCCAGCCGGTCAGAGGACCAGAACATTTCCATTTTAAAAATGCTTTTAAATCTGACCTCCAGTCTCTCTCCAAGTCCATTTCATTCTGGGAATCAGCTTTCACCGCACTGAAAGCTCCAGAAACAGGAAAATATCTTTTCACTTAGGTAAAATCCAGCTCATACTCATGCTTCACCTACCTGCCATTTAATTATTTTTTCCTTTTTATTGGTTTATTTAGCCTTTTCAGAGCAATTTCTGCGAGTGCTTCATTTACATTCCACTACGGCGCTTATTCAATATCCTCATCACTAAAGCAATCAGGGGAATTCTCGGTCTCATCTCCAACACGATGCACCGTTTCGCCTGCACTCCATGCAAATGACCCTCTTTGTTCTTCCACTCCCCAAGTTGGTGGCCAAAATTGGATTTCCCTTACAGTGCTCGCTGGTGAATTCAAATGGCTCTGGAGGAGAGGGGGAAGCCCTTTGTCTAAGCAAAATTACCAGACTGCTGGAAAAGGGGGGAGCGAGAAAGGTAAGGCGAGCTATTTTGCACAAGATTGAATATGAAAGAAAAAAGAACGATGCCTGAATAGGTTGGAGGTGTGATACTGATGGAAAAGCAAGGAGTAATTCTGCTCCCTCTATCAGAAGCATATGGGGTTGGTAATTGGCAGAAATAGAAAGAGAGGCGAAGCCCAAATTCAGAAAGGTGCTTTGCAAAGAATAAGTTGGATCTTGACGGGACGGGAGACAGAAAATCGTACAGAAAAAAAAAGGCAGCCATATCTCTTCTTGTCAGCCTTGCTCCTTCTCTACAGACAGGTATTATTAGATATGGAATAGAGAATACTGCATTAGCGATAGTGATCCTCGGTGATCCCCTCCATCAGAGCAGAAAGCTCCAGATAAGACAGGAGCCGAACAATGCAGGAAAATGAAAGTTAAAGCCAGTAAACAAGGAGAAGAAAAAAAGCATACTCATTCTTAAAGGCAGATAATTAAGTCACGCTTTCTCCTGAATATTCCCCAATAACCCCGGTGTACTTATCATTTACCTCACGAGCAAACATCAAACATTCCACTGAGGCATTTCCATTAGCAAAGGGCATCTTACATTTCCCCATCGATGTTTCTCCTGATAAAAACATGCCTCGATTAGGGGGGTTGGGTGCAAATTAAAAATTCCTTTAATGCGTTAACATTATTATTCAACTGCTCCACAGAGAGCGGAGTAATCACATTTCCGGGTATTCCAAAATGAGTTTTCGGGGTTTGAAAAATCACAGGGATCCAGATGAATTCCCTCACATCTGGTGACGCCAGCGAACAGACAGGCATCGGGTGCGGTGAGTCAGCCTGCAGTGGAGAGCAGCTGGCTTTTGGAGTCTGCAGGTTTGAATCCAGGTATCTTGTTTATTCAATCAAATGGTTGGTTGCCCAGCAAACAACACCTTTCATTTGCATGAAATTAAATAAACTTTTTGTGCTGTGCCTCTCTCTCTCTCTCTCTCTCTGCACCGCAAGCTTGGTTTGTATAGGGAAGAATCAGATTACCCTTTGTGCGAATAACATTCAACATGAGCTTGAAGGGGGGGGGCGAACAGGGCTGAAGGCTTTTTGTGCACATGCCCGGCGGGGGGAGACTTTCAAAAGAAAAATGTCTAAGAATAAAATAAAAGAGGCACCTCTGTTCCAGCGTTCTGTCAGCCCTGAGCAGTTGCAAATGCTGCCACAATCTTACAATGGCAGTTGTGGACAGTGTGATGTGGGGCCGACGTGGACTCATGCGTGTTCAGCAGAGCACGGAAAAAAAGCGGCAGGGTGAAGCAGCTCAGGCCGAGGCTGACTGGCAGCTTGCTTTGCTCCTGGTATTTTTCTTTTTACAACTTCAGGGAGAAAAAAAGAGACGCAGGTACCTCAGCAGATAGAGGAGCAGGAAAACGCTGCCAGCAAGGAAGTCTGAAGAAAAGGAAGACCAACACATGACTCATTGATGCTGCAGCCGCTGCCTGTTCGGCTGCGCGTCAGTAATTAGAGACATGTCACGGAGACGTCCACTGTGGATGTTACTGCTGTCAAAATTGGCAAATTATTGCAAAACACGAGCCCAGCCAAGGCGGTCTGGCACACCGTTTGGGTTTTTATCATTTTATGAGCTGTTTAAATAAAAACTACAAGATTTTCAGGTCACGGTTCATAAACATGCGTTCTTGATGTTTTCTAAAGGGACGAAACAGCCACATACGTCATCCACACACGGTAAGTGCACAGCCGAGGGGATGAAACAGACTTCATGATATGTTTTACTGAAGTCATGAACTCTTCCTGCTATATAACCTATGTTCATATATTATATATAAAGTGATGATTGTATAGGCTTTATATAACCAGCCAGGTGTGTGTCAGTGGTTGGACGGGTGCCAATAGTGATTACTAACCCTGTAACTTTTAATTGTTTTTTCGATTGCTTTGGAGTTTAATGGAAAAACCCACCGCAGACTTGTTCACCTTCAGATGCCGTGCTGTGACTCTGGGCTATATTTTACTGCTCTAAAAGGGCACCGACTTTCTGAGTGAGGACGACGTAGAGGATGCCGGTGCTTTGTGTAAACAGAAAGTCCTTCCAGCTTTTAGCTCACTCCTCATGCATTAACCTGCAGCTTCAAAGACGCAGACTGGTCCATCTTCTTGCACATTAAGAGTGAGAAGGTTCAGTGTGTCAGAGTCATTATGTTTCTGTTACTTTAGAGTTTATGTCTACAGATGCTACAGGTCCTCTACCAAGGTGTACACTTCTTCCCAGAATGGACAACCCAAACGCTGACTTCTTTAGGGTGTTTTGTAACCATTGTAGTTTCTTCTTCTCACCACGGGGTTGCAATCAGATACTACACTGCTAGATTCCACTAAATTGTACGCACCGGACCTTTAACTAATTGTTTTGTAAGAAAAGCTGCAACTCTCCGTCTGAGTAACTGAATCATGCCCATTAAACTTAACTGACTTTGTCTCAGGATGTGAGGTGTTAGCAGTACAACAGTCATCTACATTGTGAAGCTCAACAGTAAGAAAGACGACACTGAAAAGATGTAGAAAAGATGTTGCATGTTTGTGCAAACTTCTTCTTGGACCCATCCGGTCCGTGAGCTGATATGACTGGGCAGATGTCAGACTCACCTCCCTGCAGCACTCGCTCTCTGTCAGCAAACGCCATGACAGGCCGCCAAAGTTAGACCGGGCTTCACTCACACTCTTGACACGTTTTCATTCATGAATGCACTCACGCAGGTAGTGCCGTGCTCAGACAGCTCTCTCTTGAACTTATATGGAGCATAAAACAGGGCAGACTGGCAGGCTTATGCAGCGATACAGGCTTTGCTTTGCAAGGCGAAGATACTGTAATTGGAGTGCCTTTCAAAGCCTCAGCTTCTCCAGGAAGAACGCTATCAAAGCTGACAGCATTTGCTGGATTTCCTCTTTGCCGAGCTCATGGGCCGATCCTCGCTCTCAGCTACGCAACTACCAAGTCTGGCTTCAGAGAGCTCGACTGAACACTGTAATCGTTTTCTTCTTTACATCCAGCGTCTATTCAAGGTAGTCAGAGTGAGCTAGAGCTCAAAGAAAGAGACACTTTTAAGCTTAACAGCAGAAATATCCTCTTGGAACAGGTGGATGTATTTGATATACATACTGTAGTATCTGGAAAACGAGCATAAATGTAAAGCACAATATGACAAATAAGTCCTCAGATGTTTACAGACTTTGGACAACAAAACGTCTCACTTTTCAACGCAGCCTAAAGGAGGTGGACAGACACACTAAGCCAAACCCCGGCTTAACCTGGTCGATGTACTGAAGACTGAGAATAATATGAATTCTACGACTTCATGACTGAATGTTAAATAAATTATCTGAACCAATGTTTCTGTGAGCTTCTGGGCTGAGGCCAAACCTCTGGAGGGTCCCCACATGACAGGACTGCTAATGTGACTTAATGAGCGTGGGTCAGGACCTGACTAACTTTCTCAGTGGAGGTGAACAAGTTCCCAACATGCTGGGGCTGTACCTGAATTCTGTCAGTTGAACTGAATTTGGCTGTTCGATACAAACTTTTGACTATTCGTTTGTTTGTGTAGTTGGTTTGTAAAACACCAGAACTGCATTCTGAAACTCAATATTCTCAGCGGTTTGCACAGTACACCGTCGGTGTGCAATCACTGTGACGAATACTTGCCAGCAGAAACAAGGAAGTAAGCCAGGCGTGAATGTCCTGAACTTTACAATACAAGTTTATGTATCGCAACCTCTGGAGGGAAGCTCTGGCCTGAAGACACTCTTCCCAACCAATTCTTTGTCACCATGTGATGTGAAAACATGTCAGAAAGAGTTAAAGTTATAAAAGCGTCTCTCTTGCCAGGCTGCTGAAAGTGCCGTCAGCTGAAGAGTCACCGCGGACGGCAATAAAGGAGGTTGTACCGCCGTCTGGTTCAAAAGCAGTTTATCCAAATTCACTGACCATCATCGCTGGAGTGGAGCGTCTGTCACGCTCTCCTTCGTTTCTATCACCCTTCTCCGCTTTGTTAATTTTGTGGTTTGTGGTCATTTTGAGACTCGGCCTGTAAAGTTTATGGCCGGCCGTGCTGTCACTCCGGTACTCATCTGTATACCGTCTCGACTGACTGGAATCATTGAGTTTTCAAGGACGGACTGACGACGCGCACAAAAAGAAGACATGCATGAGTTACTTCACTTTCTTTGACTTCTTTTAAAGACGCTGTTAAGTTCCGATTTGGGTAAGGTAGCATTCTCTGGCCATCAAACAGTGTTTCAATAAAGGCCAGTTCGTTGGCCTCAGCTTTGGCTGGAAACAATGAGATTGCTTTGTTGACCCTCAAGAACAAAATGACTGTTGTCACGTCCGACAAGTCTCCAAGTCATGGAGGAAAATGGGACTTCTTGGACTGAATCTTCTCACCAGTCCCTGCAGAACAGCTGTTTACAGAGGCCTCAGGAACAGAGGTAGTCATGACACTTACTTAATCTCACTTAAGAACCTTAAAACATCGCCGGATCCAGCAGGACAGGAGTGTATTTATTTCCTATGACCTTTAACTGCAGCCCAAACCTCGACACTCTGCAGTGTGGGTGAATATTTTCTGTATGTGTGCCACTCATCATCATTTGTTTCCATGTCCAACTCAGCTGCTCTCTCTCATTGCCTCTTCAATTACACCTCTCTATCCTCCTACAGCTCCAGCTGTTACCTTCAAGCAACTTAGCACTGTAGCTATGGTAACGCATACCGCCGTACCGGACTTTTGTTGTCATCGTCCCTCATTATCGTCGGCACCACGTCGAGATTGCGGGACTCTCTCCCAATCTTCTGATCGCAGCCTGATTTGCATAATGTGAAGAATGGCGTTGATGCCGAGCGAGGACAAGCTGGCTGGCTTTCACGCTTGACTGAAAAATGATCAGCAGATGTGAAGCGCCGTGATTGAAATTAAAAAAAAAGGAAAGAGAACATGGTCACTGGAAAAGGTGAGAACGTGGCTCTGCATGTGAGTGAATGTTGTTTGCTCCCAGGAGTTTTTCCCTTTCCTTCCTGACTACCAGCATTGACAGATGCACTCTTTTTTCTCTCTTGATACGAGCGCCTGCCTGCCTCCGTGTGTTTGCCCTGGATGACCTACAGAAGTTTTCCCTCTCCACTTCCAGCTTCACGCTTCACTGTCTCCCAGGGCGCTATTATTGGCAGCCGGAGCCAAAAGGAATAGTTCAGCTTGTAAGGAACAATGTACACCGAGTGCTGTGTTTCCAATTTTGAAGCTAGGATTGGAGAGGCGTGTCTACGTGGCCGGAGGTGCATGCGTTCAATCAGGTGCTCTCGTTTTGATTCTGCCTTCGAGAGAATGCTGCTGTTCAGGTTCCTCTGGGGAACGCTGAATGCATGCGCGCTAATTGTGGCGAGGAAATAATTCAGACCAGTCTTCGCAAATCTCCCCCTTGCAGCCAGTGATTTATCACGCGTGATGCCTCGAAGAGGACTGGGATTACATGAGGAAACGTTTGGCATGCTGGTCTAAATACAGCACACGGCAGACGTGAGCATGCCTAAATCTGATCCCGCACATACTGGAAATAGATTGATAGCTTTATTATTCAAAGCTTGCGTAATAAAATAAACTCCATAGTAACGCAGCCAGCTCCCACTTGTGCTGTTTACATTGGTGACAACTGGTTTAATTTAATATTTAGTGTCATTTTATACAACTCAGACTATCTCGAGCCAACATTTGGTTCATTAGGTGCTTTTGATGAGTTGATATCTGTGGTAGGACTTTTTACTCTCACTCTTACTTTTCTCCACACTTTCTTCTTTTACTGAGCCTTCTCTTGTATCTGCGGGCCACTGCTGATATGGGGTCACCCAACACCCAGCAGGTGCTGCTGTGTATTATTGGTACGCTTGGGCAAGTAAAGAAGGGCTGAAAACTCAGCGGCATGCACAAACACTGTGCTGCTGCTGAGTTTTCTGTAGGTATCAGACAGTGAAATAACAACCTTTTCAGTGCAACCTTAAACTGACTTTATAACAATAATAAAAACCAAAGCTGACAGCAACACTTTCCTGTGATCAAAAGTAAGAAAAGATAAAACTCAGAAGACTGCAGAGCCGTTTGTTATTACTTTTTTAGCGGGTGGAAAGAGTCTATTTGACAGCAACAGCTAAAGATAGACCGGAAAGGACAGGAGGGTGAGACAGAGGGTGGAAGTGATATTTCTTTTCCTAGGATGGCGAGGGAATAACGCCCTACTCTGCCTGTGAATCGCTTATCCTGCAGGATTATTCTTACCCAAATCATACCCAACAAAGACAAAAAGTACTAGCCAACCAGAGGTGGGTCGGTCGGTTAGTTGAGTAGGTCGAGTCTTTGCTGAGGGCAGCTTTGCTAGAACAGCTTGTAATGACAAATGCCGGTTTAGTTGGATTGCACAAAATCTGATGGGAGTGTGAAGAAGCACTGAAATACTGTCCATTTACGACGGCACCCAGGCTAATAATCTTGCTTGCACTGCCAAATGGCAGTGGTTCCATGCCCTGACTTCCACACCCCTTCACCTTTCTCAATGTAGGTGGTGTTTCAGATGTGTACCATTTAACCCGTAGAGGTCAGTGCAGTAACATATTCCCTCCAACGAATATCTCATGTGCAGACACTCGTTAATGAGATTTACAGAAAGTTTGATCTCAGTAACAAAGGATGTGGTTGGCCTCCAAATGCTACAACTTTCTGGCTCTTGAGAGCATGAATACAGACCCCAGGTTTTGTGTCTAAATGACGAATGGTGTCTTAATTTTTGGGGAGTGAATGTGCACTAAAGGTAAATTTAGATAATAGTTTTCACGATATGTTGTCACACTAAACAAATGGACAGAAGAGCAGATACCATCACCAACAGTCTGCTGCCAAGTCCATTATCAGTCCGATTCACAGTCGATACCTAACAACTTCTCAAACTCCATCAAGTGTCTGCTTGACGTCAAAGATATGGAACTCTTCTTTATCATTCTTTTAGCATTGAGTCATCATCGTGGAGATATTACAGAAGCAGATCATCGTTGGCTCAGTCTTACGGGACAAAAATTTTTCGGAGACCTTTCCAATGGTGCAAGAAACATTCCTTGAGGCCTGAGGTCAGCTTTCTCTGTCCTTGTTTGATATGGACCTCTCATATCCCTCTCCTTTAATTGTCTGTCTTCTTTTCTGATATTTAACCTCATTTACTTGACACTCAAACTCTTTCCAATACCGTCTCTCTGCAACTTTCCAGGTCTTTTCCCTCAGGCCTAAACACCATTCTATACATTTTAAGTATCTATGAGAAAAACTTTGAAACAACCTGACCTCTAATTAGCACCCATGAGGAAAACCCTACTCACTCAAATTATTTTCTTCCATTAGTTCACCACCGTTATCTTGATCATTAGCTACCTATAGTATGCAGAGTACCTCCCTATAGTCGCAGAGGTGTTTCTGTGTCAGACAAGCTCTCAGTTCCCGCAGTGTGGGTGATGTATGAACTCAGTTAATACCCCAACCTGCGTGGAACATTACAGCAATCCCGTTAAAAAGCACATTATTTCTGATACGACTGCCTGGCTTGTCTTGATGAGGCTTGTCCTGATGGATGGATTCAGGTCTACTGAAAGTTTTGGCAATGAGACAGTGAGGGCGGGGGAATCGCATTAGCTGTAGACAACTTTGCCATTAGGTAACACTTCAAAGTATAGTTCAAAACAAATGAGCTCTAAGAGGTGTGACAGAGACAGACTTGTTATTCATAAATGGGTGTTATGAGAGTCGAAGTGGTTTTAAATTGAACTTTTGGGAATTAGAAGAGGAGCTGTCTGCCAGGCTGACAGTCTGACAGTGATGGGAGGCAAAATCCATCTGACAGTTCACAACTTGAAGACAACACACTTCTATGGACTGTTTTAACAAGAAGATGCACCAATATGTTGACATTCAACAATGGTGTCTGATAGTCAACCTGCAGGGTGGGATCATGGCTGGATTATATTCGCTGTAAAGACACTGACCTGACTCAAACATAACCATGAAACCATCTTCTAGAGTGTGTTCAGACATAAAGTGCAACAATTCACCTTCTTTGATTCATGCAAATTGAATCACTGGACCGTTTATGCAGTTCGTGTTGATTCACCCCCGACAGACAACGTGTGTCACACCGTCTGTGGTTGTGAGCTTGTGTGAGTTGTGCTTGAGGAAACCACAGCGGTTCAAAATAAGCAACGAGGAGTTGTATCTTCAATGACAGCATGTATGTTTCAGTACGTCCACAGACTGCAAACAGATCACAACAAACCACACTATCATGCACAACAAATTCAGGATTATGAGCAAGTAAAATTCATTTTACACGGCGATCCTGCACACACTCGGAGAGCTCGTTTATCTAGCTGCATGATGGCTCGATAACA
Source organism: Nibea coibor (assembly GCA_023373845.1). Taxonomy (NCBI): domain Eukaryota; kingdom Metazoa; phylum Chordata; class Actinopteri; family Sciaenidae; genus Nibea; species Nibea coibor. The sequence goes on along the minus strand of CM041718.1, from coordinate 23,724,467 downwards.
TTTCACCTCAAGCACACACAGATAAAATGTTCATTTTTATTTACTCAGGATTAGTTTGGCCAATCTGAATAGTCTCTTCGCCTCAAAACAGCAGCCGTCGAGCAGTTAGAGGCAGGCGTGGGATAAAAGTCTCAATCACAAGCACGGCTTGTGAAAATGAGTGTTGCTCCTCTCACTTCCCCCACAGAGGTTGCTGTTACTCAGGGATTTGAACCAGGAACCTATCAGCATCAAACCACGTCTCCAACCTGTGGGCTTCTAATTATCACCGCTTAACTCACTCTCAGTTTCCTTCTGCAGTTGGCCTGAGCCTATGGGCACAGCTCACATTTATTCCAATGAAATTAGCAATGCAAATAGATCCACGTCCAACGTCTATTACCCGTGGTGCAATAAACACAAGAGACCAAACGGATTTGTGGAAAAAAAAAAATTAAAAACCTTTTAATTCTTTCCGCATCAGTGGTGATATCTGCTTTAATTAGCATGATCAGGAGCTGTATCAAGTACTCGGGGAAGAGGGGGTGCAAATGATGCGCCGCTACTGCCAAAGATTGAGACAATTTTCTCATTTCTCCTCCCTCGTGGAGTGTCTTGACGTGCAAAATAATGAGAGAAGAAGAGTTGCGAGAGAGAATCAAGGAAAGGGAGAGAATTTGGGGGTTTGGGGTTTTCACAGAGTGGAGAGTTAGATCGGAGTGAGGTGGAGGGATAAAGCTGCCAACCAATTATTATATCTTACAAAGCAATTACAAGCCTCTTAAGTGAGCGGCTGCTTTTCATTCCATCTCTAAAATGTCTCATCCGGCAGTAGATGTTACACTCCTAGCCTCGAGGGTTAGACAAGCAGCCTGTGTCATTGTCATCCGCACAAGGAAGGCCAGACAGATTCATCTTAATAAAGTGTTCGAGTGTTTAAGAAGCTTCTGGCATCCTGAGGTTGATCAGCTCCGCATGATGCTCGCCCGGGGAGCAAGACAACCCAGGCGAGGCACTTAGTTTCATTTCTTCAATTGGATGTCATTTGGCTTCATGTTGAGATAACATGTAGCTGAAATGAGTGTGGTCAGGCTCTGCCAGACAGAAGAAATCAAATCAGAAAACATCACTAGATTAGAGATGGGTACATAAAAGAAGAGTCCATGCACGAGCGTGCTTACAACCTACAAAATCTGACAATGTCATCCGTTGCACAGAACAAAAGTTTTCCAAGCTTGTGGTATTAATGGCTCTAAAGTATTCGACTCAATCTCCATTTCAAAACAGAGTGTGGCTTTCGGGCATGCCTCAGATTTGTTGGGGATATTAAGATTTTGCCCTGTGCTCACAATGATGCATCTGTTCCTTCTGCAGACTTCCCAGCTTCGCAGAGAAACCGAGCCCATGTAAAACGTTTCCGTCCTCGGCTGACAGATGGACTTGCTTGGCCAGTAACAAAAGAAGAACACTGAAACTTCCTTTCCTGGCTAAAGGGGGGTTAATTGATATTACTTCCCTTGTTAGTTTGGAAAGAGGAACACAACAGTGATGAATTATTTTGCAGAGAATACAGCGCTCTACCTTCATCTCAGACACAATGAAAACATGACTCTGTGACCTGCTGAACACCTTGGCTTAGAAAAGGGATTGCTTCTGTCTCCCGGCTTAACTTGAGACATCTTTCTCTAGCAGTTATAGCTGTATAACTAGCTGCATATTTAATGTGGACCGTGATGTAGTTTATAGTTTTAATTACGCCTGAGTTTCAGTCTCATAGCTCATTCGTTACGTGAGATGGGGGGAGAACGCCTTGAGACTGTTGCTGTTGTGACAGGACGAATAAAAGAATCAAATGAACTGACTCCAAATGTTTCTCTGCTCTTAGCTGAGCTGAATAGAGTCTGAGATTTCAAAGTTTGCAGCCGTGGCATTGAACGAAAACACGGCTTCATTTGAGAAAACTAATAAGGGTTTTTTTTTTTGATGTACTGAGGCAAAGATGAGTCTTCAGACGCCTTGACGTTTTGGGAGCTGTAATTATTCCTGTGTTCTCTGGATTAACGTTTCCTGCCCTGTACTGATATTAACATTCATCATCCATTCATTTGGCTGGTGTGTAATTATTTTTGATCATTCTGATGGAAACAGTCTGTTATTATAAGGACAATGGAAGCGTGTGGTTCTTGCATGACAATCAAACCTGTGAGGTCACCTCGTCCATGCATGACACGGTTATCATGAAGCACTATTTAACACCTTTGTTTTACGTCATGTGGACGGCGTTCTTTAGTTTCTGAAAGGTGATACAGATTCCAGCACGTCCAGAAAAGCATCAGTCATACATAAATCTTCTCAGCATGATCAGGAGCTGAATCAAGCACTCAGGGACGAGGTGGAGGGTAAATGATGCGTCTCTCCTGTCAAAGATTGAGACAATTCTCTCATCTCTTCTGCCTCACGTGACATCTTGACAGACAAATTAATGACCACACCATCGCATCTGTTTAGATTTATCTTCCATTGGGACACCCCTTCCTCCTGATTGTCATTTATTCTACTTAGCATACATTCATAAGATACCATGTCCACTCATTCTTTTAAATCTGGGGCTTTCGTTACCTTCCAGTGTCTTGAAATAACTCAGTAAAGGTATTCTTTTTACTTTCTTTTTAAAATTAGTTTTAGGCCTTTTGAACCTTTATTTTGATAGTGACAGCCCAAGACTGACAGGAAGGTAGGAGAAGAGAGAGAGAGAGAAAGAGGGGATGACATGCAGCAAAGGGCCACGGGTCGGACCTCAGCGCTGAGCACTGCAGCAAGGTCTGAGTCTTTGTACGTGGGGTGCATGCCGTACCAGGTGAGCTACCAGCTTAGAAAGACATCTCTGAACCAGACCAATGACTTAAAATGTCTAATGCATGGATCCAAAGTTACATTCAGTATTATTGTTGTATAATATAATATTATTTCATTATTCCTGAGACCTCTCACTGCACTGAGCCCAGGTCAGATCTGTGACCAACACCTCATGACTCGCGTGACATCTCATCATTCCTGTGATGACTCATGTTTTTCTTGCACATCAAACTTTTTGGAAACTGTTCTTGGCTCTATAATTCTGTGCACTTCTTTGAACCTCCGGTACACTGTTGAGCTGAACTCTGCCTCAAGCACTCGTTCCTCCCAGAGATCCAGACACTCTCAGGGGTCGGGCCAGTAGCTGCTCACACAGATCACAACATTTATAATGTAATGTTTTATATTGTAAATAATAATAATGTTAGTTTGAAACCTTTGAAGCGTCTGCTTAGCATGAAATGTGAAAATGATCCAGCCCATCAGCAGGAAGCTTAATTACAGGGAGGTTCGACAGTAGAGCAGAACATTAGCCTAATTCAGGCAGATGTACATGAACAGCACTGATATTTGTAACTGTGCTTACCAAAAAGAGGTTATTATAAACGCTGATGGTGGCTGCACACGTTCTACTCTATTTTCATTTAAACTTTAAAGTATAAAAATAAAAAGAGAACTCTGACTCAAAGCTAGCTCTATTTCAAACTAAATATTGTATTGAATCACATCCTCCCCCTCATAAATGATGCATTGGGCACCTTGAACCTGCGCCTTCTCTTGTATAACACACTCATCAATCATTTCAAAGAAACACAGAGTGATGAGAATCTTAGATTTATTTCGTGTTATTTATCAGCAGGGCCCGGCACGAAGCGCTGAAAGGCTGGAGAGCCGGTTTAAAAAGCAAACAAACTAAGAAAATGAAGAAAATTAACTCCCACTCCAACTACAGTCAGCTGACATTTGACCGGCTGACCGCTCGACCCTGAGTGAAAACACTAGTTGATCCCGATTTAAATCTCCCGTCTCCGGCTGTCATTAATGAGCAAAAGGATGCAGACGAGCTATGGTGGATAATTATGCGGATAAGACGAGCTATCACGGCTCGCTGCGTTGGACAATTTATCATCATTGTAGGGGGGAAACCAGCGGACCGCATCCCATCCCCCCTTATTAGCACACGATCAATGTTTAATAGCGTGGCTAAAGAAGAAGTATAGCATGCTGCACCATGAGGACAGTCCTCCTATGTCATCATATATTAACTAATACTATAATTCACTACTGGTCACGTAAGGGAAGACCCATTAGCCAACCACGCGTGAACGAAACGACGCCTACTAAAGGACTTCTGCATTGAGCTAAAAATTGCTTCTTTGGTTTGGAGGGTGTGTCAGAGTCACGCTATTGTTTCTGGAGACTGACTCAGACCTTTTTCCTGTTAAGCAGGAGGGGGATTATGTTGCAGACTGAACGAATTCTGAGAGGATTGAGGAGTTGAGGGGTGTAGATGTGGACGAGAGAGCAGGTTGATTACAAGGATTTCAAAGTTGCATATTCGCGGGTTGCACGCTGTGAATGCTGATTTAATTAAATTTTTCAATCTGTTCGAGCTCCTTTGTTCAGCGCTTTTGCCACATAATCAAACTCGTCCCTTGAGAGTGCGGTCACATCAGCCGGGGGGACGTCAGTCCTCCCTTCCCCTCCATCGTTTTCAGGAAGATTTGGGGGAATATAAATGCCATTGTTGGGTTTCAAACAGGAACAGTGCGTGCGGCATGTTTTAAACAGCAGCCTCTTTCTTCATCGAATATTCTGCCACAGGTGCCGGCACACTTCAAAGCTCTCTGATAGTGGGGCTTATGAATATTTTAATAACAGGTTATAATGCTAAGCTCTGGAGGATGTGCTATCAAACTTCAAAACTGTACAACCATGAGGCGCTCCTAATGAATACACTGCAGCCAAATTAACAGCGACAGCGTGGTGCGAGTCAACGAATTAAATGTGACTAATCTAACTAAAACCAACTGTGAGATGTTGTGTTTGTGTGATTTTGTTTTATTTGGCACCCACGCTTTGGAGCCTTTTCATAAACTGTACATTTCTGAACATCTCACTTCTAATAAAACTAATTATCGCTCATAAAAGGGATGTTTGAAAGCACTTAAGGATAACGGATATTTGAACTATTCAGTGTTTTCATCCGTCTTCCATTAGATGACCTCAGAACACTGTTGCCTTTGTAAAACAGCTGTTAAATGCTCTTATAATGTGGAGAGATCAATCATGGATCCATCCATCTGTCCATTCAGTCATCCACTGCTCGAAATGATTGGATGAATGTAAACCTGTTTGAGCGAGGATAATTTAAGAGTCCGCAATGAGAGTCACAGCTTGTTGAAGTGGATTAAAGACGTAACAAGGACGAATGAAGAAGAAAGACTGAAATGGTGATGTTTAATATAAGATATTTATTCATTAACTGATTCAATCTCAAACTAAATTTTGAAGAACAATGTCCAAATCAGTCCATGCACCCACATCGACGATGAGAAATTTAATCATAAAACTCTCTGCAGTTTAATGTTTTTGGCTGCTAAACAGCCATTATGCCAAATTTGATTTAATTTGCAGAGTACAAACAGTTTGACTTGCAAAAACAGCCAAATACACCAACACTGACATTTAAACCAAGTCTTTACACTTTATGTTCATGGACCACGCAAACTCAGAAAGACCCCAGCTGAGGTTCGAACCTTCTCGCTGTGATGTGACCCCGGAGTGTCATCAACGTGTGGAGCGTCAAATGGTAAATATTCAGATTAAAAGGCAAAAGCTTTAATGAGAAATTTCCAAATAAATACATTTTTCACGTTGCACATTTTTTGCTGATGTTGTTAATACAGTATCTGAAAGAAAAAGTGCAGTCAGCATAAAACAGAAATCTCAGCCATCATTCACCTTTCAAAGCGTATTGAGTAATGCTTTACTATAAATGTATGAAAACAATGTAAATATGTCAATAACCCTGCAGTGCCGGCTGTCTGTGGGCATTGCTGACCAATTTACACTTTAAAAATATCCATATGCGTATCCAGGCAAGACCAGTCCTCAGGCTTTTACATGCATCTATTGGATCAAACTACACTGAGTAAATCTGAGATCTGCAGAGAGCAATTTCTACATCTCAGCCCTGAGAGTCTACCAACAAGCTAAAAGTCAGCTATTCACATTGCTACTGACATCTAACCAATAAAATAAAGCAGACTGTCTAATCAGTCCCTCATACAATTAGTTCAAATGAAACAGTTAGTGCCCCAAAATCAAGACACTTTGTCTACAAGACCATCAGGGTGTTGCACATTGTGTAGAGCTTGAAAAGGAAGCAATGAGCCAGAAGTGTTTGGGCAGCGAAACAATATCGATACAACTCTGAACCTTTGAGAGAAAGAAGCCAGATGTCATAACACTGGATGTAGAACAGTGTCGACCAACCAGCCTCCATACTTTCCACGCAGCCAGTCAAGAGTTCATTCACAGATCTGTGGCCTCAGGGGTCACAGAGGACGGCCATTTTGTCTCATTGATCTGAAATGTGCAGTGGCCGGAAGACAATCCCTCATTGGGACTAATTATTCTGAGCCTCTGGTGAGATGGCAAATTAGACCAGCTCCAAGGAGCACACGAGGATCCGACTGTAGCCACTAACGGCATTCCCATGTCTCATTTCTGCGACAGCTCTGCACCATGGGAGGTTTAAAGTGATGTTTTAGTAGATTTTAACTCGAGACAACACCCCCTGAGGAAGCCGGGGGTGCAGAAGTAATAAAAAAAGAGAGTCACCCACAAGTACATTCAAGATATATCTGACTTAATTGTTCAAAGAGACTGTGTGGCTCCGATATCTCTGTCAGTATCAAAGCTATGTTTGCTCTCGGAGCTCTTCATCCACTTCTGCTTCCTTCCTCCTTTCTTCCTACAAGGTTCCTTCGTCACTTGTTGTGTTCCTTTCTTAATTTAGAACAGGAGGGATTTAAGCACTGCAAAAAAGAAAAAAAGCGTTTGAAGGTACTTAACGCTGTGTTTTTATCCTCTGTCAGATTCTTGGCCCCCTGGACTTCTAAAGCTTCTAGAAAATGTGGCTTGAAACAGGGAAAGGCATAGAACATCTCATTAAACATCCACAAAAATCTGGGTAAAGTATAAGTTCATAAATATTAGGAAACCTGCTTCAAATACAGCTTATATAAGTGTAGGCTATATTTACAATATTTTCAGTGCTTTACTTTGCTGTCAGACTTCCATTTTCAATGGGAAACTGAAAATTACTTCAATCTTTACTCTCTTCAAAGCCACCAGACCAGACTCCTTTGACAAAATCAGTAATTTTACCAGCAAATTTTCAGATTTAACTGGATGGATTGGGGATTAATTTTGAACAAATCAGAGCTGGTGATTGTTGGAACACTGGAAAGAGGAAACAGGCAGTTTTGTTGAGTTTTATATTGTTTCTGCCCAGTTTGAATGAGTGGGATTTGGGTCTCAAGTGGTTTTAAAAACAAAGGATGATAAAATTAGTTTGTCGCTTAAGTTAGTACTAATGTCATAAAATACATTCTGTGTACATTGACTTAAGAATCTCATTCCCTTTTTGATGAGCTTCACTTCAAATGTTACCTTAAGATCAACCGTGTCAACTTTTACACTCTTGTAACCAAGTCTTTACTAGTGTAACCATCACTAGTCCCCTAGAGTTCCTTAATCTTAATAAAGTGGTCATTATCAACCCAAACTATGCGCTTTCCCAACTCTAACCAAGTTATTTTGTGCCTAAACTTAAAAAAAAGACTTTTATCATAGTGATGTAACTCAAAAACCAGTTTTTCTTTTTTGAAATGGCAATGCTGTCCTGTCTGTAGTGGCATTCGATTTTTTGTGTCGCATTGGAGGGCATGGACCAACAACAAATTTAGTTGGAGGACCTGTTCATCAAAGACGTTCACGTTGTGAGGCTGTAATGGGCCGGACATTGCAGCCTTTTGTGGCAACCACTTTCAATTATATTCTTGTTGCAATGAAACCTTGCAGAGCTACAACTCAAGAATTTCTCCTGCTGAGTGCGTCATTTTTTGCAGTGCAGTCAGGCAGCTTACTGCCCCACTGACCAGAAGCCAGAGGTATTGTTCTCCCATTTCCCCTCTATAAAATCTCCTTCCTGAAACCGACATACACTTCCAGTACACACACCCACACACTCTGGCAAGCTATATTAAAGCTATCCCAGAATTCAACAGGAGGAGGAGGGAGGGTGAGTGGAAATGTTGACATTACAGACATCCTAAGCATTATAAAAACAAGTCCACCAGCGCTGCTGTACCCACAACAGACCTCCCCTCAACAAGCACACACGCTATACATACAGATTCCCACGGCATCTTGTTTGGTGTACAGTATGTCCGGCCATGTGCTGGTGTTTTATTCATGCTCCATAAATACCACATAACATAGGGCTACTGATGTCTGATTTATGGTAATACTCTGACATGTTGTGCTGCCTTACTTTCAGCATGTTTTGCTTTCCCATCTGTTAACATAGGACTTGGCTCGGGGTAAACACAGCACCAAAAGTTTGTGCCAAAGTAGAACATTGCAAGGTTAGTTTGGTTCAGTGCTGATCAAGAGAGAGTTTGGCACTAAAGCACAGTTCTTAAGCAAGGTAATACCAATTTTAAAAAACAGGCCACAGAACAAACAAACCTTGATCGGCCCATTAATGTGGTAGAAAAGTTGCTTTTCACTTGTAAAAAGGTGCGCACAGAGCACTGTGAATGTAGCCATACTTTTTCAGAAGGTGACTGGATAATTGCAGTATTTTGTCTTCTTTAAAGTCTGTGTAAAGGCAATTCCACGTTTTCTTTCAAAGCACAATAAATATATTGGAAAATAGTTGCTGAAAACATGTGAAAAGACTTTGAACGATGTATTACTGAAATGTGGAGTTAGAGGTTCAAACAGTTTTTCACCAGTTTTCAGTCCAGGATTTTGTGGGCGGTCCTAAAATGAGGCCGCGTGACATCATGTGGTGATCATTAACGTCAAATGGTATATGATGGTATAGAAGCCTTAACGGTGGTTCTGGTGGCTCAATAATATATACAACATATGGCTCTATGATGGTGTCATTACCCTCTTCAAGACTCTATAAGTATGTTTAAAAGCTGGGATTGGAAAATCCACCCTTGACTTCCAGCTGAATCATAAGCAGAAGGAAATGATCTATGTTTTGCATCCTCATCTGTTCAAACGTTCTTCTTCCTACATTACTACCCCTCCCCTGCTGTATAGATTCCCCCTCCCTGCTCTTCTTCAGGCAGATTCTCCTCCTTGGAAATCCTTCAGTGTTGGGCGTGAAGCCATGATCTGCCCTGTAACCATCGCTATTTCGCACAACCAGCTAATGAGATAAAAAAAAAATCCCACATCGCTGAAACAAGCCGCCTTGATCAGTGAAAGCAAATCAGACACACAAACACAGCAGTCGTACATCTGTTAAATGATTGATCATGCGTGTTCCTTGTGTGCCTGGGCGCTGCGATCCCCGCTCTCTGATGCTGCCTTATCAACACAGCAGCTGGCCTCTGATGACTCGAAATGCACAGCACAGCTCGACTCATTAGACTCAGTTTGGGAAACTTTGCCGAGGTTAACCGAGTGCAGTCGGGGTCTGAAGCTGCCCCCGAAGTTGTTCTGATTTTTGCGAGAGAATGCAGGCGAAGAGAGAAACCCTGATGAAATTTCATCATACGGCTTTGCGGGGGGAATTTGTGTGACAAGTCTGACTTGGAAGAGTCAAAGCGGACCCAGAAAATAATTTCCACTCAGTCAGAGTTTGTCTTTCAATAAACCTGTGGGAGCTGGATTGTTGGGTTTGTGTTTGAAACTTTCAGAACTTACTGCGCGTCGAGGAGTCTAAAAGTTAAATCAAACACAAGCGCCATGCTGTGAATGTCTGTTCGCTCTCACTTCTTTTCTATTCTCAGCATCAAGGCTGGTTGTTGATGCGTTGAGGAGAATATTATTTTAAATGCATAGGAGACGACATCCTGCTGTGTATTTGTTGGTTTTGGCCCTAAAAATAACAACTGGATGATCATCACTAACATTTCTCTTTGCACTCCAGTACATCCTGGATATGGAGGAGAAGCTCTATTTCCCAATGAAATATTTAAAAACTCATGCTCACATGTGAATCTGGTTGGTTCATGCGAGTATCCATGCAACACTCAATGGGAGCCTGTTAACGGCAAAGAATTCTGACCTTCTCAACTCTGTAAGGGCGGCTGAGGGCGATACTCAGCAGCAGAAACGGTGCCCAAAGTCAAAGGAATATTTAAGCGTACGAGAGGGCAAGTTGTGAAAAATTACAACCCTATATAATAGCTTATGGCTCAGGTTCGATGAAGGTGGTAAGATAGATCTTGTGTTGAAGAGAACAATGCCTTCCAATAACAGATACTTTTCTCTGGAAGTTATTGCAAACAAAGCAACCATTAGATCTGTATCAACTATTTTATTATCATGCAGAAAAATGATGTTATTGGGCTCGAAAACAGAACTTTGCCAACCATTCTGTGCATTAATGTGAGATAAAGAATCAAATGCTGACAGTTGGCCAAAAACCACTGCAGTTTTTTTATAAATCTGACCACCCAAATCGACCCATGCAGAGTAAAACAATACTCAGCAAACTGAGACTATGAAAGGTAACTTCTCTAACAGTGAATACTGAGAGGCTTGCTGTACGGGGGTAAATCTTATCAAATGGGGGTTTGAGGCTTACAGCATTTTATCAGAACGTCTGTGACATAAGGATATTTGAGAAATTCTACAGTGAAGGTCAAACACTGAAGCGGTAAAACTCCTCGACTGCCTGCAGTCATTGCTTTATTTTTTGGTCAATTTCCAAACCATTTCTTCTCAGCAGGGAGGCACCGTGAAATACTCACATAATTATTATTAGCCATATTTTTTTCTCTAATTAAGAAAATTATTCAGTCATTTCTTTGATGACATGCTTCTGCATTGAGTTTAAATGGCCGTATCTTCAATTTTGTACTGAAAGTTTTCAGGACTTGGCCAGTTTTGTGTAAATTATAAATTATTAAACTCACAAAGAGCATGAGAGAGAATTTGAGACTTACAAAGAACAGACTTCAGACTGCTGGGGCGCTGCCAGGCTGAAGTGCCATTCAGGCTTCTTGCATCTTCACTTCAGCAGAGTACCTGTCAGCACTCTGTCATTCTCTACAGCTCTTGCCCTCTTTTATGAGCCCAGACCTTTGAATCCGCCCACTCCACCAAGTCCACTGACTCTGGTCTGGCATCATGACATGAACCATCAGTTTCTCTGTTCAAAACGTATTGATCCACGAGTGCCGTGAGGGGGAGGGGGGCTAACGATTAGCCAATCAGCACCACGGGTGGGCTAATGCCTTTGTCAATCTGTTGTCAAGCGTTGTCCAGGACCCAAGGAGTACAAACAATCAAGGCGATCACTGCAAGATAGATGTGCATTTCCATACATGTGCCGGTCTGGCTTGACTCCATTTGCATTACCAAAACAAATCAGAGAAATGAAATGATTTTTTATTTTCTGATCATTACGTTCAAAGGAGCCGCATTGAGCCAAAGCTTCATTCTGTCCACAACCTTCAGCCAAACAAACAGAAACACAGAGCTGCAGCTTTTTTACATCCACATGTGAGGAAGCCCATCTGACATCAGCACAATCTGCTTGTAAACAGTTGGACTGACTTCAGAGAGAGTTCACGGCAAAACTTGGCGTCTTTAAATTGGAAAATGGAGATGCCGATCAATGCAGTGTGAGTGGAAATGCCCTATTAGATGTTGCTGCTCATATCACCGACATCGTTCACATCACAGGGCTCCACTCTTAAAACCACAGCAAAAGCAGTAAATTTGTGGCATCAGTGCATCAGTGTCAAATTCAAATGACATTAGTTTCAGGCAGATATCTTGGTCTTTAGTGTTCCCCCTCTGAGAGAAAGGCTGGACTGGTTAAATGCAGACTGATGATGAGTACAGCGAACCGACAATACTGTCATAGATCAGACACTCTCCACTTCATCTCTTAACAGCAGACTGAAGATGCTGGTCAATAAAACCACTCCAAGTCCTCAGAAGTGTTTTAATAATGCAGATCTGACACCATAATGTAATGTTGGCAGGAGTGTCTGGCTGATGTCCAGCAGATGCCTCATGTGTCACTCAGTGTCTTAATGATTAGGCTATTCTTGTGAGCAATTCTTCAGAGACCAGCTGAACCAGCAAACAAAAAGTTGACTTCAAAAAATGCTGATGATTCCGACATTTGCAGCACAACAACCAGATACATTTAAAAGGAAAATGAGGCAACAGAGCAGCGTGGGGAAAGTTAGAATTGGACTTTTAGGATCCTTCAAATTGCACGATGCATCTCTTCACCTCCAGAGAAGAAGTGTTGGACAGAGCAGAGTGCTGTCTCTGCTGCATAGACATTTATCAGAAACCAAATGCGAGCAACTGAACTCAATCCAAAGCAGTAGCCTGGCCAGTATCGCTAACGTCACAGAAATATCCAAAAGCTATTGAACATCAGATGACAGCAATGAGAATTCATCACTTACTAATTGCTGTTTCTCTGTTTATCAGTCACACAGCAACGGGAGAGAAAAGGCAGGCGAAGATTCAGGGCGTCAGCAAGTTTCAGATGATTCAATGCGCATTAAAAGAGCAATATTTCAACTGGAGAACAGAAAAATGTTTTGAGACCTTTCAGAACTTGTTTGCATGCTATAATCTTCCATGCTGTCTTCCCTATTAGAGTTTAAACGCGATCAGCTACGGCGAGTTGGCTGCAGGAATAAATCAACTTAACTGCCCTAAACTGTAACGACAGCATCGCTCCCAACTCAAACCAAAGGACTCCAGCTTACCTTATCATTATTTGGATATACTGCATGTGAAACGACAAGAGGGATGTAGCTTAATGCCAGACAAAAGACCTCTACAGACTTCTACAGGACCCGAGGAATAATAAAAGAGTGTAAAGGCAAGACATAAAAGATGAGAGTTAGTGTTTCTCACCTCTTAACTTAGCCTTTCTACCTCCAGCACAGGGTGATGGATGATGATGACAGTGACGGATGGCCCCTCGATGCTTCAACCCCCCACCCCGAGCCTGTACTAGAATCAATTAAGCTGCCAGCTCTCCTCTGAGCTGTGAGTGAGACAATCAGTGAGATATAGGCGACATCATCTTCTCCCCGTTCACCCCTCCGACACGGCGTACAGCGGGGAAAATAACCGGCACGTCAGCCAGGTGAAAAACCCACGGTGAAGAGCAGACAGCAGGACGATGATGTTTTGGGTTGATACCAAGATTGATATCAAACCATGTGGTCACTGTCCAGGTATCGCTCCACTTAACCCGACCAGTAGGAGGTGTAAGTGATCATTAACTGCTAGACTTAAAACAAACTTACATAGTCTGTTGTAGGTCACATTATGGACTCAAACACTGACATCCACGGAAACATTTGGTCTCGTCTTGAACCAGAGATTCTGCAGATTAATTCCATACCCGACATGTTCTGATCTTCTAAAGTTGGACAGGATAGGAGATGAAAAAAGTCCCGTTTTCGTTAGCTTGGCTGCCGTTTTGACTGGAAGGGAGTCTGCAGTATGTCATCACTGGTAAATGTGTGTCACTGATCGTTTTTGTGATCTACAAAGAGGTTATTCCAAATTACTGAATAGGAACTGATAAAAAAAAAAAAAGGCTCAGCAAGCTTTAGCGAGATGACATCTTCTATTCCTGATTTTTATACGACCAACAGTCCAAACTCTTGATATTTTACACTGATATACAACAGAACAAATCTCATTCTAGATGCTTCAAAGGTTTGCACATTCATAAATGACTTCGTATTTACCTAAAATATTGATTACAGATTGTTACAGAACTGATCAGTAACAACACAAACAAGAATTACTCAAAACTCAAAAGTCTGAATAAATTCTTGCCAGAAGCCAAAATGAATGACAAAATATTGTTTTGCAAAACACATTCATAACGTCGAAGCAGTTGATTACATAATTACCTCTAAGTGGTGGTACGAAATTATAGTACAATTTGATTACAACTATAATCATGAATTAAAATGTTTTGTGCATTAGATGTTTTGATCATTGATTATGTTTTTTATTTTACAAAAGTGTCTTTTTGTTTGCTTTGCTTTGTTCCTGGTAAACTGCTTTGTCGACTGAATGTTTGGAATAAAGAATGAAAATGTGAAGGAAGGACAGCACGGCAGGCAGGAAGGAACAAGCGAACGAATTTGAGTGTAGAAAAGACGACAAAGACAGAAAGAAATAATAATGGAATGAAGAATGAAGAATGTTTGTGGGTCGGAGGTTTTCTGAGGAGAATTTTATCCACATGGTGTCTGACAGCTGCAGCCTGCAGCTTTAATGAAAGTGTCTGTGGAGGGAAAAGGGTTTCATTAAAACCATATTGGAGGGCAACATCATTTCATCCTTCCAGCCGCCCATAAACACACACAGTCATGCACACACACACACACACTCTGGAGAGCTAACAATCTCTGTAACCTCCCTATCATCCCATTTCCTTGACTCGCTTTCATCTGTGCCGATCTTAAAGGCAGGGGAATCATTTGAAGCAATGCGAGGCGGATGTGTTCCGATACTCTCCTCGACTTGTCCAATTTTTTTTGTGCATATAAATATGACAGCCCGTGTGGTGGCAGTTAAAGCCGGAGGAAACCTTCACAGGGAACAGACGAGCAAAGAATATAAGACAGCTGTATAGAATCTGATATTACTATTGTTCCGTGGATGTGGGGGAGATGATGGTTTCAACACTGTTATTAACTTTGCTGTCAAACACCGTTATTTCCTAGACTTCCCATGGCAAAGACACGCCTGGCTCAAAAGTGCCTGTGACATTTTAAAAGGATTAATGGTTGTGGGGATGATCATTTGGCATACTTGAATTTGACTTGAGGAAATGCAGAAGGAGGTTAGCTCGAGATTTCACAGTGGACAGAAGCACAGGGATGGTGAGCGAGGACTGGGAGCGTCGAAATACAAACAAGGTTAGGAGAGGTGTTTGGATAGGCTTCCTGGCAGCAATGGGATGCAGCAAAGGGAGGCAGATAAGGACAGGAGGGCCGAATCCTGCAGGATTGAGACGCAGCCGCGGAGAAGAGATAGGAGGAGGGAAGGTTGCAGTGGCAAGATAACGCCAAAGCCTGGAGCTGATAGATGAGGGCAGCTCCAAGGTCAGCCCAGGAGCGGCAGATGACTGCATAACATTACCACTCAGCGCTGTGCCACTGAGCTTTCATATATCCATGACTGCGAGCATACGGGACGGACAGGTGGGAATCTGTGCCGAGACTGTGCTTTTGTATGCTTTCGGGGCGCTTTTCAGCTCACGCGGAGGTGACTTTAAAAGAATCTACAGGGAGTTAACAGGAGCAACTCCAAAACAGGCAGAGAACAGTTCCAAAGAGACCAAAGCCTGGCCATGAAATGACTCCAAGAACATCATGCAGCATAATCCAAGTGGTCTGAGGCCAAGCAAGCACACTGCGGGTAAAAGTCCAATATTTATACAACCACATCATGTCCTCCTTTCTCTTTAGCAATTTAGTGAAAGCCTTTATGTGCTCTTTACAAGCTCCGGCTTTTGGAAAAAATCTAAGAGATAATGAAGTACATGAGCTCAAAAGGGAATCATTTGGCTTCACAATGTCTGGAACTGTTTGGAGTCATTTTAGCTCTTCCGAGGTTTTTTAATGAAACAGTTCTTGGCCTGCCTTCTCGCTAAATTTAATGTGTTTTGATTTAAGCATAAACGGGTAAACAAAAAGTGACCTACGCGCTATGGATGGTCCATTCCGTTAACACAAACATCCTCATAATTCATCACCCAGTAAACATTATTAAACTGTTTATTCAGACTTTCTATTCACAACAGCTCACAAAGCATCGCTGAATGAATTCTGATCTTTCACTGTACAGCTGCATGCCTCGTCTTGTTCAGATAAAGAAGTCGTGAAAAGATCGCCTCAGAGTTCAGACGTGAAAGGAATTTCATTAAAGGTCCAGTGTGTAGCATCCAACTGAAAATCCATCACCTATCCTTCTCAGTTGAAGCATGAAGGAAAAACTACAGCGGCCGTGAAACTAAAATATCGATGTAGAGTCAGTGCTTGGTGTCTCTTCTGTTGTAGAAACAAAGTGGTTCAAAATGGCTGAGTCCATGGAAGAGGACCCGCTCCCTCTGCAGATATAAAAAGCAACATAAACACAACAATTTGTATTTTCAGCTGATTTTACACTAATGAAAACACAGTTATGAATATGATACTCCTTATCTGTCAATAGATACCCTTAAATGTTACAATGCACCTTTAATTCACAGCCAAATTATCAATGTGTTAGGATTAGGACCAATTATTGATGTAACTTGTCAATTAGCTAACTAATTAGAGCACCTTAAATTAACGCAGAAGTAAGCACAAGCTCTGGGTATACGGGGGAAGAGTCACTGTCGCGCTGAGAGCTGAGCTATGAAAAAAATGCCAAGTATGCAGGCGGTATGCAGAGAAGGCAAGCTCTCCAACAATGATCGAAACTACGGCGGGGAGGGGAGGGAGGAGAGGAGGTGGCACAGGAGCATAATGAGGAGAAAGAGAAGGGGCGAGGTGAATATACGGAGGGGGAGGAAGAACTAAAGGATGAAGAGGAGAGGAGAGAGGAACGAGAAACCAGATAATACAAAGGGGAGGAGTGAAGGGGGGGAAGGGGAACTTTAGGAGTGATGAGGATGTGGAAAAAGACGGAGGAGGGTAGGAAGGGATTAGGGTGAAAAGAGGAGGTAGAAGAGATAAAGTGAGTGGAGGAGAAGAGGGAAAGCTACAAGCTGAAGATGAGGCAGCAGGAGAGGAAGAGAGATCTAAGAAGAGATATTGAGAGCGGTAAGCAGAAAAAAAAGATAAGAAGAAGAAAGCATGAGAAGACATTAAAGAGGAGGAGGAGGTTGAGGAGAAAAAGCAGCCGGAGGGAAAACTTTGTTCCTGTGCCGGGCGTCTTGATTCTCCACCTGATCCTGAAGCGTTCATTCCACTGGCTGTGCAGATAATAAAGAGGCCAATGAAGCAGGAGGGGAGCTGGTTTTAGGAAGACGGAAAGCTGGTTGTTGGATCAATGGCGTGTGTGTGTGGTCTGTCAGTGAGCGGTCTGTAATCCCATAGAACTGTTGCTGCAGGTGCCAAAACCTCATTGTAATCTCTGTCTGACTGCTTGTTTTGCGTCAATCCGGCTACACTTGAGGTGCACACACACGTGCCACAGAGTCTGCAGCACTGCACAATTCCCACAGAAGAGTGGGGATGGAGGTCGCGTCGCCTACACAGGGATACACAAGATAGACAGAAGTGTCACGGAAGACAGAAAATCAAGAGGCGACGAGGTGACAGAGTGACACCTCGGAGCTCTCTCACACACACACACACACACACACACACACCCAGGTGGCTGTTAAACAGCAGCCACAAAACGCCTGTATCTTCACACCTCACAGGGGACACTTCAGGCTCCTCCGGCCTGCCAGACACCGACTCACAACAAATTCTTCAGATCACCATGGAAACTGACAGGACGGTTCAAGGACAAAGTCGCTCTGCACAGAGGTTAAATCTGCACTTGTGATTCTTTTTATTATCAATCAGCGTCTCCGTTAGATATCAAGACATTCACGTTACAATGATACAAAACTGCTAAATCTGGGCCATGCAAAAATACACAATATTTTCTGCTCCCAGCTTCTCTATGTGATTGTATGCACAGATTGCACAACCAGGATTGCAGCATATCCTGTACGGCCACGTTACAACGTGTAAAGAAAGTAGTACTGGAGGTCAGCAGCTCAGAATGAAAAACCGACTCTCTGTCCTCTGTTCTGCAGAGAAAGCAGCAACATTTTGGACAAATCTGACTGAAAGAGTTCACTTCAGCAACTGAACATAAACCTACATGCGCATGCAACACACCGGTTACACAAGAATGTGTGAAAATCAGGCTGGGGCTCGTCACAGGAAGATTTCATCACGTGAATACATGGACTGACTGCAGTCAGGAGGGGGTTAGTGTGAGGGTTAGCAAAGTGTCGCTAAAGTTGCTAACATGCAGAGAGGATGACCTGACACAGCACATCCTGGCAAACAACAGCAGTGAGCCGAATGTCTGGCAAGTGATTCAACGTTACCGCACACAAATTCTAGCTGGAATAACAAGCTAATGTGCTTCTTTTCCCAGAACTAAAGAAAGCAGAATTTTTACACATTTATTGTAAAGATTAAAAGAAAACTACAAAGGGAGCAGAAACTTTCTTCGCTCCTCTTCAGATGAAGGGTTTCACAGCAGCAGAATTTTAAACTTTGATACAATACTCGAATTACAAAACAAAAAGAAAAAAGTGCTCAGCACAGAAAATGTGTTCTTCTTTTTAAAAAGTACAATCTGCACACAGCGCTGGTACAGAAAAAGCCACTAAACAAATATTGAGGACTAGCTGCAGCACAGGAACTCTCTTCTTGAGTAAGTTTTACATTTTATTCAATATGTTACCATTTATGTCACCATTTTAGTCACCTGTGATTGTGCTTTCACAGCTGCAGACGAGCCGTGTGGAGGAGGCTTGTTGTCAATGACGTAGCCAATCAGAGGCATCATGGTACCAGATGACATCGGCACCAACCAGGTGTGTTCACTATTGCTTTGCCTGCTCTGTGCTTGTAAAATAAATCTCTGTGTGTCTCTGCAGCAGCAGAGCTGTGCGATTGTCAGTAGGCTGCACAGGAGGAGAGCGAAGTGAAGATTGCCCACCAGTTAATCGATCGCATGGTTGTAGATCTGTTTTGTCTAACAGCCCTTTAGATACTATCGAATAATGGAGATTGTATCGTTTTTACACGTGGTATCGAAAAAGTATCAAGAATTTCTTGTGCCTGTGTGAGGCGGCACTAAGGATTGAATCTTTACAGCAAATTAAACTTTCAGCCACACTCAAATTGCTGATGTCAAAGCATCTGATGGAAGGAAGCTGCAGTGAAGTTGACCTTCCTCTGCTTCTGAAAGCTCTCATCTCTCTGCCAGGCGCAGCATCTTTTCCCCAACTTTCCCATGTTGATGCTTCGGGGCAGCCGTGTCAAAGCTGCAACCGACTCAACATGAACTCCGACTCTCCCGGATCACTGCCGTCTCGCCGCCTGGCTCAGGGCTCAACCTCAGACTCATTCCCCCGATTTCTCGCTGACATTTACAGACGGGGGGCGGCGGTGGGTGCATGGGACGATGCCTGTAGTGTCTGTGTGGGGAGGGGAGGGGGGGAAAGATTCAAAATGAAATGCTGGGAGGGAATCCTGCAGCATCTGTGCAATGTTACATTACATTATCTTGTCAGGGGGGGAAAGATGAGCAACTGGAACAGCGGGTTGTGAACAGCAGCATCGGCGTGTTTGAGGAATGCGAGCAAAGATGGAAAGATGAAGGGAGGGATCGGAGGAGGTAAAGATGTAATTGGAGTGCAGTTAATACTGCTGACAACTCAGTTTGAGGCTGTTTGCCTAGTTTGTCATCGCCAGCTTCGAGGCTAAGGAGGGCGGTGTGTGTGTGTGTGTGTGTGTGTCTGAGTGGGTGTGTTCTCCTCAAACAGGAGGATATCTTCATCATGCACAAGCATCCTCAGTCACCGAATCAGGATCAATTCCCTGACTAAACCAGCAGCAAATACACCATATAAAGATACAAGATCCTCCCTAAAACGCTCTTGTAAAAGGTAAAACACTCTAAAGTTTATGGGATTCACTGTCATTTATTGGTTACATAACCTCACAGGGGTGAACTGAATAGAAACGATTTATTATGCGATTTTGTGTCCAATCCTAACCCTACAACCGGGAGCAAATGTGACGACCTGGCTGTCAGACTCGTACCTCTGGGTTATTTAATGTTCTCGGAATTAAAATGTTAATAAAAATTCTGCAGGACGAGATATATTTCTGTGGCTTGGCAGACGTTAATTATGAGAAGGGATGGATCAAATTAAGTCTGCGTCTCCATTAGTTACGGCAGGGGCTGACACAGTCTCCTCGTTTCTGAGAAAAAGAACCCGTGAATCAGCCAATGTTTCACTCGGCCTCTGATGAAGGGCAGGACAATGTGAAGGGCTTAACAGATTGTTCGAGGAAAAAGGACAGCGTGGGGGGATGGAAGAGAGGGACGGTGCCATCGAACGCTACGGAGAGGGATTAAATAAGAAGGTGATGGAAAGGAGAGAGAAAAGGTGAGATTGTAGAGAAGAGGAGCGATAGGGGGTGAGATGAAGAGAATTTTCAGCAACAAAAGGTGGAACAAAAGTATTGGTGTTTGGATTAACAGTCCTCGGCTTTTAAGAGGTCTGTGTATACAGTATGTGTGTATACTGTATATATATAAGTACCAAAAAGGGAACAACCAAGCACTGACCAAGCTCAGGATTCATATTCTATTGCTAACTGAGTTACTCACTCTTTTTAAGTGAGCCTCATACTGTGTGTCTTTAGCTAGACGTGTTTTCTACAGCGTACCTCATCTCTCATTCATCAGCTAAATAACAGCTGACACAAGTTTTCAGGGTTTGACTCTTTCTGTCTTTGGCTCTATCAGCCTGTCGTGTCATCTCTGAACAGTCAGCAGCTCACTCACTATCTGGTGAACAATAAAGCTAGTTAAGCATTAGCCACTTGGCTTATGTGAGATTTACAGCCTGCCTCCGGAGAACTTCGCTGACAGCAAGTCAGTACAGGAGAGAGTGCCAAGTGTGTAAACATGACATTGAGCAAGTGCTGAATAACACATTAACGTGATCTACACAAATACCTATCATGCTCAATTGATCCACCAATCCAATCGCCTCCGGTGCAGAAAATCAGAAGTTGAGGAGCAGCAGGAGGAAAAGGAGTGAGGGTAATGAACCGTGCATGAGTCATTATTAGCTCACTTTTTGACCTTTCACCTGTGACCTCGAGGAAGAGAAAGGCCTCTGAACAATATCCCCGAGCTCACGGCAGACAAGAGAAAAGGCTTGAAGAGCTCTTCAAAGATATTCATGCAAGAAACTGTACCCACTTAAAACAGCCAGGAGGACAAACACAGACTGAGATCTTCTTCCCCTCCTTCACAGTTTCCTGAATCCGCGCTTCAAAATGGTTTTATCCATGTCTAAAAAATGCGACGCTAACCTTTAGAGACCAGCTGCTGCTCTCTAGTTACTCCTGTGAGGTGGTTTCAAGAAGGTCTGATTTTAAAATGCCTACTGATGTGACATTTGTGAATGAGCAAACAAAGACTGAGCAGAGGGCCGTAAATGCATCCCAGCTGCCATCACAGGAAAATACCACAAAGACTCTGCCAGGAAACAAACGATCGTCTCTTAAAGCTAGGATTTTTCCTTCAATTTGTTTGTTTATTCTCAAACTTCAGAATTTTTTTAAACAGGATTTATTTTGTCTGTTGTTATTCCACTGACGTTATATACGGCTTAAATAATGTATTTTTCAATTTCCTGGATTTGAGGCTATAACACGCACACACACACACACACACACACACACACACACACACACACACACACACAGCCGGGCGATGTGACCTTTTCTCCGCTCTTTCCCAGTCGTGTTTCTCAATCAACAGCATCGTGTTTATACTTTCAGTCGCTGTCCACACAGGAAGCACAACAAGCTCTGAAATGTTTTTCTGGGTTCTTGTTGTTGAAGGTTTGGCTGTGAAGAAAAAGATTGATCAACCTTTGCTTGATTGAAGTTAAGCAAAGGTACTGAAGATTTGATGGTTCCATATAGCAACATGAATATTTTTAGATGTTTAATACATATCAAGCAATCAAAAAGAAATCGTGTAGACCTCTGGGAGATTAGGGTGGGAGTTTCTACGTTTATCCTTGAGAAAATCATCAATGTTCTGTTGGATATGTTTTACCCACTAAAGTCTGCATACAGTTGAAGTAAATTTAAAGTATTGATCAGCTGGACTCTCTGCTAACAAGTTTCCAGAGGGAAATTATAAGTTATGACTATCTAAAAGGTTATAACAGCAAATGATAAAGGATCTCGAAAGCATTCACATCTTTATGAGCGTAAACAACTTTCCATTAACAAGTCCAACAACTTCAAATGGCGGGCCGCATGAGTCTTTCTTCAGTGCCATGAAATGGAAGTCACTGATGATTTTTACCAATTTCAGTTCAAAATCAAAATGAGATCCACTTATTCAGAGTCATTTTAGGCATCAAATGATGAATGAACAACAAATGAACCACTGCTGGACGAGGTCAGTGAACGTGATTTCATTCAGGGAATTAAAAAGCTCTCCGGCTCTGGGTGAAGGGAACGTTCTTTCAAAGTGCCATCCACTTAAAAAGGGGGAAATGGGAGAGAGAGCTACATTAGTCCAGAACAAAAAAATGACATTAAGTGTGCAGCTGAAAAAGCCCCCCACAGTTTAGTGGGCTTTACACTCTTCTACCTGAAGACACCTCAGCTCATGCTTTATAATGTGATTAGGTAAATCAGAGGGGTGCAAGTGAGCGTGTCAAGTCGACGGATTCTATTAATTTTCTGTGGAGAGCAGAAGATCCACCCGGGCGGTTCATGTTAGATACGCTACGGAAAGTTGACTGACCGTTTGAGGTCACTGCAACACAGCGAGTTCACGAAACTCCGATCAAACCGTAAACTAAGCAGCGATGAACAAATATGAATCTATGAAAAACTGTCTCACCACAGATATTTTCAGATATTTTAGTGTGCTGTTTTTGGAGCCAGCCCCCGTGCTGAAAACTGAGAATCCCAAAACAAGCACCGTACATCCAACTCACAGTTAGGTCACCCAACATTCGGAGCCTTGTGGGCTATGGTAATTTGCCATTTTCAGTGCGTAGGTTGCTAGCTCGAAGGTGGTTGTTGTTGTTGTAGCAAAGAGGATTTGGAAAGCAGCGCCATGCAGATAGTGGAAGGGAAGGAGACTGCCAACCCAAATAGTCGGCCAATGGCAGACTTACACCAGCAACAGCCTACTTCCTGCGAGTCAGACTACCTCCAAACTGGACATGACAGTGTTACGGCTCCTCCACTGTTGCTGTGGTGAGCGAGGCCTGGACGCAGGCATGTGTGGACAATGACAGCCAAGTTTGCTAAGCTCTTCATAAACCCGGGATTGGCCGGGTTCCCTTTGGTTTTGAATTGTGGCTGCGGATATATTTCACAGTAAACGCTGGTTCTTCATCGTGCTTTAACCATTTTTTTTTTAAATCGTTGACACTACTTTACAGTGAGTTTTAGAGTGAATGTACTTTTATTCATTTCAAATATAAAAAAATACCCATAACCCAGACTTCTTGTTTATGTCCTTGCTGTGGTAATGACGCAGAGCTGCAGAGTATGACAGAGCGGTGTGCCGATTCACTGTATTCATCATGAAGTAGAATGCACGGCATTCAACAGCTGCACAGATAAGAGATTAAGGAGAGCATGTGGAGGTCTTTCTTTCACCTCTGCTGTGAAGCACACATATTAAACAGGGTGGATTTATCAGACAGGCATCAGGCTTCTCTGTCTTGTTAACGTCAATCAAACTCAGGCAGGTTAACTCGGGGTGCTAATTAAAAATAAACATCACCATAGACGCTAACTATTAATGACTGTCACTTAAATTTTACCATCATTATCATCTTTCCACCTCGTTTATTTCTCCTCTTTGCTTCTGCTTTTTGCCGATTTGTCTGTCATTCTCCCTCGTCACCCACTGGCTCTATATTAAACCATTCATGTGAGGACTTATATAAATAAGTATGCCATTATAAATTCCTGACATGACACTGGATTAGTGACATATGCTGAGAAAGTTCCCCAGTAAATAAGACTGCTACATTATGAGTGTGTATTTTCCTGCACACACAAATAGAGCATAATATGCAAACTGTAAGTCAACGGCACTGACAACCGTGTAATTACTTCGCTGAGTCATTCAGCTTAGCTGTATCAGGTAATAGCACTGCCTCACCGCGATGATTACAGCTTGTTCATGTTAATGTGACACTGATCCCTACAGGGACAATTTGGCAAGAAATCATTGCTGATATTCCATTATTTCAAATGGCAGAAATTCCTGCACAAACTGCAGAAATGACTGCAGAAATAAGTCACTCAAGTGACAAAAAAAGAAGTGCTGACAACTATGAATTAAAAAAAAAACTAATTAGTCACTCTAGTAACACCAAAAATTGGCATGTTTTAGTTTTTTGGATCTTTTCTTTTTAACATGGCTGTAAATGAATTACATTAAAAGTTTCAGCTTTCTGGTTTTATTTGGTTTCAGCTCTAGTAAGTATCATTTTTGGCATTTTATAAACATTTAACATATCAAGTAGGACTTTGTCATGATAAAGTACCCTGATTGTCAGATATTTACTTTATTTGTTGCATCAGTTAAAACATGCTCATCTAGTTATTGCAGAAACTTAATTTACTGCGTCAAGATGCATTTTCATATCCTGATTACAGCTGAACCTCGTCGATTCACCTGTTATCCTGAGAGGAGAGGACTTTTTGGATGTTGTTCAAACTCAGTTTTGGCTACATGACCCCGACTCTTTCTCCTGATAACACAGTCAATCAGTGTGTGGGTGAGAATAGGCCTTGGCAGCATCAGTGGAGTGCCACACAACCTGACAAAGGGGAACGCTGTACACATTAGAGCCGTGCATAAATCACAAAATCAAAATGCTTTGTGTGGCTTGGAGAGACAAACAAACATGGAGGAGAGTGAACATGAAGAGGAGAAAGACTCCACAAAACAAGGAGCTCGTACTGAAGGAGGGGCTGCTTCTGTCACATGGACGTGGTTTGGCTATGAACATACATCAACGTTGCAGACAGCTCTCCACAACAGACTTAAACACAGCTAACCTCTTTTACCACCTACACGAGAATCAGTGTTTACAGATGAGAGCCTCAAAAGCACCGTCGAGCGCTCAAAACAAACCCCAGGCTCAGGACGTGGAAGAGGGCCGTTCGCCCACGGCTCACCAGATGGCAAAAAAACACGAATATGGAGGAAGACAACAGCTGCTGTGGTAACTTACATCTGGAGAGACACTAATGAGTGTCAAATGTGATGAGAAATATGCCTTTCATGCAGTCATTCAATATAAATTATTTAAGATAAGATATACTTTATCGTCCCTGTGGAGAACACGGGCAATTGAGCTTCACACCGCAGTGATTAACTAAAAACAGGAATACCTAAGACACAAGGAGGAATAATACACCAGACAATGAGAAAGATACGTGAAATACTGCACATGCTTTGTGAGGCAGCCTTTGTCCTCCCAAACAGCCACTTCACTGACTGCGTTCATCTTATTACACTCCAATGATGCATCATTAAAATGCTAATACACTGCCTCCTATTCACTTCTGCACTCCAGCTCTAACTACACTGTACAACTCATGGAAGAACAATAAGAAGACTCTTAAGTGTACACGGAAACCAGATTAATTAATGAACTTCCACTGTGTTTTCTCACCACCACTTAATCAGTGTTAAAAGATGCTCGTTAGCCGCCCGGTGAACACACAAAGGTCCTGGTGCTTCGTACTGTTCAGCTGGACAAAGCATTTCTATTTCTCTCTCTTTCCCCACTCGAGAGCCGCCGCTGAGCTCGTTCAGCCTCCTCAGACGTCTCCTCAGACATGTCTAATCTTCTCATCCCATGCTGCTCAATCTTCCCCCGGTCAGTTAACCCAGCGAAGACAGATTAATGAGAAATTAATCCATTTAATTCACTGTAAAGGTCTCCGCTCCTTTTAACCAGATAAGATGCTACTACATGATGATAATCAGAAATGTAATTCAGAAAAAAGGGGGTGTTTACGCTGCACAGCATGTTCATCTCAGTGTGGACTTCATCTGACACAGAACACAACAAGGAGCGAACAGAAGGTTTGATGGTGGCTCTCTCTAAAGCAAACACTGAGGTCTTATCAGAATCCAATGTTTGCTGCATGCATCATTTGTTTCACAGACTAAAACACGGAGGACAGAACGAGTGCCGGAATGATAAGTCAGTCAAATAACAATTAGGTTTGTCGAAATAAATCAACAGCTCTGGTAAACAATTCATCTTTAAAGTCATTAATCAAGCAACACGTTGCTCATTTCAGCATCAACAGCTCTCCGATGTTACTGTGTTCTGACAGTCGATTAAAGCCAGACCGATACGTCGGTATGTCGATTTTCTGAGCTGATATTGGTCTATTACAGATGTGTACTATAGCTGTAATGCAGAAAGAGATGCTTGACGTAATTTAGAGTTTATTAGTTGACTGTTTCACTGTATTGATATTAGTGTGGACAGTGAAGTTTTAAATATCCGGCCTCCATTTGTCACAGGTAACACTGAAGACGACAGAACTATATGGAATTATGTGGTAAACAAAAAAAAGTGTAACCAAAGTAAATGAACAGGTGTGCTTAGTAAAAAGTTAAGTCAAATTTCTTAATAAATGAAATTAATGTTTTCACTCCCTAATATCAGTATCAGCCCCAGAAGTCCACCACACTCTACATTTCATAGACTAAATGATTCATTTATTCATTAAATACTCACAGACGAATAAGGTTTTTTAATTATGAAAATGGTTGTGAGTTGCATCCTAAAAACAGAAAAAGGAATAATTCATGATTCAGACTCACTTGATGAAGTCGTAAACAAAACTTTTCCAGTGATTCGCTTTTCTGCTGGCAGGGGAGTTTCACAAAGCGAAGCTTGAATTGTTTTTCCAAATGTGAGAAACTACATTTCCCCCCATTTGTTTCTGGGAAGAGTGATTAATCATTTAAGAATAACATGCACAGCACAAAGTGTGTGTACGTGTGCGTGTGTGTGTACAGAGGCTGTAAAACTACACCGCCGCATGTATTCCTCCACTGTGAGGTGGCGGTTTCCTGCTTTGCCGTGTCATTAGTTTGTTATCAGCTACTGGCTTACAGGTGACTCATGCACACAATGAACAATGACACCACACATACATACAAGCGGGTTGCCTGGTAACCAGCATAGCTCTGACTGCCTGTGAGGGAAAGAGAGGCTGATAGAAATCTTGGAGAAGAGGAGACGCTGTGGGGAGCATCATTTTACCAAACTTTCTCCCAGAAACTCCACAAGGCATCGAAAATCACATGAAAATACCAAAAGCTAAAGACGAGACGTGTCTGTCCTTGGCTCATTGTCCCGGGCATGCCTTGAAAATGTTGTTTGGTGCAGCCAAAAGCAGAGCTGAGACAGACTTTTTGAATACAAAAAGCATTGTGTGGCTACGTTAAGCTTCTGCCAAGATGGCAGCACTGACCCAAACAGATTTTCTGAATCCAAACATTTACACACACACAAACACACACACATGCCTCATAGACTGAACAGGTGGGCTGAGGTGCACAGAGGCAAAACAGTGGGCTGGACATCTTTCTGTTCACTCAGGCTGCAACTAACGATAATGTTTCATCATCGATTGATCTGTCACACGAAATCTGGACTAAAGAAACTAGAAAATATTTAAACTTGAGAAGCTGAAATCACATTTGGACAAAAATGGCTTGCAGTGTCCTGTTGTTTTCCTGTGTGAATGTAGTCTGTGCTGTGTTTTGATGTACCTGTGCGTTCCTCTGATCTGTGCCTGTACAATGCTCTGACGACAGACACATGCCCTGCACCTTTTGTATCCGTTCGGAGTAAAAACGTGCAGCAGTTTAGCGAGTATGAAGAATATCTTCTCTAACCAAAGCATCTCTTTTGTACTTTCAGTTCTACATAAATAAAAACCATGATATTGATTCACAATCTTCCAGAGCGGGAACACAAAAGAGCCTGGAGCACACTGATAAATCTGCAGCCTTTAATTGTGCAAACTCCTGCGTGTTCATCAGAGTCAGTAGTGTCAAAATGTTTGTACAGTTAAAGGCTGTGAATTTATCAGTGTGCTCCAGTCATGTTTTTTTCCTCTGATGCTCGAGCTGAGAAGCACCTGGCATACTGTTTCTAATTGATTCACATTGTTTCGGAAAAACACTGAACTCAAATGGGAGCAGACATTGTGGAAACTGTAAGAAAATGGATCCACGGGGTGAGTTTGATGTCTCTATTTGTAGTCATAAACTTTCAGTGTAGTACTCCTGAAACCGCTCTAACCCCTTCCTACATGAACCTAAACCCTGGATCTGTTTTGCATTTCCACTGCAGACAGTACGCTTATGTAAGGGGGGCTAACCTCCTCCACTTCTCCAGCAACAGACGAGAGGAGCTGCAGCATTTATTCCCTGACACACTGTAACTTAGACTGTACATTTAGTTCCAGATTGACAACTTACTGCCTACTTTTCCTTTTGCTCCGCTCTCGTTTCCTCCTCGGCACGTAACATGTTTGTTTATTAGCCCACAACAAGGACGCAAGCTTTGTTTGAGGAAACGCTGCAGGCAACAAGACAAAAGACTGCTGGGAAACAAAAAAACAGGGATGATGAATTTCTCTGAGTCCATACGCGGAGTCTCATTCTCTCTCTCGACAGTCAGACTTTTGTAAGCACTTGCCAAAGCAAGTTTGTTCACTCATTAACATTTTATTTTAACATTTGAGTTTTGGTTTCTCTGGTTTACTTCCTGCCCAAGTAAAACAAATGCCTTCAGAGCGACTCCGGCCGTCCAATGCTTTCCAATCTTCCAAGTTAAGATACCTGCGGTTTCCCTCTATTGTGTTGTAAAAACCGGTGTCAAACCATTTTCACACTGAAGGAGCCAAACCAAAGCCTGCTTTCCTGCCAACAACAACAGCTGCCATGGCAGCACACTGGGAGGTCCACTTTATAGGAGCAGGTCAACTTCTCTGAAAAGGAGCGACGAGAACATTTTGCACCTTCTGCTCGACTGCGTGCACGCACGACATGATACAAGGATATCCTGACTTATCACCAAACTAATAGAAAACAGCAGTTACAGGATGAAACTGATTTAAAACATGTTGCCCGTGTAGCTGTGCGTGTGCATGTGCGTGGTCTTGAAGGAGTCTTCTACCAGTTCATCGCCATAATCCACAAATACCTTAACGCCACTGGCACGACCTATATATTAGGGTTGCTAAGTCAACTGCTGCCAAGCTGGCAGACACTCTGATTAAGATTAAGTCTAAAAAAAAAAAAAAGAAGCTGTAAATCTTCGGTTTACACAGCAGAAAGAGGGAGGCTGTGGAGGGGTGGGGGTGGGCTGTGGAGGGGTGGAGAGGGCTGGGGGATCACACTCCAGTGCATTGCTTCAAAGAACACTTCACAACAGTGATGGAGCACATGGGAGACCAAACCTCCCGCGAAGCCGAGCCAAGTCCGAGACAGCACAGAGTGTGCACATTTAAATTCAAGCTGCTCTCAGTGCACCCAAATGATAACACTGTGTCTGATACTGTGCACAACTTTAAGCCTCATTGCGATGGTTTGTCTGTGAGGCTTCAGCTCATAGATTTCACATCAAAGCTTCAACTCTTTAATTCAGCACCTGAAATTAGAACTAAAGCACAAGTTCATCTCATCATAGTTGGCTCACAGCCCTCCATCCAAATCAGTCAGCCCCAGCAGGGTGAGCAGCTAAACCACATAAAAAATAATAATTTCCTGAACTTTCTGTTTAATTATAAGTATGCCGAATAAAGCAGTGAGTCGAAGTTAGTCTAAAAACACCTCCAGCTGTGTCACACCAGGTGCGGTTATCGTTTAAATAAGCGGTAAAATGACTTTTTACCACATTTCAAAGGGAGTTTTGAACAAACCGTCCAACTCACCCGTATCCGTCTCATCGCAGCCACAATCTCCACTCGGCTGTTCGGCCGCGTCACATCCAGGCTGCCGATGTACTGCGAGGGTCAGGAGGGCGGAAAACATGACAGGTTAATAAAATAAAATAAAAAATAAAAGGTTAGACATAAAGAAACAGTTTAATCGTCCGCTCGGAGGTAATTATTAACTCTGCGCAACAACGACAACAACTTGCTTCACTAGCTAGTGTCTGAGCTCGCGCGGCGGCCGTTAAACTTCAGTTAGTTTCCAGCGCGAGCGTTCACGTTTAAAATTCAAACGTTTAACGGACAGCGTTACACGTTACACGTTACACGTTAGAGACGTTAACGGCGGCGCTGCGTCCACTTCACCAGCTGCTTGTGGATTTACCTTTGCCTCGAAGTTGATCCCATGCTGGAAAGCTTCCTCGTTGTGCAGAGGGATCCTCAGATCATGCCCATCATCAACCAGGTTGTACTTGGTCTTTGCAGGCATTTTTAAAGTGTTTACTACTCCACTCTGTTAGGTAAGTGAACAGCGTAGCTTTAACAGGCGAGTAATCCAAGAAAACAAATCCCAAATCCGGTTAGTTCATGCCCTCCTCTCCATCGCAGCGAACCGTCCCAGCATTGCAGGCAGGCAGGGAGCGCTCCCGCACACACACCGCCCTCAACAGCGGCCCAAGTGGCGGCAACTACTTCACCAGAGCTCCGCGGAACTGTTGATATTCACCGTAACAGCTTAAAAAAATGAATAAAACACACGCAGGACAGCAGAAAAGACAGATGTGTGTGTCTGTGTGCCCTCCAGACTTTTCCTGTGGTGGTGAGTGTGTGGAAGTTTGTCCCGAGTCCTGCCTCCCTCCCTCGCCTTGGACTCTCCCCCGCTCTCGGTGCACGCACGGAGGGAGGGTGTGATTGGAGGAGTGCGGGAATCCCACCTGTTTCCATTGGATTACAGAGGCGCACCGTGGATGGTGGAGGAGGGGCTCGGAGTCTGGTACCTGCCCCCCTCTCTCTCTCTTTCTCTCTCTCTCTCCCCTCCACACACACACACACACACACACACACACACTGAGGTATGCATGCACAGGCATAACCTGACTGTCACCAAACTAAGGTGTGGTGTCACCTCCTGTATTTTCACATGTACACTCTGTAAACATTGCTTTGTTGTCATTAGAGGCCTTTAAAGTTTTTAGCACAATGTACACTTCACCTGTTGGTTAATGCGAGAGGAGTTAAGCAAACACAGTATGTCAGATTGTTCTTAACACAATAGGAATTAAGCTCTAATCCAGCCTTTCATTCGTGCTTCATGGTTATTAAAGATGAGGCTGATGTGCAGTAAAACAAACATCTGCCTCTGAATCAAACAAAAAGGACAAGGCTACCAACTAGTGGCTGTGTTAAGATGTCACAGTATCATCTATATTTCTGTTTCCAGTAATTATTCCTTATTTCACCACCTCATTTTAGTGTTTAAACTGCTTCAGGTCAGGGTGTGTCTGACTCTGTTGACTTTATTTGTCAGCCTGCTCTCCATGCCACATGTCCAGAGTCTGTAGACCCTTCACACCGCGGACACAAACTGTTTGAACAACCACTTCCCCCACAGGAGATCACTGGTCAACACCAGAGACAAACTGTCAGAAACATTACCTGTACAACACCTGTAAGTGATACATTTTTATTCTCACTCTTTACATTTAGTCTTTGTTCTTTTTAATAAATATATATATAGTTAGTGACTCAAATTCCACCTGTGTGTACACACACCGGGCCGATTAAAGTGATTCTGATGTTTCATAAAGTCACCTCATTAATATACCTAATGTCTGTGTGGGAAACAATGATACGCAGATGGGTGACAAATTAGAGAGAAAACTTGAATAAATGCGTGCAGATACACCCACACAGGTGTGCTGCACGGTGCAATAATTGAATTAATTAATATTAATAAAGCGATATCACACAAGAGGGAGAGCAGCCCATCGACACTCACACAGAGAGGATATTATTGCAGGGCTGCAGTGCATGTAGCACTCATTAACAGAGATGAGGTGAGTTCAGTGGTCTACGGAGGTGTGGTCAGATGAGTCATCGTCTTTTCTCAAACTTTTCACACCATGGTCTCATGACAAACATTAAATACTAGGCCGACCCTGTTCAGGTTTATGTCTGCTAAGAAGATTATTTATTGTTATTCAGGAACTGTTGTTGAATCCTAAATGGAGCCACTTCAAGAACCTTAATTTGGCGTTAAAGGGACCCTTCTCTTGTTAAAAACTGCAGATTTTAACCAAACAGCTGATTGATTCATTGACAAAATGATAGACAGGTTAATTAGTCATGAAAATAATCATGAGTTTGACATGAACACCAGCCTTTAATCAGATTTTCTGCACGGTAGCTGATATTTTCATTCTGATTGTTCATTCATTTTTTGACACACTGAGTGATCGATCCTGTTGATGATGAGGTTAACAGACTGTGACATCTGCTGGCCATTTGTTGCAACTGCGTTGTCATCCATGCTGTCAGTTCTATGTCTGTCTCTAAGATCATTCTAGTTACTGAGAACAAGCTTTAATGTCCACAGGAAAACACTGAGGTACCAATCAAGATCAAGATTGTAACCACTGAAAGTTACAGTGACCAGTGAGGGTTCACTGAGATGAAGTGAGTATCACTGATTATTCAATAATAAAAAATAAAATAAAAAATAATAAACACTGAGGCTGGTGTACGTTTGCAGATGAAACATTTGTCTGTTTAAATTATTCTGTGTGCTTCAGGCCGCCTTCTTTCTCCCATAAAACTTGAAATGTTCTCAATAAACACAGACCAAGTAGAGGAATCATGAATTTCTGATGGTTATGCAGATGATGATAATGACAACTTTCTCCTCTTAATGGTTTACTGGTAAAAGGTAAAATCTTCAGTGTCTTCTGATGCAGCCTTTTTTGTACGTTTCTGAAGAAATGGGATGAACAAAGTTTGTCTGTGGCAACAGAAGAATAACATGAAGGTTTACTCATAAAACGGAGGAGCTGGGTTATTCTAACACTTTCCAGTAGGTCAGTGACAGACTGGTTAGCCATTGTTGTACCTCTCTTGTGCATGCTCTGTACATAGAGTTGGACTGGGACCTCTCCTCAGATCATAGCAGGTGCTGTTAGGTGAACAGTTTTCCAGCAAAAAGACGATGAGTTCATTGCAACATGTGAATCCCAGAGTGAAGGGGATCAGAGTCACCCCACATAGTGGACTGCAGAGTCTGGCTGCACACATCACACAGAAGATCACACTGGTAAGTGTTTCATCTGTCTTCATCTGGCTTCACTCTCTGTCTGTGTCTGTCTGTGTCTAAGTATCTGAAAAGTGATTTTTGGGGCATCCACAAAGATTTACCTCCTCTCAGACACTCACTTTACTCAGCCCTCTCACTAATCATTCTGTCAATGCTTAAAGCAAGTCAGTATTTGGATGCAAATAAATTAAATTAAATAATACAGAAATCATTATTTGGCAGTGAGGAGGACAGAGTGAAAGTCAATGCTCAGCTTGATTTCAGAGTTATAAAGATGAAAACAAAAGTTAGAAATCCGATCAGAGCTTCAGCAACCGCATCAAGACAATAACTGACTCATCCATCAAAGCATTCAAGCCCTCATTTCTAGCACTACTGGTTAAATGGCGGGTCTTCTTAGATCATCCATGCTGCTGCCAGAGTTTTAATGAGAACAAAGAGAGCTGACCACATTTCTCCCATTCTTACACACAGTCGTGATCAAACGTTTTGAGAAAGGCACAATCATTAATTTTGACAAAATCTGCTGCTTCAGTTTTTATGATGGCACATAATCCAAAATGTTATTAAGAGTGATCAGATGAACTGCAATTAATTTCAAAGTCCCTCTTTGCCATGAAAATGAACTCAATCCCAAAAATGCATTTCCACTGCATTTCAGCCACAGAAGAACCAGCTGACGTCACGTCAACGTAGAGAAAACACTAAAATATCCTGAAACTATTCATGTGTGGTTGCTTCAGAACACAGTCATGAATAAAGAATGGTACCCAAACATCCTCTGAGAGCAACTTCTCCCAACCATGCAAGAACAATTTGGTGACAAACAATGCCTTTCCAGCATGATGGAGCACCTTGTCATAAGGCAAAAGTGGTTCCTAAGTGGCTCGGGGAACAAGACATCAAAACTTTGGGCCCATGACCAGGAAACTCTCCAGACCTTACATTACATTACATTCTCAAAACTTTCAGTTTTTATAATCATACAGGTACAGGTAGTGAGTAAAAATAGTGTAAAAGAACAATATTAATGCTGTTCTCCTCTGCCATTTATCACTTTTATACTTTTCATTTCATAATGTCATTCTCATCTTTTTAGCTGTCTTGCCTTGTCGAGGTGTCAATGCAACTCCCATCAAAATGAAATACCTATTGTATATTTAGGAGTAGACTAATGAGCTCACACTTCTACAGGCTCCTTTAAAAGTTGTTGTTGATGATGATGATGATGATGATGATGATCCAGACTAAACATGAGTCTTTACACGTGCAGGGGCTGCAGAAACCTTTCAAAGAGGTGATTGACGTCAGCTCAGGTGATCCTCACAAAGCAGGAATGAAGCCTGTCTCATTTGTTCGACAGGTTTGTCTCTGACCTTCTTCTGAGCTTCTACCAACTCAACTGTCTGTGTTAGGATTTTATTTATACATTTCCTGGTTTGACATGGTTCTATGGATTTTGTCTTTATTGTCCTGAATCTGGCCTATTCTGTCAGGTCTTGGCGGTGTGTCTGTACCCTGAGCTGCTGAAAGACAGCAGGCTTCCTCTGGATGTCAGGCAGAGGGCTCAGAGGCTCTTGCAGGCCTGTGATGGAGACAGTGTGGGTGAGGACGGGAAAAAGGTCCATTCTGTAGCTTGCAATAAAACATGACAGACTAGCGTTTTAATCAATAAATTATCCAATGATTGATCCACAGGTTCCTATACAGTCTCCTCTGGCTTAACTCACATCAGGCAAAGCATCGCTGAGTTCATCATGAGACGGGATGCAGGAGTGCCTTCGTACAGCAAAGACATCTTCATTTCTGCTGGTTCTCATTCAGCCCTGGTGGTAAACATACACTCATATCATCACTAGTCATTGCCTGATGCCACTCAGAGGCAATATTACAGGCGTTTAGGATAATTAAAGGATAACTCTGGGTATCATTTATATTAGTCCTGATAACATTGCACTCACCAAGAAGTTGAATGGATCTCTTCTTCGCGCTAAATGTTCTGGATGGAGATGGATGGTCTTTCTGGGCTCACACTGAGTCTCAGAAGCTCTCAGTGAATCAATATACACATTATATTATCTATATATTTATTGTTCTTTTGTGTTAAGGTGGTTGTGAAGCTGCTGGCCAGTGTGGAGGGGGAGATCCAAACAGGTGTGCTTACCCCGACGCCTGGCCCACACACGCTCCCCATGCTGCTGGATGAGTGCGGGGTGACCACGGTGCCGTACCAGCTGATGGAGGACCAGGGCTGGGCTTTAGACCTGGATGAACTGCACCGAGCTCTGATGGTCACTAGGGGGCACTGCAACCCAAGAGCCATCTACATCAGCAACCCAGGGAACCCCACAGGTAAACAACATGCAGCAGCTACATTAAAACCACCTGTTTAAACTTCCACGCTGTCA
Organism: Nibea coibor; assembly: GCA_023373845.1. Classification (NCBI taxonomy): domain Eukaryota; kingdom Metazoa; phylum Chordata; class Actinopteri; family Sciaenidae; genus Nibea; species Nibea coibor. The sequence continues at coordinate 23,688,882 of CM041718.1, read as the reverse complement.
TCACTCTTTGTCTGTTGCTGTTTGTCCTCCCAGGTCATGTGCAGGACAGGAAATCAATAGAGGAAGTGATTAAGTTTGCAGCAGCTGAAAGACTTTTACTGCTGGTTGATGAGGTGGGATTTCACTCAGTAACTGACAGCTTGCTCACAGACTTTCGTTAACATTCTTTTTCTTTTTTCGTCTGCACTCCAGGTGTACCAGCAGAGCGTGTATGGACAGGGCAGAGAGTTTATTTCCTATAAAAAAGTCCTGTTTGAGATGGGCAAAGAGTACTCAGAGACAGTGCAGATGGTTTCCTTCCACTCTGTATCCAGCGCCAGCTATGGAGAGTGAGTTCTGTAACTTGTACTCTAACAGAAATTTGTGTTATTAAATATGGATAAATAAAGAAATAACTCAGCTCTGTACCTTCTGCATGTGCCTTCCAGGTGTGGCCTGAGGGCAGGATACATGGAGGTGCTCAACATGGACCCAGAAGTGATGCATTATGTTGACACTTTGCTGTGCACGAACATCTGCGCTCCAGTCACAGGACAGCTTGCTCTGGATCTCATGGTGAACCCACCGAAACCTGGAGACTCTTCCTATGACACATACACACAGGTGACAGTCTAAGCATCCTGAGGTAACTTGTTATGATTATATGCTATATAAATAAAACTAAACTGAATTACTACGTACGAATCTTTGTTCTGTTTCAAAGGAGACTGTCCTCATTCGCACCACCTTGTCCCAGAATGCTCGACGGGCTCAGGAGTTCCTGAATGATTTACCAGGGATGAGCTGTCAGTCAGCGATGGGTGGAATCTACCTTTACCCCCGCCTGCATTTACCTTCTGAGATCATAGAGCAGGCCAAGGTGGGAAAATACTACGAGAAGCTTTATGCACATGAAACATAATGAGGTGACAGCTGGTGTATATAATTTCTGTCACCAGTTTTTAATTTAGGAATGTATTCATTTTTCACCTGTTGTTTTCCATCCAAAAATCAACTTGATTTTTGAAACTGTACCTCAGTAAAAGTTATTTTTGCCCTTACAGTTGTATTTATGGATGCTCACCTGGATAGCTCACCTGGTGGAGCATGCACTGCGTACAAAGCAGTGTCCTTACCGTAGTGGTCCAGGTTTGACTCTGTCCCAGGTAGAGCAATGTGCCAAAAAACATTAAGTTATTAATGAAGAAGTCTAGTTACACTGAATGATGATAAACACTGGCACAAACTGAGACTGTGTCATAGTGTTAACCATATGATGACAAAGATCCACCAAGCCTGTTGCTGGGACGCTCTGTGGTCATTTATATCTCTATTTTTAGAAATTGGAGGTGGAGGCGGACGTTCTGTACTGTCAGAGGTTACTGGAGGGAGAAGGTGTGTTGGTAGGAGCAGGATGTCAGTACAGTGAAAGAACTGGCAAACACCATCTGAGGTGAGACACGTGAAGTTAGCTCGGCTTGTTCTATGCTCTCAATACGTGACTGTACTATGTGTTTTCTCTTTGTCTCTCTCAGGCTGTGTACCCTTGTTCCTCCTGACACCTTGGATGAGGTCCTGGCCCGCCTTGGTTCCTTTCACCTTTGCCTCATGTCAAGCACCACCTCACTGTGACAGGATTTGAAGGACAGAGACATGGGTGGGAAATATCGGGGACAAAAATGTAAAGTATAAAAGTGTAACTTAGTTACTTAGACTCACTCAGCAGGTGGGTTGGATACAGTTGTGGCAGACAACCCAACAAACTGAACATCATGTTTTATGACTTCAGTGAATGAAATGAATGTTTTAAAGCTTTCAGCCTTCAGATCATATTTTGTTTCTTTGTTTCATAATTTGACCTGTGACAGTTTTCTTCTGTAAAATGCAAATAAAGCAATTTCACAAGTCGAAAATGAAATTGTCTTGTTTGACAGATTATCATAAACACATGCAAACGTCTACACAAAGTTCATGGAGATCCATCCAGGAGTTGTTGACATGTTTCAGTAGGTAGCCGTCCTGAGATGTCCTCTGTGTTGATCCTCTGTCTCTCACTGACAGCTGTCCTGCCCGTGAGGCAGTTCACCACTTCATCCTCTGGTTACTTTTGGATGAACACTCAATAATTAAAGACATTAACAATCTGTTGTTACTCACAGTTTCCAGTGGGAATATGTTAGACATGCATTTAGTTTTTGTCTTGCTTTCAATGTGGAAAAAGGGAATTGTGACACTGACACACAGAGTGGAAAAAGGTCGTCTCTTACATAACAACTTGTTGAACTACTTAAGGTGAAATATAAGAGGGAATGCTTGGTGGTGAGATGAAAGCACGGAGGATGAAACTAGACTGTCAAGGTTGAAAAATAAAACCAACCTGAGCTCTTGTCTAACCCACTCCGTGTTCTTCACAGGGAGTAAAGAAAGCCTTCAGGGAGGTGATTGATGTCAGCTCAGGTGATGCCCACAGGGCAGGGATGGCTCCCGTCTCATTTCTTTGTCAGGTCGGTCTTTTATATTTTACCTGTGTGTTTGTTTACCTGCCGTACCTGTTTTCATGCCCACTTGTGATCACAATGACAGCTACAAGCTGAGCTGAATCTGTGTCTGTCATAAACTGTTTGTTCTCTCATGTCTTGGCGGCGTGTGTGTACCCTGAGCTCCTCAAAGAGAAAAGCCTTCCTCTGGATGTCAGGCGGAGAAGCTTCTGGGGGCCTGCGGTGGAGGGAGCGGTGGTGAGAATGAATAACATGAATTCATTTGTTACGGATTTGTTACGGAACATTTGGGTCACAGAATTTCTTTGACTGCCACCCCTGGCTGGCGGGAAGCTTTCTTTATCCCTGTGTACATTTACCACCTCAGATGATAGAAGAGGCCAACGTAAGACGACTGTGCAGAAATCTGTCTCCACTGGACTTTTAGTCCTCAGACCAAAACATATGTTTAATTATGATCATCGGATAAAGGCACAAAATGGTTTCATCCCAAACCTTAACCTCATTCACACATTTAAACAAATCCTGTAGTATGATGGTTAAAAAGAGGAGGAAGGTGTGTTTTCATGTCACCAAAATATCCACAATCTCAAAGATTGTATTTTATCTACAAAATTCAATTTACATCTAATTTATTTATATTTTCTCATGGTGAGACTGTGATCATGCAGCAAGCTGTACTCAGAGCTGCTGCATAAATAAAAGTATTATCATGATTATTTGCAACCCCAAAGTTTAGGACAGCAGTATTTAGTATTTTTAGTACCTGCATCACACCTTTACACATCGTCACCACTAATTAACAAACAAGAATTAAGTCAGTGACGGTCAGCGTTTCCTGCTTTAAGCTCTGTGTGTATATGTGAATACAGTGTGTGTTTTCTTTTCCCTCACAGACTGTGTGCTATGGCTCCTCCTGTCACCATGGAGGAGGTCTTGGCAGGCCTCCGTTCTTTCCACCTGCGCCTGCTGGACAGATTTCCCTGACAGAAATGTCAAGGACACAGACTTTTGGGAAATATACCAAAGCTCAAATAATCTTCCAATGACCGGAACACTGTTTTTGTTTATTTACTTCAAAGATTTTAAATTAACATCGTCAATAAAAATGAATAACTTATTTCTTCATTCTTTAATGAGCAAAATATACTTTAATTCCTAATTCGGTGTATTTTCCAGCTAATCTAACAGTTTATTCAGTTTAAGAAATTGGAAAATTCCCTCAACTAACAAAGAAACACTTAATCTTTCAGTTTATTGGAAACATTCACAGTCGAAATCACCAAATTTGGGGATTTAATTGAAGAGGACGGGTATGAAAAACTGTAACGTTAGCTAACGTCTGTACATGTGCTGATCTGCTCTGGCTGTGGAGGGGTTATGTAAGCACAGGTGAGACAGATGCAGCAGGTAACGTAGATTCCCAGGTCAAAGACTGGACTGTCTGCTTGTTTCTGTGTGTGTTTATGTCTGATTACTGTTCAATTTCCAGAGTATAAAAGTGATGCGTCACAGTCAGAGGGTCCACTCTGGGGAATCATGATGAAATTAGGCCTTGTCCTGCTTTTTGCTGCCTACGGTAAGTCTCTGTTTCTTCTTCTCAGGTCTTTATTGGAAAAAACAATCCAGTATTGGCACACTGAAAACGCTCACTTCAGCCACCTTTAAACTTTTATAATATTTTATTTTGAATATGGAAACTGCTGCTGCAAACAAGACATTAATCAAGTCTCAGTAATCACTGAGAAACATGTGGAGAGCTGAAGTCAACAATCAGGTCCCAGTCAGGGTTTGATTTGAATCAGCTTGGTGTAACTTCCAGTTTTTTACGTGTCCCAGCTTACGGGTGTGGGACTCCCACCTACGAGCCCTCCGTGAGCCGCGTTGTGAACGGAGTAGACGCTCGACCCTACAGCTGGCCCTGGCAGGTGAGTTGTGGTGATTAATAGATTTTAATCGTGCATATCTGTGAGTGTCAGAAGTTATAATTACACTCTGTCCATGCATTTACTTCTCTACCTCACCCTACATCACACTACACTGTGCAATGATACAACTTTGTGATATAACTGAATTTCCCCGGTGTGGGATCAATAAAGTCTGTCCTATCCCTGGATGATGAATGAAGCAGCTTTATTTATTGAATAAGACGGTTACTTGCTGCCTGTAAGTGATGTTTGGCTCTCTCTCTGCGTGTTTCACAGATTTCTCTGCAGTATCTCAGCGGCTCCACGTACCGGCACACATGTGGAGGCACTCTGCTCACTCCTGAATGGGTCATGACTGCTGGGCACTGCATCGGGTGAGTCACAGTCCGATCTCCAGCTTGTTTCATGTCACGATGCCAGGTTCTGTGTGTGTTTATGCGTGTGTGTGTGTGTCTGCAGAGCTCGAACCTACCGTGTGGTGGTGGGCGAGTATGACCTCACTAAAGAGGAGAGCTATGAGCAGGTTAGAAGTGTGGCGAGGATCGTGGTTCACCCCCAATGGGACGACAACTGCTTGTCTTGTGGGTAAGAGTGTGTTAGCTCTGGTTTCAGCTAATGCAGATGACACACACATTTATGTTCCGAAAAATTGTTGTTTAAAAAGATTCTGCAGCTAAATGAATGAAGGAGTGAATAATAATAATGAAGTTTGTGTTGTTAGCTTGTTGTAGAGTCCAAGTATTTCTGTGCATGGGATGTTTTTCTGTTTTAATGTGATTTTCTTGTTGCTTAGTAACGACATTGCGATGATCAAACTGGCCTCACCTGTCGATCTGAACGACAAGGTGCAGCCGTCCTGTCTGCCGGAGAGCGAACAGATCGTTCCACACAACGACCCCTGCTACATCACCGGGTGGGGAAGACTCTACAGTAAGTTTTTGATGTGATGTCTCAGCTGGTTCCTTTGGGCACGAAATGGCAAAGCTAGCTCTGAATGTCTGGGATCCAAACCTCATCTCTTCACCTTCAAAACGCACCAAGCTAACTGGCTAACAGCTAGTTTCTTTTTTTGGATCTGATGCCGTGACAGGCTGTGATGTAAAATGGGGTTCAACATCAAATGAAGCACCGTCTGCAGCACTGTGGGCTCTTAACATTCATGTTTCTTGCAGGTGGTGGTCCCATTGCCTCCAAGCTCCAGCAGGCCCTCCTCCCTGTGGTCGGCCACAGCATCTGCAGCCGCAGTGACTGGTGGGGTAGCACTGTGAAAACCACAATGGTCTGTGCCGGTGGAGACATCCGCTCTGGCTGCCATGTAAGTGCCTCTCCCCTCATCCGGTCATCGCAACGCGATAAGAACTGCAGGTTCACGCTGTGTCAGGCTGGTGCCTTCACTTGTCTGTCTGTCTGTCTCTGCAGGGAGACTCAGGAGGCCCTCTGAACTGCAGAGGTGGCGACGGGAGGTGGTACGTGCAGGGGGTGACCAGCTTCGTCTCCTCCCGAGGGTGCAACACCCTCTTGAAGCCCACGGTGTTCACCCGCACCTCCTCCTTCACCAAGTGGATCAGTGACGTGAGTTCCTCAGAGAAAAAAGCAACTTCCACGAGCTTCCAGGACAACCTGAGCGCTCAAAGTTGAAGATGAACTAAAGATCAAAATAAATTCCCTCATATGGTGTTTTGATAACTGATGCACTTTGTTTTTATCTTTCAGACTTTGCTGCAGTATTGAAGACCTGAAGACTTTCAATGTCAATAAATCAAACAAATCAACCACTGAGCGTCTCAGTTGTCATTCAAGCAATAAAACATTAAAACAATACAAACTGAAGATGTGTACTGACTCCACACCACATGCCCATTCCTTATGAAGACAGAATTCAGATGAATTCATTATTTTTAATTAGGATGTAGAGAGACACTATTTGCAACAGCCTATGAAGTAAAAAGTACAAAACTGGTTTCCAAAATGAAGTGGAGGTTAAGTATAAAGAATCATAAAATATAAATACTCAAGTTAGGTATAAGTACCTCGAAACCTGAGTAAATGTGCTTCACTGCTGTAGTACTACCCAATATCTGCAAACAGACTTCGATGGGTAAAATTGGTGGAACTCCCCTTTAATATATCTCTTTAATAAGAGAGAGAGAGAGAGAGACACACACACACACACTGGTGTAGACGCTGAAGGTGGAGGCAACCACAAGGTGTCAGTGTTTGCTTTTGTTGGTTGACGAGCAGCTTTGACTGGAGGTGGCTGGATGGATTTACGGATGACAAACAGACTAAATGTGTGCCGTGAACGTCGTCAGTCTAATCAGTCATATTAAGCTGCATGAAGATGTTGAACAAAGATCATCCACTGTAGGATGTCAAACGAACCTCGAGTGATCGAAGCAATTAAACCCACGAATTGTCAAGAATGTACACAGGTACAGAAGCACACATGATGTATCACGCTGGAGTGTGAAAGAACAAAGTGAAAAACAGCAGTGGGAGCTGGCTGTGTTTCCATCTGGAGAGTCTCCTCCAGCCTTTAACCGCCTGGAGTTGAGCCCAGCGAGTGAATAAGTGAACTTCAGATCACAGGCCATTGGCTGGCTGCTCATTACTGAGCGATGCATTAAATCCTCAGCTGTAAATAATGTGATAACTGCTCAGCGTTACACACAGGAACTGGCAGACATCTTTCCCCTTCTTTTTCTTTTGCCTCATTTCTCTCTCCATCCTTTCACAATGAGCGGAGATTTTGCACATGCTATGTAATTATTCCAGCCCAGTTGCTCCGGGGGAAGAAAGAGTGAGAGACTCATTCCTCAAAAGCAAAAAAAGCACCACATATCCTCTTTACCACCACCACCACCATCCCCCACCCATCCCACCCCCTCTTTACCACTCAGCTCAGGGTGCTCCACTGCAGGAGGCAGGAGGGAAACCACAGCATCATTTCCAAGGCTCCACAGAAACGCAGCATCAGCAGCTTCATGGGGGAGAAAACCAAGGCAGGAAATAAACGTTACACACATGGAGCCCACAGACAGTCGATGTAGAAAGCAGGTACATTTGCACACTGACGATTACGTAATGTTAAAACGGCTGAACAGACACGTGGAGATCTTTCACGTCGAGGGTCTTCACACTTGGACAGTGACGTTGTTTTTACTGGCACCGAGCTCAGCGTTTGATTGCAGTTTTTTACAAGAACATTTGCACAACATTTACACACCATTACATAATCACCCTATTTAGCAAATTAACATCGAGAACAAACCCTCTCGTGAACGAAACTATAAATACACAACGAGGCACGCAGCGTTTCTTGGAGCTGAAACATTCTTTGATTTCAAATATTGTAATTTTATGCATCCTAGATGTTGTTGGAGTGTTGACTGACATACTGGCTGTGTACACGCAACCCTGTTTCCTACTTGATGTTTCTGCAGTAATAATAAATAATAATAATAATATATTTGGAGAGAAATGTAACACGATCTGCATTACATTTTTCCACTGTAGCAGTATTTAATTTGCTTTTCTGCCACATCCGCTCTCAAAATGGCAAATCCACTTTGCAGCAACAAAATCATGATTCATGTTTGCACTGGTGGATTGTTAATCTCTGCAGTGTGGCACTGACCCTCGCAGATAAAGAGACATTTCTGCCATGTAATGTTATCTTTTCTAAATGTTTTAACCAGAAACATTTTGCTGCGTCACTCTTGGGATTCTTTGTCTTTTTCTCTCTGACCTTTTGTCTGTTTCAGTCCTGTTGTGACCTCTGACATCACATGGATGGATCCTTGCAGAGGTGAGGAGAGGTGACAATGATGAGCACCGCTTCGTGCAGGTAGACTACTGACAGTCTTAGGACTGTAAACCTCTGTCGAAGGAGCTGTTTCAGCATCAAACGGGCTGTGTCTGGCAGTGGAATATTTTTCTCCCACACTGCTGATGGCGGCCTAGCAACCCCCCCCCCCCCCCCCCCCCCCCCTCCAAGTGGTATCATTGTTTCTGCCACAGTTACACTGTTTTCCTCAGAGCCAAGCTCTGGAAGTATGAGAGAGAAAGCAGCAGGTTCACAGAAGACAGCTGAAATTGTCACTATTTCATCTGCTCAGTGCTACTGTAGTAATGTGCACCGCCTCAAAATAACACGATGAGGGTGGAGACGGTAGAGTAACCCGAGTTTAGTGTCTAAGTCTTAGAACATTTAGACAGAATTTCTCTTGAACAGTCTAACTGGATGAACCGTTACACTCTGCAATCAACATTTACTTCATAATGAGAAGTTATAACACGCTAAATCTAACCACATACGGGATGGACGGAAAAGCTAGCGTGACTCTCTACAAACCTACGCCTACAGTCACCTCTAAATCTCACTAACATGTATTAAATCTCCACACACTGAAATATAAAAGACAATTTGTGAATATTTCCCTGAACAAATCCGTCACACAGGATGTGATTTTGTGGCATGGCAATTCATGGAACAGCAAGAATAAAACAAAAGAGCCTGCACACACTGAAGCCTCTGTTTGGACTCTTTATCTAATTACATACAAGTCACAGAATTTGTTCAGACACACGGAGCAAAAAAGAACAATTATCTGCATGTAGAGAGATTGCAGTGAATGGCAGCACTACAATACATCTTTGACAGAAGAGTTTTATGTTCCACACTGGACCTTTAACGCTTTGTTTTCAGCTTCAAACTTGCCTGTTCGTTGAGGTGTTCCTCTCGTTCCCTCAAACATCTAATGTGTGTGTAATGGAGGTCTTCTAATGAATAGGTAATACTTGATAAATGTCTTGGTGTATTTTTGGCCTGGAGAGCAGTCTCTGTCTCAGCCTCAGAGATTTTCTGGACATTTTGTTGGGAAATGACTTTCACCCTGTTTATTTTTGAGTTTGTTTTTTCACCTCATCTGAAACAGAATCAGTTTCCTTCGTATTAGAGTCACATTTACAACAACAGCCTTTAAAGGGAATGTGTTGTAAAGTTCTCATGTTGTGTTCATGTTGCTACGTAACCGAGCCATGATTCTGGTGCCACTTTTAATTTTTCCTTGTGTGCTTTCTCTGGTTTCTCAAATGCAATTAGATCCTCCTGTTAATCCAATCCCCACCACCGATTGTCTGTCTGTTTGTTTGGCCATCTGCCTGCTGACCTGCCTGCCTGCCTGGATTTCCACCACAGACATGATCGCAGCGAACGCACATACGGTTACAGCAGATCTGATGCACCTCACTGTAAACACGGCATACAAACAGGAGGTGACATACGAACACAAGAATAAGACATCAGCAGGGACCGAGTGTGCAGGAGCAAACTAAATCTGCTGTCAGAGAGGAGGCGTGTTCCTCCTTTAAGGAGTTACAGCGGGAGCTCGCAAGCTGTCGTGATGCTCACCATGGCGACCCGACAGGACAGGCTGCTTGTTTTCATTCCCCTCGAGTCTCTATTCTCTCCTACACCTCGTGTTTTTCTGCCTTTTCTTCTATCTGTTTCTGCCTTCCCTTCCTTCCTTCCTTCCTCCCTTCCTTTCCTCACTGTCACTCCTTCAGAAGTATCGATGCAGAGTGTCTCAACACTCCGGCACCGATTTCAGCCCACATTTTTTTGTAGCAATCAAGGCGGTTAATGCTGAAATCAGCTCACTCTAAATCATTTAATACTCTAATTCTAGTTTTTGGACTTTAGTCAAGGTTTGTCTTGAGTTTCCTCTTGATGACCCAGATAAATGATTAAAAGGAAAACTAAGACATTCAAAGTGTTTCTGAGGTGTATATATACACATAATATTATTATTATTACTTTATTAACTTCATTGTCAGTAGGTCTATAATGCAGGAGGCAGTGCAGGTGACGCATCAGTAACAGGCAAAATAAAGTAAACGTACAGTCTCTCGGGCTCAGCTCAGATTTGGGTTACAAATTTGCAAGTAGCAGACAAGTTTAGTCCGGTGTTAGCGGCATCTGGAAGTGTAGCCGGTGATTGCAACCTCCCTTGTCTCACCCTCGAGGGAAGGAGAAGCTACCGTGGCCACAAAGCACGTGGAAAACTTGAACCTGGGGCCAGCGTTTAGTTTGTCCGTTCACGGATCCTGGATGTCGGATGATGTTCATACGAGTACAGCTGCTTGTCTTTTTAATAATCTGAATGCATTTGTAGGTTTAGACTGAATCACTTTGAGCTCTGGGTAGCTGTGACGTCATTGTGACAGCATTTCTCACTATTTTCTGGATTTTCACAAACATTCAGTCGATCGATGGAGAAAATAATCAGCTGATGAATCCAGAATGAAAATCAACTGAAACGTCATGCAACTAATCATCAGTTGCAGTTTTATTGAGTTCAAAATGAGCTCCACCTCAACAACTCCAACAGGAAAATCTGCTTTTACATTCACGGATGAGTCCTGATATTCTAATGAGATCATATATAACAGTAAAACAGTCACAGGGAACTTTACTTTTAATACTTTGAGTCCATTTAACTGATTATACTTCCTGCAGTGAGCTCACTTGAATGATCCATGCCAAACTGAAGCTGTCGCACTGATTAACTCTATAATCTAATACTACACCATTATTAAAAGACAAAAGCGATGGTAATGAGGCTCGCTGAGGAGATGCATGAACAACCGCTGAACGTTTGTGTGATCCGGTCGGCTCGTTGCGGATGCGATGGGTCTGACTGGAGTATCGTCTTGTGTTGGAATGATGCTCATGTCGAGCTGAGTGGTGTACACAACTCACAACTTCTGAGAAGTGATGCTTGACACTAAGTGTTGCCATGGATACCTATTTCTCTGAGGGCTCCATCGCCGCATCTCATCTCACTCCGCAACACTGCTACGAAAGACATTTAGGACTCAGTTATTTTGTGTATTTGAGCATTAATATATATTTAATTTCCCAGTTTGGCTTCAAAACGTGTGAGTGAAAGGCAAACCGCACACACCGACACACAAACGCGCCTCTACTCTCCCTTCCAGCTCCGGCTGCCCTAAATATCTTGGCTGTAGCTGCTAAATGTCAGCAGGTGGTGGAAGGTGTTGCTGGGGGGTGAGAGGTGCCGGCTGCCGGGCAGCAGGGGGGTTGATGGGGCTTTGGCAGGTACAGCTGCCCTTGTAGGCACCATGGGGATGAGTGACAGTGAAAAAACAGCACCTTGGAGACCGGGGTCAGGGGTTAGACAGCTAGCATGTTGTTCACAAAGCCTGCGGGAATACATAATCTTATTACTGTCAGAGTTAGCGGGGAAACACATCCGCAGATGGCTGCAGGGGTGAGTGCTGAAATTCTGTCAGCGGTCCAGGAATGGTTATTGTTTTAAAGATCCTGGTGAGACTGAAAGGTCATTTTGGAAAAAGATGCTTTTACGTGTGTTGGAGGATTTTAGTCTTAACAGCTCCTTCGAACGTCTTAAGAAAGTCTTGTGATCTGCTCTGCTCCTTCTCTGAACCTCCCATGGATGAATTTGTAGCCAAGTTAATGTCAAATTAAATAAACGCTTACTGATTTTTTTGTTATTTCAGAAACAACACACGCTTGTCTTTCAGTTTTGGGCTGTGAAAAAAGATACTGTGATGGATACACCTCCATCCATCCATGACACCTCGCCTAACGACAATTTAGCTTTTTATTAGAAGTTATCCACATTCAGACACAAATATCTGCTCATAGAGATGAGCAGAAATGTCTCTCATCATTCTCGTACATCAAATCACTAATCGGACAGTAGAGGAAGTCTTCACCCAGATATCCGGGTTATTTGTTTTTCTGTATAGCGATTGGCCACTGAGTGATGTGATGACTTGATGGTAAAGTATGATTTTATACAATGGACAACATGTCAATTCTACCTGGTTTGGTAAATTTGTTGTCAGGCAGTGTTGAGCTGAAAACAGGAACAAGTCAATGTGTCCGAGCTTCGTGTGTTTGCTCGTTGTCATGGTTTGTGTTGCGTACCACACTCAAATGTTCACATACATGGCAAACTCTCAGCTTTCCCTGAACATAAGTAGCCTCTGTTTGCCTCTCAGCTTCGTCTCTCCTCCTCCTCCTCCGTTGCCCTGTGTGGCTTCTCTCCTTAGTGAAATGGTGTCTCTTTCACATAATGTCTCCCCGGGGATGTTTTAGGCTTCATACATTTCCACCTCATTTACTTTGCCAGCCTGGGGACTGCAGACTGGCTATGACTGCTCACTGTGCGTGTGTGCGTGTGGGTGGCTGTTGTGGTCGAAAAATGATCCTACTTGGGGCAAAAGAGAGTGTCAGATGTTGTGTCTAACTGTGTTTCAGTGAAATTGTGTGGTATTATGATCGGGCATCATCATATAAAGTATTCGAGTATAAGAACCTCAGCACAGTACTCAAGTAAATGTTACTTTCCACTCCCGGATTCTGGCTCTGTGTCCACCTGCCCACAGTCGAACACTCATCCTCTCCAGAGACAAACAACCTGAGGAAACACTGCATCTCCCCTTCTCATCTTCTCCACATTTATTGCACAGTGGCCAACATATCGAGTCATCATCCCTCTCAGGCTGCCACCCTCTGGGAGGACATACGGCCATTATTTCCCCCCAGTATTGTTTAATTGTTTGTGCACTCTGAGGGCATCGAACCGAGGCAACTCTGTCACACTGCACGGATTTTACTGGCTGCAGGCCGACAAAGTGCTAACGCTGAAAAAAATCCCCCAAAGGGAGAGAAGATTGGATACATACATATATATTATTCTTATTTTATGATTTCATGTGTGAGTAAATGAAATATCCTCATGTTTTGGGCTCTTTTCTATTTTCTCATCACAAATGATCGTTTGCTTCCAGTCTCAGAAATCAAATCTTCACACACTAATATCCTGTAATCGATGTTCATCGTATTAATGCACGCACACTAACCTGTTGACTCTTTTCTTTTGCACTTTAGATGAAATGTAATTTTATCTTCTCCACATTAACAAACAATAGCGAGGCCTGTCCTTTAAAAGAAGCAGCTCCTGTCTCGGCTCATTCTTTAATTATTTTGAACGGGCTCGCCGGCGAGCAGCAGCAGTGCCCGGTTTATTAAACGTGCTATCAAAAGCAGCCTCCCACGTCATTAAGCTTTGTTTTGTCACTCTTCCTGCTGGCTGCCATTGATTGCCTCTATGAATAGCTACACTTTGCAGGATGACAGACACGGAGCAGAACACCGTAACACAAATAACAGGATATCTGGTCGGCAGCATTGCGTTCATGCGAGGGAGAAATGCTGCGATATTTCCTCCTCGGTGTGTGTGTGTGCGTGGAGTACACGACGCTGTGAAATTATTCTTATTCTAAATAAGGTGAGCTGGTTGAGAGGAAAATGTGGACCTAGGTGGTTGCCATAGTGATTAGTGAACTGAAGGTGCTGCAGGGGACAGTATGTTCAAGTGTGTGTTTGCGTGGAAGCAAATAACAGCTGTCATATATTTTAAACTGTAAGTACAGATGCAGTTAGTTCAATTAAACAACATATATGCTGTTTAATTAGTCTCAAACCTGTGCGAATAAAAAGCAGCAAACAGAGGAGCGTACCACAGTACAGCATGTTTCCCCCTGAGCATGAAGCTGTTACGAGATGAGCTCGACCCCTCCAGCGTGCTCACAACAGCTCAGCACCTTCTCGCTCGTGACTTTTGAGGTTCAAATCAATTAGTTTGGACTATCGGGACTATCAAAGATGATCATAAATAATCGAGAACCAGCGTTAAAGAAGGGAAAATGATGGAGAACCTGTGGTCCCTCACACTTTGGAGGCAGAATAGACAGTCGATTAGTCACATTGGACAGTTGCCTCTGTGCTATTTTCACTCCTTCATCATGTTGGAGTCTCACACTGAGTAAACATCTTCCAGAAATCCAATTTTATCATTGTTTGAAGGTACTGATTTGATTTAGGGCGTTCTATATGCACTATTACTGTTAAAGCTAGTTAAATATTTGATATTAGAAAAGCTAACACCGCCAAACCGCGAAAGTTTGCCGAAGACATCCTCGCTAATCCTCCCGATTTTCCAGTTTTTCTTTGAACTCTGCTGGTTTCCCCCCAGGATCACAGCAGTTTTTCATTTTTTAAGACAAATTGTCACACTTTGTTTTTCATTATCATACCTCGTCTGTCACCGCACAGCTCGTATAACTGCAAAAACACATTTAAAAAAAATACTGAATATTTGATCATTCCGGATATTTAAGTTCAAACCAGATTTGCAGATTTGAAGAACCAATAGAATGTTTAACCGAAATAAATCTGTTGCAGTGTTTTATTATTTTCCAATGCAGAGGTGTTTTTAGCTGTTTAGACGCTTGGATCATGTAAAACATAAACTCCATTCTCTCTGTATCTAATATTTTAAAGAGCATATTTCAGGCCAAATGACCTTAAATCACTTGATTTCAAACCTTTCTGGCCTCTCTTTGCTCCCGTACATGTCTGTGTGGCTCAGATGTAATAGCGTCGGTCCCTCTGGTCAGATCTCACCGCTAAGCTGAGCTGTGTGTTTTTGCACATGGTGCATCTGCTGCTTCTTTCTGCCTGACCCAGCTTCACTCCTCCACTCAGGGGGCACTCCTGACAACAAACTTTATATTCATCTATAACCCCCCGCGCTGTTAATTGGACCACTGGAGGTAATTTGGAGGTAGTTTGGACCACAATGTTCTTTTGTCTGGGTCAGATCTTTAAAGTGTCTTATAGACTAAAAATAGACAAAATCACACTGGAATAAATGAGAAATAACATGTCACACAACACAACACATGATTATATACCTTTTTTTTTTTTTAGCACTGCTCACTGTAGGGCCAACGTGTCACAGGTGTGGTGGAAACATTACCTAACCCTACCTTAAAATAACCTCTGGCTGCTCTGCTGCAGCTCTTGTTTATTGACAGGGTAAACTCCTGTGAACTGTAGCTATTGTTAGCTCCTGTTGTTAGCTGGACTACCTGGACTGTCGAGCCAGTGTCGTGCTAGAACTGGAGCGCAATGTAACAGGGCTCAGCAGAGGACGCAAAGATGAGGAAAGGAGCAAGAGGCCAGTTAGACAAGAGAAAATCTGGGACCGACTTTTAATGGTTTGTGAGAGCTTGGTGAACTACTACTGTTGATCATAAGTCGTGTAATCAGAACAAATTCACGTGTACAGCTGTCCATATTTACTACAGTGGCATTACACTCTGCTCTGTTTATAGAAACATCGTCTTTATTCCGGGCCGCACCGTCTCACGTGGCACAGAACAGAGTAAGAGTCAGATATTGCATGACAGTAAACAAATAACCTCGCTCCGACCTTGTTGTTCTTCCGGACAAAGGAGCTAAAAGTGTTTTGGCCTCCCCTCTCTCTTCTTACATTTGCAGATCAATGGAGGGCATTGATTGGGGCCCCCTTTTTGTTAATTGCTTGTGACCCAGAAATGAACAAATGCAAACACCAAAACACGAGGTGGGAGGATCGGGTCGGGGCAAAATGGTATGTACGGTGAGTACAACTACAAAGTCTGCTTCATGTCAGCCTTCCCCCTTTTTTAAATCTCTTTTCAGCCTCCCCTACCCATCATGCCTTGCCTTTTCAACTGAGTTAATGTGCTGTACAAATGCTGGCTGGAGGGAGCACCTGATTAGATGCAATCAGCGTCATGTCGCTCTGTCGCGTCTGGAGAGTGAGCGATGGAGTAAAAGAGTGAAATACATGAAATGCACATTATTAGATGGACGAACAGAGCACAAAGGGTGCACGATGAAGTCAGAGGCTCTTTAACAAAAAATGTTACTTTCTGAATTTATATCATCTAGCAAATAATTTCATTAAGTCGGTTACCATGCAAACAAAAACCTGCAAAATTTGCTGCCCATCATTCTTTAGATAGAAATGATGATTACACTATTATATCGTATAAAACTGTTATTCCAATGTCAATAACAAACCCTAAAACTCAGTTAATGTATGAAATATATGTGTGATTTCTATTTTAACTCCAAATAACTGCATTATATGTTTTAAATGCAAATATTTGACAGCTCAAAGAGTTGAGGGACTGTGCACCCAGAAAAACCTCCACTAACAAGGTGTAGGGCATCTCGGTTGTTGCCCAGGAGGCAAAATCTGGGGGAAAAATTGTTGCAATCTATTCGCTACTGCTTGTAGAGCTTAACCGCTGTGGGGCAACTCAGACGAGCATATTAACATTTTGATCATCTCACACCTAGGATCTGGTTTAGAGGTATTCGATGTGCTGCAAACTAAATGTTTGACTTGGCAGTAAAGTCAAGGAAGGACTGTATTGCTAATCTGCTATGCTTGGTTTAAAACATCACTGATAACTCTTCCCTGTGTGTATGGTATGTGTTAGCTTAGCATGCACCATCAAACATATTTGCTCGTCTGCTTTACTCAGAATACAAACACGGTGAGCAGTTTGAGAATCACGAGGCTCTGTCTCTTCATCCGGCTCGCTGTCAGCCTCTCTATTCTCTCACCTGCCTGTGTTTGTGTGCACTTACCTTCACTCTGTGTGCACATTTGTCACCAGGCCACATTATAAAAATGTGACACAGGATAATGTGATGGCACAGTCTTGATGTGGAAGAGCTCTTCTAATGATTTTGAAACAGGGACGTGGAGCTTTTCAAGTGAAGCTGAGAACAAACCTTTACCAGCGTATTAAATCTTTCATGGGGTGGTGGAGTGGTTAACATGCACCACATAACGGCAACGTTTCAGGTTCATGTCATCACACTTCTTTCTCTCTATCTAAACCTGACAACATCCGACAAACATTTCTTCTGTGTCTCATTTGCATGAAGCCAAACTTCAGCTGAGCTTCATCTTGGCACCTGAACGTGATGATCCGGGTCATAACATTTGTCTTGAGTTGTGGCGCAGCACTGTTTCTTATGCTTTACGCGAAATCCAATATAATAAATGCCATGGCCATACGAAGAGTGAACAAAGAACACAGCCAGTAATGTAACAAATGTTGGACAGGTTATGAGTTATTTCTTTGTTGGATGCTGGTGGATCATACTTTGTGGCCCCACTGTTGCAGCCAAAACACACTACCCCTGTTCAAATGAAAGGGGAGACCCACACTTTCACCACAGCACCAGTTTTAGTCTAAACTGGCCAAAACATGCAGAGAGGATGAGACAGCACACCGACTCTAGACAGGAATGCAATGCAACTCTCACAGCTAGCATCACAACAGCAGGATGTCTTAGCAAACCTGAGCGTAAGCTGAATGTCTGTGGTTAATTTAATGTTAGCTGACACACGTGGCTGGAATGACGGAAATAATGTTGTGTTGCTCTCTCCAAGGAACTTTGTTCCCATTTACAGAGCCAGGACTGTCTACAGAATCACTTAGCCCGCTTAGAGTGATTCCTGTTTTTATATGTCTTGATAGGAGCACACGAGGTCAGAGTGAGTGATGATGCTTTGTAGTTCAGGGATGTAAAGTACAAAGCAAGTTCACAGATTTTTTTGTATTTGATCTACAGCACACAGTTATCAATTTTCTCTGGAAAAAGAGGTCTGACAGCCAAGCACGTCAAGATGTGGACAAAAGAAAAGCTCAGACGAGGCAGGCGAGTTAACAGAAATCTTTGTGGAAGCAGGTGAGTAACAAAACCACCAAACAAGAGCATGAACAAGGCTTAAGTTACCAGACAAAAGGCCAGAAAACAGGAAGGACAGGCTGAAACAAGTGAAGGGCTGAAGTGACAGGCAGGGTAGGTAGGTGTGAGAATCAGGTGACTGAAATGGTGAGAATTGTAAATAACTCCAGACACATTGGGACCAGAATAATTCATGATAGTATGATGAAATGTGGCCACACTCTTTTAACACCAAACACTGTACTAATATATCTGCAGACTGTCAACACCAGCTGCCCAAGCCGGGAACAGACTCAGTCTAACTTCAGTCAGCTGGGACGTCTAAATCATGACGATCAATGGTCGTAATGTCCTCCTCTGTTGACAATTAGAGCATCAGATACTGAGCTGATGGTGTCAGATGACAACGAACGACTTGCATGGACTCATGAATGAGTCCAAGGACAAGAACATGGTGGGTATGTTACCGACTGCATTCCTCTTTGCTTCAGCAGGACTGAGATCCACGAGTCAATATGCTGTTGGTTGTGGTCCACTGAGATACACTACATGGGAGAAAGCAATCAATCGACCGATCCTAAGTCCTGCTGCTCCAGTAACAGACGAGTAACCTCCTCAACTTTCTACCTTTCTGTTTCCTGTCCTCAGACAGCCTGTCTGTGCTGTTTAACCACCTTCAAAAATTTGGTTTTCTTTTCGCCAAGCCTCGCACATAGCTGACTGACCAGGAACCGAGGTTGCTCAATGTTTAGTGGAGCACAGAGCAAAAAGGGGCAGGACTTGGGAAGGGCCCAATGCCCATTTTCATTCCTGACACCCTGCCTGACAGGTTTCATTAGCGGGCTGATATTCTGTAGTCTGAACCTGGGATTAAGCCACCACTCTGTTGCCATGAAGCAGACTGGAGCAGCTCCCTGATACGTCGATATGACGCCATCACCACGGAGAGTCCCTCTGCTGTTTCAAATCCAGACATTAGAGATGAGCTGTACCACATGAGATTATACATATGATGATTTTGAAGCAGGCTGCTCCTCCTTTATGATATGTGTGTAGGCTCAGCCTCCTCCACTGTACACTGTCATACAGGCTCTCAGTCTGTCCCTCTGCTCTTTCCTCCCCCTCTGTCTCTCATCCTTCCCCTCCCTGGTGAGCAGCATGGTTTGCAGGCGAGTGTGTGATCTGAATTTCAACATCAGTGTCTGTCTCCCAAACAGACTCTTGGGATGTTGCTGCCCAGAAATTCTTGTTTTGCCTCCTCTCTGATTTTTCTCCCCTTCTTCGTCCATAAGCTGGCAGTGCAGTCGCATCGCGGAGTCAAAATTACATTCGGTTAATCACCTCAATAAGTCGTACGAGCTACAGCCGTCAAATAAAAGCCTGATTTGCCTCTTATGCAAGGTGCAGGAACAGGGAAGCTTGACTTAAACGCTCATCTCTGAGAGAATCTAATGTATCTGCGTGGCATGTGGTTCATATCAGGCTCATCAGTGAAATTTCGCTGCAGACTCAGCCCTCCTGCTGCTGTCATGGGAACAAAAGCTCTGAACCGCTGAAGGACTCTGGATTTATGAAACCTTGAAGTCTAGTTGTTCATTTTGTTCTGCTCTTAAATGGGTTTTGCAATCACGGTTCCTTTCAGTTCAGGAGGTATTTAAAGGAAAGGTGCTGCTCAGACTTGTTCTGTTAGAAGTGAAAGTGATATTATTTCTGAACAGGATGCAGCTCAAAGCATTAAAAGAGGTTTAAACTTGCATGATGTTAAAGTTGTTTAAATAAACTCTGTTTACTGGAGCAACATTCAAAGAATTCATAATCATGGCCATGATTGGAAAGGTCACTATGAAACCATTACAACAGCAACAGTAAACAAAAACATGGTGCAGCAATTTTGCCTTTTTAAGTTTCCTTACGACGTGAGATGTCCCTGACTTAAACCTGTTCAGCTTCCCCGCCTCAGCTCTGCTGATGTAGGAGATCTGATGATGATATCTTTGTCTCCTTTTGGCTAAAATCAACGATCATCTCCGTGATTATGACGACATTGAACAGCAGATTGTTCTCTATAGGTTTTCTTAGTGTCGGGGGTCATGGGTGTCCAGTGTGAACCAGAGGGGGCTGAACACGCAGCCCTGGGGGACTCCGGTCTTCAGCTCTACAGTGAAGGAGGTGTGACTGCTGATCTGAGTTGTCTGTTTGGACCCCAGTAACCAAAAATAAATAAATAAAGAAAGAAAACTGATGAAAAATCCCCCCAAAAAGACCATGGAAATGTTTAAACAAAAGATGTTCTGCTTTTATTAGACGAAAGAAGTTAATAATGAATCAAATCATCTGTATATTTGTGATTATATGGAGATAAATCCTGATTCAAAGCTAGTCTAAACATCCACACTGAGCTCGGCTTTACTGTTCTGGGGCCACTTTGTTGACAAAAGTGAATGAAACACGTAGATGCTGTGAGGGTGGATTTTCTCAGACATTAAAATCCTCGTTTTCTTTCCCGTCATTAATCTCTCTCACTAACTCCCTCATTTCTCTCATGAATCAAAAAGGATATCTTGTTTTTCATTTAACAAGATGAGTCAGTCTTAACTGAAACTCTGCCTCTTTTTGAGGTTTGTCTGTATGTACACATGCCTCTATCATCATGAGTTATGTTGAATGTAATGCGAATGACAAGCTGAGAGTCTGATCTATCCTCCAGGCTGTCTCTCTGCTGATGGTTCTAGTCTTAAATTTTTTATTGGTTAGTGTTGCAGAGAACAAGCATTGCGCAGTATTGATGAGGTAAATATGTGGCTCCCAGTGTGAGCACACAAAATGTGAGAAAAACATCCTCCCCCCTGTTCTCATTGAGATGCATCTCAGTGGAGCTCCTGTTTCTGCTGCTGTTACAGTCGCCTCTGCAGCTTGAACGAGCCCTGCAGAGACACATACAGTACAAGCAGCAGCAGCAGCAGTCGACTTACGCTGCAGCCCGAGGCTGGACAGACACATCATCATCTGGAATGGGATCATGGAGCATCAGTTACACATCTTCACCGAGGTGTGAAATGAAAGCGAGATGATTTTATTCTGCGTAACAACTTATTGAAGGGGGGTGTATCTGAGTGCATAAGAGAAGTGGAGTGCGGCATTGGAAACAGGATGTGACCACAACACTGGCCGATTGTTACATCTTGTTAATGTTACACCCTCGAGGATGATGAATTCACGCTGTAAATATGAAAGAAAAGACAGTCGGACGAGCATCAGCTGGTTGCTGGTTTTGCATTTGCATCACTCTCTTGTGTTTTCATGGGCGACTTCCTCCTAAACTAACTCACTGTGAATGTAAACAGTCAAAATTCAACAACTTGGCCCTGCAATCATAACAACTCTAACACAAATACATATGGTGTTTGTGCACATCGCTCGGCTAGTAATATTACAGAAAAGACAAGTCATGGATGATCGTATCCTGACAGGCTGCTGATGGAGGAAGTTCAGGCCACTGTTGCGTACGTATGTGAACTTACGTCAGGACGTGACATACTTACGATCTTTTTCTAAACCATCCTCAGCAAGCTCTTGTTTTTAAAGTCTAACAAGAGGTTGCATCTAACCTGACTGCTGAGACCTGCACATCCAAAGCTGACTCTCGATGATACCTACAGCATAGCTGCTGGAGTTGTTTCGATTCGTCCCCTACGAGACTTCAGACTCCAGCAGAGAGTGTTTACCCATCAGGCTTTGTTTGGTCATTTTCCTCAGATTAGGTACTTCTAAATCATTCACGTCCAACATGCCGGTGGCCAGCGTTGCATATTTTTGGCTTCAAAACAGGTGACACTCAAGCTTTGTCCATTCTTTATACTTTAATTGTGTAAATATGCTGCATACTGTAGGTAAATTGTTTAACTTTTGGCTGGATATCAGACCGGCAGTTTGCACGGGGTTCAAACTATTTCACCAATCAGGTTTGATGAGTGCTGGAGCTTGTAGACTTCATGAATACAGATCAGTGTGTCTTTTAAACGCCTCTCCTAATCATCATGCTCCCTTCATTGCTTAATTTTTCCACGACTTTCCATCATCATTACCTCGCCTGTTCTCTCTCAGCTGTTTGCACAAGAGGGGTTTGATTATACTCACATCATGTGATCAGCCTCTGATTTCTCTCTTTCATAGAAGAAGCCCACGAGGACTTTGTGCTCACTCTGTTTTTCTTACTTTCCCTGTGAGGGTGGAAGTAATATTGTCACTTAAAATGTTTTCTCATGATGATTTAAGCTCCTGTCCCCCCTGTTGTTGGGAGGTGTGTTATTAAATGTGCTCTCACCTCACCGCTCTCTCTTTCTCTCCCACCTTATTCCATTTCGACAAAATGCCTCGTCAGCGCTGCATCTTCTTTAATTTAATTTCCGCTTGTCCCCCGTCGTCTCAGCTTTCTCGCACTTCTCACCAAAGTCAGTTTACGTTGGGGTTTCATGTCTGCACTCCATGTTCTGAGCCTCGGGGCTTTGATCTTTGTCTGTCACCGCAGACAGACGGCGTGGCCAATTCAATTAGTCAAACAATCCGACAGAAAATTACACCAGCCGAGAGGTGCCTGGTTGAGAGGAGATAGCTCAGTGCTACAGAGGAATCCGTCAAACGCAGAGAGATTCAACCACCTGACGAGACGAAGTGGCGCTCTCCTCTCATACAACGGTGAAAATTAGACTCATTGTTATTCCAAATCGTCCAATTATCTAATCATTATTAGTCCATGCTACATGTTCTCTCATCTGCAAATTATACCCTTTGTTTCAACGTATGCTCACACACATTATCATCCTTATAAATGTCGTTATCAGTCGCCACACGAACCATATTAGTCATGTTTTGGAGAAGTTCCTACACGCTGCAATTATAATTAGTATTTTATTACACACTGTAGCTGTGGTGCATGCAGCAGAGCTCAGTTTGTGTACGTGGAAAACAATGTGCCGCGATCCTCTTCAGGCCTGTTGTTTATTGAAATGCCAGCTGCATCACCTGACATTTCCACGAGCCAGTTCAATAGTCAGAGCGTGCGCGGAGGTGGCGACAGCGGTGTCGTCTTTCACGTGAAGTGTCATCGGTAACACCGGCAGAAAAGATTGTGGATTTACAGCCTCTGCACTCGGAGCTGAGATCCTCCACCTGTATCCGGAGAACACCGACCTCCATGTTTATGTTACAGGTTCAATTTCCACGTTAAACAGTTTCCACATTAACATCACTCAGTGTCTTGTTGAATCGGTTTGTACTGTTACACCTTTTGTACGTGTAATCCCATTGATAGTGATCCATAACAGTAATAAAATACAAGTCTCTTCTAACTGAGTTACGGGGGGCAAAATGATTGAATAAGCCTGAGGTTGAAAATAGACTGAAAGTATTCGGCACAGTCCATTATCTCAATGAGATTAAAGCCAAGACAAAGTCAATATGAGACGGTGCAGGCAGCGACCATGCAGCCTGAGATAGACTGCATCCTCCATCATGTGCTTCCTTTGAGATTCAGGAAACGGCGCAACTCTGCAGCGGTGCCGGGAAGTTTGAGTGTTGTCTCATTTAACACGGGGCCTGAGCGCTAAATATACTGAACTTCAGTTATTCCAGCCGTCTAGTATTTGGTATTGTTCAGCAGTTATGTCGAAAGAACAAAATGAGTTGCAGTAAAGCAATTAATGCTTCATTATCCTCCAAGAATATTAAACTGTAGAGTGTGTTAAGCTATGAAATAACATTTTACTTCACTAAATGTGACAAATTATACTTACTTCTGTATTCTACAGAAACATTTCATATGCAGACCAGCCATTGGTGATCAGTAGTCATGCTAAAATCGATGCCAAACGTTATTGGCATATCTCCAATAGGAATATGCCATGAGGAGATCTGGATTTAGGCTTTCGGCGATCAATGAGTCACATTGTATTTGTACATGGATTTGTTTGGATGCAGAGCGACAACATACAGCGAGCTAAGATGGTGGCAAAGAGAATGAAAACAGGGATTTATCCGAGTCGTGTCATGTCTAACTTTAGTGGATCGTAACACGGTTCAAGTTGACACCAAATGTTTCTGTGGATGTCTTGACTTTTTTGAGCCGTTGCGCTTGTTGCAGCTGTTGATCACTCGTGACCTCCTACCGGTGGTTTAGGAGGAGCGAGGGGTCATCAGAGGGTATGAAACAGCAGCAATCAGGCGAGGATGGAAAGAGCAGGATTAGCAATAAGCAATTAGATTCTTTGTCTTTAAAACGGGGATGTGCTTGATTTTTTTAAAGCAGCTGCTAGAACCAAACAAAACCATCGACATCAGTGTGCCAGTGCAGACAGAGAACATACTGTACTGAGAAAATCGTCACTCATTTTCTTTTTTTGCTCCTGCCATCACCACGCTGCAGCAGCAGAGTCCAGATCCTCGATGCTGATACCGAGGGCTGAACACTACATTAATCTAACTGTGAAGACGGTAAAGACAGGTGTGCCTATATTGATGCAGAGGAAGAAGGGGACATCAATCGAAGCGGTAGTGGACTGAGCGGCCCATTAATCTCCGAGGGGACCAAGGGCATAGCTCGCTTTAGCCTTTTGGCCAGCGGTTCCCATGGCAACGGTAACTGAAATAAATAGGGATTCCCTCCAATACACTTAACAGTGCAAACACTCACGCTGCTGAACCTGAACACACACACATAGAAAAAGCTGGACAGGAATTCAGGTGTGCCATTGGTATGCAGTGTGTTTGCTGAGGTGTGCTCACTTTAGCCCATTACAGTGGGAAATGAGACACAGCCCTCACCCATCATTACTGTAATTGGTTAAATTGCGGCTACATGCATCTCCCCCCACCTGCTGCCAATTTAGCAATGAGAGGAGAATAAAAACAAAAAAACGTCGTAGTGAGGTAAAAATGACAGGTGAGTTTTCTCCTGACAGTTTAAGCACTAACAACATATGCATGTTAAGTGACGTGTTCCTGCCCATTAACTGTAGATGGTTTATGATATATATATGCATATATATGAGTGGTTGGTGAGGTCTTTGAAAGTTCAATTTGGCTGAATAGATGAGTTTGATCTGACGCTCCACTCACCCCTTACAAAAGGCGCAAAATGGTTTAGTCCGCCCCACACCAGGCTTCGTCTCTAAATGCAACTAATCGAGTGACTGCTGACGCCGGAGCGCCAATGTGCAGTGAGTCATGTCTTTCCCCAAAGGAAGGGAAATCTGGGTACCAAATGAGGAAAAGGCTGAAAGCAAACCTTTCAAAAGAAAGGTGAGAAGAACTAGCTCAACGGTTTAAGAGGATAAAACCAGCAGGAAGCGAACCAGGAGTCCAGCCTGGGGAATATTTGCATTGTATGAATGTATCAGTATCATAATCATCATCATAGCTACAACGTCAAATTACATCATGAACGTGGCAGAGCAAAGCGTCATGAAATACAGGACTGTCAGTTTCTGACTAAAGACAGCGATATTCCTTTTCAGCACGCTAGCATGAAAAGAACTTCATGCTACACCCCAGCTGACCTTTTTTCAAACCTTACCTGACATGGTCAGATATTAAAACATCTAAAAATCACATGTAGAGACTAGAAACCAGCTTGAATGATCCTTATCATCGTGGAACCGATGCTGCAAATTCATGTCCATTCAAAGAAAGTTGATTCAATCATTCCGTGACTTATAGATGATATCAAGATGTTTTGCTTTCACAAGACGCTTTCCTTTAAAAGGAGGAACATCATCGGCCGTTACAATGATCAATATTTACTTTTGCCCTACAAAGAACTCCTCACTGTCCCTCGTGTGAAATAGTCATGCTGTAAGGAAACATCAGAGAAGAGCTGGGTCAACAAAACGTGTGACTCTGACATGGGAGAATGCTTTTTATGTCCTGCCTCGCCCCAACAAATATTAGGTTTGACTCTTGGACTCTCACGGGGCGACATCCTCCCACGAAGCCGGTGACGGTAGCAGCTTTTCCCGACGCAGTCGGCCTCTTCTGGCTGGGAGTGTTGGTGTCCTGCATGGTTAGTCGCTTCTTTTGTTTCTTTATCTTTATGCACGTAGCTTACCTGAGTTCCTGCCTTTGTTCTCGTTTTTTGTTCTTATTCTTAGATTTTGGTTATTGAACTTTTATCTGTATTTTCGTCTGGATCATCGGTTGGTGAATTAAGGATTTATATGGACGAGCCCCAGTGGGTGACTGTTGACACAACAGAAAGGCTGACAAAGATCCAGTTTAAATGAAGTTACAATGTCATGAGGTAAAATACTTTATCAAGAGTCTAACCAGAGCCGGTGATTGCTTAATTCTTTAGTTTCTATCCCATTGCGGTGTTACGATTATCTGCAAGGTATAATGATGATTTTGAATTTGAATGAATTAATCGTCAGTTGAATCCAGCTGGACGTAGCACACATCCGTTTTGGTGTAATATCTAGTTGCAGTAAATATAAAGTGAAAAGCAAATACAGATTTTTATTATTTTACTTTTGCTGTCAAATTTCCATTTGAAGGGAGATGTGCAGGCAGTTTGTCTCTCATATTTCTATATTGTGGTCTTGGTAATAAAAATGAACATTTCTTCCACCATTACTGTATTTTCTCTCTGAAGTGCATTGAAATAAATGGAAACTGTGCGGTTAAACCTCCAGTTTAGAGCTTTATATACACACACATGCAGATTAGCACACATACACACACTTCTCCTCCCACTTGTAGGGCCTCTTCTCACCCATTGTGAAAAGAGAAGAAGAATCTGTAGTGTTCTCACCCCTCCTCTGCCCCGGATTGATTTTATGTAGCGTTCCAAGAGGAGAGCAGGATAATGAGATCACAGCATGCATTTTTCATGGACAGGATGAAAGCGCTACAGACACGGTGCAGAATCTACATTTCAAATAAACTGCAGCCCACGTCCCTCCCAAAAGAACCTTTTGGCTTGGAAAAAGAACTCATCCTTCAGTGTGCTGCCTTTAAATGAAGACAATAACCTTTACAGGACAAATGGTGAAAGGAACAGTGTGAAGAAACTCAAACGAGTGAACGAGTGAGATCCTCAATTTAAAAGGGAGGAACATAGACGTCAGCTGGGAGTGAAAAAGATGGGAGGGCCACAGTTTAGAAAGTAATCTGACAATGTTTGTATTCACACCTGACTGCACTTGTAAGCATCTAAATCCATTCAGTCTAAAACATGAGGGGGCATCACAGCGTGCTTTAAGTGGAAATTAACAGTTTTCGCTTTAACTAACACAATATTTCCAGAAACTGAAGGCTCGATTTAACTAATATATAAACTACATAGATGAACAAACTCTGAAAGTCCTCCAATGTTAGCTTACCTCTACCTGGACACTAAGCGCTGCTGTAATTAGAATCAGCAAAAATGGAAATTGCAGCTTTTCCCATTGATTTCAATGGGATTGCTGAATTTCGGCTGCGGCGGTGCAGGCTGCAGGTACGCGATGACGCTGAGCCAGATTCAAACTGCTCCACAGTCTCTAATGTACTAAACTATGATACTTCTACGTCTGTGTCTGCCTACGCTGCAAAAATAGTGACATCAAGAAGTTTCCTTTGGTTTCACCAGTGATTGTTAATCTGATATTGAATGATTTCTGATCATTAATATACTGAACACTTTAAGCTGGAGCTCATTTTAATGACTCTATATAATGCTGGCTACTTAGTCTAGTTATCACATAAATGCAGTGTATAAAAGTAGCAGAAAGGTACCTCAGAATTGTATTTTAGTACAGAACATGAGCAAATATCTCGATTTCTGCGGTTTTCAGGATTTCAGTGTTCAGACAAAGAGGGTCAGACCTGAGAACTGCCATCTGCAGACTCCTGAAAATAGACCTGCAGCCATTTCCTCTGGCTGTGTGACAGTGCACGGGGAGACCGCACAATAACAGTGATTACATTCTGATAAAGCCAGTAATTTCCTTGCAGTAGGCAGGAGCTGGTGTGTGTGTGCGTGTGTGTACAGCGCACCCTGTTTCATCATGCAGATGTCTGGATGTAAAGTTTCAACACAGTGACACATGCTCAGCTCGATAACGACTCAATCTGTGACGTTACTACACTTTTTGGTAAAGATGGTTTCTGCTAAGTGCATCTCGAGGCAACCCATTAACTTGTAGCCACCAACCAACACCGCAGCTTATGAGTCTGACAGCAGAATCCTGCTGGACCTTCAAACCTCTGAAAGCCCTGCTTCTCAGTCACATACTCATTATTTCACATTAGCGATAACAAGACTTCTAAAATCTGACATGAAACAAGATACATACTGATCAAGGCTTGGTTTGGTTTAAACACAAAAACGGTTCAAAGAAGGAAGAAATGGAAAGTGAACATCAGCCTGTGACAGTCACACACTTCCTTCATTCAACAAACCATCACGGACATATTCCCCAAGAGGTTTTGCAGCACTGTAACAGCATGACACTACATTCCTTTAAGAGATAACAGTCACGTGACCAAGTGGAAACATAATTTAAGTACATTTGTACAAACAGTCAGATCTTCTTTCTCAGGGATCTAGACATGCAGACAGATTGATGCGCAGACACAGTTGGTGGTGAACCTAATGGATTTATTTATTATTTATTCATCTCTTCTCGTGTCCAACTTTTGTGGATCGTGACATCTGCAGATGTCACAGTCTCTGTGGACTGTGGAGTTTTTGAGCCACGACAAAGTCCGAAATGCGATCTACGGCAGACGATAGGTAAGCTTTGTTTTTAGCCTGGCAGTTTTTGACACATACGATCTGGTTAGTAGGAGCGAGGAGTCATCATCACGATAACACAGAGCTGTCTGCATTTAATCCAGCCATCCTGGATTAAATTTACAACTCCCTGGAATAATAACAGCGTTATGTGGTGTGAAAAAATGTTTCCACGTATACCCGTGTTTGATTTTTTAACACTGCTGCTGTAACAAAACAAAACAGCAGTCTGTATCGGCTGATATGACTCATACTGTACATGATCGACAATCTGAATTACGCAACTGAATTGGTGCGTAGGAGTGAAGGCTCTTTCTCTAAGAGTCACAATGACAACTGAGGGTTACAGGAATGTCACATTTTATAGCACAGCTGCTGAGATATTTCACACAAAACCGTAAATGTCAACCTCATAGTGCTGCTAGAAGAAAAGTCAGGGGATCGTGGTTTCATACTCTCAGGTCAATGAATGTCAGCATGTCCATTTGTTGCAGAGATATTTTAGTCTGGACCCTAGAGACGTGCTACTGGCTAAAAAATAAATTACATTACATTAATTCTGATTAATAAATGTTATAAAGGGCATAATAACATGTTGAGAAAGAGCAGGACGTCTATTTTTATTTATTTGCCATTCGCTGGAATGGGCGGATTCCACTCTGCTTAGACGACCTATCAAAAGTTGAAGGATTACATTCCACATCGCTAAAAGTAATTGGTTTTGAAGAGCGGTCTGAGCTTTATGATTCCCCTGAAGTTTATTTACCACCGCAGCTCAATGGGCTGGAATAATCTCTGCGGCTTCTCATTTGCTTTGGTTATTTCGGTGGGTCATATTTCTACACTTCTTTGGCTGGACTTTATCCTGATTGAGTGACAGATGACGCATTTTTCATGCAATGCAATGTAACTGCATACTGACAGGAGGGGAAAAAACACACTTTTAATAGCTCAGGGTTTGTGACAGTTCAGAAAAAAAAAACTTTTTTCTAACCGCCATCCTCTGAGAATTAGCCAATTACTGTGTCGTGGGAAAAACAAGCTGGCAAACACACACACGCACACACGCACAGTGCATGTAGACACTGACAAATTCACTCTTGCCATTTCTCACCATGACCCGTGGAGCCTGCTGGAGATCGGCATTAATGGAAATGCAGAATGTTTTATTTATCAAGAGAGTTATTCCTCACATTGTTTGGACTGTTAATGTTTAACTGTGCTCTCTTCTTGTCTCTGAAGATGCCTGTCAAAGCTTTTCTTCCTCCCCTTTCTTTCTTTCTTTCTTTCTCCATTCACCGCTCTCTTTCTCCAGCCTTCTCCCCGAGGTCGGAGCAGCATGTCGGGTGGAGGTGGGGGGGCTGTAGATGCAGCAGTTAACTCTGGGTAAATGGTCTCCTCTTGTCTGCTGGATGGCTGGGTCACACAACTCTTGAGTAACTGGCTGTCACAACAAATTTGCACGCCAACACACACTACGCCGTCATGTTTGGGCCTGGTGCATCTCCTTCTCGGTAGCCAGACGGGGTGATCTTACACGAGATAATTGCTCACAAAGTCAAGGGCAAGAGAGGAACAAACTGCAGCACGCTGATAATGAAGTGACATATAGTGTTGTCACTGATACCATGTGACTGCTAACGAGAGGTGTTGGTAGTGAGAAGCTGCAAAGCAAAAGACTTGCTGATTCCTTAATGTTGTAAAAAGGCAAATCAATTTTCAGCGGCTCAGAGCTTACGGCACAGTAAGCTGATTCTCCATCGTAGTCAAGTGTGTTGGCATATTAATGTTGCTAATTTGCTAATAATATATATAATAAATGCCATTCTTTTTGAAGGTATTTGGTCATAAACCTGACCTGATGGAGCTTAAATCTGACATTTCATCCTGGGATCTGCGATCCTGATCTTACACCAGTGACGTGCCATAAAGTTATCGTTGGAAACTGTTAAAGATTCTTGGCAGGCAATTGGATGAACCATCCACTCATGAACTTCAGAAAAGCCTCAAATCCTCTGGCTACGTCTATGTGAACTTCTTTGGCAGCTGCCACGGCGGTCATTCTAGACAATGTTCGTGATTTCACCTCATTTCAGAAGAAGCGTCCCAGAAGAGGCTCTCCGCAACACTCCGTGGAGAATACATGGCTGCTCTATTTTTGTCACGTCAACCAGCAGTGAGCAGATCACGCTGGCTGGAAGTCAGATGCAGGAACGGCATGAAGAATCTGGTCAGTTTTCAAAATAAAACATCCTGCGTGGTAAAACAGAACTTGTGTTGATCCTGTGAGCTTGGCTTGCAAGGATGGTAAAGATGTGTTTTTCATTCAGGGTCCAACGCTGGTGTTGGGTGTCCAACATCACGAAAGCGCTGGATGGGATTGAGTTCAAGGATCTGTCCAGGCCAGTTCAGTTTTTCCACACAAAAACTTTGCCCCAGTGAGGTGCACAATCCAGTAAATTAAATTTAGATGAGAGCAAAATTAGGAGTTAGAGATATATTCCTGAATGTGTTATCTTGGTTTCAATTGAATTTAAAATGGATGCAATAGTTGCAAAAGTACACCTTCACCACTGAGCATTAATTATTACTCCCTGACCTTTGAATTAGTTGCTTTGCTTGTGTTATTTCCCCAGTGCCTCGTCACATTTACTTATTATCGTAATCCCGCTTCTCAGCTAACTACGTGTGCGCTCACCCTGGTCCTCTATTTCCCGCCGGACTTCACCGTCACTGTGTGGACTTGTCTAAAACCTGTTACTCAGCAGACGCTGGGGAAATAAAGCTGTTTGCAGCATGGAAACAAAACAACAAGAAAATAAAGGTTGAACTGTAAAGATGTGGGTAAGGTGAGAGGCTGCAACGAGCTGGATATTCAGGGAAAGCAGAAATCTATTTCTTTCATGTCCTTAATTGAAGAACTGGCAGCGACTGCATCCATGTGTGACTGTGGGACCACGAGGAAGCACTGGGTGTCTCTGACAAGTCCAGGCCACTCACTAGAGTCTCCATGGCGATGGCAGAGCGAGGAGGAAGCGCGGGGAGGTTTGTGAGGACCCATGTGGAGATCTCCATTGATCTGGACGAGACTGTCGCTGGAGAGGATGATTCACTCACTCAACAAAGAAAACAAGTCCACAGAGGAGTGAGAGAATATAAGGACAGCTCAGAGCGCAGAGCTTTTTAAAGAGAGCCATGACTTGTTGAATTCACGCTGAAGATCACACATTGAGACAAGATACAAGCTGGCAATCATGCAGAAGTTAACATGCCACTAATCTGACATAATACTGGACCTTTGCTGGCCAAGCAATAGGAGATATTGGACAACAAGGTATTGGAGTTCTCTCCATTGAATCGGTTGTTGTATTATGTTGTTGTATAGCCTTTAGCACGGGCTATTGCTGATGGTGGAAAGGTGTGCAATGAAACCAAAAAACATCTTTGATAAAGTCAGATGCAAATGGTCATGGCAGTCCGTGTGAAGCGTTTACATGCTATCAGGATGGACCGCATGCATCTCTCTTCATTTTCTTGTATCAGGACACCATAATCTGTTAACATGCAAATGACAGGCTGTTTATTCAACACAAAACAACCTGTATGCGCGATGCAGCAGGCTACAAACAAGACTACACTGCGTCATTCGCCTGGTCAGGCACGGACTGGCTGTTTTGGTATGCTGCTAGTTTATTTTAAGGAAAAATAGAGAGTACACAGCAGAGCTCCTGTAACTCAGTTCAGCCTCTCATTTAGCGTTACTTTCGTTGCTCTCTCCTGGACGTCATTTCCATTTTGTAGCAGTCCACTCCAGCATGTGTCAATATTGTGAAATAAGGACTTTGTGAGAACAGGATAAACTACAGCTCCCATGAAAAACACAAGTTGGTTTACTTGTGTGAAAGTTTAAGTTACCGAAGCTCATCTTTCCAACTTACTCTCTGCAGTGCTGTTTATCACTGACATGTTTAAGATAACCCACGACCCCGCAATGTACGCTTGTCATCAAGCCGTGACATTCACATGCACAAAGGTCTGCAGGATTTAAGGATCGTGGAGTTTGTTAAATCAGCCTTTCCATCCGCATCTAAACATGAAGCGAGCTACACGACCGACAGGATCTCTTCCTAAGTCTGATGTTAATAATTTGGAAGAAGTTTTCTTGCCTGGGAGTTCCAGTTTTACATTCTTCAGACTGTGTTATTTAAACTGAGAAGCCTCTTAAAGTTTAAATTAAATAATTTGGGGAATAATAAACAAAGCATGCTCTAGTTTGGATGGTTTCCATGGATTTCATGACAGAAAAGGGTTTGGGGCCACTGGACTGAATGATGCTTCCCAGAAATACTCAATTAATAATTTCTACACATTAGATTAAGAAAAGGATCAAATTAAGATTGAAGGAGATTGGTGTATAATCTGTCTACGTTTTTACAAAGAGGTTAAATAAAGAGAAATTCTGTGAAGGAGACACAGAAAGACGGGGTGAAGAGAGAGAATGAATCTTGTTGCTGAATGGCTGCCCGGCCTTTAATGCCTCAGATCCTTTTCTTTGGGTGTGTGAAGTGAACACGTTGTAAATGTTCCTTCCTAGACCTCCATAAATCATGCTGTGTTATGAGAGGCCTCAGCCCTCTTTTTCATTCTCTCTCCCTCTCCATCCCTCCTCCTCCTCCAGCTTCTCCACAGCCTTGCTTTCAGGTAAAATTTCTGTTGCCATGGTGATTTCAATCGCTGTTATTGCTACAGCGTTATAAGGACCTGCGGGCGGAGAGAGGGAAGGAGATGCATCATATTTACATTCCCCAACAGTCACGGTGGCCGTTCTCTGCCAGCATTTATCGGGCGTACCCCGCTCTCCGTCAGCCCACGTTTACATGCATCACAGATCAGATATGAACAATGTGAGCAGCATCCAAGCTGCATGTAATGTAACAGATAGATGTTTATTGTTCAGCCACTTTCATTCAAGTGTTATTTATTTGTTTAGACATTCTTCTAGTTGTCTTTATGCCAATGAAGCATATTGACGGCACTGACCCCGCAATGGACTGTGGAAATCCCACGTGGGGTGTCTCCGCTTCCTGCCCAGTGCATTCTGGGAACGACTCCAACCTACTTGAACCCTCAAAAGCATAAAAATACTGGGCAGACGCCGCAACACATAACACCAAAACACCAAAACGGTCACCTCAGACTGAATCTCCGACAGATCAGATGTCACTTGATGTTTGAGTGGGATGCAGCACCGAATCAGCTGATGGCTGATGATGATCCAGCTGTTGGACAGTTAGATGGATTTCTGAACATGAACTAACCGGCTGTTTGTCAAAAGACACATTAAACTTGGTTGGATTGGTCCACATACGAATTTCACAAAAAAAATTTGATGGTTTGTTACGAGATTTTGTAGATTCGTGGTCCCCGCAGGATGAATCCCAGATTCCTCTGTAGCGCCATCATGAAGTTTTTGGGGTTTTTAGTCAGATGTTTTAAAAACTGTTGGATGGATTGCCATGAAATATGTGACTGATGTCCAAGATACCAGATGCCACCATCAATAACATTACTATTACATCATTAACTAGTTTATATTATAAAACATATGCACAATTTATGTTTTTGTGTTACAGTGTTCACCACAACCGTTTTAAATATAGCCACCAAGAAGTGTCCGGTGTTCTTTGACCGCCCGGGTACTCACAGTACACTGCACTTTGCCATAACTGACAGTGCGAACGCACTTATGTACTCAAAATAGCAAGTGTAAGTATGAAAGTGGACAAAATGAGACACAGCAGTTGTAAAAATACCAACTGAACATCTGCGTGTTAGCGTTGTCATTGAGAGGATGCTGACTCGTGCTGACTGGCTGACAGGACGCTGCTCAAAGTCTTGACAGAGGCTGTGCTGAATAAAACTGCTAAACACACCATGCTGTCCGCACCTTTCTGTCTGTGTTTCTCTGGACATCTTACCTCAAATCATGTTTCCTGGAGCTGTTCATACACTCGACGAGGCGTTCTGTGTTCGCACTCACACACACGTACGTTTTGGCCATAAAGAAATGGAGGTTAAACTTCATATAAACATACAGCGTCAGTGAGCTGCAGACGGTGTGTGAGTGCGAGTCGAGCACTTGTATGCATTTTTCCTGTAGAGAATTAAATTACTTTGCATTTTTCAGCCTTTAGGTAGCTGTGTTATAATATGATAAGCCGCTAAGTACCTCCCTAATGATACATACTGTGTAAATCTGCCTGGGTGTCTTATGGCGAGGCTTCAAGACACAGAGACGGTGTTGATTTAAGTTTCTCTGTTAATATAAAAGCGGCTGTTGATTTAGAGGGCTCGGTCTGCAGCTCGCAAGCACTGAACGTCAATCAGTTAGGCATTAGGCAAAGTGTTTTTTCTCCTTTGGGCTCTGCTGTAGAAATACCTGCGACCTATGGATCTGTGCCGAGGTGCCGCATCAATAACTTGCAGTCGAGGCGAGACTTGATTGATCCAGATCTCAGTCGCTCAATCTCTCTAATCTTCAGCGTGATTATAAATTGTAAACGCATTTGTTTCCTCGTGCGCATCGCACGTCCGCCTCACTGCTCTTTGTGTTGTGATTCCTCTGAATGCATCAAGGCCGTTTTCTTTCTCTTAACTCGCAACCCCCCCACAGCCCCCCACCCCTTTTTCTTCACACACATCCTCACACACTAACCTCCCCACCCCCACCCCCTCTTCCATTCCCACCCCAACATCCACAATTACCGCCCCCCCCCCACCTTCAGCTTCCAGCAGCACTCCACATCCCCTTGCATTGAAATGGACCAGTTGCTATGGCAACCCCATACAGCAGCATATTATTCCCCTGTCAGAATTCAAAAGAGGATCAATTAGTGATGATGTCACTGCGTCAAGAGAAGCACTCAAATCCTGATCACGATTCCTTCAGATCGGCCAGTCGGGGCCTCTGTGTGTGTGTGTGTGTGTGTGTTAATACGCACATGCATGTGTGTGTGTGTGCTATTTCGGAGACATATAGTGATCTGAGAATGGAGGGCAGTGAGAAAGAAGCGAGCATTCGTTCTTCTCTCTGCAGCTCGGGGTGGAAGATGAAGGCAGACTTGAGGTGCCTGAGTCACCACTACACACTGTGTGGGAGGGCTGGATGATAGCAGGATGGGGAATACAAGTCGAATGAAACACACACACACACTTTCAATACGAGAGTTTGACGGAGAAGAGGAATCAGACACGGTCTTAGATTTCCGCAGCGCTGGAGAGGATCCTCGTACAAATATCGGAAGGGGACAAAAAAGCGCGTTAAACTGCGCCGTGCTTTGTGACATTACTCCAACAACCAAAGCTGCAGAAAAATGTGCTGCACATTAAAACGCAGACCTCAGTTTGCCATTTCTCTGACAGCGCAGATAGATAATAATGAAACACTGCCTGCTTCTATAACCCGCTTCAACCCTGTCGCCTCTTTCCTTCATCGCAGTGAGAATTTATGAAGAAAACAGATGATTTCACCAAAAAGAACTTGCAGTCTGTAGCAGTGTTTGACCTCTGCGTGTCCCTCTTTTGAGTTGATTAATTCTACTTTTCATTTGTGGTGGTAGATTTGTGTTTAGCCTCCCAAAGGATTGGCATTTCTGCTCCTTTTTCATTCTCCTGCAGATAAACAGAATTTTATATCAATCACAGAGAGAGAGAGCTAGAAAGACAGAGAGAATATATTTTTAGAGCCACTCTTCTAAAGGCCTCTTCTCCCTCCTCTTCCTCCTCCTCCTCTTCTGAAAGCATACACAGCCAAATTATGAAGACTGGATTGTGATGTACCAGTGTGTGACAAATTAGTAAAAATCATCATGAAGTGTAGTTAGATGTTCCCGTGAAGAGAAGCACTGCACTGCACGGATGAAATTCATTTTTCCAATATTTGGTGGTTTGATGATGGCGAGCAATCAGAATTGTTTATGCCAGAAATGTCTGCTCCAATGCTTCCCTGATCCCGCTCCAAGAACTTGTCTCTTCTGCAGACAAGAGGAGTTGCACTCATGGGGATTTGGACAGTTTATCCTCAAAGGCATTCATGTTGTTGCCCTTGATTTTACACACAAAAAAACACAGCTCGCTTTCATACAGTACGTCTGAGCATCGGGCCAAGCGCTTCAGATCGCACATCGACTGTCCAGTGCATTGTAGCCGACAAAGAAACAAAGGGAAAGCACGACCTCCTTGTGGAGGTAATAAGGTCCAAAAGTTCTGAAAAAAATTCTTTACAGAACTACTTCTGTCTCTTTCAGTATGGTCCAACACCATGAGCGCCTTCGAGGTAAGAGCGCCTGAAAGAGTGGCCCATTATCAGCATTAGTGATGGGAATTACAGCTCTTTGAAGGGAGCTGCTGAATGACCTTCTGGAGCGCGGCTCATCGCTTCTTTCTTCTTTTGTTAGGAGGCGGGGTTTGCTTGGTTAATGTGCAGAAAACACTCACATGGGGTAAGATTTGGGTCAGGGTCAAACTTAGACGTCCCACCAACGTTACTGAAGTTCACGTGGGTAGTTCAGTCTTAGCAGCAGTTAAAACGAATGGTGTGTGCTGTAAACAACACACAGGGTGACGTCATAATGCTTGGTCTGAGTTTAAACTAAGAAATGTGGCTGTTTTAAATCCAATTCATGCAGCACTTGATCCAACTGAAGGTTTTTCTTGGTGGTGAAAGTGTTTTTGCTCTCTGTCATATGTTTCATTGATCTGATTGGTTGATGACGGCAGTGACAGACAGATGGTTCATCCGGCCACCTGCCAAGTATTTTTTGGATACCAGTTTCAAAACACTTGGCACGTCAGGTTGGTGTTTCGGGCACGGCTCTTGTGACTCGGTTCCTTTCATTCGTACCAAAGAGCTGCTGAAAATAACCGGACTGTTCTCAGACGTCACATCATTGATCTCCATGTGCGCGCTGATCCAGCCTGAAGCAGCACCTGCGAATGTGATCATTCGTGTACAAACCTGTCACACGTCAGTACGTATGAGTCACAACATTTTACCATTTTCATCCCCAGGAAATGATCAAATCTGTATTTCATGTGATCGTTTGCATGATCTAGATTCAGCCTAGAGCATGCAAACAACATGCAAACTCTGCACAGATCCAGGAACCTATTTACTGTGAGGCAGCAGCGCTGACCACTGCACCACCGTGCCACCGATCACTATCAGAATATAGTATATTGATGTAACTATGCTACATTACGAGAATATAATATATTGATTTTAAACTTCATGAACACAGAGATCACCTGATCATCACATCTTCATATTATCTGGTTGCTGTCTCTGGTCTGACCTCTGTTGGAATCTGGTAACCTCAGGACCACACACACACACACACACACACACACACGCACGACACCATCCGTATAATTTTCTGTGCTGAATCTGGTGTGACTGGATTATTTATTCAACATTCAACTCGTTCATGTCTCACAACTATCATGCAAAATTGGATTTGTGCTTCCTCCTCGCGCGCATGTGTGTGTGTGTGTGTGTGTGAGTCTTTGTGTGTGTGTGTGTGAGAGAGGGAGAGAGAGGGAGAGAGAAAGAGGCTTAGTTGAGATGCGCGGTGCATTCTTCTGTGGAGGGCGAAGCGAGCAGCCATCCGCAGGGCAGCAGAATTACTCGAAACATCCTCAGTGATAATTCAACCTTTGGTCGCGCAGTCGGAGGAAATCTGCCTGAATCTCTCAGAAAAAAATAAATCTTTGAGACAAAGTCCGCAACATTTTGTCCAGACTGGAAGTTGTGTTGCCTGGAGCCACCGGGGGAGTCTTGTACCATCACAGCCCCGCGAGGGTTCATTTGTCCCCCTGCGGAGTGCGCAGCCTTTCATCCGCCGGAGGATCCACAGCGCGGGACTCACATTTGGACAAAATATCGATACAATGGTAAGATGTGGCAGAGACCGGTGAATTAAAAACTGCATCAGCTCGAATGAAACATCATCTTTTATTTCGCAGCAGCACGTTGACGTCTTGAAGGATGTTAGGGAGGAGAGTGGAAATGAACACGCCGGGATCTTGCGGCATGTGTCGGCTTCAGCGCGCAGTTTGCACAGTTACTGCAAATTAAGCATCGAATATTAGATCAGAGAAAGAGGGAACAAAGCTTATTGATACCACAGCATGCTCTTCAACATATTGACTGATAAATGCTCTGTGCATGTACAGGAGAAGCCGCTGTTTGAGGATAAGATGGTTAAAAATGACGTTACATTGCTGTGAGGGGGATGCAGTTTCCTTCCATGTCTTTATGTCATCCATACAGTCATGCATGCATTATAACAGCAGTGGATCCACACACATCTGACCTGTGACAGATTGGCTTTTGCAGGATTTTTATCCACCCAACAATAACGATGATATGACCTAAAGATGCATGTTTATATGACGAGCTCTTGCATTCCTGAAAATCTCTCAAATCCAGGCCTTTGGATAAAAGCTGTGACCTTGTAATGAATCCTGTCACTGAATAATAATCGCTGCTGGGTTAAATCAGCCCTCAATCACAGCCGTCATCCGCCCTTCTTTATGAATGTTCATGCCTGCTCAAGTGTGTGTGTGTGAGTGTGTGTGTCTGCCTCCTCCTGCATGTGTCTCCGGTTTGATTGCTGCAGATTGATTGATAAAAACAAGGCTCATGCTGAGCTATTTGTTTACATTATGAATGGTCAGCTGCTGCAGCCTCATTCATAAAGTGATGAGTGAGTGGCACATCCGTCCTGAATCCTGACTCGAGGCCAAACAGCTGAGTCTGTTTGTTGCAGTGAGATTGGTTAACGTAAAGACTCTTTATGGCTGTTGGACAAAAGCTGTTTAAATATCATGACTCATGTTTATACAAAAAGACAAAAATGTGAAATTTAGAGATCACATCTGGTTCAATCGGGCAAACTGCAGAATCCTGTTTAGGTTTGCTTCACTTGTTGGAGACAAACATATGCAGACTACGTCATGAAGATGTTGCAAACGCTGGACGGGAACATTCGCAGCATAAGTGCACAGACGAAGAGCTTCTCCTGTCTCTCAGATCTCTGTGATGCTGACATTTAAATGGCCCAATTAGCCTTGTTGTGTTGGCTGGCCTGAGCAGCGGAGGAGGGGGAAAGTGAGGGAGGAGAGGACATTAGGCGGCGGGCCCAGTCTCAGCACGGCAACCTTGTAACACACCCAGTATCACGCATGAGCCGAGCGTCATTTAGTCACATCGAGGAGATCCATGGATGCTGATGCAAAAGGCTGCACATGATTTCACCTCGTACATTTCCTTCCACGGTCTTTAAATGTTTTATATCTTCAACATATGTGAAACACTTTGCAGATTGTTGAAGGCAAATGATGCTTTTGTTGATTTTGATGGCTGAAGATGTTTAGTGCATCATTTTATATACATTTCTCCAAAATGAATCCACAAATGTTTTGTGGAAACTTTTTGTAAATCTCCACTAGAATTTCAATTGAATGTCTGTGTGAAAAATATCCACACATTTTGTAAATCTGGAGCCACCGGCAGAGTTTAAGAGGTTAATTCACAGCTGCTGCTTTCTCAAATTGTCATCATAAAAATAAAAAAAGCCTTAAAGTAAGAAAGTAAAACATGTCGATGTTGCTACAAAGAGGTCTGACATGAGAAACACAAACAGCCAGACGACCCAGAAATCAAAAAGTCATTCAAACCAATACAGTGAAATTATCACGTGCATAGAAACACATTAATATACTGAGCAGACTGCCTTCGTTGTTTAACTAAGCTCATAGTAACCATTGTTATTACCTCACTGCACAGGTTGTTATGTGTCAAAGTGTCGGCACTTCTTTAGATTCAAGTTTCAAAGGTGTTTCTGCGGCCACAGCATAGTCAGCGTGGTGTATATCAAAGTGTCAGCAGTCTGTCTGTGCTCATTTCCATTCGTTTGCATTAATAGTGGCTGCATTCCATTTAGGTTTTCCCATCACAGGACACTGGTATTATATATCCTGGCTTTAAATGAAACAGAGCCATCCTTAATGTTAATAAGCACACCTGTGGTTTCCCTGCTATTATAAGTGTAAATATATGCAGTCATTATAATGCGTAATAATGCGTTCGTCCTCAGCTTCACTTTCCACCTCTCTGTCGTGGGTCCTAGCCGACACGCCCTCCAGGCAAAAGAGATGGCTGACTGATGCTGCATGACTTCAGACAGGTAAAATATTAGGATCAAAGCGGACCGGCTTGTGCCAGCTCGGTTCTATCGCTTCTTTCTGGCACAAAATGT
Organism: Nibea coibor; assembly: GCA_023373845.1. Classification (NCBI taxonomy): domain Eukaryota; kingdom Metazoa; phylum Chordata; class Actinopteri; family Sciaenidae; genus Nibea; species Nibea coibor. The sequence continues at coordinate 23,647,732 of CM041718.1, read as the reverse complement.
CCTATTAAATGTTCGCAGACAGGCAATCGAGTGTCTTTGCTGCAGTTTTTAGGTGAGGCTGGTGGTACCTCAGATAACCTGAGAGAGGGAGAGAAGCAGCCTGAGGGAGAGACTCGAGATTGAGGTTTCAAGAGCTGCGCCCGCTTTAACGAGGCAGCATCCGGCCCTTTTTTCTTTCTTTTTTCTTTAGCAACCACTCCAATTAACTTCAAGACCAATCAACTCAAATGGTCTCTAGAGATTCAGTCACACCTTTAGTTGTGAGTTTGTTGCAGGCAGCTTTCAGAGAAGAAATCTTCAATCCATTTTTATTTAAAGCAAACTCAACGAAAACGAAAACAGTCAAATAAGAACAAAAAAGCTGTCCGGTATTCGACAAATATCCAACCATCAGTGGGGATGAAGCTCAGCCACATTTCATGATGGATCTCTTAGCACCGCGATTGCACTGCTGCCAGCAGTAACCATGTGTTTGCGATGGGAGTTGAGTTTTAAGGAAAAAAACTGCACAAATGTTGCTTTCTCTGCAGTTTCCTGTTTGACCGGACATGTTGTCACAGTTCTGTCCATATTCAGACCAGCGGTACTGTTGGTCGTCATGGTTGCAAAGTGGACCTCGTTTAGCAGAAATGTGTACTGAGACGTTTAAAGTGGCCTGAAATCAAACTAAGTGTAATGCTTCTGTGTGTATTTGCATTCCTGATTTGGTAATCCAGCTTCATGTGGAGGGTAATGAAAAATAAACTGACCTCAGTCAGATCTAAAGAGATCATTCGGTCAGTTGGTGCTGGTGTTTAGCATCGTGGTGCAGCCATGCAGGAGACGACGCTGTCTCGCTGCTCACTGGGTCATGTTGGGAAGCAGAGCAGAAACAGGACTGAGGCTGTAGAGCTCTGTCACAACGGGCTGCTTCTGCTCCTTTTCTGTGTCATATCTGCTGCATATAATACTTTACAAACACTTTTTTTGTCAATATTTGAACACCACGAGCAGAAAAGCTCCAAACACAGAGCCACCACATGCCTGCTTATTTGTCGACATGTGAAACATGTGAGCAAACAGTCGCCCGCTTCCACATCCAGCACACACAGGACAACATGATGCCACTGGGGAAGTGATGCGCAGTCGTTTTGTCAGAGAATAGCTGTTGGAAACGGCCGACAGACTAAAAGTCAGCTGCACAGTAAATAGTAAAATAAATAAATGGAGATCAGCACAAGAGAACACTTTGGTTTTTTTTTGTATTAAGTCGAAGCGCGTGTCAATATTTAGCTTATTATTTAGCTTTAACTACAAGCGTTCTGTACTCCACCTAACGTAAAGTGTTGCCTTGGAGATGTGCAGCTTGTCGCCTACAGCTCTTCATCTCACACCGAGGCTGCTCCGTCTCGTTCGTTACTCCCTGCAATATTTCAAACTGATCTGCTGTCAAACAATTCCCCCAAATCCTTCTTGTGTTGTCGTTTTTATGGAACATTTTTGTTGAACATTAGCGGTCAGTGCTCATCTCACTGACAGAAACATTCCTGTGACTGTGACTTCACAATAAAAGCCAACTTGTTAAACGCTTTTAATGTGAAACTGCAGGAAATGTTCGGTTTGCTTTAGTGGTCGGGCGACGCTGACATTCAACACTACACTTTCTGTGATTGGTTTACATGGTGCAGGGTTCACGCGATGCCGTCCTTTGAGGCCGACTAGCGAGCAGCTGTTTGGCGTTTACACCAACCCAAACAACAATTGAACATTTTCTGCACAAGTATCAGGAATTACAATAATTCATTCATCAAAAATACATTAAAAAACATATTTGTTCCGCTCTGACACAAGGTCAGTCACAGTGCATCCACTGTGTACTTTTCTGAGTAAATATACTTGATTACTTAATAACTGGTTTGCTGTGGAGAGACTCAGGCAGGATGTAACTGTTCGGCTGCTCCTCGTGTGCGTATCTGAGGATGGCGTGTGATGTTATTTGAACTATTCCTTTATTTTCATTCCAGAGTGTCTTTGACTACGCTGCCCCCCAGTGAATTGTGGGAAAAAACGGGACATAATGGGAGCGAGAAACCAGGACAGTTTTCTCTCTCTCTCTCTCTCTCTCTCTCTCTCTCTCTCTCTCTCTCTCTCTCTCTCTGTAATAAGTGCACCTCCCTTTCCCTCTCCAAAATAATGAAGACTAAGTCATGTCTGTGTATATTAATTCCTCCCATAATTCCTTGAGCTAAATATAGAGCCGAGACTTGAGTGACTTGCTGTGATGTTCAGGGGGAATTAGACGGTCCAGTGATGGATTAACACATTAGATGATGATTCTCGAAGCAGCACAGAGAAGAATTTCTTCTACTTTGTTGATTTTTTATGCAGAGAGACGGAGTCAGTGTTGAGACGAGACGTAGAAAGAGGAGATGAGTTTAGGATTTGAGTGTCTGGTAGCGAGTGGAGGCGGGATAAGCCGGTGCATGCCTTTACTCTGCAGGCCGCAACAGCTGTCAAAGCCTGATCAGAACATATCCTGAGGGACAAAAACTGCTCCCAGTGTCTCTGCCAAAAGCAAACATGAAGACACACATCAAGGTGCCTCACTCTTTCTGTTTTCCTTTCTTTCTCCCTAATGATGTGTCACATCACAGACTTTTCAAAGCCTTCCTCTCACCAGAGCTTCGGCGTTATAGGTGAGTGATCATTAGGAGAGCCTCGCTCCTCTTTTCCAGCTTATTCCTGAGTGAAATAATTCCTCTTCTCCCGAGAGGAGTTGTTTCTCTCACCGCAAACATTCGCTCTTAGGGAAGCTGCTGCTTCTCCGTCTTTCAGCCCTTGGGTCTAACTTTATTAGAAGTATTTATTAGCGCCATCGTAAAGCTAAAATAAAGACCGGGGTCTAAAATATGTGGGAAATGTTCAGTTTGGAGAGTTGTGTGTGTATGTGTGTGTGTGTCTGTGTGTGTTTCTTTAATTATGTGTGTGCTCTTTAGACGGAGCATCAAACATTACGCACACTCAAGCTGACAGTGTTGAACATGAAAGCCGCTGAGACTCATTAAGCCACTGATTACAGCTCAGGGAGGAGAGTCCTGAGCAGCTGCTGACACACACACACACACACACACACACACACACGCATTATTGTAGATCACCTCTGGTTTAAACCTGTACTGTTGATATTACTGTATCTCGTGTGTGCTTGTCCATTTGGTTGTAACCACACCTGTGGTCTGAGTGTATGTCATGAGTGACACACAGCTTGTGTCTGATTCTTTTTGTGGTGGTCCTGGTCAAAAACTAAAATTTTTGTACAGTTATTAATGTAAAACAAGAAACAAGGAAGAAGTCATTTTCAAGAGTCACCGTGTTGTGAGTCCAGATTTTTTGCAGCACCTGGACGACAAGTTGGATGTTAATACCTAAAAACATCAGTATAGGTTTAACTGTGCGCTACATTTAAATTATTTTCAGGAAACTGAAGCAGTGAAGTCACTTCCAAAGGAAGTTGGAGGACTAACAGTATCTGGAAACGCAGCAACACCAACAAACACCAACAAACTAACCCACTGAGGCAGCTGCTGTCTTCTCTGTGGTAACATTTTTGTTTGGTGGTTTTGAAGAGAGCATCTGTCGAATAGATATCACCACTGGAACAGGCTGTCTGCAGCATACACTTTGGCCTTATTTAAACTACGTTTTGTTGCTCTTCCAGTCCAAACCAATACTCATCTGCAAGACCACAAAGGCCACACTGTGGTCTAGAAAAACAGACCCTTTGTTTATATTATTCTTAAATTGATTAAATTACCAAAATCAACTGATATGCAGTGAACCTGAGACGTTTGGGCCCTCGGGGGTCTAAGGCTGCAGGGCACTTATCTGGCTGGTAATGAAGCCTCGGGTTTGTTGGATAAAAAAAAACCCACACACACCTGGTATCCATGAAGTGCTGTAAAATATTTTTTAAGTTTACGTTGCATCAGTTGCATCTCCTTGTTCGATCTGGGTCATTGTGAACTTATGAAGCAACAACCGTGGAAGCAGCAGAACATTTTATTTGAGCGATGCAGGCGGCTGAGTGTGGGAGGTGTTTTGTTGGTGTACGGTTACACTGTCTGCAAAAATACCCTCCATCTCCCGTTCACTTAGATTAAAGACTGCATGACTGATGAAGACGGACGTCAAACCTCTTTTTCTCTTTGCGTAGTGTCTCCATAACGCCTGAAATTACTCAAAGCTGGCATCGTCTGCCAGCTGTGACTTCTTTGCTCAGGTCAGAAGACGAAACACTGACTGCAGCATCAGTCCGATAAACAGTTTATATTTGCTGTATTTATTTTATCTCCACGTCCTTTTTAAGAGGGGAAGATCCACTGCACGGAAAGTTGATGTTTCTGTACATTAAAAGTTTAATGATTCACTGGGACTCTTCAAACTTGATTTTATCGTTTAAGTGTTTTGGTTTCACTCACTGGGGGCTGCACCGGCTTTCCAAGCAACAAGTGCCATTGTGGTGCGAAGTGCTGCACTTACAGGTTTGTCTCCTCTTTGTTTATCTGAGCGCTGACACGCTGAGGCGGCTGCGGCAGGAAGAGATACCTTCAGTGTATTTGTGGTTTGAAACATGCAAGTCTGACTTTTCTTCAGTGAATTAATGGCAGTTTGTGCTTGAGCAGTCACCATGAAAGCTTTTCTATAGAAGAGCATCAGCAGCCATTATGGTGGTCTTGGCAAAGCCGCAGTCTCCCATTCATGTTGTGTCTTGTTATTTTCCTGTTTGTGTGACCTATTCTGTCAAAATATGAATGAAGGGACTGTTTGTGCGTGGCTCTGATGCATTAATATTCAGTAAACATGACTCACATGTGCTCAGTTTCCACTGTTTCTATTGAAACACAGACATTTAGTTTAGGTTCAGTGTTTGCCATCCTTTAAAAGCTGAAGTACAATATGAAATCGAAGGGTTTCTATTTACAGTAGAGCAGAAGAAGGAGCAGACGGAGGTTCCAGGTCCACGTGGTTCGGTTCTGATCCAAACTCAGCAGCTCTCTCAGCTGTTGCTCCTGACAACGGGAGGAGGAGGAGGGGCTTGTTGCTGGCAGGGCTTTTGGTGGAGTAGGAATGCCAAGCTGCCAAGCCCTCCCTGTGGGACGAGGCCCGAGCGTTCAGTCCTGCTACTTGGCTTTGCTCGTGCGAACCCTCCAGGCCTGCAGAGTCAGGCTGCATCCACGAGGACACACAGATACATGAACACGGGCTTGTTACGGTCAACTTGACACGCTTGTGTTTGCATACAGTTTGTAAGAGGAGTGTTTCGTCTGATTTCGATGGTCCTCAAGGCTGGAAGTGATATTTTCCAAATGCAATGATCAGTTTACTATCACACGTGAAAGCAGTAAATCCTCACTTGAAGAATTCAAAACTGTAATATTAAAGTAGTAATATGTCTAAACCTTTTCCAAAAGACATTCAGAGCAGCAATATTGTCTCTTATCCTCGCGCCGAGCTGATCCGTGACTGTTATGAGCTGTGCTGGCATCGTGTGAGTGTTTTTCCACAGCAAACTGTGCCTCAGTAAAAGCTGTTCACCTTGATGACGCGTTGGAGGTGTAAAACGTGCCACCTGCAGCTCTTCGTCCGACAGATTCTGTTCCTAACATTTCTCCCAGCAAATCTTAGAGCCGATGCGCTGTTTAAACAGCCAAATACGTGTTGTGACAGTTTTTATTGAAGGAGTCTTCCGGTGAATACGTTCTAGCAACCAGCAAACAAACATTGCATATAAAGCTTTTCATTGGAGGGGCATGAAATGTGTGTTAGCATTTCGCAATGTTGGTGTCAACATTAGACTGAAGATCTGCAAGACTGCGGTGATGGTGATGAGCTCGAGCCTGCAGTTGGCACGAGTTATGTAGACCTAGAATGGCGAGACAGGAAACATATAGAGACTCGGTTGTGCTGCAGTCATTTTGACTGTGATGTTTGGTTTCCTTATCATGAGCGGCTACACTAACTTAAACACATTAACTCTGAGGCAGATCCAGATGGAGATTTTCTAAACATTTCCTGTTGTTAAAGTGGATCTGACAGTTTAGGAAACACATTCTCTAATTTCTATCCTGGTGAGGGAGAAATGTAGTCATACTGTCTCTTAACGTCCCACTCTTGTATTTTTCAGATCCCAAGGTGAGCTGACGTCCTCTCGTGTCCGTCTGTCCAGCTGCACGCGCTCAGATTTCAGAGGAAACTCCTGACTGAGAAACACAAAATGTCTGCTGCTAACATGATGATCCTCCTCGTCCTCCTCCTCCTGCCCTCGGTAAGCTGATTTAAATGTTTTTCCCCCTTTATGTCTGATGTACATTGAGCGCGCAGACGCGCAGACGTGTGTCGTCATATTCAGCAACAGGTGGAGATGAACATGAATAAATTCAGCAAACGGGTCACGGCCTGATTTTCACTCACTCAGTTAAAGTAACCGTATGGAGTGTCCGCATCAATAATTCATTGATCGGTGTGTGGCAGGAACGATGTATAAAGATGCTTTCTCATCATTTATTCATTGTTCATTCAACATTATTCCTGCCTGTTAAATATGTGAGGAAGGAGAAGCTCCTTATTACCTCTCCTCTCCTCTCCTCTCCTCTCCTCTCCCTTTTATTACTGTTGTTAACTGTGAGTCATCACCCAGCTGCTGCATTGTCTGAGGTTCAGAGAAGATGGTGAACAACAGCGAGAGGCATGCGTCTTATACATACAGTATGACAGACTCCTCTTCTTACTGTGAGAGTGACAGAGACAAACAGAGAGGTGGACAGACGAAAACACTGTGCCGTATAGACTGATCCATCAGGTTATGTGTTGATCTCTGTAGTGACATCCTGCTGCATCCTGGATCCTGCTGAGGGTTAGGATAATAAAATACTTAAAGCTAAATTAAATTAAAAGCCTAATTTTAAGTTTTGAGAGCACAAAGTCAAAAATGACCCTCCTGACATCGTGGGGTTAGGGTGGAGGCTCTGTCAGACAGTGAGTGGAGCTGTAAGAGACACACTGATTGAAGGGGAGATACAAGTCCTGAAAGCCCCCCTGAAGGCTAACACTAAATACCTGAATCTTCACCTCGAGGAGTCTTCCAAGCTGCGACAGACAAAACGAGCCTCCAGATAAAGCCCTGTAGATGAAGCTTTCCGGGAACAGTCTGAGGCTCACTCCAAAGCAGACCATCTGGAAGGAACGGAGGACCAGAATCAAGCTGGCAAACTGTAGGAAGTCCTCGCTCTGAAGACGACACAGTCTTTGCGAATGGATCAGCTGCAGGAGGAGAAACAAGGAGATCACAGCTGCTCTGAAGAAGGATCGGCCTGAGTGACAGAAAGAGCAGGAGATCACGCAGACCAGGCGGGAGAACCAGAGAAAATGAAAAGAGACACTCGGCTGCTGACGAGTTGCTGAAAAGAACAGAAGGAAAAGCCTAAAAGATTAGGAAACATTCCCAGACGGCCGAGGAACGGGGATCTCTCTCAGAATCGGCTTCCCTGAGGTTTCTTCTCTTCTTCATCATTTTAACTGCTGCTGATGCGGGACTGTGAAACCTCCCGAAGCATCTTCACATAATCTTCACACAATCAGCTTAGTATGTCTAATATTGAAACTGTAAATCAGGGGACGAGCACTGATCTGTACTGCGACCCGATGAGCCGACACTTTCCGTGTCATAAGAGGATATTAGATCAAGTTCAATCAATTTTGTTTTCGTCAACAGTTTTTTTCTACTTGTTGATCCAGCTTTTCCAGAGGTGGTGAGGGGGTGGGGGGAACATCAGACACACACAAGACAGTATAAATATGGGATTGAAGGTATGTAACTTCAAGATACAACTTTTAAAATCCAGACCTGCTGTTTTTAAACTACTAATATCAATATTTTACCTGTTTCAGTCTAAACGGGTCGCGTGTTAAAAAGTTACACCTGACATTCGTCAATTAACAATCAGTATCTGTGTTTGTTTGATGCAACCTCAGTTAATTTACAAGATATGTAAATCTGAATCTTGCCATTAATTTTTAATACATTTAATTTTACTTCAAAAAACAAATTTTCTTGGGTTGGATATGCACAAAAATGATCACACACGCCTAAAAGAGACTCAGAGACGGTGAGAAACTTGTTTTTTCCACCAATACTCACCCTCATTTCATTTACTTAACTTCCAAAACTAATTAATCGCATCGTTAGCGTCCAAAACTGTAAAGAAGTGTCAATGAGCATGCATGATGTAATGCAGCTGTGTTAGTTTTAAATATTGTTTAAAGCACACACTCGCACTCGTCATGTACATGTACCGCGAAGCTGATCGTGCTGGGCAAACTCAGTCTGACCTAATTAGATACAGTGAAGTGATTTAGGGCAGACAGACACGATATAATTAGTCACAGGAGGTTACACAGCAGAGAAATAAACACACACGTACTGAAACTGCTCTTTAAGCTTGGTAAGACTCGTGCAGCGTGTTTGGCTTCCAAACAGCTGTGTAGATGTGTACGTCGGTGGTCGGGTTTAAATCACATCGCATACTGCGAGTGCTGAATTCCTTAACTTTGTTTGGTTAGGTGTTGAATCTCAAACTACATGATAGGAAAATATTTAAGCATGCCCCAAAGGTTTTCCACATGCCTTCTCACTTATTTCACCTGATTAGACCTCTCGTCAGCTCCGTGTGGGCGTGCACAGGCTGCGCCTGATTGACATGCCGGGCTACATTTGTTGCACCTGTCAAGACACGGTGACCTGATTTTCAGGACAGCTCCACTCAGGTTTAACCCGAGATAATCAGGTGGGCTAAGTGGGAACACCTGTGTGAACCTGAGTGGTTTTAGTTTCTCCTGAGCCTTTAATGTCGCTCTGTCAGGCTTCCGTTTCCACATTCTTCTCTGCTAAATGTTTCTTGCAGATTTAATACTGCTGCAAAACTAGTTGCATCAACGACAGTTTGCAGTAACCACAGAAATTCACAGCAGCGGTGTGTGTGTGTGGATTCCTGCACGTGCTGTCCATCTTGACCTAAATCTGTGGAGATGTGGGTTTCTCAGCCTCAGCAGAGGTTACACACAAAGCTGGTGCTTGATTTATTAAGATTTTTTAAGAAAATAACAGCATCTACTGCGCTGAACAGACGGCAGATATCAGCCTTCAGGGAGCTGACAAGCCAAAGAGAGATCGCTGAATGAGTTTGTGTTGAGAGGATGGAGTTATTGTTTTGTCACACAGATGTTCTGATTAAATGTCGACCCACGAATCCTCAACAACAGTTTCAATTAAATTTTTTTACCATGGCAACTGATACAGACGAATTATCACCTTTTTATAGTTGTTAGCAAGTGTTAGCAACCAATTATCTACTTCCACATCCAGCAGATATGAAGCAACATTATAGTTTATGTTGAAGTCTGGCTCGTCTGCTGGTGTGCACTCTGGAAAACGGCTTCCTGCTACTGTTGGAAACAAAGTGAATGATAGCACTTGAATGTAGTTTAAGTGTGACAAACGTGTACAGTGTTTGTGTTCATAGTAATTTATGGAGTCCAGTTGCAGGAGGCTTCCACACGCAGCCACGTGAGCGGTGCGTACAGAGCTGATGATGAGATCCATAAGTTTCATCTGTTCTATAATAGAGGTTAAAAAAACAATATTTTTTCTTTCAAACCCAAAAAAGTGACTAATCTCATCTACGATGTAACAAATGTTTCAATCCAGCTATCTGTGCTTTTACTGCCAGCGTGTACCACTGCAGAAACGTTCCTGTAGCTCCGGAGTGCAGCACATAAATCACCGTGTGTCGACACTTGTTCCGCACAATGCCCCAAACCCTCTGCGTCTCTATTACTCTGCTAAATCTTCAGCGCATGAATCCCGAGTGAGTGCTGTTGACGTCAGCGAATGAATGCCCAACTGCTCCTCTGCTACACCTCATAAAGCTCGTGACGTGGTGTCTCCCGGACTGACGCCAACACAGACACACAAGATCGTCTTCTTACCAAACATCCACCTACGTCACCGCCCCCCAGCGACCTCCTCAGTCCCACTGTCAGTGCTGTATTATGCAGCTGTCAGAGGGGGCGGCGTGGGGAGTGTCTCTGGTTGTGACCCCCCCCCCCCCCCCCCCCCCCATGTCTGGAGATGTAGCTCCGGGAATCTGGACTGTCGCTGGGATCTCTGAGTTTAAACAGTGTGTCGGTTCTTAACAGATGGGATTAGTGCCAGGCACGGTCCAATGTGGAAGTGCACGTCTGAAAGCCATTCCTGCCTTGTTTTCATTAGAGTAATGCCCCTCCTCTGGGTCAGTTAGCGTGGAGAGAGTGCTAGCAGCTCTGAAATGGCTTGTTTAATTGGTTGAGTGTTTAAACAGATCCCAGAAGCTACGACCTCTCCCACACTGTGGTGTGAACCGCATGCTGAATCTAATGAAGCAGCCTCTTCCATTTTTACCTTTGGGTCCTTCCTCTTTGATCTCATGTAATCTTCATGCCACTTGACTCTGTCTTTCTCTCCGTGGTGTGTGTGTGTGTCTGTGTGTGTGTGTGTTCATGTTGCCGTCCAGGTTTCGAGCCAACAGGTCCCCACTAACTGTGTGATCAAGAGGGAGCAGGAGAAATGCATGGAGATGATAGACTCAGATGATCCTGGGAACGATCCAGAATTTGGTAGGTGTTTTTTTTTTTGCATGTGTGTGTGTTTGTTTAGCCTTTAATGTCTTCCCTTCATGCTAACCGCTGTTTTACGGGCGTTGTAACAGTTTTTAACGGCGGCTAATTAAAATAAAAAAGGATAAACACAGAGATTAATAACGAGAACATCTTCAGGGCCTCCATACTAATGAGCGAGCGATAATTCTGCAAATTGTAGTTGACTCTGACCTGTTTGTCTGCAAAGAGAGATCATTAGAAAGACTTCACAGCGTGAAAAATAACTAAAGCAGGGCCAAGAGAGAAATCCAGCAAAGCAAATCAATTCTTTTGTTTCACTCTGCGCCTCTGTCTCCAGAACGAGGGAGCAGCCGAGGGTTTAATTGGCAGCGTCTCATGATGATGATCCCTAAAATTAAAGCTGATCAGTGAGACAGTGAGTGACAGGCGTCTCTCTGGCTGATTATGTCAATGAAGGGAAGATCTGACAGAGAGAGAGAGACGCCAATTTATGCCAATTCTTCCTTCCTTAACCTTGTTTAGAAGTCTCTTTTAGTCGTCCAAAAAAACAGAGATACAGGGCGTAAAATGACTCCTCTGCTGTGTGGGACGCCACTTGGCACTTCTCTTGCATTATTTAAAGACAGTACAGGATTCGATTATTCCTCCACAAACCGTTGAAGATGATGGTGGTGCTGAATCTTCAGCTGGACGGCCGCTGAGGGGAGAGTTTCATCTTAAAGTGTGACTGAGTTTATAAAAAGACAGAATGGATCAAACCCACTGAAGTGGTCATCAGATGAGTGAAGCCACTTGGAGCCGTATGTTACTGATACCATTTGTCACAGATTTGGTGCAAAGTTAACCACTTTTTATAAATGTCAACGCAACAAAAAAACTACACGGTTTTGCTCAAAGCTGCTCAAGGTTTGCGTAAAGTGGGCACATCTATAAAGAGGAGACTTCTGGGTACCCATAAAACCCATTTTCATTCAGACATCATGAGGTGAGAGGTCAGTTTCTCCCTCATCAAATTATGGCCTACCATTGGAGGGCTGTCGGGACCAATCGATGCTGCTTCACGTGATACCTGTGTCTTCACCCAAGCTTTAAAACCGATCCCACCACAGACAATGATGTCGGCCCGAGGACATCGAGCGTCCTAATGGAGTTCGAGTCACAAACTAAATTAGGAAATCAGACCGTCCTCTTTTAGCTCCTGCACCATTAATGCAAGCCCACATGGTTGTTCCCAATAACTCAACCATCATTTAAGAATATAAGCTGCATTTTTCTAGATTTTCATTTATTGCCTTTCATAATTTTGTCCCAGCGAGACTGATTTATAAATTTGGGATTTAGCTACAAATCGTCACATAAAATGCATCAAATCTGTCTTTCTCTGTTGTCCTCAGTCGTTCTTTCAGACATTCATTATTATATATTTGATATTTATTAGAAACAGGCAGAATTAAAAAGATCCTGATATTTCAGCTCTGTGATTTTTAAATGGAGTTAATTTGAACATATGTGTGTTTGTCTACCTGGCGTGTCCTCAGGCTGTCCGTGGATGTGGGACAACCTGACGTGTTGGCAGCCTGCCAGGATCGGGGAGGTGGTCGAAGTGAACTGTCCTGAACTCTTCTCTCAGTACATGAGTGAGGAAGACTACGGTCAGTTGTGAGGGACGATGTTATTGGTTGATTTTAGAGCGATAATCAAGGTGGTTAACTTCTTCTCCTGGCTCCTGCGTTGGTCCTCTTGTCCGCAGAGCTGGGGAAAGTGAGCCGTAACTGCACGGAGTACGGCTGGTCGGAGACCTTCCCTCATTACATCGACGCCTGCCTGTACGAGGAAGGAAACAGCAACCATTCGGTGAGTGTGTCACAGCGTGTGCGGCGGTGCCAGTGAGACTTTTGTAACGCTTTGTTCACGTTCTGTCGTGCTTGTGTTCCCATCACAGGAAATGTACTATGTGTCGGTGAAGGCTCTGTACACTGTGGGCTACAGCACCTCTCTGGTCTCCCTCACCATGGCGATGGTCATCCTGTGCAGGTTCAGGTGAGACATTTAGTGGTCGTGGATGGTACTGCGGCTGGGTGGGACGGCGTTAGGGAACATTAGATGAGACTTATTCGAAGACAAAGTTTAGCCACAGAGAGATCGAGAGGTGTAACATGACCGTACTATGTAACGTTAACGTGTAGAGGGCGGGGGTGTAAGAGTCGGTCTCGCTCATGAGGTCAGCTGCAGCTAAGGGGACTGAACTGTTCTTGTGGCGGGATGTTTTAGTCCTCCAGGCATGATGCCTCTGCAGCCTCCGGGGGTGAGGTGTGTCAAAAAGTTTGTGTACGGGATGGGAGGGGTCCGCCACAATATCACTGTAAACGCCTCAGGGTCCTGCGGGAGTGTAGAACCTGTAGAGATGGCAGATTGCAGCTTCACCTTCTCAGCAGAGCGAATGATACCACGAAGGTGTTACCACTACCACAACTGCAATTATTGTCACTACAGCCACTATTACTACTCGTGCCTCTCTATTACGGCTTCTGTTACCTCAAGATTACTACCACAGTACGACTACCACAAAAGATTATATGACACGTTATGTTGTTGCGTGTTTTTCTATGCAGGAAGCTGCACTGCACCAGGAACTTCATCCACATGAACCTCTTTGTGTCGTTCATCTTGAGAGCTATTTCAGTCTTCATCAAAGACGGCGTGCTGTACACCAACGAGGACAGCGACCACTGCTTCATACACACTGTGAGGAACACAAACACGTCTGCACTCACTCTCTTGTCTTAACAGGCAGGCCATTTTTATTTTCCATGTCTCCTCCTCTCACATTTCCTTGCCTCCTCTGTCCTTGCAGCTGGAGTGTCGAGCCGTGATGATATTCTTCCACTACTGTGTCCTTTCTAACTACTTCTGGCTCTTCATCGAGGGTCTGTACCTCTTCACGTTACTGGTGGAGACCTTCTTCCCCGAAAAGAGATACTTCTACTGGTACATCATCATCGGTTGGGGTGAGACATCCACCACGTCACACACAGGCCGGATTTCTGATTAGAATAAAAATGGATTATTAACGTCATGTTTCATGTCAGGAACCCCCACGCTGTGTGTGACCATCTGGGCGGTGCTGAGGCTGCACTTTGACGACATCGGGTAGGTTGTGAACATAAAAGATGAGATCCATGCTGAAGCCTGACTGATCAGCCACTGAATGTGCCGTTTATCACGATCAGGTGTTGGGACATGAATGACAACGTTGCCATCTGGTGGGTGATCAAGGGACCTGTGCTGGCGTCGATTATGGTACAGTATCACGCTGCATGAGGTTATGATGACATGAAAACAGTCCTTCCGATTGCAAAGATATATATATATATATATATTTTTTATATTAATGTTTTCTACAGATCAACTTTGTGCTCTTCATCGGCATCATCATCATCCTCGTGCAGAAGTTGCAGTCCCCAGATATCGGCGGAAATGAATCCAGCATTTACCTGTAAGTGATTTCACTTTTTAAATGATTTCTTATGTAATGAAATGCAAGCTAAAGATAGATCAATTGAATCCTGCTGCAGCTTCATAACACTGGCATGAAGGTAAAGAGTAAATATGACGTGGTGCTGTTGAAGGAACTCTGCTCCATCTGCTGTGAGGCTGCAGTTAAATTAAAGAGTGTTAAATCACACCAACGTACTCACCACGTCATGCACAGCTGAATTCATGGATACAGACGTTTGTTGTGCTGATTAAAATGAGGACACACACGCTGTAGTCCAGTCCTCTCATCATAATGTGTGTGTGTGTGTGTGTGTTGTGTTACAGGAGGTTGGCTCGCTCCACTCTGCTGCTGATCCCTCTGTTTGGGATCCACTACACTGTGTTTGCCTTCTCCCCCGAGAACGTCAGCAAGAGGGAGCGTCTGGTGTTTGAACTCGGCCTCGGATCCTTCCAGGTGATTTTAGAAAAGGACAATCTACGTGCAAACTGTGGGAAACTGAGAGCTGCAGCTTGGAGATGAAAATGTTTTCATTTCTAATTCAAATTCAAAGACCTGACTTGCAGATGTGTCTGTGCGTGTTTTGGTCTCATCCTCTGGCTCTCTGTGTCTCTTCAGGGCTTTGTGGTGGCCGTCCTCTACTGCTTCCTGAACGGAGAGGTAAACCTCCTTTAAATCAATAACTGACGCCATTATAACTTATGAATGCACACTTTAATTAAACAAGCAACAGCACATCAATGAGGAAAGGATGAGGTTAAAGGATAAAGCTTTGTCAGTGCATGTTCATAATGAACTTTTATAATATTTATAATAAACATTTAAATCTTTGGGGGATTTTTGGGGGAAATAAATCTATATTACAGATTTTTTTCTGTGAAATGTGATCATAAAAATGTTTTAATTTGTTCTTAGCATGTAATGATGAGCTTGTGTGCATTTTTCATTTTACCTGAAAAGCTGAAAATTGGTTTAAAAACATAATTTTTAGTAAAGACTACAGTCCAGACAGAGCTAGAGTGGGACTGAGGGACAGTGAGCTTGCCTCTTTCCAGCGAGGTCCATTAATAATGACCTTGTGAAGTATATCCCTCAAGGTGCAATCGGAGATCAAGAGGAAATGGCGCAGCTGGACGGTGAACCGGTACTTTGCTGTGGACCTGAAGCACCGGCATCCTTCGCTGGCGAGCAGTGGGGTGAACGGGGGAACGCAGCTGTCTATCCTCAGCAAGAGCAGCTCGCAGATCCGCATGTCCAGCCTGCAGGCGGAGACCCCGGCCACCTGAGCGGCATCGGCGGGGACGCCACGTCCGGCAACGACGCCGCCGCCTCCGGACCTGACGCCGCCAAACCTGCCACACCCACTGTCGTCCCAATGACCAGCCTCACCAACCCGTTCCTCAACCCTTACCCCAACCCGTACCCAGACGAAACCATGATGGAAACCCAACTCAACTCCACTGACCCAGAACAGCCTCTAGTCTGAGCTGCTCCGCCCCCGAAACCTGAATGTCAGGTGTCACATATGAATCTTACCGTGTCCCGACCTCTGACCTGGAGTCAAAATCCAACCTGCTCCTGAGCAGCATCATCTTCAAAGGGCATGATTAGGATTCTAGTGTAAATCTAGTGTCTTGTTGGGCTGTAACATGCAGGAGAAGCGTGGTTATCTCTCTGTACATATTGTGTAAGTGTTTAAAGTTGTCTGGTGCTACAGTATCTGCTGCTGTAATGCACAGAGGGACCAGAGAGCTCTGCAGTGCGTGCCCTCTCACAGCGATCATTCCAGTCTGTCTGAGAAAGCTTTGTCCTCAACTCCCATCCTCAAAAATGTATTTTAAGACTACAAAACTCTCCCTGTGTTCCTCTTTAAATACAGACATGACAGCTGCCGAGCCATTTGAGATGGTTTAACTGAAAACAGACAAACACTGGCGATGTAAATACCTTAGAGGGGCAGTCCACTGATTTTGCACATGGAGGTCAGTTTACTTTTATTGTCTCGTTCGGCTCTAGAGGAGCTTTTTAACAGAGGAAACCTGTGTTACAAACTGAGTGTGTGGAGGAAGGTGGAGATCCAGCTAGCTGCATCATGGGAAATGTTGTATTTAGCGTTTTTTGAGCCCCAAACTCTGAACTTTAAATTCCTGATATTTGGCCTCTGCTGCTTCGATTCTGACCCACTCTGATGTACAGGTAAAAGAAAGTGTAATTTTGTTAAATGTGTTCACATCAGTGTTAAAACATGCAACTTTTCTCCATCGAATCACTGTTTGATGAAGGTCAGCCGAAACTTTATGGCTCATTCAAGTCATACCCAAACTTATTAAACCCATTCAGTGCTGAAGTAGAACAGCCAACACCATTTTTAAACCAGTGCAGCACTCTTTATGTGGCTGCGTGAAAGCTCAGTATTATTTCCCACCCCTGACGCGACCCTTTGTCTCCTGCGTAAACTGTGACTGATGTAAAAGCAACATATAAAAGAATGTCGAGGAGAAGTTCATCTGGATCTAACAGGTGAAAGAGCAGTATTTATGAGAAGGACATATTTTCTATGGTTATGTGAAATGCCAAAAAAATAAAAGAGAACACGCACACACACACCAGGGTTAGATGAAGACTCAGAGGGTCTTCTTCGGACGCGTGCGCAGTGCTGAGGTTTGCCGACTACGACCACAAACACAAACCTCTCTTTACTAAATCTCAGCACTGGAAACGAAACGTCCGAGAGGATCCGTTCTAGTTTTAAAACAGCCGTTAGTACAGAAAATGTCAATGACAATGAACTCGTGACCAAAGCATCATGAGTTCAACTGCTTGCATGAATCTGCATTTATCGTCCGTGTGTTGTTTTCCTTCAGTAAATGTTCTTTCTTTTTCTTCATGAACTTTCTATGTGGATGTTGTGGAGGCGACGCTCTGTCACACTGATTCTTTGTCACTTTTTAAAGCCGAGCCTCTTCAACAGCCTCCTGCGGGAAGTTTCAACATTGTACTGGTCGACGTGAAGGTGTAGACCATCGGAAACATCGCAGCACGTCACTGCTTTTGGATGCAATTTGCTAATTTGTTTCTAAAAAGGAAAAAAAAGTTGTTTTCTCCCCTCGTACCACGTCGCAGTATCTCTGTCTTTCTGCAGTTATCGTCTCTGGTTGCATCTGATCAGAGAGGAGGGTCATTGTCTCATTCCAAAGATGAATTAATCGACTCCTCTTTGAGTTTTTGCACGGTCGTATCTGTCTGCAAAGGCTGAGTTCACTTTGCAGCTGCAGATTTTTCCTTTGGTCTGACTCAACTATCCTCTGAATCCCGACTCGTTCGACTCAACTTTTTGTCTCCAAAAGTGCCTTTAAGCACAAAACAAGTATTTTGACTTCTGTTGATGATTTAAAAGAAAAAATAATTATCTTTTTAATTTCAAAACAAAACTGCAAAGTGAAGAAAAAAGGGTTGAACAAAGTGCTTTTATGATGCTTAAGACTAAATCAGTATTTTAAACCTGGAGGCCTTCAAACTACTTTAACTCGTCTTGGCTAAAGATGAGCAGAACATACGACAGATTAGTGTTTTAGCTACAGTGTATGAACTCAGTCAGTC
Organism: Nibea coibor; assembly: GCA_023373845.1. Classification (NCBI taxonomy): domain Eukaryota; kingdom Metazoa; phylum Chordata; class Actinopteri; family Sciaenidae; genus Nibea; species Nibea coibor. The sequence goes on along the minus strand of CM041718.1, from coordinate 23,629,944 downwards.
AATGTACAGTACACTATATCACCTGCAAAAATAAATGTTTAAGTTTCCTTATTTTACTGACACATTCTTTCTTTTTGTCTACGGCGGAAAAACGGAAAATGACAAGACTATAAAAAGACTTCTTTAAAATATGAGACATCCAAATTTGTGTTTAATACGACTGAATCTCTGATTTCTGGACAGAAATCATTTGCTCTGACTGTAAATGTCTTTAAAGACTGGAAAACCACAGCAAATCCTTTGATTAACAGATATTTGCACATCGGGTCAGTTCACGATTTTACTGCAGTTAATTGAGTTTTTCTCCTCGTTAGCTGTCACACACTTAAAAACATTTTGGTAATTTGCAGGTAAAAAGAGGTCGAGTACGGACAGAATTATTATTTAAAGATGAATAGAAGAACAAAATCAAGCATTAATAAATATATAATACTATATTAATATAATGCATTTTACAGCCTACTGTTGAATGTAAAATATCTAAAAAATACATTTAGAAAATAAAGCACCAAAAACAATAATACAACACTGAGGACTAGACGTAAAACTGAACAAAATTAGGTTGAAAAGTGAAACTTTTAGACGTCGATTGAGGCTTAAAGCTCGTTTATTTGACCAGAAACAGCCTCATTTTAAATATATTCCATTTAAAATACAGTCCAGTTCTCAGAAACAGTGAACAGTGACATGACCTCTGTGCCCTAAATCTTAAAAAGTGAATATTTTTTAAGGTTTAAGTCATATATAATCCATTAAATGCCTAAAAACTTTTTAACAGGTTTTGTCGCGTTTCACTCAAATCTCAAACATCTCTTGACCTGCAAATGACCAAACCCATTGTTTCTCAGAGTCCAGAGAGAAAGAGAGAGAAAAGAAGGGCTGACCGCTGTAACTGTCCTGTCCTGTTGGTCTGCTCTGTCTGTAGATGCAGTGCAGATCCAACAGCAGCCATAAGGGGGCCCTGTTTCATCCTGTGATGTTTGGGGGGAAAGGGCTGGACAATCACCACCTCTTCTTCTCTGGTTCAGTTCAATATTCAGTCGAGTTCATAAAAACAACATTATGACAATCTCACCGGGTCACGAGCCGAATTTTGTTGATGTATTTATTAGTGATTTTTCCTTTCGTGTTACTATGGGAGTTGGAGCCTTATATTGCCAGTACTATGTTGATGTCAGACAAAGATGTTGCTATTATTATTATGATTCTAAGAATAAATACTCATTTGAACCTGTTGTTTTGAGCTATGAAGTAGTTAGTTGAAGTGTTTGAGAGGTGTGTAGCCGACCTTTGTGACTAAATAAACTGCAGTTTAAATGTGCGAGACAGAAACAAGCTGCCGACGTTGTACCTTGTAAATGTGGTTCAAAGTGAATAGCTGTCATTTAAAAACTTTGCGCTGTGATTGTTCTCATATTTTTTGAATCGTTTTGATTTGATTACTTTTTAATGGTGACCGTGTTTGCTAAAAGTATAAAGCCTCCTGTAATGCCTCTGTACTCTCTCGATAGGCTGATGCATGCTTGTTAAATCGTCTTATTTGACCAGCAGATGAAATTCACAGCGGAGGGTCCAGCTTTCAGGCCATTAAACATAACGAGTGGATGAGGCAGTTAATAAGCTAGAATATTTGGATATTTGATACCAACTGTGAACGATTTATCGAGGTGTAGCTCTCGTCCCGTCAGGACCCGTCGAATACTTTTCCTTTGAATGTTGCAGACATGAGGAAAAGTAAAGTGCCATAAAAAACTGCTGTACTCTTTTTTTGGTTTTGTTTTTTACTGCAAAGCATGACAAGAACGTCGTTTTAAGTGTTTTTTCTTTCCAGCTTTTCGATGGTGGTTATCTTTATTGAAGTGCTTCATTGTATGGATTGCCTGTTTGAGTCAGTTAATCAGTCAAAAAATGGGGCTCAGCAGTTTGTGTACTGATGGCTGAATGTAAAAGTAACTTAAAGCACTCGAGCCTGCTCGTGAGCTCCTGTTTGTTTCTTACATTTGATCTCTTTCCACTGCACAGCGCACCATTTTATCTCGTTTCAGTGTGCACACTAGAAGGGTTTTTTGTATATTATGGAAGTATCGACAATAAATGTTTTTAACTTGTTGGCTCAATGTTGTCGTGTGTGGTAAATATTCAGACGTCTTCTGGTTTGAAGGATAAGGCTGGTGTCCCATGTTAATCCAACTCTGAGTACTTTCCACCTGATCTCCACTATCTGTTTGTTACTTCTCCTCCTGATGTGTAAATCTTAAAGTAGTTTCATTAAAAACAAGGTATGAAGTGTAAGATTTACGTCTTTAGTAGGAACCCGTGGGTCAGGCGATGAGTGCCACAGACAGGGCAGAGGAGTCAGAGAGTTTTATGTCTCTTGACAAAAAGGGAACTATAGACGATCACCAGCCTCATCCTGTCATGTTCACCTCCAGTCCAAATAAGAAAAAAACACCAAATCAGAAACTTCAAGTCGTAAACCGGAACCTGAAAGAGAAACAGCCACAGCGAGGAGAGAGGAACATCACTGTGAATGGATGTAATCTAAGAAGGCAAAGTTCACACACGACATGAAAAGCTTTCTTTCAAAAACATCACATCAAAACATGCTCAGTTAATATCACCTTTCAACGTCCCCGCTGCACAATTTGAAATCAGATGAAAGCTGTTTTTGTCATTTAAACACAGTTCTCAGCACGTCTCGAATCACAGATCACAGAAGCACGTCTGCTACGCTGCACAGCAAAGAGCCAGAACATTTCACAATCTGAAATATGTCACACAGATTTTAAACGCGCTGTAAGGTCCGTCCACCTGAACAGCAGAGAAACATGATTCTTTATGATAAAGGCACTGAAGTACTGTACACACCTACATGTACATGTGGACCTGCTGAGTGTCGACCGAGTCAGAACACAGAACAAAGCGTAGATACACCCGGCGGCTTGAAGATGGCTCATCTAGTCTATTTCTCAAGCATTAGCACAGAAATCAGCATCACTAAACCTAACAAACAGGTAGTGGTATCATTTTTTTCCACGCTTTGCAATATTACAGCATAATAAAAAAAATCTGTTAAATATATATACCAACGTATCTGTTTTAAAGTCGTTTAATCTCTTTTTATCTTTTAGTTTTACAGTAACAAGGTCATTAATGTGGTTTATAAATCTATTGATGAACTGTACTGTCTTAAAATACATGTAAACTCTAGTTCAGGTTTATTTACACTGACACAAAACGATTCATCTGACAAATAAATAGCTTTTACAGTCGAGTGCTCCAGATGTGCGCTAGTGCACTGTGCAACATGTTGCATGCAGAGCCACCGAAGGAAACGTGGGCACGGAGAGAGTTTCTAATCTTCATGATGTGATGAAATCGTATTCAAGAGACTGAAGAACGACACGGACGTCTGAGCACTGATCCACGGGGAGGAGAATAAGAAAATATCTGTAAAATCGAGGAGAATTAAGTGGTTACAAAACTTTGGACTGACTGCGGGTCTGTAGTGTTAGGCTTAATCTTAAAATTAAGATTAGATTACTTCACCTAATTAATGAATTAATTAATCTTTTGGCTGCTTTGGTGAGATACCAGATCCAAGGAAGGCAGCATTTATTTATAATAATATGATTAATTCATTCATTTTGGAGCCACAGTTGTTGTGTACTTGTTGTGTTATCAATGCTTCGATAAAAAAGAATAAAGATTTTGGCGACTGTAGGAAAGATGCCCCTAAAGCGAAACCTTCAAAGGGCAAAGGGCAATAAAATATGTGACCTCTCTGCCTGCCTGCTGAAGCCTGTGAGTGGAGAGATAATTAATATCACGGGGGGAAAGGTTAAAGTGAACGATGATGGATACAGTGAGTGAACAGTAAGTTTAGCAGCCCATGTGGGATTCTGCAGATGATTGGTACCGTTAGAGGTACCTCAAACATTCAACAATCGGGTTCTGCTGTTTAGTCACTTGTTCGAGACGTTGTCCAAATACCAAGCGGGTGTTGTGACACGGGACATGAAGACCGGCGCTGGCGGACGCTCCTCAGACAGCGGAGATGTTGCTGGGCGTGAGGGTGTTTGCCTCTGAGGGCGGCTGCTCTTTGGGGCTGGATTTGTCCAGGACGGATATCTGAGTGACCGTGCTGCTCTCAGTGAACAACGTACGCCGCCGTTTACTGTACCTCAGGTAACTCTGAGTCTGCCACTTCCAGAACCTCTTCTTCAGTTCTGCCTGCACCTGAACACACACACACACATATTCATTTATAAAAACACACAGAGTTAGGCTTGTGTTGATGTTTGATGGTTGTCCTGGCAGGGTGTAGCTGAGGGCGTGGTTGGCTCTGCTGTTCTCACTAACAAGGCCCACCTGTCTCTCATCCAGCAATCACCCCTGACATAAAAACCTGGTCAAGCCACGACTCTGCTGCCAGATTATCTCTGTTGCAGTTGGTAAAATGCCCCGGCTTAATCTTTTGTACTTTTTCTGGAGATTTACCGGTGTTTACACTCTTCTGTTGTTTCTGACGTTGTGACTCAAGTCTTTCCTGTGTGCACTTCACCTGTGACGCCAGCCAGCCTGCAGCCACCACCACCTGCCTTTTTGTGTTAGAACACAACACACCACAGAGTTTTAGCTTGACTTCCCCTGTCCAAAAGCTACTAGACACAACTCATTAATGTCATATGAAAATATTTCTTTCCACTGAGGAAATGAGGGCATTAAAGGCCCTGCACAGCCACAACAATAACATAACTTCATCAGGTGATAAAGGTGGAGAGACCATCACTTATGTTTAAGTCTTAGGTTGCATTCTCTTGCCGCAGCGGCCCAGTGTTCGGATCTGACCTGTGGCCATTCGCTCTCCCCACTCTCCTGTCACTTTTCAGCTGCTACTATGCAATAAAAAATCCCCCAAAATATCTAAATAAGAAATTAGGGTTAGCAAATAATAATAATAATAATAAAATATAAAAATATAATAATGAGCCAAATATATTTACTTACTTCACCATTCAGGAAACAGTAGAGCAGAGCCACAACGAATCCCTTCAGAGCAGACACATTGTTAAATATTAAAAAACATTTTTATCCCATTGTCCAGACTTCACTGTGGATCTGTGTGTGTGTGTGTGTTTTACCTGAAAGGATCCCAGACCGAGCTCGATGAAGATTCGGGCCTCTGCTCCGGTGTTTTCTGGCAGGAAGGCAAACACCATGTAGTGCATTCCAAACAGTGGGATGAGAAGCAGAGTGGACTTGGCCAGCCTCCTGCACACATTAAAACAGAGCCATGAAGGCTGCATACACACAGCACAGCATGTACATCTGTTTGTGCATGGCATCACAATAAAGGAAATTTATTCTCTGCTCACTTGAAGTGACTCGTGTCGTTGCCACCGACACCAGGAGATCTCAGCTTCTGGACCAGGATACGGATCACGTTGATGAAGATGATGAAGTTGACCTACATGGAGAGGTGAAAGAAGCACAGCAGCCACTTTTTATCACATCAGCTCTGCAGCACAACGTGAGACACAGAGCTTTACGCAAGCAGAAAGCTCGCCTCAGTCAACCTCTCACTCAGAACGATGACGCGGGTTTGGAGATACTTCATGTTTCACCTAAACCTTTAAATCATTTAACATCTTTGGAGCATTCACCCAAGAGGCTTCATTACTTGTCCTGATCAATACTTCCAATCAATGAAAGTAATGGAGCAGCTTAGATGAATGGAGACTGTCCTCAGGACGAACACACAACAAACAGGTTCAGCTAGTTACAAAACACGATAAAGGTATTTAACAACGATAACCACAGAAATCATTAATAACTTGGTATAAATACAGTTCAGAAGAATTATATGCTAAATCTGTTATCTGAGTACAACTGCGAGTGCAGTATGTACCACTACATACATGTAGGTACAAGATGTTAAAGGTACATTTAAACTATTATTATATCTCAGTGCAGTATGACCTGCAACAATCTGGAGAAGATGTACGAGTATTTCTACCTACTGCTTACTTATTCCAATATTACTGGGTAGAAGAGTGCGAGCGTCCCTGAGAGCCACACAAATGTCATAAAAAAGCATTGACCGTCACACCGGGGGAACTGATGATTAACCAATAATTAAAAAAATGTCCCATTGGACCAGAAACTCATTTGTCCGTCAGCGTGTTGTCCTGAAAACAAAGGCCCACTGAACTGAGTTTTTTTTTTTTTGCCCTTTATATCTTGTATATGTGGAGATGTCAGGGCACCATCGTCGTCATGGCAACAGCAATAAACACTTTGTTAAAGTTGTGTCCTAACATTGCATGTCTGGTTCAGGTTCATATGAAAAGTGAAGTCTGGGTTAAAATAAAAATGTTTTATTCACGGCAAACCGCTGCAGAGACAGAGGTTCAAACGGTCACAGGTGGGAAGCCGGCGAGTGATGCTGCACTAGTGATTCACCTGCATGGAGGAGGGAGCGATCCGGGGTTAATAGCATGAGCTCCTGAGCACTATGCCCTCCGGTGAAGCTTAATTGTCACTGATGGTCTGACAACTAACTTCTATCTTTCCTCAGACTGACAGAGCGGTCAGCAGGAGAGATTACTATTCCAAACTATGCACATTGGACTAAATGAAAATGAAAGTTTCATATAAGCAGAAGGCTTCTTTCCATCTTTCAGTCAAACAAACAAAACAATAATCACACCAGCAGGGAAACAAGGAAGTACACTGACTGGCTGTCTGTGTTAACAAGCTTGTCGACGGTCTGTCCAAGTTTTCTGCTTCCAAATGGGAAATGAATCAACTTTCCTCGACTCGCCGTTGTTGCATCTGACGTGAACGCCATATAAACGTCTACGGTAGCTGGCGAAGCGTCAAATCCCAGATTGACGACTCTTATAATTCCTCCCGCTGTAACTGCTCTGTACTCACCAGAAGTGATGCAGTTATCGGAGCTTTTATGATCCACCAGATGAAGGCCACATCTGTGTCATCCCAGCAACTGAGACACACAGCAGACAGTAATGAGATAAACAAGGCAGCCACAGAAGTACAATATCACAATATCACATCACAACACTCACGACTCCCCGTCCACAGACAGAACGCTGATTTGGAGACATTAAAAGCAAGATTAACTCTGCATAATATACAATTTACAAAAAAAAATATTTGTTTGGTCCAGATTAAGATGAACCTGAACCATGCCACCACATTGTAATGTAAAAAACAGTCAGGTTGTGTCAGCACGGCTCGCCTGCTCGAGGATATCAGAGTTTCTACTGCAGCAGCTCACCCCTTGTTATCGTAGAAGTTGCGAGTGAGTATCCACGCCGTTATGATTGTTGTTGGGAGACCTGCGGTGCACAAACAGAGTGACCTGATCATTAGGAAAGAGTCAAGACAAAGCACCAACGAGAAACAGAGAGCAGAAGGAAGAATGAGAATGAAGGTAAACAGAGACAGGTGAAAGAGGACGGCCGCGGTCAGCGCGGCACTCACCCCAGCCGATGAGGATGTACCACCAGAAGTATTTCTTCTGGAAAACAAAGGTGAGCGCCAGCAGCGTCTGCAGGTACATGCCCTCCACCAGAAGCCAGAAGTAGTTGGCCAGGATACTGAACTGGAAGAAGGCCACTGCTGCTTTACAGGATGTCTGCAGAACACAAACAACAAGAGCCACAAGCATCAGATCAGTCCGTGCATGTCATTTGTCTGAGGCGGTGGTCGTAATGGGAACGGCCTCTCCCAGCAGTTTATGGGTCGTGGGGAGGTCTGCAATGATAATACGTTTAAGGGCAAAGAAGGTTACAGCAGGCTGTATTTATAGAGGTGGAAATTCTCTGCTTGGTCGGACACAATTGAAGCTGTGGGGTATAATTGTACTCTAATTAAGGTTAAGCCCTGCCCCCATTTACTGCTGCTTCACTTGTCAAGCTTCTTTCTCGAAGTGCAGTTTACAAGATGGCAGCAGATTTATCACTCAGAATTCAGTCAGAGACAAACAATCGCCGATGGATGAAACACTGACCGTGGCTGTAACTAACTGGCTAATCAACGCTATGCTAATAACACTGCGAGCGAGTTATATGCTTGGTCAGACTCCGACTGCAGCTGTGTTATAATTACACTCTAATTAAGGTCATCACTGTCACTGTAGGTTATCTGTGTGGCAGATAGCAGAAAGGGATGTGCACCGGTCGGGCTAGTAACCAGCTGCAGTCCGACATGTTACAGTAATGTGATTACTTTTCAGGAACGTAAGGCAGGAGGCTAAGAGATTACAATTTCAAATTTAGTACATTACATTTACTAATCCTCTTAACGCCTCAAAAAGTCTGATTCTATTGAGCTTTATGTAAAAATGACCCAACTTTTCACTTGATTTATTACCTCAGCAAACAGTTTCTTTATGCGTTTATGTTTTCAGTCTCCAGCTTCTTCAACACAGGATGGTGTTTATTTGGTAAATTATGGATCCATTTAGAGTTAAATAGATCATAAACAGGATACTGGATTCTGGTTCAGAACCATGATGGTGCTGTTCATAATGTCAAACTTGAGGCTTGTTCTGTCCTCACGTCACAAAACAAAACTCTTTTGTTTCCGATAAGACTTCGTCTCATCATCTCTTCCGTGGCCCTTTTCCCCCGGATGAGTCATGGTGATGTCGGTCCCTCGTCTTCACTCAAGAGGAACACTTACCGTCGCTCCAGGCAGCCCCATCAGCAAAAAAATCGAAGAGAAACACTTGTCATTAATGCTCTCACAAGCTCCGCTCAGTCACTCCCAGCATGTCAATCATTCTCCTGCTGATAATAAGCTCTTCTTTTTGTTTGTGAGGTTCACGTCTCGAAAACACAATGCAGGTTATCCCCAACCGACTGTCAGAAATGACAGACGCCATCGAGGTGTCAGTTTCAAAGTTTCTTGATACAACGACAGGTGGAGAATGACATTCCATTAGGATTAGACTTTTATCATGAAGATTCATGGAAAATAAATAAAGAATTGAAACCTACAAACAACAATAAAAACTAATTCAGAGAAAACCTGTAAAATACATCATGCTTCAGCTTTAGCTGCAGTTTTTATACTCACAGACGACATGAAGCAGTGGTCCAGATTTTCATCATAAAACAGGACGCCATCTTTAATGAAGACGGCGCTCGCTCTCAGGATGAAGGACACAAACAGGTTGATGTGGATGTAGTTCCTGGTGCAGTGAAACTTCCTGCAGAGCAGAAAAAAGCTCGATCTCGTTCACTCTGTGAAACTCATTATAAAAGTTTAACAACCGGCGGGTTGGTTAGTGATTAGCTGAGTTTAAATTAGTTTAGCAAGAAACTTTGGTGGGGAAACGAGTCCTCCATATCAAATGACTCATTCTGATCAGCAGGACATCGTTATTATCAGTTACAGATAATAAATCAATTTTTAAGTGTTTGATTAAGTAAGCCAAGCGAGTTTAAAAGGAGAGCTCTCTTGTTTTGTTCATAAAGTCTGACATTTTCTCGGCACATCTGTCCACCTTGACGTCCTTCCCGCGGGGCCTTTATCACTCTGTCAAATGTCACCTGACTTCCTTCTTTTAGTCCTGTCATAATTCCTACAGCCTTGAACACAACGTCTTTTTGGGACGCTCGCTGACATGACTGATGCTGTTGTTGTTCCTGTTCTTGTTGACGGATCATCTAACAATGTTACCTGAACACAGTGAAGACAAAAATAGCTGATATGAGCGAGATGAGGGACGTAGCGTAGCCAGCGGTGTAGACCTGTTTGAAGTTGGAGAAGTACGTTGTCTAAAAAAAAAAAAAAGAAATAAACTAATGTTAACACTGACATTTTAACTGCTCACACACACCCTTCACACACATCTTTACAAGTGATAATTTATGTGACAAAAGAGTTAAGTTGAGTGGTGGCCGCCTGGAGCTGGATGCGTTTTCTTTATGCCGAGATAAAATTAGCAAAGCTGATACTGATATAACCACGTTATAATTAAACAATTTGCTTCTGAAATATGAAGATAATTACCAAAATGACAGTAAACAGAAGGATTCATGTTGAGAGAAGGAGAGAAATGTCAATCATCCATTTTATAGCCTGCTGGAAATAACTTCTTCCATTTCGCCTTACCGGATCATAATAAGCTAAATTATGGGCTGTTGCTTCAAGGCTAGTAATTAAAGTCCCTTAGTGTGAATAGAGGAGCCTCATATGGAAAAATGTGCATGTTAGCCAGTCTACAGCAGAGCATCAAGCTCATCGCTTCCTCAGGGTAACGGCAATGATCCAAATTAAAAGGAAACAAGAGAACAGAACAATTAGAGAGAATTGACCCACAAGAAAACATAAAAATAATCACGTAAAACATTTACCACTGGCTCTGGCTCTTCGTAATCTGTGAACTCGCAGGCTTCCTCGTAGGAGGGGTAGAGCTTGGACCATCCGTCTTTAGTGCAGTTCCTGTAGATGTAACCTAAAAAAAAAAAAACACAAAACCTTCTGAGGGGCAGCGACAGAAGAAACGGTGACAGCAGGGAGCCTGCACGAACAAAATTCTACCGGTGTAGTCTTAATTTACATTTGTAGATTTAGTGGCCAACTACGTTTGCAACAGTTTTCCAAAGTGCTCCACGTAGTAATGCAGTGCCACCCGAGAGGTTGTGAGCCGCCTTTTGTCCAGAGATTCAGTCTGAATGTTTTAATAATACTCTAGCAAATTCAACCAGTGGTCTACACTGTGGTCATCTTAACGGACTTTGGTTGGATCTGAGATTAAGTGTAGCAAGAGAGCAAGAGTTTGAGTCTGACTGCAGCATTCTGTACAAGTTCAAGGCGTGAGTGAGCTTTGCTTCTCATAAAGAAGTCTCCCGCATGCAGCAACTTTGAGATGAACCGGAGCACCAACTGTGAGCCGGACCTTATCACAGATCATCACTGTTGGACCTCGCTGATGTGCTTGTCTTTGAATGGGAGCAGGTCCAATGTCTGATGGAAGAACTGAAACCAAAAGACTGGAGGCTGGGTGTAATGTCAGAGTGTCCATAATGGCCCCGTATATCCAAAAGCCTGGACGAATACTAAGTAAATGTAGATAAATGGGAGGTTTCAGTGTATTTTAATGCTGTTTGTGTGACATAACCCGTTAAATATAAACCATAAACTGCAGCAGTCACATTTCATCAACACTACAGACACGTGGTTTGTTCTACGACGGCTGTTCAGTTTGTGGCCATGTGTTGATTCATGCAGCTTTCCTGATGAATCCTATTAGTTTACTGGGACACTGATGACCAATAAGAATGAAAACACTCCACGCCGCCTCCTCTCTTGACACAGCTATAAACACATGTATACACACGAGTGCAGCTGGTTCTCAGAAGTGAAATAGCGCCGCTGCTCCTTTTTAGGATTCATTGGGCTGCACTAAAACTCAATCTGCTTGATAATGACACGAGTGGCTGGAGCATGCACAAGAATACTACCGCCGATACTAGTAGAGTTATCAGACAGAGGATGTGTTGATAGAAGAGCACTTTTTATGTCTTCAGTGTTGATTTACAATGAAGGAAACTACAACAAATAAAGAATAACCGAAGGAGAAGCTGCGTCCAGACTGGTGCCGTATCAGTGCGTATTTTATCTTCACATTTATTTGAGTCTTTGTTTGAGTGGGCAACATGTTTTTGGCTCCTTTTTATTTGAATTTGTTTTTAGGATTTTTGTGTTTCCTGTTTTTTTGTAATTCTCCTCATGACTTTAACTTTGCTTGCTTGTTGTATTTCCAACCAGTTTTTATGATCCGTTCCAGCCTGAGTAGTTTTCACCTGTGTCTTATCATCCTGTGTCTTTAGTATCAGGGTCAGTTCGTCTTTAAGTGTTCCTGATAGATTGCTGGAGTTTTTCATCTACAGCTTTGATTTATGGATTTTGGACTTTACCTGCCCGTCAGACTTCCTCACCTTCCTTTTTCTGGTATTGATCACATTTACCATTCAACAGTTGTTCAGCACCAGTTCAGCCTCTGTGGCCTGTTTTTGGTTCTGCTTGATATTTTGTGACAGTACAGGGGTACATGGAAATTGTACCTTTATTTCTCCATTAGATATTCAGTCTACTATCTTTTTGTGCTCATTATATTATATGGACGGTGGCCCTTTTGCCTCGATGTTTTCTCTTTACCTCTCTGATATGCGGGCAGAGCTCAGTAAAGCTGCAGGTAGAGAAAAACTTCATCAATTTATTTTACAGAATCGTTTTTGTTTCCAGCTATTGGGCCTGTTGCACCCAAAAAACTTTGTTTTTTTAACTTAAATGTTTTGTTCACTGAACTGTATGCGTCATACCTGGAGCCTCAAGCCAAGTTTGATCCATAGGTTGCCTTGACACAGTCAATAATGACCTGCAGTAGAGGGCAGCTACAAGCCAATCATTACACCGCACAACTTAACACTGAGTCACAGAGTTGCTTAACTTTATGTGGTATATCCAAAAGTACAACAAGGACACAAAGCAGGCTATGAAATGTATCGGATCTAGGTACTTGTTAGCTTTACTAAGAGCTCGAGGTAGCACTGCCGGTAGTTGAATCAGGTGAAGGATGAATTTAAATAAGGCAAACTTGCAGCCGTGTTCTCCCACCATGGCCTGAAGTTAGAATGACAGAGCTCACTCTACAAGCTTGTACGCTGGTCATGACGCACACAAGGTCATCGTCTTTCCAGCGCGAATCCGTGTTTGGAAGAAGGAGGATTAAAAAGTTTACAGTGAAATAACAGATCTCATGATGTGAATATGCCTGTCCGGCTCCTCGGCACAGAGCCGAGTAGAGTGTGGGGGTTTGAGTCGTGGGTGGTTTTACCGATATCCTGCTGCATTAGCCTCAGTATAAGGTGCTGAGTGGAGCCTGCAGGCCTGTGGCGTCGGCGGGTGAATGGTTGGATGTGAGTGGAGGTTGAAGGCTGAGGCTCTGGGGAGGGCACTAGTGCTCACACCACCATGCTTAACAAGCAGCGCCAATTCCTTCCTCATGCTCTTGGCTCTTACAGTGAACTCTTTGATTTTCCAATTCATTATTTTCTCTGCATGCAGCCTCCCGTTGGAGCTTGATCTATCCGCGCTGCTCTCGACTTAATCGGGTGTCTGTGGAGGAGGAGATGTAGTGGGGTGCTGGAACCCACTAACACTAAGTTATGAGGTCATCAACAGCAACCTCCGCCTCCCGATCCCTCGACACAAAGTGTGCGCTTAACTTTCGCTGCAGAGCTGCTGTGTTGTTCTTCTCTGCTTTGTACTTGTGTCTTTTATTCTGCTGGAAATCAGTCAAGTGCATCATTTCTGCACTCAGCATCCCACATACTGTACCTGCTCTCTGCTGCTGGGGACTCTTGCAGTTTGTAGATGCTAAAGCTTGGCCGACACTGGCTTCAATATTCAACCCTACACTGTGAAACTGTTACTATAACCTACTGTAAAAGTACAGTACGTTAGCCGCAGCCATTGACGAGTAACATCATGTAACCGTAAAAAAAATCCCAGTAATTAACTGGCGATCATTGACATGTAACTTACTGTAAAAAAAAAAATATTGTTTGTATTTATTTACAGTAAAAATCACTTCTGGCAGCTGTTGCCGGACAGTAAACTGTAATTTTTTACAGTTACTTTACTGTAATTCAGTTTGATATTTACTGTGAAAGTAAATCAGTAACACTGACTAACAGGCTGGAAGAGCCTGGACCTCATCTCTACAGCCTGAGCGATAATGGCTTCAGTATTCAACCCTGAACTATAGATATGTCTGTGCCAAATTTAATAGCACTCCAATCTGGACAGAAGTGGAGGATCGACCGTTCTAAAAGTTGCTAAAATACTGTGGCAGCTAAGAAAAACTCTTTACAGAATCATCCTTCATCCCTTTTTGTGTTTTTTTTTGAAGATAATTTCTTTCTTTTGTTGCCTTTATTTGACAGTGTGAGGGGAATCACGTCGCTGCTGTAGGAAAGGTCAGACTTAGATGGCAGAGCGAGCCCCGTGCAGCAAGGCTGTTACTGGTCTTCTAAGAATTTCAGTTCAGAAAACCTGATTTAGTCTGATGAAGTTGTTTCTATCCATCCTTGATGCCATAATGGCTTCATCACCCGATAAAAGAGAATCTTTCATTAAATGTTTGCCCTCCAAAAAATGTTTTATCTCTCCCCTTTGGAGCTCTGCTATTCTGTATGATAAATATTTTAGTGGACACTTTGTGCATGTTTCTGTGTGGATAATCATTTGTTCTACAGGTGATAAGACTATTCATAGTTTAATGTTTGACTAAATGGATAAACTTTTTCCACTCCTCTACATTTCCAGTGGGTGTGTTTGTGACAACACACAGCTTTTTCTGTCATTGTTCGTCTCCCAGATGTCCAGAAACTCATTTATCAAGCACCTCGCTCGCATCTGTATCTGTCTGTCTGCCATTAGATGATACGTGAGAGATTCGGAGCGTGTTTTATTTTCTTTAGAGCAGCCAGCTGGATGAGACAAGGCTCTGGAGGAGGTGAGGGTCACGTAAACAGTCAGGAGAGCAGCTCTCTCTGCAGCCAAGCTCAGACGCTGGAGACGAGCCCATGTGACCCACATAGAAAAATGTCCATGAACTACTCACTGGTCCTAAGAGATCTCTAAATATGTGCTGGTCACTGAAAGAAGACGTACCGAGCACAAGTTCATCTTTCTGCAGGAGTTAATTCTGTCTTTTTTTTTTTACTCTTTTCTCCTCTCAGAGCCGGCTCTACAAACAAAAGCCAACATGGCCTTAAGATAGAGAATTGGCTGACAACATCAATGGAGGAAATACAACATAGATACAAGCAGGAGGATAAAAAGAGGACGGGTATGACTGCTGGCAGGATTATTAATCATTTCTCAGTGCCAAGTAAAACAAGTGAAATATACAGAGTAAAGAGGTATGAAAAAATACAAAAATATAAGACGAATTGACTTTAACTCCAACCAACCTTCAAATTTATCTGAGGGGTTGTAAACAGCACGTCAAAGGTGAATGAAGTGACTTACCTTGGTTATTGGCAAACAGATGAGAGACATTGACACATGAGATGTTGACCACCTGGCCCACCTCCGCACGATACCAGCAACGAATGTCGTCCCACAATGTCGGACAACCTGAGACAAGAAGACAACATTTGTCACACTTCATGAGCTCGCAGCGCAGGTAAAGAGCATGAATACAGGTTCTGAGGTAAAAAGAACATGATGATTCTTAATTTCAGGTGATTATACACTAATGAAAACGCAGCTATGCATAAAACAACACAGCTACATACACGAATACTGACTGCATCTAATCCTGACGGAGAGGTCGACCTTTCTTCTCCTTTCTCTTTAATATTCTGTCAGCGAGTGACTTGTTTGACGTCAAACACCTCTGAATCTGGCTGATGTATTCACGAATCTAATTATGAATCATTTTGTCTGTGTGAAAACTCGCTCGTCTGGTGCAAGTTTTTAGGGATTTCCCCAAGTCTGCCAAAAAAACAAGAGGCGTTTGATTTGGTGACGTCTTCTGCCCTCCTCTCTGCCCGTCCTTTAGTCTCTGCTGCTCCCGTCACGTGGCTGACAAGCTCTCCCTGCAGCCTGCAAGCGAGGGAGGGAAGGGAGCGCGGTAATGAGGAGCCCGTCTCTCTCTCCGCCACCACAACGCCTCATACATCAAAGCTGCTCGGCCCCGTGTCAATTAAAACGGCAGTGCGTGGAGACACTCATTCATAATGAAACACAGCTTTTGGCTGCCGCTGGAGGTTTTCCTGCCAAAGCTGTGATGAAGCAAACATCTCGCTGGATAAATGTGACTTTGACCTCTCCTTTTTGGAACATTTTCGCTTCACGTCTTTGGTCTTGTACTCACATCAAACTGCTGATGACATTTTCATCTGCAGCATCGACTGAAAGTGACGTGAAATGGGCCATTTTGTAAATGCCCTAATGGCTCTCCAGGTAATGAAAAGCCACTCTGTGCATACAGCACAAAAGGACAGCGTGCTTTTGTTTGAGAGCAGCCAGGTCCTTCATTAGGTGCTAATTAAAGCATAGCTTGTGACACCCTGACAGGAGGAAGGCGTTGATGAATGGACTGGTGCTCCTCATTAGGTATTAATGGTTGGATCTTTTGTCCCGTTAACAGTAAGTGTCCTGAGCACAAAGCCTTGTTTCTCCTTCATGCTTTCAATAAATCTCCTCTCCAGGGTGTCGGTTATCTTGTTAGGATCGGCGGTGCGTGTGACAGGCTATCATGTAATGTTCCTCAGCAGCATCATAATGCTCACACCCTCATGAACATCTCATCGACACACACCTTCGCACATCATCAACAGAACTGTCCCAAAGGCACGTAGCCACGAAATGAATGATGCCTCCGCTAAAAAATGAGAAAATGAAGTCTCTTTGGGTTCCTCTTTGGATTTTGTATCATTGTTTATATATTCTGCAAAGTCACAAAATACTTTAAATATCAGGAAATCTAAATCTCCTGGTTAAACTGGTTAAAGACAGTTTGTTCTCTGGTTTCACAGTTCTGCCAAAATCCTGCTGAGGTTGCAAAACATCTTGGGACGGCTGCACATTTTTAACAGGACGAGCACATGTAGCCTTGCTAGAGCTGCACACATCATTGTCTGTTTAATGCTACAATCATATTTGACTTATTGGCTCATCGCCTCGAGGAAGGGAAAGAGTGAGCCCTTAAAGTTTGTCCTATGTGCGTCTTACCCCTCTGACATTTATATGATCTATAATAAACATCAGGAACAAGGTATGAGGCGAGCTTTGGGGAAGACGTGACGTGGGAGCAAGAATAAAACTGACCAAACGCCAATCTAAACATATATCCTGTATTTCCTCTTCACCTCTATGACCAGCAGCTCTCAGCATTTATTCCTCCTCTGGCTGCCTCACTTCACTCTCCAATGTTTTCATGGTTCAGTGAAGCATTCGTCTTCTGTTTGTCGTGCACTTTGCTAATGCTGTAATATTGTTAATGTAATATTACAGATGAAAAGGCTCCACTGGGATGTATGCTACAACATCCACCCTTTAATAAACAATGTCATGCGATAAAAGACGAGCGCAGGTGGACGGAGAAAACAGAGAGGATGAGGAGGAAGACGTGACAGCGGGAAGATATTCAAACAGACGCAGAGTTTGACCAGAGACGTCG
Organism: Nibea coibor; assembly: GCA_023373845.1. Taxonomy (NCBI): domain Eukaryota; kingdom Metazoa; phylum Chordata; class Actinopteri; family Sciaenidae; genus Nibea; species Nibea coibor. Next base: position 23,612,708 of record CM041718.1, on the reverse strand, counting down.
CTTGTGTAGTTTAACTGACAGATTAAGGAAACATAAAGTTTGTTTTATGTTCTGTTTAGACTGTAGGAACATCCCTGGATCTCATCTAATCTCCCTCCTGCTCCGTCAATCCAAACTGTATGACCAACTCCATCCAACCATTTAACCACCAGTCTGTGTGGTACTGAGTAAGTTATTCTATCCTCGGCAGTCCACTTGACCACTTGCACCCTGCCTAATCTTTCAGAGACTGTCCTTTACAAAATGAAACACGTTTGCAGCACGGACCGACCTCTCTGGAGAACCGGAAAATGTCTGCAAACTCCTTGATAAAAGAAAAGGTTGTCTGTCTCTCTTGATGGCCAGTGTGCTGTTGGTCGTAGCTGAGCTCAGACCAGCTTCCTGCCGTTAATGAAGGGGTTCAAACATCAGCACGTAACTAAATTTCATGGTTCTGTTTGCGCTTTTCTCGTTGGGGCTCAGTTGGGGGGAAAAAAAGTTCTTTCCTCATCTTACTCACGTTTAAAGACGCTTCGTGTGCTACATTTATAGGCTTTGGATACGCGGGAAAGGATGGAGTCTCTTCATCGTCATGGTAACTGTAATAAACATGTGGTCAATGTGGATAGATTTTCATTAACAATGAAGGCAACATCTTCCATGATCACACCATGTTGTTGTTTCAGAAATGAGTGAATTCACTGTGAATCTCTATTGTCACTGTCAAATAAGTTCGAATCTATCAAACATTCACAGATTTCTTTAAATTGTCTTTATTTTGTCCAGATAATAAATTCACTGTCATATAAAACAAATAAATCTGCACATCTGTAGCATTTTTACTTGATAAACGACTAATTATTAGTTCATTATGAACATCACTTCTGATTCATTTATAGACCAATCGTTTCTGCGATAAAACTGACTTTATTACTTTCCACCTCTGGTATTTGATCTGCGTAATTAGTTATGAAAATGACAACCGCGAGTGACCACGAAGAGACAGAGACAGGGAGAAAGTGTTTAATGATCTGTGGAAATGCCAACAGTGGAGCGTGGAAGCCATGTAGAGGACACACACAGACACACACACACTCTTTCTCACACATACTCTCACATTAATCCACAAGGCTGGTTGTTGCTCTAATTGATTGGTGGCTGCTAATTACAAGTATCCTTTGAAAATAGACAAGACTGTTAACCCCCACCTCTCCCTCTCCCTCTCTCTCTCCGGCACTCCTTCCTCATTTCCTCTCTGTCACTGACTTCCCATGAATCTCCTCTGATGGTGTTTCCTGCGGGACTTGAGGTATGAAGGTAATTAACCCAAAGTGGATGAGACAGCTGCCCTCCCTCTCTCCCTCTCTCCCTCCCTCCAGTGAACAGTTGTTGATAAATCAAGAAGGAGAAAAGGGCACAAAGTGAAAGGGAGAACGTGTCTTTAGTGTCTTATTTACCCATCACAGCCAAACATAACCACGCCAACAACTCTAAATTCTCTGCTTTATACCTGCAGGCTTTTGTCTTCTCATAATTTCCTCCATCACTCTTTCACGAGCTGCATCGCCCTTTGCCTCCTCTCTTCATCCCACCCATCTGTTCGTCCCCCATTTAGTCACACCTGATGGGTTCGTCCACTGTTGATGAATTAGTCTGGAAGGAGTTTTGCAGGTGAATCGTGTCCCTAAACGCACCTGTTTGACCTCGTACTGAAATCAACAACTTTGTCTTTTCATACACTGAGGTGCAAAATGTCCTCAGCTATCAAAAGCTTGATTGGGATTTTCATGCTTGCAGGAACAGGTGAAACCAGAGATCCACACCTCAAACTTTGGTACAGGATTCAAATTGTTTGCTGCTTTTGCCCAGTTGGAGCAACGACTGAGAACTTAACACAAATTCAAATTTAATTCTCGCAGAGCCTGGCATGTGTGGAGGGGAAAACAAAGTTAATCCCATCTATCCATCCATGCATCAATCTTGGGCTGGAGCTGATGCCATGATCTGACATTGGGGGAGAGGCGGGGTACACGCATGTACAAACCTCAGTGCTTCCTGACAGAGACACCAGAGCCGACGACGTGAGCACCGGTGACCAGTTACGTCAAAGAAATGGCCAGAGACAGAATGAAGCAGTCAAAACAAGCCTCTTTCTCACACTTTGGAGCGTTCACGTGTTCCTCACGGTGGTCCTGTCAACTGGCAATCTCAGGTGGGAGCAACAACATTAATCGCGGCTTCATTCCATTCAGGTGTGTTTCTGCAGGGACCCGGCATTGTGCACGCCGGTTTACTGGCATGCCTACATAGAACAGAGCCGTAATTAATGTTGTTAGCAGCACCTGTGCTTTTCATGCTCCAGCACGTCAAAACATAGACGCGTTTTTATCCAGCAGAGATGTTAACAAGCTGCTTTCTGAGATAAACTCAAAGTAAGTACATGTAGAGATAGAGAGGACTGAAATGTTCAGTATTTCCCTCTGAAATTTTAAGTAAACATTAAATCTACAATGTACAACTTCTCTCTAATATGCACGTTCTTCCCACCTGCGCTGCCCACAACAGCATCCTGACGATCTGACCCACACGACCCAAACGCTTCTCCCCAGAACACTGAATATTCATAAGAGCTGAGCTCATTAGTGTCTTCACGTGTGCCATCTTCTTCTTGTTTTGACTTCTGATTTTATTATTATTATATTGTGAATATGTATTGTTTAAATTAATAAAATAATAAATAAAAAAGTAAATTAACCCAGCGTTGTGTTGATATTCTTCGACCAACACCTCCACCACCACCTGCTTATGAGCTAACGTAGTGATTTCCTCATATGTGTTTATTAATGGGGAGTCATCCTCCCAGTAGAATAATAAGAAGAATCTTTTTGCAGAGCTTTTGCAGAATCTGTACAAATAAAGCTCCATTGACTGATCTGATGTTTGGGCATTTGGTCGACTGGGTAAGCCACCGGGGGACCGGTGCCTCAGTCTACTTCAGTCGGTGTTCAGTCCGGGCTGCCGCTTCAAATACTAATTGTTACATCTCTGCTTTGGAGGATCGCAAGAAAAGGGTGACAAATGATGCAATTAATTCTGAGCGACACCAGCTGTGTCATGCACAGGCAGCCCCACGGGCGACGAGGCGACTGCCTCACCGAGCTTTCATCAACCTTTTCAGAATGAAGAGTCGGAGCGGGGAGAGAGCGGGGCTTACCTCTCCGGGATGACCCTGCCGCACAAGTCAAAACACTTCAAAACAAAGAGGTTTCATATTCACAGTGTAATCAACATGCTTTCAGACAGCATAGTGGATGGAAAATGAAGCGCAGTCCTCCTGAAGGACAAGCTGTTTGAGTGGCTGAGGTTTTTTTCTTCCGAGGCACTGAGGGGAAGATAACGGATGACTCTCCTCTGATTCAGTTGGCTCACCTTCTACCTGAGCTGAATCAGGACCTGGCCAGGTTGACCAATCAGTGCCTTTAATCCAGACATCTCCTCACCTGATTAGTTCCCCTGATTGTTTTGGCTGCTCTGCCAAGTGAAGGGCGGTAATTTGATAACAGGAAGCAAATGGGCTCGCTATGCTTTTGATTAAACAGCAGCAATCATCAGCTACAGGAAGGCGCCCAGCAGCCTGCTGTGCACCCTGCACTGAGCTCTACATGTATCTATAGTTTACCTCGAGATAGAACTTTTAACAGTGATGCATTATGTAAATGTTATGTAACGTTAAGGTGACTACAAAACTGAGCTCGCATGCGAGTACAAACCAAAACACACGACACTATTTACATTACAAACAAGAAGTGTTGTTATTTGCCTGGAGGTAAAGGTTGGTAGTGAAAACATTCCCCAAGCCAAAGCAAAGGTGGGTCTTTGTCCAGCCGAGTGTTGTTCATTTATAATTAGTTCAAATCTGAGAAAAAAAGGCGACTAAACCAACAGCTGAGCTGTTTTCAATGTGGCTGATGTAACAAGACTTCATCATCTTGAAGCCACACTGACTTGTAATGTTTGTCCATCACTCATACATCTGTATCTGCAGCTGTACATAATATTTTATGGCATGGTGGTTTGGTGAAGCTAGATCATATTTTATGAAGAAAATGTTTTCTGGTTTTCGCTCTGATGTCGGCCGGCTGCTCCGCGTCAGCTCTCTGTGATTTACAGAGTTTCCTGATGGACGGTGAAGTAAACTGCTGCAGTTAGTTAGCCGTGCTGCTCAGAGGAAGTGTTTGTAACCACGAACATGGCAGAGGTAAAAGTGACATGTTAATAAATATTAATGATTTAACCATGAGCCCATCTTTAAAGCATTAAACTAAATAAGTCCATGATATGGCTTCAAATGTTTCAAATGCTGCTTTTTAATCTTTGTAGTCTGGTTGAAACAGAACCACTGAAAAACGCTGCTGAGGAAAGAAATGGTCAGAAAAAGACAAAAAAGTCCCTTTGTACGTGTCTACCAATAAATCTGATCTTGGGAGAGGTTTGAACCTCTGAGCAGTCGGACTGCCAGTGGCTGTCACCTGTTCATTTAATGAGGAACCTCCACACAGAAATCAATTTGAGCTTTGACTTTGTCCTGACATTTACTGCTGAAGCTTTTCACTCCCTTTAACACCCTCTAAAGATGAGGAGGAGGACGGAGATGTAGCCCTTCAGCCTGCAATGATTCAAAGTCAAATATATAAATGCACATTCTCCACAAGCATTTGTTATAAATAGAAAAGGACAGATTTCATCAGCGTCTCCTGGCTGTATCCAAACTGTGCGGCGCTTTAAAATCCATAATTTGCCGTACTTTCCTTCAAACTCACAGAACATGTCAACTTCAGTCCTGAATGTCTATAATTTTACATCGTGACATGACTCAAGCCCACTCAGGAGTGCTTCTGAAAATCAAAGTGCCTCCACAGGGAGAGTGTTTCTAATTCTAATGTGCTGCTTCAAACAGGGGTGAAAATACCTTTTTCCAAGAGTAAAAGATTTAAAGAGTACAGGGACACCATTTGGGTTTGTTTTGGAGGAGGAGGAGAGGTTAGAGGAGGCTGTGGGGAGAGAAGAAGAACCTGCAGAGAAAAGCCTCTCATTTAAAATACATAAGTAGGTTAGGATTTTAGAGAGGAGAGGACCAAATAGATATATTTTGTTGAGAGTGTTCCCACCCTACAACATCATCAAACTACATCTTTGTTTCTTGTTTTGAGGTGAGTAACCCCCTAATGGCATAAATGACATACTCAATATTTAAAATAAAGTCTTAAGGACCTTGTGGGGGATCTATGTTTGTCCCCAGATGGGAGATCAGCATGTGTGTGAATATTTGTTCCTACAACATGGTTAAAACACACTGACCTGCCCTGGTGGAGTGGTTGTTCTCCTCCTCTTTGAGGATCTGGTTGCATTCTTCTTGAGCCATCATGTGCTGAACCACCAAGGCACAGTCTGGGTGGATGGCCTCTGTCTAAGAGCAGAGAAAACACCAGAGTGACGTTACGCATAAAAACACTCAGCGGTGTAACGAACAAGGAGCCACATTAGCAGTAATTACACCGACACTGACACCAGAAGTCTGCAGGAGTCACAGGATGAATCACAGGAGAAATCTCAGAGCCAGACGACCGAACAGATGATAGAACAATATTAATTCAACACAGATACAAGCGCTCTATACGACTGTATTACCTCGAGTACACTCTCTACGATGACATGAATGTTTTAAAATGACAGTAATTCCCTTGAAATGTAATCATCGCTACAAGCTGCAGCAAAAATCTAGTGGCCAGATGCTCACTGGTCATCTCCGTGTCTCCTCCATAAAGACTTTTTAATGTATAATACAGAGTGCTTCAAGCTGGAATCTGCAAATTTATTCAATTCACATGTTGGAATTTTTGTCTTAATGCTGAAGTGTTGGACGTTCAATACTTTGTTCAGCCCATTTTTATAGCTTCACACATAAAAATCAACACACGAGTGCAATAGGAAATCAAATACCTTTTGATCGCTGACAAATAATTCGATTTTTGCAAACGCCGATTCACACATTCAGCTACTGCAACAGAATCTGATTCAGCAAAAAAACACCAGGACCACAAAAGTAAATATTAATTTATGAGCCTTTATGAGTCGCTGTGGGAACGATGCAAGGAAGAACAGGCATTCAAACATAATGCAGAACACAGGAAGGTGCACACTTCAGCATTAAGCTGGTGATTCTTACAAAAAGCAGACGGATGGAGGAAACCTGTGCTTCGCTGCTTTGGGGTACACTGACACACAGAAAATCAGTATTATTTAATAGCTATTGACACTCACTAATCAGTGTCTGGATATCCGACGTATCGATCTGTCCATCTTTATGTTTTTTATGTTCATGTGAGTTTAATCTGATCCTTGTTTGCTGCATATTGTTGAGGATGTTGGTGGTTCCCCTTTAGTGAGGGACCTCTGCATGGAAATCAGACACAACCGACAGCTAAACGTGGGAGTTCAATGACTTAAAGTCGTGACATCTACTGTCAAGGCTCCTCTGCCTTCACTTCACGTCTTCTGAAGAGCACGGAGAGGAGGAGGAGGACAGAAACCTGCAGACCCACGGGCCTATAATGGTCTTAGAAGACGTATAAATTCATATATGAAAAAAGGAGCATGTCCACCCTGGAGTTACATTAATTCTGTGAAATCACATCACAAAATCAGTCTCTCACGCTGTAATCCCTATCACCGATTAGAAGCGGGTAATTGATTTGGGTAAATGTAATTGGGTCATAATGTGTGAACCCTCTCAGGCAGAACACCTGCTTGTTGGCCAGATGGAGACCCTGCAGGGGAGCACGACATTTGACCTTGTTCTCTCACAGCTCTGCAGTGTTCAGGATTAACACGAGCGAGAGAGAGAGAGCCGGCCTGTTGCAGGACATCTTACCTTACAGCTGTCAGGTTGTTGTTGTCTATATGTCAATCTGTGTGTGTCTGCAGCGTTTTCCCTTCACTGAACCAGTTGTCAGGAGACTAAAGAATATGTAGGAGCACTGAATATTCACCTGGCACTGTGTGTATTGATGGAGGCCTTCAGCCTCCTGCCTGTCCTATGTTTCCTCTCTTTTCCTGTAGTTTGGCTGTCTTGTCTGCCTGTTTTTGTTGTGCGAGTTGCTGGGCATGGCCCAGTTATCATCATGTTAAAAGAGTAACGTAATTCCCTCGGGGCATACAGCTGTGCGTATGGTGTGAGTGGCCAAGCGAGCGCCACAAAGCAGTTATGCTTAGGGCACCAAATCAGCTAGCAGTGGCCCTGCCTGATTGTCACATAACCACCTGCTGCACATCATCCAACTGGCCTCTGCTCTCCAGCTCCAGACACTGTCAGATTGGTCAAGGCAGTCTTGTCTTTGCACTTACTCCTTAAGACCTCCCCTCCCTTCAAGACCTTGTCCTTGCATTATCACCCGTGATGAACTGCTTTAACTGATTCGGGTCTTGGCTCTATTTGGGTTCTGCCCCCTTTGTGTCTTCTACTTGGCACGTCTCTGCTGCATGGACTGCATGTATTTAACCTTTCTGTATCAGAGAGAGACATCCAGATTGTTGGATGGGTGTATTCTTGGACATGCTAGTGCCATGGTGACCTGACTGCACCAGATGGTTTGTTACACAAACTCATTTGGGATGTCGTCCTTGGAAATTGTTTGCATGAACCATCACCTCCTATCACGGGTGATTCAACCAATCAGATCAACAAGTCAAGTAACTTGTAAGAAGTCAGTCGGGGAGAAGAGCAAAAAATATCTTTGATCCACTGAGAAAAGCCTTCAGCACTGCTGTTCAGTCTTTCAGTGAAGAAATACTCTCCGGTTCTGATGTAACTGATGTTTGCACCATCTGCGGTAAAGAAGCCGCCATTGTTGTTTTTGAGAGGTCATTCACTTCTCGCTGTGTCACGCCTAACCTTAAAGTCACATCACAAAAGCGCACAGCTTTACGCACAGCTTTCACTGCTCTGTGGATGGCAGTGCTGGTGTGTCATTGGGTCCAACACTTCTAGACGTTAAAGTCTCAATGACTATTCAATGATTTACCATGAAATTTTGTAAAGACATCTATGATCCCCCATGCAACTTTATTCTTTGTTCTTGGGCACTCAGCTTCAGGGGTTGTCAGGTGATGTTTGCTGCAGGTTTTCTGTGAGGGTGTCCAATCAGGTCAAGAGGATCCTGCCTTGTTCTTTTCCATAGATCCACATTGTTGCTTCCTCTCTCCACATTGTTTTTCTGTCTCTCTGCTGATGTTCTCCTCATACAGATGCTAATGAATGTTTGCAGTGGGTTTGTTGTTTTCCATCCATACAGCATCATCTGCTTCACATCAGAGTGCATATTTTAGTGCTGAGTGAGATGTGTTGTGAGCTCCAGAGCTTTCTTGAACATGATTAACACCGCCGCCCGTCCCTCCGGTGTTGTCCACAATCAAGACTGAGTTATGTTGCAGCTGTCCATCTTCCCCTGTATTTCATGCATGTCATCTCGCTGCTCCCACATTCTCAAGTGAAGTTGATTTACAATCCAAGCCGTGCTCGCAACCCCCCGTCTGTGAAACCGTCATCATGTACAGATTGCATGTTAACACCTGATGTATGTAGAATATATGAGCAGTGGGTTTCCCTTTTCACCGTCTCATTAAAGTATTTACAAAAAGGCCTGAAAAGAAGTTCCAGCACAGACTGATATATATTTGGATAAGACTGTAAGAGCAACACGAGAGATGACAAAGGCTCCTCTTGCGGGTCTAAATATTTTCTATTTTAAGGGTTGTCTGATAAGTCCACAGTGCCCTCTAAACACGATGTACTGTAAAAAGATTTATAATAATTTATCTAAGTGGGTGGCCCATAAACTCCTAAATCACTGACAGTTTATACCTACAGCAGCAGTAAATGTGTCTGGGTGGCTGAAAGACTCGATCTGGCAGCGCAGCCTCGCTGCAACACGAGACATCTCAGTCATTATCTGTCCTGCAGGTTTACAGAACAAACCTCCTTCATGCAAGCACGACGGCAGCGTGGCATGTTGTCTCATGAAGCAACACAATGTGCAATTTTAGAGTTAAGTCATGTGCAGAGAATCTGGTGTGAGAAATGATGATGAGTCTGGCAGATGTTTTCCCAATTTCACAGATGCAGAATAATGAAATCAGATTGTGTGTGTGTGTGTGTGTGAGAGAGAGAGTGTGTGAGCGAAGAGCTCGAGTGCCATTTGAGCATGCACTTTAATTACTGTAACCCTCGATCCAAATGGCAACAGTTTACGTGGCAGCAATGTCATTTAAATTCAATCACTGTCTGAACTGGGTCATTATCACGGGGCGCCGATCGCCTGCAGCCAACCTTTACCGAGCCGTCATCATTTACATTCAGAATTTCACAGTGATACAAAGGACAGGTAATCACAAGGGCCCTGATGTCATTAGACAGCCACTGGATTTGTGTGTGTGTGTGTGTGTCTGTTATTGGCCCTTTAATGTTTTCAATCTAAGTCTTACCTCCAGGTTAAGTACTTCACAATTTCTTTTCATTGTACGCTGATGATACACAGGTATATCTAACACATCAGAGCTCTCCTCACTCACATCTTGCCTTGCGACATTAAAGGAATAGTAGACATTTGTTAAAAGTTATATCCACTAAAATATCTCAACAAGTACCTGATGGATTGGAACTCTTGTAGCTGGATGTGAAGCAGATCTCCGTGGATGTGTTTGGGTCAATTGTTGCGTCAATTTTTAACAACAAGAGAAATATATAAATATAATGTAATGTAGCATAACCCTGTTCCATTAATCATCTCAGAACAGTGGCACCAGAATGAGTTTGTAAGTGGTTTTAAGTGGGGGGCATCTCTTAATTTATGCCCCCATTACACCACTGAGCACTGATAGTACAAATACGAGGTGCCAAGGAAAACCTGGCACTCAAAACACAGAAAAAACACTGCACTTCTCCTTCCCTTTGGAAAAGGACGGACTGGTGTATCCTACACCGAAGGAGATGAGAAAGGAAGCATCAGAGGGGTCCTGACAAACCTCAGCTACCAACCATCTGTCATGATTGCATCATTCTTTACATTTCCCGACACAAGAAGAATGCTTCCTGTCTCCGTTTCCAGCAGCTGGATGACTGTCACTCATTATTCGCCCCCAAAAATCAATTAACTGCTTCCCGCTTGATGGTGCATCAGAGCACATTTGACCTTTCATCACTGGTCACACGTTGCATTCAGAATTAAATTTTAGGTTTTACAACTTGCCTCAGGCTGGAGACAGAGAGGAACGAGTCTTTGGACATCAAAAAAAAAACAACAACTCTGGAGTGACTTCTGTTGAAAATCAGAACAGTGTCCTTTTTATGAACTCCAGATTTTTTCTTACATACCAATAAGTAACATTTCTGCCAGCGGTGGAATTAAATACTGTATTTCAGTACATTTGAGTATGTATGCCATACATACTCTTATGACATATGACAATTTAATTTGTTATTCCATCCACTTCATGTCTCTATAATTGCAAGAAAGATTTTACACAAAATGGGAGCTCATAAATGATTCATTGTTATAGAATAAACTAGTACATTTGTCTCATGTTATTACTTAAGGTGCCCTGTTGAGTTTTCATGGAAACAATTAAGCAGCAAAGCCATAAAAACACAGTTCCTCAAATGGCCACTTGAGGCTGGCTGCAGGAGTGAGTCAGCCTCCATAAGCCTCCGTCAGGCCGTTGCTTTACTTTGCCGTCAGGCAGCCTTTTTCTTTAAAAGCTGTGCACTGTATTACGCAGCAGATGAGCTGTTTGAATCAGAGTTACAGCTGCACTGGCAGAGAAACACAAGCATGCACCGTCTTTGAAATCTTAAGGTGAAGTTCGATTTCAGTCTGATCTGCAACTTAGTGACACAAACATCAAGGTAAAAACATGAACGCCTACTAGCCACCAGCTACCAGTAGATAAATATACAAACTATAGATTGAGCTCATACAAGCTCACTTCAATTATCCCTTTAAATAAATGTGGATGTGTGCATCCTGAATCACTACTGCCACAATCACTTTATATGCAATTACACTGATCCAGCAGGTCAATACGTGGCATTAAACGTCCATCCTGCAGTCATCAATACCAGTGATCTATGATGAAAACGCAGTGAGGATGAGGACCGTCTTTAGTCCTGATACCAATCAGAACTGCAGCAGAGTCTCTGGAGGAAGCAGCTAATAAAGGAAGGGACAGCACAGGATCATTAACAGCCTCCAGGATCAGGAAAGACACGTCATAAAACCAAATCCTCCATCATGATTTAGGCTCTGATGAATCTTCAGGTGAGGCTGACGGAGAAGCCTTCGTGGTGGCATTAAAACAACAGTTCAAATAGGGATAAAATGGAATAAAATAGGGATATTCTCCACCCTGGATCGTCTGTGTTATTTGAATTTCAAACAGTCGTATGTGCATATGCAGAAAAATAAAAGAAAGTATTAATGCTTTCTCTTTGCTGCTGTCTGTCTGGAGCCGAAGGCAGCAGAGAGGGTGTCCAGTGTTAATGGAGCCACAGGAGACACCACCAGATCTTATTTCATTGATTGGATATTTATTTGAGGTATATGTGTGTGTGTTTTCATCATCGCCTGCTCCTGGTGATAGCTGAAAGTTTCTCTGATGTTGGGGAAAATCAAAAAGTTGATGGCAAAAGTTGCACAGAACAGCCAATAATGAAAAATAAACCACGTGATCACTGCGAATTTGTCACTGCGCAGGAGATATTAGTCATCCATCAGGTAATTATGACCATAATTATATAATAACAGCAAAGTAGCAGGTCGATACCTTCAGAAAACAGCCTCTTACCTGGACTTTTTGGTGTTTGTGAGACCATTTACACCCTGAAAGTCACTTTTAACTTGCAATTAGTTATATGTGATATTTAATTTTTGTGTGGAATTGATAAGCAACTGGCCAACACAATAAAATATAGTAATCTAAATGATAAAAACAGTATAACATGTTGATATTAAATCTATAACAGTCATAAAATCTAACTGAACTTCTCCAACTCCTCAGTGAAAATGTACGGACACAATCAAACATGAAAAATGTGCAAACTCAGACACTGACACTTGTTGCCTGGTAATAGGCATCAAGAAAAGAGTGAAGAGACAAATAAGAACCAAATATTCAATGTTAACAGTAGACCAGATTGTTTAACAGTTATATTTAAGCTTGTCATATTCATCAAATTTGCCAGTGCTTTAATGAGTCATATCTCTTTTAACTCATCTGTATTTATGGCTGTCAAAGATAAGATAAAATAATCAGATCACCGTGGATGGACTCACCGTTTTCCAAACCGCCAGCTGCAGGAACAGACCCAGGTGAAGTGATGTGGCCAAACGCATCAACCACGAGCCTCCGGAGAACACACTGTGCATTAACATGTTTAAGGTTTGTTCACTTTCAGAAGAAATAAAAGTAAAAATGTGTCCAAGAGTAAGAAATCACTTCCTTCTTAAATTTCCAGTCCGTCGGTATGAATGTGATCGGGCTTTTCTCCGGTGTCCAGTGCAGGGAAAGGTCCGCATTACGCGCGGAGGAGAGCCGGCACTCGACTGAAGGCGAACAAGGTGCGCTCCTCCTTGAAAAGGCAGAGACTGAGCGGAGCGCACAGACGCAGCAGCGGCGCAGAGCTGCGCACACACACACACACACACAGGGGACGTGGAGTCAGTGTTCACCTGCGCACACATTCATGCTGCAAATACATTAAGACTGTCAGAGTGACCTGAAGCTGATGTTATAAACGCACAGATAGTATTCTATCAACTGTCTTGTACAACATTTATGTTTGCTTCTCCAAATGTTTGTCCAAATTTTAAAAGTAAAGAATCGATTTTAAAAACATTATCAAAATGTCAGAGATGTTCTGGACCATTATGATAAAAAAAGGTGAACCAGGAGTCAAGTTTTTTAATGTCAAACTAAAGTCAAACGCTGTTTCCAAAACAGTTTCATTAACCGAAAAGGTCATTTTTGGATGGATTAAAGTGAGTTTGTGTCACCTTTTAAAGAAGAAATGACACGCTTGTCATTTCACAAAAGAAAGGTTGAATTCATCAGCAGTGAAACAACCTCAGTCGGTCTAATGACGCCTGGTGTTAAAGCTACGCTCTCTGCTGGGCTGCTATGACCAAGTAGCTTCTGGTGGCTTCCATCTCACATTTATTGATTGATGATATTTTGTTCCCTCTGCAGGCTGCATGTCACACAGATAAGATGATGTTTACGGTGCGTTCACATTCTGGTACATTCCTGCAGTGTTTGTTTGTGTGTGTGTGTGTGTGTGTGTGTGTTTATGTTTGCTCCTGTGGTACGTATGCATGCCCTTGCAGTTATGTTTCATTGCTCAGGACACTTTCTATAAACAGATTTAGAATAAACATAAACAGTGCAGGTTGACAGCAGCCCGGAGAGCAGCAGTGTGTGTGTGTGTGTGTGTGTGTGTGTTGGAAGCACCTACACCTTGCAGAGGTCGATCGATGACAGACGGTGCCTTTGGCTTTTCCACCGGACCACCGACAATGAACTTCCTTCCTACAGCAGCACCTGTGAGCACAGAGACGAGGTTGGGTGGCAGAGGGTGGTGGTGGTGGTGGTGGTGGTGGAGGAGGAGGAGGAGGTCTAATACAGGGATTAGGCTGCACACTTTATTAGTTTATGTCTGTGCCTGAACGCAGCTCAGAATAATGCAGCTGTCCTCAAGACGTGTGTGTGTTTATGTGTTTGTGTTTGTTGTGTATTTATGATATTGTAAAGACAATCAGCTGACAGGCACACCGTCTCTTCTTCCGTGTTCTTGATCTAAATGAGCAGTTTCTGATCTGCCAGGTTTAGTTAAGGTTAGAGGTTAGAGAAGTACTTGTTCAGGGTTTAAAGACCGTCCACATGATTCCTGACCATCGTCCCAAAGAACAGCTTTTAAAATCAGTTCCTCATCCATGCATTTCCTACACAGAGCGTCCTTGGCACTAGGGCCGATGTTCGATATTTTCCAGCTCATTTTGGCCGATTGCAAATATATGCACAGATAATTTCCCACCTAATTGCAAAGAACATCAGCTCTGCTGTAGCTGTATTATAAAATGATGCCCTATGTTCTCGTGATGGCCCACTGACAGATGCAGCCATGAAGCGCACTGCTTTTCAAAATTCACTGGGCCAAATGAGAAAACTATCGCTGTTTTTTTCAGTGGTGCCTGTTTCTCTTTGTTATTCTCTTCAGAAACTTGTTGACCAGCTCCAAACCATTTCATACTATCTGTGTTCCGCCATTCATTTGCATGTAAGTCTGCAAATGGTCACAAGTAGTTACAGGATGGCAAAAAACTCTTTATTGCTTTCATCATAAATAAATCACTAAATTTGTGGAGTAACTCATTTGGTCCCTTTTTGTAACTTTGGCTTTATTATCAAAAATCTGCATTGGACTGACGCGTGCAGAGAATAAACTCTGCCCCTCCAAACGAGACGAAGCACCTCACACTTCATATCCATTTTTCCATGAATGAAACTGACAGACAGTAGCTGCTACACGACCCTCCAGCTGTCACTTTCAGCACAACAAATGAATATCAGGGGATTGTTCAGACGATTGAATGTGGTCACATCATCATCATCATTGTTTTAAACGAACAAAGCTGTTTTTCTGCTGAGTCTCTTTTAGGTGACGACTCTGACAAGGTCAGGGTGAACGTCTAGGGAATGTAAATAAATCAATACTATACCCTCACAACTATAGTAGGCATGATGCATGAAGGAGAATTAATCTGCTTGACTTTGACTTTGGGACAAGCTGCCCTCTCTGTTATTTTCCACATCTGATGTCCCAGTTCATCTCTCTTTAAATCACAACAGATTATTTTTCCATTACGACAAAAAAACACACCTGAGATTTCCTTTTATGTAAGAGGTGATTTATTCAAGCTCGACACAACACAACGCTTCTCACAATGCGACATCTTTGAAAGACAGCCTGAAAACACCAAAAAACATCTGAGGGAGAAAATGACATAAAACGTATAATTCAGAAAGTAAAACACAGATGATGCATCCGCTGTCTGTATATTGTTTGATCAAAGATTTTGTTATCAACTCGTGAATACGGTGTCAATTTTTAAAATGAAAAATTCATGAATTTGTCCTGATTTTCAGCTGTAGTCATTTTATTAAATATCTGAAAAGGATTCAAAGTTTCACTCAAAAAGCAAAACTGCTCCGTCCAGAACATGAAAATGGTTACAGTTTCCATACGAGTTACAGTACTGTGATTACTGTAGGAAGTTACTGTACTCCAGACAGCAAACTGTCATTAGCCCGGTCGTTAACCGAACTAACTCAGCCTCAGGATGTCAGGTAATCTACGTAACCCTGCCAAACTGTCTACGGCTGGTCCTTGAGGTTGTGTTCGGTCCAGAGTCTGACCACATTCTACAGTTCATAGAGCTAATTACATGTATAGCAGTGGAAGTGTACACTTCCACTGCTATACAGTGGATTAAACAGGATTAAACAGATTATCAGACATGGCATCAACATCACTGACCTTTGACCTGGACTCATTCTGCTGTATTCAGCTGACCTCTTCTGTGTTTGTCCAGATCTGGATTTGTTCTGTTTTTTTTAAACAGCATTCCTAGGTACAGTATGTGTGTGTGTGTGTGTGTGTGTGTGTGTGTGTGTGTGGGAGGGGGCTGTCATTGCTGGACACATGCTGTTTGCAGCTGCATGTCTCCAGACGGTTCACAGGGACGCTGAACCCTGAACGGAAATTGATGGAACAGAACTGGTCCAGATGCGTCACGTATCGACTCCTTGTCTTCAGGATCCGGTCACTGTTCTCATCTGAAGGAGAGCAGTCCGTCCCATACATCCATTCTCCATCTCTTCTATCACCGCTGAATTTATCTGATTGATACTGTTGCTGTTCTTCATTCGAGTTATTTAAAAGATACGCTGGTCTGCTATAGTAGCTTCAAGTAAGGTGGAAGGACTGCAATCTTTAGCCAGAGGATGTTTTACAACCTGTTGCCCAGCAAAGACAAGAGGCCCTAATGTCAGAGTGTAACCAGCTCTCGCTGGATGATGAGCACGGGGTGAGTCGATACTGAATTACAGCTTTCGGACAAAGCAGGACACATGATTGATCTTTTAGTGCTTGATTGTATTAACGAGAAGCCTGGACTTCCTAAGAAAACAGACCACGAAGTAAAGATGCATTATAGAAACTCTGCTGAAGAATGTGAGCTGCGTGACTTTTCCTCACGTGTACGCGACATGTGTGCGTCACCTACGTGTCCATGTTGTCCTTTTCTCGTGCTGCAGCTTCCTCCTGACGTCTGAATCGTTTGCCTGCAGACTGGGAGATCGCTGCTCTTGATGATGCCTCTGACAGACATTTCATTGACACACAGGATGTGATAACCTTCAGGCTCCCCTCTGGAATTCATAAGCAGACATTTTATGGAGATGATTTGAATTATAATACGCAGAGACTCATGATTATGTAACATTCAATATTAATATTGTTGTTAGACCAGGCTGACTCCTTAATGACCTGTAATGACTTTACTGGAAGGCAATTCTCTTCTTGTCTCTTGTTTATTTGCTGTTTGTCTTCATGTTTCAAACTATAATTCTATTTTCACAGACTTGTCTTCAACAGTTTTAGCATGGTTAGCTCTGGTTTTGAAAAATAATAATCCAAAAAAAAATGATATTTAAAATGTAAATTAGCTAAAAATGACAACAATAAGCACAGTGTACTCATGCTCTGTGACATTTACTGACATTTTTATTCTGTTTTTTTTACAGGCAAAAACATTTTCATTCGTGCAATGATCAATTGACATTTAGATTAGATTATTTTACTTCAATTTGTCTTTTTGTGTTTGCAGATTTTACCAAAATCTATTTTTCCAAATAGATAATGCCTCATTTGCTTATTTAAACATACTGTAACTTTCACTGTGGCATCTGTCAGTTAAAAGTTTAACTTTATCCACCTGTCGTGTCTCCACTTCAAGGCAAAGAGTTTCTGTTTCTGTGTCTGAGGAGGTTTTGTCCTAAAATAAACTCAAAGAAGAGCTGAGCTGAAGAGAGAAGATACAGTCAGTCCAAATGTGAGTCTAATTTGTATTAATCTGCGGCGGGATTTTGATGTTTAGTTGATATGCGAAGAACGTTTTGCGAATGATCTCAGATCCATTTGAAGGTCAGATTTAATTGTGTTGCAGTGTCCAGCTGGCAAAGAGCTTTTATATTCTCACATCTCCCCCAGACGGTCAAAGATACTGCAGACAGCGCTGACGGTAAAATGGTCACAAGGTTAACTTGCAGGAAGTGAGCAGAGGTACATGAATTTTACCATTACATCTGAAAACCAGATGTTTGACTTCAGTTAAAAAGTCCACCTGCTCTGTGAAGCTTACAGTGTACCGCTTTAAACAGATCATTTGTACGTTAATGTGGATAGAGCCTAACTAGAGATATGGAGATAGAGACCGACCTTCATTACGTCAGCACGTCTGGTCCCACAAACCAATGGATTAATGTCAGGACACATTCACAAGTTAAAACATCATGTTACCAAGTTATTATGATTTATTTTGAGTGGAACAGTGGAAAGTGGTTTGCAGCAGTATCTGCACCCTGAACTCATCAAACCGCCCAAAGGTTGGTGCAGGATGGCTGATTTTTAAGGAGAAGAGATGTTGAGCTGGAAACGTCCCAGCGCCTTTTGATGGAAAATTATTCATGGAAGCGTTTCAAGAGACTCTGCCTCAAAAGAAGCTCGCATGCTTTGAATGGACATCAGTGTCCACTTTCTCTGCCTTTGTATTGAAGGGCGGAAGTTTATCTTGAAAATGAACGGTCGGGTCGAATCCCTCCTGCTTTGGACTGAATACACATCGCTTTGCGCAACAACACTGAAAAATGTTGTATTTCTTATTTTGTGCATTATTGAGTCCAAACACAATACTCTGCAGTATCACCAGTATCTGTCCTCAAAGCTCCAACCACCGCGGAGCTGCTCTCACAACAACAGCATCATTAAAAAAGAAACATGATCAGCATTATCTTTACAAGGACCGACAACAACAGCGGCAGCAGGTATGTCCCCGCTGACTGAGAGGAAGCCTTCAGAATGAAAAATCTGTTTTCTCCTCTCTCATTAGTCCTGACCGAGGTCAGAAATCAAGACAGACGCAATAAACTGATGAGCCGGTAAACAGAGTCAAACATTAACCCGTGCATGAGGATCACGGCTTTCAGGCCGTCAAATCAGATCTGTCAAATTATTACAATGGTTTATATGATGCTTATTTTAGATGTAATAGTTCATTTTATTTCTCTACAATCACCATTAAAGCGACTTGAAGTGTTTGGTAAAGGACTAGTCTCACTGTGCTCATATGTAGGTCATCTGAGATAAGAAGGACTGTTTTGTTTATTGCAGTTACTCCGACTTCCAGTCAGTGAACGTGCTGTAGGTTCTCCAGCTACCTATGAAGCTGCAGTCTTCTCTCCATCCACTACTGTTATGCGAATATTAGGAGCTGGCTCACTGATACGTGTGACGTGATTAAAGGAGCGCCAGCTGAAGCTCGCTTGGTGAGAAAACAGGATGTAGATTCGATGCTTGTTTCAGCCATGAGGAAACAGCTGATTAGTCATGTGTCTTAAATGTTTGCCACGTCACAGTGTATTCAGAGAAATGACTCCAACTCCCACCAGAGTTTTCACAATTTTTAGAAAAAGATGTTTTTCTGAATTTGTTGTTTCCATCAAACTTTTCTAATGTGATACGTCAAAGTACACTGATGGAAACGAATGTAGCTGTGATTGTTAATTTCTGTTCTTCCTGATAGTTCAGTCGAAGTCAGAGATGATGCTGCTTGTTTCCTGCTGTGCTAACTCTTTTTTCTTTTACAGTACTTTCGATTGTTTTTAGTGTCTCATCTTTCTCTGATTTGACTTCACGATTGCTGAATTTCACAAGTTTCTTCCAAGTAAAAACTGCGGAGGGCGACCTTTATTTGAAGTGAGCTGAGCTCACTTGCATAGCTGTGCACCTACACGCATACTGACGGCAGAGGAGCTACTTTAAAATGATTTGTTGTTTATTTCCAGACAGATGAAGGCACTTCAATCATCTTCGTTAAATATCATGTCATTTTAAGGCCTGGAAGTTTGTTAAAACAACATTTTATTCCAAGTTTTATTCAGTGAAGTGGTGATTCTGTCACTCAGTACAACAAATCCTTTCTCGCTGTGAACCCTGTGTCTTTGTCACTCCCGTGTTACAGCACAGTAAGTCTACATCTTCTCTTTATTCTGACTTGTAGCAGGCTTTAATGAGGATATCAGGTTGGAGGCAGATATCGGGCTCCTAATTATAACCTCATTCAAAGCTTGACTCCTGTGCCTCTTAGAGAGGCTCATTGATCTCTTCTGTTTACATGTTGTTGCTCTAAAGAATCAAGCTTTCTGTATGGTGACGGTTGCCATAGAGTTTCAGAGGTCCTCGGTTTAATCAGATGAGCGGGCCAAACCCCGCGCATTTCCTCCCTTTCTGATGATGTCCCGTAATTGAACACTCGAGGCCTCGCATTAATCACCATTATCTCCAAACACTGCTCACATTCTTTCCATTAGGGCAGCTGCCATTCATTAACATGGTTTGTTGTTTAAGGTGCAGCATCAGACTTAAGAGCATGTCATGACATGTTAATGTGTGGAAAAGCAGCACTGTTTCATTTGTGAGCAAAGAAGAAGAAAACACATCTGTGCTAGATAAAATGAAGATGTTTTAGTTTTACCTCCACAAAACTCTTCAATCTACTGGTTTGGGTCGCAAGGAGCTCAGATATGGCGAGCGACTGGTGTAGACAACAACATGTCATCATGGGATGGCGTATGAACAATCTTTTAAACTTTGGATGTGGTAAAGGATGACGTCACTTTGTCGTGATGACATTGGGTCAGTTTCGACAGCAGAACCAGTTGGTTGGGTTGAGGAAAACATCACATTGTGTACTTTATGAAGGTTAAATCACACGTTACATAAGTCAGCGTTGAGAAAGTCCATAACGACGCACAAAAAGCTTAAAAAGTGTTGTAACAACATTCGAAACACTCATGTTAGCTGCCGTTTGTTATACGCCATTTGGTGATAATGGGCTGAGATATTCTGTTTTGAATCCATGACATCCATCCTCTGAGGAACGTGAATGTCTGTGCAAGATTTTACGGCACTCCACCGTATAGTTGTTGAAATTGTCAACTATACGATCGTGAGGGCTGTTTTCACTCAGGACTTCGCAGAGATGCAGAAGCAGGGAGAAACAGATGTTTGTTGTTGCTGTAGAGACATAAATGGAGCTTCTGGGAGGCGAATGCACGTCCCTCAAAGTGCCAATATTAAAGCTGCAAATCAGTGGCTTCGGTATCAACATGAAAAAAAAAGTAGAAAGTTAACAGAAGGCCGCCAGTTGCATTGAGAAGCGGCAGCCTGCAGGGCATCGATCGGCGGTTTCTCACTAAAAGCCACGTCTCTTGGTCCCATTATGGGTAAACACATCTCTTTTTATTGTGATGGATAAATCAGCTACAGTCCCACGTGGGGCAGCTTCTTCTCTGCACTCGGCAACAGACAGATGCACGACTTTATTATTCTTTATTATAATCAGGTTTCATGCAGCCAACTTCTTATATCACTTTCTAATTTTTCAATCACACGCTTCCATATTCACGTGTCAACTTCACTTCTGTCACATGTCTCCGCTGCCTTGGCTGAAGTATAAAGGAGAACATCACCACTGAGGGAGAAATGATTTTGAAGCTGAAAATAAGACGGCGTTAACCTTTCCGGTGCTAAATTATGCAGATGTAACATTGGCCAGCCACCCCCTTTGTGAATACTTTCCATGACAGTCAGAGAGTAATATGCTCATCATGCTGGATGTAGATCAGGGTCCCACAGGTGCTGATGACATACAAATCTCAAATAATATCCAAAGATCAGCCCATTCACACTGCCGCGAATGAATTTCAGACTCTAGAGACATCAGCCATACAAACCCCTCTAAAGACAACTGTATTCGGCCATCAGCATGTGTGCTTTAATGGCACATTTATGAGCACTAATGCTGATAAGTAATTGAAAGAGCATATGGCTCTAAGAGTCATAATTCTCACCCCGTGGAGAGGAGGCCAATAAAAGCCTTTCTTCTCATGGGAAAAGAGGAGAAGTTTTTTATGGATCTGAATTGATTAAAAGTGGACTCCATAAAAGCTTTAATACATGTGTGACCTTTAATGCAAATGTCTTATTAAAAGGGAAGAGGCGGAAGAAGAAAAAGGCCCATTCATAAAAATAAATAAGTAAATAAACAGTCCCAGTTCAGGTCATAAATAATTTATTCACAGTAAAACAAACCTCGACGCCTCGGCTCCACGAAACGGATCAAACAGAATGAGAGAGCTGCCTTGTGAGCAACCAATGAAACTTTTACTGTCCACAGAAACACGCGTTTGACAGAACGACACAAAAACGAGATCTGAATAGATTTATCAGGATCTGTGCTGATGACACGTCACCCTCACTTCCAGTATATCAGGACTGATAATATTTATTCCTCTTCCCATTGGACGCTTCCTGTCTGCACGCAGCAAGGACGAATGTGTTCGGAGCTGAGGTGGATAACAAGAAAGCGTATCACAGAGCAGAGTATTATTACTTCTAAGGATCAGCAGAGAAGCCAGTGTAATGTATTAGTGTTTTATGGTGCCATATTTCACTGTGTGGTCTCCGTGAGGACGTTTGTCTTCCACGCTTTGCATGACATGAACTGAATATATAGATTATATACGGCTTCTCACCTGCTCAGATAGTTTGTCAAATGCACAGTGGTTCACACGAGGTGTAGGGAGGGGATTACATTGTCCGCTCAGTCAGTCTGCCTTCTGTTAAAGCTGCAGCCACAATTAGAGAACATACAGCAAATCTAGAGCCTGTTTAAAGGAACGTTATTAACGTGTAATACCCCTGTGGTAACTATGGATCGTTGCGTGGATTTGATTTATTTTAAATTTATAATAATGCAGATTTTAAGGTCATTTTAACATTTTAAATACTAAATAAAGACATCTGCTTTCCTCAGATTTGAAGATTTCAGATTTGCTGTTCCAGCCTCTCGTCAGTGAACAAATAAGGACGGCCACCATAAACTCTGAAGTAATTTCCAATGTGTCCTATGTACTTAAACTCCACAGTTGTTGGTGTAGATGTGGCCTTTTGCAAAACACACAAGCAGCATATAAATGCGTTTATAATTTCCATTGTTGAATCTCCACAGAGTATCAGTGTATCAGGGACAACAACATGCGTTCAGAGAAAATGATGTTTCCCTCCAGAGTATCGAGACTAGAAATGTCATGTTGACTTTGACGTGGAGAAAGGTCTGCAGCTTTGAGCTCTGTGTGTTTTATTATGCAGACATTATCTTCTTTCAACAAACCCAGGAGCAGTTCGGCCATACTGCTCAGACAAGCACAACTCTCTCCCCTTTATGCAAACACACACATGCAGGATCTGGACTTTTTTTTTTCCTGCATAATGATGAATATGTTTGAAAACGCTGAGCACGTTGGATTAAAAGGATGCTGCTTTGTTGAGTTGCGGGGCCGTATATTAAGACAAGGCTGTAACCGGCTGTGCCCTCGGGTATATAAAAGAACCCAACTCATCACAGAGCAGAGCACAGCGCAGCACTCCTAACTAGCGTAGAGGTCATCTGCAGAGCTGATCACAGCGAGACGAAGGGGAAACACGGTGGACAGCGGGATCAAAAGCATCCGGAACGAAGACAAATATCCACTGAGGCATCGTTTGAAAAAAATATGAGAGGGGAAGAGTGAGGAGCCGAGGAGACTCATGTAAAAACCCTCGGTGTGTATTCAGGTCACGTGAAGTTACAGCGTGTTGGTCTGATCAAGATGAGGTTGGTGTTACACCGAAGCACACTTCAAAGCCGACAAAGCAGCATTTTGTTGTAGCGGAGATCCCAGCAAGGTTGTGAAGCTTACTGTATGACTTAAATGACTTGAAGTTCATTTCCTGCTTGTTTTATGTTTCACATGAAGGAACTGCACTGAGGTCAGCAGTGAAATGTGTATTTATAGCAGGTGAGATCAGGAACAATTTGTTAATGAGTTCAAGGACACTCGATGAAAGACAAGTGATGAGAAGTTTATTTATTATTCTGTGAGAGGAATCAAGTAATGCCAGCTTCATGCCAAATTTGTTGACTCTGTCTAAAACCCTGAAGGTCATTATTTGGTAAAATCAAGCCGTCTTCAGTCTGTCTTTTTCTCGTCTTGGTGACCGACCTCTCTAACACCATCAGAGAGCAGGCAACTGGCTACACAGCAGTAAACATGGCCACCCTTATGCTCACTCCAGGGATACGGCACAGTAAGGCAAGACCAGTTGTTGTCTTGAGCAAAAATCCTGAGTCTTCTTTGTCTAAGAACTAGATCAGACCGACTAAAACTGCAAGACTGGGGCCTCGTCTCAAGAAGGATTTCAATACCAAGACTGATCTTGAGTGCGACAACACTGAATTTGACATCTGATGACAAAAAACCACGTCTGTGCCCTGCTGAGGGGGCATTTATGTGAGTAGGTTCATGTTATCACCCCAGAATCCTGCACTCACTCAATAGTGTTGCAGTGTGATCCCTCACTCGCTTCCCACCAACTACTACTACTAATTATGTTCATTGGAATATAAGAGGTGAATTATATTCAGGATTATCTTGTCCTGCAGAACCGTCTGTCTCATCTTGGACATGATTTGCCAGGAGACAGGGCTAAGCATGTCTCTAAAGCACACGTACATTTATTTACATTATTTTATAATTTGTTTCCAGCAGCAGCCGGAGAATTTTAATTGCTCTGCTTATCACAGTGTTCATGGTGATGGTTTCATCAAGCTTTCAGAAGCATCACAAGTTAACAAAAGACATTGTCTTGTTTTTTTTGTGTGCCCTCAATGGTTAATTGCTCCAAGACACACAAACACACACACAGATGTACACACATCTGACCTCCTGCAGGAGTCCTTTAACACTGCGTCAAACATTTTCGTGTCCAGAAAACCTCACACTCCACACCATTTATTTCAACCTTTTTAAAATGCTTGTGTTCAACATCTTGATGCTTTCTGTTCCCATCACTTCAGTGCTTTGATCTGACCTTCTTCCCATAAATATTATTTTTAGACTATAACTACTTGTAGACTCACATTATATCTTTGTTTTAAACTTGATCTCATATCTTTATGTGTGATTGGCTGGCTAGGACCGAGAAGTATAAAAACATTTAACCACAAGGCATTTGCCACATGATTTGGCCTAGTTTATATCCAACCAGCAGGATATTTAGAAAGGTACAGCAGAGCAAGATGATGTGGAGATTTGTGGACAAAATAATTTTATAATCTCCCTTAAAATTGACAAGAAAACACAGATCTAATGTTTTAGTCAAGGCCAAAAGTTGGAAATAAAATGTTACGTCATATTCACCTTTAAGTGTGTTTATCCCAACTTACTTACTTGTACCTTTTTTTGAGAAAGTGAACTCAGTGGGTTAGTAAGCTCTAGAAATCAAAGTCACCAATAATAAAACTAATTAAGTTTGTGACTTGCGCCATAATTTCCAGAGACAAATATGAGAACGTATTTATGGCTGCTGAGGCACTAATAAAATGCTTTGTCATTACTGAGTTGCAGGAAATTGAGAAATTCTGCTTATTTATGTCTTTAATACACTCAAGTATTGACTTAACGGGCGATTCCATGGGACAACAGCTGAGTGTCAAAGTATATTTAATGGTAACTTTGTGTATCTGTGGGCAAAAGTCTGAACAAACTGAACAGCAGCGGACCAAAAATTGATCCCTGAGGAACACCACATACAGTAAACCCTTCTAAAACTGCAGACACACACAGACATTTTAATTAACTTCAGGTATTGGCCTTCATCAATGCATTATGTGATGCTGTTAGGAAATTGTCATGAAATAAAGATACCAAAGTGAAAGGATGGAGAGAACCAATAAAACATTTTTTATTCTGTTCAGTTTTTCCAAGATGTGGAAACTGATGTTCTGAAAATGCCTGTTTAATACGGGTTTAATTTTTCTTTGCATATAACGAGGTGCGCTTGCAGTATTCTGAAGTGTTGCTGATATACTGTAACCACACTGTGAAGTAAATCCATCATAGAAATTGTTCACAAAGTAGTGGAACTACTGTACCAACTGCATTACTGGAGCACTTCTGGAAAGCGGTGACACATCTCTGGCTCCATCAGGAAGATATCTGGCGTCAAAGAACGAAGACGTGATCTAATTATGCGACGTGTAGCACAGGCGGGGAAGTGAAGCCTTTGGAAATAATCAAGTTCAAAGTATGAACCCGGTTATAAGTGGGCATAGTTGCATGCTGAGAGAATCACAAACAGTTTAACAAATAAATGATATATAGTAGTTTACATATAAAAACATCAGCTATTGATTTCTGTTTGTAGTTTTTCTACATGAATTTGTCACAAAAAAAGCCATACTTATGCCTTGGGATGTGTCTTTATTCATTGTACAGTTTAGCAGAAACAGTAGCAATAAACACAGTAAGCACGACACTGAAAACAGAAAAAACAGAAAAGGCCATGAGTTTAACCCACAGAGCCATTTGAGTGCAGCAACTTTGCAATCTACCATACTGTTATTCCAAACATCACTCAGGATGTTGATGGATGTAAAAAAAAAAAAAAAAAAAATCCTTTCAATTTTCTTATCAAACAGCAATATATAATCTCTCCTGAGGTGAAATTCAAATTTCAAATATTAAACATTCAAAATAATCTGAACATTTTTTTAACTGAATTATATAAAGTGATGGTTGAGTCACAATCCCAAACTGCCACGAGTGAGAAAACAGCAAATTAACAATGTATCTACAGAAGTGCTGTGCTGTGGAATTTACAGGACAGTCTGAAATCATTTTAATGTTGTCACCTTCAGTTGATCTGTTTTTGTCACTCAGTATAAAATGGAAACTTCTGAAGGATAATTATCAAACATCTAGAAGAAACTGTAAACTACAAAAAAAAAAATCATAGTGCAAGATTTCATTTATCTTTGCCAACGCATTTCTTTTCATTACAGTGCAAAATTATTGAGCCAGCATTGTCAGTTTAGACAATATTGTTATAAATTATGAAAGCCTGTTAATACCGCCCCAACACCAGGGCAGAAAATCACATATATATACATGTTTTGCAGGTTCATGTGTATACTTCCATACATTCGCAAAAGAACAATTTCTGGAAAAAGGAAATTACATGAACAGCAAAAGCAACAGTATTTTGTGCTGTTGAAATATTGTGCAGCGAGCAAGCTGTGAGGTTTTCCAGTGCCTTGACGTCTCCCGTCAGCGATAGAGACACATGCTGGTGCTTTGGTACAGGTACATGTAGGCGTCACAAAAGAGACGTTTGGCCACACCTTTCATGTCACGAGGCACCTGAGCGGCCAGCTCCGCTTGAGACATTTCCAGGTACGTGCCGACCTCAGGGCAGGCGTGAACCTCCGGGATGTTGTAGCCGTCTCTCTCGCCTAAATACAACGCAAAACTTGAGCCAAAGAGCACATGACATGAAATGAGACAAGGTATAAAAACAGACTGCTCACCTTTTCTGTCAGCCATGCTGTCAAAGAAGATCCAGTCTTGGGTGTTTGGTCCGTATTTGATGAAGGACACATAGTGGCTGGTCTCGATGCAGAGCACAGCGAACAGCTCCAGTTTGTCTCTGGTTAGAGCCTGATGGTTACCGCGAGCCATGTAACCTTTGGGGATTTTCAGAGGAGCTCGTTGATGGGACTGACGCTGAGGATGAGTGTGTATCTGGAAAAGAAAAAAAAAGCTCAACAATCATATAATTATATTGAGATAATGTTTGGCATTTATATATTCGTTTAACAAATGACTTGGGCGTCTGGACAGTTATACAAACGGCACCTGAGATGAACACGTCCCGCAGAAGACTTTGAATCCCGTCTGGCTGAAAATGGGATCTTTAAAACAGGCGGTGCACTCTTCCTCCGCCAAGTTTCCACACAGCACGCACTGCTGTGGACCTGAAACACACACAGCATGTTGTAATCACTGTGTCTATGTGAGTTAAATCAAGTTAGTTCATGTGCGTTGCATGTGTGTGTGTGTGTGTGTGTTGAGCAGCAGTACCTTCAGAGAGGAGGTCAGTGATGTCCAGCTCCAGAGAGGGAATGATCTTGTCAAACATCTTGAATTTCTTTCCAAAGCGAGGCATCTGGAGGATGAGGCAGGACGGGACCTGCAGAAGTCAAAATACTCAATCAAAGAGGCGATCTGCTGAGGAAACTGTTCAACAGAGCCATCTACTGGAGAATTCATCTAAGAAAGGAGCAATTTCTGAGGCAAGCATAGTTTAAAAGAGCATACACAGAGGCATATGGAGATGAGGAATGCAAACTTAATTTTTAGTAAAACATATTGGTGTCAGCAGCATAAACAGTACAAACAAACAGCTAGGTTTGGTAATGCACAACAAATGTGAAATAATACCAAATATTTCCTCATTGCAGCTTAAATATCTAAGAGATATGGGCGTTTTTTTCCTTTATCATCATTTGAATTAATCATAGTATCATTATTTAAGGACATCATGCTCTTTGGAGATCTAGGAACTGAACCACCAACTCTACGGTAAGACGTAGAGGGGCCCCACCACCTGAGCTGTTATTGTTGTTGAGCAAAGAAGTGTCAGAGATCAGAAAATGTCCTAATTTATTGACGTCAATATATAATCGATAGAGGTGTTTGTAGAGCCTCATGATAATGCTGATGAGTGCAACAAGAATTCAACGTGCTGTCACCTCTGCCAGCTTGAGTCCTGAACTGTAGAAAGAATGTTCCAGCAGCTGCTGGACTGTCGGCAGCACCAGGCTGTGTTCCTGGTCCAAGAAGATCTGATAGCAGTAACTCTCCTGCACTTTACCAGCTGCCGAGCTAAATGAGAGAGAAAGGACTGTAACTTTCTGCCAGAGGTTTTTACTGTAGTCAGTGTATTTAGCTGCTGTGTGGTGTAACTGTACAGTTTGAGCAGAGGATCCAGTGCCAGAATGTGGTGCATGATGACAGTCAGGAACTCCTCTGGATCTGAAAGACAAGAACATCAACAGTTAAACCAAAAAACAACAAATCAGCTGCTTTAAAGCTTCCAGATCAAACTGACCCTTCTCATCTGTGGTGAAGGAGTGACTGTAGCCGTGTTTCTGCAGCTGCTGCCGGAGCTTCATGATGTGTCGACCATCCACAAAGCCATGACTGCAAAGAACACACAGAGGGCATGACATACAGAGCATTTATACATTATTAAATGACCACAAAAATGATTACATATCTACCAAAACACATAAAAGAACACACGTGCGGAGGGGGTTGACAATGTCATGAAGCAGCGTGCTCTGAATTGGGGCATCTTGAGGTTCTGTTGATTTAAACAGCATGGAGTCCAACACAGAAGAGCAGGAAAACAAGCTGAAAACAGAGACAGAAACGAGAGATATGACACGAAAACTCACCACATTTAAAGTATGCTTCACACACAAGATGCAAATGTTTTGTTTGGTTTCCTACATTACGAGCACACGGTTTCAATTCCTTCCAGTAAGCTAAAAAAAGTACATCTGCAGAGGCGTGAAACCAGTCTGAGGATTTCAGGGATGCTCATAATTTTAAAATGTGCAGCCAAAAAACAAACAAATACTGGCACCATGAACTATGATGTGAAAAAAATCCAGTTCAGATGAATAAAAAACAGATTCAGTATAATGGATGATTGAATTAGATTTAACTTTAGAGTCTGTACCCCTGAAAGTGAACCACAAAAAGAGAACAGATAGAAACAGAAATGATTTAGTGTTTGATGTGTATTATTAACACGATACCAATATTTCTTTTTTTAAATATCACAGTCATCCTGTGAAAAAAGGGGCTATTGTTCAGCATGACTTTTAATCCTCTGATGCTGATGCACCCTTGAACACAACACCAAGGTGATTCGAAAATAAGTCTCAGCTTGCAAAGGCCTCGCCGCTGACCAATGGATTGTGTGATTTGTACAGTTAATGGGACAAAACCTGCCGAACTTGCTATGAACGTTTACAGTCGTGTGTTGTCCTCGTCCTGACCTGAAGAGGGCAGCGTCCATGTAGCAGGAGTTGCAGTGTCCTTGGATCCCCCTCATTCGTCCAATCAAAATCTCCTTAACCTGCTCCGTGCTGATCGGAGGGACAGTTTCCAGCTTCCCCGTGCTGTGCCATGACTCTTTCTCTAAAGTAACACACACAAACACACACACACACACACACACCATTAAATATGTAAACACATTACATAATCTGATGTCAAATAACTGGACCAGTTGGTGAATGCAGTTATTATTCTGTACTGTATATACTACATTACCAAAAGTATGTGGACACCCCTCTCTATTCACTTATGTGTACCTTTGGGTTGTTTTTCAGGTTTTAAAGCTTTGTGTCAACAGTTTGTGTTTTCTTTTTGTCCCATTTCAACATGACAAGCATCATCAAGTTCATGTTTGGTGGAACATTTGCAGATGAGAAGGCAAGCCCTGGTATTAAAAAGGCTATATGCACATGAAAGAAATGGTAAAAGCTTATAGCTTATTGTTTACAATTGTACCATCAGGTTACGCTGACTAGCCCGTATGTTGTTGTTGTTTTAGATATAGCCATGATGTGTTATGTTGACACATACGTTGCTGAAACCAGCAGCCTACTTCCTGTCTGAGTGCCCACAGCAAACAACAACAAAGAGTTACTCACAACTAAACCGACAGAGAGCTGATCAATCTTGTTCTGACCTGTGTCTAACGGTTTCGGCATACTCTCGCCGCGACTGACTGTTGGGCTCTGAAATCGTGAGTCAGGACGGCAGGAGGCGAGCTTCACAAACAGAGCTCTCTTGGGGGGACAAGAGAAGAAACGCTGACTTTTGAAGGTCCCATCACTCACTCCTTTGTCTTCCTCCTGCGAACAAACACACACACAGATGATTAATGTCATCCATCCAAGATTAAATGAAAGGAAATCATTTACACTGGCTCAGAACTACGAGAAACAAAGACCTATCACAAAACGGAACACAGAGATGTTTTCCATATGAAATGATGCTGACTTCATCAGTATAAATCAGTATTAATATTACCAGCTCTAGTCCAGCCATGACATCCTTCCGTTCAGGAAGAGTACCGATCCAGCGGATGATTCCATATGAATTGCCTTCACCCAAAGTCACCTCAACCAAAGAGTTTATGTCCAAAAAGTGATCGTCAACGCTTTGTTCCAACGGGGGTGTATCAATGTCCATTCTCTCTGGCTCTACAGTGCAGAATGTATTTGGGTTAGACTGATTAAAAATGTGTGAAGTAGCTTTGCGGTTCATTGTGCACAGAGCTGATCAAACCTGAAGGCGCCTCCTCCTTTAAAACTGACTCTAGTGGAAATTCAACTTCGCCCCCTGTCTTTCCATTCTCATCTTGGTCCTAAAAAGAGCAACAAAGAAAATGAATAAACGTCCTGCAACCTGAAAACTGGAGCGATGAAAGTAATACATTTTAGACTTGAAGGTTTGGTTGCATCATAGAACTCTAATGAACCAGATCACACAGACTGTGACAGCATGGTGTTTTCTGATGACTGAAGAATCACAGGAATCACTGATACAGTACATAAAAAGATGGCAGTGATCATGTGTTTAGCAGTAAAAAAAGATGAAGGCTGCGTAGAGTGAAATGAGAAGTGGAAGTGAGAGCTGTTATGAAAGTGTGCTATAACGCTTTCTTTCTTATCTCTTTTAGTGTATGATACACTGAACAATCCTTTTCCAAAGAGGAGACGATAACGCTGTCCCCCAAACAGTTTTATGCTCACGACACGATCAAAAACTGATGGAAATCCTTGCATGATTGACTCTCCAGTTAGGAGTAATCTTGGGCGACTGAATCACACAAAAAAAGTTATAAATGTTATGTACCGTGGAGATTCGAACAATATATTCTCCGTTCCTTTGCTGCACTTCCAGCACCATCCCATGGCGATCTTCGTCGTTGATGAAGTAAGTGACTCTATCCCCAGGAACGAGCTTTTCTGACTGTGTGGAGGGCTCAGGGATGGAAGGTGACAAGGAGCTGGAAACCACCGGCCGGACTCTGGTGAATGGGACAAAAATGCCACAATCTTTCGGACAGGAGAAACGGGATTTATATTTGTAGCTCCCATCAGTATTTCCCTTCCCCTTGTCTGGTCCCTGGAGGGAAAGAAATGCAGAGCAGCAACTTACACTCTCAGTTTCATACTTATATAAATGAAAATGCACATTTTACTGTTGATTATAAAAAGCATATCTAAAGGCTCAGTATTTCCTCCTAGGTCTAAACAATACAGTTAAATGCAGTGTTCAGAGTGTGATTTCTGCATGACTTGAACACAATGTAGGTGAATGATTTTGTGGCATGTTCAATATTAAAAATTACACAATAGCAACTTGTCTTCTCAAGAACATTTGCCACAATTGGAACACCTCTATCTGGAAATAAAAATGTCAATGAAGCTGTCCTGCTGTAGGCAAGGTGTGTGGTTAGGATAACCAGGACACTGTACACTAACTGTATGTTTTTAGGGTGTGTGTGTGTGAACACTACAATTCCTTCACCTCCGCTGTGTTAGGGTGGATAAATAACTCAAAGCCTGAGCAAGTGAAAGCAAAACTATGATCATGACCTGACACCAGCTGGGGAAAGCAGAAAGGAATTTTTTAAACTCTTTAAAGTCCTACCTGCAGTTCGATACCAAAGAACGTCCCTGGTAAGGGACAGGAATATGGGGCTGGCTCTATCAGTCCTCCGATGTAGCGAATGACGCCTCGAAGCTTCTCTCCGTCTTTGTCCACAATCACTTCAGTGCCCTCTTTGAGTCCCAGGGCTCTTTGAAGAGCATCTTTCTCCGTGAACCACTTCAGTCTCTCTGCATCATCGGGCAGGGCCTGCAGCAGCTCGGCCTCCTCTAAGACCAGCTCCTCCAGGCAACTCTCTTCTACATCATAATCTACGTTTGAATATGAGTTTAGGAAGAAGACGGACAACTTGCGGGAAGAATAATAAGAACTCACAAGATGTGATTGGAGTTGTGATCTGAACTTGTATACAGGCATGTAGCATATCTGGCCAGCACTGATGTGACCTGGGTAACTGGGTTTCTTTTTTAGGATGAAGTACTGGTTGTCTGTTGACATCGTGTTGCTGAGGTCAGGACACGTAGCAGGATACTGCACACGCACACACACACACACACACACACACACAGTACATACACAGGTGTAAGTATTACAGGTGTAACAATAAGCCTGTTATCATTTTTTGCAGCTAACTAACTACAACAACACACACACACAAACGGCCGTTGACGTACAACGTCAGACAAAAATCACAGCAAACGTCAGTTGAACCAAAGTTTTGAACCTAAAACCGGTTTTCGTCACTTTCTGAAACATTTGACACAAAGTTAGCGTCAGTTTAACGTTACCTTAACTTGTTTAGCAACTTTCAAAGTTTGCTTTCTGTCTCCGCTCTGTTCGGTTCGTGTCCAAACCAGCTGCTGCCTTTAAGTTTCACTTCCCCTTTCATTTCATTTCACAGCGGCGTCATCGGCCTCACACGCTCCTCCGATCCGAGTCCGGCTGTCAGCCACGAAAATAACGTCTTAGTAACACTGTCCGTCTTTAAATTAACTCTTTAATGCTGGGAGGAATGTTTAGTGACGCCGTTGTTGTCAAAATTAGTTGACAGCCAACTGAAAGTCCGTCGGCAGGCTCGAGGGGAAGCGTGTTCCTCCGTACGGTCTTACAGACAGGTGATGTGTCGTTCGTGAACGAGTCGGTTCAAACAGCCGGCTCTTTTTAAGTGAACGATGGGAGCCGGCTCCGGTACGTGAGCTGTTGAGTGATAGTAGAGTCAATAGCTGTCCTTTTGTAAAATAGTTTTTATAGGTGTTTCTGTCTGGTTTGTGTAGCAGAGTGGTTCTACAGGCTAGTTAGTACATTCATTGGGCGGTTTCAGAGAGTCACAAGGGTATACAGAGCCTACATGATATGTGTACACATATAAATCATAAGTCAAATAAGTGCTAAATTTATGGTATAAGTGGTAACACGAAGAGCCTTTTTGGAGCTGTTTGGGTGCTGAAAGAGCTGGCTCTTCTTGGTGAGCTGAGTCAAATGATCTGGCTCACTAAAAAGAACCCAACTTCCCATCACTATTACAGTTCAAACAACAAGCAGGTTATCCAAAATGAAGTTCAAAGTTCAAAACTATGTAACCTAGCACTGTCTTTCCATGGAGTCAGTTTTAGTTCGATGTGCACAGGTTTTGAGATAGATCTATCTTTCACTTTGATTTCTGCACCAATTTCTCTGAACTGAGCTGAGCTGAGGACAGTTTCTGACAAAGAAACTGTCTAAACAAGCACTGTTTTTTTTTTATTAATATTTCATGACATCAGAATCACTTTATTGGCCAGGTGTGTGTATACACATGAGGAAATTGACTCCGGTGTGCTCTCAATAGACATAAGTAGGCTACAGTTTAAAAGACAGGGACAGATAAGTAAATCATAAGAAATAACTACATACATATTTATGTATAAATATATATATTTGCATACGTATAGCTATATATGGACTCACATATTTTTCATATGTAGTCTCAGTATCATCATACTCATTATTATTGTTAAACAAAACCAGATAGGTTTTTTTTCCCACTGGTATACCACTGATTTGTTGCTCAAATTAATAATCAGCCTGTGAGACAAAACTGAGGGCTGAGTACAGGCGCATAAATCCGATAAACCGCGTCCTGTGATTGGACAAAATATCACGCATCATCCGGGAAGCGCCTATTTTTTTCGTCGCCACCTGATGACGAAGCCACTCGGTTGTAAACAACATGGAGGAGCGAGAAGCTCTGAAGAGAGAGATCGAGCTGCTGCAAAGTAAAAAACCCTTTTATTTTATATGGACACTTTGTTTTGTTCTTTTTAAGATGTGACGCAGTTTAAATTCAGAGCTGTCGTATGAATGCGAAGCCCGCGCTTTTTAAATATTTAGTCAAACGAACGTTAACCATTAGTTAGCTTTGCCTCGACGTCAAACTAACGTCTAAAAAAAGAGACGTTGGTGTCCAAATCTGACTTTATCCGTTATAATATATTGCACGTAGAGTAGCGTCGGTGAATATCCTGTATTATGTTTTTTTTTACTGGACGTTAATAGCTACTGTAGTTAGCTGTTTAAGCTGTCAACAGGTTAACAGTTCACCGTCGTCACACAGCTGGAGAACATTAGCTAACTGTTGAGCTGTAACGCATAACGGAAAGTGATAGGTTCGACCAACAAGTTAGCGGTACGGGACCCAGCACTATTTTTTCACTTGTATCTGGCTTAGTAGTGAAGGCAGTCGAAGACATGATACTGGTGGGTGACAAATGAAAGTGAAAAGCAAAGTGTAAGATCCACCAGACCAGCCTCAGTGCTCCTTGGTGTCTACAAGAAAGACTCTGGAAGTCTGCAGAGACAAATGATGAATATCCTTTATTAAGTAGTGACGGTAGAACAGACTTTAATGTTATAGACGGGCAGTTTTGCCTACAGACAGCTGTCAACGAATGATACGAAAAGGTAAAGAATGAGCATGTGGAGAATTTGCTGAACTCAAAGGTCAATGGTGGTGTCAGAGAAGAAAGT
Organism: Nibea coibor; assembly: GCA_023373845.1. NCBI lineage: Eukaryota > Metazoa > Chordata > Actinopteri > Sciaenidae > Nibea > Nibea coibor. Next base: position 23,577,695 of record CM041718.1, on the reverse strand, counting down.
GTTCAGGAGCCTCTGATGTCTTACACTGTAATATTTATTGACGGGGCCGAGGAGAATTAGAGACACTGTCAGAGTACATCAGAAGTGTCGAACCCACATTCTGCCATTCTCATGCTGGTGGTCAGACTTTAAACCCAGATAGATAACACCACAAATACTGTACGTCCAGAAATAGTCAAAGAGAAGTGTTACCATCAGTGTTAAAGAAATGTCAATGGCAAGCTTTCTGTTATATCTAGGAAGGCAACACTAGGTCTCTTCGACTCTGGCCATCACAGTGTTGAGATAGACTGGCACCTGCTGTTCTCAAGCAAAGCCAAGCAAACTACTACTGCCGATGACCTCAGGTGACCCGGTGTATCCTAAGGATAGAAAATTCCATTCACACAAGGCATCTGAATTTCTCAGCTTTTCCAATAATGTTTCACCTGTCTTCAGTTCATTGTGGATTGTAGACACTGATTTTAAAAATGTTGCTGTGGAGCTGTTTTTTGTTGTGTAAAACAACTTCTGTGTGTGGTTTCTGGTATCTTAGTATTGTTTATCAGCCTCGAAGGGATTGTACTACAAAATAACTGTTTTATTCTTTTTAAATTTCCAGATCTCATCAATGAACATAAGAGCGTCCATGGCGACACACCATTTTCAGGAGTTGAACAGCGACAGCCACAAGCGCCGACATCAGCCAGAGTTCACAGCACGTCTTTCATCCATCCTCACAGCTCCAGAGGGAGAATATATGCTCCTCAGAGCCACGCAAGCTGGAGGAAAACCTACTCGCTGAAAAACAAGAATCCTCAATCCTCCCATGGACGTCCCTCAGCTTCTACCACCTCCTTTGTTCATCAGTCTAGTTCCCACAGTATATCTAACAGCGCCTCACTGCCCAGCCACAGCAGAAGAGAGGAGAGTGAAAGAGTCAGAACTGCCAATTTATCATCAGGGATCTCTCCACAGAAGAGGGAAGGACATGTCAGCAGCATCACATTGGGGATTGGGGGAGCTGCAACAGAGAAAAAACGCACAGACTCCGCTCTGAGAAAAACAGAGACGTCCGTGTCTCAGCATGAAGATGGAAAAGGACATTCAAGCTCTGTGGGCACTCATATGCAACATAAAATGCTTCACAGACAGACTCAAGAAGTTCAGAAGAAGTCTGAAAGCAGCCATGAAGTCCTGCCAGGAAAGAAAGTCAGTGGTCCCTCAGAAGTCTCCTCTTCAGTTAAGGCCAACTCCTCAACCAGTTTACAGAGCAAACCTTCCCTGACGAGCAAAACCAGCACTGAAATCAAACAGACTGTTAATTTAACAACTCCAGTTATTCTCACTGCTGGTAATATTGGACCATCTCTCTCTGTTGCCTCTAAAGTATCACAACAAGCTTCCATTAACCTCACATCCCACACCAGCCAGAGCCAAGTCAGTGCATCTTTTCCAAAAAAATCCAAGTTCACTTGGGTAAAGAGCCAGAATGTGGGAAGAGTGGAGCTTAAAGAAGCCAGTTCCATGTCCTCGCCCACAGGTAAAGCTGTGACTGTTGCCTCAACGTCAGTCTCAAAAACTGGAGTTGCCACAGGAAGCTCCCCCTTATTCACAGCCAATAAGAGAACCCCCGCCAAAAAGTTACCTCGGAAGTTAAGTCCAGTCACTGTAGCCCCCAAGACCTCCAAGTACAAATGGGTCTCCTCCTCTGCTGGAGCTCAAGCTAAAATATCTCGAAAAATACTCTCACCCAAAGCCCTCACTCTTTCCCAGAGAGCTCTGGAGAAGGGAGAGGCCACCAAGAAGCTCAAAGCAGCCTCTGCTCCCTCTCCTAAGATTAAAAAGGGAACTGCCGGTTGTCCTAACAGCTCCTCACTGAGTAGCCGCTACCGTTGGAAGGCTGGAGGTCAGAGTACCTCAGCAGGAGTGACAGGAGGAGCAGCCCGCCGTAGATCTGCCTTCCACTGGACGTCAGAAAAAAGCAACAAAGCAGTGAAAGGAGGTCTTGTTGGTTCCCCATCTGTAACTCAACGTACCTCTCTTATACCCTCCTCTTCCCCTGGTGGGTTTAAGCTCCGCAGCAGGATGAAAATAATTAGGAAACCCGCTAATAGGTAAGCAATGGAAACATACACACTATCTGTACAACTACTTCAAGGTCTGATTCTGCCAGAAGGTGGCAGCAAAGCATGGCAGACTGTTGTCTGCACAACAAAGTAAATAGATTTTCTTGATCATTTGTTTAAAAGTAGCCTCAAGTGTATCACTGATTCCACTGTTTTCTTTTGCCCTCTCTCCTGTGGCCACAGTTGTGGTGGGTCAGAGAAGGGGATCAGCCCATCAGCAGTAAAGTACTCCCCACGGAGCCGGATACACAGCTCGAGCAGAAGTCCCATAGGCGTTAGGAGGACATCCTCCAGGGAGCTTGTGTCTTTTGGTAGACACAAATTGAGGAGGCTCTCCACCACCTTCTCAAGGACAAGTGAGGAACACACACACACACACACACACACACTACAGACGGTAGTACAATGGAGTATTTTTGTTTTCTTTGTTCCGTTCATGAAGAGCAGTTTTTGACTAATGAGCAGTTAACCACCACATGCTTATCCCTGCAAAATAATACTACGTGATTAAGAGAGAGCAAATCTGATCTGGCTAGTCTTGGTGCAACTTTTGTTGTCTGTGGTCTTATAGTATAAACACTAGAACCATGTAGTTGTTTTTGATCAGTCCTTAAGCCTAATTTAGTGTGACTGATGCCAGCTAAGGTTTCCAACCACCAGTTAGTCAGTAAGATTTACACCCCACAGCCATTTGGTGGTGCTATGACAACCTTACATCCTCAGACAAGATCTTGTAACATAACTGGGACCACGTTGGCCACAATCAGTCTGATGTTTGGTATATTACTAATTTGTATTACCAATTAGGAATAGTCTTCTGACTTTAAATGGTCATAGGTATTCTGCAAAGGTGGCAGAGGCCCCATGTGTCACTGTGTTTTATGCAGCAAAGTCAGCACAGAACATGTCAAACATGCACTTAGCGGTTGATTCGTCATCGCAGAGCTAGGGTCTTTGTTTGGGTCAAACAAAGAGTCTCTTGAGTTATACTTTCTATTGATTGTGGTTTTATTTACAGCAAATTGAACATGCCAAGAGAATCTGTGGAGGCTTGAGAGGATTCTCACGTGGTTCTTTGGTTCTTAGTTTATTACCTTACTTTCAACTTTGGCACCACGACTCTCCTCAATGCTTGCGCTAGTCTTGCACCAGCCGTCTCCCCTCTAATTGTCGTAGTACATTGTTTTTGTAGTCGGATCACAAAGAATCACTGTATTTTACCATTTTATGCTCAGAGGAAATGATGTAGTACGTGTGCTGACAGTTCAGTCAATTTGCAAATTACACCACCAATTGTAATTCACAAAGTGAAACCTAGTGTTGTGTGCACTGTGTGAGATTTAAGGCTTATTTTAGTTTTCCAAGATCTTCCTGCAGCAGTTTTTACTTCCATCCTCCATTCCCCTCTGTGTGGTAACAGTGAATCTAAGCAGCACACCAATGTTTCAGTGTGAATACACTGCATACTGGAAGCCTCTTTTTTATAATTGTTGTACTCTGGAATAAATAATTGGTAGCAGCTGTTCCAGCCGTCTCCAGTAGAGGGCAGCAGCTCACATCTGTGTAGTCCTTGTCAGGGCTTTGTGTTGCTCGCTGTCACTAGAGAGGCTTACAGGCAGACTATAAGAGGAGGAGGGGGGAGGTTAATTGATTGCCCAATTCAGCCGTGATGGCGAACAAGTGCCGATAGCGGGTAATTTGCAGAGGTGGAGGCAGGCAGCGCCACTGCTATCAAGCCCTGGCACCGCTCTCCCTCCAGTAGATAAAAAGGAGCTAATGCATAATTATCCTTTTGCAAATTGGATTGTTTTAACGAACTGTAGAATATAGGCCTAACCTGATGGAAAGCAATCATTGTTTTTACAGCCCCCCTCCCTCCCTCCCTCTCTCTCCACCTCCCTCCCTCCTCTTGCCCCTCCAACCCTCCGGTCATTCTGCGTGTACCCTACACGCCTCATGCCCATCTTGGTGTAATCTCCCATACTCAATGGAGTCAGAAGACATTAGAAAAGCCATCACTATTAACATTAGGCTTTATTCGTCCCCATGGCTCCGTGTCTATCAGTCTGCCTCTCTTTTTCTGATTCTTTAACTTTATGTGTCCTTTTTCACACCTTCTATACCTCCTTCCCCTTCCCCTTCATCATTCCTCTATGTATCTCATGTCATGTGGAGAACCAGAATAGCCTTACAGCAGGAACACATGCATCTCTAATTAAAGATGGGGATACAGAATCAGAGACACAGGAAAGGTGGAGCAGGGGTGAACGCAGAGGAAGATGGAGTGAGGAAAGCTGCTCGTAGCCGTCTGTGCCTCCGATAAGAGCTGCTAATAAAGAGCAAATTGAATTACTAATGATGGGAAGCAGAGTCCCTATAGATGAGCCCGTTAAAAACAACCTTATGACCACTCACACACGCATGATAATACACTTGCAAACAATGTGTCTTAATTTCCTCCTCAATGGCCAGCTTTAGCCTCCCCTCGCCATGGCGGGTGTTTCCTGAGGTCCTCAGTTATCTGTGGTTTAATTTAAAGAGGGCATAAACCTAAGTAAGCAGTTAAGGGCTGTAATGAATTGAGAGGGGTGTGTGTGAATGAATATATCTATCTATATGTATATATCTAAGTGTGTGTGCTTGCATGTGCCTGAAGACAGCCATGTAGCCCAGATAATCTAATAAAGCAGATAAATGTCAGGAACGGACGGAACACAGAGAGGAAGAGTGCTGAGCCGTGCGGCTTCGGGCCCCATGTGACTGACTTCTGGAGCGTTTTAGGTCTCTATCTCACTCCAGTTTCTCTCCTCCCTCACCATCTCTCATCCAGTCTCTCGTTCAGTCTTTTTTTCCTCTCTGGAGCTGTCTTCCCTGCTCTGCTAATACGCCTCGTGACTTTTTTTTAAAAAGCCCAGCGCTGTATATCACTATGCAGACTGCAGGCATTTTCTGTATAATCTTAGTCTAGGTGTGAGCTTGATGTCACGAGAGTTCATAAAAAAATTTGAAGAGCTAACGTAAAATGAAGATACTGGAATAAGTAACTCCTAGCTGTAAATAATTATTTTCATTATTGGTTAGTCAGCTGATCTCAACAATATTGACAATGTCTGGTACGAGGTGACTTCACATCTTTTATTTGACCTCAGATAACTGAAATATATGTTTAATTGAAACATTTGAGGGATTATGTGCGGCTTAGAGAGAGATGAGGATCTAAAGGATTGACTAAACAAAATAAAGTACAGTTCAAGCCACCTGTCCAACAAAATGCTGAATGAACTGGCTTCACCTCACAGAGGTTTTTACTTGAAAAAAGCACATTGCCTTACAGGAAATACAGTCCAGTTGCCAGTGAATTAACTCTGTGGTTTTTAGAATGAAGAGTTTTTGGAAATGAAGGCAACGTCTGTCTCTGTTCTTGCCTGCACTTGAGTAGTTTATGTAAATGATAGTGCTGTTGTTTTTCATCAGAAATGTTCAAGCTTACTTTCCTGGTAGATTATTTTGTAACTGTGTGTAATATGATGACTGTCAAGATGGGATGAATGGTTTGTTGCTGTAAGAACTTTGTAGAGTTGTAAGATTGTGTCGGATGGATAAAACTGAGACTAATGCAGTCTAATTCTCTCTTATTACTCTGAGTTATTATTTACAAGGGACTTTACAACTGGCTCCTCCAGTTATACTTCTCGGCTGCTTCTCAGCTGTTTATGTAAATCATCAAAGTCACACACGGGTCAGGCTGTTGACCAGTTTGTGTGTTGTTGTAGTAGGAGGTCTCTCTCACAGTTACAGTCCTGCCACCTTTCTCCCCTCCTCGCCCCTCCTCTTGGGGGGATCCTGTTACCGGGCCTACAGTGATCCCATTTATTTCACCCATAAATCACGCGTGCTGCTCTGCATCGAGGCCGTGCTCTCGCTGACATTTTCCACTTTCTCTGGTGATCGGTGTGTACGGGCACATTCGAACATAGTTAGGATAATATCAACAACCATGCCAACCTGCAGAACAATTTGAGGAGCTCGGGAGACCATTTTTCAGTATCAAGTTCTTAATAAAGTAGAACGTCCTGTGTTGAGTAGTGATCAGGGCTCTAATTTAGTCATGAATGAACTGAATTTACTTGTGTATTACGTTTCAACCGCACAGACCAAAGGCACCTTTGACTAATGTGTTTATAGTGAGATTGTAGTCATCGACAAAGATGTGATTCATTCATCATTATAAAATGGACAAAGACACATTACTATTTAATTTTTATTCATGAATGAAATTAGTTTTATTCCTACCCACAGGCGCCTCCAGTCTCAGTCAAAAGTGCCTGTTGACCAGTTACAGAGAATAAAGGTTTGCTTACCGCTGTTTTAAGACCTCATTAGAAAGGTCCTCTTTAAGAAAAGGTTGATTTGCCTGCTTCAAAACAGACTTCCATTTCAAGTCATTTGCTGATTGCAGCAGTGATGTTGTATGTACTAAAGAGCAACTCACGCCTGCAGCATCAAACACGGGACTGAACAGCGTTCATTGTTGCTGCTTCTTGCATGTCCTCTCATCAGGATCTGCCACCACTGTATTTCTGAGTGAGTGTAGTAAACTCTTCAGGAAAACAGTCTGAATTTGGAAACAGGCTAATTGTGAAACGACCATCTGGCCATTGCATAAGTAAATGGGCAAAGTTCAACTGTCTGCTTGTGTCTCTTTGTCATTTCATTCACCACCTGCCTTGAAAGTTCAACGGTCAGGTGCATGCATGAGTGACTGAAGTGGAATGATGCAAGTAAAACGGGAGCAAGCAACAACGCAGATCTTTTGCTGTTCCTGGGGAATGTAAATCTGAGGACTGTCATGTTAAGTATGACCTCATGCATTCTCAGTGCCAAACTAGGCCACGCTGGGTCCTTGAATTTGAGGAAATTGCACCTGGAAAGTTCTTGAATAGACCATGAATTTGATGTGATTCAGGAAGTCAACAATAAATTCCACAGAGGAAACTTGTTTTTGCGCTTCTGTCTGTACAGACCAATTTGTCTACATTCAACTCTACTGTCTGCCAAATGACTTCCTTGCAGTCTGAGCTGTCCTGATGCTCTCTTTGTCTCGTCTTCGTCTCCCCCTGATTACACCACTTATCTGATATATATGCTAAAACCTGAATTACTTTGAAAGTGGATAAAAACCTTGTTTCTTCTTCTTCTCTCCAGAAAGTAAGAAAATAGTTTGCTTTTTTTGGCTTGAGGACGTATTTTTAGACGTGTATTTTATCCAATGATGAAAATATCACTGTCTTTGGACGCCGCTCTCTCAAGCTCAGCCTGTCCTTTTTGGACTTGAACTTGGCATGACGCACGTTTGTTTATTTCTGTTTGTTTATTTGCATCACTCTCTGGTTCACACTTGCTCCAGTTTCTCCCACTTTTCCTTCACACCGCAGCCACTTGTCCTGCTCTCTCCTCTTACTGACCCACCCCCCCACCGCCACCACCACCCATGTTTCATGTCCACACATATACACACACACACACTCAGAAGCAGCTTATAGAGGACATTAAGACTGTTTGTTTGGACATCTCGACGCACAGCTGGTGCCGCTATGCGCGTACTGCAGGCGTCATTCTATATCTAATGTATGTGTACGCTGATCTTCCCGAGTACTTTTTATTGGTCAAATGATTTTAATAGTTTGTTTGTGAGTGTGTATGTGTGTGTACAATTCTCCCATCAGCTGCTTTTTTACATACCGTTCCCCGAATGCCATTCCCCAGTGCTCCCATAGTATCATCAGTTGGACGACACACACACACATTTGCACCGTGTGGACCTTAGCTTAATGCACAGACACACACACACTGGCATTCTGCTCATTCCTCTGTACTTTCTCAGGCTCTCTGTGTCAAACAGGTGGACCTCTGTCTTCTCTTTCTGTCTGTCTCTGTCTGTGGTTTTCTCTCTCTTCCTTTTCTTTTTATATCTGTCACCATTTGTCACACCTCCAGAACTGTTGCATTGCCATAATGATTTTAGGCAAGAGCTGCTGTTGCCATTGCAGACAGAGAAGGAGAGCTGTTTTTGTTGTTTTCCATGTATGTTTTTAGCATTTTGAAGGAGTAAGCATGTTATGTTTGTGCCTGTAGATCAACTGAATGTCTCTTTTGGTTGATTAAATGTTTCAGTTTCTCTTGTCATGTCTTGGCAGGACATGCTCAGTTTAGCTCTCTGCCCCGATGAACAGTCACATTTGGCATTTTGATTAACCTCTCAGGACCCATGGAACCACACATGCCAGTCTTCAGACGCCTGTATCTCTACAGTATGTCCACATGAATAACCCCTCCTCATCTGTGTAGCGGGACCCCCCCTCCTTGCTGCCGACTCTCATCAAACTGTCAACTGGCCATAATTAAAGTTGTGACTCATTTGAGATCAACATGCAAACAGACCTCACTGGCCTCAAGGACACACAAAGAGTCAAACAAAAACACATCGCTAAACCTGTTCAAGTGACTGCAGAACCTTTGTTGAAAAGGTTTCAAATTGCTTAACAGGTTCTGTGTATTTTCTTTGAGAAATATCCGTCTTATGGCGTGTTCTAGATGTTCCCACAGTATTTTTTGACAGAACTCTAAGGTCAGAGTGCTATTTGCTGTCATGAGGGGGTGTTTCTGTCCTATGCATCTGTGAGGAGGGGATGAGCGGCATGTGTTGAAATGTGTAATCAATACTATTGAGTCCAGAAACTTTAGCCTGAGATGAGTGTGACTCCTTCCCAGTTAAGGAGGTAAATGTTTTCTTGGTATCCAAAGGAGTGGCCCTTGTGCCAACCTGTCTGAATAAATCAGAAACCTAACAGGACGCAGGCAGAGCCTTACTAATTATTTGAGAACACATGGCTGGCCATGCCTGTGTCATTTAATGGTAAATGGCTTGGCTGGGGTCGGAGGTGGTGCTGTCTTTAGCTCACCAGTACGTTGTCTTCTGACTACAGTCAGTGGTTGTGTTATATACAGTACAGTTATACAGTTCACATAATGATTTTTATTTGACTGTTGTTTTTGATTATACCAATGTTTTAATCTGAGCGGTAGGAGGGGAAGCTAGCCTTAAACACAGCTGGAATTTAAACCACAGCCTTTGTTGTTTTGGTACTGACATGCCTGCAGCCACACCAAATGAACATATAAAGGTCACGTCCATTTCGTCTTGTATTTGGAAGATTCCCAGCTCAATTCGATGCCCAGCTGTTTCAGAGAGCATGAATCGCTAACCGCTCGTGATGAGCAATCTGGCACCTTGCATGGAAGCCTCTGCCTCAGAAGCCTCAGTTTATGAATGTGTGTGATGGGTCAACGTTGGCATGTGTTTTAAAGCTCTTTGAGTGGTTGGTAGGCTACACAAGCACTATATAAAAGCCTAAAGTCTATTACCATTCACTATGTGGACATGCGCCTCAGTGCCTTCAAAAACACTGTAATGGTCCTTTAACAGTTGTTAAAAATCCACTGAAGTCAACTTTCATGGAGCAAAACTGTTTATTCTTTCTCAGTTGTAACTTGTGCCAGTTGTGTGCATGGTTTGGTTTTTGTTGTCTGTTCTGGTAACAGGGAGGAGAAAGTCAGGGGCCGTTAGGAACCACACCATAAATCTTCACCTTTTGTCAGCTGGAGAGCATGCTGGTATAACTGCACACCCCCTCACCCCACTGTACCCCCCGACCCTATGACAGTAACCCTATCTCCCCCAGCTCTCCTCCATATGTCTGCACACACTGACGTGTTACCATAATAATCATTGGGGGTTTGCTGCTTACGTGGGAAGACGAGCAGAGAGTCTGAGAAGCGCTCGGCATGTTAATTATGCCCCCCCCCACCCCCCCACCCCCCCCCCCACCCCCACACACACACACACACACACACACACACACACACACACACACACACACATACACACATACACACACACACAAGCATGGACACATGGTAGAGCTGGGATTGTGTGACCGGTGGGGGGTGCGGTGGGGATGGTCACTGGTTGGTCGTCATGGCCAGGGCAGGATTATTTAGGCACTGGCCATGGCTGTTGACATGAGTGGTGGTTTATGACTTTAGGGGCTTGTTGGGGATTTCTTGGAGGTTTATAAATTGTACCGAGCAGTTTAATCACATAATGCAATCTTCTTTTTAAGGGGGTCGACTTTGGGACCTGTATATTAGTTTTACAGAGCCAAACTGTGGATTAAATTCCAGTTCCTTTGGTCCAGACTACACTTTGTTTTCCTTTTTGGTAGGTGGCTTTCATTTTAGCAGCCTAACAAGGGACAACTTTAGACCTATGGTAGATAACTTAAAGCTCCTGAGGAATAATCAATCAACTAATGAATTTTTATTTAATAATAAATAGAAAATGATATTAAGAAATACTTGACATTTGAATCTACAGTTTCAAAGGCTTTAAAAAGTAAAATGCGACCATGTAGCTGATATCAGTTGGGAAACTTTTTTCATCTCTGATGCGAGTTATCATGATCTCTGCAGAAATGGAAGCATTCACGGCTTCTTTCTCCCAATTAGACAACGTGTAAGTCCCATCACCACATAATGTTAATGTATATTTATTGTCCTCTTACTTTGTTGACCAAATTCTGGGCTCAGTGCTTCAAAGGGGTCAGGGATGTCCTGGCATTAGATGTATGTTGTTGTGTCATCACTGCAGAGGTCACACAAGCACACACCAGAGGTTGTGTTAGATGTTCTCCTTGTCCGTCATTTTGACAGACAGGGTTGTAAAAATTTCATCATGTATTTTTTTTTTATCCATTTTAATCTTTTTTTTAATGATAAAGCAGATTGACAGCTTCTGCTTTTTAGGAACAACTCGATCACAATAACATTTAATATACAGAACTTACAGATTACAAGAGCTTTGAGAGAAAAGATCAAATCAGACATCAACTTCTCATGTCATATTGGGCTTTCTAATGACATGTCATGTGATAGCTAGTCTAATTAACACACTCACCTCCAGCTGTATAGCCCGGTTTACTACAGGTGGTCTTCATGCAGTTATTGACAGTCTGAATTACTCAATATGAATACAATAGATTACCTTCAGTGTTAATCTGTCAAGATGGCGGACAGCCTTCAGATTTTTCTGGGCACGCATACGTTCATCCACCATCATTCATCCATGGTGCACGATCTGTTTTCAGTACTTTCCACAGTTTGCTTTCTACACTTCCTCTTTCTGGTCTTCTCTCTGCAGTCACATTCCATGATTGCTCACCCACACCATCACTTTATTTCTCTACTTCCTCCCTGTCCACAGGGATTAAACGTATTGCCCTAATTAATGTCTTGGCTGCAAGTCTTAGTCGGTAGGTGGAGCCAAGTAGGGGCCAAGAGCCACATTCCTGTAATGTTAGTGAATTTTGTATGGTTCCTACCTTTTTTCTTATCTTTTTTTTTTTTAAATCTCTGTCTCTCTTTTTCATTTGCCTCTATCTTTATGTCCCCCTTTTTAGTCTCATGCCCTCCACCTGGCTCTCCATCCAAACCCCAGGCTCCAGGTCGAGGCCTCAGGCTGAGAAGAAACCCAACCCTTTATCTTCTTGACTTTTTTTTTTTTTTTTTTTTTCAGCCATTCCAACTTTCCATTTCAATCATACCGGCCTGGACACCCGACCCCCCCGGTCTATTCTGGTCTTGTTGAGTTATTCAGTGACTCTCTACTATCTCCCCCATGGGTCCCTACTACTCCTTTTCCTCCCATCTTAGTGCCTCCTTTCCTCTTTGGTCACCACTCATCCCCTCCTTGCCTGTCTTTCCTTTGGGTATTTGTCCCTCCCATGGGGAAAGTTAAGTTTTGTCCATTATCTCAGTGTCCCCCCGGGTATTTGACTGTGTGCCTCAAGTCATGATCAGCATGCAAACCCCTCGGCTCAGTGCCCCGACTTTCCCTTATGTCCATGAACTCCTTGCTTGCAGGCAGAGGGCAGGCTTCTTAAGCCCACCATGATCTCCCTACAGGTGTTCCCCAGATTTAACCATTAACAATAATGTTGTCTGTGTTGGGGAAAAAATGTGGAGCAGATTCTTTAGCAGAGGCATGATGGACAGGTGTAGACTGAATGATTGATTGGTCCTGTCAACCTCTCTCTTCTCTCTAAAAGAAAAGAAAAAGCACACTAACAAATCTTATTTTTACAGTACAGGCATAGAACATGATACAGTCGATGTCATGATTAATGTTGCTGTGGTAAGGACTTTTTTCTTGATATATGGGGTGCACACTCTGCCAGGTTAGTTAACGTGGGCACCATAAGTATATTTTTAATTGTTTAAAACTAACTCTCAAACAGTCTCACGGCAGGATTCGTCCTGTCTTTGGTCTAATATTCTTTGGGTAATAAGTCAGTAGATTAATTTAACTGATGTTTGTGGAGCAACAGCACAGGTATTCTGGCAGGTATTTTCTTAATTAAGCAATTCTTTCTTGGTTCGTCTGACTAATAGTTCAAAACCTAGAGAGATTCCCTTTAGTATCACAAAAGACAAAGAGAAGGAACTTAATGTTCGGCAGATTGTTTTTCTGTTAAAAAAAGGAGCTCACTTCTGAGGAACCTGCGGTAAAACATGGATATGACAGCTACACTGCCGGTACTTTGTATACTGGGTAGACACGTTCACATCTTACAGGTCAGGTTCGGCATACCCACTTACCGAAACTGTCTTTGTGCTACTGTACCAAAGTTCATGAGGGTTTGTTACACACAATTTTTTTTCTGTGATAACTTTGCCTCCAAATAAAGTGAATTAGGGACAAAGTGGATAAAGTGAAGGTTGTACACAAACTCAAACCATTTCTTGTCCCATTGAACTGTCCACCACCACCCAACCCTTCTACTGAGCTTCAGTTGTGTTTTGGTATTTAATAATGGATGATTGCTTGTGTTTGTCAGTCAGCACACTCTTGTTAAAGGGCTTTAAGATAACTGCTAATTCCAGCAGGGCTGTATTGATTAGCTGCGCTGGGTGTGGATTGTTTTATAGCCTGAGAAGAACGCTGCATCCCCCTCCATCACCCCCTTCCCATGCTCCTTCAGTACCCTCTTCGCCTCCCCCCTCGTCAAGGGTCTCTCTCTCTCTGGTTGAATAATTAATGCTTAACCTATTTAATTAGTGAGATTTGCTCTGAACAGAAGCAGAGTAATTGAGTCCTCAACTCTGTGCGTGTGTGTGTGTGTGGCTGGGGTAAGTGTGTTTGTGTTTAAGTGTGCGGCTGTGTTTATCCGTCACACGTACCCACCATGATTGCAGCATTAAGTGGCTAACTTCCTCCTTCACTTTCAGTTGAAACACCCAGTATGATTTACAGTAATGCTGTGGCTTCATTGCGACTGTCAGTGAGTCGGCGTTAGTGCCATTGGCATCTGTGGTAGCGGAGGTGTAACAGTTTTGGTTTGGCAACTCCGGCGCTGGAAGCTGTGGTTGTTTCCAGTAGCCGTCATGCCAGCAGGCTTGGCATGGAAGGCAGAAGGAGAGTGTTGGGTTAGCAGTGATAGGCGGAGAGCTCAGACTATTGGCTTTGGTTGTGATATTAATAACCGGTGCTACAGGCCAAAACAATGATGACGGATTTGTCATCATCATCTTTGGTGTTGTAATTGAGGCTCAACACTTTGACCCTGCACACTGGTCGAATGGACTGATGCTGAATGTTCCATGAGTCTCAGTGCCATACGTTTGGCTGCTGTGACATATATTACATAACATACATGACACATTTTGTGAGATACTGATATTTACAATTCAGAACAGTAGTTGCCCCTGTTATCTCTTATGAATGTATGTGGAAATTCAGGGGTTTGACTTGCAATGTGTTTCGTGGCTGTACGGCAAGAACATTTCTTTAAGAACTGCAGTTTCTTCAGAATCCAAAGTGACACCTTCAAATGACTTATTTTCATTCCAACTGTCTAAAACTGAACGATATTGAATTTACAATGATATCAATCAGAGAAACGTAGCGTGTTCTCCCAATTTAGGAACTGGATTTAAAATGGCTAACAATTTTCCAATCCACTTTAATCAGCTAATCACTTCAACACTACATAGCTGAACAAAAGTAAGAATTATCCTCAATAAATATAATACTTGATATCTTGATGATGAGTTGGTCTGTTCCTAATTTAAAGCCTGGCTGGTGGTTGGTTATCAGCACTGGTCTGCTGGCAGCGATAATGGTTTGACTGTGATCTCACAGTGGACGTCAATAGACTGCAGCAACACTCGCTGGTCAGAGAAAGCCGCTGGTCTCAATTTTCATCACCTCTTCTTGGGCCAGCAGAGACTTGGCAAGAAATCCACAGAACCAGGGGTCAGTACTATTTATACTCACCTGTTAGTGGGTCAGGGTGTACAGCCAGATTCAGGACTCACACACACATTTAAACACACAGCTGCATATGGACACATATGTGCATTCCTGCCAATGAGCTGCAGAGGGGGCTCTGCACATGTCCACTGCTAGCTCAGCAACCTGAGCAACCAGTGTTAAAGCAACCTGTCAGTCAAAACCCAAAATCCATTTTCATTTGCATGTGTGCATGCATGCACACACTGCATTTCCAGAGATCATCTTTTGGTCAGCATCTAAAACGATTGAATCCATTTTCTTCAGCGTGACACTTAACTGTATTAAATTTTGGAAGATGATGATCAAGGAACATCATTTCAAGAAAATGTAAATCTGGAATTTTTGCCAGCAGTTAAAACGGACACATTCCTGCCATTCTGCTGTTTCTGTTTCCAGCAGTAAAGTTTTAATCAGTGAGTGAGTTTTGAACTTTTGAATTGCTCGCTGACAAATGAGACTAAACTCCTTGCCTGCTTCTTTAAACAAAAAAAGTCTTGGATTTGGTGATCAAAATGTCGAATCTCAGCTTAGCACGTGTTTGTTTTTTTTCTGTGACATTATGGGTCACATGAGTTAACTTTTTCTATTCAACAAATGATTGAGGTTAAGAGAAAGTATATACTTGAAAGAAGAGCAAATGGCATACAGCAAAGATCACTGAGCATCAGCATAATGAAAGCACATAGCAGGCATCCAAATACATGTTACAGCATTACAACAGCAGGTTAAACAATAGTCATAAAAGACAAATACAGTCTCCTCATGCAACATAGGAGCTTGACAGCGTTAGATATCATATCATACTGGCAAATTTCAAAAAGCAATACATGGTCACAACAAGATGTAGATGTTGTGGAGCAGTAGCACTGTGCAGAACTACACGATCATCATTTCTCCAGCGTTAATGTCAGGCACTGCTGCCCAGAGATGACTCTGTAGCTGGTGGCTGCAGCGTTTTTCTGCTTCTACACTTCTGTGGGTGGATCGTTTAACTTGTGGGCACGTTGCTCTGGGTAAATTGGTTTATTCATGGAAGCAGAGATATTGAGTGCAGTGTATTAAAGCTGTGTGTAAGCAGGTTGACCTTAACCAGAGTGGGACAAATAGCCAGGCTGCACCAAGAATGTAAACATACAGGAATAGTGTTATATAGCGTACCTGTGTCTTCATCAGTCTCCAAGATTCTCACTTGTGGTCTCAAATACTTGCATACAGACACACACTGTAACTTAATGCATGCAAACACACTTCTTATTTCTCTTTCTGAAATTCTGTCTCAGATCTGAAAGTGTCTTTTTTTTCAGGGGGCACGCTTTGCTGTGTGTCTGTGCAGGAGAGCAGAGAGTGACTGTGAGAGAGAGTACAGTATTGATCTGGGGCAGTTCATTTTCTGCTGTCCCCGGTGAGTTGCTCTGGGGGAAATGGCTAGTTTGTCTCCTGTCATTGTAGCTTCAGAGTTAAAGAGGAGTAAAAAAAAAAAAAAAAAAAAAAAAAAAGAGCGGTGGGGGTAGAAAGACACTTGTCTCAATGGGACAAGTGGGAGCTTCACAACTGCAAAGACTTTGTCAGTCACGCAGGAACTCCAGGATGTCCTGTCCTCTTTTGGGCCTCCTGATATTCATGAATTCATGCACAAGATTGACGTACAGTCCCCTGGACACATGTTCCTGTTCGTTCTGTTTGTGTTAAATGTATCCGGGTGTGGGGCTAATATTGTGTGGGCGCTCCCGAAGAAAGCCGTATTGATCATTTGCCGTTTACTGTCCCCGGTTCCCTTGTGAATTGCTCTGTGGGAAGTGGTTAATTTGTCTCCCGTTGGGGGGGCTTCTCTGTGTGTGTGTGGTTAATTTGTGTCCTGTCTTTGGGGGGCTTAGCTAGTTAAATACTTCACTCTGTCTCTGAAGACACATGCTGATATCATTGACCATCTCGTTCGATGACAGTAATCCTGGACTGATTGCCAAATAGCCGCCATTAACAATATAAACTCGATTGTAAATACGGAACATAAAACGTGATGTAGCCTAATGAAAGTAATTTTTTTTGTGTTTCCCACCTAAAGCTTATCTTGTGAACTAACTCCTAATGTTCACATAACGTGAGTGGATAGAAACAACCATTCTTCCATTTCTTTTAAAGAATTCCTTGAAATTTGGATCCCCTAATGTACATCTTTATAGAAAAAGCATTTACATGTCCAAGTCCAAAAATGTATAAACAATACAACTAAAACAAATAAAAAGTGAAGGAGAATCATTTGGTTTAAGCAGAACTCATTGGCTTTAAGAGAAAATTCTATTTTTTGCTACTTCAATGAAGGAAATGAGAGTGAGACAGAAGCATTGGAGATGTCGTGGTAGTGACAGAAGCTACCGTGTCTCATGTCTTTATGACAGGTTTATACTCCATCACTACATAATACTATGACTACACTAAAAGGTCACATACTTCTGTCCTGTTTCTGTCTCCAGTTCTTGCACAGAAACTTAAGATCGCGGTCTCCTGCTCACACCTCCTGTTTACAGCAGCCCATCCTTTGCCCACATGTATGCATCCGTGCATATGATACTTTGAAGCATGTCTACTCTCTTACAGTTTAGCTTGTATATTTAAGGTTCATGACCCCTGGTCTATTTTGGAGAGGATTACCATACTGCTATTTCCTCACTTATCTCTCTCACATCAAGGCTTGACTTTCAGTGCATTCTTGCTTTAATGAGTTTGTACATATAAATGACCTGTTTGGAGCGACATGTGTTGAATTACCACAATGATGGGGATTGTGTAACTAATGCACCGGCTCAGGGGGATTTCAGTGGAAAAAAAAACCCTTCTATGACCTTGTCACAAGTTTTTAAAATATTAGTCAGGATTTGGTTTCATCTACCAAGTCCAAATGTTAAACTAGACAAAAGATAACTAGAACCAAGCTAGCACAACAGCCACACTTTATTTCTTGTATAGACTTTTTGTATAGACAGTATTCAGTTTACTGTTAAAAATGGAGGTGTGAATTTTTAGGAATCTTTTGATTCTGGGAGTCTTGGCTTCACCATTTGATGAAATATAGATTTTCTTTTCAAAACATGATTCTGAAACGTGAATACATAGGAAGGGGTTGCACTAATTTCGGGCTGCTACTGAAAAGCAATAGGTCATTTTGTTTGTAATCCAAGATGCTGTTTGGCCGCAAGTCTTAAAATGAAAACAGACTGTTGATTGAGTTATTTTTCTCACCAAGCCAGAGTTGCTCTTGGTTCCCTTACCTACTGGCTAATGATATACCACCACAGAGTGCTGAGTTTAACTTATGTAGCTTGGAGAATTGTTGTTGGAGAATTATTCTGTGAAATCTACAAAAGTGTAATGAGATTTTTCATGTTGTGTCTTCATAGTATTAGGAAGTAATGTTTTTATTTAGATTTGTGTACTTTTTCAGCAGAGTAATCTGTGATATTGTAGTCCGTAAGCAAAGCCTAGACCTGTCTTATGACCAGAATAAATGTAGTGTTGCTTCGACTTTACTCTTGTTAGTCTAATCTTAACGATACTGAACCAAGGCTTTCATCTATTATGCCAAGGTCTGTGACTTTGAAGGACCTTTATTAGTACATATGCTTTGGTGTATGTATTTGTGAGCGGACTGTGCCAGCGGTTCAGCAGTGGTGTCCGCTCCGAGCAGATGCCCACTCCTCCTGGTTGTGATCAGCACTTTAGCGGGCTGCTGCCAGCTCTTCCACGGCCCAAAGGGACCAATTAGGCCCTGGCAGCTGCACCCAGAATGCCACCACGGAATGAGGGGGCTGTGGGTGGGTGAGGATGCTACGCAAGAGAAGGGCAGATAGAGCTAAGGACATACACATGTAGACGCGTTATTACAGAAAGTATCCGCTACTGGATCTAAAGAAAGGAAAGTTTTGTGTGAGCAGAAAGCAACCAAGTACTGGAGAGCAGTTGATGAAGAAGAGAAGAAAGTTGTTTATTTGAAGCCTGTCTTCTCCAGAGCACCTGCTGGCCTTCAAAAGGATCAGAGAGGGTGGAATGGAAGCCTCTTGTCCCCCTGCCCTCACCAAATTAGCACCCAAGTCGACAAGAGACTTGACTGTTCCTCATCACGCTGTCATCCTTGCTCCCACCCCCGACCTTTAACCCCTGAACCCTTCTTTTTCACCCCGGTAAATGCAGTGCCATGTCAAGAGCCTGCGCCCCTGTTACTCAGCTAACCATGGCCCCGGGCCAGTGTGAACCTTCAGACACAAGGTCCGTGGTTATTCCAGCAAGCCCTCTTAATTACATCGAGACTCAAGGGTCATATATCAGTATCACTGCCAAGGGTCATCTGTAAATCTATACTGTACGACTATATATATATTATTGGACACGCAAACCTTTACAGTTACTTAAGAGGCCACTTTCTTATTCTAATGCTGTCGTCAAATGTCATTATAGAGTAGGCTATATATGGCACTCAGAAGGCTGTTATTGTATAGGGAGTAGAAGTAACAAAAACAGTGTTAATTTTTATCTAAATACAGAAGTGATTTAAGTCTTAACAACTTAGAAGCTCCACATTATTGGATCCATCCAACAAGTCGCAACGTGGACCTTAAATTTAAGTTATAATAAAGGTTAAGAATGAGATAAAGTTGTACTGGGAAAATAAACAACATAATAGTTGGTTACCCCAATACTGAACTAGTCTGGCATGACAGTCATACTTTTGTCTTAGCTGGACAGTTATTTTTAAGCACTGATCTCCTTTAATTTAAGGGTAGGGATCTTTGGGAATCCTGATTTTAATCCTTTGCTGCGTTTCTTTGGTGTCCTGATCTGCTTCAGAATCGATTCTAATTTGTAATTTGATTCTTGTAAATTCAAAGCATTCTTAAATAAACAGTTGACTATATACAGGCATATTATCCCAATCAAACAACGCCATAACCATAAAAGCTGTGTTTTTCCATTTTCCTTATGGGCTATAGAAACCAATAAAAACTAGCTGATCAGAAACCTCAGTGAGTAATAAAGTGAAATGTGCAGTCACAGACATCTGAGGTCCTATGACTCGTACCTGTACTCTGTGCACACATACACACACTTGGATGTGCTTAACATGTTATTCCAAAACCATGAGCATTCTTCTCCTGTGACAGCTCTTTGTACTTTTACTCTTTTAAAACATCAGTAAGGTCCAATATAGTCGTTAGGTGATAAAGCCACTTTGCAGTCGGTGGTCCAGGTCGTCCCAAGGGTCTTGGTTCTGTGTAGATAAGTCAAGTCAAGCATTTCTCACTTAAAAAGTCACAAATTGACTCTTTTTGTCATTGGACTAATCACTTGACCTGCTAATCATTTAATTTGAAGCAACAACACATAAGAACAGGAAATGACGTTGATGGCCCGGCTGTGTAAGCGCCAAGTGGCGAACTGTTGTCAGCGTTTTCGTTCTATGACCTTGAAAGGAGTGAAATCGTATCGAACTTTATCCCCGGAAAGATGCGCATATGCTTACAGTCAGGTTTTAAGAACATCTAAATACTCCCTGTGAGCACATCCCCTTTCGACACCCCCGTCCCCCCCGTCCTCCAACCGTGTCCGACCCCCCCCTTCTCTTTTAACACTTTGACACATTTGCGATGCTTGTGTGTCTCCTGGTGGGCTTGTACATCACCTCCTTGTCTTCTCACTCAGTAGCTGAAACAGAAGTTGCAGGCTGCTGTCCGACCGGCTGACTTGGGTCCGTCACTCACTGGCCCAAAAGAATCAGCAGCATGATGGATGCGCACTACTCTGGCATCTGCAACCAGAACCTCAGTCTTGGTTAAAATCTACACCACTGAGAGCCACCTCTGGTCCCTATATGTATGTGTGTGTGTGTGTGTGTGGTGACTGACATACAGGACTGCAGGGCCCTGCATGTGTCTTCAACCCATCACTCAGTATGATGAAACAAAGTCAACCAACATGGTGTAGGTCCATACACCAGCTCTTCTTTCTCAATATTACTTTATTCCAGTGCAAGAATGTTGTCAGCCAAGATATCCAACACTCAAACTATTTCTGGGTGTAGCAACAACACTTCTCAACAGAATGATCCACAGTTCAGAGGAGTACAAGTCTGATGGCAGGTGGGACCAAGACAAAGTAGTTTACAGCTCAACTAAAACTAGATTTTAAGGCTGATAGCAAGATTTCAGAATTTAAAATAATAAATCTGATCGTGATGTATTATTTATTAACTTTTCTCGACAAGCACACCTTAATTGATTTGACAATTGACATTCAATTGACATTTAAGAATTAAAGGATTTCTTTAGGATATAATATTTGCTGAGAGGTAGATTTTATAGTTGATAAATAAAGTTGTCAGTGCTCCCTGGAGGACAAATCGTGTTATGGCTATGCTTTTTTAAAAGTGGCTCAATGATGTCTTAGCCATTTTTTGTTGCATGGTGTTGGTCATATACACCGAGTTGATACATCTGTCATAAGCTAAAATCAGCTGGTAATATCAGCCACGCAGAGGCTTCCGATACTGAAGCAGCTAAATGAATAACTGAATAAATGAATAATAGCTAAAAATATTGCCATTAAAAAGTATCAAATGTTGAGCAGACGACAGCAGATTTAAAAGAATATTCAAGTAAAAATAAATACACATCACAAATGGGAATAACATTTAAATAATAAAAGTAGCTATTAATTATTGAACCACACTGACAATAGTTTTTCATTCTCAGACCATGTCACATTCAATACAGCAAAAACAGAACCGCTTTCTTTCCCGGCTGTGTTTTCTTTTTCTCTCTCTCACTGACAGTCTGCTGTTGTATTTTTTTCTTTTTTTTTTTGCTCCACCCCATCGCACCTACCCGGAGCTGCTGACTTGCTTGGGGGTCTTGACGTGTATCGCTTGGGGCAGAGGTTCACATCCCCTGTGGAATCTTGTGTTGCCCTGTAGCGATGAACTCACTTAACCTTCAAGTGCCACACTTGGAAAAGGTTTTATGAGACACGCTTACCCCCTCCCCAAGCTCACACACACACAAACACACACACACACAGGCACCTACACTTTCTATACTCACAAACAGATGCCCATATAACGTATATAATAATGGCAATCCTTAAGTGGACAAAGCCCCAGGCTCTTCCTTCTGATGCGTCTAATGGGATCTGCTGATTGACAGCCGCAGTCATCTCTTTGACCAAATACGACGCTGTGTGTGTGAAACACATGTCATGGGACATGTGTGAAATGCTCATGATGAATCACAACCTGACGGAGTTCTGATCACCGCTAAAGATTTTGTCAGCTTTCAGGGTTGGGGTCAAGGTCAAGGTTGAGTTCACAGGAAATGCATGTTTTCATCATGTCTTATTTACATTATTGATGTACTTTATGGCTACAGGAGCATATGGCTTCTCTGGAAAAGCACACATAGGGGCTATTATCATTTAATTATTCATTAAGGATGTTGTCAAGACTCCTAGCATATCATTCAACAATTGGAAAAATACTAGGATATGGATTGTGCTCTTAACATGTGGAAATTCGTTGAAATAGATGATGATAGATGAATATGTATAGATCTGTACTCTTGTTAGTTAATGCTGATTATGCATGACAGTCAAAAAAGTGTCGTCATTAAATCATCATGTGTGACCTTAAGATAAACTGCAGACCTTTTTTAATATACAATTTGAGAAATTTTCACTTTATTTCCAGGAATTTAGATGAGAAAATCACAAGTAGTAAAAGCCAAAGCGGGGAGATGATTATCTTTGCTTAGCAAAGACTGGATGCAGGAGCAAACTCCTCGCCAGATCTAAAAGTCAGAATTACCATGACTAACATCTGTGAAACTCACTAAAAAACAGGCTGTATCGTTTGTTTAGTATGTATTAGTATTTTCAAACCAGTTTAATATAAAGCCAAAAACAGGACTTGACCAGTAATAACACAAAATGTCGCAACAATTAAAGCCACAAATGAGAGCAGAGAGCAAATGTTTCACAATAAAAGCCTTGTGAAGAAACGGGGTTGTGTTATTAAGGGTTCATGTCAGCTGAAAAAGCTAAGAGGGCTTTTAATTTGAAGCATATAAAGGAAGTGTTGAGTGTGTATTAACAGTGTAATGCAGTAATGTTAACAGGGCAAATGTGAGCAGATCAAAACTAGGCATTGTACTTCTGCTACATTACTGGCTACTGGCTACCTCACCAACATCGCAAACAGATTTAATAATCATGCCATGAGTGACATGACAATGACAGTTGTCAGAGACAGGATTATATCTGAGTTTTATTGAAGAGAAAATAATGGGATTGTTATTTATTAACTTTGCTACCAATTTTCCATGACACCGCTAACAGTGCACCACATTTGTGATGCTAATCTGCTAACGCTACATGTGCTGCAGACAGAGTTGAGATTATTGTAGTGAAAACCTATTAAAGGGTTAACGTCACTGAGAGCTACTTCGATCTCTTCAATTTTCCAGAACGGCTCTTAAACAAATGTGGCAACAAAACGTGACAGTGCTGGTTCAGTGGGTTTGCATAAGATCAGGCGGGATTAAACCCGTATACAGGATCGGACTGCAAAAGACGAAACCAAGCCAACAGTAGGATGTACACCAGTATGTGTGTTTGTGGTTTACTTCAGGGTTGGGGGAAATAGCTGTTTCCAAAACTCTGCTATCAAAGTGTTGATAACCAGTCTGACTTCACTCAGGTTTCTCAAATTATTTCTAAAAACAAATATTTTGTGCTCTTCCATTATTTTTCAGTTGTTTTTCTGATCCATTTTATATAATCCAGCCTGTTCTACTAACATGCGTTCATGTTTGCATTTGCGTGTGTGTGGCTGAGTGGAAGAATTTCCCCTCCTTCCCCCGGTCAGCCTGAGGTTCCCTGGGTCAGCTGGTATATGTTACAGCTGATGGCTCCACTGCGATGATGGACGAGGCCACAAGCCAGTAGGTCCCCCCTCCCCCCGCCCCACCACCACCACCACCACCACCGTCCTTCCCAAAACACTCTTTCGTCTGACCACGCCTCTCTGTGGTGACATCACCACCACACTGCCTGACAGCTGATGGCACACACCAGGGGCCTCCTGTGTCGGTATTTGGCCTCACACAGCCGTCAGCCTGTCAGCCCACGTCAACTCTTCATCCACATACACACTAATGGAACCCCTGAGTACTCCACTAAAAGAGTGTATCGGGTCCGTCGTACAGAAATACTTTCTTAAATATAATACTGTTTATTCTCTGGCGTCTGACTTGCAGGCAGGTGTTAATTCGGTCATGACACGGTACAGAACTGAACAGCAATTGATTAATGTTCAGCCATCTGTCTGTCATCACACTTACAGTAACGCCGGTTCTCTGAAAGCAGTTCTGTTTTTAGTCTGCAGGAATGAATAAAGGTCATATGCAGTATTACTTAATGGATTAAAAGAACATGAACTGTAACTTCAGCTCTGGTACTTTTAATCTTAAAATTAAATCAAACGAGCCTGTAATGTTAAACGTGTCACTTGTGGTGATGACCCTGTAGAAAATTCTCTATCTGTAGCTGTTGCTCAGGCTTCCCGGCCTCTTTTTAGCTCTTTGTTACGTTTTTACAGCAGATTAACTGTATGATAAAGTCTCACCACTGCCATCAACCTTGTTTCTGTTTACTGGGTGTGTGTATAATTTTGTAAGGCAATAATATGTGAAGTTAATCAATGCATCTGTAATGGCCTGATAGGTAAATAGCAAGTCAAACAATTTAAATGTAAACGTTTTTGATAGTTTTCAGCACATCATCATCAGTCATATCTCCTATCTATCTACAAATGGTAATCACATAACGGATCTTAATTTTATTAATTAATAATTTTATAAGGATCCCATTTAATCTCAATTTTACACTGAAGAATAAACTTGTCAGTGTTCTTTAGAGGACAAAAATCATCCAATATAAATGTTAATATGTTAAATGTCAACAACAGCTAATAGCAACTAAACTATTTCTTCACAATGTGGTTGTGACCATACCATCTATGTACCCATCCATTGCACGACACGTTAAACACCCACAAACACACATCTGGACACTGACCACAGGTCACGAATTATAGATGGACTGACAACCAGTCGACCCGGTGACCTTGTCTGTCATGTTGAAAAAAACACGGTACACTATGAGACTTTACAGACAAAATGGCTTCAACGCTGAGGAGTGGTATCTGTCCTTGGTTTTCCTAAAACGTGATGTTAAACTCGTTCACTTGCAACATCTCCTGCAAGGCTCACATTGTAGTCATGCTCTGAGTACATGATATACTCTGTCGACTTACTGGATGCAGTATTTTTAAGTCTGCGTAACACAGTTCTCTGTTGGCAGGGTGGGGCATCAAACTATGTTGACATCTCTGGTAGTCTGTCAGAAAGTATCACTGGTTGTCAGACATGCAGAGATCACATTATCATAACCAAGCTGGCTTATAGCGGGTTATTAAATTGTGGTAACTCCCTTGTTAAGTCTGATGTTAGCATGGCTCCGCTGTCTTCTGTGAGAGTGCTGGAGCAGTGGGAGTCAGAAGATGAGCCCCAGGGGACGGGAACATGGGATGGCAGGGGGAACAGGCACTGTCAATAATAAGATTTATTATCCATCGGGTTGTCCCAGGGAGGGGGCAGACAGAGACCGCAGTTCCCTGGAATTAGCCGTCAGGTATGGAGGGGAGATCGCTGGGGGGATCCCTAAGAGGATGGAGGAGGGGAGGTGCGGTGCAGTGGCCTGTCAGTAGCCCCAGTCAGAGGGCTGAGGATAGAGAGATAGAGAGCGTGGAAGTGTGAAAGCTCTGAAGTGGGAGACAACTTTAGTCTAAGTTTAGTCCACGCTGCTTAGACGAGGCTCAGTCATCTTAGGGATGTGACTCTAGTTCAGCATTCCCAGATCTACTTATGTGATGTTACATCTGCTGCTTTATGTTGATAAAGCAGCATCTGCGTTAGTGGTTTGTCACGAGTTCTGAGTGTCAGGGTTTTATCTGCCTGTAGTTTGAGATATAAGTCTAATTTCTCACTCCTCTCCTTTTTATAATTTAGATGAAGAAAACAAATTGAAAAGTCGTCTGGAGCTCTTCTGTGTGGAGTTTGTGTGGTTGTGTTTCCTCCTCCTGATATTCTGTTTTCAGTTTATAGCTCAGTTGGTGACTCGTAGGTGTGAATGGTTGTTTGTCTCCATGTGTTAGCCTTGTGATGAACTGGTGACCTATCCAGGATGTACACAGCTAGGATCGAGCCCAGCAGGTCATAGCGGTACATCTCTGTATGTGAGTGTAACACTGATATTTCGTATTGTGGTGGAGCGACATATTACAGAAACTGATATCTGAAAAGCTGAGCCAATAAAGCCAAACATACCTGCATGGGTGGATCCCACTAGAGTGAGAAAATATGTTGAACCAACCGATAAATGTAGCTCTAAGGCTGGAAGGTGGGCTACTTGCAGAAGGAGCGATGTGTGCAGCGCGTGGCGTCTAGAGTAGATTATCTGTGGATTCACAGCAGCGAGTCAGCGAGAGATGGATGGACTGCGTGTGAGCTGCATGCGTCTGCAAACGGTGTCTTCACAGCACAGGGCGCCACTTTGCTCACTTCCCCCACATTGCAAGGCAGGCCACTGTCAAAGGTCTATTAAGGCAAGATTGAGACCCCAGGTGTATATGTGTGTGTGTGCAAGTATGTGTGTGTGTGTGTTCACATGCTCATTGGTCATGGTGCTGTAGTGGAAGATTGAGACCCCATTGCTCCCAGAGCCACTCAAGCAACACAACCTGCAGTGGTTTACAATCAGAGCAACACCGTCCATCCATCCCCGCTGACACACACACTCACACACACTGAGAAATGCGCGCGCACACACACACACACACACACACACACACACTGAGAGATACTCACCACAGTACAGCTCACTATAGATGTCATTAAACAGTAGCCAAGGTGGAACAGCTGTGTGACAGCGTCACGGACACGGCGAGTGTCGTGATGTTGGAGCGAGGGTTTAGAGGCAGATTGAGGTGCAGTTCAGGGATGCTGGTGGGGAGGTGGTGTTAGGGGGGTGTACAAGGCTGCAGGGTGGGAATCGTGGCAGCACCTTTGACAAGCCCTATTTGTCATCTGCCAGGACGCCCAAATAGCTCTGACTGCAATACAGATGGATTATGGGAGAAAAAGTGACTACAAGCCAGGCAACTAATCCTGTACAACCCCCTCCCACCTCCACCCATATACTCCTCATTGTGCTGTCTCACTTTTTTTTTACTAGGTCTCCCTCTCTCTTATAACCCAGCACACACAGATATGGCTGATTTCAGTATCATTATCTTAATAACTGTGTTTTTTTTTTTTAAATAACCATTGGCCTGGGTTCATTAAATATCCAGACATTTCCACTTTCCTCAACTTGGGTCTTAATTTCATAGTTTTGGCCCTCATTTCTGTCAGCTCTGAAAACATTGTCCTCATTAAGTAATTGCTGAGATGTGGGAGGGAGGTAACGTCGCTAAAAGGAAGTCAAACGAGGTAAGAAACATGAGCAGGAAGACGATCATAGACGATCAAGTTTATTCAATAAGTTAAGTTAGATTGTTTTCTTAATGCATTTGAAAGTTTATTAGCCTGTCAGACTTAAAGTAAAGTAAAATGTTACCATACCTCTGAGCCAAGTTGTAATAAACACAAAATATACTTTGATTTGGTAACACAAACATTTTTTGAAACAATAACTGAATAAATGATAAGTAAGGGATAATAACAATATCAGGTTTCCTGTGATAGAATACAAATAAAGACAAAGAATACACCCTAACCTGGCAGCGCCACGTGGTTGCTACAAAGAACCAATGTTCAAATTTTGTTTGTAGTCATTTTATGATTAAATGTCATCAAGTATGTGTGTTTTCACTTTTAGTTACCTGAAGTTTACATGCATTACATACTTTCATACAAGGATATCAACATAGGCATGGCCTAACCCTGGCCCGTAAAGAATTTTCATGTATACATATAATGTCATATGAAAGTAGCTGTATAACACACAGTGTGTTTCTGTGTGTGTGTGTCCTAAACATGCAGTCAGTATGTCAGCAGCCCCCTGGCTCGCAGTGATTTGTTCAACAGTAAATGTTTGTCTGAGATGAATTCTCCAGCTGATCCAGAGCTGCATCCCGGCTGACAAATGAAACCAGCGCCTGGGGGTAGGAAGAGCGAGGGGGAGGAGTGGAAAGAGAAGCCGGAATGTGTAGAAGTGGAAATAGAATCATTTTATTGTTCGTCACCGCGGCCCTCGTGGTCATGGTTTGTTATTGGACGCTAATTAAAACGGCGACAATCCTGACAATTGGCAATTAAAGACTTGTGAAAGAGGTGATAGGAAATGAGCTCCTCACCGAGTGTATAAAACTCATTTGTTATCCCTCTTTCACACCTCTCTTCACTCTGTCTTTTCTTTACTCATTAGGAAGACAGAGTGCTGTCACTGACCACCACAGTGAATGATTGGTAGAAGGGGACGAGGTAGCACAGATAATGACATGCAAGAGGCTTTTTTGAGGGGGGGTGGAATAATTTAAAAAATACGAGCAACTGATTCATGTTGCATTAAATCTTTCTCTTAAGGCTGTGGTAGCGTAAGGTGTCTACCTTTTTTTTTTTTTCTTTTCTGAAGTACCATGCTGCTTGTGGCAAATTAATTCATAAAAGATTTTTTTCCAAATGTCATTCTCCACAAAACTTTTAATCCATGTTTGTAGCGATGAGGATATTTCATGTTTGTAGTGATGAGGGCTGCCAAACCCAGCCAGGCAAGAAAGAATGGCTTAAAGAGTTAATACAATGACACTGATTTGATGTAATGCACAGAATAGGAAACATTGAAGGCACATTTTGATTTGTTAAAGCTGTTTTGGTGGTGTGAGTGTGCTCATTCAGCTAAACAAAGGTGAAAAATGATTACCCAAACTATTACCCAGGGTTCAGCTTGTCCAAAGTCAATTTTTAGTTACCCCTAAACAGATCGGTTTAGCCATTCAAGCAAGAATGCTGTCGACTTATGTTCTGGTAGTCCAACAGTGTTTTTTTGCAGCAAACGTAGTTACGATTTTTGGGGATGGGATCATTGAAAAGCTCACTTGTGCTTCAGCTTATAAACTTTTTTTTCCTGCCTCTATTTTCTCTTGTGTTAATCTCAACAGAGACAAAGAAGTGAGATGGCTCACTTCTTTGCTACTTCCATCTTTAGCGCCAGAACATTCAGTGCAGTTATTTTCTACCACTTGCTGGAGGCTGGATTTACTCGCCCGACATGGTTTTGGTTTTGCCCTGGACAATCTGGCAATCCTCATTTTTGAGCTCAGAACTTTATGTTGGAAACATCTCTCACAGTTTACAGACTTCCTGTTTTAATTTTGGCCTATTGTACATTGTGACGTTACATGTACACAGTTTTCTCAAATTGTGGCTAAAATCTCAATTTTCATATGTCAGCCACACGATAAAAACTTCACTTTCACTGTATTTGACACAAACTTATACCTTTACTCAGTGTTCCTACGTCTCTGACCTCAGTACAGAAGTTCCTTCTCGCCCATGTAGTCTTTGATCCTGGTAAACTGATGTAAACAGGGACTTAGACGGCCCGCAATGCAAATTCTATTCTGAGGTGCGAGCCCGTCAGCCAGCATAGGCCATCATAAAACAACATGATGGATACACAGCCAAATAAATAAATAAATAAAAACACTTAGTCCTCTTTTTTCTATTCCGATCGCTCTACTCTTACGCCTCTTCTCTGATGGATCTGTAAAATGATATAACGAATGGGACTTAAAGTGAGAAGGAGGGAGGGAGACTAGGCAGGAGGGATGAAGGCAGCGAGGAAAGAGACAGAGGATATGATTTATTAGGCTCATAAAAATTCTGCCTTTGTTATTCCCTCTCATTTTTATATGTGAAGCTTATTAAAGAGCACACCTGCCAGAGTCCTCAGACAAACTTGTGTGTCTGTGTGTGTGTGTATACACACCGTTTTAGGCATTCAAAATGATGTGTACATGTGCATGTGTTAGCCTTTCGACTAGATGTTTAGCTATTGCTTCCGTTTTTATGTGTGTGATCAGATTTTCGATTACAGACTTCTATACTGATCTGTCGCCTTTGCTGTCCTCAGGTCCCGCCTCCTTCTCCCACCGAAGTCCCACCTCTCAGCGGGTATTCAGGACACCCTACAAGATGGTGACCCGTCCGGGCTCCATCACCGCACACAGCCTCCACTACAACCCCGCCCTGTCTTGGAGAGCCAAGAGGATCCAGTCTGCCCGGTAATCCACGTTAACAAATACACACACCTCCTGCAGGTCTGCGTTTAATGTGTCTCAATGGCCAATATCCTTCAGTGCAGAGCAGCGCCCTGTCTTTTATGTCACCGTCATGTGCAGCAGTGAGTGGAAGAGGTCGGAAATTTATGGCGCTCATTTTTACACAGTAGATAACCCAGAGAATAAACCATTTACACCACTGTGCTTCTCACATTAATTTACTGTACACTAGCAGGGAAGGCTTCTCACCCAGCGATTCAGAGAGGGGAAGGGTGGGTGGGCCTCTCTTAAAGGGATAGAGTGGGTAATCTGAAGTGTGCTTGCATGAGGTACCTACCCAAAGTGTGTTGCGTTTAGTAGATGGAAGTGTGCACACCCTCAAACAGACAGTCCTGTACACAAACAAACCGATCGTTCATTTGTGTTATTTTTTACCGTTAGTTGCTGCAAATCAAGGCAGCGGTAGACCAGCAACTCCTGCATGCAAGTCTGGTGACTTTGAAGAGTGACATATCTGTTAATCTTACACGATTTAAATGAATGTATAACATGTATATAGCCACACAACATACAGAGTTCCTTTGTGATGATCAGGTCATCTCTGAAGATGGAGAGCTAATTAATGTTTATGAGGAGGTCATTATTGGGTGACAGACATTAAGTTAATGCCCTATCTGTGTCTTTATCACTATGAAAGAGACACTACAATGATGTTTATTAGCCAAGTGGTGTTGAGCTTCCTCCCTGCAAAGGTTACATAGTGTGATTGCCAAAGCTCTGAATAGGTTGTTGTGGTTTTGGTTTTGATGATCTGTTAATGTGTAGAGAGTTAACAGGATGCTCCTCTTCTTGGCCGAGGTATTACTAGACTGTCATACACACACATACACACCAAACTACACAGGGTTGAAAGTGGCACACCTCTGTCTGTTCTCGGTAAGGAGCCATGTATGACCGCAAATGATCATTTCATGATCACCACTGAGAATTCCTTTTGAGTTATCAATTCATTGTTTAGCTCAGAAAATGTTAGAAAATTATGAGAAAGAAAGACAAAGATGCTGCTGACCTTCATAAACGACTGAAGACACCAGAAAATATTCACATTTGAGAAGCTGAAATCAGCTAATTGGATTTTTTTTTGTGATTCAGACGATTAATCAATTTGCAAAATAGTCAGCGATTAATTCATTAGTTGTTGACTAATCGTTGCAGCTCTAGTTGACCTCTGACTCTTGTATTATCTGACCAGGACAAATTAAAGTTTTGTTCTTGCTTTTTTTCCGAGGACCAGTGTTTAGGATTCAGAAGCATCTAGCAGTGTAGTTGCTGACTGCAACCCCAATCCAATCCAGAGCCAGTGTTTGGTTTGTCTGTTCTGGACTACTGTAGAAACAGATGAAGTGAACGGGAGGCAAACATTCACCAGTGTTGATTCTAACAGATCTTCAACTGTTTAAATAATTTCTCACACTTCTCTCTGCATTTTGTGTTCAGTGATCTTTATGGAGATCTGCTAACTTCCCCTTTCTTCTCTTTTAGCCCTGTTCTCTTTTCATCAGGTAAAGTGAATAAACTCCTAAATGAATCGTGACACCCAAAAATCAAACTTAAATGGAATTGTGATTTCCAGCCATATTGTAAACACCACAAACTAATTTAAAAGCAACAACTCATGAACATAATAGTGAAACTATCTGCAGTGTCGAGTACATCTCTCTTAAAATTTGGATGACGTAATCTTCGAGTTGTCTTTGTTGAGTTATGTTTGGGTAGTCTTTTTATAATTAAAGTTTTTTTGTGTATTTGTGCTTTGTTTGTATGTGTGTTGGTGATGGGGCGGGTTCATTTGTGTAATCCAGATTTGGTGAGACAGAGCGGCCTGGACTGTGGCTGGACTCAGCCTCTGGTGACTTATTACTATTCATTTAGCTGCTGCAGTAAATATTGATTCATCAAGGGATTTTCAATTTGAGCCCTGTGACACCTTGTGAAATATCACCAGTGTGTAGAAGTGAGGAAAGAGATAGGGAGGGAGGGGGACAGATCAGGTCCCCTGGGATAGTGGATCAGCCCCCCCACTCCCACCCATACACTCCTTTCTCATGCTTATCTATCTGTTTAACTCCAAAGACCTCCACTTTTATCAGTTTGAAGCTATTGAGTGGAGCATGAGCTCATATTCTCTGCTCTTAACTACTGAGTGCTGCTCTTCATCTTTGGCCTATCAGACCCACTGATCCCTGTCCTCATATGTTCTCTGCTCTTATCTCTGGTGCCTGCTCATAGCTGGACCCCTCACTCAGGGCCATGCATCTGAAAACAAATCCCAGCCTTGCATGGTGGTCCAGAGATTGCCAATTCCCTCAAGCTGGGAAGCCTGTATAGATTCTAAATGACGATGTTATAATTATATAAACAGAATACTAGAAATCAAGCTGTCCTTTGAAAAATATAATTCAGTAGCTCTAGAATATAGTCAAATTTCACTTATTGTGTCATTGACAGGAATATCTTCTTTATATGTCCATCTCAATAAACTGTTCACTGTTATGAAAAATATGTATATATTAGCATATATTGTTAAGAAAGTCTGATCATGTTCAGGACTTCTAACCAGAATCAGAGAGAATACTTACAGGTCTGAGTATAATGATAAGCATTTTAAGTCATTTCAGGGCCTGAAATGAACACTCAATGAAATGCAGATGGGGTTGGGGTAACTCCACCTTTCTGTGCAGCACAGACTGTAGAGATTTACACGGCATCAGCTCTGCTGTTTTCTACCTGAGCTTCATGTGCAAATGGTTAATCCTTGAACCAGTTGTTCTATGATATCCTGTTTAACCCAGAGCTTGGTGATTTCTTCTCTTCTGCTACAGATCAAGCTGTTGTTAGTTTCTGCACCTTTTTAAACACAGAGGAAGTTCAAGATAAATAAAAGTTGTACATTTTCACACTTACCAATTTCACTGTCTACATGAAAACCCTCTTAACCAGCGTCCAGATCCACAGGAACAGAGGTTTTCCCTACCCAGGAGGCCTTGCTTTTACCTGTGTTAGCCATAACGAGCGCGGCTGGTGATTTAGTGCTGAGCGGCAGTTTGAAGGGGCGGGGGAATTGGCTGCAGTATTTCAACCCCCGCCACCAGAAAATAGATATAATCTCAACATTAACTCCATTAATAGTAGCATGAGTTGAATTAAGAAAGCCGTAAAGCATGCACGCTGGAGGATAAATTACAGCCCAACCCTCCCTTCACTCACACCCTCTTTATTTTTCTCTCCACCGTCCCTTATTTAATTTCTCTGCTCTCCGCTCTGTTGCTGTTCTTTCTTTTTCTTTGCATGCAAGGCATGGTAAAATTTCTTGTCACTTCCCACTGCCTGATTTTTATCCTAATTTCTCCAGCTTCTTCTTGCAAATAAATGTTAAAGCCCCTAATATGGCACAACCCTCCACCCCCAGATAAGTACACTATTTTTGAGTGTATACATCTACACACACATAGACACACATATATATTTGGTCCAGGCGCTCATCTCCTTTAGTGCTTCAGTATCGATCAGTACAGGATGTAAGAGACTGGGCAATAAAGTGAAGCAGCGCTCCCTCTTCTTCACTTCTCTCCTCCTTTTCCCGCATTCACTCCCCCCATTCATCGCCTTTTATACCCCAATTCATTCATTTACTCATTACTTATCACATTAGTCATCCACCCATCACCTACAGTTGTGTTATGATCCTTTTCTGCTGCTGTTCACGCTGTATTCTACACAAACACTGTCTGGTTGCTTCTAACATAAAAGAGGATATTTGTTCATTACAGCCAGCTTCCTTTAAGTTGGATTTGATGGGATGGTGATGCGTAATGACACTGCTTTGGTTTCCTTTAAGTGCCCACAGAAGAACAGCAGTCCTCACTGTTGGAATTAGCCAGATGACTGTTTTTGCTGTGCTCTGTTTCAAGGGTAACTGTTTCCCAATATGAGCTTACTAATGCTTGGGTTGCAGACAAATAGACAAGGGCAGCATTATTCTGAGCAGTCGCGCGACCCTCCAAATTCTTCCCTGTCACTAAAACAAAAGTCGGATCATTCATCAACAGCGCCGGTAGTGCTGAATCGCGCTCTCCTTTATCTGTGCATCGCATGGTCAGAGCAGTGCACGCACACACACCTGCCTGTGTAGACACACACACACACACCCACACGTGCATACGCATGCAGACTATTCACAGGGGACTCTGTGCATGCCCTTGTCCCCTCCTTCACTTCTTCCTTTTCTCAACATATTTCTGCCTTTCTTTTTGGGGAGTTAATGTTTTTTCATTGTGACCTCCAGTCTTTATGTTTTACAACTTTTCATTGTAAAGTACAGAAACTGAACTTCATGGCTGAAACAATTACTTTGTGCCAATATGGAAAGTTTATTGTCCACCGTGTGAAAAAGAAACCAAAGACAAATTTCTTCAACTTCACTGTAAGACTGCCATTAAAAACATAAAAATACAGCTCACAATACACAAAAAACACCTGCAGCACAGTTAGTGGTACTACATTGTACCCTCGTCTACTGGATCCCAATTTAATTAATTACCTTACTAACTTTGGGATAAAAGACTTCTTGTAATTATTTCAATTAGCAATCAGCCATATCATTTATATATTGAGATAATGAATAGATTAGCCAATCGTATGCCAAAATGTCTTGTTTCCAGCTCCTCTAATGTGAAGATTTTTTTTCTTTTATATATTTTTTTAATCATTTGAAATTTGGTAATATTTGGGTCTTTGACTTTTAGTCAGACAAAATAAAACATTTGAACCCAAAATCAATACTCAAACTAATAAAAACAAAACATTTTTAAACAATTAAATTGAACTGCAATGACTCTAGAAACCACACTGAGTAAATTGAAGTTAAAAAATATACACAATATAAAAACTGATAATAACTCTGATATGGATGTTCTTACATCATCTGTTTTAAATGGACGGGGACACTTTAGGCTGAAATTTAACACATTGACTTTAAATTGATATTGTTTTAATTATTTTTCTCAGGTACAATGCCAAAACAGTAAACAATTTAGACTGACCTGTACATTTCCATTGACTTTTCAAAATTATTATTCTTTGCTGCACAGCCCATTGTGCAGTTATTTTTGGAGGCTGAAGAACTCCACTACAACACAAGAAAACACAACTCTAAAGTATTATCACAATTTGGTAAGGCCAACAAGTTCGATATATTCTCTCTCCTTTTAGCTTTGGTTCCCATCAACACTTGAGAAAAACCTCTGGCCCTTTGATTATTGACAATCAAACATGATAAGCTGAATCACACAGTGAATGTCTCTTTAAAGTGCTAAGAGAATAAAACATGCCAAACGAGCAGGCGTTGTCTTTTTATCAGTTCCTAATATAGAAAATATGAATTAGTTACGATATCTGTGCAGTGTTCAACACTGAAAGGGCTTCCCCCGGAAACAACTTAGTTGTCCAGCAGAGGAGGATTTGTGCATTAGACAGGCCTGGAGCGTCTGTGATAACAGATATCTCTCTGGGGGTCAAGGGCATCACTTGGAACAGGCCAAGGAGAGTCTGGAGACGGAGAGAAAAAAACACCTACTCCTTTTAAACGATGTTATCACTTTCTTAATGGTTTGATTCTTAGGTTGCTTACACTGTTTGCTTTTGTTCTTCCTTCCTCTACTCCTCTCTCATTACAGGCAGATTACCTCATTGCAAAGGTAATCTGCTCCTGCACAGGCTGTTTTTACTAATGGTGCTCGGCCTGAGGGTGAAACCCATTCACGTGGCTGTATGAACAGTTGCACAGAAGTCTGAGAACTTGATTTCTGCACAAATGAGGCTTGCAGTACACGTTGACTTAAAAAGTCAGGCAGAAAAACACATATGTTCATGGATGTAATACAATCTGTGCTTAGTACTTTAACACTGGCAGATGAGCCTGAATCTATTTCAGTTCTGCAAAACAATTGGAAACATTTACACAGGTGTTCCACCATAAAGCAACATTATGTAAAATATGATGTAAAATATGAACTGGGATTCACTCAAAGACCTTTCAGAAATATGGACAGCTGTACACAGATTTGTTATGATTATATTACTTATGATCGAAAACTAATGAGTCGAAAACTTTTCTAACAGCAACAACACAGCCAGCTAATATTACTGATTAGTCCAAGAACAAGAAGCCCAGCTGGGTGTCTGTCTTTCAGAAGCTTTTCATGAAGCTCTCGCCAACGACTAAAAGTCAGTCCCACATTTACTCTGTCTTGCTCTGTCACTCTCCTCTTCCTAGCCTCCTCCAGCGACATCCTCTTCAGTCTCTTTGCCATTACCTATGCCCATAGAGGCTGCTGAGCCCAGTTACATCACCTGCTTGCCCCGCTATGGTTCTGGAACAACACCTGCTCCACTCCCTGTCAGCATCCCTCGTTGATCTGAAAACTTCCTGTCCCTAGTTCACACACTAACTCCCTGAGTGCTCACAGTCCAGCTAACAAACTGAGCTAACATCAGCTAGCAGCAGCTATAGCAGTCTAGTTTACTGTCCATCAGGAAACTGTGTTAATCACAGAGCATTGATGCACAGCAGTCAGAGGACATAAAATACGATCAGGATACACCGAAATCAGCGTGACTTACTGCTTTAAAGTGTTTGTACTTCTGGCACTAATGTACCCGGAGTACAAAGTAGGTTATATAATACAAGAACAGGTTTATGGCACGCAGAGTGTGAATGACACAGACACCATTCACCTGATTTCATGTCAGTGTAGCATCAAAATAATAAAAAACTGTGCCATTATGGTGAGGATAACCACATTTTGATGAAGAAAAAATATGTAAGTATACCACAGAGTGAAACAGTAGTAAATAAAGCATTAGATTTTTATTAGGACAGTCACTGAGTTTCAGGCACAAACCTACAAACCCAGTGAGAAAACATCCAAACAGTCTGGGTGGTGCACCCCCAGTCACCCTCATGGCTGCAGTTCTGTGTCAGGGTTAACTGCCGTCTGTGTTAACTGTTCATGTCATATCCCCATTAACCTCCATTGTGGCTCCCCAGGCCACACGGTCCTTGTTTAAGCCTCCCTGGGTGGCAGTCAGCGCTCTAACATTAGCCTCCATTACAGCTCCCCTGGCTGCAGTTGCCCTGTGTAGGGCAGCCACTGATCTTGTATCAGTGAAACTGAGTGTCTGTGCTGCTGAGTTATGGCGCGCGGTCAGGTAGACCGTGTACGTGAATGCAGCTGATGGCTGGTATTTGCTCTGTTTCTTTCTTATTTGCAGCAGTGCAGCAGCTCTCCGCCGGCTGCAGCGTGTTAAGCGTCCGTGTCAGTAGTTTTGTGCGCGGCGTGCATTCGGGGTAACCCTCTCTTTTCTCTGTAATGGGAGGCATGAACTCTCGCTCTAAACCCATTTCCAGCCCATCTGAAATACGGCAGCAAATTACCTCCAGCGGCACCCTGCACACCAGCCCCAATCCGCCCCAAATAGAAGTGACAGGACAGCGCAATTTATCGCCATAACCCCTGCACCTCCCCACCACCACCCAGCAGCCCAATACACACCGCAGGCTCGCACATACATCCGCCGCACACATGCACAAGTCGACTGAGTGACTTCTGAATGGTGAGCACGTGTGTGTAGAGGCCTGTGATTGTGTGTACTGTACATACTGTAGCAGGAGTGTGTTGTGGTACTGTGTGTGTGTGTGGTCTCTACGCTCCAGTGTAGGGGCCAACCTCGCTGCCCTGGCCCCCTGCCCTGCCTATTATCTCATTGATTTCCTCCTCTCCTCTTTTCAATTCTCTCCATTTCCACACTGCCGTCCTTTCCATTAGAGGAGCAATTTAACAGAGTGCTGTGACATGGGAGGGAGAGAGAGAGGGAGGAGGGAGGGGAGACCAGAGGATGGGAAACATAAAGTGAAGAGGGGAGATATAGTGGAAAAGCTTGAGGGAACATAGGCAAAAGAGGGGTGGAACTGAGGGAGGGATGAACAGATAATATCATTCCAGCTCAGAGAACAGCTGAAAATTTCACACAGTTTATAAACTGAGCTGAATGGATCATTCAAATCAAAATATTTAACTTCATTTCAACGCGAGTTCCAAAGATGTTTTCTTCTCCCTAATTTCATGCATCTGTCCCTCTTCCTTTTTAGGAGCTTCCTTCAGAGCCGCATGCGAGCTCCTCACGACAGGCACCCGTCATCCACTCAGCACTGGAGAGGAAGCAGCATGTGCTGGATTCGTGGTTCCCTGTACCAGGTGTCAGCCAATAAGCTGTCCCGCACCGTGGGGTCCAGCATGTCGATCAACCGCACAGGTACTCAGACAGTACAAAACTCCATTTATTAGCCATTATTACTTTTACTTTATTACTTTACATTGTTTTTTGGCTGTTACATAAAGCAAATCTATCAGCAACTTATTTTATCAGCATTTGGCTGGTGACTGGTGCTAATTTTATTCTCTGGATCAGAGGTTATTGAGTAGTTCAAACACATACTTGACACATTTGTACATCCAAGACTGTGGCAGGGTATCATTTGAGGTTTTTTGATCCTCCTGCCAATATGGCACCTGGTACGAAGCCAAAACTTGTTCTGTTTTCAAGATGTTGAGAAATGAAAACCAAAATCCTAAATGTGTTCTACATAAAAACAGCTGTAGGGGGGAAAAACGCTTCCTCACACCTGGTAAAATTTCAGTCGGTACCAAAAATGTATTGAGGTTTGATATCCAGTCCTATTCAGGGGGACATGAGCAGTGAATTTGTGCGCACCCTGTGGTGATAAAGAAGTGTTTATTCATGTTTGTGGCTGCAGCTCCGTCCACGTGCCCTTTAACAGACTTACAGGAGCTGGCTGGATTTGCCATCTGAAATAATAAAGTTGTCATCTGTCAGAGCAGCGAGGGGGAGGGTCCGGAGAACTGGACGGTGCAGATTAAAGCTCAAATCGGCCTCTACCTCCCTCTCTCACACACATTGTGTAGCAACAACACCTGCAGGTGAAATTGAAGAGCTCCATTCTGTTAAACTCGTGACCGGCATCCCAACATACACGTGTTCCTCCCCTCCTCCAGGAACACGCCTCAGGTGCTTCCCCAGCAGAAGTTGTGGTCTTACATCTTCCCCCAGTGATCTTCATATTTGTTTCTGGTCTGGGGCCATTGGCCTGTAATTCTGCTCTGCTTAAATCACACCGGTGCGAACACTTGATGAGAGCTTTAACAGCCAATAAGTTCCAAAATTAGAGGTCTGAATGAGATCAACCGCCATCTGTAACCTCAAACTCTTCACCTCCTTGTCCTCTTAACCACTCCTCTCATGTCCTCCAACAACCCTACCCTCATGCACACACCTTTTCCTCCAGTATTTGCGGAGTGCATTGGGTACATCATGTTTATGATGTGCTCAAACAGAGCTGGACGTCACGTTTGCTTTTGGCACAAATGTGTCAAACCACCACAGTATAAATAACCGGGCTCATATCAGGTTGTTATTGCATTTGGCTGCACAAACACACACGCAGACAGCTTCAGTTCTGTCATATCTGACGTGAATGCTTATAACAGTATTAAAATAACACCGGCAGGACATGTAAGATGAATAAATAAATAAATAGATTAATAAATCAAAATAATGACAAAAAACGACCTCCGCTCTCCTTTCAAATATTTATGTGTCTTCGTCACCATGCAAAACGAAATGCTTGTAATACTGTGGTAACATTTCACAACATAAGTCGGTTAGGAGGAGTTAATGCACTCGCACAAATTGCTCCTGGGCATCGTATCGGTACTGCTGATATAGGCAGTGTAGCATCTAAAAATGAGACAGCTGTAAATGAGTGCTAGTTAAAGGGAAACTTCATTTTCCAATCTTGAATCTTTTTTCGCGTTTCTCTGTCTATTTGACTAATATTGACAACATTTTTTAAATACTTGTTGTACTTGTATATTCAATACTTGAATCAAGCTGCAGTGTGTGTGGCAGTGATGCATCGTGCATGTACATCCAGAGCACATTATTTTACCACTGACTAAACACTGCAGCATGTTGTCGTAACATCTCTATGGACATGACTGTATATATGTGTTATAGAATAATATTCTCTTTGTTTAAAGAGAAGCAGCTATCATATCACTCTGTTCCAGACTCCAATCAGCAATTTTAACTCCCAGAACTTGTGACTTGTGTCTACTGCTGTCACAAAAGTGAACCAACTTCAAAAAATTGTTTCTCTTTAAGCTGTTAATTGCTTGAAGTACTTCATATACATTACCTCTGCACACACACATTTGCAGTCCTCAGATGTTGAAGTAAACGTGGTGTGTTCTCGTACTTTCATGGAGAAAGTCGTCAGTTCTGGACACCAATCAACACAAGAGGCATACGTGTTTTTGAAAGCGGCAGTAAGCACGTTATGGACACTCCAGCACAATCATTTTAAACTCCTGTAAAAATGAAATCTGTTGGACCACGTAAACATTTCTCTGTAACAAATATTCCAAAATATTTGCTGCTTTTATGATTTGTTACTAAAATGATGCACCTGTTGTTTTAAGTGGATGAACCACAGTCTGCATGTTTACATGAGTTAGCAGAGACCGCAAACACGACGGAGAATGTCTGATAGATAAAATCGTCACATTTATTTCTTATTTTGCAATTATTTAGGCTCGTGTCTCCTGTTTCTTCCAATTTAGGAAGGTCTTTCAGTACCGGACACGTCTCATCCATGAGTCCTGCTTTCAACCGAACCTCCAGTACTCGTCATTTGGCCAGGTAATCTTTTCACTCCACCAACCTTTTTCATCCCTTTTCATCCTGCTGGCTCTCTACATACAGCAACATTATGAAATCAAATCCAGCCAAGAGTTTTGCATTTGATCCTCTCCCCTCCCTCCCCCAATATTAACTGCCTTTCATCACTGTCAAATGAGGGCTGTGAAAGCCAGAAGCAATCTTTTAGAATTAAAATTAGCGTATGGTGGTATTCTCTAGTTACCACAAGAAGCTTCTCTATTGATTTGTTCATACCTGCGGTTTGTCTATGCGTGTTGTCTGAAACAAGCCGTGCAGTCCAGCGAAGCCTCGCCATAATCAGACACGCTCGTCAGAAGAAGCAGCTGAAGCAGTACTGCATGTACTACAACCGCTTTGGGAAGTGTAACCGAGGCAACAGCTGTCCCTACATCCACGACCCAGACAAGGTGGCTGTCTGCACCAGGTAAAATAATCACAAAAGAACACCTCATTTTGTCATACGTGGAAGCTCAGGCTGATGAACAGTGGGGAGGTTAGTGTTCTGGGACCTCATTACAGAAACTGCTTGTTCTATCTGAACTTCAGATGGCAAAAATCCTGTCTTCCAATTACAGAAGCAACTCCTAAACTCATGGCTATGTCCTACCGATCTCAGACGCTGTATCTTACCCTAACTGAATGAATCCCAACAAGAATATAAACTTAATTCTTTGATTTCGCATGGCCGTGATTAGAATGCACACACGAATGCCTGTATCCATAACAACAGCTGTCTCCCTGTGCTTGTCATAATGGCGTGCATAATGGAGAAGAAAAGACAGGCGCTCGATTTAAGCTTCAACGAGCCAAAAGCATTAAACCTGTCAGTGCAGGGGAGGAAACCCAACCAATTCAATTTAAAATGAATTGTCTTGGAATTTCAAATACACACTTACTAATACATAGTCTGTGAAATTTAAAGCGTCATCGTACAGATACCATCAATCATATTTGGGTATTCCCAAGACACTTCAAGGCAAGTACAGACTCCCACATTTGCTGGGGATCTTAGTTGCATGTTGTTAAGCGTCTCTCTTCCCCACTGAAGTCCTCTCACATTTCAACTTTTGCTTTCGAGTAAAGACATAAAAAATATTCAGAAACAAACTCTCCTTGTTCAGTCATCAAAACAAAGAATAAAGTACAAGCCAGAAGTCTGTGTCCATAAAATCTTAATAGGCAATTTTAAGTGTATCAAATAATTTGCATCTGGTTTTATCACAAAATGTTTACAGACCAAACGTATTGAGGTATCGAGGCTTTTATTAAATTTTATTAAACAGTGGGGAGGAAAATCAACCGGTCCTTGACCTGTGGCTGTGCAGGGATTCTATTAGCAACACATTTTTGAGTGTAGGTAAAGAAAAATAATGTTAATTGACTACAGGTGCAACAAGCTTCAAGCTTGATAACTGGATGTTTTGTAAACATAAAGTCGAACCTTTTAGTTTGCCCTTGATTTACTGGGGAAAAAAGACATCCGTTTGAATCAGTTGATTTTCAGATTATGAATTCATTGTGTATAAATTCAGCAACCATGACACATTGTTTCTTATTGACTGTTTGCAGGTTTCTGCGAGGGACGTGTAAGCAGGCAGATGGGACCTGCCCGTTCTCCCATAAGGTGGCTAAGGAGAAGGTAAAGGACCTGCATGCACCCACATACCTGCCCTATGTGTTGGACCGCATGGCGTTTTATGGGTTTCAGAGTTGGCCACAGTGTGATGGTATAAAATAACACACTGTTGCGTACAGTCGTCGTGGATCGAATTTGCGTTCTCGGCTCCTGGCATGGCTCCTGTTTCCATGACACAGGAAGGATAGGACTTATAGGTGTGAGCTTGTGACTCAGTGTCACGCGTTCGATGTACAGATGGGCATGATGAACCTGGGTGCGTATCGGTTTCTCCTCCCTCATCACCCCCTTACCTGTGAATTGGTGTGTAACACTGTGAGTGTACACCGGTGAATGAACAAAGACACTTTTGTTATTTTTTTAAATGTGAGAGTTTAGCCCAGGTGTCTTGCTGTGGTTTGCACACACAGCAACGTGGAACTTGATCCTCATCTGACCTGTGATTATACACCTTATCCTGCTGGCGAGCAAGAGCAGCTCAGTCAATCTGCAATGATGGCTGAAATTAATATTAAGATATTTAATTTGTTGCCAAAAATAGTTGATTAAATATGAAATTTAATTTCCAACTTCTAACACAGACAATTCTGAATATATCAAATTCTTGGTTTTAATCCATTTTCTTGCAATTGGGACGTCCTAAAAGTTTGTTATTCTCTTAGTTGGAATAACAGTATTCAAAATATCTGCATACTCAAATCTAGTTGTAAAAATCTACTTTATTTAGCTCAATTAAAGAAGAAGATTAAGTCTGATACCAGATGAGGATGTTTTTTTTTTCCTTAAGTCCTGGAATACCATGAAAATGGTTCTTTTTAACAAGATGCTCAAAAAGTCCTTCAAAACCAACAACACCACTGTGATATGATTACTTTCAACATAGATGGGCAATTTGAATACTTTGGCAAAGACCTTTCTCTATAATTCTTTAAGTTAACATTCAAATAAAATATGATCCTCTGGTTTCTGTCCAGCCATTTATACCTGCCTGTTCTTTTGGTTTTCATACAACAAAAAAGCTCTAATACAAATTCGACACAAATATCAGCCAAGCAGTAAGACAACAGCCGCATTAACTCTTTGTCTCCTTAAAGGTAGAATAAAACATATTGTTATCAACATTCATCGTCATGCTGATTTTAGGTTCAATAAAATAATTTCGACGTATTGGTCCAGATTTGTTGTCGTAAACTCACACGGTGTCACCTGGAAGCTGTTTCCACAGTTGGTCAGAGTCTCCGGCTTTTGTGTGTGTCCGTGTGTGTGTGTGTCTGTGTGTGTCTCTGTCTAGGGGAAAGTGTAGCCGCACAAAAAGGGAAAGCAGTTTTTCCTTTTTTTCCCCCTTGAGACAAACAGCTTTACAACAGGTGCTCTGCCTCACCCATCCACACACACACTCACACAATGCCCTGCACCTGTGTTGGTTGTCACACTGCTGCCTGTAAGCGCTGAGAGCCCAGCTGTCTATTTGTAATGCCACCTCTCTGACAGCCTCCCTCCCCCCTCTTACCCCTAAACCTTTGGCCCATCCCTCCACAGGATACTCCCGCTCTTATTTCATGCGGAGTCCTTAAACAGGACTGTATGGGGGTCTTGAGAGGAGTGGGGGTCAATTTGGTGGGAGGGGGTGGGGGGGTTATACACCCCAGCAGCCCTCTGAACCTGATCCGGGCGCTAGTGTTGATAGGCGAGCCCGAATCCTGAGTCCTGCACCCCACCCTCCTGTCCCTCCACTACCACAAATACCTCGAAATCAGACACCCCTGAGCCTACTCCTCTGGCATTGCCCCCTCTACACCCGGGAACACCGCCCCCTTCCTTTCCTTCTTCCCCCTCCCTCCACCACTGGCCCAGTCTGTGCACACATCCAAAGCACATAAACACATCATGAGAGCTGGACGAGCTGCAGCCTGGATAAATATTTCTGTAGCAGTTAATTAGGTAGCGCTGATCCCATCCCAACAAGGAGGAGTCCCTCTCACACTCCGCCTCCCCCACCCCCCCATCTCACTGTCCACCAAAGCTCCTCAGAGGTATATTTAGACCAGCCTTCACCAGGCTCGCCCACTCACACCGAAGAGTAGACCGCTGCACACACACCCCACACACATGCTGTCAAGACACACATTCACTCTCACTCCACTGCTGTCAACTGCAATTAAGGTAATTTAGCTGCTCAGTGTGACAGATTGTTCGGCACACGTCTGAACTGGACATGACGCTGGTGTGACTTTGGAACCGCGTGAGTGTGTTTACAAACTCATACAATCCCACATGATCTCTGGCTCCTATCAGCAGTGTGCTCTCTGTGTTTTCTTTGTTTACACGTGTTTATGTGGAGGAATAAAACA
Organism: Nibea coibor; assembly: GCA_023373845.1. Taxonomy (NCBI): domain Eukaryota; kingdom Metazoa; phylum Chordata; class Actinopteri; family Sciaenidae; genus Nibea; species Nibea coibor. The sequence continues at coordinate 23,532,946 of CM041718.1, read as the reverse complement.
TGATAAAACCATGTTTGACTTTATTTTTGCTATCGGGAGCAAATCCTTATCAAATATCTCAACTCACTGTCTGATTTGTTATCAGGAAGACAGCCAACGATCAGACGTGCCACAGTCAGTTGTCAGATTGATGCCCCGAATCAATTCAATCTCTTTTTGGACATTTTGCCAATTATCTGGTCGTTTGGTTCAGCTTCAACCCTCCAACAAAATGATACCTTTTTGATAGAGTACCTCTTTTAAACACATGGTTGTTAAGTACTGTGAACACTGTGAATCACATGTGTAACCTATTTGTGTCTGACTCTCTAGATGCCGGTGTGTTCCTATTTCCTGAAGGGCATCTGTAACAACAGCGACTGTCCCTACAGTCACGTCTATGTGTCACGCAAAGCTGAAGTGTGTGAGGACTTCGTGAGAGGCTACTGTCCTGAAGGAGAGAAGGTACCACACACACACACACACACACACACACACACACACACACACACACACACACACACACACACACAGACAAACACAAAGACACTGAGGCACTCCTGCAGTGAGCAATCTTCCAGACTAAGAATGTCCAGTTCCCCCACACACCCCCTGCCTCCAAAGTGACCTGAAGTAAGATTAATTACAACAAAAAACAGTGAATGAATCCCTTGAGTTTAAATGTTACTGGAATTATAGGAGACAATGAATGACTCTTATTTTTCCATTCAAATTGATTTAATTTGCCAAATTGACTTCAGATGTTTCTACTGAATAAAATAAACAAATTAAAATTACAGTCTAAATTCTTCTTTATGCTGTTTAAAATGTGGGGTCCCTAAGTATTAATGATTTTTCATAATGTGGACATGGTGGGTTAGGTTTGGAATGACACTTTGCACAGGTCAAGTCAATTAATTGAACTTAAACAGCATCCAACCATTTAATATAAATTATGTGTTTGCTTTTGTCCTGTGGCCTTCCAGGGAAAAGGTTTGGACACCCCGATAAAAACTGTGTGAATTTGGTGAGCTGATCTAATTTGTCTGGATTTTCTGAATCTGCAGATTTGTGTATTATTTCTCTTGTCCGTTTCCACTTTAATTGGCAGCAGCTACTGTGGCTCGTAGAGATCAGGATATTAAACGTCAAAGGTGCGTTTCTCGATGTCAACCGTGTTAGCGAGTGATGAAGAAAATATGCTGGAAGGTAGAAGCATGACACATTCTGTCACGCCACGTGTACCGACACCAACACGCTTTTGCCTCCTTCTAGTGTGTCTGGGTTTCTTTTCAGGACAGCAGAAGTGCAGGACTCTGGGCTTCTGCATAAACCATATGAGACAGACGTCACAGTCTCTGATTGTCAGTATTCACAGACTCTCGTACGCAGCTGTAGATCTAGATGTTGCACTGCTAAAACACAGAATTACAAAGACAAAGCAACACATTAAGGTTTCACTTTCACTTCTCTGCTTGCTTTCACATTTGTGCTCCTGCACACACACTCTCTTCTCTCTCCGTGGCTTCAGTTAAACGATAAAGGTCAGTATCTTTGCATGAAATCTACCTGAAGTACAGAGACCTGTTCACCAAAGAGGCAGCGTCTGAGCCGTGTTCAAGGCCGGACAGATGAGGCTTTCAGACCTGCTCAGCTGACACGTGTTCAACCAATCCGACAAACCGTGGATCACTGTGTCTGTGTTTGGAATAATTGCAACAAGAGATTTCCCTGTTTTGACTCCCTCCAAACCGGTTTAATCTCACTCTATCTTTATTTAGCGCTGCGTTGACGCCATTACTCGATTGTAAAGTTCTTTGTCTAAGCTGTGTTCTTCATTTGAACGTATAATTACATAGTAAAACACGTATACAGTTCCACTGAAGTTAAACCGAGGCTTAGGTAAACAAGTAGTTCGGTAACCAATCTGTCTTGCACGCACGCACACACACACGTACACACAAACACACAGACACACAGGCAGGAACAGCTGCAGGGGGTGGCGGTCCATAATGGCATAACTGCAGTGTCTGAGTGACACATTGCGGGCCTGATGGGTAACAGAGAGCCACCTGCACATGACTCAAGACACCCGAGCCCCCCCCGCACACACACACTCCACCTCATGTGTACCCACATCCACCTCAAACGCACCCTCCACTCCTCCACCCCCTCCTGTGTTTTTACCTCGCTTTGTCTCCCCTCTCTCTCCTCCTCTCCTCCACTCTCTCTCTCTCTCTGCTTGTTTTTGAGCGTCAAGTGTGAAACAGATGCTTTTTCACACTGTCAGACCTCATTTAAATAGTGCATGGGGAAATGAGGATATAGAAAACAAAAGGGATATTAATATTTATTCTATTAGCTGAAGTGCTTAGGTCTGTGATTTTCCCCCTGTGTGTTTGTGTGTGTGAGTGTGTGTTTATGGAGCGCTGCGCTGTGAGGCTCTGGTGGCTCTATGATGGATAGCAGGCAGTAATTATAGATGGGAAAACTGCTGAGGATGGCACTATGGGCCAGGCAGGCAGACACTCCAGCAGCTCAGGGGTTAAGTCTGCTCCTCGCCTCCATCCTGCCTCATCCTGGCTTTGTCTCACACTCACCCTCCACCTCGCAGGATCTGTCTATGCCTTCCTAATTGTCCCTCTCATTTTCTTTTCTCACAGCATCATTTTTTTAGCTGTTTTTAATCATTTCCATCACATCCAATGTGGCTCCTGTCTCTCCCGGGTTCCCGACAGGTTAGGCCGATAGTCTGCTATCAGGCGTCATTGAGCGTCTGTGGCCAACTGTCATTGGCTATAGTAATCTCTTATCGGCTCTTATCAATGGCAATTCGGCTGATTCGGCGAGTTAGAACCGTTTTGGAAGCAGTCGTTCACAGAGAGCTGTCTGATCGGATGTTTAGTCTAATTAATTTGTGATTTCACCCTTTCAGTGCGGTTTCTTTCCATTTATCACCACTGCCTTTTCACCTCAAAGTAAGACTTTACAATGACATTTACAGTTTTAAGTTGTATTCTTAATTCGTATTCCAAGCACGCGAAACACTTAAAAACAAATTCAGAGTGTCGTGGAAACGTTCGGAGCGTGTGCGTGCTGGCAGAGAGTTAAGCTTTCAACAGAAGACATGACTGCTGCTTGTCGGCATCTGGTCCCCAGTCAAAGCTTTGAAAATGCATCTGAAAAGATCAACCTGCATGCAAGCAGCATGTTGATGTGCCATGACCAGGTACGTCACTGTCCTCTCTCCCAACACTGGCTTCATAAGGAAAGCAGATTGAATCACTCAGTTTCTGTGGACTGAGACGGTTCAGTTTGACTCTGTGAGTTTTGTGGCATTGTGGGATAGCAGGCGTCATGTGACTGACCAGCGATTTTAAGTTCATGCAAAGTGAACAAAAACTGACAGCTACAAAGTGATGCAGTGAACCGTCAGGAGGTTTGGTTTTCACCTGGTGTGGGGACGGTTTCATAGAAAAGAAGATCCGTGTAGTTTGTTCCCTACCACCGTCCCTTCTCCTCCATCAGGCCCATCATGAGGTCAACACACACTTGATTGGCTGTTGTGGTGCGTTCCCCGATTGCCTCCGATTGCAGAAAAAGTTGAGCAAATATTCCTGAACAATGTTGTACTTTTTTTTAATAGAGTGATCTGTGTCCTCTCCACACTGCATCAACACAATGGTCTCACTGAAATGAATGAGAAAGCTGCGTTTTTTATGTAGCAATAATGTCGGTCTGAACACAGCTTATGATCTAGAGACAGTGTGAACTTTCATCTTCTTAAAATTACCCTCTCCATGTTAATACCCGAGCAACCTGAGCTCATTTATTGTTCCGTTCTACTCGCTGTAAGTTGCTCTAGACAAGAGTGTCGGCTTAATGCCCAAGATGTAAATGCATGTGATGTCCTTTTTTTTTATTTTACTGTCTTTTCCATCTCCCACCCTCCCTCCCTCCCTCTCGCTTTCTTTCTTGCTTCTTTTGCTCATTCTCTCAGTCTCTTGGTAAATGTGCTGACTCCTCCTGGTTTTGGCCCAGCAGAGAGCTCTCTAATAGGCCCCAGAGACATCCCAGCATTCCTTAAATCAAGTGGAAAATTGTTAACTTGGTGTGGGATAAAGATGTTCTGTCCACTTTAGCTTTTTCCTCCCATTTCCCAGCTTGCCGTCTCTCTCTCTCTTTCTTTCTCTCTCTCTCTTCCTCTCTCTGTCTTTTTATGAAAATGAGGATGTATGGAGCTGTAGAGAGTGGACTTCGCTTTTACAGTCAATTTCTCTTTCACTTTCCGTTTCTTACACTGAAAGTGTTTCAGCTTTGTTAACTCCTGTTGTGCTGTTACACTCATCTCTAGACCAGACCTCTGTCACAGATGGAATACACGTAGTGTTCTGTAGTTATTATGCATCACATTATGGCTAAAAAGGTTACAGTTCACAGTTGTCATCCACTACTACACACATATCTTTGCAAACAACAAATTTCAAATCAAATCAAATTAAATACATTTTAACATCAAATCTGGAGTCACAACTAATGAAGCTGAATGTGACATCCTCAAATGTCCTCAAATTGTTTTGTCCACCACCCAAAGACATTCAGTTTACTGTCACAGAGGACAAAATAAACTAGAAAGATTTTCACATTTCAGAAGCTGTAATCAGAAAACAGTCAAACATAAAAACAGTTTTATTATAAAATAACTCAAAATGAATTGTCAAAATAGTTTGAATGTATCAGAGTATCCTCTTAAAGTCTGAACACCAAACCAGCTTAGAATGTAAATAAAATGTATCCTTCCATAGACACATAGATCAAATTGTGCTGAAAATGTTAGCAGAAAGCTAATAAACAAATGTTATAATTTCATTGTCTGTGCAGATTTCACAAAAAATGGGAGAAAAAACTAAAGTGTTGTGCTTCTGTTGAGATGAAGTAAAAAAAAAAAATCTAAGAATCTGTAGCCGGATGTAAAGTAGCCATTGTTCAGTGTCTGATAAATGTCAAAATAAAACTGCACATTTCAGTGTTCTTTATTCTGACCTGTCCAAGGCACACCTCTGTCATAGTCATGCTGTCTAATCAGCACCTTGATATGTCACGGCTGTCAGGTGGATGGATTATCTTGGAAAAGCAAGAGGAAGTCTTAGATCTTTGACAAACATTGAGTTTCTGTTTCTGTTGAGTGTAATTTCAGTTTTTGACCGTCAAAGATCTCACTGTCAGTTCTGTGAAACTTTGACTTTCACTTTTGTTTTTTACTGGGGGGAATATAAGAGGTTGTGAAAGTTTCAGCCTTAAAATCACCCATTTCAATTCACAAACTACACAAGAAAGGAAAATGCTCTACAACACAGTTACAACAATAAATGCTAAGTGTTAGCGTGTTTCTCAGCCCTATCAGGACCTGGCCTGGACCTGACTGGGACCTGGTTCAGTAGTCATGTCAGACACCAAATATAAAACGATGAACATCACTGACACCAGCAGCAGACCTGATTTGTTGAGCGAAATGTGGTGTCAAAACCGCAGCCCTATAAGATGATCCAGAGAAACATTTGACAGCGAGCTGACCCTGGGCTGCCCTGGCACCTCAGGGTGCAGGAACATGGGTGTGAGTGCAGTGAGAGCGGCTCTGATGGCAGGCAGTCAAGGCTGCTGGGCTCCAGAGAGAGTTGACCATAGCGACTTGGAAAATCGATCTCAAGATCCCTCTCCCTTCCACGCATGCATACACACACACACATCCCCCGATGCACACTCTATTTCTGGACCAATCTGCTTCCCAGTCCCGCACTCCTCACCCCTCCACACACACAGACGCACACTCCTCACAGCCTGTACCCCAGAGTGAATATAATTAGCTTTTCTGACAGGTGGGAGGGATCGGATCTCGTGGAGAATGAAGCTACCAATTTACACCCGTATTACACTGTCATACACACTCAGTTGCAAACATGCATGTGAAAGCTCTCCTCTCTCATGCACAATGCTTCCCAGAATGACCCTAACCGTGAACCACTTGCTCAACTTGCATGTTAAAGGAGAAGAGTGATGGAAAGAGTATCTGCCAGAAGTGTAACTCAGAAAAGAGTGGATGGAATAACGAAACAAAATATCAAGTACCTAATCAAGATAAATCACCTCTGTGCTCATTTGAAATTCAAAGTCCTTAACCTTCTGTGGTCAGATAATTGGAGTAATATTCTGAAAAGTTTAAGAGAATATTTAAAAAAAGAGCTTTTTCCACTCTGGATCTTCCAAGAAGAGTTCAAACATGTTTAGATCTGTGACTTTAGAGGATGTGAAAGGCGCTAAACTCCAACCGCGTCATGTTGAAACTACATTTTCTTGTTATGAGGGAACACGTTTTCTTCTTTAGCTACACCCTTTTCTGTAAAATGCTCCCATAGCAGCCATAGACTCAGCCTGTGTAGGACCATAAAGAACAGTGAGTGACTTTCATAATACAGGATCAGTGACTACGCCATCATGGATTCAAAGCATCGTCCAGTTTGATCAAAATATGACTCTGTTATTCTGCCAGACAAAGTTGACATTGTTCAGTTTTTTTTCTGCGCTCAGGAGTTTGATTACGATTGGTGCTCCTTACACACATCATGGACGTTGTGGTTAATGGTTGTAGCCACACACTTGGAAGCTCACAGCACATTTCTACTGTTTGAGTCAACCACCAGTAATACCTCACCATCGTGGGTGACACACACGTCATTTTTTAAGCTGTGACTTTAGTGATGTTCACTTCTCAGACCTGTTTCACTGTCCGTATCTCTGTCACAAACAAATAAAGGAAAAATGCAACAAAAGAAATCATTAAATCCACACATTTAAATGTTGTAATAGTATCAGCGGTCTTAAATTTCTTCCTGTCTCTCCTTGTTTCACGCCACCAGTGTAAGAAGAAACACACTCTTGTGTGTCCAGACTTCTCTAAGACGGGATCCTGCCCTCGAGGAGCCCGCTGTAAGCTGCAGCACCGCCAACGAGCCAAACGAAGCACCAGCAACACCTCCACCACCACCACAGCCAAGAGACCCCGAACCAAGGAGGCTTCCAAGAGGTCACTCACCTCTAATCAACAAGAATCAGTCATCTGAATTCACTGCGTTGAACTGAAAGCCATGTTTAATGTTTTTTTTTTTTCTTTCTTCTTCTAGGCCCCAACTTTCTGTTGTCATCCCGCAGGACTCTCAGGCAGATCCAGGGACGCCCACCAAAGGTCCTCTGGCACTGCCGTCCTTCATCTCCCTCTCCAGCTCTCCCGAGGAGGCAGACGCACCGGACACACTGCTGGCTGAGACTTCACGGGTTAAAGGTATGAAACTATGCTACCCAACAAACTTAGAGGCCCGCAGTGTGAAGAAAACTGAACTAAACTGGGCCACCTATGATTGAAAAGACCGTTTTTAAATGTCAACAGAATTTCAGGGACTATATGAATTTGCATACTTATGACCTGATTCATGCTACTGAAACAGCTGTTTGAAACTTCAGAGGACTACAGAACTTTTCTGAGTTCAGTTTTAACTAGCACGTCTTTCCATGTAAATCATCAAATTAACTCTAATCTACACCTAACCTACCCCAACCTCAGGCCTCAACCATGTCCCACCCAAACAATTTCTTTTTTAAGACCTTCAGTACCTATTCATTATAACAATCTTTACACCTCTTTACATTTTACCCCGTTTACAATATTTTACACACTTCCTAGCTCAACTTGCCACCTCTGTATATAGAGTGGTTGGTTGCACACATGTTTTTTGTGAATGAGAGATTATAAATAAGCAGTTTAGACAATCTGATTAGATTTGAAGGTTGGTTACATTCACCTTTCATCCCTTGCTGAACTTCACATCTCCACATTTTTATGTAAATGTTTAAAATGGAATTCTAGGAAAATCTGGGGAAATTACATCCAGGTTATCAAATGAAATATAATGTTCCTTAAGAGGACTAACTGTGCTTTACTTGGAGTAAAGGTGCTGACTGTCAGACATATTGTCCAGAGATGTTTTGTGGAAGAATCATGTTTGTCATGAAAACCAGGCTCAGGCCTGAGTTCATGAGAAGGAGGAGTGGTGATTTGTCTGAGCTGCAGACAGATAATGATGATCAGAGCTGGGCTGTGGAGTGAGCGAGATGATGCTCAGGGGAGGAGTAATAATGCTCAAAGGACAGAGGTAATAATATTTAGGTTTCGGGCTGGACGGAGCCACAGCTGAGCTCCCTGTTGACAGACTTGACAGATAGAGGATTAGGAGAGAGGCTGCATTTCCCCTTCAACCTCCTCCCCCAGCCTCCTTCTCTCGCCAGGCTTGACCATCCACCTGCCCCTGCCTGCTGGACACACACACATGAAGGCTGACACTGCAAAACAACATTTAAGCCCTCTCACCTGTGTTCAAGCAGTTTTACACACCACATATAAACTATAAATTTTGTACTTTAATGTCTGTTTCACGTTACACTTCAAGGCCAGCTGCCTAAAAAGATGTTGGTAGTTCTTTTTCTCGTTCTTTGAAATGGGTGAAATCTTGTCCTCCATAAATGTCCTTAAATAAGGCTGTGTCCTCAAGTGTCCTCCAGGGATCAGGGTATTCTTTAGAATCACATGTCATCTTGGCTTAAGGGATGACTGAAGTGTTTTCATTGACGGACATGATGAAAATGTCCCAAGAGACTGCCACTGCTGAGAGACAACGTATTTGTATCCGCTGCATCTGCTTTGGTGGAAAAGCTAGACACGGATCATAAAATCCATCTTAACTTCTTATTCCCACAAGACCTGTAGTGAGTTACTGCTTTGGTGTTTTTTTTGTGTGATAATGAGTTGTTCCAGTCAGTCATAATAATGGTTTTCAAGACTGTATCCCCTTATTTTGTAAAATATTACAATAATACTCTATAGTTCATAATTGACTTTAACAAAGGTAAGATTTCTGAAACCTAATCTGCTTCTAAAATTACAATCCTCATTATTTTCATTCATTAATTTATTTTTTACTTGGCGCCTCACCTCACTCCCAACATGGAGGGAACAATCTACCTATGTCTATATCTGGTGGAGAGTCTTGGAGTCAGTTTTGGAGGGGCATATTTGACTACAGACTGCTCCAGTTCATGCTGGAGGTCCTTGTCAGACGAAGCCTCTGAGTTACATCAACTGCAAAGAGCAGCAATGCAATTCTGAGGGCCCCAAACCAACTTGTGCCCCTGGCTGCGCCTTGAGATCCTCTTCATGAAAACTGGCGACAAGGTACAACCCTGGTAGAGCTCAGCACCCTCTGAAAATGACTTCCCCATACTCCTGTAGTACCCCCCAACAAGACACAGGACACACACTTCTCTACGTCCACAAATCATGTAGACTGCATGGATAAACACTCATCTAATAACCCTGGCAGGGTAAAGAGCTGACTCACTGTTCTACGACCAGGATCGAGTCAACATTGCTCCTCCTCGAGCTGAGGTTTGTCAGTCTGCCGATCCTTTCCAGCACCCTGGCTGATCAGTGGGATACCTCGATAACTGAGCACACCCATCGGTCCTCGTTTTTAAAAGCAAAGGGAGCAGCCACCTCAGTCTGCAACTGCAACTTGCTCAGCATTGAGGCACGTTGGCCAAGACAGCCCATCGGTGTCCGGATTCAGTTCAGCAACTCGAACGCAACGCGAATTTCACCATCAGAGCACCTTGATGCTGAGGAGCTTCTTGACTACCACAAATACCTCTGAGGGTGAGTCTTCAAACACAGAAGATGTTTGATTGGTTGGATTTAGGAAGTGACAAGAACTTCTGACCCTGAATGGGTCAGAAGTTCTTGTCACCTGCTCAACACAGCCTGAGCTAAGCCCTTTTTGACCTCCCAGTACCTGTACATGGGCCCACTCAGATTCTGTGACCCCAAGCCCTCCAAGGATACATGCGAAATTCTTCCATAGGTTGAAGTTCAGTACCTTGTAGACAGCAGCACTCAACCAGGGGCTTGGGAGTATCCCCCATTCCCACCCAGTGCCAAAAAAAAACACGGATGTTGAAAAATCTGAGTATTTGAAATCATCAGAAATGGAAAGGAAACTAAAAGGTCTGTCTAACTCTCATTTTCCATTCTTCGGTAACCCTCCTTCTCTTTCAAGGTTTATATTTAGTCTCCTGCTTGGAAACAAGCATGACCTTTGACCTGACCTGAGTCATTTTGATCTCTGACCTTCTCCATTCACATACACACGCAGCCAAAATGTCTAATAATATTGTTGCAGTAAATGTTTTCATACGTTTCTGTTTGGATGTTTGGGCTATATGTTCTTAAGCTAGCTGTGAATATCCACAAAGTATGGTATGATTTAAATTTAGGTGCTTAAGCAGCGGCGTCTTCTCGATCTCCAGGACTGGAAAGAAACGTTTGGGGAAAGGAGAGAAACATTCAAAACTTCTGAAACTTTCATAAAGGGATTTAAACTGTTAAATTGATTTAATTGTTTTAATGTTTTTTTATTTTACGAAGACCAAGCCAAGAGCTGACCGGAACAGATGAGGATTGAGTGGTTGTTAACCAGGAAGAAAATTTGCATGAACAGCATTTGGTTTTAATATCTCATAAAAGTGAATCATTGAATGCACCCCAGCTCATACACACCTCACCTCAGATGAAACTTACAGAACCACTGCACGTTTGATCTCCATGTCCAACAGACGCAACTGGAGCTTGGGAATGTGGCACCGAGATTGATGAAGAAATAACACACAGGGCACATCGGCGGCTCATCATGTAGGAATGCGTACCGTATATTTTTACCATGACTTTACTTTTGTGATACCAGATGATCGAAGCGGAGGACTTCATGGGACAATGTTCTCCCCTCATTCTCCTCTACAGTGCACAGAGAGAGTAACACAAACGCTTTTTTAAACGTTGTTGTGAATTCTTTTGGCAGTATACAGTGTGTCTGCTCTGTGATGGAGTCATCAATCAACAGGAAACCAAACAGTGCTGATAACTGATCAGATATGGAAGTCACGTGTAAAGCAAAAGTGGCAAACAGTGTCTGGTTCCAACTTTTATGATGTGAGGATTTTGTTTCTCTCTGATTTATATCATGAATTGTATATTTTTGCATTTTGCCCCGTTTGCTTGGACAAAACAACAAAGCGAAGCAGCAATTTGACGACGTCACGCTGAGCTAAGGGCGCGTTTCACTATTTTCTGACTCTCTGTTAACGATTAACGGAACCACCCGCCGCCTCCACCCGCTCTGTCCGGTTGGTGTGTGCTCTTAAGTATTACTAATGACGCTCTGGTCTTTCGCTAACACACTGCACCGCCCAGAGCCTCATTAAAGGTGGAACTCAGCCAAACAAGCTCCTCTTCACTTTGCATAAATTAGCTCAGATGCAATGTATCACTGCCAGAGTGCGACCTCACACACACGCATACACACTTCCTGTACACGCACCTTCATTTATCCCTGTTGTCCTGTTCTCTTCCTCATTTACTCATCAGCTGAGATGTCATCACTCAGCATTTCAGCAGGACTCAACACACTGTAGATCATAGTCAGCTCCACGCGAGTGAGCACACACACCTCGTCTTTTTGTCATTTCATTTCTGACAATATTCGCCTTTTCATTTTCAATTTTAATTTCTGTCCGCAGAGAAAAAACTGCAGATCAAGCCTCGACTGTGAGACAGCAGAGACCAGCATCACCGGAGGTGAAAGACACTCAATGATTTCAGAGCACCAGGTTTGTCCCGACAGGTGTTTCTGTGTTTCTTCCCTCTGATTTTCTTCACTCAGGGCCTGAAAGTTTTATCTTTTATCTATAAATCTGTTTTACATATCAGCTTTGGGTGTTTACAGATTCTTTTTTTTTTTCCTCGTCAGGCTTTGTAAATTTTAAAAAAAGACAAATAAAATATCAACTGTTGCCACATGCTGCTTCACAGACTCTTTTTGACATGTGACATCAGTGCTGTGAAAGTGTTTATAGGCCGTGAGCGTGTTTCTGTTTGGGAGCGGCGCTGTCGTCACATGACTCGAGCGTGTTTGTGAGAGTTTTCATTGGGAAGGTGGTGACAGAAGCAGCAGTGCTCTTCACTTTAAAGCCCGGGGACGAGACACATGAGTGGACAGTGACTTCATCCTCACCATGCTGTGACTGCGTCTGTGTGACTGTGTGTGATTTGAGAGAATGCATGCCGACACACACACACACACACACACAGACACACATGAATTTTTTTTTTTTTTGCCTTGAATTAAAACTACCGTAGTTTAAAGTCGTACGGCACATTTGAAAACATTTTTTCTCTTCTTCCATTCACAGGAAATAAAATATTACCACCCGACGTTACAGCAGCACGTTCTGACGTGATTTAAAACAAAATTATGTAAGACGTGATTGTTTTTGCATTTTGGTGCCTTCACACAGCTGTGGTAAATATGGACAGCTGCACACGTGTAATTGTTGTGATTTATATTACTTGTAATCAAAAACTAGCGAGTTGACAACTTTGCTATCACTGCCAAACATGGAGCAAGTGCAACAACACAAGACATAGTAACCAGCTAATATTACTCATAGTCCAACAGCAAGTAGCCCAGCTTGGCGTCTGTCTTTCATCCTTTCTTGTCAGCAAGCTCTCGCCAACGACTAAAAGTCAGTCCCAGATTTTCTCCTCCCCGGCTGCTTCTTGCTCGGTCACTCTCAGTTTCTCTTATCGGCTTCCTCCGTTGTCTTCTTCAGTCTCTTTGCCTCTGCTGATCCCCCGGTTATGTTGCCCGCTAGCTCGGCTCTGGTTCTGGTCAACGCTACCTCAGTGCTCTGAGCTCACAGCACGGCTAACTAACTGAGCTAACTGCAGCTATACTGCCCATCAGAGTTGAGGCGGAGCAGCCGGAGGACATCAGAGGGAGACATCAGAAGACATTTACTCTATTAAAATATGATCCAGTTTCACCAAAATAGTGAAATAGTTGGTGGTGTGTCAAAATTATAAAGTAATACTTATGGAGTGGGTTAATGCGGTTAAACACTTCCTTTTAACACATTTAGTTTGAGTACATGGGAAACACCAATTTTTATGTTGTTTTATATTTTCAGGTGGGTGGAGCTTCACTTCCATCAGTTTATTCACACCAGATGAATGTTACGTTACGTTGTTCTCTGCTCTTTCTTTGACTTCCCTGTTCACTCTCACCTTTTATTTCCCTTCACGTCTGTTTGTATGCGAGTCGGACAGAGAGGATGCTGCGATAGGAAACTCCTCCACTGCTCTCCAGGCCACAGACCTCTAATTAAACTATTAATACACTGTGTGTGTAAGTGAGATTGTGTTTGCATGCGAGTGCACAGCGTCATCTGCAGCATACCTTACTGAGGCGTTGTCATGGTGACAAACAAGTAGCGTGACACTCTGGGAAGCAGCATAACATCAAGACACAGGAGGTCACAAACCCACAAACACGAATAAGGTAAGTCCTCCAGCATGAGAATGAGTGTGTGTAACATGTCCACGCTCATACACTGAAAACTGTTCATCCACGTTAAGGGTTAAAGGTCAAATCTTAAAACGATGTAGCCACTGAAGACACAACTTAAGGAATCTGCACATCTGATATTTGTCCAGAAATAGTTCTGCTGTATATTTCCCCCTGGACACATATTTCTGTTGGTGAGCTTTAGAGCTTCCAGGCTACATGTTAAGCTATGATACTCCTGTCCTGATTAAATGGACAGATGAGATGAGATTGATGCCTTACTCAGGAAAAAGCTTTTGGGGTCACCTCAGCAGATCATCTGTTTCCATCTCACTTGCAAACTGGACCCCACCCAACCTCGAATTGAGATCTGATGATCCCCATAAATGATTTGGCATTTTGTTTTTAGGCCGGATGTTCTTTCTGGCGCAGTCGTCCATGTGTCACATCCAGGTTTAGAGCCAGCAATTAGAAATGTACTTGGCTTGTTCACGCCTGGTGACTTTGGAGCAATCAGGGGTTCAGTGTCTTGCCCTAAAGACACTTTGACGCGTGGACAAGAGGAGGTTTGGATCGAACCTCAGACGTTGGATGACGATGAAATGTTGAGGTAGCACCGCATCTCACTGGCTTTTTCTGCAATGCTGATTTTGGCGATTAAAAATATTTCACGTGGAATATCATGAACCCAAACTCAAACGGAAGAGAGATCAGTCGGTCGATGGTTGTGCAGTAACTTGTAAAACTTAAGCTCATGTACATTTTGTCACATACTGCCAGTTTAACTGTGTCGAATACATTTTGTCAGGGTGGATATTTGAATTGTGTGTGCGCGACTCGATTTTCTCTCAGATGTATTGACAGCAGCGAGCGGAGATGGAGAGCTCGACATGTTTCTCAGAAAAGGCAGGAGACAGGGAGCCATCACTCTTCTTCTTCTCACCACACGTTTTTTTCCCCCTTCCTCCTCCTCCTCACCCACGTTGCTCCTCTCCTGCGCTGAAGCCGTAAGTGCCTTAGACAGATGTCTGCTGCCTCTTGTCTAAAACCCTCAACGCGAGCTGCTGAGCTCGGCAAACTCTAATTAAGATCAATATTTCAATTTTTAGTAAAAGCGCACGAGACGGAGTGAAGACAGAGGGAGAGAAATCATCTGTCCACGAAGACTCGGAGAGACAAAAAGAAAGGTCAACTGTGATTCTTCATTGTGTGTATGTGTGTGTGTCTATGTATGTGTGTGTGGTACATGTGTTCAGATTCTCTTCTTCCTCTGAGCTTTCGCCTTTTGAACTTCACTTCTTTGGAAGGATAATTCCAGTTCATTGAAACCTGATAACGTTATTGTAGTTTAGTTTAGGTTGGCTGTCGATGGATGGATGGATGTTGCGGTGATATGAACGTGGCTGACTGAATTTTCTCTCTTAAAGAACCAAAACTGAAACTTAATGGTGGACAAAGGTAACACTTTGCTCAGTGTGCAAGTTCCCTGAGCAAAGTGTCTCTCTGCCCGCCGTGCTCAGAGGTCTGAAGAATATATTTTTACCTCACACTAAATTTAACAGCAGTTTATATTATAGTTTCTTTAAATTCGCTTTGTTGGCCTGTAGCCTCCACTTTGTGCAGCCGTGTCCTGAAACAATCCTGATCAATCTCTTTGGATTTCTGTTGTCTGAGGAAAAATCACCCCAGATTTTGTCGTAACCGTCATAACGAAGGAGCACACCAACACCAACTCATGATTGAAATCTTGGGGCATGGTGACGTCACCAAAAAGACAGCGTTTGAGGGCCACAGATATTCCTGAGTTTTCAGTTTCATCTCTTCAACTTCAGCACTGTTCAGAATTGTTAACCGGCCTCGGTCCACAATGGTGCCAGCCCAACAGGATTTCTCCTGATATCTTAACACAGAGGAGAGTGTCTGTGCTCTCTCTGCTCCTCCAGCTCTCTCCAGTTTCCAGCCCATGTTTTCTCTCATTTCTTATCCATCATCTGATCCAGGTTTAGTAGTTCTCCTCCTTTTCTTTCTCCCCTTTGAGTGGACCGCAGTATAAACGACCACCTCTTGTTGATGACTGACCTCTCGTGTTTCTGCGTTCTCGCACTTTTGGCGGTCATCGCCTGCGAATCGCCCAGTATGTATGTTGGTGGACAAAGTCATCATGTTCTGTTTGTCCGCTCTTTGAAGGTTTCTCGTAGTCTTGAGGTCTGTCCAATGTCACCCTGTTCCCAGATCTCAGCAATTACTTTGGTGTGAACAGTGTTACCACCTAAAGAAACTCTCCTCCAAACTGCTGCCGCTTTAGACGGAAAACCTTTTATCACTCTGGTGAACAAACATGCTTTCTATACAAGCGAGGCCTCCTACATGTGGTGAAACTCCTGATTTCTAAAGTAAGCCTCCCTATAAACTTCACCGTCTGTGCACATGCCTGTGTCACATCCCCGCACAATTAAAGCTGAATCCTCCACAGCAGCATTAGTGGCTTAGCGGCAGTGACAAAAAACCTCCAGGCCTCAGATAACCCTGAGCCACCTCCCTGAAGCCGGTCCTTTTGGTCTGGATGTCGGCTCCCTTGGCTCAAAGCTCGCCTCCTCACGACCGCCTCAAAGCCCGCCGTCGATCCTCCACCTTGCTGATGTCCGTTTTGCTTAAATCGGAAGAACTGCACTTACAGCGAAGTCCCAATATGCAAAGGCACAATGAAAACCCTGACTTCAAAAATTTATGTCTCAAGCCCTCGGCCGCAGACGCTCCCCTTCCCCTGACAATGAATGGACCACAGCAGATCTTCTTAAATGTGCCATTTCAATGCAGACTGCTTAGCTTGGCGTTTGAGGGCCAGCTCCTGCTTATTTGATAAAAAAGCCCTCTCCTAATGACACCTAAACTTAAAATACCTTGATATGATTTCCGTCCCTTCATCTCATACTCCTCTTTTCATCCTCGCCAGCAGATTTGAGGCAGGGGGTGGGTGGGGGGGCGTATTTCATGGCCATTTCGGACTGGAAGTAAAGCTCAGCAGCTGTGCAAGGTTTTCCTGTTCACATCTGACCAAGTTAAACTTACTGCCACCTGTTTTTTTCCCGCAGATAGGCACTTTATCCCGCAGATATATCACTCACATATCGGTGGGTAGATGGGACTCAGGGGGGGGGCGTCCGCTGCTGAAAAGGCTAAACGGGTCAGGTGCAGCGGTGTCCCATGATACTATCGACATCCTGCTTCCCCTCTGATGCCCCCCCCCCCCCTCCTCCCTGGACGCTTTCCTCTTCAGGAGGGAAAAAAAAGACATATGTGTCCAGAATGGAGACGCACGCGGCGGGGCTTAATTATCCGTCGATCCGCGGAGATGAGACGGGATGCAATTTGTGGTTAATTGCGAATGAAAACCCTGCAGACCACCGCCAGGACCATCCAATCATACTTAACCCGCGCGCAGCCACAGCGCGGCCTCCTCGCAGCCTCGCGGAAATGCGGATTGATTTTTGGCACAGGGGGCGCGCGGCCTTAAATCGATCAGTATTGATAGATTTGGTAGTTTGTGGTGTCAGAAGCCTCCTCGGGCTTCCTTTGAGAGACATAAGCGAGTAAAGTAGATACAATAAGCTGTTTTTAATAAAGCTAATAAGGACAGAATGTGTTTTTAAAGAATTATCAACTTTGTGGCCAGACATGCTTTCACACGTTTTCAGGTTTTTATTCATATTCTCTAAAACTTAGGTCAGTCACACTCATGTCCATCCCTCGTTACAGGTGACCCGTGCTGTAAGACACTAGAATGAGTCTAACAACACAAAATGGTGTGGAAATTTAAGTTCTTCGAAATAAAAATGGAGTTCCTGGTGAGGAGG
Source organism: Nibea coibor (assembly GCA_023373845.1). Taxonomy (NCBI): domain Eukaryota; kingdom Metazoa; phylum Chordata; class Actinopteri; family Sciaenidae; genus Nibea; species Nibea coibor. The sequence goes on along the minus strand of CM041718.1, from coordinate 23,515,611 downwards.
ATGTTGTGATGCGACAGAAAGCTTGATTGATATGGACACACACACACACACACGCACACACAGGTAATAATGCTGCTGTGCGTAAAGTTGGAATTCACTCCGAACAGTTCCCTTTTTATTGGACAGATGTGTGAATTTGACTGGACCAGCTGGTCTGGGCTGATGTGAAATGTTTCCTCACAGAAACTAAATGTTGTTTGAGTTCACGGAGCTGCAGTGAAAGTGAAGCTGGGCCATTCAGACTCTGAGGAGTGTGCTGATTGGGAAGAGATGTTTAAAACCATTTAAAGGTTTCATGTTCCGTCACGTATACATCATGAGAAATGCTCGGAGAGTTTCAAATATAATCACTGTGAAGTGTTAAATTGACAGATTCACCGCCTGATGTCACTTCCTCCTCCCGTGAAATCCAAACTCGTGCTGACAGCCTTCTGTTACATAACTGACGCGGAGTTTTGGGACGGTGAAACCTGTTTCTCTGTTCCGAGTAAACATTTTTTCTCTGAGAAACTGCCGGAGCTCTCATCTTACTCGGCGCTCCGCCGTGCAGTAGCATCTGCTCGGTCACTAGAGGGGGGGATCTGCTGCACCTGTTCTCCCTAGCGCGCTCCGCATCACTTCGGCTCCGCTCGGATCTCCTCGGCCAAGAGTGGAGGCTGTTCTGCTATAGGAGAATGCAAATACACCGCTGTGGTCTCCTCCCATTGGCCCGTCACACCTCTGTGTGGGAGGGTCGAGGGGGCCACGCTGTCTTTATAAGAGCAGATTGCCTTCCAGCGGCTCAGTGACACTGCGTGGTTGCACCGTGAAGCTTGTAGAGACAGTTTGAGGTCCGATAGAGAGAAAAAACAACTGGAATTTATCACCTCTTGCATAATAACACACAGTCAACACGTAAGGTCAACAGCGCGCCCCGGTGAGGGGGGACAGGACCGTGGGGACCGAAGCTGTCAGTAATCCGCTGGACTGACCACAACAAGGGGACCAGACTGTCCTGACCCTCCGAGCAGGAGCACTACCTGCAGCTTCAGTTTCACCTCACATGCATGTGAACTTTGAAAACTTCTGCACGTGTCATTCCCTTTTTTGGATTCCCGGGACTTTTCTTTTTTAATTTTATATTTTTTGGCACACGTTTTACGCACGCTTGCTGCTGCGTCCTGTGACCGTCACACACAGCCTCATCTGATTTGTGTGTAGAAACTTTCGACCCGGGCCATGCTGCAGTGACTTCAGCCCCGCCGCTTTCCTTTTGGGACTTCATGATCAAGTTGTAAACAGGAGGAGGAGGAGGAGGAGGCGAAGAAGGATGCTTGGAAAATATTTATAACGCACCGAGCGGAGGAGACGAAAAATCTTTTTCGTGTCACTTGATCGAGCAGAACCGAGGACCGTAAATCAAACGGAGGCAAGTGGACTGCAGAGGTGAAGCGAGGACAAGACAGGTTGGTGTCTCCAAATTCACCGGGCTCGAGTTTCAGCCGCCCCGGGGGCTCCTGGTATTAAAGCGTGCATTTGACCTGGGATAAGTTGTCAACAAGAGCAGCGAGCGGAGGCAAACTGGCAGGTGTACAAGTTCATTTACATGCATACGTATATTCACGCCACTATATATAGAAGTTGTCTTAGGGACAAGCAGCCTTAAAAAGTTTCTCCACCCACCCACCGGCCCTGCAGCAGCTCTACGCACCAGGCGTGTGCGTGTGTCTATATATACACACACCATACAGGCTGTTATTCCTCTCCGCAATCTGTATCCGAGAGGGCTGCCCGCCGTCGGTTTGGCTGTGAGGGCAGGAGTCGTCGCATGGACTGAAATGGCCACCGACCTCGCCATGAGCGCAGAGCTGCCCAACAGCCCTCTGGCCATCGAGTACGTAAACGACTTTGACCTGATGAAGTTTGAGGTGAAGAAGGAGCCGCCGGAGGCCGACCGCTACTGCCACCGCCTACCGTCGGGCTCTCTGTCCTCCACCCCGATCAGCACACCCTGCTCCTCCGTGCCTTCCTCGCCGAGCTTTTGCGCCCCGAGCCCGGGCGCGCAGCCCAACCAGAGCCTCACCAGCGGGGTCAACAGCAGCAGCGGCAGCAGCAACAACAGCAGCGGCAACAACAATCACAGCAACGCGGGCAAACCTCAGCTGGAGGACCTGTACTGGATCCCCAGTTACCAGCACCACATCAACCCCGAGGCGCTCAATCTGACCCCGGAGGACGCGGTGGAGGCCCTCATCGGTAACGCGCACCACCACCATCACCACCACCAGGCCTACGAGGGCTTCCGCGGGCAGCAGTACGTCGGCGAGGATCTGTCCACGGCCTCGGCGGGCCATCACCACCAGGCCCATCACCACCACCATCACCACCACCACGGCCACCACGCCCGCCTGGAGGACCGCTTCTCGGACGAGCAGCTGGTCAGCATGACGGTGCGCGAGCTGAACAGGCAGCTGCGGGGCTTCAGCAAAGAGGAGGTGATCCGCCTGAAGCAGAAGAGACGCACCCTGAAGAACCGCGGCTACGCGCAGTCCTGCCGCTTCAAACGCGTCCAGCAGAGGCACATGCTGGAGACCGAGAAGTGCACCCTGCAGAGCCAGGTGGAGCAGCTGAAGCAGGACGTGGCGCGCCTCGCCAAGGAGAGGGATCTTTACAAGGAGAAGTACGAGAAGCTGGCCAGCCGGACCTACAATGCCGGTGGACCCGCGAACACGAGAGATCCGTCCGGGAAACAGGCCAACAGCGAGTTCTTCATGTGAGAGACTGACGATTTGTAGCATAGACTCTGAATTACACCCCAAACACCCTCCTTACATTAATTTATATTTTTCTGCGTTTGTGTTTTGTTTACAGTTATTCCCTCCACAGAAAAGACTTTAATAACTCACAGAAACAAACGAGCATTAGATGCATCCTGAGTCTTAAAGATGTTTTTGCTTAAACTTCTGTAAACTCAGTTCAAACCTGTCAGGTGCGCACATGGGATCGTGGGATCACTTTAGCCTGTAGACCTTTCTCTGGTGCAGCAGAACCTGGTCAGAAGTCTTATTGAACCAGTCTGACATGTAACGTGACTGTCTTAATTCAGAGATGATTTTTGTCTTAAAGCTGATCGAAAGAATGAATTTCTTTTTTTTTTTTTTTAAGAGAAAGAAAAAATCCGATTGGACTGAAATAGAAGCAGAAAAAGCAATACGCCGCCTCCCTCCGTGACTGTTTGTGTGTGATGGAGAGGCGGTCTGTGATGCAGAGAAGAGACCTTTCAACAAAATACTAATAATAAATATTGCAAGTCTATAGTTTCCCGTCCCTATTTGCAACCCTGCATGCAGGACATGTATGGTAACCTCCAGTCATCTCCCAGAATCCTTCCACATGTTATGGAAAGCATGGCCCACGGTTCTCTCCTCCTTCTTAACGCTTCTCCTCCTTCCCTCCATCCATCCATCCTGTCACCCCCTTCCTCCTCCGCCATCAGTAAGGCCTGGGTATGCAAAAAAAAAAAAAAAGTCTCCCCTCCAACCTCCTTCTCAATAAACCCCCCCTCGGAGAGGTGCAAGGACTGCGGACAAAAATGCAACTGCGAAACATGGATGCGTCTTTAACTGCTATTTTCAATCAATTTTTCTATTGTTTTAAAAAAGAAGAAAAAAAACGACAAAAAGAGATTAACTGAGCCAGATTTTAGACTGTATTTATTTCCACCTGTACATAATGTGTAGAGAAAAAACAGTTACCTGTGTTATTTTACCTTTTTTTGTTGTTGTTTTCTCTTTTTAAAGGAAACCTGCTTTTGTTGCTTGGATTATTCGAAATGTCTTAATACAAAAATGTTTGTATGTTACAGCATGCAAATCGTCTATGGTATCCTCCTCCTACTGAACATGTGTAATGTCAAAGGCAAGCCTATACTGCACTAAGAAGAGATCAAACTGGACAAACCTTTTGTTTTCTACTAATAGGACCTTTGATCAGTTACTAAACCCCCTGGATGTAAATTAGATGAGGCGGAAGCCTCGTTCATTAGATGGACATGGACTGCGTTCGCTGCTAAAACTCTATGCACCAACCTGATGATTAAAATGACTTAGTTTCATGGTTCTTTTTTCTGTTCCTGTTTGTTTTTTTACTTTGGATATTTGTAGACGAACATTTCAAGGGCCTTTGCTGGTTTTATTCGGCAGCCCGGTGTCTTAATGAGATCTTGTGTCTGATAGGAGGATGCTTGATTGTTTTTTTTGTTGTTGTTGTTGTTTTTTTTCTTGGAAAAAGAGGAGACTTTGCCTGGTGGTAGAGCTTTACTGTTCTTGGAGTTAACTCGATGCATTATTCTTCTGTCAACAAAAGAAATCCCTGGTTCGTGTGTTTTTCTGCTGCCTAGATATATGTGCAATATTGTGCAGAAGTGAAGCGATGCTCAGTCTACCTGTTGCAGGAAAGAGGCTTTGAATTATGGCACGTTTCGATCAGAATGCCACAGAAAAACAAAAGTGAGGTGAATATTTTTTAACGCTCCCCCTGAAAAAACCGTCCGATCTTTTATGTGAGCCAAAAAGAACAAACACACAAATTTAGTCTCGCAAATTAAAAAAAAAAAAACAATTAGGCACCGACGATTTTTACACGTTCTTTGTTTTAATCAGATGTTTCAGAGGAAGTTTATATCCTCGAATTTTAGTAAGATTTCCTAAAGCGAGTGGAGCCTGAAAATAAAATCCTCATTTGATTTTAAACGACTGCGAAAAAATCAACAATATAAAAAAGGAAGTGGACTTCTGCACAGTGCTGTTAATGTATATCTGTACATATAATTTCTATATTTATTCAATGAACGTGTCCTAACGTGTCAACAAGTGAAAAACCTACAAAGTGGAACGTTGTTGAGAATCTTGTTTTCATAATGTTTAATAAAAAGTTCTGTCCCAAATCTGTCAGACTGCTGCTGCCGTCATTGATACAGAAAGAGAGAAAAAAATGTTTTATTTTGAAAAAACATCTAAATTATTCAAACTTTGTGTTTCTGTCAGAAAATCCCAAATTTCGGAGCCATTTCTTATTTTAGGCCGTTTGAGTTTCCTCTCAGATTCATGATCGTGGTTAGAAAACAAACACACATCTCGTTAAACAGATTTAAAATCATTCGTTAATTTTTAGAATTAACGATTATTAAAGGATAAATTTTCATATTTGTGAAGGAGAAATCTTAAATATGTTTGACGCGGTTGCTCGAGTTTAACCAGCAAACCAACAAAATGATTTAAATGTTAAAATCTAAAATACTAATAATATAATATCATAATAAATATAGTTCATTTATTTGATTTAATTATCTAATTAATCAAAAAAGATATTGACAGTGACTGTTTCTGTCTTAATTATTAAAGGAGGCATATTAATATGAGATCAGCTGACCTTTAATGTTTCTTCCTTTATTTTTCTCTCATGAACTTAAACTGCGGTTTGTTTGGGTTTTCAAACCGGACTGATCCGGTCTGGACTGCACGATGCTGCTCTGATGTCCGTGAACATCTCACCACAGATCGCCACATTTGTGTATGAGAAGCGTCACCGGAGACGGACGCAGCCCGTCGCCCTTCCCTCCTCAGCTCCTCTGCCCTCGGCCTGTCAGCGGGCCTCCGTGCGCCCCCATCATCCCGGTGATGGATGGATGAAGCCGGCCTGCTCTGCGCTCTCCTCCCGCCGCCGCCACCGCACAGCGAGGTAGACTCTCTAAACTCTCTCGCTGTTATGTTATGAGTGTGTGTCCACGGGGCAGCTTTGCGTGATACCATCGATGTCCAGTGTGTGTGGGCGCGCTCGTGCACGCGCCTTAAGCTGCATTAAGTGGTCTCTCCTCCTCCACCTCCTCCACCTCCACCTCCTCCTCTTCCTTCAGGGTGGAAGCAGCGCGGGTTAAGACAGATGCCACCCCGCGTTGGTGCTGATGTGACTCCGCCGTCAGGCCCGGTGGGTGGCGGCTCACTTCAAGCACATATCATAACACAATGAATGAGTGAGTGTGTGTGTGTGTGTGTGTGTGTGTGTGTGTGTGTGTGTGTGTGTGTGTGTGTGTGCGTGTTCACGCTGCGTGACGGTGGATGGTTAGACGTCAATAAAAGAAAGCCAGTGACGCGCGGCATCCTGCAGGTGCATGCTTGCACGCGCATTTAATCCCGCTTGTCTGCAGCTGTGTGTGATTTTAAACTTTATTCAAACAGGAAGCTGCTGCCACAAAAACGCGTCAGGCTGAGGTATGAAACTGGTATTTTTTCATCAGGCTGTCGGAGACACTCAGCATGTAAACATCAGATCAGAGTTTAATTTGTTTAAAGTTTCTAAAGGTGTTTCAGTGTGTGAGTGAAACAGAGCAAAGAATCTCACTTGTTTCCCTTTAAACATAATTTCAGTCTCATAAAATCATCCTTCGTTCTCACGTGTTGTCAGTAACATTCATCCACCTGTGCATACCTGCGAATAACTGCACAACAGACCTGTACAGTGTGCACGGCGCACTGAGGCATTAACACACACACACACAACTTCCAAACCAAATTAAATTTCAGTGATTAAATATTTTTTCTAATTTTAATTTCCTCTTAATATCTCTCTCCTCCTCCTCCTCCTCGTCTTCCTCCTCCGCTCTGTCTCTCCTTCTCTCCCTCCTTTCAGCCTCTCCATCACTCTCCTCCTCTTCCTGTTTTTGCTGACTCAGAGGAAACGTTGAGCAGTGTGACAGCCATCACCTCACTGAGAGTCAGAGTGTGTGTGTGTGTGCGGTCATAACACACACACACAGATTGAGATGGTTTACAGTGGAAATGAGGGAGCAGGCATGTTGTGTGTGTGTGTGTGTGGGTGTATGTGTGTGTGTGTCAGAGAGAGAGAGAGAGCGAGAGATCACCATGACTACACTGTGGGCTTTTCTTTCCATAAATCAGGGCAGAGTCCATCCGAGCTGCATCTGAGAAACAAAACAAGTGAAGCAGCGAGGATGATGGAGAGAGAGAGGGAGGGAGGCAGAGAGAGGTGCAGTGTGTCTCTGGCGTCTGGAGCTGCCGCTGCTGCTGAGATTCAACACAGTCAGCGTCTCTTCGGCTCAGCTTACCTACAGTATACCCACCTACACACACACACACACACACACACACATCATAAACAGAGTCCAGACAAACACTGTGGAAGCAGCTGATAGATTCACATGCTTTTAATAAGAATGATAACAGCCTCCTTTACCTGTCCAAGTTGTTAGTGTCAAGTCTTAATCACTGGCTCGAGACCCCCAAACACCTCCGTGATAATTAGGGAGTTTGTACCAATTAAGTGAAATATGAACTAATTCACGTCCCTTATGATTAGATATGTTGTGACTCTGTGTCAAAATCTACAACACACATGGAGAATGTTCCTGATTAAAGTTTAATCGAATCACTAAAAACTGACGAAACCTCCCGGCGTAGTTTTGTTAGTCAGTATTGAAAAGGCAGCTTGTGTATTGTGTTTGAAGTGTGAGTCAGTAAACGTGTACGGCCACTTTATTAACTCAGCTCAGTGCAGCAAAAGTTCTTTGTTAGGGGAGAAAATGAAGCGATGCTGCTCTGTGGACCAAGAAGCAAACCAGCGTCACGTTCACCTTCCACCGCCTCGCAGCGTATATTCTTTTTAAGAAAAATGGAGTTGTGAAGATGCATAGAGACTAAGAGGAGTTATTAGTGTATAGTGATGATCAGTTTTACACTTTAGGGGGCACATTCACATCCTCTGTACCCTTCATCACATCCTCTCCTCTGTCACTCTGCCTCTGCTTTGCTAAGACAGCAGTTCGAACAAGTCAGACTCTGAACCGCCTTTTTGTTTCTCGCCTTCCGTGTCGCCTGCAGAAAAGATCCTTTCACACAGCCGGTACAGGCGTTAAAGAGCGAGTGAGTGAATTTTGCATGACACTGCATGTAAATCTGGACATTATCACAGCTGAGTTGTGTCCAGTTTGGAGTTCGAAGGCACCAGTGTTGATTTCTTTAAGGAAAACTATGATGGAAAATGTTCCTCGTGACCTTCTACCATGATTGGACAATAGTCCGTCACCCACCCAACCCAAGAGCCAGACTGACCTGACCTGCAAACCACCAACTTAATGCATGATGGCAGCACAGTTGTCGTTGCACGGTGCTCTCCATGGAGCTGATCCTGCTGCTGGGAGCGGCTAGAATCTGTTTGGAGCACCCGCAGCATGAAAGCAGCGGGACAATCGCAGCTAATTAACAGACTAATTGTTCCAAACATTTTCTTTATTGTTGAATAGCAGAAAATCAGCAGCCCCTCATCTCTTTTTCTCTCTTGCTCACACATCAATAGCTTTTAATCGATTGAAACCAACCTTAGATGGATGAAAATGACTAAAATGTGACTAAAACTAATAAAAACTTTCATCCTTAGACTGTCAAAACACTGCAAGGTTCTCCCACTGTGCACAGAGGGTCTGAGGTCTGCAGGGGCCCAGCAGCAGATCCGTGTCCTGAGGTCTTCTAGCTGCTTAATCAGTCTATGGATGTTGTTTTTCTCTCTCAGCTTCAAAACTGTAAATTCTCATCGGGCAGCAGGAGGGGTGAAAGTGATAGATGCTTTTGTTTTGAAGAATTGGTCTTTGTATGAATAACATCCTCCCTGGTGCCGTTCAGGCCTTTTCATTTAGCAGAAGTCCACACGGCTCTTTACAGTAGAAGTGTTCTCGCGCTCCAGTTAGGCCCGCTCCCCGGAGACGTGTTCAGCTTCAAAAAGTTGTCACCCTGCGCAAAATGTAATCGACATTTTTGATAAATCACCTGCGTGCCTTTAACGCTCACGGGGTATTAATAATTATTACTCCTGATCTGGTGATTGAGTTAGTGACCCCGGGCCAGGAGCCCCCACAGAGGCGGGTGGGGCGGGGACCGGGGGGCCACCACACCGTCCCGAGCTCGGTCCCAGCGTGACGCGCCCAGGAAAGCAATTTGGCACTGGTGGCGCCGTACTGCTGCTGCGACCCCTGAGCGCATGCCCTGCCTCCACCGGCTCCACACTGTCACAAACACACACACACACACACTCTCTGACACGCCGCATGCTGAGTAGACAAATTCAAACATGCTATCACAGGAGAAAATATGCCCAAACAGCAAATCTAACCTTGTCCCGTGCTTTGAAAATACAGTAATAAACAAACCTAACCGGCAAACAAACAAATAAATGAGAGCGGTGGGATGATGTGCTGATCTCTAAACAAGGAGGAGGAGGAGGGGGGTGTGAATCACAGAAAATGGGCTACGTTCTACCCCGAAAGAAGGGAAAATGTGCCATGAAGGGAAAATTACCTCCAGATATTCTCTTTAAAGTATTCAAAGTGTTATCGAAGTAATTTGCAATCTCACAAATAACTGAACAGGCGTTGTATTTATTGTGCTGCAGATTTCTTTTGTGCTTTTTATATCTTCTTTATGCTCGGCCGCAGTTTCTGCTCGTTATTTGTTGCCAGGAATTCACTTAAAGAGAATTTCCTTCATGTTATTTTATTTCCTGTTGACGGCGGTCACGAGCCGATTTACTGAGTCAACCTTTTAACGAGGGGTCGAGTTCCTGCTGAATCCCTCAAACCACCACTATCACTTCCATTCATGTTTCACTTCCCCATCTGTGTGTGTGAGCCTGCGTGTGTGTGTGTGTGAGCCTGTGTGTGTATGTGTGTGATTCAGCATTTTGTCCAAATCAACCAGTCATTGTTTCTCAAGCTTCATTCATTTTTATTGTGTCACAGGTCACACAGGCCTTTTTGTTTTAATAATAGTTGTTGGTTTGTGGCTGCGGTTTGTGGGCAGAAGAATCTCACACACACACACACACTGTATGTAAATATACACACACACACAGTTGCACATGCTGTTGACCAGATGAGTCTGTGCAGTAATGCAGTGGAGAGGACTGTCCTCAGTGGCAGTGGAGGGTCAATCGGCAATCAATTATTCCACTCAGCCTGGCCTGCAGCCATACCACAGGCTCACTTCCTGCACCAAACACACACACACACACACACACACACACACACACACACACACACACAATCAAAGACAGTGTGCAGTCTCCAGTTCACACATATCTGTAACGTGTAAAGTGCCGTCTTAAAGTTATGTAACTGGTTATTGTTGTTTTAATGCCTCAATCCTGATAAAGTTGGGTAGCTGTGTAAAACATAAATTTAGACCGTCAGTCCACCTCAGATGAGCTCGGGTCCAGAGAAGCTGGCAGTGTCTCTGGATGATATCTGGCTTTGGATGGTAGAGGCTCGACTTGTATTTGCAGATGCAGCGATGGACTGTGTTTACTGACAACGCTTCCTCCTCCTCCTTCCTCCTCCTTCAGTGTTGGCTTCAGGTTTTGTCCTTCACGTGCAGATTCTCTGGATCTTTTAATAAAACGTTTCTTGCAGTTGTGCGTTGAGAAACATTGTCCGTCCATCTATCCCAGCATCGCGGTGATGTGTGAAGAAATGGCTCAAGACTCAAAGTTTTATGTGTGAATTGTAAAACACAGGCTGGGGTTTGTCCTCAGGACTTGAAGCGTCGGCACTGAACCTTGGTGTTCAACAGAAGTTTGAACGTTTTTGGGTACGGGGTTTGATGAGTTGGATGTGCTAATGTTGGCTGATTTTGGGCCATTATAGCAATAACAGACATCCAAAGCACTCTTACACCTGCTGCAGGATTTGCTTTCATGCCTTGTTAACTCAAAGTGCCACTAAAAAGTTTTTTTTTTAAATCACGTTTATTTCAGGACACTTTTATCCAAAACAACTTCTGAGGAGCTGCAGGTGTAGGTGTCATGCACCTGACCATCATGACCTGTTCCTGACACAAACTGAGTGGTGCTCTCAGTCTGTCCTTTACTGTAGAAATGTCACGCTGCGTGAGCTCCAACCAGATATTAAACACAATCTCATCACATTTGGTGCAGGACCCATTTTTCTCTCTGAGTGACTCCCCTTCGGTCCTGAGGGTGGATCTCTGTCCGCTTGGTGTCAAACAGACTCTCACAGACGACAGGGGAGTGCCAGGACCACGACGCCCGCTGTCATGCACCCTGTCACCCTCTGCACCCGCAAAGTGCCGCGCAGGCACTCAAGGCAACGACGACGCCGTGAAGTGACTGAGGTGTCACTGAGCCTGACACACACACTCTGAGACCTGGACCCAGAGGCAGACACACACTGTCCGGACTGATGCACATCTAAGAGGTAGGTAGAGTGTGTGTCGTGTCTGTTAACTGGGCTCTGTCATGTCTGTCATGCAGGAGGACGTTCAGGCCGGAGCGTGGACAAAAGGAACTCCTCGTTCAGACCGAAGCCTGCTGATGCGTTTCCCATCAAACCTCATGAGACCTGCGCGGGTTCAGGTAGCACACGCTTCACTGATAACCAGGCTGGATCCTTTGCAGGTTAAACAATATTTAGACATCATAAGAGACGTCTAAGTCAGTGTTTAACTATTTCATTCACCATATTTAGGACTTAGGCTACACATTTTAATACTAACTAGGGTAAAGTACTTTTCTACTAAATATAACCTGGTTTAAAAAACGGTTCCATTTTATTTTTCTCAGTCAAAGATCTAAGATTTCTTTCCCCCACACTAAAGGTCTGTTTCTTACAAATCTCCGAGATAATCCATCCACCTGACAGGTGTGTGACGTGTCAGCACGCTGATTAAACAGCACGACTGTGACGCAGCTGTGTCCTGGACGAGTCACAGTAAAAGGACACAGTCTGATCTTTAGAAAAGACTGTCGTGCATCTTTTATCACGCGGCTTTCAACTTCAATTCTCTTTTTCTGTTTTAAACACGCTGCAGTCAGTCAGACACATAACGAAGCACAAATTATACTTCCCACGTCTGCATAGCTGCAAAGGTCCGTGCGCAAATTGTGTCACATGTCTGCGAGGATCCAGAATAAATGTCTGTGTGCAGCCCAAAATGTATTACCACGTGAAGAAAAAAGTGTATTTCATGTAGACTTTATGCACAGACTAACATCTGCTTGTTGGCCGACGTCGTGTAAGCAAAACTCTGTCTGTTCAGGAGTGTGTCAACACTTTAGTCATCTGTCTTTTAGTTCTTATTAAGATTAGACTAAAGGATTTAGATTTGATAAGGAGATTTATTTATTCTGTGTTTGTCTTTAAATGGATGCTGTTGAAACTGTCCCACAGCAGTGACTGCTGAAAGTGTCCCCCTCATGTTTGTCATGTCAGTCAAAGAAGCGTATTGATTTAATCCACCTGTATGTCTGTGTCAGTCTCACTGAAGCTTGTCAATATTTTTGTGACAGCTCTTCTGTCAACGTTGTTCAGGTTTCTCTTCTTCAGCCCTCCAACAAAACTCTGCTCGGATGTTTTTCAGTGAGCGCCAGGATAAGACGGTAAGAGAGAACAAACACTACTTGTGCTGGTTGCTGGTCAGGAAAATACAGACATGGTTTGTTTTGAACAAATCTTTTATGCCGGCACTTTTCTCGTGAGTCCAGGCTCTGTGGTGTTTAGTTCTACATCTGTTAGTCCAAGTTTTATAACTCCTAAAAGTTCTCCTCAATTAAATTTAGAAGAGAGACAAAAAAGAATTCAATCGCACGTCTATCTGACAGTCTGCAACAGAAAGCGACGGCACGGCGTCCTCTTTCTTCTGCGATGTAACTTAAACTGGGGTACACTCAAAGCTCCTGCCTTTTAAAAGCATGTCCTCATTTAGCCTGTTTAGTACCGAGCAGAGGAACCGTTCTGCGGGAAGAGACAGACGAGGAGAAATAAACAGAATGAAGAAGCGTTTGTGGTGAAGGGGTGCAGACTCAGCGCTGCCGGCGGCGTGCGGAGGAGACGGAGACAGAGTGCTGAAACTGTCATGGCAGCCCTCGCTCGGTGACAGAGAGGTGTGAGCCGTCACAGAGAAGACGAGGAAGCAAAGGAGGTAGAAACAGAGAGAAACTAAAGGGAGTTTGTGGAAGAGAGGAGCTGCTTGTCTGACATGTTGCCGTTTCATTTAGAGGTATTTTTTGTGGTGAGAGATGTTGGCAGTTTGAGGCCAGCGCTTCTCGCGGTCTTTTCTCTAACTGATAATGTTCTCTACCTTCACTGCTGTTGTTGTGGTACTCGTCGCTGTTGTTACCGGCCTTATTGTTCTGTTTCTCAGTTCATTCGCTCCAGTGTTCAAGTTAGTTCAGGTCCTTTGTCAGTCTTTGGTCAACTTAATGATAAGAAACGTTCAGCCATATTTCTTTTCATATTCTCCTTGAAATCTGAGACACAGCAGATGTGTGTCCTTCAAGAACAAGGTGCAGATAACCACTGTAGTGTATGTAAAGAACTTTTTAATAGCTGTAGTACAGTGCCTGCCCTCATATGTTGTAGAGAAATATAGTCATACAAATTTTGTGGAAACCCTCTGAGCTCAAGTCCCACTTACTCCGATATTCTGGGTCTTTCACGTGCATCATGAGCAGGTAAAGTTTGACGTAACTTTTCGTGACTCTGAGCACCTTTAGGTCCGCTCCTCTGAACCTGACAGATCATTTTTAGGTAGGTCCTCCCATATTTCAATCTGTTTCTGACTGCGCAGTGTGTGTAAGCACTACAACTCTAAAACTCTAGTTTCCACCAGGATGTCATGCACGCGATACTCGTGCCGTGTCCTCCTCAGTGAGAAGGAGAGAGGAATATATAATTTCAAACGTGATGTCTAAAGCTTCATCTCTGAGGCAAACAGTCAGCGCCCCCAGCTTACACACAGATGGAAGATACCACACAGTGGATGCACAAACATCAGAGTTTTTAGCCTGTAACCTAAAAAATAATATTAGTTCATGTGTTGGATGGTGGAGGTGTTAGAATATTCAGATTCAGGTAAATTCAAATACTTCTTCATTTCCTGAGAAGTCAAAAGTATTTAACATAAAATCTTAAAAGTCAAAATACAGGAAAGATTCGGAAACTCAAACTTTTCTGGGTGGGGACCTCGAGACCTCCACGTTGGCGTCGGAATCATCTCGGATTGGCACGCTCCTTTTCATCACCATAATGTTTCATATGCAGATCACTAAAAACATATTGTTATGCTCCGCTTCATGGTGACGAGAATCAGGTAAAGGATTAAAAATATATATATATGTTAATAAATTTTACAGGGAAGCATCACGTTCAGTCTCTCAGGGGGAGAATCTCACTTGTAAATTTTCATGGTCTTTAAGATTTTTATCTAATTATCGACTTTATTTGATTACAATGAAACATTGCAAGCTCGTTGATCAATAAATCATGTGCTAACTCAGAAAATGATGTCTGAAAACAAACGCTGGCAGCAGTATGTCACAACGCATCCATCCCGTGGACGTTGGTCAACAGTCGGTCACGTTAACGGACATTTTTTCTGCTGTCATAACCAGTTTTAGATCAGAGAGCAGGAAGCGATCAGGAAGCTTGACCTGGCATGTCTGGGTGCATTGTCTTGTGGTGTTGGTGACTTACTCTACATCCTCGCCCTCATCAGGACCTCCTGCAGCACGTCTTCATGTTAACCTGGCCACCTGTGTAATTCTCGGTGGTGTAGATCAGCAGTCGAGCATGGTGACATTCACACGCAATCAGCTTGATGAGCGGTTGGACACACATTTCCCCCCTCCGTCTGTCAGCCAGCAGGTCTCAGTCAGATAGGCCTCCATGAATAAGTCATCCTGCACAGTCCACTCACCTGCGCCTGTTTACACCGATTAAATTTGCATGGCCTTTATTAAGATTTAAGGACAGACGGCAGCTTATTGTCAAAAAACAAAAACAAACTATGTTTTATTTGGCCTGAAATCGTGGCTGTTGTTTGTCGCCCGGTGTGAGTCAGTGCTGAAGTCATGTTTAGTTGTTGGGAAGCTGAAAAGCTCTGACACGGCACAACTGCAGCCCCGGGTGGAGTTCAGAGTGCTTCAAAGAAGTCACACTGCATATTAAGAATTTAGATTAAATTATCAGTTTCCATTTACTTGTACACTTTCAGTTCTCAGATTCTGCCAAAAGAGGAAGTAATTAAGTACATTTACTCAGACAGAAAAAGGAATACTTCCTTTGCAGGAGTGATCTTTGGTTTTTATTGACAGTCAAAAGATGCAGCTTGGCATCAAACGTCTACAAACTACAAAGTTTCAGATCCTTGCCAACCGCTCCCTAAGCCGCGCTTGTTGTTTTGACCTTTGGCGATGGTCCAGCTACTTTGTCTCCTTACATTTGTGCTTCTGATACTCACGTATTTCTGTGTATTTACTGCGGGCTGTAGTGTCCGTGTTATGACATCTCACTCAGCTGTCAGTACTGAGATTTTTACACAAAACCAGAAAATATATGACAATATCATGAATATGTTGTGAAAACTTTTATTTCCTCTTTTCTTTATTCTATATTTAGCGCCACCTCTTCAAACCATCGAGCCGAATCTGCCAAAGCGCTTTCGCTGGCGGGAGTCTGGACGTGAACCCTGGACTCTGGTGTCACAGGCCCCATTTACACCCTGTATTAACATGCATCCTGAGTGATCCGATAACAAGTGGACAGAATTCAAACATACGCTGAGATGCACCGAGATCAGATCGCTAAGAACACATTCAGAGGCGCTCTGGGCTGCAAAAGACATACAATCTTTTAGCAGTTTAACAAGGTTTTAACACCATGTATGGCACATTTATGGAAGAAGACAACATTTTATGTCAAACTCATACCAGTACAGGCCGCTTACAGGAGAAAGTACTGAAGAATCTGTTTTTTGAGCTGTTAACTCGACAGATTCTGATCTACTTGGACTGTCGTGTAAATTCGGCAAGTTATTCTCTTTCTGTGCCTTCTAATGCAGGTGTGAGCTAAGCTATAGAGCTGTCTACTTGTAATCGGATTACCCACTCTGTACGTTAATACCAGATGTAAACAAGCTCACGGTCCTGCAAAAACGTACACTTACCATCCATCCTTACCAAGTGTTCATTTTTCTCTACAGTGTGACTGGGAACCATTTTGGTTTTGGTTGGTTGATGGGAAAATATCTACAGAAGGGCGGTGACTGCAGGCCTTCTTCTTTCCCTTTCCTTCCTTCGTATACTTCCTCATTTCTGCTCTTCTGTCTTCCCTTCCTCCTTCCTTATTTCTTGATTCCTTTACTCGTTTGAGTAATCTGAAAGTCCCGAAACTGGGCAAACTGTGTGACAGTGAAACTGAAGTCTTTCTCACGATGAGTGCTTTTACTTTGGATGTTTGGGTACATTTTTACTGCTCGGTCATTTTTACTTTTATTTTCATTCAAGTTTAAAAACAGGATGTCTAGTAGAGTAAATTTCTTTTGTATGACCACGCAGTAGTTTTGGTATTCAGAAGTAAAACATGGGAATATTCCTCCACCACTGGATTCTGTTGACTTTGTCCACAGAGCAGAAGGACGAGTCACATCTGCAGCCTGTCAGGTTGAGCTGGGCTGAAGTTGAGGTTGAAATGTCACGTCTCTCATTAGTGAAATGTCCCAGAGTGCGTCTCCGACTCCTCCGAAAGATGGAGCAGCGGTGCGTTTGGTTAAAACCTCAGGATTTGCGTCCAGAGTAGAGGGGAAGTGGAGATTCATCAAACCTGTCAGAATGGGAGCGGGTGGGAATCCCCCCTGGAGAGGGAGCTCACCCTGCTCCTGATGAGACAGATTCATCTTCCATATCCTGTCAGACCACCAGACCTCCGTGGTTTTGTAAGGAGAACGAGGAGTGAGTGACAGCTGTGGGGAATCCAGAGTGGAAATGAAGGCTCGGCGGTGCGTTCAGGGCTGCGATGAGGATGACCAGAGAGGGATGGACAAACTGAAGTGTTAATAAAGTCATTACATGTGGGGTTTTGATTTTCAGCTTCTAAAGAAGATAGAAACACGTTTTTCTGATACATTATAACGTAGCAGACGTGGCTCCATAATAGAATATAAATCGGGTGACAAACTTCATCATCAGACACTTCTGACTGAATCATGAGACGTGAACATGAACCACTGTGTTTAACAAATATCTGGTTCTTTGGTGAAAAGTGAAAGGTAAAATCCTTCACGAGAGCCGACTGCAATTCCCATGGTGCATTTTTTATTAATAACATCCAATCACCGAGCACCAAGGGCCGCTCCGCTCGAGAATGTGTTTCGCTTCTTGTGATGTTTTGAGCTTCACCGAGGTGAAACATTTTGAATCTGCTCCTCGATAGAAATGACAGCTTGAGGCTCATGGGTAAAGTTTAGAGCTATTTTCAAACCATTCAAATATTACACAGTTGGCATAATTAAAATTGAAACCTACTGAATTTTCTAAATGATGATTATAATTTGAGGAAATTAGCAGATAAAACTGAAATAAAACCTTGAAATGTGGAATTTACAGTCATCTGTAAGGGTAGAATCAAACTGTTATTTGTCACCCAGGTGTCAGATATTACAGAGTAATGACTCAGCATGTGACTTTTGTCTCACAGATCAGATGAAACAAGAAAACAAATGTTAGAGGTGACGGTATACAAATACACAGACAGAGAGATTATATTTATTTGTGCCGTATCTGGTGATTTGAGCATCTGTAATTATACACACACACAGTATATTTGTGTGTGAGGGCGTGTCCCTGCTGCACTGGCAGGTTAATAATCAGTCTCAGTGGGGCTCAGATGGGATGTTTCTACACTGGTCTGATACTGCATGTCATAAGACCAGTTCTGATTAAATATTCATGAAGCTTGCAGCGTGTGTGCGTGAGTGTGTGTGTGTGTGGATGGGGTGGATGGGATGTGACAGGGGTGTCGGTGCACTCAGTGGGAGGTCAACTTCAGGAGAGAGAGAGGGGAAAGGTGCTGAGTTACCAAGGAGATAGTTCTCACTCCAACCAGGCAGAGTGAAAGACAAACACGCCGCATGCACATTAATACTAAGAGCTTGTATCCACAGTGTTTTTTAATTAATAACTTCAGGGAGTATCATAACACACACAAACCGCTACCACAGTTACATCTTCAGAGACATGTCGTGACTTCAGGCTCTGCCTCCTCCCAAGGATTCAGCCTGTGAAGGTGTTTCCTGGAAGCTTATCCACTGATTGTAACGGTCTGTATTTTTATCTCCACCTTGTTCGGCCTCAGAGAAACTCATAAAGTCACAAATATCCATGTCCACCAGAAAGTGTGTAAAATAATAAAGTGTACGCTACTCAAGCTTATTTTCTGAATGTGAAGTTTTGCTGACTTGAAGCCACTTTTAAAGCCAGAGTTCAATATTTTAGTACAAATAAATATCACCCTAATGTTTAGGCTGCTGCATACAAAATGCAGACCAAGTGACTGGATGAAACTTCTGTTAAACTTCATCCAGTCACATCCACGAACTATAAAATGTGGTTAAACTCAGATCAGAGTCAGTCAGGAGAAGAGCGAACACAGTGCCGCTCTTCACGCTTTCATTGAAGAAATACTCAGTTCTGCTAGACCTGATGGCGTCAGAACAGTTTAGCATAACGGCCCAAAGCATCAGAGAACCAGAGACTGGTTCTGTCCATATTTTAATAATGAGAGGCCGTGCCTCTGCGAAGGTATGTAGGACTGATTATAAACCAGAATTTAAATGGCTATTCATCAAGTATTTGTTGAGACATTTCAGTCTGGACCCAAGTGGTGAACTGACAGGCTGACTAGTGTTACCAAATATATAACTCGGGGCCCCTAAAGCTCACTAATTAATAGCATGTTCCTTGTTTGTTTGATGCTTACACAGAACCAAGTATAAAAACATCAAGTTGTGGGTCGGCGGTAGAGTTACGACCCGGAGCTCCAGCCAGGAGCGAGCGACTGTGCTCAGCTTCCTGATGTGAGGGTGCCAGAGACCAAAACCTGCTCACCAGCTGATCGCCGAGCTTCACGCCGGACACGTTCTGTGGCTTCACTCAAATCTGTCCTGACGCTGGTCCCGAAAGTCAGCTCGACTTTTTGTTATTCAGCGCGTTCAGAGCGTTCGAGACACTCCACCTAAATTGAGAACGTGAGCCTCACAGGTTGGGCAAGTAACATTTCCCATCAAACACCACTTTCCCGCTTCTTCACACCTCCTGCAGGTAATGAGTGAAACGCCTCCAGCAGGTGTGCATGTCATTAGTCTTCATCTCCTTCCTCCTTCTCTCTTTTGTCTTATTCACTCTTGTTATTCAGCGCTTCGTGTTCAGCCACAGAAATGATTTTTTTTCTGGTTTTTAAACAACAAAAATCTGCATCAGTGTCACCGGCACGTCACCGGGATTTCTCTTCTCCTGTCTCCAATTAGGAGTTTATTTCCCATGATGCTTATTGTGCTGTGGCTCAGAGTCCACAGAGACTAAACACCTATGTTGTGTGTGTGTGTGTGTGCTTTGTATGTGTGTAAAGCGAGTATCAACTCTGAGGAACTGCACAGTCAGCAGGCATTAAACACACAGGAGAAAGACGTGATGAGAGGAAAGACAAGGCGTAAAGAACGGAAAGAAGAAGAGAGAAACTAAAATAAAGCCACATAAATAAGACAAGGTGTTTGTTCTAACACTTTTCTGTAGATTTATATGCTCTCAAATCATTTTAAATATCCCATTAATACACATCCTAATAAATCATAGTGAACCATGATTTATAACCGTCCAGTGAAATCTAGTCATTTTGTTTTGTAACTTTTCTGCTGCTTTCAGCTAATTTAACTGGCACTGAGTTCTTGGCCAAAGCTGTGATTATAAAATAAGTGACTTAAATGGCTTTTTCTGCGTCAGTATTATTAGCTCTGTGAGCGCGTTGTGCCAAAATATTTTTTTTTTTTGTTCGTGACCTCTGCCTGAAAAACAAAACAAAAAAATAAAATTGAAACTGGGGCACGGCTGAAGTTTGAGGTGATTTCCAAACATGAACGTTACATTTAATGACCGACATGTTGGCAACAATAATTAGCCAGGACAGTGTCAGTGCGCAGTCCCCTCTTCACTGCAGTCTTTGCTAAGCCAAATCTCCGGACCGGACTTCTGAGGGCGACAGACAATTTCAAGTGTTTGGGTGTGTGACTTCCTCTTCAGACAACCATTAAGTCACGCTGGCCTCTATAAACAGAGATCTGCATATGCAAAGCTCAGTTTGCAGATGGATTTCCTGATAGTGCAGGTAGGTTGGATAGGTCTCCATTGATTCAACAGTATCAATCCTAAATCACTCAAATTCTGTCTGACATTTATCGCAGTTTTATATGAAAGGTGGACAAAAAGACAAGATTTATCTGAACTGGTTTTTTGGTTTTCCCTAAGCTGCTGTTGTTATGTTGGTGGTGGTGTAAGGTTTCCTCTGATGTCTAAGAGCTCAAAGGCAGAAAATGAAGAAAGACCAGGAGTAGGACAGGGCACAGTAATGACTTTAAATGACAAAAAGATGAATTATACATATTAAAATAATAATGATACGATTCAGACCAGTGTCATCATGAAAAGCATGTACCGTATTGAACACTGGAGCGAAGTTAAAGGCAGCAGCGGCAGGAAATATGAAGAGAGTGATCAACAGAGAGATGAAATCTTGCCAGACCCCTCGATGAATTATTCAGGCCCCCCTTTTCCGCACCTGTCATTCCACCTTTACTTTTCTCTCTCTCTTTATCTCCCACGGTGTTTTTCTTTGAACAGGTAGGAAAGTTTTATTTTCACTTTGGCCGTTACCTTCACTAACGGGAGAGAGCTACTAATTAATACATATGATCTGTGAATTTAAATGTGAACCTTGGTCCTGTTGTGTGACAGGTCTGTGATGGACAGGCGGCTCTAATGGGGACAGTCCATTTTCTAACCTCCATTTTCTTGAATTATTGAAGGCGGGGCTAAATCCAGGTACTGTGAATGAATGACAGCTAAACACTCACAGCACCTGAATGAGATCATTCAAGCGTTCTCTGCTCTCATCAAAAACTCACATAATTTCTAGGATTCAATACAAAGTTTCTTTTAACGTAAACTCAATTTTTAGTTTTGACCAGCTCTTTTTTTTTTTTAAGAGCAGAATTAATTTACATTTTGGGTCAAGTTCTCAAAAAGCAAAATTTTTGATTGAACTTTCTGATTTTCCCTCTGATGTCCATCTGCTCTGCATCAACTCTGTGATTTACAGAGTTTCCTGGTGGACAGTGAAGTAAACTACTGCCAACTGTAGCTGCTGTTAGCTCAGTCTGTTAGCTCAGAGCCCCGTAGGAGTGTTAGACCACCGGGAAGAGGAGGTTTTCAGGGCCGTGGTGCCAGGGAATGCTGACGGGGAGCGGAGCCAGTATCTTATCGGAACTGGCCACAGCGTCTATGGACATGATGGCAGAGGAGAAGAGACTGAAGAGGACGTTGACGAAAGAAGCTAAGAAGTGAAAATGAGAGAGTGATCGATCAAGAAGCTGCCGGGCAAGCGGAAACTTTTGGCCATTGGTGAGAGCTTGGTGAAATAAAAGGCTGAAAGACAACGAGCTGGGCGTCTTGGTGTTGGAATAGTAAGTGCTATTAGCCGGCTGCCATGTCTTGCGTTGTTGACCTTGCTTGATGTTTATTTACGGGTCGCATTTCATACTTAGTGGAAACGCCATGCTTAAAAAAAGATTGTCTTGTGTTCTTCCTCTTTCGTCTCGTCACTCCTGCTGCAGCTTTTATTTTCTGCACTGTTATATCACCGCGTCTGTGAAGTTCAGGCTGACAAACGTTACCTGACCGTCCCTCTTGTCCCTCTGGAAGCCGTCTCATGTGTTAACATGCACGGGTCATAATCAAGCCTTTCTGAAAAGGTGCGTGTCAGCAGTCCCGGGATCTCATCAATATTAATCAGAGCTGGTCAGAGAATGCATAAGCATTCATTAGGCCTCATAAAAACTAATCATGGGCAGCATCTAAGGTCACAGGACACACAGGACTCACTGCAAGGGACACTCGCTAGCCTCTGTGTCCAACACTTTCCCCTGCAAACTTGACACCAGCGACCACCACCTTTTCCTTTAGAGTGGTGAGCTCATCCTCATCGCAGTGTTATTTATACTCCCATCATCAAGTCACAGCGAATAAAAAGTCTTTAGCCACAAACAGCATTAGACAGTATTGAAGAAGTGTGCGTGGTAACACACATTTTTGCACGATGTTTGCCATTCACCAACGTATTGATGTATGCATGGCCTGCTACTGATGCTTTATCTGTAAAATTTCAGGTCAGATCATCTGATGGTTTGTGCCCCCACAATGCTGGTGTTACTTCATACAAATACAATATGTTGTAATAAACCAAAAACATTCTTTAATGCATTTACAGAAATAGAAACACACCTGTGGAGATACGGATGGACAAGAGACATCGGAAATGATGTTGGAGACCATCCGAGGCCCCTTTTACGGAGGAAGATCGATGGATAAATGAACTTGCGGCACAAATGGAGGTAAACAAGGGTGATATTTTTCATATAGTAGACCAGATAGTCTGTCTTTACCAGTGCAGACTTCTCAAAGTGAAACAAGGTTTGACCCAGCAGCTTGTCTCTTGTGTATGTTTGCAAAAATCCAGATTCTGCCCTGATGTGCGATGTCAGTCCAGCCTGCAGCTAAAACACACACCGAGGCGATGTGTACATGAAGGAGCTGAGCGGTAGTGTAAATGCGAGCACTTATGTCAGTGTAAACTTTGAAGAAATAGAGGAGAGTTTCAAGTTCAGCAATGCCCTCGGTGCTCGGCATCTAAACCGGACAGACCTTGTGTCAGCAGGTTGGTTTAAGAGAACACACACACATACACACCAGCGACATGAACGCACACAAACACACACAGAGTGGCTGAGCAAACAACATCACCAGCACATAAACAGGTGTAATCAAACGCACAAAGTGCTGAAGAGAGTGGAATCTGTGACGTGCATGATAAAAGGAGCCTTTGAGCAACTAAAAAGCAGACGTTGAAGACCAGAGAAGAACAACGGAGAAGAGAGATGAAGAAGAGGCCTTGGCCTGAGGCTTGTTAGTTTGTGTCTCTAACAGCAGTTTGTTTGAACCTCTGCGTGGCCTCTTTTCTTATTGACAGCTTCTCTTTCATCACCCTGCCAGGCTGCAGGGCCACGGAGGTGGGTTGTTGGTGGAGGTGGGGGAGCAGGGAGCTCCTGGGCAGGGGGGAGGCAGCCTGACACACCCCGCCCCCCCCCCCCCTCAGAGGTGGACGCTGCAGCTAAAGCGCTGATGGTTAGCTAGCACAGCTCCCTTTGTGCTGAAGCCCGAGCTTTAAAATGCTGCGTCTGCCTCCAACACACACGTACGTCCACACACACACGCGCACACACACCTCAGCAAAAACAGACACTCAGCCCGTCGATACACACCCGTCACCTGGCGCTCGGAAAAAGAGCGAGTAAAGTGTGGACGACACGTGCAGCCACCGACAGCGGTGTGTGACATCACCTGGGCCCAGAGGTGCCTCCCTCAGCTCTTCCATATGCACCGTCCTGATCACACACACACACACACACACACACACCTCACCTCTGGTCATGATGTACACTCTCAGAGGACGCCGCCCGCCCCACCAGCACCGATGCGGTCATCAGTAGGGTCATTAATTGTGGCGTCCCTCAGGGGGCGGCACACCGAGGCAGGATGGGGAAGGTGTGTGTGTGTGTGTGTGTGTGTGTGTGTGTGCACTTGTGTCTTTGTGAGGACATTTGGGTGACTGAAGGCATTTTTTAGGAGTCAAGGACATTTTTTAGAAAGTAAAGATATTTTGGAAAAGTAAAACAATTTCAATTTTCAGTGTAATCTTCTTTCTCAAAGTAAAGCGTGGACCTCGTTGAGGAGTGAGGATGTTTCGGATAATTAGGGTAGAAAATAAAAGTAGAAAGTGAAAACATGTCACTGAGGACGCATACTTTTATTTTTTCCACACAGGTATTACTCAGGCTTCCCTCCATCGCCTTCACTTGCTCCAAAATGCTGCTGAGAACGCAAAAAAACAGATGACATAACTCCAATTCTAGTCTCCCCGCGTTCACTTC
Organism: Nibea coibor; assembly: GCA_023373845.1. Taxonomy (NCBI): domain Eukaryota; kingdom Metazoa; phylum Chordata; class Actinopteri; family Sciaenidae; genus Nibea; species Nibea coibor. Next base: position 23,491,519 of record CM041718.1, on the reverse strand, counting down.
CTGTTACTTTTTGGGGTTTTTTATTGTTGACATATACCGAGGCAGCTTACCTACGTACTTGACTAAGGCTGAGCGCCGGCTTAGATAACCCGATGGTGGCTTTTTCCAAGAACCCGACCGGTGATCAAACTCTGGAATGATGTACCTGCTAAGATTAGGCTTTAAACAATTCTTAAAATATATAAATAAACTAATAAATAGTTTGTATCTTTTAATTTCTGTCCATTTGATTTTATTATTTTTGTTGAGGAAACGCAGAAACAAAAGTACAGAAGTACAAAATGATTTGTGTGTGTGCACATATGCTTGTGTGTGGGGGCGGGTGGGGGAGTGTGTGTGGATATCTGCCCCACACCGATGCTGCATCTGGCGTGGGGCAAACATTTTGCTGGTTTAGCGTTTTAGCATGCTGCTGCTTGCGTTGTGTGTGTGTGTGTATGTATGTGTACAGTATGAGTGTGTTTTTCTGATTGTGTGTGTTGTTAAGTGCGAGAGCTTGTGCACTCTTTTAATAACAGCATCATGACAACACAGCAGCAAAGCCAAAGGAAAAACTGTAAATAAGTAAATAAAAGACATGAATCTGGACCCAATTACTTCTCTTATGCATCTTCACCGGTCCTCCTCTCTCTCAAAGTGTTTGTGTGTCTGTTTTTGTGTGTGACAGTGAAATAGTGCGCATGTGATGTGCTGTAAATCCCCTCTGTTTGTCTGGTTTCCCCCTCATTAGTGAGAGAGAGTTAACGTTAGCACAAGTGTCCTGCGCTGGACCGTGAGATTAGTAATTAACGCCGAGTCTAACGAAGGGAGAAAAAACAACACCTCGACAAAGTCCGACCATCAAGCAGCCAGACCTGCTGACAGAGACAAACTTATCCACTGACACTTCCAAACTCTGCCTGGGGTGCACAGTCACATGGGCGGGAGTGTGTATGTGTGTGTTTTTAGGATATTTTTATTCATTTTTGGTGATGGAGCAAAAAAAAAGAAACAGGAACAAAGAGGACAGAAAGAAAAATTCACAAATCTCTCTGCGGCTCCTTATTTCTATCTCCAACTTTAATTATTTTTTAAATTTGACATTCAGTCACAATATCAGCTTTTCGGCCAATCACGCGGCCAGGAGAGAAACTTCCCCCACGACCGTTCGGCCTCTTCCAACCCTTCACCGTCTGGCTTACAGAAATCCCAGAAATCCAAGCGGATGGAAGCTCCCCGTGGTTAATGATGTCACAGGCTGATCCATTCCTGTGTCCGCTACGCTCCCGCTCAAATCCTCCACAATTCCCATATGTGCTCCATGATAAGTCCCATCATGCCTTTCTGCTGACCCTCCCCGGCCCCCTTTTTCATTTCGGCCTGTCTCCTCCAGAGCCCGGATTTGGGGTGGACTGGGGGCGGGTTTGGAAGGGTTAATAGGAAGCTAAGAGGAAGGAAAAGATGGAAGGAGGAGGAGAGAGGAAACGTTTAGCTCACCTTGGATAAATGTTCAGGAGAGGCATCAAAAGGAACAGGAGATGTCCTCCATTCTACACCAGGCTGGAAATCCTTTTATTAGCCCAGCTGGGATGTAATGGGAGGAGGAGCCGGGACTCTTAATATCTTGCACGCTAATTTCTCCCGTGTGGAGGGAGCATGATGTTTGAGACTTCTGAGTTTTAATTTGTCCACAGAGCTGGTCGTCCTGCTCCGCTTTTACAAACTGAGGGTGTATCAACCGCAGTCTACGGTGGGTAATACACTCACTACGGATAAGTACCCTTTACTTTCCCTTTAAGCGGATGCCACGGCCACAGAATATACTGTCTCTGTTTCTGATTGGCTGCCAAGTTTTTGTCAAAATGAAATAACAGGACACTTCAGACATTACAGTTACTTCCTTTTAACAGCGTAACCACCATTCATAATTATGTAACCATCAATCCTGTCAGTGCGGCCGTCTCCATGACAACCGTGAAGACCGGTTCGATATGAGATGAGATCCACTTCAACATTGAAATGCCGCTTACATGCCGCACTAATAATAATAATGCAGTCCAACATTGATTGTAATGAATGGATGGATATGAGTAGCTCTACGCTCCACCTACCTCCACCTTGACATTTTGTCTCGTCCTTATTTGTTCAAATGTTGTTTGGAAGTTAAGACTTGATGTCAGAGCAGTGGTGGGGGTAAACCGTGCAGCTGTGACGGCTGATGTTGGGGTTAGGGAGTGTGCCTGCTGGAACAGTCTGAGTGTGTTTTCATGTTTGTTTGTGAGCAGGCGACCAGAGTCACCGAGGAACTCGTTCAGCCTCTACCTGCCACATCGTTGGAGGGCTGAGGGAGTGAGAGAGGTGTGTCTGAATAATTGATAATAAGTAGATTTCAATAGGCTGAACACGTCCCTCCTGATCAGCAACCTGTCAATCAGTCAGGACCTCCCTGTCATTGGACGGAGGGAAGCGTTGAGCCAGACATGGAGCGAATGGATGCAGAGATGGAGAGACACCAGAGGGAGGTTATGGGAAGAACCGTATGGAGGTTGTGTAGAAATCAGGCCATCACACACACCCACACACACACACACACACACTTCCACTTCCTCGTCTCACCTGGAGAGACTCGTGCAGCTTTTCTCCTCAGACCTCGGGGACGTCAAACCCAAAACGCGTCTGGAGCGGAACACAGTGAACCCGGGCCGTGACGAGGAGCTGAATTAGAGGAGGAAAGTAGCTAAAAAGCTCTGAGGAAGTTGCTGACGGAGGCAGTTGTGTGGATCAACTCTCTCAGGTGGCTGCCAGCTTCACTATGTTCCTTCCAGGCCTTACCAACTCTGTAAACTTTGCGTGTATATGTGTGCGTGTGTGTGTGTGTGTGTGTGTGTGTGTGGATGAGGCGAGGTTGATAATGTCAGCAGCGATCGGTCGTCTCTCTCAGACCAAATGGACCTCAGCTGTCAGCTGTGGTAGAGCTAAACTGAGTTTAGGGGAGATTAACACAGAATGACATCCTGTTTGCTTCAGTCTAATCCTAATCTAATCTGACGGGGCTGCATGTGGGGAAATGTTGCGCTCACTTTGCCTCCCTGAAAAGCTTGTTTTACATTCTTTCATCGTGTCAGACAACACGGGGAGGTTATTTCTGAAATTCTGGGGGGTGGATTTGTGAACATGTGTGCACGTTAGAAAAGATGATGGGCAGTCAGAGGGATCTATGGATGGGCGGGCAGATGAACAGATGGATAAATGAAGCCTATTGGTACAGGTAAATGATGGATGATGGGTGGAGGAACAAATCAATGGAGAAGATTCCCTAAATTCCTTAAACATCAAGGATTTTCCAGGCCAGATTTCCTCAAATTCAAGGACCCAACACAACATAGTTTGAGCTGTATGGATGTTTCTCAGATCTTTAACAAGCCAGTCATAGAAATGACATTTTCCAGGCGTACTTCAAGGCTTCCTTGATGTTCGCTTTCTCACTTGCTTACTGCTGTTTAACCAGCGAAATTTGACGTGACTGGTTCGAACCCCGGCTGGGATCTTTCTGTGTAGATTAAAGCAGACTGGTGGTGACAGGTTGAGAGAGGTGCGAATGGACTGATGTATAAATATGTGGATGAATGAGTAGACATACAGAGTTAACGATATCAGAGCGGATGGAAACATATATGATGGAGAGTGTTTGGCCTCTCATCACAATAAACACATCACATGACATAAAAACACATGTGTTCCACTCATTCAACATGTATTGACCTAAGTGCTCCTTTACTGCCCCCCACCAACAGCAACCCCCATCCCTGTACACACACACACACACACAGGGCGTGGTGTGTCTGTGATATAAATTTTTCACAGTGGTGATCTCGGCTGTAAGTGGCAGACCCTCGACTCTTCTCCCCGCCGTCTCTGCTGGGAGCTTCTCCACACATGTGAAACACTGCTAACAGCTGCCCAGGGAGGAAGAGGAGGCAGCGTGTGTGTGTGTGTGTGTGTGTGTGCTTTCACCTCCTCTGGGTACGGGGAGAGTGAATGAATAAATAAACAATTCATTTCTTTTGTGATCTTTTTTCTTTTCCACAGCTCTCAAACTGCTCGGCGACACAGGAAACACAACCAAACGTGCAGATGTGTGTGTGACGAGGACGGCTGCTTCTCGTGGGTCTCTGCACACATTCTTTCAGGTGAGTGGAGCTGGGCGGACCGCTGCGTGTCCTTGACAGTCCTATTGAAAAATTAAACTCCCTCTCTCCTCGGCCGCTCCACCTCCTCCCCCTCTTCGTGCACCCATTTCTCCCGTCAACCCTCTTGAGCACTGCGAAAGGTCAAAGGTCAACTCGCTGGGATTTCCAGCTTGTGTTCTCCTGTGAGACTTTGGGAGTTCATTCTGTTATGAAAGATGTTGACTGAAAGTCATCAGTCAGAATTTAACCACATTTTATAAAAAGAACAGACAAGTTTACAGTTGCAATCCTTAAAATTAAAATTATGTCAAACACCATTTTGATGAGATTTGTTTAACAATATTATATATCATATTTACATTCTGTAATTAACTCTTCATTGTCAACACTTTTATTTTGGATGGAACACTTTATTTTTTATTTGTCTTTCCTGCACAGGATTCACGTTGTATCACTACACACAAGCGGTGGACAAGTCATGCTGCATGTATGTAATGGATGTGATACAGAGGACATGAAGCAGGTGACAACGTTTAAACCGCAGATCCGGAAATCTGAAGTCAGATTTATGAGTTAGAGTGCTGCTGAGGAAACATGAATGACCTGATTACTCACCATAATAATTAAAAAACACAAAACAAATGTCACATTTAAATTCCACTTTCTTCTTGCAAGTTCAACTTTTAAGCCTACGTGAATGAAAAGTGTTGAAGTTTCTACAATGACCAGCGAGAATACTACGTGTGTGTGTGTGTGTGTGTGTGTGTGTGTGTGTGTGTGTGTGTGTGTGTGTGTGTGTGTGTGTGTGTGTGTGTGTGTGTGTGTGTGTGTGTCAGCTCCCCGATGCGCTCCATGCTCTGTGATTTTTATTGACATCACTTATTCATGGCCCTGCTGTCGCACACAGGTCCACTTAAAACCATTGTCACTACACTCAGTTTGAGTGGTACTGATCTTCATTTCACTGTCATGTACTGTGTAAGCTAACCTAACCCTCTCCAGGTCAAGTCCTGGGGTCACAGTTCCTCCGTGTTCATCCCGATTTTGACACCTTTTCCTGTTCACAACCTGTTTCTGTCCCTGTGCAGTGTCTGTGACTGCGGAAACACAGAGCACACAGATGCGATGTGTCAGATTCGCCCACGTTAAACAGCTAGATGTCGAGTGGAGGTCTTGTCTATTTTCTATTTGTCTATTCCACGTGACACGTGCGGTTTTCAGCAAAAATAGACGGTGAAATTGATCTGCTCAACGTCATATCGACATTATACAGGCAACATATTGATGTTTTTCTACAGTTTCAGTGTCAGTGTCTGAACAACTTGTTTCAGGAAAACAAAGTCTCAGAAACTCTTTCTGAAATCAGCCCCCCCCCCACAAATCTTCTCTGTAAGTCTCAGGGTTGGTGCTTGTCACTGTGTGTGATGGTAACTCAGCCGGGGTTTTAATCAGCCCTCTGTGTACTGTGACCTGTGTGTGATATCTGTGACGTGGTCAAACAGTGGATGTGAAAACAGACAGCAGGTCAATATTAGTCAATGCACTCTGTTATAAATATCAAACCTGCATTATCCGTCACTTGATCAGCTCTTTGTTTACCCGTCTTATCATCTAACTCCTCACAGAAACATAATCTTCATCTAAATAACTTGTCTTGTTCTTTATCCCCAAACAAAGGCTCAAAGCTGGAGGCTCAGGCTTGATTGTGGACTTGAATCTGTCTCGCATGATGTCATTTTCTTTCTCCTCTCAAATCTGTGTCTCCAGCAGCCTCTCTCTAAGCCGAGGAGAGTGGTCTTCTTGATCCCGTGGAAGCTGTGTGAAGAGTTTCAGTCCCTCTGCCCGCTCTGACTGACAGCCGCGCTCTGCTGGCCCATCGCTGGCCTGAATCCCCCCGGCTTTGGGCCCCTGCAGCCGGCTCTCATCCAGGCCTGATCCAACAGAGGAAAGCCTCAATGCCGTCAGGACGGATTTGACAGTCCTCGCTCATCCCAGGGATGTCCAAAGTGCTTTCACAGTGGGTTGAACGAACCCCTCCCACCCTTGCTCCCTGCCACCTCGGCCAACTGGAGCGTGACAAGTAAATGTGTGTTCACAGGTGTTTCTGTCTGTAGCTTGATTCCAGTTTGTCACCTTTGCCAACAAGGTTATGTGTAAGCAACATATCTAAAAACTATCTCACAGATTTCAGGGACATTTAGTGAAGAGTTAGACAGGGAGCCGAGGGAGAATTGTCTGTTGTTGGCGTGGATAGCGCCACCATGTGTTTATAAACTGGAGAGTGGCCGGTTCAAGCCCTGAGCACCGAACTGGACTCCGCTCTGTGCTGCTGCTCGACTCTGTGCGGTTGTATTTCAGGTAAAATGTGAACATCACATCACAGTTGCACATATTTCATCATGTGTATGTGCTGTTTTCCAAAAAAGCTTACAGGCATATTTCCTGTTCAACCTTTTAAGCTGTTTCAACACGTCCAAGAGCTCATGATGAGGTTTTTCTTTTTTAAAACCAGAAACTTGAAACTTAGAAAGTATTCTAACATGTTCTCCATCATCATCACCATCCAATCAGCAGATCCTGTCACACATAAAGACTGTAAACTGAAACATGTTCTGTTGTTAGATTTGCACCTCGAACGAAACTCCATTCACCTCCTTCTTGGAGATTTCTTTGAAAGCAGGTGCACCGACACTTTGAAGGCAATAGGTTCTTTGTTGGTGCAACTTTTCACCACTGGATCATTATTTAGTGAACATGTGTGTCAGGAGACAGACAGGACATTGACTGGGTCAGGAAATGGCTGGAGTGTGTAGACAGAGGAGTGGGAGCTGAGCTTCATTGATAAACCTCCTTCAGGCCCCCCAGACAAGGAAGGAAGCAGTGCAGGCTGCAGGCATGGGAGGGAGACGCTATAGATCCAGTATTGGGACAGGAGTCCAGCCTCTGCCAGCCATTGATCAGGATCACAATCAATCAGGAAACCATTGAGCAGCCTAGTCCAAAAATAGAGTGAAAAAGCACCTGAGAGTGAGCAGTGAACAGGGTCAGCTCGGAGTCACAGCTGACCGCCCCAAGACATCGTCCCCCTGTCGCTCTGATCGCCTGAGGCAGGAAGTGGATCAGGGCGCTTGGCGTAAACCTCAGAGATGTGTTTCATAATGGAGCGTGCAGGTTTATGCCATTTGACCTTTGACCCTCAAACATTATTGACATGTTTCCTTGTTCATGGGTCAAATCCTCCTCCCTGGAGCCAGAAATCTTTTAGCTTAATGGCTGAACGAGCCACAGTCAGAAAAGCTGGACTCGGTTCTTTTGTTTGAAGTCCACAAATGACCGCTGTCGCTCAGATGTTTTGGGCAGAGTGAGTGCAGAGAGCGAGCACTGTTTAATAGCAAATGCATTTGCTGATGAAGACTGTAGCCATGATCAACTTCAACACTAGTTTGGGCTGAAAATACGCCGTTCAGGGGCAGCTCAGGAGTTGTTACCATTTGGAGGAAGATGGTTTTTGTCTTTATTCTCTCCGTCTCTACATTTTCAGCTGTTTCTTCAACCTTTAAACGTGCACACCCAAGGAAAATCTTTAAAAACCTAGAGTAGAAGCAAAACTTTTCAAACTCGTGTGAACGCAGCAGCTGACCTACATAAAAGCACATTTTTCTGTTTATAGCTTGAAATTTCCGGAGTTACATGAGTCAAAAAAAAAACAGCGGCTGTCAATCCGTGGACATACCTGTGTTATAACAGAGGGAATAAAATGTTCCCCTGAAGTGAAATATCACTTTAAGCTGCTTCACTTTGTTTGGGAGCCAGCGAGCCGACGCTTGTGCCAATGTGGAGTAAATCTTCCTGGGTTTGTGTGTTAAAGCCTCAGAGAGGGAAGGAGCAGGTCAGAGGAAGACTGCTGGGGAGGAGGAGGAGGGACGAGTGAGGCCAGCGCTAAGACTCCTCAGTCCTGCCCACGGGAGATAAGTGTCTGTCCCCTTCCACTTCATACACCAGACCCCGAGAATATGTACAGTATGTATATGATATGGAGATGCACAAACAAGACACACAACATCCAGATTATCTGCTGAAGAGGTTTACAAAGACCTCACATCCTCAGCCCAGCGTGCAAACACACACACACACACATTTCTGCACATGAACGTGCCCAAAGATAGCGTTAAACGTGGCGAGGACAGCGTGCATCCGGCAGTGCCTGTGTGGAGAATCGGCCTGACTAAGCTCTGAATTTACATGGCTAAGCAAAGTTGTTAACCCTGAGAGGCAGGGCCAGAGAGGGAGCTAATGGGATTTCTCTGTTAATGAAATTTATGAAAGAGAGCGAGAGAAGGAGGAGAGTAAGGAAGGGATGGAAAGATAGAATAAGTAGTAGAGGAGGAGAGATGTGGGGAAGGCCCACGCAGCTCCTACACATTGTTTCTGGCAGCAGGAGCAGGGTGATAGTTTTACACACACCTATTTTATGCACATTTTTCATATTATTACTGGAAACACCAGTAAGAAAAAAAAAAAACTGGCGCAAGAAAGTTTTTACACTTGGCTGAGATTTAGAAGTTGGCATATCAAAAAGGAGAAGATGAAAACGAGGCTGACGAAAACAGATTTGTGTAATTCATGGCGATCATGTGATACCCGGTTCTTAACAGCCAAACATCAAACCATTTTAGCATTACTTATTAGTCCAACAGCGGCCAGCCCAGCTCGCCGTCTGTCTTTCAGCCTTTTATTTCACCAACCTCTAAAAGTCAGTCCCAGATTTACTCTTGTCTGACGGATTCTTGCTCGCTCACCCTTTTTTTTCTCGTCTTAACTTCATCTGTCAAGGTCCTCTGTGGTCTTTTTGCCTCTGACATTATGTCCATAGAGTCAGCTGAGCCCGGTTAGGTTGCCTGCTTGCCCAGCTCCTGTTCTGGCACGACACTGGCTCTGTTCCCCATCAGCATTCCCCAATTTCCCGGACCTCCTCTTCTTCCCGGTGGTCCAAAACACCTGTGGTACAAACACCAACACTCCCCTGGTGTTCTGAGCTCACAGTCCCGGCTAACAGACTGAGCTAACAGCAGCTACAGTTCTCAGGCAGTTTACTTCACTGTCCATCAGGAAACTCTGTAAATCAAAACAGCCGGGGGGCATCAGAGGGAAGACCAGGAACATTTTCTCCATAATATATGATCCAGTTTTTATAACAAATACACGTGTGCAGCCGTCTGTATTTGCCACAGGGATATTGCACTCTGAAACTGGGGGCACTAAATATCTTAATGTGTCCATGTTTTGTTTTTCCTTTTGCTTCAGCTACTTCTAAAAACTTAAATGAAGTCAAACCGCATCATTCCTGTAATTAAATCAAAAGATTTGATAGGATCTTTCTCCCTTGAGTCACATTAGGTCTATTCAAACATAGTAAGAGATAAAGTTGACATGTTGGTTGACTTCAGTTTGTGTTTTCTCTCCAGGGTTCAGTGTTTGAGTCGACAGCTGCCCTCCGGCTGTGTGAGCTGGATCTCTGGCCTCTCAATGCAAAGCCCTGCAGCAGCATGAAGGACTTGTTTCCTCTTTTTGCCCCGGAGTGAGTGGGCAGAGGATTGTGATGAGCGGGGAAGAAGAAGAAGAAGAAGAGGAAGAAGAAGAAGGGGGCAAGTGTTGAAGTGAGTGAGTGTGCTGATAGAGGAGGAAATTACCCCCGAGTCTGCACATTCTCCTGTGCAAACACACACACACACACACCTAGGTTTTCCTGGGTTTGGTTTGCTGTTTTAGTTTGATGCTGAGGCAGATTTCTTCATGAGCACCCCCCCCACACACACCACCACCACCACCAACACACACATACACACCCAACACCCCCTCCCTCTTCCTCACCCCTTCGCCCCTCTCGCCCTCCGAACCCGGCATAGTCAGCATCGGCGTGGCGACGCCAATCGATGCTCCGCGCCCCGCTGAGCGTGTCCACACAAGGCCGAGCGAAGGGCCCCTCCGCAGGGGATTGTGGGAAATCTGATTTATGATGCCCGCGGTGTTGCTGACCACTAACTTTTGCTCCCTCTCTCCTCGTCTTTCCCTTTGTCTCTCCATCTCTCTCGCGCTCCCGCTCTCTTCTCTCCGTGACTTACCTGTTTAACTCTCTCTTTCTGCAGAACGTTGTTGCTTTATGAAAATGAGAAGACGCACCTGGAACCTCAGAGAGAGGAAAAAGCTCAAGTGAAGCGAACTCCTCAGTGTGGCAATAAGATGGGAATTTGGGCAAAAGGGACTGACCAGAGGATAAGAAGGGGTTTGTTAAGGAGGATGGGCTGAGATAAAGAGGTGGAGAAGGGAAAGATGATTCCATTTCATAGGGATCTGCTTGCAGGAGGAGGAGGATGTAGAGAGGATTTTCACGGCTGCTTTGGTGCTCAGCCTCTCTCATCTGCTGTTGTCTCTGCCCTGGCACTCCCAGTGACGTTTTAACCAGCAAGCAGAGCAAACACACTTAGTACACCCGGCCTGTCCACTACGCCGGACCCAGAGACACTCCAGCAGCTCTGGCCTCACCCAGAGGTTCCATATAAAACAAATACATATGATCAAATTTGATTCTGGGATGCCAGCTCCTCCCTCTCATCACTTGGCCTTGTTAGCTTGTGAGTCTTTGCGGCTACCTTCACAGACCTAATCTGCTCGAGGTGCCTGTTAGCAGGAGACTTTCCAGAAGTGCTGCATTACTGAGTAGCTGGATTATTCTTTTTAAAGAGGGCGGTGTAAGAAAAAACAGTTTTTTCAGACGATTTATGGCCTGCTGCGTTTGCCAGAAAAAGACCTGCAGTACTTCTAACAGTACTCCAAAGATTACATTACTTTCTAGGAACGTGTATGTTTGGTATGTTAGATGTTAACAGCCATGTGTCCGTTTGGAGCATGTTGCAGATAACCTCGTGTGCGAGTGCAAATAAGAAGAAGCTACCAATCGATGCCTTTGCTTTGAGACATTTATCACCCAATTTCTGCTCACAGAATAAAATAACAATAATATATATGGCTCAGTAGAGTACCCGTACACAGGTGAAACAGAAATAATGCATAATCCACGTCTCCCTGCTAATTCAACAGTTTAATACACCCTTGACAACCGAGGCCCAGAGGGGGCTGGTTAAAACGTGTTTAAATGTTCCATTACACAAACGTCTGCATGCAAACACACAAAATTATCTCATCACGGTTGCATCCGCTGTCTTGATGCGGTGTGTATCATCGCAGTGACACTGTCACTGTGTGTGTGTCGGGGCTGCAGGGGGCTTCCCAGCTCCTGCTGTGTGAGGGACCGGCTCCTCCTCAGGATGTTCATTCGCTATCTCCTCCACTTCAAGAACACAGTAAATTAGAAAGTTAACGCACTGATGGGGCGGAAGATTGCCCTGCTGGGTTGTTGTTTCAGTGTGTGTGTGTGTGTGTGTGTCAGCAGTAAAAGCAGCTCCCCAAACAGCAGGAGATATGCATTAGACTAATGTGTGATTAAACACATCCATGCATGTGATTGGTTGATTTATCTGCTTTGACAGTGGTAACTGGTTGGTTTTATAGATCAATCATGAGGCGGTGGAGAGGGCGGGGCAGCTCATACATGCTCGTTAGGATTGTAAAGTATCGTCACTGTAATTTTTAACATGCGTGGGGGTGAGCCTTAATTTCACTCTCCATTTCTAGTTAAATGTGAAAGAACCACAATTAGATTTTTTTTTTTTTTTTTTTGAAGTTGGAGCCACTTAACTGCAAATCATGTTTACTCAGCGGTGGGTGGAGTAATGAATATCTATACTCAAGTAAAAGTACAATTACTCACATAAAAAGGACTCAAGTAAAAATAAGTGAGAGAAAAATTAATTAAAGTTTAGCCATGTTTGTATCAGATACAAACACTTGCATCTACAGATAACACAAAGTAAAACTCCAGTAAAACATGCGCACAGTAAAAACTTCAGCAGTTCCTTGAAATCTCCAGAGTTATGTGTACCAGCTAGATTTTCAACCAACAGGCCTTGAACAGGATAGCTGTGTCAAAGTCTTTCAGTTCTGTGCCTGTATGTTACATATTCCTCAGTTAAAGAGTTTAATCACGGTAAATACAGGATTAGGTCGTATTCTAGCATAGAAAACAGAAAGTGAGAGGTGAGGTTGATTCATAACAGGCTCAGCAACTTTTTTATTTATTTTTTTCCCAGGGGCTCCTTGCAGATCGATCTAGCAATGGTACAAATATATATATTTGAAAATGCATAAAAGCACATAAGAAACATTCATTTAAAAAAGGTTGAGCTCAAGCAAGTTTCAAGAATCTGCTGGTAGATTTCCCTAAAACAGCTGCATGTGTCGCTGTCCTTTAAACTCTGCTGTGTGCAGTGTGAGGCAAAGAAAACGTCTTCATCAGCCTCTGTGATGAAGGCTTAGTTAAGGCTCTTAGTTGCATCTCTCTCTCTCTCTGTCTCTCCCTCCCTCTCTCTCTGAGTTGTAATTCTGTAATCACTCTGAAAGGAAGATGTCTATTTAATATCTCATCTTGCTGTGCTGATGATGTGGCATGTTTTGAAACATTGGTTTCATAACTATATCAATACCTCATCTCTTTTTCATGCCATTGATGACCGCCTGCCTTATCAGAGGCAACATCCGCCTCTGAGGCAAAAAGAAGCACTTAGCTCGGCTTATTTCAATACCTGATTGAACTCGGCTGCTTTGCTTTATTAAGACGCCGCCACTCATCAAGATGACACCGTCATAAAGCGGCGAAATGTTTGTGGTCGACTACCTGAGGAGATGGATGGATTTCACAGGACATTAAGTTGATGAACACGAGGCAGATTTGCAGATGGCGGTTCTTTGTTTTCAGGGCGGTTTAGCAGGATTGACGGGATTCTCACAGGTCCTTGAAAAATGTGTGAATCATTAAAAGTGTAAAAGAAAGATATTTTGATATCAATGTTTTACTTAAAATTAGTAAATCCTTGAATTTGATGTTTCATAAGGTGTGGGAACCCTGGATTGAACTTCGTCATGCTTGTGGCGTGTTTTTAATCCGTGTGGCCGTTTATTGAATCTGCAAAGGGGAAAGTTTGTTTTCATAGGCTCGGCTTTGACACTAAGTAGCTCTGACATCTCTGCTACCCACAATCCCCTGCGGGGAAGAGCTGGCTGTTAGCGATATTTCCCCCGGTGACGGCTTGGGCTTGGGCTTTACACCGTGTTACAGCAATTAGATCTCAATTAGCTCAGGAGTAAACACACACGGAGGGAGAGAGACGGTGTGTCGGAGGGAGAGCTGTTAGCAGATGTAAAAAAGGGCCCGCTCTCTCTCTCTCTGGGGTCTTGTTTGAACCTCACTGTCCCATGTGTACGAACTGTAGCCCTGTGGGCAGGATTCAATCTGAACACACACACACGCGCAGGGACACAAAGCTGGAAAGACAACGGAGACGACAAACACACACACAAACTGAAACCATGGTGACGCATCGTGAGGCATTCAGGTGCCTTCGCTTCGAGGAAAGTTCAGAAACATTCAGACTCTCCTTCCTTACTTCCTCATCTCCTTGCCTCTCATGTATTACTCATCTCATCTCTCCATTCTCTTCTTACCCTCTTCTCCCATCCTCTGCCTCTCTCCTGTTGCCTTCTTTCCATCCTTCTCTCCTACCTCCTCCCCTCCTGTCCTTCTTCTTAGCTGTCTTCCTCACCGCTCATCATCCAACCTCTTTTCCACTTTTTTTGACTCCTCTTCCCTTCACACTCCTGTCCTTCCTGTTTTTACATCCTTTCATCTACTTTTCATCTTCATTTCCTATTGTTGCCTTCTCCTCTCCTTCCTTCCTTCTCCATTTCTTCCTCCATTCTTCCTCTTCTTTCCTTTTCCCTCCTCCTTTCTGCTCCATCTTCCCATCGTTTTGTTGTCTCACCCCTCCCTCCTTTCTCCTCTCCTCTTTCCTCTTTTTATCCTCTCCTGCCCCCCTCATTTTTTCCCTCTGCTCCCTCTCCTCTCATCTTCTCTGTTACTCTTTTATCCTCACCTCATCTCATCTCTCCTACTTACTTCCCCGTTTCCTTTTTCACCTCCTCTTTCTCCATTTTTCCACTCTCATTCTTCCTCTCCTCTCTTTGCTGTTCTCTTTTCTTCCGTTCCTTCTTTCTAACTTCTCCTCTCCTCTCCTCTTTCTCTTTTCATCATTTCATCATTTTCATTCTCTCCTCACCCTCATCTCCTTCTCCTGTTCCAGAAAGGAGAAAGGAGAGGTCACTTAACCTCTAACCTAACACCTCTTTCTGCTTCCTCTCCTCTCGTCATCACACTTCTTCCCCTCTTCTCCCTTTTTCCTTTCCTTACCTTTTTATCTTCTCATCTCATTTCTTCTCCTCTACTCTTGTCTCCTCTCCTTCCTCCCCTCTCTTTTCTCTTCTTCTTCTCTCCTCTTCCCACCTCACCTTCTCTCTCCTCTCCTCTCCTCTCCTCTCTGCTGGGTCGCTGTGCTTGTCGCGGGTGATAATCCGTGTCACGGCGGCTGATTGGGGATTAGGACTAGCAGTTTATTCACGGCAGGGAGAATGATACAGCGCTTAGTGGCACAGGCTCCCGCGGCAGCCGCTCTCTGCTGAATTAGCAACATGTTTGAATGAGATAAAAGAGACAGCTTACCCCACCGCACTCCACCACCTAATCCCTATACAGCTGTGAAATGAGCCGGGCCAACCGCACCACACCTAGACCCACGCTGCCCGTCTCTCGTCCTCCCTCTCTCTCTCTCTCCCACACACATGTCCACACTGTTTATACTGTACCTGCCCGCACACACACACACACACACAGAAAACTCTAAATCCATCATACCTCCACCGTGGCTGCACAATCCTCAGAATTTTAATAATAGAAAATGTTTAGAAATGTTTTGTATCTGACTCTGGGACTGCATCAAAACACACACTGATAGACAATTATGTTTTTTTTAGTTTGGACAATAACTAATATGGGTTTTGCACAAGAATGAAGATGATGAACTGTGCCTGAAACTGCAGTTCCTCAAACGTCCACTTGAGGCCGGCTACAGAGCGAGTCAGTCTCCGTAAGTCCCCATGTTAGACAGTAGAAACAAACATTTTTACAGCCTGATACAAAAAACAGTTTTGGTCTCTGTAGCTAATTTATAATTTATTGAATTTATATACAACTCACCTGTTCAAATGATCTTAAAGCTGTGCATAAATACGTGTGTCCACTTTAAATTGACAGGTGGGTGCCATCACGGGTGCTTGTTTGAGCAACCAAGCTTCATTCAGCCCGCCTCAGCTCCAATAAGATCCACATCTTTGCTCATGTTTTAATCTCGTTGGGAGCCGGCAGAGGTCGGACAGCCACACTGTGAGTGGCGGCACAGATACTACGTCCAGTCTAAGAGCACTGCATGTATATGAAATGCCATCTGGCATCATTAATGCAGCCCCATCAGTAGATTCAATAATGAGACTTACTTATGAACAGGTTCAGTCAGTGAATTTCAGCCTCTTCAGCTCTGTTGACTGTGGACTGTGGACCTGCATGCATCCAAAGCCTGCTCAGACATAATTGGTCAATACTCCTCAGACTACAAACAGAAACCAGAACGATGCTGCCATCTTCATCGCCCCTTGCCTCCAGATTCAGATGCACATATCTGATCTGTTTATACCTTCGGCCCGCACCTACAGTGGGCGGCTGTAAATTTCAGGTTTTAGATGGACCTCTTAATTGCCTTCTTAATTTACTGATCACTGACCGGTCCTGTTTAGCTATGATGGAATTCATACTACAGTCATTAGGGGCTTTATTTGTGATCCAGTTTTCAGTGTCCACTTGTATTTATTTTCACAGTCCACCACAGCAGAAATCTCTAGACAGCTGAAAGTTGAGTTGATTTGTTGTTTGTTATTTTCTACATGTGATTAAGCTCTAAAAATAACCTCCTCCTCCTCAACACAACGACAATTTGAAAACCACCAGGAGACAAAGTGTGGTCCATTTTGTTAATGGTTTTGGCCAGAAGGGATTGGCCATCTCCACCAATAAGCCCGGCCGTATATCTCACTTCATTTGGCTAATGTTGTGTCAGCAAAATAAGGCAGGGAAATAATAATGTGCGGCTATCTACATATGGAGAAGTAATGAAGGAGAGAGGGATGGAGTGGAGGGAGGAGAAGTGAGGGGGAATGAGCACAGGAGTGGAGAATTACAGCTGATATTAGAACTGGAGGATTTGCAGTCGTCTCTCTTATTCTGCGAGGTGACCGAAGGTGATTCACCAAAAAAAGCAAAGCAAGCATTTTATTCTTCACTGTCTTATCAGGAAGCAGTGAGACTTTGTGTCTCGATATTGGTCTCTTGTAAATTCCATCATCATTCATCCGGATGCCTGCCCGGCCTGGTCACAGGTTTTATTTTTACCGTGACTGACATGTGTGGAGTTGCTGTACATTTCATCATATAAATAAACCTGAAAGTTATCTGTCACTACTTTTTGTCACCATCAGGACTGACGAGAGGGGGCAGAGATTTCCTCTAGGGGTTTGGTTTTCACCGTCTTTTTCACTACGGGCTTTTTTATTTTTCCAGACTGGAAAAAAGGAAATGCAGAGGTTAATTTTGACAAAGATAATCCCTGGTTGCAGCACAATTTCATCAGAAAGTGTGAGGTGATGTCCCGAACTGAAGGGAAACGTCACGGGAGGCACCTCGACACAAGTCGTACAGGAAAATCTGCCCCGGGCTGCTGTTAATGAGAGCCATGTAACACAATCTGATTGATTTGTATGTGATAATCAACACACAGCTTCTCAACACCTTTTAAACCCAAAGAGGAACAAACTGAAAGAATGTTTCTCTTAGAGAGAGTAAGCAGAAAAGTTAGATTCAAAGCTTTTATTTAGTCGAGCATATTAATGGTTAAAAACGCTGACCGGTTTCCACCTCACAGAGTCTTCATCAGGGCGGAGATAGTAAAAAATGATTGATCACACCTCGTATAGACAGAACACCAACTGTAAACATTCCTCCATCATAGAGGCAAGAGGGAAACCGACTGGATTTGCACATTTGATGCCGAGTTTTAATTTCGGGTGATATTTCAGATCCTGACATTCGAGGCCAACCCGTTCTCGCTCCCAGCTCGTCAAATAAGGCAGCTTGGTCACTGTCCCTACGCTTCAAAGTTGAACGCTGTATGAAACTTCATCTGCCCATCTTGCGTCAGTTTGGTAGCCTACCGAGGTGGTTTTCTCGCCTGGTTTGACTGCTGGCATCCCGGGGCTGTGTCAGTTTGGTTAGTTTAGTTAGTTGTCACCTCAGTAGTGTTATTAAGTTATTTCCTGTTGGTCTCTGAGGTTCGAACCTGGTCCCATCTGACTGCTGAGCCCAGATCTGTTGCCTGCAAACTGCAGCTGCTGCAGTTAATAGCTACTTTTGCAAGTCGTAAGGCTAAAGCTATCTGTCCACCAGATGTAAATCACATAGGGTTGAAGATGAGCAGGAACAGGGAAGACCAGCAAATATATTTTGTGTAAAACATGATCCAGTTTCATTTAAAGTCAGCGCACATATTTCTGTTTTTGTAATCAGTGTGGGCGGCCATTAGAGCTTTGAGTTCTTTGTAGCTAGTTTACATTTCTGATCTCTGGCCGTCTGTCTCGGCGCACAGAGGCCATGTCAGTGTCACCTCGCCGTGCCGCCGCCTCAGAGTCATCTTTGGTTACCAGCGGATAAGCACTTTTCCCCTGATTGGTTTAGCCAGCGTCTCTTAATATCATATTGATGATAATTTCCCTGTAATGCGCCATTTGCACTAATTGTGATGCAGGGAGTGAGTAATGGCATGTGACTGCAGCCGCTCCCCAGCCACTCCTCAACACTTAATCTCCTGATTGTCCCAGAGAGACGAAACGTGACAAGATCGCCATAAACAACCTGCTTCTACCCCCCGAACACACACACACACACACACACACACACACACCAACCACAGCCCCTTCCTCCACTCACTCCTCCACTGCTGACCTCCGTGCTACCCTACATCTCTCTCCCTCCTCCCCGACTGTTTTTGACTGAATCTCGTCACTTCCCCTTTTATTTTTTACCCTTTTCTTTGTTTAAGGCCATTTCCTTTCTCCTCTCTCTCCCCCCGACCCTCACTTTGTACTTTTTTTTTATAGCTGATCAGTGTAAATGCTGAACAGTACTGAGGAATGACAGCCGCCCTGGTGGACTAACACAATTCTGCTCATATATTTCCGTTCTGCTTTGTCCTGTTTTGTACAGCACGGTGTTTCTCTCTCTCAGTGCTGCAGTCTGATTCTTAGCTGTCTGCCCTATCCCATCCCAAACAGACCTGGGGGACAAGCACCAGAAACCATCATGCATTAATTGAATTAAAACAGACAGCAAGGCCACAGTTATACTTCTGCAAAGATGTGGATCTTTACAAACTAGGGTTTTATGAGTAACTGTACGAGCGCAAAAACTTTTGGGAGCTGATGCCTAAACGTCTCCCTCCATCTCAAACGAGCTGACTGGTTGTTGATGGGAGGTGTGATTGAAACTGAAAAGAAAAAAAAGAAAAAGTCAAATATCATTTTACATCAAGTCATAAGTCCACAATTGTGATGATTTGAGATGTTTATAGCTTCAAAACAGAGGGTTTCCTGTTCAGTCCCAGGCTCCTGCTGCTCCGGCCTGCACCGTGCAGGGTGAGTTCACTATTACTTGCTCTGAAATCAGATGTATTGATACCTATTGTGAAAGCTACATGGACCCTATTAGACTGAATATAATTAGACACAGCCTGACTCAGGTCCTGGAATCAAGAGGAAGTGAAGATGTCTACTTCCTGTGTGTTTTTTCCCCACATGTAAGCTAAATTAATCTTTGTGTCGTTACCAGAAATGCAGTCTGTCTATGCATGTAGAGACACATATAACTAGATATATACGCGAATACCACTTAAGCAAATGAAATCATATAATTGGCCATAACAGTTTAACCTTTGAACAATGAATTACTGCATGTCTGTACTCCATATGCAAACCATTTACATAAGAGTGCATAATTTAAATGCACTCTTTTTCATACCTTTCATCGGGATACTAAATCGTCTTCTACCTCTTTTTGTTCACAGATGTTTTATTTGCACACACACACACACACACACTGCACCTGACAGTGGACCAGCTGATTTTCTCTTCTTTATCTGTGATTTGGGTGTGAAATCGATGTAGGTGGCCCATCTCCAGCCCTGCAGGGGGGAGAACATCAACAGACCTCAACAGAGTGAGGGCAGCAGGAGGATGGAAATCTGGGGAAATTATGATAATACTCATGGAAAAGGTATAATTCTGATGGTCATAGTTTGACTCACAGAGAAAAGGAAATTGTTGCCTTTGCTTTATAAATGAATACAAACTGATTTATCGATGCAAGGAGAATAAATTAGATGTTTGAAAGAAGAATAAAAGCTATTTTCTTTGCACTGGATTGTTTTCTCCTCCTCTCATATCTATGAGCTGGAAAAGAGGATGAGCTGCTGGTTGGGGGTGTAAAATGGAGTGCAGAGGGTTGAGTCAGGGACTGTTAACCCCAGGGGAGGTTCAGAGCATCGGGCCTGATTCCCAGGCCATCTCATTGTTCCCGGCCCGGCTGTAATTTAGGAGGAAAGCGGCGTCAAAGCACCCATAAATCCTCCGTGTGCCGAAAGCGTCCCAATCTCAATCTGTCAGCGAGACACTGGTCAGCCGGTAAATACCTATCGCCTGCTCTTCTTCGTGTGATCACACACATGGGAACACGCACACATAAGCACACGGTTTTGATTGTGTGCATGTATATCTACTTTTCTAGTTCTACATGAAGCCGCTTTGCTGAGGTAGCAAGTTTGCAAGATGAGCACTAAATGCACAGATGTGCAAACACACTCACACAGCACACACTCGACATATGCAGGGTATTGTACAGCCATTGTTCAAGGCTGTTTTCTTTACAGCAGACGGACTGAAAGAAAGAAGATTAAAGAGGAAGATGAGAGCGCGTAACACACAGTTTAGATTCTTGTTATTGTTCACTGATACATAAAACTAAAAACAGAAACATGGCACTGTAAAGACAATCAGCTGCAGACAAAAGTCCTGAATACAATTTTTAATTTAAGATCAACATGCAGCAAGATTAAAAAAAAATAAATGTTATCCGATCTGAGGGATTTCCATGCATTTAGAGCAAGGAAAGGAGGATGGAAAAGGGAAGAAAGAAGAAGAGAGGACAAAAGGAAAGAAAGAGACAAGACATAAGGACATCAGTGAAACTAAGAGAAACAGGAAGCAAAATATAAGAAATGAGAGGATGAGAAATGAATAAAAAAGAAAAATGCAAGAAAGGAAGGGTGAAAAAATAATGGAAAGTGAGGAAAGAAGGAAGGATAGAAGAGAAGGAGAGGAATAAAGGAAGTAAAGTACAGGAAAGTGAAGTACAGAAGCAAAAGGAGGGACGTAGAGAGCGAAAGATTTTAAAAAATGTGAGAAAAGAAGGAGGACAGATGGACGAGCGAAAGAAGAAAAGAAAGAAGAACAATGGCACAAGGAAGGACAGAGGAAAGGAATAAGGACACCAGCATGTAGGATTAAAAAAATAAGGACACAGAAAATAAAGGCCAGATGCAAAAAGGACATGAGGGAGGAAGAATGAAACAAAAGGAAAGAATGGAGGACAGGAAGAAAGTGAAGGACAGAAGCAAAAATATAAAAACAATGAGGAGAGAGAGAAAGACTCTGCGAGTAACTCTAAGTTGGACTTCACAGTGGAGTAAAAGCAGAACATCTCAGTGCATACATGAATACCAGTACTATGATGTACACATACAGTATGTTGTACGTTGTATGTTGTATGATCCAATGAGTACCATTCTGTGAAGTGAAGAAGGGGAAGTACTTTCGCCCTCTTTAAAGTACGAGTGCCACACCTCAAACAGAAAGACTTATTTAAAGAATATCGGGTCTTAAATGTGCTTCTGCATGTAACCATAAAACTTGATGTTCAAGCAGTTCTGAGCTTTGCTTCTTCTTTCTCTTCCTCTTCATCAGGAACTTTCTGTTGTGATGGAGCCAGCAGGGCATTTTAGTTCAGACGAGGTTACAATGAGACGACAGGAAACCAACCGATCGTTAAAGCTCACCTGAACCTAGCAGCCTGCACACACACACACACACACTTGTGTCTTAAAGGTAAGTTTCTTACGATGACCTCGGGGTCTTCGTCCCTCATTTTTAACTTAATTAAAAGTCTCTCTATAGACGCACATAAACAAATAAACACACACACACACGGTCGGCTGTGTATAGAGACATCCTCATGTCGATCAATAACGCTCATAGATTGTCAATTACGCTCTGGAAGGGGGAATGAATGGGATTTGCATATATATAGAGCCGGGTTTACCCATGCGCTCACAGGACGTCCTGAAACTGCTGCCCTCAGCACGCTGACCAATCGGGGGAGGAGGAGGAGGAGGAGGAGGAGGAGGGAAGGAGGTGACAGGATGTAGAACAGCGGAGTCTCAAACTCTGAGAGCAGACACCTAAAATATTCAGATTCATTCAGAGGCTCATCTGCATTGAAGGAGCTCTGTCTCATGCTGACCTGTCAGAGATAGTTAATAGAGTTAATAGTTTTACTGTAATATTAAAAATAGTTTTTGGCCTCGCAGACTGGATTAAAACCAATATTAGACAGATTAGAACTTAAAAACATAACTTCCCTGACTTAATCATAATTTATCGTTAAATTAAATAATAAATAGAAAGTTTGAGTTTATGAAGAAGTTTATGATTCTTCGCTAAATCACTGCCGACATCTAGAACATTTATATTCTTTGTAAATCTGTAACCATAATAAATCTTTCTGTATTCATATCGGTGTAAACACCATAAAGCTCCGATGAGGAGTTGGATTAAGTGTTGACAACAGGTTTTAATGTCATGATGAAATTTAAAGTATTTGATACTTTGATACTTTTTCATGAACCAAAACAAAGTTCTCAAATGTTTTATTTGCTCTAAACTCATCAAGTTAGAGGGCGAAGAACTTTACCTCAATAAGACTTCAATACTTTAATAACTAAACAAGACTACACATATAAAAACATTTTTTCATACATGTATTCAAGTACTGAACTTCAGTTATGAGTAAACTGTACTTTGTGATACTTTATTATACTTACACTATGTATAGCAGTTAATTAGCTTCACATTTACCAGCAGCACAATAAGATTCTTTCTTATAATAATTCATTAATAAATAAAATACAATCTAAGGTACATTATTATTTGTTATCAGATATGATACATAAAGCGCTGCTGTAGTTAAACTGCAGTTTACATTTTTACTTCTTTGTATGTGAATCAGTATGTGAGTATGTATTTCTGTCTACCTGAGTCACTACAGTGGCATTGGGGGCCAATTAGCGGCGTGGATTATGTGTATGAACTAAAGCCCCTGAGGGAGGGAACCAAACCAAACCAAACCACAGTGAGGAGGAGGAGGAGGAGGAGGAGGAGGAGGAGGAGGAGGAGGAGGAAGGATCACCGCATGAAGCCACACAAATTACACCAGCTCTTCACTGTACCAAGAGTGTATTAGCTGTTGTCATGGAGGTGTGTGTGAGTGACAGTTGTCATAAATGCAAGTGTGTGTGTGTGTGTGTGTGTGTGCACAGGTGAGAGACAGACAAACATAAAGGCAGCAGATAAACAGAACATTCATTTGACAGTTGCTTCTGTCTACAGTGACGTTCATTAGAGCTGAAATAAATTGATCAATAGTTTTAGTTCATTGGCAGCAAAGTAACTGGCAGCTTATTTAATGATCAATCATTGGCCTTGAGACTATAGTTTCTAAACAATACCCAGTTTGTCCTTTAGAATGGTCACTGAATGTTTGGGACTTTTAGCTGAACGTGCAATATGAAAATGTCACATTGGGCTTCATCATCATTTGTGACTATTTTCTGACCTTTTATAGACCAAATGATTAATCACTAATGAAAATAAAGTGCATTTAAACTGCACAGGAGCTTAATATCATCCAAACTTGCATCTCTATCTTGATATTTTTTTCATAATCTTTGGCTATAGTATTTTAGTTTTGCAAGAAAATCAAACCTTTGTCCCCTGCAGTGACGATCAGAGCTGCTGTTTACTGAAACAAATGGCTTAAAAATTTGTGCAGCTCATCGAAATTGAGCTAAAACTGAGCTACGACTGTGTTTTTATTAGTTTTAGTCTCTAAACTGTCTCACGGGACAGACGCGACTCGATGTGCAACATTTAATTCATGCTTCAAAACCAGAATATAATGTGAAATTCAAATCTGCAAAGGACACACTAACTGTTCAGAGATTTGAACTTGACTGTTGTGATAACTCTCATTTAAGAATTGAGCCAAATTAAATGAGAAAAAACTTCAATAGCCACACACACAAACGCACACACACAGGACAAGCAGTGAGGGCTGTGGGATGTGTGTGTGGTGTGAGCCGGTCAATGGGGACATGGAGCGTTAGCTCGAGCATTAGCGTGTCCAATGGGATTGATCGATTTGTTGTTGATTGCCATAGCGACTCCCAGAGAGTGTGTTTAATATCTCTATTCTTCAGCAGGTGTTTACACTTGGACCACCGAGCAGGTTTCATCTGCAGAGACTCGGTGATGTTTCGACAAACACCAAAAAAATGTCGAGTAAAGTCGCTTCAGTGCAAAGCTGAGGTTGTGTCAGTGTTGGTGTGATGTTGTGGGGATGTTATGGCTCTCTGGCAGCATCGAGCTAATATTTCTTGCCCCCGTTAGGAGGTCCTGCTACGCTAAATCTGCGCTAAGCGAGCTGAACGGATCAGACTCCCGGTGTCGTGGGGGGTGTGGGGGGAGTCAGGGGGTTAATATATGTGTCTGGGAGACGGCCTTTTCATCCCCCCCTCCTCCTCCTCCTCCTCCCCTCCATTCCTCCCTCATTCTGTCCATCTCTCCCTCCCTCCAGGCACACCCCTCACTCTCTATCCAATCTGTTTCCTTTTGTCAACGGTCCTGGCCTGTGATGTAGGGAGGCTCGACTCACCACAACACACACACACACACACACACCATGGTGCATTAGACTGGTGATTTCCCCTCCTTCATGCCTATGCTATGGCCTTATTTATCATAATTTATCATTTTACCATACCCACTCCCTTCACATGGGCATTATCATATTGTGTTGTGGCTGCAGGGTATATACAGCACAGAGGACTGATGTTCGAGTGTGCACAGTGTGTTCATCCCTTTAAATACCCTCCTCAAACAGCGTCTAACAGCTTTACAACAGGACGTTTTGTCAGGGAAATATGGATATGAAACGCAGAAGAATAAATAGCATATTTATGATCCTATAACATGTTTAATGCGGCTGCTCGGTTATTTGAGCTTCACACATCCAGACTGGCCAGTCAACAAAACGGGAGATGTGAAAAATGAAAAGAATGCAATATATATAGATTTCTGGAGAAACAGCAAACAAATAGAAGGTTATTGATTGTAGAAAAATAATATTACTGCATTTATTATTGCCTATAATGCCTGCGCGCACACAGATCATCATATGACGGTATATTTTGAACATATTTTCCTGCAGTGTATCGGCCGTGAGCTCCTGCGTGCTACCAACTAAAGTAGCTCAGATGATCATCATTCAGCAGCTGCTGATTATTTATTTATGTTTATAATCATTATTTATTTATTTAATAACATATATAGCCGATTATAGATGGATCCGTACAGTCGTGCTGTTATATGGGGAGGTCGATGAGATCTCTGAGGCACAAACATACAGGGTATGTGTGTTTAGAGGACTCGAACAATGAGCTGAAAGAGGCTGAAAGCTGCTGAAGGTCCGTCTGGCACAAAATGTGTTCGTTTAAATAGAATCACGGGGATCAGCAAATTAGCTCGCGGTGCTGAGGTAAATCATTGCAAATATTTCATGTTAGTTAAATTTTGGTGAACTTTGACACAAATACAAAAAAAACAGAAACAGCAAAGTGTCTCCACAGTGCTGAGCTGTGAGGGAGCGGAGAGCCAGAGGCGAAGCTATCGTATTAGATCAAACTTTTTACACCGTGCATCACCTCAGAGAATGTTAGAACATTAAATACAGTAGCTATGGACAGTTCACACAGGAGGCAGGTTTATTCCCAATGAGATTATCTGTTGTTAATAGTTATTGAACAGAACCGGTTCAAGAACCAGAGCTCCTGATCCAAACGTCTCTCCAGGTCCACTTAATATCTTGTCGTCATGATTTCATGGTTGTTGCATGTTGCTAGAGCTGAACATGATGAAAGAGTCTCTATGTATGATGATGAGTGCTTCTCATGATAACTATGAAGGTTTTGAAATTATTCTTGAATAATGGGTTTTGTGAATGTTTGTATCAGTCGGTGTGAGAGGCCATGATAAAGCCACTGTAGCTGTGGAAGCAAGAATTTCTCATCTGGCAGATTCGGTTCCTCCATCCTTACGCTTCTTCCTTGCATCTTACATTGCCGCTGGGAGGAACTAAAACTCAACGGAGAGACGCATGTGAGGGAAGTGAGGAGACACATCATGAAAATCAGGTTGATGTGGGTTCAGGTGTACCCTGCCTCTTAGTTACAGAGCATGGATGGATGGATGGATGATGGATGGATGGATGAAGAATATCACTAACTAGCTAAACTCTCGTCCACCAATGCAGAGACTCAATAGTGGTTGTGCTTCTGTAAAAATACAAATGGCCACGTTCTTATTGGTTGAATGGGTGCACCTGCATGGAGGAAGTGAAATGCTTTAAAGGACGACCAATGGGAGCTTTGAGAAGAACAAACGCAGAATAAATGATTGTCATCTTTCACTGTTATACCGACAAAGAGGCGAAGAGGAATAACGTCGATTAGATGATTATCTCGGCTTCAGTAAAAAAAGACACGGACACATGCACACAACATACACACACACACACACACACACTCTCCCCTCAGTATTACTTTACTCTCCAGATCCTAATGAGAAGAGAAAAACCTAATTTGATCCATCTCAGCCCTTCACTCACCCTCCCCGCCCTCCCTCCTCCTCCCTGGCTGGTCATGGGCTATTCCCGCTGCTCTGATTATTGTTAATCTCATCATATGTCTCTTTCCGCTCAATAAACCCCCCCTCCTCCATCAGTGCTCCCCATTTTCACTCAAATCAAATTGTTACCGAACATAACCTGCCTGAGCCCCGGCGTGCCGCTGCAGTAATGCAGTTTGTCATAATTAAGTGCCGAGCCTAATTAATTAAATGGTCAGAGGGCTAATCAGTGCATTCTGCGGCCGCACTGCTGCATGATGGGAAAGGAGTAAGGATGAATAGAGATTGAGTGACGGATATCGCTATTGACGGTTCGGGCTGAATAGGAATGACAAAGTTAATTGTGGAGGCATCTTCAAGGTTCAGGACGGGACACACTTTTATCTGCACTCACACACACACACGCGCACGCACCATCACACTCTTATACAATGGGCTACAGTACATGCAACACTATGCATGCAAACACATGCACGTGCACAAATGAAGACACAAAAACGCTCATGCACACACACACACACACATGCAGAGCACACACATGCAGAGCGCACACACAAACAAACACACCGCTCCTTTCCAATCCAACCATCACATTATAGTTTTCATTGAATTGCTTGAATACACAGTGCGTATTGATTGAGTAAATGTGCTAATGAAAGTGATGCACAAAGACAGTTCATTAAAGTTGGGCTTGATTAAAAGAGAGAGAACCCAACAGTACTCTGAACACACACACACACACACACACACACACACACACCGCGGTTCAATGGTCTGATTTGCTGCATTTTTAATCTCTCAACTTTTACAGTGGTTTACCGTTGAATCGGTTTTCACCTCAGAGTTTCAGAGGACAAAACTCTTATTGCAAACGTCCAGATTCATTATTCTGAATTCTCAACTTTACAAACGGCGTGCAGAGTAAATAAAGAACCTGGTGAAGTGAGGTAATGCAAAAAGTTCAGCCAGACATCCCGACTCGAAACTCTGAATATCTTATGCACATCACATGATAAGTAGTACAGAAGACGATAAAAATGTGGATCGTGCTGGTACGATAATAAACATCTTCCTAAATCACGATTTAGTTGAATCATCATTATTGATTATAATCTTTGCTGATCACTGAAGATTAAATTATTATTTTATGTCTACATATTCTGTAACACAGAAGAATCTGTGTAACATTTGTTTAGTTTTTTCATATTCAAGTATTTTGCATAAGTCCTGCTCTCATACAACAGTTCCCTAATTATTAAACAGTAATAACTGACGGTGGTGCATCTGGGCTTCTGGTTCAACTCCCCGGTTAATTGGTGACTCTAAAATTGCCCGTAGGTGTGAATGGCTGTTTGTCTCAGCTCTGTGATGAACTCACTCCAGTTCCCTGCAACCTTTATGAGGACAAACGTATCCGATCAACCAAACGGTGACTTACTTTAGGGAGAAGTCTTTTTTCCCTCATAACTAAAAGAGGCTGATAACAAGTTCCTGAGTTGTTGAGGTGACAAAATCCCATCTTTATTGATTATATTGATGCTGAATTGTCAACGTCTGACATCTTTTATCTTTTATGTTTCCAGAGCTAGTTGTTTTACGGACACGTAAGGGATTGTTAATGTCGTATTTCTGGTGTAATATTTTCCTTGTGTGCAGGGATCAAACTGCTTATATGTTTATTTTTAACATTTTCTCACCGCTACAGAAACATTAACCGTGAAGCACGAGCACGCTGAGTGCTGTTAGTTATTGGTTTGAATAATGGCTGCGTATTGATTACTGATGTTTATTATCAGCTAATTGTATCGAGTTGGTTGATCCCGTGTGTGTAGAAATATGTTCATCTTTGTGGTGCAAAGTCTGTTACCATGTAAGATAGATGACAACGTTAATGTAACGTTAATGTCACAGTCGTTAGAACACCTGTAAATTAGAGTACAACATGTTGTCCTTGTTTTTATAGTCATGGAGCCAACAGATCGATTGTGATACTTTTTTTTGAATAACACTCAGTGTCAGTCCACATTCTGCATGTTTTCTTCATGTATCCTTCCTTCCTCTCCTCCTCCTCCTTCTCTTCTCCTTCCTTCTCTCCTCGCCCCACTGAGGGCATTGTGAGAGCAGTAAGTGCTTGACCATGGAGGGGAAGTTGTCTTGGAGAATAGGAAGTGCTTGGCGCAGCAAGTCAGGGGCTAAAAACTTCGCTAAGTTTTTCTCCATCCATCCATCCTTCCTTCCTGCCTTCTCTCTCTCTCTATGTCTCCCACCCTCTCTCACTCTCTTATTTCTTCCCTTGAAATTTCTCTTAGGAGATTATCCGCAGGTAAGCTTGTTTCCTCTGCCGGCCTGCGTCAGCAGCTCTTCCCCCTGCACTGACCACTGAGCGATGAAGAGGGGTGGGGGAGAGAAAGGAGAGGGCTTGTGTGGTGGTGGTGGTGGTGGTGGGGGGGGGGGGTCAACGAGCCAGGGGAGGGGGAAGGAGGCGGTGGTGAGGCGGTGAGCGGCATGGGGGACGGAGAACGGCGGGGGGCGTGGGGAGGGCCGGATTGGCGTGAGGGCTTCGCCACTCGCCACTAACACACCATGACGACATCATAAGACTGAGCAAATGACTCTGCTGGCTCTCCGGGGGGCTGTGGAGGAGAGGAGGGGAGAGGGGGGACACAAAGCTGTCCCCTGGTGAAGGGAGCCTTATCCCAGCGCCGTCCTCCCCCTCCCACCCTCCCCTCTCCTGTGACACACAAACACACACACACCGACACCCATCCTCAACAAAACACACACGGTCCAGGCGTGGTGACCAGGTAGTCAGACACGCTGGAAATAGGACTAAATTGATTGCATACACTCACTCACAAAGCACGTTAATGGAGATGACAAACAGAAAAAGGATATTACCAGACTTCAGCTAAGCTATATTGACTGTGTGTGTGTGTGTGTGTGTGTGTGTTCTTGTGTACACTTCTCAGCAAACCAGATATTTTTTATTTGGTGTCTTGTTCAACCTCCACGTTTTAGACTCCAGATACCTGCCTGGATTAGTTTGTAGCGCAGGATGAAGAGATCCAAACTAATCTTATGGTTCATACATCTGTACACACACACATACACACACACACAATGTCAGTGTGTTTTTTTATGTTTTTTTTTTTGTTTTAGTACATCAGATGACATGAACGTGGATACATTTGAGCTGCTTACAGGTTAAAACTTGCCTTTTGGGTTAGCTTTAAAGTCAGTTTCGCTCAGGATAAGGTGTGTGTGTGTGTTTGTGTGTGTGTGTGTGTGTGTGTGTGTGTGTGTGTGTTTTGGAAAGCACGGACATTTTGCCCAGTTAAGATATTTGTTTTGGAAAATAAGGGACCATAATCGGGGGAGCGAGAACGCTTTTGGACAGTGATGACATAGTTTGTGAGTACGGATGTTTTTGAAAGTGGGATTTTTGTGTTGTTTTGGCAAGTGATGACATATTTAAGATATTATAGACTGTGGAGGGTATTTTTTATTTTTAGGAACTGAAGATGTTTTGGAAAGTGAGGACTTTATGGAGAGAGAGAACTTTAAGAAAGTGAAGACATTTTATCCGCTCCTTGTTTTACAAACGGTTGTTTGAGGGTACAGACTTGGTGTTAGCATTAAACTGGAAATATTGTCTTTTTTTATTGCAATAATTATTTTTCCTCATCAAAATCTGCCTCCTGCATGACCTACAACGCAACTCAACCGCCCTGTCATGCTAGCAGGGGCTAATATAACCTGAGGCCATTAGCCTCAAACAGAATTGAGAACTTGTAGTCTTTAGTTTCAACTAACTCAATGAGTACTGAGAAAGAGAAGGTGTTCAGGCCTGTGGTGCGGAGTCGAGCCTGTGTCGTGCCAGAACAGGAGCTGGACAAGTGGCTGGATAATGACAGAGGCGGAGAGACCAGAAGAAAAAGCTAAGACTAGTTACGACAGCGGTATTGCACTCTGAAACTGGCAGCGCTAAATCACAAACATACCGAAATCTAAGTAATGTCGCTTTAAGGTCAGAAACAGGTTTAGGTTAAGGTGAGATAATGAGCTATAGCCTGTGCATTATGTCAACAAGGTTCCTCATAAGTATAGATGTACAGTCCAAACGTGAGTGTGTATCATCATCGTGTAAGAAGTGTGTGTGTGTGTGTGTGTGTGTGTGTGTACAGGGAGGCTTACTGAAGCTTTCACAAACAGGGTTTCCCCCTTCTTGCAGGCTTTGGGGGTTGGGCGGAGGGATTGGAGGTGCTCTACGGAAGAGTGGAGAGATAAACGGGAGAAGTGAGGGGGATGAAAGGGATGTATTCCTCCAGACATGGAGGGGAAATCTGCTCAAATCTTCCCTTGTTAGAGGAGAGGGGAGAGGGATCAATACAGCCGCTCTCCTCTCAGGCTGAGCCTCTGCTCCAACACAGCTGGAAAAACTCTGACATCTCCTCACCTTCTTTCCCTTCTAATTTTCTACTTTTTCACTTTTTGCTTCTCTTCTCTGTCTCGTTCCCTTGATCATTCCAAATATAACTTTTAAGCCAACAGCCCAGGTGGGTATGTTTGACGAGTGAACAAACCAAACAGAAGGAGGGTAGAGGAGAAGCGCACTGAAAATACAGCTTTTAATTCTCAGAAGTTTTAATTAATAAGCCAGTTTTCTTTCGCGTCACAAGGAGTCCCAGAGGAGCCAGAAGGAGCAAAGACAGGTAGAGGAGGAGAGAGAGGGAGGGGGAGGTGGAGGCAGGTAACACCACCATGATAAGAAGGGGATACAGGTCTAGGCAGAGGCAGGGGAAGGTGGGATTGAGGCCACACGGGACCCCCCTGAGCCAAGGGTATCAACTACCTGTCATGAATTAATCAATTTCCTACAGCTCACTCATATGAATTCATTAGCAAGTACAGCTCCTGCATCCGCGCAGTTATCGTATATTAATTAATCAAAAAAGGTGAGACAGAGTGATGCTCCAAAATAAACTCCACAGCTGGAGATGATTGACAAGACATTCTCATTCCTTTGTTTCATCTTATGCAGAGTTTTAGGAAGTGTACAAACATGAATTAGATTGTTTTATCACTCTAACTATATGTGAACTAATGTAAAATATGTTATTAGTTAATTCAAATTGTTATTTTATTGTATCTCAACTTTTTTTTAAATTTTATTTTGCGCATTTGATAGTCATAGTCGTTGCATTTTATATTCACACTCTATTTAGTAAATACTGAATCGTAGGTTTTTGTTACCTGTCAGAAAAGTCCCACTGCAGTCTTACCTGTCTTAATAAAAACAAAAGTATTGGTGTCTAAGGTGTACTCTGAAGAGCTGGTTTTTGAAGGTAGAGAGGGACAGCCCCGATCTGGTAGGAACTGTTAGGATATTCCTTCAACGGGGAACAACAGATGAGAAACGCTTGGATTGCCCTGAGCGTCTAACTGGCGAGTCAGGTGTCGCTCATTGGAGGAGCACAATGGTCAAGAGGTATTAGTGCCTGTACAGTATAAGGGCGTTCAGGTGGGTGGGTGCAGAAAGGGAGACGACTCTGTTGGCAAGTATTAGCGATTTGTATTTAATGTGGGCCGCTACAGGTAGCCAGTGGAGTTTGATGAGCAGCGGGATAACATGTGACCTTTCGGGTTGATTGAAGAGCAGGCGTGCTGCCGCGTAGATCGTTTGAAAGGGTTTTACTGTGCAGGCTGTAGCGAAATTAGCCAGCTACGTAGCTGTGACAGAGCAGATTGCATCTGGCACACACACCTACTGGCCTGAATGAGTCTTCAGCTAATGAACAAAATATGATGTCGTCAGACGTCTTTGATGCTCTTGCATTCAGCAGTGACGATCTCAGGTAGCATCACGAGGATTCCCGCTCCTCTGTGGAAAACATACAAATATGACACCAAACATCACAAAAAAGAGCAAAATTAACACCAGAGTATATAAAAAAAGAGAATTTCCCTTTGACTTCTCAGATCAGTGCCACAGCCAAACTTATTCCCTGCCTGCCTTTTTTCGCTGACCACTGTGGATAGATTAATGAGCGTGGGATCTTAGGAATGTTAATTAATTTGATTATGTGCGCGGAGGGGAGGGGTCTATGCTTAGGTGGAGTGGGACGTGGGTGTGTGTGGTGGTGGTGGTTGGGGAGGGGGGCGTAGTTTTATCGAGGAGGGGGAAGGGGTTGGGCGGGGGCAGAGTGTTCTACAGAAGATGAATAGGTCCTCTGGCTTGAGCTGCTGGCAGGCCGGCGGTGCCTGGTCTTAATATATAGCATGTGCTGCCACATAGTCAATGCGCTTTTAATTCACCTCTTACTACACACACGGACATTAACGGTCCCATATGCACATGCACACACACACACACACACACACACACACACAGGGCGTTTATTACCCCTTTTACTAATGGAAATCTAATCATTACTCCACCTGCTTGTTCACACACACACACACACACACGCTCTGTAGTTTATTTATCATTGATATCCCCTGGTGTATTAATACAGGACCGCAGGGGGTGTTTATATGCTTATGAAGCCGCACAGCAAAGCCAGACTAATTGTATTAACTAACCCAAAGAGAAGCTCATGATTCTGACCCCAAGATGTTTATGACCCGCAGATCAATCGACCTCCTCGCTTGCTTTTCTCTGATTTTCTCCTCCGTTTTCTCCTCCGGCCCGTCGCTCTTGCTTTGATATGTTTTGCCGTGGGTAAATCATCCCTGCAGCCCCGCTGTCTAATTACCATCATCGTTAAGATACTGTATATGATTGAGCCCTGACCGTAAAAACACACCAGTAAAATGGAGAGGAGCAAACAAACATGAGCTTTACTGCTCCGGCCTGGCGATGCTGATATGAGACAGCAGTTATGGCCATTTGGTGTCTATTCCTCTGACATTTTCATTTCATATTTAATTGCACACTGGTGATTATGGCACTTATGGTTTTATTTTGCGTTTATCTAATGGTTCTGTGGTGGCGTTGTGGTGACACTTTTTATTTTATTTGGTGCTCCATCAGGCTGAATTTACTGTCACTTTGCTTCTTTCTATTCTGGACAGAATATCTGCTGAATGAATGTTATAAAGGCCGGATGATTGTTTCCACTTCAGTGTGTGTGTGTGTGTGTGTGTGTGTGTGGTAGTCGAAGGTTGGAAATAGGAGCAGATGTGTGTATTTTTACATTAGAAATAAAGTCGGAGGATATTTGTGGAAGCTCAAGCCGTTTAACAAATGTGCTCTGCAGAGAGAAGAGTATTTATTTCTCTATAACGTTCAATATTCACGACAAAGGAAGCACAAAACATCTTGAGATGTT
The DNA here is from genome assembly GCA_023373845.1 of Nibea coibor. Taxonomy (NCBI): domain Eukaryota; kingdom Metazoa; phylum Chordata; class Actinopteri; family Sciaenidae; genus Nibea; species Nibea coibor. Next base: position 23,457,840 of record CM041718.1, on the reverse strand, counting down.
AGCAGTCACTTTCCATCTATGCGTTTTGCCTGTTGGCGCTTTTTGGAAATCAACATCTTCATTGTCTTTTCATGTCTTCATCTTTTTTAATTCCATCCTTTTGTTCATCTCTTTGTTTTTTATTTCTCATTTTCTGTACGTCCATCCTATCTTGTTTCCTTCCTTCTTGCTTTGGACTCTTTCTGTCTTTGTTTGTCTTGACTTGACTTGAATTGTCTCAACTTCATTTCCTCATTCCTGTTTCCTTCCTTCTTTCTTCATTTCCTTTTTATATATGTATCCTTTTCATCCCTTCCTTCTTCCCCAAATTACTGAAATTAACTCGATAGATAGATAGATAGATAGATAGATAGATAGATAGATAGATAGATAGATAGATAGATAGATAGATAGATAGATAGATAGATAGATAGATAGATAGATAGATTCCTCAACCCTTCCCAGCACCAGTTAGGTAACAGGCAGGTGTTTCTTCTCTTACTGGCCCAACATCCTCTGACAGCCGCCCCGTCACCATGGAGACGGCAAGTCGCCCACAAACTTGGTGTCACCGTGGAGAAGGGGCAGGGTCCAGGACAGCACCTGTCACAACGGCCCAGCATCCCAAACCAGCCGAGCTCGCAGTCAGAGCTCATCGTGCGGCGGCGTCTCCGGCAGTCAGCGGCAGTCTGCGAGAACAGACAGGTGGAGGAGGAGAAGAAGGGAGAGATGAGAGGAGAGAGGAGAGGACAGGTGGAGGAGGTGCAGAGCAGGGAGATGAAGGAGACCGAGGGCCTCTTGTTTACTGAGAGGAGTCATTAAAATCTTTTCTTTTTGTCTTTTTATTGGCATTTTGTTATGATCTGTAAACTCCAGCGTTCACCATTCACTGTATTTGTCGGAGAAGGGATAGTCTCTATTGTGCATCATGGGACCCGATACTGTGATCACATTAGCCTTCTCACTTCTGTCCTGTCTAGAAAGAAGCGAGCGCCGTGACAGCTTCTGCTGTTTTATTAATAACATCTCATGGCTTTAAAGGAGACAAACACCTCGTCTATAGGATGGGCCATTATGCTTTTGTTTTGTACCTCTTTCTTCTTTACTCCATCTTTGTGAGAGGAGAGGTAAACAAATTCTTCTGACTGTAGCTGGCAGAGAGAGGAAGAGAAGAGGTATTTCATGATGACAACTGTTTGGACAAATGAGAACTCCTCGGTCGCTCTGCGTTTAAAGCAACACTGTGTAACTTTTCTACCATCTAATAACAGATTTTAAAGCATTTTTTCGCACCCTGTATGTCTGTTCCTGCACTCCGGGTTTAATTATTCCGAGAAGTACGTAACGCTTTACAGCACTAAGTCAGACAACACCAACTATTTCACTGATTTTGTTGAAACTGGATCATAATTTATGGAGAAAATGTTTTTTGTTCCCTCTGGAGTTCTCTGACTGTTTCTCTTCAACTCTCTGTGATTTACAGAGTTTCCTGATGGACAGTGAAGCAAACTGCTGCCAAGTGTAGCTGCTGTCAGCTCAATCTGTTAGCCGGGCTGCCTGGACTGTGAGCTCAGAGCACCGGGGGAGTGTTTGTGTTTGTCCCACAGGCGTTTTGGACCACCGGGAAGAGATTTTCTGCCCCAGAACCGGAGCTTAGAAACTGGACTCTGGAGCTTCTATGGACATAATGGCAGAGGTGAGGAGACCGAAGAGGACAAGAGTTTTAGTCGTTGCTATGTCTTGTGTCAGAAGTGATATAATAATAACAAATATGTTTATGACAGTGGTATTACACTCTGAAACTGGAGGCGCTAAAACACAAAAATATAAATTTCTACACATCGCTGCTTTAATTGCAAACGGAGTCTGGGCTGGCAGAATAAACCCACACGAATGGAAAGGGCTTTTTAGTTGTAGCCATGGGTGTGTGTCAGATGAGAAGAGACTGATATGTACATCATGATGTCGGCGTATCATGCCCAGCCTCACCTGTGTTTCCTTCTCTCTGTTCCTGCTGTGTGCCTCTAATCAATGAGATAAACCCCCCGCACGACTTGTGGGCTTGTGCCCTACATCAGCGCTCACCGCATGTCTGCAGAACTTGCTGTAAACGCTCCGTAAGCACTTTATCAGAAACGCTTGTTCTTTTGGTCTTTTTCTGCTTTCTTGTTGTTTTGTTTTTCTTCCTCCCCTCCCCTCCACATCACCTCCCCTCCCTCCCACCTTCCCTTTAAAAAAATAAAAAGAAACCTGCATTCTGACACTCATTAAAAGAGAAAAGAGGGGAAAACATCAAGAGATGGAAGCGAGGCACTCTCACGCTCGCCTCTCTCCAACCTGCGGTCACGTACAGCCGTCACGGCGGCGGGATGGGGCGCTTGTTATCTAGATCAGACTCCCTCTGTTTTCTACTCACCAGCCATCTCATATAAAGGCGATCAATTATGGATCAAATGACGGCTTCTTTTTTAATTCATTGCAGTTTTCCCTTCATGCAGTCTGTCCTCTCTGCTGCGCTCCACAGTGTGAAATCCTCACAGGCAGGGCAGCCACCGGGTCACAGGAAGTGTCGGCCTGCACAGATCCTGGAGCAGCCTCGAGCGTTCAGGGTCAGTGGTACAGGTTGACAAATAAAATACATTTTCACTCTGTGACACTTGACACTCGATTTTACACAGATAAATATTGTTCAATAGTGTTTCTTATTATTTCTTTTCAATCCCTCTATCCTCATTCATTTATTTAATTGGATTATTTCTTCCTCTTTTGTGTCTGTCTCCTTGTTTCCTATTTTCTTCCTACTTTCCTTCCCTTCTTTCCCCCTCCTTCCTTCACACTTTCCTTTTTTACTTCATCCATTGATTTCTCTTTATGTTTTTTTCTCTTGCTACTTTTTCCACACACTTTCTTTCCCTGTTTCTTCATAGCTTACATATTTTCCTTATTGATTTCTTCACTTGCTTCCTTTTTTATTTTTCCTCCCACTTTCCCTCCTTTATGTCTCTCTTTCCTTCTTTTTTCTTAGTTTCCTTATTTTCTTTTTTCCTTCTTTCTTAATTCTTTCCAATAAATTCTTTCTATACGTGATCTTTACACATTTTCCTTTTTCATTTTTTGGTTGTTGTCCTTTCTTTCGTCCATCTCCACATTTTCTTTCCTCCTTTCCTGTTCATCCTTCTTTTGCAACATATACTTCTTATTTCTTTCCTTCATTCATTCTTTCTGTTCCCATTATTTCTTTACACCACAGTTGTTTTGTTGTTTCCTGACTGCTTTCCTTCTTTTTTCCTCTCACACTTCTTTCTTTCTTCCTTCCTTCCCTCCATTCGTCTTTCCTTCCTTCCTTCCCTCCATCCTTCTTTCCTCCTTTCCCTCCTCCTCTTAAACTGACCTGAAAGGATCACAAACTCTACTCTCCTTTTTACTGTTGATTAAACTTTACTTATACTTATTACACAGAAGTTTTATTTGCAGTGAAGTAATTTTCATCTGCGGTAAAATATTTCCTCACTACAGTAACAAGAATGTGGGAAACACTGAGCTGTGTGTGTGTGTGTGTGTGTGTGTGTCACATATCTCCCTCTCAGCTCTCCAGCTGTTTCAGTAAAACAGAAGATAACACTATAACGTCACTATAACCTCCCCCTTCCCTCTCTGCCTCCTCCTCCTCCTCCTCCTCTTCCTCTTATCCCCTCCATCACTCTCATTCATAATTTATCCGGAGGCTGATTTTTTGCCGACACAATCTCAGCGTAGCAGTGCAAACACTCTCTCCAGTTTCACTCGGACTGCGTGCTGCGTGGCCACTTCCTTCTGCAACAGGAAGCAGGTGTCGATAAGTACAGGAAGTGAAAACTGGCACCGGCCTCAGGTGAGTCTGTCCTCTTAGGTGTTAGATATCCCTTACCACCTATCCCTGTGACACACACACACACAACACACATACATATAAACACTGCTGTAAGCCTGCTCAGGCTCGGATAATATTACACCTGAGCAGTCCGTATTTTTACTTGTTTTATTATTAATTATTATGTTTTTTTATTTGTTGTTCCAGTCAGAATCTTATCCTCTATTGGAAATATAATCATTTATAATTAACTATAATTTTAATTTTAATGAAAATCATTTCAGTGAGACTTCCTGAGTAAAGTTGGTCTTCATTGTCATTGAGGTTTAGGTTGGTTTTGTTTTGTTTTTGCGCGGGTGAGGCGAGCAGCATTCAGTTGGTTGTAGTCTACAGCTTCGCCACTAGATGCCACTAAATCCTACACGCTGGACCTTTAACACTGCGTATGAATGCACAAACCTGAGGCTTGCTGTATGTATTCACAGTGGAGGCACGCAGGTGAGAGTGTCCCGCCTCGGTGTTAAATAACCCTTACCTGCGGGCTTCACCAGCTCTGCAGAACACAAATCAATTGTTTGCTCTAACAGGTGGAAGAGGCCCCCGTGAAGGAAGGAGACTGAAGAACAAGTACTAAATCCATATTTTTGCAACTACCGTGTTCAGTGAGGTATTTTTTTCCGTGCTTTACCTTCCCATCTGACGTTCCTTTCTGATGAGACAAATGTTTCTGTTTCAATTTTTTCTTCTTTTCATTTAAAACAAATGAGAAATTGTCTCATCTTCTTCTAACAGGAGGAAAAATGCAATTTTCTTCTGCAACAGGATGAAATATTGCAGACTCCCGTGCATCTTCTGTGTGTTTAACAACAGCCTCAGCAACGCTGCTGTGATCAATGAGCAGAGATCAATTCTATTGATATCCTCCTTTGATGGTGTTTGGGACAGATTTGTTTCCAGTTATCTTTATTATCTAATCATATGTGATTCAGTCAGGTCAGAAGTTACTTCAGACACCCGCATCTCTGTCCTACTAAATATTCTTTAATTTCTCGAAATGTTGATGAGGATAAGAGAAGAGAAGTCTTACAGACGTTCAAAAATAAAGATGTGGTTTATCACAGTGATACTGTAATTAAACAAGTCAGCCCCATTTCATTTCCCTGTACTTAGTGGTGTCACATAACTGATTTGGAAATGTGCAAATCAGCAGCAGGGCTTCAGACAGCAGCACTCAGTGACCACAGCCAGAGAAACCACTCCAGTCTCACGCATGCAGCTCCTTTTACTCTGTCGTGTTGGTATTAATAGTTCTGTTATTCTCTGATGTGTATTTTAATGACGGTGTTTTGATATTCAGTATCTTGTCAGGAATCTGTCTGAGATTTAGTTGCTGCTGGAGTTTTCTCTTTCAGCTTCTTGAAAACACAGAGCAGGGTTGTGTTTTCCTGAAAATGATACTTTTCACGACAGCTCACAAACCACCTGAATTTAAATCATCTCAGTAATTATCTAATGTTTATATATATTTTTTATGTAGAATTTTAAGTTAATCTTGCTCTCTTCTCGCTGCTGGAATCAAAATTTGACCGGCCTCTGTTTTCTATGAAATGCAAACACTTTTCATGTCTTCATGGTGAGATTGTAGATTTTTTTGCCATGTAGAAGAAAAAGAATATTTACTTTATTAATGCCTCAAAGGGGAAATTATTTTTTTCACTCAGGTCTTACATGTGTAGGCCCAAATACGAGCACATACACACTCTGGACATAGACAAGCAAATGTGGAAAGATGGTGGAGTGATGTGCAGCATCATCGTGGCGCCCTGGGAGCAGTCAGGGGTTTGGCACCTTACATCAGTACTCTGTTGTATATGGACCGGTCCATCCTGGACTTGAACCAGCCACACGTCAAGCCAAGTCTCTATGGACTGAGCCCCTATACAGTACAGTAGTCACAGCTCCTTGACAGTAACACTAAGCGCAGACACTGTGTCTTGACTTTGACTCGCGCCCTGCAGCAGTCAGAGCAGGATGGTTTCATTCTCAACAGTCGATTGGACACCGACTCCCCGTTTCTCCTTGACCTCCTCAACACTCTGACAGGGAAACGTGTGTGTGTGTGTGTGAGACAGTCGATCCATGTTGTGTTTAAATCAGCCAAGATGGATTTTTGTATTCTGTGATATTCCTCTGTGGCTGCAGCTCCTCCTCGGGGACGGGACACTGTGAAAACAGGGCCGGATCCCTGAGAGGGTTGTTAGTGAGCAGTTTCAATTAAAGACAAAAGTGAGCTGGAGAGACTCGGGGTGGGTGAAGAGCGTGGAGTGATTACGAGCTTCCTCTTCTTAATGAGACGCAGGAGTGCTTGTATTTATTTACAATGGGGGTCAGTTTTTAAATGATTATCATCAGTGTGTACACTGGATGGAAATCTTGCTGCTTAGTTTTATTACCCTTTTATTTTATTCGCTTTTGTAAGATTTTATTTGCTTTTGTAGTTCAGATTTTATATATTCATTAAATTGAAAAACACAACAATGTTATGATGCTCTGCAAGGTAAAATGACCGTATATATCCATGGACTCTGGTGCCAGGTGATGATTGTTAGAATAACAATCTTAGTCTGCCGGTTGTAAATACAAACACTTATTGAACATTTACTAGCACCTACCTGTCTTCATCTGAGATCCCTTCTGACTTCTCTAAGCTTTTCTTTTTTCTTGTGACATACTGTGTAGTTTACCTCTTCAATCATTACTGAAATGAAACACTCATCAACCCTAATTTTTAGAGCGTCAGGGATTCATATACGCGGGTCACAAGCACAAGATATTTAGTGCCGCTGCATTTTGACTTAAACGAGGGATGAGCAGAGCACCAGCGATGTGGCCAAGAGTAAAAATCAGAGTCAACAAAACAATATATATATATATATATATATATATATATATATATATATATATATATATATATATATATATATATATATATATATATATCTTGTGAGATACTTAGGCCTGGATCACATTGTTGGACACCATCACCATCCTCTGGAGGAGTGCCTCCAGCAACGAAAGGAAGTCCTGCATATCTCTGCACAGCCTCTGCTCCCCCATATAAAATAATCCCAGCATGAAGTACAGATTTCTATCGCTTCCTCTGACAAGGGCCACTAAAGTGAAACAAGTCCTGAAACTGACAGACCTTAGATGACCCATTCTCTGCTTCCCTAGCATGCAACACCTCTCCCCTCCCTCCTTCTTCCTCGTCTCCCTCTCCTCTCTCGCTCGCTCTCTCTCTCCCTCTGGTCGTGAAGGCATTCCCAGGAGACAGTTTTCCGGACGGTTTTCCGCGAGCAGGATGGGATGAACTCCACATCTCTCACCCGTAAAGAGACAGAGCGAAAAGAAGCTGCCTCAGCACCTGCCGGCCCCCAGCGAAAATCAAAATATCAATAAGCTCTTATAGCATTAAGGAAAATGCCTAAATCTGACACTTTCTCTCCCTCCATCCTCTCCTCTCTCCTTTTGCCAATATCACTCAACCACTTACACTTGGCATGGGCCCACTGGAGAGTTTTACATGTACATTAAGAGAGGCTTTCTGCCTCTATTTGTCCTCCTCCGCCTCTTCCTCCTCTCCACTATATCTATTAAAGTAAATATACACTGGCTAGGCGGTGACACATAGTCCATCCTCATTCATTTTTGAGCAGGTGATTGACAGCGCTTGAGTTATCGCCACAGTTAAAGAAGAAGACCGCAGAACAGGATTTCCCTGCCAGCCTAATAATAATGTTAATGTTTTATTACATGGGGGGGAATCGTGGAAAAACAACGCGACTGGTTGTTCCATTAGAACAAGGCTCAAATCCGTCATGTTTAGATAATCCATAACTGTAAAAGCACTGGCCGACCTCGTGAAAAAGTGCCTTGCCAAGGGAAAAAGGATGAAGATATGATACACATAAAAGGGCTGGAAAAGCGGGCCGAATAAGCAAAAAGAGATATCACGGAGCGAGAGGAGTTTAAGTAGGGAATAAGGAGTGGAAGGAAAGAATGGCCTAGGGCAGGAAGTGGATAAAGAGGGGAAGAGAGGGATGAGGGACAGAGAGAGGGAGAGGTGGTAAAGCTGAATGATTGCTCTGTGAGAATTATTATTGATGATTCAGGCAGTGTGAATTATTAATGGGGAACGAAAAGCATCTTTGAACGTGTCTCTGACATTCAATACTGACAGAGATCAATGAGCTGGCGTTGGACACGAAGAGGAGAGATGAAGGGAGGAAGGAGGAGGAGAGTTAGGGAGAGAGGAAAATTTTTTTTAAAAAGGAGAGGAGAAGAGATGGGAGGGGGAGGAAGGTATGTTTGGACAAGTTGGAGTCCTTCAGATGGGAGCTTGTCAGAAAAGCTTAGGACGGAGGAAGGATGACGAGACGGCCAACTGCGAGGAGTCATGTGACAGTGGTGAAGGTGATTGGCTGTGACATTGTCTTGGGTCTAATGCTCCTCCTCAGACACAGGAAATAGCAGAGCAGCTCCTCCCTCCCCCCACGTCTTGGAAACTGTCTCGTCTTCCTGTCTGCCCACAACGCTTGCCCGCTACATGTGCGTGTGTTTGGTAAAAGTGTGTGTGGGAGCATGACAGTCCTTCACTTTGTGAGGTTTCTGTCACAGCATCTCACACTGATGGTTAAAAGTGAGCTCGGTGCTCACATCTCTCCTTTTCATCCTCTATACTCCCCACTTCTGTAATATCACCCAGCATAATTGCCTCCACTTCTACGCCGATGATGTCCTGCTCTACATATCCAATAAATCCATCGACTGTATATAATTCCAGCCCAACTCCAACTCTTATGTATCAAAGTCTGTGCCAAATACTCACCCATGCCAAGACCCACTGATCCACTAGAAGATACCATGTCAGTATCACTTTTTGCCTTGCCCAAATCTGAAGAAGTACTTGTGTGCAGGTACAGTAGCTACCAGCAGTAGTGTATAATAAAGACTGATAGTACGCAATCTTTGTAGGATGTAAGGTGAGCTGATGAGTCAAACAAATGCAGGCTGTTCACCCAGTGTTTGAACTCCGTGGGAAACTAAAAGTCAACATCACACCCAAATCTAAATTAATAAGCATTATTCTTAAGAATCAAATCAGTCACTTCTTATTTCTGTGCATTTATTGTACTGTGGACTAAAGTGGAAAACCTCTAGTGTGTGTGTGTGTGTGCGTGTGTGTAGGGGTCAGCAGGTCATATGAGAAAGCCTGATCCTAAGGGACAGACTGCCAGGGTCACTCAGCCGCTTCCCCCAAAACACAAACCCACACACTCAAGCCGCTCGTTTGGACTGACATGACATGGACGTCGCCGGGGCTGACACTAAAAGGGGACAGAGCTCAGCTCCTATCGTCACGGTAACCGGCTGATGGCGAGACAGACAAGCTCCAGCCGCCACACCTGATCATGTAGCCGGACGGGAGTTTCTCTGCAACAATCGGAGCCGAGCACCGAGCATTCACTTTCTCTTATTGTCACACGCTTAGAGTCAGTCTGACGGGCCAACGTGGACTTCCCAACATGTGTCTTTATTTGTGTGCCTGTTTCCAAAGACATCTGACGGCCATATTCAGCCGTTTGTAGTCAGTAAGTCCGGCATATGAAGAAACACACAGATATATATGTAGGCAGGATGGCAGGTTGTAAAGCGAGTGAAAAACTGTAAGTCAAGACTTCCCTAGACACAGACACGGTAGATCAGGCTTTCTTTTCATTGTCGTCACAATGTACCTGGTTTTAGGAGGCAAATGTTCACAATCTCTGAAATTATGGACAACGCACCAATTGTTTTTTTTATGAGAGGACGTCCTCTATAGAATCAGACATTTTTGTGTGTTGTCCTGTCCTGTGATAAAAGAAGTGAAATTCTTGAGTGTCTGTGTACAGAGCTGGTTGGTTTTATTTAACAACATTTTCTACTCTAGTAATAAGTTGTTTCCAAGTCAAAATGATGATGATATTCATGACCAAACATTACATGAACATTCAGTGATCAGAGTGAGTTAACATGTTTTCTCTGGTGTTTTTACACATCCTCCATGTGGCTGTTATGCATTTATCTAATTTTGTTTCTGCAGTAGTTTTTCCCGCTCTCCCTCTCTGTCTGGAGTGTGTCCAAGTTATGCACAGTTCCCATCACAAGGCAAGCCTGAACGCTGACATATCTCTTTTTTTATGATCTGAGAGCAATGTGAGCAAAATCCAATTTTTTTTGCATCCAGATACAGTATGTCATTTAATGCATCTGCGTATCATAAAAACTGCATTGAGACGGCAACTATAACCGTAACCGGAGAGTGTAGACTTCACAGACATATCTATTTGTAGTTGTTGAGTCAGAAGAAATATTTATATTTGTAGTTGTATGCCGCTGATAACAGAGGTGGGTGTTTTTGTTTTTCTCATTCACACTCTAAGTGTATAGTAAGTATTGATGCTCGTTTTCTACAATTAGAAGCAGGTTTAGTTTATTAATCCCTCGAGAACTATTATTCACACACACACACACACACAGACCTGGAATACACACATGCACAAACAGGATCTATACATTAGTGTATAGAGGAATGTCGCCCCAAGCAAACGGCGGTCCGATGCCTTGCTCAAAGGCAGCTTACTCGTGGCGATGGGAGTCAAACTGGCACCTCTCCAGCTGCCAGTCCACACTCTGTACTTGGTCCAAGCTGGACTTGAACCCTCTGGATCCCCAAGCCAAGTCCCCACAAACTGAGCTACTGCCACCACCATAATTTCCTATTATGATGATATAATAAGTATAATGAAGTATAATGTAACAACAGCTGGCGGCTGATCAGCACTTTTTTTTTTTTAATTCAGGGAAGAAAGAAAGTTCCAAAATGTTTGAACATCCAGAACTCGTGTGTTTTCTAGAAGAACTCGTGAATGGGAGTCAGCGGAGGATTCTGCCGGTGAGTCCAAAGTTTCATTTGAATTATTGATGGAAAAGATACTTTTACTTTTTACTTTTACTTCTGTAAACAAACGTGCTGGTGATTAGCATCTTCCTCCGTTCACTGGGACAAATATTTTGGGGAAATCTGAGTATTTTGTGGAAAAATCAAGAGTCTGGTCATCTAGTCACCTCGAGTCACCATATGTTCTACCTACCTGCTGTCTCCCCCCTCAGCTCCCCCTCGTCCTGCTCCTCCTGCTGTCTGTCACCTCTGAGCTTTAATACAAAGGGACATGTACGATTGACCTGGCACTAAAGCACTAACAGACTGTCTGGACCCTTTACAGCCAGTAAAGAGAGACGGACTATTAACCTCCATCACCCCCTCCTCCCTCACCCTCATGCCCCTGTCACTCTCCCCTCTCCACTCCACCATCACTACCTGGAATTAGCTGGGGGGGGAAGGGGGGTGGCGAGCGGGTCGGCAGGAGCGAAAGAGAGGGGTTAAGAGCAGGGTCGGTGGCTTTATGTGACATGTCACCCTGGAGGTTTTATGGGCATGTACAGCAGTGATGATCGCTCTGCCTCAGAGTACTCAGTTATTGGATTGATGTGGCCGTTGATACAGGAGTGCAATCATGTTGACCACAAGCTCACAATATATCGTTTGGACGTGAGTGGAGTGTGTGTGAAATGGTGATGACTGGAAAAAGGGAAGAGGGTTCCCATCATCCGATGAGACTTCTGTGGAAAAAGATAAAACACAAAATATAGATTGTAGAATCTCGTGCACGATAATTAGTTTGGACCAAGTGTAACTAGGTGTTTCATACACTGTTTCTTTTTTAAATTGGGATGAAAAACTATGACTGCACAAAATCATATGGCTTCTCCATCTCACAGTTTTTCTTGTTTTTTGTTAGTTGTGTGCATGAGCTTCTCTGCAACCTTCTGCAACCTACCGACCTAAGGCCGCCTGTAATCATGGTGGCGTTTGTCCTCTATATCGTTGGTCGTCTCTGATGTTGAAGGGCTTGTGACATCCGTTCACCATTTCCTACTGTGAGACAGTCTCCATGACCTCCATGATGAGACCAACAACATACACCAATCAGCCATAACATTATGACCACCTGCCCAGTATTGTGTAGGTCCCCCTTTTGTCACCAAAATAGCCCTGACCCATCAAGCCATGGACTCCACTGGACCTCTGAAGCTGTGCTGTGGTATCTGGTACTGAGACATTAGCAGCAGATCCTTTAATTCATATAAGCTGTGAGGTGTGGCCTCCATTGATTGGTCTTGTTTGTCCCACAGATGCTCGACTGGATTGACATCTGCAGAATTTAGAGGCCAAGTCAACACCTTGAACTCATCGTTGTGTTCCTGAAACTATTCCTGAACCACGTTTGCTGCTGACAGAGGCCACGCCATCAGGTAATACAGTTTCCATGTTTCACTCCCACACACCTTCAGTGGCAGACATTAACATTACTTAAGACACTGTAGCTTTAATTGGATTTGAATTAGTATTAGTAATTAATAGTTTAGCTTTTGAAATCATGCTAAAATCACACAGTTACTTTCACAAAATCCTGAAGTTGGTCTATGTTGCCGTCACATCACAAATGAACTGCACCAGAATCTACCTGGAGTTCTTTGAACCAAAGCCAACAGGTCAGAAGGTCAAAGCATGCTGACATTTGGGTTTTGAGCGAGCTCTTACCCTCGGTTCAGGAACGTTTTCATGTGTCTGCATCCATTCATGTTTTTCCTGTTTTCTATGAGCGGGGAAAGTGAATGAGTGATTTTGGATGCAGCCTTATTATGTTTTAGATGAATGATAAAAAAAAAGATGGAAGTTGTATGTTTATAATATTTATCACATTTGTTCGCTGTCAGCTCATGTCAAACATATATTTGAGCGTTGTCGCCATGGCTACTGCCCTCTGTGTTTGACTAACTGCCTCCAGTTAAGGAGAGACAAATCGCTCCTCATTTGGAAGCAATTCTCAATATGCATCATTTGCCCTGTTCATGGGGCGTTCGCTCAGACGAACCCTTCAAACACACACACACACACACACACACACACACACACACACACACACACACACAGAACAATCAAGAGAAAAGAGTCGCGGAGGCAAACAGGGATCTCAGACAGCAGTGGAGAGTGGCAGAGGAGTCCCCATAAAGCCAAGGTTAATTCCTCTGCCTCTCCATCCATCACTGAGCAGCTGAGAGGAGGGGGGTGGTGGGGTGGAGGGTGATGGACCACTTTCAGCCAAATATATATGTGTGAAGAAAGAAAGGTGGTGGGTGGGGTGGGGTGAAGAGAAATACAGTTGAGAGAGAGAGACGGGGGGGCTTCGCCCCATTGTCTCCCCAAGCACCCATAAAGGGCGTAGGAGGCAAGGGATCATAAGCCTCATTTGGCAGGAGTTATGGCTGCCAGCAGAAGGCGAGTCAGAGCAGGCAGGCAGGCAGGCTGGACCAATAAGTGCTCGGGATGTAGTTGTCACGGTAACCAGCAGGTACCGATGCCGGTGGGGTCAGGAGAGATCCTGGGCGGACAGCAGCCAGGACAACACGGCGCTGTCTGAGCAGTCAGTAGAGACATCACTGTCACTGATGATCAATGGTCAGCAGAGAGACGGAGTGAAGGGGTGGGGGCAGCTGTGGTTAGCCGCCCACCGAGAGAAGCACGGAGAGTGACAGGTCGAGTTTTTTTTTTTGTTGTTTTTACCGAGGAAGTGATGATGACGAGCACAAAACAAGGCAGACAACGCAGTCCAGCACTGAACTGCTTAATTCACAATCACGAGACAGACAATAAAATGATTGTGGCTGTAATATCTCAGTGTATTATAAACTACTGTGCTTTAATGTCTGAGGAGCATTCATGACTGTATAAACCACAGGCTGTATAAAACATATGTGTAGTATCAATGACATTATCCACATGTTTCTGAAGAGCTGTTGTGGCTCGAGCTGGACTTCCTGGATCAGATTTCATGCAAGTCATGATTTTTTTTATGCAGCGCTGTTTTTACTATCCGACAACTATAGACCTGTTTACGCCTTCTTGTAAAGTCAGCATTTAATGTAACATGTTATGTTTTTTCCTTGCCTGTCTCAGACACCCTTTTGTGACTCTTTAGGAGAATCTTTATAAATTTCATGAAAATCCAAAAAGTTATTTCTTTGTGCGTCAGTTTGTCGCGTGTGTTTGCTTCTTCTGTTGAACCACTTGTAAAAATCGCCAATAAATTACAAACAAAAATTTTGTTTTTTTTAAAAAAAATCAATACAGGTGTCAAAAAGCAGCTAGCCACAATCACAAACTGCTTCCTGAAAACGGTTTCCACGCTGAAGAAATGTAATTTACAATCTGGAAAACGTCCTGTGGTCTCATAAAATATACCAGTGGCACCACACAGCTTGTAATAGGAACAGTCAACCAGAGGCAGAGTAGCAGCTAACGCTACTTCAAAAGCACCCTGGAGCCTAACGCACCCCAGCTCAGGGCAATAAATGAATCCGTGTGCGGTTTAAATTACAAGGACATGCGTCTATTTAGTATCGTTGAACCCGCTCAATTAAGATTGATGACACTGACACAGAAACCAAGATAATACCCCGTCGGCAACGTTTCAGCGAAAAATTCGACTGGCTAAAAAGTCACCCAGCGTATCACTGTCCATACTCGTGTTACATTTTTAGATTATATTTTGGCAGGTGCTTTCGTCTAAGCTTAAAGGAATACTCTGTTATATTTCATCCTCTTGTGTTCAGTTTAATTCGTTGGCTCTGTACGTCATGCTAACTTTGTATTCACCACATCTGTTGTAGAGATTTGGGGAACTAGAACTCGTGCAAGCCTTCTAGAGCTTACCACATATCATATTTCAAATCAGCTTTTAGTTATATTGTGTTATAACTGCATAAATATTTGTTTTTTAATCAGTTGTGTCTTATAGAGGGACTGATGCACAGCTGCGAGTTATCCGTGTCGTTTTTCCTGCAGACGTTTCTGTCTCAGGCAGGTGGGTGTTACTAAAGCCATGCTATGATCATTTTGGTCATTCTCTCTCTCCGTCTTCCTTCCTTTCTTTCTGTCTCTCCCTCTCTCTCTCTCTCTCTCTTGCTCCGTATGTCTCATAGGGTCATTTGCCTGTTCAGATGAGATCGTAAGCTATAATGGAGGAGGTGTGGAGTGCTGAGACAAGGAGAAATGGCCTGCCGTGCAGATAGGAGATTTGATGGTTAGTCGATAGCTCTTCTCCTTCGTCAGAGAGAGAAGGAGAGCATGGAGATGAGCACGCATGGACCTTGATATTATATAGGAAATGCATTATTTTTGAAGATTACCTGAAACGGTCTCAGAAAATCATTTTAGCATGAACTAACCTTGAACATTCCCATACTTATGTAAATGATCGCCATCAGTGGTAATCAATGGATGGAATAGCCTTGAAGGTCTTAAATGCTACAAAGAACATTTTCGATTTAAACGACATTTGGTTGTCAGGTTGGTTATAACAGCCTTGTAAGACAAGACGAGGGGTCACATTGCTACCAAGCGTTTTTATCATAATTACCATTCAAAAAGAGTTTGAATGCACGTATGTCTCATATGTTTGAGTCGATCAGTTTAGTCCTTTAGTCCCAGAAAGCTTCTTTTGTGTGGTTCAAATAAACATTTGCCCATGTCGTTTGGTTTGTATAGGCTGATGTGAAAGCTGTCCAACTGTGTGTGGACAAAAAGACTGAAACCAAGACTGCCTGGAAAGGTGTGAGCTCTTTGTGACACCAGAGAAGATAAATCAAAACAGTAGGTAAGTGATGCACGACAACACGTGACATGATCAGCTTGATGAACACTTGGGGAAGCGTCATCTAAAGGAGCAGGACAAAGTTGTACGAGCAACAAGAAGCATGTTTATGAGTATTTCTTCACTGGCTGAAGTTCATCTGTGATAGACTAGCGGTTCATCCAGTAACCTGCCAAGTATTTCTTGGAGGCGCTTGCCTTTTCCCAGCAGATTCTGTAGCACAGTCAGGGCAGAGCAAACATCTCTTTGATTTAAAACATTTTGAGAGTTAGCTGAACATCTTCATCCTCGCTCCATGTCGGTACACCAACCTCTGAACTGACTGCACTCTTTTCTGTTAATTCATTTCAAATGCTGGAGGAGGACAGATGAAAGATGCTCGTGAGCTGTCAGTCCACATCTGGACCGCGCTGTCATGTTGTGAGGTTTACCGTATGTCTGCCGTGATAAGCCTGCTGCCTTTGTGGAAGGAAGGACGTCGTGACATAAAACACCTGAGGGACGAGCGCGTCATCAACACTGACAGGAAGCATGAATGACACCTGACACACGGCTGAACTCAGAGTGCTGTCTGCTGCTAACAGCTGCCTGAAAGGACTCTGATTGACCAGACCTGACACAAACACAAGTGAACACACACCCACACACACACACACACACAGAGGCATGATTATACAGCCAAGGGCGAATGGAAGATGCAGCTCAATAACATGATTTCCTTTCTGTTACCACGACAACTAACACTTATTTTCATCATTGATCGGTCAATATTTTTTCAGCACTGAAGTTATGAATGAGGAAGAATCTGCCTACTGTGTACAGGACGCTGTGATAATAGCTTCATAATAAAAAAGATAATCGTGTGAAGATTGGTGCCGTCTCAAGTGACGGACGGTGATTCTTTAGCTGGGCTGTGCTACGGGTACTGAGGACCTCTGCTTACACGCTGTGTTGTCCAGCCCGGTGCTCTAAACTTTGACTCCAACTATAGAAGACCGTTACTCAATAATTGAGGCTGAAAGGCCGACACACTCCATCCAACAGCTCGGCGTTAGTCTCTTCTCTCAGCGAGCAGGTGGATCATCAGGAAAACACAACAAATCGGTCGGTCATGTTGTATACGAGACAGTAAAGGAACTTCTGCACTTTTTCGTAAGAATTTTGTCTGATCTTTTAGTTTTTAACATTTTTATTCATTATGTTATTGAAGTGAAAGACCTGAGTAATTCTTCCTACACTTATGTTGATGTCTCACACATGAACAAAACTCATCAGCCGAGATCTAATTCGCCCCTCGGCCGGTCCCTCTTCTGAAGGCCGGAGAGCCCACTGTGATGTGCGTGCAGAGTTGTTAGTTAAGTCCTATGTGAGAATGTGTCTAAAATGCATGTGAATGTGTGCAGTGAGCTGAGCGAATATGCATCGCCGCACCCACTTTAATGCATGAAGCCTATCTGCTGCTCATTCATATTTATCTGCAGCACATATCCGGACACACAGCTGCTCCAGCGCGTGTAATCACACACACGCGGTTTTCTAATGTGAAACAACACGCCGGTGTGCAGCGGCGTTTTGCAAACAGTTTGAGTGAATGTACTTACTGTTGGTGTTCTCTATGAAGCAGCAGCTCCGTCATTCAAGTGTGTGTGCTTCAAGTGAAACCCCGAGAGACAGAAGCAATAAGAAACTGTCAAAGCTTTCAGCGGCAGGCTAATGTGCAGAGGATGCCAACACACACACACACACACACACACACAGCTCTTGTCATTGAGGATATTGACGTGGTGATCAAGTGGATTCAAGGATTATCTTAACCTTCGGCCCGCTGCTCCTCAGACTCCACAAACGTACAGGAAGCTCCATCACAGTGAGAATTATGGAGGATCAAACCTGACTTATTGTGACTATAAACAAATGAATACAGTGCTCAAGTTTAGTTGTTTACAATCTCAATAAAATCTGACTTCCCATTAGGAGGAATACGTTTTTACATAAAAGACAAAATCAGAAAAATCAAACTAAAGGGACAAAGGGAGAAATGCTGAGATTACTGTGCTGCCAAGTTTTTATACATTTTATTATACTTTGTCATTCTTTATTATACCTTATTATTTCTAATACACAGACAATACTGGCTCGAGTTAGGGCATTTTTGCTGCCACCTTGGTATTGCACTCTGAAACTGAGGGGGTACCAAAACCAATACCAACACTTTAATGTTGCTTTAACCAAAGTCTGTTGTGAAACAAAAGTACCATTTTCTAGCTGGTGTGGTTTGTTGGTAGTGTAAATTTGATTTTTTTTTCTTGGAATCAATGCAGAGAGGAACCTGCGTTGGTAGTGAGGTCAGGTAAAGTGGATGATCTTGTGGCATAGCCGACGCACATGCAGGTACCGTACCATCACCAGCTTGCTATGGATGGATTTTGATGGAATCAGATTTTAGCATTTATTCAGAAGCTCAAAAAATGTGTCAGTGGAAACAACAAGCAAAGTATCTGCACATTTATCTTTGCGATGTAAGCTTTTATTGTTTCTATAATGTTGTTTTTCTGCACCTCAGGGCCACCGTACACATCTATATATACGTATAAAAACATGTCAGCAGCTGGTTCACTCTGTCCCACTCAAGTTCTTTCTCTTTCTTTGTTTTGACCGTGTTTATTACCCCTCCCTCGCTCCAGATGCCCTTACATTATACCATCCCTCCCGCCTTCTCCCCCTCTCCCACCATATCTGCCCCTCCTCATCTCTCTCTCTCTGTCTCACCCCGCCTCTGACACCCTGATCAATTCCCCATCAAATCCTAATGCTGCGGTTTAACTCAAGTGTGGCATCTTAATTAGAACGATAACTGCACACTGTCAGGGTCATCGACTGCGCCGGCCGCCAACCAATGCCTCTCATCGACAGGCTGCCAGCGCTCAGAGAGGCACAGAAAGCAGGGGACAGATAGACAGAGGGGGGACAGAGAGGGATGGATGGACAGGAGCAGAATGGAGGGAAGAGGAAAGAAACAGATGGAGAGGAAGGGGTTAGTAGAAAGAAATGAGTCTCTGTGTGTAAATGAGGGGGGGTGAGGTTTACTTTGGGGAGAAGAGGACAGACTGAAGGTTAGTAAAACAGAAGAGAGAGTCTGAAGGGAATAAAACAACCTGAAGACGTCTCATTGTTCTGTCATCCTCAAGTCCTCAGCAGCACGCAACTGTCAACCTCTACTGCTCTGGGACTGAATGACGCTCTGATACAACAACTACAGAAATTATTCAGGTTATTCATTTAGATTTCCAGATGCAGAGACCTTCAAGGAAGGACAGAAGAACATGTGATGGCAAAGTGTGCAACAGCACAAGAAGGAGTCTTGTTGTTCGGTTTTGTAAGATTTAAAAAGATGAAATGAGAGGACGGGAAAGGAAAGAATGGAAGAAAAGGGAGGGAGGGAAATGAATGTAGATGATAGAGGGGGGAAAGGTAGGTAAGAAAGGAGAGAAATTAATGGAAGAAAGGAAAGAATTAAAGGAAGGAAAGGGGACAAAAAGGAAAGGAAACAATAAAGAAAGAAAGGATAGTAAATAAGGGAAGAAGATGGGAATGAAGAAAGGACAATAAGCAATGGAGGAAATTAAGGAAAAGAAAGGAAATGAAGCAAAGAAAAAGGGGAAACAAAGTAACTGAGTTAGAAAAGGAGGAAAAGAGAATGAAAGAAAAGACAATAAAAGGGGAAGGTGAGAGGAAAGGAAACAAAGGAGGAAAGAAAGGAAGCTGGGAGTGAAGTTTTACACATATCCTTTTAATATATATAAATAAGACTTACTGTTATAAATTAATTAATTTAATTAAATGTCAAAGACAGTTGAACAGATGCAGTCACAGGTCTTACACACACACACACACACAGGGAATTCCCTCTTGTTCAACCTGTCAAGTGTCGACTTGTCCTCCCCCCTCCTTTTTCGTCAGAGCAGTGATGACGGGAAGAAGACGACGGGTGAGAAAGAGAGAAAAAAGAGAGAGACACGAGGAGCGAGTTTCCCTTTTTATGTGACAAATAAAGAAATCAATAAATCATTGTGGGCCTTTGACAGGTTGTGGTGAGGTTGGGGGGGGGGTCCGTTCCTCATGGACTATTTATGAAGCTGTCGCCGTCTCGCTCGTGTGTGTGTGTGTGTGTGAGAGTGTGTGTGTGTGTGTGTTGGCTGGTTGTTTGGTGAGCCAGAGTACTGTCTGAAATATTTAAATGTTTGCGTGCGTTTCACACCGGACCTGTGGCCCCACAGAGGGGACGGCGGTTGCATGAAGACGAGGAGGAGAGTCACAAATTTATGCTGTTTGGTTCTGACACATCCTGATACGAACAGATATACAGGTAATTATGGTAAATTGTAGTTTCTACCTCCACTTTCCTCTTAATGTAGTTTGAAAGTTAGAAAATGTGAAACTCTGTGACTGTGAAGTGAAGCCAGAAACTGCAGTTCCTCAAACGTCCACTTGAGGCTGCCTCCAGAAGTGAGTCAGTCTCCATAAGTCCCCATGTTCAAATGTCCAACTTCACAGCAGAAATAAACATGTCAGGTCCACTTTTGGATTTTAGAGGCAGAACCACCAGTCACAGATAGAAACTATGTTTTACACAGTCTGTGATTTACGCATGTTTCACTGCACTACTGTTAATGCATGAAGCCCCAGTCAAATCTCAGACGGTGAAAGAAAAGGAAGGGTTTGCCTCATCACTCGACACAGATCGCTGCTAATGTAATGTTAGCTCTGTGGTTTTGAACAATGCTCGTTTGTGTGATGACGGATCCAGCAGTGAGTTGAAGCTTCTCTCCCAGAGTCCCTCTGCGTCTCTAAGCAGGCCTTGAATGGGCATTAGTTGATTAATGAATTAGAGTTTAGATCCAGAGGAGGGCTGTGCCAAGGAGTACAGTCCCCCTAACCTGCTGTAATCCACCTATTACAGGCGATTATCCTGATTATTACATCAGTACGGGCTCACCAGGCCCTGAGCTCAAATTACCAAGAGGGATTGGTTGAAAAGTTCAGTTTTAACTTTGGGGTAATCCCTTAATGAGAGTCATTACCCCATAAAACCTCCAGTGGATGTGTTAACTGTCCGGTCACTTCCACGTGGACCATGTGGTATTTTCAATCTTTTGAGGCCGCAGTTCTCAGTGCTCACTCTGAAGCTGTCCTGTGTGCCAACATGCATGCCAGTCTTACCTTCTTTGACGGAGTGATTTAGTTCTTAATGTTGCTTAATATCTGTGGCGAGGTCCAGATTTACTTCTGTCCAGCAGCTTCTCGCCTGGTCATGCTCTCCTCTTTTCTTCCGAGCTTCCTCCGTCAGTGTCCTCTTCAGTTCTTCAGTCTCTTCCACTCTGCCATTACGTCCATAGAGGCTGCTGATCCCGGTTACATTGTCCGGGCATGACACTATTCTCCGTCAACGTTCCCCCACATCCCTGAAAACTTCCTCCTCCCCGGACACCCAGTCCCAGGCAGTAATTTTACAGCTAACAGCAGCTACGTTTAGAAGCAGTTCAGTTTACTGTCCATCAGGAAACATTTTAGTTAAAGCAGAACAGCTGGACTGATCTCCATCAATCTTTGGGGTGACTGTAAACCGGACTTGGTGTAAGGTCTGAAACCAGAAGTATCAAATATCGCATGTGGGTGTAATTTGTGTCCAGCTTCTTCTGAAAGCTTCTGTAAAATACCACGTTTTTCCTACTTTTGTAACATCTATTGCGCCTATATTATATTGTGTGTGTGTACCTGTGAAGCCCAATGTGTGTGTGTGCAGTGTACAGTAAGTGTGTGTGAGGAAGAGAGAGAGTGCAAACAGTAGATGAAGCAGTGTGAGAGCTTGCGGCGATGCTGAGATTTAAACTCATTCTGTCTACAGCTCCATCAGATAACGAGCTGAATCAGCACGCACTGTGGATATGCACAGAGTGGGACGCTCACACACACACGCACACACACACACACACACACAGTTAAAGTGAGCATCCATCTGACATTCATAGCGATACAGTACAGGAGGAAAGACAAAGAGTGACACCAGGCGTTATAATGAGCTGGAGTCCTTTTAGAGACACGACTGTCACTTCATCCTCATTCCTCCTTTTTTCCCCTTCTTCCTTCCTCCTCTGTTTTTCCTTGATGTCTCTCTCTCATCTTATCTCTCTCTCTTTAATGCAGTGGATCCTAAAATGGGGATGGGGACCCTGCAAGGAGTTACAAGATGGTTAAAGGTACCATGTGGAGTAGCAGTGCACCTCCTCCAATGTGGGAACCACACATGTAGATAACATCCATTCCCCGTCTTTGCATCTCACGAGGAGCCAAACGAACGAACTTCTCCTCCGCAGCAGAGGTAACTCTTGGTGTTTCTGCCCTGGAGCCAGTTTCATTGTAGCGTTTGATGGTTTTCGACACTTTCAAAGTTCTTGAATTTTTCTGGTTTGACTGACCTTCGTGTCTTTACTGAGTTCAGCAGTTCAGCATCTTTTTTGTTCCTTTTTTATCAAATGAAATTACTCCATAATCCTTTCACCTGCAGCTCAAGAGCATCAAGACCAAAGTCCATTTATTCACAACTTTTAACTTTTTGAACATGTAAAGTGAGAAACCGACAACCTTTTATTCATCTTTTATTAATGAGTCATTTAATTACTAATCACATAATAAATGACTAATAAAATGGTCAAATGTTTATTTTTCTACACTTAAATGTTGGTTAAATTTGAACTTAGGGGAAATTCTGTTTTTTCCTCCGTCGTTTCTCCTCCTTCTTACCCCGTCTTGTTTTCTGCCTCTCTGTTAGCGCCGCTGCTGGATCACTTTCAGAGCCCTGCTGTCAGTGCTAACCACACTGTGACCCCGCTGACCCCTCTTATATCCGCTGCCTTATCTCTCCAAACCCACCACAGCACCCCACACCTCAGCCCTCACCACATACTTTGCTGCTACCTCTCCCCATGGAGGAGGAGGAGGAGGAGGAGGAGGAGGCGGTGGCGGTCAGTGACGTGCTGAGCTTCAGGCCTGTCCCTGCTCATTTCAGGTTAGCCCGTCTGCATTAGCACCAGCCAAAGTGACAGCTGTCAGCGCCACTGAGCGCGCTCCAGATGCTCCCCCTCCATCCGTCCTTGGAGCATCGCCAGGACGAAGGAAAGGAGAGGAGAGGACGAAGGAGAGCAATGAGGAGAGAAGAGGACAAGGGAGCAGAGGAGATGGGAGGATGGAGGAGAGGAAAAACAGTGAGGTGTTAGGAGACAAGATAATGTGAAAAGGAGAAGCAAGATGCAATAAAAGAGGAGAGAGGGCAGAGGAAAAGAAAGTAAATAAAAGAAAGAGAGGAAGGAGAAAAGAAGAGGAAAGAAGGAAAGAAAGACGAGAAGAGACAGAAAAGAAAACAAGATTTAAGGAGAGGAGAGGAAGAAAAGGACAGGAGGAATCTGAAGGAGTGAGGAGAGGAGATAAACAAGGAGAGCATGTAAGGAGAAGAGAGGAGGATTCAAAGAAGAGGTGAAGATGAGAAAATGAGAATAGAGGAGAAGAAGTAAAAGAGGAGGAGACGACAAGGACACATATAGAGTCAGGAGGAAAGGACAGAAGAGTGGAGTAAACACGATGAGGAAGCAAGGAGATGAAAGAGGAGAGGAGAAGGGAACTGTGGAAAGAAAAGATGAAAAAAGGAAGGAGAGAAGAGGAGAGGAAGGAATGAGGAGAAGTGAGAGGGGAGGAAACAAGGAGTGTGAGAGGAGAAAGGGAGTAAGTGGGAACACTGCCACTAATCAGTCATCAATAATTAATATTAAAATCAGCCGAAGTTTCCTGAAGATGAAGTCTGTGTTTGTGACCTCTCTGTTCTCTCACTGTTGTTGTGCGGACCTGCTGCTCTGCTGTGGCCCCTGCGTGGCCCTCGGAGCCCCGCCGGGTTTGTGTGCGAGCAGCGCCGCCTGGTGGACGGAGGAGGAGCCGCAGCCCGGCGGCGGCAGCAGCAGCAGTGTGCCGCAGTGTCTCTCTGCCCGGTGCTCATCTGAACATCACCGCTCCGCTTCACACAGACTGTGCAGGGACCAGAGGAGAAGGAGACAAAAAATAATCTGCGACTGTGAGTTATTTTTTATTTTTGTGTCTTTACGAGTTTAAACAGAGTTTGAAGATGAATGGCAGCGAAATTAAACTTGTTTCGTGTTTAGTTTTTAGGCTAATATGAACACGAGATGATAAATATTGTTTATGGAGTCGCATTAAGTTTTAATGCAGATGGAATATGTCATATCTGCATGTGTGGTAATGGAGAAAAGAAAGCTTTATTATTGTGTCTGACCCTGAATTGATTTTTTCAAACTCAAAATGAACTTTATTGTGATTTTTTAATATTATTTATTATATTTTAATGAGGATTTAGCTGAGAAATATTTATACATTTAAAAAAAGACTTGATAAGTAATAAAATATGATTCATCAGTTATGTTCAAGTTACAGTTTTCTATTAGTTTTTTAGTAACATGTTTCTGAAGATTAAATTTAAAAACTTTTAATCTGACATGAATTATCTTACTTAGTGATAATTAATTTATCAGTTTCATCATATTTGTGGGGCTGATACGACGTGCTGTTTTATTTATTTTACCTTTATTTGACAAATTCTTATTCATGATGTTGACCTGACCGAGAGGCAACAACAGGAAGCGAGACATTAAAACACAGATGCAGCTCGTGCAGACAGTGTGACTTTTAAAGCACAGTCCGGGTGCAGAAAAGAAAGCTGCACATACAGGAAGAAGAGTTTTAACCTGACAAAGACTTTCAAGGTTGAAATGTTGCATCATTATTTAACGTGCCGACTGCTTCTCTTTTTTTCTTAATCACACTTTCTTGCGTGTGTCTCCATCCTCTTCACTCATTCTGCGTTTTAAATACAAAATGTTGAATTTCAGGTGAGAGCCGGTGAAAGCGAAGCTCAGGCGGCTCGTGTACAGTAGCTCCACCAGGCACAGAAGATTGATCAGTGCCATAAAAACTAAGTGCATAAACCCTTCACCTCTGAGACTGCATATATCCTGGGTACGTCTTTTATTTTTGGGGGGGGATCTGAATATGATTTAAAGATGTAAAGATTGCGTGTAATCCAGGGTCAGAGGTCAGAGTTAATGATGTGATGAGAACCTGGAAATAAACCTGCAAAACTCTCACATTTCATTTAACCTTCTACATCCCCTCAGTGTGTCCAGCATACAGTGGGTGATGCCCGCCACAGGATGCCCTAATAACTCTGTGTATGAATAAATAACACACACACACGCACACACACACAAACATACATACACAGAGCTATCGGCTGAGCAGCAGAGCGGGTGTCTTGATTCCTAGACAGACACACTCATGCACTTTTAATGGGATCCCTCTCTAAAACGATGGGATTCCTCTGCCAAGCTCGACCCTTTCTCACCGAGTGTGTATGTGAGTGAGTGCTTAACCGTGTGTGTGTGAGTGAGAGTGAGAGAGTGAGTGAGTGTGTATGTGTGCATAGGGGTGTGGATAAGGGTCATCCACCGGCCCAGGGGTGCGATTTCAGCTTTGCCGGAGGGAGGGTAAGTGAGTGGTCCCAAGACCCCGAAAAACCCCAAGGCTTGAAATCAAACCTCATCCCACACGTTACATTCAGACCGACGGCAACATGGCGGACTGAGACCGCACAGGAAAATATCACTGAGCTGCTGTCACATGGAGCAAAGTATGTTTTTATATCTGAGGGGAAAGTGTTTATTTAGCCTCCTTTAGTTTCAGATGTACTCACACTTCCTTCATTTCAGGTAATAACAGCCTCACATATTCAGTTTACTCTGGAGCAATGATTACACCGTGTGAAATATTCAAACATCATGTTTTTTCTTTTGCATCATTTTCTAAAAAAGAATCACCGCCCTGCAGCCAAACAATGTTCAAAGCTTCAGTAAAGATCCCAAAGTTTCCAAAAATATGAATTAAATCTGTCAGGCTGACGTTTAAATGACACACAAGTATATTTCCTCACAGCAAAGTTCATTTAGCAGCTGTTCAGGCTGTGATCTTCTTCAGCTGACGCAGTTTGTCCAGTCATCTGGTATTGTTTGCATTTATGAATTCTTCACTAAACATGATGTAAATCCACTGAAGAGTTTGAAGGACAGACTTCATTGTGTGACACTTTCAGACAGACAGAATAAAACTATTTTCTCTAACTTAAAGATACTTAAATATGAGAGGATAAATCATCTCAAACATTCTGAATAAACCAAATATGTCTTTGGCTTTTAGTGAAATTAGTATAAAATGATCTTAGTAATAGAGATATTAGTATCTCGATTCTGGGCTGCAGAGTACAATTATTTAATCTCAGATATTCTCATATACTCTGCTTCCATCTGTAAAACTTGATTTTCCCGATAACCCTCCTTTAGGTTTAAAATCATAAAAATCTCTCCACTCAGACATCACATGTAATCTGTGTCTGTTTGTCCCAGTGAAACAGTCAAAACATGGAGGCTCTGTGTCATTTTAATATTTAATATGCATGCAATAATTATTTTATTTACCCAACATACAGCAGCCATACATACATATTTGGCATCTTTGGAATTTAAAATAAGGTCATGAGTTTGTTCACACAGCACAGATAAAGTTATTTTGCAGTGAAGATTTAAAACAAGGTTCTGTGGATTTGAACAAACACTGGCTACAACTAAAGTTTATTGTCTTGATTAAACTGTTGACATTTTTAAATTAATTGCTGGCCACCGTGATGGTCAAAATGTCCTCAGGTTTCTGCCTCTCAAAGGAAATCTTTCCGTGCCACTGTCACCAGGTGGGAATTGTCGGGTCTCTGTAAATGATATTTTAAACAGTACAGTCTAGATGGAAAGTGTCCTGAGATAACTTTGGCATTATATAAATAAAGATCAATTGAACTGAAAAATTCAAGATCATTTGAATGTATTCAAAAAATTTAAAATGTCTCCTCAAATCTCAGAAATGTGACATGGACGTGCCCTCTGTGTCCCATCACATGTGATCGTGGTGATATTTTAAGATATCCAGTTAAAAGCAGTAAATCCTCGTGTTTGAGAAGCTGCAGCTGGAGAACGTTTGGAATATCTGACTGATCAATGACTTTTACAACAATTAATCATCAGAATCATTGGAAAATTATTTTCTATCATTTTATGAATTCTTTCAGCTCTGCCTGGCTGCACAACAGAAGTTTAAAGATGTAAATTTCTGATCTGTATTTGGTCAACATCTTTTTTTTTTAATCCAGATTTGTAGTAAATACTTCAGCATCTATTGTTCTGGGGCTAAAAAAAAGTCTGCATTAGTGTCTGTGTGTGATTTTGTGAAATACTTTGGGAGACGCCGATTGAATAAAAAATGAAATGATAAAGCAGCTGTTCCATATTTATTACGTGGCGGGCACTTAAAGGCTGAACACAGAGGAAATCTGTGCATGCGTGTGTGTCGGCTGTTGCGTTACATGTCCGAGCACGCAGGAGCAGTGTACCAAATGTTTGTGGTTTTTGCTTTTGCTTTATTTATTTATTCATTTATTTATTTGTTCTCTGGTGAGCGGGATTACCTCTGAATTATGGAACAGTCCCCTTTCTCTCCTTAAGTAAAAAATAACATCTGTCCGGCAAATGGAGAGCTTAGTGTTTCTCTATAATTAATGGTAAAAGCCTCCAGAGCCGCACATAAAATATACATCCTCCATGCAGGACCCCCATAACAAAGAGAGCGAGAGAATGCAGCGAGGAGGAGGAGGAGGAGGAGGAGGAGAAGGAGGAGGAGGAGGAGGAGGAGGAAGGAGAAACAGAGAGCAGATTAAAGAATGAAAGAAAGCGGTCAGTGTCTGACAGCACACAGGATGAAGATGTACGTTTATAGTCTGCAGAACACATGACATAAATAACAATATGTGAATATGTGAGTGAAATTCTCTCATAATGATTGTTTATTGGATTTCATGCATTGTTAATGTGACTGTAGCTTGTTATTGTAACTATTTATGGACATAAGTTTGTTGATTCTCCTTTTTTTAACTGATCTGAACTAAAACAAGGTTTTTATCATTTTAAATTTACTTAAATAAAGAAAGACCAGACGCTCAGATTTGTGTGTCAGATGAAATGCTGCTCCTGGTGAAGATGAGCTGACAGACAGATTGATAACAACAGAGAATTATAACAAGCAACATAAAATTGACTCTGAGATTCACAGCCACTGTTTAAGAAGTTTAGTCAGAGCACTGAACAAACAGTTAATTCAGTCATTTAGTGTCAATAAAACCCCGTAACACTAAAACATTCACTTACCTACAAGCTATATATTTATGTTTCAAACATGAACCTTCCTATATTGTCAAATGTAAATCCTGCATGCTCTATATATTTCGTATGAATATGTAAATAACCTCACTAACTCACTTAATGTAAATATAGTAATCTATATTATCCATTCAGCATTTACTGCTTTGCACTATTTGTGTTTGTTTACAGAAGCACTCGACTTGTGTGTTTTTGGTCATTGTTGTTTTTTGTTTTTTTAATATTTGAATATGCACCTATTCACATTTAATTCGAGAGTGCAGAGCAAACCCGACTACAAAAATTAAAAAATGTAAAATCTATGTCACTTTGACACAAACATCATTTCCTGGATGTAAGAAACAATCAAACCATCTTTATTTGCTGGTGAATGAGCATGATGAGTGAATCAACAAACCTCCACTGGAATCTATATCTGAACACGATGTGGTGAATTATCTGACGTTTGTGACAGCAGTGAAATATAAAATATTTGTTAGATGCACAAAAATGCCAAATTTCCAGCAACAACTGAAACCCAACGATCACGGCTGTAAATATACCTCATAGATATGCACAATGAGTGAATGAAGTTCAGAAACAGCGTGAGGTCACATCAGGTTGTAGTGATGGAGACACACCTCGAGACACATCACATCATGACTGCTGCTGAGTGCATGAGGCAGACATCGAATCACACGAATGCAGCGTTAAATGTATTTCTTATGTATGTACACATAAACACATTAGCCACCATCAACATCTGCTGAGTCCCACATGACAGTGAACAGTCCCCCAGCTGCTCTGCGCATTGATTAGTGATTGAAAAATGATTGGCTGTGGAAAGTAAACACAGAAGCACTCAGACGGTCATCAGGGAAACACACATGTCATTAAATTTACAGCCTGCACACACACACACACACACAGTGTGGGTTTATGCACACAGAGGAGAAGATGAGAGCATCGGTAAGTGACTCTGGAGAGTCGGAGCAGATTGTTTACTGTATTTATCTGCTCATTTATTTGTTCGTCAATCTGAGCTGTGTTTTTTGGAGCTGCAATGATTCTCAGTGTTCAGACAGCAGTGAGCGCTAATCCATGCATGTAAATATTCACTGGCTGTTCGCTACAAAGAGATATAGTGACCTCCAGAGGTGTCAGCATGTCAGGACAACAACAACAGCTGTGGAAGGTTTGGAGCTGATCATTTATTCACTTTTTGTAGACATTAAAAAACACTGTTCTGTGTGCTGAGTCTGTTTTTCCTGCTTTGGGTCCCAATGAAGGGGAATCTTAATACTACAGCTGAGTGAAGATGAGCTGAAGATGGTTTATCTCTTTTTATCTTTGTCTCTTTCCTGTTTTAAGTGCAACAAATACCTGTTTCTCTCACATCACAGAACACATTAATCCTCACAAAGCTTCAAAATATCATCTGTTACCATGACAATGTTTTACTTTAATTTGTCAGTGGCATCATTTTGTTGTTCTGAGGAAGAGTTTTCTTCATAAAACAACATAAAAGTAAGTTTAAAAATGATATATATCCTAAAATATAAAACTTTTAAGATTTTTCATATCTTGTTTTAGTTATGTACTTTTATATTTTAATGTTGTTGTTGTTGCACTCTTTTTAAAGAGTTATCTACACATCACATTGCATTAAGATTTTGTCACATTTTATATGAATTGAAATTGTATGATAAAGTTTGTATATTACAATGTTAAATTTAAATATAATAATTACAATCTATCTGTCAGATTTCATATGAATTATGTAGCAATACTTCTGTATATATTTGTCATATTTTATATTATAATGTTATTTTTTATTTTCTTTTTTATGGTTACCTTAATGCAATAATTACAATATATTTTTCTAATATTTTATATTGATAATGTAACACTGCTTGTGTATTATGAAGTTATTTTTAAGTGTAATAATAACAATATCTTTGTTGTCGGAACCATTGTATGAAAACCGTTCCCCGCCGGAACATTATAGATGTTGGAGGGGAGCGATGGAAAGATGTCGGCGGCCATGGTGCAGATGTGCTGCCTGTATCGGGGCATGTTAGCGGTCAGAGCCACCGGCATCAGGACGCTGATCCCCGGACTAGTGCCGGCACAGTTCCGAGCCTTCTCGGTGCGGAAAGAGCCGGAGCTGGAGGAGAACCCGTACTACAGCAAGTACCAGGACAAGATCCAGAAGCTGCGCAGGTCAGCGGGCTAACACAGCTAACAGAGCTAACACAGCTAACAGAGTTAACACAGCTAACGGAGCTAACACAGCTGACAGAGCTAACACAGCTAGGGGAGCTAACGGAGGTAACGGAGCAAGCAGAGCTAACACAGCTAAGGGAGCTAACACAGCTAACGGAGCTAACACAGCTAACAGAGCTAACACAGCTAACGGAGCTAACACAGCTAACAGAGTTAACACAGCTGACAGAGCTAACACAGCTAAGGGAGCTAACGGAGGTAACGGAGCTAACACAGCTAACACAGCTAACAGAGCTAACACAGCTAACACAGCTAAGGGAGCTAACACAGCTAACAGAGTTAACACAGCTGACAGAGCTAACATAGTTAACACAGCTAAGGGAGCTAACACAGCTAACACAGCTAACAGAGTTAACACAGCTGACAGAGCTAACATAGTTAACACAGCTAACATAGTTAACACAGCTAAGGGAGCTAACACAGCTAACACAGCTAACAGAGTTAACACAGCTGACAGAGTTAACACAGCTGACAGAGCTAACACAGCTAACAGAGTTAACACAGCTAACAGAGTTAACACAGCTAACACAGATGCCGGCAACAACAGACTTGATATCCGGATCTGTTATTTTAAAAGTTTCTTGTTTTTTCGACGCGTGTTAACATTATTTAGATTATAGAGAAATGTTTGTGGTGAGCTTTTAATATTTTTTAATATTTCCAGCTGCTAATATCACATCACTTGACATCAACATGAGAGGTCACTCTGAAAGAAGCAGTTTGTTGACATGTCAGTCACAGTCTGTTGATTCACAGCCTGTCTGTGCCCTCTGCTGACATCCACACCTCATCATCGAGTCCATGAAGAGTGACACAGAACTGATACCTCATTTTATTGTGTAAACAGTTTTTAATTATAAGTAAATGTGGCAGTTATTCTCATCATTTATGGTAAAACATGTAACACACGCTGCTTCTGTTCCACCAAAATAAAGCTCCAAACTTCAGTTGCAAGATTTAGTAAGTGTGATTATTTATTGACATTGATGTTACAGTTATAATTCAAGATTGTCACACTCGAGAAGATCTTGGCTTGTTTGTGTAACAAGCAGGCTCTCGCGGTCTACTGAAACAAATGGAAATAAAATAGAAATTGTTCTTTCAGTCAACACAGCTTTTAGTTCATGAGGTGAAACATGCGACTGCGTCTCTTCTCTTCTAAAGGCACCAGCTCGAGTGTGCAGCAGGTTCACTTGAGTGAAAGGAGATTTGTCCTTTGAAAGTCGCTCACTTTGTTCAGCGTCTCTCTCATTTGTCCGTCTTGTATTTCAGCGCCAAACCACAAGAGTACAAAACCCGACTGGAGAAACGGCACGAGGCCAAGAATGAAGTGCTCGGACACTCGAAGCAGGCGGAGTTTGTCAAGTTCATGGAGCAGGAGGTGGAGTATCAGACCCCGATGAAAACATACTTAATCCAGGAGTCCACTGATCTTAACCACTTTTTAAAATCTTAAACTTGTGACAGAGTGCGTTGAAATGTCCTCAGTGGTGGAGCTCGTATGAATGTGACGTCTCTCTTGTTGTGATGTTTGTAGTTGGAGAAAAGGGACAAGATGGCTGCTGACGGAGCATCAGGAGGTTTCACAAAGAACAAGGTGAGACGAGTGGAGCTGTAAAATAATTACCAAAGCCTCGTCACAGCTCAGCTTTGAAACATGTACCATGTTCAATTTAGACGCTGGGCTCCATCCTCAACATGGAGCTGATCAAGGACAAGACGGGGGAGGAGATTTCAGAGGTGAGTCCGCGGTCTGTGTCTGTCAAATCTAATTTAACCAGAGATGGACGTTCACGTGGTTTCCTGCTGCTGCTGTTGAAACAACTTTTTGTTTTCTTCTTTCAGCTTTGGATGAAATATTATTCGAACAAAGACACAGTCAGCGCCGCCATCCCGGTGAGTTTAACACGAGAGAACCTGCTGACGCAGCACAGAGTCTCAACAGTTCATATTTCATTCAGTCATGTTATATCTGCTCTCACATTCATAATTAGGTTCTTGTCTTGAACAATAACCCGTGTTTAGGTTTTTGCTCCTCTGTTTTCTGTTACGGTACCACGGTTAGTTCGTGGTAGTTAACTGTCACGAGGCTGTGATGATCCTGGAGGTCACAATAGGTCGTTTCACACAGTGAGGTCAAGTTTCAAAAATCTCTCTCCTATGGGAGTATTTTAGAAACTTCAACTGACCCCAGTACAGCCTCTGAAAGATGAGACGTACCTTTATTGATCCTCTCTCTCAAAATAAAGTTCAAAATGAGCTCTGCTCATTCCCTCCTCCGTGTTTTTCTAATTGCACAATGAAGCTTGTAAATGGATGAACAAACACTTGATAGATCTATCAGCGATGTTCACATTGGCACATGTTCAGCGATGATCTAATAATTCTTTGCTTCTCCTGCAGGCTCAGATCTACGAGCTGATTTTCAACAGATCACAGTCCTGCCAGATGGTACGATCACAGCTTCTCACCCTGAAACTATTGATAAGACTACAGCAGCTAAACACCACCGGCCTGTCATTAAAACCAAAAACAGAATGTTACGAATAACCTAATCATGATCTGTGGTCTCCTTCTCCCATAGTTCCTCTACGCTTTGCCTCAGAAGGAGGGTTATGAGTTCTTCCTGGGTCAGTGGTCCAGACACGAGCTCCACTTCACCTCCCTCATCAACGTCCAGGTAAACCACTTCACACGCTGCTGGGAAAGTTTGACACTGTGGGTGTCATGCAGAATGGGAGGCCATAAAACCTGATCGGGGCATCAGTATTTGGAAGTTTGTGCATCAGTTTTTATATTTCTAAGTGTAGAATAATATTGTAATGTTGCGGTAGAGATCAAACTGAAAGTTCAGACATTTCCAAAAGGTTGGAAATAGTTCAAAACTTCAATAAATTAAGAACTATTATCATTATTACATTATTAGAGTTGCCTCATGGTTTATCATTCTAAATATACTGTTCCAGGTTTATGGCTGACTCAATGTCTTGAAATGTCCGAGTTTAAAATCAGCAGCTCGTAAATCTGCTGATATTTCAGGATTATCAGGAACTTTCATCATTTTCTTCTTCTCAGCATGAAGACTTGTAGCTCCTGTTATCTGGAGGCGTTAACTCTGTTCTTTCCTCTCCCTGCCAATGTCCAGACGCTGGGCGAGAACGCTCCCAGCCAGCTGATCCTTTACCACTACCCAGAGCTGAAGGAGGAGAAGGGCGTGGTCCTCATGACGGCAGAGATGGACCCCAAGTTCATAGTAAGTCCTTCACCTGTGTGGAGTCACCTGGACGTAGCCGTATTGATTATTTCTCATTATTTTCTGGGCAGATTAGTTTGGCTGTATGTTAAACCGCCTGTCCCTCCCCCTTACTCACAGACCGTCCACCAGGCTCAGTGCTTGGCCAATCAGGTGC
This sequence comes from Nibea coibor, assembly GCA_023373845.1. Lineage (NCBI taxonomy): Eukaryota > Metazoa > Chordata > Actinopteri > Sciaenidae > Nibea > Nibea coibor. Next base: position 23,424,146 of record CM041718.1, on the reverse strand, counting down.
AGCTGTTCTACGGCACGCAGAGGCAGGAGACGTACCGATTGGTCGAGACGTTTAACCACCACCCTGCAGAGTTCAAACACATGTCGGTGATAGCCGAGCTGGAACAGAGCGGCTTGGGGCCAGCGGTCATCCCCGGAGGATCGCAAGGGAAATAAGAGATGGACTGAAGCTGGACTCCCAGGAACTTTTAGCTTCATACATGCTCCTTTTTGCTCAGCACTTTCCACTGGGAGAGGCACCTGTTCTTCATACCTCGTGACGTTTGCAGCTGCGTTGTGGACTCAAGTATTGAAAAGGAGCATCTGTAACTTCTCATGGACGCCGTCTTGGACTTTGACATCTTGTGACGTCTGCCACATCTTTTCCTTGTGCATAAAGCCGTGGTGTCATAAATAAATGTATCCTACTCTCTGTATTAGACCGGACCAGGAGCTCTCCCTGAAAATACGTTTAATAAATTCAATAATCAGTCTGACTTCTTTCATGCTGAAATATTCCAAATTTTGAAATGTATGGATGTCGAATTGTCACTATAAATTAACCCTGTTTAAAATAGAAAGATCAGCCAACTACTACTGCTGGTAACTAAGTAAAAAAAAAAAAATCAAGAACATTCAGAAAAAAAAGCTGATAACAGTTCATCGTTCATTTTTATTCTATTTAAACATGAAAAAATACTGTGCAAACCCCTGAATGCAGTCATTAAGGGATGATCAGATTCAAACAGAGAGAGAAATATTAAAAATAAAATTTACTCACCACACACACATACAGAGCACAGAGAGCTGAAGAGAGGGCATCGGGGAAGATTTGACCAGTTGTGATCACAACGTAACAAGCTTGTTTACTTGAAATTAATTTTACGATTAAGAGAATAAAAATCTTAACATTTTGCAAGCGTGACATAAATGGTCCCGTCTGTCCCCTCTGGCTTTCCGTACTCGTAACTATGGACCACGTGGCACAAACATCGTACAGACGAAACGACACTCATTCATTTTTAGCTGGACTGAACAATAATGTGCTAAAATTCTCACAATTCTAGTCGTATCAAAACCTTACAAAAAGTCCAAACAATGTTAATTACAAGAAACATTTTTTCTCCACTAACATCCTCAGCTACTGTTCCTAATGTTGGCTGACTGTAACATACAGTGCAGTGGCGTTCATGTTCTCAGAAACCGTACAGAACATGATGGATTGATAAGACAACACAAAAACACACACAGCCTTTCATGTTCATCACTGAAACATCGCGTCACAGCTATATTAACAAGAGATTTGTCCTTTTCAATCTTCACAGTGCATTTCAAATAAAAAACTACAAACAAACCCTCTGAAGTGCTTTTAATCATCTAAAAATGACAAAACTAAACACAAAGATGTTTCTCCAAGAACACTGATCCGAGGATGAATAATACAGCTTACTTCTTAGTGAAGTACAATTCAAATCAAACATTTTAAGGGGGTTTGTGGAGCACTTCAGTGGTTAAACAGGTGACTGTGACCTCAGAGAACCACGTAAGACGAGAAAAACGGTGCTTGCTTGTTAATTCTGCTTTGCCTTCTCAGTTACATTAATGCAGCAGTACACGTATTGTGTAACAGAGCTTTCAGTAATCCAACATCTCTGGTCTTACAAAGAATAAAAGCAAACAGGCGTGTTTGCCCCGGTGTGTCTTCACCTTAGTCGATAAAGGTGGACGAAGGCTGTGATGGACTTCCTGTTAGTTGTGGTTCAATTAATGAAGTAATAATCAATAATTTTGTCTCATGTTTGCTGTAATACATTCTCTGACTGTCTGGGGCGTCTCACAGAGAAGTCCAGCTGATGACAGATGTGCTATTGTGGGCATGTCTAAGCAGAACCAGGCATTCTGGTTTTAAGACTCGTGTTTGGATAGAAAGCATGTGCACAAATTCGACTGCTGTACTTTTTGTGCAGTCTGTTTACTTGACCCTGGTCTCACATCCCAGATCTCCACACTTGGTTGTAATGCTCTGTCAGCACTAGAGGAAGGTCCGACTCTAATTTAGGGGGGGAAAAAAAACACTAGCTTGTTTGTCCAATCATCTTGGACAGTGCTAAGCTGAGCATGCAGTGATGGTGCCCTTGCAAAATAATGTTGGACGACAGGGGATGCAGACTGAAACAGTCAGCAAATGGCAGGTTTATACCAACAACCTACTTCCTGTGAGTCAGACTAATTTGATCCAAACAGCCAGTGCACCATCTGTACAAACATTAGCTGTTAGCTGACTGAATATGACGTGTTTGTGAGGCAGCCAGAATAAACTCAGAACTCACCAGTAACTCCAGTTCTTCCTGTTAATTCTAGGGCTGCCCCCTTAAAGTCGATGACTTGAGTCTTCAGTTGAGAAGATCCTGAGCTGAATCACCGCTTTCATTTATTTTTTAGCTGTGTCACTGTACACAGATCACAGCAGGAGCAACAGTGGGATAGTCTGTGAACTGACTTTAAATTTGACAGTGACCACGAAAACAGAGAACAGAGTGACTCGTGTCTGGCTAAACTACTTTTCAGTCAGGAGCTGGTGCCGTAACATATCGAAGATGAAGACTTCAAACATTTCAACTCACACAAACATGTCTTGGCTTTAGTTTGCACCAATCTAGGCTAATTACCAGAGCTGTATTCACACCAATTTGTGCCTTTCAATCGATTTTATACACGCTTGTCATCAAATATTTTCCTTGTTTTGTGTCGTAACACACCTTTAAACCTTTAAACCAGGCTCAGACTACAGACGTTCTTTCCAGTCTCAAACATGGAGACACTACAAGACATCATCATCAACATTATCTGCACCACCTTCTCATGTAAACACACTTAAAAACAGGTCAGGATGAGACGCGATCATCACGGGTCTGTTCTTCTGAGATCTGCAGGTGAGATTTGAACAGTTGCATGCTAGATAGAGAATGTTTACTGTTGCTTGGCAACATGTCAGCTGCTCCGTCTCCTAGCAGACTTGCCTAAACTTGAAATGATCAGATAATCTGGTCTGAACGTTGGTACTGACCGAGGTCCTGGACCAGATTTCCTCTCAGATCATCAGGAGAGGTGAGTCTGAGGTGTAGTCTGAGCCCGTCTCTCGACTCCAAGGCAGTACAGTGTATCCTCTGAGGCAGCATTGGCCAACTCTGAAAATGATCATGGCAGCGAGATCCTCCCTCTTCACTCTTGAAATGTAAAAATTAGCAACAAGCTACAAGATGTTCTACTTCTGTGTGCTTCCACATCAAAGTTTCCAGGTACACTGTGCTGTGCTGCAGCACATAATCGCTGAGCTAAGCCTGTGCTCTTTTCTCTGCAGCAGCATCCTGACGCGCTCCTGATCATACCATGTGTCCCACTGCTGTGAGTCCCTGAGTGGTTCCTCTGCAGTCCTGCCTCAGTACATGGCCTCGGTGTCTCGGATGCTTCCAAACGACAAACTGAAAGTGCTTCCTAGTCTCTTGGTGACCCCGCCGCCTTCCCTCTTCTTCTTCCTGTTCCAGTTCAACAAAGAGGCGGAGCTCTGGCCTTTAGCTCCACCCAGCAGACGCTGTCGAGTGTTTTCTTTATCGCTGCTGTGAGACAGCATGATGGCCCTCCTCTCCACCTGCCAACACACGCACAGTTAAGCATGCATACATTCAAACAGCAGCTACCGATATCCCAAACACACACACATGCTTACTTGCCTGTGTTTCATGAGAGTGTAATGTGACCACGCTGAGCTGCACTCCTCTGTCACTACAGCTCTTCAGCATGTGGACCACCTCGCCATGTTTGGCCCATTTACAGTCCTGTCCGTCCACTGCTACGATGTAGTCTCCCTCTCGCAGTCCTGCCTCCTGTACGACGCACAAACATTAGGAAAGCCGTGAAGATCATTTGTTTATCACTACTAAGCACTCCTGCTGTAAGTGATGCACAGAGTCAGCGGAGTTTCTCACCGCTGCACAGCCTCCCGGCACCACTCCAGCCACCAGGACGGGGGAGTCTCCTCTGAGCGTGAGACCCAGTCCACCCTCTCTCCTCTGCAGGCAGATCACACGTGTAGGACCCCAGCGAGCGCGTGCACAAAACACTGACAGAGGGCCCTGCAGCACGGGTTAGGGTTAGAAGAGCCATCTTCAACTCAAGAACCAGTCAGAGCTGCAGTCTATTAACACGTCTTACCAGTCTTTGGAAGATATCAGTGACTTGGACTGTGGAGAAGTTGGGTGGGGTGATGTCGGGTTTCTGATGGGTTTGAGCTGACAACAGAAGACACCACAATCACTTAACTGTCATTTAACCACATAACCGTGTTATTCATTTGACTTGATGCAGATGTTTACACTGTATCTCTGGAGCCTCTGCAGTTTCATCAAAGTCATCCTCTCTGTCCAGCTCTGAGTACTTGTCCAGAGAGCGTTTGTGTGTGAGAGACAGCACGTCCTGCAGGATGTCCATCTTCCTCAGGATCTTACACAGACTGTGGACACGCATGGCCTCCTCATGTCTGATTACTGCACGCCGCAGGTGAGCCTTACCTGCACACATTATTTTATTATGCACAAAGTGTAACTGATTCTCTCGGCAGCTGCCTGGTTTCTTCATTTAGACCAAATATAAACATATTCCTTCTGCAAATTAAACTCACCAAGCTTTCTTCTCTTTTCAGGATCTCGTAGAACCTGGCTGAGCGGTGGCCCTGCAGGAATGTTGATGTAGAAGTGGAGGAAAGCCTTCTCTGTTTCTTCATTACCCCCCTCCTCCTCCTCGGCGGACACTACAAAACAGGACATTTCATGTTAATGTTTGTGGATACATTACAGTCAACAATAAAACAACTGAACAACTGTTTGTGGTTTGGTGTGACTTACACGTGTGGTCACAGAGTGCAACAGCAGCGTAGTAGTGTGAGAGGGCGCGGAAGTGTTCAGATTTGACCTGAACCATGGACGCCCAAGAAAATGGCACGTAGTCCTTCATGAGAGGCTGCGCCATGGTCTGCTGCACTAACAAGTAGACGTCTGACACCTACAGGAGACATGTACGTACAGCATGAGGGTTACCGTATATCAGCAGCAAAGCACAAACAGAGCCGTGTTCACTCACCCGTGCAGCCTCTTGTGCCAGGCGCAGTTGGGAAGTCAAGTGTGTGTCCTGTGTGGTGAGTGTGACACGTTCAAACACACACTCCTGGACCTGGGCGACCATCAGTCGTACCAGCATGCAGAGCGACGGGCCGCTCATGTCCAGACTCGGAGCGTTGGAGAAATTGTCCTTAAGGTAGTTAAATGCACCTAAACACAAAAAACAAAAATTACAAACTGACCTGCGTTTGGCAGATAGTGAACAGACTCAGCTGATTTTGTACAAAACTGCTTCTTTCATGTTTGGACCTCCTAACCGTGGAGGCTTGTGGAGCGTTCAGGTACGCATGTGTCGCTTCAGTACCTGCAGCTCTCTGAAAAGCGTCAATAGCTTTGTCTATGCCAGCTGTCGCCGAGCGGTCCTGCCGTGCTCCGATCTGTGTGTACAGAGCACCGATGTTGAACAACACACTTCCTTTCTCAAAGGCCAACGTACGCTGACACGACGGGACGCCTGTCAGAGAGTCGTACCTGTGGGAGAGAGACGAGAAGGCATCAACTCACTGAGAGACACACAAACAGGAGACATTAACTGTCCCGTCAATCAATTCATATTTTACATTACCCAGGATGCATTAATACCAGGTGGAACCAGGCTCATATCCACAGACAAAATTCACAACATCCAGCTGAATAACTATATAATGAAACTACAACCGGTCCTCCGTATTTTAAATGCAGGTTGTTAAAAGTGTTACAGTGTTACCAGTGGAAGTGCACGCCGAGGTTCCTGTGTAGGGGGAAGAAGCGCTGGTCCAGATAATACATCTGGTTGTAGTACTCCATCAGTAGCTCCAGGCCGGCCTGGTTACGACTGGGTGTACGCATGGCCTGGATCAAACAACAACACACATAAATACACACAGATATGCTTTTTCATGCCTCTGAGGTACACAGTGATCTTCTGTGACCCCCTGAATGAAAAACAGATTTAATACTGAAGTAGATCAAGGTTTGTATGAGTGTGTTTATGAACCTGTCTGAGCTCCATAAGCTCCTTGATCTCCTTGTCGTAGAGAGAGCAGTCCTCTCCATAGTGCTCACAGATGAAGTCCTGTGAGAGGAGACAGTCACATAAGAAATCTGTTTTCTCAAAACAGCTCTCGTCTGACAACAAATCAATAAAACAAAACACATGTCAAATAAGGAAAATGTTTTTTTTGTTTGATCAAACTTCACCCATAAAAAATATTAACCATCAGGCTACAAATCTTTGTTTAAAATCACTAAATCATTGCCCTTCTTCAAACTAGTTTGTATGTCAGCATGTTTGTTAGTTGGTAGATTAAGCGCTGGTACATATTTAACTTATTGAGATAAAATGCAAGAAATCCTTTGCAAATATTTTTGTGAGCTTATGTGAGCTGAATTCAGTCAGAAATGATTAAAATAAATAAAGCAGACCAACTAATGGATGTTAGATTCAGTGTAAAACTGACGTCAAAGGTGAAACGCTGCTTGTTAAATTGCTCTTTGTTTTAATATAGAAGAAAATCAAAGGGATCAAAGGGATTAAATATGATTAGACGGGTGCTAATTTCACCTGGATTGAAACTGTGAAGTCCACCTCTTTGGTTTCTTTTAATCCGAGCGGGATCATGGGAACGTTGATGGCCTCACTGTGAAAAGAAATAAATAGCGTGTGTGTAGTTGTTCAGGTTACACTACGTACACACCAACAAGCACACACACGGTGACAGTCACGTCAGCACTGCCATCTGCTTGTCTTCAAACCCAGCAGGCTGCCTGCTCAGTGCTTCATCCTGCTAATAAGCAAAGCTAAAGCCAAGTATTAACCCTTACGGCCCGACACCCCCCCACAGTCACCCCGTCCCATTCACACTGAACATAAACACACACACACACGCCACAGGGTCATTAATGACACTCTAATCAGGGGATTTATCCCTCCTATGACCCGAGGCTGCAGAGGGAAAAATCCCCTGGCTGTGAAGGACTGCACACACATTTGTCTTTCAGGACTTGTGAGGTCCGCGTGTGATGTAATTCCCTTGCCTCTTACACTATAACCTTAACTGAAATCTAACGCTAACCTACACAAAGTCTTAAACCCCCACGCAGCCCTTTGAGGAACTGAGAACCATCAGAAATGTCCCAAGGTCTAAAACATGTACAACAAGTACACAAACACACAGTGTGAATACACAAATGAAACAGATGCTTGTTTTCACCAATTATAATTCTCATTAAACTAATGAGAGTGACCTGGAATTCACAGAACAAACAATGAATGGGCCATGGCTGTGTGTGTATGTGTGTGTGTGTGTGTGTGTGTGTGTGTGTGTGTGTGTGCGAGCTGTGTACCTGTCTGTCTGGTAGACCTCCATGTTGCTGTTGAGCTCCTCCAGCTCCTCTTTGAGCAGCTGCAGGTTGGAGTTGACAAAGCTGAGCTCCAGAGCAACCGTCTCCTTCACCTTGTTGTTGGTCGTTGCCCTGCAGAAATGAACATTTCAACAATTCTATCTTAAAATAACAGTTTCATGATCACGTGATGCTGCACTGACTTGGAATGAAGTGACTTGTGTCACACACCACCAACTATTTCACTTGTTTTGTTAAAACTGAATCAGATTTTAAGGGAAAAAATGTTTTCCACTTTCCCGATGTCCTCCAGCTGCTCCACCTCAAATCTCTGATTTCCAGAGTGTTCTGATGGACGGTTAAGTAAACTGCTGCTGTGAGTGTTAGTGTTAACACTGGTGGTAGCACAGGAGCTTTGGACTATCGGGAGGAGGTTTTTTTTTTGTGAAATAAAAGGCTGAAAGACACCGAGCTGGGCTTCTTGTTGGTGGACTATAACTGGCGGTTATATCTTGTGTTGCTGCATGCTGACTGATGTTTGGCTGTCAGCAAAGTTGTCATAAAAAGTGATACGATATGACATTTTTTTCAGCAACACAACAAATCTGACATTTCCATAGTAGGTCTACGTCTTAACTCAGCCAAGCAAAGATAAAAAATTAGCCACAGATTTATCACTTAGCATAAAAAATGAAGCTGTAAATTCATGACACTGTTAACACACTTAGCAGTCGTCTTTACTAGAACAAAAAGCCTGTGTTTAATTTATGCAACTATTCCTCTCTACACCCTCGGGCTTCATTCATTCCACTCCTCCTACAATCACAGGGGGAGGGTCTTCAGCGCTGAGTAAAGCCAGCTCACACTGCAGTGGGGGTCTGGGGTCAACAGCACACAATGTTCCTGGAAATCTGAGGCATCACTGGGTTGTCGTGGCAACTGATGGTATACACATAGTCTGAAATGTGGCCCAGGAAATCCCCCCAAATTATGTCATCATTAAAGTTAAATCTGCGTGTGTCCAAAAACAGGGAATGTACAAGATGACAAAATGTGAGATGAACAGATTTAAGTTGATGCTGGCAAGAAGAGTGCAGCGAAACAGCAACTGAAATCACAAGAGATATTCATGCACATGAATGCATCACTCTGGAGACCTGAGTCTCTGTTTTATCTGGAAGAAAGATTAAAGTCTCAGTGCCAAATGAGTCATTAGATGCATCATCATCTTCATCAGGTGGAGACATAAGCTGTCGACACTTCACCCTCTGTGCAGACACGTTGTAAGAGCTGATGATGAGTGTGATGTTCACTTATTCAACATCTTGATCAGAAGACCTTTGTTTTCTTGCTTCCCGTCAACTGTGTTCACACTCTTTTTTAACTCGCATAAATCTGCATCTTAAGACCTCGTGTTTCCCTTTTCCCTTCCCTATCCTGCCATTCACCTCCAGAAATGTGAGCATGAAAAGTCGTCCAGGATGAAATGTGTACAATGTATTGAATTATTATATGAATTTAAAACTGCTCTACGCCTGAAGTGAAGCACTGAGCCTGACAATTTTAAGCACTGAGACTTTAATCATTCATTTAATCATTCTTGCCAACAGAGTATCTTTCCATTTGTGTGTTTCACTGATAAACAAAGCAAAGCAAGACTGGCTCAAAAAAGAAACAAAATGGAGGCTAGCCCATTTCTGGATATGACTGGTTTCTTGTAAACAGGTTTTTCTAAAACTGAATCAAGATGATCTAGAGCTGAACAGGAGAACGTCTCTAATCAGCCAAAACAAGACGAGGAGCTTGTACCTAAGAAAGGGGCAATGACTTCGTCCCATCAACGTGGTTTTGGTATGAAAAGTCCAACACAGATCAGAAAAATGTGACGTTACTTTCCAAATTATGCTGCAGACGCGTCCCCACAGCACGTTTAAACACTACTAACCTCTTTAACCACCTCTGCAGAGACAGTTTATGTGGACCACAAAAGTCCTGTCGAGTGCTCAAAGCAAACTCCAGACTCCGATGTTGTGAGGGGCTTTTAGCTACAGCACACGATGCAGTCAGATGACAGCAGCAATTTACATCCACAAACACTGTTGTGAGTGTAAACTATAGTAAGAAATATGCTTTTCCATGTGCTCATTTAATATAAATATTTAAGATAAGACAGCGTGTCCAGTACTTTATTGGCCCCAAGGAGACATTTGACTTTGGTAACAGTGCTTCACACAGCTGCAAGCAACTTAATACAATATGTAATTCACAAAGTAGTGCAAAGGTAGATGTTCTATATTAGTATATGTATCATTACTTGAATATGAATGTACCTTCATCAGAGTATGAGATTTTGTTCATATCACACAGCTCAACCAGTGCGATTCTTTAACGCATGACCAAACTCAGCTCAAACAGAGAGCTCACCTTTGAGCTCCCGTAAATAATGTTAATCTGTCTAGTTAGACCACTTTACCTTCACTTCTCTCTTTATCTGTCTCACACACACACACACACACACACCTCTACTGTACACCTAGGATCAAGCAAAGGGCAATCTGATTAGTCAGCTTTAAATGGGCTGCCAAATATCCCCTTCACTCACAATCACTTGCACGCACACCGTAAAGCAGCTTTTTAGAGGAAAACAACTCTTTCTTCTTCTGCGCTGACTCAGAGACACAGAAGTCTCACAGAAGCTGAAACGACTCGTTTTTCCAGTCACTTATGATATTTTTCCAATAACCGAACTAGCTGACATGAAGTCCAGGATTACGTTTTGCCCCTCAGTTGAACTCCCGCAGAGAAACGCGACATGACGTCTTCATCAGCCAATCACAAATCCTGATGAGTTACAGACCCTCTTTCATCTGTAATTAGCATCTTAACCCTCGACTCCCCACCCCACTTGTACCACGACCCAGTTCCACACAGTTTCAGAGCGAGTGAAAACGAAAGTGAGACACTGTGTGTGTGTGCGTGTGTGTGTGTGGAATATTCCAGTTGACTGGAAAAGAGGAGAACATACAAAAAAGAAAAAAGGTCTGACTGTGCCAGACAAATAAGTGGGGGATGAGCTTGCCAGGGCTCTGTTGGGAATCTCTGCATGGGAACAGGACAGGAGGCGGACACAAAGCCGGCTGATTACAGGCCGGCAGGCCGTGGGGGGGTCCTCTTTGTCTCTGTGACCCATCATCCCAATAGAAAGGGCAGGAGCTCTTGTTTTATTTCCCCTAAACTGAGTCATCACCTTTTGGGATAACAGCCTGAATCCAGTCAAAAATGGAGTTGGACAGAAAGAGACGACCACTGCTTGTTACAGAATTTGTCCAATCTGCCTACCAGAGCTGATGTGATCAATCAATATAAAGATTGATCAAATAAAATGCAGAATATTCAGTATTTGCTTCTCTTCAGTTTACACAGGGCTGCAACTAACTTTTTTTGGTCTAATCAACAGCCCAAACATGAAAGTAAACAGTAAATCATGACATTGAAGAAGCTAAAATTAGTTCATGTTTGAATGTTTTGCTTGAGAAACGATAAATCAATCATCAAAAAAAAACTGTTAATTCATTCTGTTGATTTCAGCTCTAGTTTTATATCCTTGATAACATCTTTGGATTTTGGGTCCAAAGATGAGAGCTCTTTTAAAGTCACCGTGGACTCTGGAAATGCATCTAAAAGTATAACATAATAAACAATAATAAAAAATAATTATAAGTAGTACCTCTGCTATCTATCAATCATCTATCCCTGAAAAAGATCTTTGTGAAGCTTAATTAGTTGTAGCCAAACAAGTCCTGGCAGACTGCTGAGGTTGTCTTTTAACTAAAAACTGTTTTCTGTGTTGATCTAATTAGATTCTGACATGGCACCACTAAGGAGGCAGAAAGTAGCTCCTTGCTTTAATGAAGTGGCTCCTCCTCCTCCTCCTCCACCTCCTCCTCCTCCTACTCTCAAGTTGAATCTTTATGACTCAAGGAGCAGCAGCAAGTTCGCTGCAAGTGTGTTTTCACGGAGTGTAGCACAGAGGGCTATTCATGTTGAACTACCAGGACAAATATGTAGACTAAATATATGCAAATATAATAAATGTAAGTTTTCAGCCTCTGTTGTAAATCAAGCAGAGCCTGAGAAACAGTTAAGGAGAGAGAAAGAGGGAGAAGGCAAAGAGATGGAGAGAAGCTGGAGAGGATGACGCTAATGTTCTCAGAGAGAATACTTTGATGTTCTGCCACCGTGTCTTTTTTTATTGGACTCATTCCTTCACCAATAAAACCCTCATGAGCTGCATGAAACACAAAGTCAGCACAGTTCATCTGGGTGATTAGCCTGGTAAGCAGTGTCCGATTATCATTTTGTATGAGCACAAAAAAATTAAAAATTAACAGAAGGAAGGGGCAGGAAGGAAGCGACAAAAACATAGTTAGAGAGAGAAAACACACACGCAGACAGACAAATGAATGGGTGTTCACACAGTGAACACAAACACAGCCATAAAACTGGGTGGTGCTGGTGTGTGTGTGTGTTTTTGGAGGAGAGTGATCTCTGACCTTTTCCCATCACAGGACACCAACACAAATGTGAGAGAGCCAAGGGGCTAACAAAGAGCAACAGACACTGAGAGTGTAGTGATGAATGCTGTCCTGGTCTCCTCTGAGAGGAAAAACTGATCCAGGAGAAAGTTTCCAATCAAAATGATTGGCATGAGCAAAAGAGTCCACCTCACTACATGAAACACCTTGAAACAACCTATAAAACAGGAAACCACGTCACAAAACAACTCTGTTACCCTTGAACATCCCCCACAGATGGACTACAATAACACTAAGGCTGGAAAATATTGTTGTGTGTAAAATAAGTTTGATAAATGGACCGCCAGCAGCCAGCTCCTCACCTGAAGAGGTTTTCCGCTCCGGCTCTCATGCGCATCTCCTTGTTGATCTGCTGGTTGATGCGAGCTCGCCGGTGCTGCAGTTTACTGCGCTGAGTCTGTGCCAAAGGATCACACCCCTGCAGAGACACAAAGAAACAGAGAAGGCAAAAAAGTGGTTAATATGAACTCGAAGAATATTTCCTTTCTTGACATTTGGAGTTTATTTTGTTTATTTACGCTCCTTTCAGTGGAAACTGAGGCAGAGACACATCTGTGGTAAAATGTGGACAGTGGGGATTTCTGGGCTGACCGTAGCTTTTTGAAAAATGTTCAGATTGTCCAACCTTCTTACCCCCAGGATAAGGGAGGCGTTAGGACTGGGATAAGGCAGCTTTCACACTGGCACACAACAAAAGTGGGCTAACCACTATGGGCTAAGTCAGGTTGTAGCCTAGTTTTAGAGCTGGGTTAGCCGTGAGTTTGCTGTGAGTTGACTAAACACTGGGCTCAAATGTGCAAAACGGGGCTAAGTAAACATAAATATAACATTAGTGCATGTTCCGGCATTTAACCCAGGGTTAGTGGGAGTGCAGTGTGAATGGCCCTGGGCTTGTATTAACAATGTGTGTGAGTTATCTGTGGGTCATGTCTCAGCCTAGGGCTAATATGCAGAGTGAAATGAGAGACAGTGGAGAGCAACAGCAACAATTAGGATAAGATCAAATTATCTGAGACAGCAGCAAGCAGAGACAGAAAGCAAGACGCTTAGAAAGATACTGTGACCATGTGGAAAATGACTTGGTCTCATCAAATGTAAAACAACCCCCATTCCATAAAAAAAGAATACTAGTATCAATGTATCATGACAATGATGTTTCCAACCTGCCCGGGTAGGACATCCAAATGTCCCAGATGAAACCTACCTCCTGCTTCTCATCATCTTACTAGCTGATGTAGAGATTGCTTATTTGCAGACATACAGTACCTAATCATGGCATAAGAGTGAATCTTTTATGCCCAAAGTTGGTAGATTTCACATGGCCTTCGTCTCAACTTTACCTTTATCAGTAAACTAAAGCATTTTATTGCTGGAGCTTATTTATGGCAGTGAAGTACAGCACAGCCGGGACAGAAAGCTGCCTGAGAGGGTTATATCAGAGCCAAAAGTCTATATGGGATAAAACAGCATGCCAGAGATGATGGGTGTGTCAAAGGGCATATCCAAGATGTGGGAGAAGGGGAGAGCCTTGAGGATGCTAAACATGGTCATAACGTGGCATGGTACAGCGGGAGGAGAACTTCTCCTTCTGTGTTTAATATAAAAACGATCTGATCAAATGTCAGCGCTGTGGATCTGTGCGAAGATTTAAAGGCCTCGTTAATCTCACTTCAGCGGACACCAGCAGAGCAGATCCCCCTCAGATGATGGCTGGTTTTAGTGAGCAGACATTTAACGATCTATCATACCATTCATCACTGTCTCAGACTCAAACAGATGTACAGTAAGATGACAAATGGAGCAGCGGTACTGTAAACACACTGTGTACTCCCTTCCCTTATCCTTGTGGCTCTTCTTGTACGGTTTCTCATTTTCTCACACTGTTCCTCTCTTTATCTTCCTCGTTCCCTCTCACCCAGTTAAGGTGTTTGTTTAGCATGCGCACGTCGAGTAATCCTCAGAGTGCCTGTGTGGATTAGACTTTTGGCCGAGCTCCCACCTCTGCTCCACCATCAGTGGGGCAGGAGGACGGAGGCTGCTCGACATCTGTGCAGATAAAAGTCTGAAAGCCTGTATCAAAAACCTTCGACGTCCAGGCGCGTTTCTCCGAACACACAGACACAAACATGTTAAACTGTCTTCTCACTGCTCAAGCAAGAGGGTGAAGTGCCTTGCTAAAGGGCACCATGTCTGTAATCATTAATTTTCTCCATCTATGTTTTCCTCATTCAATCCTGTTCTTGTTGACTCATTTCGTAGTCGATTAAACGGAAATTTAAATTTTGTGGACGCCACTGATGAAAACTTGATGAAACACTGAAAACTTTTAGGGAGGGATGAGTTGGGAAGAGAGCCAATCAGGAAATCTAAACTCTGTGTGTGGTCGGGAGGTGAAATGCAGCTAAGGAGTGTGTTTTCACTGAAACTTGAAATACAACACAAGCCTTAAAAAAACTGTCCTGTACTGAGACGGGATGATCCAGATCTGCACATCTTTATAAATGAGTTGTATAAATAGTGAAACATCTTTTCCTATTGATGCAACTAACTGAGAGGCTGATATCTCAAAAAAATATTGTGATAGCAATTTTAGAGCAGGAAGATTCACTGATTACTGATGTAACAGCTGAAATCATTCTATGTAGATTGTGTATCAGTTTTTGCACTGATATGAATATTCAAAGCTACTCAGAAGGCTACTTTCCAAACTTTAACTGTTTCAAAGAATATTTAAGTCCAATATTCGTGAACACAAACTGATTTAAACACATAAATCCAGTTGATGTTGCTTCTTCTCTCTTACTCTGTGCTGCTTGACACGGTGTTGGATTAACTTTGCAGAGACATAAAGAGCATTATATACGGAAAAAAGGTTAATATCGACACATACATGCTGATACTGTGACACTTTTATTAGTTTACTCCTTTTCCTGAAGTGTTCCACACACCTTTAGTGTGTATATGTGTGTTTAAGAGTGAGTGTGTGCTGTAGGTGTCTCACCTTTCGGATGCTCCCACCGTGGCTGCCCTCTGCGGGGAACGTTAGGGGCATGTCGTCGTCCGAGGCGCCGTCTGACAGGGACATCTCAAACTCTCTGTGAAGAAGGAGAAATGTCAATATTTTTCACTTCTTTGTCGACAGACTTGTTATAAATCACCCTGAATTCAAAACACAACTCCCAGGCTGAACACACAGCGTTCACGCCGCCGATACTGAACTAAAAACGGGACGTTAAGTTAGCTAACGTTTAACCACTTGCCTTGTCGCAGGTTCCTCCATCGTGAAGCAACGGCAAAGGCGGCTAAAAAAAAGTAGCTACATCTCTCCCAACTTTGTAAAAATCCACGTAAACTTACAGCTCCACGAGTCAGCCAACGGCAGATTGAAAACTTTTTACTCCTCAAAGCGACACAGCTTCAATTTATCGCATTGTGATACAGTACCTCCTCCGCCGCCTCCTCCTCCTCCGCTCGCTTTTCTCTGACTTGTAGTGCAGCTGCAACAGCTTATTCACCCGAGGCGGGCCGCGAGTGTAAAGAGACAGCCAATCGCGTTGCAGCGTTTAAGAGCGACAGTAGATGTGACAAATCAGAGGGAGGATTAGGACCGAACGACAGCCCGATGTGACCAATCACAAGTCGCTCGAGGCGCCCCTGCCCCCCCCCCTTCGGCCTTATACTCCGGGGCCGTTGCTACGGCAACGCCAGGGCAGTGGCTCGTGTGTGTATGTGTGTGCTCCGAAAACAGCTTGTAGAGGCTCCTCCTCCGCGTGGGGTCGAAAACATGAACATAAATGATACAACTTTGTTTTGAATTGTTAATAACTTATTGCTCATTACTCCTTTTTAAAATCAAAGCTTAATTTACTCCAAGGATAAGTTTGCAGTGACCTGTTTCTTCAATTTCAAACGTTGATTGATTTTATTCTATTATACTTATATCATTATGCATTTTAATGCGTTTGTTTTTGTTTGTTTTAACCTGCTTCACTGCAAGATGCTGAGATGGTGCTTCCTCGGTTTGCACAGTTTGCATAGTGCCTTGTTTATTAGAGGGTAGAGGTGGTTGTTGGGGTGGAGGGTTGGGAGTGGATGGAAGGTGTCAGGGTTTTATTGTGTGAAGCACTTTGTGTTACATGTTTTGTAAGAAAAGTGCTGTACAAATAAAGTTTGACTGATTGATTGATTTGTATTTCCACATTTGGAGATCTCTGCAAGAATTGCAGTTTTCTGTATTGCTCAGAAAGCCCCTCATTGTTAGTTTACCCCGGAAAGCCATCCATCCTTTGAACACACTCGGTCTCTAGTTTGTGGTTGTAAAGTGTCATGAGGCTGTTAGAGGTCACAATAGGTCATTTTATACCGTGAGGTCAAGCTTCAAACTTAAATGACTCCTATGAAGACTAACATCATCAGACAGGAAGCCACAAGAATCATAGCTTTACATATTGTGTGGTTACCTCATTATCGAGATACATTCAGATAAAAAATAATGTATTTATACTGCATGTAAAAAACTGTCTGTAAAGCGAGGACTCATGAGTACCCGTGAAAGGTCAAGGGACATGTTTGAAAATGGCCATGCCAGTTTTCACATAGTTGACAGAGTTGGTAGCAAGTCATCTAGTTTCATAAGATTCACTCTAGTTTTAAACTGAGCCTCTGAAAAACAGTCCTGTCAGCTGTGGACGCCAACGTCCATGCAGACTGGAAGAGAGCCATAAAAATAACCTCCATGAATTATGAGTCCGACTCTTGGACAATCTGAAATCTAACAAAGTTTTTTATTTTAATCTTCAGTGTCTAACTCAATAATTATCATCATTCCTGCCTGTTTCCTCCCTCACAATGTCACCCTTTTCACCATTGCCCATCCTTACATCATTACCCATGAGGCCTTAGTTATTCACTATCTCAGCGATCTTTACCAAACTTACACAGCATTGTCGTCTACTAATTCACCCTCATCCAATTTATTTTAGTTGTGGGAGTTTGGACAAAACTGGATTGTTTCAGGGTGGTTATGGCCATAATGAAATGACCTGACCTCGTTCAGTCTTTCTACGGAGGTCGGTGCTCATCATCAGTGTTTCTCACTCAGTTTGTCTGGCCACATCTCCATATGGCAGGCCCTCCTGTCCTGGTCCCCAGCCAACCAGTTAATTAAAGCTCTTTCCCAAAAATCCATGAGTTTGTCCACGCAAGCAGGTGGTCAGCTCGGACGTGAGGCCTTCCACCATTAAAGTCTGGGGCTGCAACCTTGAACTAAGACCACTCAGCCACAGGAAAGAGGTTCTTCAGGGGGAGATTAATTAGCAGTGTGTTGTCGATGGACTGGTGTCTGCATTTTGAGTTGAATTCATTACTTAATATCAACCTCAACTATGCTGCATTTGCATTATCTGATGAGTTCAAATGCTCATTCATTCTATCATTATTCTTATTATTCCTTATATTTATAACTACTGCACTATTTGATGTCTGAGATTCTCTTTTTCTCATTTTTTCAGTGCCAACAACTACTGCTTGTGTTTATGACAAATAAGCAGCTCGAAACTTGAAACATTTTTTGAACATGGAGTTGCTCTCTGCATGTATTCTGTCATTTGGCCATGTGAGGGCACTTTTACCCTTTTTATAACCCAGCAAACATCACGTTGCGTTTCAGTGGTATGTTTAAAAACCTTGATATACATTTTAAGGGCTCCATGTTTAATATTTTAATTGAAAGAAGTTAGGAATGCTGTTGGGTTTGAAGCATTCATTAAAACACTTATTATCACGACTGTAGTTTCAAGATCTGACTAAAACTAAACTGCTGCATAAATAAAGATATTTGAACTTGTGATTTTGCCTCGTCTAAAACTGAAGCTTTTTTACTCAGTTTGAACATTTCCTGTAGTTTTGTTCTGGAGGTCACAGAGTCAAAGCCAGAGTTAATAGACAGAGTCAAAATGCTCCATGTTCACACCAACCACTGTGACAAAGCTCACTCATGTAAACCTTTATCCTGCGATGAAAATCAATATCAAACAAAGTTATGACATTTACTTTGTTCAAAGTTAGAGAGTTTCAAACTTTTTGTTTCTCACGCTGACACACTGGCCTGCTAGTACACCAGCCTGTGTGACATTTTCAAACAATCAATAATTTAGTGTGCTTTCCTCTCTTTCAGCACAAACAAAGAGGAGGACCTGCTGTCACAGTGAAAAATGTTAAAGCCCTCCTCAAAGTCAAGTGACAATAATGAACATTTTATGAGGCTAAAAGGATTAATAATGGGATCACAGAACAGAATCGATTTTCCAGATCATTTGGTGATCATTTTAATCACAAAGTACCTTAGTAATTTGCATATTTTGATAATTTGGTGTCGATAGATTCGACATTTTTAGTGTGAACATAGTACACATCAGAAAAGGTCCGGAAGGCCGTGCTCGTGAGACATGCAGTTCACTAATAATAATGAGCACTGAGCACTGTATCACACATATTTCAGATAATTCATGCTAAGCTAGGTGAACTACATCCTAACTCCAGCTATGCACTAAAAAGAGTGTTTGATTCTCTAGACACAGAAAGCTAAGACTTTCCTGAGTATGTTTACGTGAGGAGAACTACAGAAAAACAGAGATAACTGAGCAGGAAAACGGTCACAGGGCATCACAGGATGGCAAATAAGCTTTTATTGGAAAGAATGAGGATGAAGCAATTACTAATTTCTACACTTACTACAAGATTTGGGTGATTTTGTTGCTTTAATGAGATATACAGGATAAAAGGAGGAGGTCAAATCAACCCTAGTTCTCCCTAAAAATGCAACATTGTGTAACTGTTGCTGGGGTATAATAAAGTGCATGATTGATGATATGCTGTACATGCTCACAGTAAGTATACAGAATGAGCCTGTTGGATGCCGAGGTCCTGTCTGGTGGTTGTGGAGGCGCTCAGTGAGTAGCAGGACTAGTCAAGCAAGGTGACAGCTCGTGGGATGAAACTGCTGAGGTGACAGGAGGTCTCACTGAGCGAGCTGGGGGTGGTGGGGGAGGTTTTTGGAACAGATGGTTACCTGGGTGGGCAGGGTCGCCGGCAATCCTCGCTGCTCTTTCATTAGCTCCTGTGTCACGCACTTCTTTAGCGGAAGGGGAAGCTGACAGGTAACAACCACACTCAGAAGTGCGGGTAACACGTTGGAATTTGTCCTCAGAATATAAAAAGGCAGAAACACTTCTGACTGAGAAGGTGCTTTACGGTGATGTAAAATTTAGACTAGGGTTTGTTGTGATGTGTGTGCTGTCAAATTAAATACATCTTCTTCCAGACACTAGACACTTTTTGCAGGGGGTGTTTCTGTTCTGTTTGCTCATGTAATAGATGTAGAAGTGAATGAATCTGTTGAAGTTGAGTTTCCAGAAGGTTTCTGTCAGAACATGATCCTCATATTTTTAACCCTAACCCTAACCCTCATTTATGTGATAAATCACGTCTAGAGTCATGCTATAGAGGTTCTGAGATGTGCACTCGTATCACTTGCAACTTGGCTTGATCCTGGAAGTTAAGACTCCTGACTTGTTTTGACTTGAGACATGATGACCCAAGACAGTCAAGAAGCCTCATACCCTCCAAATGTGACATCAGACTTTGTTTTGTTTGTTATCTGAAGGCTCATGCGGATCAGTAACTGTCAACATGTTGGTGTTGCTGGAGGAAAAGTTAGGTTATTACTAAGTCAGCAGGATCCATCCTCTGGGGACCATGAATGTCTCTGCAAAATTTTAGTCCATGGAATATCTGATGAGTTGTTTCACAGACCAGCCTTACACCAGCAGCATAGCTAAAATACTAAACATCAGTGGACTCCCAAAAGGCCCAAGATGTTTTGAAGCCCTAAGTAGAATTTCATGACACAGATGTCCTCGTCCCATTGCTAATGTATCACACGTGTGAGCCGCGTGCCATGCTCATTAGTATTTCCATTGCATCCTCACAGCAGTTGGTCACTGCATTGAAGAACCTCTGAGACTGGAAGTTGTTGAGGCGGTGGTGGATGTACAAAAAAAAAACATAAGGCAGCATCCTCAAGGTCACATTACACCATTTTCATTTATGGATTTTGTGGTGCTGTTAGAAAACTTCCAAGCTGCGCTTCAGTGATTTTCTCCTTGGTTCTGTGATATAAGGAAATGTTATTTTAATGCTTTGCCGCTTCAGGAGGCTGAAATAAGATTTTTGTTCTACTGTCTCTTTGACCTTACATAAACATTTTAGACTGCCCTTCACTGTTGCTGTGAATTTTAATTTGAGTCGGGAAAATGAGAGTTTGAGAATTTTAAATAAACTAAATTTATTATATCGATACCATTTACTTTAAAATGTGCATGAGCAGACAAGAGACACCTGAAGGTGAAGAAGTTAGAAAACAAACTGAGAATAAACAGAGAATAAAACAACAAGAACTGTGTTTGTATCAAATTCACATACACCATCCTGCTGCCACAAATACTCTCGTCTGAGTAACGTTTGATAAAAACTACAGTGTGTAGCTGTTTTAGGTAATTAAGACTTTTTTCTTAATGAAACTACAGTATATGGAGAAGACATTTTAAAAGATGTAAGGCTTCGATACGACCAATGAGCTTGAAAATGGAAGCACAGGAGAAATTATTGAGAGACAGACCAACACATTGTTTTGGTTTTGAGATTTGTAAAAAAGAAAGAACGTACAGAATATCACTGGTCCTATTCTTTGTTGTTTAATAAATTTAAATGTATCTGATTATTTCAGCAAAGGAAAGCAGCTCTTCCTTTCAGTTCTCAATCATCGTCTCCTCGTCTTTCACATCAGATAGTGTTTGCTCGTTTGGAGATAACTCAGCTGTCAGTGCAGGCCCTACGTATGGAGCTGACAGTTATCTTCATGACAACAGAAGATGTGCACAGGCCAGAGGTCAAAATCAGTAATGGAGATGAAGATAATGTACGAGTAATTAACAACACCTTTGCCCATGAATATTTATTAGATGACTTGAAAGGAATACAGTGATTGATGGCATCAAGGTGGTGAAAAAAAAGATCTTTTTTTGCAGGTTCAGACTCTTAAATGTTACAATTAATGTCTCAGCTGCAGAGTTCAACATCATTTTATAATATTGCCCTTAAAACATCTATCCTACCATTGGTACTCAAGAGCAGCTTTATCCCTTTTTTAAGTGTGTAAAAATGTCTGTATCGTACAACAACAACAACAGATACCTTCCCAAATACACAGTTTACAGCAGCTGTGTGTGCAGAGAATCATGCACAGAAAAATAAGCCCCATTATTTGTAGCTTTGAGTGGTGTCACAGACTCTTCATCAGCAGTACATAGCCCTTAACTGTGAGGTAATAAAGGTAAACAAAGGCTTTGACAAAAGCCATTTCACACGAAATATTAAACATTAAAAAAAAGAAGCAACAAACACTTCTCTCAAAGGTGATGTCATGAGATCAGACGTTTAACCAAAGACGTGAATACCAAGAAATCAAAAAACCTTGAACTGAAATTACTCCGTTCTTCTTTACATAACAACAATGGCTTTCATACTTTGATATTTTTTATACTTTGAGATTTTTTGCCGTCAGGTGTAACCAGAGCTCTTAAAGGTGATTTAGCACTTGTTCACATCAAGCTATTAACACAAAACTATCAAATACTTTAATTTTATCACCATGTAGTTAACTTTTTTTTGCCCCCAGTGTTTAAAGCATTAATACAGAAAAAGGAAGGAGACGTTGTCATTCGAGGTGCTCGATATAAATTGTACAATAATTACAAAAGAAGCTTTAAGTGTCTCCCAGCGTCAGAGAAAATCAAAAGAAAAGTTGTTCATGTGATTGAAGTGTTTAACCTCGCGAGCAGCAATATTACAATAAGCACTGGCCAGCGTGCAGTTTATATTTAGAGTGATTACATACTGTTTGTGGTTACAGTGAACTGCATGTGTCACATTAACAGATTTTCACAAGGGGACACTTGAAAAAAGGGGAGCAGTACAATGAGGACAAAGAAAATTAACACATTCTTCACAGACTGCTTGTCCACAAAAGGCTGCAGCCGTCCTCTCTAGCCCGCTCCACAGAAAGGAGTCCACTCTGAAGCAAACATCAGGATCTGATGCCTCCAATGTCCCAGCACAGACAATTCAAAGTCCCTTCTGGCCCAACATTACACAGGCATTACAGCCCACCTGCAAGTGATAAAACAGTGGATAGAGCTTTGATTCATGAAAGACTTGTAAATCCACTTGAACAAGAAGCAAATATGCTGCTTTATTTCTCTCAGGGAATGTCAGAAGGTCGCAGTTAAGTCCCAGAGTGAGTGTCTGGAGGTCGCTGCTGTAACGTCTCGTCTATGGTGACCACTATCTCCTCCGGTCTGTTGGAGCTCAGGGAGTTGGTGTGGTTCAGGGATATGTAGCTCATTTCCAGCCAAGGCCTGTCGCTCATCTCGTTCATGTTGTTTGTGATGCAGTTTACCTCAGTCTTGTTGCGGTTGGTAACTCGACGTGAGCCAAACATCAAGTCTGGAGAGAGACAAAGGGAAAACACTGCGGTCACTCTGCTGATGGAGGTCATTGTTTTGAGATTTGGACAGATGTTGTATTTGCGTGCATACAAAAAGCACTGTAACTGATCTAAACAATCATAAAAATATTGTTTAAATAGATTTTTAACCCATAAGCTTCACCGTGACCTTTTATTCAGTTTTGATGTGCCTGAATTCAGCTTTAGGCATGTTCAGCATGATCAGTATAGAGTGAGATTGCATGTGCTGCAAGCTGTCATGATCTTTGGCTCTCTTTTAACTTACTTCCACAAGATTTTGGGACTGCCACAGGGCGTAGAGAACGTCTCTCTCTGTATTTGTATTTGTGTTTGTGCGTGCACTAACTGTCCATCAGCATGGCTTACGCTGAGCTAAACATGCCACAGAACGAGAATGAATGGAGTTACTTACTGTTTCTCTCTCTCGTTGAACAAAGGAACTGAGTACTGTTTCTACTGTTATAATTTATAACAAGCCTTCACATGCAGCCTCGTTGGCGTGGAGGTGTAAAGCATGACCACATGCATGCTGGAACATTCATTCACGGGGCAAAAACAAGCACACTTGAGTATTTAGAACGTGAACAGAACAAGGCTGAAAACTCCATCTGACAGAAAGTTATGATGGGTTCAGCCTCTGTAATTCCATTAGAGGCAAAGCACCATAAAATTGTTTCTGGGGGAGATGTCTGCCGCACAGCAGCCCCATCATGTGTGGTGGAGCCTGTTTGAATTGGGACACATCAATCATTGTTCTGTCAGATGAAGAGCTGAGATTAAGGCTGACAGTTGTGAGTGTGAAGAACAGGCAGGAGGCAGAACGGGATTCCTCCAACCCGCACAGCTCAAACACGACCACGAGGGGAGCAATGTCCACTGGGGATGTTTTGGAGGGCACGTCCCCCTCACTTTCCAAAATCCTATTTCTGTCCCCCTCACTCATAGAGTCTCTCTGAACTTCTCTCGTACTGTCCAGATGTTACAGTCCACTATCCTGGGGACCAGAGCTAATGTGAGCTCATGTTTTATTTTCTCTGACAGCTGGAAAAATAATTTGCATCTGTGGCAAGTTGTAATAAACCTGAATTATCCTTTAAAACTATCTATAAATGTATCATCTCTCCATTGGCTCACACTGTTCTTTTCTTTATATGTAGCCCGTAACATGTCCACAACAGGCGGTTTTGCTTTTTTAATGTTGCACCATGTCAAAGGAGTGAGAATTGGAAAACAGCCGCAAACACACAGCTTCCACATTTACACCTCAGCGAAATGCCCAGGAGAGCAGACATTGTGTCACCTGTGTGTTTGTGTGAATGTGTATGTGTGAGTTTTTATATGAAGCTGGAAAGGTCAGGTGAGGTGCAGGTAGACAGACAGATAAGCTCTTACTGCTGACCAGCTGAAGGGGGGGGCATGTCTCTGTGGCAAAGCTAAGTGCTGCAGACTGTGACCCATGTGAGCTGTGTGTGTGTGTGTGTGTGTGTGTGTGTGTGTGTGTGTGTGTTTTTTTTTTTACCTGGTTCACTGGTTTCACCGCCATCACCCTCAGCGACGATCGACCTGCCTCCACCTACATGCAGTCAGCAAGAGAGCAGGCATGTTAGTGACTCTGCGCACAGACTCCTTCTATGTCCCCGGTGATGAGGACAAAGGAAGACGGCAGAAAGAGAAGTCATTTCAACAAGAGTGGACAGGCGATAATGCAACTGGAAAGAGTGATGCGGACACCCCTGAGCAGGGCTGGCTCAAGCCTTTCTCGAGCCCTTTGCTGCCTGAGATAGTAGCTCTTCCCATTTCAGTATGAACACAGCAACGATGAACTACAATTAATGACAGTTCAAATGCCTACAACCTCCAAATGTATCATAAGTGTCACTGAATCCCAAAATGTGACATATCTGATCTGATCTTTAAGCACATTAAACATTTGTAAAACAGGCTTGGTTGTGAATTTATTGTAGCACCCAGAATACTAAAATTTGGTATGATGAGCTCCAAAATTCACAAATGTTTTTGTCGTACTTCAACTCAACTTCTTTCTGCTGTCATAGCATAATCCAAAAATCCAAATATGTGGTTCTAACCAAAAATGTTAACGATGATAAAATCCCAAAATGAGATATGTTTGACACCCACCATATGTTTATATGTTATAGATTTTTTGGACACTATTGAGTCTAATTTCAAATTAAAGGACTGCATCGTTTAATGAATTATGATAACAAAATGTATGTATGTAAGGAGTGCATTCTCCATTAATTCGCGGTCTAACTGAGAGCCTCCCTTCAGTTACTTATTTAATGTGCCCATGTCCTGATCTGATCTTTTGTTTTAAATCGCCTGAGACTATCAGCTCCAGTCAGCACTGTGACAGGACACGTGCCCTAAAAATACTCATTGTTTCATTTATTATGTATCTCTCACAGGACACTCTTCAGAAATAGAAAATCAGCAGCAGACCCGCTCTCCATTTCTCACACAGACACTTATAGTGCTGATAGTGTTGTTTTTCAAGACGTCTCCCTCACAAGGTCATCTGCGAGCTGATCTGAGAGGTGCTCTTACATCTGCATTAAAATTACTTGAGATGTTGTTTGGGAGGGACGATAAAATACACTCCACACAACTGTCACTGTACGTAATTAATAAAGAACCTTGTGTGTGGCAATTTCAAGGGAGCCCTAAATCACTTCATTCATCTATTAATTAAGATGTTTGTATTCACTGTTGTCAGTTTCAAGCAGCAATTGTTCTCTTTTAATGGGCTCCTCAAGGAGTCCTTGAATGGCTTCCAGGGGTCCAAATGCAAAAGAAAAGGTCAGTTTTACTGCATGTAAAAGTGTGTTTGGGTATATTAATTAACTGCTTTAATAAATGATTTACACTTTTACCACCTTTTCTCCACAGGACTTTCAATTAATACCAGTGGGAGTGTGTGCACACACACACACACATGCATGCTTGCACACACATACATGCACACACACAGAGAATAGGGGTCACATACCGACAAAGTCATTAACCACATCTTTGACCAGGTGTCCCACTATGGCATACGCCACCGCCACCACCACCAGCGCTGCCATGACCAGGTAGAGAACCGCTTTGGGCAGCGGGATGGAGTCTCGTGCAGGTGTCCGGTAGTCTGTGTACAGCAGGTCACTCTCCGAGTAAGAGTACTGAAAGACGTGCTCCATGCCCGAGGTATGATTGGTGTTGAGAGGCGGATTACTTGCGCTCATGGCGCTGTCCGGTTGCAGAGCCGTCACCATGGTGGTCGTCACATCCTCCGCTTTGTTCATGTTTACCAAGCCGGTAGTTTTATTAATCAGTGGTAATATCTGAGACAGAAAATAGCTCCAGTCCTTTATGGCACTAATGTTGCATAAAAACATTGTTTCTACCATGTGATGACCAAAGAAAGGGTTTAATTGTACCGAGTCATAAAGGCGCGCAAAATCCGCTGAAGACGGAACAAACTCTCCAAAACTTGCCGTCCTTAAAAGTAACAGATTGTGTTTTTTATAATCCAACAGGTTCCCTCAGATGCCAAAGTCTCCGTCTGACAGGAGCTCATCAGTGCCTCTGAAAACTTACCCAGCTTTCATTGACGAAACGCACAACGCGTCATTCGTTGACGAGCTTTTACGCACGAATAAAGAAGAGATTTTGTGCGTCAGTTCTTTGGTTTAATTCCAAAAGTGAAATAAAAACAATACAGGGGCAGAGTATAACAACCTATAATGTCGCCCGTGAAAAGACACGTGTCCTCTCTCGACCTTAAAAGCGCGTAAATGTTGGATAAAAGAGCCAAGAATCCATGACCGTACCCGGCTTTCACTCGCGGTGATGGTGATAATTACAGACGATCAGGACGATCCTGTGAACCTCCAGGAGTCACGACGCCTCCTCAGCTGCCCTCGGGGGTGCCCGGAGCTGGAATGTGTGGCTGGTGGGAGAGCAGAGACACCGGGTGCCACTTGTTCTCCCTTTCCTGTCGACTTCACGTCTTCAGACTCTGCATCCTGAGGTGAGTTCATGTCTTTTCGACCACAGACTGCTGTTTCAGACCTCACTGGCTTGTTTTTGTGCTCAGGAATGAAGAAATCCAAGATGACTGGTGATGTGATATAAAAGTGAGCTGCAGCGGAGTGAGAGGAGAGAGATGGAGCTCAGGCATTGGTGATTTCAATACAGCTTAGTTTAAATACAGTCTTATTGGGACGTTAAACAAAGATTTAAATGAATAAACATTAAATAAGAAAAAAGTTATGGGGTAATATAAAAAAAACTTAAAGCCTCCAAATGAATTAAATCAATAAAATAAAAACAAACATGATTTAAATTCCACTTCAGGAAAGTAATTTAACCAAATCAATGCAGTACTGGAAACAGAGATAGGGACAGGGTCAAAAATAGAAGCAGCCGTATTACAGTGCTTGATTGATCGTGTAAAATATATTGATTTAACTGTATGAAAAAACAAAATGCACTCAGTAGAAATCTGCAGCAGGTACGTGTGGGGAGGCGTGTGGCTGGCATGAATGCATGAGACCAAAGAGGAGACAATACGCAAGATGACAAGATATAAAGACAGGCTAGGATGTCAAATTTTAAAATGCCAACAAAAGATTCAGCCAAAGTCAACGTGACCATCACATACGTTCTCCCAACAAGATTCCAAGCTGGAAAGAGGGGTCAGAAGTCAGTGGTGACATCAAACAGAGCAGCCAGTAACCTCTTATCAACCCCTTATCATTCTATTCAGTTTTATTTATATATATGCCAACTCATAACGGAAGTTATCTCATATCTAAAGCAGGCCGCACGCTTTATAATATTATTTAGAGACACAACAATTCCCACCATGAGCAAGCACTTGGCGATGGTGGCAAGGAAGAACTTCCTTCAACAGACAGAAACCTCGAGCAGAACCCGGCTCCCGGTGAGCAGCCATCTGCCCCGACCGGTTGAGAATGTTCACACACATGACCAAACACACGAGAGCTACCGCCTGGTGGAGATAATTAGACATTTAACCTCCTAAGGTGGATCTCCAATCCTCCACCCAAGAAAAGATGGCAACCACGTGGAAACACCTTTTTAATAGTCTTGTCTGTCGAGTTCAGATGAACTCAGTGAAATGAGTTGAAGCTGTACACCGGAGGACAGCGGAGTTAGATTTATGGATCTTTATTTGGATTTATGGATATCTTTTACAGACTGATTACTGATGCAAACAGCTAAATTGTTAAGAGGACAGTTGCATCTTCTCTTATCTTACAAGAGAAGAATAATATTGTTGTTTGTTAACCGTAAAGGGAAGAAAACATTAGATTTGGTGCATAGACAGCGTGGACGGTGAAGCAAACACTTGTGTTTTGATGTGAGTGCTGTCACTTATCTCTGTGATATTCCCTGTACCTCTGTGGATGTGAAGACTGTTTCTCCCTTCCTTCTCTGGGAAGATGAACTAGACTCAATTAAGATCACATCAGCCGTTCAAAGATCGGCTCAGAGGAAATGTATTGGACTCACTGACCCTTAAATCAATCACGGCATCCAGTGAGTCACTGCGGACGCCACCGTGGCCTTCAGAGGTTCAGCTGTCAGAGCTGAAGAGGACTTTTTTTTTTTTTTAAGATTTTCAACTTCGTACATCAACAGTCTTAAAATGGAGGTCAGCTCCTTGTAGCTTTTCATTGACGTGAACAAGGTGCAACGCAAAATCAGCGACGTCACCCATCGGTTTGTGGACAGCTAAGTTTGGCATCATGTTCATCTCCGTTTTTTGTTAACACTGGTCACAAACTTTCTTGCATTACACGTCACCACAAGATGTTTGCAGAAAGAAATAGTCAATGCACTAACAGAAAGAAACAGAATTTTGAATTACACTTGATCAACAGTGCCTAATTTGACAGTTTCATGATATGCCCGGGGGCCAATACTAACATTTTAAAAATGATAAAATACCAATAAAAGTGACATATAAATGCAGTGTTTTATAACAATTTTGTTCAATGTCACAATTATCTTTTTTTTTTTAAATGACAATATAAACAAATCTAAGCTGATCAGGCCTGAACAAATCTAAAAACCAGTTCTTCCTTCATTTTGCACATTTGCTGTTGAAATCAAACGCTGCACTAAAGTAGGTCAACTAACCAGGATCTTTCAAAGTCAGTATTTCGTTATATTTTCCAAAAACTTCTGTGCCATTTCTTCTTTTTGTGATTAAAATAAAACCATCAGCACAAAAGTCTCAAATTTAAAAATCAGGAGTGCATTCACGGCACAAACTGGCCTCATGTTCACACAAAGCTTCTCATCTCTATTCTGGGCTCCCATCTGCAGGAAAGCAGCTTTTTCTCATTACCAAAAACTTTTCGAACCGTTCCCAAAAAACATAGCTTTGCTGATGCAATTGGGAACAAGTCCCCGCACTGAAACCGCTGAAATTATTCAAATGTAATACTTGCAGTTGACCTTTGGTAATAGTAGTTTTGTGCACAAAAACCTCAGTGGGATACAAATATCAAAACACAATCAAAAGGTTCTCACTCCCTGGAATTAAGCCCTCCTTCAGGTTATGTAAATAACATTCAGCCTGCCAACCACAAAGGTTGTTCAGAGGAAGAGCAGCGTTATCAGTGTGTGTCCGTATATTTCACACACTCACACGTTTCATGTTTCAGGTTAGAGTTGATTTCACACATTGTTCTGTCGACAATAAGCAGAAGAAGCTGCTCATACTTTGACTCTTTTGTCCTTTAAACAGTAAAATGGACTCTTGGCTTTCTTATCAGAGCATTTACTTACACGATGTTTGCTACTGGAGGTATTTTAGTCTGATAATCCAATGGGAATGTGAGAATGGCTTATGCAGAAATATAAATCCCCTGAAAAGTTTTGCTAATTTGTCCCCGGGGCTTTGTGTACGTCTGGCTGCTGTGTGCACAGGAAAGATAAAGAACACTCTGCAAATATATTTATAGAAGAGAGCGGAGTCTGTGTCCAACTTTTATTAATGTAGGAGTCAATAGAACATATAAAGTGTTATTAGACTATTACTGCAGGAATGTACAAAGGTGGATATTTCAGGGATAATCCATGACAAGGTTATTGTCGATTATCCCACTAATACCATCATTCACTCAAACCAGGGCTGAAGTCAAGACGACCGCAAGATAAGCAGGTTGTAGATGGACTGAAGACAGGCAGGCTTTTGGATTTTGAAAAGGACAACTTGTCGTGTAGTGTATCTTTTCCACATGTCTGAAACACTTGGAAAATCAGTATAAATTACAGGTTAAGTGCAGCAATATCGAATCATTTGGTGCCTGTTTGGGAAAGTGACAGCAGAGAGCTGAAAAGACTGGAGAGCAGACTAGAGCTCAGTCTCAAACTACCAAATTCATCTCATCAAATTAATAATTATGTTTAATTAAGAAATCTTTTCCCTCACTTTTAATTTGAAGGAAAGAAGACATTTGATTGCTGGATAATCAGACTGAATTGCCATTTCACTGTCGCTTCATTATTCAGTCTGATGATGTGTCAGCTGTTCATTTCATACATTTTCTCTAAACTTTCTCCACAGTCACCGATATACCGTCCAGCTGAAGTCATTTTCAGCTGACACAGAAGACGTGTTAGCAGTTAACTTTGAGTTTTTGTCATTCGAATCATTAAAATACTCAGTTTGCAGAGTTTACATTTCATTTTACGCACCAAAACCCCGCGTGCATATCCCCCGCAGCCTGATGTCACCAAATGGCGTGTGATTAACACATGGGGGGGTGATGTGGAGCAGAGCTGGTGTCATGCCAGAACCAGAGCTTGGCAAGTGGGCCATGCAGCCGGGCTATGGACATAGGTAATGGCCAAGAGACTGAAGAAGATTAAATCTGATTAAAAAGTGTTTCTTCAAACAGATAAACAACCATCACTGAGTGTGACTCTGGAGCTGCTTTATTTAAATCTTAAAGAAATATGTTGAAAGGGATTTAGAGGTTTGAAACGTACCTCTGAATATAATGGTAGCCCATAAATTATTCATTTTTAGTTTAAGAACTGAGTAATTCAAGGGTACAAATGACTAAATAGAGAGAGGAAAATAGCTACATTGAGCAGACAAATCAATTTAAAGGGATTATTCTTAATGAAAGAACGATTTATCAAAAATGCCTCTCCCTGACACCTACTAGGCTCTGTATGATAAAGAGAGACACAAGGGAGACTGAAAGGGAAAAAAGAGACGATGGGGGGGTGGAGAAAGAGAAATTGGAACAGAGCATCCTCTCTATTCCTGTGTTAATCAGCGGGGATTGTGACGGCAGTGGAGGACACACGCCTGTGATCGAGTCCTGCTGAATAACAAAGAATCTCTGTCTGTGCAGCTCTGGCTTATCTGGCTGCCTGATGAAAATTACCCCTCATACTGGACTCATATACTTTAATCAGATATGACCCAAGCCAGACAAATGCTCAATTCCACCTCTTCGCTCATCCATTCTCTGTACCCTCCATCCCCTCCTCTCCATCCTGCAGGCTGAATTAAGCTCTCTCTTGTGTCACTTCGTCGCCCCTCGTCCTCACAGCCAGCGTGGATGAAAAGTCATTTTCTCCCCCTAAAACCATCAAGGTCACACTCTCCCCTCTTTCATGTCAGATCCTGATCCTCAGAAACCCTTAGGTGAGCTGAGTCTCAGGAAGTGGATTCACTTTCAGCGCACACTCTCCATGATCCTTATCCTCCACCCTACGCCCTTTCCCATGACATTTTCCATTAGATGAAAGTGGATGTACTGTTTTATACATTCCTCTTTTGGATTTAGGATTTTAACTCATGTTGCAATTGTACTGGTTTCACCAAGAGCCGGTTGTACATTTAATTTACTCAGCACAGGGTTTAATAAAACCAGGAGTGGGCTTTAATGAAGAATATCCACCCATCTGCAGCGAGCACAGGTAATTAATTTCAATGACCTGTGTTCATCTTAATTATAGCGAGGATACGTGCATGTGGTGGTGGCCCGAGGCGGCTCGTAAAAGATGGATCGGATGACAAAAAGCTCATAATTTGGTGGAATCTGAGGAGGAAAAACAGATGAAACAATGAAAGGAAAACCACAAACTGAAAAGAGCGTGTTCACTCAGCTCATTTTACACTCACCAGTTTTACAGCCAGAATTTTAAAGGTTGTTTCTTTCAAAATCAGTTTAAACATTTTTTTATCTATTTTGCTTTATATTGGATAGTAAAAGTAGTGAGAGGCAGGAAAGGCGAGAGGAGAGACATGCAGCAAAGTGCAGAGGCCGGATTTGTTTCTGCTGAAAGCACTCAGTCTTGATACAGATGTTGGTCCACCAGGAGAGCAACCGGGGCACCTGAGATTGGTTTAAGTATTAAGTATTGGTGTTCACTATATCTGGAGTTTTAAAACTAATACTTACTTTTCTGTTGTGTTACATAAACAGAGGAGCAGCAGTATGAGCACAATACTGAGAAACAAATTACTATATTCAACCAAAAACTTCAGGAGCTGCAAAAAGAACCTCAGAAATACGGCGACTTTATATACAGATGAAATATAGCAGACACACAATTTTGCAAAACTACTGTGTATCAAATTAAAAATGTTTGTGTTTAGTAACAGACAGAAGGTCAATTCGACTACAGACACAAACACATACAGATCACCTGCAGTCGTTCAGCCTCAGCAGACTTGTTGTCAATAATGTTCCATTTTAAACCATTTGAACTTTAAAATGATTCTCGTATTCTCTCGGGTTTTATTTTAAAAACCAGCCTCGTAGCTTGTTTCCTCCTGAGTCATCTGGAGGATATCGGTGTAATCATGTCAGGAACAGGTCAGCCTTCATCTACTCCTCCATTCCTCCCTGGATATTCTGCAGGTAAATAGGACACTGGGATATATTGATTTTCCACCAATGAAATGAAATTGGCTTGATGTATTTTGAGGCCCTCGATCAAATCCACAGCATCCTCTTGAAACAGTAGGTCAAGGGGACATTTTGTCTCCGAACTCCTGCTTGCATTGAAGCCTGTTCTGTAATTTGACCAGTGAAATGCACGAGCACACCGAAATAAAGCAGGATGATATTTTTATGAATTTTTATGTGTTGGGTTTTGTTTTTTATAGTTTAGCATCACAGTTCTGTTGGAGGATTTGTCAGCGTCCCCCATGGCTGTCTGTCTGCTCGTCTACTGGCAGGAAAAAACACTGTCTGTATTTTTCCCCAGTGCTTAGTCATCCTCGTGTAAACAGAGTTTATCTACTTAATTATCCACAACTACACATGGATACTTAGCTCTAGCAGTTTAAACTAAACATGGAGATATTGTCCCTGCGGTCAACAGATCAAATCAAACCTCAAATCTCAGGGGAGTTTGGTCATTTCCGGATGTTGTTGATTTATGGCTTTCTCTTTGCATGGTCTACTCGTAACTTGTTCTGTGTTTGCTGTCCATGTTCTTGTCCAATATTCTACATGTTGCTGCCTGAATTGTTGAAGGTCACGACCATTCAATGATGGTTTGCAGAGATTTCTCTGGATTCCTTGAACTTTTTAATGATATTATGAAGATGGTGAAATCCATAAATTTCTTGCCCCTATAATACTGTTACAAATGAACCTGTTTACCTGTGAAATGATGTCTTTTGGCCATTCAGGAACTTTCATGGTCTTTTGTTGCAACTTTATGTTGAAGCAAATTTAAAATTAGGGCACATTTACAAAAGTAACAAGTGAATATTTTAGGAAAACAATTCAGGGAACTTTGGCAGAATTTAGAGTGATTATTTTGCAGCTTTGCAGATTGAAACTGTAAATTCAAATATTAAATATGTGACACAGAAGCATGTTGCTAATCATCAGGAATGTAAACCACATTTCCAGGAAGCAGTGTTGATGTCAGGTCTTGTGAAATGGGAATGACAGCGTGTCAGCTGACGTGTCAGGATTTGCGTGGGTGAGGCAGGTGACTTAATCCTTGATGCACTGACAAAAATATGAGATGTTGTTTCCTTCCATCTCACTACGACTTCCTTCCCTTCAAATGTAAACCCTTTTTATAACTATAATTTTATTTATATCCGGACACATATTCTGATTTTCATTCTGTCGGCATGTCCATAATGACAGTTCCTATTTTTGTCTTTGTGACAGCACACGTCGGGTCCGAACAGCTACAGAGGGCACAAAATCTGGATTTAACTCTCATGATCATTATCCTGTGATATGACGAGCAGAAGCTATTTCCATCGCATTAATCTCATCAAAGAGATCCCCTTTCAACGGGAGATTAATTTCAAAAATGGACATCGCCGTTTGTATTATGATCTTAATATTTCAAATGGAAAAGGAAAGGTGAGCGTGAATTTAGGAGGTGAACGAAAACTCTGCTTAGGGGATTGTTTTTTTTAATCTCTGCTCTTTGCGTTTCATTCAGTTTGAAGTCTTTGCCGTCGAGGTATTTCAGTGCTCAGTACAATCTTGTGCCTCCGTCCTGCTTTTGCTCGTGCCAGGTGGCTGTTTTTTATGTGGAGAACCAGCTGACATTTGGCTGAGACTGACTCCCTGTTCACCTTTGAACTTTTGTATCGCTGCGAGCACCTTCGACCTCGTGCCAGCTGCAGCGGCTGCACACTGAGGGATCAGATGAAGAGTACCAACAGAATGGCCATAACTGAGACTCAGATCATTTTGTATTTACTTTCTTTGATGAGGCATGTGGTACATTAAACAGTGATTAAATTATATAGACATCTTTATAATAGAGTCCACATCTTACATGCTAGCTTCAGTTGAAGATGTTTTCGCTCTTCTTAATTGACATAATTGATCTCACTGATTGAAGTTCGCCCGTGTTAGACAGGTGCTTCACCTGGCTTGCACAAAACCGATGATTTGATATTTTAAGCTTTACACAATATTTCGAGGTGATTATATCAGAAGTTTGAATTATGAGATTGTATAATAAACCAGAGGAAGACAGCATGAGAGAGCAAGGACAGATCATTAGTCTGTTTTTAGCTCAGCATGTTGCTGAAATGTTTTATTTCACCGACTGGGGCTCTGGAAGTTGAAGTTTGAAACAGCAAAACAAACTTTGACTTGAATAATAATTAGAAGGTCTGATGACTAAACTAAGACTTTCTGGTGTGCAGGAACTCTGCAGAGTTTGTTACCAGCCCCAGAAAAGTATAAATCCCTCAGTCCCTCCGTTTTTAATCCTCCATATGTTAACTGAACTCCATAGCGGGGAATCACGAACACCATGACTTCCATCACTGGCTATAAATAGTTTCTTCTGGACGACGTGACAGCAGATAGAAACAGGTTTCTACCTGAACATTAACGGGGATTCACCCTTTTTTCCTGAATACATTCCCAGAGGGTTTTTCAGGACGGCAGAGCTAATTACTCTCAGTGACGAGCAATAAAGAGATGCTGTCAGCGTGTGAGTTAATGTTCGGATGTGTCTGTCCCACAGCTGAACCAGCGGCACAGCACATCTGGCACAGGGAGTCCCCCTCAGCACGCCTAATGATCCAAACCGTTTCTGTTTAATAACTGATCTGTAGCACCAACAATTTGCTTTTTCCTCCAGTGGATGAGTGATTATAGTTTCACAAGGCTCACAGGAGCAGACATGACATGCCTCTTCTTTTTTTTTAAAAGCTTGACAGGGGGAATCAAAATAAGTACAAGGCTCTATAGACGCCAGTGAAAACACTTTTTCTGTTTCTAGCAAAAAATACAGAACAAGGTCGAGCTGTAATCACGAGATCTTTAAGAAAAGACAA
The DNA here is from genome assembly GCA_023373845.1 of Nibea coibor. Taxonomy (NCBI): domain Eukaryota; kingdom Metazoa; phylum Chordata; class Actinopteri; family Sciaenidae; genus Nibea; species Nibea coibor. The sequence continues at coordinate 23,388,654 of CM041718.1, read as the reverse complement.
AGACAGCAAGGTAAGAGGAGTCTATATCGAACCCTACCAACAGACAAGAACATTTATATTAAACCATTCTGATAAATCACCATATTGTCCTCTGTGACTGCCTGTGAGTTACAATTTGTGTATCACAACTGTGGTATAGTTGCAATTAAGAAAAGATTGTGGTTATTACAAATTAAATACGTTAGGATGCGGTTAAGGTTTGGATAATGCTTCAGGTCTGATGTCCCTCCACCACCTCAACCTCTATACTTTTCGCCTCGCTGCACAAAGGACACACTGCATTAGCACTGAACATTGGATGTAAATCATGGAGAGAACAATCCATCAATATGTATAATTTCTAGGGCATTCTTGCCACAATTCATATTTCTTCTCCAGGACATAACTGAGCCAAATCTAAACACACAGAAATGAAACACTGCTGTATTATCAAAGTAATCCAGTGAGAGTTAACTCTACATCAGTTTCAAACCAGAATTACAGATACATCACTACTTTACACCAACATTTTTGAATCATTTTCCAAATCTAGTTTTCTTTCCAACATAGACGAATGTCTGCATGTTACAGGGCTCTGCTTCTGAGTCGCACGTTAAAAACGATCCAGTGGAGTAATGAAAATCTGAGCATAAAACAAGACCGATGCATAAATAGTAAAACAATACCCAAGAAAAGCATTACTATGAAAACATCAGCGGTAGTGAAACATCATCTGTCGGTGCGACGCTGCACCAGAGTTGCAACACAACCTGTAGTTTGATCGCAGGAATAATTTCAGGATATTTTTACATGTTTTCTCGAGAGGTGGACACACAAGGTAAAGTCAGAGTGAGTGACTGTGACCTTTTTGTTCATCTCAGCTGATAGTAATGTCACCGTGATCAATACGGCATTAATGCATTCCCCTCGTGCTCTCTCCTTCCAGTGGACTCCAAGGGTACCTGTCTCAGCCCGTTCAGCAAAGTCACTCCGGCTCTTTAGTCGCCACCATCATGAATCATTAAACAGTCGATCTCTCTTCTGCTGCTGCATCCAAAACATGTCGGAGGGGTTTCCCTGACATCACCAAGTCGATTCAGTTTAAAACTGATTACGAGTTACTGGCATTTTTAAATCAGTTTGACAACCTTGTTAACAGAGACGTTGCAATTTTCTGCTTCATGTCAACAGGTATAAAATCATATTTAGGCTGAGTTTATACCTGAGAATGAAATGGCAACTGAAGAAACACAAAAGAAAATAACAGTAGGCTACAAACTCATATAAAATACGTAAAATATGCAGAAGCTAGCAAAAAGACTATCCTCTTAAAAATCAACATTATTTGCACAATATCTTCAAATACAATTTGACTTTAGAAGAGCTTTATTTTATCATCGCTCTTCTCCTGGTGTCCTCCATCTCAGATGTGATAATGGAAACCTCTGGCAAATGGAATTGTTTTGAAAAGCCTTCCCCGGCTGTCTTTTCCCTGATGAAACACATTTGTTTCTGCTGCTTTCCCTCCTCAGACGTCTTCGTGGGGAAAATGGTCTTTTCACAGCTTCCCCTCGACGTGTCAGAAAGACAAAATCTGCTCTCTGAAAATTTAATTATCACAAATAGTGAGCGGGAGCAGCCGGGGCTTGCACAGGCAGGGCCGCCCTTTTCAGTTACACAGGGAGATTCCCCCGATCTGAACACACGGTCATCGTATTGAAGCACCTCAGTGCATTTAGGCTGTTTTCTACCAATGGGGAAAATGTATTATAGAGACATTTTAGGATACAGGAGAGTAATAGTAGTGGGTTTTCTAGGAGAGGACGGCCTCACTTTGGCTTCAAGACCTTCCCTATTTTGAGGTCTCAAAGTTATTTAACTTATCAGGTCCGCACCACACTGCCGTAACCAAATATTCTCCACGTGTGAAATAAACTGTAAACTAGAGATAGAATAGCAACAACAACTTGATCATCCTAAGGAGAGACTTGAGCTGAGGGAAGAGCACACAATATATTTTCAATTAATCATAAGATAAGGATTTCTTTTCCTTCATAATGTGACTCTAACTCATTCTCTGTAATGATGCCATTCATCAGTGTCTGCAGGATAAGGGCTGTTGTTGTTGTTGTTTGTGTTGCTGTTATATAACTACAGCGTTTGCTGCATTTAATCTCACAGCAGTTTCAAATTTATGGGGTTGAACGTCTAACCTTCCTGCGGTTGTCATTGTCGTCGCTGCGTGTCATTCAGACCGGGTTCCCTCGAGGTGAACAGTGAGCTCCTCTGATGCCGCGATCCGTCTCCTGCCATTTACCGTCCCATCTCTGCAAACTGATGCAGGATAACGATGGGAGGGACTCAAACAGCGAGTACCCGCGGAGCAGGATGTCAGGATGGTAAAAAATTATGTTCAGTAATGTGGATTTACTCACAGCAATCACACTGGTTTAATGTCATTACAGTGACACTGATGGAAATAGCTGGCAGCCTGCATGAAAATGTCACTGACCTTGCAAACCAGGAATCTCACTAAAATTGGATCTCTCGCTCTGTGTTGGAGCCAGAGACATAAACGGCAATGATCGACCCAACAACAATTATTATCCTAATTGATGTATTTAGTGTTGAGACAGTGCAGCGACTGTATGTCAGTGTTTGTGTGGTGATGCACCAAAACGAGCACACTGAAGGTGTTAATTATCCCTGTTTGCTGAGAGAAATGATGCCATGAAATGAAATTCTGTAAGGCTAAGAGTAAGAGCAAAATGAGGTTAAGAAGGCAACAGAAGGCTGTAAGAACATCTCAGAGAACGCCAAGTTCCTTCAGCTGAAAGGTCAGAGATCCTCACACACGCACAAAGTGGCTCAGAGTCTGACAGAGTAATAAAAGTAACATATTTATACAGTTCCTGCCCTCCATCGAATGAAATCACAAAGATTTAACTACAAGAAACTAAAGGTGAGTTGTTTCTCACCTTGACCAGCGAATCTTCCCGTAATGATCGTCTGACACTTATCTTTAGCCTCTCCTCGTACATACTGTAGTTTGACACCCAACTCTCTGCAGGCATCAACTCACATTTTACATTTAGTCACTTAGCTGACGCTTTCATCCAAAGCGACTCACAGAGAGCAGTTTGGGGTTCAGTATCTTGCCCAAGGACACAGTTAGTGGGTGACCCGCTCTACCTCTGAGCCACCGCCGCCCTAAACTATATATTACATACAATCTATACATTACAGAATGATATTGTTTCTTTGTTCAAAAAGTTTAATGTTTAATGTGGTGGCAAGAGTCCAAAAGAGGAGCCGAGCCGAGCCAGAGCCTGTGGGATAGCAGGGGAATATCCTGACGCACACTGAGGTCAGCAAGCCACAAAAACAAGTTTTAAAAAGATGCACAAAGTCACGATGAACCAGAACAAAACCATTTCATATCTTTATGCTGCGGTCACAAATGACTTCACATTTTCTATCATGAACAGAAAATATGAAACAATCTGAAAAAAAAAGTTTGCTGCTGCTAGGACTGCAAATATCAACAATGTGTCTAACTGTTTACGGACACACGTCTGATGTTTGTGTGTTCAGACTGAATGTCAAATCAATTTTTGCCTCAACTTATTTGCATGAATCTGAATGCTGGATGCTTTTTCAGTCTGTGTGTGTGTGTGTGTGTGTGTGTGTGTGTGTGTGTGTGTGTGTGTGTGTGTGTGTGTGTGTGTGTGTGCGCTTCGACTTCAGGTTAGATTTTGAAGTTTTGTGGGAATTCCAGTCGAGTTATTTTTCTGCTTTTTGATAAGGACACATTTGGTTGAAACGTTTTAAAAACCTGCCTCCGTCCTGACTGAAGCCATTCCTGCTTGAATCCCTCCTTTGACTTTGTTTGAATGGCACGGCTGTAAAGATTTCACTTTGCGTTCAGTTTGAATTTGAGTTACCTCGGAAAGGAGAGCAAAGTCTGTCGAACTATCTATCCCCTCTCCCGTCTCTGACCAGCTATCTGTTCTCCACATCTCTTTTTGTTTTAAACGGGGAAGCTGCTGCGAGTAAGAAGGAGAATATTGAGAGTGATGGAGTCGGCCGTCAGAGTTTGGCAGGACTGTGGAGCCCTATCTCACTCTGACAAGGCCTTAAATGTCTGCTTGTGCAAAGGCTGTGGTTTCAATTTTCCTCCTCTCCAATCCTACAGGGGACAAAGTACAGCCGCCACGACCAACACAACCACAGATTCCAATCTAAACCCTAATGAACTGAGGGACTCTCACCATCACTGTGTGTGTGTGTGTGTGTGTGTGTGTGTGTGTGTGTCCAGTATGGAAGAGGAAAGGACTATAAACTTATAAAAAGAACAACAAATAGCACTGGAAAAATCAAAGGACGTCAGTCAAAATGATTTGAAAGCTGTTTATTTTATTTATTTTAAGGTAGAAAACTTAAACGATGTCACTCTCATAAAGAGTAATCCAAAGTATCCTGATACTTCAACCACATCCCAGTATTTTCACCATATTAAGTGCCACAATCCAACAGATCTGGCTGGACAAAAAGCACTTCTCCTTTTATTTATTTAGAGAAACGTTGATAGTGTGGATATCAGAGGGGAAGCACCAGATAAAAAAGTGCTCCTGATGGCAATCAGTTCTCCTGAGCAAGGTGAGCAGTCTTGTGATAGTGGCAGTGTTGAAGGAGAAATGGAGGCGCTGCTCCTCTTGCCTGGCACTTAGCCACCAGCTCACAGCGCCGGAGTGCAGTAAAAGAGAGTTATAATGTTATTGAAGACCTCCACTCATGTGCTTCATTGACTCTCACCTCCAGCGCAGTCATAAAAGTCACTTTCACTGATGTAAATCAGAAAGTGTCGCGGTGCAGAAGTGAACAAAACCTTGTAAATGAATGCCTCTTCGCAGCCTTCACAGCCGGAGAACATCGGTGTGTCAGCTTCAGGGAATTAGTTTGGAAACAGTCATTAAACAGGATGTCAAAGCACAAACACGCATCCAACCCTAACGTAAAAATATACCCATAAACTAACATAAATATCAATAAACAGATGCTGATAAACAGGAACAGGAGCTCTTGTCCTACAAGACTGAAGTAATTAATAAATAAACAGGTAAATAAATTATAAGCAGATAAAACTAATCTAACTATATGTCACACTTTATAAACTAACTCAGAAAAAGTTTAAAAACCTTAATTTATGCATTTATTTTTTATTTCACAGTTACGGTCCTCCATGCTTTAAAGGTCAAATGGTGACATGTCGAGAGGAAATTATGGAGACGATCACACCAAAAAACTTAAAAGCCAGTTCACTAAAATATATTTTTGCAAAACTTGAGGAGGGGAATAATTAAAGCAGTATCAGGATTCATCTTTGACAGTTTTGTGAGCCTGATAGACTCACTGAGAATGATCTGTCAATCAAAGCAGCCACGCCTTACAGCACACCCTGATTTATCATCTGTTTCACTCTAAATCACACCGAAGATCAGGAGATGCTGTTTGGAAGAAGACTTACTAGAGATTGACACCATAAACTCATCAAGGGAGTATTTACTGAGGTAATAAATCAAGTGAAACCATCATGTTTCACAAAGCTCAATACAATTCGACTTTTTTCTGGAGCTGCATCTTGTTTTGGGTTAAATAAAGTTAAAATCCAAAAGAGGTCTCATGTAATTTAGACCATGAGTAGCGGTGCCGTCCTCACGAGTACAGTAACACTAATGTGTGTGTTGGCAACACTTACTCAGCTCCCCATTTTGATGATGTCGATCTGACCTGAGTATTATTAATCCATTTTTAAACTCACTGGTCCAATTAATAAATACATGACATCAGATCGCTGAAGTGATGAGCAGACTGACACTCAATGCACTGATAACTGACAAAAGACAAGAATATATGTGGGATAGATGAGGACGCAGCATCTGGCCCTTTCACGCCTCATTGAGTTGATGGAATACTAATAAAAGCCATATGACAACAGCATACTAAGTGTGCAATTAATATTCTAAAATATTCCTGCGCTGCATGTGGCAGAGACCTGTTCGAGGCTCCCTCGCTGGCAAAGTGACGGCGCTGTCTCTCCGGTAAAGAGGAGGTGTCCTTATTAACCTTTTTCCCTGAGCCGTGCCTCCGACAAACCAGCAGGCTCCGCTGGACGTTCAGAGTACACACGGCCGCCGTTTGTTGTCCTGTCGCCTGACAACCGTCCTGACAGCAGATAAATAATCTCCTCTGCAGCCTTTTCTCCTCTGAGCTGAATGGCCAGAAGGAGCTAATTGATTGATCTGGAGATGAATCAAAGTCCAGAGCGGTGAAGTGTCGTTCCACAGCTAAACGGAAAATATTTCTACGTCCTGAAGGTGAAGTCCTTTCAGATCAAGGTCAAGCAATGTGTTGCTTTAGACACTGACTGTTTTTTAGTGTCGACTGTTGAAGGTGGACGTGAGCAGCGTGAGATTGTCTTCGGGGAAGCGTTCAAACTGCAGGATGGACAAAGTGATCTTATGATTTGTGCCTCATCAGAAGTTGATGTTGAACTTTAACCAAGTGGTTTGAGTTTCCTAAACTTAACCTGACATTAACAGCAGAAGTGATAATGCACAAAACGTGTCATAGAGTAGGCGTGAACGTCTTGTTCTGGGGGTCCGATGACTTGTTTTAATTGTGAATGTGAAGCACGGTATTCACATCTGGGACTGGTTGCACTAACGGGGGCCTGTGTCTGATCTCAAGCTAAGTCAGGTGTTCTTAGTTCAGCCTAATTATTATGCCTCTTGCACCATCCAGGCTTAAGCCTTTTTTCTGGTGTAAATCTTACATCAGGAGGAGACGCAAAGTTTAAAATCTTTAGTTACCTTCTCTTCTGTGCCTTGAGAACTCAAAGGGATGTTATTCCACTGAACTGTGTGCAAAATTAAAGCAATACAAGTGAGAAACTGATGATATTCTGAAAGGCAGTAAGTGCAGCAGTCATGAGCAGTTCGGGGTTCAGTATCTTAAACTAGGCTGGAGGATCTGGGAATCAAACCTCGACCCTCCGACCCTCGGCAACTCATTCTATTCCCTTAAGAAATCCCAAATGTAAATTAAATAATGTGTTTTATCCATTTCGTCTACTTTTGATTGGATTCTGCATTTATTTATCAATTTAAAAATGTTTTTAACTAATAAATTACTTTTCTAAGGCCACCAGTACCCTGCAGGACCTCTCTGCAGGTCAACAAGACTACAACTCCTCCATATAAAAAGCTTTAATGAGCTGCTTTCATCTTCTGCTGAATGTCCAGCTTGTTTCCAGTCCTTTGATTAAAAAATCTATAAAAGAGGTAAAAAAATGAGTAAAGATGAAAGATGATAATTAAAACAAAGCAGCCTTTGAACAACGCACCATCCATCCATTAGCCAAACTCGCTTATCTTTGAGGGCTGCGAGGGTTGCTGGAGCCAGTCCCGCGGCTAGATGGGAGGCGGGGTACACCGCGGGCAGGTCGCCAGTCAATCACAGAGCTGACGAGCATTCACACTCACATCGCACCTATGGTCAGGTTAACCTGCGTGTCTCTGGACTGTGGGAGGTAGAAGAAGCTTTCTAAATCTGCAAAACATCACGAGAAGTTTCTATCAGAAGTGAAAATTAACTTAGAGTTTTATGAAAGATTCAGATCTCATGGAGAGAGTTAGCCCGCCACGTGCAATTTTTTTTCATCTGGGGGCTTCTCGCTTCCTCACTCTTTCCTTTTCTCTTCTTCTTCCTTGTCAACGTCTCCCTCAGTCGTCTTTCCTCTGTCATAAACACTGCTGAGAGCGGTTACATGCCTGCTTGCCCAACTCCGGTTCTGGCACGACACTGGCTTCACTACCCAACAACATTCACCCACGTCTGGGCCTGAAAAAAAAGACAATCCACTTCACCTGTGGTACAAACGCTAAAATTCCCGGGGTGCTCTGAGCTCACAGTGCAAGCTACATTATCTGCTAACAAACTTGGCTAACATTAGCTAACAGCAGCTTACAGTTTACTTCACTGTCCATCAGGAAACTCTGTAAATCACAGAGAGCTGAGGTGGAGCAGCCGGAGGAGATCAGAGGGAAAACCAAAAAACATTTTCTCCATAAAATATGATCCAGTTTCACCAAAATCAGTGAAATAATGTTGGTGTGTGTGCTGCCTCTTAAAGTTACTGACTGAATTCTGTACCACCTCTGTTACTTTCACCTTAAACGGTGTAAATAATACGATTCTCACTCCCCGAGAATGTGAAGCGAAAGTGACCTCAGACTGCACGGGGTTAAAGATATGCTGTGTGGGGGAATATTTCCTGTTTTTGTTTTCGGTGTTGCCGGCTGCTCTGTTGCCATGGACGATATTATCTGCTAAGCTGTCTCTCCCTGTCAGCGCCTGCTGCATCATAGTGTGCGGCCTTATGAAGCAAAAAGCAGGTCACTTTGAAAGCTACAGGCCCTCCCTGTCCACTGCAGAGGGGTCAGGGAAAAGCAATTTGCATTTTAACACGGGGAACAGTGTGAGTGGAGTGTCGCTGCCGCTCGAGCTCCCTGAAAGGCGGAGCAGAGCCCTCCTATCACGTTTGACACCTCCTTAATAGAGAGGCATGGCTATGCTGCAGCCTGCCAACGAACAACTAGATTTATAATCCTGTACTGATACATGCCTTTGATTTATTACATTTCATTCTTTATTTTTTCTGTTTATCTCGCCGAGCATGATGCCATTCAGTGATAGCTCAGAATCTATTTCCCGACATTAAGAAAAGTTCACATATTTTACTTAAATCTGACCAAAACGCATCATTTATCGGCACTTGAGGGCTAAATTTCCACTTTGACTTGCATTGACGTGCAGCCGGACGCCTTTGCAGCTCCACTGACGGCTCAGTTACTGATGTATCAGATGAATTCTGTACGGGTCAGGACTAAGACTGTAAATGGATGACAGCTGCCACTTGTGAAGGGTACACAGAATGCTCTCTGAATAATGATGTTGATGTTCAAGCATCAACGCCGTGAACCTTATGACCTGTGATACCAGTGCATAAAATCTAAATGAGATTCTTCAAGCTTCACTTGAACAGGGTTCGCTACGGTGGGCTAACGCTTTTGTCTGAACAACTACTGGATGGATGTTTGCAGGAGACATTAATGTCCCCAGAGAGAAGAATCCTCATGACTGAACACCCTCATCTTTCATCTAGCGCCACCAGGAGGTCAAAATTTCAACAGTTAGTGCTCTGCTCATCCTTAATCACGATGTTAGAGAAAAAATTAGTTACGGTCACAACTGCAATGGATTTCAAAATAAAACATCCTGCACAGACTTACGATTGGAAAAAGAGATAAAATGGAAACAGTTTAACTACGTAGTCCTGATGGACATGAAGCTTTGTGGGGAACAAACAACAACAGCGTCACACAGTCATGCCCAGTCCATTTTTTCAGACGCCTTGCAAGTGTTAAACTTGTTAAACAAATAATATAATCTCTGCCTTCCATTTGAAGGCAGCATTAACAAGCGAATGTTATTAACATTTCAGTATGTATGTTAACATGCTAACAAATTAGCATTCAGCTCAAAGCACGACCGAGCCTCTCAGAGTTCAGGTTTCGTTGGTCATCACATCAAGTATGATTAGAAGAAGAAGAAACCAGAACGTTATTCAAAGCACGACAACGACAACTTCACAAGTTTGCAGGCGTGGCTACAGACTTGCAATGCTTTCATTCTTTGGCATGCCAAACATGCGACCATTAGTCTGTTGAAGGACATTATAATGTCACATATTTCCTGCGCAGGTATGTCGAGCAGAAGGCATTTATAAAAATGTTAAACGACACTGCCATCTGAGCCAGAGGAGGGACTGGTGATGGATGGCTCGGCACGCAGCAGGAGTGTTGGAGATCCTGGACGTGACGCTTTGATCAATGTGTCTCTCCACACGGCCAGTCAGGAGATGTAGTGCCTGCCATGTTCAGACCCCATTGTTTAATCCAACATATCATTTGCACGCAGGCTAAGGTTAACGAGAAAGAGATAACCCATTAAATGATCGATTTGTCATTCTCAATTTTATCTTTTGTCCTTTTCTCAACCTGCAAATATCAAACTTATACAAACACAAACATGGAGGTGCATCCACTTACAAGCACATCTGCAAACACAAACTTGAAAAAAAAAACCTTCAGGAGTTGTTCTGTTTTTTTTATTCCTTGTACTTTCCTCCTTGTGTAATTTGTCTGCTTTTATCTCAGCTGAGGGATTGAGCTGGCTTTTGGGTGCATGTTTAGATAGCCCGGACATCCATTATCAGTCCGTGGCAAACCCGATTTAGAACCTCAGTAAAAGAATTACTCAGGAGGAGAAGAGAGGAGAGCGTTGTGATTCTGTCACCCTCTCTTCCACCCTCTGCCCCCCTCGCTGCTCTTTAATTGGGCTGCTAATCAATTAAGGCTTGTGTGCAAAAAGATCGTCTCGGCCAAGTGCATAAATGAGGCTGACGGTCAGAGCTGTGAGACACTAAACCAGAGCACATTTTAAGGCAGTGTTTCATATCCTGCTCATCTAAACAAACATTTGCAAAGATACCTACATGCAGGGAAGGAGCTCTTTTCTAAATGACTGTAGCCGTTCACCTTGAACTTGTTTCACTGGAGACCCCAGAGGATTATTAATTTAGGCTCTGCATGGTTAATGATCTGCAGATCATCACTGGGGCTAAATACTGAAGCTGTGCGTCTGTGCTGAGATTCAAGTGGAGAATGAAGTGTGAAAAGAGGTTTAGCCTTTGTCTTTCAGAACACGATTCAGGTTAGTAGCCTCGCCAGACTACATGTTGTTAGCTCCGTCAAACTGCTCCACAGTCAGCTTTAAATATCACTGAAAGCGGGCACTGTGCGGCGAAACTATGACACCCACTTGTGTCCTCACTTGGTTTTATTTCACATCTGTGTCTGGCTTGCAATCTGGAGTGTAAAAAAAGCATCAGAGGAGGTTTCCTTTGGTTTGTTAAAGCAGCTGATAGAGAGCAGTTGAACCAAATAGCAATAACAGGGAACATCTTTGGACAGTTTCTCCATAAAGGCACATGAAAAGTGACAAAATGAAGAACAAAAAAGACAAAAGAAGTCTAAAACACTGCACGCCTCGGCATACGAGGACACCCCACCCAGTACTTGAAGCTCATAGTCTGGCCGGCTAACAAACTGCAATGTTAGCTGACAACAGCGATAGTTCACACCAGTGTACTGTCCACCAGGAAACTCAGTAAATCACAGAGTTGAGGTGGAGCAACCAGAGGACATCAGAGGGAAAATACAAAATATTTTCTCCATGAAATATGATCCAGTTTCACCTAAATCAGTGAACATCGTTGGACATTCTCGCAGGTGAACGTACCTGGAAATAAATCGTACAGTAACAGGTGCACGAGATGCAAAGTGGGAATGAACGAGACACCATAAACCTGATTACAAGTCAGTGCAGCATCGAAATGATTTAGAATTTCTTATTTTATGGTAGAAAAGTTACACAATGTTGCTTTCGGTTAAAATTCAAATCAGTCACAGCGTCATCTGAAGTTTGTTTGGCGGTTGCACAGTTCATATTTACAAGTAAATGTATTTTAAATATTACTTTAAATGTATGAAAAGAGTTCATTGTAATTCTTTGTGCTCGTGGTTCCCTGGACTGCTGTTAATATGACTGAGCAGCATGAGCTCAGACACAGTGGACATGATTTCACAGACCCACCAGATGGGCCTTTGAGGATTCCTCTGTCAGTAACCGGGCTCTCGGTTTGGTGTCGACGCCTCTCTCCTCACAGCAGCAATCGTCCTACAGCTGTTTTGTTACTGCTCGCTTGATCGTGGAGATCTGGACTTTGTGTTTGACTTTCACACTTCAGCCACGGCAGAACATTTAAAGAGGTCTGTGACGTGTAGGGACTGACAATGCCGTGAAAAATGAGCAGCCATTTCCACAGTTATTAAGACCGTTTAATAACTTAATTCTTGCAAATCAAACGCAGAGACGCCGAGCTCCACTGGCTGTACCTGGCAGTGATCCAAACTCAGGCTACGCTGGTCCACCTCCTGCTTTATTCTATGAAAAGATTAGAGGGCTGCAGAACTTATTGACTCAGATTTCTCCTCCAGGTATAGAGTAATTAATGTAATTAGGCCCTCTATCTCCGCTCAGGCCTCTTATCAAAGCTGTTTCTTTATCGCCTCTGGAAATTTAATTAGAAAAATCTTTCCAATTAATGATTTTGCAAAATTAAAGTGAACTTCAAACAGTTGATTCCCTTGTTAATTGTTGGCCTGAGGCATATAAAGAGAAGAGTTGTACAGCTTGCACAGAGGTGGAAAAGAATAACAGTATGTACATTATATAAGGCATGTAGTACACTAATCAATACATTCTTATATTAACACTGAACCAAGTAACAACTGCAGTGGTGAACAGAGACTAATTTAATAAAGTGACGATATGTCGAGACTGTGTGTCTGTCAGCGTGTTGTGGACTTCTGCTGCCCTCTGGTGGCCAAAAAATGATTAATGCAGCATTCAAGTGCAGAATTATGGTGACAGTATGCAAGTTTTTCCTTTTTTGGAGACTTAATGGGCCCAAATTTTTGACCCAGATCCACAAGACAGTCAAGGTTGAACTTGACGTGTATAAATTAAACAGCTAGAGATCCAAACAGACCCACAAAGACAGAGAACACCAAGAATGGCAGCAGCATTATGCCCTGAAAAACATATTTTTCTAAGGTGATGATTACGATGCAGCATGTGATCAGAGCTGTGCACCTTTACTTTTTCAGACCCATGACCCATATTTTTAGCCATGCTATGCAGCGATGAAATATATGAAAAGCTACAGCCTCACAGAGCCAGGAGCATGGCAAAGGGAGAATATCAGTCTTGTTCATTTCTGATTTCTGCAAGTCAGCCGTGTTCTAACTTAATATCTGACTTTCAGACTTTTGTGTTTGAAAGAGTTTCAGGAGTTTTCCACCTGCAGGGGGGAATAAAGTCTTTATAAATCTATAAAATCGGGGGTAGAAAACCAATTTCCTCCCGTTTCAGGGATTTTCATTATTGATGTATTAAGGTTATAAAAGGGACTACTCCTCACAGCGAGTACTTTTACTTTTAGGTAGTAGGTTTTCATTTTACTGTTAATACTTAACTTAAAGAATGAATGAAGAAATACACTGTAATGCAAGATTAAATGATCATCTTACATCTTTACTCACATTATTTTGAGTACTTCTGCAGCCAAACAACAGAGAAGGAAAAGAAAAGAAACTGAAGGTTGTAAAATGTAACATTTCTTCATTTTGTTTCACTTTTACCTGCTGGTCACTCCACTCCTCTACCTTTCCACACATTGGCATTGGACTTAAAATGCACAACAACATGTTTGTGTCCTGAGATGACTCCCAGTCCTCTGCAGGGTGCTGTAGGGTGTCGGGCGTTGCAGCTTGTGGGTGGAGACAAAGAGGTAACCATGGTGCAGAAAGAGCAAACAAGAAGCCTGACACCTTAGGAGACACAGTACAAGAAAAAAGATCCACTTGGTCATACAGTAAGCTGGAAATGAGTAAAAATTAGAAAATGGAAGTGGAATAATTGTGCATGTAAGTAAATGAAGACAAGAGAACTTTGTTATATTATTTTATGCTTTTGATGCTGCCTTTCACTGTCACGGCGTCGTGTGAAAAATAGAGAAAAGGATTTTCCTGATACGAGCCTATCGCTTTAATAAAGGTCTGAGCCGCGCAGCCCTCGATCGGCTGTGTGATTGATGCCTCTCCTGCTCTCTGCCTCTTTCTCCAGGGAACCCCGATCACATCACCCGCATCATGGCTCAGAAAAACACGTCTGGAGAAAATACAATCCCCAGACTTGTTGTCAAGATCATAGGCAGCAAACAGGTCAAGCAGTTTATTGAGGAGCCACGGGAGTGAGTATAATAACAAGCCGGCTGTGTTTATTTAGTGGCCGGATGAAGCTACTCTCACAAAGTCATTAAGTACAAATTAAAGATTACATAATTAAGATGTTTCCCATGAAGGGATGCTTACTTAGAGTACATAGTGGACTTTGAATTCTGTTTTGGTTATTTTTGTTCCTTGTACGTCCACATCTTTGTCTATCTTTAAACTGTTGCCACCGAAATCAAGATTCCTCTTCCTTTTCTGCTTTTTATTATGATGACGTGCAGCTGTTTGGATTCAGTACACTTCATCTGTTGACTGACGACTGTATGAAGAATTAAAAGCCATTTAAAAAATGATGCTCATCCCATCTTTTATTAACATACGGATTTTTTCTTCATATCATGTGACGCTTTTAAATTTCACTGTGGGCTGTGAAAACTGAGCCAGTTTGATTTAATTTGTCTTCCATGAAAGTTCCTTCTGTGTTTTTCGAATGCTGCAGTTGAGTCAAACTCTCTCTCTCAAGACGTTCGCTTGATTTTTTCAGAGCAGACACGTCAAAGGAAGAAAATCTCCTCGTTGAAGCTGAATTTGATGATGATTTCAAGAAACCTCCAGAAAAACAAGACGTGACGACGTCCAGGTGTGACAGACAGAACAGAGTGGACTCTGCACTCTGGGCTGTGATCAACCAGGTACATGTGTGATAGTTTATTAATGTTCAGAGGAAGCAGAAATAACTTCATCTCAAGTATCTCCATAAAAGTCCAACTGTAACGTTTCTGAACAGATTGGCCCGTTCAAGTTTTCCTTGCAGTTTAAATAATGAAGGGAGAGAGGAAGGGAAGTGGATAAAAGGAAGTGGATGGTGGCCCCAACGAGAGCTGCCTCTAAAATGCAGTGCAGTCTCTGATATTCAAATTAAAATACTCAAATAAAGTCCCAGAACTTCTAAACTGTCCTTGAAGAAAATGTACTTAATCTTACCTGTGTTGTTTTCAGGTCACTTCTAGCAGAGGGAGTGAACACAGCAGGCACACCCTTCATGTGATGATGGGACTTGTGTTTCCCTGCAGGTACCCGACAGGCTGTGTGTGACAGCGCCCTCTGGTGACCGCACCAGGTCCTACATCCACCCAAAGACTCCCCACACCTGTGATCCCGGAGCAGCTGAAGTACTGCAGACGACAGGACAGGTTCTTCTGTTAAATGTAACCTTTCAGTAACACTTCATCGCAGTTAGGTTGTCATAGTACAAGCGGGCAGACGAGACCTGGACAAAACAAATGCAGATTCTGACCTTTTTAAGGTCGCACAGCTGTTATCGCCCTGTGGTTTCACTGGGAACATCACGGCGAAATACCTGTGTATGAAGAGGAAATACATTTTAAGACAAAGAGAGGATATTTACAGAGCCTCAAGCAAAATGATGAAACAGAAATCACCTTCTATCAGTCATAAAAAAGTCTTATTTAAATGTCACAACCAATCACCAGCAGACAAGATTTAATTTAAAAAGACTTCACCGCCTAGATATAAACTCAGGCTTCTTTAAACCTTTAATCTCTTATTCCTTTTGATTTACAAGATCAGGAGCCAGACAACTAAAATAAAGTTCTTCAAACTCTTTATGTAAAAGCACACAGAGGAACATTACGACTTCACTTGGCACTGTTAAGGATTACTTTCAGTTGGAGTTTCCATTCCCGAGCACGTCCTATCTTAATGAAAACCTTTACAGGCTTTTAAGGTGTAAAATAAAGAGGATGTTTCATGAATACGAAGCAAAATGACCTCATACTTCTTCAGGATCTTACAGCTCTACGACTCACAGTGCAGCTCTGCTGTTAAACTGGACCGTTGCCACCATGACTGAAGATAAACTCACTTTTTTCCCCTCCTTTCCCAGATAGGTGTGTCTGAGGACAGAGATAAGGCCGAGCTCTCCTCGGCTGTCAGAGAGGAGCTGTCTGATTGGCAGCTCTCCTCTCTCAGATCAGCTGAGGACGATGTGGCAGCTCTTGATCCGGCCATCAGTGAGACCCTGAATCGATCTGAGATCACACACCTGTTCCTGAAACATGACGTTCCACTCAAATTACCAACATTTTCTCTGCTTCTCGACATGTTCTCTGATAAAAATGATCCAGTCCAGGTAAGGTAGCAACGATAGTTTCACAATTATTTATCATATTTTTGTTTAGTGCTGAGGTTGGAACAATTTAGGATGGAGTGGCAGAAAATCTTCTTTCACACCAATATAAAAATAAGATGCGATCTGACTGGAGTACTCATCAGCAGTAGTAAGATCTGTGCTGCCGACGATGACTATAAAGTGCATTACAACAATTTTGCAGGTTGTAGTCTCATTCCAGTCCTGGATCCAGGCTCTGCCAAATTCTAACAGGGTAAAGTTACCTGTGAGAATGTTGCACAAACATAATAAAAGTTAACATGTTACCAGGCTAACTGCATGTTAATATGTTTGAATTCTGTCATCCATGTAAAAAAAAATAGTATTTGCATTTTATCATAAGAAGAAATTCTAAAATAATGCCAATATAGGAGACCTGTATTTACAAAATATGGCAGAAATTAAATAGATTTTTCATAATTATCATTCATTAGTGTAAAATCACCTAAAAATAAGAATCATTAGGCATTTGTCATCTTAGAATGAGCTTTTTACAGCAACACACACGGCAGGTCCTAGATGGCGCTTGATATTACACACTGATCCTCCACGAACTCCACTTACCAGCGTTTCCAGGACCTTTCAGCCACACCTCATGGTCCTCCTCAACAGAGGAATCACCAATTTAACTTTAGTTGTAATGAACTTGCCTGTTAACAGCCTGTGCTGGAGTTATTGTAGATGTAGTTGTAGTTGAGATAAAATCACCAAAGGCTGTACATGACTTATTTTTAGAGCAGCAGATTTTTTTTATGGTTTCATTACCATGACCTTCCTTGTGGGATTTTTTTGGAAACGTACCCAAAATAAAGCAACCGATGTTTCACCACATTTCATTTTCCACTTGAAAAATGAAAACAGGTGTGTTCGGCATTCATTAGAAAGTTGTTCACTTTGTGTTGTTACAGATTCATTACAGAAATCTTCTCCAATTCATAAAAAGTTCAGCCTTCCCTGAGGAGTTCCCCCAATGTCAGTGAGGTAAATCCTGTTTTCAGGTGCAAGATAAACTAACATGTCAGGTTGTGTATCCGCTCTGTGCACATGAACTAAAATATACTTTCACCTCTCTGCAGCTTCAGCGGAGCTGAACAAGGACAAAGCTTATTCGTGACTATCATGAATCTGAGCACGCTGAGAATTGATGAGGCAACATGCAGCAAGAAACCAGAGCCAAACTCATCTAGCCGCAGCTCACAGGACTATAACTCATTATGACGCTGTGATGGAAATTAGTGTGTGAGAGAAGATTTATCATCCTATATCATGTATACGATTATTACACTACATCCATTTGGCATTGTGACTAGCTATTCTATTCTCCCTGTGCTATATGACGCCGTCCTGGACGGGACACTGAGCTCAAACCACCATGTCAACCCACTCCAGCATGTGAAACAGCAGCAGTAATCAGATGTTATTGGACGTACAGTCACTCAACCAGAAAAGAAAATAATAGTTATTAGTACTATGCCAGTGTTTGTGTGTACTTGAAGGAGACATATCAGTTGGGGATGAAATGTAAACTGCAACACGCACTCGCACTGTAGAAGTCAGAGTTTAGTGTCAGTGGTTCACAGGATTGGGAAACAGCAGTAACCTGATTCCACAGCTCTTAATCACCGTCCACATCTTGGATTTTTAGGTGTGGTGTTGTACTCAATCATGGTGATTGAAAGAATGGGGACATCATGTACTACTAGCGATATATTTTTTGTCGCAGAATGCCCGCTGACACAAAATTGGCATCAGGACTGAGAACTGCAGAACTTTACCCAGCTCTCCTGGTAACGGTTTACACCTGACATCAACATGTGGGATGGGTAATCCGAGCACGAGTGGACAGCTCCAAGTACAGGTGTGCATGCACCCAAGACACAGTGAGATCCAGATGCTCAGACTACATTCAGAGGTGGTCTGGGTCTCGTCCTGGGCCAAGACCACCTACTCAGCTCATCATCAGAGTCATACTGGAATGTAAAACAACCAGAAGCCACAACAAAAGGGCAAAGAGGTCATGAGAACAAAAAAATACAGCCTGATTACCATTTCTCAGCACAATAGAAACTGGATGATTCATATCATATATAGAGCAGGGAAGTGAGATCTCATCGTAAGTGGTCACCTGAGAACATAGATATACTCCGAGCTGTCCAGCTTTGACTGGATCACCCTAAGGCGTGGGTTAATGTCAGGTGTGAACAGGGCCTTCGTACAGCCATGCATCGAGCAAACACTGCAAACCAAACTCAGACCCAAAAAGACTAACATGAAGAGAGTAACCGACATGACACGACGAAGTTGTTTGCTTTTTCTTTATTTTTTTTGTAGCTTTTTTTTTTTATATTTAAGATTTTTTCCCTTTTTTCTTGCTATCCCTGCTTTTGGCACTACATACTTAGGGTGACATGTTAGATTGTTTTTAAAACAAACGTCTATTCAAAGCCTTCATCTTGTGGCAAGCAAAGTATGAATACAGCTAATAAAAATAAAGGTTTACATTTTTCCTCCTTACTTTACACATAAAATAAAAACACTTTTTTGGACCCCCTCAAAAATGGGGGTATTAAAATATTTGACATTTGTATCACAAATCAATGTAATGAGACAAAAAATAAAACATAAAAACTGTACAAAAATGATAAAATTCATTTTAAAAATTCTTGTGATCAAATGATGCAAAGAGTACATTATTTTTTTGATTTGTTATGTTACTGACCATAAATCTAATTAAAAAGACGCGAGACGTGAGTTTCACTTCTTCTGCTGGATGAAATTCAGATTAACTTGATGTCGGACATGTGGGACCAGTGGGAAGTTCGGATTCGGATGTACCACAGAACCTGATGAAACCAGACAAAACCAGAAGTCAGTACAAACGGAGAGCTTGTGAGTTAGTTTTCTCAGCAGCAGTGAGAACAGTGTTCATCATGTCTGACCTTGGGCCACGAAAGGTTTGCCGGGCTGGTAGCCTCCGTTGCCCTGCTGGATGTAGTTCTGGGGCATCCTGTAGGGCCAGGATGGAGACAGGGCGTACTGTGGTGCTTTATTGTGCTCCCATAACCGAGAGCCTTGGCTCACACTTACAAACTGGGCCGGGTGGCCGGACTCTGTAGAGACAAGATCAAAACACACGCTCAAAAAAAAGAAATAAATAATAATGCTGCTGCCTGAAAAAAGCAAAGAACTAGTGTTGCAAAAAATCATTTGATAGGATAATAAAATGATTTAATAATTGAATTAAACTATATTTGAAGACAGAGGAAGAGGAAGACAGACGGTGCCACCAAAGATCACCCAGTGAATACCTGACTTGACTACAGTGCCATTGCCCATGAGTGACCCAGGCTGTGCCAAGTGGTTGTGCCAGTGTCCTTCCCGTCCTGGCCCACTAATGCCCAGCTGTCTCCCCGCTGGCTGTGCGAAGATGATGCTGGGGTCGTTCAGGTTCATGGGGCTGGGGTTGCCCCCTGAGCCGGTGGGACTCCCGTTCCCAGATGCAGAGCGCAGGGTGAATTTCAGGCCGGGCGGGGAGGGGGCGGTGGGAGAGGATGTGGTGAGGACTGGTCCGTGGATAGGCCAGGAGGTGGAAGGGATGTGGACTGGGTGATGAGGCTGCCCCTGGGAGTGGTGAGATTGGTGCTGGTGGGAGGGAAGCAGTCCCAGTGCGGTGAGCGTCCCCGGGTGGTACTGGCCTGGATGGGAGGTGGGGAAGCTAAAGAGCGGCAGGGGGACCTGGGGGTGAGCAGGCTGCTTCGGAGGACCAGCAGAACTGGTCTTACTGTGGGAGGGCTGAGGGGAACCGGAGGACTGGGTCGAACTCTGGGGGACAGATGTAGGCTGCGGGGAGTAGGGTGGAGTCTGTCGACTATCGGACTATGAGCAGAAGAAAGAAAGAATTGTAAATCAACAATTTATATTATTATTTATTTATACATTAAAATATTAATTCATTCATTATTCACTATTGTACTCACACATTCAGAAGGCTGCCTGGTCCTGCCAGGACAGTCTGCAGCTGCCTGGGGGATGGGGATGGACTGGGAGCTCACTATAGTTCGTACCATGTGAGGAGCTGGACAAGAAGAACAAGAAGACGTAAAACCAGATTTATACATTTCTGAACATTGATAACATCCTGATTTACAGACAAAGAGGGTTAACCATGGTTCATAAAACACCTCAATAATCAATAAGAATGACAGAAATACTACCATGTATATTTTTTTGTGTGTTTGTGTTGACGTTTTGTGAAAATGAAACTGAGCTTCTGTGGATACCTGGTGCTCCGGTAGTCCTCTGTTTGAGGTGGCGGTACTCAGGACAGTCCCGCCGTACGTGACCCATGTCTCCACATTGGAAACAACGTCGGTCCTTCGGCTCCCGCTCCTCCTCTTTTATGTCCTCGTCTTTGTCGTTTTCCTTCTTCTTAATCCTGGCAAAGAAAAGTTCAGGGCACAACCAAGAAAGGATGAATAAATCTGACACAGTCAGTCTAAACATGTATGAATGAATGTGCAAACATACATGCAAGAATAATTACAATGGTACAGGCTCTCCTAAAGATCAGACTTCGGTTTCCTCCAACTACCAACACATACAGTAACTTTATATTAACTGCTTACAGTGTTAACCTAACTTACCTATGTGACTCACCTGGAGCTTCCCTTACTGCCTCTGATCTGCTCGTTTTCTTCTCTGACTAACTCTCCACTGTCACCTGTTCTTTGCCTCCACTTTGATGTAAGAAGATCTACAGGTTCACCTGTTTCTGTATCCCTCATGTATCTTTTGTTGATATTCAACAGCCTCTTTCTTTATTATTATTTGTGTTATCACCATCATTGTATCATTTCACAGCTACTGTATGAAGGAAATGACACTACATGAAAACCGTGTTGCTCAGCAGTGATGCTACATTTACTTGTCCTTTTTTTTTTACATACTGAGGAAACACAAAAGTAGAAGTGAATATTAATTCATGATGAATTTATTACTCGACAAGAGTTTCTTCTCGGAATTCTACTGAGCTGAGAGAGAGATTTCCATGAATGAAGATGGGACAACCTGCGCCTCTTTGGACAGTCCTTCATGTAATGGCCAATCTTCCCGCAGATTCGGCAGCACCTGTCGTTCGGCGCCAACTCGCCGTCCGTCAAAACCTTCGAGTCAAAGAAGTAGTCCTGCAGCAGAGCACAAAGGAAGCAGCAGATATTTTACACGAGTTTCCTCAGGGGACAGAGCAGACATTCAAATTTTTAAACCCTCGAGTCATGAGGAACGTACCACTTCAGTGCCGGGGACGGGGTAGAATGGAGTTCCAAACAACTTTCTCCCATTGATGAAGGCCTTCATGATGAAGTTGGTCACTAGAGGAAGCAAAGGAGGAACATTTTTCACAAGCTTAGAGGCTGCTGAGATCACATTATTAGGATCTTTTAAAATACAAGATGACAAAACAACTAACACAGATGTCTTTAGTAAAAAAAACAAAAAAAACAAACTCAAGTTAAAAAAGTATTTCGGACTAAATCACTTACTTTTACGAGAAACTCCTGCACCAAGGTTATGATTCAAATCAAAGGGATCTGAGGGGAAGAACAGATGAGTGAGTCAAAGCGAGGTTAAGAAGCAGGTAGAGAGAGACGGACGAGCAGGTCTGTGTGGGCACCTTCGATGGCGATGCATTTGCTGGTCCACTGTTTCTCAAAGGTGGTGAGACGTTTTGTTTGGCGTATGCTGATGACGTGCTCTTTGAAGTCAAATTCTTCTGTGTAAAAGCGCAGGAGTCCCAACCACAGCTCCCCCACTGACTCTGTGTTCGGCTGCAGGTCTGAGAGAAGCCGACGCTGCGACAGCAGAAGAAACAAACTTAGTACCAATTTAATTTTAAAATAGCAGAAAATGTGCGACAGGAGCAAAATTTGGACTACAGCACTTATTAAAAAAAAAAAAAAAAAAAAAGCTGTGCACGATGTGAATTTAGCCCAGAGGGCATGATATGCAGGATAGTTTGACTTTGTTTCATTTAACTCACCAGATCCTCAAGGTCATCACAAAAGAACGCATTCCAGCCGTCTACCATGCGCTGGGGAACAGTGGTCCCATCAAAGATCTACAAAAAAACATCATAGAGAGTCATCCTTTGTCCTTCATTCAAAGCTAAGTACTCTTCTGTTTCAGGTAGAGCTCATTAGTTCATTAATCAGTGACTGTTACCTCCTGCAGGACGGGAATGACTGGCGGCTGCCGCTGCTGCAGGAAGTAGAGCACCATCAGAATGTAAGCATAAGACGAGAGGCTTCCTCTGGACGCATCCCCAATGTCGCAGCGCTGTGAGCACAGAGTCGGATTAGTTACACCGCAACAGTAATGACGCAGTGTTTTCAGGTATTTCTGGGAAACATCCTATTTTCTGTCAATTCTTAATCTTAAACATGTCAAGCCTGTTTCACCTCTGTGTCAGATTTATGCACCTGTAACCACAACCAGTGATGTCACAGAGTACATCTGTGCATCACTGCAGTCTGAGACGTTAGACTGAAGGGTGTTATGTTACCCTTTAAAGAGAGGGTCCTGGTTATTTGAAGTGGGAGTGTTTGAGATATTTATTAACTTACCTTTGCAAAGACTTTCATTGTATATCCCAAAAACTGCACACGTGGATCCAGGGCTGCATATGTAGCCAGCATCCTGGTGTTGTGTTGAGCCTGCAGAGACCCGTCCAAAGTTCATTCACCACTTTCAAAAAATAAAAGTTATGTCCAAGCACTTTATAAGGCAGCTTCTGGTGAGAAGGCTCCATTCACTCACCAGGGTGTTATAAAGGCTAATGTCTCCCTCCAGGCCACTCTGTCTGTGTTCAAACTTCACAATAGGCACTTTAGCTGTTGTGATAGGCAAGATGTTCCTCAGACCTGTGATGTTGGGGAGAATCACAACCAGTCAGATTCAGTCTTTGACACAGAGATAGAGACAGATGAGAGGTCACTACTGAAACGTTAATTCACCTGCATGTTTCTTCAACACTTTTGCAAGACCTTCAATGATCTCCTTGCAGTTCAGCTTCTGTTCAGAGATTAAAAATTTTAAATGTAACAGTGAACGAATAAAAGGGTCACTAAATGTCAGTCCCACTGAGGCAGCATGAGTTGCATTAAAGAGGAGTGTGTATGTGTGTTCAGTCCACCTACCTCTGCAGTATCATGACCCTCCAGAGTCATGCAGATGTCAAGGTCGCTGTCACGGAAGCCAAAGCCGTTCTTAGAGGAGCCAAACAAGCAGAGCTGAGCTTTATCTGCGATTCAAACACACGCAGAGGAGGGAATTTACATTTCTATCACATTCTGAATAACTCTCAGAAACTGTTCATTCATTCATTTGGTTTGATTCTACTTTAGTATAATATCACGCTGTTACACTGCTGTTAATAAAACACACTTCTAATTAACAAAGCAGGAAGACTTGACAAGACTTAACATTGTGGATACTTGGGGGAAAGCCTGGTTCTGTCTTTATTTGAGTTTATGCTTAATGCTCACCATTATACTCCTTCCTTATAAACCTCTCCAGGCTGGCGAGGATCTGCTCTCTCTTCTGCTGCTCAGCATGTGTCGGTGACAATTCATCTGCAAACAGCAGAACAGAAACTCAGTCATGCAGAGCTGCAATTAGTCAAGTAGCTAAAATAAATGTGAAATGCATTATAGTTATAGCTTATTAAGTTTTGGTCCTGTTTCCAGGCAAAAATGAAAAAAAAAAAACATCTGATGGTTCTGATTCTGATTTAAATATTTTGGAACACTGGTCAGACAAAAAAACAAAAATGTTTCATCACTTTGCTGCTTCTAGGATATTGTAAAGGGAATTTTCAGCATTTCACTGATAAACAGTTGGCTTACTAATGGGTTTTTCGTACCAACTGTCAAATGAGATCAAATTCAATAATCAATTTCACACTGAATACGTACAGTAGCATAATTTGCAGAGCCCGTCGAGGATGTCTCTGAAGCGGTCGTTCATAGGGGGCAGAGGCTTCAGCTCAATCTTCTTGAAGTCTTCAGGACACTCGTCCTTCAGGTGACCGTCACGTTTGCAGATGCTGCACACAACAGTTGGAGGCTGGAACGAAAAAGTTTAACGAGCATGAATGAAATGACCAGGTAGATATTATGAGCTTTAACAACACGGCGACACAAAATGTTGGACCCATACACTAGTTACAGAATGTCATTGTGATGTGGGGCAATGAGTCAGGTTGCATAACTTGAAAGTATGTCACACACAATTCAGTATTTTTGGCAGCAGAATGAATTAAGATATTTTACCAGAGATATGTGACATAATTACTTTTACAGTAGAGTTGATTAAATTACTTATTGATGCTATGCTCTCTTAAACACACAAAATAAGTATGCAAAGTTGGATGGAGTTCATAATAATTACCTTCCCACCAGTAAATATCATCTTATCAAACACATAGTGCAGGTCCTCTGATGCAACAGGTCCATCCTTATCTGAAACGCTGCTTTCCTCCTCCTCTTCCTCTTCTTCCTCCTCCCCCTCCTTGTCACTGTCCAGCAGGCCATTGGGGGAGAAGGAAGATTTGTTCCCCTCATTTAGAACCATGTCCATGAGGCTGGCATCTAAAGTTTTCTCATCCTTCCTTGTGGACGGATCTGAACCATCTTCATCATCGCTGTCAGGCTCGTCGTCCTTCTTCAGCCCCTGGGGACCCCTCTGAGCGCTCTGACTTTTTCCACCTTTCCAGTCGTCTTCTTCCTTGTTCACAAATGCAGCCTCCTTCCTCTCCATCTCTTCAAACTTCAGCTTTCCTGCCTTTTTGCTTCTCTGCCGCCCCCCAGTGCCCCTTCTCTGGGGGCAAGCAAAGTATTTGTAAGCTGTACGGAAGCGCTCCTGGATGTACTCAAACACCATTTGGCTGTTCAAGCTTCGTGCAACATTTCTTTTCAAGGCAAAAGGATCTAAAAAAAAAAGAAGAAACAGAAACAGAAACAGGGTGAATTTTTGATACTTCTTCAGACATGTAGGACTAATTTTCCAGCAGAGCGTCTGTTTACAGAGGATGTAACACATCTTGGGTGATCGGATCTACAACAGAGCAACAACTAAGACTGATTTACACATCACTCATACCACTTGCTGAGGTTGTCTGAGACTCTTTCGACCACATATCTTTTGAATTGTACAAAATGATGCATCATGGGCCACACGAAGGGCCGCCTACTCAACTGACTTCCTGTAAGCACACACAAAACTGATTTAGTTTACTGTAATTCAAATAATGTGTTTGGATTTTCTTACCTGCCAAGATAAGCAGCAGATGTTTCTGAACACACTGTCTGATTCAACTGATTTCCTAATATTCCCAAACCTCCTTTAAAAAATTTTGAGAATTGTGAAATTGTGTACGTGGGATAACAGGAAATGACACCCAAGACGCATGTAGAGACACTAATGCCAAGTGTGAACACACCTACTAAAAGCAAGCTGTCCACTTGTGATTGGATTACCCGAGACACACGTCAAACTGTGTCAACAGGCTCAGTGATCAATGGCCTATTACCTTCAATAGCGAGCCTGCGACGTGGCCAGTTCTTCACTTCCCTAGAGAGGAGCTCCTTTAAGCGGATGCTGATGATGTATTCTTCAAGAGCAAACTCCAGTGTGTAAAAACGTAAGAGCTCCAACCACAGCTGGCCCAGCGACACACTTTTAACTGAGTCGAATGTTAGGCGTGTCTTTAAGGAAAAGGAACAGAGGGGTTGTTAAAACCAGGGTGACAAAGCAAGAATATCAGCACCGCCTAAAAGTAGGGTATGAAATCTGAATCAAGAGACCTCTTAACTGTTCTATAAATGTTTATTTGAGACTCACCAAGCCGTCTGAATAATGTGCATCATCAGGTTTTTTCTGCTCTGGTTTGGATCTGCCCTCTCCTCTGGCCTCGTTGCGGTTCTCCCCTCGTCCGTCCGTGGAGCTCGGAGGTCTGCGCTCCCACCGGACAAACATGTCCAGCTGGATTCCAGTTAGATGATACTCATCCACGCGTTTCACATCAAAGCCTTCGATCTGAACGAGGAAACACAACAGAGGGAAAGCAGCAGTGAGAAAAAATATGAAGCCAGTTTAACTCTGCAGCTCCTCGTGTCCATGTTTTTATACTGTGTCGTCACGTTGTGATTTTAAATACTGCTGTAAATAGTTACCACATGTACCTTGCTGCACACAAGTGACTGACAGGTGAGTCTGTGTTGCCTAGCAACATCAACGTGCCTCAGTGTGATTGGGTTAAGAGCTGAGAGAAAGGACAAGCAGTGCAGTTTTGTGCCTCACTTCCAGACACACTCATTACACTTGCTACACTCACTCTGTATATATTCTGATCATTCTTAAACTTCTTAAACACAGAGTACAAAGCTAATTATTCCTCCTTTACCTAAAACCACCTGAAGATCTCTGCTGATCTGCAGAGGTGACTCCAGTGATGCTGGTGTTCAGCTTCAAGTCCCAAAGAGTTATGGCCATACGTAAATCAAAAGGATGCAGAAAAACTCATGCTTTTATTTTTTATTATGTTACAGACGCGATTATTATCACACCACTTTTGTTAACCAGAACCGAGAGGAGAGAGCGCATCAGTCCTGCTTTACCTGCTCTGCACTTGCTTACTATGACTTTTAAAAATGATTTTATATACTAAGCCATGGGTTTAGTTATAGGCAATGACAAAGCTACATTACTAAATCTTTTGTTAACTGTTTGCCTTCAGGAGCACTTTAATCATGTCTGTTTTATGTGAAGCATTTGGTGTGGCATGTGATTTCTTTCTTGTGAAACACGTTGAGCTGCATTTCTGTATGAGAGGTGCTCTCAAATAAATATTGTTATTGTTGTAGGGCTTGGTGACATCACTGTTGGGTGTGAACTTGTAACCACACCAACATCACACCTACACTTACCTGAGAAGAGTTCTTCCCGGTGGTGAATGCTGTGCTCCAAAATACACCTCAGTATTTTAAAACATTTTGATGCCACAAATGATATATGGAATCTTAATTAAATGGGTCATTCTATATATTCATATGAATTTTACATCTTTAAGTAATTAATGATTTGTAACTTCACATCAGTTTTCCTCTGTATTATGCAAATGTTTGCAGCATAGTGCTGAAAAATAAATAAATAAAAATAATGAGATCGTTCTAGCAGCAGCGGAAAGATGATTTTTTCAGCTGTCTATTTTTCTTAGGTTAACATGACTGCTTACAATAAGAAACACACATTTTAACATCATCATTCAACATTTGTTAGCTAACACAGATGTGTGTGTAGGAGTCTTTTTCACAAAACAGGACACAAAATGCAAATGAAGGATGTGTGTCATCATTGCATAAAATGGCAGACACCCAACATGTGTCATGCCACCAAAAAATTTACATATACTACCGGAAGCTAAATGTAATAATTACAAATTTATGGATATAAAGAGAGGCATGGTTATGAGTCTGTATGCCAGGGCTCAGGCATGTGCTGATAAATGTAAAACAGATATAAACAACAAAAAATAATGTTTATCTGCTGAGGAGAGAGCACAAAGAGCGACTCTTCCAATGAGAGTGGAAAAGACTTCACCTACCCAGCGGCCCAGGTAAACAGGAAGGATGGGCTCTTTCCTCTGCTGCAGGAAGAAGATGACCATGAGAGCGAAGGAGTATGAGGGGATGCCGCCTTCAGCCTGGCAGTCGATGTGACACAGCTAAGGAGAAAAAAAAATATTTTCAGTCAGTCTGGATTTTATTCTTAATCCAAAAAGTAAAACTGAAATGAATCCTTACTTATAAAAGCTTTTCTTCCTACAAGTCTAAACATTAAGTCCATTAAGTAGAACAACATATTTAAATGCCCATTTTTCGGCATCTGGACAAATACTTGTTTGAGCTGAGAAAGAGCTGCTTTATTTATTACGAAGCATTTATTTTAAGCTTTTAAATCCAATGTGTCCAGTATCGGTTTATTCATTTTAGACTGTGTGACTGATATTATGTGTATCACTTATGCATTCCAATTAGTAAAAGTGGGCAAACAAACAGGATTTCATCAGACTTGAGGTAAACACCCTTTTTTTAAAAACACACTGAAATCCCATTAGAAGATCTTGGGAGACTGTAAGTAACCATCAGTCACAGCCTTACCCTCGCCCAGTAGCGGAAGGCCAGCACCAGGGGAACCAATCGGGGCTCCAGTTTAGCCAGAGCTGCCAGGTGATTGGTGGTGAGACAAGCAACGTCATTACCTGCGCTCACTTTACACATCAGGCCGCTGCACAGAGACAGGTGTGGAAAAAAAAAAAAAAAAAAATATCAGTTGACATATGAAAAACCACACATATGTTATTATAAAAGTCTTTACATGAAATGTATTGCTCTTTCTAATGGGGCAACAATTGCTGTCAAGTCTGACTTGATACGCTCAGTTACATAAGAGATAAGACATCATAACACAGCTGCCTCTGTGCTCTCCTACATAATCTGAAGGTAACAAGTTGCAGTCATAAAAGGTTTCCTGCTCCTGCTCAGCAATGTAAAGTCACAAAGAAACTACATCCTGTAAACTATTACTAAAGTAACCCTAAACTCTCTCTAGACAATGTACAGACACACATCTTAAAAACACTCACCTGCAAACATCCCGACAGAACACAGCTGGAACTTTGGCATGAAAATCTGACTCAACCTCAGAAAATTCAGCTAGAGGAGACAGAAGAAAAAAAAAGACCTTGAAAGTTGCACAAACACTAATTCATCACAGGACTTTTACATGACAGCTAAACTACACAAAGTAGCATCAATGAGGTCCAAGACCAAAGCAGACAGTTTCCACGCACGCTAACCATCAAAGCAAAGATAATAATTCCAGAACGGGTTTATGGAAACTAATTAATCATGTCCCAACTGAGGAAAAACATTTAATGTATAATGAGCCAAGCATAACTTACGGCTGTTCTTAAGGATTTCCAGCACTTGAATCAGGACCTCGGGCTGTGTCATCTGAACAGACAAAAGTAACAAGAGAAAGTGAGACAATCAGACCAAATGTCAAAGCTGATTTAGACTCAACAAAAATATAAACACAACACTTTAGTTGAGCTGAAATAAAAGATAGACTTCTTCTCTGCACACAAAAGTTTATTTCTCTCAAATTTTAATGCAATTTTGTTAATATTGATGGTGGTGTTAGTGCAAATGTCTTTCTCAAATAAAATAAAACTGCACAAACTGTTAAACACTTATTGTGATAGCGCAAAGAACACCTGTGTCATAATCATGCTGTTTAATCAGCATCTTAATATGCCTCACCTGTAAGGTGGATGGATTATCTTGGCAAGAGAAAGTGCAGCAAAAACAAAAGTGTTGTTTATATTTTCGTTGAGTTTGCACATCCTCTTTATGTCGTTTCAGAAAATCCATCATTATTTTGTGAAACAGCAGAAGCAGACTTACTGTGGAAGGATGGGTGACATCGATGTTGATATCACTTGTTTTGAAGGCAAATCGGGTAAGACATGAACCATAGAGACGGAGAGCACAAGCTGTAAAACCAAAGAAGAGATATTAGAAAATATATACAGCATAATTTACACTCAACATTGTAAACTGGACGGCTTTCAATAAGACCGAGTGACATCACAGAATACAACCTGAAAGGTGCCTCTTGATGATCTCCTCCATCCTGATGACCACGGCCTTCCGAACCTCAAAGTCCTCCTCTGAGATCCCGTGCTGCCTCGCCGTTTCAAGAACGGCCGCGTCAACGGCCTTCAGCTGGGCAGCGGACGCCGGCGGCAGGGCACGCAGCTCATTCTCCTCCTGTTTCTCCTGAAACACCAGAACCAGAATATGTGAAACACTTCATTCTAAACCTTTACTTTGTGTTCCTTCAGGAGATAATTAATGAAGCATAACCTCAAAATTACCATACCATGATGTTCTTCTTGTGTCTCTTCTCCTTGATGTGTTTGTGTGCTCCTTGAATGTTCTCAATGTGCACAGAACAGAGCTTGCATAAGTATTGATAGTTTGGGTACTCGGGGGACTGCTGTGAAAACAAAGAGAGGCAAAATCAATCAGTTTGTGCATGTTCTCTTACAGATTTTCAGGCAGAGGATTGGGGATTTGTCACTCTGCCCCCCATCAGATCATAATCACAAGCATTAGAGGAATCATTTATATTACTTGAAGTGGGGCTGCAGGATGTATTTATCCACAGTCAGTGTATTACCTACAGCAGAGAGCAGATGGCACGCCCCCAGTTTGGAGGAGCAGCATGGAAGCTAAGCAATGTACTGCTCTGAAAAAATGTAGTATTTCAGCGTAGTGTTGTGATCAGATAGATATTTCTGATGGAAAACTAAACTGTTTATATCTATGCTCTTGGGCAGCGGTAGACCATCAACTCCTATGATGTTGGTCTATTTTTGTCAACGAGGTCTGGTGGCTTTGTAGAGTGATAACTACTTTAGTTTCCTGCTGGAAAAGGTAAAGCAGTGAAACTAGCCTTCACTTGGACGGATATAGACTTTCTTAGGTATCTAAAATATGTTTTGTTGCTCCCCCTGTCCTCAGCAGTATGTTGCTTTGCTTCTTTGCCAGTCTTCCCATCTGCCTCTCAAAACTGGGTACATGCTGACCACTGTAAGTAAAACACTGACTGATGAATCAGTACTTCAAACAACCCAACTGCAAATAACCTAAACTATCCCTTAAGCCAACGCTGCTCGTGCCACAGAGAGACAAAATCACACAAATCCCTCTGGCATGATTTTATGGAGAGAAGAGAACAGAAGAATGTGAAACATTACTATCCTTATTCATCAAAATAAGACATACTTCTTCAGTGCAACAGTGTTTAATTTTGTTTTAACACAAAGCAGATGTACGAGAGTTTTGGCTTTAACAGAATGGACCTCTGTTAGTATTTTAAACTTGTTAATCTCAACCATGCACCAGGAACATTAAGTACCCATCAGCTTTTGTTAAGCTCATTTTTTTTCTTCCAAAACTTCTTAGATCTCAGTTTTTTTTAAAGTTTGTTTCACCAGTTCTGGGATTTACAGTCAACTCCATTCATCTCAACTGCTATATAATTAACTCTATAAAAGTTTAAAAATCTCCTCCAGACATGTTTTATGACATAAAAATACTCTGCTGGAAATAATTTGTGTCTGATTTGGTTTATCCACAAAAAAGATGAATTACCTTCTTTAAATTTTGTCCACCTCTTCTCTCTCATTAAAATATCCATAAACTATGAATATACAACAAGAGGCTCTCTAAGTTTTACGTCTACATAGTGTGGTTTGACTTTGATCAGTTGTCAATAAATGTATTTATCCATCAATCTATTTTTCAATGTCTCAATCTACAGATATATACTGGTTGGACCCAGGCAGCAACTGAGATGAGCTGAGCTATACATTTATTTTACAGCAGGCATGATGGGATTGTTTCCTTACTTTCAATAGGCGGTGGATGTAGTCTCTGTAGAGGCGCTCCTCTGCCTGTCGGAGGCCCAGCTGTTGTTCGGTCAGGGGCCCTTCCTCCACAGTGGGCCTCACCTCTCTGCCCTCTTCAACAGACTGATGCATCAGTGCAGCAGATTTCACCCCTACAAAGAACACAGATAACGGAGTTTACCAGAGATAAATTTGGTGGAGGAGACACACCTCACAACACCTCAGCAAAAGAAAAAACAATCTCACCATGAGACTTTTCCTTTGCTGAAGCTAGAGTTGAACTCTTAGCGTGCACTGAGAAACCTTTCTCAGGTGTACTGGGCACTGCAAGAGAGCTGGTCTCTCTGTTTGCAGAGGGGCTGCTGTCTGTGGAAAGAGACACCCTGGAATCGGGAGTCTGTGTCATCAGCTGCTGCTGTTGTGAGTTTGCCCCTTTTCCTTTCCCTCTCTCCCCAGAACTCGTTCTTCCAGTCAGTCTGGTAAGTCTGGAGGGCCGTCCTCTCCTCTTGTCCTGGGGGATGTCTGCGAAAGTCTTGCCTTGCCCACGGTTTCCTATATTATGTTCATCCTTTGCAGCAGTGAGGTTTTCTTGTCTGCGGGGTGCAGACTTGGTACCCTCTCTCTGCGCAGGAGCCTCTTTATTTGACTTGTCGCTGGACAAAGCTTTGGCTCCTCTGGGCTGAGACTGTTTGCCTGATTTTACTGGACTTTTGGACTCATCCATCCCTCCTGTCCTGCTGCTCTTTTCCCGGGTGGAGTCAACGCCACACTGAGGAAGACCAGGGAGGCAGGCCACCTAAAGTCTAGACAAAAAAGGGAGAGAATATCAGTGAAGCTTTTAGAGACTGACTTGTGCTACAACTATCCAAAAAAAAAAAAAGAATCTCACAACCAAGGCTGCAAACAGAGAATGATTGACAGGTTTGCTCAATGTCTTAAATGGGAGACACAATTAACTTATTATCAAAATGGTTGGAGATTAAACTTTCTGTCCATTAACGAATCCTTTCAGCTCTGCAGAACATTACTAAACAATGACAGTGGAGAGATAATAACAGATTCTAGGTCAAAAGACAGCTTTGAAAAAAGCGAGTTTCTGAACAGACACTAAAAAGTCTTGACTGATATTTATGTCACCTGTCCTTCCACAGTTTAGGTCCACAACCGCAGAGAGCAGTGTGGCCATACTCAGTGTTTGGTACAGTGAGCAGCATTGAACTTTCAGGTCATCCTAAAATTAAAACTAATGGGTGTGATGTGAGACCTTTTCTTTGTTAAAACTGCAGCAGCTTTTTGCTTGAATTGTAACTGATTTTGTAGTTTACCACTTTATCAACAGTGCAAATTGTATTTGGCATCATTTGTGACAATTCTTAGACATCATTTATAAAAATAAAAAAGGTGTAGAGCTGAAACAGTGGAATTAGTCAAAGCCAGTCTATGACAACGTTAAGCCGTTTAATCAAGCAGAAAAGCCAAAGTTTCAGTTTCACTTCACAGTTTAAGTTTCTAAATATGCGCGTAAGTAAGTTTCACATCGCTGTGAACTGAATATCTTCAGCCTTTGGACTGCTGCTCTGTCAAAAC
Source organism: Nibea coibor (assembly GCA_023373845.1). Taxonomy (NCBI): domain Eukaryota; kingdom Metazoa; phylum Chordata; class Actinopteri; family Sciaenidae; genus Nibea; species Nibea coibor. The sequence continues at coordinate 23,355,383 of CM041718.1, read as the reverse complement.
AAAGAAAGTTGAGCACCTCACTTTAGGCTTTTAAAATGTGTGATGGCTATTTTTCTGAATATCTTTTTACATTTTATTGGCATAGGCTAAACAATTAAATTGATTAACAACATTTTTATTCATTGTGAAACAAACTGTTAGTTGAACCTATAATAAATTTTAAAAAATGTCACTTTGTGTCACTGCAAAGAGAGACTCCTGTGAATCTAGAGCAGGGGTCTTCAACCAGGGGTCCATGTCCCCTATAGGGGGTCAGCAGAGGCACTGCAGGGGGTCTGCCAATTTTTGTCAAAATAATTGATAATTTTCACCAAAATAGAAGCGAGAGTGCAGATCATTGAGAAACTACAAACAGCTGAAGCATTTTTCTCTGATCGGATGAATCAGTGGACAAAGATGCACAGCTCTTGGCATTTAATAACCAATAATCATGATGCAACTTTTTTTTTAAAAGTCAATCATTAACACATATAGGGGAGGGTGAAATTAAAAAAAAGTTTTAAAAAGTAAATATAAACATTAGGTTTAAAATGTGCACATTTTAAAAAGAAATAATCACATGTCCCTGTTCTGTTTGTCTCCTGTCCAAGCGGTTGGAGGCTCCTGATCTAGAGACTTAATTAAACGACAGAGATGTGGACCGAGCAGTGATGCGGTGTGCCCCGCACCTTCACCCTCCACGGGCGGTGTTAGGAATTAAACTCATGGTGGTGTTAGGTGTAGCAGGCATGCGTGGTCGGGATTAACCTGGAGGTTAGCGTTAGGTTCGGTTATTCGAAAAACGAAACTGAGAGCAGAGAGACACAGACTTCGACACAACACCGGGACTTAACGTTAGCTCAACTTCCAAAACACAGACGAAAAGACGCAGGCAGATATCATCGACTGACAGAAATGCTTACCATTAAAACCAGAAATGCGTTTCCTGTGTTGTAGGAAGGACTCGCGTTGACTTCCCGGTGACTCTTCGCTTCAGCCGTTACTTTGCCGTTAGCGGTCTTCGCGAGCTAACGAGCCGTTAGCCCCCTCTGCCCGGTCGTCCGGCGGAGCTAGCTAACGGGAGATAAATAACACTGGCACACAGTTGCCACACAGCAGCGAGTCATGAAACGCGGAGACGGACGTCTGAGGCCGCCACGGCACGGAGGAGCTCGGGCTGACTTACTTTCGAGCTCTGGAGTCGAGTCCGGATTATCGTTGAGCTAGCTTCATGGCTCTGCTCTAAATAATGTTTTTCAAAGCCCACGGCCCCAAAACAGCAACCATTGACGCCATGTTAATACATCACCCCGGTGCATTGTGGGAGTGCCAGTGATGATGAAGAGGGGCGTGTGACGAGGTGCGTTCAAGTGACGCTCGGAAACTATTTACTGTAACTACAGTAACCATAACTGTAGTCTTTTCTTTCTTTCTTTCTTTCTTTCTTTCTTTCTTTCTTTCTTTCTTTCTTTCTTTCTTTCTGTCTTTCTTTCTTTCTTAAATGTAAAAATGTACAACGTAAATACGTATATATTTTAGAAGCGGGTAAAAATAAACAAAATAATTTGTTGTGTTTTACTATAAAGTGAAGAAAAACTGTATGAAAATGTATTTTACTTCTAGCATAGTGTACATATATATATATATATACACACACACACACACATTATCCTTGGCCATACAATGTAGTAATTTTGTTGGATGAAGTTGAATAAAAAAATTATATTCTTCACCACCTTTTCTCTGTCCTGAAAAAGCAGTGCAGTCTACATCAAGATCTGTATGCTGGTAGTCAATGCAACAAAAATATTGTGAGTCACTTCATGGGATTATTTTTAAAAATTTTGGCACACAGTATGTAGGTCACTCGTGCAAACCAAAACTGAATTTCAGAACACAAGATATAACCAAAATATTCCCTAACTAGAGTCTGTGTAATTATTCTCTCAGGTTAGGAATGTGGCATAGCCTAAATTTCCACACAAATGAGACCCAGTTTGTGGAAGTCTCCCTTACAGAGAGGAGAGTTTGGGGTTTTGTTCTGTATTTTTGGCTTGTGTGTTTATTTGTGTTCCTTTAGAAAAAAAAGTAGGCCATGTCTTGCATGCCTTCATTTGCCTAATGAGCTCAGAGTGAAAGGTGCAAAGATTTTGTTCCAGTTCCAGCTCTTCTCTGTTCAACAGGCCTTCAAAATAAAAGCTTGACTACAGCCATTTACAGGCTTTTAATGGACTGCCAAATTATATGTAGTATATGTATATTATATTTTATACAATTGTAGGCCATTTAAATTGAATTTTTATCGTCCTGTAAATGAAAAGCCTTGCCCTTCTAGGACAACACTGGCTTGTGCACTGTTTAACTGTTAATCGGTTATTGAATGATAAATCAGAATGTATATCTCATAATTAGGACAAATGTGGTATAAATAAATCTGCCTTACCAGCTCACGAGCTTTGACTTTTTAAAATTGTAAATAGTACATATTTAGTATCCCGTATTTTTTACTTACTCGAGTATCTCACAATTTCTTTTGACTTCTGACAAAATCTTTGACTTCTAACTTTGCCTAACCTCTGCAGCATAAATTCGTCAGAGAGGCTTTAATTTTGTAAACGTCGGCCCTGGAAGTGTCTCTTTCCTTTACTGTCTGTGTCTTGACTGCCGAGCCGGGGGTGGGTGCAGGGGAGAGTTGGAAGAGTTCCGCCGGAGTTTGAAGAAGTTTCCCCCGCTGCTGTTGCGTTGGCAGTTTGACTGTGAAAGATGCTTCCCGCAGCGCTCACCGTGTTACTGACTTTATTCAGCCTCGCTGAGAGCAAACAGAAAGACTTTTATACGTTTAAAGTCGTGAACAGCAGGGGGAAGTTAGTGTCCCTGGAAAAGTACCGGGGCTCGGTAAGTCTTTGTGTGAACAGCTGAGTGATGTTCGAGAGGCTTTAACTAGTTTCTCTGCATGTCAGCCGGTTGCATGAATGAATGTTGCATGGGCATGTTTATTTCTAACTCCTGTCACGTAACATGTCGTCTGTAGATGTAATAACATAGCCCTGCTGCTGATCAGTTTGACTGTAGCCTGCTCGGGATGCCCCATCATGTAGCCCCGGCTGGCTACGTGGCAAGAGGCCTGCAGAGCCCCTGCAGCTGCAGGAGCTTCATAGAGTTTTCATTCAAATCAGGTACGGCTCACTGGGACTCGATTAACCTTAATCTGCCCACAATAGACTGATTATTTTTAGCGCATTAGGTAAGTTACAGTATAAAATCGCTTTTATTTAGCTGGTCTGAATTAGTAAATGTTTTTTAGTATTCACATGGCTGTAGAAAGACACTTTATGTTCTCAAACCTACATTGACAAGACATTTAAATAAATAATTTTATCATTTGTGAAAATAAAAAATAATTTGAATGAATAATTAAGAAACTAGATCAAATCATGTGTGATTTCCCTAAATTGGTGTTGTTTTAACAGAATCTCAAAGGATGCTCCCTTAAACAACTTTACATGTGAGAATATGAGAATATGTCCTCCCTGCTTGGCTTCTGTTTTATTTTAGATCCGTCACACTTGGAGTTGCTTCATCGTGACACTAGATGTTGTCAGTGTGTCTTCTGACTGAGGGACAGTTAAATCAAAGAATGCATGTGCAGACTGACACACTGATGAGCGGCTCTCCTTCTTTACTGACTGTGAGCTGAAGCATGAAGCTGTAGCATGTATTAACCTGCACCAACACTAACATACTCTTGCATACTGTTTCTCTACATGTCCATACACGATCACAAACAGCACAAAACTGACCAAATTTATCAGCAAAATTATTGATAATTGATTAACTGTAATTTTTTGAGCAACTATCAGAAACAATTTCTATGAAGACCATGCCTATACTGCACGGAGCATCTCTCCTTCAGGCATGTGAACAGCTGTTTACTGTTGATTGTTGTTTTGCGACTGTTGGAACAGTTACTGCAGTGTTATCACGGTGTATTTCTGTGGCTTTGTAGGTTTCGCTGGTGGTGAATGTAGCCAGTGAATGCGGCTTCACTGAGGAGCACTACAAAGAAATGCAGCAGCTCCAGCGAGACTTTGGGCCGTACCACTTCAATGTGCTGGCCTTCCCCTGCAACCAGTTTGGGCAGCAAGAGCCTGGCAGCGACAAGGAGATCGACAGCTTTGTTCGCAGAGTCTACGGAGTCTCCTTCCCTCTGTTCAGTAAAATCGCTGTAGTTGGAACTGGAGCTAACAATGTGTACAAATACCTTGTTGGTGAGTAAGAGTGTAATGTTGTTGGTCCACTGGTGTGAGTTTATTTTTGTGTGCATGAAGATATTTTTTTATTTTATTAATCAAATGAGACAAAGATGACAAGATTTCTAATTAACACAGTGGAACCTGGTTGATCACTTTAATATGAAGGCTGTCAGATATTCACAAGTTTATATGGACGGCACACACAGCATATTTTATACTAAATTCATAGATGTATGACCGTGTTAACCACTGGGAAAATTAATAAATAAATACCTAAATATATATAACACATAAATACATTTTCATATGAATCAATAAGAAATAAATTGAAGAGGAAATCAAGAATAAAGGCAAAAACATAGCAATGTAACAATGAAATAAAGGAAAGGGGCAATAAATTATGTGAAAAAAGTAGGAAAGTAAGGAAGTACAAGGTAAGCATGAAGACCCACTGAAGACCAATGATGTGTGAAAAAAAAGAAAAAATCTGAGGTTTAAGACTCCAGATAATCACTGTATTGTACAACTGTTAAAAAAAAAAAAAATGTATAGAAAGGAAGGTAAAAAGAAAGGTGGAAGTGTGTTTGGTAGGACACCCAAATGGAAAACATTGTAACATATACAGTATAGATGCTTGAAAGAATATATTTAAATTGTGAAGGCCTGTAACTTATTTTTTATTCTCTTATTCCTTGCAGAGTCTTCTGGAAAAGAGCCTGACTGGAATTTCTGGAAATATCTAATTGATGTAAACGGCAAAGTGGTAGACGCATGGGGACCAAAAGTTTCTGTGAAAGAAATCCGACCCAAAATAGCTGAAATGGTGCGGCAGATAATCTTAAAGAAGAAAGAAGAGCTTTAACCTACAGTTAAAAGATCCTTCAGTGTTCTGCAGAATATGTACATGTACTAATGCATGAGCCAAAGGGATGAACTCAACACATTTATTTTGCTTGTACAATCAGACTTTGTTAGAATAAACCATTCAATTCCAGTCACATTGTGAAAGCAAATTCCCCTTGCTTTCTGAAAGCACTGATGAAACACCACTATGTTTTTAAAGTCAATGTCTGTTTTCTAACAGGTGTATGACATTTGAATCTGCAGCTTTAACCCAAAGAGCTCCTGTTTCCCATTTGTTAGTCACAAGGATTTTGTGTTTGGTTTTTTGTTCATTCTCATTTGTGGAATAAACTTTAACTGTGATGAGAGTGATACCTTGCTATTGAGTTTGTGTTACATAGTTTTATTTAATACAGATTTTACAGAATACAAATAGTATATATTTTTTTCACAGATATAATTGGTTCCTCATTCTTGATCTTCTGGATAAAAATACCACAGAAAACCTTGAAAAGCAGTAAAGCTCTTGTTTTGTTATGTATCAGAAAACCTTTATTAGACAAATTATAATATATACAGTACAGAAGATAACACATTTCATTACAATAGTGCAACATATATTCATGTGATGAAGCCGATAATAAAATATTCATGTATCTACATGATGATAATAAGTATTTAAAATATAATTTATGGGTTAACTTATCCCACCTTAGCTTCCTTCAGACTCTATTCCCGTATTTTCTACATATTGTCTTTCCAGTCCCTGTAACTGGAAGTTAAAGACAGCACTGAACAAAAAAGTCCAGGATTCCTTTCAGAGTACCTACAGGTGGCTTTATGCCAGCTTTCTACCTGCTCTTTCTATGTTTTAAATGAGGATAAAGATGAGGAGTCCGAGCAGCAAATGGACCACACCTAGTTTCACGCTGCAGGCACCACTGGCAGTTGTTGTAGTTGTGGCTGCAGTGGCTGTAGCCTGGACAGTTGGTGTAACAGTTGTTGTTGTGGTATCAGTGTTTATTATTGGTGTTGCTGTGGTTGATGCTGATGTTATTGGGGCAGCAGTTCTTGTAGTTGGGCCAGACGTTGTTGTTGAGGTAACTGTTGTTGTTGGGGAAGCAGATATAGTTGGGACAGCAGTGGTTTGGGCAGCTGCTGTAGTTGGTGCAACAGTTGTTGTAGTTGGGCTATCAGTTGTAGTTGGGGCAGCAGTTGTTGGGGCAGTGGTCATTGTCGGGGCAGCAGTTGTTGTAGTTGATGCAGCAGTTGTAGTTGGGGTAGTGGTCACTGTCGGGGCAGCAGTGGTTGTTGTTGGGGCAACAGTTGTTGTAGTTGATGCAACAGTTATAGTTGGGGCAGCAGATGTTGTTGAGGTGGCACTTGTTGTAGTTGGGGCAACAGTTGCTGTAGTTGGTGGAGCAGTTGTTATACTTGGGGCAGCAGTTGTAGTTGAGGCAGCAGTTGTTGTAGGTGGGGTAGCAGTAGTTGTTGGGGCAGTGGTCACTGTCTGGGCAGCAGAGGTTGTTGGGGCAGCAGTGGTTGTTGTTGGAGCAACAGTTGTTGTAGTTGATGCAGCAGTTGTAGTTGGGGCAGCAGATGTTGTTGAGGTGGCACTTGTTGTAGTTGGGGCAGCAGTTGTTGTTGGGGCAACAGTTGTTGTAGTTGGTGCAGCAGTTGTTGTAGTTCGGACAGCAGTTGTTGTCGGGGCAGTGGTCATTGTTGTTGAGGCAGTGGTTGTAGGTGAGACAGCAGTGGTTGTTGTTGGGGTAGCAGTTGTTGTTGTTTGGACAGTTGTTGTAATTGGGGCAGCAGTGGTTGATGGGGCAGTGGTTGTTGTTGGGGCAATAGTTGTTGTAGATGGAGCAGCAGTTGTTGTTTGGGCAGTGGTCATTGTCGGGGCAGCAGAAGTTGTTGTTGGGGCAACAATTGTTGTAGTTGATGCAGCAGTTGTGGTTGGGCCAGCAGTTGTTGTTGAGGTGGCACTTGTTGTAGTTTGGGCAGCAGTTGCTGTTGGGACAGTGGTTATTGTTGGGGCAACAGTTGTTGTAGTTGGTGCAGCAGTTGTAGCTGGGACAGCAGTTGTTGTTGTTGGTTCAGCAGTTGTTGTAGTTGGGGCAGCAGTTGTTGTTGGCCCAGCAGTTGTTGGGGTGGCATTTGTTGTAGTTTGGGCAGCAGTTGTTGTTGGGACAGTGGTTGTTATTGGGGCAACAGTTGTTGTAGTTGGTGCAATAATTGTTGTAGTTGGGGCAGCAGTTGTTGTAGGTGGGGCAGCAGTTGTTGGGGCAGTGGTCATTATTGGAGCTTCAGTGGTTGTTGTTGTTGGGGCAACAGTTGTTGTAGTTGTTGGAGTAGTTGTTATACTTGGGGCAGCAGTAATAGTTGAGGCAGCAGTTGTTGCAGTTGGGGTAGCAGTGGTTGTTGTTGGGGCAACAGTTGTTGTAGTTGGTGCAGCAGTTGTTGTTGGGGCAGTGGTCGTTGTCAGGGCAGCATTGGTTGTTGTTGGAGCAACAGTTGTTGTAGTTGGTGCAGCAGTTGTTGTACTTGGGGCAGCAGGTGTTGTTGAGGCAGCAGTTGTTGTTGGGGCAGTGGTCGTTGTTGGGGCAGCAGTGGTTGTTGTTGGGGCAGCAGTTGTTGTTGTTGGGACAACAGTTGTTGTAGTTGGTGCAATAATTGTTGTTGTTGGGACAACAGTTGTTGTAGTTGGTGCAATAATTGTTGTAGTTGGGGCAGCAGTTGTTGTAGGTGGGCCAGCAGTTGTTGGGGCAGTGGTCATTATTGGAGCTTCAGTGGTTGTTGTTGGGGCAACAGTTGTTGTAGTTGTTGGAGTAGTTGTTATACTTGGGGCAGCAGTAATAGTTGAGGCAGCAGTTGTTGCAGTTGGGGTAGCAGTGGTTGTTGTTGGAGCAACAGTTGTTGTAGTTCGTGCAGCAGTTGTTGTTGGGGCAGTGGTCGTTGTCAGGGCAGCATTGGTTGTTGTTGGAGCAACAGTTTTTGTAGTTGGTGTAGCAGTTGTTGTACTTGGGGCAGCAGGTGTTGTTGGGGCAGCAGTTGTTGTTGGGGCAGTGATCGTTGTTGGGACAGCAGTTGTAGTTGTGGAAGCAGTTGTAGTTGGGGCAGCAGTTGTTGTTGTTGGGACAACAGTTGTTGTAGTTGGGCCAGCAGTTGTTGTAGTTGGGGTAGTAGTTGTTGTAGTTGGGGTAGCAGTGGTTGTTGTTGGCACATCAGTGGTTGTTGCAGCAACAGTTGTTGTAGTTGGTGCAGCAGTGGTCGTTGTTGGGGCTGCAGTTGTAGTTGGGCCAGCAGTTGTTGTAGATGGCGTAGCAGTGGTTGTTGTTGGGGCAGTGGTCGTTGTTGGGGCAGCAGTTATTGTAGTTGGGGTAACAGCAGTTGTTGTTGGGGCAGTGGTCATTGTCAGGGCAGCATTGGCTGTTGTTGGAGCAGCCGTTGTTGTAGTTGGGGCAGCAGTTGTTGTTGGGGCAGTGGTCATTGTTGGGATAGCAGTGGTTGTTGTTAGGGCAGCAGTTGTTGTTTGGGCAGCAGTGGTTGTAGTTGGGGCAACAATTGTTGTCATTGGAGCAGCAGATGTTGTAGTTGGGGTAGCAGTGGTTGTTGTTGGGGCAATAGTTGTTGCAGTTGATGCAGCAGTTGTTGTAGTTGGGGCAGCAGTTGTTGTTGGGGCAGTGGTCATTGTTGGGGTAGCAGTTGTTGTTGGTGGGGCATCAGTGGTTGTTGTTGGGGCAGTGGTCGTTGTCAGGGCAGCATTGGCTGTTGTTGGAGCAGCCGTTGTTGTAGTTGGGGCAGCAGTTGTTGTTGGGGCAGTGGTTGTTGTTGGGGCAGCAGTTGTTGTTGTAGTTGGGGCAGCAGTTGTTGTTGGGGCAACAGTAGTTGTAGTTGGGGTAGCAGTGGTTGTAGTTTGGGCAGCAGTGGTTGTTGTTGGCGCATCAGTGGTTGTTGTTGATGCAGCAGTTGTGGTTGGGCCAGCAGTTGTTGTTGAGGTGGCACTTGTTGTAGTTTGGGCAGCAGTTGCTGTTGGGACAGTGGTTATTGTTGGGGCAACAGTTGTTGTAGTTGGTGCAGCAGTTGTTGTAGCTGGGACAGCAGTTGTTGTTGTTGGTTCAGCAGTTGTTGTAGTTGGGGCAGCAGTTGTTGTTGGCCCAGCAGTTGTTGGGGTGGCATTTGTTGTAGTTTGGGCAGCAGTTGTTGTTGGGACAGTGGTTGTTATTGGGGCAACAGTTGTTGTAGTTGGTGCAATAATTGTTGTAGTTGGGGCAGCAGTTGTTGTAGGTGGGGCAGCAGTTGTTGGGGCAGTGGTCATTATTGGAGCTTCAGTGGTTGTTGTTGTTGGGGCAACAGTTGTTGTAGTTGTTGGAGTAGTTGTTATACTTGGGGCAGCAGTAATAGTTGAGGCAGCAGTTGTTGCAGTTGGGGTAGCAGTGGTTGTTGTTGGGGCAACAGTTGTTGTAGTTGGTGCAGCAGTTGTTGTTGGGGCAGTGGTCATTGTCAGGGCAGCATTGGTTGTTGTTGGAGCAACAGTTGTTGTAGTTGGTGCAGCAGTTGTTGTACTTGGGGCAGCAGGTGTTGTTGAGGCAGCAGTTGTTGTTGGGGCAGTGGTCGTTGTTGGGGCAGCAGTGGTTGTTGTTGGGGCAGCAGTTGTTGTTGTTGGGACAACAGTTGTTGTAGTTGGTGCAATAATTGTTGTTGTTGGGACAACAGTTGTTGTAGTTGGTGCAATAATTGTTGTAGTTGGGGCAGCAGTTGTTGTAGGTGGGCCAGCAGTTGTTGGGGCAGTGGTCATTATTGGAGCTTCAGTGGTTGTTGTTGGGGCAACAGTTGTTGTAGTTGTTGGAGTAGTTGTTATACTTGGGGCAGCAGTAATAGTTGAGGCAGCAGTTGTTGCAGTTGGGGTAGCAGTGGTTGTTGTTGGAGCAACAGTTGTTGTAGTTCGTGCAGCAGTTGTTGTTGGGGCAGTGGTCGTTGTCAGGGCAGCATTGGTTGTTGTTGGAGCAACAGTTTTTGTAGTTGGTGTAGCAGTTGTTGTACTTGGGGCAGCAGGTGTTGTTGGGGCAGCAGTTGTTGTTGGGGCAGTGGTCGTTGTTGGGACAGCAGTTGTAGTTGTGGAAGCAGTTGTAGTTGGGGCAGCAGTTGTTGTTGTTGGGACAACAGTTGTTGTAGTTGGGCCAGCAGTTGTTGTAGTTGGGGTAGTAGTTGTTGTAGTTGGGGTAGCAGTGGTTGTTGTTGGCACATCAGTGGTTGTTGCAGCAACAGTTGTTGTAGTTGGTGCAGCAGTGGTCGTTGTTGGGGCTGCAGTTGTAGTTGGGCCAGCAGTTGTTGTAGATGGCGTAGCAGTGGTTGTTGTTGGGGCAGTGGTCGTTGTTGGGGCAGCAGTTATTGTAGTTGGGGTAACAGCAGTTGTTGTTGGGGCAGTGGTCATTGTCAGGGCAGCATTGGCTGTTGTTGGAGCAGCCGTTGTTGTAGTTGGGGCAGCAGTTGTTGTTGGGGCAGTGGTCATTGTTGGGATAGCAGTGGTTGTTGTTAGGGCAGCAGTTGTTGTTTGGGCAGCAGTGGTTGTAGTTGGGGCAACAATTGTTGTCATTGGAGCAGCAGATGTTGTAGTTGGGGTAGCAGTGGTTGTTGTTGGGGCAATAGTTGTTGCAGTTGATGCAGCAGTTGTTGTAGTTGGGGCAGCAGTTGTTGTTGGGGCAGTGGTCATTGTTGGGGTAGCAGTTGTTGTTGGTGGGGCATCAGTGGTTGTTGTTGGGGCAGTGGTCGTTGTCAGGGCAGCATTGGCTGTTGTTGGAGCAGCCGTTGTTGTAGTTGGGGCAGCAGTTGTTGTTGGGGCAGTGGTTGTTGTTGGGGCAGCAGTTGTTGTTGTAGTTGGGGCAGCAGTTGTTGTTGGGGCAACAGTAGTTGTAGTTGGGGTAGCAGCAGTTGTTGTTGGGGCAGTGGTCATTGTCAGGGCAGCATTGGCTGTTGTTGGAGCAGCCGTTGTTGTAGTTGGGGCAGCAGTTGTTGTTGGGGCAGTGGTCATTGTTGGGATAGCAGTGGTTGTTGTTAGGGCAGCAGTTGTTGTTTGGGCAGCAGTGGTTGTAGTTGGGGCAACAATTGTTGTCATTGGAGCAGCAGATGTTGTAGTTGGGGTAGCAGTGGTTGTTGTTGGGGCAATAGTTGTTGCAGTTGATGCAGCAGTTGTTGTAGTTGGGGCAGCAGTTGTTGTTGGGGCAGTGGTCATTGTTGGGGTAGCAGTTGTTGTTGGTGGGGCATCAGTGGTTGTTGTTGGGGCAGTGGTCGTTGTCAGGGCAGCATTGGCTGTTGTTGGAGCAGCCGTTGTTGTAGTTGGGGCAGCAGTTGTTGTTGGGGCAGTGGTTGTTGTTGGGGCAGCAGTTGTTGTTGTAGTTGGGGCAGCAGTTGTTGTTGGGGCAACAGTAGTTGTAGTTGGGGTAGCAGTGGTTGTAGTTTGGGCAGCAGTGGTTGTTGTTGGCGCATCAGTGGTTGTTGTTGCAGCAACAGTTGTTGTAGTTGGTTCAGCAGTTGTTATTGGGGCAACAGTAGTTGTAGTTGGGGTAGCAGTGGTTGTAGTTGGGGTAGCAGTGGTTGTAGTTGGCGCATCAGTGGTTGTTGTTGCAGCAACAGTTGTTGTAGTTGGTTCAGCAGTTGTTGTTGGGGCAGCAGTCGTTATCAGGGCAGCAGTGGTCGTTGTTGGGGCAGTGGTCGTTGTCAGGGCAGCATTGGCTGTTGTTGGAGCAGCCGTTGTTGTTGTTGGGGTAGCAGTGGTTGTTGTTGGGGCAGCAGTGGTTGTTGTTGCGGCAGCAGTTGTTGTTTGGGCAGCAGTTGTTGTAGGGGCAGTGGTTGTAGTTGGGGCAACAGTTGTTGTAGTTGGAGCAGCAGATGTTGTAGTTGGGGTAGCAGTGGTTGTTGTTGGGGCAGTGGTCGTTGTTGGGGCAAGAGTAGTTGTAGTTGGGGCAGCATTTGTTGTAGTTGGTGCAGCAGTTGTTGTAGTTGGGGCAGTGATTGTTGTAGTTGTGACAGCAGTTGTTGTAGTTGGTGCAGCAGTGGTCGTTGTTGGGGCTGCAGTTGTAGTTGGGGCAGCAGTTGTTGTAGTTGGGACAGCAGTTGTTGTAGTTGGTGTAGCAGTTGTTGTAGGTGGAGCAGCCATTGTTGTAGTTGGGGCAGCAGTTGTTGTTGTTGGGGCAACAGTAGTTGTAGTTGGGGCAGCAGTGGTTGTAGTTGGGGTAGCAGTGGTTGTTGGCGCATCAGTGGTTGTTGTTGCAGCAACAGTTGTTGTAGTTGGTGCAGCAGTGGTCGTTGTTGGGGCTGCAGTTGTAGTTGGGGCAGCAGTTGTTGTAGTTGTGGCAGCAGTTGTTGTTGGGGCAGCAGTGGTTGTAGTTGTTGGGGCAGTGGTCGTTGTTGGGGTAGCAGTGGTTGTTGTAGTTGGTGCAGCAGTGGTTGTTGTTGCGGCAGCAGTTGTTGTTTGGGCAGCAGTTGTTGTAGGGGCAGTGGTTGTAGTTGGGGCAACAGTTGTTGTCGTTGGAGCAGCAGATGTTGTAGTTGGGGTAGCAGTGGTTGTCGTTGGGGCATCAGTGGTTGTTGTTGGGGCAATAGTTGTTGCAGTTGGTGCAGCAGTTGTTGTAGTTGGGGCAGCAGTAGTTGTTGTAGTTGGGGCAGCAGTGGTTGTTGTTGGGGCAGTGGTCGTTGTTGGGGCAAGAGTAGTTGTAGTTGGGGCTGCGTTTGTTGTAGTTGATGCAGCACTTGTTGTTGTTGGGGCAGCAGTTGTTGTAGTTGGTGTAGCAGTTGTTGTAGGTGGAGCAGCCGTTGTTGTAGTTGGGACAGCAGTTGTTGTTGTTGGGGCAACAGTAGTTGTAGTTGGGGCAGCAGTGGTTGTAGTTGGGGTAGCAGTGGTTGTTGGCGCATCAGTGGTTGTTGTTGCAGCAACAGTTGTTGTAGTTGGTGCAGCAGAGGTCGTTGTTGGGGCTGCAGTTGTAGTTGGGGCAGCAGTTGTTGTAGTTGTGGCAGCAGTTGTTGTTGGGGCAGCAGTGGTTGTAGTTGTTGGGGCAGTGGTCGTTGTTGGGGTAGCAGTGGTTGTTGTTGGGGCAGCAGGGGTTATTGTTGCGGCAGCAGTTGTTGTTTGGGCAGCAGTTGTTGTAGGTGGAGCGGCCGTTGTTGTATTTGGGGCAGCAGTTGTTGTCGTTGGTGCAGCAGTGGTCGTTGTTGGGGCTGCAGTTGTAGTTGGGGCAGCAGTTGTTGTAGTTGTGGCAGCAGTTGTTGTTGGGGCAGCAGTGGTTGTAGTTGTTGGGGCAGTGGTCGTTGTTGGGGTAGCAGTGGTTGTTGTAGTTGGTGCAGCAGTGGTTGTTGTTGCGGCAGCAGTTGTTGTTTGGGCAGCAGTTGTTGTAGGGGCAGTGGTTGTAGTTGGGGCAACAGTTGTTGTCGTTGGAGTAGCAGATGTTGTAGTTGGTGTAGCAGTTGTTGTAGATGGAGCAGCCGTTGTTGTTGTTGGGGCAGCAGTTGTTGTTGTAGTTGGGGCAGCAGTTGTTGGGGCAACAGTAGTTGTAGTTGGGGCAGCAGTGGTTGTAGTTGGGGTAGTCGTGGTTGTTGTTGGCGCATCAGTGGTTGTTGTTGCGGCAACAGTTGTTGTAGTTGGTGCAGCAGTGGTCGTTGTTGGGGCTGCAGTTGTAGTTGGGGCAGCAGTTGTTGTAGTTGGGACAGCAGTTGTTGTAGTTGGTGTAGCAGTTGTTGTAGGTGGAGCAGCCATTGTTGTAGTTGGGGCAGCAGTTGTTGTTGTTGGGGCAACAGTAGTTGTAGTTGGGGCAGCAGTGGTTGTAGTTGGGGTAGCAGTGGTTGATGGCGCATCAGTGGTTGTTGTTGCAGCAACAGTTGTTGTAGTTGGTGCAGCAGTGGTCGTTGTTGGGGCTGCAGTTGTAGTTGGGGCAGCAGTTGTTGTAGTTGTGGCAGCAGTTGTTGTTGGGGCAGCACTGGTTGTAGTTGTTGGGGCAGTGGTCGTTGTTGGGGTAGCAGTGGTTGTTGTAGTTGGTGCAGCAGTGGTTGTTGTTGCGGCAGCAGTTGTTGTTTGGGCAGCAGTTGTTGTAGGGGCAGTGGTTGTAGTTGGGGCAACAGTTGTTGTCGTTGGAGCAGCAGATGTTGTAGTTGGGGTAGCAGTGGTTGTCGTTGGGGCATCAGTGGTTGTTGTTGGGGCAATAGTTGTTGCAGTTGGTGCAGCAGTTGTTGTAGTTGGGGCAGCAGTAGTTGTTGTAGTTGGGGCAGCAGTGGTTGGGGCAGCAGTGGTTGTTGTTGGGGCAGTGGTCGTTGTTGGGGCAAGAGTAGTTGTAGTTGGGGCTGCGGTTGTTGTAGTTGGTGTAGCAGTTGTTGTAGGTGGAGCAGCCGTTGTTGTATTTGGGGCAGCAGTTATTGTAGTTGGGACAGCAGTTGTTGTAGTTGGTGTAGCAGTTGTTGTAGGTGGAGCAGCCGTTGTTGTAGTTGGGACAGCAGTTGTTGCAGTTGGGGCAGCAGTGGTTGTAGTTGGGGTAGCAGTGGTTGTTGGCGCATCAGTGGTTGTTGTTGCAGCAACAGTTGTTGTAGTTGGTGCAGCAGAGGTCGTTGTTGGGGCTGCAGTTGTAGTTGGGGCAGCAGTTGTTGTAGTTGTGGCAGCAGTTGTTGTTGGGGCAGCAGTGGTTGTAGTTGTTGGGGCAGTGGTCGTTGTTGGGGTAGCAGTGGTTGTTGTTGGGGCAGCAGGGGTTATTGTTGCGGCAGCAGTTGTTGTTTGGGCAGCAGTTGTTGTAGGTGGAGCGGCCGTTGTTGTATTTGGGGCAGCAGTTGTTGTAGTTGGTGCAGCAGTGGTCGTTGTTGGGGCTGCAGTTGTAGTTGGGGCAGCAGTTGTTGTAGTTGTGGCAGCAGTTGTTGTTGGGGCAGCAGTGGTTGTAGTTGTTGGGGCAGTGGTCGTTGTTGGGGTAGCAGTGGTTGTTGTAGTAGGTGCAGCAGTGGTTGTTGTTGCGGCAGCAGTTGTTGTTTGGGCAGCAGTTGTTGTAGGGGCAGTGGTTGTAGTTGGGGCAACAGTTGTTGTCGTTGGAGCAGCAGATGTTGTAGTTGGGGTAGCAGTGGTTGTCGTTGGGGCATCAGTGGTTGTTGTTGGGGCAATAGTTGTTGCAGTTGGTGCAGCAGTTGTTGTAGTTGGGGCAGCAGTAGTTGTTGTAGTTGGGGCAGCAGTGGTTGTTGTTGGGGCAGTGGTCGTTGTTGGGGCAAGAGTAGTTGTAGTTGGGGCTGCGTTTGTTTTAGTTGATGCAGCACTTGTTGTTGTTGGGGCAGCAGTTGTTGTAGTTGGTGTAGCAGTTGTTGTAGGTGGAGCAGCCGTTGTTGTATTTGGGGCAGCAGTTGTTGTAGTTGGGACAGCAGTTGTTGTAGTTGGTGTAGCAGTTGTTGTAGGTGGAGCAGCCGTTGTTGTAGTTGGGACAGCAGTTGTTGTTGTTGGGGCAACAGTAGTTGTAGTTGGGGCAGCAGTGGTTGTAGTTGGGGTAGCAGTGGTTGTTGGCGCATCAGTGGTTGTTGTTGCAGCAACAGTTGTTGTAGTTGGTGCAGCAGAGGTCGTTGTTGGGGCTGCAGTTGTAGTTGGGGCAGCAGTTGTTGTATTTGGGGCAGCAGTGGTTGTAGTTGTTGGGGCAGTGGTCGTTGTTGGGGTAGCAGTGGTTGTTGTTGGGGCAGCAGGGGTTATTGTTGCGGCAGCAGTTGTTGTTTGGGCAGCAGTTGTTGTAGGTGGAGCGGCCGTTGTTGTATTTGGGGCAGCAGTTGTTGTCGTTGGAGCAGCAGATGTTGTAGTTGGGGTAGCAGTGGTTGTCGTTGGGGCATCAGTGGTTGTTGTTGGGGCAATAGTTGTTGCAGTTGGTGCAGCAGTTGTTATAATTGGGGCAGTAGTTGTTGTAGTTGTGGCAGCAGTGGTTGTTGTTGGGGCAGTGGTCGTTGTTGGGGCAAGAGTAGTTGTAGTTGGGGCAGCATTTGTTGTAGTTGGTGCAGCAGTTGTTGTAGTTGGGGCAGCGGTTGTTGTAGTTGTGACAGCAGTTGTTGTAGTTGGTGTAGCAGTTGTTGTAGGTGGAGCAGCCATTGTTGTAGTTGGGGCAGCAGTTGTTGTTGGGGCAGTGGTTGTTGTTGGGGCAGCAGTGGTTGTTGTTGCGGCAGCAGTTGTTGTTTGGGCAGCAGTTGTTGTAGGGGCAGTGGTTGTAGTTGGGGCAACAGTTGTTGTCGTTGGAGCAGCAGATGTTGTAGTTGGGGTAGCAGTGGTTGTCGTTGGGGCATCAGTGGTTGTTGTTGGGGCAATAGTTGTTGCAGTTGGTGCAGCAGTTGTTGTAGTTGGGGCAGCAGTAGTTGTTGTAGTTGGGGCAGCAGTGGTTGGGGCAGCAGTGGTTGTTGTTGGGGCAGTGGTCGTTGTTGGGGCAAGAGTAGTTGTAGTTGGGGCTGCGTTTGTTGTAGTTGATGCAGCACTTGTTGTTGTTGGGGCAGCAGTTGTTGTAGTTGGTGTAGCAGTTGTTGTAGGTGGAGCAGCCGTTGTTGTATTTGGGGCAGCAGTTGTTGTAGTTGGGACAGCAGTTGTTGTAGTTGGTGTAGCAGTTGTTGTAGGTGGAGCAGCCGTTGTTGTAGTTGGGACAGCAGTTGTTGTTGTTGGGGCAACAGTAGTTGTAGTTGGGGCAGCAGTGGTTGTAGTTGGGGTAGCAGTGGTTGTTGGCGCATCAGTGGTTGTTGTTGCAGCAACAGTTGTAGTTGGTGCAGCAGAGGTCGTTGTTGGGGCTGCAGTTGTAGTTGGGGCAGCAGTTGTTGTATTTGGGGCAGCAGTGGTTGTAGTTGTTGGGGCAGTGGTCGTTGTTGGGGTAGCAGTGGTTGTTGTTGGGGCAGCAGGGGTTATTGTTGCGGCAGCAGTTGTTGTTTGGGCAGCAGTTGTTGTCGTTGGAGCAGCAGATGTTGTAGTTGGGGTAGCAGTGGTTGTCGTTGGAGCATCAGTGGTTGTTGTTGGGGCAATAGTTGTTGCAGTTGGTGCAGCAGTTGTTATAATTGGGGCAGTAGTTGTTGTAGTTGTGGCAGCAGTGGTTGTTGTTGGGGCAGTGGTCGTTGTTGGGGCAAGAGTAGTTGTAGTTGGGGCAGCATTTGTTGTAGTTGGTGCAGCAGTTGTTGTAGTTGGGGCAGCAGTTGTTGTAGTTGTGACAGCAGTTGTTGTAGTTGGTGTAGCAGTTGTTGTAGGTGGAGCAGCCATTGTTGTAGTTGGGGCAGCAGTTGTTGTTGGGGCAGTGGTTGTTGTTGGGGCAGCAGTTGTTGTAGTTGGGGCAGCAGTTGTTGTTGGGACAACAGTAGTTGTAGTTGGGGCAGCAGTGGTTGTAGTTGGGGTAGCCGCGGTTGTTGTTGGCACATCAGTGGTTGTTGTTGCGGCAACAGTTGTTGTAGTTGGTGCAGCAGTGGTCGTTGTTGGGGCTGCAGTTGTAGTTGGGGCAGCAGTTGTTGTTGTGGCAGCAGTTGTTGTTGGGGCAGTGGTCATTGTTGGGATAGCAGTGGTTGTTGTTGGGGCAGCAGTTGTTGTAGTTGTGGCAGCAGTTGTTGGGGCAGCAGTGGTTGTAGTTGTTGGGGCAGTGGTCGTTGTTGGGGTAGCAGTGGTTGTTGTTGCGGCAGCAGTTGTTGTTTGGGCAGCAGTTGTTGTAGGGGCAGTGGTTGTAGTTGGGGCAACAGTTGTTGTCGTTGGAGCAGCAGATGTTGTAGTTGGGGTAGCAGTGGTTGTCGTTGGGGTATCAGTGGTTGTTGTTGGGGCAATAGTTGTTGCAGTTGGTGCAGCAGTTGTTGTAGTTGGGGCAGTAGTTGTTGTAGTTGGTGCAGCAGTGGTTGTTGTTGGGGCAGTGGTCGTTGTTGGGGCAAGAGTAGTTGTAGTTTGGGCAGCATTTGTTGTAGTTGGTGCAGCAGTTGTTGTAGTTGGGGCAGCGGTTGTTGTAGTTGTGACAGCAGTTGTTGTAGTTGGTGTAGCAGTTGTTGTAGGTGGAGCAGCCGTTGTTGTATTTGGGGCAGCAGTTGTTGTAGTTTGGGCAACAGTTGTTGTAGTTGGTGTAACAGTTGTTGTAGGTGGAGCAGCAGTTGTTGTAGTTGGGGCAGCAGTTGTTGTTGTGGCAGCAGTTGTTGTTGGGGCAGTGGTCATTGTTGGGATAGCAGTGGTTGTTGTTGGGGCAGCAGTTGTTGTAGTTGTGGCAGCAGTTGTTGGGGCAGCAGTGGTTGTAGTTGTTGGGGCAGTGGTCGTTGTTGGGGTAGCAGTGGTTGTTGTTGCGGCAGCAGTTGTTGTTTGGGCAGCAGTTGTTGTAGGGGCAGTGGTTGTAGTTGGGGCAACAGTTGTTGTCGTTGGAGCAGCAGATGTTGTAGTTGGGGTAGCAGTGGTTGTCGTTGGGGCATCAGTGGTTGTTGTTGGGGCAATAGTTGTTGCAGTTGGTGCAGCAGTTGTTGTAGTTGGGGCAGTAGTTGTTGTAGTTGGGGCAGCAGTGGTTGTTGTTGGGGCAGTGGTCGTTGTTGGGGCAAGAGTAGTTGTAGTTGAGGCAGCATTTGTTGTAGTTGGTGCAGCAGTTGTTGTAGTTGGGGCAGCAGTTGTTGTAGTTGTGATAGCAGTTGTTGTAGTTGGTGTAGCAGTTGTTGTAGGTGGAGCAGCCGTTGTTGTATTTGGGGCAGCAGTTGTTGTAGTTGGTACAGCAGTTGTTGTAGTTGGTGTAGCAGTTGTTGTAGGTGGAGCAGCCGTTGTTGTAGTTGGGGCAGCAGTTGTTGCTGTAGTTGGGGCAGCAGTTGTTGTTGTTGGGGCAACAGTAGTTGTAATTGGGGCAGCAGTGGTTGTAGTTGGGGTAGCAGTTGTTGTTAGGGCAACAGTAGTTGTAGTTGGGGTAGCAGTGGTTGTTGTTGGCGCATCAGTGGTTGTTGTTGCAGCAACAGTTGTTGTAGTTGGTGCAGCAGTGGTCGTTGTTGGGGCTGCAGTTGTAGTTGGGGCAGCAGTTGTTGTTGGGGCAGCAGTGGTTGTAGTTGTTGGGGCAGTGGTCGTTGTTGGGGTAGCAGTGGTTGTTGTAGTTGGTGCAGCAGTGGTTGTTGTTGCGGCAGCAGTTGTTGTTTGGGCAGCAGTTGTTGTAGGGGCAGTGGTTGTAGTTGGGGCAACAGTTGTTGTCGTTGGAGCAGCAGATGTTGTAGTTGGGGTAGCAGTGGTTGTCGTTGGGGCATCAGTGGTTGTTGTTGGGGCAATAGTTGTTGCAGTTGGTGCAGCAGTTGTTGTAGTTGGGGCAGCAGTAGTAGTTGTAGTTGGGGCAGCAGTGGTTGGGGCAGCAGTGGTTGTTGTTGGGGCAGTGGTCGTTGTTGGGGCAAGAGTAGTTGTAGATGGGGCTGCGTTTGTTGTAGTTGATGCAGCACTTGTTGTTGGGGCAGCAGTTGTTGTAGTTGGTGTAGCAGTTGTTGTAGGTGGAGCAGCCGTTGTTGTATTTGGGGCAGCAGTTGTTGTAGTTGGGACAGCAGTTGTTGTAGTTGGTGTAGCAGTTGTTGTAGGTGGAGCAGCCGTTGTTGTAGTTGGGACAGCAGTTGTTGTTGTTGGGGCAACAGTAGTTGTAGTTGGGGCAGCAGTGGATGCAGTTGGGGTAGCAGTTGTTGTTGGCGCATCAGTGGTTGTTGTTGCAGCAACAGTTGTTGTAGTTGGTGTAGCAGTGGATGCAGTTGGGGTAGCAGTTGTAGTTGGGGCAGCAATTGTTGTAGTTGGGGCAGAAGTGGTTGTAGTTGGTGCAGCAGTTGTTGTTGGGGCAACATTTTTTGTAGTTGGGATAGCAGTTGTTGTTGGGGCAGTAGTTGTTGCAGTTGGTGCAGCAGTTGTTGTAGTTGGGGCAGTAGTGGTTGTTGAGGCAGCAGTGGTTGTTGTTGGGCCAGCAGTTGTTGTAGTTGGGGCAGCAGTGGTTGTTGTTGGGGCAGCATTTGTTGTAGTTGGGGCAGCAGTTGTGGTTGTTATGGCAGCAGTTGTTGTAGTTGGGCCAGCGGTTGTAGTTGGTGCAGTGGTTGTAGATGGGGCAACAGTTGTTGTTGTTGCAGCAACAGTTGTTGTCGTTGGGGTGGCAGTAGTTGTGACACCATTACACAAGTTGGCACCACAACAAAGTGGTTCAGTTGTAATGTTTCCAACACTTTGTATGAAAGGTAGGCTACCTAGGCTGGCAGCAGCTCTGCACAGGTTTGTAGATGCACAGCCCAAGGCTGGATAAGTACTGGACCCATTTGTCACTGTTGATGAAAATCATTGGTTTATGACAATATAATATATTGTAATCTCGTGTTCGAAATCTCGCAGGGGGTGCACAGGTTCTAATCCCGACCTGTGCAACCCTTTCCTGCATGTCATTGCCCATCTGTCTCCCCACATTTCCTGTCACTCTTTAGCTGCCTATCCAATAAAAAGTGTCCAAATGTACATTCATGTTATCCAGAAAATTTGTTAGTTTAGTGTCAAAAGCAAGTACTTACCAAGTAAACATCTATTCTGTAGAATAGTCTTATTGAGGCTTTACTTTATTTACTTTATTCATTATTATTAACTTTTGTTTGACTGATTGAAACAGAGGTAATGTAAAACACATTAATCTAATGTAGGATGTTTAAATTGGTTTTCTGAGATAATCATGTTCCAAGATTTCAATCTGTAAAGTGACTAATCTCTATCACTTTATTTGATAGTTACATAATTTACACAAATACTAAAATGTACAATATTTACCACTGAAATGTATAGGATTAGAAATATATAATTAGTTAAGGAAAAAAAATAGTACAGCACTTAAGTGGATGCAGTTTATTACTGTCCTCCCCTGGTTGACTTTCGAGAACTCACATCGTCCATGTTTGAAATACCATAACGTAGTAAAACACATTTGGAGACAAACTACTAAATTATGTATCATAAGGACTCACCGGTTGCTTGAAAGCATTGGTCCTCCACTCCCTTACATTGTAATTGGGTCGTACATTGAGAAGTGGTACAAGTGAAACACTGGAGGCTGTTGTCTGTCTGAGGCTCAGGGACTGAAAGAGAAAAGGATGTCAGCATTTACTTGAGGAAAAGAAAACATTTAAAGTGTTGCAACATGAAAATGTTCTTTAAATTATATTTATAATGTATTAGTTATTAATATTTATGTATATCTTATCCTTTATCTTAAATGTGTTATTGTGTGTTCTTACAAGTTAGATTTGCTGAGTTGCAGTTATCTGTGTCGCAGCAGTTAGCAGATGCAACTGCACTTGCAACACCCAAGTTGGCTGAAAATGTCTGATTGCCTGTGGCTGGACACAGGGAGGACGATGCACACGCCTTGAAGATTTGCTGTACTGGAGTTCCCGATGAAGTGACTACAAAAGTGCAGTTTGTTAGTGCTGATGTAAGCTCACAGTACATGTATTTCACTGAAAATAAATAGACGAGATAAATAAACTACTACCTTGAATGGAAGCTGTTATGCACTTTGTCTCTGAGGAACATGGTAACAGCACTGTGCTTGAACACTGCTCATCTGTGCAAGTTTGACACATTAGGGCTCCAGCTGTTATGGGGAGAGAAGTAGTCAGTGAATGACACACATTTTACACATTTTAAATATCAAATCAAACAACTCAAGCAAAGGCTGAAAAGTCTTTTGAAAAGTTGTAATGGTTAAAATATTATTTTTTGTTTTTTTTAAAAATATTGAACATGTACTACATAATTATAATCTTTATTGGCTTCACAATTTCAAATGTTCTTAAAACTCGGACCTGAATTTGTTTTGGATAATTCAGTTTAATTCAAGGAAATCTGCAGAAACTCTGTAAGAACAAATGGATTTACCTGTGCTGGAGAGTGCCAAGATGAGAGTTAGAGAAAGGATCCGCTTCATTGTGATGAACAGGTAAACACAAATTAGTTTCTTGGATGATGATACTACACCCTATGAGCACCACTGCACCTTATATGCTGTACAGGTGTTGAATAAATTAAGGAATTGGGTGTGTTCATATTTGACTAGACACTCACCTCCTCTATTGTTACTTGGAAAACCTTCATGTGACCAGACCATCCCACACCGTCTTTAAAATTTCAGCAATGTTAATTTATGCAGGACTATGCACCAAAAAGGAAAATGTAAAATACATAATTGTCTTTTTTTAATATTTCTATGCCTCCCTTCATTGGCTCTCTGTCAGTTTTCAGTTCATTTCGAAACAGTCTACAAAGCACTTCATGGATTGGCTCCCTCTTACCTATCTAATCTTTTAATTCTGTATACCACACATAGGTGACTCAGGTACTCAGACCAGTCATTTCTCAAGCTTAGAGATGTCTGTGTCTCAGCTGCAGCCCCTGTCTGTGGCACAAACTGACCCACATCCTTCAAAGCACAGGTTTGGTCTTTTCTTTGTTTTTGGTTTTGTTTTTTTTGTGTGTAAATTTCTACTAGTAATTGGCCTTTTATGGTGCATAACAGGTAGCTCTTCATAAATCTTTTTTTTTATTTCATATCATTACACGATAAGCTAGGAGAAACTGTTCTTTGATGCACAAACCAGTGATGATGTTGTGGCAGGGAGGAATCTTTCTGACATACTGTGTAGAAGTATGCCCTTACTCACACCTTATCATAACATTGCTTACTTCTTATTTTTTTTCCTTTTTTTCCTGTCATGATCTGGAATGTTTTTTGAAATAATAACCTGCATGAATACTCCATTCATCACTGCGCCATTTGCGTAGATTGTATTGTTTGCCAAGGTAAATTCATGATTAATTATTCTGATGTTGCACTGAACAGGCAGGCATGGGGATGTTGGCGATAAACTAATATGACTGTTCTCAAGAAAGTCATCAAAGACTTTATTGAACAGTATCTGTGATCTTCAAAATGATTGCATTTTCATGTAATTGAAACCAGCAACCAAGTGTTGCCGAGCTGGGATTTTTGCTGCTGGACTGCTAAGTAATTAGCTGGTTGCTATGTCTTGTGTTGCATTAAAAGCACTGTGCTCTGCACCGATTTGCACCAGGCATAATGAAAAAGTGTCCCAACAGAAAGAAGAAAGAAATGTGATGAACAAGGCAGAAAGAATGACAGACGTATAAGTAAGTGTGTGTGATATAGACATAATACAGGTGTGTGATATACAAACTACTTGATGAATAACTGTCTTGTTTCAATGGCCTGTTATTTCAGTTAAAAATAGAGCTGAGTTGCAATGACGGCAGTGGGGAGTGTCACCAGAGAGCAACAAAGAAACTGCCAAAAACAATAATCAAACTATGTTTTGTTCATCATCTTTGATGAACTTTTCATGAAACTAAATCATGGGTGACGGTACACTTGTAATGAAGTCTATGCTAAACATAACAAACACAGTCCGGATCAAATCTGAGCCTGGTAACTTCACAGCCTGGAAACATAAGATGAGACACTGAACTAACATGAGCCTAAATTAAAGACAAAAGCTCTCAGTGGTCTCTACCAACTTTTAAGATTTGTTTTTAATCTATGAACCTTCTAGAATCTTCAGGTCTTCTGGCCTTTTAATTATTCCCAGGCCATCTTTTTATGATGTTCTTTTTAGTCTGGCTTTCACTTATTTACTTACTATGTTAATTCATTTTTCTATTTATTATTTTAATTTTAAAGTCATAGTGATTGATTGCATGACTTTAGGCCTACAACACTGTTAGCCTCCAATTCAGTACTTAAGGAAACTTTCATTGCTGTGTTACTAAATGCATTATGATATACATTTTCTTCATGCTATTGTAACGTTACTTTCAGGGGTTTAAAGCAGTTACCATCACGCTCAGATTTGGTTTGAACCTTTGTCATTGTCTTCATTACAGGTGTACGATTGTCTGTGGTTTAGTCTCATGTCTTGAAGAAGTTCATTTAAGATGATCATAGTTTGATTATCGCTGTTGCTCTCTGGTCATATTGCCCAACCGGTCACTCTTATGACACTGTCATTCTATTCTTACCTCAATAATAGGCCACTGAAAATCAGGCGTAGCTATGTTATTCATCAGCTAAGTGATGGGTCACAACACACACAATAAAATATTACCAGAGTTCTGCTTTAACTACATTTTGATGCTCAGACTTTTGTAGCTTCACAAAGTAAACTTCAGAATGCAGGATTTTTAGATTAGATTATACTTTATTTATCCCACAACAGGGAAATTCATGTATTACAGCATGTATGTGCTGTTTCTTTATCCTGTGTGAATACTTCAAATGATTTGAACATGAATGGACAGCAAAATGTAAAATAAATGTATCATTTATTTAATTGTATTTTCGTTTAAGGTATCTGCTGGTCTTTGAAGTCTTGAAAAGTATTACATTTATTTTGGTTAAATTTGACTGAATTAAGATCACACACGTATCAGCGACACACAGGGCTGTTGTAACATTGATTCATGCTGTTTGTGTTTGTTCACTGCACCTCTGTGTCCATCTAGTGGTTGTGTTCATTATTTTCTCATCCTTAAAATGTTAAGTAAACCACTCCGGCTTACTTACTTGTAGTGTGTCTGTTGGATTTCAGTCGATTCACTTGGTCAGAAATATCTGTTTTATAATTCTGAATTAAGATCACTCATGCATTAATATGTAAATCACTTTAATACAGTAGCAGGTCAATGTGGAGCAAATTATTTATTATATATAGTGCCATGTGGCTTGAATTTCACCAGGGAATGAAAAAAATCTTATATTTATCCATAATACATCATCATTTTTTGTCATTTATATTTTGCCTTATTACTTTAGTGAAATACACAATATATTCATCTATGAAGTGGAATAGGAGATTATGAAGTAGCAGAAAATCTAAATATTCAAGTATAAAAATTAAGTACCTCAGAATTGGACTTGAGTAAACTACTTGTATATGTATATGTACTTGTATATGTACTTAGTTATTTTCCCCCACTGCATGAAATATATATTGATATTGTTTGTCCTTTGATAAAACACTTTGAGTATCCCATCAGAGAATATTATAATTGATGATCAAGGCAAACAGGAATGGCATACGGCACGCACATATCAATAGGTGTGTTTGCATGTGATACACATAATTGATACAACATAGCTATGTATGATTTTCATATGTAAAAATAGGCTATGTAAATATGGTTGATGTAAAAATAGTGGCAGTGGCGTCAATTCAACAACAGCAGGTGGGGCAATGTTGCCAGAGAGCAACACAACACCACCGACAACAATCATCATGCCTTGAAGAGGTTGGTTAAAGATGGTGAACAGATGAGAGTTGTTTGATTATTGTTGTTGGCAGTGCTGTATTGCTCTGTGGTAACATTGCCCCACCTGCTGTTGTTGAATTGACGACATTTCCACTCTATTTTTACTTCAATAATAGACCATTGACCATTAGTGTTATTCATCAAGTATGTTGTGTTATTTGTATAACACACACACACCTATCTGTGCATGCGTACACATATAATAATCTGAAATATAATCAATAAATAAATGATCAATTATTGTCATTAGAGCTGTCAAGAAATGTATATTTATACAGTGTATATTCTCCTTTAATTCTAATACTGATGACTTAGAAGATGTAAATTGGAAACTTTATGTAGTGTGATTTATAGGATTGTAAAGACACCTCCTCCTGGCAGCTACTTACGTGTCCGTGCTCCTCTTCTCTGGTTCTGTTTTGCAGGTTCTGAATGGAGAGTCATCAACAGCATGAGCCCGATGCTACCCAGTGTGGTCTGCCTTGAAAATGGCTACCCAAATTTTGTCAAGTAAACCTCTCCCACGCAGCTTTTTTTTTTCACACTTAGCACTACTGATGGACAAATTGCTATATGTTGCATAAATTGAGTTTTTGTAAATAAATTGTGCTTCTTCGCCTCCAACTTGTGCTGAGTGTTGTGTCCTTCCTTCCTCCCAACATGATGAGCTTGTCTGGATCATAACACGGGTGACAGATATCCACCAATGTGAGAAGACACTCAGCTAGCTATACTTTGAATACTTGAATTATTATAGTGAATTATTATACTTATGTATAATTATATATACTGAATATATTAGTATAAAAAGTACTATCAAACATGAAGTTAGGCCTCCTTATTTCTAATTTCTGTTTCAATTTAAATACACTCTGTCATCATTTCTTGTATTTGTGTGTTTGTTTACCTTATTAGCATTATTTTATTTTATTCATTTACTGATATTTTTCTTGTATCAGCTTCTTTATGTATTCATTTTTGTCATGACCAACAAAAGCTGCTGCAAATCGTCCCCAGAACAGATATTGTCTCTGAATCAAAAGTTAAACAAATTTTCTATTTAGGGCTAATATCTGATCAGATCTTCTTTAATCTTAAGAAATATTAATCAATATAGATCAATCCAGAATGCTGTTGCCCACTTACTCACTAGATTAAATGGGCAGTCTCACATTATCTCGGTCTCTTCATTGCCTCCCTGTTATAATAGGATTCAGTATACATTAAGCTGTAGAAGCATTAAGATTTAAACAGAGTAAGTAAATACAATATAAATGTGTCTTTATAAAAATAAAGTAAAAAAACATATTAGACAGAAGAATAAGAAATACAGTGCTGTGCGAGATTTGAATAGTCCCAAATTTAGTTTGGCAGACAGGACAGTCTACGCAAATCACACTGTCAATGAATGGGCTCCACAGAAGGGTTGCCAACATTACGCATGAAGAACAAAAAACATAAACAGGCCATGTTATGACAAGGTGCGATTCAGTGCATGCTTATACGCAGTATGTCAGGCTGTTTCCTCCCTGGGTTTACTGCATGAAATAAACAGACAAATTATTAATGAAAAACTAACTGCTATGCATTACAGAAGGCCACAGTAGCAAATATAGAGGTAGATTCAAAAGACAAAGAAAAGACGTAGGCCTTGATCTGCGCTTTGAACAAGATGGAGCAGATCTGACGTGTTGGGACAGTTTATGCTGAATCTGGAAGGTGATCAGAAATGACTGGTCTGAGGACCTGTGTGACCCAGGTGGAGTACACAGAATTGGTCAGATAGGTAAGACCAAGCCATGAAGTTCTTCAAAGACAGGTTTAAAATTAATTTTCCTATTTCCTTTCCACTGTTTGTATTTTGGTTTTATAATTCAAAGTATTTGCATTTTACATTTTCTTTCTCAGTGCACAAGTAAACATTGCTAAAATTACATAAAGCAGTAGGGTGATGTACTCATGAAATAATTTGCAAGATGACAAAGGAGGAAGTGTTTTTCTGAACGGTCACACGGTGAACACACCCAAGCTCTGATGTCTCTCAGTCCTACATTTATTCAACAGCTGTACAGTATATGAAGGCCAGTGATGCTCATGGGGTGTAGTATCACCATCCAGGAAAGCTAATCAGTACCTGTTCATCATGATGAAGTGGATCCTTTCTCTAACTCTCATCTTGGCACTCTCCAGCACAGGTAACTCCATTTATTCTTACATCAGAGTTTACAACAGACCATTTTCACTTTGGATGTTTGATTTGATATTTGAGATGTGATCATCATTGACTGCTTCTCTCCTCATAACAGCTGGAGCCCTAATGTGTCAAACTTGCACAGATGAGCAGTGTTCAAGCACAGAGCTGTTACCATGTTCCTCAGAGACAAAGTGCATAACAGCTTCCATTCAAGGTAGTAGTTTATTCATCTCATCTATTTATTTTCAGTGAAATACATGTACTGTGAACTTACATCAGCACTAACAAACTGCACTTTTGTAGTCACTTTATCAGGAACTCCAGTACAGCAAATCTTCAAGGCGTGTGCATCATCCTCCCTGTGTCCAGCCACAGGCAATCAGACATTTTCAGCCAACTTGGGTGTTGCAAGTGCAGTTGCATCTGCTAACTGCTGCGACACAGATAACTGCAACTCAGCAAATCTAACTTGTAAGAACACACGATAACACACTTAAGATAAAGGATAAGATATACATAAATATTAATAACTAATACATTATAAATATAATTTAAAGAACATCATCAATTTGCAACACTTTAAATGTTTTCTTTTCCTCAAGTAAATGCTGACATCCTTTTCTTTTTCAGTCCCTGAGCCTCAGACAGACAACAGCCTTCAGTGTTTCACTTGTACCACTTCTCAATGTACGACCCAATTACAATGTAAGGGAGTGGAGGACCAATGCTTTCAAGCAACCGGTGAGTCCTTATGATACATAATTTAGTAGTTTGTCTCCAAATGTGTTTTACTACCTCATGGTATAGCTACAGAGACTAGTTACTTCATGGATTAAAATGTTATGGCACGATTATATCACATAAGGGATTTAATCATCTCACAGTAATTTTAAATTACCACCAGCATGAACTCAGTCACACATCAGTAATAGCTGTCTAATAATAATAAGTAGCAGTAAAGTCAGAAAGGCACCATTCGGCTTAATAAGAAATTTTACTTTTGACACTAAGTATATTTCTGGAAAATACTATATTCTATACATACATAAGTTTTGTCATGGTAAACGTTTGTCTTTATTACAATGTTTTTACAGTGTACTTAAATAAATGACCTTGTAGGGCCACATTATGTAATAATGTGATAATTTTTCACTTCATCATGTAATAATGCCACATTTCATAACAATCTGCCACATTTTGTAATAAAATTCATGCATGCAATATGTAATAAACTTTGCCGCATTTTGTAATAAGTTGTACATATTGCATCAGTAATTACAAAATGCAAGTTTTGCACCTATCAAGAATGTAATAAATTGGTGTATTAGGTAATAAAGCATCGAAATGGATGTCTTAATTAGAAGAAAACATTATACCATCAGAATGACAATGACTTTAAGCATAGCAGCATGAGTCGTAAATATGAGTTTTAAAAACTAGTAGGATATTTCATTAGTCAAATCTAAATCAAATATCTGTATTCATAGAAAATGTGTTTGAAAGCTCATAGAGACAAAAACTGCACTAAATGAGTGTTACTGGCACGAACATTTTTGGTGCACTGAAACGTTGGAAGACATACACACATGCAATGCGGATTATGTTATGCAAATATATGTGATAGAAAGCAGATAAAACAGGAAAACCAATATGGAACAGAATGAGGGGAGCTGAGGTGGCGTGTCTCTCTGCTGAATGTAACTTCTGTGAAACAATCAGGAAATACTTTTTTTTTCAGCTAGGCACTGGCTCTCTGTTACTGTTGCTCTATTTAGCGGCCTAAATTGCGAGTCAGTCTCAGATTTAGAAGCTGGTATATGAAATAAACAAAGTGAGAACACACATGCAGGTAGATGATCAGAGTTTAGTCCATATATCCACGTCTGCTTCAAGACATTTCATGCTGACTGTGGAGGGTTGACCAATCCGAGCATCTGATTGGAGGCCAGGGGAGACCTAGGTGTCCCTCCAGCTGATCACATTATAACGTGAAAATTTTCACTCTGACACTCTACCTGTTGTGTTCTGGCATTGGCTTTTGGTTAGACAGACAGAGAGAGCGAGAGAAAGCTTTGGTGAAAGACATAGTGAGCAAGCGCCGCTGTTGTGTTGTGGAATTTTCCGACTCCCAGTCAGAACTGCCCCTCGCGTGAACGCACATGCATGCAAATGTTATGGGTCTATGTATATTCTGTATATCCTGGTGTGGTTATTGTTTATGCATTGGCTTTTGAAAACAAAAGTGAAAATTTAGTACACTATTACATAATTGGGTATTATTACATGATGTTGCACTACAAACCTGAATACTGGATAGTAAACAAACAACATCACACTTCCAACTGCAAACCTATGATTTTCAATCAACAGTGACAAATGACTCCAGCACTTTTCCAGCCTTTGGGTGTGCATCTGCAAACATGTGCACAGCTGCTGCCAGCCTTGGAAGCTTACCTTTCATGCAAAGTGTTGGTAACATTACGACTGGACCACTTTGTTGTAATGAAAGGTTGTGTAATGCTTTCACAACAACTGCTGCTCCAACAACCATCACCCTAACAACAACCACTGCTGCTACAACAACAACTCCCCCAACTACAACAACTTCTGGCACAACAACTGCTACCCCAACTACAACAACTGCTGTCCCAACAACAACCACTGGTGCCCCAACAACAACCACTGCTGCCCCAACTACAACAACTGTTACACCGACAACAACAACTGCTGCATCAACTACAACAACTGCAGCACCAACTACAACAAATGTTGCCCCAACAACAACAACTGCTACACCAACAACAATCACTGCTGCCCCTACAACAGCCACTTCTGCCCCAACTACAACTTCTGCACCAACTACAACCACTGCTATTCCAACTACAACAACTGCAGCACCAACTACAACAACTGTTGCACCAACAACAACTGCTACACCAACTACAACTACTGTTGCCCCTACAACGACCACTGCTGCTCCAACTACAACTACTGCACCAACTACAACCACTGCTGCCCCAACTACAACAACTGCTGCCCCAACAACAACTGCTGCACCAACTACAACCACTGCTGCTCCTACCACGACTACTGCCCCAACAACAACTGCTATCCCAACTACAACAAATGTTGCCCCAACTACAACTTCTGCACCAACTACAACCACCGCTACCACAACTACAACAACTGCAGCACCAACTACAACCACTGCTGCACCAACTACAACAACTGTTGCACCAACAACAACTGCTGCCCCGACTACAACCATTGATGTCTCTACAACGACCACTGGCCCAACAACGTCTGCCCAAACTACAACAACTGTTTCTCCAACAACAACTGCTACACCAACTACAACCACTGCTGCCCCTACAACGACCACTGCCACAACTACAACCACTGCCCCAACAACTGCTGTCATAACAACAACTGCTGCCCCAGCAACAACTGTTGCCCCAACTACAACTGCTTCTCCAACTACAACAATTGCTGCAACAACTACAACCACTGCTGCCCCTACAACGACCACTGCCCCAACAACAACCACTGCTGCCCCGACTACAACAACTGCAGCACCAACTACAACAACTGCTGCCCCAACAACAACTGCTGCACCAACGACAACCACTGCTGCTCCTACCTCGACTACTGCCCCAACAACAACTGCTATCCCAACTACAACAAATGTTGCCCCAACTACAACAAATGTTGCACCAACTACAACAACTGCTGCACCGACTACAACAACTGCTGCACCAACTACAACAAACATTGCCCCAACAACAACTGCTGCCCCTACAACGGCCACTGCCCCAACAACTGCTACCCCAACTACAACAAATGTTGCCCCAACAACAACAACTGCTACACCAACAACAATCACTGCTGCCCCTACAACAACCACTTCTGCCCCAACTACAACTTCAGCACCAACGACAACCACTGCTGCCCCAACAACAACTGCTATCCCAATTACAACAAATGTTGCCTCAACTACAATTTCTGCACCAACTACAACAACTGGTGCACCAACTACAACAACTGTTGCATCAACAACTGCTGCCCCAACAACAACAACTGCTGCCCCTGCAACGACCACTGCCCCAACAACAACTGCTACCCCACCTACAACAAATGTTGCCCCAACAACAACTGTTATCCCAACTACAACAACTGCTACACCAACTACAACAACTGTTGCACCAACAACAACTGCTGCCCCGACTACAACCACTGATGCGCCTACAACGACCACTGCCCCAACAACAACTGCTACCCCAACTACAACAACTGCTGCACCAACAACAACCACTGCTGCTCCTACCTCGACTACTGCCCCAACAACAACTGCTATCCCAACTACAACAAATGTTGCCCCAACTACAACAAATGTTGCACCGACTACAACAACTGCTGCACCAACAACAATCACTGCTGCCCCTACAACAACCACTTCTGCCCCAACTACAACTTCAGCACCAACGACAACCACTGCTGCCCCAACAACAACTGCTATCCCAATTACAACAAATGTTGCCTCAACTACAATTTCTGCACCAACTACAACCACTGCTGCCCCAACTACAACAACTGCAGCACCAAATACAGCAACTGTTGCACCAACAACAACAACTGCAGCACCAACTACAACAACTGCTGCACCAACTACAACCACTGCTGCCCCAACAACAACTGCAGCACCAAATACAGCAACTGTTGCACCAACAACAACAACTGCAGCACCAACTACAACAACTGCTGCCCCAACTACAACAACTGCAGCACCAACAACAACTGCTGCACCAACTACAACCACTGCTGCCCCTACAACAACCACAACTGCTGACCCAACTACAACTTCTGGACCAACTACAACCACTGCTGCCCCAACTACAACAACTGCAGCACCAACTACAACAACTGCTGCACCAACTACAACCACTGCTGCTCCTACAACGACTACTGCCCCAATAACAACTGCTATCCCAACTACAACAAATGTTGCCCCAACAACAACTGCTGCACCAACTACAACCACTGCTGCCCCTACAACAACCACTTCTGCCCCTACAACAACCACTGCTGCCCCAACTACAACAACTGCAGCACCAACTACAACAACTGCTGCACCAACTGCAACCACTGCTGCCCCTTCAACAACCACTGCCCCAACAACAACCACTGCTGTCCCAACTACAACAAATGCAGCACCAACTACAACAACTGCTGCACCGACAACAACAACTGCTGCACCAACTACAACACCTGTTGCACCAACAACCACTGCTGCCCCAACTACAACAACTACAGCACCAACTGCAACAACTGCTGCCCCAAGAACAACAACTGGTGCACCAACTACAACAACTGTTGCATCAACAACTGCTGCCCCAACAACAACAACTGCTGCCCCTGCAACGACCACTGCCCCAACAACAACTGCTACCCCACCTACAACAAATGTTGCCCCAACAACAACTGTTATCCCAACTACAACAACTGCTACACCAACTACAACAACAACTGCTGCCCCGACTACAACCACTGATGCGCCTACAACGACCACTGCCCCAACAACAACTGCTACCCCAACTACAACAACTGCTGCACCAACAACAACCACTGCTGCTCCTACCTCGACTACTGCCCCAACAACAACTGCTATCCCAACTACAACAAATGTTGCCCCAACTACAACAAATGTTGCACCGACTACAACAACTGCTGCACCAACTACAACCACTGCTGCCCCTTCAACAACCACTGCCCCAACAACAACCACTGATGTCCCAACTACAACAAATGCAGCACCAACTACAACAACTGCTGCGCCTACAACAACAACTTCTGCACCAACTACAACTTCTGCCCCAACTACAACCACTGCTGCCCCAACTACAACAACTGCTGCACCAACTACAACCACTGCTGCTCCTACCTCGACTACTGCCCCAACAACAACTGCTATCCCAACTACAACAAATGTTGCCCCAACTACAACAAATGTTGCACCAACTACAACAACTGCTGCACCGACTACAACAACTGCTGCACCAACTACAACCACTGCTGCCCCAACTACAACAAATGTTGCACCAACTACAACAACTGCTGCACCAACTACAACAACTGCTACCCCAACTACAACAAATGTTGCCCCAACAACAACAACTGCTACACCAACAACAATCACTGCTGCCCCTACAACAACCACTTCTGCCCCAACTACAACTTCTGCATCAACTACAACCACTGCTGCCCCAACTACAACAACAACTGCAGCTCCAACTACAACAACTGCTGCACCAACAATGACCATTGCCCCAACGACAACCACTGCTACCCCAACTACAACAAATGTTGCCCCAACTACAACAACTGCTGCCACAACTACAACCACTGCCCCAACGACAACCACTGCTACCCCAACTACAACAAATGTTGCCCCAACTACAACAACTGCTGCCACAACTACAATCACTGCCCCAACAACAACTGTTGCCCCAACTACAACTGCTGCCCCAACTACAACAACTGTACTACCAACTACAACCACTGCTGCCCCTACAACGACCACTGCCCCAACAACAACCACTGCTGCCCCAACTACAACCACTGCCCCAACAATAACAAGTGCTGCCCCAACAACAACAACTGCTCCCTCAACAATGACAACTGCTGCCCCAGCTACAACAACTGCAGCACCAACTACAACAACTGTTGCCCAAACTACAACAACTGCAGCACCAACTACAATAACTGGCCCAACTACAACAACTGCTGCCATAACAACCACAACTGCTTCTCCATCTACATCAACTTCTGCACCATCAACAACCACTACTACTCCAACAGCTACAACTACCACCCTTACAACAACAACTACTGCCCCAACCACTGCTATTCCGACAACAAGAACCGCTGCCCCAACTACAGCAACTGCAATTCTTAACTCACCAACACCAGCTGCCGTGACAGCAACGACCATAATAGCAACCACTACCTCTACAACATCTACAACAACTACCACCCCAACCACCACTTCCACTTCCACAACAACAACTGCTGCCCCAACAACAAGTGATACCAGCTCTATCAGACTGGGTATGATCCATGTCATGCTTGGACTTTTTATTTTAACACTCTTCTAGAACACAGAGCAAAATTGAGGACACAGCTTGGAGACCAACAGAAGAACTGTGAAAGAACCTAAAACTTGGGCTTGGGTTTTTTGTTCACTACCATCTTTAGTTGGCAGTTTCAGGCTAGAGAAACTACATTTACAGAAAAAAAGGGGATGAAGTCAGGGTAAAGCTGCAGTGTAATAGATATATATACACATACATGTACTTTTCAATAACTGTAATGTACTTATATGTAATATATACGTATGTATTTGTTGTGGTTTTTCTATCCTTCTATTTTTACTGAAGGTACGTATTTATTTATTTAAAATATCAATATTTTTTTGTTCTTTGTGCAAATATAACACAAAAAAAGTACTAATATCTGAAATTAATTTTAAACTTGGTGGGAGAGGAAAAACTATTCTTATATTCAAAACATTAAAAGTTTGATACTTCAAGTTTCACATATGTTGACTTGTAACAAGGTACAAAAGATCTTACGGTGGCCTCTACTGGTAGATTCAATTTACTGCATGATGGCAAAGTCACACAAAATTATTTCTTGTTAAAGATACCAAAGTATATCGTGAGTTATAATGAGGGATCTGACTCTTATTTTAGCCTTGAAAGTTAACAGCAAGAACTCCTCATAGAAGCTTCTAATTTTAAAGGCAGAGGGACTTTTAAAAAAAAAACTCATTAACACAACAGGTATTTACACTCAGCATAGATTGCTACACAAACCTGTCTGGCTAAGATGACCTCAAAGGAAGGTGTGCAAAGTATAACAACATACAAAACCCATACCGTGTACTTTTCATTTTCTGCCACATAGTAATTCTACTCTACAATTGAGCATTTCATACTTCTTATCTGACCATTGGTGTTTATTTAATCCATTATACCATTAAGAAAATACTGAAAAATGTAATATTAATAAATATTGTCAATAAGATAATATATATATATGCCCATGTTGTTCATTTTTATACTTTTATACTTTACATACTTTTTATCTGGTATGATTGTGAACCTGTACCTGACAGGTAGGTCTTAAATAGTT
The DNA here is from genome assembly GCA_023373845.1 of Nibea coibor. Lineage (NCBI taxonomy): Eukaryota > Metazoa > Chordata > Actinopteri > Sciaenidae > Nibea > Nibea coibor. The sequence goes on along the minus strand of CM041718.1, from coordinate 23,319,643 downwards.
AAATACTTAAATTTGTATATGTGTATTTTTTAGATATTACAGAGTTAGCTTTCTAATGTCTAATTTTTAATCAGACATCTAGACATCAGACATCATTTTTCTATCAGACATCAACGGTTATCACAGCAGCAGCATGGGAAGTTCCTTGCATTCGTATTTATGTAAAGTGGAAATTCATTTCGCAATTCAGTTTTATTTATATAGCGCCAAATCATAAGACACATTCAAAGCAGGTCTAGACCGTACTATTTATAATATCATTTACAGAGAAATCCCCACCACGTGCAAGCACTTGGAGATGGTGGCAAGGAAAAACTTCCTGCTAGTCAATACTAGTTTTATTAATTAATTACAAAGATTAACAAAAATAAATTCAACTTGCCTAAACCATGCTCCCAGTTGGGGCTCAGGCTGCTGCTAAGGCAGAAAAAAGGCAAAGAAAGCTGCACAAGAGTTTTTTTCTGTGCTCAAATGAGCACATGAGCACCTAAAGAAAAGGCTGTGTGCATGCTCCCACCATGCCTGCAGAAGTGACGTGAGAGAAGTGAGAGAAAGGACTCTGCTTTTCTTTGAACTGAATCGACTTCACTGTTTGCACGATCCCGCCCCTGCCATAAAACTCCACATGCAGAGCAAGGACGAGGCCCCATCTTCCACCCCAGCTCCAAGAAACCGAGGCAAACCCTAAATACGGACAGGATACACCATCCTCGCGCCCTAAGTTACCCAAGTAAGAGGTTTAAGTCTGAGCAGAGTTAGGATTATGAGTTAGGGGTTAGGGTTGCTGTTGTTTTAGTTGTGTTTTGCCCTCTTTTGTAAGGTTGTTTGCATGTTAGTTTTTACACAATGTGTGGAGTCATCAGCCGCAAACGTGAATATTCCCAACCGGCTCTCTGCATCACCGAGTCATAAGGGACATCTTCTGCATCTCTCTGTGGGTGCTTTCCTTTCTCTTTACTAACCATGCACATACACACTCACTCATACCTCTCATTTAACTGATTGCTATTGAATATTGCTGATGTTGTTAAATTGTTATATCTACATTGGTATATAGAAGTTGTTGCATTAGCTATTTGTGCATGTACAGAATAGTGACAAATTAAAGGGGGAAAAACAACATTAAGTGTCTCAGGAAGTCGTTGGGACACCATGTGCAGTAGTGCAGAGTGCTGTCTAAGAGGTCTGTCCAAAATCTCCCATTGTATTGTATATTGGTGTCCAAATGGGGTGACAGTGAAGGCCATAGCATATGATTGACATTCTCTCCATTCACTCCAACTCCACTCGCCAACATTCACTTTATTTCTCCCTCTGTGCATGAATGCAAGGTAAGGTCTGCAGAGTATCTGTTCCTGACTGTTTTCTCCTTATCTTGGACATGATTGGACAAAAGTCTTTTGAGCTGGTGTATAGATGTAGATTAATCTTTTAAATGTTAGACTGTAGGCTGTAACTCGTCTTCTTTTTTGCATCATCTTAGTCCTTTCTAAAGAGGAAGCTCTCACAGAATAAATCAATCTAGTGACACAAGACCCTGTGTTTCAAGTTACTTCTGCATCCACTTGAACAAGTCAGGATTATATTGCATTTTAGTAATGGTTAGACCGACAACTAAACATATTTCAAGAGTGGAGTTTTCTCCCCTTATTCCCAAGAGAACAGGTAAGGCTGATAGGAGTTTGTGCTGATGTTGGTCTAGTTTTCATTTTAGGTTAAGTAAGGTACACACAGGTTGCAGTAGTTCTGGAAGTGGTATTGTAGTTTAGCAGTGTGTGTGAGTGAGTGAGTGAAGGCTGAGTTCAGTGGTGAGAGATGCAGTGGTGGAATGAATGTAGATAGACTAACATTACATACTGAAGGACAAAATGTGACGTACTGCTGCTTCTCTTTTCATGTCACTTTCTACTCGTCACTTTACTTTTACTTCACTGAGTGTCTGACAACTTTAGTGGTGACTTACAAATACAGCAGAAACTGTTGGGATGTTTATCTAAAAATTGTAAATATATTGATAGTCACTTTTTATGGTCAATTTCTCTGTTGTGGGATGAATAAAGTACAATCTAATCTAATCTAATCTAATGCAAAAACAAGTCCATACAAGTCCAAATTGTGTACTTTATTTTTTCACTTGTTAATCTAAATTTGCTCTGCTAGCATGAGAGCACGTTTGTTCTTTATTGTTCTCACATCAATCAGATTCATAAACTCATTTCAAAGCAGACATTTTCACTTATCATAGCAGTAAAACCTCAGGCTGGACTGATAACATTAATGATTTTCCAGGAATTAATGCAGTGCAGTTCAGTGTCGTGCCCCATTTCTGTTGCATTTAGACATATTGTGTGTTCTGAACTTGAGGTAGATGTATGCATAATGAGAGAAACCAAGCAGTAGTGTTTTGCATGTATGATAGGCGACTAAGCAGTTAAACATTGTACTGTAAGGGGTTGAAAATAAGGGAATACACCATGTAGCTCATGATGTCCATGTGAAAGCAACGTGGACATACTTGCAAATGCATCCACAACCTATAGCAGGTTTGGCCTGTTATCAGACTGGTAGCTTATTATTTTTGGTCCAATCACAGGTGTGGAGGGGTGGGACTTCAGTGAGAGTTCCGCGAAAGAGAAGTTGAGTGAGTTCAAAGAATGAGATCGGGAGGAAAAGAAAAAATAATGGAGAGCTGAGGGCAGAGTTAAACCAAAACTTGAAACTAAAACCCTGGGTATTTTATTCTTATTTAGACTGGTTCTGTTTCTGTGTATTGATTAAATACAAACTATGTTATACTTAAACAACATTACATTACAGACCACATATTTCCACTTAGATGGGTTGACCCTTGACCCTTGTTGCAATAGGTCAAACCAGTGCAGTTAAAAATCATATTTAACAGCACTGGGTAAAGTAACTCAGCTGTTTAAAATCTTTTTTACTGATATTTCTCTGATATACTTCTAATTTGGCTTTCCTGCTGTTAGTTCTAGTGACCCTAGAATATAGATAAGGAGCATCCATAGCTCCTCCCATGCTTCTCAGTAATATTCCACTCTGTATAGTTGAGCAAGATGGTTGAAAGGGCCATATCAGCAATTCCTGGTATTCAATCACAGCTGTGGAATTTTTTTGTCCTACAAAAAAGTCTATTTAACTTCATCAGATCAGTCGCTGCTGCTCTCAGTCATCTCAGCCTCTCCAGCATGAAGGTGGCAGTGATCGGTGCAGGGCTTTCTGGTCTGACCAGCATCAAGGCCTGTTTGGATGAAGGTCTGGAGCCCACCTGCTTTGAGAGCAGCCATGACATTGGGGGTCTGTGGAGATTCAAGGTAAGGGGCAATGCTTTTATCTAAATACACATATTTTTCATTCACCATGCTCTGCAGTCACGCTCATTTACCTTTTAGAGTATGCTTGTAATGTTAAACTGCAGGATTATACATGCAAGTTGGCAGTAAATAAAATAAAATCAGCTCTATTTATGTGTTTTATTTGAAATCTGTTCTTTAAAGTTTCGGACAGAGGGGTTCAAAATACTATTCATACTGTAGTGACAGCTTTATTGTCTGTTGTTCTGCAAAAAGAAAAGTGAAATAATAAAACTATAATAAATATCTGTCTTTAAACTGTCCTTCTATAGGAGACGCCCGAGCCTGGACGTGCCAACATCTATCAGTCGGTGGTGATTAACAGCTCCAAAGAGATAATGGCCTTCAGTGACTTTCCTCCACCTGCTGAGCTCCCAAACAACATGCACCACTCTGAGGTGCTGCTTTATCTACGCCTCTATGCTGAGGCCTTCAAGCTGCTGCAACACGTACAGTTCCAGGTTAGTGGACAATAATCTGAATGTAATGCAGCTCCAAACCTGCAAGGTCGGTTGCTTTTCTATTGTCGTTAAAGCTGCATACAAAGACATAACAGTGTATTATAAACTATTTATTAAATGTTTGTATACTGCTTATACATGCTAAATAAGATGACTGAGATTTAATGGCATGTGCCTTAAACATTACACACAATAATGTGCATGTGTGTGTGTGTCAGACTACAGTGGTCAGCGTGAGGCAGACCCTGGATTTTGCAGCAACAGGCCAATGGGAGGTGGAGACAGAGATGAGAGACGGTCAGAGAGAGACTCGTGTTTTTGATGCAGTGATAGTTTGTACCGGACACTTCACCCAGCCTCACCTGCCCCTCGGAGACTTCCCAGGTACCAACCACTGGTTGCAGATGAACTGAAACGTCATCTTTAGTGTCCCACTAACAGACTGTGAAGTAGACTTGCAAACTTTATCTAGCATTTTGAGTACGGGTACAAATATGTTTGTATATGTGTTATTTGAAATATGGTAGGTAATGCCTTTAACAATGAATAATAAACCCAAGGAACTAGCTAGCCAAGCAGCCAAATCTTTTCACCTTTCACCGTCCTTTCAGGTTCAAAGCCCTTCGATCCATTCTGTTGTCTCTCAATAATAAGGGCCAGATGTTTATTTAGCTTGCACTCGTGGGCCTTCTCCATCCTCTCTTCCCTGGTCCACATGGAGATCCAACATCTGTTATTACTTCTTTGCCTCAGGCCACCTCATTAGACCATCCCAGGCAACACCTATGTAGGTTCTGCACAGAGTATCTTATGTCCTGAGTGTTTTCGCTCTCCCTGTGGTGCTGCGTTCAGCATTCTTCTTCAAGCGCCTTGAGATTCCTGCTCTAGTCTCTCGTCTGTCTTGGTGCTGCACATTATCTTTAGGTTGCAAACACCTCATCAGTATTGCCCCTGACTGAATTCAGCACATTGATTGTTCTTTGATTTCCCATCTCAGGTATTGAGAGCTTTGAAGGCAAATATTTCCACAGCTGGGATTATCGCAGTGCTGATGATATGCAGGGGAAAAGAGTGGTGGTGATTGGGATTGGGAACTCTGGAGGTGATATTGCTGTGGATATCAGTAGAGTTGCTGAGAAGGTACAAAACTAAACTACTTTAACTATTTGTTCAAATAAACGAGATCCTAAAAATATATAAAAGCTGAGCATATGATTCTTAACGTGCTGACCTGACCTGCAGGTGTACCTCAGTGCCAGGAGCGGAGCGTGGGTTGTCAGCCGTGTAGGAGAGGGTGGCCTCCCATGTGACCTTCTTGGGAGTTCTCGGTTGGATATGGTGATGGAGAAGCTCTTCCCCTCGTGGGTCAATAAGATGGTGGAGAACAGGGTGAACAAAGCGTTTGACCACAAACTATACGGCCTGAAACCAAGTCATAGGTAACCATTATTAATGGTTAACACGATCACTACTTCAATATGTAGTCAGCGTTTCAGTTAAGTTAACTCAAAGTCTACATCCATACATAACAATTACTATAAGTGCACATGTCCACTGTTTGACACTCTGCTGTCTTTTGGGCAGTTTTTTTCAACAGATGCCTGTTGTGAATGACGACCTGCCAGCTCGGATCATTTCAGGTCGTGTTCAGTTGAAACCAAACGTGAAGCAGTTCTGTGGATCCTCTGTGGTTTTTGTCGATGGCAGCGCTATGGATAAAGTGTGTATGATCAATACATGCATCTGTCATGTATTGAAATATACAACTCCATTATCTGGTTCCTAAAATGAAATAACAACATGATTTAATATTCATAGTCTTCTAATCTTTAAGATTTATGTGTGTCATACAGGTGGATGTTGTGGTGTTTGCCACCGGGTACAACTACAGCTTCCCCTTCCTGCCCTCAGCTCTGCAGGCTAAAAGTGGTTACAGGCTGCATCTCTACAAGCATGTGTTCCCTCCTACACTGACCCGGCCTACGCTGGCAGTGGTGGGCTTCATCCGTGGCTTCGGGGCTGTCAATCCTCTTGCCGAGCTCCAGGCCCGCTGGGCTACGAGGGTGTTTAAAGGTGAAGTACAACATGCTCACGTGTATACAAACACAAACAGAACATCAGGGTTAAGACACTGTTAAATTCCTTTTTTTTCATGCAGGCTTATCCAAACTCCCCTCAGGAGAGACCATGATCAAGGACATTGACAAAGACACAGACAACATGCATCAGAGGTTAGAAATATCTGTATTATAGATCTTTGCAAGTCTTTAAGATCCACATTAAGTTAACACCTGTGTCTGTTTGTTTCTCCCTGTCAGGTTTGCCTGCTCAGACCGTAACCCCATCCAGGTGGATTACATCCCTTACCTCGACTATCTGGCTGAGCAGGTTGGGGTTCGACCAAACCTACTGTGGCTCCTGCTGACGGACCCCAGACTGGCACTGAATATTATACTGGGTCCCTGCACTTCATATCAGTACCGTCTGACTGGGCCAGGCCAGTGGGCTGGAGCCCGTCAGGCCATCCTCACTCAGTGGGATCGGGTGGTTCAGCCTTTCAAGACCAGAGTAGTACCAGAACCAGAGACTAAGCCTTCTTCTACACGGAGCACCATACTGATTCTCTCAGGTGCAGCACTACTGTGCTGCTTTTACTGCAATAAACACTACCCCACCTTCTTTCCTGACACTCTGAATATCCTCAAGACAAAGTTCTACCACTTCTGAATACTGTAGTTCAGTATGTTGAACCCCTGAGTCTTTATTCTTAATCTAACTACAATCTTAACCTTGAGCATGCTGCTTAGAAATACATCCAGAGTCCAGTCACGAGCCTTAGCAGGTGCTGTGGCTTAGGAGGTAGAGGTAGGATCCTGATCACTATTGTAGGTTTGCAGCTCAACCTGCAACCATGTAGAAGCTGTAGTTTAACAGGTTTAGTTACCTCTGTACTTACGTGGACTAATTTTTAGGTGGAAATGAAGGGATGGCTTTTGTACTTACCTCAATGCAGTCTGAATTAATTCAATCAAGGAGTGAAGGGTGGACTGTTTCACAACAAACCAGAACAAGACATAAAAGACGGATCCGGCCTTTGCAGAGTAAGAGGAACACTTCAGTGTAACTTTGAAGAAAACACTCCGTTGTTGGTGATTCTGGAAGATTAGAAGTCCAGAGATTATCTGGAAAACACCACCATCTTTTCCAAAGTCATCCAATCAGTGATCTCCAGCTTGTGTTCAGGTTTATGAAAGTAATTGTTAAATTAAAACTATCCAGGTGGTCATACCAGTTAGACCAATGAGCCTGTTTTCTGTGGTTTTCTTTGTGTGACGTTCAGTTGATCTGTCTATCATTTCTGTGCAAATATAAACTGACGTGATTTCTTCCATTTCTGCCAACAAGCTCAAAATAGAAACATAAAACAAAGGCAAGTTTAAAAGAATATTTACTTGATATTATTGACTCTATTTAAGCATATTGAAATAAAATATGTAGGCCACAGTCGGAGCCATGTTTTGTGTACTAGATTTTTTAAAATTATTATTTACAGAATTATTTTTCTCATTATAAGATTGAGCCAACGCTTCGGAGGAGTAGACTACACCTACAAGCAGTAGTTTAACTACATTTTGCAGTAGTCTGCTTTCAGCTGTTTCTTCAGTTCCAGAGCATTCCAGACATTATTTCTATAAGAACCACTTCATAAAAAACATTCAGTGTCCAAGTTCGTCATGCTTTTGGGTTTCCTGCTTTATGTTTAAAGAGTCTTCTCGCTTGTTTTTTGTGTCACCTGTGTTCAATTAGTTCTCTGGAAGTTTGCCCATGTGTTTCCCCTTTTCCACTTCTCGTGTTTCTCTGGGTCCTGTGTTACTCTGTCCTGGCTCTTCTCCTGTTTTTTAGTGAATCTATTGTCGGTGAGATTTTTCTTTTTGGGATTAAGTTTGGTTTTACTTTACTCTTCAGCTGCTTCTCCAGTAAGTTACTTCAAGTCTACCTACCTGTTGTTTCTTTTGTCTCTCATTTAACTCAGCAGATCACAGTTTTCTCTAAGAATCTGGATAATTCTGAATTAGATTAGCATTTTCAAGATTATTTTAAGATTGACCGACTGTTGTTGTGTAAGTTGTTTTCACTCACTATGGAACTGAATACTGGAAGTCAAGAAAACCCAGAGATGTAAACTGGTAACTTGGTTAAAAGAGATTCTCTTAATAGAAATTGCAAGTTTCACTAAGTATGAAATGCACAGATACTGTATGGTTAGTATAAAAAGAGGGTAGTTAAATACACACGGTGTTTTAATGCGGCAAACGATTACAGCTTAGATCAGTGAGGCGTTCAGTCCTGTGCTGGGTTTAAGGTCTGCAGAGTATCTGTTCTAGACTGTGTTTTCTTCTTATCTTAAACATGATAGGAGTTGATGTATAGATGTAGATAATTGTGTAAACTCAGAGATTTTAATCCTGCTAATCAAAGCTTTTATAAATAAAATGCTGTTTGCCGTCACGTGGAAACATATTTTGACTTACAGAGTTTTACAGAAGCTGTACCGTGTTGAAGTTGCACTTTGTCCTCTGGTTTGCCTTTTCTTCATTATCTTCCTTAGAAACAGGCATTACTCACTGACTATCAGTCTAGTGACACAATAACCCCACTGACAATAATTCACCTCCCTATGAAGTTTCCTTTGGTTTTCACTTATTGGAGAACCTACGGTGAATGAATCACCAATCTGCCCGGCCCTATGATTAAAACCTGACTAAACAGATTAGAAGAGGAAGTGCAGTTTTAGTCCCTTATTAATCTCTCCCCGTAAAGAGGTAAGGCTGCTTCAAATGTGATTAAAGTAGTTTTATGGGTGCTATTGTGATTTTTGTAATTATTTTAGCTGTTGTGTGAGTGAAAGGTGTGTTCAAACATTGTGTTTCTATGTTGCTGTGTAATGTATATTGTACTTTATACTCAAATACCACGCAAGTACAAATTTAGCTGTAACTCAGCCAATTAGAACAAGTTTTCTGGTTTCACTTTCTGTGTGAGTGATGATAATCGTATGTATTGTTTTACAGTGTGGTATTAGTACTTTTACTTCTGAGAGCGGTACAGTAATTAAGGTACATCCTCCAGAAATTAATCCGACCTGGTTCAGCAGTTTCTCGTCTTTGTTACCGCTCTGCGACATTCACAATGGTCGATGCTTCAGTTTGAATTTCACTGCTGAAGAAAGGAGGCATGTATCGAGCGATTGTCTTTAAAATGAGATTAAATTAATCTAATTATCCTTGATTGACTCAAGCAACTTAAAGCACCATAATTTATATGCAAATTAACGACAATGAATGCAGACAACATGAAACTACTTCACATCATTCGCTGCTGTCAGTCTTGCTTCCTTTCCAGCATGAAGGTGGCAGTGATCGGTGCAGGGGTTTCCGGTCTGGGAAGCCTCAAGATCTGTTTGGATGAAGGTCTGGAGCCCACCTGCTTTGAGAGCAGCCATGACATCGGGGGTCTGTGGAGATTTAAGGTGAGGGGCAATGGTTGCATATTATAAGCTTGTTTGTGTGTATGTGATTTAAATGAGAACATGTGGACTTGAAGTGAACATACTTTGTTTGGAAATACAGACATAATATTCTTAACATTTTTGAGTATTGTCCTTCTATAGGAGACGCCCGAGTCCGGACGTGCCAACATCTATCAGTCGGTGGTGATCAACAGCTCCAAAGAGATGATGGCCTTCAGTGACTTTCCTCCACCTGCTGAGCTCCCAAACAACATGCACCACTCTGAGGTGCTGCTTTATCTACGCCTCTATGCCGAGGCCTTCAAGCTGCTGCAACACATACAGTTCCAGGTTAGTGGCCTTTAGGATTGTTTAAGGTGATAATAATCTGAGGTAGGTCTTCCATAAGGATGCTAACAGGTTGCTGTCTACTCAACACTCTGTGTGTGTTTATTCGTGTGTGCCAGACTACAGTGGTCAGCGTGAGGCAGACCCTGGATTTTGCAGCAACAGGCCAATGGGAGGTGGAGACAGAGACGAGAGACGGTCAGAGAGAGACTCGTGTTTTTGATGCAGTGATAGTTTGTACCGGACACTTCACCCAGCCTCACCTGCCCCTCGGAGACTTCCCAGGTACCAACAACATTTTCATTCTTTTTTACAGGCTTACAGTTTTCACAGTCACACAGAGAATGCCCATACTCCCTTCATAAGTCAGCATAGTTATTCATTTAATTTAATTTCCTCCTTTTGCAGGAATTGAGAGCTTTGAAGGGAGATATTTCCACAGCTGGGACTATCGCAGTGCTGATGATATGCAGGGGAAAAGAGTGGTGGTGGTTGGGATTGGGAACTCTGGAGGTGATATTGCTGTGGATATCAGTAGAGTTGCAGAGAAGGTACAAAACTAAACTACTGCTGCCTTTGACTGTATTTGTTTAAATAAATGTGATCCTAAAAATATTCGACCTGACCTGCAGGTGTACCTCAGTGCCAGGAGCGGAGCGTGGCTGGTCAGTCGTGTAGGAGAGGGGGGCCTCCCAGCTGACCTTGTTGGCACCTCTCGACTGGATACGATGGTGCAGAAGCTTTTCCCCTCGTGGGTCAATAAGATGGTGGAGAATCAACTGAACAAAGCAGTCAACCACAAACTATACGGCCTGCAACCAAGTCATGGGTAACAACATACCATAGATCTTTTTATTTTAAACATACAGCATTCAGATGATTTTACTATTTGTGCAATGAGTGTGTTTTTGTGTCTCTGGTGTGATTGGGGCAGTTTTTTTAAACAGATCCCTCTTGTGAATGACGACCTGCCAGCTCGGATTATTTCCGGTCGTGTTCAGATGAAACCAAACGTGAAGCAGTTCTGTGGATCCTCTGTGGTTTTTGTCGATGGCAGCGTTATAGACAAGGTCGAGATGGATCAATGCAAATCATGGGGGGAAAAAAGGGTTGCTTTCAGTTCTGTGATATGGCAGCATCCATGCTTTCAAAGTACTTGGTTTGAAGTTGTCAATATTCATAGTCTTCTAATCTTTAAGATTTATGTGTGTCATACAGGTGGATGTTGTGGTGTTTGCCACCGGGTACAACTACAGCTTCCCCTTCCTGCCCTCAGCTCTGCAGGCTAAAAGTGGTTACAGGCTGCATCTCTACAAGCATGTGTTCCCTCCTACACTGACCCGGCCTACGCTGGCAGTGGTGGGCTTCATCCACGGCTTAGGGGCAATCAATCCTTTAGCGGAGATGCAGGCCCGCTGGGCTACGAGAGTGTTTAAAGGTGAAGCTCAGCTACTTTTGATCAGTTCACATTTTTGAGCTCTTGTAGAGAAAAAAACAAGTTAAAACAAGTTTCTGTGCAACTTTTTTTTCATGCAGGTTTAACGAAACTCCCCTCAGAAAAGACCATGATCAAGGAAATTGAGAAAGACACAGTAACCATGCATCAGAGGTCTGAAATTGTTTGTACTGTTCAAGTCTTCAAGATCCATATTAAGCTGTTGTGACAATCATAAATGTTTTGTTTTTTTTGTCAGGTTTGCCTGCTCAGACCGTAACCCCATCCAGGTGGAGTACATCCCTTACCTGGATTATCTGGCTGAGCAGGTTGGGGTGCGCCCAAACCTACTGTGGTTCCTGCTGACGGACCCCAGACTGGCACTGAATATTATACTAGGTCCCTGCACTCCATATCAGTACCGTCTGATTGGGCCAGGCCAGTGGGCTGGAGCCCGTCAGGCCATCCTCACTCAGTGGGATCGGGTGGTTCAGCCTTTCAAGACCAGAGTGGTACCAGAACCAGAGACCAAGCCTTCTTCTACACGGAAAATCATCACGTTTTTCTCAGGGTCAGTGCTCCTGTGCTGCATTGTCTATAATAAGCAGCAACTCTCCTCTTTCTTCTCCTCGCTCTCGTTTCTCAGATCTCCTCATTAAGCTGCATGGAGTGGGCAGTACTGGGACTTGATGATGGAAGCGGTACAGCACAACAATCGCAATCTGATTATCAAATAGCTGTAGCCTGTTTTTAAACTGTACTAATTTAATCAATGTTTTTAAGTAAACATGCTGTTTTTACGTCTGTGCAGCATCCTGGACATCATGTATGCTCTTTGCTTTCTTTTTTTTTCCTTCCTGAGACAAGAGACTCCACGTGATTGCAGAAAGATACTCTTTAGCTCAAATAACTGGAGTGAAAGAGAAACAAGATCTCCAAACTATTATTCCTCCAAAATGTCTAATGCATGGTTTATTGTTTAAATTGCTTTAATGTTAATGGCACATACTGTAAAGCGAACTGTGATTTAGTATTTTTAATATATTTTAAAATTGTTACAGTGCATTGTTTTAAACAGCAAGTGGTGATTGTTCATTTCTTCTTTTTTGTAGTATGAATAAATTTCATTGTTACTGATAAGTGACCCTCAAGGACCCTTGTATTGGATTTAGCATCCAGTTGAGGCTGTCCGTCAGCTTATACATGCACAGCTTATACACAAGTATGTGTAGAATGCTATGTGGAAGGCAGGTTCGTGGGAGGTGTAGCACTAGGACCCAGGCAAAGGGGTACTTCCTATAAAAAGCTAAAGTAAGCTCACCTGAGCCTGTCTCTCTGCATTTTGAGACGCACCTGAGAGAGCAGCTGACGCAGCCTTTATTTGGTAGGTACCATTTTTAAAATATGTTTAAAATCAAACTGTCGGATCATGAAATATTTGCTTAGCTAATAGCTGCTAAATAAAATGTCCTATTTGTTAGACCCTCATGTTTGGTGAGTGACTAAAATTTGTCTTTGGGTGCATGTGAGCTTCAGACCTGGACCACCAAGAACAGGAAGAAGGTGGCCTGTTTCCTGCTGGGTTAAAAGGGGGGACTGAGTCATGTAGCCATTGTAGCCATTGTGTTCAGTGTAACCATTGTACATGTGTGGTTTATTTAGTGGTTGGAGTCACCAACGCTTAGTTAAAAGGAAAATTGAGTGGTTAAACTTGTTGTGTGTTGGTATAGTCATAATTTGCCTCAGTAATACCCTTAGGCAGGGTCTTTCTCTGAATACACCTGGGACAAGCACCGTTCAATGTGTGCTTTTGTTCAAGGCCAACGAAACATCTCTAATATTAGGCCAAAGATCTGTCAAACCAAGGTAGTCCAATCGGTCGTGCAGGGACTGGAGCACAGTCTCTCTGAATTCTTGTGAGAGCATCAGCTGTTGATGCTTGACTCATTCTGCAACAATTACACATTGACACATCAGAGCATTTCCCTTCGGTTACACACTTTTCTCTGCTGAGAAAGTGTTTGTCAGTTTTTGGCAGCTGCTTCGGTCCAACCATCAGTGACCTGCTGAATCCAGCTTACTTCTGATTAGGACGTGTTAAAGAGTTGTCGTTGGGCACAGCCCATTTCAAAATCTAAATATTATCATGACATTTATAATCTCTTTCTTCTGGGGGGGCATCTAGGTGCTAAACCCCCTCTGTGGTCCTGATAAAGGACACCTCCCTAACCTTCTCTGCTTGCATGAACATCGCAGACATAAAGCCTCAAAAGCTTTGTGCTTCACCCCACCTGGTCCCAAACACCAGATTCCTGAGGGATAAGAGATGGACTGGAGCATGTTGTGAACACTACACAGTATAAAGATGGATTAATAAAAATGATGTGAACGTTGCCTCCATTAAAACTCACCCGTATTGTAGCTTCACACGGTCACCCCGTGGAAGAGGAGACAGTATCGCTCTTGTTCCTTTAATCGGCTCTTTGATTTGACGCTCAGGTCCTACAGCAACATCTAGTGGACAGTCACCCAGACACAGATGTCTCATCTTCACCTTTATCAGCATCATAATCATTCAGATCTACACTAGAGGAGATTATGCAAATGACACAATTAGATCTTTATGGGGATTATTAAACTCAAAGTTTATTTATGTAGCACCTTTCATGCAAACATGCCTGAGGGATCTGTTATACATATCGGAGCATATCTAAGAGGAAGGCTGGTGCCAGGCCAATCAATGCTTTAAAACTAATAATATGACTGCACGGTGCACCCACCTCTCTCTCAATACCAGCTGGGGCTGTCTCCAGTCCCCCCTGAAGATGGAGCATGTTGGCTCTGCAGGATGATTTTTTTTCCTGGGTTACTATCATGTTTTCCACAGATGATGTACATGCATTTAGACATTTTATTACCTCAAATTGCTTGGGAAAATATTGCCTAGAGTGTGAACATATCTCCCTGGAGACCAGAACAAAAAACCCAGGATGTTTACAAGACCTGGCTCCGCCCCTGCACACAGGACTTGTGGATCTCTTGGTGTTGAAGGGGCTGATGTGACTGTCCATTAAAGTGATATCCTGAGGAAATAGACTCATGTTCTTTGTGTAATGAATGAACAGACACGTTGTGTACATGTATAACTGCAGACTGTTGTAAGTCTGTGTGATGTCCAGTCCAGTGCTTCCATCAGCTGTTTTTAAACACAGCACACACACAGATTCATTTTAACATCGACCCCTGATTGTTAAATGCTGCATGCAGTGCTTTCGAGGCGTTGTCTGTTTGCTTTTCCACTGTTTAACTCTGCGCTGCAGTGATCCAAGGGTCAGTTTAGGAAACTGATAAACTACACAGTGAGTCTCCCCCTCATTCTCACTCCGCCCACAGTTTAGTTGCATGCAGCACGAAAACCAAGTGTTTCCTTCCTCGGAATATCACGAAAGGTAAGACAACGTACGTGCAGAAACGTGCATGCTCGGTCGTAACATTTGAATGCATGACAGAGGACGAAAGTAGCAGTAAAGTTGCAGGGTAATGCGATATTCTCGAAGGTTGTTCTGTCAACGCCCCGCAGACCCACTTTGAACAACAAGCCGTTTGCGATAACAGGTTTGGTGGGTTTAAACATGTTCGACGCTTTAACTCAACGCTGGTGTGTGTGTGTGTGTGTGTGTGTGTACCACAGCACTTAAGTTTGCTCAGTTTGAGTAAAGGAGCAAACTCTTGGCTCACTTCCTGATCTGGCACAGCAGCTCCCTGAGCTCTTCTCCACATTTTTCTGACAAATCTGTGTCTTAATCCACAGACTGAAATATGACTCGTCGCGTGGCAGTGATTGGAGGAGGTAGTTCAGGCCTGGCCTGCATCAAGTGTTGTTTGGATGAAGGACTGGAGCCTG
This sequence comes from Nibea coibor, assembly GCA_023373845.1. Lineage (NCBI taxonomy): Eukaryota > Metazoa > Chordata > Actinopteri > Sciaenidae > Nibea > Nibea coibor. The sequence goes on along the minus strand of CM041718.1, from coordinate 23,304,615 downwards.
TCTGCTATGAAAGCAGTGATGACTTCGGTGGTCTGTGGAGGTTTAAGGTAGGTCACACTGGATGCATGTTGGATTTACTGCATATATTTATGTATATACCTTCCACAGCAGGTAACATTACTGCAGATCAAATCCTGGACACTGTCCTCCCCCTTCTGGGAGGCTAAAAACAAACAAACACAGTAACAGTTTCTTCTCACAGCTCAGATTAACACTAGATGACTACCTTGTCAGGCAAAGTTTATGCAACAGATGTCCTAAATTAACAGCAAGAAAAATCATTTTTTATGTTTCTGTAATGGTTAATGCAGCATGTAGAAGCTCTGTGACCAAAATTATATTTTTAATGCTAAAATATAATTACTATTGTTACCCACGAATTCTCAAATTTACTGTTTTATTATTTCTTGATGAAGTTGTCAAATTATCGTTATTTACTACAGTAGAATTAGTTTTAGTGGTTGAAAGTTCATGCTTGATGAATTTCTCAGAGAAGCCCGGAGAGGCGGGTCAAGTTTGAGTGTAAAAAGATGAATTCAGTCTGAAATTCCTGTTGAAAATGGTAAAAAAGTTGGAGCTGAAAGTGAAAGAGTCTGCATTAAAACACGTCATGATGCTGGATGGTCTCTGACAGGTGGTCTAATAAATTCATTCAAGCACTGTATATCTATAGATATTATACCTGTATTTATCTCTATATCTGTGTATGTGCATGAGAGCCTTCTATGTGTTCTCATACCTGGTCAATAAATGTTATTGTGATAAGTTAGGATGGATATACAGTATTTTCACTTCCTGGCTGTTCTTGCAGGAGAATCCAGAGCCAGACAGAGCCAGCATCTATCACTCTGTCATCATCAACACCTCCAAGGAGATGATGTGTTTCAGTGATTTTCCCATTCCTGGACACTTCCCCAACTTCATGCACAACTCCCTCATCATGGACTACTTTCGAATGTATGCGGACAACTTCCAGCTCACCAAGTACATCCGCTTCAATGTGAGTACACTTCATTAACTTCCTGCCTAGAGGTACATTTCTCTGTAGCTGAAAAGATGCAGCTTTGTCAACCTTGTTCCTATTCACTTAAGCTTTTGCTCTGTTCTCTGTCTGTCTTTGTGTTGTTCAGACCAAAGTCTTGCAGGTGAAGCAGAGGTCAGATTTTTCTCATTCGGGCCAGTGGGATGTTGAGACAGAGAACAAGGACGGCAAAAAGGAGAAACACATTTTTGATGCTGTGATGATCTGTGTTGGACATCACTGCCACCCCAATATGCCCCTACATGACTTCCCAGGTACCACCCACTATATGAGGCTGTGACATCCGGCATGAAGCTTTGGCACAGTTTGAGTGATGCCGTTGATCATCTTTTTTGTTTCAGGCATTGACACGTTCAAGGGAAAGTATTTCCACAGCCGAGACTACAAGACTCCTGAGGAGTGGAGGAATAAGAAGGCTGTAGTGATTGGAATAGGGAACTCTGGAGGAGACATAGCAGTGGAACTGAGCAGAGTCACCAAGCAGGTTTGGATGAGTTAGTTAGATACAAAGTAGTTGACACCTGTCTAAATTTGGCATTTTGACTGACAACCATGTCTACTTGTCTTTTCTTCTCAGCTTTACCTGAGCACACGAAGAGGAGCCTGGATTCTGAACCGAGTCGGGGACAACGGGGGTACCGCTTGATTTGTTATTCACCAGGGTGTTTAATACTGTGCGAAGACTCCTTCCCTTTGGTCTTTTCTGCAGTTTAGGAGAGAGACAACTCAACCAAAGATTTGACCACGCTCTGTACGGTCTTAAACCAAAGCACAGGTACTGTGTCTGTTTTTTACAATTACATCTATAGCATAGCTTGACCCCCCAGCTTTTGATCTAGAGCAAATGGCACATTCAGCTTTAGTCCAGATCAAGATATCTCAACAGCTGTTTGCTGGAAGAGCTTTGACATTTGCTGTAGACATTCATGGTCCTCAGATAATGGATCTGCACAACTATGCTGCCCCCTTGACATTTCCCAGTGTCGAGTACTTTTGTGCTAAATCACAAGTATTCAAATGAGGTGCTGTGAAGGGAAAAAGTTGTCTGGAGTTAGTTTGAGGGGGGCTTAAGATTTCTAAATGTAATAGGCAAATTGCCAAGCCCCTAAGAGCTTTACTCACTTTAATAAGCTCATGATATTTCTATTTGTATGGCTACATAACACCAAAGTCATTCTGAGCATCATGTCACTTCTGATGCTTTCACTTCGCTTTCACTTTCACTTCTCCTGTATTTTATTCAAATGCTTGCTGTATGTTTTTATTCAAATTGTAGTAACAGAACTAACCAGTGTGAATATAAATGTCAGGTTGTTCAGCCAACATCCCACAGTGAATGACGAGCTACCCAACCGCATCCTGTCAGGAACAGTTCAAGTGAAGCCCAACATCCGCAGATTTCAGGGGTCCAATGTGGAGTTTGACGATGGGAGTGTAGTGGAGGACATTGACCTGGTGGTAGGTTATAATTGCATACACACTCACACTGACAGTCTGACGGCACTGTGTCTCTGAGAGGAGCCTTCTGTCTTGCAGGTGTTTGCCACAGGTTACAGGTTTTCCTTTCCGTTCCTGGCCTCACAAGTCGTCACAGTGACTGAGAACAAAGCATCTCTGTACAATTACGTGTTTCCTCCTGAGCTGGCCCGCCCTACTCTGGCTATCATTGGTCTAGTGCAGCCACTGGGGGCCATTATGCCCATCTCTGAGATGCAGGCCAGGTGGGCCACACGTGTCTTTAAAGGTAATACATGTTTTGTAAATAATAATAACCCAACCTCATCTCATCGCCCTCTCATATCTCAACCACAATGTCTCCTCTCAAACAGGCTGCATCAAGCTTCCTTCAGTGGATTCCATGCTAAAGGATATCCAATGCAAGGAGGAGACGATGGCCAAAAGGTATTTACTCAGCTTTGTGATTCCTTTTATATTTTGAATCTGAAATCTTGTTATCTACAACATGTTCAACTTTTTCAGATATGTCACCAGTCAGAGACACACCATCCAAGTCGACTATGTCGCGTACATGGATGAGATAGCAAATTTAGTGGGAGTACGACCCAACCTCCTGAGGCTGCTGCTGACTGATCCCAAGGTGGGACTGAATGTGATGTTCGGCCCCTGCACGCCGTACCAGTATCGTCTCAGAGGTCCAGGAAAGTGGGCTGGAGCCCGTCAGGCCATCCTCACTCAGTGGGAGAGAGTTGCTCAACCCATGAAGACCAGGCCCTGCGATGAGCCCGAATGCAAGCGATCATATGGGTGGCTTCTGATGATCTCAGCTGCTGTGATGGGCTTGGCTGCCTACATTAACAGAAACACCCTTCCATCTTTCCTACAGGATCCCGCTGCACTGCTGGACAAGATAAAAGCGCACTTGCCCGCACAGTGATGTGCGATTCATGCTGTCCGTTTCAGCACTCATCAACACTAATCATACAGTACATGAATGTAATTTCTAGACTGTACTGTACAGCTCCTGAAAGGCACAAGTTACAAAGAAATGTTAAAATGATGCAGCCTCATGGTGGCTTTAAAAGTCAACTGAAGTTAAAGTATGCTAAAAAATGTGACTCAAAATGATGCATTGTGTGATGTTTAGCTCTGGAAACCTCTTAGCAAAGCTATATAGTCATACTGCTAATTGAATAATAATCTACAGCTTTTATTCTTCATGCAAATCTCTGCACAGATAGTGTCCTTTTTTCTTGCTGTATAGTCCTGAAGGATCTTACTTTAACAATATAGGCTCTATTTTCATACAAAGTATATCACAATGACTACATTCCCTGCATTACCTCTGGCTAATGCTTAAAAGATCAGCAAATCTGATTTCACACGATAAATACCAGGATTTATGGTGCAGTACTTTTATGCTTTTATGTTTTTTTATGGCCTGTTCTTTATATTAAAATAATTGTTTACTTGTGTTATTGATTCTAAATGTAACTTGCATTAGCCTGTTGCTTTCTACACTAAAGTATAAAAATAATCTCTGTTACAACGTATATTTTGATGCTGTATTTTCATTTTATATTTTACATCCCTGGCCTAAGACGAGAGTATCTAAAAACACCAGGTAACCCTAACAAATGAATCAGCAGGTCTGTTATTGCAACTCTATTACAGCAAATCATTTTCTTCTAAAACAAGAAACACAGTTACACTCACACTGATATATATATTGCATACTGTCAGTGGTTATGTAAGACAAAGATAACACCAGGTTGTTCAAACAGCCCGACCGATGGGCACACTTGGCTTTGCCAGCAAATTGTTAAATGGTAAGCCATCTGGTGCAACAGTTTGTGGTTCAAAACAGGTCAGTGGTCTAACATTCACTTCATCAGTAATGTAAAGTGTAATTGTATGTCTCTCTCTCTCTCTCTCTCTCTCTCTCTCTTGTGCTAAAGGTCAGGTTAATGTTTTTTTATCTGCACGGTGCAGTCATTTATGCAGCTGCTCTCTTAATCTGTGCCACAGTGAGTTTCTCTTCCCAACATGTGATTTGTGGGATTGCATGGGAAGTTTGAGAAAAAGGAAGTTAGACTTTGTTTTTAAGTTTACATTTTGATGCAGTATCAGTGCAGGATCAGTATAGTTTGGTATTACAAAAATTGAAAATGAGGAAAAAAGTTTTAGTAACTTGAAAAAATGTGTGACCAGATTCATACCAGACGGACTGAAGTTTGTTATGAACCTCATGTCCTACAGTGACATCTAGTGGACACGCTTGATTAGGAAAATCAAAAAATAAGATAATTAGCCTACAGCATGGCTTGATGAGGTGTCTCATCCTCACCTTCATCAGCATCATAATCACATGCAGATACACACTAGAAGGGATTATGCAGATTACACAATTAGATATTTGGGGGTTATTAAACTGTATTGCAGTATTGAACTGCACCTTTCATGCATGCAGAGGGCTATCATGACTAAAGGAGGTCTCTGTGGGACCTACTGTACATATCTAAGTAGCATATCTAAGAGAAAGGCTGGTGTCAGGCCAGTCAGTGATTTAAAAATGAATAACAAGATCTTAAAATCAATCCTAAAACTAAAAGGAAACATCAGACACAAAGGGAACAACCGTAAAAATGTGTGATATGTAATTTCACTGAAGACCGAAGCTGAGGTCATCTCATTGTCATTATCATTACAACCCTATTGTATCTTATAATTAAAGATATCTCTGTGGTAATACTCTTATGATTATCATGCAGGCCACAGGTCGTCTTTCAACACCAGTAACACTTTTCAACAGGACAGTAAAGGTTAATATTATATGAAGTCTGAAATGAATCTTACAAACAGTTTTAGATTTGTTTTACTTTAATGAAGTGATTGAGTTTGATGTAAGTAGTCTGAAATGTTCTAAATCTACAGGTGTTATCCCAAACAGCCAGTATGCCCGTACAATATCGACAGACCTTTGATCATAACTACTTTTTACTCAGACACAACTTAAATATACCTGCAAGACACTTTAGATCAGCCTTCTGAAGATGAATCAGTGCATCACGTTTTCTGATGACGTTCATTCTCATGGTCATAAAAATATTCAGTTGCACAGTAGATATGAGAATATCTGTTTTACTTTAACATTTTATGACCATGGTTATATATATTGTTGAGTGTGATTGGAATATATTGTTTCTATATGTATACACATTAACTTACAATACCGATGAGTTATGTGGAATCAAAGTAGGTCAGAGGTGTGGCATGGTCTGAGTAATCAACGCTGAAAGTAGGCAACAGGTCAACAGTCCACAAATTGTGTCTTGCTGCAAATCAACTTTCTCTTTTTTGTTTGTAGCTCAATGAATGTATTTTCTTCACATCATAGAAACATTTTTTAATCTTCAGAGAGCTGAAATATGACGTGTTATGTGGCAGTAATTCAGGTCTGGCCTATATCAAGGGCTGTCTGGATGAACGCAGCAAGGACATTGGTGGTCTGTGGAGGTTTAAGGTAGGTCACACTGGATGCAGTTTGGACTTAATCGCAAAATATATTTAGTAAGTTGGGAAGGATATATTCTCACTTCCTGGGTGTTCTTGCAGGAGAATCCAGAGCCAGCATCTATCACTCTGTCATCATCAACACCTCCAAGGAGATGATGTGTTTCAGGCATTTTCCCATTCCTGGACACTTCCCCAACTCCAGGCACAACTCCCTCATCATGGACTACTTTTAACGACAACTTCCAGCTCTCCAAGTACGTACGCTTCAATGTAAGGACACAACAAACTTCCTGAGAGTTTGATAACTCTTGCTAAGTTGCTGAGTTCAAGATGAATTCAATATATAGTCTGTATTAACACCTTGTTGATCTTGATGATCTGAATTGGACTTCTCGACATATCATCCAGTTTACTTAAGGACATACTATGATAGCATAATTGAAGTGTTGACCTTTAGCACAGTGTTAAGGTGTACTCAAACGATAGGCCTTGTCACACCTTGTCATATTTATGGTTGTGGAATAATACTAAATATGTGGTGTAGCTGTCACATAAATAAAATAGTGAGTAAGTCATTATCATGTCATCAGCTTTGTCCTGTTTAATTTGTTTTAGATGTGAAGTGTCTCAATGATCCCAACCCGTGGTTCCCAACCTTTTTTGGCTCTGTGTCTGCTTTGAACTCTTTGACAGGAGACAACAGCTAAAAAACCTTTGACTCCGTCAGCTGCTGCTGTGGGCTTAGCTACACTAACAGGATCAACCCTCCAGCCTTGTGCCTGCCTGCAGAGTGATGTGCAATTAATATTCAGTTCATATATAATACATGGCTGACTTGCTGGTAGGGACTCGCGTATAGCAGCATAGATAGCACAAGTTACAATTATTATTAATAAATTAAAACATATTAGATAGAAATATCAAAAGTAGAAATTCTTAATAAATTAATGCACGAAGAAGCAGCAGCATTTTTGCATTCCTGCTGGTGTTTGGAAATATAAACTAAAGTATCATTATTTTTTACAGGCTTAAATGTAAAATATTAATCTGGAAAATATGGAGCTGTGCAATTTTTTGCTTATTTCTGTATAAAATGTAGTTACCTCAAGCACAGTACTTACAAATACACATTACTTTGCACCTCTGCTTGTATTACTTCAGCTCCCGGCTGCATAATGTACACTGGTCAATGGTGCCACCTAATGGCAGCTTAGGAATCCAGCTGATGTTGACCTGAAAAAACTACATGAGACCATAAACTGTTTACTGCTTTGTGTCTCACTGCATCACACTGGGATCATGTGATTGAGGATCCCCATTTGGGATCTCTGTGAATCTCACGTAGTCAGAGTCGGTGTGACACAGGATGTCCTGTTCAGCAAATTATCACACCCTCATCAAGCTCATCATTAACTTTGAAACTAAACACATATTTATTAAAGGCAATATTTAAGGGAAATCCCATTTTATTCGTCTTTATTTTTGTGTATTTATTGTTTTAAATAAATAAATAAATATCAACTCAGCTTTTAATGTTTGATTTGACCCATCATCCAGTATCTAAGCTGAGATCTGAGATGTCATTAAATGTTTACGTCGTTATCTTTACACACAGCTCACACAGAGGTTAACACGCATCACACACCCATGCTGCTCACCGCCGCTCGTGAACCACCGGTAGACCCCGGAAGAAGAATCGTCCACGCGTGACTCGTTAACATTTGGGTTGCCAGATTTTAGATACACCGACGGTGTGACTGTAGCTGGAGGGATGTTCACGATTTAGAGAGATTTAAGAATAAATGTTGTTAATTCGGCTGTGTGGTTTTGGTAGAAAGTGTCAGTACAACTTAGTCTTTGTTTGTCCCACTCTGTAGATCTGTACAGTTAGACTAGACATCACAGTGTTTCAGATAATATAATGGATAATATGCACAGAAGTGTATTCACTTCATATTAAATCACGTGACTGCACTTATTGTGTGTTTTAATAGTCTGAGCAGGATAATATTGCTAATATTATAAGCTTGCTGGAGATTTTTTTTACTCCAACCCTTTGTTAATTTTTTTCATTCATCCAGAAATGTAACAAAATATATACATACAAGGAAAAATATGAAAACGGTGGCTTCATGGTGTTGAATATATGCTTATTTTATGCTTATTTATATGCTCAGTTACTGTGTGTTTTAATAGCCTTAACAGAATATTACTAATATTATACCATATGTGTCCATATGTATATTTTTCCTATGTAGATAGATAGATAGATAGATAGATAGATAGATAGATAGATAGATAGATAGATAGATAGATAGACCTTTTTAATCTCCAAAGGAAAATTAGGTCATCATAGAAGTCCAGTATATTTGAATACAATAAAAATACAATAGAATAACTGGGGGAGAAAAAATAAAAAATATTGTACAAGGACACCTAAAAAACACAAGTTAAATAGGTAGATAAGGTGCAGTGGCAAGATGATGGTAATAGTAATGATACGACGGTGGTGTTAGTGTTAATAACAGTATATAATAATAATAACATACAGTGCAGATTATATGCTTATTTTCATAATTTGCTTATAAAATGTAGATCTATGTGGGCCGAGGTTTCAGTGGCATTAAAGCCGACAGTAAGTAGTGTGCTGCTGCCTTGCAGTGAAAGCTGGATCGAGGTGGCTGACCTTCTCTAAGTGGGTGATGTTGCTGGTGACTGAGCACCTGTAAAAGGGGGTTAGGCTGTGAGAGGGGGATGAGAGACCATAAATCTGGCAACTCCAGTCTGCCATCTTTGATTGTGCGACAGGCCGCGGCGCGAGCGGGGCCTCACTCAACTAAGAAAAACGGTCCGTGCACGAGATAACGGGTGGCGTGAAAGACACTGAACCACGGGACCGACCGAGTACCGGCTCCCGCAGTAACGGCCGAGCAGACGACAGCAGACTGACCGGCTCACCAAAAACGGGCGGAGAAGACGTTAAACGGCAGCCGTGCATGTGGAGAGCGGTTTGTTGGCAGCCAACGGCCGAAACAGCTAACCATCGTTAGCAGAACTGGGTTAGCAGGGGCTAGCCAGCTTTTGTAATCCGCCGGCCAGACACACAAACCAGGCCGAAACCCGGATTCCAAGTCGGGCTACACACAACAACAGCCGAAAGGACAAAGAAGGCACCGGCGGTGGCAGGTGGGTTGGACATTTTTTAAAGTTGTGCCCGGGCTGTGGTAGCTGTGAGGAGGTGTTGGTGTTCACACAGCGTTAGCTTTAGGGTTAGCATGCTTTGGCCCCAGTGGATGTGATGGCGACTAAGTGAAACGAAACTATGCTAAGCGATGCAAGCTGGCGGCCTGCTCTCTTAACAACACGTTTTAAAACACACATCCACGCTGCGGGTGAGAGTGCGGCGGTGGCCGGTTTGTGTCTAACTTTTGCGGCTATGTGGATGTTATTTGAGCCCGGTGGTGGTGGTGGTTGGAGTTCCGGGCGGAGAGGGCCTCTACTCCCTGCCGGTATGAGACAACCCAGCCCACCAGTAGTTTGATTCACGGAGAAGGATGGCCTGCACACCCGTCAGTGGCAGTGATTTCCACAAACAATACGATGTTGTGAATTTGGCTATCAGCTCATCTGAACTGCTGCTGGCGATGTGTTCTGCTGTGATCCCTTCACTCAGCATGTGAAGCCTGGGTAGACTACCACACTGGTTTCCTTTCTCAGCTCTCTTGCCTGTAGTTCCCACAAATGTGGTCATGAAGGAGCACATTTTTATCGTGTGAGTGTGAAAGACGAAATGATTCATAAGCTCTCACCATTAAACGGCAGCCCCGTGCTGTCTCTACATCAGCATTAATGATTACAGATGGGTGTGCATCTGGCTCGTTTTAGGCAGGCCCATTCAGACATGTATTGATTGGAGTAGTACTTATTGATTAGCCAGTCAATGATCTGAGACCTGCTGTTGAAGATGGGGAGGACGGCTCCCTGATTTTAAAGTTTAAAGGCGATGCTAATTTCTGCGTTGTGATCCAGTTTGCAGCAAGCTGACTGTAACATAGATTTGCATGAGTTAATCCTCCAAAGTGTTCCCATGTGTACAATTCAAACCGGCATCTGCAGGAACAAATGTCTCATTTGTGAATTACACCCAAGCACCCGTGTGTCTAATGAATGAAAACGTAGTCACCCTCCAGTTGCTTGTTGTGTGCTTGATGAAATTACCAATAACTCCCACGGGAGATCGTCTCAGTGGCATTTGCCGATCCACAATAACCTTAAGTGTCTTCCAATCCTTCCAAACCTTTCCACACTCTCTCCATCAGGCCAAAAAACAGTAAGCAATGGTACCCATGTTAGAAGATGCATTCAGTTGGTGGGAGCTTAATGTGTGGTAAGTAGTGGATACAATGTTACACGTTAGGCATTGTAGTGGAGACATTATAACGCAAACCAACGGGGACAATGAAATACAAGCCTGTTCTTTCAGCAGCCATCATTTAGGCCATCTACGTTAGACAGGTAAGTCATCTGAGCTGACCCGCAGGTTGAACCTGGAAGTAGATCTACAATCCAAAAGAGAGTCATAATGTTCTACTGGGGCACAAACTTATTGTTTTTCCTGTTACAGGGCTTGTATTTCACTGATGCTATTGGACTCCTAAGTGTCTGTTTTAAGCAACAGCCATTCCACCATTAAAGGGAACAATACGATACAGTGAGCTGTTAAGTGGGAAGCTTGATTTCCTACTGGCAAGTAACACCACCAAGACAGGAAAGTTAATTAATTATACCAGCCGTATGTTTGACGGATGGAAGATGCCAGCTGTATCAATCTGCAAGGAACACATGCACGTTCACACACAAATAAACTAGTTCTTGTCTGGCACAGACACCAATCTGTAGGTGTTTTGTGAATATTACAAAAGAGAGGAAATTGGCTTACCCTGATGGATGAGCTGTGGTGCAGGTAGTTGCCGGAGTGCAGGGTCACACTGGAGGTCAGGTTGAGCTGATTGAGGCTGGGGAGCAGGGATGCTTTTGTATGCTTGGGGTCAAATCTTGGGTCTTTTTTCTTGCAGTCTCTTGATACGACCATTTGAATGCATTTCAAAAGCAGAGTGCGTGATCTCTCCACTTTACCCTCAGTGAATGTAAGTTGATAATTTAGCAGATGGTGCTCACTTAAGAGGAAGTGAACAGGGATCGTTCTCTGGTTTGACCCCCTCTGTGTGGTGGGCTCACCCCCAGGTGACTTTGGTTCTCCTGTGACACTGAACAGGTAACGTAATTTGTGGTCGGAGCACAGAGGAAGTAGAGCTGTTGTCATTTGGTCTGGTTTGTATCTTATCAGTGTTTTTCCTTCCTGTTTGTTCCTCCCTCGCTGTATCCCATATCTCTCTGATATCAGAATTTATCCACTCTTGTTTTGCACACACTTGACCCAAATCCCCTGCCTGTCATCTGCTACGTGCTCTTTAAGATGACCTTTCACAAGAAGAGCATCGTGGCCATCTCTCAGAGGGGCTTTCCCTGATAAATGATCTGATTCAGCTTCAGTCTTGACACGTCTGCCCAGTTGGAGACCCTCTGATTTGGATAAGGCATGTTTGATATAATTGATATGTGTTTTGTGGCATGTGGGAGTCCCAGACAAACATCCTCAACAGCCAAGAGAGGGTTAAGCTCTTCTACTACTTTGCTAGACCCGCTGCAGTGATGCAATTTACAGAGTACTTTTAAAATAAAGTGTTCCTTTCAGATCATTTTGCTTCTCCCCTCCTGTCAAGCATCACGACTGCACATGAGCACATTATACCAGAAACACTGATTTATAATGATGATTAATGCAACTGTTTCACTTGTCAATTTCTCATAAATTGTACCCACTGATCTGCGAGCGGTCTGCTCAGCATAATGTAGAAGCCATACTCAGCCCGGGTTTCAACTACAGTTTCATCCAGATCAGTTTGTGTGGCTTTTTTATTCTTCCAAAGTACACGCTGCACATAAATGTGTTCAAGGGACTCTGAAGCGTACAAATTTGAGACAGCACTTTGATAGATGGTGGCCTGCTGCTGGTATGTTGTCATGACCCGTGGAGTGTTGGCCTAAAAGACTGTGATGACACCGGTGAAAACACTAATTATGTGGTGCTATCTCTTCAAATTTGTCTTGTCTGTGCCAAGCTTTCATGTCTGGTGTTGTTGTTTCTGGAAGAACAGTTTCCACATAGCTGGACAGCGTATGTGCACATACTTTAGGCCCAAATACTCAAAGTGTCACCATTCCTCAGCCCTTAGTGATCAACAACCACAAGCAGGACTGTAAAACTCTGTTTTACATCCTGCATTGTTGCATATTTGAAGAGGCGCACATAGCTATGTGTTGTTTTTTTTGGACACTGCAGACACCTGCAGCACAGCACAGAAACACTCAGACACAAGGATCTGAAGCAGATGAGGCTCTAATTAAATTGTGCATGCAGATCTGGATCATCTTTTGGTACTGGTGGCCCTACAATACATAATCTTCATATGAGCATGTGTTTTTTTTTTCTTCATGTGAGGAGGCAGCACATACATCGTAAGTATACGACTTGAATAATTTCATATTTGCATGTACTAAAGAGCTCTACAGTTATAATTGGCTTTACATTTAAAGGAAACAGGAACTTCCCACCTGGGTTTTATTGAATTGAGCTCTCATTATATTTGACTTTATTTTCCAGAAAGTAGCAGGTTGTTTCAAACAAAAGGACGTTTCCTTTAAGTGGATGTTCCTCTGCAAAGTGTTCCAGGGCTACGTTGCAGATAGAGACTGAGCTCATCAGAGCTGTCAGCTCCCCCCAACACACACTCACAGACACTGTTCCACCACTGCTCCATTAATAATAAATGACCTCTGTGTGACTTAGGAAAGACACTGCAGCCCAAAACATGCTGTCTCTCTGTCCATGGTACTGCTCACTCAATTTACTGTCTGCCTCATTTCTCGCTGCGCCTCAAAGTATCCTAAATCCTGCTCCATTTGCCTTTGGCACCCCCCCGCCACCACCAGCCAGTATGCCTGCTGCTTTCTTATATTGTCCTCATACTGCATAGAAATTAAATATATTTTTGCCACTGGTAAACATACCGATAGTGTTTCTTTTGCCTGCACATCACCATCGTCCTTGCTTCTTTCCCTAACACACACGAGGAGACGACTCATTAATTTAAACAGCTGGCTGAGCCACGTGTTTTAACAAAGCTTAATGGGGCATTTTGACAGTTGGTTTACCTGGAGTCAAACAAAGGTCAGCAAAAAGTCCGGCTTCATGTAGCCATCAAAAGAAAAACTTGGGAGCAGTCCTCATCCTGTCCAAATCCTTCTCTTTTTAGCAGCTTTGTGGCAAAAGGTAAAGCTAAAGTGTTGTGAGCTTCAAAGTTTTGCACGGTTGAAATTTAGGGGTGCTGCACTCCACCAGATCAGTGCAGCACTGACCTTATTAAGTGGATCGGATGTTGGCCAGACACAATTTAATGCATTTTTTTCTATTATTTATGGTTTTGTCAACGTCATTATTAAATTCTATTCTCTTGTCAGTTACATCCATTAAGTCACAACGGGCCAGTGACTCAGTTTTTCCCTGGCCGCCACTTGCCTTGAATAACAATGATAGTGAGATTTTAAATTGGGGAAAGGGAGCGCTGGTATCTGCAGGATACCCTGAGGTCAGTATTTGAACTGGTATCAGGAGAGGAAAAAAATGTGATCAAAGGGTGGCCTGGTGGCTGAGTTTAAGATGTCAACCATGAACTGCAACATCCTAGTTTGCATCTGGTGGGGGGGTATTTGTTGCACATCTCTCTCTCCTGTAATTTCTATGCTGTTCACTGTCCGGTAATGGTCCTGTTCTGCCCCTCAATCCCTCATTGCATCTAATCGATAAACCTTTGATTAGTGTGGGTCTACTTCCTGTGTATCATTTGCATACAAATCACTTTGAGGTGACATTTTTTCACTTCATGAAAAGTTGAAGCATCAACTTTATGTTCTGTCTACATCCTTAGCTTGCGACTTGCCCAAACTCCATGGTGTGCTCCAGCACTAATGAGATGCTGCACTAAACACAGTATATCTCCTAGTTAGGTTTTTCTTCCTAAAGCAATTACAGGGCAGCTTCATTTGTTGGTCAACATCAACGAAGGTTCAGAGATATGTTGTAGAGCCCAACTTCTAACTTATGCACCTTTTCTTTGGTCTATAGGAGGCTGGTTCTGGGGGCGAGGCCAAAGGACCAGACTCAATGAGTTTCCAGCGAAATGTCCGAGAAGTCAGGGCAGAGCACCAAGGCAAAGGATGGCAAAACAAAGTATGCAACCCTTAGCCTCTTCAATACCTACAAGGGCAAGTCTCTGGAAACCCAGAAAACTGCAGGTAAGCCCCCGCTCATATTTCCTATTACTCTTGCACACTGTTGCATGCAATAACCAGCAATGAGACTGTATTTGTAATAAATGTGAATAATTTGTTTAATTGAGGTCAGTGGATCGAGACACTCTGACCTTTTGAGGATGATCAAGTTCTTATACTGACCTTTTTAACAACCCTGTCCCTGAAATCTGTATTCCTCTCAGTTGCTGCCAGACATGGGCTCCAGAGTTTGGGCAAGGTTGCTGTCAGCCGGCGCATGCCTCCTCCGGCCAACTTGCCCAGCCTGAAAGCAGAGAACAAGGGAAACGACCCCAACGTCAACATTGTCCCCAAAGACGGTAGTGGCTGGGCATCTCGAACTGAGGCAGGGGACGAGAGGTAAACTAAATAACTTGTGCACACACAAACTAAAACCAGGCAATCCATTTTGCTATAGCGCTATTCTAAATGAAGGTGTATGCTAAGCACTACAGAATAAATGTTAATGCCTAAGTTGGAATCATCTACATTTCAATGATGGAAACATCTGTCTTATGTGCCACAGACAACAGGAAACACCGCCACCCCAGATCAAACCAGCAGTCCTCCAGACACAAGAGCTTTCCATTGGGGGGAGCCGCTCCTGGGCCAACAGCAAGCAGACACAGCTAGACGGTAAATATGCTGCCTAAGAATTGCATCTGTTCATTAAACCTTACGTTGAATGCCGATGGTCCTGCAACATTCAGACACTACAGTCTACATCTTTTGATTTCTGTGCATTTGTAATAATGTGCTTATTTTTGTGCAGGAGCTCCTCGTGTGAGCAGCCAGTTTCACCAGGAGTTTCCCAGCTTGCAGGCGGCTGGCGAAGCAGAGAAAGGGGATGGTCAAGATGAGGAGCCTTATGGACCGGGCCCCAGTCTCAGACCTCAAAGTACGGCTACACATGCACATCAACATCATTCAGTGTTCACTGATTGCTTGATGTTTAGGAACCACGTGTTTTCTGACTGAATATCAAGTCAAACAATAAACATCGCCTTTTCTTTTGTCGTGTTAGATGTTGGCAGTTGGCGTGAGGGTGGAGGCAGGAATTTGAACACTGCACCCAGCCCCCCTGAGATGGACAGCAGGGCACCAGAGGAGGGTAGTACGAGCCTTGGTACCTCTACACCACCAGGGGAGGCTGATGAGCCTGGGCGAAACGTAACTACTGACGGTCAAAGGGAGAAGAGGGATGGCAGGGAGAGGTTGCCCCCCTCTGGCCCTCCTCAGCCTAAACTTAACGGGGGACAGCAGCCCCCTGCTGGGGTGCCAACTCACTTTGACCCTGCGTTCAGGAGCATGATGCCACCCTACGTAAGTCTCAGTTTAACATTCTGGACAGACCACATTAGCATATCGGAGCCATCTGGCTGTAGTGTAGGCGTCTTTGTAACCGTGCATGATGATTCCTGTGTTTGTGTTTCAGATGTTCCACGCCTACCCTCAAATGTCTTTTGGCCCAGGGCAAGGAAACTTCAGGTACCCTGTACCACAAGATGGAGCAAAGTGAGTTCAAGGCTGAGCCCTAGATATCTCGACTTCACCAAATAAACATACTTTTCTGATTTCTATTTGATTTTATAATTTCACAATAAACTGGATTTATCTTTGATCAACAAAACAAGCATGTGATTTATTTTGATACGATCTATAAATGTTAGTAACTGGTGTTTAATGGAGAAAATTGTTAATTTTTGAACTTTGTTTTCCTTTTAATCTGTTCGGCGTTAAGGGGTCCACGTTCAGCACGACCTCAGCAGCCTCCCCCTCAGGCTTGGCTCCAGGACCCCGACCGACCCTCTATTGTCAGTGCAACAGAACTGAAAGAGCTGGACAATTTAGACACTGATGCTGACGAGGGCTGGGCAGGTTAGTAGCTATCCATTACCCTATAATTGTCTGTGTTTTAACTACTCGGTCGTTAAAGGTTTAGGATTTCAAGCGTCAATTAACCCGCTCCTTTTTGCAATGCAGGAGCTCAGATGGAGGTGGACTACACTGAGAAACTGAACTTCAGCGACGATGAGGAGAACCAAGCTGCTAAAGAGAAAAGAGAAAACTGGTGAGTGTGTTTGATTTTTAACTTCACTTCACTATTAAAGAACCACCCAAAGTATTTTCTGTATTTTGCCATCGTAGTCCGATAGAATTTACATTACTGACATTCACTTTACAAATTATGCCTTACATTTATAGTTTGTTTTCCCTTTACCCTTGCGTGATACCTTCATATACCAGCAGCAATAATAAACTCGACAAGTTGTTCACTCTCACTGATTTTCATTTCAGTTTAATTTCCAGGCAAATTAAAGTCTCAGTTGATTTTCATACTGTACACAAATGAATTGAGAGGTGTGGCTGCCTTGCCTGTAGCAAAAATGCATACAACAAAATGCATGCATGAAAATATGGCTGACAGGAATGTACACTGTGATTTGTATTACATAAACTAAAACATGGAAACAAAACAAGTGAAACAATCAGATCGTCTTAATCACCTACCGACCGAAAGCAGGAAAAATACTATGGCTCATTGCAGATAGAACACACTGTGTACTAGATGATTTAACAGGCCACAATAATCTATTCAGGGCCAAATGGTTATTGCACGGCAGCACCGGCGTTACTGCTTGATGTGGAAAATAGTAAATAGCTCTGGAAATTGAGTTTATCGCAACTAATTTGTGGCCACTGAGCATTTGTAATAAGATTTTGATAAACAGCCTGAGGTTAAAGTGAGCCGCTCACTTCAATTTTGAAATACACTACAATGTTTTGAGTTTTTATTTATATTGTTTTCAGGGAGTGGATGGGTAAAGTGG
The DNA here is from genome assembly GCA_023373845.1 of Nibea coibor. Taxonomy (NCBI): domain Eukaryota; kingdom Metazoa; phylum Chordata; class Actinopteri; family Sciaenidae; genus Nibea; species Nibea coibor. The sequence goes on along the minus strand of CM041718.1, from coordinate 23,287,338 downwards.
AGCGTATAAGATCTCGGCCATCGGATGGTCAGGAGGCCTGGAAGGAGGGGTCAGAGGACCGAGGGGGCAGTAAAACTTCATGGGCGGACTCAGTAGATCCCAGAGCACCGTCACCGGGCAGCATGGGGCAGTACAATAAGTCTGCTGCTCCACAGGACTACCAGGTAAAGCTGAGTAAACATTACTCAATCCTCAATCATGTGTGCACTTTGTTTTTAACAGCAAGGCAATGAATCTGTATCTGTACTAACTTCTCTGTTCTCCAGGGTGGCAATCGTTCTGTTGGTGGTGCAGCCCCGCGTGTGAGCAAACCACCAGCTGCAGCACAGCCTGGTGCTGAGGAGGACTCTGAAGCCTGGCGACAGAAGCGAAAGAAGCCTGCGGAAGTTTCTGAAGCTGTAGAACGAGCGAGGCGGAGGAGAGAGGAAGAAGAACGGCGGATGGAAGAACAACGGCTTGCTGCTTGTGCTGAAAAACTTAAACGCCTCAATGAAAAACATCGCCAGGCCACTGAGGGCAAACCCGCCCCTGCTCAGTCCACCAGTGAAGACGCAGGCGTTGCTCGCGAGGAATCCTCCTCTCCAGCTCCTGCTCCGGTATCCAGTCCTGCACCTTCAATCCCAGTTTCACAATCACAGGTCCCAATCATGCAACAACCTCTACCTGATCGGGTAGATCGTGACGTGGAGAGGATGGAGCGAGAACGAGAGAGAGTGGAACCAAGCGTAGAGGAGGAGGTTCACTTGCCTCGTCAGCCTAGCCCTCCTGTTCAGAGACCTGTGACTATAGCTCCAGAGCCTCAGAGCGAAGCAGAGAGCTCCTTGGTTGAGGTTGGTCCTTTGATGGAGGAGAACCAGGCTGACAGGACAACAGTGCCTATACGAGACTATTTCAACATAGAGGACAACAGAGGTGAGCCCGTTTTCAAAGTATAAAGTGTGTATATGATTGCATAGTTGCAACTGACTGCCATTCTTTCAGTCAGAGATTCCACTAGACACTCTTGGTTTTGTTTCCTTACAGTGGATGAGCCCCACCTGTCTCTGCCTCACATGGACACACCCAGTGGGGAGGAAGTCCCTGTGGCACCCCCACAGCTGGAAGGAGAAGCGGCAGCTGCTATGCGTCCCTCTCTTACCTCAGGCTATTCCAAACAGTTTCAAAAGTCTTTGCCGCCTCGCTTCCTTCGACAGCAGGTAAATGTGTCCACATCTGGCTTCTTGATATTACAACATAATAATATAATATGTGGTTGTGTTTCCAAACTGTGGACAAAAAGGAGACTTGCTAATGAATCTTAGTTTGTTTTCACATTTAGTCTTTTCAGTTTAAGTTTTACTGATCTTACATTTTCTTTGTCGCCATCCCTCATTGATCCTGTAGGAGCAGATGAAGCAGCAACAGTGGCAACAACAACAACAGCAGACTGGAGGCTCCGTGTCCCCATCAGGAGGTAGCGGAGTTCCCGCTTCCCAACAGCAGCAGCAACAGCAACACCGCTCCATGTATCAACCTATGGGCCCCCACCACCAGCACCTTGCCTCCATGGGGTTTGATCCCCGCTGGCTTATGATGCAGTCCTACATGGACCCCCGCATGATGTCAGGACGTCCTCCCATGGACATGCCAACTAACATTCACCCTGGTAGGGAGTTATGTGGAGTAGAAAAGAAGAATGAACGTTTCTTCGTTTGTGCTTAATATACTGACCAGCTGACGGTTGTTTTAAAGCCACTCTGTTTTGTCCTCTTCAGGGAGAATGCCTCCTAAGCAGATTGTGCGCAGAGAGCCTGGTGACAACTCTAGCTCCAGCTCTGACTCTTTCGACCACTTGACTCGACCAATTCGTGACCATGGTCTGCCCTCAGAGTCACGGATGGTATGGGGATCAGACCCATACCCACAGTCAGAGCCATTACCATCTGTAACGCCTCCAAAAGGACGAGACGATAACAAGGAGCCAAGGTAAAAATAAACCCCAAATATATATAAATACATAAGCAAAATCTTTTCTGTACATGACGCCACATCAATTGTTTCTCTACAGGATGGACTCTGGTTTGGATCTGGACAGGGGTCTTCCAGCTATGTATCCACAGGACCACAGTGCATTGGACTCACATAAAAGTAACTTCTTCCAGGACCCTACAGAGTCCCTGTCAGCATTTACCCAGGGCCCAGAGGATGCCTCGGGGCCTCTTGACAGGGTTCCTGTAGGCCCAGCCTTTGATCCTGAAGAGGCAGGACTACCCAGTGGGGAAGAGGTAGAAGCTCTTGGTCAAGCTATGCTCCAGAGAAGTGTCTCCCAGGGTTCCAGTCACTCCCTCAAGCTGGATGAGCCCAGGTTTGATGGGCTCCCGCTGGGAACAAAATCACTAGAGCTACAGGACACAGGAGAACGGGCTGATGATAAAGCACAGAACGAACTCTACCCCCAGGCTGCAGTCACCAGCAACAGGGCTACACCCCCTGCTGATGGATTACACAAACAAGAGAAGCTGCCTTTGCCAGCCCCTAACAAGCAGAAAGCTGAGCTGCGCTGGGGTGGACGATCAGGGGCCGGGCGCAGAGAAGGACCTGGGGGAGATAGACCTGTTCGCAGGTCTGGGCCAATAAAGAAGCCTGTCTTAAGGGACATGAAAGAAGAGCGAGAGCAAAGAGAAGAAAGAGAAAAGCGCCATGAGAGAGGAGAAAGAGGAGACCGGTCCAAAAAGGATCAGTTGCCCAAAGCTCCCTCTGCAGCTGCTGCTGTGTCTGAGGGCTCCAGACCTCAGGGTGAGGGGAAGAGAGAAGCTGCCCAGGCTGAGGAAATACCATCTGGCCATCAAAGACCCAGAGACTCTCAGCCTTCATCTGGGGTTCCAACCTCTTCATCTCAGGAGGAGAAAGCAGACAAACCGCCCAGCAATGACAAACACCCAGAACCCAAACTGCCCTCCAGGAAAGACTCCAATCTTCCTCCACGTGCCTACCGACGAGAAGAGAGGGAGAGGGACCGTGAAAGAGAGAAGGAAATGGACAAGGACAGAGACAGAGAGTGGCCTACTGACTCAAATTTCAAAGGACGTGGTCGAGGGGAGTATTACTCCAGAGGACGGAGCTACCGGGGGACTTACAGCGGCAGAGGCAGGGGGAGTCGTGGTCGAAGCCGAGCAGAGTACCCTTATCGAGAGCCCCGATCGCGCTCTGATTTACCCTCTGCTGGAGGCGCTGCTGCCTTCCGCAACAGGGAGGAAAGTGAGACACGCAGCGAGAGCTCAGACTTTGAGGTTATACCAAAACGTAGACGGCGCCGTGGTTCAGACACAGATTCTGAAAGTGAAGGTGGGAGGGAGTCTGCCAGTGATACTGGACCCTCTGACCGTGAGCCTAGCACCAAACCCAGCCGTCCACTGAGACGAGAGCTCCCTGGGGAGGCCCGGTCTGGTCCTCACAAGCCAGGCTTTGGACCTCCTCACATGGGAGAAAAGGTTGGATCCAGAATGGACGATGATGGCAGGCCCAAACCAGGATTCCTTCCTAAAGGAGAGCCTTCACGCCGAGGAAGAGGAGGACTATACAGTAGACGAGGAGGAACAAGAGAACGTGGCGGCCCTCGTTCTGCCCCTCTTAGGCGGCCCATGGCTAGAGAGTCCTCCTCTCAGTGGCCCTCTAAACCCATGGAGACATTCAGGCCTGAGGACACTGAGCCTACACCAAGATATGACAATCCTCTCAATGACCGACGGCCTCCTAAGTCTGATGGCAAGAAATTTGGGGACGGGGCTCCTCAGAGTAGTAGAGAAAGGCCTCGTCGATCCAGACCAGCACGGCCACCCAGGCAAGATAAACCTCCCCGCTTCAGGCGCTTGAAAGAACGGGAGGCTGCAGTGTTAGCTACTGGAGAGATGGTCCCAAGTCCACCCGTCCCTTTACTTCCAGTGCCTGCTGCTGCTGCAGTCCCTAGCTCTGCCCCTGCTCCAATTTCTCTCTCTCCAACCCTCTCGAGAGCTCCAGGAACCCCTGTAACTGTGCCTGCGGAAGTGGCAGCCAATATGCCTGCAACGGATTTGCCCTCTCCTGTAGAAGCTTCTTTGCCGGAGACCAGCACCCCTACAATCACTGCAGTCGGTACCAAATCCCCTGATCTGTCCAACCAGAACTCTTCCGATCAAGCCAATGAAGAGTGGGAAACTGCCTCTGAGAGCAGCGACTTCAATGAAAGGAGAGAGCGGGAAGAAAGGAAAGGAGCGCTGGAGGCCGCTAATGAAGCAGCCACTGCCTCAACCCCGGCACCTGTACCACCCCAGGGCTCGTTGACTCCCAATAAAAGTCCACCTGATGGAGGGATGACCCCAAAACGTGACGGGGCTGCTGTAGCCAAGAGGAGTTTCTCGAGTCAGAGGCCTACAGAGAGACAAAATCGTAGAGGCAACAGTGGAGCCAAACCAGGCCGGAGTTACACAGGGGGCAAGGGGGAGAGGAGGGGAGGGCCCAAAGCCGGCCGTAAAGGGTGAGTTGGAACAGTCGTGCTTTTGTCCATCATTAAGTATTTATTTTGACTGCTTACATTAACACTTTGACAATGAAGTTGACTCGGTGTGCGCTAAAATAACAGGTTCACTCACACATAATAAACCTTTTGTGTAGCATTCTTCCTAATTAATAGTTGCACTCCATAACACTAGTGCAGAATCCACATACTTGAGTAGACTGTCAGTATTGCCTGTCCAAATAGACTCAGGCTGTTAAAGGATTCTCCACTTGGGTGGATTAATGTCCTCAAGTGTGCTGTGATCGACCATCAAAGTGTTTCTGCTTAAAAGATAACTAAATATGGCATGAGTGCGGTGATATTTTTAGACTCCTACCCTTGGTTCTGGTTTTATCTGACAGAGCAGAGTGAAAACATTTTTTTCCTTTTCCCCTCCATCTAGTGCATCAACACATTTCCTGTCTAGTGGCTTCTTTGTCATTTTCTACTTCAGTGCGAGTGCGATTTATTTGCACAAATCTCACGTCATTGCATTACGAATTCACATGTGGTTTAGCATCTCAGACACCTCACTTACTAAATGTGTCTCTGAATCAAACAGCCCCGCAGCCCAGCAGAACTCTGAGGCAACCGCACCAATCGCTGGAGGAGCAGCCCAGAGGTCTGCGAAAGAACAGTCTGTCCGTCGCAAAGACGAGGCCAAACAGGCTGCCAAGAAGCCCAAGGAGAATGCTCTTTCTCAGTTTGATCTGAACAATTATGCCAGTAAGAAAACACATTTGTTTTCCGACACTCTTACTAGTCAGGTGCCCCCAAAACTGAAAACTGTAAATGTATGGCTGCCTTTTTGTCCTGTCACTGTAGGTGTTGTGATCATTGATGACCACCCAGAGGTCACCACCACAGAGGACCCACAGTCCAGCACCAACGATGACGGCTTCACAGAGGTCGTCTCCCGTAAGCAACAGAAACGGCTGCAGGACGAGGAGAAGCGGAAAAAGGAAGAGCAGACAACTCAGGTAAGAGAAGGCAGTTACTACTCTTTAGCTGCAACATAAGCCAAAACCAATACCTCTTAGTGTTGTCTCATTGATATAGTTACCTGTACTAATTCTTGCACTACTTTACAGAACTGGAGTAAAAAAGGCTCTGGTGAGAAAGGCAGAGGAGGTGGAGGAAAGCTGCCACCAAGATTTGCTAAGAAGCAGTCATCGCAACAGCAACAGCAGCAACAGCAACAGCAGCAGCAGCAACAGCAACAACAACAACAACAACAACAACAACAACAGCAGCAACAGCAGCAGCAGCAACAACAGCAGCAGCAGCAGCAGCAGCAGCAACAGGCCTCACAGTCTCAGCCTCCCGTAGCCTCCACACCACAGGCCCAACAGCAGCCCCCTATTTCTGCTCCCCAACATTCTCATCTCGCCTCCTCCCAGCCCGCTGCATCCCCCCAGAGTCTGGAAGGATCGGCCGCTCCTCTGCCCACCATCCCCCCCACCACTGTGGACTTTACCTCAAAGAGCCTACCGCCTGCCCCCACGCAGACACACAGCACTCTAGGTACAGAACTGTGGGAGAACAAGGTAGCAGGCTCCACTGTCCTTCCCGATGTCAAGAAGCGTGAGTGGACACGTCAGCTCATGTTAAAAATGTCTTGACTTCTGAATCCTGAGATGCAGAAGTGAATTTTTATATCAAGGTCTTCTCTAAAATATGTGATATGTTTTTGCAGTTGGTCCAATCAGCCCTCCCCAGCCACCTTCTGTGAGTGCCTGGAACAAACCTCTTACCTCCTTTACTGGCACTGTCTCCTCTGAGGTGTGTTTTAAATATGCATGTCTCAACTTTTCTGCAGTGTGTGGTCATTTTGTCATTTTTACATTATAAACCATGAAAACATTGTATATTTTGTTTCAGGGTGTGAAGCCTGGATCAGAGGGCAGCGTCGAATTGGCAATAGACAGTATTCAGTTTGGAGCTCCATCGTCTGCAGGCAGCACAGATAGTGATGGAGTTCCAGCGTTGCTAGAAACTGGCTCTGAAAACAAACTACCTGCTCCCAAAGAACAGAGACAGAAACAACCTCGAGCTGGCCCAATCAAAACTCAGAAGGTAAGTCTGCCACAGAGGAAACTGTTTCAAGCTGATTCCTGTTCATGATTTAAAAGTCCACTCCAATATAAAATCAATCTCCTCTCCAGCTTCCTGAAATGGAACCAGTGGAAACCAAGGAGTACAAGCCAGGTCCCATTGGTAAAGAGCGCTCTTTAAAGAACCGCAAGGCCAAAGATGCACGTGGAGGAGAAGGCGAGGGGATGGAGGGAGGAGTCCCTGGAGGAGGCGTCAGCAGAGCCACAGACTCAAGTCCTCCCACCAGTGACACCACGGTACCAGAGCTGGGAGGAGACATCGAGGGAATGATCACAGTCCCCTCAGCCGAGTACAACAGTAACTCCAAGGTATATTACTGTCACATAACCTCACAACTAGACCATCTTTTTTTAATGATGTGAGTGAGTCAGGTGTATCAAATTGATTATGTTAACTGACATGTTTGTGTGTTTAATGAATTTGTCTTTTCCTCTCAGGAGTCCGTCACTGACTACACCGCCCCCTCCTCCTCACTGGCTGACAGTGTTCCTACAGGAGGAAGTAAAATGGAAGAGAGCTTGGTGGCAAATGTGAGCACATGTCTTTTTAATTTGAACAGGTCACACATCTGAGTCATACAGTTTTTATAAGTTTGCATTATTCAAATGCTTTGATGGGGATTTGTGTGTTTCAGGTGGCCCTACCCCACTCACTGCCCCTCCCTCGACGAGAGACCCTGCAGCAGAGCCCCAGCCTCAGCACGGTGTCTCCTGCTACTGTTGACCTAACACTAAAGGTACAGAGATGTGCAGCACACTGCAGCAAACATCGCCATCTCAAAGAAATCATTTTCTCTGTGAAATGTTACCTAAATACTTGTTTCTTTCTGTTTCGTTCAGATGGAATCAGCTCGTAAAGCGTGGGAGAACTCCCCGAGTCTGGAGAAGAATTCTCCAGTCACTTCCTCTTCCTCCCCGATCACCTCCTGTGCATCCTCATACTCCACTTTCTCCTCAGCCTCCATGCCACAGATCCCTGTGGCTTCTGTTACCCCGAGCACCTCGCTTTCAGGTAACCTTACAGTACACTGACTTGCCTGTGTTTGTTTTGGGATGCTGTGTCAAGCATCCATTCTGATAAATTGTGTTCACCACATGGTTATCTGCAGGTTCTGGTACCTACACAACATCATCTCTCAGCACCAAGACCACCACAGCGTCTGACCCCCCTAACATCTGTAAGGTGAAGCCCCAGCAGCTGCAGGGTGGAAGTTTGTCTTCCTCCAGCAGTAGCAGTAGTAGTGGCAGCTTCTCTCAGTTGGGCTGCGTGCCTCCTCTCCTGCCCCAGCAGCAGCAGACCCCACAGGTGTACGTCTCTCAGTCTGCAGCAGGTGAGCGAACATGACACTGATCTGTGGCGTTACTTATGTTGTACATGTCTGTATTGAAATGATGAAGTGGAAACAGTTTGATTTTATGTAGATGGATTTAAACTCCCTTGTACAGGTCGTGTCTGTTATCAATCACTAACATTGTAATCCTGGATTCGTCCAGGTTCTGCAGCTCAGATTCCAGCCTTCTACATGGACACTAGCCACCTCTTCAGTACCCCCCACCCTCGCTTGGCTCCTCCCTCCATGGCGCAGCAGCAAGGCTTCCAGCCCGGCCTCTCGCAGGTAGGATTTTTTTTTTCAGATCAGTGACATGTTCCAGGAATGTTTGTTTTTTTTCATGTTGAGTCTAAAACAACCTGTTTTTTCCACCTCATAGCCAACCGCAGTGCAGCAAATTCCCATCCCTATCTATGCTCCACTGCAAGGCCAGCCCCAACACCAACATCAACACCAACACCAACATCAACACACACACCAGGCTCAGCTAGGACTCAGCACTGGTCCACCGGTCTCCCAGCCACAGGACCTGTTCAGCTCAACTCTGCAGCCATACAGGTAAAACACAACACAGTAGGTGAAACATACAGTACCGCTCAAGTAAGCCCAGTCTGCCCATTGTTCTGTTATCTGACCCGCCGTCCTCCCTCAGGTCTCAGCAGGCGTTCATGCAGAGCAGCCTGTCACAGCCCTCCATGATGCTGTCAGGACCTTCCCTGCATAGCTATCCCGGCGTGCAGGCAGCGGAGCTGGGCAAGCCTCAGTCTAATCTGGCCTATCAGCAGCCCTCCTCCACCCAGCACATTCCCATTCTGTTTGAGCCACAGCTCAACCAGCCTTCTGGAATGGGAGGCTCCCAGCTCATTGACACACACCTGCTGCAGGTAACCCACCTGCTCACAGGAAATATTTACCTCAGCCATAAAATACTGCCCGTCATTTATTTTGTACATTTTCCATCTGATGTGTTTGTGTCTTTGGTTCAGGCTCGACAGGGGATGAATCAGCATTCAAACATGTACTCCGGGCAGGTGCAGCAACATGGTCAGAGCAGCTACTACAGCAACACTCAGTCACCCAGTTCTGCAATGCAGCAGGTAACCTGCATACAGACAGTTGAAGTTTACAGACCTCTTGGATAACGTGTCACCTTAATAATCAATAACTGATCTTTTCTTAGTATCTGACATTTGTGCCTCTTAATCTCTCTCCAGGTGACTGTCCCTCTGCCCAGTTCCCAGTTATCCCTGCCAAACTTTGGCTCGAGTGCAGGCCAGCCCCTCCTGGCACTGCCGCCCACTCCTCCACAGGCCCAACCACCAAACATCAACCGTCAGCCCCCGGTGTCTCAGCAGTACCGAGGCATTATGGGTCCCAACCACAGCATGATGCAGCCTCCCACCAGCAAGGTACTGTAGTGTGGGAATGTGCGGCTCTCAGCTGATAAACACACACACTGCAGCTGGTTTTGACCTTTATAAGTACTACCATTTTTTTGTTTTGTCACTTTGCAGATGGACATGGATCTGAAACTCTTTGGCAGTGGGATGGATGTGAAGCCTGGTACTCCTCCTGTCAGCGCCAGGAGCACGACACCAACTTCTAGCCCTTACAGGTACCACCTGCAAACTCACAGACTCACAGCTTTGTTCAAACTGCAGGCAAATCAAATTTGTTTCTCAAATCAGATCATGAAGACAGACTGTCCACACTGTTATTTGCAAGTGATCAGATCGGATTTATTTATCTGCATGGGTTGCTGTGGTAACGACGTGTGCTGGTGATGCAGCTTTGTCTGTACTGAAGCCTCCGGAGAGTGTTCGGACTGTTTGGCCTTCACACTGCTGTGTGAGTGGCTGAGCAGAATCATGCTGCTCCTGTGATGCACTTCAACACTGGATTTAAAGTCCTCATTGTCTGCTGTAGTTTGAGTGACTCAGGAGACACTTTGAAATCCAATTTGAGCAGCTGAACTTCGACGCGTCATCTCATTTCAGTCCACCTCCAAAAATCACATTACGTGTTGAAAATGTGTTTCTATTAATACGGCCCCGGTGTAACAGCGTATCCAGTGTCGTTAACCCATCATGTGTCCTTTCGTCACGTACTTTGTTTACATGGTTTTATGATTTCCCTCTCCTCTGCCTGCAGGGCCAGCTCCACCTCTCCAAGTAGCCAGTCCAGTAAGATGAACAGCATGCTGTACCAGAAGCAGTTTCAGCCTAGCTCTGCTGGCATGAGAATGACACAGCACTTCCCCGGCCAGTTCAACCCACAGGTAGAGTAACAGTCACAAACCTGTTTTTTCATGGTTTCTTGGTTAGTGGCACTAAAAAATCAACTGTTCCATCTTCGTTTCAGATTTTGTCTCAGCCCAACATTGTCTCCCCTCTGGTCCGACCTCCTCATGCTAACTCGTTTGCTGGAGGTGTCCAGCGTTCTCCCATGGGCCCTCAAATGTCACCCAATTTGGGTGGTGGTCTCATGCCCCATCCCCGGTCTCAGCACCCTCAGCACCCACAGCACCCTCAACATCCACAGCATCCTCAACACCCGCAGCACCCACAGCACAGCCAGCACCCTCCCAGAGGACCTCCTGGTGCCTCCCTTGCACCCAGAGGCACACAGGCGGCTCTGAAGGCTGAGCAGGACCTAAAGGTCTGTTTCCATATTTTATCTGCTGATTCTGTGCAACTCTTCTATTAATCAGATCATCGTTTGATATGATATTTTAGTGAACAGCGTGTTGATTTAATATTTACTCTACAGGCAAAGCAGCGGGCTGAGGTGCTCCAGTCCACTCATAAGTTCTTCTCAGAGCAGCAACAGCAGCAGCAACTCAAAGCTCCGCAAGTCAGCAAAGTGTCTCGGCTTGATCAGGGAGGAAAACCCCCGCTCGACACCTCGGCCCCAAACCACCAGGCAGGAGGTGCAGATTCTGACAAACCCCCCATCTCCACGGCCAAGCCAATACGGACTGGCCCCATTAAACCGCAGGCCATCAAACCAGAAGAGGGCAAGTAAAGAGCTGCCAACCCTCTTCGGACGACGATATGCATGGATGGAAGAGAGAGAATCGAGCCACATTCACTCAGTCACCACCTCATATCAGCCCTGGGGGGGACAGTGTGGGGGAGGAGGAGGAGTTGAGATCCAGATGGTAGTGGTTACTGAGAGTAGGCGCCGTCCTGCATATACATAATCCTCTTCCTCTCTTCTTTCTTCCCCTGTCTTGTCCCACTGTAGGTGGCGGCGTTTGAGTTGGATTCTTCCATCTTATTTAGATGCCGATAAAATGGCTGCACAAGTTGTTCCATAGAAATCTACAGTGACGGTAGATAAGAGGCGAGTTCGAGGAAGAAAATTTAAAAACGAGATTTGCTGCTGAGTTTGCCTTTTTTTTTTTTTTTTTTTTTTAATAGCTCTTGATTTGTTTCTTTATTTTATTTCCTTTCCCAGATAGGATCACGCATATTATAGGAGAAACCTGTTTTTGTTAACGAAAAGAACGAATCGTTTTTTTTTGGTTTTGTAGTCGAAACAATCTTGTTAAGGAGATGTCATTTAGTGAAGCACACTTTTCGTTGCCCAAATCTCCCATCGTAACTAATCCAGAGAATCGTGCTCGCGGAAACGCACCACGCGAGCACGCGCTCACTCAACGGTTTCATCCACGGTTACCGCACAGAGACATGAAATCAGAAAATCTGTCGTCATTTTGTTTGTTTGTTTTTTTGGAGTTTTGTTTTTACCAGAATGGAAATGTGAAAATTGCAGCAGTTATAATTGAATTTAATGATTGATTTATTGATTAGTCTGCCTGTGAGCCTGTGCTCCTGCCTTCTGCTCTCATCTCCTTGCCTGAGAATTATTGATGTGTTGGGGTGTGTGTGTCAGGTGTGTGTTTGTGGTATAAACGGGGGGGAAGGCTCGTAGCTGGACTCTCTTGTATATTTAGCCAAAGGTTAAAGCAGCGCAGAGATGATGTCACAGCCTTTTAGGATTGCTGTTGCCGTGGCAGCAGAGTTTTGAGTGGACTTAAAGGATTACATGGATGATGTATGATCACTACTTTACAGCTGTTCCAGTTTAGGGGCTACTGTCACACACCCTTTCACTGCTTTCACACCCATCCTTGCTGTCACACAAACACATACCAATACACACTTCACTGTAAAGCACCCAGACCTGCTGCTATTGACTGATTTCAGTGCCCTTAGCTAGAGTATAGCAGGATAGGGCTATTTAGACGAATAGGAAACGGCGAGGAGTTGATTTGTTCAAACAGTAGAAAACTTTGAGTGTGTCCTGTTCTTGTTCCCCCTCGTCGTGAGGGTTGACGTACATGGAGAACGAGGAAAAAAAGATGAAACGCGAAGCCTCAAGTTCTGAAGAGTTTGGGCAGAAGGACACTTATTGTTTTGTTGTCTTTACTGATGAGAGCAATCAGTGCTGTTTTCTGTCTCTGCCTCACCTCCGCTGGCTGTCCCACCCACAATGCTTTCATCCTGGGGTTGTGGTGACAAGGGTCCTTCAGATATGTACAGTAGTATGCACCCTGAGGTGGGGAGGGTGTCCTCCTCACCTCAAACCCTAGCTGGGGGAAGAGTCCTTGCTTTGGAGGATGGATGAGGGAGGGAGGGTTAATGATTTTTTTTTTTTTCTCCTTTTTTTTGTTTTGTTCTGTTTTTTTGTTGAACTTGTACAGGGGTTTCATCGCTGTATTAAAATATGTACGGTCTTATTTACATTCTCTCGGTTTGGTTACAGAAACTAATAAAAATAATATACTGTTGAGATGTTTCTCAGTGATTCCTGGTTTTTACGTCGTCTCGCACAATTTCACACGTTTAGTTTGAATCAGATGACCACCAGGTGTCAGTACAACACTTAGCAAGTCAATGGGAAAAGTGCAGCAATGCCATGCTGTGGGAATGTTTTCAAATGAGGTGTTACTGATGAGTAAAAAGATTTCAGTGTTTGAAGATTTATTTTGAGCATTGGCTGAGTTTATCCTCCTACAGTAAATCACAGCTTTGATATCACTTATTAAAGTTTACATGGCAACTAGAATTATAAATTTAGCTGTTTATTTGTTTGACCTAATGACTGGACTTTTAGATTTTTCCAAGCCTAGCTTCATAAGTTATGAAAGGACTGATTTTATAAATTACTTGGCTGTACGATGAGCATTAAACAAGAAGTCAAAGCTTCATGGTCCAAGATGTTTGTTTGTTTGGGTAATCCAGTAGATTTTTAATTGTTTATCTTAACAAGTGGGCATTTCTTCAATTAGGTTTTTCCCTGAAATTGTTGAAATGACCAAATCTGGTTTGATTTGTCAGCAACCAGTCATATAATTATTAGTTAACAGATGCTTCGTAAGGTGTTACGATAATTCTCTGAAGTTTACAAAAACCACAAACTGTTGAAATTTAGGAAGAAGTTTATTTCATGACAAAGTTGAACATTAGGTCATAAAATTGACTACAATGTACAAGTACATGCAAGATTCAATAAATGCTGAGTGAGAGAGCAGGTTATTTAATAAAAGATGTTTGTTGGTGAAATCTTGTAGGGTGTGTAGTACCTCAGGAGTTTGTGTTGTAAATTAATTATCCCACTTAGCTTGTGAAATTCGACTACGCTTCATCTTTCAGACCTCAAATATAGCTTAACGAGAAAAAAAAAACGAAATCATACATCTGAATTAAAGGCGGTACAAAAATAATTCCTCTAAAAACATGTTTGTGGACCGTGCCACAGCAAAAGCCCTCCCACTGAAGAAAAAAAAAAAGCAGACACTGTTCCTCGAACGTCTTCATTTCACTTTGGAGTTTGGTAGTTTGGCTCTTCTACTCATCGATACTGAAGGTGTTGGCTTTATAAACTACTACCGCCACACACGTTATACTCTAAAGCTCTGAGTCTCTGAAGCAGGAACAGGTGAGCAAAAGTCACTTTTCATCTGTCACTCATGGCGGCCTTAGTTGGCCTGCTGGCGACCCAGCCTGATGTCATAGGACACCATGTGGAAGTTGTCCCAGGCAAACAGCTTCCTCTGAGCCAGGTTGTAGTCGATCATGCTGTTGTAGCGGTACTTGTTCCTGAAGGGGATGGACACGCTCTTCCCCTGGCTGGTTTCAGTGTCGTACATGTAGTTGATGACGGTCTCGGGTGATGTGTAGCTGGCCACGGTGTACAGCTTGCCGCAGACCATGAAGGAGTTGGCCACGGACTTCTTCCTGATGTTGGTCTCCCAGCTCCTCTTCACCTCCAGACTGTGTGGGTCCAGTTGCGAGATCACGATGGCTCCTTTGGCTTTGTTGGTGGAGTAGACGGCCCACAGCCCCTGCTCATCCACAGCGAGGTCGATGTCAGTGTAGCCTCCCCAGGAGTAGGGGTACTGGCCATGGAAGCCAGCGTGGGGGAGCTCACGCCGGGCTGCGATGGTCTCGGAGGCCAGGTCGTAGCGAATGAGCGTACGGCTACGACGTCTCTGATAATACAGAGAGCCTCGGTACACAGTGGCACCGGTGCTCTCTACTTGGTCTGGCAACAACAGGACCTGAGAGGGAAAAACACGAGACAATAACTAGGAATGAGCTCAGATTTTTTTGGCATATTTTCATGAAGAAATATCATCACACCTACCTTGGATGGAAAGCCTTTGGATAGCTGCTCCATGTCCTCATACCCAAACAGCTTCCTGACGTCGGTGCCAATGGTGTCAATGCGCCAGACCATGTTGGGACCATAAGGTGAGACAGCCTCAGGATCCTGCATCCAAACACCATATTTACCTTCTATGTTGTCGGCCTTCCTGTGAGTGAACGGTTCACCAACTGAAACCAACTCCCCGCAACCTGCAACAGGGAAGGAGGCAGAAGACTCGTGAGACGGTATGATACCATCTGATACTCGGAACATGGAGACCCAAAGTCACGATGTGATACGGGGAGCATGAAGACAAAAATAAAAGAAAGAACTGGTGAGTTTCTAAGTAACTTACAGTCTAAACACAGACATGCACAAAGAAATACTACCCGGCTAGTTTACAGCTGAAGTCTGTACAGTCGGTACATTGGCTGTGCACAAACGTTCCTGTGGTCAAATTGGGTACGAATGATGCAAGACGTAAAGTCGCTTCACTTTCTGCTCAACTAAACCTTAAAGTTTATGACTAGGAACACTCTGCAAGACTAATACATCTAACCAAACATTCATGAAAAGTTCGTCAAGAGCTTTGAAGCCTACACTCTCCAAGATGGTATACGCCGACTGATGGTGGTGCAGTTCCCTATTTCTCGCCAGTCTTTTCTGCAGGTTTCCTGCAGCACTGTCCTCTGTAGCGGAGATTAAGGTGTAGGTTATGGTTAACCTCCCTCGGATGACTGAAAAAGGCTATAACATAAGAGGGTTCGGTCAAATCGTCCAGTATTTTTCCAACCTAAGGTCATTTCTGGAGGCAGGTCAGGTCACACGGTCCGTGAGTGGTAGATCTACATATACGTGCTTGAAAGAAGAGGGGAAGTAACCCAAGAACTGAGCGGGGATGTGATGAGATCGTCATTTCTCATCATGGAGACAGACAGGAGGTCTGATGCTGCCTGACATCTCTGTTAGCCGCAACTTTGTCTGAGTCACCGCCATGGGAGCAGCTACTGGGCTACAATTCATCCTGGGACTCTCCGCTGCTTGTCTTACTGGGAAAACGATAAGGCAGGCTGTATATTTACCACTGCCTAAAATACACCCTTGCCCTCAGGTCCACCGGATTAAGGGTTAGATAGGAATATGTCTTATAAATACACCTAAAACCACATAGCTTCCCTGTGGCGTGGCCTCATCAGAGATTATATGACTTCACGTGGTGACTGCACGTGTATTTTCATGACCTCCACAAACAATCAAAACCTGCTGGGAGCCGTTCGGTAGCACGAGCTCTGACGTGGTTTTGGGAAACCCAGCGTGAGTGACAACCTTGTTAGAGGAGCTTTCCCTTTACATTTACGAGACAAACATGAAATTCAGGCGGGCCCTCATACCTACGGATTGGCATGACTCTGGTATTCTCGCCCCATTTGCTGCAGTATTAATAGCAGTATTTGCTTTGATGCTGTCAGCAGGGGGCGGGAGGGCGAGTGTCATGTTTGCCAGGTCAGATAGACAGGAGAGGGAAGAGAGGAGGAGAAGGGGTGGGTGAGATGAGCATTAGCTGCCAGGATGAGATTTTAAAGGACTATACTGGTGTGATTGCAAGTTTGACACGAGCACACAGGAAATGAGGTGAAATATGCTAAATCACTCCTGTGAGGAGAAGAATGACATGTCAAACAGAGACCTGTGTTGTCCTCAGAGCCGTCAGGTGCAGGTACCTCTGTCACCTCGGCCTTCAGCTCCTGGAAGCCTGGAGATCCGTACTGCCACGCCGAGTCTGTCAGGTAGAGATGGAGAAATTTAGCTGAATACGAAACATTAAGATGGAGGTGACTCTGCAAAAAAAAAAAAAACCCAAAAACATCTGACCTCTCAAACTGCTGCTGTCTCCCTGCCTGTTGGGCCTGGTCATCAGGTGAGACACCTGACTGGAACCTAAACACACGCACACATGCAGAGTTTAGTCATTTCTGTTGCATATTTCACATGCAACATGCGTACAGAGCAAACATGGATATGGCACTACTGACAGCAGAGAATGTGACAGCAGGAAACAAACACCCCTGAATGGATTCCCAGCTGCTCTGGAGTCAGACAGTCGGTAGATTGGCCGACCATAACACACATGCTTGACACACTCGACACCCCGTCCCACCCGAGCACTGTCAACTTCACGTCCTTAAAACTTCAAACCAGTCGGCTGGCCCTTTCTCCTCCATATCACTGTCAGGTATTCTCTCTCCTAATCTCCTCTACTTTCTTCAGTTGTTTCTCCCCCTGTGCTTATTTTCCCATTTGCCTCCCTCATGAAATCATTACTGTGCAGAGTAAACAACGTCAGTGTCCATGTCAAACAATGTCTGCACACTGTACGCTCCTCAGACACTCGAGGACAGAAAGAACTAAATGTTTACAGAGGAAAAAATGAGCTTTCATGAAAATGGATGAAAGCGTGTGTTTGTGTGTCTGTGACCACGGGTGACTGTTTGTGAGCACGTGCCTGCCGTTGCTCTTGCACGTGCAGCGTGCCGTGATTTCAGGCGCGTAATGAGTCCTAATGATGCAGAGAGAATTAAACCAGCATCTGGAAGCTGATGTTGATTCTCGCCGGTGATGAAGAGGACGGGGATGACGTAACATCAGCGACTTGGAAAAGTTGCTGTGTTGTAAACAAAGGACTGTTTGAGAGAGCTAAAGGTAAAGGGGCCGAGCTTGTTTAAAAGCTTGTTTAACTCAAAGGTCGGTATTGTTTTGAGGGTTACGGGGGGCTTTGCATGAGGCTGCTCCCACAGGGGAGTGTGTGTGTGTGTGTGTTCCATATGTGCCCTCATATCCTGCCTCTTTGTTTGGGATGTCACTGAGCAGAATACTATAAACCTCACAGGCTAAATTTCCCAAAGGAGGCTCAGTCTGAGGAGGCGGCAGCGTAATCCTGCAGGAGTCTGCAGAGCTGAGGGATCTTATGTAGGTGCAGTCCTCCTTTCTGCATGCATAATTCAGGGTACAAAGCAGAAAGACATTTTACTGAAAACTGGCCACAATCTGGCCACGTCGTCCCTCCACCTGTTAGACATTGATTGAGACATCTTAGGAATGCAATAAAGAAGAATTTGAGAGAAAACATTTAAAGCACGCCGGTGAAATTGACTCTGTTTTGGCAATGGGCTTGGCTCCATCTTCACCGTAAACCTGAAACTTCCTGAAACACAGTAATGTTTTTGGAAAGTGTAATTGCACTCAATGAGTTTAGCAAATTTTCACCTTTAATTGTGATCTTTACATCGTTTTCTCTCGGGTGCTTCGTGCTTTTTTATTTTTAATTCTCCTTTGAGCACGAGCCAGGTCTGCATTTATAAAGAATGCTGCCACTTTTAGCGCGCAGCCTCCCCCGGCTTGTGTTGTCACTACTGTTGCAAATTTTATGCGAAGGCCTATTTTTAAAGTCCTAAAATAACATTAGAGGATATCAGCTCATATACTTTGAGCGGCGAGTGTTACTGAAGGTCATGAGCGCCGCCTGAGCTGTAACTGCTGCAATTTTCCTGTCAAAGTTAAGAACTTGTCAAAATGCTTTGATTTTTATCTCCTCTCTTCTCTGGCTCTGCGTGTCTTCTTCTCGGTTTGATCTACTGCCTCTCACCCTGAGGGGGCCCTCTCTGTGTATTTCAGTCTGCAGGTGTACACATGAGGAGCTAAACAGATAACCTGGAGTATGCAGGATATAGAGCATGTAAGCTCTCCTGATGCACGGGGAGTAGGGATGTCTGCTGGGCGGGGAGATGGTAAGGAAGGATTTACTGCTGCTGGCAGTCTCAGCTTTAGAAGTAATACACTCTGAGGGTAAACAGAAAGATGGCTTAACTGGTAAAAGGAAGGGGGATGGTGGGCGAAAAGACGAGCATGGAGGCTAATTAGATGGATGTTTGGCCACTGCAAACACACAGAATACCAGAGCTTAACCTTATTGGCTCCAGGATAGCTCTCAAGCCATGTGCAGCCCTCTAACCCCTGGAAGTATAGTGTTCTTGGCCCCAGGACCTCTGCGGCCCCCTCCATCCTCACCAGCCCTGACCCACCCAGAGTCATCAAAAGCCCCGAGATGAGCCCTTGGCACGGAATCACCACTTCCAGAGCGTGCATCGCATTTCAACCCCTCCCTCCCACTTCCCAACTAGGCTATTCGCGCCCTGCTCGTCATGCAGAGGGAAACACCAGTCATAAAGAAAGCAGGATCTGCTCATAAATACTGAGCCCGACCCTTCCTGGCCTGCCACCATCACCCCTAAATGCAGGCAGGAAGCGGAGAAAAGAAACCTGAGCTGAGTGTCTCTGCAGACTTACAGGGCAACCAAAACATAACAACACAAATAAGCGCACACACATGCATCATTAAATGATGCACACACACACACACATGATTCCCCTGATATGTGCCGTTTGTCTGGAGGAGGCTGAGATTTATCACGTCTGTTGCTGCAAGCAAGTCACACACAAATGCACACAAACGTGATCCACGTGGCTGTGCAATGCTCTCTCTATGTGTGTGTGTGTGTGTGTATTCTATACATACATGCCATTTATGTGTCATCACTTCTCTGCTCCAATTAATTCATTAATTAATTCACAGACAGCCAACGAACGCAACAGAAACAAATTGTCTGCAGGCAACTAAGTGATCCATCATTGAGTAAACATCATTTCAGGATGGATAGAGAAGATTTAAATAGGGTATGAAATAAAAACAAATGTGCACAGTCATCAGAGAATTTATAAGAATCAAATAATCAGACGTTAAAATGATTTTCTATTTATAAAAGTTTGCACTTTTTTTTAAATAGCTCTGACAGTGTGCGGTGGTTTGAGTGCATCTCTTACCCCCACCAGGTCTCATCAGGCCACCGCTCTGCAGAGAGGGGGCTGGTGGCACTAAGGGGGTCTGAGGAGGACAGGGTCTGTTCCTCAGCCTCTCTGTCTCCCTCCTCATCTCCTCCATCCTGCGCTGAAGCCCCTCCAGCTCCCGCTCCAGACGCTCCTTCTCCCCCTGCAGCAGGTTCCTCTCCCCCACGGCTCGGTTCAGCGCCTCCTGAAGCTCGAACTGAGGTCCAGCTCCTGGTCTTTGGGGAACACCGGTGTCCCCACCAGTCAGGCGGGACACCAGCACCTCCAGCATGCTGAGTCTGGCTTTCAGGCCCTCCATCTCAGGGCCTCCGGTCTGTGGGCAGCTGGCCTCGGTGGGGCTGGGGACAGTGAAGGTGTACTGGCATCTTCCACTTCGGTCGTTTCCCCTCCACAGAGCAGCTCGGTCCTGTGCGTCACCTCGCAGGAGAAGACCACACAGACACAATGAGAGGAGGAGGAACATGCTGGAGACAGATCAGACTTTAAATTCTCCCTCTGCAGAATTAATTTCTTGTTCAGTCCAGTTTAGTTTTTATCGCTCAGCTTAAATTCTCCTTTAATCAATTATTAACTCCCAATTTCCTGGTGAGGACCTAGTTTATTATTCTGCTTCAGTCTTTTCTCAGGTGACTCCTCTTCTTCTCTCCACCCCTCTCTTGTTCGTCTCTCCTCCGTGGGCAGGTCTGTAACACTGAGCTCTCCCCAACAGCTCACAGATATTTATACAATCTGGAGGGGAAGGAAGGAGGGAAAGAGGGGACGAGAGGAGATGTGAAAGGGAGGGAGGGGAGAGGAAGAAGAAGGCTGGGTGGGGGGGGATCAGAGGCAAAGAGGGAGGTAGGGAGAGAAGAAGAAAAGAGAAAGTAATGGGATGATGGTTGTTTTGGGGACAGAAATGTAAGAGTTTGTGTGTGTGTGTGTGTGTGTGTGTGTGTGTGTGTCTGCTTTCTGCAGAGGCTGTTCTTTGGATTTAATGCTCCAACTCGACAGCTCTGTCTTTTTGTGTAAATCTGTGTGATTCATCCCCTCCGGTCTCATTTATTCAAGTCTTATCGGTGAAAGCGTCCCCTGGTGTGTGTGATGCAGTCCCACATGAGGGGGTTTGGTGGAGGTTTGGCCCCCAGCATGGCAGGGAAATCTGGGCCTCGTTGGATACAATTACCCAAGGAGCCGGTGTCCCCTTTCATATTGGTAGGGGGCCAGCATGTGACGCGAGCAGCCGATAAGTTCTGTCATTACGAAGGGTCGAGGTTACAAGTCAATCGATGACAGGATACCTGACGCTGACCCCTGACCCTGACATAGATTTGGTCCCCTTCAGCTGAGCTTGTTTGCTGTGAACAGTCAGTGCAGACTCTCACTCGCTGCATTTTTCTGCATTTGTATTTAATTCAACATGAGTGAGCTGCCGGGAGCCATTCCTACCTAAGCCCACTTCCTGTCACTTGCTGCCCGGGTGGATTTGTTGCAGTCTGTCTCCCTCCCCGTCTCTCGTCTCCTCGCTTTAACACAATATCACAGACACGTTGCCCACAGCCTGCGAGGCTCGCTTCCACGGTCATGTGATACGGAGGATGATCTCTTGTTTATTTTCAGAGAGGCAGGATGAAAGATTTGAAAGTGAGACACTTGCTCAGGGATGCGTGCGATGAGGCAGGTGCGCAGACACACACGCACACCATCCCATTCCAACTTTTACAGGTGTCAGCTTGAGCTCATTTCCTGTCTCTTTGTTTGGGTTTCAAAAATCTGTCCTGCACTTCTTTTCCTCACATTTGCAGACAGATGCCTAATTTCAGACACCCATCTCTGCTGACCTGCCACCCTGCACACTAAAACATCACCCGACCCAGATGCTTCACTTAAGGGAGGCCAAAGGGCACGAGGGGAAGCGTGCACGCTCTTAAAAACACACCCTTCCTCTTGCAGGTTGAGCCCAGCCTCACCTGCTTCTGTCAGGGCTTGTTTACAGACAGCCGGTGGTACTTGAGACACTCGTCTTGGTTTATGATTGGTTGGGCAGATGGATAAATGGATGAGTAAGGTACAGAATGTGATTTTTGAAAACACTGAATTGCGGTATTCGCTGTCAGACTACATCCTCCTACAGGAAATATCTTAACAATGAGAAACTGACGAGAGGGCGAAAGGTGGGACGTATTAAATAAAGGAGTGAATAAATCATTGTGGGAGAAAAAGCTGGGAATAAAACCACATGCAGCCAGGAATTGAGACGACGGAGGAGAGAACGTACTGCAGAGAAAGTAGGAGTGAGAAAGAGATCAGCTAGGAAGAAATCAAGGATGAGGTGTGCTCAAACATTTTTATTCACTAGAATCTTTAAAAAGCATCAACTGCAGATGGATAACTTCTTATTTCAAACTCCTCTAGCTGGTGACACATGCCTCTCCCTGTACAAGATGCCTGTGTATGTGTGTGAGACTGACTAATGCTGGTTGGCACATTGTCCACTCTTCTCCCTTGTGAGTTTAGTCACCTTAATAGCACTCATATAACCAGTGCTATGCCCGGAATCTGAAGTCATCCAGTCGTAGCCCCTAACGGAGGACCAAAACATCCCGAGCTGCCAGCGTGGGTGTGACTCCGCAGGCAGAGGATAGAAATGTCATGCAACAAAGTGAAACACAGATATTTTTGTTCCTTTGCATGTAAATATGTGGACAAAGTCTTGACCAGAGGCAAAATGAAGGCATCCAGTTTGTGGTTAGCGTCTGCACACACATCTGTGAGGCCCGAAAAGAAAGAGCTGTAACGTTTTACAACCACTTGTCCAACAAGGACTTTACTACCTTCAATTTCACTGCAATTTAGCAGGCCTCAGTGTCCAATGGCATGCAGGCTTCTCACCGCAGATAAATGTGTGTGAGATTAAATGACCTCGCAGAAATAAAGCTATCACCCCCCGCCATGGGTACCAGCAACTGAGAGCGAGCTGGAGGACCATCTGCCATAGATCAATGAAGTAATTTCTGCTCCCTCAGACAGGCTGGGCAGAGCTGTCGGAGTTGGTTTGTGTCTGCTGTCCTGAGGACCAGACCAGCGGGTCTGCCAGAACAATAACGCCTCACAGACTCACTTCCATCCAGCTTTAGTGCCATCATGGGACTCCACGCTGCCAATAAAGTCAGACCAGTAAAAAAGTCCAGTAATGAGAAGAGATAAAAGAAAGTTCAGGACTTCACTGCCTCTCTTAAATGGTCAGAAGTGGAGGGATAGCATGACGATTAGTTTCCCCTCTTCACCTCCACTCATCTTTATTTCCATCAACCCCCTTCAACCTTTTGTTCCCTGGGAGTGCTCCATCCATCGTCACTCCTTCCTACCTCCCAGGAAGATCATCCAAACCAGATGAGACCAGACCGGTGCCCTTTAAAATCACTTTATTCATCATCTCAAAGCAAAACTGATCAATATATATCACAGTCTTCCAATGCAATGCCAGAGTATTGTACATCATTACAGAATCAATATTTACAGCTAAAATAAATTACATTCAAAATAATAAAAATGACAATGTAGAGTTGTATTATACAGTTAATTAATCCAGACACGACACCTAAGACACAGCTCAGTTAAATTACCCCTCCTTCAAAGTAACGTAACGGAGATAAAAATGTCCCTTCAGCGGGAAAACCAGCATTCATACGAGAATCACATTGAGCGGCCAGCAGAAATAAAAAAACAGTGTAAAAAGAAAGCAGTGTTAAAACCAAACAGAACCATCTGCAGAGTGAGAGACAGTTTAATGTGTGCCGTGACCAAACTGGCTCAGAGCTCAACACAACCTCAAGGAGGAAGGTGAGAGCTTTAAAGTGGCGAGGAGACATTCATAACCTGGATGTTTTTGGCCTGGCGTGGTCCTGCTGTATGGTATTACAAGCTATCAAGAGGCAGACGGGAATGGAGAAGCCGCGATTGATGGAGGAGAATAATCAGGATGTTGTCTGAACAGATGGCGATCCTCTCTGGTCACTTTTCCAATCATCGGCACTGATGAGGAAACATACCCGATAAGTGAAATCACTTCTGTCAGAAAGCCTTGCTGCTGATTAAAAGAAGCGTCGAGACAGATGAACCTCAGATGTTTCCTCGCTTCCTCAGGTGGAGAGCGGACAGCACACGAGGATTCACGGGTAGAGATCTGAGGTTCATTCGCTAAATGTTAGAGCCTCTCTACACGAGGCTGCGGCGGCAGATTCAGACCAGCTAGTTGGCGTGGATTCCCCTGCTTTTACAGCATCTATCTCTATCTACATGACCTAATATGCACAACCTGGAGCTTCCCTGTTGTCAAGGCAAAGACGGGGGCCCTACACGTGATATGCATCGTGGAATGGAGCGCTCCTTCACGTTGACTAGAGGGCTGAGAGTCAACGCTTCCTCCCAAACTACATTAAAATACCCCCCACTCCTCCCTGGATTCTCCTGTGTTAGATTCAAACTGAGGCTTAGTACTGATCTCACAGCAGATTCATGTGGGAACACCAACGGTAAGATTTGTACTAAGGGTGAGATGATGCCCGATCCATGAGGGTACACAGGGCTGACGCTGAGGAGGGTGTGGGAGGCTGGCTGGTGCCCCCTAGTGGGAGTGGAGGACTGTGTGCAGAGGAGACAGGGAGATACAGACAGAGACAGGAGGAAGAGGAAGAGGAGGGTTCTCCCTCGTCCTCCTCGTCGGACACTAGCGATATCGGAGTATCACTGGAACTGTAAGACAGAAAGAAAGCTTAATGAGAAGCTGCACTCAGTTTATAAATGCAAACTGCGGGTGTGTGTTTGGTCAAATACTCACTGATGATTATGAGCAGGAGAGCAAAGACTACCAATGCAATAATCATCTTCATCTGCAGAACAAAGGACACACATTAAAGACATTCCACTCATAACACCGGATCGCCCCCCAACCCCGAACTTCTGTGCAAACAAAGACAGCCCACCTTCATGTCTCGCCACCACATCCTCCTGTGCAGCTGTTTGGCTCGGCTACTGAAGGCTGACGCATTGTCCGATAGGCTCTCTGGAGCGTCACGTGGCCGCGGCACAGGTGGAGAAACGTGAGGAGAGAGAGAAATAAATAATAAAGAACGGGGGAGAGATTAAAAATAACATATAATCACCAAATAAACATTAAGACTGCTATTGTCCCGTCTCAGTCTGCCTGGCTCTGTGTTTTCACATGTGCAGTTATGAGGTGTGACAGTTATGTAAGCCTCAGCTCGGCTGGTGAGATCACTCCCATGAACATATTTGTTTGTTTTCTTTTACGACATGCTGCCATGAAATGCTGGACAACAATTTACCTATTTCACACACATTTGCTCAGATTTTCTACCTCCTGTCTCCTTGTCGTGACATCCCTCTCCAAAACGCTCGCCCACGCTGCTCTCTGTTTCTTGGATACTGTTGTTAACCCGGTGTTTACGAATTACACAAGACGGTTACAGCTCCCTAGCGTGCGGCGCTCTGCTTGTCCAGGACCTCGTCCCTCTTAAGAGTCTTTGTGTCTGTCATGTGTGTGCCGTGTCCACGTCCACGTGCTTGTTAACGACCCGGCGCTACTACAAAGACGAAGTGCTCAGACGGGGCTTCTGAAAAGATGCTCGTTAATCGTCAGGAATTTAACGACAGGCTACCTGCGCATGGGTCAGAGAGCAAATTGAAAGTGTCCATCACCGGATATTATATTGCTCGCGTAAAGACAGCGACATGCACCGTGGAGACACGCAACCAGCCACACAGATACAGCCAAACTCACATACACACAAAGACCCGTGCAAACACAAATGTGTTCCAGATGTGCGTCATTGTGTCGGTTGGCTGGTTGACATGACGGAGAGAAGCTGTTATACAACATCTGCGTGGACGTCATGATGAGGCCTAATAGACAAGTCAAGAGACACGAGCACTTCAGGCTCATCTCTTCATCCACACAGGAGGGGAGCTAGAAAACCGGTGCGTGTCTCGGTGAAAGCCTGGCATGTGTGTGAAGTTGTGCTGCGAGCTTAACATGTTTCTCACACACACACACGTACACACACACCTTCTTGGTACACGCTAAAAAAAGAATGGGGCTGTGTGAATGTGAGACCTGTCAAAAGGTTTCACACGCACACCTGGTAAAGCACTAAACCTGGACATATCATTAACAGCTTTAAAGTGCACGGAGCGAATTGACATGCAACACTCTTGATCCTGCAGGAGAGAGAAGCTTCACAAGGCGGCTCGAAAGTTTGACAAAGTTCCTGATTTTGTTAATTTTTCTGCAAAGTTTAAAGCAAAGCTGCAACAATTAATGAAGCAATTAGCCTCTATTTTGGTAAATGAATCAGCATTTTATTTGATTTTCTAATATATGCACGTTAAAAAGATATTTTTGGGATTTGGACTGCAGAGTCAGACAAAACATTTGAAGATGTCACCTTCGTGGTAAACAGCCTTTTTCTCTGATGAATGTATCAGAGTGACGAGAGACTGTAAATGTAGCACATGCACTCAGTCAGCCTCTCTGTGCAGCCTTCAGAGATTTCATGAAGGGAGCTGATCATTTGTCGAGTCTTTCTTATTTGCAGAGCTATAAATATTCTTTATTTATCTCATATGTGGGCAGGTTTGAGATTTTTAGTAATATTAAAGTCATACCTAGGCCATAAGTACCCTCACTCAATATTTTACTCTAAAATGGATGCACATTGCAGAAATGTTCTAAACTTAAGCAAATGCTCAGATTCTCCCACACACAGTAGTGCCAGGTGTAAACCATCAGTGAGCTACTTGTGGAAACTAAACACAGCAGAGTGATAAAGTGTTCCATGTAGAGTTTGTGTTAACACACGCATGCGAAAGCGTCCCGGTGTGCGACTCACCCGACTTGTCCTGCAGGTCGTCGAGACGCTCGCCTCTCTCTATCACCTTGGAGATGTTCTCCTGCATCACATCAATCACCTCGTCCACCTGTGATTGCACCCTGAGGACACAAGTTAAGGCGTGAGGCACTAGCACGGAAATAACAGACATGAGTCATAAATAATAAAATGTAGGGTTTATCAAGAAATTATGGTTTTATTCTTTTGTAACCAGCAGAGCACAAAGCACCTGCCTTATCCTTTCCTCTGTTTCTAGGCTTGTCCAGTTGGCAGGTAATAAATAGCCTGTCAAAAGGTTTTTCAGCCTCCCTGTGACATGCCAGCACTTTTGCAGAATTATACTGAAATCCTTTCTTTCTTCACAGTACCTGAGCATGGCATGACTAGTCCAGATTACCCTTAGTCTATTTTTTAAAGTAATTCTTAGCAATGCCTTTTGGAGGGACGCTGGGTCAGCAGGACAGAGGACATTGACAGTGAAATAAAAAAGGACGAGAGGCCCAAAAGACAAAAAGAATCTGTTTTTTCTCACAGCTGATCACATTTTCCATCACCGTCACACCGCAGGGTTTCTTGGATTTAAGCTTGATTGCATGTTGAAGGCGGTAATATTAAACATGTACAATCAGAGCCAGAGCAAATCACACCACCGCGAAGGAGCCCGGGCTCAAACACAAACACACATAAACACACCTAAGGAGCTGACCTGAGAGGTTCGGGGTCAGACGGACACAGATTTGACGGGCCTGGACAATGTGCAAGCAGCATTCCTAGAATCGGTAATGATGGCATCTGGTTTCATGTGCTCACAATGACAAACTGTCAAGTATGAACAGAGCCTGGAGAAACAACCCTGGGTGCCAGATTGTCTCAACAATGACCTCCTCTGCTCTCTGGCTCTCTCTGACTGGAGGTTAATGTGGAAACAGACTGTGGAGGGACTAGGACATTTTATGGTAAGGTTACACAATAACCTGCCCAAGACGGTCTCTCTTACACAATCCACGAACAACCTGCAGCTTCTGGTAAACATGACGAAGCCTGTTGCATAACACCTTCACCAAAACTCAGTACTACTCCAACTGAGTTAGTACTTACTGCTTCATTTTGTCATTCTGAGGTCCAAATCGGGGTCCTGTTGGCCCTCTCCTGGAAAACAGGCAGAAAAAAGCCAAAGTTACCAATTTAATGTAAAACAATGATGATTTTTTTATTGATATTTTATTTTTATTACAACAATTCAGTGCCTGAAATCTTAGAACAAACTCACAGAAAGAAGTCTTCCTCCTCATCAGAGTCCTCCTCCAGTAGGTTTCTCTGTAAAAAAGTAAAAGGTCAGAGGTCATATAAGGGTATATGTTGATATTGCATGGCTACTATCTCAGAGAATGTCCCATGAGGACAGCTGGCACCACCACTGATATCACAATGCAAACTACAGCATGTCATTAATCTCTGGTGTTCAGTGGAAGATAAAGACCAACAAGTCTGAAGGACTTTCATTTAGAAACAAGCTCCAGTACCTGCATCCTGTCAGCTGAAAGGCCCAGACAGAGTACGTTCCTGGCACTCAGAACTAGTGTTCCTCATATCGCCAGATAGCTGCTCTACTGATCAATAGATGCTGTCTCTTCTGTCTGTGTTTAGAAGGCAGACTTGGCCAAATACACCAAAGCTATCACAGTGCACTTACATTACGATGACTTACTTAAAACAAAAGACTGTTGTTGCTCTGCTACTTTGTTTGCCAAACCTCATTAAAAATCCCTTCCACTTGTGTTCTCTCAGACGCCTCAACATCGAACTTCGACAGGAACATTCAGTTTGCTGAGAAGCCAAAAAAACAAAAAGAGATGTTTCTGAGATCTCTCTGTGCCATGATCACGACCGTGCCCGGAACAGCTTCTGGCTTTAATAGGGGCTGAAAGTGGCCTGTGTAAGATGCTATTCATACAGGATTAGTGAGGACAGCTGCACTTCATTCTCACAGGAGGAGACCACAGGAGATTGGACGAGTCTGTTTCTTATTGGATGGCAGAGAGGAAGATTGTATTCACTGCTACTGGAGAAGAAAGGTCTTCATCTTTACTAGAAATTATCTATAATAAAGGACAGCAGGAGACGTTGCATGCAGGTATGTCGTTGGGTTTAAATCTTCAGTTTTTAAGTCATAGTTTTAACCTTTTTACAACGTTTCCTGTAGATGCCCTGTAATGTCCATAAGTTCCAGCCAATGCTGCGCCCATACAGATATTTAATTTTCTTGTAAATACACTGTCATCTGCAAGAAAGCTGAAGGAATGGTGGCCACATGATCATAAAGAGCTTTATAAGTCGAGGCACTAACGCTCTCCTTCTGTACGCCGTCTTTCTTTCTGCTCACTGTCAAGTATGGAAGACATACGGGAGAACTGGTAACTATTATCAGAGGACAGGAGGTGAGGCAGTAAAAGAAAAGCATGATGGAGCAAGATGGAAGAGAACATTTCTTTATGTGTCCCCTTAAGCTGAGCTTTGATCACAGGTCAACACAATAACAAAAACAGGATTAAACAAGAGGGATAAGAGAGGCAAAGAATGAGGAGAGGAGGACGGGGAAGGGGCAGGTGGGTGGGAGGGGACGATCGCTCTGATGAGAAGCAGACGTTTGGCCATGGGAGTCTCATCAACATTTGAAATCCTTACCTCCTTTACAAAGATCCACTTTCTTTTGTGTGTCTCTCACTTTTTCCACTAACACTTAACGTCTTACATCAACATCTGTTTTTGACAACAATGGACATTTCGACTGAAATGTTCCAATACGTCTGACATGCCCTGCTTCTCTGGTTACTGCATATCAATGCGTGATTGTTTCTTTTCAGTGTTGAACTGACAGTCTACGACCTTATTGTAATCGCAGCACAGACTCAAAGTCACTTTCTGAATAATAAGGTGCTCCTGTTTCCACTATTCTGCACTCTGTTCCTCTCTCTCTGCGTCTCACCCTCTCGCTGCGAATGGATCCTGTGACCTCGTCGTCATTGAGGTGTCGTTTAAACTTGGGGGGCATGTTGTCTTCAGGCTGCTCCTCCCGATCTGGCTCCCTCTGTAGGACAGGAGGAGAAGAGGATAGGTTAGGACATGCTGCGTTGTGGGGAGAGCTCTATAAAAGCGCGGGACAGTCCTCAACACATCTGCCACCATCCCACTAAAGTCCCGCTGCTCATATGTTCAACATAAGAGAACTCTAATGTTGGTGGAAGGGAGTGATTTGACTCGCAGGCATAACCGCAGCCAGGTCCAACCCTGGGAGCAGAACAAAGCATGAACAGAGTGAGAAACCTTAACTCACTCGGTAACGATTACTTTAATGACACTGGTCATGGTCAAGCAATCTGAGGAGGCCTCTGGTCCCGACGCTTCTTGTTTAACAGTCTGACTTTGTTATTCGTCACAGAGCTGATTTCATTTCCTCTGCAATATAATATCGAACTCTGGAACATGTTATGAAATTGGCTCTTTCATCGTGCCATCTGTCTGTGAAATACTGTTTCATACCCCGTCAATATACAAAGAAATAAAAATATATTAATACTAATATAACAAGATATCCTACTGAGATATTTCCTCGTGTTTCTGGTGTGAGCAGGCATTCAGTCTCACTCGCTATGAAAGGAAATGTCATCATCACCTTTGGCTGAAGAACTCCGCTGTGCCGGATGTGGAAAACATACTGTTCTTCCAATCATACCCTCCTGAGTGTGTGTTTGGGTGTTACATGTTCCAAACAGTGCGACACAACACAACAGCGCCTCAATAAAGCGCCTGAGCGACACTGAACTAAACAGCATGTGATCCTCAGACCTCGAAAGTGACATCAGGAGAGGCACAAGGCAGTCTCAATCATTCACACACCACCTGTCTCTCTCTCTCTCAATCCAAGAAATCCAACTTATACCATTGAATCCAGTTCAGTCGGACACTGTGGCTTTCTCAGCAGCGTCCGTTTCTGGCAACGGGTTTGGAAAAAGGCCTGTCAGTGGCCAGGAGAGGAGAGGAGGAGAGGAGCAACTTTTTCCAGTAAACAGAGGAGGAGAAGAGAAGCAGGAGGACAGCGCTCTCTGTCTGAAGCAGTGACAGCGTGAAGAGACAGAGAGAGAGAGAGGAAGTCAAGAGAAGACAGGTCTAACATGTTAGGAGAGGAATCTTACATGTGCAAATAATCCTGACACAAGCTGTGATTTATGACAGCGTGAGGTCAGATTTGGACAGAATAACAAATGATTGCATCAGGCAATCACCACAAACTGAGAACTGCAGATTATTGATGATCACAATCAACTCATGGATTGCACCTTTAAGCCAATACTAAGATAGATAAAGCAGTGCAATGTCTGGAAAACAAGACGCCGAGGTCAGCTGAGTCTAGTAAGTTATTTTTAAGCTCGGCGCTTTTATTTTACGGCTTTAATATCCGAACAAGGGCTCTTAAAATGAGCCAGCAGCGGAAATAAAGCTGGAGCACAGCTGGTGTCAGGAATAGTAATTAGCATTAGCCTCATATCACGACCGTTGACAACTTTAGCTCGCCGGTTGAGGCGGTTGTTAGCCTTAATTTACCCACAAACGACAGACTATCGCTGCCTACCACGCTTCAGTCGTTACAAGTGAAAATGGGAACAATGTAGACGCCGACAGAGCTAGCTACAAGCTAATTTAGCTCGTTCAGAAAGGCCGGTTGGCTCGTAGGCTAAAAGGGCTAAGCTAAAGGATGCTAACGCGGCTAGCTACCTGCTGTTTCCCCTCAAGATCCGCCGCCTCGATGCCGCTGAGCACGAACACACACACGGAGGTGGTTCAGGTGTTAGTCCGGATGGGTTTGAGGTGGTTTTATGGTTTTGTAACTTTCATTTCAAAAGCTGTCTTATCATGATGGATGCTAACGGGGTCCTCTCCATCCGTCTGATGATCAGCTGACCAGGAAATGAACACAAACAGCTGGAGGAGGAGAGAGACCTGCAGATGTTTGACAGCAAGTCAAACAAACGGCGACATTCTCAGAGATGTACGCACTGTTTTAGGCTTAATTAATAACATGAACATGCTGAATTAAAATTAACTTTCTTCTTTGGAGATTTTACATATTAAAATGTAATAATATATTAAATATATATAATTATTTATATAGCATCTTTTAAAAAACGTTTACAGTGACAGGCACGAAAAGATACTCAGAATATAAAACAATAAAAAATGAAAATATATAAAATGTTAAGTAATGCATAAAAAACGTAATTACAAATTACATAGAACAACAAATAAATATTGAAAGATGAAAAAACGAAAAATAAAACTTAATGAATTAAAATTAAAGAGTTAAAAAATAAATAAAAATATGACCAGTTTCTAAAATTAATTTATAACTATAAATATAATACTATAAATTAAAGTACTCAGTTACAAAAGTAGTCAAGTATTATGATATATAAATATTCAAGAATTTGACTGACTTTGACCAGTTCACTGTGCTCTCAGTTGTACATACAGGTATAGACATACAGTCTAACAAGGAACATGACAGGTAGGCGCAGACATAAACATAAAACATAAAGATAAAAATAACTAAATACATATTTAAAAGATATATGTGTGCACAAGTATAGATATGTGTATCTATCTATAGACACTGTAGACTGGATAAAGGATTGATGATATAATAAATATGGTTTCTACCGGTTCAACTGGTGGATATGACAGTATATACATCATATCTATGTACAAACAAACTAAATGTAAACAGTGGATGAATAAATAAATTAGAATGAGCAGGTATTTCACAGATTTATTGCACAGATTTGCACAGACTTTTGATACTTTAAGCACATGTTGCTGGTAATCTAGAGTAAAATAGTACAATTTTAACTTTTCTTGTAATACAGTGTTTTAGGCTATTGTTTGTATTTTTACTTTTAGTTTAGTTTTACTAAAACAATTAAAATATTTCCCCATACTGGTTGTTTTAGGTGTCGCTCTCCCTCTGGCCTGTAGGTGGCGGCAGTGCGCATGCCTCGCGTCCAGCGTGACTGAAATTAGCAGAGTAGAAGAAGAACATAAAGTTTTACCGGAACAGCGTTGAATCAGCGGGTGAGCTGTTTGTTTATCACGCTACATTTATGTTTATCATGACGCTTTCATGAATATATTCTATTTGTGTATAAGGAGACGGTGTTCCTGTAGCTGTAGGTCGTTATAAAGAGGCTCTGTGTTTGCTGTTGTTCCTCCAGAGCTGCTCACATGGAGGTGCCCGGTGCTCATCCTCTGTTCGGGGGAGCTCTGTCCGCCGCCCTCCCTCACAGCGCCGCGGACGTCAGTCAGCTGAGGGAGATCCCGGACAACCAGGAGGTGTTTGCCCACGCACACACCGACCAGAGCCTCATTGTCGAGCTGGTGGAGTACCAAAGTCAGGTGGCAGATCAAGACGCCGCCAGGTATCACTTTGAAGACATAGCGGGCAGTAACAAAGCGCTGGAGCCTGGTGCTTTTCAGGTCGCCAGTGTTGTGCAACTGCCCAAGTCTGAGCTGTCCCTGTCAGACTGCAGCTCCGCCTGGATGCTGACCGGCACGCAGTGTGTGTCCAAATTTAACGAAGAAGCGAGGAACACAGTGACCCTCCATCTGGGGCTTTTCCGTCTGCCTCAGTTCTCCACAGATGTCCTGATAACCTTCAATGACCCGCAGAGCATCAGCCCTGACAGCAGCAGTGCTGCCTCAGCAGGGACACACAGGGAGCCGTGGACGGTGCAGGACTTCCAGCGCTTGTTGCAGACTCTGACTCTGCACAACCCGGGGCTGTTTGGATAGAATGACTGCTTTCTCAGCCACATTTGAACAGAATTGAATCTGGCCTGCAGTGCTCTTTGGCTCCCAGACCAGAATGCTTTCGAAGAAATTACTTTGTTCTCTCAGCATGACACCTAAGAAATACATGGCTCTAATGTTGACTTTGTTCTGCCAATTAAAATGAACTGAAAACATCTCACGATGTGAAGAAAGCGTTATGATAAATGTTTTGAATGAAACATCTCAGTCACATGAATATTTTTTAATCAGTTTCTGTTTTATGTGAAGGTACCAGAGAAATAACATGTCATAGACATTCAAATAAAGGTTTCCCCTTTATCCTCCTCTCACTTCATCTTACTCCAATGCTCTAACACCATCCTTCAGCATGTTTTTATCCTTACAGGTGTAAATTCAAACTGCCAAAAGAGAGCAGAGCCTTGTCATTATCTAATGCACGTCTCTTCCCTTACAGGACCATTAAAGATTCACTCGCTAACACCTCTTTTGTACTCCACTGCTCAAAAACTTGAGCAATAGCAAAAATCAAAGTGTGACTCCACTCATAAACTCCCCGTGGAACAGTTTGCAAATGCAGCTTGTATTCACAGAGCCTTCAGTGTCTTCGGTAGAATTTGAGTTTAGTAATAAACAGTGAAAGCTGAGAGGACCAGTCTCAGCAGGAATATGTATTAGGTCAACTGTTTCCAACATTTACTGCAGTGCCCTCATGGTGGAATAATTCATCAGCCTGAACTTGGAAAACCCTTGGAAAGACTCAATCCAATGGTGAGTTTGGTGAAACAAAATTTATGGAATGGAAATCGACCCTCATTAATTGCTGTTTTGAAGCTAATACCAGGCCTACAGTCTTACAGCATGTAATAGATGTTATTTTCCTCAGTTAGGCGTGCCATTGTTTGAAGAAAAGCTGTTTTGACTCGAGTCTGCTGTTAGATAAAGCTCAGCACAGCGAGGGATTTCAGGTAAGTCTTGAATAAGAAATAAAGAGGAAGTACAGTCTGTCTCCCCAAAGCCACATCAAACCCTTCTCATCCTCTGGTGCAATCACAACGGATTAAGCTCTCATAAAGTCAGGCATCTTTTCCTCTCAGTGATCCCAGTGTAGCACATTCCTTCATTAACCACAACAGCAAAACCTCTGACTGCCTTGGATAAACACACCGTTATTGGTTCTCTTTGTAATAAAGTATGAAAACATCCTGTCTTTCAGACCTGATGAGGGGTTTGGAACATCTTAGGCATCCGACTTAAAGGTCATGCCAGGAGAAATTTTTTGAGGCATTATGGCTTTTTCCAAGTCTTGAAAACAGCCCATTACAGAGAGGCTGCTGGGTTACTATCGTGCAGAGTGGTGAACAGTTTAACAAGAGAATGATTGTCTCTTTATAGGTTATTCCATTTCAAGATCTATTATCAGGGGGGAAAAGTCTGTCATGGCAGAGGTAAAAATAGTTCCTATTTTTATGAAGAAGGAATCGTTTTATCATTCTATTAACGTTTTACACAATGACACTGGATGTTAAACTATCCAGACTGACCAGACTTTGGCAATTACAAAGCGAAAAACAAAACAAAATTGTGCATATAAATGCATTCAAGTATCTCTGAAGTTGGCTAGTTTTAAAACTTGTAATAGTTGGACTCATACATACATAACTCAGTATATGCCAGTGTAATTGATTAAGTTGAGTAAAATGAGATGAATGAAAAGTGCCATCATAGGCAAAGCTCAAAGTAGGCATGTACATATTAAAATCAATTTAAATCAGTTTAGTCACTGTGTTGCCAAACAAAAATACCCCAAAACAAATGCAGGAAAGTCATTGTTTATGATCTAAACTGTAAGTGGTACTACAGTGGTACTCCTTGTCCGTTGTACATCTTAAACCTTTTAACTGCTCAGAAATGCATACTGTATGTGCAGCATCTTGGGAGCCCCACTGCATGCTGCAGCACTAACAGTAACTGTGTTGACTTTGAGCCACAAAGGGAAAAGAAAGGATGCCTTCGCAGCGATGTCTTTGACCTCTAGTGACCTGACGTCTGGCACAAATCTTCCACGTTCTGTTTAAAGACTTGGCTGACAGGTGAATTGAAGTCTCCCTGATGAAGACAAATACGGCTTTCCGGTTCCTCCTTCTCACCACAATTCGCTACTTCCTGGCAAGTTCTCAAACAAAAACCAGAGGTCTAAGTAAACACAGTGCTACAGTGATTTCACAAGCTACAGCACTATTCCCTCAAGAAGTGTCACTTTTACTGGCTGAGTGATATTATCTGTTACCAGGTGCAAGCCTTTTGTTGTACAGGGTAAGAAAAACATATAATAAATACATGAATAAATAAATGAGGAAAGAATACAAGTGAGGTGCTATTAAATCTGTGTAGATCACATATTTGGAAAAAATAGAAAATATCTTGTCAGCAGTAAGTCTATTAGTCTGTTAATATCAGTTGTTTCTACCGTCTTACGCTCTGGCTTGGAGGATACGCGTATTTGTGCATGTGTGACATTTTCAGTACATCTGGGAGGCATCAGTCACAGGTGGATGCATAGTTCCTGCTCAGAGACTTCCAGCTCCAGGGTCATTTATTATCCAAACTTCCCTGTTATCGCTGTTGTGTTTGTACTGAACACACTCCCCCGCCTCCTCCAGAGACCCTCTCCTCCCACACCTATCATCTCTGGTCTCCATCCTGAACAACTCTAGGAGCCAGGTTTGGCCACACAGCAGTCTGCTGCTCTCATCAAGATCCCAGAGCTCAGCCTTTTTTTAAAAAAATATATAATTTATGTTCCTCTCCAAATCTACCTTTGTCAGTCTGAGTATCCACTGTGGAATAATGAAACAAGTCTTTCCGCTATCTTTCCAGATTATCTGCAGGATATTTTCAACATGCTCAGTTCCTAAAAAAGAAAAAGTCAAACCACTGGCACAGTTATCTTCACAAAGAAGAACAAACAAAGAGGGAGTTTCTTTAAAAATGAACAAAATGTTTATTGAAAATAAACCGTTATTATGCAACACCCTTTCCACTGCAGATTCTACAAGCAGGCATTGTGATCACACATATGTAATAACATGCATATTGTACTTTTCTCAACAGTAAAAATGCCTTAGTAATAAGGAGTATCCTCTGCTTAGTCAAATCCAATCCAATGACTTGAGGTTTGATACAGATTCAGAGCCGGACGTTGGCCTGATAAGACTCTTTAATCCTCCTCCTTCTTCTTCTTCTTCTTCTCCTGTGGTGAGGTATCGTTGGTTTGAGAGAAGTGCTCAGACATGGCAGCAAGTGCCCGGTACCGGTGAGAGATCGTATTCTTCACTTCTTTTGGCAGTTCGGCATAGCTGCAAATGGAAGCAGTTAATAGTCATTATGGATATGTCTGTCTCTCTAATGCACAGCATAAGGTGAAAGGAATCAGTGTGGACTAATCTGTAACGCTCAACCCTAAACTGGAAGTTAAGTGTGTTGACCTCTGGCTCCCTCTTGTGGTACAAACTGGAACATTCAAGCAGTCCTTGCTTACGTTTTGTCGTATCCGTCAGGCTGGAAACAGGGATCCCATCCAAAGTCTCGAGGCCCTCTGGGTTCCACAATGCATCCCTGAAAATATCAAACAGAGAAGAGTGAATAAAAACAAACAGAACACACACACATTCAAAAAAAAAGTGAGGCAGTTTAGGAGAGATCCTGACCTCTGTTTTCCCTCTGAAGAGCGTCACTGGTTCATCTTTCCCAGCAGAGAAAGCAAATGTGCAGAGAGCCCACGCTGATTTATCTTCAAACCCAGCGAGGAGTTTGTACAAACCTACGACATTTAACAAGATTAGAGACGCTGCACAGCTCACCTCACTTTTTCAATGCAGCTTTAGATACCTCAGTCACAATGCTCACCTTCAGGCTTGAGTTTATCCAGGAACCATTTTCTACAATAACAAAATATAGATGTAATTATTCGTGTTCATTACCATTTTTAAAGAATGACTCAATAAAATCGTTATTATACTAACATGTAGGGTCCAGGCAGGCCTCCCAAAGCCTTGAAACACAGACATGTGTCCTCCACTATGACTGGCCCATCAACCTAAAGGTGTAAAACAACAACAATCAGTTTCAGTCATTCAACAGACAGATGCACGTACAGGATAGTTAACATACCTGCCGTGCGGCCTCTTTGCACTTATGTATTGAGATTTCATCAGGCTCTCCTTGGAATTCAGGCACTGGAAAAAGAAATTAGGTTAGGTGAGTAATGATTACATGCTGGTGCTGTCTCATTTCATACTTACAGTCAATCTTTTTTGACACTAGCTTGTAGGGAAACTTGTCTCCCAGGATCTGGATGACCTGATGGATGTAAACAAAAAGAGAGTGAAGCATAAATCAGATTCAGAGCTCTGCATTGAATTACAGCTCATGCTCGCTGTCTATATTTAGCGTGCACAGAGTGTGAAGGCAGCGCGTGGACAGGTGTGCTGTTTGAAGCGGGTTAGACAGGACAGCACGAGGACAGGACAGTCTGTCTCGTGCACGACACGTTTGACTCTCACCTCTTCGAGTTTTTTGGCGTTTCCAGTCACGAACACCACAGACCTCCCCGCTGGCACAGCCATGATGACAGACACCCGGAGCACTAACAACACTGGACTGAGGACATCCGGCTCAGCGGCAGCCAATTAAAATCCGCTCTGAACGCCTCAGCCAATCAGCTAACCGCGCCTGCTAACAATCCTCCAATCAGAGAGCGGTGCAGCCAGCAATGCTGTCCGACGTGAAAAGCCACGGTGCCATGTGGACAAGAAGCGGCTGTAAACAGAGTCTGTCACTGCACACCGAGAGCTTTTGGACTGTTCTAACCGACAATGAGTCTTTTACCTCGCACTGCCGAGG
Source organism: Nibea coibor (assembly GCA_023373845.1). Classification (NCBI taxonomy): domain Eukaryota; kingdom Metazoa; phylum Chordata; class Actinopteri; family Sciaenidae; genus Nibea; species Nibea coibor. The sequence goes on along the minus strand of CM041718.1, from coordinate 23,249,189 downwards.
AGTTCAGCTCCGCAGAGTACTGGGAGAGATTCTTTAAGAAGCGCGGGGAGAAGTCCTTCGAGTGGTACGGAGACTACAACAAGCTGTGCGGCGTGCTGCACAAATACATCAAGGTCCAACACAAGGTAACACAGCGAGCTGAGCTTCACATTTCACTGACAGTCTGCCTGCTGCTGTCATTGTCATCACTTAATATGTATGCATGTCAGTGCGGCTGATATTAAAGACTGAAGGAGAAAAGTACATTTCTCTTCTTGTCCTGTTTAAAGCGTTTCATAATCAGCTTCATAAGTTTCATAATAATAGACTTCCTGCCTGATGTTCGAGTATATAGCTAAAAAGATGTACTCCATTATAAGAAAAGGCCCTGCGTTACTCAAGTAAAAGTAGAGTTAGAATCAATGTACTTGTACCTTTAATAAAAACAAAGTTTACAAAGTGTTTTTCAGAGCAGCGGACCCCGAATAAAAATAAAAGATTAAGAGATGGAAAAAAAAACAATGTGTGAGTAACATTTTGCTGTTCCAGATGTAGTCACTAACAGTGTTTTGTTCTTCCGTCCTTCAGGTGTTGGTGGTCGGTTGTGGTAACTCTGAGCTGAGTGAACAGCTCTATGATGTTGGCTACAAACATCTAACTAATATCGACATCAGCGAGACAGTGGTGACGCATATGAACCAGCGGAACGCTGAGCGACGGCCAGGTCTGACCTTCCAACAGGTGGATGCTACACAGACTCCATATGAGGATGCCAGCTACCAGGCTGCTCTGGACAAGGGCACGCTGGATGCCATGGCATCAGAAGAAGAGGGTGCGCTGGCTAGGAACATGCTCACCGAGGTGAGAGGCCCATGGGTCAGGGTGTGCACAAACCAAATGTTTTTTTCCTCGATGGGTATACAGAAGTTTCCTTGTGTCTGCAGGTGGGCCGTGTGCTAAGTGTTGGCGGCCGGTATGTCTGTGTGACACTGGCTCAGGAGAGTGTGATCAAGTTGGCTGTGGAGCACTTTGTACAGCTGGGGTGGGCGGTGAGGCTTCACTGTCTGCAGGAGGAAAGCGGGAAAGAAGAGGAATCCTTTGCTCTGCCTGTCTTTGTTCTGGTCTGCACCAAGTTTCGTCAGCCTATGCCCACGCCGATTCTGGAGATGTGTCTCGGGGAAGATGGAGCCCCAACTCGTCTCACACAGGTAGCAGAGTTGTTGTCGGCTGTGAGGGAGCACCAGGCTTACTCTGTCTTGAAAAAGAGACTCCGTACAGGCACAGACGCCAGCTCGAACCTCTCGCTCACTCTCTGCCACACCAAGACTGGCCTTCCCAGATACACTCTCACAGTGCAAGACTGTCCCCCAGGTGCCAAGGTGCCGAGATCAAACCAGTTTGCTATTTTTATTGGTGAGCTCCTGTTATCGCATCGTGTGTCTGCCTTCCTGTGTAAGTCAAACTGGTTGTATTTTGTTCTCCTCTGGTCATTTTTTTCTCTCTGCTTATCCTGACAGTCCCTCAGGGTAGTGAGACAGCTTGGCTGTACAGCTCCAGTGAGGGACGAAGGCAGCTGGCAGCCAGTGCTAACTTTCGGCGCCTGGTTATTGTGGCAATGCACAGGAATCAGGAGTACGCAGATATGCAGGCTGTCCAGTCAGAACTCTCACCCATGGTTATGGACCTGGCACCACCGGGTATGCCAGCCAATCAGCAGGTAAATACATCCAAATATTCCTTCTCAGAAATCCTCTTTTGTACAATAAGATACAAAGATGCTTCAGAGTATTAATTCAAGCTCTCTGTCCTCATTCAGGTGCCGTTCCTGTCAGTTGGAGGTGACCTGGGATGGCGAGAGGAGGTCAGCAGAGGCGTGAGTGAGCTGAGCGGGGAGTACTGTGTGGAGAACGTCAAAGGAGAAGATGGAGAACTGTATCGGAGGCTCGTTTTCCTGTCTAATGCTAACCTCGTCCAATCAGAGAGTCGTCTTGTCCCTTCAAATACAGGTGAGTTCTTTTATTAACCACTCCAACAATACCATCAGTATGCCATGTTACATGTTAAAAATAAATCAACTAAAAACATAATAAATCAAAAAAGAGGAAATGCATAGACAATATTATAATATTATAATAGTTTATTATGGTGTAGCTGTGGATTGGTGAAATAATTAAACATTTATTTCCCTGCAGCATCAAGTCAGAAGAAGAAAAATAAAAAGAAGGCCAAGCCACCAGCTGCTCCAGTAACATCTTCTACTTCTCTGTCAGTGGACAGCGGCTTCCTCTGCTGCACTCACCACGAAGTTATGGTGGCTGGCCTCGCCATGCTCGGGGTTGGCATGCCACAGAACAAAGGTCAGCACTCACCTGACAATGGTGAGAGGAAATTCTAATTAAACAGCCACAGAAATATCACACTGAACCGACTGAGTCTGGTTTGAGCTTTTTTCATCCCCTCTGACTTCCTCCTCAGGTGTCCCAGTGTCAGTGCTCCTGGTGGGGCTCGGTGGAGGAGGCCTGCCTCAGTTTCTACGGGACTTTGTGCCCGATGTTACTGTTGAGGTTGTAGAACTAGACCCTGTTGTGATGGAGGTGGCGAAGCAATGGTTCGGGTTCAGACCAGATGATCGTTTGACTGTCACTCTTGGAGATGGCCTGGAACGCATCTGTGCCCTGGACAAAGAAGGTTAGTGAAGGAGGAGTCGAAGAGGACACACCCAGGATACCTTGACAAAACCAAGAAGTGACTATGGCTGTTTCCTTTTTCTCTGTAGGGGGTCGTTTGTTTGATGCCATCATGTTCGATGTAGACAATAAAGACAGCACTGTGGGTATGAGCTGTCCCCCTGCTGCCTTTGTTGAAAGTTCGATCCTGCAGAAAGTCAGCAGCCTGCTAAGCTCCAGAGGTGCCGTATTTTTAATCACTTATTTCCCTCCAGCAGCCGTTTTTTCTATGAACAACTTACAATGGTGTGATTTGTTTGAAATATGTCTCATCTACATGGACTCCTCTCTCCCTGCCATTGGACCAGGTGTATTCATACTGAACCTTGTGTGTCGCGACTCGGTCTTGAGGAAGAGCGTCCTGGAGCGCGTGAGCGGTGTGTTTCCCACCATCCTCTCCAGAAAGATCGAAGGGGAGGTCAACGAAGTCCTTCTGTGCTCTCGTGGAGAAAATAAGACGCAGACGGACGCCGATCGCATCCTTTCATCAGTGAACCAATCAGCCAAGAGTCTGCAGAGCGCGCTGTGCACTAACAGGACTGGAACCAACAGCAGCCCTCACATAGACATTGCAGAGTTGTTGAAAGACTTGAAAGTAGAGTAAAGTTTGTTTGTGACCAGAGGCGGGTGAGATTTAATCATGTGAGACTGTTTGAGAGGATGTGTGAGGTTATTAAGTGCTCTGACTTTCACTTTCATGAAAATGAAAGTATTATGGTGTAAAACATATATAATCACAAGTAAAGAACATTTATCTTCACATCTTCAGGTTCAAGGTGGGGTTTATTGTCATGTACACAGTGATGTGAGGCAGCGTTTTGCAAAGGACTGTGGTGCTACACATAACAAACAATAACAGGATGCACACACATCACAACATATACACATTTACATATATACAGTATGATATTGAATAAAACAATTAAGCGATGTGCATGGACATGTGCACGTTTACCCTTCATGTGAAATGAGCACAGTGTTATTATCAACTCCTGTCATCATTAAATGCAGCCTTCAGTTTCTCTTTCACTTGCTTCAAGTTTCCAGTGTACTACACGGTGCTCACTCCCCTCACTGCCAAAGAATGCTGCAGCGTTATTTACAGTAGATGAATCTGGCACTCTGGTTCTAGTTGCAGCGTTTAAAGGGGCTGCAAGCAGAGCCCTGCCCCTCTCTCTCTGTGGATGTGTGGGATTTTTAAATAGCTGTCGACTGGAGGCGTGAGTGCTCGCACGGTGTCTGATAAGTTGGATAAATCGGGGTACTTTCATAATTGGCTATGAAGTTTGTCTGTCTCCTGCACGGAGAGGGGGTTGCCGAGTTAGTTGTGACCGCGCATGCGCAGCAAAGTTGATTCCGTTAGCTGTCATAGTTGAGTGTTTTCCTTCTTTACTATGGACCAAACTCACCGCGGCGACCAGCGGCCAGCCCCGTGAACATGTCCGCGGATTAACGGAGACGACACGGCCGCCAACATTTGGACTTTCTTTCTTTTTTTAAAAAAAAGGCCAACAATAATGTCTACAGCCTGCTGTTTTCCGAGCACAAACTTGGACACTGTCGTCGTTACCAGACACACTCACGGTAACGTAAGTAACGGCTGCTACTGAAGGTGTGGAGCTTTTACAAACCGGGCGCCGTCCCTCCAGAAGAGAGTTATTTTTAAGTTGTGTGCGTTTCAAACATATCTACAAGCGGGAAAACAAACAACTATGGTAGCTGCTCTGTCGTCTGGCTTGGCCCAAACACCTTTTTTTTAAAAGGAGCCGGACAGGTAGCACCGGTAAGCTCCGGTTGCGATGGGCAACCGCGGGATGGAGGAGCTGATCCCGCTGGTCAACCGCCTGCAGGACGCCCTGAGCAGCGTCGGCCAGAGCTGCAGCCTCCACCTGCCGCAGATCGCCGTGGTGGGCGGACAGAGTGCGGGGAAGAGCTCCGTCCTGGAGAACTTTGTGGGCAGGTAAAGCACACCTGACGGTGAACTGTGAGTGAACCGCACAACACTGGGAGTGATGAAATGACACAGGCCTTTCTGACTGAGTTTACTCTAGGTGGATAATATTTAGATATGAAAACAGGTACTGCTTTATTAGAAAGGAAGCTTTTTCCATCGTTGGTCTTTATTAATATGATCGAGTTTATTGATCACTTAATTAATTAACTTCTGGTTCTCTAGGTTGTGAATAATCCCCTTGTTTGTTACCTGTGCTTGATCAAAATACATAAACTTTTATGTATGCATGGTTTTTATTAATGCATTAAAACATTTAAAGCTGCATTAATAATAAACATAGTATTTTTTAACGAGCTGGCAATCCAAATTTTGTTATAACTAATCTTTAAATCCTTGTGAAATATGCTAAAATGTTTTAAAATATATAAAATATATAATTTAACGTCACTTAAATGTTGCAAAAATGGTCAAATTTGGGCTAATTCTAAAATACTTGAAGAAAATGTGACTCTTGATGCCTACATTTCATGTTTGGACAGTTTCGTGTTTTGACATCACAAATATGACTTTGTAATAAATTGCAATTGTTGTTTGTGATGCTAAAAGTGAAGCCATGGTAACTGTGATTCAGGGGTTGGAACAAGCTTCATACACAGGCATCTGTGTTCCACTGAATCAAAACCAGGACTTCAGGCTACTACTGTAACCAATTACGATGTGTCCATGTGCGTCTCCACTCTGACGTTGGCGATAAGGCTTGAAGTGGTGGATGCCAGGGGTGCTGGTGTCTGTATGACAGGAGCCAGGACAGCACCTTATCTCAGTGACGGGCTGCAAAGGTGCCCATGAGTGATAGAAGATTAATACGGCTTGTGAGAGTTGTTGGAATCATCTTTCTTTTAGTTGACCTACAAGTCCTTTGTTGAATTCACATTTTATTCTGACCTATCATAGATTTCAGTGGTCTTAAAAAAACGCAGCCTGCTTCTGAGTAACAGGGTTGTTTGGGTCAAGTTTAAATGCAAGTTTCAGTTTGTGACGGGGAGAATAAGTACTTCCATCCTGTCTGAAAAGAATGCTGGTGAGTAAGTCAGCTTCCTCCGAGACAGTTTCAGGACAGAGGAGCTCTGTTAACTAAAGGAGAATTCTGTATTGTCCACAGTAGCCGCCTATCCAGGTCAGAACGTGTGTGGTAACTATAGAAGACTGTTAACTCTGGCTTTCCTGGCTGTGTACTGATATTTTATCACACACCCCGGTTCTTTGTCCCAGCTACGACGATGTTATGACATCCCCTTTGTAGGGGGCCGTGCCAACTTTAGATCTGAGACAGGATGCGGCAAAACAAACTTCCTGAATCTGATTTTAATAGGAAAGAGGATGATTATTTTTTACCCTGTGCACTGTGTTCCTTTATAGTTAATGCTACATTTAACTTTTAGCCTTTATATATCCGGTAGGGCGGATCGCATGGCGGTGATTTTTCTTTGCCTTCCTGATTAACATGCTGACATTTTTGATAGTATGGCAACTTAAACCAAACTAATTGCATAATTTATGGGTTATATATAGGTTTAGTGTAATGGTCTTACCTGTGCATGTACAATAAGTATACTAATTTAAAGGGTGTGTATAAGGCTAATGTTTAAAGATGCAAGTCTGCACAGTGGCAGTCTGCTTTGTGTGTGTTTGTGTGTATCCTTCTCCAATTGAGTCTTTCCTCTCCAACAGAGACTTCCTTCCACGGGGTTCAGGAATCGTCACTCGCAGGCCTTTAATCCTCCAGCTGCTTAGTGGTAACTCGGGTAGGTAAGACACACTCATGGACGCTCCTCCAGCCATTCTTAAGCTTGTATTTGAAGCTGCCACCAGATGGCAGTATGATGTTTTACAATGGCTGAGGCTGGACGGCGGGACAGTCATTCAATTGGCATCTCATGGTCAGAGCTGTTTGATTGCATCCTGTGTTTTTTGGCCCGCTTGCTTCTGCTGCAGAGGAGTCAGCAGGCTGCATTTGCTTTATCTAAAATGTAATCTCACACAGCTGGAAACCTGTCAGAAGAGTACAATTACAAATTAACTGGACTTCATTAAACCTCATTTATATACCCTGCTGTGTTATTCTCAGCTCTCGAGCACTGACTCGTAATAACAGCTACAGTTATGAAGCACTGGAGGGGCATGATATTCCAAAGATCCTCCAGAATTATGATCATATTATCTATTTGTTATTGTTCAGCTGTTGCTTTTTTCTTTCCAGAGCACGGTGAGTTTCTCCACTGTAAAGGAAAGAAGTTCACAGACTTTGATGAGATCCGCAAAGAGATCGAGGTAGAGACACGCAGAGTCACAGGATCCAATAAAGGCATCTCTCCTATCCCCATCAACCTACGGATTTATTCACCACATGGTAACGCGGGGTGCACTTGTGTCTGCTCAACATGTCAGATGCATTCACGCAAAGCGTATTCATGTGCATCTGTGTGTTTGCAGTGCTGAACCTGACTCTCGTGGACCTGCCTGGCATCACCAAGGTGCCCGTAGGCGACCAGCCAGCAGACATAGAGTACCAGATACGAGACATGATCATGCAGTACATCTGCAAGGAAAACTGTCTTATCCTGGCTGTCACGCCAGCCAACACTGACCTGGCCAACTCTGATGCACTCAAACTGGCAAAAGATGTTGACCCACAGGGTGAGACGCACATATGTGTGGTGAGCTTGTACAGTCTGTGGAGTTGTATTATCACCTGAGAATATAGCTGCACAGGCTGATATCTTTACAGGGATTAATGATCACATCATTACAGTGAAAATGGTTATTTTCAAAGGTTGGTTTTTCCACAGGTTTTGAAATCACATATGGAGGTTATAAACCGTCTGTTTTTTATCTCCCTTTCAGGCCAGCGAACAATTGGTGTAATCACTAAACTGGACCTGATGGATGAAGGAACAGATGCCCGGGAAATACTAGAGAACAGATTACTTCCTCTACGCAGAGGTGTGCTTCTTGTGTTTGTGGGCGCCAAGTGTGTGCGTACACTCCTAGCTGTAATGTAGTCCCACTGCATCCAGCGAAGGCTCTTTTCAGAGGGCTGACATTAGGACTGTGTCTGTTATCAGCAGCCAGAGGCTCAGTCTCGACCAAGCTCTCATTCCTTGTGTTTTTTTTTTGCCTTGTTCTCTCTGTCTGACGCTTTCTTTCTGTCTCTTTTGTTCACTCTCCTCTGTATTCATGTGGAGTATCTCTTTGGGTCGTGATGACAGAGGGTCGTGCACTTTGTATGCCATCCCAGTCACACCACCCAATGTGTGTGCGTGCGTGTGTGTGTGTCTCCACATTTTTGGTTCGTGACGTACAAAACAGAGAGACAGAGATTATATTAATGGCGAATGTGTGTGAGTGAATAAGAGGCAGAGAGATACATAAAGCGAGAGAGGCAGGGAAAAAGACATTGCATGGGAGCTCCTGTGACAGTGTATAGATCGTGTAAAGCACCACCAGGTGTTGGCTCCTTCATGCTTCTCCATCAGTACTAATGCATTAGCCATGGAAGCCCACTGAAATAACCGCCATAGTAGCAGCATAGAGCTGAAGCATTAGATATGGAGCCTGGTGCTATTACATCTATTACTGTACTAAATAGGGGATTTGGCCCCGCTTTATACCACATGCTCCGCAGTTCCGAAAACATATTCATTTCCTGCTTGTGTGCTACAGTCTTAACGGAACAAATCTATGAAGACTTCCCAAGAACACGTCAAAAATGCACCCTGTCTTACATCAGAGTCCTTGATTGTTCCTTCCTCCCGTTACACATTGTCTTCTTTAACATAATCACATGTTCCTCATTTCCTCTCACCCCTCTCCAGGTTACATAGGGGTGGTGAACCGCAGTCAGAAGGACATTGATGGGAAAAAGGATATCAAGGCAGCTCTGCTTGCAGAGCAGAAGTTCTTCCTGTCCCATCCGGCCTACAAGCACATGGCGGAAAACATGGGCACCCCATATTTACAAAGAATACTAAACCAGGTTAAAAATGCACATACACACAGAGAAGTTAATTTACTGTCTGTATATATTGTTACTGATACTGTTTGTTTGCAGCAACTGACAAACCACATCCGGGACACTTTGCCAGCCTTCCGTAGTCATCTGCAGAGCCAGCTTCTGGCCTTGAACAAAGAGGCTGAAGAGTACAGACAGTATAGTCCTGATGACCCTGCACGCAGGACCAAGACAATGCTACAGTCAGTCAGTCTTTCTGGATGTGTGTGTTCATTTATTGTTGTGTAAATGATCTATATGTGAGTGTTTCTCTTGGTCTGCGTGTTTCTGTCCTATAGGTTAGTTCAACGTTTAGCTGTCGACTTTGAGAAACTAATTGAGGGCTCAGGCGACAAAGTAGACACCGTCAATCTGTCAGGAGGCGCGAGGATCAACCGAATCTTCCATGAGCGCTTCCCCTATGAACTGGTCAAGGTGTGTGTATGTGTATGTTTTTTTTGTTTGTCTTTGAGAAAACTGATTAACTGTGATGCTAGGCTATCAGCAAACGTTCGACTGTGACTAACAATGTGACGTTTGTCTTCAGCTTGAGTCTGATGAGAGGAAGCTGCGGCAGGAGATCAACTATGCCATTAGAAACATCCACGGTGTCAGGTGTAGTATATCAGCGTTCTGAGCAAATGCAAACTGTCCAGTCCTTTATTATTTTCTGTTGTGACATTTTTTGTGTCCTTCCTTTCTTCCATCTGCCTCTCTGTCCCTATAGGACAGGCCTGTTCACTCCTGACATGGCATTTGAAGCCATAGTGAAGAAACAGGTATCAAGGCTAAAGGGGCCGTGTACTAAATTTGTTGACATGGTCAGTCAAGAACTAATCTCCACTGTGCACCAGTGTATCGGCAAGGTATAAATATATGTATGTGTGTGTATGTGTGTGTCATGTACTTGTACGTTTTGGGGTGTGAAAAGTACTTGACTTCTGCTCTGTTTTCTCCTCATAGCTCAGTTCCTTTCCCAAACTGCAAGAAGAGACAGAGAGAATTGTCACCACTGAAATACAACAGCAAGAGAGTAAATGCAGGGACCAGGTCATTCACACACAGCTGGACATATTGCAGTCACAGATCAGCTGCATATAACTCGTTTGTCATGGGACTGTTTCTGTAGTTAATATATGTCTGCTCTGTTTAGATCATGTTGCTCATTGACATACAGCTCGCCTACATCAATACCAAGCACGAGGACTTCATTGGCTTCACTAAGTGAGTCACCTCACTGGGTTTAAACTGTAAAATAAACTCGAACAGAGTAAATAATATGAGCCCTTCCTCTCTTTTAGTGCTCAGCACGCACACAACCAAAACAACAAGAAGAATGCTGCAGCGATGGCAGGAAACCAGGTGGGACAATACAATATATATAGTGTGTGCTTCTCTTTTTCTCTTATACATTGATGCGATGGATGATGGTATGCAGAAATAATCCCTTGTTGGTTCTCTGCAGCATTTGAGTGTGTCTGGTTGTGAACTAAATTTTTTCCATCATTTTTCTTTATTTATTTTTTTATGTTTTCAGTGATGTCACTGTCCCATGTGTTATGTATTAATCGGTATTTGTAGCTACAGATAAATGGGAGATTTCTTGTGATTTTGCTGATCAATCATCCAACCACAGTTGATCTTGGCTTTTAGGCGTAGGAATGCAGTCAAGCAAAAATTTGTCTTTTTTTGTTTTGTTTTCTCGGTCTGTTATGATTAATATGTAACACCATATTTATTTGACACATTAGAAAGCTGGAATAATTAAAAACACAATCTCAGTTTGATGGTTTTTAATCAGGAACATTGATATATGATGATGATATCAGTGCATTTTAACCACAGCTCAAGTTATTTACACAATCTTTCCTGTTACTTTGATAGTCGTTAACTAAAATAAATATCTGTGCCATCCCCAGAAACCTAAAGTAAACCCCTAATTAAGTGAAAAATTAACTCCATCTTAATGTTGCTCCTTTATCTCCTCTTTTTCTCCAGGGTGTGGGCCTTCTCTCAAGTCTAATAGTAGGAGACCAATCTCTCTAAGCCCACTCACTCACTGCTGCCTCTACTGGAAATATTTCTGTGCAGGATTCAAGCTTAAGGGTTGTGGGTTGGCATTCGAATGATGGCGGCAAACATGCACGCTGCTTTATTAATCATGTTTTTCCATAATCTGCTACAGATTCACTCCTAATGTTCACACTTTTCCTCTCAGTTACAGATTTTTTTTCTCTCTCAGCCCTGTCATCTTTACCTTCTGCAGCTCCACTACTCTACTACTATGAATATGTGCAGATGTTCATATTTTCCTTGTATGCAGGATGCGTATATCATTTCATGGTATCTATATGCTATCGTACACACACCTGTCTTCCAGTTTCATCCTGTTTTTATCTCCAAATGTGCTTACTTTGTATGTGTACATGTGCATCTTTGACCACTTATGTCCACTGGTGGTCAGTTCAATATTTTGGCTGCTGAATCTATGTCACAAATGTCTAAGCTGCAAAAATCTTTTCCCTCCGATGTGTGACCTCCTTCACACATCTTCATAGGAGTTAGACCTTGCTGTTTAATTTTCCGTTGCGATGTTCCAGCCAGTCCTGCCATCTGAACTCCTTACCCTTGGCTGTCGTGCAGGTCATACGCAAGGGCTGGCTGACCATCAGCAACATCGGCATCATGAAGGGCGGAGCCAAGGAATACTGGTTTATCCTCACCGCTGAGAGTTTGTCTTGGTTCAAGGATGATGAGGTGACTCATTCACACTCACACTCATGCTTGGATTACACCGAGACATGTTGTAATATGAGTAATATTTTAGGGACTTAATAAATAAGAAAATAGTGAAGTCAAGACACAGCAGTACACTGGAGTCATCACACGTTTATTAACACACATAACTCAGCTTGAAACAGCGTCTTGGTTGGAGAGATAATTAAGTAGAAGGGAGATCGTTCATCTGTTGATACCGTTGTCCAGCAAAGCCCCTGCAGTTTTACTGAAGTAAGTGGCCCTCTGTTCTGATGTCAGTGGGGCTGCCATCTGTCTGCCTGTCTGTGCCTGCTGTACAGGAGCAGAAGGTCTGCACAGCAAGTGTAGACAGGCAGACACACCACAACAGTCTCATCCTGTCACAGTTGATGTCATGGGAAGAGGAAAGGGCACAGGAAGTGAGCTCAGAAGAGGGGGGACACATTGCAGCGTTTGTGTGTGGACGCAAACAAGCACCTGTAAACACTGACATCTGGACGCCGCTGCGCTGTCGATGATGAAAACGAGTCGTTGTTGACAGATGTGTAATTGAGTGGTTGGTAGAAGCAGTGTGTAGAATGTTTTTACAAATAAGTTATTGTTCTTGGTGACCGCACTAAAATGGCTGGAAAGCCGAGTTGCGGCTAAGAGTAAACCGTCGGACCCCTTATGGAGGCTTTGTGAGATATAACACCATTAAATGCACTGAAGTTGCATTTTTAACCCTATTTCTCTGTCCAGCGGTTTTATTTGCTTTTCTCTCCTACCACCTGGACCTGCAACTGAGCCCCTCCGTTTCCCCCATTCATTCCTCTGACGCCCCCCTTCCCCATTCGTCCTGCTCGCTGCTCACTCTTCCCCTTACTCCCCCCCCTTTCTTCCTCTTCTGGGAGTTCAGGCATTTGGAGCGGCTCACTCTGACACAGCTGGAGCTGCACCAAGCCAAACTGAGCACACATACGCACACAAACACACACAAGCGCACACAAACACACAGTGGGGCAGACTTGTATATACAGTATACAGTACACATGCGGAGTCTGATGTAAACAAACTGGCATGCAAATAGTGGAGAAAAATATACACTAATTCAGACAGACACACGGCCACTTTTCAGATAAACACCGGACCGCTTGAACACACTGTTCCCAGACACAGCCCCAGGCATGCATATTGTACACACACAGTGTTATAGGTTTACAAATCAACTCACACACACACTGACTTAGCACATCTGCGACAAATAATACTAAGACAGGCAAGCAAATATCTGTGGACCACATCAGAGCAACAAACTTTGGCTTTCCGCGAATCACGACGAGCCACGTATGTTTCACTCGAAGGGCCGAAGCGAAGTTGAAATTCTAAACTTTCCAATTAATTTGGGTTCGACCGAGTTAGCCATCGTTAAACTTTTGCATCTCCTCGCCACGTCGGATGGTTTATCAGCTGTGTTTGAAAGGCTCGAGTGAAATGTCAGTCACCCGTGTTATCACAGATGATCAGATCTACTGGCCTTCCACATGCATCTTTGTGCGCGCGCACACACACACACTCACACACACAAGCCAAACTTCTGCTTCTTCTCTCTTGCAGTTCCCGCTCTCACTCTCCCCGCCCACACTACCTCCACAGACATTTCTTTTTTCTACCCCCCCCTCTTTTTTTTATCTTCTGTTTCTTTACCTCTGTTGCCTTTTCCTCCTCCTTTCTCTCCCTCTCTCTGTCTGTCTCCCCCCTCTTTCTCTCTCTCTCTCTCTCTCTCTCTCCCCCTTTCTGTGGTTGGCAGTCTCCCTGGGACTGTGCACATTCCTGGCTGGAAAATCTGAAGCTTTGTCCAAACACCAGCTTCCAAGATCTGCCCAGAGAAATCCCACATGGCTGTTTCTACACTGCAGACCTCCCCCTTTGCCCCCCCCCCCTCTCTCTTAACTCCTCCACAGTCTCTCTCACAAACACCCTCCCGCTCTCCTCCCCCACCCCATCCCTCCTAACCTCCCCTCTCCATCCCTGTGTCGATTGCAATTTTTTAACGGCTTTTAGGCCCTACATCTCTCTCTCTCTCTCTCTCTCTCCTTTCTGTGTGCCACAACAGTTGTACCCTCGTACTGACCTCATACAGAGAGTGCAGCATAATAGTTCAGAGTTTAATCTCCACAGCACACTGAACAGACATACATTCCTTCACCCCTCCACTGCCAGGGCTCCACCAGGCAGGCTGAGGAAAAACAGATGGCTCATGCCTATACACTTAATCTACATGCTTCCCTCTGTGTGTAGGTGTGTGTGTGTGTGTGTGTGTGTGTGTGAGGCCTCCTACAAATCTCATCCATTAGTCTATAGGATGAGGAGACAGAGCTTCAGACACAGCAGCCCTGATGTATGATACTTCACGGCCAACCTGACAACACTGGGAATAAAACACAGACTCACTTACACACACACACACACACACACACACACAGGCATGCATATACAAAACAGTGCCGTGATGTCTGTGAGCATAAGAGTTATCACAGTGCCGCACAGATTCACATGCAGAAACTCAAAATACCCAACGAGAAGCCCCCTGAAAAAAAATTTACTTTAGAGCTTCTCTGAAATGACGCGGTGTAAATGAGTTTAATTAGTTAGCTAGTCTAGCTTTGCTGCCTTTAAATGTTAACAGTCACAGGTTAAAGCTTCTCTTGCCACAAATAGCCTTGAATCTGCCTTGTGTCACTCGCCATTAACAAAGACAATTAATTCAAGGTGACGAGCACTACAAAATGGATGTCATTACGCTTAGTGTAGAGTCAGTGACTGCATATAAAGAGAAAGCTGGTGATAATGTCTGCACATTTAAAGGCATTTGCACCCGTTCAAGTAAGAAACATCAGAGAATATAAGACCCTAGATTCGCGTCAGCGTAGAGTATATGGAGGCTTTCACGTTGTCCAGAGTCTGCTGCTGAAGCACTTCCTTGCACAGTCTAACCAATGTGCAGACTACTGTACACCAGTAAGATCCTGAACAGGTAGTCTGAACACTGGGATGACGGAGCAGGACCCTTTCTCACTCTTTTCTCTCTGGCTTCGCCTTTTCCCGCTCTGGTTGTTTGCTAGCAGTCCAGCCTGCGGCGGAGATGAGTCTGCAAAAGATTTCCTCTGTTATTCTCTTCTTTCTTATCCTGTCTTGGTGTTGGGTCGCGAGGGTCTCTCGTGCACATCGGACATCCATTCCTATGGGTGTCCCTCCTCCGGAGATGTTAGTATGTCTTGAGTCGAGCGTCCGCAGGGCTGTGTCCCGGTGTAGTATCCAGTCTTGACGTGGCACATTCACTCATTCAGCTAGGGATCTGCCTGTTCGCTCGAGGAAGGCATAAGGAAATTTAGGGAGTGAGAGAAGGAGAGAGAGTTAGGGAGGAACTTAGCAGCCATATATGGGTTGATGGGACCCATGGGGAATCAACTTTGGAGTGGTCTGCAGTTTCTCCCCACTTCTCCTGCACACTCTCTTGCTCTCTATGTTCCTCAACTCTTCCTCTTCTATTCTAGCAAAATCCTCCCTCTATCCACCTCTATCCCTCCTCTTCCTCTCTTCCTCATCTCTACTTTCTATTTCTACCCCATCAGAGCAGCCTATACTCTCCCCAGTCTCCACCTCCTCTGTCTAAAGCGATCCCAGATGTTGCCGTATGAGCGCCAATCGCGTTCTGTCATTTTTTTTTCAGCCTCTGTTACAGGAAGTGGGCCCCTTTTGGAAAAAAGGAAAGAGGAACGAAGGAAAAGAGTCGTAGGGTTCAGGGGAGCACTGAGAGAGGGAAGACCAAAATGTACTACCAGCACACTCACATCTCACACCACATGTGTGCACGGGCTCAAATGCAAGGGCGCACACATGCATCCACACTCCGCAGACAACATGCAGGATTTTTAGGACACAGGCGTGCCCGAGTTCTCTTTTCAGCGCACGTTCCCCTGCCTCATCCATGGCTAGTCTATTACAAATCTTTCTGGAAGCCCCCTTCTCAAAGGTTAGAAAGAGGGAGCAGGCCGGGAAAGAGAGATGAGGGGGAAGGGCTTCACTTTAGGAGAAATGTTGTGTTAGAGCTTGAGTCTGAGTAATGACTTTCACATGTGAGCCCGGCCTCTCTCCCTCTTTTTTTTTTTTCGTGCTCCTTCTCTCATTCCCTCCCTCCCTGCTTCAGTTTTCTGTACCCTGCCTCCATACTGTCTGGTTCTCCTCACTCTGGCCGCTGCACTCCTCCAACTGTTCTCTGTCATTCATAAGTCCCCCTGGTGATGACAGACTATAGACTCATGGCATCTCTTTCTCACTTCGCTCTCCCTCGTCCACTGTCCTTCTTTCACTAGTTAGTGGGTAGCTGATGTGAGAGAGCGCGACAGGCAGACTCATCATCTGATATGTTCCACATCTCGCTTAGCCTTCTGACATTTTTTCCTCCTACAACTGAAGTCTTTTGGCCCCTCTTCTTTCTCCAGGGGCAGGCTGAAAAATATTTACTACCAGACACACAACTATTTTAGCTAAAGCCCCCAAATGAACTGTCTTCAGTCTCTTTTGTTTTTTTTTCTTGCTATCAACACCTGTGTTACCTCGCTGTGATGTCATATTTTACTCTGCATACCTCTGTCAAGTCCTTATCTCTCCGTATTCTGTCTTTTTCAGGAGAAAGAGAAGAAGTACATGCTTCCTCTGGACAACTTAAAGCTCAGAGACGTGGAGAAGGGCTTCATGTCCAGCAAATTTGTTTTTGCTATCTTCAACACAGAGTTAAGGTTTGTGTGTGTGTGCGCGTGTGTGGGGTGTGTGTGTGTGGCTTGACGTCTGCGTCTGTGTGCATGAGTCAGAAAAGGGAGTTCTGTTCTTGTCACCTGCTCGCTGAAGTTTTAGTGATATTTTACGAGGGTGGATATGACAGAGGAGGAAAGGGAGGAGATGTCAGAGTGTTGTTTTGCCCTTCCTCTGACCTCTTCTGTTAAACTTTGCCACCGGAACTGAAAGGATATCCAGTGGGTGCTGCAGCGGGTTGTAGTTTTTTTTTTTTTTTTTTCGCCTCCAAGAAAATGCCAAGCTGGTGAGGGTTAGGGCTGGGTTTGGGTTTGCTGGGTTTATGTGTGTGAAACAGATTGAGAAAGACAGAGAGACAAAGAGAGCGAGCACGAGAGAGAGAGAGAGTGTTTAGGAGCTGGAGCTGACCCAAAGCCTGCCTGATTGTACCAGAGCATGTGGGCTTTGTTTATAATTCTGTGCTATGCTGCATTCGGACACACAAACTGGATTTGCGTGTGCATACGTGTGTGTGTACATGTGTGTACGTGTCTTTGCCAATGTGTGCGTGTGTGTGTGTGTGTGTGTGTGTACAGACCACAGCATACCGACGGCAGGCTCATTAAGCAGCTAATCAAAGCCAGAGAGCTTGGATCAGAGATGAGGCTGCTCTTGTTTGGAAAGAATTGCTCGACTCACCACAAAAAGGAGGGAGAAAGAAGAATTGGAAGGATTGAGAGGAGAAAGAAAAGCGGGAGAGAGAGTATCAGAGCAATCGGCCAGGAATGTGTCAAAGTCTGTCCTATGGCGCCCCCCCTCCCCTCTTTCCTGCGCCCTCACTCTCTCTGTTTCTCTTTCTGTATTTGCATGTGTGTGTGTGTGTGTGTGTGTGTGTGTGTGTGTGTGTGTGTGGCAGACATTGCAGTGGTTTTGTCCCTGTCTGACAGTAATCAAAAACCTCAGGAAACTCTTCAAATCTAAAGCAGTCAAGGCTCTGTGCTGAAATTCCTCAAGATGAGTGAAAAAACTCACACTGGCCACGGGCTGAGGAGAGGATAGCAAAAGGGACGAGGAAAAAATAAAAGTTGAAGTGAGTGATAAATCAGCATGGAGAACAATTTTAATGTGCACTCGCTGGTGTATACGAATGTTAGTGCACTGATCCTAGTGTAATAGCGCTCCAGTATTGTCATTGTTGGCCTGGCTCCCTGTCTGTTAGCCACCACACCCTGACTTATTAGCCTCACCCATCCTAGCCCAGCCATAAGCTCACAAGCTGACAGCTTATTTCATGATCTTTCTTTCTGTATAGCGCTCTGCTGCTGGAATCTATCCCCTGTTTTTTCTCTTTCCATTCCTGTTGTCTCTCTCGTTCTCACACGCACAAAGGCTTCACATCTTTGAGGTTAATTGCTATGTGTTCTGAATGTGAGAAGGGAACAACAAAAGGAGGAAAGAAACAACTGAGTGATTAAGGAAAAATGTTAAACAGATGGGCCACAGGCTGCTCCAGAGCCTTTTTGCTTGTTTCTTACTTTGCTGCGCTGCCTCCGCCGCCAAAGCACAGAGAGGGTGCAATGGTGTGAAGCGGGAAGTGAGAGGAATGATGGAGGGGAAAGCAAAGCGGAGGGAATGAATAACACGGAGAAAATGGATGATGGAGATAAGGGGATAAGAGTTAGAGTTAGGGAGGTCATTTGAGGCACGGCATTTTGTGTGCCTGTAAGTATTTATGTGTGTGTATGTGCCTAGTTGCAAGTGCTTGTGTGGGTGTGGGTGTGTGTTTCTGTCCGTAATGCTTATCAGTGAATCATTCTCTCTTTACATTCTTTTGGATTGTATAGTATATGATATCGTATAAAGGATAATACTGGCCCAACCTGTTTTAATATTTTTTCCTCCAAGCAGCGGTGACGCTCACTTGTGTTTACCCCACATCAGGTCATTTACACGAGATGCGGGAACGACTCAGACAGTGAGCCACTTGAATAGTTGGTCATTGTCTACACGCTTGTGCACATTAGACTAGACTGTGATGATTGTACTGTTTTAGGCAATCTCCCCCCACGAAGTTAAAGAGAGCCTCTGTTATTAAATCACACAATAAACTCACCAGCATGAGAAACTTGTTTATTTTATGGAAAGACTTTTTTTGTACATCGCTCTGTTGTGCAAACCAGATAATGGAGCATGGAAGCTCTGACAAAAAGTACTTTTACATTTCATCCATAGCACTGTACGACATTTAAAATGGACACTTGAAAGTGGCATGGTTCAAACGTAACTATTGTTTTATGAAAATGCAAGAAATCTAACAAACATTTTTAGTCGATGTGACGATGTGGGCGAGACAAAAGGATTTTTTCAGGATGATTTTTAGGTGACCTTTATCTGTCCAGAGAATTCTGAGTAACACTGATTCACCAAGACTTCCACTTACTGCATTGTCATTTTAATGATAAGGAATGCGTTAAATTCACATCTTACACACTCAGGCAACCCTGTTTCAATAACATTTGGTTTGTGTTCAAAATGGGTGAAGAGCTGAGCGGAGAAGGGGGCATTACACCAAAATCACCCATGTGGTCTCTGCCAACTCTTTCCTGCTTTGATGTCCTCCTTTAAGAACACTACGCACTAACTGATAATAGGCGAGACCTGCATCGTCTCAAAAGTAACAGCTCTCCAGATAGGTGATAATTATACAGAGCGATACAGCATGTGGCGGACTCTAACAGTGTTTTTTGCAGCAGACACTTTTTTTTAGTACTTCTAGGGACTACTTTCCTCTCTACCCACAAGACATGGAGCAAGACTTGTTTTGTTTCCACTGGTAGTGATCTTGGTTTAAAAAAAAAAGAGGAGACAGTGTACAGCTAAAAATGACTGAAAACACCAACTGAAATTATCCCACGCATTGTGACTAAAACTCTACATCACCTATACTGGGAAACCAGTAATAACATGCAATTACTAAAAGGTCAGAGTATTTTGGATAATGCTTAAAGTCATATTTGATATTCATTCAGCACAGCGTGCTACTGTGGATGATGTTGATATACTGTATTTTCTGCTGGTAAGAGTAAAGTAACTAGCGGGTCAGTCTCTCCACGACTTGGTCTGTTTGTTTAAGGTATGTAAGTTGTGAGTTCTTTGTCCTGCATTGTGGAAAGAGTGAGGAAGTGTAGTTTTTGGAGACGTCTGACAATGTCGCATTGAATCTGCAGGAACGTGTACAAGGACTACAAATGCCTTGAGTTGGCCTGCGACTCTCAAGAGGAGCTGGACAGCTGGAAGGCATCTCTGCTTCAGGCCGGAGTCTACCCTGAGAAAGTCACTGTTAGTACTCTGACCCATAATTCAACCTAATTAAACCAAACCCTGACCTTAGCCGCAGGGGGAGCTGCACCTGTCTGCACCTTACCTTTGTGTTGTATGCGCTTAATACATTTGCTAACCTTAAATCCCGGCCGTAACCCCTTACCCCTCTCTCCATGTTCCCCCTTCTTTTCCCCTGCCAAAAATGAAAAAGCAAGTCCCCCACCCCTTCCATCTTGCTCTGTCGTTGGCTCTTCAGCACAGCATTCTTGGCCCATGATGTCACTCCAATATGTGTGTATGTGTGTGTGTGTTCTAGTCTGTTTCTAATCAGCAGTTCCTCGTCCCTCACCCACTCCCCCTTTTCTTTCTTCTGCCCACTCCTCCTTACCTCCCTCGCTTGTGTTCCCTCCATTCTGCTCTCCCCGTTCCTATCGCAGTGGCCCTATACTTCTTCTCGTCACAAGCATACGATAGATGACAAGATATGGAGAGACGCATAAGGCCAATCTTTATTGCATTGCACATCTGTGTTAGCATGAAATTACCAGCTGTGTTACCTCAGCAGTCGCTGCAGCACATTCAGTCCTCGGTTTAAAAAGTTTCTCAAATCTCCATCTTGTTTGTCCCAGGGAAACGGAGCTGAAAACTTCTCCGACCCCCAGCTGGAGCGTCAGGTGGAAACCATTCGTAACCTGGTCGACTCCTACATGACCATCATCTATAAGACCGTCAAGGACTTAATGCCAAAGACCATTATGCACCTCATGATCAACAGCGTAAGCTATCCAGACCAGACCGTTAACTTTTGAGTAATTTTCCCTTTCTTTCGTTAGAATTGTTCAGCCAAAAGCTCACTCACAGCCCGGCGAATTCCCCTCTCTGCCATACAAGTATTCAGCGTTTGAAACTCTATTTGAGCACGTTCCAGTGACCTGAAAAAGAAAGGAGAGACCATAGAAAAAAATAGATTTTCACCACCCCTTTAAGAATCATAGTCATAGTCATAATCCCAAATCAGAGTAAAATATCACTTTACAAAGTCTCAAAGATTTTGACTTGTCACAGCTGTTTATAATCCCTCTCTCTAGGTGAAGGAGTTCATTAGCTCTGAGCTCCTGGCCCAGCTCTACGCTCTGGGAGAATGCTCAGCTCTGATGGATGAGTCACCAGAGCAGCAGAAGCATCGCGAGGAAGTGCTCTGCAAACACGCTGCCCTGAAGGAGGCGCTCGCTGTCATCGGAAAGATCTCCACCACCACGTGCACCACCCCTATGCCTCCACCTGTAGACTCCTCTTGGATACAGACCTCCAGGTACAGACATATTCTACACACAGTCAGCGGCGCTTAAATGCATGCAGTAGATAAAGTGTCTGTTACTGAACGCCCTCTTCTCCACCCAGCAATACACTCCCTAAAAAGTCAGCGACCAGTGGCAAGCCGGTGGCTCGTGGCCATGCCCCATCTGTTCCTCGGGTGCCCCCTCACACTGGACCCACTGCTACCCAGGGTGTTGATGGCATTCAGCAGCCTGCTGGCCAACCAACCCGCGCTCCACCTAGTGTGCCAAGGTGACTATGAAACCGCACAGTTCCTGCCTGAAATCTGACCTGTTACATTATGACCTCCAGTCTGTCACTCAAATATTGCACTGGCATATATGCATACGCACACACACACATGCACACACTCGCATACACACAATTACATACAGAGGCACCAGGGCAGAGGGAGTTGTTATTTGAGCTGGGTGGGGGTCTGCTGGAAAATGTGTTTCTCATATTCTATTTCCCATCAGCCTCAGTAGACAGGACTTCTCTCTGTGCAGCTTTTTACTGGAGCCAGAGACAACAGGCTCAGCGCTCTGTCAAGTTTTCATCTTTCTCTCTGTCCTTCATCCCGTCTTTTCCCTCGTTCTCCTAGCATGCATTTGTTTTATTGCCTTCCCCAGTTTCCCTCATGCAATAACCGTTATTTTTCCTTTTCCCCCTACTTCTTTTTCTTGTACATTTTTTAACTTCTCCTCTTTCACTGGTTCCTCCCCTGCTTTTGGCCTGTCTCTCCCTTTTCTCTCTGCCTCATTTCCTCTGTGCTCTCCAATGGTTCTTTAGGTTCTTTCCCGCATACAGTCTCCCGCTTTCCTAGCCCGACTATTTCCATCCAACCATATGCCTCCTTTGCTTGCACAATCTCTCTCTCCCCTATAGATGTACATGGGGCATGAGAGTATAATTCTATTTCTTTCTACCTGATATTTATTCTCATTCATCGCATTGAAGTCTGTTGAAAAGAACAGAGCGCCTTTAATGTCAATGCACCATGTACGACGAATTTTGCTGCAATTTGCCGCTACAGGCCGTGACTTGTGTAACATCTAATTATGACTGTCATCGATGCAAATTAAAAGAACCCTTTCCAAATAAAGATACAAAAGGTATATACATGGAAATTCGTTCGCAAGGAAATGTGACCCCTCAATTATAGTACTCCAATATTTGGATTAGCTCCTTGCTAAATTGCACATCTTTCCAATATTTGATGTTCTCTAACCCACTGCTGTCTTAAGCATGTTGTAGTAATCTCTAATGACCGTTATTTCCTCACCCTTATTTGCCAATTTTCTCTCTCTTCTTCTTTCAGACACTGCCAATCCCTATAATTCTCCATCAGAACAAGGCTCTAATTCAGGGGTCAGCAGTCAGGTTACACAATGGGCCAATTTTGTCTTTTGTTTTTTTTTTTTTTTTTTGCAAAACTGTTCATTGAATGGCCAACACAGTTGTAGAGCTGCAGTGGAGACACGGGCCTGTGTTTTAAACATCTGCATTTGTTTGGGTAGTTTCTTAATTTCAGAATAAAATGAGCAATATAAAGCTTAAAATCAGGCTAAGTCCTGACCAGTGTTACAGCACATAGTATTGCTGGATGCAGTATAACTAGACTTTCATAGGACTACCAATAAGAAAGCTACAGTTGAAGATAACACTGTTATCGTCTCATTCAAAAAAAAAACATGCAAATCAAAACCTAATTTCAGCACCACCTCTGTCCAAGACAAGACAAAATTGCATTTCATGAATCACTTCTCGTAGAAGATACGATCAGACTGTTACACAGTCCGTTTCTGAAGGCTTTCACTGGGTGTTCTGTTAATATTATTATATTGTACTGAACCTTGAAGTAATGTCTTTGATCTGATCTTCTCTCCAGGAGACATCCTCCGCCCATCCCAAATGTGAAATGACAGTCCTCTCTGCTCAGAACTCCATTACCCATCTACCCCAGTGATCTTTCCAGCTGCAGCGGAGTGCTACCCAGAGACACCCAATGACCTGTGTGATGTGTAATCCAGCTGAAGCATTAAACTGGGCTTCTCTCGTCTCCTCTGGGAGCAGCTGTCTGCAAAATTCACTGAGTCTCGAGCCTGTTTTGTACATAATATCAGCCGCCGTAAAGGCTAGAATGTGCTCGACCGTCCTCTGACTTTTCTGAAGTGCCTGAACTTTGTGTAAATAAAACAAATACCACTTTTGAGTTATTCTGCTAAAAGAGAATGCACATGCACTATTTTTACTGTTTTTCAATAAACAGGTGTTTTATTTTTGAACACGTATCCTCCTTTCTCGTTTTTAAAGGTTTAATATGAAAGAAATATTGTTTTCTATGGCAGGTCATCAATTTAAACAGTTACTGATTTTTTTCATACATTTCAACTCAGCCAAAATAAACTCTAGTTTAAGATTCAAGTATCCAAAAACACTATATCACATTTTAATGGGAGTTTTTTCGGCTCCTAGAGATGACTGACAGAAATGTTTGGGGACCCCTGATGTGTGCCTTATTACCAGCATTAGTTATGTCTCCAGTGTAAATAAGACATTGAAGAAGGAAGAAAAAAAATATATCATGATTTGCAACAGCACAGTGTGTGACGCGCTGTTACTACGACGCACTTTCCTTGTTTGTGGAAGTGCGGTTCTCCGAGGAGGAAGAAGAGGAGGAGGAGGAGGTGGAGGGCGGCCGCATCAGTTACAGACAGCCCGGCGGAGCTTTGTTAAAAGTCGGGCTTCATCTGCTGCTAAATGGCGCCACCACAGCAGTCAAAACCAATGGCAAAGCCCGCCGTCACGTTTCCCAAGAGGCCGGGAAGAGAAGAGATGAAGGTACGACACCTAGCGTCCGCTTCCGCACTGCTGTTAGGTTAGGCGCTTTAACGTTGATGTGTTGCATGAATTTCTTGGAAAGCTGATCACAAAATAGGTCCTAAACACAAAACACCATCACTTCTGCTATGTTTTTATTTAGTTCAAGTCCAAAACAGGTTCCTGTGTGGACATGTAACTTTACTTCACTTTAATTTATTGAAACAAAAACAACAAAATGAACATAAACACGAGCCGGGACAGTTCCAGCCCTGCTCGGCACGGGTTTAAAACACGCCGTGTCCCGTTAGCTCGTGCTGTGCTGCTCCCTGTTGGCTCAAAGTTTTACAGCAGCACGAGCGTAATTACCGCAGGTGTTTCTCATTAACTGAGCCCGCCAAAAAACACGCGTCACTAATTAGGGGGTGCGGTGCGGGACTGCGAGATGGCGGACAGGAGCAGAGAGGCAGTGAACAGAAGCTTCTCACACTGGGTTTTTACCTGTGTTATGTTAAATTATGAGAGATGACACGAGTCATATTTAGGAAATAAACAAACAGAAGCACTCGCAAGATACACAACTTGAAAACTAAGACAAATCTAACAAATTCAGACAAATCTGAGGCTGTCATTTCTTTATTGTGTTCCATATAGTTCGGGTAAAAATGTCCATCCCAAGTTTTTTATTAAATAACTTTTTTAAATTGCAAAGCCCTTTTAAAATCTTCCTTTGTGCTCCTAATGTTTAACATTAACATTCATCCATTCAGACAACATCAGTAACGTACTGAACACAGCTCCCACGGATTATTAAAACATCACTGATTTAAAATCGGTGCATAGCATCAGAATATGTGCAGTCGTGTGAGACAGCGTTGCACATCAGTTCGTAGCTTTTATACAAATTCTGAATTCAACGCTCAACACTAAAGATAATAGCAGCTCAAACATTAAAAAACATCTTATTCTCTGCAGGAGAATCACAAGTAGTTGTGGCTGTTCAAACATTTGTGGACTGATGATAAAATAGTTTGACTGTTTAGTTGTAGAGCAACGACATCACATGACAGTAGATTCATTCATATAAAATTGTCAGTTGGCTCACACTGTCAATGTAGCTGGAGTCAGGAGCACCACGTGCTTCTCTCCACACTGGTTGTTAGTGAAGGAAGTGGCTGAGGTCTTCATGAATCTCAGCCTCATCCCAGGGTCCCTGGATGTTGTCCTTGTGCCTCTGCAGCCTGACTAGCAGCAGGGGACAGAGTAATGTAACGCTCCCTAAAGCCAGGGCTAAGAGCACGGCACCCCCTGGCGACTGGGACCCCAGGCCGAAAATCCCTCCAATGCACACTCCCACACACAGCGCATTAAAATGTCCAGGGGCGTTCTCCCGCAACCTCTGCAGCAGGCAGGGCCACAGGGCAAACACCAGCAGAGCACAGCTGAGCATGGCGAACGTGTGCAGAGCTCCAGGTAACCTTGAGGCCAGACACACTGAGGCAAACAGGGCTGCGTTTAAAGACAGGCTGCCAGGGGGTGAGGGGTGGGCGTAAGGGAATGACACCAGGTGGGCCAGCAGCATCACAGCAGACATGGCATACACTGTGTCAGTGCTCACAGACTCTGTCAGTGTTTTTAGAACTGGCGAGAAGCCAAAGGTGAAGGACAGAAAAATAGTGGCACTCTGTAAATCAGCCAGACGAGTCCGGAGCTCACAGCCTGATTCGTCATGAGACGTCAAAGCTTGGTACAGTCCGTAACCCAGCAGGGTGCAGACGAGGCTGGTCCACAACAGGCTCTCCGGGGACAGCAGACCCTGCAAGCAAAGCAGAGAAGTGCATTAATTATAAATGTACACTGTGCTCTGTGAGAACATCTGATTTTCTAAAGCTGTACCTGCTCCATGTAGAGCCAGAGGGTGATAAAAATGGCCACACATGACAGCTGCTGTCCCACAAAGCCTGCTTCTTTGACCACAGCCCAGTAGCGGTACTGCCGGATGCCCTCATTCCTCCGTAACTCCTCCAGGAAACGCTGGTCCACATAGTTATCAGGGAACGGCTGCCGCTCCCACAGCACCTTTCGCCAGGGCACAGCTGGACCTGGGACACTGTCTGGCCCCATCACCCTGACACAAACAAACATGGATACATCTGTGAGCAACGATTTTGCTCATGGGTGGCACAGGGGCGCAGTACCTAGCACTGACAGCTCATAGCAAGAAGGTTCCTGGTTTGCTGGGGCTTTTTTACCCCACCTCTCACCCGAAGTCATCTGGGACAGACTCCAGCAGCAGTTACAGCATATGGACAGATTTTGCTCATCCAATATTCAAAGTAGCTGTACCAAACGTAGCTTTATAGATTAGACTAGACTACCAACTCCTCCAGGTTTACTGCGAACAAGACTGTGCCATTTTATTTATCAGCTGATGACAGCTGTGTGGTGGGTACTGCTTTATTACCTGATGTAAAAGTCTTGGCTTTGTCAGAATACAGTGTCACAAACTTCATTAATGCAGTTTTGAACTTATATGTTGAATATTCATGAATTATTTGGTGTTTGACCAAAACACCGTAGGTCCACACGGTTAACTACTCAACCTACTTTCTTCCTTGGAAGTGAACTATATGCTAAAGCCACAGCTCTCCTGTTTACACTGGAGAACAGCTGTTAGCTTACCTTTCATGAGCTGAGAAACCCCATCAGGACCCTATTTATTTATGAACAATTTTTCTGATGCACCCTGTATATTGTGAGCTGCTGTAACAAGTGAATTTCCCCAGTATGTGTTCATGTGTTAGCCATAGTATATTTATTTATATATATTATTATATTGAATATTTATATTGATTTATTTATCAGGGGTTTGACATTGACTACTGGGAGCAGCCAGACGTGATAGAGCACCTGAATACAGGTAGCATTTGAAGCTAATGAGCCATCTGTTATGTAATGGATTTATAGAATTAATAATATAATTTCGACAACATATCAACAGCTCTGGAAGTGTGGAGGTGTGGACTTTATATATCCAGTGTTCCTCTGTTGCTGTCCAGTGAATAAACCTTAGTAAACAGGGTTTGCATCAATGTTTTGATGGTTAACTGCTGCTGCTAGCTTAAACTGCCGGTACTTCCGGGTTTGACGCCACCTTTAAAAAATCAGACAGGTACTTTGTCCTCGTGAGCCTGCGAACATTAACATGTTAACGACGCGTCACACAATCTTTACGAATATATGAACACCTTTTTCCACCTACCTGCGGCGGTGTTCCTGTGCGGCTGCGACTGTGATGCTATAATCTCGTCATGTCCTTATCCCGGAAGTGAGACACTCTGTCAGAGAGCTCACAGCGCCCCCTGCTGCTAGATAGATATTTACTTTATTCACCTTTTATTTCACCTTATTAACCTATTTATATACTTGGTTATCAGCTTATATATGTTTATGATCCATAAAAAGTTCATGTATAATGAAATAATTTATAAATAGTATTTTTATTGCTTTTTATTGCATATTAATACTTGCAGTTTATAATTTTTGTTATAGTTTTTAATTCTCACAAATTATTTTGGGGATAATTGTCAATTATTATGACAAAACAAAACCCTGCAGTACCTCTGCAGACCCCTGGTTGAAGACCCCAGAGATAGGTAGACTGAAATTGCTTTGTTGTTTGAGCAGATCATGTGGTGGATGAGTTATTGTCCATGATAGTGAGAAGGCAGCTGTCTGTCGTCCAAAGCTGTCAAATTCACACTGATAATAACTTTATCTTTTTGTTTTGTTTTTCTCATCCAGATTTCTGTGTTGAACATACGTGCTCCATTTCCTGCTGACATTTTAAGAACGGCCAACGCACAGAACAACATGGCTGCAAAAAGGTGACTTAACTTTTCCAAGTTATTCTCTTGATGCTGAAGGTTTGTCACTTTTAAAGATATTTACCTTGTTGATTGTGATTCTCATCAATAACCTCATCTGTATTTGATTAAAAAGCAGAATCCCAGTGCATAGACCGCAGCCTCCTGTCTCTGAGGCAGATGATAAG
The DNA here is from genome assembly GCA_023373845.1 of Nibea coibor. Taxonomy (NCBI): domain Eukaryota; kingdom Metazoa; phylum Chordata; class Actinopteri; family Sciaenidae; genus Nibea; species Nibea coibor. The sequence goes on along the minus strand of CM041718.1, from coordinate 23,221,434 downwards.
TCTGACAGGACCAGCACGCTGTCAGAGGAACCACAGCCAACCAACCAAACCATCACGGTAAACTCTGTGTAATCTCTTGACTAGTCCACACACAGTGGTGGCCTTTTATACATAATGTGTGTCTTTGACTGTGGTTGCAGATGAGATCATGTCTTCATAAAGACGGCATTCCTAGAAGAACTGGACCATCCACACAGCGTCTGATTGGCCAGTAAGTGTCATAAATCAGTGTAACACAGTGAGGATGACTGATTATGACGATCAATGCCACTTTCTTTTCCTTTTAGCTCTCCTGGGCTGCGGCCAAAGTGCTTCACAGGTGTCAAGGGTCTCTGCCCTCTTTCTGCACTGAAGGAGTGCTTAATCATCACATCTCTGTGCCACCAAACCTATAAGAAGACAGATAAGAAGAGGTCGTAGCGTTCCTACAGGTATCTGCATATCTGTTTGAGATTTCCTTACACAGTAAAATAATTCACACACACTATAGCAGAGGTCAGAAAAATGTATGATTGTTTAATTTATACACATTTACAGCTACAGGACATTAGTTGAATAAATATCATATAACGTCACATTCCCGTCCCCCCACTGCCAGGTAGTAAAAAATATTTTTCAAAGACAGTGTTGCTGCCGACTCAGAAACTGTAACATTCTCCTAATCAGTAATTTAGAAAACCTTTAGATTATTTATAGTTTTTATTTTTCCATTGGACTCTGTAACACTTTAAAATATATCATCAACTGGTACCTGTTTGGTACTTGTAACTGCAACTTCATATTACTAATCCATCACTTGTATGACAAAATCTCAACATACACTTCAATTTAATACAACAATGACATCAGGTGGGCAGAGGAATGAAGAATGGTGGTAAGCACTTCAACTCCGATGGAGGATTTCTTAATAGTAGACATCTTGTATGCTATTGCAGGGACCCACAACACACATATACAAAACATTTTATAACTTAAAAAGCAGACTGCTTAAAGTTTGGTCTTACAGCAGTTCCAACATGAGGCTGTTAAATTATGAAAGCGTGAACTCACTGCATGTTTGTCTTACAGCACAGGGTAAATTCAGGATATGGCAACGTGGGAGCGTGGAGCCAGGGTAGCAACCAAGGTTCATCTGTTTCAGCTCAGCAATAAAAAAAAAAAAAACTGAATCCTTTCAGCGACAGAGTCTTAATACTACATAAGCGACCAGTGAGTCAAACCCTCCTGAGCAGTGCACCTTCACTCACATATCACAACAAAGTAGTGGACCCATTTGAGGTGATAATCTAAAAAAAAAAAAAAAAAAAAAACTCTGGGGCCCATAAATTTAAATCATGAAGACATAAAATATGTTCGATGACATTAGAGGCAGTGCAGCAATCAGATGTTAGTTTCTAATGATGGCTAATAAAATCTGAATATTAAACAAAATACACAGATCCGAGCATTTAAAAACAAAAAGACTGACAATGTAGCCAAGGCAATGATTGGCTTGTGCATAACATACAGAGCAGTGCAGCCATGTAATAGTGGTAATGACCTTCCAGATGTCGGTGAGATAGAAATAGACTTTTGTCACCAGAGAGACGGCTGGGCTCAACATCTTCACACAGCAGGCGGCTGTAAGCAGACACCCGCCGACAGCCGTGAGGCGGAGCCGGCTGCCCTTTAGGCTGCAAGCCCACAAGTCATGGCAGAGGAGAGTAGGGTAGCAGCCATTAAGAGTTCTGGAGACGGCCCGTTTCCGTTTCTCGTACTTCATGGTCCCTTAGGTGCCAACGAGCAGCATTTAGGAGCAAGGCCTGACCGAAACACCTGACTTTTCAGTATTGGCATGAAAGTGAAAGGTGTGACTGGGTTTCCATAAACAACATAAAAGTCCATGGCAACGAGAAAAAAAAAAAAAAAAAGGCCTCACAGAAAAAAGGCTGGCTGCTAAATACAAACCACAAAGGCATCTTAGTAACGCACAAAGGAAGATTTTTCAGGGGAAGGACATGAGGAAGATGTGCTGCTTCCACTTCTTTTTGGCAGAAGTAAAACAAATTCTTCAGACACCACACCATTTCTTCATCTAGTTCAGCTCAAATAAAAATATGTCGGGGACATTTTTGCAATTGGCAATGAGCCTGGTAACTTTATGCTCCATTAGAAAAATAGTCACATCATAAACAGGCTTGTTTTGTCACTCTTGGATCACCAAGAATTAGAACAGCTAGGGAAGACTATAAAAAAAGTATACAAGTATACAAGACAGAGAGACTTTTTTCTGTAGCAAAGAGAGTTTGCAGTAAAAGTAGAAGGGCTGTCCCTCAAACTCCAGTGGACCGATGACCAGAGCAACAACAGTGGTGACTTTTTATTAAGAATGTGATGTGTAACGTCTGTTTGTGTGTGTGTGTGCATATGTATGTATATAGAACATGTTAAAAGTCACAAGCCAGGAGATCTGGTGAGAAAAATCCTGAAGGTATCTGAGGGTAAGTGTGTGTTTCCCTCTCCCTGTCCCTCCATGTGGGGTGGTGTTATGTACGAACTTTCCTTTTGTCTTCAAACAGCGAGCGGACTAGGTAGACCTGAATCGCAGATACCACCATCATAACAAAGAGATTTACCACCGACCAAAAGTTCACCCTGTCAAAGTTACTCTCCTGGATGTTTCTGTCGCGAGCCTCGTACGCCCGCAGCAGCGTCTGGATCTGCACACTTTTACCCAGCCGACTCTTCACGTTGTTGATGGTGTCCTGAAGGAGAGGAGACAGTTATTTGATCTTTCACTACAACTAAATGCACAAAGATAGCTATCTAGAGGTAGTTTGAAAACAAAGCAGCTCAATCGAGTATGTGCGTGTTCCTTCTACTATAAGAGAACAACTTCCTGCACAGCTGGACGATGCATTTCCGGTCTTTTAAGAGAGCCCTATGTGACTTCTGGCACAAATAAAGCCAAGCAAGCAAGCCAAGTTATGAAGTGCTGTGGTGCAACCTGAAACAATTGGCTGACCTCAGCCAATAGTTGAGAGTTCAGGACATTGTATATTCTTGTGACATTTTGCTTGCATTGCTGACTGTATTGGGGTTTTTCGCCATGGGCCGGGTCGGTCCACTGAGCCGTGCCATGATGACATGCACTCTGCTACTGCTACGTTCACATATGAACCATGTTTAGTGTTCTCTTAAAGCCTTATTAGTGCTCTGTTAACTGCTTCTCAAACTGAACATTTCCTGCTGCTTCACCTTAAATGATTTCCATTCGTGAATTGGCAGGATGCTTTTTTTGTGAAGTAATAATGGGAAATAAAATGTGTTTGTCACAAAGTTTGTGGAACTTTGTGAGTGATGCTTTTCTTTAATAAAAAAGAAGACTAATGAACCAGATATGGACATATTCTGAGCTATTTGGCCAGTGAATGTGTAAAATATTATAAGTAAATAATAACAGAGACAGCCACAATTGTAAAGGGGGCTGAAGGTGAAGCGACCTGCAGCTCCTCACTTGACCAGCACACCTCCAACAAGTCAACGTTTAAACGACTTTACCTTGTTGTGCTGTGCAGTGGAAAACACTGACTACCTCCCCTACTACGGAAAAACATTTCATGTGGTGGATTGGCATTCTATTCTATTTTACTGGCAGGCTGTTAGGTCACTTCACACCCCCTATGTCATCCTGTGAGCACAGGTGGCACAGTGACAATTATCTCACTGGCAGACAAGAGAAGGACAAAGTCTGAAACACCAAGTGAGAATAAAACAAACACACTTTTTAAACGTCTCACCAGTACGTTTCAGGCTCAAAAGTTCCCACACAGAACAAAAGCATCACAGGACAACCCTAGAAAGTGTTGCATCCACACTGGCTGCATCCTCACCATAATGTCTTCCAGCTTCATGTCCAACGTGTCTATTCCATGGACATACTCCTTCCAGTCGTCCGGATCTTTCTCTGATTCCATGTTGTCCAGGATCAACTCGAAGAAGATGAGCTTCTCGGAGACTGAGCTGAACGTGTTGTCGAAGCAGAACATGTAGTCTCCATCTTCAGTTTCAACGCTGGAGGAAAAAAAAACACAGGCAGTGAAAGCTCACACACGTGTCAGTGTCAGTGACGTGCATCTCACAGACCACCTATGTAACTTACGTGTGCACTCCATCTGATTTGCGGTAGTCACTGAACAGCAGGTGGCCAGAAGGAGAGAAGATCGTGAAATCTACATCAAGGCCGGAACCATCTAATACCTGAGGACACGAGAAGTGTACAGAGAAAACATTCAGTGAATGTTTGCCAGGGTTGATCTTTACTCCAGAGAGCCTATCAGCACATAATCCAGCATTAAAGTCTCTCCACTGGCAGCGATAAACCTGGATGCGTCGTCCTTCATGGTAGACACTACAGACAGGCGTATGAAATGCTCTGCATGTCTCCCTTTCTTGCACAACCTTTAGCCCAACTCAGAGACAAATGTAGTGCTGCAAGCTGCACACTGACTGGCTTAACAGGTTCCTAACAATATGAAGGTTAAGGTGTGAACCACACAACTTTCTGGGTCTCTTACACAAGAGATCATTGATGAATCCTGTGAGTATATCAGTGCAGTTAGCATAAATGAAACCATACAGAAAAGGATATATGAATATACATATAGGGATAATCAACAGGTTAGACAGGTGGGATGTTATGTCAATATTGATTCTCGCTTTGGGGTTATCATTAGTCGATAGTTAGTGTAAGTTTGCACAGCTAACCCTTACAGTTTTATACAATATAATGTCATTAATGAGACTTTTATGACCTGATATTCAATCTCCAGAGAGGCATCTTTCCTCATGGTCTGGTAGAAACACTCCTTACGACCGGCGGGCAGAGTGAATGTGAAGTCGCTGTCCAAAGACTGAGAGAAGGCAGCCACGAACCTCTCCGAGCAGAGAGCAGCAAACACGGACAGGACACCTAAAAGCAGCCGGTCCACCTCCATGGTCTCGGAAAAAGTCCCCGAAAAGAGCCAGAAACAGTGTCACAGTGAAAAGCTGCTGTGTCGGGAAGCTGCTAGCCGTGCTCGCCCAAACTTCACTCCTGTGGAAGTGCACTTCAAGACTGTCAGGACGCCGCCGGAGTAAAATGACTACGTATTTCTATTTAATATGTCAAACAACGTCGGAATAATTCACGCATATATTTTAGGTTTCTCTATTTAAGATTTTTTTTTGTATCGTATTCCTCATTCAGACATTTATAAGATAGCACAAAAAAACAAAGGCACATTTTTGCAGACCTCTTCCCGAGGTGCACTCTGGGATATGTAGTTCTATTTGTGTTCATGTGGGGTAACTAATAAAAGCGAAAGATATATAAATATATGTAAATATACATACATAAATATATATCTTAGTATATTAATTTCAACTTGTCCATGCTGCTAATATATTCTATTATCTTCTATTATTATTATTCTATTATCTATACATTTATATACTGTATATACCCCACAGCATATTCATATTTATACCTGCACTATATTTATAGATCCTGTTCATTTGTACTACTCTGCACTTCTGGTTAGATGCTAAACTGCATTTCGTTGTCTAAGTAGGCTATTTGTTTGTGCAAAAAGTTAAATCTTATCTAATATATAAAAAAAATATTTAATAAACATGTAACTGACCAATAGAAGTTACAAATTTAAAGAAGGAAGACATGTCTGACAATATATATATACGTATAAATATGTGTGTTTTTGAACGGGCAAGATTTTCCTCAAGTCAAATCAACTTTATTGTAAATGCTGCCATATGTATAGAGGACACACAGAGAGCTGAAATGGTGTTTCCTTCATATCCCTGGTGTGTAAATATATATATAATACGGCAAATCTAAAAAGATATACGCAGTATATCAGTAAACAGTATAATATGGCAAATACAGAAAGCTACTCAGTGTAAAAACAGTGAGTAAAATAAAAGATATGTACAGATGTGTACAGTGTAAACTGTTTTGAATGGTGTACAGCAATTGACTGTATATTGTACTACAAACTTTTTAAATATAAAAAATATGAAGGCAGGTTAAATAGTTCCTAAATTATTAAATGAAACAAGATGAAAATTATTTAATTTATTATCAACATAGACTAATAAAATCTAGCTGGATTGATAACGAACGCTTATTTTTGTGGTATTTTATTCTGACTGCTGATTTTTATCCTATATGAAGGTGTTTTTGGAGAGGATGAGGACAAAAGTACACAATGTTCACTTTCCTCTCTGCGCACACACCACCCATCTCACCAACTCATTTGAGCTCTCACACCTCATATCCATACAGTAACCAGACCAGCCTATGACTAACATTAGTCATTTGCGGCAAAAAAAGGTTTGTCACCGGTCGACTGTGCAACAGCATTAAAATATTGCGTTGTTTTGGCTCCCTGTTTATCAAGAAGAAATAGGTGACGCGTCCTGCTCCACGATCACCAACTCATCCCCACATCGAGGGGGGCGGGGATTGTAGCTATAGACGAGGTTGCTGTTCGCCCTGTGATTGGTTAATAAACCCACAGCTCGGATTTGATTGGTCGCATCGGGAGCGTGGGTTGAACCTACCAAAGAGCCAGCAACCCGTCAACAGCAGTTGGCTGCTAAAAGCTGAAAAAGAAGCGGACGGCTAGTGCCTCACAATGACAATTAGCACACCTCAGGTGTAGGTTTTAGGTACTGGAGACAGCCGTTTGCCTTGTCGCATTCAAGACCGACAACAAAAGCTTGTCTACGGTTTATTGTGTAGCTGTGGGAGATTAGAAAAAAACCCCAAAGAGCGAGGATGTTGGTCCCCGCGGGAAGATAATGAAGAGGCTGCGCGTTTTGTTGGTGTGCCTCATTGTAGCTCTCCTGTGCTGGTAAGCTTTAGCACGACATCTCCATCTTCATTTAAATGACACGTTAGACAAATGACAGTCACAACAACAGGTACACCGCGTTTAATGTCGGTTTTATTAACCCGTCAGGTCGCTTTGCTTGATGTCTTTTGCCGCATTATATCGGTCAGTCATCCTCATACACAGCTAACGTTATGAGCTAGTTTCAACGTGTGGTGTTGATGTGTAAATTGAACTATAACCACTCAGAAATACAAACCTGGACGTGTTTAGTCGGCTACTGAAGGAATTAGTTAATAAACTTTGTTGTTCAGATGTTTTTTAGTGGGTTAGTAAGTTAGATAGCCAGCTGTTGAATAGCAGTTTAGCTGGCTAACTAACTAGTTGGGCTTTGATAGCAAACGTAGTGGTGGTTGGTGACCTTAACCTTAACCAAGAAATACTGAACCAGCTGTGTGTGCTTAATCTACTTAGTTTATGATAGTAATATTCTAGTTTCTCTCTCTGTAATGTAAGATTAAACATTATAGCTTTTCTGGCCAAAAATCCACCTTAAATTCATGTTATCAGTCCAAAATGATGTGTTAAAATTGTTTAGTTAGTCTGGGAAACAGATTTTAACTCTCAATTTACAACCTGAAATAAAGAAAAGCAAGCATTTTCTGTATTTGTGACAATCTATTAAATCAGTCGAACAAAATAAATCATCTCTGCAGGACAGATTTCGACTAAAAAAAGTGAAACACACTTCACAGGATACATCCCCCATATAAAGGAGATGAAGTTTACCGTCTGTATAAATGTGAACAGCAGTGTTATATTAAACATCAGTATATCAGTACAGATGTAACAGATGTGTTGTATAAAGTGTGGTCGTGCGGACGTCCTCTGTCAAATACATGCAAGCAGCTGGTAGATTAACACATCTCATGAATTTGTTTAATCTCAGAGGCACGGAGCAGGTAGCAACACTCAAGGTTTGTTACAACAGGATTAGCAGGCCAGCTAACGTGCCACCTTTTATCCAGATTGGTGACTCATGAGCAGCAAACCTTCAGTGCATGGCCTGCACACTGTTGTTTCCTTTTTGCACCGACATGGTCATTTGTTTATCATAACTATTCGCTTTTCCTGATTGACTAATCTTACATAAAGATGTGTTGGCATGCGTTTCATTATCATGTTTCCGGGATACCTGTGGTGCCAGTACAGACCTAGTCCTGTACTGGAAACCCAGCCTATAATAATTACATTCATTTAATTAATTTTTTAAGGTCCCTGATTATTATAATCTAAAGCCAGGAGTGTTCTTCCTCTTCTCTGTTTCCTCATAGCTTTAGAAAGAGATTTGAATGTGCATGTTTTATTGAGCATAACAAGGATAAGCCTTATGTAATGCTCATCAATAAGTAAAGCTGCATTCAGTACAGAATCTGGTGAAGTACCTTCATAGTATTCATGTTGTTTAGGCATGAAGTAAGTCTAAATACTTGGTCAGAATGAAAAGTGAAGCTCACTCAGACTGTGATAAATCCACTTCGTAGACTCTCATTAGATTGGGTACATTAGATTAGCCAAAAGAGTTCAGATGTTGCTGATATAATTATTGTGCAGGAAGACAAACATGAAAACATGAAACAGAACAGGGTGAAGCAGCGATATTGGCTGAGGTATCAACATATTCATGGTTAGTTATTCAAATACAAAGGTCCAAGGTAATTTTGAATTATAGATTAAAGTTACGGATAAGACAGCCTTCTCTGGGTAACAACAAGATTTGATTACGACCTTGGATGTCAGGTGTTTGTTTGCTTAAAACCTCGGTGCACTTTTTCACTTTCCCCACAAACTAACTAATGACCGCGCGGCCACACGCACAGGCTTCATTACTAATGCAAACCCTTTTTAGTGTGCTGCTGTCGGCTTCTCACTCCTCCGTGCCAACTCTCACACGTCCCAGTGGGAACAGAGAAATGGGGAATGCAGTTCTTGCGGTAATCCAAAGGTTTCCAAGGCAGCAGTAATTTCAGGCAGAATGGGCCTCTGTATCCGGCTGGTGGTACAAACATGAAAGATCATTCTGCTGTCGTGATTCACCTGCTGTTTTATTTTCTTTATTGCTCTGTGTCAGGGCTAATATTGATATTTCCAGTTCAGATGTCATTTGCTGTGTGAAGTCTTCTGTGTAGAGACTTGTGCTCATCAGGGGATCTCTGTGCTGCAGCGAGTGCCCGGAAAGGCACAGCAGCGTGTACTCTGTGTGCCATGATGCCCCCTTCACTCACGTAGTCAGCAACAGGGATCTTACTGTCTGTACAGTGTGCCAGCTCAGGCTGTCGACATCAGCATCACTGGAGAAAGTTTGCATGTGTTCCTGAGGTTGTTTACACGAGTGTGCATATTTCCAGCCAGGTTGATTGTCAGTAATGACAGTTTATCGGACACATTTTCTTCCTATTTAGATTTCAGCTTTCGTGGCCAGATGTCTGCTCAGCGTTGCGTGTCAGCACACCTCTCTGTGCAGGTTACGGACTGGCACATCTCTGCTAATTGTGTTTTATGGAAAACAAACCAGAGAGGCAAGACAAGTGATTGGATTTTGATTGTTGCGTTTGTACAGGAGCATGCACGAGAGAAATGGCTGGATGCTTTGTAATCATCTCTTTCTGTCCCCGTGTCAGAAGCTTATTGATTTCACAGCCAAGATTATTGTTATTATGTAATCTGATTAGTGCTCAGGAGACAATTCTGCAGCCAATTGACCAACTAGGGATTTTATATTGTATTCTATTAGAGTGCAGTTACTCTAAACCAGCAAAGCATCCTTATTCTTTGACCGTGTGCAGGTAGAAAGCTGTTTGTTATAGCTGCTGACTCGTCTGATTGTATACTTTAGTGCCTGTACTGTTGAGTAGCTGTTTCTATAATTACATGCCTCTGATGGACTTTAAATTGCTTTAGGGTACTGTGTGTGTGTGTGTGTGTGTTTTGCTTCTGCTTATTCCCAAAGAGTTTGTGTTGTATGTTTTGACAGCCTCCCGGTAAGTAAGAGGACACCACAGGCTTTTTGCTTGTCCAACCTGTTTCCGAGCTCATCTAAACGCTGAGATCTATATGGTCTAGAAAGGCTTTCGCTTGAGGTGTCCCAACTCACAGCTTCAGCTCTTGAGCAATCTTGTGTGTAGATTTCTGTTTCGGAGTGCAAATATTTCGCTATTAAAAGAAAGCTCGCAGTGAGGTAGCAGGTAAAGCCCCCTTCACCGCACACACACTTTGAAGGTTTCTAAAACCGATGAGAGACAGCGAAGGCTTTAAAGATTTCTTGACTGTACGCTCCTTTGTCTGAGCAGTGTCCCCTATAACTGTGTGCCTTATCATACAAAGAAGGAGGCCAGAGCATAGCTCGAGGATCCGCTCATTAAAAGAACAAGAATGTGTCCTGCCCATGTCGTAAAAGTTCCCTTTTTGGAGTAGCTGTTACATAACTACATCTTCCTTGCGTCGTCCACGTGCATCCGTGGCCAGGGGGCCTGTTGTCATTAATAGTATTACTTGTATGTCCCTCCAGTAGATGCACTCAGCAGCACCTGTACTGGGAACTGAAAGTAAGAAGAAACAGAGCAGACTGTGTGTGTGACTTTGGCTATTCCAGCTATGAAAGGGGAGGGGGCTTAGACCTCGAAGGTTAAATAGAAGCCGGCCTTGGGACATGATGATGCCGCTTACTTTAACCTTTTCCTGAAGCTCTCTGTCCTTCCGTGGTCCTCTAATACTGGCTGTGATTTACAGCACGTGTGTCCGTACGCGCGCCGGAGGCTTCTCTGCTTTTAACTCTAGCTTCAGTAGACAACCTTTGCCTTATGCATATGTTCCTACATTGTCATGCTGTGCAAGTCATGTACCTGGACACACAAATGCACAGATAAGACATATAGACGGCTTAGGAGATCTTGTTTTCTTGAGTCTGAAGTGTTGCATTCTGGAAAGTCATTGTTTTGTAATGATAAATAATCTTATCTCGTGCATCCATGTTTGTTGCTGAGGAGTCATCTGGTTCTTATCCTTTCTTGACTAACTTTCTAAACAAAGATGAACTAACCCTCAACTGACTGCTATCTTTTCTGCATGGGCATTTCAAGCACTGATGAACTTACAATGACTGGAGTTGGTCATGTCTCTAAGGCAAAACAAACAAAAAAAACCCACCATCTTATTTCTCAGAGCAAACATGACTTTTGACCTACATGTCAAAAAAAAAAAGCCGAATCATTCAGCGAGTCTTCTATGACGTGGCCGTCTGTTGTCTTCTCTTCTGTTTAATCAAACATCACCAGATAATGCGTCTCGGTCAGTTTGAACAACAGATTACGGCTGAAGTGAGTCAGTCTGTTATTCGATCAACAGAAAATGGATCATTAAAATCAATTATCAAATAAAAATGTGAAACATTTGCTGTTTTGTTTTATATAATTTAGGATATAAATGATTTTCTCCATTGGCAGACAAAATAAGAACGGGCACTCGCGGTTAGATTTTATTTTTGCGCCTCACAATTGTTGGCAGGTCGTTAAATGTACAAATGTATTGTATTAAAATGCTTTAGATAAGATTACCTCCCTTTGTGTGACTGGGTCTAATCAGCTGCCACTGGGTACATTATACCTTGTAAATCTCTGGCTTAAAACGTAGTGATAAAACATTCCCTTTCCTCGACTGCTGGCTCAGACACTAAAGGCTCAGCAGCTGAGAGTCCATCTTTCTGTTGTTGTAGTAGTAGCAGGCCAGAGTTTAGCACTGCAGGCTGGCAGCTCTGGTTTTATGTGAGGAGGCAGAGCTGGACTGGCACTCCAGAGCACACCATTGTTCCTGCCCACTGGCCATGGAGACTTGCTGAGCACACTGAGCTCTCTCTGCCCTCCTCTGTCCCAGCTGCACGGCTCTCTGTACATTAAAGCTTTACGCTGGCACTTGTTATACCGCCAAGAATTTGAAGTAGTCTGAGCTAACACCTGAGGATAGATCTTGTTTAAGGTGAGAGCAATGTAAGCAAGCGCTCAGAGCGAGGGCTTGGCAATCAAAACTATTTAATGCAAATGACGATAAAATTTCCCAGGATGCCAGTAATGCTCATAGTGAGTATGGTTTGTGTGGTCTGTATTAATCAGAATCCACTCAGTCTGCAGTGCATACAGTATAGTTAGACCACAGTATACTGATCGATTAGTACAACAAGCTTTATTAGTCTGTGTTTACATCAACATAGCTGCCCTCTCTTCAGAGTTAGTGAGGATGTAAGGACTGACTGACGGAGCTAATATCTGCTTTGATATCACGGTATTTTGAATGTCTTCGTTAGGTGTCTTGTTGTTTATTAATTTGTGCAATGAAATAAAAGCGGAAAGCCGATCTTGTGTGTGAGCTGCGTAGTCCATCGCGTGTCCTGAGGTGAATCTTAACACCTTGCAGATATATTTAAGAGGCACTTCACGCGCATCACAACAATATTTTGTGTTTTTGTTGAAGTTTCGAACCTTGAGCGCGATATGAACTGTTGAAAAGCTTGCAGCACTGAGTACCATTTCCCCCCAAAGACTCTCTGTTAGCGGGAGCTTCTGCAGAATCCTGTTGCTCGCATAATGTTTTTCTGGGAAAAGGTACGCCTGCAGTGAGAGTTGAATGCAGGCCAGTGGCCCGAGGCTCTGCCAGTGGTTAGAGTGAAAATACCACAGTTACTGTTTGAGAATAGTATTCTGAGGGTGGAGATTGTTAGGACTTAAGGGTGGAGACTGACGTAGCATTATTGCATGTGTTTGCCTGTGTGAATAGAGGGTAAGGCATGGAGGAGAGCTGATTGATTGAACTATTTGACAACTGAGCGCTGACTTTGAGCTTCTTTATGTGCTTATTCAGTAAACATATTTCTGAGTAATTGCGAGTGGTTTAACAGGTTTTAACTGTAGGATGTGAGTCTAAAGTGTTTTAAGACATCAGTATATCCCTTCTCAAGTTGTTTTAATTCATTTCTGATGGTTATTCTCTTGAGTTTTTGACACTTAAATGAGGACTTACTTTGCTTTTTCCTGCCCTTGCAGAGAAAACGCTCCGGTGTCTTCACTTCCCCTCCCCCTCTCCGACTCTGCTGTTTCTCATGTTTACCTTTTTCAGCTACCGTGCTCGTCCCCTGTGCTGGTCTATTCCTCTGTTTTTGTCTTTGTTAATGTTTAAGTCTCGTATACAGCACGTGTGCGTGACTGCGCGTTCCTTTTTTTAACTGCGTGGGGGCGGGCGACGCACAGGACGATGCTTATCCACGGCTGCCACACAGGGCTCCTAAAGAACATTGTGTTCTAAAGCATATGAGGACATGTTTGGCTTAAACTGGCATATGAGGACATACCTATGTCATTAAGTCTGCCTTTCTCAAGCTGCCTGCTGAATGTGAAATCCCATTATCTTATTTCACGGGACAAAATTAAATTTGTAACGGACGGGAGTCTTAAATATGTTATCTCAAACCAAAATATCACCGTATTCGTGGCAGTTTCCATTTTTTAGCGTGATGTTTAGATCAGAGTACGCATGTACACATGTAAATGTATAAACAACCCTGCTGCGTATTAGTACACCGTGTACCGAGGTGAATGTTTTATGAGTTTTTGTTCTCCCGCTGTGCCTGCTGATGCATACAGTCAGACTAAGAATGCATGTGTATTGTTGCATCCACACCCACCCGCGCTAAACCCACCCGGGCAAAATGGCTTTTCCTATCAAATTACATTACATCACATGACTGCGTCCCTCAGTCCTATTGTCCCGGGTCAGTGTTTCTGATGTCGCATGCCCAGAGCCCCTTTTGATCCCCCCGTCTGACCGGGACTGCTGCGACGCTTCACAGCTTCACTGTTGCCACCATAATGTGGCCGAGTCTTTTGTCTGGTTGGATGTTAGAGGAGAGTGTGTGTGTGTTTAATTTTTATTGCTGATAAATATAGTAACAGATTGGTGTAAATATAATAAATCCGTTAATAACCAGTCAATTAAGTACATTTAAAATTGAATATTTGATGTTTTTTCCCCTGCAACAGATGAAGTTTGTGCATGTTTCATCTATATTACGATATATTATTCATTTGTGGATTGTTAAAAATTACAAACACCCACTCTAGTATTTAGATTTATTCTCTTTTAATTTCAAATATCCGCTGAAATTTTACCAAATTGTTGCATATTTTGCTGCCACGCTCGACACACTACGTCTTTTCTCCGAGAATGGATCCGACACAACACTTCTTTGTCTTGTCCTTGTTAACATTCACAAAACAGTTGATTTATGTTGCGTGTGCTCAGAGCCTCTCTCGTGCCTCCTCTGTGTTTTCACTGGCTCTCGGGCAGTGTAGATAACGCCGTGTGTAGCTGACTTTGTCCTACTGTTGCGGTTTAGGTAATATTATCTGAATTGTTGTATCTGATTTGTTGGACAACACACAGACCTCTAACTGTTAAGTTTTGGCTCTGGATGAAAATGTCCTCTGTGTCAGTGGGCTGCAGGCAGGTTAGGTGAGCGTAACCCAACAGGAGCCGGCAGTCTTTCTTCCACCAGGTGACTTGGCCTACTTGGTGTGGTGCAGGCAAGCTTCCAAATAAAGGTGTGTCTGTTCATTCACACTGCAGCGCCAGAGAAAGGCTCCTGTGTACATTTTGAAGGATATGTGTGCGTCACAGAGGTGGTGTAGTCAGAGAAGGATCCTTTATAGATCAGAAAGACAAACACGCTTTACAAATAGCCGAAACTGGTTTGGATTATGAGAGTATGAGGCCTTTGAGTAAGTTAGATGAACTCTGAAGTGTTTTATCAGTAATCCTGTTTTTAAAAATCAACAGGATGAAGTGATTGGTGCCTGTGCCAGTGTGTTATTAGCATGAGTAATAATTAAGCTGCTAATTAAATTCCTGTTTAACACAAGTATGATATCAGTTTGCTAGAACAGTATGTTACTAATCAAAGTTTATATAATATCCTCGATGCAGGTGTTGGCTTGAACATGCTGTTGCCAGCAGAGCAGCACATCAGATGTGAGGGTTTATCTCTTGCTAACAATCCTTTTTGTTTTCTGCAGTAAAGCAGATAACGTAATTGTATCCTGGGCAACGAAGGATGAGTCAAAAGAAGATTGAATCAGGTTTTATTTCACAGATCATATTTCCCTTCTGGGTGCTGTGCATTCATATTTGTCCTGCCACTTTCCACCAACTGGGAGCTCATAACAGTTCAGCAGAGCTCTCTAAATTCTAGAGAAGAGAAAGATTAAGAAAGTTAACATGCTTTTACACCCATACTTAAAAGTTAGACCAAAGAAATCATCTCTCCAGTCAGCACTGATCTCATCCTCTGAGATGCATGTGAAGTACAAACTCAGATCTGTGCCAGGAACAGGCCTGGAGGACATAAATCCTTGCAGTACATAAACTATACGTGGTATACCTCTGTTCATCCTATACAGCAAGTCAGCACACACCATCAAAGCACTTAGAGAAATGAGCCCGCCTCTTCATAGTGTCTTCACTCTGTGCAGAAGCTTTGAGGCTCATTTATCTGCAGCAACAAGGTAGAAAACACGACATCCATTTCTGAGATATTTCCCTGGACCCCACTGAAATATCTGTCAGGGGAGTCTCTCAAAACAAGTTTCTCTGCTGCTCCTCTGTGCCTCTCAGATTATTGATTGGTGAGCATTGTGAGTGAGGAGCTAGAGAGCGTTACCGTGCCAAAGTGTAGTAAAGTTGGGTTATTGCACGTTCGCTAGCAGTCGGTATCGATCTGTTCTGACCAGTCCAAAATAATTTGTTTAATTGACTGGGAAACGGTTCAGACGAACAAACAGAGCCAAGTTTTAAGTGATCAGCAGAACATCTGGCATTGACGGTATCTGTATTGAGTTTATATAGGAAGAAGTATGAAGGCAAAGCACAGAGACGTGCAAGAATACAAGATGCAGCAGTCACTAGCAGGGCAACTGTGTACCTGAGCTGAACTCCAAATGTGCCAGGTGTCAGGTAGGGTCCAGTTCAAGTGTTTGTGAGTTAGATACCTATTAACCAGTCCAGCCACTATGTCCTGACTGCCCCAACGTGCCCCAGTGTAGAGGATTATGGAGGATCAGCTGGCTTTAGAACAAACTGCTCTACATTAGTGTATGTACGTTCTAATTTCTCCCCACATCGAAGCATGGACTAACACACTCTCCCTCAATCCCCCCACCTGCGCCACTGCTACCACCACCTCTTTTCCTCCAAGCAGTGACGACATGTTTTTGTCTGTCTGGCAGATGCGTTGGCCTACTTTTACTGGTGAGCCCTGGCACATCTCCCTGCCCCACAATCCACCTCTGCCCACGTGGATCCTGGATTTTCTCTCAGCCCTTCTTCCTCCCCATCTTCCCCTCTAACGTTTGTCGGCTATGTGGAGCTCCGTTAGAAAACACCTGAATTTATTTGGGTTTATTTTGTGTGCGTGTGTGTGTGTGTTTGCTCTCTCCAAACACGTGAATCAGATCAGTAACTCGCTGCTTCATCATGCTGTTTTCCATCAGCCTTTCTCGCTTTATTAAGCCCGGCACCGCACGTCGTACATCAGGAATAATCTGAACTTCAGTGGAAAAACATCACAAGACTCTCCTCTGCTTTAACACTGACAAAAGACCAGACAGACACACATGTTCCTGATAAATTTATAATCAAGAATATAATTATAGATCTCCAAAGACGTGAACCAATTTGTCTAATTTACTGTTGTTTGACTCCTCCCATGTCTTTTGCTCTTATGTTTTGTCATCACAGTTGAGCTAATTTAAGACGGTTAAAGCGGGTAAAGACTTGGTGCACATCACATGTGGCCAGTTAGTTAAAAGCTGCGCGTGTGTGAGTGAAAGAGAGCGTTTGTACAATAAGCACACAACAAGATGATCAGAGATTTAGGCCAGGAGAGCAAAGTGTGTTGTCGGTGTCATGCTATGAGAGGAAGCTCTCTTTAGCGTTAATCAAAACAGATAAGAGTCAGCAGGAAGAATGTCAGGGTATTAAAGGCTGAAGGATGCAAGTTCACACATGCTGTCATGCTAGATGAATACTTTTAGTCACCGGGCAAACATCCTGACTAAGCAAGAGGAGATCAGAGCAGAGAGTTTGCATGTGGCACAGCTGCTGATAATATTTGACCCACTGCGAGCAGATGAATCTATCTTCAGCCTGTTGTCTCTGCAGTTTTGTCTGCTTTGTGTCAACGCGGTCAGTTGGTGCGGTACAGTACAGCTGATTTATACCGCGTCTCCTGGTTCTGAATGGTCCTAAAGCCAACAGGAAATATCCGGGGATTTGGCAGTTCGGAACCAGCAGAGACAGCGAATCCGGACAGTAGACAGCGTGTCTGCGAGCCTCTGGGCAAAGCTGTGTGCCTTCTTTTTTTTAAATTATATTATCTCATTTAAAGGCGATAAGCTCGAAGAAAAGTTTTCAAAGTTATGGCTCAGGTTGTAGCCGTGCCCTGAAGCTCCATAAGAGCTCGAGAGAAGCTGTTTTCTGCACTGTCATGTCTCTGTAACTGGTGGCATGCTGATAATTTAATCATCGGCACTTATTTGAATATTATAAAAAACACTTTTGTAGCCAGAGAGGAGCATAAAAGACAGGAAAAACTTCTTTTACAAGCTCCACGTGCTTCTGAAGTGGGACAGGAAATGGGAATGGATGGAGAGAATGAGGAAGAGCGTATTTACAAGCTGCTGAATCATTCGTCTTACCTCGAGCTCTTTGTTCATTAACTCGGTATGGTTATGTGATGTTCAGTGCATGGTTGGACATATCAGTCTTTCAGTGATCTCTGCATGTCTCTCCATTTGTGGGTCAGAAGTTTCTCCTCCCACTGTTGCATAATCATTTGAATTAAGAAGTAGGTCACAGCACACCCCCAAAGCAGGACTTCTCAGAGCAGCTCTCCGTCTTCACCTTTTTTTTTTTTTTTTCCATCTGTAGAAGGAATGTCAACACTCGGGTCTTTCTTTTCACTCATGCAGATGACACTGAGCTCCCTGTGCTGTTTTACAGTGCAGCACTGTTTACAGTGCCGGGCGCTCGGGGCATGTGGGCTTCAATCCCTCCACGTCTTTAATCGTTTTATTTGAATTTTAATGATTTGAATAGAGCGCTGTTGCTTGCCAGGTTCTGGTCAAACATTAGTTGAATGAGTCACGTCGAGGAAGTCCGTCGGATTTGCATTCGTCATCATGGAAGTTTGTACAGGATTGTTTACCGTGTGACGTGGTCACTAAAACCCGGTTTGAAGTATGTCATCTGTTTGTCACTCGTGTACTTTGACAAGTGCTCTCTTATCTGGATGAGTGAACGCCTTTTAAAAGTTTGGATTAGGTTGAAGGCTGTCACTCTATCAGCACGTCAAGTTATGATCCGAAAATTAGAAAAAAATAATCCCATATGTCCGATTCTTCGATACATTTTAATGTGTGTTACATAACTGAATAAAATTAACTAACATGAAGAACAATTAAACTGAGGGTGAACCACGAGCGAGGATGGGATTTGGAAAAAAAGGAAATTATTTACGTTTATTATATACATGGTTTTAATGTTTATTATGATCAATATCAGTATATCATGACAGACCTAAACAGGTTATTAATGTATAATGATATCATTCAGTTTTCTGTTGAGTATAACAACCACTGTAGTTTGTTGCTCCACTAAGGAATCAGATTTTTCAGTATTAACTGCTGAGCTATCGTCCGTGTTTGTGTTAGCTTTTCCTGTTTGTAGCATCATCCTGACTCACATCATAGACTGTTTTCATTCAGGCGTTTTTTTTTTTTTTCCAGTTGGGGGGCAAAGAGTACATCTGATGTGACTGAACACATATTTTTAGGACTTTATCTCCTGTTTAGTCTGCGCTGCAGGTCGATTCTCAGCCTTGAAAGTATTTCTATAACATTTGAAGAAACGTAGAAGAAGCAAAAGACAAATAAATATCAGTAACTACATGAATTAACAGCAATAAGAATAAGAATAATAAAAACATGAAAAAGCAAAAAAATAAACAAATACAGTGGTCTGATCCAATAGGATAAATCATTTGGGACATGTTTCAGATGAAACACGGTGCCACAAGCCGCTCAATATTTTAATCGCCCCTTCATGTGTTCACAAAGTATAATAATTTACCCAGAGTTCCCCTCATTAGCCAGTATTTTACAGTGTTTTGCTCAGTATTTTATCATAGGCATTCATCATCATTTTTCTTTTACAGGGCTTGCATGTTGTCCTCGTAATCTGCTGGCACTTTGTTTTTACAGCAGCGCATTACATAATTTTGCTCACCCTGTCATCTCCAGTTGTTTTACTATTGGAAGATGGACGAGGACAGTCAAGACATTTGAAACGTAACACAAAATAGTTTAAAGCTATGGAAAGCTAAGTTTAGCCGGGAGCCTATATTAGCCCGCGGTTCATATTTACTCCTTCGTATCTGTACGCTGCTCGGCTCTTAGGTTTCCCTCCCTGGCTTTGTGGCCCCTCCTAACTCTTTAGGCGAAAGCATATATTTTGAGGTGTTAATGCGTAGAGGAACAGGCGCATATCTCATCACCAGCAGGGATTCAAAACAACACTTCATGTCATGTCTTCGTGTCAGAGTCAGCTGTCCCGTAGAAGCAGCATGGATTTCCTCCTAGACGTGACATCTTGCACCTACGTTCCACATTCAGGCAGAGATAAATCCATCGCAGGAAAGCCGGAGATATTCATTTCTCCTCTGACTCTACTGCAACATATCCAGAGGACAACCTGTGCTTTCAGTAATCAAAACTCCCGTCTGTAAACTGATAAATTCAGTAAATGGTGTGTCAGCTTGAGTAGAGGTAGCTTCAATATTTGGATTAACAGCTCGTCGTACGGCGCTGACGTTTGCTCGTAAATCTGACGGGGTACACGGTGCAGCTTTCACAAAATAAGTCTCAGCTGGATGTTCTCGTCATCTTTGATCTCGTCTTTCAGTCACCTCACACGTTAATGAACAGAATACAGACGGAGGGGCTCTCTGAGTGACGCGACCCTGACTTGCACAGATGGTTGTTTGTGTGTCATTGTGAGTACGTGTGCTCGCTCCTCGTCTCCCTCCTCCTGACTGCCGGGATGACAGGGCGCTAACATGACTGTCCATGTGTCCCGCTCCGTCCTGACATTGATATTTGACCGCTCAAGGGGAGCTGCTCCTGTTTCAGACTTACACGGCGTTCTGATCTCAGCTTTGTCAGCGATGCACGTCGAGCTCGGATATAGTTTTTGGGGCGAGTTTGGGGAAAAACCCTATTAGCATCATAGCAGAGGGAACATGTTTCAACAGAACTCACTTCATTCTTCACTTCATTTCAACTCCACTGATAAGCAAGCCAGCTTAGAGCCAGCGCTCTCTCCTGTGTCCCTATCTTTGTTCTATTTTTCTTATCAGTCTCTGGCCTTACCTGGGCATGTATTTTATGTACTGTCTGTCATCAGGTCTGAACATACTATCATGTTTTTACATTAGCCCCGTTGGGAGTAGTACTGCGTATTATGGGCAGCCTTGGAAGTAGATGAAAATATCTGATCGGGCAGGAAAGGAAGCAAAAAAAATACGAAGGCTGAAGCTGTAGTAGTTGCACACACGTGAGCTGGGTTGAAATAAGATTGACTTGGAGACACCTGAAGGAGTTGCAGCAATATGCTGAGCCCCGCTAAGCCTCATGGGCAGAAAAAGAAGCAGGAGGAGGGCGCAGAGAGCACTGATTCAAAGAATGCACTTTCCCAGAAGCAGCTTGCAGAATACACAAATGACAAGAGTGGAATTTTGTTTACACTGATTATTTACACACTATTCTACCTTTGTCTTACTCTCTGCCTCTTTTTTACAGACTTACTTTCACAGTCTTTGCTCTCACGTCTCTTTGTAACTCTGATTTTCCTTTCCTTCACCACGATGTCGAAATAACGACAAGTTGATGCAGGCTTTTAATGCTGATATTTTTTTTTTTATTATTGTTCAGAATAAGTTTGCATTGTGATGATCATTTGTCTCGTTTGTGTTTCAGGTACCCTTGTCAATATGTGTATTGTTCAGAGCAAAGCTTGTCTGGCCCAGGTCAGTCTGCCGGGGACAAAAACCCTGACGGCCAGAAGCAGGAGCAGGAGCAGGACTCCACGCAACACAAGGTGCGTTCAAGTGTGCTGCCTTTACATGTTTGGAAATGAGTCGCCTACATCAACAGCAACTCTTTCATCTATGTTTGAAATGATATCATTTATCAATCATAGATGAAAGCAACACCAACTTTGTAATGTCAAACAACTGTCATCACACCCCTAGAAACTATTTTCTGCATCTGTGTGTGTGGTTTATTTATTTATTTATTTATTTAATTGCCATAATTAATAACACACACATGTTGGGAATTAATTATCCCATGGGCATAAATCTGCCAAGAAGAAGCTGCAGCACCTCACTGGGAACAGATAAACCCCCTCCTGGAACCAGGCCCAGAAGTGTAGCTCACTGTCTGGTGGCCAGGCCTTGAGCCCAAAAGAAATACTTTGAACCACCACTAAGATAAAACTATAAGCTTTTGGGGCAGGTGCATTGTCGGCCATAGCACAGGTAAAGACTGGGACCAAGCCGTGCTGACCCCTGACAGTGGTGATACCAACTAGAACCTGACACGTGCAGAGAGTTTTCCAGGGTGAGCGATGGATGTGAGGACACGGATAGCCCCCCAACTAAGGGCTGCTGTGTTGGAGTTCTCATCTGTCGCCTCTTTTCGACTAGGCTTCCCGATGGGCTGCGGTTTTGGTGGTTTCCACACAAAAAAATTGCCGGGAAGAGGGAGCCGGATAAGTGGCAGAAAATTGATGGATGGGATTCAGTGTGGTTAACGTTTGCTGCCTCATGTTGCTGGCGGAGCTGTGGGATGGATTGCAGTATTATTAGACTCACTGTTCAAGATGACATGCATTTATGCTGACTTCACAGAACTCTAAGAGGATCGTGGTGGGAGTGGGTCGTGCACTCTAGTGACCCACTAACCCCTGGTGAGAAGTAGAAGAGATGAAGAGGGGTGGAGTAGCTATTAATAATTGCTGTGAATGAACAGGGAGGTCCTGAGCTATGGAGGCAATCCTGTGGCTGGTGGGAGGGTGACGGTATTGCATAATTATTTATTGCTCCAACCGAGATATTAAAGAAGAGAATTGGTTGTTTCCCCTTTATCGCTCTAACTTTACAGCTGATAATCTGTCTGTACGGTGAAAACAATGAAGATTAGAGCCACTTCTAGGTAAAAAGTTACTTAATAACCAACTCAGTTACACGCTGTCGCACACAGGATTCTCTATATGTTAGGTCACAGAGGTGTGTGTGATATAGGGTGGGACCAGCCCCCTCATGTTAGAGTTCAGAGTAGACAGAGCTTTCACAATTCTCAATCTTGGCGTCCCGAATGCTGCTGCAGACTAATCCGTCTTAAGTCTGTCAACAACAGTTTGCCTGAGGTGGACTAATGCTGGCTCAGAGCGGGGTCTGGGTTAAATATTTGATACTCTCAGCTCTTGTGAATGGCCCCTCAAAGTTGAGTGTGTGTGTGTACTGTGCACATGAGTATTACAATGAATGACAATTTGGGGAAGCAAGTGTGTTTTGGTATGCGTGTGTGAGCACGGATGAAGGGGAATCATTGTTTGGGGTCCAGCGACAAACAGGCGTGCCAGGGCAGTTCAACAGGCCTGGCAGTCTGTCATCGACCTTTATAACGCCGTCTTTGTCCGTCCACAAAAGGCTTTTTTCAAACGTTTATATGTGACATTTCCTTATAATTAATAATGCATTTTTGAAAATAAACATCCATCAATTATTTCAGAAATTCTTAATTAATTACTTAACAGTATGTTGTACAGGTTGGTGAATTGTTTCATCTGTTTTCTCTTCAGGTGCTGGAAGAATGGGCGACACACACATCATACGATATGGGGCTAGAGGCAGAGAGAGCAGCACTAGAGCAGCTGCCAACACACAATGTACACCAAGAACAGGTAACGTCACCTACGAACTATTAAAAGACCTGAGACGTAGCAAATTCCCTGCTGTACTCTTCGTTATAGTCTCCATGCTGATAGAGGATGTTGTCTGTTGTAAATAAACGGGTTAAAAGGTGAAACAAGTTGGTCTAAGGTCAAGCACCATTTACGGTTTCTAAACTTATTTTTGTCTTGAGTTCTTTCAGTTCATATATCGCAGCGTGTTTGACTGAATACAGTGATATCAGTACTGAAAACATACTTCAACGACGGCTGTTGGTGGATTCCCAAAATGTTTACGAATGTTCATTTATGAAAATATGATTAGACACGGTGCTCACATCCTCCTCCTATGATAACACCAAACGCTACCTTCCAGTGCCTCTTGGCTACATGTGATAATCTCTTTCTAAGACATGGAAGAGATCAGATTCTCACTGCAGGGTCCAACTGCAAAGTTTTTTACTCACTGGCAGCCTCTTATCTCCTTCTTTAGGACTCTCCCTTGACTAGTTGGGTAATTCCACCAAACCGAGCTGTTTAGAGGGTGAATTCATGTGAATCTGTATCATGTGGCATGTCTTGCCTTGCCATTAGTAGAGTTCTTCTCAGTTTCTTCTTATTTATGTGTCTATATCTGTGTGTATATGTACAGAAATAGTTTCTTTTCCTATTATTGTTACAAACTGTGTGAGACAGGAGTGGGGGATTTTTTACGGGGTGTTTGGGTCTATCGTTAAAAACCTTTTCTTGTGATAATGATGTCTTTGCTCCTGATGGATCATCTCTTACATGTGAATGTTTCTGTGTTTTCTCCCATCAGACTGTGAATCCTCAAGAAGCTGAGGTGAAGGAGACCAAACCTGACCCAGAGTCTGAAACTGTACCTGTTGCTCCTGAGCCAGAGCTACACCCGGAACCACAGGCCGATTCAGACCTGCAGACTGACACCCAGGACCACGACCAGGAAGTCCCTGCGTCCTCCACTTCAGACCCAGTTCCAGCACCGGCCCAGGTGTCCACAGATGCCCCAGCTCATGCAGAGATCTTAAGTGACGCCCCTGCTGCACACCCCACCCTGGACTCGCATCCAGCAACATCCCCAGATGAAGCTGAAAACACACCTACCTCACAGAGTGCCAGCCTGACCCACACAGGGTAAGCTCAGATTCACTTCCTCATTCCAGAGACTTGGTCTCTGGATTTAGAAGTTGGCTATAACCACAGAGAAGTTTCATTATTGAACTGAAATTCTAATCTTAGATAGATGAGAACATGTTTCTCTTATGATGGTTAAAGCCAACTTCAACCTGATGTAGGTGAAACTTCCATTGTCATGCCACGTTGCACATTTTCTTTGATGCTTTTGTTGGTTCATTTTTGTTCCCCTCAGTTGTTTGTTTTTTATTTCAATTATTTTGAATCTCTGACTGTTCACAAACTGAAAGAGACGCTCGGAGGCGTCTGACATCCCGGACATTTCAAAAGTTCACTTCCATGGAACTGCTGGCCAGCGTTGTGAAGTTAACTGGAACCGATTGTGTACAGTAAGATTTTGTGGAAGTTCATGGACTTTGGCGGAAAACACCTGTGTGGACGTGGAACTTTTGAGCAATATTAGTCTGGAAATCCCCTGAACTGAACCGTTCAAGAAGAATACGTCCATCCGGAGGCAGCGTTTGTGTTTGACTCCTTTCTCAAAGCGGCATCGGGACATTTTAAGATTTGGACTGCCCCAACAGCGAGCGAGCAACCTTTCCATCCTCTTTCTCCCTCCATCTCTCTCTCTCTCTTCTTTCTCCTGCCTTTCCTCTTTTTCTTGCTCTCCCTACGCTCTGTGTCATTTATCTCCTCCTCCTCACCTCCTTCAACACCTCTCTCCCCCCTCTCTCCCACCCCACTCTCCTGTCTCTACCCTCCCCAGTGTATGGAGGTGTGGTAAACGCCATGTCCTTTCTTTCCCTCAGTGCAGTGCGGGTTGCCAGTGCAGGAGATGATCTCCCTGTAGACAGCTTTGTCTTTGCTGAGCACTCTGATTCACAGTGCGGGGTCATTCACCCCGAACTGGCAACTTGTGAAAACGCTCCTTTTGGCAGCCCTCTCTTCAGGTGAGTTTCTAACCCCCGGAAGCCAATCAAAGCACAGAGACAGGTAATGAAGTCACAAGCTACACCTCTCTGCTGTGCGCAACCGTCGACCGCTGGCCTTGCTCTCCACTTAACTGCTGCTCTTTTATTTTTAATTTCCTTTTTCCGTCGTTTTGCCTGCTCACAACCAAGGACTGTCAATGCTTTCAAATGAATAGATGATCATCACGTGATCAACATTGCAGAGTATTCACTTGTGTCCTCCACCCTTCTTTATCCTCCCTTCTCTTCCCTCCGATTCCTCCTCTCTCCCCACCTCATTGGCCCCCATGTCCTTGCTATAGTGTGGATGAGGCTGTCACAGAGGACCAGCAGTCAGACCAGAGTCACAGCTCTGGTCCTGAAGCAGAGGTCCAGTCTACTCCAGGCCATGCAGACCAGGAACAACAACAACAACAGCAGCAGCAGCAGCGGCAGCAGGAGGCGGAAGATGGGCTCTCTGATTCAGACCTGAAGGGAAACACTTCCCAACACCACCATGAACCGAAGGTCAGCAGCCTGTGGTTTAATATGTATTAGAGTATTTGAAGGACAACAGAACAGAATAAGCAGCCCCAGTGCAGATTTGAGCAGGTCGGTAGGTCAGTCCTCTGTCCACACATTTTAAATCAAAGTTTTAGGCACAAATGCGGCTAGATTCTCATGTAAGGTATAAATACTCAGTGTGCACATCTGTTCTCGCAGAGGGCAGCTTTTGAATGTTTTGAGATGCAAATGCTGAGTCACGTTGCTTTCAGTTGCTTTTTTCAGGGTCGACAATGAAACACGAGTGCATCCGGGGGAATTTACTTACTTTCAAGGGGATTGTGCGCGTTGTGTGTTTCCACGTTTATTCTGCTGTTTTTAAAGCTAAGATCTGGTGACTAATCTATGGCTAGTAATGACTCCTTCCAGAACTGTTGGTGTGTTTACATAAGAGGCCGTCTGAGTCGGTGGATTTTTAGGATCAGACTCTTTCGCGAGGTCCAAAAGGGGGCTTATATAATCCATCCAAAGGTTATTCACAGCTCAGTGCATCTCAATGCATCTGTGGCCAGCGGCTAGCTGACAACCATGAACTGTGGATGAGAGTCACTATGCGTGTGTGTGTGTGTGTGGCTGGTCACAGCATGCAAGTCACAAAGTGGATTACAGACAACATGATACATATAATCTTGTTAGGCATATTCGGCTATAGTATTAATTTACATTGTGCTGTGCTGTTGAATATCAACATATAAGCATATTAGGAGATTAGGTGAGGTAACTGTGTGTGTGTTTGTGTGTGTTAAAGGCTGGAGATGCCAGTACTGCCAGGGAGACTGACCCCTCAGTGCCCAGCAAAGAAGTCATCCCCACCTTCGATGAGTGGAAGAAACAAGTCATGGAGGTGGAGAAGGAGAAAAGTAAGCGCATACATTATTAAAGCACACATTTACAGACATGTGCGCTAATGGAAAGAGACACCACGTCAACAACAACTAAGTGCAATGTCCCATTAAGGATGTTTGGATCCGGAGGCTTGCTTCAGGGGCTTTTGGTCTCACAAAGACGTCCTCCTCTCCGTCTTCTTTGTCCCTCTTATGGCTTCTCTTTTTCATGTATTGTCTCCCCCCTCTACCTCTACCCTCTTTTCTTTTTTGCTTCCTTCCTCATATTCTATTCCTGTCTATCTCTCCCACCATCTCTCTGTTCTCTCTTTCTCCCTGTGCACGCCATGTGCAGTGGTCAGCAGACCGTGCATTTATTTGCGTTACGTAACCTCTCCACTTGTTCCTCCCAGGCACTGCTTTTTTTTTTTTTTTTTTTTTTCTTTTTCCAGTGTCTGTAATTGGTCTAATGTAACACTCCACCTCTGTCCAGGTCAGTCTCTCCATACCTCAACCAGCGGCAGCCCCCATCCAGTGAAGAAGGTTCAGAAAAACTTCAAGAATAACTACGCCTCTGTGGAGTGTGGTGCCAAGATACTCTCTGCCAACAACGAGGCCAAGGTTAAACACGCATCACCACTCTCACCTACGCACAAGCACGTACACTCACACAGGACAGAGGCGT
Source organism: Nibea coibor (assembly GCA_023373845.1). Taxonomy (NCBI): domain Eukaryota; kingdom Metazoa; phylum Chordata; class Actinopteri; family Sciaenidae; genus Nibea; species Nibea coibor. Next base: position 23,194,274 of record CM041718.1, on the reverse strand, counting down.
CGTCATGTTGTTTCAGAAAATGAGTGAAACCTGCTTGTTTACACTTAAGATACGCATTTAAACTTAACCCGGGATGTTTAGTTCGTTTGTGAAGGCTAATTCACTCACTCTCACTCTGATGTCTCCTCTTCAGAGCACTTCAGCTATTCTCATGGAGAATATGGATCTTTACATGCTAAATCCCTGCAGCAACAAAATCTGGTGAGTGATCTGGTGATCTGTCTGTAACAGAGTTTATCGTGCGCGTCTCCTCTTTGAGTAAACATCCTCTCTCTTTATCTCTCTCCAGGTTCGTGATAGAACTCTGTGAGCCCATTCAAGTCAAGCAGCTGGACATTGCTAACTTTGAGCTCTTTTCATCAACGCCTAAAGACTTTTTAGTTTCCATCAGTGACAGGTACGACTTCATATTTCAGACAACTTTAAAATGTTGATTGACATGTTCTCATTGGCTTGTGGTGAAGCCTTGCTTTGAGCTATGTTGGTGGCTCTGGTCCAATATTTTGCTGGATCATTCACAGTGCATGGTCTCCTGCAGCTGATTAACAATTGTGCAAATGTGAGGGAAGGATTATTGCATGTATTAGCCAGAAACAGGTGGTCAGTACCTGGTTGTGCCCTGAAGCACAGCTCGTCCTCCACTTAAAAACATGCACCCACATATAAGAACAAAAGGACAAGGACGGGTTAAAATCATCCTCTCCCTCCTGTGTTATCAGCTCTAACTTTGGTGCTGCTAGGCCTGTTGTTGTCTTTTGTTTTGGATTTCACCATCTGGATTTATTTCCAGCGTCATCTCGCACCACATCTCATAAATTCCTCCCTCTGGCACTGAAGGACAGACCTCCTGTCACATGGAGGACAGTCACATTTACACCCAGCCTTTGAGAACATGCCAATTCTTGTTTGTACTCATCACACACAGCCATCTTACTTTTTCTTCTTGTTTCATCTGTAGATATCCAACCAACAAGTGGGTAAAGCTGGGTACTTTCCATGCGCGTGACGAGCGCATAGTCCAGAGCTTCCCACTGGATGAACAGCTTTATGCTAAATATGTGAAGGTACTGCTTTTATTCTTCCTCCTCCTGTAATAGTACGCACTCAAGTACGCGGAGGAACAATGAATCTATTAATTCGAAGTTGTATGTTGCATTACTGTTCCGAGTTGATAAATATACACATGGCTTAAAGCTCAGGGGACCCTCTTATGACTTCATGGTAAGTTAGCTTAGTAAGTTGATGTTGTCAGCCCTGCCTGCAGCCGCTCCCTTAAACTGAGTAAAGAAATGTGACTCTGTGTGAATGACTGGCATGAGGGTGTGTGGTCATGACACAGTTTTATGTGAAAGAACTAAAGGGCAGATACGCATTATTATCGAGTTCATTTATATTTGAGTTGTCGGGGCCAAACGCTGCTGACAGTTGGTAAATGAAATCATCAGTGTGTATTATAATCATTAAACATTTAATGATTATAATTGTTGACCTCCAGATCAAGGCACTTATCGCCGTTCTCACAAAGATTAATATAAACTTCAGGTTTGAGTTGTACCAGCGGTGCGGGACCTTTTTTATGTGACAGCTGAGAGCAGGAGAAATAAACTTGCAAGCAAGCTGAGGAATATTGTGCCGTGTTGTGAGGGCGACCCTATTCAGAATCCAGTTGATCCAGGTTTGAGTGTCAGCTGATGATCGTCTTTCTGACAGTTTCCCCGCTGCTCACACCTCTCCATCCAAGATTTCACCCTAATTATCCTCATTATGGCTTAAATGAACATAACCTCCCATCGCTGTGGTACATCGTTTACTGTATCCGGCTAAAAGACTAAAACTCTGTGTCTGTTAGTGAAAATGAATTACGTGCAGGACATCTGAGTTTCAGTTTTCATATTTTAATCTAGAAACGTTATTACCCTCCTGAGAACACGAGCTGAACACGTGTTGATGTTGATGTTACGTGTGCTCTCTCTCCTCAACGTTGTTCACTAAATATTCACCGTGCACACGTATGATTATCCCTTTTTAATGTTGTGGGTGTTGCGTGTGGGAGCTTACTGTGATTCATGCTCTCTGTTATGAAATGATTGTGTTTTTATTACATAAACTTTTTTTGTCTAGAAGTTTCAGGATTATCTGCTTCGGTTAACTCTCTGATCTGAGCAGCTGAAAAGCAGCAGTTTCATATCTTGTTTCGATGTTTCTGTCCTGAAGTTGTCTGTCTCTCTCCTTTTTGTCTCGCCTGTGCTTCTTTTCCAGCTGCTTTTTAGAAACCTCTGCAGTATTTTTCCTGTCCACTGTTACAGAACAATGATCCAGCATATACCAGCAGCATGTTTGTCTTATGAGATATCCAAACTGTGAGCAAATGCCTGACTTGCTTGTAGCTTGAATCAGTCCTTACTGATTTCTTTCTCTTGTTTTCTTTCTCTCCTGTCCTTCTCCTGTCTTCCTCTCGCATCAGATGTTCATCAAGTACATAAAGGTTAGCACTCTTCTCTCTCTGTCAGAGGTTGTGATGTGCTGTAAAGTGCACTCTTGTAATGTTGTCATACAGTGTAATGGGTGGGCTTTGGCAGAGCATCATCTTTTAATGCATGTGAAAAATATTAAACAAGTAGAACATGCACAGGAACCATGTTGTCAACGCTTGCCACACCTAGTGTTTATTTCATGTGTTTGGTGGATAATGGGTTCATGGAGTGGGTGCACATACATTACTGGGTTTGGCACTGTGGTGACGTTATGTCTGATATTTTCAACTTAAAGCTTTGTTCATTTCCCCTGCAGGTCGAACTCCTCTCCCACTTTGGTTCAGAACACTTTTGTCCCCTCAGTCTCATCAGGTAAGACGTTAAATCGATCTTCCCACTTCTCTTTAGGTTCCTGTGCCATGTGCCTGAGGCCAAATTAGCATTAAATAATCCAAAATTAAAGATCTTATTCACTTTTATGTGTGTTAAACTCATTGGAAGTGTCAGTGTTTTGGCTGATGGTCTTTTATCTTTCTAAAGGATAGCTTCACCGCAGAGCAGCTCCCCCAGCTTATCCTTTCTTCTTAAGGAAATGGAAACACTCCTAGAGAACAGGAAATTGTATACGTCTGTCCTTCAAACCACACGCTGCTTCATCCTAGCCAGCACAAACAGACCAGTTTTCAGTCAAAAGTTCTTTTGACACTGGTGAAAAATGTACAGCACACACATCCTGAACAATGACTCCAGTGTCTTAGTTACACTATATTGTCTCTATAATTCCAGGAACTGTGCTGTGTTTTGGGAAGTCGGCCTCTATTAGATTATACAAGAAATGTCTTTGGAGCTCTCTCTTATTCACCGACCTCTCAGGATATAATCATAAAGATTTCTGCGCATTACTAATGAGTGCATTTCACCTGTTAACATATTAAATTTACTCCAGAGTTTAAGCCCTCTAGTGAACATTGACATTTTCCACCACACAAAGGACTGGGACTGGGCTGTCATATTCATTACATAACGTAACAACAAAGAAATGCTTTGTTACTTCATACTGCACCGTGTTTTCACAAGTGAACATGTAGCTAAATGTCACATCAGCAGGGTCATCGGGGACCTCTGCTGGAGTTTAAAGGAGCTTTAAATTTACATTTACAAGTAGGTCAAAGTACTCAAGAAGCTGCCTCTCCTCACAATATGTGTGTGTTTGTTTTGTATAGGGTGTTTGGTACCAGCATGGTGGAGGAGTATGAGGAGATTGCAGACTCACAGTACCCTTCGGAGAGACTGGAGTACTTGGACGAAGACTACGGTAAGTAGTAAGCTGAAATGTTAAAGGATACTGCATGTTGTTGACAACAAAAGCCTCTTAAGAAGAGGATCATGTTTCTTTCTTGCACTTCAACTTAGTCACCAAATACCTCGGGCTGGAGTTAACTATTAATATCAGCTGACCTTTTACACCTGATTTCCTTTACTGAATTCTAGCTGTGTGTAGAAAGAGTGACATGCATTTATCATTGAAAGTGGAGGTGTGTTTTCTAGGTATTAACCTGCAGTGTATCCTTTGTCTTCAGACTATCCACCCGGATACCAACCACCAGAAGACAAAGCCTCGAAAAACCTGCTCGGCTCAGCAACCAGTACGTATGCACACAGACGCACACGTTTACGGATGCATGAACAAAGACTGGCGGCAAATAAACTATAACAATATGGCTGATATCAACACAAGATTGGATCCAATGTGTGTTTTGGGTTTGCCTTTATTATACTTGGATAAGTGAGTGGAAGGTTATTTACACAGTAAGACATGGCTCTGGATTTTAAAGGGATGGAAGCAGATGTGTTTTTCAAGACTTTTACTTTGATAAGATCCAGCAGTGCTTCCTTGGTGGTGTTGCAGTTCTCCAAGTTGACGGCGCTCCATGAATTTGTTGGTGTAGCAACCCGAGGAAACAGCAGTATGAACTGAGTTAGATATGGAGTAATCCTTGTAAGTCAGTGTTGAATATTTCGTCAGTATCTTACTTTCTACACATGTGTATGTGATGTAGACTCTGGGGTTTGGGTTGCAGAAATGTTTGCAGCTTGCGCTCGACTTTTTAAACCACACACACATGCGCAAACACACTGGTGCCCCTCAGTCTCCTGATTTAGCAAAGGGAGGACTGATACACTCGCACACATAATACCGTACACACAAAACTTCAGGGTTCACACCAGGAAACCATGAAATACACTAAAGGAAAACATATTTTTTCATTTTAGATGGGCAAGATTAGAGGAGAAGTGAACAGAGAATGGAGCCTGAAGGAGAGAAAAGACAGAAAATTAAAATATTGTTGAAGCAGCTCAGAATAACCAGATCAGAGAGCAGCCTGAGAGAAAATGGCACAAGAAATGCCAAATACATGTGGTTTTATTGATATCCGCTTTGGCTGCAAGCTGTTGTCTGTCAACTCATTTATCAAGAACCTAACGCCTTTCCAAATAACTAGTCTGTGTTTGTCTTTTCCCTTTTATAGATGCCATCTTAAACATGGTAAACAACATTGCTGCTAACGTGCTTGGTGGCAAGCCAGAGCTGGAAGGTGGAGCAGCAACAGGAGGTACTCATCCCTCAGCCACTTACTGTTTCCTGTGTCTTTTTTTCCATCCTGCGTCACCTTTCATGTCCACAGCTCCCTCCTGCAAATGTCCGCCTAAATCCTCTCTGATGCCGCTGTGGTTTGTGTCTCCACAGCTACTGCCATTTTGAGTTATTAGCACTGATGAAAACATATGAACTCTGCATGGTTGCTAGAAGATTTGCTTCAGTTATCAACTTCATACTAAGTTATTCCTTTCCTGTTTTATCCTTTGAAGCTTAAATATATGCGTTCCTGGACTGTAGTCTGTTGGAGTTAACAGTTTATTTCCAACACGTGAAGTGAAGTTGAATGAGTGCCGTCACACTGCTGATCTGCAAGCCGTTTACACAGTAACAGGCTTAATTATAGTTAAAGAGATGAAACGGGTCCAACATTATTGACCCAGCCTCTCTGCGTTCTCCTTTGCTTGAAACGTAAAGCTCTGACGTGCATCTGCTATTAATGTGCTGGAACAGCCACACCTGGTCACAGAGAAATAAGGAGAGGTTTATCTAAATAAAACGTTGGGATTACATTTACATTTCTTGCAATCACATAAATTCCTGGGAAGTTTCTTTTATAAAATGTCTAGAAAACTTCCATATTATTGTTTTTTTCCTGCTCTCTGTCTCTACCAGCCTGTCTGTCTTCCCAACATATTGTTTAGATTAACTTTAATGTAACTGGGTCACTTTATTTACTCTAAAGCGTGAGCTTGTGCATAGCCTTGTATGCTCGTGTGTGTGTGTGTGTGTGTGTGTGTGTGTGTGTGTGTATATACTGAGACAGCCAGATGTTTATTTTGCATTTGGCAGCAGGTCTCCAGCAGCATTTCAGCAGGACTTTGGCTTTCTGTGTTTCGACTCTTGGCAGTATAACTGAATTAACACTGAGGGGGGCCTCTGACGTCAAGCCTATTCCACACAGGATCCAGTTTGACTCTATTACTCAGCTTTTGCCCTCGAGTCGAGTTAAAGGGAATACTCTGTCTGGCAAACAGATTTAACCTACTTTTTATATTTGATTTATGCTCCTCTTTTTAGATTTGCCCCTCTCTCCTTTTAACTACAACAAGATTCTTTTGGGAAGACCAACTTTGTGAAAGCTTGAACACTTTTTTTCTTTACTTAAATGGGAATTCACAAAAACTAAAAAGTGTCTCTCTTTCTGCTGCTCTTTTAAAGTTACAGTTCTGATTTCCATTTACACCCGCTGAGTAAAGAGGGAGGAGAGTGTGTGTGTGGGAGAGAGATCAGTTCGAACTGGACTAGACTGGTTCACAGTCTTTCTGACTTTCCTAAACATGGGCTTGCCAGCCTCACTGTGCAGCAGAAAGGATCTCTGTTCTGCACTACTACAGCCATATAGAAACTTGATTCTGTGCAATCTTAAACTGTAAGTAAGTTATCGGAGTCGTGCTAAAGCTTTAATTGTGTGTTTGTCCAAATTCCAGGTAATGTAACAGCAGAGGGGAATGAAAAGAAGGAGAGCACAGAAATCGCACCTAAACCAGCTGAAACGCCTCTCGACTCTGCAGTGTAAGTCCAGTAAAAAACTAATAAACTATGATCAATGTAAACTGATTTATATGCCACCAAAAGTTTGGTTAATATTCTGAATTTGTTTCCATGTGAATCCTTCAGACTGGAGCCTGCAGAGCCAGAGCATCCTGCAACCCACCAGGCCTCTACTGTCACCGGTGACCCTTCCACACATTCCCCCTCGTCCCCCGAATCCCCCGAGGACAGGCAGATTGTCACTCTTGTAGAGGAAGAGGAGGACGAAGAGCCCAGACAGTCCACCGTCACCCTCATGGAGGAGGAGGGAGAGGAAGAAGAAGAGAAGAGAGAGGAGGACACGAGGAGGGAGGCGGACAGGAACCAATGGGAGAGCCAGACTTACTGTCCTTTCTCCTCCTTCTCCTCTCTGTCTCTTTCCTGCATGGCCACCCTGCCGGAGCTGCTCCACCGCTGGTGCTCCGCCAGGTTGGCGAAGGAGAGACTCCGCAGCCTCAGGCGGAGGCAGTTGAGCATTCAAACACAGACACGCCCTGAAACAAACACCCCTTCCCTCACGCACACACCTCCCTTGATCCCTGCCCCTGTTCCCACACCTCTCAAAGAACTCCCCCTCACGGAAAAGGCACCAGAGCCCGAGGTGCCCGTTAAGGCCCAAAATGAGGGCAAAGCTGTGGCTGAGGTGCCCATCACACATCCCAACACTCACACCCCTGACACACACACTCCAGAGCTCAACATCCTCCTAGAGCCGAGTAGAACTGCCACCATCCCCCCTCACAGTTTCTCAGACATCCACAGCTCCCTGTCATGGCCTACCCCCACCCATGAGGAGAAGCTGCTTCCTCCCATTAAAGACGCAGCTCTAGACCCCGTCCCCACTCCACCCCTCCAAGCCGTCTCTATACCGGAGACGCAACAGGTCAGCAGTGCCACCCCCTTTCTTACTATCAGCTCTCCCCCACAGCCTGAAGCCTCTGAGACGGCCTCTCCTGGTGTTGTGGTCTCTCCTGTGAAGGAGCAGCCTGTGCAGCCTCTTCCCACTGCATCGAGGCCCGATGACCTTATCCCCCCTCCCACTGAACTGCCACCAGCTCTACCGCCGGCCGACACTCACGCAGACACGGCAAAGTCGGGCACAGACGGTGGGGACTCACAGAAACACAGTCAGGCTTCTCAGACTCACGGGGAGCAGGGGGACTCTCTCACTCAGACTGGAGAGCCCCATCGAGTGGAAGACACGGTGGAGGAGGACCTGTTGTCCACCAACGGGAACGGCAATGTCCAACGGACAGCTACAGACTTCTATGCAGAGCTGCAGAACGGAGGAGATTATAACGGTGGAGCAGTGAACGGGAACGGCGTGTTACTGAACGGGGGAGCGGTGCACGGCTCCAGCCAGAAGGAGAGCGTGTTCATGAGGCTGAACAACAGGATCAAAGCCCTGGAGATGAACATGAGTCTGTCCAGCAGATACCTGGAAGAGCTGAGCCAGAGGTAAACCGCTGGACACAACAAGCCTTTGAATTATATAGTAATAACTAAATAGCACGTGGAAGAGTTGCTGTGGAGAGGTTGTAATTTTGGATTTGTGTTGCTCAGATACCGCAAACAGATGGAAGAAATGCAGAGAGCGTTCAATAAGACCATCATCAAACTGCAGAACACCTCCCGCATTGCTGAGGAGCAGGTCAGTTTACATAGAGACAAGTTGAAGCATGAAAACAGATTTTGTCTGACTGTACTGAACCATAAACGAGGAACTGCTTTGCTTTTCAGGACCAGAAGCAGACAGACTCCATCCAGGTCCTGCAGAGCCAGCTGGAGAACGTCACCAAACTGATGCTCAATCTCACCGCTACAGTCGGCCAGCTGCAGAGAGAGGTAACGTCCATCTGTCGTTTATTGCTGCATCTACTGGTTATGTCATGATTACAGGTTCACTCTGCTGTGTCTGTTTATCATTTTAAGTTTTTAGAGCTGATACACAACCAAGCTAATCATTTCTTTGAGGGAAATAATAATCTGGTTCTTGATAGATAGTGTGGATGTTTTAACACCACAGTGGTTGTTTGGAGCAAAAAACTACTCAGCAAAAAGACACGGGAAGTTCAGCAGGAAAAAGAAAACTCTAACACAAAGCAGAGCCAGAAACGTGTCAAGTTTCCTGCTTGTTATGCACGATGATCTCAGCAAGAGGACTTTTGAAGTCGTACTGAAGTTTAACAGGCTGCGAGGAAACGAGGCTGTGCCGCACATTTTTGCCATTGCACGGGGAAATACTGACAAGATGATCGCTGGAAGAACACGGACAAATTATAATAATTATGTGACTCATATTTTAATATTTGAAGCTCCTCCAACAAACTGTTAACTGAGACATGAGACAAGAAAGGTTTGTTCATGAATGGTTCATTACCAGCTGGTTACGGTACATGCAGTAACATTTGGAGGCCATGCAAAACACACAGTTTGGGACACACACTTCCAGATATTTTCCACAGCCTTTCAGCATCTTCCTGACTGGCCTCCACTGAGAGCATGCAAATACAGTACAAGTGCTTGACACAAATACATTTTTCACTTTTGACAGACACAGCTGCTGAGAAATTGCTCTAAGGATCAAAATGTGACACATGATCTAAAAAGACAGAATAGACTTTTTATTTCAGATCTTTTCACACTCTTGGGGGCAAAACAGAAAGTTTCCAGTAGTAGGACAGCTCAAAATAAGCTACTCCTCAAATTAGAGTATAGTGACAGCATGAATACATTTAATATTTTAGTAATACATGCATGTAGACAGAACTGTGTTGCTTTAAATGTGATTTTCAGACTTGTTGAACGTTCCCTCTGCAGGTATCTGACCGTCAGAGTTACTTGGTGGTCTCTCTGGTTCTGTGTCTGTCTCTGGGCCTCCTGCTGTGTCTGCAGTGCTGCCGCAGCTCCTCACCCAGCCCCAACACCACTGCTGCTGCCCTTCCCAAGAGCAACCACTATCCCAGCCCCAAGAGGTTTGTCTCTCTCACACACACACACACACACATTCCTGCCAGAACATTTTGCTTCTGGAGGCTTATTGGAGAGTGGAGAGTTATTTTTAAAATCATTGTTCTACCATTCTCAGATCTGTCATACACCCATTCTTAGGATTCTATTTTTGGACAGAGCGTGTCGAATAACTTCTATACTTCACTTGTTATCTGCTTGGTGAATCCTGTCAGCCCTGTCCTACCACTAACGGCAGGAAGCTGAAGTAGTGACAATGTAAACAACCCTAATTTTTCTTGTCAGATGCTTTTCCTCCTACGACGACATGAGCCTGAAGCGCAGGGTCACCTGTCCGCTTGTACGTTCCAAGTCATTCCACTTGTCCTCTACAGAAGGTAAGAGCCCACTCCCCTCAACACACACATGCACACGCACACTATACACACAAGTCTCTCCCTCTGCCTTCGCCATTGAAACATAAGCAACATTACTGCTGCTGTAGACCATTTCAGGCTAGTTGCGTCAGACCGCTGCAGCTCTTAGCAAATAACTGTCCACATCCAGCCGCCACCCTCTCTTCATTCTTTCTGTCTTTTCAATTCTCATTCTGTCAGTATCTCGGCTGTACCCTGCCACACACGTCACCGCGCTTAGTGGCTGATATCTCTTCGTAATGCCTGTGCCTCCAGCAACACAAGCCCACAGGAAGAGGCTGGCGCAAGCAATAAAAGAATAAAGTCTTTGACTCTTGAAGCCTAAAACTCCCCCTGCTGTTCATTATGCCCTTAACTTATGCGTGTGTGTGTGTGTGAGAGTTCTGCCCTTGAGGCTGAGAGGCTGTCATTGCCAGCTTGTGTCCACATGCAGGCTTAAGGAGTGTAATAATAGAGCATGATGCTTTGCTGGCTCATGGTAGACATTTGCAAGTAGTAATCAAGGAAATAAAATAATATGCTTTGGGTGTGATTTTAGCTTTAACACTAGTGTTCAGTTCTAATCATATTACTTGTGTTATCATCTGTTAAGCAACGATTTAGAATATAGTTTTGCCATTGCATCTTTTTAATAAAACTACTTGCAAGGTCACGTCATGCTTGTTACATGTATGTATTCCTGTTTGCCATTCCATCATTAACCTGGCCCCTCTCTCCCCTCCCCAGTAGGTCCAGATGACTTGTACATTGTAGAACCTCTAAGGTTTTCTCCAGAAAAAAAGGTACAGTTTCTGTTCCAACTGCTGCTGTTGGCTGTGACGGCCGCCGTACTTTTTAAGTGCTGTCTGTTTTTCGTAGTGTCAGTCAGTCAAGTCAGTCAGTCTGTGCAATAAGTGTGTTAGAGCAGGGCATGACTTCTTTGTCACTCGCTGATCTCTCCTCTCAGATATGGGAGCAGCTGAAGAGTGTAAATGTTCAGCCCGCTGCAAAATACCTGTTAACCACTTCGGTCTGGCTTTGAGCCGTCACACACCATGAATACAGCAAGCGCGTGGACACAGCACCGCTTTGGGGGCAGTTAGAAATAATTTATTACATAACTAATATTTAGAATATTTGTTTCTTCCAAATCAAAGGTTTCGTCATTCCCTTGAACTTTTCAGCCCTTCTTTGAGCCATTTGTGTGACCTCACTGTCTCGTACTGAAGTGGTTAATATGGCTTTACATTATTAGATGTATCGTAACGTTCCCTGAATGTTCATTTGTATCTTTTCTTTTATGTTTTTCCTGTAGAAAAAGCGCTGCAAGACAAAGTCTTTGGACAAGGTTGAGATCCTGAAGGCATCAGACTCCTCTGCTCCGCTCACAAACGGAGGACTGAAGTGCAACGGTTTCCAACCATGCCTCCCTGCGCCGCCACCCCCTCCCCCTCCTCTTCCTCCTCCTCCACCTCCTCCCCCACCTCTTCCTCCCCCTACTTCTCTCCCAGCGCCACCTCCTCCCTCCGCGGAGGAAGTGCCATTGCTGCCCACTTGCACCTCCGAGTTCCCCTCGGAGACCAGCAGCTGCAGCTCGTCCACCCACTCCGAGGAGTCGTACACGAGCCGCCTCCCTCCACCCTCTCCCATCTTCCCCTCCTCCGGCCTGTGCAACGGCCACAGCCTGCCTTTCCTCCTCCAGCACCCCCCCGCCAAAACCCGTCAGGAGAAGCGCTCGATGAAGCGGCGGAAATCGCGGCAGACGGAGCTGCAGTTCCCCACAATGCCGAGCGGGAGCGTCGGTTCTCTGCCCAGTCTGCAGCAGCTTATGAAGGGAAACAAGGAGATCAGTGTTGGGACCATCGGGGTGACAGCCGTCACCGGACATGTCTGAATACTCACACACACTCAACTTTCTAGTCACAACTACACACACACACACACACACACACACACACACACACACTATATGGTAGCAGACTTGCATAGTAAGGAGATGAGGTCTTACTGCATCCCAAAGAACCAAGTTTCCCATGAGCACCCAGGCGCACCGTGGAACTGAAGTGGCTATGGCAGCAGTAGCTCCACATGATCCAGTCCGTATCCACTCCTGTCAAAGACCTGTTTACGGTTATGTGCCTTTATATCTGTTCTAAACCTTTTAATGCTAAAAAAAATAAATCACGACATTTAAAGATGATGTGGACAGAGAGAGACACCGCGGTGGGGAGTGACACATTGATAGTCAAATCCATTGAAGTGTGTTCAAGATGTTTTTTCTACTGGATAAGCACATTGTCCCACGACAGTTGAGCACCAGTGAGCTTTGATCCCCACTCTGAGCACAGTGAGGAGAGGCGCTGGCCTCAACTCTACGTTCCTTCACCCTACGGGAACATCGAGAAGTATCAGGCTGCTCTTACCGGATGAAATGTGTCGTTACGAGAGAGCTGCCGAGCATGACAAGCTACTTCTCTATTCCTTATTTTCTTCCACCTTCCATTGCCATCATTTGATCCATTCTTTTGTCTTCGCTTTGCATCCTAACATGACTGCAGGTGTTAAACTTTGATTTCTCTCTCCTCTGTCTCTGTCAGCCTGTTCCAAACTAACCAGCAGAGCTGAATGAAGAACAACAATCGCGCATCGGGGGGGTCAGAATGTGTTAGTCCCTTCAGCATCCCATTTAACTTCATATTACAAACACAGTTGCAGTAGTTTGTAGATTCTGCACGTTCACGATGAAATGTTCACACTCTGTGAGCTTGGGCTGGGCCCGAAAAAGCTCGCTGACGCGGTAGAACGAAGAGATAATTTGTCTGTTACAGTACAGATTGTGACTGCGAGGGAATTGGTGGAATTGGTTCATACAGGCTGGAGGCAAAAATTCAGATTTTTATGATCTTTTTCTGCAATATTTTATTATTTCTATCATCCGTAACTGAGCCATGCTCCTCTCTCTTTTATCGTTGGTGTGGTTTGTTTGAATAATTCTCACAACCAGTATGGAGGCAAAACGTTTCCTGTTCAGGGTACAGTGTACTGTAGAAGCACATTAGGTGTCAAAGCTGAATGTTTACACTTCTGTCACACACACACACAAACACACACACACACACACACACACATATCCTACTAGGACCCTGCAGCTGAGTCTGACAGGCCAGTTTTATTTATCTATTTATTTATTTAAATGACTACAGAGTTTTCTAACCGAGGCGCTGGCCTGTCAGTCTACCAAACCTGCAGCGTCACAGTAGTTTGTTACATAGTAATATTACAATATGTAATACACTCATGCATGCTTACACATGACCATGGAGGATGGCTCATCAATCTTTTTTTTTTTTTTTTGCACATTTTAACTCGGGCTCTGATATTTTAACAGCCCCTTATCCTGTTTGCCTCAGCCTGAAGTATCAAACAAGTGTGATAGCAGTCACATGTCCTGCAGCAGCGTATACATCCAACAAGATAATTAATTGAGTATTGATTTAGAATAATCATCACGCTGCAGCTTTTTTATATGTTCAGAGCTGCTGGGTGGTTAAAAGTAGTGAAAGGGACTGAACCGAGTCTCCTCATCTGTGTGCCTGTTTGGCATCTTTGATTTTAATGAATGATTTCATGACTGACCCTCGTTAACGTGCAGTTAAATGTTTAAACACTGTAGGGAGACGCAAATGTGAACGGGGGGTTTTTGTTTTTAGCGAATAACATTGAAATGTACGTTTCTGACTGGCTCTGCGTGGTTGCACATTTTGACAGAGACGGAGAACCTTCTACTTAAAACATCATTACCTCTTCTGAGCAACTCCTACAGCTCCTCTTTCTCTTTGCATATCTCTATCCTCCAAGGTCACCTCTGACCCGGCCATTGCACGACTTTCAGTGACTGTGAAGAAACGTTTTAATATGCCTGCTTTTATTAACCACTCAAACATGTTCCCATTAGGAGCCTCGAAAATGCTTTATCAGTCTACACGCCCGCTTTCCAGACTAGCTGATCTCACTTTCGTTGTACACTTTGATATTCACCTGTCATCGCTCTTTGACTTTGTGTTCGCCCCACCATCAAATGAGATGTTTGTGGTTCGAGAAGAGTAATTGTTAGAAATAAAGGGAACGCAGCAAAGACGGGGATGATTTGGAACACTATTAATGTGATTCTGTATGTTCCACAAGCCGAGCAAATCCTGTTTTTTTTTTTTTTTAACCCTTTTTGAATGTGTATAATGTTTGTGCGTGTGTGTAAACCCGTATGCATGTTGTCGATCTAATGTGTGTGAGTGCGTCTGTGTTCAGAGAAAGACTACTTTGAATCTACTTATCCTGTAACACAGCGAATGAGGAGAACGCCCTCGGTGAGAAATTCTAGGAGCTCGGTGTGCACTTTGTATGACTCCTCATGCCTTTTTGTTTTTCTACCTTATATGTCAAGTGCTATCCTTTCTTTCCCTCTCTCTCTCTCTCTCTGTGATTACTCTGAAGAGCTGAACAGTACTTTTGAGAAGGAGTGAGTTACTACAAAACTGTAGTGCCATTAGAAACTGTGAATTTCTAAATAAAACATTTTTTTGTTGTCTTTCACCTCGTCTTTGGCTTTTATTGAAGGCACCTTCACATTCAGAAGGCTGTTTCTCTAACTTTAACAGATTACAGTTACCTTTTTGTATCCTGATTACATAACTCTTTAACATGTAATCTGTTATTCCCCAAGCCTGCCAAATAAATATCAGATTTGTGCTTACTGTTAAAAGAATTGGGGAGGGGCATAAACACTGTGATAAGTGCATCTCTTCTTTAAGTCATTAAAACAGTAGATTAAATGATGTGCAGTATTGTTAACGTTGAAGAGGGTGGAAGACATGATAGAAAGTAAAATACTCATCTGTTGTGAGAGTGAAACAGGATCAAGCAGAACGGATCAAGAACTCCTTTATGAAACCATGTTTAATAATTTAAGGTTTGCCCGTCAAATATACAGAAAAGAACAAGTAATTATGAGTAGATTAAGAACAGGTCACACTTTTTATTACAGGCAGAGATTAAACTGGAGCTTTAACCACTGCCTGTCACCATGTATTTGTAGATATTGTATATTGCAGTTATGTATGTATTCACACTTTGCACAAGCTAAATATATGACACATTTCTACGTGTCTATGTCTATCGATATTATTATTATTACAAGTATTATTATGACATAATGCTGAGCATTATTACAATGATGCAGTTAAAATGACGTTAATTGCATTAATTTTCTGATCTGTTTGTTTATTTGTTGTGGAGCTGCCAACATATCCACATTTCTCTCTCTGACACAGTGCGACACCTGCTGGTCGTATTCTGTAACTACTGTTGTCGTGTTTGCTGTGGATTGTGTCACTGCTCCTGATTATCGAGAACACACCAACACTCCAACGCCTGGAACTGAACCCTGACCTTAGAACTGCCACAGAGGACACAGTGTTGAACACTGAGGCCCCTGTGTGGACCTATAGGACCAGAAGACCTGCATCAGGTCCAGGTTGAACACAGCACAGTCAAATACAAAGTAGGATGAGTGATATTTATACAGTCATTAAATGTGTGAAGTTCATCCTCATAATGTGTGAAGCCCAAAAGAATGTCTTCAGTGTAGCTCCTAAAAACAACAAGTTCTCTGTTGTTGAATATATGTCTGTGTGTCTCCATTGAACTTATTTCAGTTTTAGATTCATTCGCTCAAATCAACTCCTCAAGACCAGGCAGGAAGACTACTACTGCATGTTAGACTTTAGCCTGCATGTTTTCACTGTGAACCATTATTGATTGTCTCCTTTCAAATCATCTGCTGTGACGATAAAATATTAATACCCTCCTTTATTGGCCCTTTGATGAAGATAGAAAGTCACAGTAGTGTTTTCTGTCTTGCAGTGGAATAAATGACCCAGTTATTTATTATGCTGCCATTTCTTGCATTCCATATTTAGTTAAATATTGATTTTAACGATCAAACATATTTCAGTGATAACTGAAGAGTCACAGTTTAGTTTCTGAAATAATTTTTTTCATTTTGTTTTGCAGTGCTGCAGCACAACTTTTTTTATTATTATTATTACATATTTTTTTATTCTTTTAAATCAGAATAAATTGTGTAAAATGTCCATCCGAGTCCAGGACAACATATGTTTGTTGGTGTGAGCGACAGGTAAACCCAAATATATTCAATTTATGTTGAAAAAAACAGAAATCAAATATTTTAAATTGTTTTTTTATTTTCAAATACAGATTGTTCTTTTGATCAGCAGCACTTCAGCCTGAGTTACACAGCTACATCTGTGCTACAATTACTGTGAAAAGAATGATTTGAAAACAGGTCTTTTTTTTTTTTTTTTTTTTTAATGCTTCATAACCTAAGCTTGACCCGTGCAGACCTATGGAAGCCATAGAACTGCTGCATCATCTGCTGCTAATGTTTTTTTTTTTGAATGAATAATTCAAAAGTGGAGAAACCGAAGCACTCGGAGGAAACCACAGCAACACTGTGAACACTGTAAAGTCAAGCTGGAAAGGTACAGTGAACACTGAAGAGCCTGCAGATCTATGGGGCCCAGAGACCTGAGTCAAGTCCAGGTTGGTAATTTTGCTGTTATTTTGGTGGGTTTTTTTTTTTGAATGAATAATTCAAAAGTGGAGAAACCGAAGCTCTCGGAGGAAACCACAGCAACACCGTGAACACTAAACTCCTCACAGCAACAAGGTCAAGATCCAGAACTGAACCCTGATCTCATCGCTGGGGGGATGTTAGTTTGATGTTATTTTGGTGTTACTTTGATGTTGTTGTTTTTTTTAGATGATTTAAAAGTGGAGAAACCGAAGCACTCGGAGAAAACCACGGCAACACAGTGACCTAGGCATCACATATGCTGCATGGGCAGCGTTCGAATGGCTTGCTCACTGTGTGGAAGAGTGAGATGAAGAACCTCTTGATGCTGGGCTTTTTGGGCTTTACCAGCTGTTTTTCAAGAGCCTCAATTACAAATTCGCAAACTTCTGTGTCCTCTGACAATAGGCTATGTGCAACCACGCCTTTGCCACCCATGCGTGCACACAGATCTTTGTGCAGGGCCTTGGCTGTCTTCTTTATCTGGTGTCCTGTTGGCTGGATAGATTTAAAGACACCACCTGTGCGCAGCATGTCTGTCAGAGTTGAAATCACCCTGTTGATTTCATCTTTAGACACTGCAATCCCTGCCTTCTTCAGGCACTCATGTACCAACGCCATCACCATCAGCCTATAGTACATGTTTTCAGTTGGTTGGGTGCTGGCCCTGACTGGCTTATCAGTGACTCTGGCTCCTACGCACTCAAACTTGGGTGAGTAATCATCCTCTTCTTCAGCGATGGATGGTGATCTATCACACACAGGTGTGACAGAGTCGCCGACACCTGGCTCATCGGTTATGGTCGGTGGTCTTGGCTCAGTTACAGGTGTGGTACAGATGTCCTCATCACCTGGCTGATCGGTTACGGACGGTGGTCTTGGCTCAGTTACAGGTGTGGTACAGATGTCCTCATCACCTGGCTGATCGGTTACGGACGGTGGTCTTGGCTCAGTTACAGGTGTGGTACAGATGTGCTCATCACCTGGCTGATCGGTTACGGACGGTGGTCTTGGCTCAGTTACAGGTGTGGTACAGATGTCCTCATCACCTGGCTGATCGGTTACGGACGGTGGTCTTGGCTCAGTTACAGGAGTGGTACAGATGTGCTCATAACCACTGACACCTGACTCAGCAGTGATGGAAGGTGCTTCTGATTCCTCAGGTGTCACGGTGTCCTCTGGGAGCTCTGGCAGATCCAGTGCTACCCGAATCCTCTTCAGACTGTCATCCACGTGGTTGTTCTTCTTGGCCAGCTTTTGTGTCTGCAGGTTGAGCCAGTTCCGCATCCTCTTCATGAACTTGTCTACCTCATTTTGGACTGTGACCATATTTATCTTCCTGTCTCCGAGGTCACGTTGAAGATTCTCATATATGATGTGCCCCAGCTGCTGAGAATATGCTTCATGTTGGCCGCTGCTGATGGAGCTGGCCATGCTTTTGTAGGTACACTCATCTGGGCTGTCCGGGATCATGTCCTGCACCACTTTGTCTGCTGCTGGAATCAGGACTTCCAGTGATGCTTTCCTGCAGTTCAGTTTTGTCTTCAACTTCATTATGAAGCTGGCGATGGCCTCCTTGGCAAATTTGCGGGCAAAAAGGATTTTTATCTTGTTTGCCACGACGTTCCAGCAGTTTAAGCTGCTGGGCTGTGCCTCTGGTTTTGGTGTGCCATCATGATTCAGTCCAAACTCTTCTCTATTGCTCCAAATGTAGTGAGCAATGTCACTCGCTGTTTCGTCTGCGTCTTCATGAATGCTGTTGACAATGCGCAGATGTTCTTCTTCTGAAATCTCAGCATTAGATTTCACTTCAATGTCACTCACGTGTTCCAATAGGATCTCCTTTACAGCTTCAGTGGTCGTATCAATGAAGCTTCCTACTGAACACCGGTCTTCTGGTCCAAACAGAGAGACTGGGGTCTGCTCCCGAAGACTCTCCTGCTCTGCTGGACTTGTGCGCTCAGCTGCCGTATCTGGACTCCGTGAACCAACTGTACGTGATCTGGACGCACACGATGACATCTTGGCTTTGCAGTGTTTAAGCATGCCGATCACGTGTTTGACAATGATCTGCAGCCTGCGGGTGATTTTGAACTCGTTTACCGGTGGCGGTGAGTTGACCCTCTCCGTAACTTCTCTGCTCACCAGGTCCGACAGTCTTTGTGCGCTTTCTCTGGACATTGGCCTGCCAGTCACGGTCATGAAAGCGTCAGCGATGGAGGTCCCCAGGTACTTCTGGACATCTTCCTCCCAAATAATTTCCGGGATTTTTTCAGCCTTGCTCTTCTGTGGGTGTCGATTTTCAAATTCCTCGATAACAATTTTGCACAAAGCGTTAACGAAATCCACACACATGTTTGTTATGACAGCTTTAGTTTCGTCGTCTATTGATCCGGATGTCAATTTGGCCCACTGTGTCGAAGTCAGCTGGGCCACGATCAAGTCGACAAGCGGCTGAATCCTCTCTGTGGAGACTTGTGGAGGCTCCTGATCCATCGTATTGTTATTTCCTGAACTCATGGCGTCTAAGGTGTTTGTGTTCGCTCCTCGGTGTATCGCGGAAGTTTCGTGAAAAATCCCAACGAAGGTGAAATGTTGTGGATTCTGGTCTTATTTATACCCTCGCCAAAACTTTGCCTTTAATCTTTGGATGACGTCACGAGCCACGAGTCAAATCAAAGGCACTCGTAGCTAAGCCCCGCCCCATAGCAACGGTTGTCACGTAGCTCCTTAGCAACCGTAACTAGTCACAACGAGCAAACCTTTGTGTTGAAAGTATTGAAATACACACACACACACACACTAATTAACGAATTAAAAACTAATTAAAGACTGATCAAGGACTAATTGCTTATTGGATAACTGCAATCAGACTTTCGAAGTCATCTGCTCATCTCCCCTCTTTTACCATGTAATCCGTTCCGCTTGTGTATTGATATAAAACCTGAATCAATGAAACTCCAGTCCATGTTTTCACTGATACGGCACCTACTGCGATGCGCCACCGACAGCGGGAAGCTTAAGGTGAGTACTGTCACCACAAAATGTTCAGGTCATTGTTAACTCACTGTTTTTTTTTTTTTTTCAAATGTCAGTTCTTAAATCGATCAGTTAACTAACTGTTAAAAGCGCTAAACCCGGAGGTCAGCAGACATACAGCACGTAGACAGACAGGAGAGGCAGAAGAACAGAGATCTAAGTCCTGCTTGGAAAGTTATGAATTCATTGTAATGACTGGCGACTGCTGATATTTGGTCTGATGTTGTGACACGTAAGAAAGTTTAGCAAACTATTGATTTGATTAATGTCGATTCCTGGTGTGAGAGTAATAATAATAATAATGGCTGGAATGTAATTAAGTATTGTTAATATGTGAACTGATTGTGTATATTGTGAATAAGTTTTACAAAATGCAGGTTAGATTGATGGTGGAATGTAGGCTAAATAAGTTACCAATATGTGCATTGATGTGAGATATAAATAAGTAGGTTATAAATTGACAAAATATGGTGTGAGGTAAATACAAACGTTTTGAGAGACATTGACCACAAAGCCAATTTAACCAGTGGTTATAGGGAAACATTAACTGTGAGCTGAAACCAGGACCAGAGATGTGCTTGGTGGGAGCTACTGGAATAATTACAAGACTGTGATTCTGTAAAGTTTCCCAGTTGTCCGGGTCATCTTTCTTTGAGTTAAAGGTTCTGGAGCAGTTCTGAAGAAGTCAGAACCAAATAAAACTCTTGGATGAGAAGTGAAACGTCTTTATGGACCTACAGCTGAGTCCAGTTGCCCCACATTTAACTCCAAACACAGAAAATACAACTGTAATACCATTTATAATATAAAGATCTGAGCTCACAGGACAGCTTGGAATTCTTGTAAAGGACCATTACAATACAAAATGGGCATTTTCACCTGCCAAAAATTGATTGAAGGCCAAATACAGTTAGAGAAAGGTGATTTCGACCTAAATATGAATTGATCCCATTGTAGAGCTTCATAATATGAAGATCTGAGCTCACAGGACAGCTTGGAATTCTTGTAAAGGACCATTACAACACAAAATGGGCATTTTCACCTGCCAAAAATTGATTGAAGGCCAAATACAATTAGAGAAAGGTGATTTCTACGTAAATATGACTAGATCCCATTCCAGAGCGTCATAATATAAAGATCTGAGCTCACAAGACAGCTTGGAATTCTTGTAAAGGACCATTACAACACAAAATGGGCATTTTCACATGCCAAAAATTGATTGAAGGCATTTTCACCTGCCGTAAATTGATTGAAGGCCAAATACAGTTAGAGAAAGGTGATTTCGACCTAAATATGACTTGATCCCATTGTAGAGCTTCATAATATAAAGATCTGAGCTCACAGGACAGCTTGGAATTCTTGTAAAGGACCATTACAACACAAAATGGGCATTTTCACCTGCCAAAAATTGATTGAAGACATTCTCACCTGCCATAAATTGATTGAAGGCCAAATACAGTTAGAGAAAGGTGATTTCTACATAAATATGACTAGATCCCATTCCAGAGCATCATAATATAACAATCTGAGCTCACAGGACAGCTTGGAATTCTTGTAAAGGACCATTACAACACAAAATGGGCATTTTCACATGCCAAAAATGGATTGAAGACATTCTCACCTGCCATAAATTGATTGAAGGCCAAATACAGTTAGAGAAAGGTGATTTCTACATAAATATGACTTGATCCCATTCCAGAGCATCATAATATAAAGATCTGAGCTCACAGGACAGCTTGGAATTCTTGTAAAGGACCATTACAACACAAAATGGGCATTTTCACCTGCCAAAAATTGATTGAAGGCATTCTCACCTGCCATAAATTGATTGACGGCCAAATATAGTAAATGAAAGATGATTTCTAACTAAATATGACTAGCTCCCATTTCAGAGCATCATAATATAAAGATCTGAGCTCACAGGAGAGCTTGGAATTCTTGTAAAGGACCATTACAACACAAAATGGGCATTTTCACCTGCTAGAAATGGGGATTCCCACCTGCCATAAATTGATTGAAGGCCAAATGCAGTTAATGAAAGGTGATTTCGACCTAAATATGACTATATCCTATTCCAGAGCATCATAATATAAAGATCTGAGCTCACAGGACAGCTTGGAATTCTTGTAAAGGACCATTACAACACAAAATGGGCATTTTTCACCTGCTAAAAATGGGCATTTTCACCTGCCAAAAATTGATTGAAGACCAAATGCAGTTAATGAAAGGTGATTTCGACCTAAATATGACTTGATCCCATTCCAGAGCATCATAATATAAAGATCTGAGCTCACAGGACAGTGTGGAATTCTTGTACAGGACCATTACAACACAAAATGGGCATTTTCACATGCCAAAAATTGATTGAAGACGTTCTCACCTGCCATAAATTGATTGAAGGCCAAATACAGTTAGAGAAAGGCGATTTCTACATAAATATGACTAGATCCCACTCCAGAGCATCATAATATAAAGATCTGAGCTCACATGACAGCTTGGAATTCTTGTAAAGGACCATTACAAAACAAAATGGGCATTTTCACCTGCCAAAAATTGATTGAAGGCATTCTTACCTGCCATAAATTGATTGACGGCCAAATATAGTAAATGAAAGGTGATTTCGACCTAAATATGACTAGATCCCATTCCAGAGCATCATAATATAAAGATCTGAGCTCACAGGACAGTGTGGAATTCTTGTACAGGACCATTACAACACAAAATGGGCATTTTCACCTGCCATAAATTGATTGACGGCCAAATACAGTTAAAGAAAGGTGATTTCCAACTAAATATGACTAGATCCCATTCCAGAGTTTTATAATATAAAGATCTGAGCTCACAGGACAGCGTGGAATTCTTGTACAGGACCATTACAACACAAAATGGGGATTTTCACCTGCCAAAATTTGATTGAAGGCATTCTCACCTGCCATAAATTGATTGAAGGCCAAATACAGTTAGAGAAAGATGATTTCCGCCTAAATATGACTAGATCCCATTCCAGAGGTTCATAATATAAAGATCTGAGCTCACAAGACAGCTTGGAATTCTTGTAAAGTACCATTACAAAACAAAATGGGCATTTTCACCTGCCAAAAATTGATTGAAGGCCAAATACAGTTAGAGAAAGGTGATTTCTACATAAATATGACTAGATCCCACTCCAGAGCATCATAATATAAAGATCTGAGCTCACATGACAGCTTGGAATTCTTGTAAAGGACCATTACAAAACAAAATGGGCATTTTCACCTGCCAAAAATTGATTGAAGACCAAATGCAGTTAATGAAAGGTGATTTCTACATAAATATGACTAGATCCTATTCCAGAGCATCATAATATAAAGATCTGAGCTCACAGGACAGTGTGGAATTCTTGTACAGGACCATTACAACACAAAATGGGCATTTTCACCTGCCATAAATTGATTGACGGCCAAATACAGTTAAAGAAAGGTGATTTCCAACTAAATATGACTAGATCCCATTTCAGAGTTTTATAATATAAAGATCTGAGCTCACAGGACAGCGTGGAATTCTTGTACAGGACCATTACAACACAAAATGGGCATTTTCACCTGCCAAAAATCTGTAGGGAGAGTGAAACAGGATCCAGCAGAACGGATCAAGAACTCCTTTATGAAACCATGTTTAATAATTCAAGGTTTGCCCGTCGAATGTACAGAAAAGAACAAGTAATTATGAGTAGATTAAGAACAGGTCACACTTTTTATTACAGGCAGAGATTAAACTGGAGCTTTAACCACTGCCTGTCACCATGTATTTGTAGATATTGTATATTGCAGTTATGTATGTATTCACACTTTGCACAAGCTAAATATATGACACATTTCTACGTGTCTATGTCTATCGATATTATTATTATTACAAGTATTATTATGACATAATGCTGAGCATTATTACAATGATGCAGTTAAAATGATGTTAATTGCATTAATTTTCTGATCTGTTTGTTTATTTGTTGTGGAGCTGCCAACATATCCACATTTCTCTCTCTGACACAGTGCGACACCTGCTGGTCGTATTCTGTAACTACTGTTGTCGTGTTTGCTGTGGATTGTGTCACTGCTCCTGATTATCGAGAACACACCAACACTCCAACGCCTGGAACTGAACCCTGACCTTAGAACTGCCACAGAGGACACAGTGTTGAACACTGAGGCCCCTGTGTGGACCTATAGGACCAGAAGACCTGCATCAGGTCCAGGTTGAACACAGCACAGTCAAATACAAAGTAGGATGAGTGATATTTATACAGTCATTAAATGTGTGAAGTTCATCCTCACAATGTGTGAAGCCCAAAAGAATGTCTTCAGTGTAGCTCCTAAAAACAACAAGTTCTCTGTTGTTGAATATATGTCTGTGTGTCTCCATTGAACTTATTTCAGTTTTAGATTCATTCGCTCAAATCAACTCCTCAAGACCAGGCAGGAAGACTACTACTGCATGTTAGACTTTAGCCTGCATGTTTTCACTGTGAACCATTATTGATTGTCTCCTTTCAAATCATCTGCTGTGACGATAAAATATTAATACCCTCCTTTATTGGCCCTTTGATGAAGATAGAAAGTCACAGTAGTGTTTTCTGTCTTGCAGTGGAATAAATGACCCAGTTATTTATTATGCTGCCATTTCTTGCATTCCATATTTAGTTAAATATTGATTTTAACGATCAAACATATTTCAGTGATAACTGAAGAGTCACAGTTTAGTTTCTGAAATAATTTTTTTCATTTTGTTTTGCAGTGCTGCAGCACAACTTTTTTTATTATTATTATTACATATTTTTTTATTCTTTTAAATCAGAATAAATTGTGTAAAATGTCCATCCGAGTCCAGGACAACATATGTTTGTTGGTGTGAGCGACAGGTAAACCCAAATATATTCAATTTATGTTGAAAAAAACAGAAATCAAATATTTTTAATTGTTTTTTTATTTTCAAATACAGATTGTTCTTTTGATCAGCAGCACTTCAGCCTGAGTTACACAGCTACATCTGTGCTACAATTACTGTGAAAAGAATGATTTGAAAACAGGTCTTTTTTTTTTTTTTTTTTTTTTAATGCTTCATAACCTAAGCTTGACCCGTGCAGACCTATGGAAGCCATAGAACTGCTGCATCATCTGCTGCTAATGTTTTTTTTTTTGAATGAATAATTCAAAAGTGGAGAAACCGAAGCACTCGGAGGAAACCACAGCAACACTGTGAACACTGTAAAGTCAAGCTGGAAAGGTACAGTGAACACTGAAGAGCCTGCAGATCTATGGGGCCCAGAGACCTGAGTCAAGTCCAGGTTGGTAATTTTGCTGTTATTTTGGTGGGTTTTTTTTTTTGAATGAATAATTCAAAAGTGGAGAAACCGAAGCTCTCGGAGGAAACCACAGCAACACCGTGAACACTAAACTCCTCACAGCAACAAGGTCAAGATCCAGAACTGAACCCTGATCTCATCGCTGGGGGGATGTTAGTTTGATGTTATTTTGGTGTTACTTTGATGTTGTTGTTTTTTTTAGATGATTTAAAAGTGGAGAAACCGAAGCACTCGGAGAAAACCACGGCAACACAGTGACCTAGGCGTCACATATGCTGCATGGGCAGCGTTCGAATGGCTTGCTCACTGTGTGGAAGAGTGAGATGAAGAACCTCTTGATGCTGGGCTTTTTGGGCTTTACCAGCTGTTTTTCAAGAGCCTCAATTACAAATTCGCAAACTTCTGTGTCCTCTGACAATAGGCTATGTGCAACCACGCCTTTGCCACCCATGCGTGCACACAGATCTTTGTGCAGGGCCTTGGCTGTCTTCTTTATCTGGTGTCCTGTTGGCTGGATAGATTTAAAGACACCACCTGTGCGCAGCATGTCTGTCAGAGTTGAAATCACCCTGTTGATTTCATCTTTAGACACTGCAATCCCTGCCTTCTTCAGGCACTCATGTACCAACGCCATCACCATCAGCCTATAGTACATGTTTTCAGTTGGTTGGGTGCTGGCCCTGACTGGCTTATCAGTGACTCTGGCTCCTACGCACTCAAACTTGGGTGAGTAATCATCCTCTTCTTCAGCGATGGATGGTGATCTATCACACACAGGTGTGACAGAGTCGCCGACACCTGGCTCATCGGTTATGGTCGGTGGTCTTGGCTCAGTTACAGGTGTGGTACAGATGTCCTCATCACCTGGCTGATCGGTTACGGACGGTGGTCTTGGCTCAGTTACAGGTGTGGTACAGATGTCCTCATCACCTGGCTGATCGGTTACGGACGGTGGTCTTGGCTCAGTTACAGGTGTGGTACAGATGTGCTCATCACCTGGCTGATCGGTTACGGACGGTGGTCTTGGCTCAGTTACAGGTGTGGTACAGATGTCCTCATCACCTGGCTGATCGGTTACGGACGGTGGTCTTGGCTCAGTTACAGGAGTGGTACAGATGTGCTCATAACCACTGACACCTGACTCAGCAGTGATGGAAGGTGCTGCTGATTCCTCAGGTGTCACGGTGTCCTCTGGGAGCTCTGGCAGATCCAGTGCTACCCGAATCCTCTTCAGACTGTCATCCACGTGGTTGTTCTTCTTGGCCAGCTTTTGTGTCTGCAGGTTGAGCCAGTTCCGCATCCTCTTCATGAACTTGTCTACCTCATTTTGGACTGTGACCATATTTATCTTCCTGTCTCCGAGGTCACGTTGAAGATTCTCATATATGATGTGCCCCAGCTGCTGAGAATATGCTTCATGTTGGCCGCTGCTGATGGAGCTGGCCATGCTTTTGTAGGTACACTCATCTGGGCTGTCCGGGATCATGTCCTGCACCACTTTGTCTGCTGCTGGAATCAGGACTTCCAGTGATGCTTTCCTGCAGTTCAGTTTTGTCTTCAACTTCATTATGAAGCTGGCGATGGCCTCCTTGGCAAATTTGCGGGCAAAAAGGATTTTTATCTTGTTTGCCACGACGTTCCAGCAGTTTAAGCTGCTGGGCTGTGCCTCTGGTTTTGGTGTGCCATCATGATTCAGTCCAAACTCTTCTCTATTGCTCCAAATGTAGTGAGCAATGTCACTCGCTGTTTCGTCTGCGTCTTCATGAATGCTGTTGACAATGCGCAGATGTTCTTCTTCTGAAATCTCAGCATTAGATTTCACTTCAATGTCACTCACGTGTTCCAATAGGATCTCCTTTACAGCTTCAGTGGTCGTATCAATGAAGCTTCCTACTGAACACCGGTCTTCTGGTCCAAACAGAGAGACTGGGGTCTGCTCCCGAAGACTCTCCTGCTCTGCTGGACTTGTGCGCTCAGCTGCCGTATCTGGACTCCGTGAACCAACTGTACGTGATCTGGACGCACACGATGACATCTTGGCTTTGCAGTGTTTAAGCATGCCGATCACGTGTTTGACAATGATCTGCAGCCTGCGGGTGATTTTGAACTCGTTTACCGGTGGCGGTGAGTTGACCCTCTCCGTAACTTCTCTGCTCACCAGGTCCGACAGTCTTTGTGCGCTTTCTCTGGACATTGGCCTGCCAGTCACGGTCATGAAAGCGTCAGCGATGGAGGTCCCCAGGTACTTCTGGACATCTTCCTCCCAAATAATTTCCGGGATTTTTTCAGCCTTGCTCTTCTGTGGGTGTCGATTTTCAAATTCCTCGATAACAATTTTGCACAAAGCGTTAACGAAATCCACACACATGTTTGTTATGACAGCTTTAGTTTCGTCGTCTATTGATCCGGATGTCAATTTGGCCCACTGTGTCGAAGTCAGCTGGGCCACGATCAAGTCGACAAGCGGCTGAATCCTCTCTGTGGAGACTTGTGGAGGCTCCTGATCCATCGTATTGTTATTTCCTGAACTCATGGCGTCTAAGGTGTTTGTGTTCGCTCCTCGGTGTATCGCGGAAGTTTCGTGAAAAATCCCAACGAAGGTGAAATGTTGTGGATTCTGGTCTTATTTATACCCTCGCCAAAACTTTGCCTTTAATCTTTGGATGACGTCACGAGCCACGAGTCAAATCAAAGGCACTCGTAGCTAAGCCCCGCCCCATAGCAACGGTTGTCACGTAGCTCCTTAGCAACCGTAACTAGTCACAACGAGCAAACCTTTGTGTTGAAAGTATTGAAATACACACACACACACACACTAATTAACGAATTAAAAACTAATTAAAGACTGATCAAGGACTAATTGCTTATTGGATAACTGCAATCAGACTTTCGAAGTCATCTGCTCATCTCCCCTCTTTTACCATGTAATCCGTTCCGCTTGTGTATTGATATAAAACCTGAATCAATGAAACTCCAGTCCATGTTTTCACTGATACGGCACCTACTGCGATGCGCCACCGACAGCGGGAAGCTTAAGGTGAGTACTGTCACCACAAAATGTTCAGGTCATTGTTAACTCACTGTTTTTTTTTTCAAATGTCAGTTCTTAAATCGATCAGTTAACTAACTGTTAAAAGCGCTAAACCCGGAGGTCAGCAGACATACAGCACGTAGACAGACAGGAGAGGCAGAAGAACAGAGATCTAAGTCCTGCTTGGAAAGTTATGAATTCATTGTAATGACTGGCGACTGCTGATATTTGGTCTGATGTTGTGACACGTAAGAAAGTTTAGCAAACTATTGATTTGATTAATGTCGATTCCTGGTGTGAGAGTAATAATAATAATAATGGCTGGAATGTAATTAAGTATTGTTAATATGTGAACTGATTGTGTATATTGTGAATAAGTTTTACAAAATGCAGGTTAGATTGATGGTGGAATGTAGGCTAAATAAGTTACCAATATGTGCATTGATGTGAGATATAAATAAGTAGGTTATAAATTGACAAAATATGGTGTGAGGTAAATACAAACGTTTTGAGAGACATTGACCACAAAGCCAATTTAACCAGTGGTTATAGGGAAACATTAACTGTGAGCTGAAACCAGGACCAGAGATGTGCTTGGTGGGAGCTACTGGAATAATTACAAGACTGTGATTCTGTAAAGTTTCCCAGTTGTCCGGGTCATCTTTCTTTGAGTTAAAGGTTCTGGAGCAGTTCTGAAGAAGTCAGAACCAAATAAAACTCTTGGATGAGAAGTGAAACGTCTTTATGGACCTACAGCTGAGTCCAGTTGCCCCACATTTAACTCCAAACACAGAAAATACAACTGTAATACCATTTATAATATAAAGATCTGAGCTCACAGGACAGCTTGGAATTCTTGTAAAGGACCATTACAATACAAAATGGGCATTTTCACCTGCCAAAAATTGATTGAAGGCCAAATACAGTTAGAGAAAGGTGATTTCGACCTAAATATGAATTGATCCCATTGTAGAGCTTCATAATATGAAGATCTGAGCTCACAGGACAGCTTGGAATTCTTGTAAAGGACCATTACAACACAAAATGGGCATTTTCACCTGCCAAAAATTGATTGAAGGCCAAATACAATTAGAGAAAGGTGATTTCTACGTAAATATGACTAGATCCCATTCCAGAGCGTCATAATATAAAGATCTGAGCTCACAAGACAGCTTGGAATTCTTGTAAAGGACCATTACAACACAAAATGGGCATTTTCACATGCCAAAAATTGATTGAAGGCATTTTCACCTGCCGTAAATTGATTGAAGGCCAAATACAGTTAGAGAAAGGTGATTTCGACCTAAATATGACTTGATCCCATTGTAGAGCTTCATAATATAAAGATCTGAGCTCACAGGACAGCTTGGAATTCTTGTAAAGGACCATTACAACACAAAATGGGCATTTTCACCTGCCAAAAATGGATTGAAGGCATTCTCACCTGCCATAAATTGATTGACGGCCAAATACAGTTAAAGAAAGGTGATTTCTAACTAAATATGACTTGATCCCATTCCAGAGTTTCATAATATAAAGATCTGAGCTCACATGACAGCTTGGAATTCTTGTAAAGGACCATTACAACACAAAATGGGCATTTTCACCTGCCAAAAATTGATTGAAGACATTCTCACCTGCCATAAATTGATTGAAGGCCAAATACAGTTAGAGAAAGGTGATTTCTACATAAATATGACTAGATCCCATTCCAGAGCATCATAATATAACAATCTGAGCTCACAGGACAGCTTGGAATTCTTGTAAAGGACCATTACAACACAAAATGGGCATTTTCACATGCCAAAAATGGATTGAAGACATTCTCACCTGCCATAAATTGATTGAAGGCCAAATACAGTTAGAGAAAGGTGATTTCTACATAAATATGACTTGATCCCATTCCAGAGCATCATAATATAAAGATCTGAGCTCACAGGACAGCTTGGAATTCTTGTAAAGGACCATTACAACACAAAATGGGCATTTTCACCTGCCAAAAATTGATTGAAGGCATTCTCACCTGCCATAAATTGATTGACGGCCAAATATAGTAAATGAAAGATGATTTCTAACTAAATATGACTAGCTCCCATTTCAGAGCATCATAATATAAAGATCTGAGCTCACAGGAGAGCTTGGAATTCTTGTAAAGGACCATTACAACACAAAATGGGCATTTTCACCTGCTAGAAATGGGGATTCCCACCTGCCATAAATTGATTGAAGGCCAAATGCAGTTAATGAAAGGTGATTTCGACCTAAATATGACTATATCCTATTCCAGAGCATCATAATATAAAGATCTGAGCTCACAGGACAGCTTGGAATTCTTGTAAAGGACCATTACAACACAAAATGGGCATTTTTCACCTGCTAAAAATGGGCATTTTCACCTGCCAAAAATTGATTGAAGACCAAATGCAGTTAATGAACGGTGATTTCGACCTAAATATGACTTGATCCCATTGTAGAGCTTCATAATATAAAGATCTGAGCTCACAAGACAGCTTGGAATTCTTGTAAAGGACCATTACAACACAAAATGGGCATTTTCACATGCCAAACATTGATTGAAGACGTTCTCACCTGCCATAAATTGATTGAAGACCAAATGCAGTTAATGAAAGGTGATTTCGACCTAAATATGACTTGATCCCATTCCAGAGCATCATAATATAAAGATCTGAGCTCACAGGACAGTGTGGAATTCTTGTACAGGACCATTACAACACAAAATGGGCATTTTCACATGCCAAAAATTGATTGAAGACGTTCTCACCTGCCATAAATTGATTGAAGGCCAAATACAGTTAGAGAAAGGCGATTTCTACATAAATATGACTAGATCCCACTCCAGAGCATCATAATATAAAGATCTGAGCTCACATGACAGCTTGGAATTCTTGTAAAGGACCATTACAAAACAAAATGGGCATTTTCACCTGCCAAAAATTGATTGAAGGCATTCTTACCTGCCATAAATTGATTGACGGCCAAATATAGTAAATGAAAGGTGATTTCGACCTAAATATGACTAGATCCCATTCCAGAGCATCATAATATAAAGATCTGAGCTCACAGGACAGTGTGGAATTCTTGTACAGGACCATTACAACACAAAATGGGCATTTTCACCTGCCATAAATTGATTGACGGCCAAATACAGTTAAAGAAAGGTGATTTCCAACTAAATATGACTAGATCCCATTCCAGAGTTTTATAATATAAAGATCTGAGCTCACAGGACAGCGTGGAATTCTTGTACAGGACCATTACAACACAAAATGGGGATTTTCACCTGCCAAAATTTGATTGAAGGCATTCTCACCTGCCATAAATTGATTGAAGGCCAAATACAGTTAGAGAAAGATGATTTCCGCCTAAATATGACTAGATCCCATTCCAGAGGTTCATAATATAAAGATCTGAGCTCACAAGACAGCTTGGAATTCTTGTAAAGTACCATTACAAAACAAAATGGGCATTTTCACCTGCCAAAAATTGATTGAAGGCCAAATACAGTTAGAGAAAGGTGATTTCTACATAAATATGACTAGATCCCACTCCAGAGCATCATAATATAAAGATCTGAGCTCACATGACAGCTTGGAATTCTTGTAAAGGACCATTACAAAACAAAATGGGCATTTTCACCTGCCAAAAATTGATTGAAGACCAAATGCAGTTAATGAAAGGTGATTTCTACATAAATATGACTAGATCCTATTCCAGAGCATCATAATATAAAGATCTGAGCTCACAGGACAGTGTGGAATTCTTGTACAGGACCATTACAACACAAAATGGGCATTTTCACCTGCCATAAATTGATTGACGGCCAAATACAGTTAAAGAAAGGTGATTTCCAACTAAATATGACTAGATCCCATTTCAGAGTTTTATAATATAAAGATCTGAGCTCACAGGACAGCGTGGAATTCTTGTACAGGACCATTACAACACAAAATGGGCATTTTCACCTGCCAAAAATCTGTAGGGAGAGTGAAACAGGATCCAGCAGAACGGATCAAGAACTCCTTTATGAAACCATGTTTAATAATTCAAGGTTTGCCCGTCGAATGTACAGAAAAGAACAAGTAATTATGAGTAGATTAAGAACAGGTCACACTTTTTATTACAGGCAGAGATTAAACTGGAGCTTTAACCACTGCCTGTCACCATGTATTTGTAGATATTGTATATTGCAGTTATGTATGTATTCACACTTTGCACAAGCTAAATATATGACACATTTCTACGTGTCTATGTCTATCGATATTATTATTATTACAAGTATTATTATGACATAATGCTGAGCATTATTACAATGATGCAGTTAAAATGATGTTAATTGCATTAATTTTCTGATCTGTTTGTTTATTTGTTGTGGAGCTGCCAACATATCCACATTTCTCTCTCTGACACAGTGCGACACCTGCTGGTCGTATTCTGTAACTACTGTTGTCGTGTTTGCTGTGGATTGTGTCACTGCTCCTGATTATCGAGAACACACCAACACTCCAACGCCTGGAACTGAACCCTGACCTTAGAACTGCCACAGAGGACACAGTGTTGAACACTGAGGCCCCTGTGTGGACCTATAGGACCAGAAGACCTGCATCAGGTCCAGGTTGAACACAGCACAGTCAAATACAAAGTAGGATGAGTGATATTTATACAGTCATTAAATGTGTGAAGTTCATCCTCACAATGTGTGAAGCCCAAAAGAATGTCTTCAGTGTAGCTCCTAAAAACAACAAGTTCTCTGTTGTTGAATATATGTCTGTGTGTCTCCATTGAACTTATTTCAGTTTTAGATTCATTCGCTCAAATCAACTCCTCAAGACCAGGCAGGAAGACTACTACTGCATGTTAGACTTTAGCCTGCATGTTTTCACTGTGAACCATTATTGATTGTCTCCTTTCAAATCATCTGCTGTGACGATAAAATATTAATACCCTCCTTTATTGGCCCTTTGATGAAGATAGAAAGTCACAGTAGTGTTTTCTGTCTTGCAGTGGAATAAATGACCCAGTTATTTATTATGCTGCCATTTCTTGCATTCCATATTTAGTTAAATATTGATTTTAACGATCAAACATATTTCAGTGATAACTGAAGAGTCACAGTTTAGTTTCTGAAATAATTTTTTTCATTTTGTTTTGCAGTGCTGCAGCACAACTTTTTTTATTATTATTATTACATATTTTTTTATTCTTTTAAATCAGAATAAATTGTGTAAAATGTCCATCCGAGTCCAGGACAACATATGTTTGTTGGTGTGAGCGACAGGTAAACCCAAATATATTCAATTTATGTTGAAAAAAACAGAAATCAAATATTTTTAATTGTTTTTTTATTTTCAAATACAGATTGTTCTTTTGATCAGCAGCACTTCAGCCTGAGTTACACAGCTACATCTGTGCTACAATTACTGTGAAAAGAATGATTTGAAAACAGGTCTTTTTTTTTTTTTTTTTTTTTAATGCTTCATAACCTAAGCTTGACCCGTGCAGACCTATGGAAGCCATAGAACTGCTGCATCATCTGCTGCTAATGTTTTTTTTTTTGAATGAATAATTCAAAAGTGGAGAAACCGAAGCACTCGGAGGAAACCACAGCAACACTGTGAACACTGTAAAGTCAAGCTGGAAAGGTACAGTGAACACTGAAGAGCCTGCAGATCTATGGGGCCCAGAGACCTGAGTCAAGTCCAGGTTGGTAATTTTGCTGTTATTTTGGTGGGTTTTTTTTTTTGAATGAATAATTCAAAAGTGGAGAAACCGAAGCTCTCGGAGGAAACCACAGCAACACCGTGAACACTAAACTCCTCACAGCAACAAGGTCAAGATCCAGAACTGAACCCTGATCTCATCGCTGGGGGGATGTTAGTTTGATGTTATTTTGGTGTTACTTTGATGTTGTTGTTTTTTTTAGATGATTTAAAAGTGGAGAAACCGAAGCACTCGGAGAAAACCACGGCAACACAGTGACCTAGGCGTCACATATGCTGCATGGGCAGCGTTCGAATGGCTTGCTCACTGTGTGGAAGAGTGAGATGAAGAACCTCTTGATGCTGGGCTTTTTGGGCTTTACCAGCTGTTTTTCAAGAGCCTCAATTACAAATTCGCAAACTTCTGTGTCCTCTGACAATAGGCTATGTGCAACCACGCCTTTGCCACCCATGCGTGCACACAGATCTTTGTGCAGGGCCTTGGCTGTCTTCTTTATCTGGTGTCCTGTTGGCTGGATAGATTTAAAGACACCACCTGTGCGCAGCATGTCTGTCAGAGTTGAAATCACCCTGTTGATTTCATCTTTAGACACTGCAATCCCTGCCTTCTTCAGGCACTCATGTACCAACGCCATCACCATCAGCCTATAGTACATGTTTTCAGTTGGTTGGGTGCTGGCCCTGACTGGCTTATCAGTGACTCTGGCTCCTACGCACTCAAACTTGGGTGAGTAA
Source organism: Nibea coibor (assembly GCA_023373845.1). Taxonomy (NCBI): domain Eukaryota; kingdom Metazoa; phylum Chordata; class Actinopteri; family Sciaenidae; genus Nibea; species Nibea coibor. The sequence continues at coordinate 23,159,713 of CM041718.1, read as the reverse complement.
TCATCCTCTTCTTCAGCGATGGATGGTGATCTATCACACACAGGTGTGACAGAGTCGCCGACACCTGGCTCATCGGTTATGGTCGGTGGTCTTGGCTCAGTTACAGGTGTGGTACAGATGTCCTCATCACCTGGCTGATCGGTTACGGACGGTGGTCTTGGCTCAGTTACAGGTGTGGTACAGATGTCCTCATCACCTGGCTGATCGGTTACGGACGGTGGTCTTGGCTCAGTTACAGGTGTGGTACAGATGTGCTCATCACCTGGCTGATCGGTTACGGACGGTGGTCTTGGCTCAGTTACAGGTGTGGTACAGATGTCCTCATCACCTGGCTGATCGGTTACGGACGGTGGTCTTGGCTCAGTTACAGGAGTGGTACAGATGTGCTCATAACCACTGACACCTGACTCAGCAGTGATGGAAGGTGCTGCTGATTCCTCAGGTGTCACGGTGTCCTCTGGGAGCTCTGGCAGATCCAGTGCTACCCGAATCCTCTTCAGACTGTCATCCACGTGGTTGTTCTTCTTGGCCAGCTTTTGTGTCTGCAGGTTGAGCCAGTTCCGCATCCTCTTCATGAACTTGTCTACCTCATTTTGGACTGTGACCATATTTATCTTCCTGTCTCCGAGGTCACGTTGAAGATTCTCATATATGATGTGCCCCAGCTGCTGAGAATATGCTTCATGTTGGCCGCTGCTGATGGAGCTGGCCATGCTTTTGTAGGTACACTCATCTGGGCTGTCCGGGATCATGTCCTGCACCACTTTGTCTGCTGCTGGAATCAGGACTTCCAGTGATGCTTTCCTGCAGTTCAGTTTTGTCTTCAACTTCATTATGAAGCTGGCGATGGCCTCCTTGGCAAATTTGCGGGCAAAAAGGATTTTTATCTTGTTTGCCACGACGTTCCAGCAGTTTAAGCTGCTGGGCTGTGCCTCTGGTTTTGGTGTGCCATCATGATTCAGTCCAAACTCTTCTCTATTGCTCCAAATGTAGTGAGCAATGTCACTCGCTGTTTCGTCTGCGTCTTCATGAATGCTGTTGACAATGCGCAGATGTTCTTCTTCTGAAATCTCAGCATTAGATTTCACTTCAATGTCACTCACGTGTTCCAATAGGATCTCCTTTACAGCTTCAGTGGTCGTATCAATGAAGCTTCCTACTGAACACCGGTCTTCTGGTCCAAACAGAGAGACTGGGGTCTGCTCCCGAAGACTCTCCTGCTCTGCTGGACTTGTGCGCTCAGCTGCCGTATCTGGACTCCGTGAACCAACTGTACGTGATCTGGACGCACACGATGACATCTTGGCTTTGCAGTGTTTAAGCATGCCGATCACGTGTTTGACAATGATCTGCAGCCTGCGGGTGATTTTGAACTCGTTTACCGGTGGCGGTGAGTTGACCCTCTCCGTAACTTCTCTGCTCACCAGGTCCGACAGTCTTTGTGCGCTTTCTCTGGACATTGGCCTGCCAGTCACGGTCATGAAAGCGTCAGCGATGGAGGTCCCCAGGTACTTCTGGACATCTTCCTCCCAAATAATTTCCGGGATTTTTTCAGCCTTGCTCTTCTGTGGGTGTCGATTTTCAAATTCCTCGATAACAATTTTGCACAAAGCGTTAACGAAATCCACACACATGTTTGTTATGACAGCTTTAGTTTCGTCGTCTATTGATCCGGATGTCAATTTGGCCCACTGTGTCGAAGTCAGCTGGGCCACGATCAAGTCGACAAGCGGCTGAATCCTCTCTGTGGAGACTTGTGGAGGCTCCTGATCCATCGTATTGTTATTTCCTGAACTCATGGCGTCTAAGGTGTTTGTGTTCGCTCCTCGGTGTATCGCGGAAGTTTCGTGAAAAATCCCAACGAAGGTGAAATGTTGTAGATTCTGGTCTTATTTATAACCTCGCCAAAACTTTGCCTTTAATCTTTGGATGACGTCACGAGCCACGAGTCAAATCAAAGGCACTCGTAGCTAAGCCCCGCCCCATAGCAACGGTTGTCACGTAGCTCCTTAGCAACCGTAACTAGTCACAACGAGCAAACCTTTGTGTTGAAAGTATTGAAATACACACACACACACACACTAATTAACGAATTAAAAACTAATTAAAGACTGATCAAGGACTAATTGCTTATTGGATAACTGCAATCAGACTTTCGAAGTCATCTGCTCATCTCCCCTCTTTTACCATGTAATCCGTTCCGCTTGTGTATTGATATAAAACCTGAATCAATGAAACTCCAGTCCATGTTTTCACTGATACGGCACCTACTGCGATGCGCCACCGACAGCGGGAAGCTTAAGGTGAGTACTGTCACCACAAAATGTTCAGGTCATTGTTAACTCACTGTTTTTTTTTTTTTTTTCAAATGTCAGTTCTTAAATCGATCAGTTAACTAACTGTTAAAAGCGCTAAACCCGGAGGTCAGCAGACATACAGCACGTAGACAGACAGGAGAGGCAGAAGAACAGAGATCTAAGTCCTGCTTGGAAAGTTATGAATTCATTGTAATGACTGGCGACTGCTGATATTTGGTCTGATGTTGTGACACGTAAGAAAGTTTAGCAAACTATTGATTTGATTAAGGTCGATTCCTGGTGTGAGAGTAATAATAATAATAATGGCTGGAATGTAATTAAGTATTGTTAATATGTGAACTGATTGTGTATATTGTGAATAAGTTTTACAAAATGCAGGTTAGATTGATGGTGGAATGTAGGCTAAATAAGTTACCAATATGTGCATTGATGTGAGATATAAATAAGTAGGTTATAAATTGACAAAATATGGTGTGAGGTAAATACAAACGTTTTGAGAGACATTGACCACAAAGCCAATTTAACCAGTGGTTATAGGGAAACATTAACTGTGAGCTGAAACCAGGACCAGAGATGTGCTTGGTGGGAGCTACTGGAATAATTACAAGACTGTGATTCTGTAAAGTTTCCCAGTTGTCCGGGTCATCTTTCTTTGAGTTAAAGGTTCTGGAGCAGTTCTGAAGAAGCCAGAACCAAATAAAACTCTTGGATGAGAAGTGAAATGTCTTTATGGACCTACAGCTGAGTCCAGTTGCCCCACATTTAACTCCAAACACAGAAAATACAACTGTAATACCATTTATAATATAAAGATCCGAGCTCACAGGACAGCTTGGAATTCTTGTAAAGGACCATTACAACACAAAATGGGCATTTTCACCTGCCAAAAATTGATTGAAGGCCAAATACAGTTAGAGAAAGGTGATTTCGACCTAAATATGACTTGATCCCATTGTAGAGCTTCATAATATAAATATCTGAGCTCACAGGACAGCTTGGAATTCTTGTAAAGGACCATTACAAAACAAATTGGGCATTTTCACATGCCAGAAATTGATTGAAGAAATTCTCACCTGCCAAAAATTGATTGACGGCCAAATACAGTTAGAGAAAGGTGATTTCTAACTAAATATGACTAGATCCCATTCCAGAGCATCATAATATAACGATCTGAGCTCACAAGACAGCTTGGAATTCTTGTAAAGGACAATTACAACACAAAATGGGCATTTTCACATGCCAGAAATTGATTGAAGAAATTCTCACCTGCCAAAAATTGATTGAAGGCCAAATACAGTTAGAGAAAGGTGATTTCTACGTAAATATGACTAGATCCCATTCCAGAGGTTCATAATATAAAGATCTGAGCTCACAAGACAGCTTGGAATTCTTGTAAAGGACCATTACAACACAAAATGGGCATTTTCACCTGCCAAAAATTGATTGAAGACATTCTCACCTGCCATAAATTGATTGAAGGCCAAATACAGTTAGAGAAAGGTGCTTTCTACATAAATATGACTAGATCCCATTCCAGAGCATCATAATATAAAGATCTGAGCTCACAGGACAGCTTGGAATTCTTGTAAAGGACCATTACAACACAAAATGGGCATTTTCACCTGCCAAAAATTGATTGAAGGCCAAATACAGTTAGAGAAAGGTGATTTCTATGTAAATATGACTAGATCCCATTCCAGAGCATCATAATATAAAGATCTGAGCTCACAGGACAGCTTGGAATTCTTGTAAAGGACCATTACAACACAAAATGGGCATTTTCACATGCCAAAAATTGATTGAAGACATTCTCACCTGCCATAAACTGATTGAAGGCCAAATACAGTTAGAGAAAGGTGATTTCGACCTAAATATGACTTGATCCCATTGTAGAGCTTCATAATATAAAGATCTGAGCTCACAAGACAGCTTGGAATTCTTGTAAAGGACCATTACAACACAAAATGGGCATTTTCACCTGCCAAAAATTGATTGAAGACATTCTCACCTGCCATAAATTGATTGAAGGCCAAATACAGTTAGAGAAAGGTGATTTCTACATAAATATGACTTGATCCCATTCCAGAGCATCATAATATAAAGATCTGAGCTCACAGGACAGCTTGGAATTCTTGTAAAGGACCATTACAACACAAAATGGGCATTTTCACCTGCCAAAAATTGATTGAAGGCATTCTCACCTGCCATAAATTGATTGACGGCCAAATACAGTTAGAGAAAGGTGATTTCTACATAAATATGACTAGATCCCATTCCAGAGCGTCATAATATAAAGATCTGAGCTCACAGGACAGCTTGGAATTCACGTAAAGGACCATTACAACACAAAATGGGCATTTTCACCTGCTAAAAATTGATTGAAGGCATTCTCACCTGCCATAAATTGATTGACGGCCAAATACAGTTAAAGAAAGGTGATTTCTAACTAACTATGACTTGATCCCATTCCAGAGTTTCATAATATAAAGATCTGAGCTCACAGGACAGCTTGGAATTCACGTAAAGGACCATTACAACACAAAATGGGCATTTTCACCTGCTAAAAATTGATTGAAGACCAAATGCAGTTAATGAAAGGTGATTTCGACCTAAATATGACTTGATCCCATTGTAGGGCTTCATAATATAAAGATCTGAGCTCACAAGACAGCTTGGAATTCTTGTAAAGGACCATTACAACACAAAATGGGCATTTTCACCTGCCAAAAATTGATTGAAGGCATTTTCACCTGCCATAAATTGATTGAAGGCCAAATACAGTTAGAGAAAGGTGATTTCGACCTAAATATGACTTGATCCCATTGTAGAGCTTCATAATATAAAGATCTGAGCTCACAGGACAGCTTGGAATTCTTGTAAAGGACCATTACAACACAAAATGGGCATTTTCACCTGCCAAAAATTGATTGAAGGCATTCTCACCTGCCATAAATTGATTGACGGCCAAATACAGTTAAAGAAAGGTGATTTCTAACTAAATATGACTTGATCCCATTCCAGAGTTTCATAATATAAAGATCTGAGCTCACAGGACAGCTTGGAATTCACGTAAAGGACCATTACAACACAAAATGGGCATTTTCACCTGCCAAAAATTGATTGAAGGCATTCTCACCTGCCATAAATTGATTGATGGCCAAATACAGTTAGAGAAAGGTGATTTCTACGTAAATATGACTAGATCCCATTCCAGAGCATCATAATATAAAGATCTGAGCTCACAGGACAGCTTGGAATTCTTGTAAAGGAACATTACAACACAAAATGGGCATTTTCACCTGCCAAAAATTGATTGAAGGCATTCTCACCTGCCATAAATTGATTGAAGGCCAAATACAGTTAGAGAAAGGTGATTTCTACATAAATAAGACTTGATCCCATTCCAGAGCATCATAATATAAAGATCTGAGCTCACAGGACAGCTTGGAATTCTTGTAAAGGACCATTACAACACAAAATGGGCATTTTCACCTGCTAAAAATTGATTGAAGACCAAATGCAGTTAAAGAAAGGTGATTTCTACATAAATATGACTAGATCCTATTCCAGAGCATCATAATATAAATATCTGAGCTCACAGGACAGCTTGGAATTCTTGTAAAGGACCATTACAACACAAAATGGGCATTTTCACCTGCTAAAAATGGGCATTTTCACCTGCCAAAAATTGATTGAAGGCCAAATACAGTTAGAGAAAGGTGATTTCGACCTAAATATGACTTGATCCCATTGTAGAGCTTCATAATATAAATATCTGAGCTCACAGGACAGCTTGGAATTCTTGTAAAGGACCATTACAAAACAAAATGGGCATTTTCACATGCCAGAAATTGATTGAAGAAATTCTCACCTGCCAAAAATTGATTGACGGCCAAATACAGTTAGAGAAAGGTGATTTCTAACTAAATATGACTAGATCCCATTCCAGAGCATCATAATATAACGATCTGAGCTCACAAGACAGCTTGGAATTCTTGTAAAGGACAATTACAACACAAAATGGGCATTTTCACATGCCAGAAATTGATTGAAGAAATTCTCACCTGCCAAAAATTGATTGAAGGCCAAATACAGTTAGAGAAAGGTGATTTCTACGTAAATATGACTAGATCCCATTCCAGAGGTTCATAATATAAAGATCTGAGCTCACAAGACAGCTTGGAATTCTTGTAAAGGACCATTACAACACAAAATGGGCATTTTCACCTGCCAAAAATTGATTGAAGACATTCTCACCTGCCATAAATTGATTGAAGGCCAAATACAGTTAGAGAAAGGTGCTTTCTACATAAATATGACTAGATCCCATTCCAGAGCATCATAATATAAAGATCTGAGCTCACAGGACAGCTTGGAATTCTTGTAAAGGACCATTACAACACAAAATGGGCATTTTCACCTGCCAAAAATTGATTGAAGGCCAAATACAGTTAGAGAAAGGTGATTTCTATGTAAATATGACTAGATCCCATTCCAGAGCATCATAATATAAAGATCTGAGCTCACAGGACAGCTTGGAATTCTTGTACAGGACCATTACAACACAAAATGGGCATTTTCACATGCCAAAAATTGATTGAAGACATTCTCACCTGCCATAAACTGATTGAAGGCCAAATACAGTTAGAGAAAGGTGATTTCGACCTAAATATGACTTGATCCCATTGTAGAGCTTCATAATATAAAGATCTGAGCTCACAAGACAGCTTGGAATTCTTGTAAAGGACCATTACAACACAAAATGGGCATTTTCACCTGCCAAAAATTGATTGAAGACATTCTCACCTGCCATAAATTGATTGAAGGCCAAATACAGTTAGAGAAAGGTGATTTCTACATAAATATGACTTGATCCCATTCCAGAGCATCATAATATAAAGATCTGAGCTCACAGGACAGCTTGGAATTCTTGTAAAGGACCATTACAACACAAAATGGGCATTTTCACCTGCCAAAAATTGATTGAAGGCATTCTCACCTGCCATAAATTGATTGACGGCCAAATACAGTTAGAGAAAGGTGATTTCTACATAAATATGACTAGATCCCATTCCAGAGCGTCATAATATAAAGATCTGAGCTCACAGGACAGCTTGGAATTCACGTAAAGGACCATTACAACACAAAATGGGCATTTTCACCTGCTAAAAATTGATTGAAGGCATTCTCACCTGCCATAAATTGATTGACGGCCAAATACAGTTAGAGAAAGGTGATTTCTAACTAACTATGACTTGATCCCATTCCAGAGTTTCATAATATAAAGATCTGAGCTCACAGGACAGCTTGGAATTCACGTAAAGGACCATTACAACACAAAATGGGCATTTTCACCTGCTAAAAATTGATTGAAGACCAAATGCAGTTAATGAAAGGTGATTTCGACCTAAATATGACTTGATCCCATTGTAGGGCTTCATAATATAAAGATCTGAGCTCACAAGACAGCTTGGAATTCTTGTAAAGGACCATTACAACACAAAATGGGCATTTTCACCTGCCAAAAATTGATTGAAGGCATTTTCACCTGCCATAAATTGATTGAAGGCCAAATACAGTTAGAGAAAGGTGATTTCGACCTAAATATGACTTGATCCCATTGTAGAGCTTCATAATATAAAGATCTGAGCTCACAGGACAGCTTGGAATTCTTGTAAAGGACCATTACAACACAAAATGGGCATTTTCACCTGCCAAAAATTGATTGAAGGCATTCTCACCTGCCATAAATTGATTGACGGCCAAATACAGTTAAAGAAAGGTGATTTCTAACTAAATATGACTTGATCCCATTCCAGAGTTTCATAATATAAAGATCTGAGCTCACAGGACAGCTTGGAATTCACGTAAAGGACCATTACAACACAAAATGGGCATTTTCACCTGCCAAAAATTGATTGAAGGCATTCTCACCTGCCATAAATTGATTGAAGGCCAAATACAGTTAGAGAAAGGTGATTTCTACATAAATAAGACTTGATCCCATTCCAGAGCATCATAATATAAAGATCTGAGCTCACAGGACAGCTTGGAATTCTTGTAAAGGACCATTACAACACAAAATGGGCATTTTCACCTGCTAAAAATTGATTGAAGACCAAATGCAGTTAAAGAAAGGTGATTTCTACATAAATATGACTAGATCCTATTCCAGAGCATCATAATATAAATATCTGAGCTCACAGGACAGCTTGGAATTCTTGTAAAGGACCATTACAACACAAAATGGGCATTTTCACCTGCTAAAAATGGGCATTTTCACCTGCCAAAAATTGATTGAAGGCCAAATACAGGTAGAGAAAGGTGATTTCGACCTAAATATGACTTGATCCCATTGTAGAGCTTCATAATATAAATATCTGAGCTCACAGGACAGCTTGGAATTCTTGTAAAGGACCATTACAAAACAAAATGGGCATTTTCACATGCCAGAAATTGATTGAAGAAATTCTCACCTGCCAAAAATTGATTGACGGCCAAATACAGTTAGAGAAAGGTGATTTCTAACTAAATATGACTAGATCCCATTCCAGAGCATCATAATATAACGATCTGAGCTCACAAGACAGCTTGGAATTCTTGTAAAGGACAATTACAACACAAAATGGGCATTTTCACATGCCAGAAATTGATTGAAGAAATTCTCACCTGCCAAAAATTGATTGAAGGCCAAATACAGTTAGAGAAAGGTGATTTCTACGTAAATATGACTAGATCCCATTCCAGAGGTTCATAATATAAAGATCTGAGCTCACAAGACAGCTTGGAATTCTTGTAAAGGACCATTACAACACAAAATGGGCATTTTCACCTGCCAAAAATTGATTGAAGACATTCTCACCTGCCATAAATTGATTGAAGGCCAAATACAGTTAGAGAAAGGTGCTTTCTACATAAATATGACTAGATCCCATTCCAGAGCATCATAATATAAAGATCTGAGCTCACAGGACAGCTTGGAATTCTTGTAAAGGACCATTACAACACAAAATGGGCATTTTCACCTGCCAAAAATTGATTGAAGGCCAAATACAGTTAGAGAAAGGTGATTTCTATGTAAATATGACTAGATCCCATTCCAGAGCATCATAATATAAAGATCTGAGCTCACAGGACAGCTTGGAATTCTTGTAAAGGACCATTACAACACAAAATGGGCATTTTCACATGCCAAAAATTGATTGAAGACATTCTCACCTGCCATAAACTGATTGAAGGCCAAATACAGTTAGAGAAAGGTGATTTCGACCTAAATATGACTTGATCCCATTGTAGAGCTTCATAATATAAAGATCTGAGCTCACAAGACAGCTTGGAATTCTTGTAAAGGACCATTACAACACAAAATGGGCATTTTCACCTGCCAAAAATTGATTGAAGACATTCTCACCTGCCATAAATTGATTGAAGGCCAAATACAGTTAGAGAAAGGTGATTTCTACATAAATATGACTTGATCCCATTCCAGAGCATCATAATATAAAGATCTGAGCTCACAGGACAGCTTGGAATTCTTGTAAAGGACCATTACAACACAAAATGGGCATTTTCACCTGCCATAAATTGATTGAAGGCCAAATACAGTTAAAGAAAGGTGATTTCTAACTAAATATGACTTGATCCCATTCCAGAGTTTCATAATATAAAGATCTGAGCTCACAGGACAGCTTGGAATTCACGTAAAGGACCATTACAACACAAAATGGGCATTTTCACCTGCCAAAAATTGATTGAAGACATTCTCACCTGCCATAAATTGATTGAAGGCCAAATACAGTTAGAGAAAGGTGATTTCTACGTAAATATGACTAGATCCCATTCCAGAGCATCATAATATAAAGATCTGAGCTCACAGGACAGCTTGGAATTCTTGTAAAGGACCATTACAACACAAAATGGGCATTTTCACCTGCCAAAAATTGATTGAAGGCATTCTTACCTGCCATAAATTGATTGACGGCCAAATACAGTTAGAGAAAGGTGATTTCTACATAAATATGACTAGATCCCATTCCAGAGCATCATAATATAAATATCTGAGCTCACAGGACAGCTTGGAATTCTTGTAAAGGACGATTACAACACAAAATGGGCATTTTCACCTGCTAAAAATGGGCATTTTCACCTGCCAAAAATTGATTGAAGACCAAATGCAGTTAAAGAAAGGTGATTTCTACATAAATATGACTAGATCCTATTCCAGAGCATCATAATATAAAGATCTGAGCTCACAGGACAGCTTGGAATTCTTGTACAGGACCATTACAACACAAAATGGGCATTTTTCACCTGCTAAAAATGGGCATTTTCACCTGCCAAAAATTGATTGAAGACCAAATGCAGTTAATGAAAGGTGATTTCGACCTAAATATGACTTGATCCCATTGTAGAGCTTCATAATATAAAGATCTGAGCTCACAAGACAGCTTGGAATTCTTGTAAAGGATCATTACAACACAAAATGGGCATTTTCACCTGCCAAAAATTGATTGAAGGCATTCTTACCTGCAATAAATTGATTGAAGACCAAATGCAGTTCATGAAAGGTGATTTCGACCTAAATATGACTTGATCCCATTCCAGAGCTTCATAATATAAAGATCTGAGCT